>OX031008.1:171960494-176960494 GCA_943735925.1 Pollenia amentaria
ATTTCTTCCAATAATCAATCCAATTAACAACTAATAGCAAATTATCAAACAGAATAATAAATTATTTTTTTCGATTATTAAGTTAAAGTAGAAAGTAATCATACTTCATGCCTTGTACGCGTTTGCTGTGTAACTTGTCAAAACAATTTTACACTTCGAATTTTTGGACTGATGCATAAACGCATTGAACGCTTGGTTTGGACCTGCAGCAGGCGGTTTATGTAGCATTAGCTCTCAATGAAATATTTGACTGTTTAGAGAATTATGAAATCTATTGTTTATTTATAATTCTTTACCTTCGATACAAAGCTAGAAAATTTCAAAGACAAAAGATTGAAAAACATCTTATTGAGCTACTCAACGTTATTCTACATTTCGAAAGTATTGAAGACACGGTCACCCTACACCATATCTGATAAGTGTAAAAGAATTGACCTTCGGAGCGTTTGTGTAAATCTAAAAAGAAAATTTGGAGAAGAATGATCCGCTGTCGAACCTCAGCTAAAGAAGAAGTCTCGATAAACCTTAGATTTTTTAATTTTTCTAGAGAAGCAGATCCGATTGCTTACTGGCGCAATTAAATGATATACTTAACATTTAAGCTCATGGCGCTGAAATACTTAAGTTGTCAAATGAGTTCAGTCACATCTGAGAGACGGGATTTCACTGCAGGACTGCTTGAAACGGAGTTGCGTAATTATCTACGCAAAAGTTGAGAATTTTTTGTTTTTTAAACAAATATCTTGTTAATATTAATTTTGAATTCTTATAATCTTTTCCACTGATTTTTTTTTTTTTTTTTGTTTAAAACTGAATTAAGTTTACCATGAATTTCGTTGTTTTTAAAATCCTAAATATTAATAATCTATTATGCTGTAATTTGGTATAATAAAGGAATTACTCTACTTGAGTTTTGTTAATTTTACCTTAAATTGAAAATTTATATTCGTATCGGTATCGGTAGCGGCGATATTTCTTCTTGATTATCGGTATCGTATCGGCAAAGAGGCGTATCGTTACTTCCCTACTTGAAATTGCTTTAATTTTGCGTCTATATGACATTTCTATTTTAAATGTCGATCTAGATGTATATATAGATATTTTACATGTAAACGTGAAAATATTATTTGGTTATTGATTTTATTAGAGGTGCATGATTCCATGCGAAACGCGAATGCTTTTACACATTTTCCCAACTGAAATAAATGGTCCTGAAAATATCGAGATGCTTCATTGCTGTTTTCGTGCATGCTTAGAAAAGCTGTATCATCAGAAAAAGTTGAAGTTTGGCTGCTTCCTTCTGGGACTCTTGTAGGACAATTAGCTGAGGAGAGCAAAAAAAAAAATTTTTTTTTACAGAAAAAAATTCACAAATACAAAGAAAAATATAACTCAAAAAAGAAAAATATGTATACGTATAACTCATAAAGAAAGATAATAAGGGTTTTCATGAACTCGCTTAAAATTGCCATTTGGGCCAATGTGTAAACTTTTGATGCTCGTTTACTGAAGCCGGTTTTTAGATTGTTTGTAATTTTCATCAGTTAATATCAGTTTGTGTTAAACGTCACTATAAAAGTATGTACATCAATAAAAAAGAAATATAAAAATAAGAGATAAAATTTGTTTCTCAAAACTGAAATTTTTTTAAATGCACCCAGAAAGCCGAAAGGCTAATTTGCTCGGGTTATTTGAAGAATTTGCTGGTTGTGATCTGTCAATCACTTTAAGCAAGAAAAAACCTCATTCTATAAATGCGCAAATGGAAAGCGCAAGTTGCGAGTCAAAATTATTGGGCAAATTTACGAAGTTTGTGTAAAAGAATTACATTGAACATTTTTATTTTTCGAATTTATTCTATGAGTTCAATTTCAGTTATGTATTTTAAAAAGCTTTTTGTAATAGCTCTATTCCTTAAATTTTTTAGGAATGACTTTATACACTACCAGACCATTATATTGTATTTTCTTGTTACATTTTACCTTAGCTTTCCGTTGGATAGCAATGAAGTATATTTATGTACAGAAAAATTTACAATTATTAAACACCAGCAGAATGTAATGCATTTTCTGACCCGCTACGGCCTTCGTCAGCATTCTTTGTGTCACACTGGGTAGGGATAATAATTAATAATAGTAAATTTTTCTGTACATACAATATACTTCATTGCTATCCAACGGAAAGTTAAGGTAAAATGTAACAAGAAAATACAATATAATGGTCTGGTAGTGTATAAAGTCATTCCTAATAAAAAAAATAAAAAAAAAAAAATTAAGGAATAGAGCTATTACAAAAAGCCTTATAAAATACATAACTGAATTTTAACTCATATAATAAAGTCGAAAAATAAAAAATGTTGATTAAATTAAAGTTGCTTATGAAAAGATATAATTCCCAATATCTATTTGTAAAAGAATTACATATAATTTTTGACAATTCATTTCCGGGGGCGTACAAATGCAGAGTTTGCACAGATTGCGAGAGTTTTAAGCAATAAAATGAAAACACTTAATATATGTAGATATGTACATATATAAAAAAGAAGTATAACTCATAAAAATTATGTACACATGTATGTAAACAAAAATATCTCAACAAGTCGGTTATTTCGCATAAAGTGATGAACGTAATATTATTGTTTAGATTTTGTTTTTTTTTTTTTTTGCAATAAAATATACCACAACTTTAAACTTTTTAAAGTTAATTTTGCACTTTATGTACAAGTAACTTTTCCAGTTTTACACAATTTCTTGATAAAATCGATGACAAAAGACAATTTTAATAAAAAAAACTTGCAACATCGATATCAATGTTTTATATACATATGTATGACATTTATATTTTATACATGTATATTAAAATATTCGTATGTGTGGATGTGTGTATATGCTTGCAGACAAAAAAAAGTTTACAGTTTATTTTTTTTTTTTTTTTGTTGCCGACATTTCAAATGTATCGCATCCAAAAAATACACTGCTCCATATTGATGACAATTAAGATAAAGGTCTTTATTTTATGCCAATATAACAAGACATGGCTTATTTTCAACAAGAGAATATTCCTCACACTGTTTTAAAGATAAAAGCCCGACATAAGATACTACGATTGTTGTATACACTATTATTCAAAAGAAATTGAAATATATTTAAAGAAGTATGAGAAAATAACCAAAATATTTGTACTACGTTTTTAACAATAGATTAGCATCATTATTGAAAACGTTTTTCTGCCCCATTAACGCTTTTGTTAAAACCCCTAATGATCTTTGAAAAGCATTCGAGGTATAATAAACACACACAAAAAACTCGTACATAAATAAAATGTTTGAACGCTAAAGTTTATTCCTTTTTCGTGAAAGATTATTAATCGATAACACATTTTTTGAATTACAAGTTTAAAGTTCACGCAGACTCTGAAAGTTTCATGTTTTTTTTTTTTTTGTTTCTTTTAGTTGAAGGGAAATAAAAATAAAGTTGTGAAAATTATTAAAGTTTTATAAAAGCACAAGAGCAGCAATACTACTTTGTCTGCTACGAAAGAAAAAAATACTTGAAAGTTTAAAGTTTTTTAATAAAATTTTGTTATAAATTATTTTATTTAGTAGCAGGAAAAATATTCTTGTAAAGGATAAAAGGTTTTTTTTGATTTTGTTTAAGTTGGCAGAAAATTTTGTATATTAAGCTATTTGTTAAAAATTAACAAGTTCTAAATATAGTATATAAGAATAACAATTATTAGTATTGTAGTTATTTTTATTGAATTGCTTATGGTTTTTAATCCAAATTTTGACATTATAAGAATTAATTCAAGTATTGGTCAACATTTTAGTCACTTGCCAAATTGTTATCCAGCTATTAATGTTTAAAGGTTTTTTTTTCAACCCAATAGAAAGTTTAGCTGTGTAACGAACTGTAATACCGCACTCGCTGACTGTCATTTATGATGACCTGGCCTTAGACGAAGCCAAGCACTCCTTCGAGTGTACATTAAGATCAGCACAAACCTGCACATCCCAGTCAACGCTTACCTTTCCATTCAATACGATGCAAGACTAATATCCAGAAGTCCACCCCTGCTCTTGGCTAAAAAACTTCGAGATGATAACTATAAATCAAATACTCTGCATGGGCATTGCAGTGGAACGACTCGGGACGAAGCAGTCCAATATTCAACCCAGATGATAGGGCGACCGATTTTGATCTCCCTCGCAAAACCTGGTGTAATTCAAACCGCTTACGCACATCCACTGCCAGAACTATGGACTCCCTAACCAAGTGGGGTCTTGCTAATGACGCCAGCTGTCCGTGCGGCCATCCTTTACAAACGGTTGACCACATATTACATAGCTCCCAGTCCTGTCTTTCCCAGGAAACACTGAAGAAATTAAGAACGTAACACCCGAAGTCATATCCTGGCTAAATTCTTTAAACCTGTAGAATATATATATTTTCGATTAAAAAAACTAATTAAATATATATATATATATATTAGACCGACTCAAGTTGTATGGAGCCGAAAAAAGTGTTTTAGTTACCCCTCTGAAAATAGAGAACAAAAAATGTCTTTTTTTTAAATATGTTTTTTTTTTCAAAACTTCAACGATATCTCCAAAACTACGGGGCAAATTAAAACAATGTAAGCACGGCCTCAAGATAATACTGCTGCCGAGTTTTGAACTGAATATGGTAAACCGTTTTCAAGTTATTCCAATATATGTAGTGAAAGGACATTCATTTTGGACATACCGGTATATCTCAAAAAATCGAACTGGCAGAGAAAATGGAGATTAGATTTGAAATCAGCGACCTCAAATTAGTAAAAAGTTCCAGGAAGCAAAATGAGTGTTCCCCAGTGTTATCAATTTGCGTTATAATAAAATTGTGATAATTGAGTAAAAATTACGAACATTTTTAAATCTCGCAACTGATGTTCTCAAATACCCACAAGTGTTACGTACACAATCTTATATTCTCTTTACGACACTAATACATTAAGTAACAACCACAATACATACAAATATATAAAATCCTGTTTATCTTTATTAAGGCTAAAATATTTTCTTTAATATAACAATCCTGTACATACACAGAATTTCTTGCCATGTTTGTTATTAAGATTCTTATCTCAGTGGCTATTATCTTAAAGTTAAATGTATATTGAAACATTTTTTTTTTAACTATTTTGACTTAACAATTAAAATCAAAGTACACAAAAAATTAATGTTTAAACTCATTAGTTAGTAAAAAAAAAAAATCAAAAAAGAAAAAAGAGAATTTGCAAACGATAAAAAAACACATTTCAAGCCATTTGAAAAAACAACATCGTCACGAAATAAGCAAACGTACGTAATGAAATATAAAAAGAAAAACATAAAAATAGGGAAAGAATTCTTCTAAAATTAAGTATTATAGTCATCTTCATTTTATGAAATTGCATTTTAAATGCCTTTCTACAACGCCTTTTTTAATTTTTCTTTACTTTTTCCATTCGACTAAACGCTACTTCCTGCTGTTATGAACACTACACTTTTACTAATGAACTCTCATTTTACAATAAAACGTGCAGTTTGCCCTCCAACATCGTCTTCTTAAACTTCATCTTACATCCTTCAATCATGCTTATATGCCAGCTACGGAAGAATGAATGAATAAATGGTTGGCTGACTGACTGACTGACTCGCTGAATGAATGTGTGCAATGAATGTACAATGTCTTTGCCCGTCATCTTTTAGAAAACAAATATACCCCACACTCCCTCGCACATACGCACTTACAATAGCCAGTGTCCCAACAAACACGAAGGTTTGATTTCGGATTGAAAATTATTTAAAATCAAACCGATTAACGGTTAACCGAATGATTACTCTATTATATTAACCATTTTTAAAAACATTTCAACTTGGATGTTTTTACATTTTTAACCGATATTTGTCGTTGACATTTCTTAAAGAAAATCTTTGTTAACTTAAAAAAGAGAAAACCAAATTTGTTAAAGTAACCGAGATTACTCGTTACATAACGGTATCGGTAGTAAATTCAAAAAGTTACAGAGTTAAGTTACTGGTATTTAAATAATATTATTTTAAGCCTAAATTTCAAACAACAAAAGCGATACAAATAATTTTAATTTGTATTCTTAAAATTTGAATAGAAATATTCTCTATCCCCCATATTCAAAAAATTTGCAAGCTAAGGCAAAAGTTTAGTTTTTATTAAAAAAATATTTTAAAAAGACAAATTAAAGGTTTTAATATAAAAGTTAAAGTGGTAAATACATTAGTGCATACACAGAAAAAATAAAAAATAATTTCAGTTAAAAAATTTGTGATATTGATTCAAAAGTTAATTGAATTTGCACCAGTAAACAAATTAATAGTATCAATTAAACGTATAATTCACTTGATTAACCGTTTCATTAAACGTTTAATTCGCTTCATTACATTTTTAATTAAAAATAATTTTCTTTTTGATTTACGCTTTTATTGTTTTAATATAAAAAATTTTAAAAAAATTACAATGATACAAATGTTTTTTTTTTAATTGTTATGACTTTAGGCGTCTAAAATCACTTAAATAGCCTTAATTTGAAAAGTAAGCAGCATTAGCAATATTAGTATTATAAGTGCAAAAAAGGTTTTTTGCGTTCCAATAATTTTGGGTGACTTTAGCAAATTTAGAGAATATTTTGTATTTTATTCTGATAATTCCGAACTTGCATTTTTTTCCTCCTATACCAAATGTAATTAATATTTTCCTCACAAAATATTTATATTTTTCACAAGAAATGAAATTTTTCTAAGGGACGAATTCACTTCTCTTAATATATGTTGTAAAACACATTTAATCGCCATTTTTTTAATGATATCATTTATTTTCTGTTTTAGTGTTGCCAAATTTATTTTAAAATAACTTTTGAAAACAATTTTATATAAAATTGATAAGACGTTGCATTCCAAATATTTATATTCATTTTCAATTGAAACAATTGAAAATGGTTTGAGAATGGGTGCTTAATATCAAATGATAAAATCATTTCATATTAAATGCCTAACTTTGTGTATGTTGGGGTATTTGAAAACGTGTATGTAGTTTGTCTTCTAATACACTATTCTTTGGGAGTTTATAAGAGTATGACTTGTCAGATGTTTATGATTGTATGAGTAGTCATGATTAAAATACGAGTACTACTTTACTTTTAGAAGCTGTACGTACTACAGCATTAGTTATAGTTATTAAATGCATTTTACATTTAATCTTATTTTTTAAATCTCTTTTTCTCTTCTGATCTTTAAATATTTATGCGAAATTGTTTTTAGTTTCCTTTTGAATTTATAGTTCCTATTACGAAATTTGTACATACTTTAGTTTATATACGCAGTTAAAATTATTAGTTCTAATCCTTATAATAGAGATGTCGCAAAAGATGAAACAAAAGCTTATTAAATATAAAACATCACCATCTTAATAGTTCTTTAAATACTATGTTCATACATATTATATTTTATTAAGTAAGCAGTTGCCATTGTTAAAGAAAGATATTATTCTTATTTAAGATTTCAATGCAATTGTGAAGTTGTTTTAAGTCAAGATAATATCATTGCAGTTATTTATATGAAACTTTCTGTTGTAGCAAAGCTTATGAATTTTATTTTTAGAAAAATTTGGAATTTTTTCACAATTTGATAGAGATTTATAAGTCAAATTTTAAAATTTGAATCACTTTTACTGCTATAATTTTTTACAGCCAAAATACAAAAATTTTTGTTACGAGATAGAATTTAGAACTTTTTTTATGGTGCTAAGTTCCAGCATCCATTTAAGATCCCCAATACCATTCTCACTGCCATAATTTGATGTTATTTCAGGTTAATATTTCTAAAGAATAATTAAAATAAGAAAGAAAGTATAGTTAGTTGAATCCGACCATATGATAGCCTACACCACATTATATAAAAACAATTTTTTCGAGTGTACATCATGTGTAACCCAAGGGTCATCTTCGACTTGCTAGAACAAAATTGTGTTATGAGGCTAAGATTCATATAAAAGTTCTTTGTGCCGCTTTTTACTTAGACTTTTCATCTATATAAAGTTTTTTTGTACTTAAGTGATTTTTGGGGGAGGGCTTATATAGAACCTATGTTCAATTCAGGACCTACCAACAAAAAATTTTAACACTACATATAGGCGTCGCGAATTTAAATTTAAATTGAAATTTTGAATTTTTAAATTCCAAACGCTGCATAATTTGAGGAGTTAAAAATTTGTAAAACCAATCTGTAAAAAGCAACAACAAAATTATAAAATTTTTTTGGCTTTGCTTTTGCTTATAATAAAACCTTTGGCGGTGCGTTGCGTTTTACACAATTAGGGCCAAAAGCTATCATCAAAGTTACTGCCGCAAAATTTTATGTCAGTACTTACATTTATAAGAAGTCAATTGAATTAAGACCTATTTTCGGCAGTAGTATTTGAACTTGGTCCATGCAATGGTGAAATATACACCGATTCCAATAAAGTTTGGCAGGATGATTTAGATTGCAATATAATATTTTTTGACCAAATTTAATCCAAGTCGAACACATGTAAGAAAATATAGACCATTTGCAACCCTACACCACAGCCGGTTTTTCGAGAGTTTGCCATATCTGATACCGATGGGAACTCATGTACCCGGCAAATCAAAAGTATATAACGAGTTTAAGGTTGATAAAAGAGTTCTTTGTGGCGAATATTATCTAGATATTCATATCCAGATGAAATTTCTTCTTCTTAAAGCGATTTTGGTGTCGGGATTTGTGCGGAACCTTTGATCAAGGTCGGCCCAAGCGGCATAATATTTTTGTATCGCCGGTAAATTTCATAGAAATAACTACATTTGTAGGTAAGCTTTTTCGAGTGTGGTATTTGTATATGAGCAATGCTAAAATATGGGTCGATTAAAGAAAATTTTAGAACAATTTATGTTGCAATAAGAAATGCTTGGACCAAATTTCATCTAAGAGCAATATAATAAGATGATTTATGGGCACAAAAACTCTTTGGCGGAAATAAGTTGGTATGTGATATTATTACCTGTATTTTAATCGTTATGTACGAAATTTCATTAAGTTATCTTAAAATTGCGACCAATATTTGCACAAAAGTTACATGGACAGACAACCATCTAGCCAGTCGGACGGTCAGACATTGTTAGATCGATTCAATAAGTGATTCTTACTCGATCGATGCACTAAAAGGTTGATCTATGAACAATATTTTAAGCTGTTACACACATCAGCACAAAAGCATAATACCCTTTTCGCTACTGTGGTGTGGGTATAAATATTGTAACAACAGATTCAAAATGAAAGGTACAGAATTATGTTAAGGTACGTTACAATTAAAAATTTTTTCCAACCTGAAAGCCATTCTACACATTTATCTAATCATGTCATTAAAACAGTTTCTAAAAGCTGCAATTTTCTTATTTTAACGAAATAAGATACTAATATTTGGTGAAAATTCTAAAACTCCTACAAAAGGTTTTAAAAACACTGTTTGACACTTTTTTTTTTGAGACAAGCTGGGCCCCTCGCGTTTTACCCTAATGCGGGTATGCTGAATCTAGTGGTGCTAGTCGTTTTTTTTAGGTTAGCTCTGGTTTTTGAGATCTACCGTAATTTCGATTGGAGGAGGTTGCACAACATATGTTCGCGTAACTCAAAAACGGTTTTGTTTATGGAACAAACACAAAAAAAAAACGAAATTCCGCAATAAAATTTCCTTTAAGAATGGTTAAACTTTTTTTCTCAATTGCGCAATCGTGTTAGAAACATATATTTTTTTTTTTTTTTTGGTAAAAACAAATAATTTTTTAGCAAAATTTTTAAATTTTTTTTTTTTTTTTAATTATTCGAAAATGGGAAAGTGCAGCTATGCTTGTAATTTTTATCAGATATGTAAAAAACGTAGTTGCAAACAAAATAAGCTACATATGATTAAAATCTGTTAAAAACGTTTGATTTTAGTCACAAACGACGGAGAATTTTAATTAATTTAAGCATTTCATAAAACGAAATATTTATGGGAGCCCCCCTAAGAAGTGATAATAAAGGGCAAGTATGTCTTGGGAAAATGTTAAGGGCAAAAAACTAATTGAGGTCGGTCATACATTTTATCTAACTAGGGACAACTCCTTGGCAGTTATCGGGCTTTTTCTTTAATATATTTCTAGTCTGTATTGAAAATGTTGTATGGGATCCCCCTTAAGGAATGGAGATACTTGGTAGGTATGTTAGAAATAAATGATCGCGATAAAAAATAAAGTGGTATTGGTTATACATTTGACCCATCTAGGGGCAACCTAGGCACTGCAGGCACAAAATTTAAGAATTTTATCCATACAAAAATGGTGGTTTAATAAGATTCTTAAATTTGGGCTCTGCAGTGCACAGGATGCCCTTTAACATTTCTATAAGAACATTTTTTGGAAAATATTGCGGAATTTAAGTATTTTGAGTTTGTTCAATAAAGTAAACCGCTTTTGAGTTACGCGAAAATATGTTGTGCAACCTCCTCCATTTTCGAAATAACGGTATATCTCGAAGACAAGAGCTAACATAAAAAACGGTTAGCACCGCTGGATTCAGCGTGCCCGAATTAGGTTAAAACGCCAGGTCCGCGGCTTGTCCATTTTTTCAATAAGCAAAGTGTAATTTTTAAAAATTATAATTTTTGGAAAATGCTTAAAAATCCAACGCATTGGAATTATACAGTTTAAAGTAAAATTTAAGTTTTAAAATATCCCAAGGTAAAAGTGAACAAGGACAAAACTTCTAGTTCTAGTTCTAACACTTTATATAAAGGTGACTTGTCGATTTAACATGGTAATGACCTAGGAGGGGGTTAGTTGGCATATTTTTGACACTTTGTAACAGGTCACAGAAATAACCTAAATTGACACAATCAAGTTTTGAGCACTCGATTCTTCTGAGCAATGGACACTCATAGGTGTTTTTTTTTTGCAAATCTAGTCGGACATGATAAAAAAAATTATATATAAGACAGACAATAAAATGGTGCATCGTATAGTAAATTTTCAAGTCTTTAACTTAAGATTTGTCGCTTTGGGACACTGTTATAGTCAGGAAAGTTGAGTAAATTGTATGCGTGTTCATCGACTTTTTACGGCTTTTAGAGGTTTACAATGTAGTTTTTTTGTTTCTAAACGAAAAGAGATTTTGTATAAATCTTTTTTTCTGTGAAAGACTTATATAACAGCTACTAAAAGTAGTTTTTAGAAAAATTTGATATTAGATAAATTTTATGATAAAAAATTTGTTCGAAATTTAAAAAAAAACGATTGTTTTGTTCACTTTTTTTGTACAAAAAAATTAAAAGTTTTTTCAACGTGAAGGTAATCGCTAGCCTTAAAGTGTTGTACATGAGATATTTTCTTTTAGATTAAAAAAAAAAGGTTGCGCCAGTTTTTTTTGTGATTTATTGAAAATTGTGCCTTTTTCTGTTTTTGTTCATATTGCATAGGTAGATTTGAGTAAGAAACCTTTTGTCAGCCATAATTTTGGTTTTTAATAATTGTACTAAGATGTATTTTGTTTAAATTGTAAAAAAGGAATGTGCGCAACAGTAATTTTTACCCACTCCTATAACGGCTTAACCGCCTGTATAGCTGCGTTCTAAATGACATTTAACTGTCCATATGAAAAGCAAGGGGTGTCTAAATAAGTATATTCCGGCCACTAGACCATATGAAATCTGTATGCCAAGCTTATCAAGAAGAGAAAAAGTAGCAAAAGTAACAACTTTTTATATTTTAACATCATAAAAAGTACCCTTCGTTTTAATCTGGGCCATATACTATTTCTATAGCAAATTTTTCGAAGATATAAATAAGACTGTACGTTAATATAGGCTATAATCTATATATTTATAGCAAATTTATCAAAAAGATGAGAAGTAACAATTTTATTATGTTTTTCCTCTTAAAGGTATTCTATATTATAGTCTTAACCATATGTAATCTGTATACCACATTTAGCAAAAAGAGAAAAAATACAAAAGTGTGAATTTTCCCCCCATTTCCCTTTTCAAAAGTTCCCAATATTTGAAATTGGGCCATAACCGTTTACCAAATTTCATACAAATCCAATTAACGGTTTTCGCGTGATTGAGCCCCAAACTAACCAACATCTGAACATTCAAAAATACAAATATCCAGACAGCTTTTACATTTATAATATTAGTAGTATAAAAACAAACTTATTTGTAGCCTGCAACATTATAAGTAAGAAAAGGTAGAGATTCTATCGTTTAATCTGTTTCTGAGTCAATTTAAAGATGTCTACCTACTGGGTGAAATGCCTTGCGTACAGAATGCACATAAGCAATTAATTGAAATTTTAAATATAAAAGATTTTATTGATCCAAGGACAAAGTGAGTCCATAATTTTATCCAGACCCCATACAAATATTCTTCCAAAAAATTAAGTGTAGGTTCACTATCGCCCTTATCTTCCATATAGGATCCACCTTCGAAAGTTATTCTGTCAACGCTTACTAGTAGTGTAGCGTACCATATAGTTGCTATACTTCTTTATAAATAACACTGGTCAACACGCCAATAGTTTCCTGACTTCTGCTCATTGTTTTTAGTTAAATTGAGAGTGCTGATTACGATGACACCATTAGTTTCTTTCTAGCCGCTTTAGTATTAAAGATATAGTAACACAATTTTTGCATAATTAACACAATTTTATGTACTATTCGCTTTATATTTCACGAATGACCCTACACAATTTTAAATATTTTCAGGACTATTAGTCTACACAAAAATCTCTTTCATTTGAAAAATATGACTTTCGAGATTATATCAGGATATCTAACTTGTTGATAATTATGTATTTTTAGATTAGTCCTTAATACATTGAAAAATGCAATGGTTTTCCTCCACTTTTCAATGTATGCACAAACTAGACATTCAAACGAACTTATTTTAGTAAAAAAAAATGTTTAACCCATTAACTGGGCCCTGAAATATTTAGAAAACCTCTTCAATTTTATCTTATTTTCAACATGTTTAAAATAGTACACAAAATAACAATCTTCAGGATGATAACGGCGCTCCCGCCAGATCATTGGTGTCCCAAATTTAATAGTGGGTCATTTCTGAATTTACCACAGCCGCAAAAATACTGCGCAGTTTTGTCAAACAGTATTTAGCACATATTGTTTATGTTGAAATATAAATTTGAAAATATTTGAAATATTTGAACAAAGTCTTTTCTTCGTAGCCATTTTGTTATTGATGATTAATTTAACATAAAATCCAAATTATTTTGAATGGGGTTAAAAGAAAAATTCAAAGTATTAATTTTTAATATTAAAGCACAATATCTCTAAAACAAGTAGTGATAGAAAAAAACTATTATATGCATAATTAGCGGGCAAAAATACATTAGGATCTGTTACTTTTATTTCAGAAAATTTACATAAAAAAGTTTTAAGCAATAAACCAAAAACACAAACATTTTTATATCCTTGCAATAACAGTGAGATATCCTAATATATTCAATAATGTGATCCTACTCAACAAACAGGATTTATGTGTAGATTAATAATCCAGAAAGGTTTAAAGGATTGTTCGCGAAAAACTGACAGAATAAAAAAGAAAATGGTGTAAATTAGCCAAATATACGTCACTATATCTTTAAAAATAGTGCTTTTAAGGATAATGATACAATTGGCATCAGCAGATTAATATTAAGTCTTTATTAAAAATTTTTCAAAACAATATTTTCACACAACTCGAATTTTTTTTCTTATTTCTAACATAACGCTGAACAGATATATTGCTTAAATTTACTCGTCAAGAAAAAATCCTAAAAATTTTTTCTAAGTATCGATACCTAGAGGACATGAACTTGTAAAATGTTTTTCTTGTTTATCAGAAAAAAACGTTTTTTTAGACATATCCTTAAATATTTTTATTATACATAGTTTCGCATTAGTTTTAATGTAAACATCCCATCCATTAGCATTTTTGTAACCTTTTTATGTTATAAAATTCAACTTAATGTAGAAAAAAATGCTTAAAACATCAAAATCATTAAAAACACACTAGACTAAAATGTACGATTTAAGTATTTTCGTAAACATTTGGGATTTTTTTCAAGTAAGTAGCAAACAATCAAACAAAATATGCCGTTAAGTGATAAACTAAAATTTTCTATTTAAAGACAAAAAACACAAATTCAAGCCCGACCATCTGATACCCTGTACAGTACAGTATTTACTCAAAAGATCGAAAATATTTTATTTGGTTAAGATTCATAAAGAGTATGTGTATATTATGCCTTAAAGTGATTTTATGGACGGCGATTATATTGGACTTATGTTCAATTCTGGACCCACAACACCATCACTTAAATGAGAACTATGGTTAAATATGTGGCCCGTTCTTTTAAAAGCTGAATTCAACTTAAATTTAATTAAATTGTTGATACTAGGGATATAAGGATACGGTTTTTTGCCGATACGATACCGATACTCAAACAAAAATATTGCCGATATCGATACCGATGCGCATATTGAATTTGAATTCAAGTTAAATTTACAGTGTTAGAAATTACTAATATTTAAATTTGATATTAATAAGTTTTAAAAACAAAGAATTAAATTTAGTTCATGATAAAATTAATAAAAAATAAAATATTTTTGTTTTTATAAAATATTAATAAGATTTTGGTTAAATAAACAAAGTATTCTCTACTTTTGCGGAGATACACGATTTTGCGTAGTCTCTTACACAGAAAAAATGTTTGGAAAAAATTTTTCAATTTAATAATTGAATGGTGTACGTTAATTTTGTTTTGCTGCATTTAACTTGTTTTAATCAAAACACATACATTTAAATGTATATGTATATGTGTGTATCAGTTTATGCAATTCATTTTTTAACTGACTAAATTTGTGTGACATGACTCGAATATACAATTCCGTGAATTGATATGACCAATTTTTTTGCAAAGGCAAAATAAGTAAAAAATTAATGGTCTGAGCGAATTGTTTAATTAAAGTCGAGATTCTATTTGTTTATGTTATTGCACCCGAAAGCATGCGCATCTGCGTATCTAGATAAATTAGGAGATCTGAAATATGTCTTGACCTCTTCTTTTGTAGAATCACAGCATAGGATTTAAAGAGACTCATCCTCCTCGAATCCGCTAAAAATTTTAAACAAACGCTTTAAAGGCCTGTTCTTGTAGACTTATCCGAAGTTGTACCACATGTAGGTGAGGCCGGGTTTTCAACACTTTGGAAATGCAGAGATATGTTAAGAAGCTCAATGAGACATTTTTTCAGCACGATTGAATATAAGTGTCTGAAATATTCGAGCAATGTATCGAGGATCCAGAATTGTAGCTACACTACAGGTTACATTATTTCCTTAAGGCTTAAATCTTTTATCAAAAATAATTTTCAGGAATGAAATATTTATAATTAATTAATGATGTGCTAATAATCCCAATTTATGAATGAAAACACTGAAATTTATTGTTGTGGGAAAGCTAGTTTCTATGCGCATTTCACTGGTTGCTTAGGCCAGCTCGTCAGGAAACTTTTTCCAAATACTTTAGAAAAGCTAAAAATATTATACAAGTAAGACCATAAAGTCTTTTAGTTAGAACTAATACTAAGTAAGCCGATAAACTTTGAGACGCGGAACTATTTTCCATCTTCATTGAATTATATCCCTGTGGGAAATTGGTGTCAATTGTTCCAGCAGACTGGTCCTGGGATTTGTGAAAATAGAACAAGCACAAAAAGAACGAACTCATGAACAGTGAAAGGAGAACCAATCCTTTAACTGGTTTATGAAGAACCAAAAGGCAGACAAAGTAATGAATTACAGTACATTATTTACCGGTGGTGTAACACATTTTTTTGGGACTTTCTAAAATTTTTTTTTTTCAGTATTTATTTATTGAATCTACATATATTAAATATGAACTAACAAAAATTAATCAAATCTTATCCTAATATTTGCTTTATGTCCTGCCAGTGCCAGACAAAAAAGATTTAGTCATCACGGTTTCTGTTCACATGTGTAGGTGTTTATCGCTCATCTGATTGGGTGAGTGCTGCAGTGTTTTAGAAGAGACATTTTCTAAAATTTGGTTCTTAAATTTATTATTAGAACTTGTTTTATTGCAATAATACTCCATTGTAGTAAATAACACTAAACACGTTCATTGAGAATAGATATGTGACTTGTAATATGGTGTCAATTGCCCCCCTCCAAATACAACCCCATGCAAAAGTGATAATTCACAGTTATATAAAGTGAACCAGTCCCTACCACCAAAAATCTATCACGGGACTAATTTGGTGTCAGTTCGCTTCCCTCTAGGAATCTTATATGAAACAATTTCATCATTCTGTTTTAATTTTATGCCCTGCTTTTTAATGTGTTATTTCTCTAAGTTGCTGTGCAAAAGGTAAGCATAGAAAATTTAATTATTTGTTCAAAGATACTCCAAAGATATAGTTACTACACACAAAGAATCTATTCCGGAAAGATATAAAGTCTAAATATGTGAAATTATGAATCGCTTTCCAGCAATTAAAAAAAGGGTTTGTCATTATGTCAAATAAAACGTACATAGACGGATAACCTGCTCGCTGGACGGACATTGCCAGATCGATTCAAAAAGTGATAGTCAGTCGACAGGTATACTTAAGGATGATAGAACACACATCAGTCGGTAGTGCATTCAGCTAGTAAGGACTTTGATAGAATGATAGCGACATAAGAAATATATAAAAGGGAGAGAAAGATAGAGAGATAGTTAAGGAAACAGCTTTAATCGGTTGAGTTTGTAGTATCCATTAACTAATCAGGCCTAGCAAATTCGTCGTAGTAGCTGTTTACCCCACCTAAACAGCGAGATACATCTCAACAAAGAACTAAGGGTATAGTTTTTGCACATGTCAGTGCATTAGTATATATCATCAGTTAACTACTATGTTCAAAGAGTACAAATATGCTTGTTTGTATGTAATATTAGTCACAACCATTGGAAATCTTAGTTAAGCCTGTGTAATGCATCACCACAGTTGATAAAAAAAATTTTAAATACCGACAAGAAGGAGTAAACTGCATTTAGCAAAAGACATTATACTGGTAATAAGAATTAAACATGATTCCTTTTTACACCATTTCCAATGGCGTAACGATACTACGTCTGTTTGCATATTTATATAAGTCTGGAGTATAATGCACATGTCGCAGAAACAATTTGGTAAAACGTGGCTGGCTTACATTAAATTGGTGGAAATGGTAGATTCTATCTTTGATATCACATTTCCTTAACCTCAAAAGTTCTACTGCTACTCAGGTCTACATAAATATTTTATTGCAACTAAAATTAAGTTGGTATATTTCTTAGAATTGACTTATATTTTCCTTTAGCTTTCATACAGACAACTTGGCAGAAAAACAATTATTTTTACCGCATTATTATAAATCTAATATTAATGTTAGTGTACAGATGAAATTTGCTGTAAATTATTTTTATAATAATACCTCAGGCTATTCGCCCTATATAGCTCTACATAAAACTTTATATCAAGGCAAATTGTGGTGATGTTAGGACCATATGTATCTCCTTATAGTTTCACATTCCCTTTTACTTGAATAAATGTTGTAAAAATATTAATTGCACCAAAAAATTCTTTACAGATGACTCTTATTTAATTTTTTTAAATCATTTCACTTTCATATTGGTCAAATATTTACCCGGAAGATTTTGTTTTTTTTTAACTTGATGCAAAAAGTGTAAAGTATTTAGGAAAACTTCTTTAATTTTTAATATCATTTACTTCAAAAGTGATCACAATTTAGGAACCCTTAAAGAAAATCATTTCCATATGTCATAAGCCGGACTAGTTTAAATTGTTTTTCATAAAACCTTCTTATTATACTGTTTGGTGATCTTGTAATGCGTGCAAAGAAATCGACAGACTTCAATGTGTATAGGATATGGAAGCTTCCCCTGATTAAGAGCAACATAATAATTTCTTTAAAACAATTTTTATATTGTATCATGATGGTTATGACAAAAATTATTTGGTGGGTATTTAAATTGTGTGGCTTTTATGTAAACAAAAATGAATTTTTAATTTATTTGTAAAATTTAAGGATTCTTTGAAATAACAATGAGTAAAAAAATCAAGACAAAATGTTATTGATAAAATTTTGAAAATGGTGTAACAATAAACACTTTCAAATATATACAAAGATTTGTCAGCATTAAACTTCTGATATACAAACTTTCAATTAAGTGCAAAAAAAAAACTAAAAGACACTTATACATGACTTAAAGATTAAAAAGAAACAGGAACAACAAAAGAGGAAATAAATTGCAACACTTAATGGAGGTATGAACTTTACATGTATTTTTTACACTTGGGTGAGTAAAAAGTTTAAAACAAAAACTGGTACCTTAAAATAAATTTAACTTGCAGACTTTATTTAAACTGTAATTATAACACATTAGGTGAATTTGAGTTAAGCTAAAATAATGGACGCAGGTCAATATTCTTACAACAGAAAGCACCGACAAATATGCAATTAAAAAAAAATATCTTGAAAGTATTAACGTAAGTCTTAAATCTCTTAGCAAACTTAAGTATTTAAGGCCTTACTAAATAACACAACTTTAAAGATATTATGAGTATTTGTATTATGATATGACTTATAAAACACTTTGAACAAATAGTCTATAATCTTAGCATATTTCAACTTACAACTATTTATCTTAAAATCTTTGCAATTTAAAATTTTGTAATTACACTCAAATAAATATTTATAATGGAAAGAAGAAATAGCGACAAGGTTTTTAATGAGTCACTTTTAGACGGCAACATCAATTCTCTTGAGTTCAGTGGCAAAAGTTCATGCACCTTGTTAATAAATAATTTTTTACAAAAAAAATATGATATTTAGTTATATAAACATAAAAAGTATCCATGTCGTATATATAATTTAAAAGAACTGTTTGGTAAATAGTCTGTATAATGTTTTTATATAATAGACGCCAATGAAAAACTGAGAGCAAAATAAATGTCTAATTATGAAGGTGATATGACATTTCATTTAAGTTAAATAATTTATTTTCTACAGTTGGATGAACCAGACTTATTATGAATAATAACATGGTAATAGAAAAGTAGCAAGCTAACACAGACAAAAGCTGCAAGAGGTTTTTTCTTCAGAAATTTATTTTTTCATACAATTTATCCAATCATTTTAAATACATAGTGTGAATCCAATAACGGACAGCTAGAAAAATTCTTCCAGATATTGAGGCTACCCATTGAAGACGTTGAAAGTTTTTACTATCTGGGCAGTGTCATATCCAAGAGTGGATGCAACAAACACGACATTCAGAACAGACTTTGTAAGTCAGAAGATGCTTATGGTGGCCTCAATAGATTCTGGAGATCGCAAAACATCTCAACGCACACCAAAATCAAAGTATTAACCTGTATTAACCAACGTAAAATCCGTGCTTCTATAAGCTTGTGAAACGTGAATATATCGAGTCGCTTAGTGGAAAGAATGTAACCATTTAAGAATCGGGGCCTCGGGCGCATAAACAGAATATTCTGGCCAACCACAATTCGTCATCAAGATCTGTGAAACAGAACTATTAAATTCCTTTGGATATGGCAATACGTTCCCCCAAATCTGGTAGGTTGGCATACACATTGCGAAACCTTGCGGACAATTTAACTAGGCAAGCCATCGAATTCAACGGCCAAGTTTCCAGGAGACCAGGCAGTCCTGCCGACACGTAGAGATGCCAGATCAAAGGCGAACTACAAGCACATGGTGTATCCTAAACGCGGTTAAATCAACGGCGATTGATAAAAATCAATGGAAGACATATAGGTCCTATGTTCCACCAGGAACTAAATATATACGACAACTTGTTGTAATATTAAAAGCACTGGCAACAGATTTTTTTATATATAAAAAGCTTGCGATTTTATTTGGATTAGGTTGTAAAGAAAACAAAAAAGTGAGCGCTTACATTAGGGTTTGGGATTTCCCGGACTTTCAACTTCCCGGGAAATGGGAATAAAAAAAATTACATCCCCGAGAATTCTCAAGAACAAAGTAATTTCTTTTAAATGGCTTATTTATAAAAAATTTACATATTCCTAAAAACTCATTTATGTTATAAAAAATAACGCCTTTAAAAACAAAACAACATAAAAAAACTTAAAACAAAAACAGGAATAATGAAATATAATTTTTATTTTCATTGAAATAAAATAAAGACTTAAATTCATAAAACAAGAAATCGGATCAAAAAATATATCGCACTTGTTCCTCGAAACAGAGTCAACTCAAAATTGATAAATTTTCAGTAGAGACAAAAAACCTTTTTTTATATGTATTTTTATATTACAAATGGGGATAACACTGCATCTTTTTAGGCAAAATGCTAGAAAAATAGATCATGGCCACTGTTTATCGTTTTCTTGCAAAAAGTGAAAATTAAAAAATTTTGAGTTGACGCTATTTAGAGGAACAAGTGCGATATGTAAATGTTTATTAGCATTCATAAAAAAAATTTATTTACTTGGAAAATCACATTTTATGACTGTTAAAGCATAAAGCAAATCATTTCACATTACATTTCTCAATTTTGTTGCAAAATTTCCAGAAACAGAAAAAACTCGTTCGCTTTCTATTGAAGTATGCTTTATAGTTAATAAAACATTATAAAAATTATCCAAATTATTTGTTCTGTTGTAACTAGCTTTAAATAAATTTGACTCTTTTTTTTAATAAATTGTGGTCATTTGGTTTTGTTATTTTAGGATTTGATTTTGGGTTGTCTATTGCATTATTTAGTTTATCTTTAAAAGTTTGGTGGGCTTGTACATCTTTTATCTCAGGTGATGCTACTGTACCATCACATTGCTTTAATAAACGGTTTAATAAGTGTTCTGCATATGTTTGTAAAGAGCTTTTGTACATTTCAGAAATTTCTTCACTTTCTAAGTAAATTAATAATTAAATTGCTTTAGTATTACGGGGAACATTAATTCTTTATTGTTTTGTTTTAAGCATTCTTTTTGAATGCTTCGAATTTATAGTCCGATGCTTTTCATATAGGTTTTCAATAATAGCATCAGCAACTAAAAAATTTGTGTCGCGACGACTAAGTGCTTCTAATGCATCTTTAATAAGACTAAAAACTTCGACTAAAGATTCCGAAATAGTGACATATTCTTCAACCCAAAATTCTGATGAATTAAAATCTTCTAACGTATGTTGTTTTGCTTTAAGAAACGATTGAATCATTTTCATAATACTATTCCATCTTGTCTTTACATCGCGAATAAACGGGACTCTTTACCATATTCATCTCTCATATACTTTTCGAAACGGGCTGTTTTTAGTGCACTTTTCTTAAATATTTTAACAATTTTTCTAACACATTCAACAGCAAATGTATAGTCATCTTAAATATGGAAAAGAGTACATTTAAAAAACATTAAGGTTTCTGAAATAAAGCCTTACCTTTGATTTTATATGGATTACGTTCAAACTCAATATCGCTTCCATCAGTATCAGATTCTGTAAGTAGGTACTGTATCCGAACTAGTTTTTACATAAACAACATCAGAAAAAAGTTTTTTATCAATTAAAAAAATGGTTTAAAAAGTGCTTAAATTTAATAAATGTGATAATTGAATCTATTATTTTTTTAGTTGAAAAAAATTAAAAATATTATTTTGATTTAATTAACATTTTAGTTGTTTTGAAATAAATTGTTATTTAAAATATTAATTGAATATCAAAAAATATTAATTGATTTTTTCGTTTAAAATAAAATAATTTAAACTTAATAAATAAATGAACGCATTGTTTGAAATGGCAAAGTTTTTTGATCATTTTTTTAATTAAAATTAAAAATATTATTTATTGAAAAAAAAAAAAATATTAAAAATTTTACAATTTTTAGTAATCAATATAATCATTTTGGTAATAGGAGCAAAATCAACAACTTGTTTGCTTGATATTACGAATTTGGTATAAATTAGGTAATTAGAGAAAATTCTAAATTTTTTCTTTGAGTGATTCCAGCAAAAAATCCTTCAATTGAACTTTATTATTTTCATTGGGGCCGCCAACAATATGCTTTGTTAAGGACAAATTAAATAACTCCAGCTTACATTCAATTAGAGTTTTTATTACAGTAGCATTACATCACCTAGATATATAAACTAAGCATAAATTAAAAAAAAGATTAATTTAAGTAGCGTCTTTGAGCTACACTAGCCCACTCAACTAGTGTAAGTGTGAATTTCAGACTGTCGGAAATTTGATTTGCAATAGTTGTTGCCATCTTTTTTTAATGTCCTTGTAGTATTTTATTATAATATTTTTAACTTCAGTTTCACACTTTGGCAATGTCATATTTTTGTAACGAACACTTTCACGTATAAAAGAACTATGAGTAATTACTCGAATGAATTATCGACCGCTGCTAACTTTGTAACAATCACTGGCAGTGTTTGTGTACGCATAAAGCTTTTAATGTTAGTTTGATGGTTTGGCCGAATTGTTTTAATTGCCTTTGTACAGAAGTGGAAGATTCATTAAGGTTTATTTTGTGAACCATTAGCGCTGGTGCTTCCTCCTTTAGTCATTAGCCTTTTCGGACATATATTTGACTGAGCTGCGTTGTCAAGTTTTGAAAAATAATTCCAAACTTCTGACATTTTGTAATTTTGCTTGAAGGCTAAAAATATTGATAAGCATGTTAAAAATTTTTGTTTCTAAACATAAATGAAGGAAATCCCAAAGCCTTAAGTTAGTAGTCAACTTTCTAAAAAAAAGTCGTTAATTTTTTGAGCATTATATTTTTCATTAACTGACGTTTGTTCACATTTTTCTTATTCTTTTTGCACGGACATAGTTGCTTTTATTAGGTGGTGCTAACACAATACAATAAGAAACGCTAACAAAGTTAACAACATACGATTAGATATGTTCATGTAAAAATTAACTACTAATTTTATTTTGCAAAAGATATTAAATGCGATATATTTGAACAAATATTACACTATTTTTTCCCCGTTTTCGCGGGAAAAAGGTAAAAGTTTCACGGGTATTCTAGGTTATCGATTCCCGGATATTCCCGGGCGGGAATTCCCGTTTCCGATACCCTAGGTTGCATAAAAGCGATTTGCTTAGCTGGACTCTATAGATTACGTTTATAGGTATTTAAAATATTTCTTGACTTAATTTTTTTATAAAATAAGGGCCATCTTTAAGTCTGTAAGACCATCTGATTTCAAATCAAATTTTCAAATTACTTTTTTATTTATAAGTTTAGCCAAACAACCCCAATCTAAATTTAATTTTCTAGATTTATAATTAAATATTTTGAATAATAATGCACTATTTAATATGTGTTTAAATAATAATGCACAATTAGTGCAATAGTTGGTATAGACGGTAGTTCTATTTATATATTAATGGACTATTTTGGTTTGAAAAATATGCAGGGAAAAAAGTGATAAAGTCATTGGTAATGCAATAATATTGCACTTTGTTTTGATTAGTATAATTATTTTAAAAGCTATATAATAGTATAATTATTAAAAAAAATAATTTATTCGAGCACCAGCATCTCAAGCGGCGTGGCCACAGATTCAGCAAACTAATGTATGTGTTGGTTTTATTTTGTTTCCCTAGCACAGCCACACATCAAATTCAGGCCTTTAAACTTAATTTAAAAGTTTTTGTAATTATAAATTAAATTGAATTCTTTTATCAGAAAATATTAAATTATCAAATAAAAATAAAAAAATTTATTAAATTTTTGAACAAAACCTACGTAAATAAAATTTGAAGAAATTATGTGCGTGCACATGCTTCAAACTGACGTCAAATATATAAAATCAAAAATATTTTAATTTTCGTAAAATTTAAACCAGACCATACGTGTGAGTTTTATTTATTATCAACACAATTACAAAAATGTGAGTTTGATGAGTGGTCATGCCGCTAAAGGCCATCAGCTCATATTTTAGGTCGTTTTTATGCGAATTTAGGTAATAATATATTAAATGAAATACTTTGTTAAAGTTTTTTATATTTAAATTAGGCTTAAGTTTATCAATTTTTCTTTTCATTAAATTAATTTAAATATCAAAAACTTAAATTTTACTTAAATTAAAACTTAATATTTAAATTTATTAAAGATAGTTAATTCTTTTAAGAGTTTAATAAGGTTATTAATATTTGCTTTTAGATATATGATGCAATATCATGGATTTGTTATTATTATACCCCTCAACAAATTACGTTTGTAATTTCTACAATTTGATGTTATGCCCTATAAATATATATGTTCTGGGTCCTTATAAGTACCGAAGTTGATTTAGTTCAACATTTATATCACATTTAGTCCGGATGTGTTTTCTATTGAAATTCAGCCTAACCGGTCCATAAATGGCTGAGATCCCTTGTTGTTGTGGTTTTTATTTTATTTTTATGTATACCTTTAAGATCGGCACACCCAGAGAAAAAATATGTTTAAATATGGTCACCTCCAACAAAACTATTTTTAAATAACATTGTTAACATTCTATGGTTATGCTTACCATATTATTGTCATCGACAACCATATTATGGTTAAATTAGCCCTCCATCATGAAGGCACAACCATATTATAGTTGCCTCCGAACATGTTTTGGTTAATAATAACTAAAATATGTTTAACAATTATAATTGCATGGATGTTTTTCAACCATAGAATGTTGCTCTTGGAAAAGAGGAAAGTACTATCGTTAATTTAAAAACAAATTATTGTCATATTAAGCCATAACATGTTAAGAGGCAACCATAATATGGCTGTGGCTTCTTGATGGAGGACTAATTTAACAATAATATGGTTGGCGGTGACGAAAACATGGTTAAATGAAACATAATATGTTTAAAATTTTCTTTCAAAATAGTTTTGTTGGAGGTGACCATATTTAAACATATTTTTTCTCTGCGTGCAGGAGCCAAAGCAGTGTGACCAGATCTTAAAAACTTTTACAGCTAAATTTGGCGTAAGACATGGCCAAAAAATGCTAAATATGATTAAAAAAAAATGCTAAAAATGTTTTAAAGATTTTTGTTAAAAATGTATTACCAGTACGAAACTGTGTTGGAAGCTAAATACATTTTAGTGACTTATTTTTTAACGAAATTGAAATTAATTGTTATATTTAAACAAGAGAGTAGATTTTCTATTATTATTAAAAAGTTGTAGGGATTCTTGTAGGGACAATTCTTGGAGCCCGTAGGGAAAAAAGGGATTTTCGGGCTACGTAGGAACTTTCCAAAATAGTCTATAGCTTCTCAGACTCAAACAGAGTAAACTTTACCCGACGTCGACTTAATAGCGTCTAAGAATATACTAATAATAATCGTTTTGTGAGTAGGGCACCAATTGTGCAGAAAATAAAAAAATAGAGCATCTCTGAGCGTTGAGAGTTGATGGTACAAAATTCAAACCACTACGCATTATATACTTAAAGGGTGGTTAAATTTTATTTTGCGATGTTGATTTAGAATGGAACACAAATTTTTAGGAAATTATTGTCATTTCTTTTTTTTATGATAATATTGGTATGGTTTAATTATGTATGGAACAAAATATCGGCGGCACACCTCCATCCGATGGTCCAACTTTTAGATGACGCTGAGGCATAATTGAGGTTCTATGCCGTTAATGTGACAAATTATCTCATCCTTTAGCTCTTGAATTGTTGCTGGCTTATCGGTGTACACCTTTTCTTTCAAATAACACAAAAGAAAGAAGTCCAACGGTGTCAATTCAGATGATCTTGGCGGCCAATTGACATCACCACCACGTGAGATAACACGGCCATTGAATTTGTCGCGAAAAAGGGATTTTGTTTCTTTAGCTGTGTGGCAAGTGGCACCGTCCTCTTGAAACCACATATCGTCCACATCCATATCTTCCAATTCGGGCCATAAAAAGTTCGTTATAATTTCTCGATACACCCAGCAAAAAGATATGCTTAAATATGGTCACCTCCAACTAAACTATTTTCAAATAAAATTGCAAACATATTATGGTTATTTTAACCATATTTTTGTCATCGACAACCATATTATGGTTAAATTAGTCCTCCATCAAGAAGGCACAACCATATTATTGTTGCCTCCGAACATCTTTTGGTTAGTAATAAATATGTTTAACATTTATAATAGCATGGTTGATTTTCAACCAAAGCATGTTGCTCTTAGAAAAGAGGAAAATACTATTGTTAATTTAAAAACAAATTATTGTCATATTTAATTATAACATGCTTAGAGTTAACCATAATATGGTTGTGGCTTCTTGATGGAGGACTAATTTAACAATAATATGGTTGTCGGTGACAATAATATGGTTAAATTAAACATAATATGTTTAAAATTTTCTTTAAAAATAGTTTTGTTGGAGGTGACCATATTTAAACATATTTGTTCTCTGCGTGTAGCAAACACCATTTGCAGTAACTGCCATTTTTCTTGCTTCACTGATTTTTTTTAAATGAAACATTCCTTCTATGCGCGCTGGTAGATATATATGTTATACCATGTCCTTGGTCAGAATCCTGAAAGGATACAAATTTTCCTATACATATTTTTCATAAAAATTCTTTATAAATTAAATAAACTAAACATTTTGTTTAATTCAACCGATTTTGCATATTGCTTAATTTTGTCTACACTGTGAAATAAACGCTAATATAACAATTTAATTTTTCTTTCATTGCAGGTATGTTAGAACAAAGTTGCAGGATGACATGTAAGATATTTTATTAAATATTATTTTATAAAAAGTATTTTTAAATAACTCTCAAAATATTTGTTTAAAAAAGCAATTACCTATTTACCCTTTGAAGCATTCAAAAACTGTCAAAACTGAAAGATTGAATAAGAAAACAATTATAAATATAAATATTTTTGGAAGTAATAAGTAACCATATCTTTCCAAGCTTTACATCTTGAGAAAAATCACTCGGTCAAAAGTTGTATCAAAAACTCTTATATGCTGTTTTGACAACACAAATGATTGAACGTGTAATAAAATTTATATGGAAAACATTCAAAAAACTGAGTACTTTTCATCTAAATTTTACTACACGTTCAATCACTTGTGTTGTGAAAACAGCACATTACTTATGAAATTATATTTTTATTGTCATTTGTTTAATTGCACCTTAATCCTTAAATTAATTTTCTTATTTATTTTTAAGTATTATATATAATATTAAAAAAAAAATATAAAACTATAAGCAAATAAAAAACATAAACTTTTTAATTTAAAGTTCTTTTTTTGTTTCGGTAGACTCTGTTTGCTTACAAAAAATTTGGCATAAACTCATGTAAATGAGATTAAAAAGGAAAACACTCTTAGAAAAAAGCCAAAGCAAACTACAAAAACAATTTATATAATGTTTTGTAGCAGCAAAACAATAACAAAACTTTAAATATAAATACTAAAGAAAACTAGAAAAGAAAGGACTTAAAAGTACTTTGGCTACTTTGGATTTACGTATGTATATTACTACACTCGACAAACTGTGTTGCATAAAATGTGTTGCAAAAATACTTCCTTAAAAGCTTGAATGGTTTGTTGTTCCTATTTCTCTTGTTTATTTTTTTTTTAATGTTACACTACAAACATGGATACGGATACGTTCTGGACCCCAACTATGTTGCATTTTTATTATTATTTTAACGTATGCGGCGACGTATTCATATTTGAATATGCATAGGAATAATTAAAAAAAAACATTTAGTTGCATATGAAAATAGCCTAACTTTATACATATGTATGCAAATAATAATAAATGAATATGATAAGATACATTTAAAAAAATTATTTATACCGTATTGCAAGAAAATCATCATAAATCAAAAATTACGTTTTCTAAAAAAAAAATTTAATCAAACGGAATGCTTTTGAATAAGTTAGAAAAATGTATTCGGATTTAAAAATGTTTAATAAAGACGGTCAGCTCAAAAACGCATGATGGTAATCGATCGGCAAGATATGTGATGTGCTTAGTTATCGTCCAGACTTGCAATTTTTGTTGCAGCAGCTCTTGAGTTTAACAGGGTTTTATGTACTTTGCAATTCTGTTTTGTTTTATTTTCAACGTAAAGTTGGCTGTAGGTGTATTTGTATTTATATACAAAATATAAAAAGGAGAAGACGAAGAAGAAAGACAAGATAAAAATGCAAAAATTGGCAGACTATAGTTTTATAATCAGTACACTAAAGCAATTTCAAACCAGAATTTTTAAAAATTGCAGAAATAAAACTTGCAAGTCTGGACGATGACATACTTTAATCGTTTTGTTTGTTTAAGTTCCTATTTTATATTATTCCATTCCGTTTTTGTCGCCTTTGCCATGTGATGCATACACAGAAAAAAGTGTTGTATCAATTAAAAAAATGGTTTAAAAAGTATTTAAATTTAATTAATTTTTAATGATTAATTATTTTTTTAGTTGAAAGAAAATTAAATCTTTAATTTTCATTTAATTAACATTTTAGTTGTTGTGAAATAAATTTTCATTTAAAATTTTAATTAAATAACAAAAACTTTAATTGACTTTTATCGTTTAAAATAAAATAATTTTAACATGTATAATTGTTGTTGGGAATTTTCAATATTTATTTAAATAAATTAACACATTGTTTGAAATGGGAAAGTTTTTTATCACTTTTTTAATTAAAATTAAAAATATCATTTATTGAAAATATTTCAAAATTTTTAAATTTTTAGTAATCAATATAATCATTTTGGTAATAGGTGCAAAATCAACAACTTGTTTGCTTGATATTATGAATTTGGAATAAATTTGGTTATTGAAGAAATTTAATAATTTTTTCCTGTGTATCGATAATGTCGGCGTAAGACTATTTTTAAATCGTTTTATTTAACGTTTAATTTTTTGATTAAAAGAAAAACAATTTATGTAATTATTTATGTACTCATTTTATAGGAGAAGGATAAACATACTGTTCTGTTAATACATATCAAGAGGCCTTCTGCTAAAGATCTTAAGGCTTTAGCAAGCTGAATTGTTAGTGGAAGGGGTACCCACTTATTTCATCCAATTTTATTCCAAATGATAATAAAGAGCTCTTAATTCCAACGAAAATTGTTACTTCTCTACAAACACTTTATTTTATAATACATAAACTTCTTCCGGTTAATTGAAGGAATGTGATTTGTCTTGCAAGAATTTACAATTTTTCTTCTTTATTGTGTGTTTTCTTTAAAAACAATTACAGAAACTGCTGCAACAAAACCTATTTCAAGCTAATTTTTTTTAAAGTTATTCATTTGTTTACAATTTTTGGCTCTACATATATTTTCAAAGCTTGCATTTTATGAAAATAATTGTGGAAACGAAACGAAAAATATGGAATATGAAATCTAAACAAATTCGTCACATTTACTTTTTAAGTCGATCGATTTTCATCGCATACCTAAATATTTCGTATTTAAAATGCGTATAAAATAAATCTTTACGAATAATTTTTTAACGTCTATTTCTATAACACATCATTGCAAAAAAGGCAAAGACTTATAGCCTATTTCCGATGTGCGAAAGAATTCTTTCTTTCGTATAACTACATTGAAAATAAAAACAAATTTTTAGACTTTGTTTTTGTTTTCAATGTAGTTATGCGAACGAAAGAATTCTTTCGCACATTGGAAATAGGCTATTAAAACAAAAAGTCGGAAGCAATGCGAAAAACGGGTCTTCAATTAAAGAACAAAAAAATCGAAAAGTTTCTTCACAAAATTTAAGTAATCGATAATTAAAATTGAATAACTCTTTTCAACGGTCGGTAAATTGAAAACAAAAAAATTTTGAGCAATCGAAAAATTTCCTAAAAAACACAAGAAAAATTCTAATAACTAAAGTCCTTGTAAAAAGTATTATCAGTTTATGAACTTTTTTAAATTGATATAATCATGTAATTGTTATTTCATATTATCCTTCAAGTTTGTGTTTCAAATAAAAAAAATACATGAATTTTGTACAGACAATTTGTAATCAAGATCTGATTTTAGTTTGGAATATAAGCAAAAATTAGACCTTCCTGTTTTATATTTCACACAACAAGTATGTTAAACCATTTCTCTTAATTTTTTGAACAAAAATTTTAATTCATTTATTTAAAAAGAAGCTGACTTCTTAAATACTTATAACATCCCAATAACTAATTTTCTTATTTTGCGAAGCACTTATATTACACTTAAAAAATAGGCAAATTTTGTGCGTTACGCAATCGAGCATAGAAAGATGGAGAAGCTTAAGGTAGACAACTTCACAATATTTAAAAAAAAAAGTTTTCGGGAGTGTACCCTTTCGCGACCCATGGGCAATCATGGACCCGCTAGCACGAAATTGTATTATGAGCCTTAATTCATATAGAAGTCATTATTTGGAAATCTTCATCTATATTTAATTGTTTGCCATTAAGTGATTTCAGAAAGGAGGTTTATATTGGATCGACGTTTAGTCTTGGACCTTCCAGCACAACATTATATCCTCGAATAGTAGCTATCGTAAAATGATTGTTGCCAAGATTTATGTCGAAACATTAATTAAGTTATGGCATTAAACATCTGCGACTGACGTGACTTTGTAATAACAATTCCAATGACGTGGTGGTGTGTTAGACACCATTTTGATGGCTTATATTTTCCAAGTTCTGTTTTGTAAACTTTCTAAAATTATTGTTTTTTTTTTAATTAATGATATAGCTTGTTATTTGCTGAAATATAATATTTTGACAATTAATTTTAAGCCATATTTAATGGCATGGCACAAAATGGCCCTAAAGACATCTATAAAAAAATCAAAATAAAAATTAAAAATTTCCTATTTGTTTGACACTAGGTTGAGTTCGCATCTAAGCTAACCAGTATAGAAAAAATTAAAAAAATTTAGTGGTTAAATAAAAAGATACAACTGATTTTATCTAGTACATTGACCTAGACATTATAACATGGATATGTCAAATTGCTTGATTCAAAGCTCAGAATCTGCTCTTCACGGCTTTTAAAAGTGCCAGATGATGTTTTCGTAGAACAATGAAAAATTTGTTTTGTATTAGAGCGACCCATCAAAATAAAAATAATAAAAGATGTAAAATATTAAAACAATTTTGCTGACGTGTTGTTTAGGAGACACTACAAAAATATCACAAAAATATTGACGTAGATATCTGTAAGACACTTTTTCAGCTAAAATTGTACTAAGCAGCCACATCATACTATACGTATCATACAAGCATAGAGTATACTTGTGATAAAAGTTTTACATTTTTGCATTGCTTTGACGTAATTTTTATTATAATATAAGTAAGTCAAAATTTAAAACAATATATATAAAATTTATCAAATCTGTTGCCTAAATTGTATTTCAGAAATGACATTTTAGCTTTGTTTTTCCAGACAAATTGCTTGAAACTCTAAGTAAAAACATTATGTCCGAACAAAAATATTATTCGGAAATAGTGGGTTACTTCATCTTTACTTTATTAAAAATTTGTTTTTATTAACACAGGCTTTCAAAATTGGAAAAGGGGAATCCCTGGGACTAACGTATACTTTTTCAAAGGTTAGACAAAGATATATTTAGGAAATAGTGGTTGAATTCAGCTAAACTTTATTAAAAATTTGTTTTTGATAATACATGTCTTCAAAATTTGAAAAACGGCGAAACCTATGGACTAACTTATACTTTTTTAAGGGCTTGATTTGCGCTGAATCAGAATCTGTTCTCAGAATTTCTCCATGACAGAATTTCTCTATAGCAACAGGTTTTTGCCATATCTTCGCTTACAGTTAAAAATAAACCCTGTTTTGGGCCTATTCGAAACGCTTTAACTGCGCAAATTCATCCAAATTTTTTAATTTATATTTTTATTTTATTTTATTTGTGTGTTTTTTTTATAATTTTGACTTAATTTTTGTATTTGTTTTGAACATTTTTCTATTTTTTTTTTTTAAATACTCTTATTTTTTTTGTGATTGATAAAGTCTTAAAAACACTTAAAAAAATAAGTTAAAAATATAAAAAAATCACAAATAAAATTAAAAAAAAAATATGGCGAAAAATCCAATTTTCAAATATCAGAAAAATATACTCTGGTCCATGGGTTAAAATTTGTTGGTCTGCGTTATTAATAAATTAAAAGAAAAAAAATAATTTGAAAATAAATGTCTCAAAAATTTAGTATTAAATATATTTAAAACCAGAAAAAAACTAAAGCCTATAGTACACGGCATGTAAAAAGACACATGCGCATGTGGTTCTGACGTAATTTTGACGTCATCACACAACACGCAATGTTTATTGTGGCTTTGCATTGACGTCAAAATTACGTCAGAACCACATGCGCATGTGTATTTTTACATGCCGTGTACTATAGGCTTAAGAGGTGTTCTTATTTAAGAAAATACTAGGAATTGACCTTTAAACAAATTCAACTCTATTTTAAAACAAATTTCAGTTCCAGTACTCACTTCTGTTACGTTCGTTCGTTTATACAAATATTTCGCTAGATTCCTTTGCCGTATGTCTTTCCTCAAATTTTCTGTGTTTCTGTGTAAATGGTAGTTTTAGTGAACATAAACTTTGTACACTTATCAGCAGCAGCATCTTTTGCGTTCGTTGTCCTTTTCTAAAAAGCCGCCAGCTGGCTGCTTGCAACTGCAACAGCACAACGTCAGCGTATAAAAATCTTAAGAGTATAAAACAAGTATATTTTCGAGACAAAAAAAAAAAATAAATAAAAAAAAAATAGTTTTGTTTGCTACGAATATATTCCAATGTTTTTATAAATACATATATTCAGACATTTTTACTAATGCAGACGTTTTTTACGTAAATGAGTGTTAAAGTTTGTTTTTTATTTTTATATTTTTCTTAACAACTATGGTAGGTTAAGCTTTGTGTTTGCATGTCTTTAGGTTAGTGCAAACATTTTGAAAAACTTATATGTATGTACACACATATCCCTACATACTTTCACATTTACACAGATGTACATATGTACACATGTACATGCACTTAATACTTTATTTACAACATTGTAGACAGAACGCATTATTATTATTTTTTTTTCTTGGTTTGTACTTCAAGCCTTTTAGACAACTCTTCGCCCGCTTTCCTATATAAGAACAAAGCGGTAACTAGACTTTCAGTTGCGATATTTTTTTATATATATATTTTACTATAATTTTTTCATGCTAAAATTATGCTATACAATTGCAATGAACACGAATTGTGTGAGTATGTGTAAGAAACCGTTAATGGCTTAAAATACAGCCACAACAAGTAAAATAAACAGACTGTGGTAGAATTAAAAAGCATGTTTCTAAAACTTTTTTGTTGTTATACTCGCCCGCTTTAAAAAAAAATATACTTACAACAAGTGTATTTGTGTTTCAGAATTTCAGTATATAACTATCATCTCCATTTTATAAACTTTTTAGACGTTGAATTAAAAATAGTAACAAAAAGAAAATGTACATATCCAATGGCTATTTTTTACAAGAACATGACCAAGAACTTTTTAAACTGTATGTTTTATGTTATTTTTCTTTTCTTCTCTTTCTTATTGTTCTTTTTTTATCTCGTTAAGGCGGAATTTCATTATATTTCATTTAACGTTTCCTTTTCCTTCCTATTTTTCGTTGGTTTTGATTTTGAAAATATGACTTCTTCTGACTGCTTTTAAAAGCATAATGATGAAACCATTAGTGAATAACTTTACAAAAAAAGGTAAATTTCGATTACTTTTTTTTTATTATTTAAGTTTTAAAAATTAATAGCCCAATTAAGTTAAACTTAAATTTAATATAAAAGGATTTTTTCATGAAAAATTTATGTTACAACAAAATTTAATTTTAAATTTTAAGTTATTAATAATCACATCTATCCTGAAAACCATAACCATTTAGAAAATTTTAGTGATCAAACAATTATCTACTGAAAATTTTAGTAGTCGATAACTTTCAATATAAAATACCAATATTCGATAAATTTTCTTTAGCAAATACTAGTATTCGATAAATTTTTTATATTAAATTCTAGAAATCGATAGTATTTCTCTAGAAAATTCTAGTAAATGATAAATTTTCCATAGAAAATTCTAGTAATCAGTAAATTTTCTACAGATAATTTTAATAATCGTTAAATTTACTAGTATTCGAGCAATTTTCTTTAGAAGTTTAGTAATCAATAAATGTTCTATACCAAGTTCTTGAAATCGTTAAATTATCTTTAAGCAATTCTTGTAATCAATAAATTTCCCATAAAAAATGTTATTAGTCGATAAATTTTCTACAGAAAATTTAAATAACCTTTAGATATTTTTAATTAGGCTTAATTAATTAGGTTCATTGAATTTAATTTTCATTAAATTATTTTTATGAAGCCAGGAATTTAACAACATGAAATCAATTAAAATTTTATTAATAATTTTTCATTCTCGACTGCGCTGAGATTTAAACCCAGGCTTTCACGAACAGGTTGCCTAGACTAGTTTCGATTGTAACCACACAATCTCTTCAGTGGGGTTTGCCGTTTTACTCACTCGGCTATTGAAGCCGAATGACGTCAATAGTCAAACATCAATATTTAAACCAAATGGTATTTCACCTTGGTAGATCGAAATTTGCTTTTTGAATGAATAATTATCTATTTTAATTTATTTACATGTTCTTCCTAACTTCTGTTTTTTCGTACTTTTTGTCAAGAATGCTTCTTGAAATCCAAAATACATTTTTGTTTTTCATGTTTTTGTCTTTCTTTTTTCTTGTTGACCTTTTTCAGTACAACTTGAAAGACAAATGTAAACATAGCTCGTGCCTTAGCTGTTAAAATAATTTAATGCAAATTAAATTCAATGAACTTAAGCCTAATTAATAATATCTAAATTTGGATTAAAAACCATTAACAGTTCAATAAAATAACCACAATACTAATTATAATTTAAATAACCGCTAAATCTTCTACAGAAAATTGAAATACTCGATAAATGTTTCATAGAAAGTTCTAGTAATCTATAAATATAGAAAATTCTATTATTCTGTAATTTGTTTATAGAATTCTAGTAGGAAAAAAATTTTGTATACAAAATTGTAGTTAGCAATTTCTGTAGAAAATTTAAATAACGGCTAATTTACTTCAGAAAATTTAAATTATCGATAAATGTTTTATAGAAAAATCTAGTAATAAATAAAATTTTTTAAATAACGGCTAATATTTCTTCAGAAAATTGAAACTATCAATAAATGTTTTATGGAAAATTCTAGTAATCAATACTGGAAAATTTTTCTATACAAAATTGTAGGGAGCGATACATTTTGCGTAGAAACTTCTAATAATTAAAAAATATTCTAAACAAAACTTGATTTTCTAAAGAAAACTCAGTTTAAATTACTTAGTCTCTTAAAAATATTGATTTCTTTTGTTTTCTGTACAAACTTGTTTTTGCAATAAATTTGGTTTAATTTCGAGAAATCGAAATTTTTCAGATAATTTATTTGACTAATCAAGTTTAGAAGAGTAATCTGACCAATTTTTTCTTGGAAACTATATTTGTTTGTACTTACTTACTTTTTCATATAAAAATTGTGCGCTCAATAAAGTTTTCATAGAAAATAGTTATAACCGATTAAGTTTCTTGTAGAAATTTCGTGTTAGCAATAATTTTTTATATTGTACATTATTTCAATAACATAATACTGGAAAGTCACAACTAGATCTCTTTTTTTTTTTGCCAAATTGACAAACTTTTTATTCATAATGTAACAAATGGCAATGGATAGATTTCTATCCATTTTTTCTGTAGATAATTATTAAACTGTCACATTTTTTAAGTCCAAAAAAAAAGCAAACATTATTGCATGTAGAGCGTTAATATACAGCGATTCATTCTTATAGTCCTTGAAAATGTTATACATTTACACACGTCCTTTTTTCTGTCAACACATGTGTTTGTTTGTATTAAATTTAAATTAGTTTGTTTACGACATTTAAATTAAAAAGCATATAAAAAGATCAGAATTATCTGAGATTAAAAAAGAAAAGCAAAAATAAATAAGAAATCAAAGTCAGCAGCATTATTATCAAGGATGTACAGTAAAAAAAATAAATAAATAAATTATCCAATTGTAATAAGCTTTTTATTAAAAAATTATAAAATATTTAAAGTATATAGCTGTTAGTTTTTTAATTTGAAAATTATAAATAAGCAATTTAACGTTTATTTAAGTTTTCTTCAATTGCAACTCCAAAAATTATTTATTTATTTATTGAAATGGCACTTCAAATTACCCATATATTCTCATATTCAGTATTTTTTTCCAATTAAACAATTAATTGTTAATTGAAATGTATACTACAGTATGCCAAGCCACAAAATTATGCAACAGCGGCAGCAACAATCGAAAAAATTCAATTTTGTAAACACAAGCTAAAGGTTTAATTAAAATAAATTTCAGTAATATAAAAAGGATAAAAAAACAATATGTTTATATAATTGCATTTGTTGTATACCCAATAGCAAACGTACCCATAAATGAAAATGTTCAAAAGATAACTTTCGAGTGTATCAATATTTTGAGACTTTGGATTATGTATGCTACCGTCAAATTTGTTATAGAAAATTATATTTATCGATACGGCCATGCTCTGGAAATCTAATTCAAGTTATATTTAAATCGTACAATAGAAAAGGAAATTTATCGATGAATTTTATATAGAAATTTTAATGTATTCATAAATTATGTAGAACTAAAAGTTATCGAAATCTTTTCCAAAGGATTAAAAATTTATCGATATGTATGTATATCATTATGTATGTATGTCAAAATTAAATATAATTCTTTATTTTATATGATATTTCCCTCCTTATTTAACATTATCTATCGCTAGTGTAATAAAAAGCAATTGGAAATGTAGTATGTTGAAAAAACCACAACAAAAAAAAAAAAAAAAAAAAAAAAAAAACAAACAAGTTAAAGCGCTATATTCGGATGTGCCGAATCTTAAGTCCCCTCCAACTGAAGTAATAATATTTTAGAAGTAAGATTTATATGGAATCTATAAGTATGGAACCAATATGAAAGAAATTTCGTGGTATGATTTCTATACATATTAAACTATTTTTTTTTTCATTGATTATTTATTGAATCTTCATACATTAAATATGAACTAACAATAACACGGTGCTACAAAATTTCCTTTTTTGCAAGCACTTTCAAAGTGACCTAGTGTATGTTATAGGTCTAGATGAGTGTATTACAAAACCGGTTTTAAACGTTTCAATATACTTCCAAATTCCCGAGTTATGGACCAAAGAAATTTTTTTGAGGCTGCTACCTTTAAACATTTATAACTTTTTTATTTATTAGCCGATTTTTGAAATTCAAACGGTTTTGGAAAGAAAAATAATTGTCATTTTTAAATATATATACTTCTCTTACAATATTAGCTCAAATATGAATAAATTTTTTCAATTATATGGAAAATTTTTCATTTTTTTTAAACTTTTAAAATTTCTACGAGACTTTTTTCCGAATTTAGTTTAAAGATAACAAATATATTAAAGACAGTATTTTTCTGAGTAAAATTAGATGTCATTTGTTGAAATCGGTTCAGAAATGAGGAAGTTATAGTACTTTTTATGAGCAGCTATTATAACAAAAAAACAATTAAAATTCCTGAAAAAATACTATTTTTTTTCTTTTGTTAATACAATACAAATCGCTTATTTTAAACAAGTAAATTGAATATATAGGTACAAAAAAACTAAAATAATAAGAACTCGAGTTTTTGCTAATGACAAAGAAATTTAATAGAATCAAGTCAATTGTACTTGTAAATAGCTCAATTTTTGTTGTTTTTTATATGAGTGTAGTATTTTTTTTTTTATATTTTTATCTCTAGGCATTTTGGTTGGACCACAAATCCGAAAAATGTTTCTTGATGAAAATTTTACGAAATTGTTAAATGCAGTTGAAAAGAGAGCATGGATTAGTTTCATGTCATTGTCGGAAAATTTGTAAGGTAATAAGAGAAGCGCTGCCTACGTTCATGTTGTTAGTGAGCTTCTGGAGGCTTACGAAGAAATGGGGTGCAGAATGTCTATAAAAATACATTTTCTGCATTCCCATTTACATTTTTTTCCAGAAAATCTAGGCCAATTTAGTGACGAAAAAGGCGAACGTTTCCATCAAGAGTTATTAACAATTGAAAAGAGATTTGAAGGAAAAAGTCAAATCAGGATGCTAGCTAATTACTGCTGGTCACTAAAGCGAGAAACTGATGATAATAAGTAAAAATTTTTAAAAAAAATCATGTATAAATTCGTGATTCAAATATAAAATTCGTTAAGTTATTAGATTAAAGTTATTTTATTAAATCATGCTAATCTAATCGAAACAGGTTTCCACTCTTTTGTTCGCAAAAATTACTTTAACTTCCTCATTTCTCAACCGATTTCAACAAATGACATCTCATTTTACTCAGAAAAATATTGTCTTAAATATATTTGTTGTCTTTAAACTAAATTCGGAAAAAAGTCTCGTAGAAATTTTAAAAGTTTAAAAAAAATGAAAAATTTATAAAGTTATAAATGTTTAAAAGTAGCAGCCTCAAAAAAATTACTTTGGTCCATAACTCGGTAATTTGGAGGTATATTGAAACTTTTAAGCCCGGATTCGTAACATGCTCACTAACACCTTTAACGCACACTAGGTCATTTCAGAAGTGCTTTTCGAGTGTAGCACAGTGTAATTAATCAAATCTTATACTAATACTTTATTTTTGTCCTGCCAATGCTAGGCGAAAATTTTTCTCTTCACGGTTTCTATTCACATATGTAGATTTTTAGCGGTCTTCTCGTCGGATGAGTCCTGCAGTATCTCTTCTCCTTAATCTAGAGTGGCCGCTGTCATTTAAAATGTAAATTTGGGTGCGACTCAAGCCTTTTTAAATATTTTACTGCATACTTCGTAATAATAGTTTTTACCAGAGTTCCGAAAAATTCATGTATGATCGCTCATATTTAACCATTCATGAATTTTTTCATGAATGAGGAATTTAAAACGTGTAATTTTTTTCACAACCATGAATGAATTGTGAATTTTTTTGCCAATTCATTCATGAGCGTGAGGAAAAATAAATTTTTGCCTTTCCTCAGTCATGAAAAATGAGGAAACAAAAAATTTTCTTAACGCTCCTCACCAGTAATGTTGATGTTGCTCGACAGTTTGCATGACCACAGCACGAAATGTCTTTGTGTGTATTTTGTTTTTGTTAAATGCAACGAGCCAAAGTGTGTTCTGAATTTTTTGTAGGCAAATATTATTTAAAAAAAAAAAAAACTAAAAGAACTGCACATATCGTCATCTTAAATGCAGAATAATATAACATCACAGTTTTCAGGAGAAGCAAAAAACGTTGTAAAATGGAAATTATATAATATATTAGAGTAATATTAAATATTTAGAATAAAAATGCGATAACCAGTTTTTTTTTTTTGATAAAAAAAATATTATTTTTACTGTTATTTATTTAGTTATGTGTGTTACGTTATTTTAATTTGTAATTCTCTGAAGCAAAACGACGAATCATCAACGAAAGTATGATAATATTAAGTTAAACAATCATTTAAAACATTAAATAATTAAATATTTCTGTTAAGTTACAGGTATAATAGAATATAAAGATAAATATGGTTAAATGCACATATAAAAATGGTAATCACACAATTAATATGCAGCATCATTAGGAATGCGTTGACATGGTGAAATAAGTTTGCTTTTCTGATGCAGTGCAGGCAGTACTGCATTTGAGAACGTAGAGATGTTATATTATTAGAGATATTATTATTACATATTATTTATAGTTTTTTATTTCTAATTAGAAGTGGATTAAACTAAAAAAAAGTACTTCATTAAATTTAAATTAATTTTAACAATCCAACTTTTCCATTATAACTAATGTGTATTTTGATCTCCTTATAATGAATTTTCTCAATGGAATTTTTCTTTACAATAAACAAGTTTTGTAAAAAATTTGACTAAAAACATATATGCATATTTGCCTCCATATAAGGAATTATTTCGAAAAAACTTCTGCAAGAAGTAAATTTTAATTAGTTAATTTCTGAAAAATTTAAATAAGAAGAATGAAAGAGTTTTTCAATTAAAAGTAGTATTGATAGCAGCCCGCGTATTCAGTGAATGAAAATGTTGTATAAAGAAGCACTTATCCTAAAAAAATACTATCGGTATTTAATAAAGCCGTAAAAGGATTAACACAAAATTTAGCCAAACAATTTATATTCCAGCACTTTATAAGAAATGCTATTATTCTAAAGATGTAGAAGACAAGTAATTAATTATTTAAAACCAAAGGCTTTATAACAGTCTTTTTGAGGATATTGATGAAGGACGACTTGGAAGAATGCAATCCTAACAAAAATACCAGATTATTTGAAATAAACTTGGAAAAAAAATTTCTATTGTATTATAAACTTTCTATATTAATAATGAAGATATATTCTGATCCAATAGCAACAGATTCATTATAGGGAAATTCGTATGTATTAACATTTATTAAAAACTATATATGTACATATATAAACTCATAAGGTTGGAAAACGAAATAAATGATGGATAAATCATATCATAAAAATAATGGCAGTCTGCTAGAAGCAAAAACTAAGGACCTGCAGATGGTACTATTTATTCTTGGAAATTCATAGCGTATGGGAGTTCAATGGGTTAAGCTGTGAAATTTCTAACAGTCCAATGTAGAAGAAGCTAATAGTCATACTTAATATAGGTTTTTCAATACATACATATATATATATATATATATATATATATGGATTCGGTTTATATTAATTTTACAGCACTGTTTTTCTTTTTGCTTATGCAATAATGTGCAGTTTGATCACTTATTCCTAACACGTTCAGAGTATGAAACAGAATACCCATTTTTGACGTAAAAAAATGAATGTGTTCGTAAAAATATATCAAATACTATGCTAATTTTTTTTTAATTAAGATTATTCATTATGTTTTTTAAGGAAATTATTTACTTAATGATAAGCCATTTTTGATTTTGTTAATAGCTTGGATATTTTTTAAGGTGGAAGTTTAAAATTTTTTTTAAATATTTAACGTGAATCGTAATCAATAAACAGTCTATTTCAAAATTTTCAATGATACATTGCTTTGCATTTTAGCAAACGATATTTATACTGTTGTAAGAAATTCTTTGACGCTTTAAAAAGGGTCGGTCCTTTTCTTAAGCAGACATAAAGGCAAAACATATTGAAAAAAAAACTCCATGAGCAAGTATAGAAACCTGGGCGCTGTTTCTGAAAACTACAAATTACAAATCTACAAGTAAAATACATTTGAACAAAAACCAAAGTTATAAAATTGTTGCTTTTTTAACGTAAATGAAGTGATTTTATGGTCCCATGCAGATATATTATAGGGAAGTTCGATTGTACCTGCTGTCACATTTGCTTTTACACATAATTTTTAGCAAAACAAGCCTTTTTTACTTTAATTTCAAATATTTTTTACCTACTTAAGAAAAATGTTATCAACGAACAACCGTTTTGGTTGGTAAAACCAAAACTGTATTACAACAACAACACGTATTGAGTACTTGGAATTTTTTTTTCAATGAGTTTTGCATTTATGTCTGCTTAAGAAAAGGACCGACCCTTTTTAAAGCGTCAAAGAATTTTTTACAACAGTATAAATATCGTTTGCTAAAATGCAAAGCAATGTATCATTGAAAATTTTGAAATAGACTGTTTATTGATTACGATTCACGTTAAATATTTAAAAAAAATTTTAAACTTCCACCTTAAAAAATATCCAAGCTATTAACAAAATCAAAAATGGCTTATCATTAAGTAAATAATTTCCTTAAAAAACATAATGAATAATCTTAATTAAAAAAAAATTAGCATAGTATTTGATATATTTTTACGAACACATTCATTTTTTTACGTCAAAAATGGGTATTCTGTTTCATACTCTGAACGTGTTAGGGGAATAAGTGATCAAACTGCACATTATTGCATAAGCAAAAAGAAAAACAGTGCTGTAAAATTAATATAAACCGAATCCATATATATATATATATATATATATATATGTATGTATTGAAAAACCTATATTAAGTATGACTATTAGCTTCTTCTACATTGGACTGTTAGAAATTTCACAGCTTAACCCATTGAACTCCCATACGCTATGAATTTCCAAGAATAAATAGTACCATCTGCAGGTCCTTAGTTTTTGCTTCTAGCAGACTGCCATTATTTTTATGATATGATTTATCCATCATTTATTTCGTTTTCCAACCTTATGAGTTTATATATGTACATATATAGTTTTTAATAAATGTTAATACATACGAATTTCCCTATAATGAATCTGTTGCTATTGGATCAGAATATATCTTCATTATTAATATAGAAAGTTTATAATACAATAGAAATTTTTTTTCCAAGTTTATTTCAAATAATCTGGTATTTTTGTTAGGATTGCATTCTTCCAAGTCGTCCTTCATCAATATCCTCAAAAAGACTGTTATAAAGCCTTTGGTTTTAAATAATTAATTACTTGTCTTCTACATCTTTAGAATAATAGCATTTCTTATAAAGTGCTGGAATATAAATTGTTTGGCTAAATTTTGTGTTAATCCTTTTACGGCTTTATTAAATACCGATAGTATTTTTTTAGGATAAGTGCTTCTTTATACAACATTTTCATTCACTGAATACGCGGGCTGCTATCAATACTACTTTTAATTGAAAAACTCTTTCATTCTTCTTATTTAAATTTTTCAGAAATTAACTAATTAAAATTTACTTCTTGCAGAAGTTTTTTCGAAATAATTCCTTATATGGAGGCAAATATGCATATATGTTTTTAGTCAAATTTTTTACAAAACTTGTTTATTGTAAAGAAAAATTCCATTGAGAAAATTCATTATAAGGAGATCAAAATACACATTAGTTATAATGGAAAAGTTGGATTGTTAAAATTAATTTAAATTTAATGAAGTACTTTTTTTTAGTTTAATCCACTTCTAATTAGAAATAAAAAACTATAAATAATATGTAATAATAATATCTCTAATAATATAACATCTCTACGTTCTCAAATGCAGTACTGCCTGCACTGCATCAGAAAAGCAAACTTATTTCACCATGTCAACGCATTCCTAATGATGCTGCATATTAATTGTGTGATTATCATTTTTATATGTGCATTTAACCATATTTTTATTTATTGTTTAAACGCAGTATTGCATTTATAACCATGTACATTATCTTTATATTCTATTATACGTGTAACTTAACAGAAATATTTAATTATTTAATGTTTTAAATGATTGTTTAACTTAATATTATCATACTTTCGTTGATGATTCGTCGTTTTGCTTCAGAGAATTACAAATTAAAATAACGTAACACACATAACTAAATAAATAACAGTAAAAATAATATTTTTTTATCAAAAAAAAAAATGGTTATCGCATTTTTATTCTAAATATTTAATATTACTCTAATATCTCATATAATTTCCATTTTACAACGTTTTTTGCTTCTCATGTGAACTTATGAAATTTGATGTTACAATATTCTGCATTTAAGATAACGATATGTGCAGTTCTCTTATTTTTTTTTCAATAATATTTGCCTACAAAAATAAAAAACAACACACACATTTTGGTTCACCAGTCAAGAAATAATTTTACAAAAAAAAATACACACAGGCTAAACGTGCTGCCCGGCGGGGAAAATTGCAAGCGAATCACTTTTTAGGCCTTTAAGAATGTTTACAATTGAATTTTTAGTAATCTTTTACTTATTCCACTCTGTCTTTTTTGAAAAGGTCTTTTAGAAAGGTTTTTATTTAATATTTTACAAATTCAAATTTTCTATTCTAAGATAAGGCCTGTCGCAACCGTTTTATTAGTAGTTATGTTAGAACGTGTTGCAAGTTTAGTTATTAATTTACTCACTTTATATTATTAGCCACAACAATTAAACTTGGATAAAGCTTTATTCTTAAATCTTTTTAAAACCCCTTCCAGAAGTGTTTAAAATATATGGAAAAGGGCAAGGTGTTGGCCTGCAATGACACACCTTGCTAATTGGTAATAAAGTTGGAATGCGGCTGGGAGATCTTATGTCTGCAAAAAGGCCTTCTACAAGGCCTCTTTACTACTTGATTTTACCGCTGGAAATAGTTAGGAAAATCGCATTTTTTTCCTTGTGAAGAATTTTAACGTGAATTTTTTCAAGTTTTTCATATCTGTAAAATCACATATGAATTTTTCGTTTTTGCTCACTCCTCATGAGCGAGGAAAATCAAAATAGTTTTTTTCCTCACCCTCATGAGGATGAATTTCCAGAAATTTTTTGAAATTTTCACGCTCGCTCATGAATGAAGAATGAGCGAGCGTTTCGGTACTCTGGTTTTTACTAATGGCACATTGAGCTCCTTGTGAATATTTGAGTTTTTAACATACCAGGGAGCGACTGTGATTATTCGAAGAAGTTTATTTTGGCGCCTTTGAATTTGTTCGATATTTGAGGCCGAGGCAGTGCCCCATAGCTGAATACCGTAGCACCAGATTGGCTTTAATATAGAGTTGTAGAGTAGAAGTTTGCAATCGAGGCTAAGAACAGAATTTCTTCCAATAAGCCAATTAATTTGAATTGCTTTTAGTTTCATTTGTGTTAGTTTTGCTTCTATATGGCATTTCCATGTTAAACTCCGATCTAGATGAATACCAAGATTTTTTACATGCGATTGTTGGGGCACTAATTGATTATTGATTTTTATAGGGGGACATGACTCCCGACGGAAGGTGAATGTTATATGTACGCATTTTTGCTCATTGACCTTTATCCTACATTGTTATAACCACTTTTCCAATTCAAATATATTATTCTGCAAGTAGCGAGATGCTTCATGACAGTTTTCGTGTACGCTTAAAAAAGCTGTATCATCAGCAAATGTTGAAGTTAGGGTGTGGTTATTTGTTGGCATGTATGAGGTATATATTAAGTATAACAGTGGGCCCATGATGCTTCCCTGAGGGACTCCAGCGTCAATTGGCTGAGGAGAATTTATAAAATCGCCTTCTTTAATAATAAACCTTCGACCGACTAAGTAGCTTTCTAACAGCTTGTGTTTGTTTACTGGTAAGTTTAACTTCAATTTTTGTAATAAGCAGACTTTATCAAAAGCTTGAGAAACATCGATGAAGAGGGCGGAACAATATTTTTTTTCTTCAAAGGCTTTTCTTATGGCGTTTACTATACGATGGGTTTGTTCAATTGTGCTATGTTCTCTTCTAAAGCCGAATTGATGGTTAGGAATACATCTATTTACATTTAAAATTGGGGCTAATTTTGACACTAAGAGCTTCTCAAACAGCTTTGATATATTAGACAATAAGCTTATATGTCTATATGACTCAACTTTTGTAGGATCCTTTCCTGGTTTAGGTATCATGGTAACTAAGGATACTTTCCATTCTTTAGGGTAGTATTCAAGGCGTAAAATAGCATTAAAAATCAGGATAATAATTTTCTTTGCTATGCTGGGAAGCTCCAAAAGCATTTTGTTACTGATCTTATCAAAACCAGGGGCTTTCTTGGGGTTTAAATCATGAATAGTCCTTTCGATTTCTCTTATCTCAAGTCTTAGTGGAACAGCTGCTCTAACAGCGACAGGTGGTAACTCCTCCGCAATAACGAGAAATGTATGAGGGGTAAATACGGTTTTAAAATGATTAACAAAAAGATTTCCTTTTTCTATATCATTTCGTGCCCAACTTCCATTTGAGTTTCTTAATGTGGTTTAGTGGTAACTTTTAAGATTTCTAGCTGCATGCCATAATGAGTAGTCTGATTGAGAAGTTGCATCGAGTTCCTTAAGATATTTTTCAAAGGATGATGTTTTTTTGGGACTGCAGTAACTTTCTTAGCCTTTTTGTGCACTCTTTTAGTAAATTCTTAAGTTGAGGGGATCTATGCAATTGCCACTCTCTGCGAGCTCTATTTTTTTCAGACGCTCAACATCTGTAGCATATATTTTTTTTTTTTGATTTTTTTGGGGGTTATGCTAGAATGTTAAACAGCTAGTTTTAGATAACTGTCAAAATTAACAATAGAGAGATTCACATTCTCCGGTGTACTAAGCGGAATATTTTCAGTACAAGGGCTACTAAGATAATTTTTAATATTTTAACAAATTTATTTGTGTTGCCGACGTCACTAAGTAACCAGACGGAGCTACAATTCTATTAGGGTTTGTTATAGTAAGAATTGTAGGTGTGTGATCAATTTCTATACTTATTAAACTATGAGATAGAAAAATTTACTAAAATAGCATTATTTGTTACGGCTTTAGGCCTGTGGAAAATTATTAATCGATGTTCACAAAATTTGTTGTAGGATTTCTAGCCATATGAAATCAATTTGTGGATAATTTTATGACCGGCGGTGCATTCAGCACCCAATTTATGTTATTTTTTTAACAGGAATATCAAATTTTTAGTCTATAACACTCTTCATACTGAATCGATTGTGCTGGATTTCAAGGCCAAACTGCTAAGTATACAAGCAGACAATGGAGATACATACATTCGGACGGACATGGCCAAATCGACTACGAATTACTCAAGGGCCCATAATACATGCTATATGGGGTGTTAGATGAATATTAAAAAAAGTTTCATACGGAAAGACAAACTAAGTTTACTTTCGTTACAACTAGTTGTGCAGGCAATATTAAAAATAAAATACAACAACAAATTTTTATACCACAAGGATGAAATCTGCGAAAAAAAATAAATTTAAATTAAAAATAAAAAAAGAAAAACTTCAACATTTAACTCTACTAACGAAACCAATTTGAATATTGCAACGCAAAAAGAATATCTAAATTTTCATGTTCATGTATTCACATATCTGCAAATATTTTCATGTGAATTTGAAATTATGCGTGTGTGTGTGTTTTTTATCTGTGCGAGCAACATTTGTTACACAAATTGCAGTATTTTGCAATTAACTTGTTTTTTTGCGTATGTTTTCCACTACTTTCTTGCATTTTCTAAATTTCGAAAGCCAAAAAAATAAAAATAAAAAAAAATTAAATAGAGTGTTGTGCACAAATAAATTGCATAAAAAATCTACCCTTCGTCTACAATTTTAGAAAAAAAAAGAGTTGTATGTAAATTCTTGATTTCATATAAATTTTTTTTCTCCTTCCCCACCCCCATCTCCTTAAATAGGATGCTTTCATATAACAATTTTAATTTCAATTATTTTTTTTTTTTTTTTTTTTTTTTTTTTTTTTTTTTTTTTTTTTTTTTTTTTTTTTTTTTTTTTTTTTTTTTTTTTTTTCATTCGCGTTGAGTTATTCAAAGTGAGCAGACGTGCCCTGTTTAACTTATTTTGTGATTTAAAAAATTAAAAATTAAAAAAATAACAAAAATAAATTTCAAACAAACAAGTGGATTAGTGATTATTAATCCCTATACACTTAACATAGGGATTAAAAGTCATACAATAACAAACATAAACAACAAACAAAAACAAACAACCAAGTGGATTAGTGATTATTAATCCCTATACACTTAACATAGAGATTAAAAGTCATACAATGACTACAGAAAGTGAAGACAGTAGTGCAAGTGATGATGATTTACTTAACTGGCAAAAAGTAACAACAAAACGTAAAAAAAAAAAACACAAAAATAACAAATATTGAAAAAAAACGTAAAAGTTTTGATGAACCAAGCTGTTCTAATACCAATAAGTTTTCTGTACTTGCTGATGATAATGAAGATCATAATGACAATGATAATGAAGCTGATGCTGAAACTACACCAAAGCCGCCACCAATTTTTATTAATAATGTTACTAACATAAATAAAATGATAAAATGTGTAAGTAGTGTGATTGCCAATAGTGAATTTAATTACAAAAGTTTAAATGACGGTCAAGTTAAACTTAATTTAAAAACAGTTGAATCATATCGTACATTAACTAAATACTTAAATGTCAATAATTTTTCCTATCATACATATCAGTTAAAAAGTGAGAGATCTTACAGATTTGTTATTAAGGGTCTCCATCATACCACCAAAATTGAAGATATTAAAGCAGATCTTATTGTTAAGGGTCATCTTGTAAGAAATGTTATAAATGTTAAAAGTAGATTTACTAAACAACCATTACCGATTTTTTACGTGGATATTGATCCTAGCCCAAACAATAAAAAGGTATTTGAAATACGCCAAATAAACCATTGCATAGTACAAATTGAAGCTCCTAAAGTCACTGACGATATTGTCCAATGTCACCGTTGTCAACAATTCGGGCACACAAAAACGTACTGCAAGAAACCATTTGTATGTGTGAAATGTGGACTTGGTCATCCTACACCTGATTGCCCAAAAATGAACGACACTCCTCCAAGATGTGTACATTGCTTGCAACAACATACTGCTAGCTACAGAGGATGTACAGTTTACCAAACCCTTTTAAAGAAAAGACTAGCTGAGCGACGACCATACATCAATAATCAGTATTCTATGAACAGAAACGATTTTCCTCATATGAATCCCAATTTTAATAATAATAACAGTAATGTAAATACTGGTTATAATAACCTTAATGCTGGCGAAACGTACGCCAATGTTGCGAGTCAAAATGTTAATAATAACATTATGAAAAATATTGAACATCTTTTAAATAAACAAATTGAATTAACAAATACACTTATGAATATGATGTCACTTCTTATTAACAAATTATGCAAGTAAATTTAAGAATTGGTGTTTGGAATGCGAACGGAATAACGAATAAGTTAAATGAAATTGAATTTTTTATGAAAACACAACATATTGATATTTTTCTTATTTCCGAAACGCACTTAACAAAAAAGTCTTATGTAAAAATAAAAGGTTACGATTTTATCTTCACCAACCACCCTGATGGTAAAGCCCATGCTGGAGCTGGCTTATTTATAAAATCTGCAGTTCGATATGAACTTGCAGATGAATGTCGTAAAAATTATATTCAAGCTGCTGGTGTAAAACTAATCTGCAATAATAGGCCTATCAATATTTACTCTATATATTTCCCCCCTAAACACAGCGTAAAATGTGAAGAGTATGAAAGTTTCTTTAAAGGACTAGGTCCTCGTTTCATTGTTGCTGGGGACTATAACGCGAAGCACCCATGGTGGGGTTCCAGGCTTACTAACCCTAAGGGAAAGAATTTATATAAGTGTATATCGCAAAACAACTTTAGTACTTTATCAGCCGGCAGTCCCACATACTGGCCTACAGACCCTGCTAAAATACCGGACCTTCTTGATTTCGTTGTATATGGTGGCATCTCCAGGTACTCACTTGACATCACAAATGATGATAGCTTAAATTCTGATCATTCTCCCCTTCTTGTCAACTACAACGTCAATGTAGAGATAAAACCTAAAAATGTCAAATTAATTAAACGAAACACGAATCTGAAAGTCTTCAGAGAGCGGATAGAAGGCAGTTTGAACCTCAATATGGTAATTAAATCAGGGAATGACTTGGACGATGCTGTTGAAATATTGACTTCATCGATTCACGAGTCGGCTTTTTTATCAACCCCAGACATAGGGCCTTCTAGAAACTTAGGTCTTAAAGTTCAAGCTTCAGCAACAGCCAGAGAAATGATCAGACAATCTAGGCGGCTAAGAAAAGTATGGCACCGTACAAGAAATCCAACTGATAAAACCAACTGGAATCTTGCTATTAAATTATGCTCAGAATTCTTGGCAAAAGAGAGAAACGAAAATACTGCTCAGTATCTCAGGAAATTAAAGCCACAAAACAAAAACAAGGAACATGATCTTTACAATGCCACAAAGTATCTCAAACGCCCAGCAAAAACAAACGTTCCTATTAAAACTGATAATGGTTTATGGTGCCGAACTGATATACAAAAATCTACCGCCTTTGCAGAGCACTTAGAGAAAACTTTTAAGCCTCAATGCATTAATGATAACGACAGCGATATTCTGCATTTCTTAGATGTTGCGTGTCAAATGGATCTGCCTATAAAACATGTCACTCCGAATGAGACAAAAGCGGAAATAACTTCCTTAAATAACAACAAGTCACCAGGATATGATAAAATAGATGCGAAAGTTATAAAATCATTACCGTATAAAGGAATTGTCTTTTTAACACTTATATTTAATTCTATTTTACGACTCCAACACTTCCCCTCCCAATGGAAGTGTGCAGAGATAATTATGGTTTTAAAACCAAGTAAACCAAAAAATGTAGTATCTTCCTATAGGCCAATTAGTTTACTGCCCATTTTCTCAAAAATTTTTGAAAGGCTTCTCCTTAAGCGCTTAATACCTATTTTAGAAAAAAACAGTATCATTCCTGATCACCAGTTTGGCTTTCGCCATAAACATGGAACGCCTGAACAATGCCACCGAATATGTAAAGCTATTATTGACTCCTTCGAAAATAAAAAATATTGCTCTGCTGTATTTTTAGATATACAACAGGCGTTTGATAAAGTTTGGCATACTGGATTGCTATATAAACTAAAAAATATTCTACCAGCACCATTTTATATGTTTTTCCTGTCATATTTAAGTAACAGATACTTTTATGTAAAAATCAACAGTGATGCTTCGAACATTTATCAAATAGAAGCCGGTATACCTCAAGGCAGCGTTCTAGGACCAGTGCTGTACACTATATTCACATACGATATGCCAACTACAGAAGACCTAACTGTAGCAACATACGCTGATGACACCGCGTTTATATCCTCACATCAATCACCAACTGAAGCTTCAAGATTATTGCAATTACAACTTGACAATCTACAACACTGGCTTACTAAATGGAATATTATAGTTAACACCCAAAAATCTAGTCACATTACTTTTACGTTAAGAAGGGAAAACTGCCCACCTGTAAGCCTCAATGGCACCCCAATACCCAGCAAAGAAAATGTCAAATATCTTGGGCTCCATTTGGACCGACGACTTACATGGAAAGTGCACATAAAGGCCAAGAGAAAACAACTCGATATGAAATTTAAGCAAATGTACTGGCTTCTGGGGCCCAAATCACAACTATCACTCGAAAATAAGGTACTTCTTCTAAAAACAATATTAAAGCCAATTTGGACCTATGGCATAGAATTATGGGGAACAGCCAGCACATCAAATATAGAAATTTTGCAAAGATTTCAATCTAAGGCTTTAAGATCAATTACAAACGCTCCTTTTTACGTTACCAATAAAGCATTACATAATGACCTCCAAATACCTTTTGTAAAAACTGAAATACAAAAATTTAGCTGCAACTATTTAAAAAGACTCAGCAATCACTCTAACATACTGGCAATCACACTATTAGACGAGACTGACGAAGTACGAAGACTTAAAAGAAAACACATATTAGATCTCCCATTTGTATAAAATGTGATTTATATAAGTTAATTTATAACTATATTTTGTAAAAATATAAATCATCTCTATATATGTATTATAACTAGTACATGCATATTTTATATTGTTGTTTCCGATGGGAATCAATAAATTATGTTAATATTTATATATTATTCAAATTTGCTTATTATTGTAAAATAGATCGCAAATAAAGAAATGGAAAAAAAAAAAAAAAAAAAAAAAAATTATTTTTTTTAACAGTTTTGCAAATTTCGTATAACTTTTCAATGTTTAGTTTTGTATCATGTATTCTTTTTATTGCATTTTCTCTTGTCAATTTTGTGTAGTATTTTTCCATTTAACCATCATTTGTTAGGCAATTGTTACGAATTTTATATACGAAGTATTTTACAAAATGATTTGGTGCAACCAATCGACCCATAAACCCAGTTTTAAAGTACTGTATGTAAATCGTATAAAATTCTGTAAATGTACTACTAAAAAAATTTAAACATTTACTTAGAATATTTTCTCTGTTTTCGCATAGAATTCGGTTAAAATTAATTAGGACTGTTATGTAGAACGTTATTGAAAGTAAATGGGATAAATATATTTTTTTGGTGGATTTTAACAAATGAATCTTTTTACGTTTTAAGAGTAAAGTAAAGAAATGTCATAATATTTACAGAAATATTTAAAAATATATAATTAAGATGTGGAAAAAATTTAAATGAGCGCCTACCGTGTAGGCGTAAGCTTATGGATGATCTAATCCACCATAGCAAAAAATTCGTTTACCAACTGCACGAGTTTGAGAGTTTAAATATAGGTAGCAATTTGAGTACATAGTCCGGCAAAATTATACACTCTCCCCTTGATTTGGAGCTAGAGCTACCTAACCTCCATAGCATTTGGAAATATGCCAGCAGCAGCTGCGTTGTGCGCCAACTACAGGTCCCAATTTTGAAGTTAATTTGATGAAAATCGGTACATTCGTTTTAATTATGAGTAGGACGAAGCCTGTTGGTGAGAATTGGTCAATAATTTCACATCGCCCCCATACAAACTTCTATCCGAAAACAAGTCTTTGTGCATATAAACTATATTTTTTTTGTTGGTGTTTAACCCTCTGCCACTGACGTGGTTGTATAACAGACACCAATGAAAGAAAAATGCAATTTTCTCCGTTTATTTTCAAACAGCGGCCCTCGCGCATTCAGTACCGTCATTTGTACGTTGGCGTGACGAACGCGATCAAATAAAGTGTACCCGTCGCGCTGAGCATAAAAGTGTCTTCATGACAACCACGTCAATATTAAGGTAGGTGTCTTAGAAACAACCACATCCATATTGTTGTTCTATTTTTGCTATATTTTTGTAGTGGCTCCTAGACAACACGACAATAAAATTGTTTCAATATTTTATATCTCTTATTATTTTTATTTTGATGGGTCGCTCTAATAGAAAAAAAATGTTGATTGTTCTAACCCTGCAGCCACACGATCAAGCTTTTGTTGATAGTCTTTTACATATACTGTCTTCAAAATTTACATAAATTGAAAGCTGTGACGTAGGCTGCACGCAAGTTAAAACCAATTTTCTTTCAAGATGTCATCAAGAAAACAATTTATACTGACAAACGATTTATACCGTAAAGAGCAGACTCTGAGCTTTGGATCAAATAATTTGACATATCCATGTTATGATGTCTGGTTTAATGCATTAGATAAAATAAGTTGTATCTTTTTCAACCACTAACATTTTTTCATTTTTTTCTATACTGGTTAGCTCAGATGTGAACTCAACCTAGTGTCAAGCAAATTTTAATTTTTTTTTTTGGTTTTTGTATAGATGTAAGTTCTTTAGGGCCATTTTCTGCCATGCCATTAAATATTTTTTCAAATTAAAAGTAGTTTTGTTTTCAAAAATTAATTACAGCAAATAACAAGTTAAAACATTAATCTAAAATAAAAAATAATTTCAGAAGATTTACAAAACAGAACTTTGAAAATATAAGCTATGAAAATGGTGTCTAGCACACTACCACGTCATTGGAATTGTTATAACAAAGTAACGTCAGTCGCAGAGGATTAAATTTAATTTGGTCTAAAAATATCCAATTGCCACGTTAATCGTGTTACGAAAATTTTTTGAAAATCGGTCCATACTTGACCATAGCTCTTATATAAGTACCACTCCCGAAAAAAGCTTTTAATGACATAATTTTCTCAAAAATCTTGGTAGTGATACACAGAGAAAAAATATGGTTGGGCATGGTTACGGCAACTACACTATGTTTATTGTAATAATATATTGTTGTCGTACACAAAATATTGTTATTTTTGTTTAATAGCAACAATATTATAGTTACTGTAAACATGTCAATGTTTATCGCAATTATAAATTTAAGTATGGTTCACTGAAAAATTATCATTTTTATAACAACTAAATAATGATCACTTAGAAAACATATTATATTCCTCACAACCATTTAATGATATTTCATAGTCTTAACATGATAACTTTAAAACAAAATATCTTTACTCTAACAATATTTTGTTATCGCCATTTGTAAAATATTTTTGCTTCAGTGGTGTCGTTTGTTTTAGCTATGCCGGTCGATTTATTTGTTATTCAGTGGTTAAACAATTAAAAAAAATACCCATTAAAAAACCAAGCTTAAAAAATAAAGAAGTTGTAGGTACATTAAAAAAAAATTCTAAAGTGTCACAAAATAAAATATCAATGCTAAAAAATGTTTAATATTATTTGAAAATGGTGCAGAAATATGAACATTTTTTTATATTATTTTAGAGAAAAAGAATGAAAATTCAATTAAATAATTGCGACCTACGACAAAAATAGGTTAAAAATATTATGTTTAAAGTTGCATCATATTGCGATGTGAAATATCTGTAACAGTTTTACGTTAAGGTTGCCAGTAATAAAATCAGCAAAATATATATTAATAATATTTCTCGGTTTTAGATTTAATCTACATATTCTTATGATTAACATGATAATAATATGATTACTTCTCAACTAATTATTATTAACATGATAATAATATGATTACATTAAATTATAATATGATGTAATAAAAACAAATTAGGATTAAGGGAAATATATTATGATGTAATATTACGAATATATTTGGTTATAATATGATTCAATAATTATCGTAATATGTTGACTACAATCATGAATCTTATCATAATAACTTCCTTTAAGAATATGTTTACCACAACCATGTTTTTTCTTTGCGTGTATAAAATTTGGCAACGATAAATTTTATAATAGATTTTATATCATGACAAAATGTTGTACTAGTACGTGCAATATGCACCATAGGTTCCATAGAAACTCCCTTTCCAAAATCGCTTTAAGACGACAAATCTTCTATAGATGTTGATATTTTGATAATATACGGCACAAAGAACTCTTACATAAATCTTAACCTTATAACATAAATTTGTTCTGCCGGGTCAATGTGGTCTAGAGTAGCAAATGGTCGGGCTTAACCGATACTTTCTCACTTGTAATTATTTTGTTTTTGTTTACGATTTAGAATGAAACAAAGTTGCAATGAAAAGTACCATTAAATCAAAGTGTTAGCAATTTATACATTAGGGTGTGTCAGTTATAGCAAATTCCAAATCTACGAAAATTTCTCCACGCCGAAAAACATCAAAATTCACATTTAGGAAATTTTTAAAAACAGCTTGGTTTTATTACGAATTACTGTTCTAAGCAAAGTATAACACATTTTTCCTTGGATGTGAACGGAATTTCTGGCTGTGGAAGTGGTACATCATCACATTTAATGTATCGTAACACGTACTCGTATGGGATGCTTGCAGTAAATGGAGGTTCAGGTAATATGTCGTCATTATCTAAGTCGACTTAGTCCATATAATATGTGCTAATGAAATTAATGAGATGCCTTGTATAAGTCCTGAGTTAATTTGAGTCATACAGTTGTTCACGAGAATACAAAATTTAGTTAAGGCTCTTTCACGAACAGGATTCTTTATGTCGAAAAGCGTTGTTAACTAAACATCTGCATGGGTGCAGAAAAACTGTCTTAGTAATCTCACTCAATTGTTATGCTTGCGTTTTTTTTTCTCAAAATGTGAGTATTTATCAATACCGAAGCAGTTGAGAAAATTAACTCACAAAATTATAAAAGCGAGACGAATGGAAGTCTCGTTTAGCTTAAGTAAATATTGATAATTTCTGTCAGATCTTTTTTTGTATGCATTTACATAAATAATATTATTCAATTCTGAGATCATCAGAATGCTCAAAAACTTACAAGACAAAAAGAGATTTGTGGTAAAATGAGCATTTCGATGAGTTCCCGAGATTATCATTTCTTAAAAATTCAAGATAATAAAAATTTGATGTTGGGAAGAAACGAAAAGATGATATTATTTGTGTTTTGAATGGGCAAGTACTTGTTTTGTCTTTTGAGAACATGGGCATATTTTTGTATGGCTATCTTGTTGCAGCCCTTTATTCTTAACAATATATTTTTTGAATGGGCGAAAAATGTATTGTTTGTAAAAATTTAGTTGACTTATATATTTATAAATTTATATAGAAGCGCACTGCCTGGTGCTACTTAATTACAAAATTTTACCTTAAAATACATTGGTACATAAACTTTCATAATAAAGTTAGCCAATATTTTTAAATTTGTTGTTGTATCGAGTCGAGTATGAACAATTTGTCCTGGTTTTATGCTGGCTATATCTGCTGGAGACGAACCTTCCGATACGGTTTTGGTTATTCGAATAAGATGTAGAACGAATTTTTTCCTTTATAGCGTCCATTGGTGGAGGCATATTTTATAATAAAATCGGTTCAAAATAAGGTAGAGCCACAGCGAAATGTTTGTTTTAATTTTAAGGGACTTATATTAACCGATCACAAATAAATGCATGCTTACCGGAAATTCAAAGTCCCACTAGCAGTACGTGGTCTTTTTCGTCTTATTTCATTTTCAGTTAAAGTCAACGTGTGTTCTCCATCGCAGCAATCTCCTATCGAGCTAGCCAGCGCTAACTTGTTTTCCCTAGAAGAGCTCACATAATTGCAGTTATTGATAACCTTCATAGCAAATTACTAATAAGTAAGTTATACTTTTTTAAAAGAAAAAAGTGGTGCTTAATAAAAGCATTCTCTTTCTAAAGCTTCGATTCGTATAAAAATAAAATATAATGTCGATGGAAAACCATATTTCTTGAGCAATTCTCGGTGGAAATATATTAATTTATTTTTAATCAAATTAGCTTTAAGAAAAAAAAGACAAATATGACTAAAAAGAGCGGGAAATTTGCAAATTGTTCCAACAAATTGGTCCTGTGACGTGTGAAATTAGAATTAAAACAAAAAGGAATAACTAATGACATTTGAAAGGAGAACATATCACTTAGGTATATTTTTAATTTTGTTAATTATTTAAATAATTTTTTTATCTAAATGATATTTTATTCATTTATTAGGACCGTTTTTGAAACAGGTTCAGTGTTCACTGGTGGTGTAATACATATCTTTGGGACTTATTAAAAATGTGTTCTTAAAATTAATTCTAGGGCTTTTTTATTGGAAGAATACCAAGGACTAGCATTGTAGAAACTACCACTAAACTCGTTTATTGAGAATAAATGTGTGACCCCCTCCGAAGACAACCCAATGTAAAAATGATAGGTCCCATTAATATAAGGTGTAACAACTAGGACGGGTCTCTGCCCATAAAGAACCTATCACGGGACTATTTAAGTGGCAGTTCGCTTCCTTCTAGGGATATTTGTATTATGTACTGAAATGGCTAATTGCTAGTTTTTAATTTTTGCAAACCTTTAATAAAACACGTTTTCTATCAAATTTATGCAGTTTTTTTAACTACCTTAAACTTTAATCTTTATGTCTCTTCGCGCAAGAACATAGATAACTATATGTATGTATATACAAGAAGTATTTACGTAAAAATATTTAATAATATTAAAATTATTAAGTTTTTAAAAGTATTTCACAGAAAAGACTCGAAGCTAAACGCAGAGGAAAAACATGTTTAATTATGGTTAACAAAACTATTTTTAAAGAAAATGTTAAACATATATTTAATTTAACCATATTATTGTCACCGACAACCCTATTATGGTTAAATCAGTTCTTCATCTAAAAGTCACGACCATGTTGTGGTTGCCTCTAAACATGCTATGGTTAAATTTGACAATAATTTGTTTTTAAATTAACAATAGTGTTTTCCTCTTTTCCAAGAGCAACATGATATGGTTGAAAACCATAGTTATTTTTACCATAACATGTTCGGTGACAACAATAATATGGTTGTGGTATCCTGATGGAGGACTAGTGTAACCATAATATTGTTTTCAGTAACAATAACAAGGTTAAATTAAACATAATATGTTTAAAAATGTTTATAAAAATAGTTTTGTTGGAGTTGACCATATTTAAACATGTTTTTCTCTGGGTGTACACTCAAATAAAAATCTTAAAAGCAACATTTACAAAAATATAGAAAGTAACAAAAACAATCTCATGCTTTTTTTTATCACATTATTAATGAAATTTTTCTCTAATTTAATACCATTTTATTGGTTGTGGATGTTATTGGCATTTGTTGCCATTATTTTCTACATTCCTCTTTTTTCGTCATTTCCTTCTACAACTATCTAGCTACTTCATGAAAATAAATAAATACATGAAAGAACGAGATACTGTGTTTGAAAAATAAAAATAAATGTAAATAAAAGAGGTCATTGTGCGCTCTAATAGTGTAACAAGAGGGCGAAATGGTAAAAAGATTGCTTTCACTTCACTGCCTACAAACACTAAGCCAACAAATGATTGTACAACTGCAGTGGCAGAAGCAACAAAAACAACAAATATTAGAAACAAAAGCAAAATTGCTAAAATAAAAGCAACAATAAAAGCTACAATTTTTACGTTTAACTGGCATGTTAGTATGAATACTATATGTGGCATGAACAAATTTATATTGTGACATACGTTTAGCATTTGATTTTGTTTTTATCTAGTCGTAATTTTATGTTATTTGTTGTTTTTGTTTTTCATTCTTAACTTGTATGTTATAATTCCTGATGAACAATGACATTTGTATGTAAATACAATAGAAATTTAACTGCAGTTTTTTGTAAACGTATAAATGTGTAGTTTGGTGTAGTATTAATGCGGGCTGGTTGGTGTTATGTATTTTATTTTTACTTCTACACTTTTGTGACTGTAGTTTTTTGTTTCTTCCACAATAAATATTCTATCCTCATTTTACCACATAAATGCAAATGCGATTCTGTGCGATGCAGCCAATAACAGTAACAGCTTCAATAAAAAAATTAAGGGAATTCGCAACTGATTTTTTTTTAACGCACAAAGTGGATTAGTTGGCTATGCCGATAAATATAGAAAAGATTCTCTTAATAGAAAATGGGAATTATTCTTTTTCATAAGTTACTTTATTTTCTTCAACATTTTTATTTTAATTTTCGAATTTATTCTATGTTCTAAATTTCAGTTATGTATTTTATAAAGCTTTTTGTAATAGTTCTATTCCTTACATTTTTAGAAACGACTTTATACACTACCAGAGTATTTTCTTGTATATTCTTGTTACATTTTACCTTAGCTATCCTTTGGCTAGCAATGATGTATATTGTATGTACAGAAAAATTTATAATTATTAGACACCTGTAGAATGTAATGCATTTTCTGGCCCGTTACGGCCTTCGTCAGCATTCTTTTTGTCATACTGGATAGTAATACTTAATAAATTGAACTGAAAAAATTAAAATGTTGAATATAATAAAGTAACTTATGAAAAAGAAATAATTCCCAGATTCTATTTGTTAAAAGTTGAAGTAAATAATAATACCAGATAATTGTCTGGTAGTGTATAAAGTCATTCCTAAAAATTTAAGGAATATAACTATTAAAAAAGCTTTATAAAATACATAACTGACATTTAGCACATAGAATAAATTCGAAAAATAAAAAAAAGGTTCTCTTAATATTTATATTAAGATATTAATATGTTGAGATGTTTAAAACAACTGCATTATAATAAAGTGGCCGATTTCATTCTTCGTAAATCTATTAAAAACAAATGTTGCCACAGAGTATTAAATAATTTCTTAGATTGATATTAATTCTTAATGTGATTAAATTTGGTGTACGAATTACATTCGTCACACAGAAAAAATTATTAAATTTTTCCAATCACCAAGTTGGTTCTACATTTATTATATCAAGCAAACAATTTGTTGATTTTGCTCCTATTACCAAAATCATTATATTGATTACTAAAAATGTTAAAATTTTGAAAAAATATTTTCAATAAATGATATTTTTAATTTTAATTAAAAAAGTGTTCAAAAAACTTTGCTATTTCAAACATTGTGTTAATTTATTTAAATAAATATTGACAACTCCCAACAACAATTCTACATGTTTAAATTATTTTATTTTAAACAAAAAATGTCAATTAAGATTTTTTGTTATTTAATTAAAATTTTAATTGAAAATTTATTTTAAAACAACTAAAATGTTAATTAAATCAAAATTAAATTTTTAATTTTCTTTCAACAAAAAAAATAATTGGTTCAATTATCACATTAATTAAATTTTAATACTTTTTAAACAATTTTTTTAATTGATAAAACACTTTTTTCTGTGCAGCTTAAATTCAAAAAAGGAGAAAACACACTAAAGCTATGCTTTTGACGACGTTGGCTAGCTAAAACATCATGTAACAGTTTATAAATGACATATACAATTATCTTCTTACAAATAATGTTAAGTTAGTCAATAAAAATTGTGAAAAATAAAGCTTAAGTTTGATCAATTAACTGGTCTCGCTTTTTTGGATTTTTTCGTCAAATATTTGATTGGTCTGAACATACCTTAAGCGCTTACTTCATAATCATATAAGTATTAATCATACGCTTCCATGTTATATAGAATTTTATATTAATATATCAAATAAAGTAAAAAAAAGTTATTCTAAAAATTTTGTTTGTTACAAGTTAGTTGCTACGACTTACTCTAAAGCAATCATCCGTACCCTATATCCCGATGAGCCAAGTAATTTTTGTCTTTTTTACATACACAACACGAATGTTTACTCACCCAAACGAGTCTAAAAAACATTAATTTCATCAATCTCAGCAATGAACCCCAAAATATATTATTCCAAGAAGTTATAAAATTCAAGGTTGCTCACATACACAGAAAAAATAAATAATAATTGATTTTAATTAAAAACTTTGTGCTATTTATTATAAAATTTATTAAATATGCACCAGTTAACAAAGTAATAGTATAAATCAAATACTTTTTGATATCAGGGATACTTTCATATGGCATATGCCATTTTTGAAATTTCTGCAGTTAATTCGTTAAACTGCTTACCAAAAAATAACTTTCTTGCAACCTAGAAGATATTTATTAATCTTAGGCCAGGTTTTTGAGAGGTGGATTAAGTTTAAACTTAGTTAAACGTTCTTTTTAACTCGGATTTTTCCGGCGAAATGTGATTTTCTTTTTATTATTTCATTTCATAATGGTTGAACAAATATGTTCTCATATAAACTAAACATAGTTTAACTGAGGTCTCAAAAACCCAGCCTCAAAATGTTTTGCTTTACTAGAATCACCTTGTTGAAATTTATAAATTATAAAAGTTTAAGCCAAACTGTTGTATTAACAATATATAACAATATACATAATAGCTGCAATATATTATTGCGACAATTTTAAAGAAATCTCTGAAGTTTTAAATAAGCTTAACGAATATGAGGCAGAATCTATTCGAAATGCTAAATTAATGCTACAAAAATCGGACGTAAAAAATAAGTTACTGCCGAATCATCGATTTCGAACTTTAACGTTCGCAAAGAAAAATACATTTAAAACAATAGCAAAATTTAAAAATTTATTTTTGTTTTAAACGTAATACTCTATGCGAAAGTTAACGTTCGAAATCGATGAACAGACAGTTAGTATACAAAAAAAAAATACCTTCAATGCATTTGTTCAAATCTCTTGAGAGTAAAAAAAAATTAAAGGACTTTCTATAAACGAAAGCTTATACGTGATCGTATTGACCGAATAACGGAAAATATTAAAGATGTGAGTAAAAAAAAATTTTTTTTGAAAAGTAACAAGATTTAATTAAAATAAAAAAATAGTATATATTTTAAGAAAGTGAGAAGGATGAATTTATTGACGACTTTTCTCCATCTAAACTATTAGCGTTCAAATATACTCCAGTTACATCTTGCGGTGTTGAAAGAGTGTTTTCCATTTATTCAACCGTTTCATGAGTTAACAGGAGATCATTTATTTTTGACAATTTGAAGAAACATGTTGTTGTACCATTTAATCAAAACTTAATAAAATAAATGTTTCTGTTTTTTGCAACCTTGTACCATTATTCGTGGCATTTTGCCAGCCATTTTCAATTGTAAAATATTTACAACATTTTCTGCCGTAATGTTGTTGATATAAGTAAACATTTAATTCATTTGATTCATTTTTTAATTGAAATTGATTTTTTTTATTAATGGTTTAACGGAAAGGAAGTTGGCGAGAATTTTTTCCGTGTATGTATATTATTCGCTTTACATGTTCACCGAAGACACTAACTTGCTGTTATGAAGTCGTACTAGATATTTTTCTTTAAATATTTCGCTCTCGACTCATTTAGAGTTCATTAAGAAAAATAAAAAAACTATTACTTTTACACATACCCTCTAGTAGGTTTTGTAATTCCGTGTGAAAAAATCTAATATCTATAAAGTTCTGCGTCCTTGAGCAATTCTAAATCGACTTTCCCATGACCGTATGTTGAAAACACGCTTACTTTCAAAATGCTCAACAGAAATGAACAAATTTGATGTCAAATTTACCAAATTATCCAAATATTCTTTGAAAATCATTCATTGATTTCCGCAACTTACAGGCGACTTCGTGATTTTAAATGTTTTCAGCGATGAAGCCTATTATTTCGCAAACAAGTTTATTGGGAAATCAAATTGCTATATATGGAGTAAGACCAATCCTTAATAGACCAAACAGACTCCATGAAGTTCAGAAAAATACACCGTTTTGTGCGGCTTAGACGCATCATTGGACCATATTTCTTCAAAAATAAAACCAAAACTCGCGTTACGGTCAATGGAGAATGTTAGCTCACTATGGTCATTGATTGTCATATCACCCGGTATGCATGCCTGTAAGAGTATTTGTTCTAAATTTCATTTATAAGAGATTTATGTCGGCTAATGTGATTTGTTTATAGATGTTCACATTTACCTAATGGCCATTTGTATTGGCACTAGATGGTAAATTTCTCATAAATTTTTTTTTTTTTTGGAATTTTATGAGTTATCTTTAAAAGTATGGTTTTTAACTTTATTCAAAGGTTTAAATGGGACAGTCAGCGAGACAGATGGTCGTCGAATTTCAAAGTGACACTGAATCGATCGGTATACGAAAAGGACCCAGACGTTATTTTTAGTATTTTTGTGCCTTACGAACATCATAACAAATGCAGAATTATTTATATTCTTTTGTATCTATTCCTTATTACATAAAAGTAAGGGTATCTTAGTTCGTCCTATTCGAGGAAGAATTCGTTTGGATTTTTTTTCTTACACGTCAATGTTGTAAACGTTAATTACACATAATTTTTTTATTACCCATTACAGTTTCTCAGTTAATGTTTAAACACGTCACCCTCATCGTATTTTACGCTTTCTTAGGATTTCTTTTACTTTACACCTTAGAAATTATATTATTTATATTAAAATTTATTTGGCACTTACAGCAACTTAATAAAACAATAACTACATATTTTATGTTTTCCTATTAAATTTTTCATTAGCATCATTATAACTAACACAGGCCGAAGTCACCTTTACAATTATTTCTCCCAAAATGCTCATTATCACGCAGCTTACTTTATGCTAATTATCTAGCATTATGAAATTAAATAATTCAAAATTAATTTTCACTTCCCCATCAAATGCTGCTTATGATATAAATTATGTTTTCATGCCTTTAATAAAATTAAGCAAAAATACTTAGAAACTGCTGTTGTTCGTCAGAAAGATGTAAAAGTCGTAATCATTGAAACATTAATAATTGTATTTTTTTTTTTTTTTTTTTTGTGTGGAGTAAGTCAGCTACTGCGACAGACTTTTTAGTTTTTAGTTTAGACATAAATTTTAAGTCATTGATATTGTTTGTGGTGGTATTGCTACTGACAGCCCTACTGTCTGTGGTGATGATATAAGTAGCAGCAGCAGCCTAGACTCCCGCACAAACACACGCACACATACTAATGAACGTAATACAGCCACAGGATGTAACACACTTACACAGCTATATTGGCAGTTAGTTAGTCAATTGTAGAAAATTAAATTAATTATTGCTGCTTAATTGATTGTATGAATAGAATTAGGCAATTTGTAATATGGCTCATTACAACAATAACAAAGAAGCAGCAAAAAACAGAAACTTTCCTTCATCTATAAAAAATGTTAGGTGCTTAATAAGGCATAAATAAATTTTGAAAGGACCAAAATTGTAACAAAAAGCAGAAGAATATTTCATAATAGAATTATAAGGATATACAAAATTTTTTTGCAATGTTAAAGTTTTCTGTTTAATGCTAAAAATACAACTGGAATGAAAGACGAATGATTTGCAACGAATGTTTTTCGTCAGAAATATAACACATTGGTGTATATAAAAATACATACATTCATTGCGTAGACCGAATTTTGTCTTAGGAAACAAACTCTGCGGTCGGTTTATCTGCACATCTTTCGCAGACAAACGACAACTAAATAGGAACAGGTTGACCGCTTTATATTAGTATTTGTCTCAGGAAATTATCTTAATTTTTTTGTTTAGTATTGCTTGGAATTTCATAATGGAAAGACTTACGACTTTCCAAGCGACATCGCTTTGCTCTATGGGCTCTTGAAAACTTCAAAGAAGATCCGACGTTTTCGAGGCAAATTTTGTTCAGCGATGAGGCCCATTTCTGGTTCAATGGGTATGTAAACAAACAAAATTGCCGCTTTTGGGACGAAGAGCAACCTGAAGAAATTCAAGAACTGCCACTTCATCCAGAAACAACAACGGTTTGGTGTGGTTTGTGGGCCGGTGGAATCATCGGTCCATATTTCTTTAAAAATAATGCCGGTAATTCTTCAGTTTGTTATGTGTTATTTCGTTTTTCTGTACAAGTTATTTGCACAGTAGCCGAGTTTAAAATGCAAAAAATTATTCTCTATATTGTATTTTTGGAGAAAATTCGGACGTCTGAGGAAATTTCGGCCAGACGTCCATTGTACAGAGGCCGTATACTAGTATCATTTTAAAATATCTAAGCAGATGAAAAGGTAATGGACTGATATCTTTTGAAAGTTATGCTGTGCCTAAACTTTATTGATTGACTTTATATAACACTGTTTTAAATTTAGTTTTTTCAATACTTCTGTTTTTATTAGTAGTTTTAATTTTTTTTTTTTTTTATATAAATCTAGGCAAACAAATAATAATAATAATAAAATATTATATTTAATCTTATATATATATATATAATTATATATGTATAAATTGGCAAAGACGAATCAGTTAAGAACACCTTCCTCCTCCGTTTGCCGAACGACTAGAACAAAGAATAAATATTTACTTACAGAAGTGCAAAATACATATCTTATTAAACTCTGTTCAATATTTTCAGAGTTATAAGCGTTCGAATTTGCTACTAACATTTGTTTTTACAATATCACAAAGTTTTTTCTTTAAAGAAAAAAAGGGTGATCGATTATTCCATATTCGAATATTTCGAATATATAAATGTTATTTATAAATCGGCCAGTTAAGAACATTTTCCCTTTGTTTGTCAACCGAACCTCCATGGGGAGAAAAAAGTATCAAAAATGAGAATAAACATAATATTATAGGTATAGGGTCCAAAGTGACTGACAACCTATAAGATGAAAAATGTTGGTACTTTTTTGTTCTTTGACTGGTACTTTTTGAATTTTCGTTAATATTGGATCTACACCCAGAGAAAAAACATGTTTATATATGGTCACCTCCAACATCACTATTTTAAAAGAAACATTTTAAACATATTATGTTTAATTTAATCATACTTTTGTCACACATATTATGGTTAAATTTGTCCTCCATCAAGAAGCCACAACCATATTATGGTTGCCTCCAAACATGTTTTGGTTAACAATAACTAAAATATGCTTAAAACTTATAATAGCATGATTGGTTTTCAACCCTAGCATGTTGTTCTTGGAAAAGATGAAAATACTATTGTTAATTTAAATACAAATTATTGTCATATTTAACTAAAACATGTTTAAAGACAACCATAATATGGTTGTGGCTTCATGATGGAGGACGAATTTAACAATAATATGGTTGTCGGTGACAATAGTATGGTTAAATTAAACATATTATGTGTAAAAAAAATTTTTAAAAATAGTTTTGTTCGAGGTGACTATTTTTAAACATATTTTTTCTCTGCGTGTAGAAACATAAAATTAAACATACATGTTCCTGATGGAATAAGAATATGTTAAGGAAGCTTTTTTGTACTTTCTTGTTCTGCATTTAGGGGATGAAAATCTATAAGAGGAGACTTTTTGATCCTATTATGTTTTTCGATTGGTACTCTCTGATATTTTTAAATTGAACTTACAAAATTAAATTAAAAATTCGTGGACCCATGTGACAGATAACATAAGGACTGGAGAGTGGTCCCTCGCCAAATCGATCCGTTAAGACGGAAAAAATAAACGCTGGAAACATGTAAGTTCATATAGACTTAGATGTACTATGTTTTCTTCATATGTACATAAAAACTTATGGTCGAATTAAGACCATTAGGCAAACACTAGTAATAATAATTTCTTATACCATTAAATATAAAATTTTCTTTTATTGTTGTTTTGTAATGAAAGTTAAAATTTGTTGTAATGGGGAATTTGATATTTTTAGATACTTTAAAATTTGTATTGAAAGTGATATTTAGTCAGGTTTTATTAAGATTTTAATTATTTAAATAAAGCTTTTTTGCAATAGTCCTATTCCCGCAATAGTTCACTTAGTTTTTGCTGAAGTCAACCTGTGATTAACATTTAGCTTAAGATATGAAAATTTACTTAGGAATGATTCTATACACTACCAGAATATCTTGTATCTTCCTGTTACGTGTTTCACTTTTACTATCCTTTGGTTAGCAATGAAGTAAATTGTATGTACGGAAAATTTAACAATTATCAGCCATAAGCAGAATGTAATGTATGTGAAATAATGTGGGAATTGGACTATTGAAAGAAAGCTTTAAATGTATATTAAAGTTTTATTCATTAAACACATTCGTAAAATAAAAATGGTTAATAAATTAAAAATAACTTATAAAAAGAAATTATTCTCACATTATACATATATATTTTTTTTTTACTTTATATCAGTTTTGAAATTTTCATAAATTTTCGAAAAACTCACACATTTACTACAATTTTATTTAAATGTGAACATGATAGTTTATCATACAAATGAAGTTTACTGTACTCTTTGAAATATCAACAATATTATAACACATGAGCCACAAAATATTCATTTTGTTTGACTTTTTTGCCCATAGTTTGTGATTTATGTTACATTTGGGAAAATTATGGTTTGCATTATGACAGAATTTTATTTGTTTCATATTTTTATTTTATTTTGTGAATATATTTCATTTAACTTGTATTTTTATATTATTTTCATATATACTGCACACACATAGATGAATATTACAAATATACCCTTATATATGAAAAATTAAATATATATATATATAAATATTTATATATATTGTATAATAGTTTATGTATTGCAGTTATATCTTGCGGCTCGTAAATAAAATATGGCCACACTTAACAAATATTTGATGTCCCTCATTTAATTTCTATTTGTTTCTTTTAAACATTTGTTTGATTTTCAATAACTTTTACTTTATCAACCAGTATTTTACAGAGTCTAAGGTTTTCGTCAAATATTTGCTTAGTGTGAACATGAACATGCCTACACAGCTTGATTTTATTAAATATTTAACCATATCACAACTTTAATAAATATGTATTTAAAAAATAAATTACCGTTAACTGAACATAAATTGATTTTATTCAATTTGTTTTATTAATGTTTGAAGTACTCGTACAATTTTCTACGTCATTTATTTAATTTGATATTTATTTTGTAAAAATACACATATTTTTCTCCATTTGTATACTTTTATTTAATCAAAAATTGTCGAAACTTTTCTGTAGCATTTACCTCCAAAATTTAGGCAAAAATATTTTTGCAAATCAAACTTAAAAAAATAATGGTTTTGTTTGGAAAAAAAGTTTGAAGCTTAAAGAAGCACAGAAACAAAACAACAAAAATGGAAATGATTTCAAAACTAGCATAAATGTAGGTCATTACAAAAAAGGTACAATTGCCTGCCTTTACTGGAAACGCTAAATGTGTGTTAGTTTGTGTGTGTCTGTATGTACTATATGTATTGATACCTTGGCTTGGTTATATTCTCCTACAGAAATACATAAAATATAAAGTTATATATATATATGCATACTTTTTGTGTGATGGTATGTGTTTGTTATATACAACATTTTCTACTCGAAGTCTATAGGAATGTATGTATATATGGAGAGAGTTGAATGTATGGCAAATATTTTTTTGGTGTTACTAGGACACTATGACAGCAGTTTGCAGACATAAATTAAAAAATATACATGGAAATGCAGTATTTTCATGTATACATGTGTGTATATGTTTATGTTGTTTTTTTTAAGGATAACGAAATAAAAACAAAAAAAATTGACATTAAATTTTTTAAAGGATTTTTTACTTTCCTTTTAGTAAATCGCCAGTTAAAAGAAAATTGTTTAAATTTTCCATGTAATTTTTGCTTTAAAAAAGCTTTAGGATTAAGTTCAATTTATTGCTTTCAATTTTTATTTCAGTGCTGAATAATATTTAAAAGTTATATGATCGTTAAAAGGTATGTGCTCTTACTTTCTTCTTTAAAGGGTATTTAAGCCTTTTTGAATATTCAATAAGATTAATTGTTTGTGAAGCTCTTTAAAGCGTTTAAAAAATATAATGCTCAAAATTTTTTTGTAATATAAAAAAGTGCTTAATATGCGATAAATTAAACGAACGTATTGAAATGTGCTCTCAACAAAATTATTTACATACTTATTTTACAAAAACTCAGACTTACTTATGTGAGATCCCTTAAATAATAAAATTGCTCATTAAAATCCGATCTTTTTTATAGCCGTTTTCAAATAAATTAGACTGTGCAACATTTTTTGAAGTCATCGAGTGCAAACTCTTTCTCGTGTGGAATTTCTCAAAGTAGTTATCGAAACCAACAAAACCCTAGCCTTTCTCTAGTTTGACTGCCATTCGGATTTAATTGCCTCATGAATATTTTAGCCTTAACTTGATATCTGGGAAATCAATTTTAATTTTGTTTTCCTGTCTTCGTAATAATTGTAGCTATAGACTAGGAGATAAAAGGGACGAGAAACTAGTCCGAAAAAAATGCATCTAATGCCTAAAATTGCTAAAATGTCGAAACTTTTTAATTTTTTATATATTTGTTTCAACACTTTTGGCGCATAGCTGCCAACCCTTGTGAAATTCAGTGTTGTAACCTTAAGAAAAAATATTGCCTATAATATAGTTAATAATTCCTCAGAATATTACAATACTGGAAAATGCCGTTTTTACCATTTTCCAGCTGTATGTGACATCGTAAATTCGTGAATAATTTGAAGCAAGGATGTGTTTTTCTTACAGGATTTCCCGGTAGTTTCCGGCATCCCGCACATTTTTTGGGAGAAAATTCCCGGGTAATATGTGCGGGAATTCCCCCGATTTTCTTTAATTTAATTATTGCAGCTTTACTTCTGATACAAGGTTCAATAAAAACCAAAACTCAATTGGTTTGTATGGCTATAGTTAAGGCGGTATCGGAAATCACCTATAATCAAATACAGTGTTGCCCATAAGGTTGGTTTAAACAGCTGTTTTTTTTTTGGTTATAATAATGTTTCCTCTACTTAGACCTATAATTTAAAATAAGTTAGTTATGTCAAGAATTATTTGTAAGCCGATAATTAAGGCAATATTTAACTTTTGATGCACTGATATATCGAAGTTGTAAAAGAAGAGAAGTTAAAATATACACAATTAAAAATTTTTTTTTATGTAGATTAAATTTTCAGAGCAGCTGCATAAAAAGTTTTTTGTATTATATTCTGAAATTCAGTAAGTGCTATTTCCGTAAGAGATGATGGCAAAAGTGAAAAACTAGCATTTCAGGAAATTTTGAATGCAGCAATTAGTAAAGAAAACGCTAACTCCAAATAATTTTTTTAAAAGAGGAATTGCAAGTTTTTCAAAAAAGTGGTGTAAAGCGAAAGTCTCAAAGATTATTTATCCGTAGAAAGGGAACGTTTTTCTTAATGACGGGACTCTTCTTGAATAAAATGGGATAAAGGCTGTCAAAAGATTCTGTTAGTGATTATTCTTCACAAAATTCCTATTTTCATAGAAATATTTTGTTTAAAGAGTTTAACTATTTTGGTTTTATGCCTATGATGTTGGCTTTGCACATAAAGAACTGAATTTTTTTTATAAACGTTTTATCAGTGATAAGCTTATTTAAAAGAGCTTATGAATTATAAGTTTTTTGTTCAAATAAATTTAATTACATTTTGCAACTTTTTATATTAAGCGGGGAATCCCGGGACTTCCCAGGAAATTGGAAAATAAATCCATGTTATCTATTTCCCGGGAAAGCTGAAAAAAGTTCGAGAAAAGAAAAACTCTATGCAAAAGGTAAAAAAAATCAGGGTTAAATCAAAATTAATTTTCACACATGGCTCGAATTTCGATATTAATACAGCTGGAAAATGAGAAAATAGCATTATATTGTTCTGAGGAGTTTTGAAATTTAAATATTACTTTACTAAATTGTCTACTCTTTGGCAGCTGTAGGCCTTAAATGGTGAAAAAAGATAGAAATGAAAATTTTTCGACATTATGGCAATCTTGAGGCACTAGATGCATTTTTTGGCGTTAGTTTGCTACACAATTTTTTCTCCTTGCCTTTAGCTACAATTGTGTCGAAGACTGGAAAACCTAATTTTCATTAGTTTCACAGAAAAATTACATGTTCTTCAAAAAAATCATGTTTTAGCCAACATCTTTATGAGGCCATAAAATCCGAACGGCAGCATAAATATCAAAACCCAAGAAGGGGTTTGCTAATTGCGATAAGTTATTCCAGAAACTCCTTATGAGAAGGAGATTGCGTTTTGTGTGTTGCGTAGTGTTATTAAAAATTATTTGAAATTATCAAAGTTGTTTGTGGGAATACTATTATTTATTAAAAGATTTCGTTTGTTGTGCTTAATTCCTTTTTTAAATAATTGATAAAAATACTGAAATTTATTGTTGGAGGATAAGCTGTTCCTATGCGCATTTCACTGGTTGCTTAGGCCAGATCATCAGGAAACGTTCTCCTAAATAATTTTAGAAAAGCCAAAGCTGCAAACAAGACTTTTTGAGTGTTTGTAGGTAATTCTCATTCCCTCTGTAGTTTTGTTTGCTGATAGCTTTGGCTTTTCTAAAATTATTAAGGAGAACGTTTCCTGATGATCTGGCCTAAGCAACCAGTGAAATGCGCATAGGAACAGCTTATCCTCCAACAATAAATTTCAGTATTTTTATCAATTATTAAAAAAGGGAATTAAGCACAACAAACAAAATCTTTTCAGTTACTATCTCCCCCTTGACGAAGATAAGAAAATTATTATTCGTAGCTTGAGAATGAGGTCTAAAACGTAAGAATTTTGTCTTATCAGCATTTGGTGCAAGTCGACTCAGTCTTGAAAATTCAAATAATATAGATGGATCTCGTTCCATTTGTGGTTTGAGTACCAAATCAAATTTTTAAGTATACAAAATCGATACATTATCAGTAAACATAACAGTTTTACGATCAAGACCAATATTATCGATATCATTAAGATACAACATAACATAAAACAAGTGCGGCACACCGCACGTCACAGAAGCTATAGGACTTTTCTGTCCAAGAACAACAGCATATGGTTTTCTGTTTTTTAAAAAAAACTTTCAATCAGCTTAAGTTCCGCTCCGCAATCAACGTTATATTTAAGTTTTTCGATTAAAATTTTGTGATCTACCAGGTCAAACGCTTTACTGAAATCATAAAATATAGCAGCAACTCCACTATAGCCTTTATCTAGACCATCACAAACAGTGTTGACAATACTGACAACTGCCTCGTCAGTGCCACTGCCCTGAACAAATCCAAATTGATTTTTGCATAATAGCGATTCTTTATCAAGAAAATCGCTCAACTGAGAGTAAATTATTTTTCAAATTCTTAATCAATAACAGAAAGTAACGCTATAGGTCGGTATTTTTCCACTGTATTTGCGTGTGTATCTTTAGGTGTAGTTTGAGAGCTTCAGGAAAAATCGTAGTTTTAATCATGACATTAAAACTTCTAGCTAAATGTGGTGAGAATAGTGCACAACAGTATTTAAGCAGTTTTGACGAAATATTATTATTTCCCATACTATTAGATATTTTTAAATTCATTATAATTGCCGTATTCATGAAACCCTTTGTATCGTTGTATCGATTGTATGTTGTATTTAAATACTTAGTTGAAGAAATTGAAATTTTTTCCGATTAAGATGAAACAAATTATAGATAGCAGATGGTTAACTTTATTTTTTGAAAAGTGTGTTAAGATAAACCCTTTTGATGCACTGGCTTATACTACGGTGCATCAAATTTAAAACCTCTTGCGCGAGAAAGCTTTAAAGATTTGTAACTTTTGTAAATGGGTATAGTTAGTGCCTGGCCACTAACTAAATTTCTTGTCCAACAATTTTCGGCATTTTCACTGGAATACCATATCCTTCATAGCAATATCATATCATAGTAATATCATATCCTTCCTTAAAGAGTCTGGAAGCTTGTGGAATCCTAAGACTATCTTACGAAGCCCCTTCGCTAGTCTCTTAAGGAATTTAATAAAGGGCCTCGGAAGATGACATTTGGTAGATATAATTTTTAAATGACAAATTCGATTTGTGTTATTTATTATGACCGTCATGTTCGAATATTTTTTTGGTTCGAAGACAATATTATTTCTAATTCTTTCAGTCTATACTTAACGAATCGAAATTATTTATTCAGTGTTGTGAAAACTCAAATAAATGCTTTTTAACACTGAAAAAATAACACCGATTGGTTCAGTATCGACTTAAAGAACTTGAAATAAAATTGCTGTCGTATCGAAAAAGTATTCAATCAGGACTACCACAATAAGCCCCACAATTGAAACACACATACCACATTCATCAAATTATCTGCAAAATTGCGGACAGCCAGCAATATCTATTATATATTATATTCCTGAACATCTATTATATTTTGTCATTCATTAATCAAAAAAATATTTACCGAATTTTTTATTCATGAAAAATACCATTTTTGGACCCTATTTTGACGGGGATTATCTCACCGGAGATAATCGATAGAGCCAAAATATTTCGGTAGTCTTTATAAAACATGACAAAGTTAGGGGGGGGGGGGCAACTTTAAATTTTTATTTTGCCCTTGTAAGGTGAGTCGGTCTAGTGTACATGTGTTCTTAAAATAAATGAAAACGCTTTTAAACCCTTATATTTTAAAAGTTTTGAAAAGAAATGTACATCGCGCATATCTACACACAAATACCTTTAAAATGGTATATGTTTCATTAAAATCGGTGGACGATAGGATACTTAAAAATGAACTACAAAAAAATTGTTCCCGTATTTATGTTATATAAGATATATGTAGATAAAAAGAACATGAGAAATGCGTTATCTATGTTTATATAATTCTTGGAACGGGCATCGTTCGATCGATTCAAAAAGTTATTCTAAGAGTGTCGGTATCCTAAAACTTGGGACTAGGGCAAATATTTTAAAGTATTGCTTCATTACTGTGGTGTGAATAAAAAAAATCTTTTTATCAATTATTCAATGACAATTTATAAATAAAATTTTTGATTATTTATTCAGCAATAATTTAATTAATGAATAATATTTAATCAATCGATTAATCGCAGATTCCTTATCGCAATCATTATTTTTGGCATTGAATTCCACTAATAAGTTCTTGAAAGTTTCTAATGATACAAGTAAAGAAAAATTAATTAATTATTGAAAATTCTTTAAACTTTTGTTTTTAAACCAATCAATTTTAACAAGAAATGACAGGTTGACCTTTAAAGAAACTTACATGTAATAAATTCAATAACGATATCAATGTTCAAAGCAACAGCACACTCTTAAGTACTCAGACACACATATATACTTATACACCTAAGCCTGCAGTATCTTAATAAATATTGAAAATGTTCAATAATGTTATATGTTTGATACTTTTTTTTTTTTTTTTGTTATTTTTTACACTACAAATATTTAGAAAAACGAATATTATTGCTGCAGAACTTTTGTACAACAATCATATAAATGAGTAGTTTTATTTCTTTTTAACATGAGCTAGTTGTATATGTGTGTTTAAGTTTTTTTTTTATGATTGCCCTTTAGAAAAAAATACATGTTTCTAACAATGTATACATTCTTCATTCCTGATGTATTTACGCAAAACAACTTATATAAAGATTGTTCTTTGTACTTTTACGTTTGTAAAATATTCTGTGTGAATATATTGCAGTCAATATACGCTATTGTCATTTGAAAATTACATTTGTATTGTTGTGGCTCTACTAACCTTGACCTCAATATGTATGTATGTGTATGAATAAAGAGTGTGTGTGTTTGTTTAAGAACATCTATAATTTCCTTTAACAAAAATTTCTTTCTTAACACTTACGTTTACATAAGAATAGCTCTTTTATTTTTTGCAAATTTCTTCAGACATTTTTCCTTGTGCTTGTGTTATTTTGTGCCATATTTTGCATAAAATATTTTTAATATTCTGCAAGTAAGAAAAAAAGCTTAGACAAAATTGGGTTATTATTTTTCCTCGTAATTTAAAAAAATTGCAGAGGTTTTAGAGAATCGAACGGTTTTAGAACTTTAAGAATATATTTAATTTAATATCACAGTTTATCATATATTATAACTTTTGAATCACTATTTTTAATTATATACTAGATTGGGTTACTTCTAAATCTTAAGACTTTTTTATTTTGACCTTATTGGAATTGGGTGGAGCGTGCGATTTTTTTGCGAATTTCAATTTCAAATATCAATAAAACCTACTGCCTACTCCACCGCAGCATCAATATTTTGTAAATGAGATCAAATCGATCCATTTGTAAAACATCATATCATGCAGCATTTAACATTTTTTATAATTCTTGTAACTCATAATACTCAAAATATCCACCATTTTTATACATAACATCTGTCGTTTTTATGGGCAACCACTTATGTCCCTTTTTTTCGATTTTTAGATGTTGATAACATATTGCTTAATTTGAAGAGCTGTTTACATGGCTTTCTGGAAAAAGATGGACCAATTCCGATTTTTTAACCTAAAAGAAAAGTTCAAATAGTGCAATGCCTAGCCTTTTTTTGGTTTTTTGTTTAGTGATTTTTGCTTATTAGCATAAATCTCAACAATGGTGCATCTGAATAAAATAAGTTTAACGTTATTAAATAGAAACAACAATTGTATTGATCAGATAAAAATATATTGAATTATGTACAAGCTTTAAAAAGTCAAAAAATTCATTTTTTGACATTTTGTAAAAAACTATCATTAAAGGGGCTTAAAGCACAAGGGATTCAAGTGACTTATGTTAAATAATAAGAAAAAAGCGATTAAAGTTAAATTAAAATAATAAATTTAGGACGCTGTCTGCAATATTACTATTTTAATTATAGAGATCCGGAGATATATTTTAATCTTACAAGATATAAAAATACCGTCCTTTACATGCACAAGTACCCAAAAACTACCCTTGAAGTAAGGAAAGTCGCACTTATACCCCTAGTTCTTAAACTTTTTTTAAAATTTTTAACAAAAAAAACTTTTACCTCAAAAGAATGTTTGTAATACCTAATAAGAAAACCACATAGACTATGCTTTTTTAAATAAAATGTTGTTAAGAAAAGCTTTTATTGTTCTATGTTACATTTTTAAGTCGTCATAATCAAATTCCATGACATCATCAGGCTCACTTTCCATTCTATCGTGAGGAAGTGCTTTGAACCATACATGATAAATTGGTGGCATATATAAAGAAAGATACTGGAAGTTCTTGAATTTCTGGAACTTTATTGGATTGGCGCTGATTGATGGAGGAACTTGTGGGAGTATATGCACGGCTCGGCCAACATTTCGAGCTTTCATGATTGCTTTGACGAAGTTTCCTTGCTCATTCAAAAGATCATCTTTGTGTGAGAGGTTCCAAGAGTCATCATTCTCAAACTGTAACCATTGCATTTTTCATATGCCCGAAAATAAATAAAATCAAATACTATGCGCAATAAGGCGATACAGATGTTTTGACGGCAAGTGCTTTAATAAGTAGCCAAATTTTAGCTCAGAACTTCTCTGGTTCCACGAGCTCAGTCCATGTGAAAAATTAATTTTAAGATTTGATTAGAGCACATGGGGTTTAAGTGCTCATTTACCTCTTGTGCTCCAAGCGAAACAGGTATTGTAATGACAGAGCTATGCTTGGTCGCCATATATCGCTACCGGAATCTAACATTTACCTCTTGTGATCTGAACTTGACTTACTAATGCCATATGTAAACTTAATTTTAGAAAAAAAGCACTTAAACCCCTTGTGCATTAAGAAACTAATACAAAAAAAAAGTAAAAAAACAAACATGAAACATTCCTAGAGGGAAGCGAACTGACACTAAAGTGGTCCTATGATAGGTTCTTTGGTGGCAGAGACCGGTCATAGTTCTAACACTTTATCTGAATGGGACCTTTACACGGTGTTGTCATTAGAGAGGGTTAATTGACACGTAACAGCCACTATTTGATCAGTCACACATATATTCTCAATAAACGTGTTTAGTGTTAGTTTCAACAATGCTAGTCCTTGGTATTCTTCCAATAAAAAAGTCCTAGAATTAATTTAAAGAATACATTTTTAAATAGTCCTAAAGAAATGTATCACACCACCAGTAAATATTGAACCTGTTAGAAAAACGGTCCTAATTAATAAATAAAAAAATCATTTATATAAAAAAATCCTTTAAACAAAATTATTACAAAATCTACCTTTTTGTAATATAAAAGTTAAGTGATAAGTTCTCGGTTCACATGTTATAAGTTATTTCTTTTTGTTCTTATTCTATTTTCACCAATCCCAGGACCAGCTTTGTTGGAACAATTGACACAAATTTCCCTCAGGGATGTTTTTATGTCGCGTTGTTAATCCTTAATAATCTTTTGTTTGCCTAAATATTTCATTTAATTAATTAATTAAAACATAGCTGCATTAACTTACAAATTTGGTACTTAAAATGTATACTAATCTTACTAAACTTCTTCTTTTGATATCCAAAGTGTACCGCGTACGGCATTTTAAGTATAATATTTCAAAAATAACCTCCAACAAAAAAAGTAGGTATGACTTTTTAAATAAGAAACTAAAGCTGGTATTTTTTGGTGGATCGAAATTTGCTATAATTGATTTTTAATTATTTATTTTATCTTAGACTCATTTATTGCGGCACTATTTCTTAGAGTTGCCAGCCAGCTTTGAAAAGATATTTGAACCATTTTATTATGCTTTATTACACAAAAAACCATTTTGTTCCATATAAAGCATTAATCAATAATTAAATAATTTTTAATTAAAAATTTAATCAAGTGAATTAAACGTGTAATCAAGTGAAATAAATGTTTAATCAAGTGAATTACACGTTTAATCGTTACTTTTAATTTGTTGTCTGGTACTCATTAATATTATCAATTAAACTTAGTACACTTGATAAGACTTTTTATTCAATAAATTAAACGTTTAACTCACTTGATTAAATTTTTTACTAAAACTGATTTTATTTTTGATTAATGCTTTAATTGGGGCAAATTTTTTCTCTGTGTAAACTAAATGAATTTATAATTCCTGGAAATCGAGTGCATTCTCAGTTAAATTTTTATAACAATCACCGTAGTTATTCCTGATAAGAACTCAAGCTATGAAGTATATAAAAGGGATATTTTTTTAAGCTTCATAAAACGTTTTCAAGATATATTTGATTTCGATTTTACTCGTATGTTTTCGGTTAACAGAACATGGGTGATAACTTGTTATAGCTTTGAAATCTTTTTTTAATTTTCTTTATTTTAATGCTCTACTAAACAGGTTTGGTTAACTTTTTTTAACATATTACTATTACTAAACCTATCTAAGGAGACTTTGGCTTTTAAGATGAATTAAGCGCTACCCCAAATCTCAAATTCTAGCCAATTGAATAATTCAAGGTAATAAGAAAATTGCCAGTCGGGTAAAAACTAGTGGTTGACACAACTGGGAAATGTGAATAGAGCCTTTTCCAATATTATAATCTTGTAAGAAATTATGAACTGTATTATAAGAAATATTTTTCTAAAAATTATATTACTGAGTTCCCATGTTTTGGCAGCTATTGGCCAAAAATAGTGGAAACATGTTTAAAAATTTAAAAATGATCGATATGTTAGTAATTTTGAGGCGTTCGATGCAGATTTTTCGTGTAAGTTTGTCAGACACTTTCTAGCTGGAATTATACCGAAGACAGGAAAACAAAATTTCAATTGGCTTCGGAGAAAAACGGCGTGTTCTTCGAAAACATCGAGTTTGCAACCAAAATGTTTATTGAGTAATAAAATCTGAACGGCAGCTAAACAAGCAAAATATAAATATCATTTTGTTAGTCTCGATAAGTACTTTGAAAAATTCCACACGAGAAGAAGTCTGCATTTTCTAAGTTGCATAGTATTATTTGTTGATAAAAGTGCATATTTTGAAATAAAATTACCAAATCTCTAAGATTTTTAAGCCGATGTGCCAAAAAAAGAAATAATTTCTGAGAATTGAAACCCACATCTTTCAAATTATAAAAGAATTTTAAAATCAATCCAAGAATAAATAATTAAAGATTTTATGAATTTGTAGACAAAGTAATCAAAAACAAAATAATAAAATGATATTTCAGGAATCTTTCGAATTTCACAAGCCCGACAGAACCCCTGCATATTTCTTTTGTAGCGCATTGCTTATGCTCAAAATTTATTATATTTTTCGTTTCAGCCATTTTGGTTTAAACTTGAAAATAAAGGATTTTATTTAATAAAACGTTTCAATTCTTTCTCATCTCTGGCACTAAAAAATCTCTTTGCATTATTTTTTAATAAACATATATACACATACATGTAAAAAAATACACACTGTGCAAGAATATCATTCTATAAATTTTTTTTAAAATTGATATAAAAACATCAAAGCCTTTTTGGTTTAAATTATCTTTAAGTAAAATAATATCGTTTTTCGTTCGTTACATACAGATGCAGAGTCTTTATTTTTAGATTATTTAAAATTCTTAAATGAAGCATTTATAATTTTCTTAATTATTTTTTTTTATTTCTTGAGATTTTCATGTTAAAAAACAAATCAAGGGCTTTCTGTGATTTTTTTATATATTAATTAAATTCGATAATGTGTTATTAAGCGATGAAATAACGATAATAACGATGAAAACAGTGTTCTCATATTCATTGAGTTTCATTATGTTGTTATGTCTAACAAGTTAATGAAAAACTATGTCAATTACTAAGATACAGTTCAAAAGTAAAAAATTCAATAGAAAATTATAATATGTTTTAAAAGAAAGCCGATAATATAGTTTTTTTAGTTGATTCAAATATTAATTTAAAATATTTTAATTTAGTTTAAAAAAAATTATCTTGAGTATTACATTTTACTTATTAAAAATTATTTTAACTTTAATTTCAGGTAAGACGAATAACTTAATAAAGGAAGAATACATAAAAGAAAAACATTTTTATAAGGTACTTATATATAAACTTATGGTATAAAAAATTTATAAATACTTTTTAAGTTTAAGTAAATCACTGACAATCCATTGAGGTTTCGAATATCTTCCGAAACACTCGATTACCAATTAAGTAAGAAAGTTTAGTCGAAAATCCGACCTTATGTTACCCTACACCACAGTTTTTATAGAAAACATTTCTAGAGTGTACCATATTAAGGACCCATGGGCAACCATGGACCTACCAGAGCAAAAAAAATATATAAATACCTCTATATATGTATGTAAATCAGATTTTGTCGCCTTCAAAGGCCGATTTATATTAGATGGTCAATTCCGTACCTACTAGTCAAACACTAATGCCATATTAGCTATTGCATTCAGGTCAACAACAATTTTTTACGGGACTAATGTTTGGAAATATGGATATATACCAATAAAATTTGGTAAGGTGAATTATGTTTCAATATGATACTTCACGGCCAAATTTAATCTAGAAGCTTATATCATTAGATGGCTTCTGGGTACAAAATTTCCTATTCAGAAAAAAAGCAAATTATCTCCAAAATTGCGACCTGTATTTTGCGTACAAGGCTTAAGGTCAGTCAGCCTACCACCGGGAGAACTAATTTTCAAAAAGTAAAACTAAGTCGATCGGTAACAAAAAGCTGGGCTTGGGACCATTATTTGTAAGTTTTACTTACATCAGTACAAATGCCCACCATAATTATATGGGTAAAAAAAAAACATACTATACGAATTTAGAATAGAATTTAAGCATGTCTTGCTCTATGACTCCCTATATTAGTTGGACCTTTTGCGATACGTTGTGACAAGATGTGGTTTATTTTGTGTAAAAATTTATATATTATAAACTATGTCTGTAAAATGTTATCTTTATAACAACATACGAAGTTATACTAACTACTTTTTACTACATAAAAAAGATAAATCTCTTTTTTCTTTGTACGAAAGGTGGCACACCTACTTCTCCAAACCAAACAACAGGTGTTTGCTTACAATGCTATTTGCACCTGATTGGGGTATATTTTTTAACTTATTACACAAAAATTTAAAATATTTTTTCTCCAATTCTAATATTGAAAACAGTCGTCCTTAATTTCTCTATAATATTTCGACTCCTACACTAATCCTTATATTCACATTATTAGAATTCAATAACTAAGACATTTTTCGAAAAAGCGATTTATTTTTTTGAAAACTAATGGACTTTTCTTTTAAAATAGCAAAAATATTTTTAGAAGTTTTTATGATCATTTCTTTAGGTAAGGTTACCAATATGGTCCATTGTGGCGCCTGATGATAGTATTCTAGTAAGAGAAGAAATAAAAATAAGGTGAAAAAGCACAAGAATAGAGAAAGAAGTGGATGACAAAAATCGGTCAACACAAGCAAACAACCCTACTAAACAGTAAACTGCCCCAAATATACGCAGTCTCCAGTCTCCATATGCACACCCAGGTCATCCCATTACGAATCCCGTCAGATTCTCGAGCCCGCAGCCCGATACATCTTCCAATTCGCGCAGGAACCTATTACCTAGCCATCTTGGCCTACTGTTCTGCAGCCTGGGACTGTGGCACAGTAGGTGATCAACTCTCTCCAACTTCTCCGGGTCCTCACAAAACCTATATATATCCGACAAGTCAGATCGCATTCTCACAACCATCATGTCTATCATACAATGGCCCTTGATAATATCTATCATGTTCCTAACGCAGACCCTACTTCTTCCCAGCAGCGAATCTGAATCGGACTGCCTAAGCAACGGCCACAGCGCCCGCGCTACCCTGCAGTCCGTGAAATCGATTTGGACAAACGAGCCATTTCCAATACAATTGCAAATTACAAGTAGTTTAAAGCAAAATTACTAAAATAATAAATTGTTTATTTATTTGAGCTTTTAAGCCCTTAGGTTAGAAAGTTTCCAAAAATTAAATTCTCCCTTTAATGGACACCGCTTTTCACATAATATCGTTTATATAGAATTTTATATTGAGCTACCATAATTTGCATTTGTTCTTTCGCAAGACCATTTGCCCCAAATACCGAACAATGCTATTATTTTATTACATGAATTCAAAAGCACTTGAACATTATTGATTATCCTTTACATACTCTGAATATATTTAAATAACATAATGTGTTAAAATTCAAAGATTTAAATTTTTTTCCAACCTTATCGGAAACTTTTAACTGCATTCCAGTAAAAAATATTAGAAAGGGTTGAACACAAGAAATAAATTTTAGTTTCTAAAGACAAACTTTATGCATGAAAACACTTAATAAGTTTCCAATAAATTTTTACGGTATTTTAGCTAAATCTCTAAGATGAAAAGAACTTAAACGAAGTAAATAGAAAAAGTTTCAAGCTAAAACAAACTGAAGAAAATCAGAGTTTTATCAAATAAATTAAAATATAAACATATAACAAATACATATACATGCATATATAGTGGAATATGAAAGCGAATATATGTTAATAAGTATATAAAGGCTTGATCCTAATTGTAAGTCAGATACAAAACAAATTAGTGCGTATCGAAACTATACAAGTTAATTGTTATTTAAAATGGACAATTTATTGTTTATTAATGTATTTAAACAAGTACATACTAAATACATTAGGGTGGAGCGTCAGAATTTTTTTTGCGAATTTCAATGTCGAATAGCACTTAAATGTTGTATTTTGTTCCCAGGTATATGGGAAAAATAATTTAAAAAACATTGGGACCTTCTTTAAGCCCTCCACCGCAGCATCAATATACTGCAATTTATATCAAATCGATCAGTTTGTGAAACATCATATGAAATCTTAGATCATTTTCTCTAGTATTTTGTAAAAAAAATGCAATTGTATCCCCCTTTCTGATATAAGAGTACATATAAAAAGAAACCCGTTTTTTTTCTCTACTGAAAATTTATAAATTTTGAGTTAACCCACTTTAGAGGAAGCAGTACGATATGTATTATATATTACGGCTTGGTTCGGTTAAGCTCTTAGCCCTCCATATGATACAACACTTTACATTTTTATAGTTGTTGTGATATAACACTCAAAATATCCCCAATTTTTATAAAAAAAATTTAGACCAACTTAAGATTTCCAAATTTTTTAATTGCTAAGTTATTGCAAAATCTTAAATATAAATCGGAAAAGGCAATCTGATTTTTCACTAAATGGTGTATAACTTTCTTACTTTTTGTCAAATCTTCTCGATTTTCAGTTTCTTTTATTAAGCAAAAAATGTGTTTTTTGCGTGAAGGCTAAAAAGAAATAATAAATAAAATCTTCCATTTTAATTATTAAAATAAAATTCATACAATGGCACCAACTTCCAGCTTAGGTAGAAGAAGCTCAAAGATATGTAGGAAAATTTAAAAAAAAATGTTTGTATATAATTTATGTAGACGAAATATTCCGGAGGTATTTGAATTTTGACTAATGAATTTTTGTCCTTCATACGCTAACGCTCTACCCTAATATACATAAATATACGTATATAAATAAGGAATAAATTAAATTTTCGTTTTCAAATTACATATTTTTACAAACATTTGTATTGTGTTTGCTTGTGACTTCGGTCAAAGGAAGTAGATCACTTAATAATTAATATTTATTTATTATAAGTATACTAAAGTCATTTGCTTTGTAATTCTCTCACTTCGAGCGCATACGAAAACATAAGAGAGGCACTTGAAACTAAACACTTTAGTTAAATTTATACTTATTTTTCCTTTTCATCGTTCACTACCTACAAATAAATATTTAATTGTTTAATTCATATTTCTGTCAGACATACACAACGGTTATTGTTGTAGTATTTATATGCTAATTGTTGTGTCTTTTATCTTCAATTTTACTTTAGCAATGATTTGCTTTGAAAGCCATTAACTTAAGAATTTGAAATAGAGTATGTTATCTCTATCAACTGCTGGCATAACACCAGCATCTGATATGAAGTTAAATGAAATAGCAACCATCCAAGTGATTTATACTTAAATGGTATTAACATTTAAGTATGATTTCTGCAATTATAAGAAGATCTACTTACAATTCAGCATACAAAGAACGTGTATCGCAATTATATTATAATGTAGATTTTATAAGCAATCGTTAGAATATTATTAATAATTGATTTTTTTATGAAAACATAATGCCTTTAAGGAGAATTAAGTTGAGAGTTTGTCTACTTAGTTAGACAGTTGGAAATAAATTAAAGAAAAATCTCTTGATGTAGAGGCCAAATAAACTATACAAACTATTAGACAAACATATAAAAAAAAGTATGTTATTTGAGGTTTCGTTAATCCTAATATCTCGGATGAGCAAATGATTAGTCTTCAGCATCCTAGTCTGATGATGGGGCTGCCGTTTTAGCCATCAGACCGGCTGTAAATATTCCATGTTTGTATAGCGAACCGCTTAATATAAGTACAGACGTCCGCTTGCCGCAGCTACTCACTCAGCTTGTCGATGTTGCCAACAAGGCAGACATCTGCTGACTGTCCGAGACTGTTTATTTATGAGAGAAAACACTTATAGCCTATTTCCAATGTGCGAAAGAATTCTTTCGTTCGTATAACTACATTGAAAACAAAAACAAAGTCTAAAAATTTGTTTTCGCGGCTGACCTTAATAAGATTAAAAACTGATTTATCACTTGAGGGATTGAAAATAGATTTATTCATATACACATATAATAATTTCTAAATGTTTTGAATTTAAAACTGATGAAACATATGATCAAAAAGGAATCAGCAAATTGTATCAAAAGTGATTTTTCATCGGTAGGATACAATGAGTGTATAATTTATGATCGGAAATTAGCTCATATGTGGTTATTTTGCTCTTGAAGCTGATTCCTAAAAAATTTGATTATGATACAAAATCCTAACTGGAAGAGTTTTCTGTCAGTAGCTTTTAGTTTCACGTACTTTTTATATGTATGTATTTAGATAGTTGTTTCTTCTCATATCTTCTAATATCAATCTTTTAACAAAAATAACCAAAACAGTTAGAAGTGTTAAAAATTTAAAAAAATAAAAAAGGATTCTAATGACATGATGGAAGATTTCATATGTTTAGAGAAATCCAGGAAAAGGACTGAGAAATAAGATATTCTGTATTATGGGTTGCTTTCGATTTCTCCAACATCAACGATAATTGAAAGAATTTGTTCCAAGTCAAAATTTTTGAAAACTAAAAAAAAAGAATCGCTTAAATATTAAACATTTAAGCCAAATTATTTTTCTAAAAGATTATTTTAAAAGATCTCCTTAAACTATTGAAATAACAAACAAAATGATCGCTCAGTTTATTTTCTATTAATACATAATATACATAATATGTATTAATTAAAAAATATGTATTACAAATTTATGAAATATTCTTTTGTTTGCTCGTTTCTTTTTATGTTTGTTATGTAATTGTTCTATTATACTAATAAACTCCAAATAATAAATAATTTATGCATTTTTATTTATTGAAATAAATTAAATTATAAAAAAAACTTAGTTAATCGGTTAACCGATCAATAACAAATTTAACCGATTGAACCAAAACCTCGGTTAATTAATCGAGCGATTAACCGATTAATGCAAAAGCCCGATTAAATCAATACTCTAATATATATATATATATATATATATAAAGTATGGAATATAGTTGTGCACTCAAAATATTATGTAGCTGAATTATTCATTTTAAACAACTTAAAATTTATTTAAAAACGGTCCATTTACGTTTTAGAATTAAATCTTATCTTATATGGCTTTTCGGAAGGCCACTTTATATGGGACCAACGGTAAATTATGGATCGATTAACATAAGGTAACATGGTATTATGTCTAGCCATATTATGCTAAATTGAAACAGATTTTACCACAATATTGATATTTGTTAAGGTTTTAGTCGAATTTAGATATTTCTTTATTAAGGTCCTTAAGTATATTATGGACCGATCTTATGCTATGTTCATACGACGATATAAACCACTTGTTTCGCGCTATGCAACTAGATTGCCAAACATGCTGTTCATACGATTCATTGTTGTTTAATTTTGAAATTTTTTTTTTTGTTGTTTTAGTGTGATTTTATTTAAAAGAGATTAAAATGTAATTAAAAATTTAAAATATATTATTTAATACTTTTTTAATTATTTTTATTTAATAATTATCACTTTATTTTATTTAACATGAATTTTTCTTTTGTTTTTTTTTCTTTGTTCTAATTTTTTTGAGAGCTAGTTCAGATAAACTAACAATAATTGTTATCAAACTTAGAGATGATAGTACATTATGCTGTTTCGCAAAATGTTTCATAATTAAACGACCTGTTTCGCTGTCAAAATATGGCTAAACATGTTATTTCAATCATATTTGTGGAGCAAAACAGGAATGGGAGAGCGAATCACGCTGTACGTGTCAACATGGTATTAACGAAATGTGATTTCATATCTGTTGAAACAAGAAAGCACCAAATTTTACTGCAATAGCATGAATCGTTACGGTTTTAGGCGTACACAAGTGTTTTCCGAGAGTGGGCATTATATGGCGTCTAGTTTTTGAAACAAAAATTTAAATTTTTTAGGAAGGGTTTTTCACATTGGGGTTCGTAACTCTTTGCCTACTTAACAGATTGTGCTGCAGAGAAAAAATATGGTTTGGCATGGTTACGGCAACTACACCATGTTTATTGTAAAAATATATTGTTGTCGTACACAAAATATTGTTATTTTGATTAAATATCAACAATATTATAGTTACTGTAAACATGTCAATGTTTATCGCAATTATAAATTTAAGTATGGTTCAATGAAAAATAATAATTTTTGTAACAACCAAATAATGATAACTTTAAAATCATTCTATATTCCTCACAACCATTTAATGAAATTTAATAGCCATAATATGATAAATATCTATACGTGTACTCATAATATGTTTAAGATGCAAACAAAATAAATTTACTCTAATAATATTTTGTTATCGCCATTTGTAAAATAATTTTGCATCAGTTGTGTCGTTTGTTTTACCTATGCCTATCGAATTATTTGTTATTCAGTGGTCAAACAATTTAAAAACAAATACCCATTAAAAAACGAAGTTTAAAGAAATTGCAGGTACATTAAAAAAATAAATGTAAAGTGTCACAAAATAAAACATCAATGCTAAAAAAATGTTAATACTGTTTGAAAATGATTCAAAAATATTGACCATTGTTTTGTGTTATTTTAGAGAAAAATAATGAAAATTCTATAAACAATTTATAAATAAAGGGAGCTGATGGCCTTAAGACGCTAGTGCTCTAACTCATCAACCATATTATGTTTAAGGTACATCATATTATGATGTAAAATATCTGTAACAGTTTTACGTTAAGGTCGCCAGTAAGTAAATAAGCATAAATATATATTAAAAATATTTTTCGGTTTTAGATTTAATCTACATATTCTTATGATTACCATGATAATAATATGATTACTTCTTAACTAATTATTATTAACATGATAATAATATGATTACATTAAATTATAATATGATGTAATAAAAACAAATTAGGATTAAGGGAAATATATTATGATGTAATATTACGAATATATTTGGTCGTAAAATGATTTAATAATAATCGTAATATGTTGACAACAATCATGAATCTAATCATAATTTGTTATATATATATAATATATATTATTAATACTTTTTGGGGTCTTAGATGACTTTAGTATACCCCTATTCACCACTTGTGGTAAAGGGCATACTAACGAACAATTTTAATAGCATTGTTACCTAAAATTATATTATAATAAAGCCATAATTTTAATTAAAGGCGAAAATTATTTTTACTTAAATGATGCTTTATCCAGTAAACATATCGCACTTGATCATAAAAAGGTTATTAGCACAAAATTTTTATTTTGAATTTCTTGGAATAAAATCGTCACGTAATATTCATATCTAGCGGTTTTTAAAATATCATGCTATATTGTCTACTTTTAGGTAATTAAACGGAAAAAATAATTTTCATATGCTTTTAATGTTAAATTAAATATTGTTTCGCTTCTACTAAAAATTTGTAAATTTTAAGTTAATACCCTTATTATGATCAAGTAAGATATGCATAAATATTTTACTATTTTAAATTCCTCATACTAAATTCTTTAAAAAACTTTCTAGATTCCCTGTTGCATTTTATGCTGCATAATATCAACCATATACGAAGAAAGAGAACAAAAACTTTTTGATTTTGTCTTTCATAAAAGAGAGAAAACTGTAATACTTTTTAAAAAAAAATAAGTAGGTCTCTACCCTTTTATTCTTACAAGTTTTTGGCTTGATTGTTAACTAGAGTTTTTGGAATTTAAGTTTTTGTCTTTTTCTTTAAAAGAAATCAAACATGTACGTTAAGAAATAAGTTTGTTCTTTTTCCTTCAACAGAACATGTCGCTTTCTGTGTGTTTTAGTTTCAAAACTATGCGAAAAGTATTAAATTATGTCTTTTTTTTTTTGGTTGCTGCTTTAAAGTTTTTTCCGCATAGTTTTTCTGCTTCTTGTATTATTTGAGCAAGAAATTACTTTTAGCCTAGTTTTACAAGTTCTACTTCATTGACTATTACAATAATGATAAATTATCTTTTTTTTTTTTTGCTTTAAAAAAAAACAAAAAGAAACTAGTTTTTTTTTTAATGAAAAAAGGCAGCAAAGAAAGGAAACTTGTTAAAAGAGTTACTACTGTGCTTATTAATTTTTTATTATAAATTAAAAATGTTTAAATAGTGTTTAGTAAATGATGGTGGTGCTTGATTTATCAAGGTTTTTTTATTTTAATTTTTCAAAATATAAAATTGACGTTCAGTGTATATAAGCGTGTTCTTGGTACTCATAAATATATTTACACTAACCACAATTTATGCCACATTTCCCTTTTCAATTTGGTTTTTTTCTATTTAAATATATTTCACTGTCATTTTACAAAGTGACATTTGCCTAGATTTTTTGTTAGCAGTATTCAAACTGCTGTTTTGTTTCTTGTTATAAAAAAGAAATTAAACATTAGAAAGGAATAGTTTATTTTTCTGGGGTAGGAGGCCTATTGTTTTAATTTCTATTCTGAAAGTATTTTTTTTTTTTTTTTTCATTTTTCAAACTTTTGTTTTTGTAGTTTGAAATTGGCTCACTTTCGCGGCTTTTCATTGTCAGTCATTGTTATAAATATATATTCTTGATAAAAATATACTAATAAGCATTAGTATGTTTATATATACAAACATAGACACATTCAATTTTTATTTAAAAAAATTTATTCACTGTTTTATACAAACACATGCAAATTGTACTCATTTAATAACAAAAATTAGATACATTTCATTGTTTATTAGTGCCAATGCTGCTGCAATATTGTGTTTTGTGAATGGCATATTTCAAAAGGACAAAAAAAAAAAGAAGAAAAATATTTAAATGTTTTAGTAGTTGGTTGTATGGTTGTGTCAAACCTTGAATAATTTTTTAAGGGTAAATTATAACAGTTTCATTTGAAATTTTGACAAATAAACATTGGAAAAATGAAAAAATAAGAATTGCATTAAATAATATTCGTACATATACGTCATGCTGTATTTAAATAAATACATTTGTTTTTGAAATTTGAAAGAATAAAACAAATTGGGTTTTTTTTTATATATAAGGGATATGTAAAAAAATAAATGACGGTTATATTTTAATCAGTGAATACCCTGAGGTATTTTTATGGATTTTTTTTCCCAAATTCAAAGCACGTTTGAAAGGTTTTATAGTACATACAATCTGTTTTGATTATTTTCCATTCTAATGTCAACTGCATAGCTAATACATGTAGTAACATTTTGAATGTGCTTCAGTTAAAAATATAAATGAAATACAATTTTTAAGTTTTAGCTGAAACTACCTTCAAGAAAAATTTAACTTCGATTAAAATTGTATTGTAAAATTAATAATGTATTACAATACATCAACAAAGGCAGTGTTCTCTTCCAATAAAAAGCAGTACACAGTGGGAGATTTCGGCCAGACCCTATAACTTTGTTATTTCTTTTCGCTTAGTAGTAAAACTTAGTACGTGGGGAAGTAGCTGAAGGCCGTTGTGTACGTTTTAAAACTTTTGCTACATCCGTATAGAACGTTCCTTATAATGTAGGGCCCATTACGTCATAATTTGTTGTCCAATTTTGAAGGTATATATATTTTTGTTAATTATCCTAAAATAGCTTTTTTCAGATTAGTTATTCTAAAACCTGTCCCAATATCACTTTTGACTATATATCATTTATTTACGGGGGGGTGCCCCGGTAGGCTAGCTGGTAGTGAGCAAGTCTATCACTACCGGGGTTGCGGGTTCGATTCCCGCCAGACACTCTGGTCTCCTGCAGACAAGCGAAAAGCTTCGCGGGACTTAGTGTAGGAATAATAAAAAAAAAAAAAAATTTCATACAAACACAAAAAAATTCAATATTTTTCAATAATTTTTGTGATTTCTCGATGTTCTTAAAAATAATTGTATCTTTTTCAATAAGTTTTTTTTATTTTATGTTCTTTTCACACATTTTAAGGTTTAACATTTTTAGTAATAGGGATCACTAAGAAGGTAATAACTAAAAAAGTAGCTCGAATATGATTGTGGAACTCATAGTACTTACTTGTGAGCCTTTGTACTACCCTGTGGTAAGGCCCTTCAACCTACACAAATCCTCTAAGTTTACCAAATATTGCACTTTTTATTGATGTAACATTTTTTTAGAAAATCAATATAAAATATGTATAAATATATTCAAAAATAATGTGGTTGACTTAAAAAAGTGTCAGTTTCAGAGGCCCAAGAAAAAATTAAATTAACATGACCAGTATCAAAAATTAGCCTAACTAGACATCGTTGTTAAAAAAGTCAAATAATCCTGCAGTCAAAGTAGACTGTACATTGTGATCGAAGCTTTTAATTACATGTTTTGAAGAGTTAGCTTTAATACTGTATCAAAATTCAAAGTTTTGGTCGAAATGTACCTCAATGCAGTGCTGCATACTTCACTCAAATGTCAATATAGAAAACAAGTTTCGCGTTAAACGCCCTACTTCGGTTCACTTACGTTTTTTAAATTCTCTTATAACAAATCATTTGCATAAAATTTTTCCGAGCTGATTTGCCTAATTTGTATAAGTTTTATAGCCAAATAGTATAATCAAAATTGCCAATAATTACCAAATTTAGTTCTGTGAAAAAAACTAAAAATGCTTAGGTTGACTTCAACTAAATTTTAGTTCAAAGCACCTAAAACGCATTCAATGAGTTAACGCTGAAGAAAACCATTTTTAAGATTTTCTTAGCATATAGTTATAAAAGCTCACGGCAGTATTCTGCAATTTTACCTCTTAAACTCATGGAATATGATTTTTATTTTTGTTCAAAATGTCTTTGGAAATATAAAAAATATTCGGTTATAACATAAAAAATATTCGGCTCTTCCATGAGTGAGACTATTTCAGGTTCTTTTGGATTTATGAATTATCTATCAGAAAATGTTATGCTTTTATTTCTACGCACATAAAACTTAATTAAAAAAAAAATATAATCATTATTCGTACCATTTTTAGCCATTTTAAAGTAATTTTAAGGATTTAACATTGGACCTATGTTAAGTTATGGATATATCATCACTAAATTGTGTAGAGTGATATCTGTCATTACAATTTGGACTAAATTGGACTTAATTTCAAAACAGTAAGTTTTTTTAAAGTTTAATGCGATTTGAAGTGATTTTTGGATGGCTGATTTATATGCGACCTTTGGTAAATTAATGACCGATTATTGCAAAATTGCAAGGTATTATTTCTAGCCATGTAGAGCTACAGTGGACCAAATTTTAGCACAATATCTATATTACGGCATAAGGCATTTTTAAATAATTTTCCAGAGTGGGCTTTATATAGGTAAATTATATGGTAAATTATAACCCAATTTTAACGAAATCTGGCCGTGAGACTTAAAGTCTTATGAAACTATGGCAAACCAAATTTTACTACACAAGCATTACTCGTTACAGTTTAAGGCACACTAAAATGTTTTCCGACAGTGGGCTTTATATGGAGCTGATCATCACGGTATTGTGATGGGGTTTGATTGCTAGTCTTATTATATTGCAACAACTCACAACTCACCGATAGCTAAAGGAAGGATTATGTTGGCCGTATAAAAAGTGTTCTCTTATTAAATCTTTACTTCAACGTACCAGTTATTATGAACCTTCCTTAAACTTATCGCTCACTTTAGGTTAAAGAAAAGTTATACAAATATAACACTTTTTATACGACCGATCAAATCCTACTATTAGCTATCAGTAACTTCTGAAAACGGGGCTAAGACAGACTTAAGTTTACTAGAATAACCTTATTCGATGCAGTTTTAGTTGTACTTAAGTTTCTTTCGAGTAATTACTTGCAATATAATACGAGTTTGTGCAAAACTTGCTAACAATCTCCTATTTAATGTTAGTTTTTCAAACAGATATATTAATTTTTTTAGAGAGCTGGGTCGATATTTGGATTCATAACTCTTTTCCTACTGAATCGATATGCTACATTTCAATCACAAACTGCTTTTTCGGCATAAAAACTTAAAAAAAAAATTTCTAAAAATTTTTTAAATCAAAATTCTTCGAAATTGGCGTTGCAATGTTTTAAATATCGATTCCAAATTTTTACAGAATAATACTCTTGTTTTATTAAACCATTTAAAATGTACTGGATTAAAAAAAAGAGTTTAAAGTCAAATACACGAAAAGAAATAACATGGTTGTGGTAAATATATTCTAAGAGCAACATACTATGATAAGATTCATGATTGTTGTCAACATATTACGATTATTATTAATTCATATTATGACCAAATATATTCGTAATATATTCATAATATTTTTCCCTTAATCCTAATTGGTTTTTATTACATCATATTATAATTAAATGTAATCATGTTAATCATAATAAGTTAACAAGTAATCATATTATTATCATGTTAATTATAATAAGTTAAGAATTGATCATATTATTATCATGTTAATCATAATAATATGTAGATTAAATCTAAAATCGAAAAATATTTTTAATATATATTTAAGCTTTTTTACTTACTGGTAACTTTAACGTTAAACTGTTACAGATATTTCACATCATAATATAATGCAACTTTCAACTTAATTTTAACCTATTTTTATCGTAGGGCGCAATTATTTATAAATTATTTTAAAGCATTTTCCTTCTTTTTCTCAAAAATAACACAGAACAATGGTCAATATTTTTACACCAATATTAACATTTTTTTTAGCATTGATATTTTATTTTGTGAGACTTTACAATTTTTTTTAATGTAACTACAATTTATTTATTTTTTAATTTCTTTAAACTTGGTTTTTTAATGGGTATTTTTTTTGAAATTGTTTAACCACTGAATAACAAATAATTCGACAGGCATATGTAAAACAAACGACACAACTGAAGCAAAAATATTTTACAAATGGCGATAACAAAATATTATTTGAGTAAAGATATTTTGTTTGCATCTTAAACATATTATGAGTACACGTATAGAACGTTATCATGTTATGACTATTAAATATCATTAAGTGGTTGTGAGGAATATAATACATTTTCAAAGTTATCATTATTTAGTTGCTATAAAAATGATTATTTTTCAGTGAACCATACTCAAATTTATAATTGCGATAAACATTGAAATGTTTACAGTAACTATAATATTGTTGATATTAAATAAAAATAACAATAATTTGTGTACCATAACAATATATTGTTACAATAAAGATAGTGTAGTTGCCGTAACCATACCCAACCATATTTTTTCTCTGCGTCTAAGGGCCTGTGTCATGTAACTTTTGGTAAATATCAAAAAAGTTTCTCACGGAATGATAAACTTAGTATACTTTACTACTAGTTGTGGAGGGTACAACAATTCGTAAAGCCTGAAATCTGAAAAATATCATTCCTATAATAAAGGATATATATATGTATATGGTGGCTTTACATCTCTTTATTCGACAAAGTTTAAACGCTTTAAATTAGATCTTAGTAATTTGTTTCCAAACGAAGAATGCATTAATTTGAGATAACTTAAATGACCATTTTCTACTTGAGTGGTTATGTCAATAATCTTTTTTGATCTAGTATATCTCTAGTCATCTGGAAATATTTTGTATGTGCCCTAAGGTTCTTTCATATTTTCCGACTATGTCTTATATTTATTTTAACTAACACGGTTCATTTACCTTTCCAAATTTAAATTGTATCGTCTTCAAACAATATGATATTACTTACCCTATATTCATTTAAAATAAACATAATTTTATGTTTATTACCTGTAGGGCACATATTAACATATAAGAAAAAAACACAACAAAATACATTTTAATATTATTTTGTAGAGCTGAAGACAAATCTTGTTAGCATAATGTTTTCTAACCATAAAAAATCATGGTCAATAGACAGAACGAAGAATTCATATACAATAACAAGTTTTATTCATATTATTCATTGTTAAATAAAGCAAATGTTGTTGATTTTTTTCTTTTTCTTTTTTTATAATACAAATTCATATATTTTTTTTTTATTTCGCTTCATCTGCTGCGTCTTATGGTTTAATATCCTTGGTAACATTGAAAACAATTTCAGAACAATTGATTTTCATGAAATAAATATACATTTAATGAAATATACATTTACTTTTTTTTAACATGCAAGCACATATTATTTGTTGAAGGCAGTTTGAAAAGTTATTCTTAATAAAATAATTTCGATATAAAAATAATATAATTTTTTACTATAATATATATTATTCTCAAATTGGTTTTATGAGTCAAGTTGTAATTTTATTTAACTTTGGCTTATTGTTATTTGTATGCAATGCATTTTCTAGCCGGCGATAACCCTAATCGCCAATCTTTCTATTTTAGTGGTTAGTGCTACTTTTTAAGTTTTATGTATTTAAATGTTACCCTTATGTGAGTATCCCGAGTTGCTTTGGCGTTTTTACTCCCAAATTCAAATTTCTAGTCTGCATATCTGAAGACTCTTTAGAACGACTTACTTTAAAAAAAATTAGTATTTTTGCAGCCGCACAACAGTCCGCCCTGTTGTAAGTATCATTTTAAGGATATTTTACCTTCGGTTGCAATATAATCTAAGGCACACTCAGGTACAGGCCACTAAAGGGCTGACTTTTTACTACCTGTGGTAGAGTTCAGGGAGCTCTACCACTAGGTGCTATTGCTTCTCAACTGATACTGCTGGCATTTTCCCAAAAGTAGCGGAGGCTACATAACTCTATATTCTGAACTAGGGGCAAGTGTATATTCAAATTTCTACCTGGTTGCTCTTCCACTCGGGGCCGGATCTAGCATGAAGTAGGCCCTAGCATAGGGATAGGCAATATATATCGATATATCAAAATATAATAAAAATAATAATCGATATATATCGCCGATATATAAAATACCCATATATCAATACATCGATAATTATTTACTACTATTAAATTCGATATGCTTAAGAACTCTATATAATACAATTCAACATTTTTATCGTTGTTTTTTAAAAAATGTTTGACTTATATTAAAAAAGAAAACGACGCTTTTCCATTGTATAGATTCATATTTTTTTAGAGATGACAACCAAATAACAGGAGGGGAAAAATATTCCGGACAAGCAAAGAATCGCCTTATTAAATTAAAGGCAGCAAAAGACTAATGAAAGTTGGAATGTTAATAAAAAAGAAAGCAATATTTTGTTTTTTTTTTAATTTGAACATGTTCTTTGCTTATATATTCAAAATAAAATATCGCATAGTTTACCTGTATAGTGTGTGTCACAAGTTTCGTTTACCGGCATTATATAATCCCATTTAAATTTTTCGTAATATATTTTTTTTAGATTTCATATGGCGAATTAAAAAAATGTGGTCTTGGGAATAAATTCACTTGTTTAAATTTTTATTGAATTTTATTTTATTGTAGAATTAACTGCCCGTCCCTTGATTTAGATCGAAAACCTCGTTCGCATAACTTACGTGAAAACCTAAATTTTAAAATTTGTTTTTTTTTTTTAAATGGAAGTTAAGCGAATGAAATTTTCGTTTGAAATCAAGGGACATTCAGTAAATTTGAAATAAAAAGAAATAATAAAAAGTTACTGCCTGTCTGTTGAACGCGAGAGCAAAAGTAACAAATTTAAAACAAAAGCAAATTTTGAAATTTAGTGTTTGTTTTATATGTAAGTTAAGTGAGTCACTTTTGCGCTAGCGTTCTACAAATAGGCAGTTATAATAGAATAACAAGTAAAATGTTTGTACATACATATGTATGTAGGTATATTAAGTTTTTAAATTTGGTAATAATTTCAGCTTAATACGTTCGCTACATCGATATATCGATATTTTTAATTAATAAATATCGATACTCTTAAAAAATATCGATACGATATATATCGATATACTTTTTCAATTTGCCCATCCCTACCCTAGCACAGTTACCATGCAAATCTTTTCAAAAGCCCTGCTGGGTCAACAGTGAAACAAAAAATTACTTGGTTATATTCATGAGCATATGAAACTACAAAATAAATATTAGAAAAATTGTTGCAACTATTCGTCTGCTGCGGAAAGTTTTTCAATAATAAAACAACGCCTCATTCAGCTGTCAATAAGTTGGAAATCCTTGAGTTACTGTCATCTTAAACGTTTCTTGGCAATATACGTTGTTATACCCAGTTGTTCAACTGATTCGTAAGATCCAGAAATAAAAACTCCAACAATAATAAAGATATACAAACCGCACTTGGTCAATAATAGTGTATTAACTCAAAAGTTTTATTTTTTTAACTTTTTGAAAAAAAATCTACTCGAAATATTCACATCTCTCCGCTCTAAAAATGTCGTGCTATTTTGTCTACTTTTTGGTAATGAAACGTTTGGTTTAAAAATTATTTTTCATATGCCTTTAATAAAAATTTAAAAACTGTTTTGCTTCTACTGAAAATTTGGAAGTTTTGAGTTAATACAATATTGTTGAGTAAGTGCGAAATTATTTTCTAATCCGATCAAATGATGTTCATTCAAGTCTGTTCATTTTATGACCGAGCAATTCCATATGAAAACGATCAAAATTGGCAAATTTTTGGACAACCCCTCTCCGATTTTAAAAAAAATAGTCTCAATCGATTGCCCAGCAAAAAAAAATGTACCTACATATTTTTTTTTTTTTATAGTGACTGGTTTAGTGGTGGTGTACACCACTGTTAGTGACAAAATTGAAGAATTCTTCATAAAGGACCTCATTGAAAGTTGTTTTTAAAAAAAACTAAAGCGATCGCAACGAGTGATAGCTCGTTGGAAAGGTATTGAATCAGGCTTTAATTGAAAAATAAAATTTTCCTAATTTTTCTTAAAAATTTACCTTTAAATTTTCCCAAGAAAATTAAATTTTCCGATTTTCCACAGAAGCTCCTAAATTTTCGGGCTAATTTTTTTTTTTTGGATTCCTCATAATTTTTGCTTTAAGAATCAGCAATAAAAAAATGGGCCCCGACTCCTTGTTTGGACAGGAGAAGAGCATTAAAGAGACCACCTTGTTAAAAATACATTTTAAAAATTATTTTACAGTTAAAAATACATTTATGAAGAAAAAATCTTTCTTATTTTGCTGCTTATACTTAATTACAATATTTATTAGAAATTTCAATTGTCTTGGCATCATTATAAAATTAAAGTATCTTTAAATTGACATATCAGAAATATTTGGTATGAAGCAATGAAACTTTTGCGTTCCAGTTATAGTTTTGACATTATTATATCTGTTTTGAATTCGTCGCTCCATGGCATCGTGTTCTTTTTTAGTGCATAAAACTGTGTTAATGGCAATTTCCTTGCTTTGAATCCACGAAAACAAATGTTGTACATTTAAGATCTGGTCAGTATATGGCCTTTGCAAACTTGCCTTAGTCGCCATGCGTTTTAGGGTTCCCCCTAACGCATCGCATGGGCCCTTACCGTGGGACGTCGCGAAAAAGTGCCACTCGACCTTGCAGTTTTGTTCTTCTTCAATTATGCAAAGATTGTAAAAATTTTTTTTATTCTTGTACTGAGAAGCCGCGCCGTCTGAGAAAAACGTTACTTTGTCGATTGCATCGAATTTTGATCTTAAGAATTCAAACAGTTTCATTTGAAATAAATAAACGGACACATAATTATGAGCTAAACTCTCCGCGACAACAACAAGGCTTACGGTCTGTAGTTCGTTATCTTCGTTTTTGAAATAAATGCAAAAAGGATGCACCGTGCACTGGTCGTTTGCCCAGTGATAAGCCTGAATTTCATCCTGAACGAGAAAAGTGTAATTCTCGGCAAAGTCGCTTATCACAATGAATTCATTTTGGGCTAATTTCTCCTTACTTTCCTTTAGAAATTTCGATTGCATCTCGGATATGAAATGGTGCGCCTTCAGTTCATTCAACTTGAATCCGAATTCCTCCATGAATTCCGGAATCTGCTTTACCACGGTCTCAAGGCAACATCTGCCGCTGCTAATTATCCACTGTTTGAAATGCACCTCCTGAATTAACAGCTGTTCAAACGTTTCCGCCAAATATTGCTCTAGCTCGTCAATCTTCGGACAATTGTCGCATTTGGACAGATGACAATTTTCCGTGGGGTATGCGCACAACGACTTCGACAGGAGGTCCCTATATGTTTCAATTTCACCGTGAAATACTTTCAATTTCTTGCATGGAAAGAAAATTAATTTGATGTTTTGATGAAACATGCAAACGCAGACTGAATGCGTTCCGTGCCTGTCTAATGCCAGCACGCATTCTTTTGGTCGTAGGATGGCAAACTTAGAAAATCCCACTTTTTCTGCTGGGTATTTCTCATTAAACTGATGGTATGCTTCGGATAGATTACATAATAATAATCTGCGCTGCTTGTGTACTTTTTCTCCATCTTCACGTGTGATAACATAGTCACGTGTACCTGGGCAGGCGCGGCTGTTGTCATCATTGCAGTAAAAATCTTGAATCAATTTCACCGTTGCTTCGCTGAGGGTCCTTGAGCCAAATTTCTTGGTGGGAGTCGCCAATATGCCCTTCTGTCGAACTAATTCTTTGCTTCTTCTCGCGATGTAAAAAGATGTTTGAAACTGTTAAGAAATCTTGCGTATATACCATGATTGAGGCAGCACAGATAAAATGAGATATTTCTCCGGAAAAGTGGTCGCTAAATTGAATTTTCTTTTCAACTGCTCAATCATTTGTTTGCCGTCATCAACGTCATCTGCTTGACTGCATTCGTTATCAGAGCCTTCATCAAATATTGTCGCGATTGCACTCATAACCTTGCCTTTTTTCTCTTTCCCGTATGTTTCACTTCGCAACTTTCTTTTTCTAATAGGCGTTTCACCTAAAGTGGTAATAGCCTCATTCAAAGGACTCAAAGACATATTGACCATCGGAATGTCTGCCTCACTATCAGATGAAACATTTTGTTCACTTGTCATTTCACTCTCGGATTGTGGCTGCATTTGTTTCAATGCATTTGCTTGTTGAGACAAATCGATTTTACACTTGGGGCAAATGAATTCTGCTTCTTCACCGTATTGTATATTTAATTCATTCATGTATCGCTTCGAAACACCAGTTAATTTTAATACTTTTATCTTTTTCGAACGATGTCCACTCTTGGCGACTAAGGCAAGTTTGCAAAGGCCATATACTGACCAGATCTTAAATGTACAACATTTCTTTTCGTGGATTCAAAGCAAGGAAATTGCCATTAACACAGTTTTATGCACTAAAAAAGAACACGATGCCATGGAGCGACGAATTCAAAACAGATATAATAATGTCAAAACTATAACTGGAACGCAAAAGTTTCATTGCTTCATACCAAATATTTCTGATATGTCAATTTAAAGTAACTTTAATTTTATAATGATGCCAAGACAATTGAAATTTCTAATAAATATTGTAATTAAGTATAAGCAGCAAAATAAGAAAGATTTTTTCTTCATAAATGTATTTTTAACTGTAAAATAATTTTTAAAATGTATTTTTAACAAGGTGGTCTCTTAAATGCTCTTCTCCTGTCCAAACAAGGAGTCGGGGCCCATTTTTTTATTGCTGATTCTTAAAGCAAAAATTATGAGGAATCCAAAAAAAAAAAAATTAGCCCGAAAATTTAGGAGCTTCTGTGGAAAATCGGAAAATTTAATTTTCTTGGGAAAATTTAAATGTAAATTTCTAAGAAAAATTAGGAAAATTTTATTTTTCAATTAAAGCCTGATTCAATACCTTTCCAACGAGCTATCACTCGTAACGATCGCTTTAGTAGTTTTTTTTAAAAACAACTTTCAATGAGGTCCCTTATGAAGAATTCTTCAATTTTGCCACTAACAGTGGTGTACACCACCACTAAACCAGTCACTATAAAAAAAAAAAAATATGTAGGTACATTATTTTTTGCTGGGCAATCGATTTAGACTATTTATTTTAAAATCGGAGAGGGGTCGTCCAAAAGGTGATCGCTTTCATATGGAATTGCTCGACCATAAAATAAAGTTATTTCTGAAACTGCAATAATTTTTATTGATTTTTCAACACTTTTTAATAAATTTAAAATTTAAATCATATGCTGTACAAGAAGGCCTGATTTAGCAGACATCAGTACTCCTCGTCACATTCTACGGTTATTTATTTTTTCACAGGTTGTCGTTGAGAGCAAGCCGTTCCACACTGCCCTCTTTTTTAATCGACCGCAGCTTTCTTGTTATTCCCTAAGGCTTCCAGGTAAAAGACTTTTAAAAGAAATTTATACCTTCTAGCAAGCATATTTCTGAAGGCAGGATTTCATAAAAAACATATCTTTTAAAAAGGAGTATATAAGTCCTCAAAAAGCCCTGGAACTTGCTGTTCTTTCAATATTTACTGCTGGATATGTCAACTAATTTTAAAATGGAACCAAGACTTTAAAAATTGCTATATTTTTTAGGAATTTACGAGCCTTCACCGTGGTATTACCGAAACGAGCCTAAATTTGTATATTTTGGAATAAAGAGAAATTATTCTGCACCATCCGAAATAAGCATAATATCGGGAGGACAAGATAATGTTATAAGGTAGTTTAAGCAGAACGTCCTTTCAGTTAATATCCAAATATGTACAACCCATGTAAATAATTTCAATAACTTATAAAAAAAAAAATATGGTTAACTGGATCATTATTATGCAGAATCCGAAGGTTTGACTTTGACCAGGATGTTTATCGAGTAATGCCTTTAACTTAACACTTCCCCTTGAAATAAAATTAAGCTTTACTAAAAACCTGTAAGCTCAGTGCTAACCTTTCGTTTTCTATAGATTTTAAGGAAATTTAAGTCCTACCTTATATATTTCTGACTGGGTATGTATGTATGTGTTTCTTTTTATAGGATACACATATTTCTGTATATAAAATGTATTTCTTATACTTATATACATTGATACATATACCCTTAAGCTTGCAAAATGTTTTTAGTATACGAAAACATCAACGACAATAGGAATAGCAATACTACATACATTAGTTTTAACACTCATTCGCACATGTGTATTTTCGTACATTCATTTGTACAACCGTTCATCCATTCACTCACTCATTCGTCTATTACAATGTATTGTATCTAAACAATACTAACATGACAATATCTACTCGTACGATTTGTTGTATTCGTTTTGTTTCCTATTCCTACAATAATGTTTTTGGTATAGCTGCTGTTGTTGTTGTTGCAACTAGTTATTTAGTTGGTTGACTGGTTAAATGTTTGGTTGTTTAGATGTTTCGTTGTCTTGTCTGTTGTATGTGATGCGGCAAATGTAGCGTCAACACAAGCAACAACAAGAAAAATATTATAGAGAATTAGAGAAAAAACCAACATTTCATCATTTGAACTCTTGCTTATATTTACACTAATATGGGTTTTCTTTTGTTCATGTTTCAGTTTCATTTTTTCTTTTCACTAACCCAAAAGGAAAATGCGGTATGTAACACATATCCTGTTTACTACAGAAGTACATAAATACACAAACTATAATACACCTAGAATGGCATATAGGATTCGGATTTGTTTTTCTATATGAAAACGAACACAATATTACATGCATTTATGTTCATGTTCTTTAAATCAATCTTTAAAGTGCGTGTTGTCTCCCCAGGAATACGTGTATCTATCTACTGAATACTTTCAATATGCATGTATGTATGGCTGCGTTTCTTCCCAGTTTATGTTACTATCTTTTTGTTTTGTCTTCAATTCAATTGAATTGTAATCTTTTTTTTTTTTGTATTTAGTAGATGTTCAAAGTGTTGCTGTTGCTGCTGAAGGTGCTTTCTTGGTGCTGTCTGGAACATAATGTAATAACGTACGTTGCCAATAAATTGATAATAAAAATCAGCCGTACGTAAAATAAAACGCACTGAGAATAATATTAGTTAAGGGTTTGTTAGGACGAAGATAAAAAAGCGAGTTGAAATTATGTTTTGGAAGACTCCAGAGATTACGAAACATTTTTAATTTTTCACAATCACTTCCCTTATATAAAATAACGCTAATCTTATTTTTTATAAAGATTTTCTTTATGCGTTAATCTGCTCATTAGATTGATGAAAACGCTGCATTAGTAAACTTTCTAAAACACCTAAGACTAAAAAGAACAAAAATTAATAGTTTTGTTAAAGCAGAAAACATACATTTATTCATCGAGTTGTACAAAAAAAAAAAACAAAACATTCACAAATTTTATATAAATACCAATATTTATAAGGAAAGTAAGGCATTAAAAATCATTTTCGGGAGTGATATATGTACAGAAACTATTGTCGAATATTGACCGATTCCGTTAAAATTTTACAACTGAATTAAATAACCCAGCATATAAAGCAGTTGTAAAACGTTCAAAATGAACATAGAGCATCTACAAGCTCTCTCCATCTAACTCTATCGTTGGCCAGTGTATTCGAACCATTCCACGGTATTTGGACTGAATCTAGTTCTCTTTTAGTAAAGCATGGCCAGCTGTTTAATTGACGGCCTCTTCTGCGTTGCTCTTTCGGTTCCAGTCTAAGACAGCTTTGGCGATATCAGTGTGTGGGAGGCATAAGATGTGACCTAACAGGTCCATTTCCTTCTTCCGATTTCCATTTCCACAGAACAAGTATTTGAAATTCGGTTTGGCCAGAAAATGTTCAATAACAATATGCAACAAATGGGAAGTTTTTGTTTTCCTTGAATAACCACTATATTTTTTTTTTTTGATCCGCTATAGTCATCTAAATACAAAAATTATCATTATTTCAAATTCTATGGTAAGGTTTTTTTTAAAGGTTTTTTTCTAAAAATTTAGATATTTGAAAAGGCTGCTCCTTACATCTTATCGTAACTTTAGAACGACGTCAAAACATTTAAAATTACGCCAGATTTAAGTTTTTCTAATATCATTTTTTAATTCAGCCATTATTTTTGGAGTTATTGAGGCCGAAGTAGCAAATAATATATGTTTTTTTTTTGTTTTTTTGTAAAATTTTTGAATTAAAAAATTCATAAAAAATTGAAATCAACAAATACTTACCAGTTTTAGTAGTTATGCTCAAAGCTGCATGTATTAGAAGTAAAATAAATTTTAGTTCATGAAAATCTATGGATAAATTCCCGTTTTATTCCCGATAAAGTGAAAGTACCTACTTTGACATGTTTTTATCGCAAATTTATGTAGAGCTAAAAGTTTTGTTATTTTTTACGGGTTTATTGCACAGTATTTTGTTGATTTCAATTTTTTATGAATTTTTTTAATTCAAAAATTTTACAAAAAAAACAAAAAAAAAATATTTTTTTTGCTACTTCGGCCTCAATTACTCCAAAAATAATGGCTGAATTAAAAAATTATATTAGAGAAACTTAAATCTGGCGGGTACGTCGTTCTAAAGTTACGATAAGATGTAAGAAGCAGCCTTTTCAAATATCTCAATTTTTAGAAAAAAAATTTTAAAAAAAAAACCTTACCATAGAATTTGAAATAATGATGATTTTTGTAGTTAGATGACTATAGCGGATCAAAAAACTAAAGTGGTAATTCAAGGAATTTTTGCTTGTTGCATAGTGTAATTGGCGTAGCAGCAGTTGATAAAAACTTGGAGTTTGAGAGCTGTCGCTTGTGTCAAACTCCAAGTTGTGCAGCCATATAGTGAAATGGATTTAACACTGCTGTTGTTTTGTTTTTTGAGAGATATTGTTGCATCACCAAAGAGACCGTATGATTATGCGCATGGAGTTAATGTGATCGGCACCAGATCGCCCTGGTTCAGAAACCAGCTTGTTCCTTGCGTAAAGTGGAATCAAAGCACAGGGGAGATGTGTATGAGTAGCAACTTTGCCATTACTTTGCTGATTGCATTTAATAATGCTATTTCCCGCCAGTTCCTGCATTGGGTGAGACCCCCCTTCCCTGGGAAAAAAATTTGGTACGACAATTTAGATCGAAATAAGATATTTGTGCACCAATTTTAATTCAGATACCGGCTAAACAAGTTGGTTTATGGGCAGAGTTTACATAGATTGCCAGCCAGCCGGATGGATGGACATCGTTAGATCGAATAAGAAAGTGATTCGGAGGCGAAATGTATGCTTAAACGTGGGTCTAGAACCAATATTTTTCTACGGCACGCACATCAGCAGAAAGGCCACCGTTGTGCTTTTTGTATAATAAAGGACATAAAGAATTAAAATTTTTTCTAAAAACAAGAAGATATTTATGATTTTGGAATTGGATACCTAAAATCAAATTACTAAACAATCAAATTACTAAACAAAGTGACCTTAAGAATTATTGGAAATATCGTAATTCATAGACAGAGTATTGAGTACCATAGAATAAAATTTAGGTGCATATGATTTTACGATATTTTATTTTTCAACTTATGTCGACGACCAAATGAAATATTACACTATGATAATAACTAATTTGATTTAAATGTTTTAAATTATCTTTAAGACTAATACAAGTTACACCTTTTAGAGATCAGTTTTCGCAGACTTACAACAATTCAGGTCTTTGTGTGGATGTTCAACATTTTGTGTCCAAAATTTTTTAATTTTATTTCAAAATTTTTTTAGACTTTAAGAAAAATAATTTTTATTTCGTCTTATCATAAGTTAAGTTCTTGCCAACTCTGTGTTCTCACCAACGTTGCACTGTTTTACGCACTGCGGGTAATACAATAAATCAATTTTAATCTGAAACTTATTAGCCTTTGATTAAAATAGTTTTTGTAAATACCCATTTTAACAAACAATTTCTATATGAATTAAATTAATTTAAAACGTTTGCCAATAAACATTTTATTGAAAACAAATCTAAAAGATAGTTTCTTTAAATAAACATTTACGATGAACACCAGTTTTGTTCAGCTTCAAAGTCTTATTTTTATTTAAAGAAATTTAATTTTGTTTACACCAAATATTATTTAAGTCAAAAATTGCCAAAATCTTTAAAATAAAATAAACTACAATCGTCTTACCATCGAATGAAAAATCTCGCGTTAAAACACGTTTAACCACTGTCACGTTTGGCAAGAAAACGTCTTATCTGACAGCCCTGGTTTTATGTACTAATTAAATTGCTGCTTCAAGTGCTTGTTGTTTAAATTTTCAGCATATTTTTTTAACTTTTTACTCACAAGTGATTTTATTGATTACTGCCTTACGCTCTTATTTCAAGATTACACAGGTAAATCTTTTCAAGGGCTTGTAAATATCTGTGTAAGAGTGTATTTGCTTATTAATATACGTAGCCTTTTTAACATTGATGATATGACATTATTGATAAGACGTAAGGTAAAGGTCAATTCGTTGGCAATAGCTAATTAAGAAAATATTTGCTTATTAAATATTGTATCATTTTCTAAAAATCTTCACAATTTAGTTTTACATTGCATTTCAACGAATTCTTGTTTAGAAAAGCAATGTATATTTTTAATTAAATGTGTCCATGTACAAGTTCTTTGTTTATTGCTTTGTGCAAGGTACGTATGATCAATATTAATATTAATCATACGTAGCGTATAAGGAAGGAAATAATTGAAATTATAAAAGATATTTTAAACTTTTAAAAACATAAAAACTAATCCCCATATTCCAAAAAAACAAAAAAAAAATTAAACAAATTTTCAGAGAAAACTCGATTCACAAACCTGCTATAAACCTAAAACACTTTTTATGAATATGGGGCTAAGCATGAAATTGTATGGCAAAAATGGAATAATTTACAAAAGAAAATATAAAGGGTCCGCCATCTAACTTTTTTTTTGGGTCCGCCATCTAACGTTTTTTTCAACTAGTGCTTATTTCGTGAATGGTAACACTTAGCTCATATCTGATTTGACAGATAATTAGTTTTATCCTTCCGCTGAACGAATATGGTTGTGTATAAGCTTGAACAACGCTGGGAAATATTGCGACATTACTTTGAAAATCATGGTAATGTTGCAGAATGTGTGCGAAAATTGCGTACGGATTTTGGTAGAAGAGACGCACCGTCAGCTCCGTATGTTCGTTATCTTGTGAAAAAAGTGAAAGAAACTGGCATCCTCATCGATAAACCAAAGCGTGAAAAGCCAAAAACACTGCGTACACCCGAGAATATTGCTGCTGTGGCAGAAAGTAAATTTACCGTCGTTCTCAACAATTGAACATTTCGGAGACATCATTGAGACGAATTTTGCATAAAGACCTTGGTATGACGCCATTTGAATGAAATTATTTTCCATTATTAACCGGAAGGATTATTGTACTTTCAAATAAAAAAAGAAATTTGAGAAAATATTCAGTAGTGTTTTTATAGCATTTTCAAACAAAAAAGAAGTTATTTGGCAGACCCTTTATATGATCAGAGAAAACTATCTGAATAGAAAGGGAGAGGAAAACACCTATTACAGCTATGATTGAGTTAAAATACATTCACGCTTAAAAAATATTTGATCTACTTAAACTTTCTTTTTAACAATTTTTGCTGATTTACTAAACTTTATTTCTGAAAAAAAGAATTTAATTAATAAACTGTTAAATCCTATTAAATGTGGCAAACGTTGTGCAAAATCGAACAAATATTTAAAGAAAATAGTGGTTACGTACGGGGCGTCAAATGTTTTTTAAGTGTGATCATAGCTTTAATAAGAAATATATATACTTTCTTGTCGTAAATTCATTAGGAAGAAATTTCGAGAGAGAAATTTTTTAATTGGTTTTTAATGAGTTTCTACACTAGTCGATTCCCTATGGTTTCGGCTACTAAAAGTATTTTCAACACATTTCAACTTCATTTTCAATAGTTTCTTATAAATTAAGAAAATGGTTTGATAAGCATTATAATCAAATTAAAGTGTTAATTGAATTAATACTTATTGTTTCAATTGAACAAAACCTAAAAATATATTTTTGACTTAATAAACATATAAATCTATTAAATGAGTACGCATATAATTAAAATATTAATAAAATAACAAAAAATCTTAATTGATTTTGTCGTTTAAATTTATGTTGGGAATTGTCATGTATGAAATATTTTTATTTTGATGCACAAATATTTTCAATTGTTATAAGAAATAAGTTTACAATTTCAAATATGTGAGGATTTTCACAATAGAAATAGGTTTTGCACAATTTTAATGAATAGCTGATGGGTTTTTTACGCAATATCTGGAAAAATATTCATTTGCTTTTGTAAAGCCGGACAATGATTTTTGTGGTTTGACGAAATTATTTTTGTTGAAAGTATAAGCAGAAATCCAGACTTCGCTCCAAGCAGCACATGAAAAATTTACAAATATAAAATAATTGCATTCGATACTCCGGAACAAGTATTAAAGACAGAAGTGCCAGAAAAGCTCTAGAATTCCAACGAGCATTACAGAGTGCTGGCATTGCTGTAAATTTATTTTAGGGAAAATATTTATTTTTGAAAAGTATTTAAAAGCTTGGACCAGTTCATATTGCATGTCTCACTTATATCAATTTTTAAAACATTTTTATACACATAATATTAATTCAACTTTTTAAATTTAGTGATAAAATAAATTATCTATTAAAAAAAGTAATAGCGTTTGGTGCTGAAAATTTTTTTGCGATTTCAAAAAATAAAAATATAATGGGACTTTACATTTTGTTATGCTCTATTCGACTATGCCATGTCCTTTTTCCTATTTGCCAAAATTGTAAAAAGTTATATTCCTAATGTGCATATATCGTTTTTTATATATTTGAAGTTGCCACTAAAGCATTCAGACTAAAAATAATTTAATAAAAACGGTTATAATTTAAAATTTTATTATTCGTTTGAAATAAAATATTATGATTCTTTTCATTGAAGGCGTATTTTTTCGGGAAGGAAGTTGTATATACGTCCTTTGGTAAATGATGGAGCAAACATCTCAAAATTTGGTTGTAATTTCTGGTACAAGTAGATAAAGTGGGGCAAATTTCAATTCAAAAATATAATAAATCACTTTAAAATGCCAAAAACGCTAGTAAAGTGATTTTTGGAAGGAGGATTTATATGTGACTTCTGGTCAATTTTTGATCAATCATCACAAAAGTCTTTTAGTTTGATTTCTAGTCTCGGCAAACTAAATTGAACAAAATTTCACCAGAATACAATAATTTGTTATAGTTTTAGACGTGTTTTAATGTTCCCTAAGAGTGGAACCAACAGTATAATATGGACAGACCATCAATAACAATAGTGTTATTCCTGTTAGTACAATAAAATTTTAATTGAATCGAAGAAATAATTCGAAAACTAATTTGCCCAATTATATTATTTTTTCACAATTTTTTATTTATTTTAAATTACTTTAAAAATGCCAAAAACGCTAGTAAAGTGATTTTTGGAAGGAGGATTTATATGTGACTTCTGGTCAATTTTTGATCAATCATCACAAAAGTCTTTTAGTGTGATTTCTAGTCTCGGCAAACTAAATTGAACAAAATTTCACCATAATACAATTATTTGTTATAGTTTTAGACGTGTTTTAATGTTCCCTAAGAGTGGAACCAACAGTATAATATGGACAGACCATCAATAACAATAGTGTTATTCCTGTTAGTACAATAAAATTTTAATTGAATCGAAGAAATAATTCGAAAACTAATTTGCCCAATTATATTATTTTTTCACAATTTTTTATTTATTTTAAATTACTTTAAAAATGCCAAAAACGCTAGTAAAGTGATTTTTGGAAGGAGGATTTATATGTGACTTCTGGTCAATTTTTGATCAATCATCACAAAAGTCTTTTAGTGTGATTTCTAGTCTCGGCAAACTAAATTGAACAAAATTTCACCAGAATACAATAATTTGTTATAGTTTTAGACGTGTTTTAATGTTCCCTAAGAGTGGAACCAACAGTATAATATGGACAGACCATCAATAACAATAGTGTTATTCCTGTTAGTACAATAAAATTTTAATTGAATCGAAGAAATAATTCGAAAACTAATTTGCCCAATTATATTATTTTTTCACAATTTTTTATTTATTTTAAATTACTTTAAAAATGCCAAAAACGCTAGTAAAGTGATTTTTGGAAGGAGGATTTATATGTGACTTCTGGTCAATTTTTGATCAATCATCACAAAAGTCTTTTAGTGTGATTTCTAGTCTCGGCAAACTAAATTGAACAAAATTTCACCAGAATACAATAATTTGTTATAGTTTTAGACGTGTTTTAATGTTCCCTAAGAGTGGAACCAACAGTATAATATGGACAGACCATCAATAACAATAGTGTTATTCCTGTTAGTACAATAAAATTTTAATTGAATCGAAGAAATAATTCGAAAACTAATTTGCCCAATTATATTATTTTTTCACAATTTTTTATTTATTTTAACCCATCTTGTACCACTACCCGAAATCGTTAGCATATTTACATGAGTTTTAGTTTGCAAGCTCTTGTTAACCTCCTGATCACGAAAATCAAAGTTAGAAAAAAATCGGGTGACCGTATTGTTCGTAGTGGACTGTTGCGAAAACGCAACGTTGGCTAATTATATGCAAATCACATTTGAGGTAAAAGTTAGTATATTGTTCTATGGTAGCAAAAGAATCATTTGATTTTTTCATATTAAAATAAAATGAAATTTTTATTTATTATAGAAATATTTATTACACTTTTTTAGTGGGATTTTTAAAAGCACTTTATTACATTTTTGCGTTGGTAATTGTCTCGAGTTTTCAAAATAACGTGCTTATGAACATTAGCACGGCGTATATGTTGTAAAATTTCCAATTCGTTTACCTCTAAATCTACTATATGACTTTCCTCGTTAAGTTTTTCTTATAATAGCAGCAATTAGGTAGCTATTTTAACTTTAAACGCTATTTGCGACATTTTCAAAGCTTTTACAGTTGTACTATTAATTGCATTTGTCCATTAGGGATACCACCACTTTTTTCTACGAACTGCAATACGATAATAAGATACTGAGTAATCGTGTAAAACTACGCATAACATATCTTTATTGTAATAATTTTAAAGATAAAAAAATTCTGGACTAGCAACAACAAAATTTGAAATTTCGGTAACTTTTGAATTATCCTGCCAACGAGAAACGAATAACATATTATTTTTTTTCGATACAGTGATCATAGTCATGCTTTTTAAGCGAGCCACCAGTACCTGAACTGAACTGATTCCAACTAATATAAAGCTACATAAGTTCCTAAGCCAAAGTTATTGTCGTATTATGAAACTAATTCTGCATATGAATATCGAACCAAGCCACCAGTTCTAAACATATGAACATTATGTCGGCCAAAATAAGTTATTATTTGCCCATCTAATAACAAATACGTTTCAAATATAACAAACTGCTTATACTTCCGATTAAAAGCGGCAATAACTGGACGCACCTTAGCGAATCTATCATAAACTATAATTTTGTTGTTGTTACCAATCATGTGAAAACCACTTTTTTTTAATCATTTAAAAGGCTAGATGCTTGACGATGGGAACACCCCATATGGTAGCCTGTCAAAATTTGTGTACCCATGAAACGGTACAAATGCTTCCTAGTAATTTGAACTGATATGTTCTTTCTGCTACTTTTCATCTATCTACATTATCGAATTTTAATAATTATAATATATACATGTATACATATTCCATAAAAACCAGATATATTTCATAAAAACTAACTCATTGACCCAACGATTTTATTCTGAATTGCAACAATATGAGTGTAAAGATAAATAAAAACAAAGGTTTCATTCAAGAAACAAATATATAACATTTTATTAAAAACAGCTCAGTTGCGTCAGTAGTTGGCGGAGAAGAAATTGAGAAAAGTGATTTGCATGCAATAAGCCATTGTTGCGTTTTCGCAACAGTGAATTTAATAAGATTATACTGAAAAAGTGGGACTTAATTTTCATTTATGGTTTTTTGATAAACGTTTTTCAATGGTTTCACTATCTGAATGAAAGTGCGGAAAAAAAATTTTTTTTTGTTTAAAAGTAAATTACGTCGTTTTTGAAAAGGCATTTTTTTGGTCTGTTTTTAAAGTTTGTTGATCTTAATGAAACAAAGGAGGACTATTATTTTTATAGTTAGAACGTTAAAGTAAAGCCCCTAAACTAAAGATAAAACACTAAATCATTAAAATCGAAGTGCTAAAACCAGTTTTATATGCATCCAAAAATGGTGTTGCGAAAACGCAACGGCGGTACAAAATGGGTTAAATTACTTTAAAAATGCCAAAAACGCTAGTAAAGTGATTTTTGGAAGGAGGATTTATATGTGACTTCTGGTCAATTTTTGATCAATCATCACAAAAGTCTTTTAGTGTGATTTCTAGTCTCGGCAAACTAAATTGAACAAAATTTCACCAGAATACAATAATTTGTTATAGTTTTAGACGTGTTTTAATGTTCCCTAAGAGTGGAACCAACAGTATAATATGGACAGACCATCAATAACAATAGTGTTATTCCTGTTAGTACAATAAAATTTTAATTGAATCGAAGAAATAATTCGAAAACTAATTTGCCCAATTATATTATTTTTTCACAATTTTTTATTTATTTTAAATTACTTTAAAAATGCCAAAAACGCTAGTAAAGTGATTTTTGGAAGGAGGATTTATATGTGACTTCTGGTCAATTTTTGATCAATCATCACAAAAGTCTTTTAGTGTGATTTCTAGTCTCGGCAAACTAAATTGAACAAAATTTCACCAGAATACAATAATTTGTTATAGTTTTAGACGTGTTTTAATGTTCCCTAAGAGTGGAACCAACAGTATAATATGGACAGACCATCAATAACAATAGTGTTATTCCTGTTAGTACAATAAAATTTTAATTGAATCGAAGAAATAATTCGAAAACTAATTTGCCCAATTATATTATTTTTTCACAATTTTTTATTTATTTTAAATTACTTTAGGTAATTGAATAATATATTACATTTTTAATTGAATGCATTAGCAAAAAAATATGATTTATTTAAGATAAAAATTTACTATTTAAATTTTTTACAATTTTGACGATTAAAACCCATTTTTAATTTTATTTATCAAATAAAACAGTTTATGTACATTTGTCAAAATTTTTCTTTAATAAATTAAAAAAAACAGTTTAGAAAGAAAACCATTTAATAAGTCATTAAAGTTTTATAATATTAAATGGAAAAGGTTTTACAAAGACTGTGTAGTCTGCTAAGTTACTATTGATACTGTTGTTTTTTTTTATAAAAGAGAAAGCCTTTGAATATTTATTTAATTTTTGGTTGTCACGGTTAAATTAAGACTTACTTTTATGTTACTTAAGTCCTTGTGTTGTGTCAGTAGCTTCATAATAGACCTTGTGACACTATGAAATCTCTTTAATAGACTTTTCACTTATATCTCAAAATTGTTAATTTCATAGATGTGTAAATCTTTCATTTTAATCTAAAGCGTGTTTTTGGTTATATATATTTATAGATCAATTACATTTAAATATATAGTTTTTTATAAAAAAGCTATAATTTTTTTATGGAACTTCTCATACATTTTACATTTATTCAAACAGTTCAGCAAAATGTGTAGCTTTTAATTTGCTGCCAGTTATTTTTTGTCAAATAAAATTTTAAGTAAAGAAGTGTTAATATTTGTTATATTTTAACGAAATTAAGTAAAATATTTAAGTTTTTAGCATTTTTAAAGATCCATAAAATATTTTACCCACGCACACATAGACATTTCATTTCTAGCGCATTATTACATGCTTAGTGATAAGAGAAAAACAATCGTAGAAGCCTTTCCTTTACCCAATACTTGCAATCAATTTGACAGTATTTATACATGCCACCCCTCAAAGTTTGTCTAAGAAATTGTTTGCTGAAGACCAATAAAAAGAGATGTCAGACGGACAGATAGACTGTAAAAGAAAATGAATGAATATGATGACATTCATTTCTTTAACATTTCAAATACTAAGCAGTAGATGCTATTATTTTTGGTACAAGCAAACCCACAAACAAATACTTATATTTATTAACATAAGAATGAAGAAAACACGTTCCTATATATACACATATTTTTTACAAAAAAAAAAAAAAAAATAAAAACAAAAAAAATAAGAAAAGTTAAGAAAATAAAATCGAATTCAAGAAAAGAACATGGTCATAAAATCCAATCAATAGAAGGAACTAATGTTCTATACTGATTTAGGTGGGTGTGTATGTTTTTGAATTCATATATGTATGTGTTTTTATTTGTGCACCCTGCAACCATTTGCTATCATAGAAGTTCAGAAATTTCTAATAAAATCACTGCCATTTTACTACCAAACTAAAATAACTCTTATCATCCTTCGGAAACTCTTGTCTACTGTGGGAATGCTATCTCTACCACACGAGGAATACTCTTTTTGGAGAATTAAAGACGACACTTTTAATGTTTGAGTTTCCATGAGAAGCCACTAGAAGTATTAGATAAGAAGTTTCGTAAATGAGTTGTCTAGATACTAACTATAAGCTTCTTGATTTACGCTTGGAAGAATATAAGTTGGTTATATTATGTGCCATCTGCGAAATAATATACAGTCGAACTTCTCTATAACGTAGTGGCTTTCGACTGACGAGCTTCATTAAAGGGAAGCTGACATCTTTAAATATGTACAGTGTATTCCAAGTGTTGCAAGGAGCTGGAAGAAGAGAAGCTATATTACCTTAAAAAAAGCCAAACCGTTTTTGAAAACAAGTTAAAAAAGGCTTAAATATTATAAATGAACAAATTTTCATAGGAAATTTGTCCAATAAACTAAAGTATTTTTTATGAACATGGGGGTAATTTTATGATTAAATTAATTTTTATAAAAAATTAGGAACTTAGTTAATAAAATTCATTTAAATGATTAAAAATTAAAAGGTTTGTACTTCAAGTAGCAAACAAAAATAAAATCGTTTATAGCGACTACTTATAGACACAAAAATCAAATATAATTGTAGCTATTATGTAAGAGTTACGAAATATATATGTATGAAAATAGTTTCAAGCTATGAAAGATTTATTATTATATAACAGGTATAATAATTCTATCATCATCGCAAGAATAAGAACTGGAATTAGCATAAATATCACTCAAAACTTATGGAGATCATCAGCAATTTTTAAGTCATTTCAACATTTATGTAGTCTTTTATTTAAAAATAAATATTCAATAACGCATTAAGCATTTTGACTTTAATGCTATTTTTTTTGTTTTGGGTATACGATTTTCATTAACCTAAAAAGTCGTGTAGAAATTGAAGCAAGCTGCCATATTATTTTCTTGCGTATATTCGCGTGTAAAGCATTTTCATTCAGAATTGAATTAAGATTGCTGACATATATAAATTTGGCCTTTTAAAGGTTTTTTAAAAATTAGAAAATGTAGGGGCTAAAAGATAAATAAAGAGGCTAAATTTACCTTCATAAATGTCAAACTGGCAACACTGATTACATGTAAACATTTGCGTTTTTACTTTATTGCTTAAATTCGAACAAATTTATAAAAATTAAATCATGTATTTAAGACACATATTGAAAAAAGTCGTTGTTTTTGTTCTGTTAGACTTTTAAGTTTAACTTCATCAACAATGTTTTCACAGCTATTGAGAAATAAAAAAAAATCGTCAATTGGAGAATATTAAGCATAGCGCACTTGTTCAAGAATACTGTATTAACTACAGTTTGTTTTGGTACTAACGATTTTCTAAACGCATTATTTCGTTATATTCTTATTATTGATTAGAAGTGATGAAAAATACTTAAATTAGATGATGAAAATGCAAAATTATTTTGTTTTTGTATATGAAAAAAATCATATTTTTGTCGTCCAGAAGTAAAGAAAGAGTAGCTCCCGATAATTTTAGTCTTCCAAGACTAAATGCTTGCGGGGTATGTAGAATATTTGTTTGCATTTATATTTATGTGGGTAAATGTATGCTTGCAATAAAAATTGTTTGTTAACTTTTTATAGGTACAAGTTTTTATTGTATGTGTGTGTGGGAGAGTGTTTTTGTACACTCTGCCCAAATAAAACCCCATAAGTATGTTCCATACATATAAATGTTCTTATTATAATGAAATACCCATTACAATTTGTTTAAGTAATTCATTAAATTTATTATATTGTACAATATCCTATTATTTCGAATGTATTTGAGTGTTTTTTTATTTCATGATGCTTTTAACTTGTCTATAATGTAATATTTATTGAAAATGTATAAACTCATATTTCACTTAACATTCTTTTATCGTTCTTTTTTCTGAGCACATGGCTTGCAACCAATTTGCCGCATAGTCAGCACTAAAAATCACATTATTAAATTATTTAATCTTGTAAACAACATAATTTAAAATTATTTATCACTTATGTAAAACAAAATAAGCATTAAATTTCCATCTTTTTTAATGAACTTCTACCATATATGCATGTATATTTGTATATACTTTCATACAAACATAAAATTAATATCTCAAGCACGTACATTTAAGTCATCACTAAATGTCATTTAATCGAAATGTGAACTTGATATAAGAAAAAAAAAGTAAAAATTTTCAAACTATGTTATTTATTATAATATAAATAGTATTTTTAGCCATGAATTGGCATTGAAAATATTTTTTAAAAGGTAAACTTTTTTAACATTTTCTAGATTTGGGTATAAGGAAATATAACAACACCCAACTATTTGTAACAGTTTTGTCTTAAAAAATGTATTCCAAGGATAAATTAATTGTGTTAATGTGGCAAATGTTTTAATAGTTCTTAGAAAAATGTTCATATGTTTTCTTAATCGATAATAACATAAAGCTTAAATGTGCATGAATTTTTATAAAAAAAAAACAGATTAAAACACGATCTTGTTTTTTTAATAAAAATGATTTTGTGACTTATAAATAAGTTTTGGAAAAAATTTTTTTAATAAAACATTATTCCAAGAAAGAGAGCCCATGTCTTAAAGTCAGAAACAATAAAGCCGGTCTTTGCTATTTTTAACCAAGAGAGCATGATGATAAGCATTCAGAAGAAAATCGGCTATTGTCTACGGCGCTCTTAAGTTCAAAATTTCGAGAACAACCTTTATTGACAGTACAATTTGTCAAACAACAAATATTGACAACTGAATATGATTATATATTAGTATTAACGAACACAATGTGGGAATTATTTCTTTTTATAAAATATTTTATTGTTTGACACTTTTTTTTAAATATGCTTCTATGAGATAAATTTCAATTTACATACAATTATCTTCATTGCTAACCAAAGCATAGCTAAAGTGAGTCGTATACAGGATGATTCAAGATATTCTGGTAGTGTATAAAGTCATTTCTAAGTAGATGTACATATCTGAAGCTTCAATGTTAACCAAAGGTTGGATTAGAAAAAAAGTATGTGAAATATTAGGAGAATAGGACTAATGCAGGAAAGCTTTATAAATAAAAGTTTGACTTATAGAATCGAAAATTGTTCTTTTAAATAATCAAATATATTAATAAAAGAACCTTTTTGAGCTCGAAGTCCTAAAGGTTGAATAAAATAAAATATAAATTGATTCAAATATATTGTTACTCTACTGCCTTTTGAATAACGTTTTTGGTGTATTTCCTTTATAATAAACCTCTTGTGTTCTTTTATTGCAACTTTAATAAAATAAATAAGACACTTTATTTATAGCTGTACTATAAACTATTCACACAACTTTATTTAGAACTTAGTCAATTATACCAATTACACTTGCGATCTACACACTTAAATGTTCGTACTAATACTGATTATCGATGTCCACCTACACGCGTATTTATACTCTGTTCGACCGCTGACATCTAGGTGGCCTCTAACACTTTTGAAATTTCTGGACCATTTGAGCTTTTATTATCTTAACAGCTAATATCATTATGCATTAACACTATGGCTGAATTTAAATTGAGCTATTATACATCAATAAACTAGAGCATAATTTATGGGTTAGAAATAATCTTAACACTATTATGTTATACAATTATGTATAACAATTATAACATTACTTTTGTACTAGAAAATTCTGTACAGTGGTTTTACATTAGAAATATGCGTAACTTATACAATATCAATTTAAACTAATAAAATTACTAGCAAATACAAAATAACTAATAAACTTAACTTATTCTTAACTAAAGTTACTTTCGTAATATTAATTTATTTAGAAACTCATATTTATTGAGAATCTGTAAGATCCTAAATATATTTCATTCACAAGTATATAAAAAAACTTCTTAAGTTACGGCTACACTTATTAAATATTTGACCAAATAAGCATAACCACTACTTTTGTTAATGGTAAGTGAGATTAAACATAGTCTTAATATCAAAAAATAAAACTAATTATACTGCTAGACATAACAAAAAACTGTTTTATGTAAGATGTGGTATTATAAACAAAATAAATATTGGAATTAAGGGAAATTATATATTAGTTTGCCTGTTGGTCCCGTTTTTCCCGTCAAATATTTGGCAAGTGTGACCGTAGCTTAAGACCACTAAGCATACTCGTATTTAACCCTTATGTGTGCACATAGCTACCCGGGTACCATTGTTGTATTGAACTAAACTTTTTTCATGGAAATTGATAAACCTTATTTCTAGAATTTCGTGATAACTACTAACTTTTAACAAACTCAGTAATTCTGCAGCCGTGCGGATAAAATAATTTTTGTAATTAGTGTGAGAGACCAATTTATTCTTAACACCCTTAAATACGCACCAAAGTCCCCGTTACCTATACTCGTTTTATATGGGAATATCTCCGTTGTTAGTATATATTTTGAATTTGCTTGTAGCTCTGCCTCAGCGTATGATAACATACATATATAGAATATAAACTTAACCAATTCATTTCATGAAATAGAGGAACTGAAACATAAAAAATCAAAAACTCAATAAATAATAAAAACAAAAGAAATAACATTTAAGTGCAGATCTTTCGAGCAGTTTTTACACATTAGCCGCTTAATGGAATGCTCTGTAATTTAATATATGCATCTGTTGTCTGATCACTGTATTTTTTTAATATTTATCATCCGCTGAAAAGTAAGAATTGAAACTGTCATCTCCTAGCCATCTACTACCACAAAATGTCTCAGACAGCGAAACAACTTATAGTGCAATTTTTTTAACCTATTAATAACATACATTTTAGAACAGAAGTGGCACTTAATGCTTGAAAAAAATATCTTAGACTTGAACCACAAGTTTTTTTTTTAAAGAATTTAAATGATTAAAATTGAATCAGTTTATATAAGCTAGGTTTATTAAGACAATAACTTTAACTAGATTCATGCCCTACTTAAAATGCAGCTGCATATAGAGCGATGATACATCAAATTCATAATAATGACATTTCTCAAAAAAAAAAAAAAAAAAAATTATGAATCTTAATACATATGTTCATATGTATGCTTTTGTAATATTTTTCCATCAATATTCTTGATCAAGTTATTTCGATAGATCAAGTCAACAGAATCTGTGGCTTGGTGCTAAAGGGGCCATTGTCAACATTTTGCTGTTTTGAGTCAGTCGTTACATAATGAGTCTATTTTTAGTTTCCTTTATTTCGTTGAAACAGCTAATGTGTTATTTAACACAGAACATATTTATTTATCAGGGCTTCGCTAGCCAATGTCACTATGAACTCATCTATAAAATTTAAAGTTAAAAATACCAATGTCTACTGTGGTCCTTTTAGCAATTACTAATGTTATAACTGTTAAATAGACTACATAATGAATGAAACGGTGGCTGGTCGTGGTGAGCGTATTCTTTCAAATAATAGTAATATACATACCGTTAGTTTTACAGCAAACTAAATTAAAAGCTGAGGATAAACAGTTAACCCCAAATTTCTTGAGTCAGGACATGCAAAAAATAAACTACTGCTGATAAACAGTTGCTCAAAGTTGGGCAAAAAATACTTTTGGTAAAAAGGCAAAATGATGAGAATTGGAACAAACCGAGTTTTTAAACTTTCAACCATTTTTAAATACTCATCATGTACATGGTAAAAAAAACTTTTTAACCAAACAAGTTCAGCGGCGGAAAATTAAATGAATGAAGTATTTAACCAACACTCCAAACATTGTGTATAAATATGCATTTGGGGATGAGTTAAACATTTTTGACATTACCAGAAATCACAGAAAAACACCGCAGGGTAATCCTCCGAACCATCTACCACACAAGCATAAGCCACTTCCTTTAAGTACACAACTTTTAGCATACATTTACAATACTAATCGAATATACTGAAATCATTTTATTTAACAAATAACTGCAAATGACAACATCGTGGATTTCTTGGCAGTTGAAGCTACGAAAGAGGAACGTGATCTACCACAACAATGGAAGTATTAATTCTTTATTTAACTACTATTTGTAGTTTTCTGTATATCCCTTGAAATCAATATCTTTTATGGTAACATAATAAACAACTGAATCGTTTGATTCAAAAAACACTTAAGGGAAACAATTTTGATTTTGTGTAATTTATGGAAAACTTCCTAAAAACCTTAAAATTAATTTTATATATTTGATATTTTTTCCGATTTCTTGGCTTTGCTTCGCCATCAGATGGAAACAGTATTTGATTTTTTTTTTTTCATTTAACGATGTAATTATCTTTGAAAGACAGTAATCGCCCAATAACTCAGTTTTGGATTTTTTGTTGCTTGACTGGTTTTTTTAAATAAATGTCTCAATTAAGAAATAATGCTTTTCTTTTTGCTACTGTTCTTGTTATGACGACCAATGTCAATGAAAAAAAAAAAACATAAAATTAAATCATTAATTAATGCAGCAATGGACAATGTCAACTCTCTGTTCTGAATGCCTAATTTTTGTTTAGAAAATGTATTTTACTATGGTATTCTGTTCAAACATGTTATACATATGTATACGCCAAAGTTGATAAGTGCAACTTGAAATCATTCTCAGCTGTAATTAAAAGAATTTTTTATAAAAACTTCAATTGTAATGTTCTTAAATGTTCTTCTGATCGTTGAGTTGATTCTACAGAAATGTGTTTTAAAAAAAAATTTTATTATTTTGTATTTAATCAACTTTTAAAATCTAAAGTTTCATTTAACTAGCAAACAGAGCACTAAAAGCTATCTCAAGAAACTATAAAATGATCACTTTGTGTATGTTAAGCAATTTATATTGTTCTTAAAATTAAACATAAATATCTAACTACAGTATGTAAATATATCAAAACATGATATAATAAAAATTAAAGAAAAGTTATTATGTATTTTACATATACATTGTTTACGTATGAGTATGCGAATTATGTTTGTACATTTATTGGGATAAAATATATTATATAATGCATTATTACATTTAATTCTGTGTTTTGTCAATAAATCTACTCATAATAATAATAATAATACTTTTTTTATTTGGTAAGCCTAAACACACACACATTATGAAAAACTACATGTCCAAAATATTTTAATGCAGACCATAAGTATTCATCAGATTGACCATATAAAATAACTCCCCGTGAACATTTTTTGCTGAATTTTGTCAGAATTATTGCCTAAATTCTACACTCTTGGTTACCTGAGAAATGTTGAGATTGGTCGTACAGAAGTCTATACAGAATTTTAAGAAGTTTCTAGAAAATTCTGAAGTTGTTTTTAATACGCCGCATATAGGGTTGAAATTAGCTAAAAGTAAGGATTAATTCAAAAGCTAAACTTTACACTTCATAGTCATATTTGGAAGTGGGTTAAAGTAGTTAAAATTCTACATACCATCTGCTAAAATCATTGCTTTGAGTAATTTACTTTATTGGCAGGAGCGAGTCAAATAATTTATAAAAATTTTGCGTGCCGCGGTTAAAATTGAAAATTGAGATAATAAAAAATGCTTTATTAAGTTTCCTAAAAATAAATATTTATAATGGCCGCATCAACGTCAGGTATTTAAATGAATAATTAAACAGTTTTTTTTAAAATAAATGTTATTGAAATATTATTAATGTTTTTTAAGTACTCCATAAATAGGATATTTTCGATACATTGAGATTTAAAAACTTCAAGGGGAGTTCGGGCAAAATTTATTGATTAGTTTTTTTACATTTTCATACAATTTCAGCTTTAACATCCAAAAAAAAGTCTTGAGGATTAACTGCGTTTTTCTACTAATTTCAACTATTGTGAAAGAACTCCAAGTGCTAAAAACATATGTATGCTGAAAAAAACGAAAAGTGCTGTGTGGCAAATAAAAAAAAGCCTTACGATTATAAAAACTTTATTGATATATTGTTCATTTTAAGGTTGTCTGGCGCAAGTTTTCTTGTTTTTTATTGTGTTCGACCTGATTTAATGTAACATGTACATATGTATGTAAAAAAGGAAAAAGGGGAAGCAATTTGAGGCCTATCGTAAAAGTAATTATGGACTGATTTTCGACCATCAGTGCAAAAATAAAACAAATTATAATATCAAAGCGAAATATTAAGAAAGTAACTGTACTATCAATATAATTATCTGGCTAGAGGTCGTTTTAATAAATTGATAATAAGAAAAAAAAATTCCATAAAACGAATTAGAACGTCCCAAGTTAATTTGTAAATTTTGTGAAAAAAAAAAAAAATTGTCGGCAAATTTCTGACATCCAAATTTAAAATATCTTTTATTTATATGATAATAAAAGCTTTCGAAAGTAGCAAACCGCTTAATTTAAAATATCTTTTATTTATATGCTAATAAAAGCTTTCGAAAGTAGCAAACCGCTTAATAGAAAGCGACGATCCGGTAAAAATATTTGATACAGCGCAGCCAAACTCCAGCAGACAGAAATTGCTGGATGTTACTTAATAAATGCAGTATTTAAGATAAAACGGTACAGAAATGCGTAGCATATACGAGAGTACTCAAATATGCGAGAAAAACCATTCTAGCTGTCTCAGAAAAACTTTCATTTCTCATCAAACATCTAAGACGGCATTCGTTAAAAAACGTTTTTGCTGCGGGCTCGCCATGATGGGATGTACAAAAAATCAAAGGGGAGATATGCAGAGGCGTGACAAAAAAATATATCTGGAATTGGTATAACCTTATTTTAGAGCGTAGGCTTGACGACCTAGCTAAATTTAAAGAACCACCCCAATGCATATATATGTATGTATGTATTTATGTATATAAAATTTTTCTTTCCTTTTTTAAATAACAAAATATTTTCATAAATTTGTGTTCAAGAACCGATTTTTTCCAAAATTTGTATATATATTCCAAATATATAATATATTAAAATAATGATAATAATGGGCTTCCCTGAATGAATCCTTAATTAACCTATGTTTCAAACCACTGTGCGCCGAATTGTTGTCGGCCGAAAGTCGAATAAAACATACTTTTTACGATTTTTCCTAACATTTTTAGATAAATCTGAGATACAAATATTAAAAATCACTGATAAGTGATCACTTGATAAGTTTTGCAGGTGTTAGAAGCGAAGCAATACAAAGTATAAAAAGTTCCCTTTCCAATATATGCAGATTTCTTAGGAAAACTCCAGAGATTGTAGATAATATTCTTCTTACACTAAATGTTTAAAATTTAAAACAGACTTATTTTTAGACAATGTTCTGATAAACCGGTAGAAAACGTAAATAAGTGTCTGACAGAAAGAAAAGGAAATGTTCCTAATTTGCAGACTTAAACCTAATTAGTCGTTTAGAACTTTTGAATATTTACAGAAACTGCTTAAATTTAAATATTAGTACATTTTGTTAAACGTCTCCAGGAAACTTAGACATTTTGGATGATTTTTTAAAAAAGTTTCAGTCTTTCTCAGATATCAGACATGGTGAAAAAAATGTTTACTGGGTTTTTTCCAATAGACATATACATGCTGAGTTATAAACAAAATAATAAAAAAACAAAATGAGAAAATATGTAGTCTAATATTCTATACATACAACAATATATTTATTATACATACATATTAGGGTTTCTACACGGAAAAAAATTTCCGGAAATTCGAGGGCAAAATATTTTCGAAATTCCTGGAAAAAGACGGAAATTTCCTCCTACAGTTTTAAACCCCTTCCCTGGAGGTGAAAAATATAAGTTGCTCATTCCGTTTGTAATTTATTCAATATGGGTTCTTATGAGTCTGATGGTAAGATGGGTTCATAAACTGTTGGGATATAAGAAAAAAAAATCACGATTGACTCTTATCATTGTCATAAAATCCACAAAATTTTTTAATGTGCAGCCTTTTTTTCTTTAGTTTTACACATAACAAATATGTACATAAATAGATAAAAATAAAAAAAAATATATATTTTATAATTTTTTTTGTAAACAAACTTAAAAATTAAAACTTTAAAGTTTGCACCATTTGAAGAGAATTCCCCTTGTTAGAGCGTTTTTTCTTCTTTTAATATTTTAAACATTTAAAACGTTAGTAACGGCTGGTTCCTCCCTTGTTAGTTAAAACTTTACAGATTGGCTTAACGTAGTTTGTTATCTAGTTGAATTGAGCTCCAGGCTAGTGCTCAATATATATAGTTGCATATTGTTGTCCATCCTCGTCCACTTGTCTAGACAACCATCACCATATATTTCCTATTATGTTTAATGTTTATGGTAAATATGGGGGTCAGTTTAAAAGTTATATGCCAGTTTGGTATGGATATGAGCATAGTGATGTTGAAATGTCCAAGGAAAAGGTCTAAAAAGATTATCTATAGCAGGAAAAGCCTTTTCTAGAACGCCAATTTAGTTGAAGGCCCATACCATTACCCCTCCCGTACGACTACGTAACCGATGCATATCATTTGATTCCTTTCAAAAGTCATAAAAGAAAAAGCTAAACCATCAGGCCCTTTTTAATAAAACTTTTTCTCATTAGAGAAAACAACTCGATACCGCCCAGTTCTATACGTCACGTGAACCTGACTCATTGCTCCTTGCGGACTCCGTTAAGAGGTGTTTTCCTTTTTTTTCATTGTCTTTATATGATTCGCTTTCGAAATTACACACCTGTTTATTGCATTATTGTGGCAATTGTGTCGTGCGAGTTAGATAGCACACTTTTTGTTCAGCCTTTCATATTTTGTCATTCGAGTGAAATGACGAAATAAATTTTCGACTTCTGCTGATCGCTTTTTCCACCTTCCACCATCAACTATAGAATTTTTTCTCGATTAGTTTCACATTTTATTTTACAAAAATCATTTTAGCTATCTATTTGTGAAAATAAATCACGTCACGCGTATGCTTTCTTAAAAAAAGTTAACTTTTTTTAAGGGAGGTGCTGTGCTTTCAACGATTTTTATTCAGCAATAAAATAAATTGCAAACAAACACGTAACGGTGCATTATCAGTCAAATTTTTTTTCAGAAAAGAATGTAATGAACCATTACAAATTACTTAAGACTAAATCGTCGTCCGACAATACTTTTTTGCAAAATTAAATATTTATAACGGCGCAGAGCGTATTTTTGAAATTTTGACAAAAAATGTCAAATATTTGTTTGCCTTAATCGGACCACAAAATATTTTTGAGGGGCAAACAGGAAAACAGCTGATTTTGGGCAAACAAATTTATTTGTCAGCAAACAAAAATTTTCCTTATGTGACCATTAAGTGTCAAATATTTTCCTCTTTTTTGGTCAAATAAATATTTGTTCTTACAAAAATTTTGCAAGATCAAACTGCGTCAAACAAAAAGTTTTGAAATAAAAAAAATGACGAAAATAGCATATTTTTTGTAAAAATTTTTTCCTGTTTATCACTATGATTCAATATGTTATAAAATACATTTTTCTTTAGTAAATAAATAATTTATTTATTATGGGTATAATATACGAATCTAAGTTGCTAATTATACAATCCAAGTATGGCACATTTGTATTTACAGAACAATTTTAAAGAGTGTGCCCACTTTGGCATCCATGGATTAATTATTATATCATGAGGTTGTGTCTAACAATTTAACGACATCGTCATCTTTTTGAGATTTCGTTAATCTTGGATTGATTTTAGGGAGTGACTTTATATGGACCTACCTAGACAACATTTTGACATGACATTCAAGCTATTATGTATAGGAATTATCGTCAAGACCAACATTTATAAGGAAAAAAATGGTTTAAAAGCTATTTACAGAAGTGATATTTGTATAAGAGCTTTGGTAGGTATAGACCGATTGCAATAATACTTTATAAGGTAAATAGGGCTGCAAATTAATTTAAAATTTAAAATTAATAAGATGGTTTATTGGCACGAAGAATTTTCCGAGAAGAACTTCTAATGGGGCCAATGTGAAGCTATGAACTAATTCTTTCTACTTCTTATGACAATTAAAACTTATACACCAAATTAAATTACATTATCTTCCAATTTGCGAATAAGGTTAACATGGACAGCCAGCCGGACTGATATTGTTATATCGATTCAGAAAAGGGATGCAGACCAAAAATAACAATTTTTGTGCCAGAGTTGTTATAGTTCTTCCAAGCAGTTTAGGATTGAAATCCAGCAGAATCTCTATGTTATAGATCCAAATGTTAAGCAACTTTCTGAAAAAATTTATATTTCTGTTACAAAAACTAATAAAAAATCGTGGCGGAGTGCACAGACTCGATTTTTATGACTAGATCATACTACCAAATTTCGTGAAGATGGGGTTATAATTTACAGTGGGTCCAATGTCGGAAACTCTTTATAACGTCCAAACTCGTAACGAATAATACGTAAGTGGTGAAATATGGTCTAATTTTATAAGACCGGAAATTACTTGGTCGAATTTAGTTATTATAGGTCCAATCTTTACCATAGTTCGAGTATAAAATCTATCCTTAAAATTACTTTTGTTGAAACAAGGTACAAATAAGTTTCTTATTAATAGAAATAAAATAATCAAACTTTGTGTATGCAGATCCCATATACATATGTACATAAAGCGTACTCACGGAATTTAACTTAATACGACTAAAACTGCGATAATATCTAATACTGAGGCTTATAATTTATAGTAGTTCCCATGGAAAGCGTCCTGAAATAATTTAACACACAATTGTTAGGTTAATACCAAAAAACTTCTACATATGTATTGTATATTAAGCTATAAACTAAATAAATTTCGCTTTCATGTACAATAAAACCAAAAAAGTTTCGTTTTTTGCACCAAAATGTTGATTCTTAGTTTCAATAAAAAGTAATATTATTTATTTATTACTATTTTTTACAAATTGTTCAAATATTTTTTTCAGGCAAATAGTTTTGTATGTGAACACAGGGAAAACATGTTTTCCCATATTTTATTTGAAACTATTTAATTAGGGAAGTAACGAATACCAATACCAATATATCGGTGGTACTTCACATTTGCCGATATATCGGTATCGGCGATATTTTCCTGTCGATGCGCCGATACTCTTTTAATAGTTTTTTTGAACAAACAATTTAATTTTTAATGCTTATTTTTTGCATAACAACTAATACCAACAAATCAAACAGAACAAAAAATATTTATTATTAATTCTTAAGCTGGAGGTCGGTCCACACCACGCGTTTTTCCTTTTTTCGAGACGCATGCTAAAGTAGAAAGTAATCCTACTTCATGCTTTCGGTACATATATGCATTTTACGCGTTTGCTGTGTAACTTGTCAATACAATTTTACACTACGACTTTTTGCACAGATGCATACACGAATTGAACGCTTGGTGTGGACCTGCAGCATCAGCCCTTTTGCTTTGCACCATAATAGTAGACCTTTCTCCAATTGATAAATCATGTATGTAATCGTACGTTTTAAGTATTTTCTGCTATTTGAATGATTTTTGTGAAAATAAATATCATTTCGCTACAAAATTTGGGTTATTTCGAAAGTTAACAGACTTCGAACATTATTTGATAATACAATAAATTAATAAAGTAAGATGTAGAACAGTTCAGAGCCATAAAAATTGGCAACTTACGTCGCATCGGTTCTAAATTAAAGATTTGAGGGCTTAGAGAATAATAAAATCTATTGTTTATCTGCAGTTCTTAACCTTCGATACAAATCTAGAAAATTTCAGAACAGCAGATCGAGAAAACGTTTTATTGAGCTACTTAATATTCTAAGAGTATTAAAGACACGGTCACCCCTATAACTAGTTAAAGTTCTGATAAGTCTTGTTCTGATAAGTTTACAAGAACTGACCTTTGGAGAGTAAATTTCGAGAAGGATGGTCATTAAGAAGTCTAGATATACCTTAAGTCTTCTAATTTTTCTAGACCCGCAGCTCCGTTTGTCGCTATTATATATCAAACTCAACGTTTTACACCATGGTACAGAAATACTTAAGTTGTCAAATGAGTTCAGTCACAGCTCAGAGACGATTTTTTACAACAGGTCTGCTTCAAAAGGAGTTGCGAAATTATCTCCGCAAAAGTTGAGAATACTTTGTTTTTAAACAAAAATCTTATTAATAGTTATTTTGAATATTACTAATCTCTTACACTGTAATTTTCTATAATAAAGAAATTGCTCTACCTGAGCTTTAATATTCGTATCGGAATCGGCGATATTTTTTTTTGAGTATCGGTATCGGTGCAAAAAAAAAACATAAATAGAAAATTTTTGTACTTAAGGATATGATTACTTTGTTTTCAATTGTCTAGACATGGTCTAGTGTTAAACAGTTTTTGAAAATTGTAAGAGTTTGAGAAATTTATTGGAATTATATATCCCAGAGGTAAGAATCATGATACAATTGTAGTTTTTTAAAAATAAAATGTTTTACATAATAAATAAATGATTTGATTTTTCTCAAGTTTCTTAAAATTAATTCCATTTACTATTTTTTTAATTAGGCTAAAGTTCAATAAATTTAATTTTCATTAAATTATTTTTATGAAGAAAGCAATTTTACAATATAAAATTAACAAATTTTAAACGCACGCTCACGGACAGGTTGGTTTGACATGTTTTGAGCCATTGAAGACGGCTGACCTTCAATAGTCAAACATCAATCTTTAATTTAAATGGTATTATCAACATTTTTATGGGTCGAAGTTTGTTATGAATTATTATCTTTTTTAATTCATCAAGAAAAATTCTCGACAAAAAGTATGAAAAACAGAAGTAAGGAAGATAAATAGTTAGATAAATCATTCACAACAAACTTCGACCCACCAAAAAGGTGAAAATACCATTTGGTTTAAAGATTTATGTTTGACTATTGAGTGCCAGCCTTCGTTCAATGGCGGTGAGTATTAAACGGCGAATATTTCTGACGAGATAATGTTGTTACTATCGAAACATGTCAAATCGAAGTGTCCGTGAACGTTGGATCGATCCCCCAGTCTATGAAGAATGAAAAATTCAAATAAATAATTTAATGAAAATTAAATTAAATGAACTTTAGCCTGATTAAAAATAAAAATTTGGATTCAAAACCATATATGTACAATTCAATAAAATACCCACATTCGTAATTATTGAATTCTTTGTTTTAATAACGACTTCTACTCTGAAATCTTTTATGATGCGATGAAATGATTCGAAGGGGAAGCCAACCATTTTGAAACATAATGCAGAAACCCTAATTAATATACTTATTCGGGTATACAAATTTGAAAAGGTCAAAATTAAAAAAAAAAAGTTGCTAGACTGTTTTCAGTTGAGTAGTTAGTGTGTGACTAGAATATGAAATTATTTTAGAGAAAGTAACATGATGTATATTATGTAATAATAATAATAATAATAATAACAGCAGTATTACTATATAATAAGTATCATGTTTTATATTTTTTGCATATATTGAATATGTATGTATAGTATGATGTGCATTCTTACTGGTTGTTAGTGGTGGTAACTCACTATATTAAGTTGTAATACAGTACAAGTTTAGCCTTAATTTTTTTATGTAGTATTGTTTATTTTTCTCTCAGCATTTGCAGCAATAAATTTTACGCAGCAAACGTTGTAAATTTTATAAATAAAATGGTGATTAAATTTCATTTATTTTATGCATTTGCTTGTATTTGTGTGTATATGAGTACCTGCGTGTTTGATTAAATGCGGGGATGTGAATATTAGTTTGTAATTTTAGGCTGTTTATCTGGGAATTACAGCATTATTTTTGAGCTTACAAAAAAATAAAAGGGGCAATCTATCGTTTTATGGAGCATCAATTAAAAGATACCAAACAAAAGCTACATCGTGAATTAACCCAGAGAAAAAAAATGTTTAAATATGGTCACCTCCAACGAAATTATTTTTAAAGAAAATTTTAAACATATTATGTTTAATGTATCCATATTATTGCCACCGACAACCAAATTAAAAGCGGACGAGAGGCTAAGGTACCACGGTTGAAGGTGGGTATGTTGTAAAGTATGGATTACGTTGGTTTTTGACTGACCTCATTAAATGTGATGATTCTCTTGTGCAGGGAGTGCTTTCCCTTTAGGGGTGTGCATTTGTGAATCACTTGTTGGCTATGCCTTAATTGCGGGAAGTGAGAATCCTACATAGGAGGCGGGTTATTCATGATTGTGGGAAAGTTCGGCCTATGGTGGTACCCCCTAGGTGCTGTATCTACTCAACAGATGCAGCTGGCATCTTTTTAGACAGCTTTGGCTCCTAAACAAGCAGCTAGGGTTTTTTTCGTATTATAAACTCAAAGTTGCTACCTGTGTGTGTTGATTGCGCTCGCTCACGCGGGTGTTGGTTTAACACATAGTTTGCCATTCAGTGGTTATCATACACCATGAGATAAAGCCAAATGTCAGGTGTTCTGTCTTTATATTTCACCATCTGTACACTTGCTGGATATTGTAAGGACCTCAGCCGAGACCTTTATATTAAAAATTTTTTTTCCAATAAACTTTTTTATATCTTAATATAACTTAATATAATTACTGCCTGTGTTCTACATTATTGTCATTCTGTTTAAACATTTTTTCAACTAATAATAACTAACCTCCTCTTCATTATAAAAAATTAAGGTAGATTTTAATTAAGATTATTTTTTTTTTTAAATAAAATTAATTAGCTTGTTGCTTTTGAGGTACGTTAAAAACCACGAAATCCAATTAAAGAAAAGAAGAGTGATAATTAAAAAAATTATTACCGAAAGTTTTGCACAAACAACAAAACGGTCTTATCTCGATTAAGAAACAATACAACGTTTTGTTACAAAGTTAAAATCTTTGACCATTTTAATCTCACCTTAAGACAAGGAGAATATTTTTTGCAACTGTTTTCCCCTAAGATGCTTATGTTTTTGCAAAATTGTTTGTAGTTGTTTTTTTTTGCTTATATTTAACCCCTACAGTGATAAATAGATGTTGTTGGCATTTGGGTTTTTGTTTGTGTGTCTCTGTTTGTATAGAAGATATATAGTAAATACTTGTGTACAAAAATAACTCAAGCGTTCGGTAAGTTTGAAGTACAAGGATATCCTCCAGTATTTAGAAGCAAACACAATTCTATTTGTTTTTAAATTAAAGATGTTTATTTAAGGTTGGTATTTCGTTTTCTATGTCAATATTATTAGTAATCTTAATGGTCTTGGATTGTTAGTGCTAAATTTTCTAATTTTATATATAATATGCTTATTGATAGGGTATTTTTTAACGGCTCCTTAAAAAATTTCAATGTTCTGAGAGTTATAGAGATAAATTATTGTCAGATTGTAAGTAATATTTTCTGTTTTAGAATCTTTTAAAACAATTTAAATAATTTCAAACCATAATATCTATCTAATTAAACTAATTGCCTTGAATTTAATTTCAACTAATTGCATTTCCTACTAGCAAGTTGAAAATGAAAATAAATATAAAAAAATCAAATTTAAAGAAACTGTTTTTGTTATCAAAAAATCCCTTTTAAATTGGCATTTTAACAACACTTGCCGCAATATGTTTTTTATATAATCAAAAACTACCTAAAAAAGAAGAATTAACAGACATTTTCCATCCCTTCCTTTTTTTGTTTAGATAAGGGACCCTTTTTGCTGTCGTCTTATTTTTCCTTTAAAAAGCGAGTGGTTTTCTTTCTTATCTTTAATCTTAATAGTTAAAACATGTTCTTGAATTGTTTGCAAATATTTTTTTTAAAGCTAATTTTATTATTTTTCTTTTGCTGTTGATAAAAGTCAACATAAAATTAAATTCAAAATATTTTCCTTTTATATGTATTTCAAAAATATCCCTTTTTCTCTTTTTAAGCATTAAATTAAAAAAAAACACTTCAAAATTCCTGTTTCCTTTTAAAGTGAGTGTATGAGAGAGAGTTTCTTTCATTTTATGATGAAAAGAATCTGTTTTCTTTACTTCAGTTTTATTGAAACTTTCTTTTAGTCCCATCTATTTGGCCTGTTAAGATTTGTAGTGACAAAATTGCTTTGGATTTTCTCTAGTTTTGATGAATATAATTTAGGGTTGGCATTTAAGCAAAGTTTTCCATAATTTCGCGAACGAAAGAGAGATTGTTTATTAACCGCAATTATCAAGTATTAGTACGTTTTATAATTTTGCATTTTAATTGAAAATACAACCTATTATATTTAGTGATGCACTATTTAGCACCAAATATTTATAGATTAATTCCTTTAGTTCCTATAAGGAACATAGGGTCCCAACAAAAGGTTTCCAGTCGTTTCTATTTGATGCTAGGTTCTTAATTTCATTCCAGCTTTTTCCTACTCGCGAAGCCTCTATGTCTAACTGCCTTCGCCAATTATGGCAGACCTACCTCTTCTTCTACTACCTTGAGTGTTCTAGTTAATTGTATTATTTTTGGAATCGAATCCTTTATTTTGCATCAGTTCTTTAGTTAATACAATATAGATTCGCATAACACGACATTTTTTTGGAACGTGTTATCCCGCGTTGTGCTAGGAACACAACTGGGACGAACGACAAATTTCGCCCAACACGACAAATTTTGCAATACAAATTCGCTGAGTAAATTCGTCGTATGATGCTCAATATGACGAATAACTAATAGATTAATAATTGAGAAAGTTGTATGCTTGTTTGCGCAAAGAGAGATAGTGTGACCATATGAAAAATGAATGCTTAAAAAATAAAACATTAACACAACAACAACAAAACTAAAAACTATTTTTATAGCAAACTACTCTGATGATTTGATAATTGATAACCTGTTTGCATTCTTCATGAAATTGAAGTAAGTTCTTCTCCAAAAGAACAGATTAAAGTTGTCCAACGATCCGCAATAACACACCAGTTCTTCAGCTATTTAAATGATAATGCAAGTGCTGACGAGATTTACCAAAAATATGATTTACTAAGGGATGAATTTATTTTTTTAACACGCCCTTAACGTCTTCAGCTCCAGTTGAACGACTGTTTTCATTTGCCGGGATCGTCAACAGTCCAAGGCGGCAATCATTGTCTGATTTTTCTTTTGAAAAATTAGTTGTAATGAAGGCCAGTTTTAAATATATGTAAATTATAAAACTTTTTTTCTGAATTAAATGTAATCTGAATGTATTTGTTTTCTTTATTATTTTTCCACGTATTTTTTTCTTTTTTGTTGATTTAGGAAGAACTAAAATTGTTATTGGTTGTTTTGTTATTGAAGTGAATATACCTATATTTTGTACACAAAAACTATATAATTTTGTTTTATATGTTCACAATTTTGTTACGTTTTAAATGCAAATTTTGCAAAATAAAATGTATGTATAAAATAATCAAAAATAGTCCTTGAAATTAGTCAATTATTTTTTTGATTATTTTTGATTATTTTCTCGCAATCCTAACTAATCTTAATTATTTTTGGATTATTTGTAATCATAATTAATTAATAATCAGTAATTGTTAAAAAGAGAATTATGTAATGAATACCATTCTTTTTAAAATTAGATATAATTGATTACTAATCGTAATACAAATTTAACAGATCTGCTTAAAAACAACCGCGTCAATATCAAGGTAGGAGTCTGAGAAAGAACCACATCAATATTTTTGTTATATTTTTGTAGTGTCATAGTCAACACGTCAAAAAAATTATTTCCGTATTTTATATCTCTTATTATTTTTATATTGATGGCTCGCTCTAATACAAAACAAATTCTTCATTGTTCTAAGAGAACATCATCTGGATCTTTTATAAGCCGTGAAAGCATATTCTGAGCTTTGGATCCAACAATTTGACATATCCATGTTATGATGTCTGGTTCAATGCATTAGATAAAATCAGTTGTATATTTTTATTTAACCATTAAAAATTTCTATTTTTTTCACACTGGTTAGTTCAGATAGGAACTCAACCTAGTATAGAACTTGTAAAAAACAAATAAGAAATTTTTTTTTTTTTTTTTGTTTTTGTATAGATGTTAGTTCATTCCATTAAATATGGTTTAAAATAAATTGTTAAAATATAAGATTACAGCAAATAACAAGCATGTTATAGCTAATTTAAAATAAAATAAAGGTTTACAAAACAGAACTTGACAAATATAAGCCATCAAAATGGTATCTAGCGTACCAACACGTCATTGGAATTGTTATTACAAATTCACGTCAGTCGCAGAGGGCTAAAACTGTTGAAATTAACATTTCCTGTTTTTTAGTTAGTTTATTATAGACTATAACACTAACTGCTATAGCTAAACTCAACTATTTTCGAGTTCTCGAGCTGCAAAACGTCTTCGAGATGTATCTTTAGGTTTTATATAAATTTTAATAGCTATTGTATAATAGGTATACATCAATGCTCCTGGCGAAAGATCTTCTTTAACCATCTTATGAATTAACGCTAGTTAACTTTATTGAGTTATAAAGCAAATCCCTGAAAACATAAAGCACTTATGATCTCGACCTGCTGGCAGTACTTTGATGGCTCTTCGACACTTGTATCCAAGTAACAAGCTAAAACCAAATAACATTTACATAAATATGTATGTGTATATCATTTCATCTTAAGAAAGATTATTTTTGTTATAAAAATAACAAATAAATGTAGCTAAAATACAGAATAGTTTTTCTTTTGTTATAAAAATGTGTATAGTTGTAAGGTTATATCCCAGTCTTACATCTGCTTAAAAAAAAGAATACAAATTAGTTTATTTTAGCCCACAGATTATCATCAACGCCTGTACGTCCCAATAACGCATTGCTATGCTTCATACCGTACCAAAATAGATAACGCTTCAAGGGTTAACAAAATTGCTTTAACTGGTGCAAGAACCCACTTAAACAAGCTTAGACTTAAGATTTTACTTGACACAAGACATTATAAATTTTTAGATATTTTAATGCAATCGCAATCACGATTACCATAAAAAAGCTCAATTAATCGAGATTTCTATTACGATTATAATCGTATTGCAAACCCTACTATAATCCTTTTTTTAATTTTATTTTACTTTTTACCCTTTTTCCTTTTTTCCTGAAAATTTTGAATTGCTTTACGTTTGCGTTTTTTTTTATTGTTATTAAGTGTTATGGCTGTTTTATAGGTAAATCCTTTTACTTGTTTAAAAGGGTTGTAAGTATGGAAAAAAATGTTTGGTTTCTTTTTTCTAATCTTTGATCCACAGATGGAGATAAAAATCCCTCAACAAGGTGTTGTTTGTTTTTCGTAATGATTTTGTGGTTGTGTAGGTTTACAAGAAAATAAATTGAGCAATATATTCATATTTTTTATATCATCGGCCACAGATTGATAAATTTTTTTTTAAGGAATTTGTTGATAAAATTGATAGATATTTTATTTGAGATATTTGAGAACGGAAATATTTGCAGAACCCTTTTCCTGTTTTTGCTTTTCTTCAAAAATTTTGAAACTTTATTCTTTTAGTTAAATAATTGTTTACAATGCACCGCATTAGTCTCCGAGTGCAGGTGTGCCCTTCCTAGCCTTCCTAACCTAGAAAAATAATTGTTTCAGTAGTTAAATCAAAATCTTTTTAAAATCAATCAATGATCCACATTAAATAAAGAAATTTTTATATATTCCATTAAAATGTTCACCAATATTCGCTTTAGACCCGAAGGTCTCTAAGAATCAACGTAATATCTGGCTCTCGAGAAAAGGACAAATTTGACCGAAGTCCAAAAAAAAGAACAAAAAAAAAAAAACAACAGGTATGAAAGTATAGAACCCTTTTCCTGCTTGTGTTTTTTTTTTTCAAAAAGCTCGAAAACTTTTTTCTTTTAAATAATTGTTTTAGCAGTTATTTATTTAAAACCTTGCAAGGCCAAATAAGACCTTAAAAAAAATTCAATAAGCAACTTTAAAAAAGTAAACTGTTTGTTATTCCATTGAAAATTGAACCAATATTCGATTTGGACCCGAAGGTCTTTAAAAAGCAATGTAATTTCTGGCTCTCGAGAGCAAGCTAAACTAAAAGAAAGTTAAGAATAATAAAAAATATCTATAAATTTCAAGAAAAAATTTGTTGGCATCGTAAGAGCCAACATAATATTTTTTTTTTAGCAGCCATTTACAACATAAACAGTTTCCAAAATTGTGATCAGTGACAGTTCAGATGTTAGAAAAAGCATTTTCCTAGTATCGAAGCCAATGATCCCGCTGAGCAGTTGTTAAACAGGTGAAGCACTGATATATTCTCTTTCCACTAATGTACTCAAAGGAAGAACTATTTATTTGAAAATAAGTAGAAAAATAATACCTCCAAAAGAGAAAATTAAATGATATTCTCCTAAGTGTTAATCGCTTCCTGTTAATTCTAACACTGAGTGAGGTTCAAAATAATTTAGAGGCATCAGAAGCAATTATAACACTATGCAACAAGCAAAAATTCCTTGAATAACCACTACATTTTTTGATCCGCTATAGTCATCTAACTACAAAAATCATCATAATTTCAAATTCTATGGTAAGGTTTTTTTTAAAAAATGTTTTTTCTAAAAATTGAGATATTTGAAAAGGCTGCTCCTTACATCTTATCGTAACTTTAGAACGACGTAACTGATTTTGTTATGCAATCCATCAAAACATTTTACATTATGCCAGATTTAAGTTTCTCTAATGTCGTTTTTTAATTTAGCCATTATTTTTGGAGTTATTGAGGCCAAAGAAGCAAAAAAAATATTTTTTTTTGTTATTTTGTAAAATTTTTGAATTCAAAAAATTCATAAAAAATTTAAATCAACAAATACTTACCAGTTTTAGTACTTAAGCTCAAAGCTGCATGTATTAGATGAAAAATAAATTTTAGTTCATGAAAATCTATGGATAAATTCCCGTTTTATTCCCGATAAAGTGAAAGTACCTACTTTGATATTTTTTTTATCGCAAATTTGTGTAGAGCTAAAAGTTTTGTGATTTTTTAACTGGTTTACCCTGTTTATTGCACAGTATTTTGTTTAATCCGCTATTATTATTATTTTTTCATAAAGCTGTATATATATTAGAAAAAAAATTAATTTTTTTTCATGAAAATCCATGGATAAGTTCCTGTTTTATTCCTGATAAAGTGAAAGTACAAAGAAATCACGGACGATTTCTTTGTAAATTGGACTCCTGATATATCCTAGAAAGTTAGAACTCATTTGTCGAAATGAATTCCACCTAAGTTCTAATTTTCGAATTTAAGGGCCATCGAAAACCTCTTCGCCAATTTTTGTACATGAAAGGTTTGGAAATATTGTTTTCAAATAATGAAAGGTTCTACTGTCCTTGTCTAGTGCTTTCACAAAATTGTTTACTAGGCCGAGCTTTCTATGTAGTGGTGGTTAAATTACATTGTCCTTTTTAATCAACGCAGGGTACCTTACATTATGTAGGCCTAAGGTGCTTATGGCTCTTATTTTCCAATCCTTTTTTTATGTAGTGATTTTTGCGATATCGCCTATCCCAGAGGCAGAGAAAACAGCAATAATTTGTATAGCCACCTTAAATCCTGTTAAAATAGCAACAACTTTCCAATTGTGATTTTCATACTTCAAATTTCTTAATAAAGTGGCCATAGTTTCATATTTTTCTTTCATTTCATGGCATGTGGAGTAGGTATAGATGGCTTCTCGTTGCCAATATGTAATAAAACAGCTCTCTCTGCTACTATCAACAAATAACCGCCAGTCACTTGGAACATATTTTTGGCCGAGCCAAAATTTCGCTCTCTTAAGCGTGATGCTAAAAGCTACGATTTCTCTTTTGTTAGCTCGAGGTCTCTTATAAGATCATTAAGCTCAAGTTGATTGTAAAGCTTCGGTGTTAGATCATCTGATGTACTACACATGCTCGAAGATGATATGGGGGGTGATAAAAGGTAAGTACATGGTATATCACACGGAGCTTCAAGAAGTGACTTTCTTTATTGATGTAAAACGGGAAGTGTAAATCCACCTGCAGAAATGGTAGCGTAGGACCATTGCATATGTTTTCCAAAACCGCTTTTACTACACAATTGAGAAATTGCGGTGTTTATTTTTGGTCATAAATTTGCCGCACACATAACAAAATACATCCGGCTCATTTTTGCACGACATTTTTCTAAGTTTTTTGCTCATTTTTTATTTTATATTACTACTTGTCTTTTCTACAATCACTTGTTGAGTAATGCAGATTGTGCAAGGTTTTGCCTTTATATACCTTTTTAAAATAACGAAATTTTTGGCTTTACACAAATTAACGATTAAAAATTTTATAAGTGGGTACTTTTACTTTATCGATCATAAAATAACTAATAACCTACGATTTTCATTTAGCTTGAAGAAAAACTAATAAGACTAGTATGTACCTGATTTCCATTATTCCCATAAAAATTAAAATAAAATAGGCATACTCACAGGTAATTATATTATAATGGACCAGTGTTGACTGAAGTAGAGAAACAACAGGTAGATTTTTTTACTCAAATTTTAGCGTAGAGAATACGGTAAAAATTTTTTAAATTCTTCTAATTTTATATAGGTACTTTTTTAAAAAAAAAAAAATATATGAAAAAAATGTTCTGTACTATTAAGTTATGAGTTCAATTAAGTAAAAAAAAAAATTATGCCTAAGTATTTGCAGTTGAATTCTAGAAACATTTCATATATATAATTTCGCAAAAGAAAAAACTATAAATCGAAATCAAGATAAAATGCATTTGAAATATCTCTTGTATATTTAAAATTTATTTATGCATTTATTCATACATCCTTAAAATAAAAATGTATTTTCTAAACCAACATAAACTTAGAGTAAATCCATATCAATTTCAAAATACTGAAACAGCAAACAAGTGTATAATATTTTTATGTTTACTATTTTAATAAACCAATACGAGGGACATTAAAATACATTATGCATTATTTTACAATGAGTTCATCTTGGGTAAAAATTCATAACTATATTTCTAACATTTTTCTATGTTTGTCTCATAATATTTTTTTTATCAAACTGTGCCTGGATATTTTCTCAATACCCATAAAATGTTGCACAAAAAATAGCATAAACATTTTCATGAATATAAATAGGTACTGATTGTATTAAATGGATGTGTCAGAAGCTAAAAGCCTAACTGCACTTTTCGAAATTTCTCAATTTTGTTATATTACTATCTAATTAGTTGTGAAATCTTATATCTTAAAAATTATTTTGATCTTCTTTTATTTAAATTTTTTCCATAAAAAAAATATATATGAAGAAGTCAGTATAGGGTTCGAATCTCGTTTGATTTTTTTCAGAAGCTACCAGCCATATAATAGGAAAATATACATAACAAAATAAGGCCATAATATATTCCTGTAATATGTATTATTGTGCCTCGCATGTTGTGTCATTTTAAGTTTTTAATATCAATTTTTTAAACAGCACCCATCTACGCTACTTTTTTATTTTGTTGAGTTAGGCCTTTTTGCTTGCGACACATCCAAATGTAGAAAGAAAACGAGAATACTAACTCCGTCCAAATCACAAACACAAATTCATACACGTTTGACTATGAACTTATGAACAAGAAAATTCACATTTCCTGATTTGGTTTAAATCAATAAAAATGTAATAATACACTTTTGTGCATGTGTCTGTGAGTGTTTTCTATAAATATGTTTCCAATAACCCTTGCATGTTTAAGACATATATAGGAATATATTTAACCTAAGAAATACTATAAATATAATTTTTTGTTTCAAGAGTCATGAATAAAGATTTGTTTATTTGTTTGGTAAAAAAATATTACAAGTTCAATATAATTTATTGTAGGTGGGGGGTTTTTTTCCTTAAAAGCTTTTTTATTTGTTAGTATTTTGTCCATGAATAAAATACCTTTGACACAAAACTAAAAAAATATTTTACAATTTATTGTTTTTAATATGTAATGATTGTTTTAACAATATTAAGGACTACAGTGTTACCTTAGTTAACGCAGCCCTTGATAAACACAACTCGTCGATAATGGCAACACTCAAATTCTTTACATTGGTGACTCTGTTAACGCTTCTTTTCAAAAAAAGACCTCAATTAACGCAACTTTACAAGAAAATTTTGTTTTTTTTTCACTTTCGGCTTGTTCTTAATTATGTTTTTAATGAATGAATTCAAAACTACAAACATACGGCTTCGGTATTACCACAAATGCATACCACAATTAAAAAATAACAGGCATTTTGAACTTTGATTTATTTTAACTTCCAATAAAATATTGTTTTAGACACAATACCTTAAAGAACTTTTATGTCGGAATGCTTGGCTGAGAATAACAGCTCTTTGGACCATTTTGTTGGTCTTGAAATAGCTTCTAAAAACTACAGATCACAAACTATATCGAAAATTTTACACCATATTGTTATAAACATGAATCTTTAACTCGATTAAAACTGTCATTACAAATCAACATACATTAGAACATGTATTTTTTTTTTTTTTTTTTATTATAAAACTTTTTTGTGCTTTAATGGATTTTTTTATTTTCGTAAAAATAAATGCATATTTTTAAAATGCTTTGACTTGGTTTGATATAAGCTCTTTATTCCAAAAATGCGAATAGAAATGTTCGACTCAGTTACCGCAACAACCTCAGTTAAGGCAGCAGCCTAAATTTCTATTAGTTGGGCTAACCGAGATTGCACTAAAAATGTATTTGCTTATAGCTGCTTTACACTATCAGACAAGTCTTACGTATTTAAAAAAATAATACAAACCTGTCATGATAAGTTGTTAATGCTTTTTTAAAATTTTCAAACAATAATTAGATCAGGGAAGAATTTTCGAAAAGTACTTAAGACTTTGTGGGATAGTGTATAACGGCCTTTAGAAACATTTTGTAATAAGGTTGCGACCATGATAGAATAAGAACAAGGTATAGTCATTAGAAATTTTTTTCTCAATTTAAAAACCCATATAACGTCAAACAAAAGAAAAGAGGGAAAAAGATGAAAACAAGCATCAAAAAATAAATAAATAAATTCGACATTACAAGCGTAAATAATGACGACTCTCAACAATAAACATACCTGGTAGTTATTATACTATGGATGCAGAGAAAGAGATTCATAAATTTTTGTGCAAAAAATATAAGAATTGGCCCTAGATCGTTGAAAGTTGACACTGAGCATTATATCACGTTCACCACTCAGCGTCACATATTTGTGACAAGGGAGGTTACACAGAAACTCATGTCACATACCTGTGTCGGATTTTTATTGAAATATATTTGCCTCTTATATCGTGAATGTTTGTTGGAAGTTATTTTCTTGTAGCTTTAAGTCTCTAATACAATGTGATATAATTAAAAGTACTGCAGTTTGTGTGTAGGCTGAGGAGTTTTATAAAAAATTTGATTTTTGTTTGAGGCATATCCCATATGTGTGATACATATTTTTGGTTCCTGAGTTTTGCCAGAAAACGCAAAAAACTGCTTAGTGGTGAACGTGATATTGACTAAAAAAAAAATTAAATTTGATAAAAATCATCCACGCCCATCGTATGTACAATCAAAATAAATTTTTCCGCACACAATTTTTCCTATTTAAGCACAAGTGTTCAAATTTGATACATACACTTTCTAGAATAAACAAAATATACATCCCCAGTTTCATCAACATCAGGCCAACCCACAGTCCATATGAGTCTAAAATAAACAAACCTTTTATTCATCAATAATCATTTCTTTGACTGCATCATCTATAATTTATTAAATATGCCAGAAAATGATACAAAACATCAGTGTTGTTAAATTTCTTTTGCACTTTCTGGAAAACAATAACACATACTTTCTGTAATCTTTATTACGTGTTCGTTTTTTTCTTTGGAGAGCGTGCCAATAGGGAGTGCGTCAATTATGCCCTTACCATGTATTAGTATTTTATGGACATTATAAAAATAGCAGTTAATAAGTCCTCATTCCTACTCGTGCCATTTACCTTTTTATATTCAGTCACCCGTTTTTGAATGGCAGTTTTGTACTCGTACTTGACACTCATTCTGGTTTTGTACTTGACACTCATTTTGGAACTGTGGCCTACTGACTTATGCCAAAACATTATTTTGTATAAGATTAATTCATTATCGTCGACTTTGTACCCATTAATATCACAAATCAAAGATCAAATACGTCATGAACTGCCCAAAAAGCACGGCTGGAGCTTAATATAGGTTTATAACTGCATAATCATTGGCCATTTAAGCTTCGAACTTAATTCTGAGTTAGTAATTGTTACTAGTGAATCCAGTTCTTTAAAACAGTCATACAAAATTCATTAAAATGTTGAATTTTCTTATAATTCATCTAAATAGCTACACAATGGGTATATGGTAACTCTGTCACGAAAGGACGTAATTTTTGATATTGCTGCTTAATCTCAATTAAAATAAGAGAATTCAAGTGGAATAAATAATCAAAAAAATAAGTAAAGTGTGTAAATTATAAACAGAATAGTTGTTGACTAAAGTGCTACGAAAAATGCCTTCTAATGTACGAAAAAGTATTAATAATCAAAAGAAAAAGATTTATTGTTTGCAATGCCAAACACCAGTGTTGGACAGTGAAGAAGCTATAGAGTGTGATGTGTGCAAAAAAACTCTCCACTTGTTATGTACAAAGCTTAACAAAGTAGAAATAGAGAAGCTAATGAACGACGATTCTCTCGATTTCAAATGTTAATTTTGTAAGCCTACGGTGGACAATAGTGCAGAGTTTAAAACAATTTTAAAAGAAATGAAAGAGTTGAAAGAGACAATTAACTTTATGTCATCTCAGTATGATGACATTTTGATAGGTGTAAAGCATAACACACAGAATATAAAAAGTTTGCGAAAAGAAAACAAAAATTTAAGAGAAGACGTAAAAAAACTAAAATCTTCTGTTATGTTTTTAAATGATATTCGCGTTAAAAATAATTGCATTATAAATGGAATCAAAACAAATAGTGAGCAAAAAGCTATTGATGTTGTTTTGGACATTGCTAACAAATCTGGTGCTGTGATAAGTGAAGATAAAGTTGAAGATGCTTATTTTATCGGAAAAAAAGGTGTTAATGACAAAGCTTCTGTGGTAGTTAAATTCGTAAACAACAAAAGCAAAATTGAATTTATGAAGGAGAAAAAAAAATTAAGTAATTTCGAAGAAACAAAGAAAGTGTTTGTCAACGACTTCTTGTCAAGAGAATCCCTCGAAGTTTTAAAATATGCTAAATCTTTAAAATCTGTTGGCTTTAACTATATTTACACGTATGCTGGAAAAATTTTTGTGAAAAAAACTGATGGATCAAGACAGATTAGAGTTAAGTATATGGAGGATGTTGATAGTATTTTGATGAAGTTTGCTGGTGGTATACCGAAACGAAATAATGCTCGTACTGGTGATTATGAAAACGCTAATGACGATGATGATGATGATGATGATGAGGAATCCGGTGCCTGCTTTATGTCTCCAAATTAAAAAAAAAAAAAAAAAAAAAAAAAAAACTATTAATTTTTCTTTTATAGTTTCATTAATTATTATAAATTTAGATTACTCTTTTTCTTTTAATTTATGAATTCAAATTATTTTAAAAGTTTTAATTCTTATAATTCATTTATAATTCAAAATAAAAAGTTTTTCAATGTTATCTCCGCTAATGTAAGAAGTGTTTCTTCAATAAACAAATTTAATAAATTTAAAAATCAAATAAGTCAATTATGGCGATTTCTTTTCTGAGAAATATGTTGCATAAATGGTACATGCTCTATCTCTTTTGTGTAGAGCATGTACCATTTATGCAACATTTTTCTCAGAAAAGAAATCGCCATTAGTGAAACTGCCTGAAATAATTGCCATTCAAGAAACTTGGTTCAGAAAACAATATTTAAATTTGTATTCAATTGGGGGGTTTAATGCAATTCATTGCGACAGAATAGATGGATTTGGTGGAACTACAATGTACATAAACTCAAAACTAACATATCGTGTTATTGTAAAAAAAAGTGAAGAAAATTTGGATGTCATTGCTATAGAATTGCCTGAAATTAAAATAAATAATTCAAAACTTGTTGTTGTATCCATTTATCGATCTCAGCGTTGCAAAATTATCGATTTTTTGAGAAAAATAGAACAAATTTTAGAGGAACTGGGTTCAAATTTTACCTTATTTCTTGGTGATATAAATATAGATTTGTTGATGCAAAGCAGATCACAGCAATTACTACGTAATATATTTCATGGTTTTAATATGAGTACCTGTCATGAACATATAACTAGACCCGCAAGTAAAACATGTATAGACTGGATATTTAGCAATTTTTCGAATAAAATATTTGTTCATAGTATTGAAAATACGATTTCTGATCACAATTTTCTTAGTTGTGGTATTTATCTTGACATCGATCTGGATGAAAATTTAACTCTGTGCAGAAAAAAAATAAACTATGAGAAATATGGGTTGATTTTAGATAGGAAACTAAGAGCAATACACGATGATCGACCATCTTTTAATATATGTAAGAATTTTGTACAAATTTTAACTTCTGCTGTTTCGGAAAGCACAGAAACTGTGTCAAAATCATGCAATATACGATATAAAATTGCTCCTTGGATGACAGAAAACTTATATAGTTTGATATGCTTTAAAAATAATCTTCTAAGAACTAGAAGGAAAAATAGAGACAGGTCAAATATCTGCGAACAGATAAAAAACATCAGTAAATTTATAAAAAATTGTAATAAGAAACTCAGAGATGACTACTATTTACACAATTTGAGATCTTTTGGAACAAATGTTAAAAAAACATGGCACTTTTTAAACAATGAACTCGGTCGATGTAAAAATCCACAAAACGAATTAATAGATGATGATGGCAACAGTATTTTAACAGATGAGGATAAGGCTAATGCTCTCAATGTATATTTTTCTGAATGTAGCCATAAATTAGTTAACAATATAAAATGTTACCCCAATGATAATATTAATATGTTTAGAACTCTGGTACCTGAAAGCTGTTATTGGAATTTAACTCCAGTTTGTCAAGCTGATGTAGTAAGCATAATTGAATCCCTAAATCCGCATAAAGGTGTTGGATATGACAAAATAAATGCAAAAATGTTGGTTGTAAGAAAAACTTTGGTTTCTGATGTACTGGTTGAAATTTTTAATAACATGATTGCAACTCGAAAGTATCCAGATATTTTAAAGATTCATAGAATTGTACCTATACCTAAAAAAACAAATTCAAAGCATCTGGCTGACTTTCGGCCTGTTTCAGTGTTATCAATCATTGATAAAATTTTTGAAAGCATAATATTTAATCAATTAACTAATCATCTTCATTCGAGAAGTATTTTATATGAAGGTCAGTATGGCTTCACAAAGGGTTCAGGAACGGAAGAAGCAATAGTAAATGTTATAGAATATATTTGTGATGGAATTGATGCCGGTTTTAAAGGTGTGGCTGGCGTATTTTTTAATTTTTCAAAAGCATTTGATTTAGTTCAACATAGTATATTACTAAAAAAATTAAAAAACATTGGAGTAGCGGATGAAACGATGTTTCTTTTTGGTGATTATCTAGATAACAGATTTCAGTTTGTGCAAATAAAAGATTCAAAAAGTAATTTGTTACCTGTTAATTATGGTGTCCCTCAGGGAAGTGTATTAGGACCGTTACTTTTCAAAATTTACATAAATGATTTGAAAAACATTAATTTTTATGGTAAATTAATAATGGTTGCTGATGATATTTGTTTGTTTTATAAATATAAGCACGAAAAGGTATTACGAACGCAGATAGAATATGATGCTGCGATATTAGCGGAGTTTACTCGGTTAAATAAGTTAGTGCTTAACTCAGCGAAAACGAAATTTATAAGATTTCGGCCTCATGCGAATAGAAACGAAGAAAAAATGGCTGTTCACGTGGATGGGTCTCTTATTTGTGAATCAAACGTTGTCCAATATCTAGGAATGCAATTAAGCTACAACTTACGATGGGAAGCTCACATTACAAAGGTCAAAGGAAAAATATCAGCGGCAACAGGAATACTGTATAAATTTAAGAACAAACTAAACACTGAAGTCAAATTAATGATTTATCATTCCCTTGTACACTCTAACCTAACATATTTGCCACTAATATATGGCCTCGCTAAAAAGTTTGCAATCAGCACAAAACAAAGCTCTTAAAACAGTCTTTAACTTACCATCGCGTTATTCTACTATGAACTTATATAAATACAAGGCTATTAATATCTTGCCAATCCGAGGTCTATACAAACACCAAATGCTATTATACATTTTTAAAGCTTTAAGAGGATGTAGCCCAAAATCAATTAAATTCAACGTAAATATCACAAGAACAGGTAGAAACACGAGGCAAGCAAATAATTTGCAAATTGCAAGATGTCGCATTGAATTAACTAAACAACGAATTACGTTTGCTGGACCAATTGAATACAATAATTTACCGATAAGATTAAAAAATATAGCAGTTTTATCATCCTTTAAAAAGGAACTTAAATTGTACTTGTTGAGTAACCTAGAAACACTTCTACTCTAATCTAAACATTTTATAATTTTAAATATGTATAATTTTATTGGAATATATATGTAAATATAATTTAATATTGTAAATATAAAGTAAGATATTTAATATAATGATATTGCCTCTACAAAGCCTATATGGCGCTGAGGCTTTAAATATGAAACGGATATAATATTAAATTGTAAATAAAAAAAAAAAAAAAAAAAAAAAAAAAAAAAAAAAAAGGAATTTTTTTTCCTAAATTTAAAAAATTTAAAGCATAAAATTTACCAAATAAAATTTATACCATGAAAAGCAAATTTTGTTTTTATACTGAAGATAAAAATATATGTATTTAATACAAGAATCTACGTAATATCAATTGCCTTTAGTTACGAGTAGTTTCCAAGTTTATAGAAAACATATGAAAGGATTACACATTTAACATCTTTTGTGGAAAAACATAACACTAAAAAATTTGAACCCTAAAATAAAAATGAAACAAAAGGACACCCAAATGACTAATAAAGCATAATTTAATGGAGCTTTTCTATATGGACACACATAAACAAGTACCAGAAAAAAATGACTGAAACTAAATATATACACATACATTTACAATCTATTTATATATATAGACATATACATATATGTATATATAAATTAATTTGCGTTTGCTGGTGTGCTTGTTTGTTTGCTACATATCGAGCAATATTTTCGAATGTATAATAAGCGACAATTTATCGCAATTTGGGCTTTTGCTTCAAACAGTTCACCAGTATCAGTTGCCGTTTAAGCGCAGGGTTTATTTTATGGTTTGCTTTGTTTTTACATTTTTAGTAAATGCAAATTTATCGTAAGCGACACTGCGAGTTATTATTTTCGAAAATAATTGTAAAACAGAAGATCTTAGAGGATTAATAAATAGAACGGTGATATTCAAACCAATGATTAAAATTGCTTCGGTAGAAGCAAATGAATATTCACCACATACAAAGTGAGTACTTAATATCTTTAAGTATCAAAACTATAAAAGCTTCAGCTTTTAAACCTCAGAGGATCAATAATTGCATTATCAGGCTGAAAGTTTTCTTGGTTGAAGCAGGGGGAAGCTACTGCCATCCACTCACAAATCAAATTATTTGTATAGCGTCTTAAGAAAACAATAAATCTGAGACAACTAAGCATTACAAGAATGAAAATAGTTGCAATCTGCATTACAGGCTGTAATATTTTCTTGGTAGAATCATAGAGAAAGTTAGCCCCTACGATGTAAACATTTTTATTCGCCTTTTTGAAGAATTGCAAGTTTATGGGTGTTGAATCATTATGAAGGTTATGGATATAGATAAAGATTAATTTACCACTTCGTACATCGTTTATGCAGACTTACTATAAATATAAATTCAGTGATCATAATTTTCGTATTAATGGCTTGGCCAAACTAAAAATGTAAGATATATTAAATAAATAAAAGTTTTTACAAAAAAAAAATTTTAATTATATTACTTGAATGAGGGATGCTAAAGCGCACCGGGTTATACTAGTACACATGTAAAACACAACATCCAATTTACAAAAACTAAAGCAGTAGCAAAGGCTTCAAAACAAAATAAACATAAAAAACTCTTCCTGTTTTAAATAAACAATAGTTTATTATGCACATACACATAAGTAAATATGTATGTATAAAATAAAATGGCTACAGGCACAAACGGATATACACAACTATATTTGGTTTTTTTTTATAAAAACACTAAATTAACCAAAGAGTAAAAGACAATGTACTTCACTCATACACTGGCACTACAGTAGTATGAGTTCCATACTTACATATTGTACACATGTATATCATTATAATCCTAGCATGATTTTGGTATTCTCTTTTTTTATGGACAAGTCCGGGAACTGCAATAAACTAAAAAAAAAAACAACTAAAAAGGGTTTAAAACTTATACACACGCACTGTATAAATATTTCATTTTCCAACTCACTCACTCTCTCGTCTTCTGTTTTATAAAAGGTAAAGTAATTGCTTGTTGTTGTTGCTGTTGGCAAATAAAGTGTGTGTTTCCTTTGCGGCACCAAAACCATCCTGCTGCACTTGTTCGTTGGTCGCTTTTGTATTTGTTGAAAATCTGATAATAATATTTTTTGTCTGCAATTTTTTTCTTTATCATAATAAAACAATATATCATCAATATGTGTAGAGGTACAGCTTTTAATTTATTATATATGGCAGAAAATGTAAAGGATACAAAACAGAAAATTTATCATGTTTGCCTGATAAAATCTATATTTTTTGTATATATTTTAATTAGCATGACTTTAAAAAGGAGTTGCATATAAATACGTTCATACATATGTATGCATTTTTTTAAGATATGGTGAAGGTTTTAGTACTAGCAGTGTTTAAAAATGCTTGACTATTTTTAATGTTTTTGTAATTGCTTAACTTAACTTAAGAAAAAGAACACAGCAAAAGCAAAAAGCAAAAGCAAACGCAGAAAAAGTGAGAGTAAATAATTTATTTATTCTCACCATGTTTATGTTCTCAGCTTAAAAAGCCAGCCAAGCAACCACTTGAAAAAAAAAATTGCTGTTGCTGTAAGTAATAAGTTTTTGTTTATTTTTTTTTTTGCTTTGGCTTAACTGTAAATTGATGTGCTTAAATTCAGCGAGTATTAACTTCTTTGCTGTTTTTGACTTCATTGCTGTTGCTTGCTGTTGCAGGCGTTAGTTTCATAGAATAGGTATATACATAATTACATAACACAAAATAAACAAATTAGTTTAAAAAAACGTGTAGTTTCATTTATGTATGTATGTACCTATTTATTAAAAAAAAACGCAAAATACCAAAAAAATTCGAAACAAATTCGTTCATAATATATTAAGTTCCAGCAACAGCAAAGAAGTTAACTTGCTGACTTTAAGCGCATCAAAAGCAAAAAAAAAAACAATCAAAAACTTAATACTTACAGCAACAGAAAATTTGTTTTCTTAAGTGGCTTCTTTGCTGACAGATTTAGCAGAGTACATGCACATAGCGAGTTTAAACAAATTATTTACTCTCTTTGTTTTGCTTTTGCTTTTTTGCTTTTGCTGACTCGTTATCAAAGAGTTAAGTAAACACTTAGACACACAGTTTTTTAATTTGCTGCAAAAAATGTAAACAAAGCAAAAATGTGCGACTGTTGCTATTTTAAAGCAAGCAATTTAAACACTGAGTACTAGTTGATAAAGGAATGCATTATTTAAAGTCATTACATTATAAAATAGCAAAGAGTTATGTAAAAAAAAAAACGAATAGTAAATATACAAATATAAAATATAAAAATCTTGCATCAATACCTTTGACCTTTTGCCTAATACAAAGCAAATAGCCTCAGAATATTTTTTGAACTCGACTTCAGTTGCATGGTCTTATAAACTTTTTATACTTTCCCTGCTGTTTGAGTAATAGTATCTCCAATGATATAATACATAAATCGGTATCCCCAGGATAACTTGGAATTCAAATTTCTATGGTTTTCATGGACAATTCAATATGTCTTAAAATCAAATTTTTCAGGAGAGCCGAAAAACCATCCTGTATCAAATTATGGGCTAGGTCTTGAACTTGTTAAACTCGGTTATTATTTAAAAAAATCGGAATTGGGACATACGCGGTTGACCTTGAAAACCACAGAATTTACATATCGTCAGCTCATTACTGGTTTGACCTACTGACCATTTTTAAAAAAAATGAGTTAGGTATGAGGAATATATTTTTAGAATACCCTCTTTCTAAATCAAAAACCTGTTTCGCGAAAATTTTTATGGTTTCTGAGATATAAAGCATTAATTTTGCTGCATATCAACTGTTTCAAAATCTTTTAAGTACTGTTTTGCTCTACAAGCCATTGTTTGGCGATTGCAGCAAATTCTTCATACAAAAACGTACAAAATATATTTTACTGTTGCTTTGCTGCATAGACCTATATAATATAATAATAAGAACATAAGCAAAAGCAAAATAAAATGACAACAAGAAAATAAATTTGGGAAAAATAATTTTATAAAATAATAACAACCTCGTGTTAATAAATAGTAAAAATTTATAAAAAAAAAATATAAAAATGGAATCTTCTTCACCAGCTCCTACACTTCCAGATGAAATTAAGTAAGTATTATTTAAATTTTTACCATATTAAGATATTTGTTTAAATTTTTAATGCTTTTAGAATGATTTATGAATACCTTGAGGATGATGAAAATTGGACCGATTCTTACCTATATGACACATCTTTAACTCAAAAGCTACCGTTTAAATGTGCGTCAAACCCTCCACAAATGGAAAACAATAACAGGTACATACTTGAATATTATTTTGTTTTATTTGAAAATAAAAGTTCATTACTTATATACATTCATATGTTATTCAAAATCCTTCCTTCGTCATCAAAGAAAAGGCAAACAAACCCTGAACTGTGGGAACGTAACGTAAGAAAACGGCTTCGAGAATCTGGACAAGCTTACCTTTCTATAAATAAGAAAGAATCTCCAGCAAAAACTCCTCAAAATAAAAATCGAATTAACTCAACCGCAATCAAAATGTTTATTAAACAAAATAATATTGATACCGTAATACAAAAGTTTTCAGAACCAGGACATTCTTTAATTCAAGAAGTGGACTGTGTTCATGGTGTTATTGACCGGTACTTAAAGAATATTGAAATTCATAGTCCTCTTCATTTACTAAATTTGCTTAAAACAATGCCAAATAATAAAACAAAATTAAAAGTTATGGAAATGCTTCCGGAAGATTTTCGCACATACTCGTTGGTAGCAAATAAAATGGACTTTCGACAAGTCCCTTTTGCTAAAATTAAAGTACTTCTATACAGTAAAAATAATGATTTACATATGTATACATTATAAAACTTCGACGAGAGAGGAAAAATATAAAAATACAATTTTGGTTAAGTCTGCATCAAAAAATTGTTTGAAAACTCCTGAGAATTTGTTGACGCACGTTTTGAAAATATCGAAACCATCAATTATTTCCAGCGATAAAAAGAGAGACATAAAAGACTTGCTTATATTTCTTCCACATGTTGATAAAAGTTATTATAAAAATTTACTCAATATTTAGTTTTAAATTTTAAGTGTTTTTTCTTGATTCTATTTTACTTTTGTATTATTTAAGTTGTTTACTTTGTGGCTTTTTATGTACCTTTTCATAACAGTAGAACTGTTTTTTCTGTTTTTGTAAAATAAAACCAAATAAAAAAAAAATTTCATTAATGTTGACTTTTTATTAGATTGTAAATATAGAAACATTCATCTCAACAATAAGTTACTCAATACACAGCAATAAGTATACGTATGCAGCATAAAAAGCCATTTTTTAAATTTTTTTTTAGAAAAGTGGCGTATGCGGCACAAAACAATATTTTTCATTTTCAAAAAAATACTTTTAAATTCTAACTTTATTCATGAAAGTGAGCAAAAATTTACATTTTTCTTCATAACATATACCGGAAGCAGTGGTAAAAATATAAAAAAATTCTATCGGGTACATTTTGAGAAATCTTCATGCAAATCTTCTTTGTCGTTTTTCTCCACTCCGACTTTTTGGCATATGCGCCAAACCAATTCTGAGCTGACGATATGTTTTTTCTTTAAACCTTCAACATAATAATTAACAGCCAATAGCGTTGTAAAAAATGTTCAGTTTCTCAAAAAAAAAAAACTTTGATATCAAAGCAAAAATGTGTTAAGACCTCCTTACCGATACGTAAATATTCAATGGTTGGAAGAAACCAAAGTGAAAATTTATATAATTTAAATAAATTAAAATTAATCAAGCTCGAGGCTATTGTTTCTTTGTAAAGAAATTTTGGTTTTTATTTTATTCTTATATCGTTGAAGATCATCATCAGGGATTTTTTCAGTGAATTTTCATATATACAAAAACTTAAAAATATGTTGTGCACTCATCCAAAACATCTTAAGTTACACTCATGTCGATTTATAAAAATTCACTGAAAAATCCCTGATTTGTACTTACATCCAGAGGAAAAAAACATGTTTAAATATGGTCACATCCGACAAAACTATTTTTGAAGAAAATTTTAAACATACCTTGGTTAATTTAACCATACTATTGTCACCGACAACCATATTATGGTTAAATAAGTCCTCCATAACGCTTTTAGACAGGACGCTAAACCATTGCGAATTTTGTCATAATTTTTGGAATATATGGCCTTTATGTCGTATTTAAATATAATCAATGTTTTTTAAGGACACGCACAGTTTATGCATCTTTATAAAATGTTTATCCAAAACGCATTATTATTGCATCAAATGACTTTAATTAGCTTGAAACAGTAAAATTTACCAATTTTTTCAGTTAAAATATGCCCACTTCACTATTTCTTTAACTATAACTACTTTTTGAATTGAAAACAAAACTTACTTCAGCGGCTTATTTTCACAAAACTGAAATGTGGTTCGACAATTTCGCAATAATTCACGTAACAATAGAGCGAATAACGGAATAATGTGACAAACAAACATGCCAGGCTATTTGACATTGGCCAAATAGAACCGAAAATATTGAGACTTAAATCTACCCGCACAATCGATGCATCACGGTCTGAAAGGGATAAAGATGGCACAATCATATTATGGTTGCCTCCGACATGTTTCGGATAAAAATAACTTAAATATGTTTAGCATTTATAACAGCATGGAAAAGATGAATATACAATTGTTGATTTAAAAACAAATTATTGTCATATTTAACCATAAACTGTTTAGAGGCAACCATATGGCTTCTTGATGGAGGACTAATTTAAACATGTTTTTTCTCTGCGTGTACAAGTAACTGTAGCCAAATTTGTAGCTAATCCAATTTTTAATATTATTATTTTCAACAAATAGAATCTGGGAATTTTAGTTATCATGTTGAGTTTCATTGTTCTTCTTAATTTTTATAATTATTAATTCGTATGTATATTCTTAGTCAAATTACAATTAAAAAAGCTTTTATACTTTAATAGTCTTATTCCTTCAATATTTTCCAGATATATTTTCTATGCACTATCACAATTTTGGTTGTTTGTATATTTCTATTAGAACACACATTCGAATTAATATAAAAATGTATAATAATAATAAAACTCAACATGAGAACTAAAATTCCCAGCTCCTATTTGTTAAAATAATTAAGGTAAATACAGTTATAAGATACAAAGAATGCTGACGAAGGCCGTAGCGGGCCAGAAAATGCATTACATTCTGCTGGTATCTAATAGTTGTCTAATTTTTCTGTCCAATTTACTTCATTGCTAGTCAAAGGATAGCAATGTAAGCTTCGTAATAGAGATATACAAACAAGCAAAATTGTGATAGTGCAAACAAAATATTCTTGGAAAATATTGATGGAATAAGACGATTACAGTATAAAAGCTTTTTAAATTGTTATTTGACTTAGAATACAAATTCGAATTAATATACAAATTTATTATTATTTTTGTTAAAAAATAAAGTCAGGTACCCCAATTTCTATATCCCCAAAATTATGACCCTTAACCTCAAAAAAAAAATCATGTTATATGTATCGCGTTGTAAATATTATTGTTCTCGAAATTGGTTACTAATATACAACAAGTACGAGTGGAAACTCCAATAAAAATATTAGCAGTAAAATTTGGTAAAAATGGCTGCGGTGTCAATACAACAAAACCGGTCAAATGTGGAGAAGTATGCGTCGCACCAAATACATTTCCTTGTATCTGGAGAATAGCAGGAGACAAATTGAATATATATATAAGATCCGGCAGAGCCAAATGTAGCACTTTTTCTTGTTTTGTAATAAGTTTTAATTTGGTATTTATATTTATTTGATCCTTATGTGAATAGACATTTAAATGGCCCTGAGGCAGCGTAATGATTCACTTCAATTCATATAAGTACCTTAAAAATAGAACACTAGCGGAAATCATTTTTACATTACTACTATTCTGGATGCAATATTAAATTTTTAACAAAACTCAACATTTTTTCGCTTTAAGTTTTAAGTTATTATTTTCAAATATCGTAAAGAAACCTTTTTTACAACTTACTTATGTAAAATTTTGTGTATAAAATGTATGTACAGCGAAACCACCATAAATGGCTAACATTAGTTTAAAAACGTTCAAGGCTTTTTAACCCATTATTATCACTATCAAATACGATTTAATGGCATTAACACCAAATCACTAAAGGCCATGCTAACAATCAGTCACATAAACACTTTAGCCACTAACACCACGGACACTCCTTCCAAAAATACATAATAAAGAATATTAAAGACGCGCAGCAATAATCAGGATTCAAGAGAATGTAAAATAAAGCTGAAGGATTTACCACTAAACAACCATGCAGCCATTTAACCATTCATTTATTCTTCCTTCCATCCATCTACAAAGCCAGCCAACCAGGCAGCCATCATCCAGCCTTTCATTTGCACGCTTGGTCGTTCACTTAGAAATAGAGAAATGATGACGGCTTGTCGCTTAAAACATATTGATGGTATTTAGAAAGCATCTTTACATAAAATTGTCACAAAATTACCCTTAGGATACGGAACAGGCGTAGACAAAAAAAAAGTATTTATCTTCTTCATTTTAGTACAGAAGAATACTTTCTTTTTTCTTCTATATTTCACTTAAGGCATGTTTATGTAAACAACAGGCCTATCCTAAGGCTGGGTGTTACTGTAACTGATCCATTCATCTAGCCAGCCAGACAACCAGCCTGTTTGTCATTCAGTCGTTCACTCATTCAATGAGTTTTTTTTATTTATTCATTTATTCGCTTATAACAGCATCGTCCATTTATCTATGCACTTATTTACTCATTCACTCACTTTTGCTCAAACTCATAAAACATCTGTTAGATGTTCCAAGCCTTTTGTCCATTAACGACATGCCAATGGTTGTCACTTAAACTATATAAAAGTATTTAATATCTAAACGAAAACCAAAATAAAAAAGCTTTTGTTTTAAGCTGTTAAACAGCAACCCTCATCTATACAATTTCAAGTCCTTTTCATGTGCTCCAAATCTCAGTCAAATGCTGTTTTCTTTAATAGAATGTGTTTGAACTAGAAGTATGAAGTTTTGTGCATGTCGATTTATATTTTACATATAGTTTGTTTGAGTATTTGTATTTTTATTTAACTGCTCAAATAAAATATATTTATCTTTTTTTAAACTTTATCTTTAGAGCACTATTTCCATTATATTGCATTGTCTTCGAAGAAAAATGTTTGATTTTGAACATGAAAAATTTCTTTTAAAACACTATGATATAGTAACCATTAAACGCAAAACCACCATAGTAGAGAGGGGCCAGTTCCTTCACCTGTCTACTTTCTGTTCATTGAAGCGTTGTGTACAATGCAAAAAGGACAATTTAAGAGATATTTAGATATAATAAGTTATATCACACATTTAGTTCAAAAGTGACTCAATTTAAAATTTGCATTTTTCGGGTTTATATGATTATGGTTATATGGTTTATTTTTTTAGCAACAGTTAAGAACAACAAAATAGACTGATATTGTTTTTATAGATTAATAAGTGTATTGTGCATAGTTTTAGCATATAAACCTGAAAAATTAATATTTAAGTTGAGTCACTTTTAAACTAGGTGTGCGATTTTTGTATATATGACAATAACGAAATATATTGAATATGATGAAAATCATTATAATACTTCTCTAATACCAAATGTGACCATTAAATTTCTGCTTTTAGAAATCTATTTAATTATTTAACAACGAGATTTTTTGAATTGTCATTAGAAATTCAGTACTTTCTTGATTCAAGAAGCCTCTAGGATCTTATATAAAACAGCTTGGTAGTAACAAGACCATGGTAATAACAACTGAAACTAAAGATCAATGGATAAAAATTCCCATATAAAAATTAATTTACTAGAGAATCATGCACTCTTATTGAAAATCAATGACCAAAAACAATACCACAACATCTGTTAAATATAGCGGTTTATAGGCTATTCCAGCGAAAGGTCTAATTATTGCATAACGCTAGCAAGAAAAAAAGTTTGTATTTTGGGGCCATATTGTTCAAATGTTTCCCCATTGTTACTTAATGTAAAGCTACTGAAAGACCTATCGAGCCTACATGTTTTTTCCAAATATTATATTTTCCAATCTATTGTACCCAAATCGGGTCATATAAGCAAAGAAGTGAACCCACACCATAACACGGAAAAGAGTCCCATCCCATAATCTTACCACCACCATGCTTCACGGTATTTTTAGTGAACCGTTAATGAAATTCTTTAACCGAGTCCGTGCCACAGTTCCATTTCCAACATCGGATAATCCAAAGTCATCAAATAAAATCCTTAGAATTACTAGATCCGACCCTTGTCATATTAAATATGCAAATATCTACAGAGATCTAAAGGGTGGTCCAACCAAAACGCACAATGTTATATGTAAATATAGCAAAAAGTTTGCAGATAATTATATCTTAATATATTTCATTATGCAAAAATTATCCGATGGTCCATATTTACAATGACTCTGAGACATCTCATCCTTTAGCTCTTAAATTATTATTGTCTTATTGACGTTCACTACTTCTTTTAAATATCTCCAAAAAAAATAAGCCCAACGGTGTCAAATCACATCATCGTGGCGGCAAATTAATATCGCCACGACGTGAGATAACACGGCCATTGAATTTCTCGTGCAAAAGAGCCATTGTTTCGAATGTTTGGAATAATATATTGTCCAGGTGCATATCCCCAATCAGTGATGTTCGTGAGATGTTCCATTCTTGGGCATGATGACGAGTTGAGCTTGACGGTTCTTTTACCACACTATCGCGATTAATCGCAATGTTTTCCGCAAAACGAACTGGGAATGAATATGTACAGGTGTTTTCACATTTCCTACAGACCCAGTTCGCTGAAATGTATTTTGATTTAAACGCCCATTTTCGTAAAAGGCTTCAACAATCTTAATGCGGTGCTCAAATGTGTACCTTTCTATGGTTGAATTTGTCAAACACTGAAACAAAGATATGTCAAATTAAGTTGTGCAAAAAACTCGACGTTAAGGTGTGACTCACAATTAACATCGTGCATTATGGTTGGACCACCCTTTACATGTGCCATCAGTAAAAAAATTAGATTAAAAAGAAATAAATGGTAGAAAACTGAGAAAATTGCGCTTTTCTATATACAATAAAGTGCGTAAAACTAAAAATACTGGAACAACAAAATTATGTTTTAAATTATTTTTTAGTCTAGGCCATGAAAATCAAAATTAACTCTAACTGTGCAAATTTTTTACCTCAACGATTTTAAATCTATTAAGTATTATTGCGATTTTTATCTATAATCGAAATATGACTTCAATCTAAAATACAATAAAATTATTTTATTGCCCTGAGAAATGGTGTGAAATCATAGACACATCTTTAACTTTTTGCCTTATTGAATTGGCCAATAAATTTTTGTGATATTGATTAGAGTTTCTAAGTATGTTGATTATTATCAACAGCTACATATGTGTAGAAAATGTTTACACATAAACACTAACACTCACTTACTGACTTACTTCCCCTACATATAAAGTAACTCACCCATACACATAACGCAACAATTCACACCATTTAGATAGTATTTATAAGGATTAGGATTTTCTGTATCAGTATTTTGGTTTTATATGTAAAACCTTGAATGTATTAAGTATTATTGGTTTTAAGGCTCATTTTTATGTTTGCTTGTGTTCTTTTTTTTTATTTTTGCTTATGGTTTTCTATTGCCTAAGAGAAAAACAGACAAAACAAAACTTCGAAATATTTTATTTCAAAGCCTTTCTTTTGTTTCATTACTGTATCTGTCTTTTTATACCCACACGACAGTAGTGGAGAGGGCTTTTTTTTAATTTGTGCTGATGCTATTGGTCCTGGACTCAGAAACACTTTCTGAGCGATGCCCATACGTACGGCTGGCTGGCTGCCCATTTAAACAGATAAATTGATTAAATTTGGGACATCGGTTTTAATTGTACCAAGGAAACAAAGGAATTCAAAATCTTGAAAATCGGTCCATTGTTTCACAAAGACTCATTATTGTTTAAAATATGCCCCAAAAAATCAAAAATTTCTCATTTGAAAACCAAATATTCAACAATTTAAAAACATTTGCATTTAAAAAAACAATCTTAAAATTATAATCGGAAAAGCCCAAACGCCTATTAAGAAGCAAAAACGAAGTTACATAATGAGGGTAAAATCTATGTGAGGGTTACTTGTGGCGAATATTGACATACATATGAGATTTTTTGTCTTAAAGGGATTTCAGGGACAGTCGCTAAATTGTTTATTAGAGTTAACATTTAAAAGGAGATGGAAGCTTTGGGCATGTTTGAACCGATTCATAAGGAATGTAATTTGCAATTTGCAGTAATATATTTTTGCGGCGAGTTTAATCAAAATACCAACTTAATTAAATGGTTTACAAAAGTCTAAATAGGAAGGAAGTTTTTATGGTTAATATGTGAAATAATATACCGATTCTCACCATTAACATAGACTTCAACCTTAGTACAATTAAAATATATTTACCAAATTTGATAAAATTATGTCCAAATTGCAACTTGTACTTTGCGCAAAAAGTTAGCATGGACAGACAACCAGCCAGATGGACGGATGGACATCGTTAGATCACTTTCAAAAGTGATTCTGATTCGGTCGGTTAGCTAAAGGATTGATCCAGATTTTTCTTTAATTTTTGCTTGTATAGATATACAATTTTAAAGTTTAAAATAACATTTATCTTTAATGACAACCTGCGTTGGCTTACAATTTTAAAGTTAAAATTAAATGTTGATGACGAAATTTAAGCAACACGTTACCCAACGTACATATAGATATTTAAGAAATAAAAACCAGAATTTTGATAAAAAAAAAATTGCTGCGAAAGCTCTTGCAAGCATCTAAAAATATTTTACATGTACCAAAATATGCCTCAAAAAGGCAAAATATGCGCTATAAACTTAAAAAAATGCTGCAAAAATACTCTTATAACTAAATTATGCAAAAAAAAATACTGTAAAGGGTAAAATTTGCAAAAATATGCACTAACAAATCGATGCAAAAACTTATAAACAGTTCTAAAACGGATAAATATATTGTTTCTACCTTCATTGGTCGCACAAGGAAAAACACGCAATTGCATATTTATTGTTTCCCTGGTCATGACAAAAGGTTGTGCTGGTAGGTCCAGAATTAACAAAAGGTCCCATATAAGCCCCCATCCTAAAATCACTTAAAGTCAATAAAATCGCATATATGAAATTTTTTTATATGAATATTAACTTAGTAAAATAATTTTTTTCTGGAGAGTCCATGAAAAGCTCATGGCTTCCAAATGTGGTACACTATCGACAATTTGTTTTAAAATAATGTGGTGTATGGTAACTTTTCTTTATTACTTGTTTTATTTGGGGTTTTGATCATTAGTATTTTAGCCAGTTATTGAAAAATTTGCTATTTGGGGTTTTTGCTTTTTTGTGGTGTTTTAGCAAATTAATGGAAAGTCATGGTTACTATGAGGGGTGGAAATGAAAAGAATGCCATTTTGTTAGTTCGTTTAAAATTTGAACGATATCTTATGAAATTTGTTGTTGTTTGTTTTCTTCAAAAGTTATTATATTTATTTTGTGTTAAATTGTTAATTTCTTTATAAAAATTGTAAAAGTTGATCAAAGATGATAACAAGCATTGTGGAAAACATTTTAGTGAATATGTGAAAAGTTGTAATTAAAATGGGATTTGTTGTAAACTTATTGATTGTGGAACATAAAGTTTTATTAACAATGATGGCAACAATTTGGTTTTTCTTCTGTCTTGTTTTTGACCAAAGAATTTAATATATTTTTCGTTAATTTTTTGTTCAACTTAAGTTTTTTAAAACAAATAAATTTTCTTTTACTTCATTAACAATTTAAATGAAATTTTAAATAACGTTTATGATAATTTTTATAAGTTTTAAATACAATTTTAAAAAATATATCTTAAGAATACTATTTATGAATAATAATGTTTGAGGCAATTTTTGCAAATGATTTTTCTACTGAAAATGTATTGGTTTTAGTGATGGACGATGGACATCGATGTTTTAAAAACATTCGATATAAGGTAACGATACATCGAATAAATCCGATGTTTTTTTACTCATCGACATCGAATGAGCATCGATGTTTTTTATTCAATGCAGCGAAACGAAGAATTTAAACTATGTAGCATATAATACATAATAAGCAACTATTTTAATACATTGTACTTGCCAATTTGGAGATCAAAGCAGAGAAGAAATGATCCTTCACTGCGTTTTTCCTTAGTTTATTTGAATTAAATAAATATCAATATTGCTAGAAGTATGACTTTGATATATGTATATGTTGGCGATTCTTTAATTAATATGTATTGATGATTTTTATTCCAATAAAGCATTTTTAAAAACAGACACACTGGGCACAATATGCTCTTCTTTATTATTTATTATTATGCTGAAATTATTAAGTCATAAATGGATGTCGGAACTAAAATTTTAAATTGTTAGTGTTTTATTTAGTGATCCCAGCAAAAAATTTGCTTACAAAATAAGCAGTAAAATAATGAGAACTTGATGAAGAGAGTAATTATTTTTCTACTAGAAAAAGTACTTATTTTTGTTCGCGATGTCCCAAAAGTAATCCTTTATAATTTGGCCAATTACAACCTAGAAAATAATATCTTTTTTTTATACTTAAAAGTTGTATAAAAATGTGTAGTAACCAAAAGAGACAAGAAATAAGTACTTTCAAATAAGCTTTCAAAAAGGTTAACAAATTAAAATTGTTCTGAAATCTTATGTAATTGTTGTTGAAAAAGTGTACACAATAATAAATTTTTCGAAATGTAAGAAAATATTTAATAAAGAGTGCTTTTGGTGCACAAAATCATTTATAGCTCTAACACTGCAATAACAATGTGTGTATTTTTATATGTAAATATACGGGCCTGTCACAGAAATCATTTACGATCGAAAGTTTTTTTTAACTCCGAGAAAGCTTCTTCAGAAAACGAAAACCGATAAATTTTCTCGGAATGAAATCACTTTTAATTTTTCGATTGAAAAAAAGTATTTGTTTTGGTTTGCACAATATTGCCACATTTAACTTAAAATAGCAAAATTAAAATTTGTCGGAATTACGAAAATCGATCGAAATGAAAATACGGATTCAAAACCATTCCGAACTATTTCTGTGACAGGCCTGATTATGTTCTTTAAAAAAAACATCGTTAACATTAGATTGATATCACTAATAGTATGCTAATAACAAAAATATATTGTGTTGGTAATTTTGGAACATATTTATGTATATATTTACATACATTTGATTTATTTTTGGATTTTCCATGTATTTCACATCGAAATTATTTTTAAAATTTTATAATTATATCGGATATCTAACAAATACTAATATAATATATTGCAAATTGATTTTAAAAATTATTTAAAATCATAATAATAACTTATTTATGTCAGTATACCAAAGTATTTTTTTGTAATGTATAATTATGACTTATTTAAGATATAATAAAAAAGTTATTATTTTATATATAGGAATATAAATTTTTGGCGAATACGAATATCCTGAAATCTGAAATTTAGCGCCAATCAATATTTCAAGTTCAATTGAAAAAAATCTCCCGTTTGCGGCAATAACAATAAAATGAAGAGAAAAAAAACTGCCACACTACTAAATATATATTTAACATTACTTCATGACTTCGCACCTGAATGACACTACTAAACATTTTTAAATTGTTATACTGACATGGAGAAAAGAAAATAAGAAAAAAATATTTAGGGGCAGCACCGACGAGTGTTCCGAGCGAACGAATGTTAATTGGTGCGGGACTTATTAGCACACAGCCTCGCAATAGGCTTAAAGGCTTCAAAACTTATTTTTGAAGATCAATATTGCTCTTATGATATTTGATTACACATGTTGGCAGTATAACGCGTTCCGGAAACATTTTTTCGCACTAATTTATAAACAAAATTAAAAGTTATGCAACAATTTCAATGAAAAGGTCTCAATTCGTTTGGAGTATATTTTGTTACATCATGCTGAAAAAAAACTGGTTCGTTGTATTATTTTTATCTTTTCTGAAGTCTTAAAAGCAAAATAATAAAAAACTTTTAATAAAATTTTTATTTTTTGGGTCAACATTTTACCCAAAAATGTTTTTTTTTTTTTTTTTTTATGCTGAATATGGAAATGCCTATACTATATGTGGTGAAAGAACCTTTAATTTTTACATAAGGCTAAATCGCTTAAAAAAAATAAACGGAGTGCAGATTCGTGTTTAGCGTTCAAAATAACTAAAGAAACAACGAAATTTGTAAACATGTGCTATTAAATGATTTGAACAAATAAGACTTTAGTTTATCAATACTAGTTCTGAAATATAAATTGTTTCACGTTAAAGACAAAGGTTTGTTTTAATAAAAAATATTTAAAATTAATATTTTGTGTTTCCTTTTATGTATTTTTTAACGCAAAATGTTCGCTTGAATTTGGCGAATACGAATGTCATCAAAAAGGTGAATACAAATGTTCGAAACATCAATTGTAAACAATCGTTTGTTAAGTTTTAACACTTTGTCCTCAAGTCAGATTATAATACCATGTAGAAAACTAAGAAGAGGTTAACAAAATCAATCATTTTTAAATTGTAAACGTAATAAATCTTTTTGTCTTAAATCCCTGTTTTTTATAAACATCGATGGATTTGGTAAAATATCGATGTTACATCGATGCTTATATGCGATGCATTGCATCGAAAAAAGAAAAATAGATGTCCATCACTATTGGGTTTGTGAAACAATTGTGGCATTAATTGAGGGCTCCCAGTCCTCTGGATTGATGCTTAGTTTATTAATTAAACTAAAAAAAAAGTATTTATGATTCTGAATTAAATGCTTCAAAACATTATTTAGTTAATACCACATTACCTAAAAAGTACGTAATAGCACAAAGGAAAAATCGAAGCTCGTTTTTATGAAATTTCAACTCTTTTCAGCAAATTTGCACAAAATTTTGCAAATGGCATCAAAATGTAGTTATTTGTATGAGGTTTATGCCAAAGCGAACAATCACAGGATTGTCAAAGAGTTAAATCAAAGTTTAATTACCCTATTGTCCTGTGCTGTCATTTATTAGATGGAAATTTTCATGAGAATTAGGAGAAACAACGTGGCAATTTCATACTTTTCAATCGTTCTGTCTTCACCTACCTACCAGGGTATATTATCCAAGTCTACATTTTTTATATTTGGAGTTCTAGATACTGTATTAATAAAAAGATATATCTTTATCTTTGTAATGTTAATTATGCAGACACTTTTAAGTTACCCATCCATTTAAATGGACATAAATAATTAGTTAAATGACGACATACTTATAGCTTGGGAGTCCATTTTTCATTTATTTTCTAATAAATTCACTGCGAATTGCCACAAACTATTAGCTATTATCTTTCATATCGAATCACATTTATGTTTTGATTTTTTGCTAATCAGAAAGATACTATTTAGGAAATTGCTGGAAATTTTATATAAAAAATCTAGTTTTAGTTTTAGTTGCTAGTCTGTAAAGATTTTTGTTTTGTATTTAGATCCTCTGTAATATTTAGCCATCGGGGAAAACTCTTATACCGTAAGACAATTTGTGTAAGATCCATTCATCCAATTTTACGAAACTAACATATTGTGATATCGTAGTTTAGCAACAATCAAATCGTATTGGCAACACTGGTTAAAGAAAAACGTTACTTTATCATGACATAAAAATAGGTTTACTGACAACAACATCGGAGGGTTTTTTTAAAAGTTTTCTCTGGAGAATTTATTTATTTTAATAAATTTTTAAAAAACTTTATAATTTTATATAAAAAAATTTCTTCACGGTAATGGAATATCCAAAATAAGCACCTTAAATATAAACGTGCATATGTGTGTACTTAATTTTAAATGATACCAATTCTTGTTTAAGCACCAGCAAATAACTTTAAAAAAAAAACTTTTTAAATTTTGATATTTATTAAAGTTTTTTTATTTCAACGCACATACTTCCTGTTACAAAATTTTACACTCAAATCCTTTAATAAAACTTTCATTTCATTAAAATTACACATGTACGTACGTTTTCTCTGTCCATAATCTTTTTAATTTAAAAAAACGAAACTTTTTCACCAAAGTGAAAATTTAACAGAGCATGGCTGTGTTTGAGCACAAAAAAAAAGAATAAAATTAAGTTGGCTTTGTTTCGACAGTTGCTTGTATTCCCTCTATATTTCTTTAAAATTAATTTTGTTACTTTTATAACTTAAGTCACATGCATACATACACTAGTACATACAAAATGACATAAGTGTATAACGGAATTTTTACAGTGGTGCACTATATAAAAAAAATTAAAATAAAAAAGGAGATGTTAACATACGTTGAAGTATGTATGTGTGTATTGTCTTTAGCGAAACTTATAGTTTTGACATCGAAACAATTTCAGTTTTTTGTTTCCCCAGCACTTTCGTGTCTTTATTTTTTGCCGAGGTTGTCTTGTTGTTTCTTCATTTTTGCTAAGCAAAGCAAATACTTTCATTATTTTGCTGTTGGCTAAATGAAAACTTTATTAGTTAAAGTGTGTATATATGAACAGACGCCTAGATAAACAGAAACTGACACAATGTGTATTACACATGTGAAAATAAAAATGTTTAACACACACTTTAGTTTTCGGCTGAGCCGAATCTTTGATACTATCCATCGACAATTAGAATATTTTAGGAGTGGCCTTTATATAAAGCCTATGGCAAATAATAGACCGATCTACACGAAATATACAGTGGGATTTCTAGTCCTATAGACTTTCCAAATTTGATTACAATCGCATTTTTGTTTACGGTCTTAAGCGCACTAAATTATATTAAAGTGTTTTCCGCGAGAGGGCTTTATATGGGGCCTTTAGTAAATTATGGAGCGATCTTTACAAGATTTTTTGGTATGATTATCTAGTCATATTTATCTATTTATAATAGTTTTTTTTTAACAAAATTATCAATTTTTTAGGGTGGTTGAAACAGATTTTGATTCATTACTCTTATCCTGCTGAACCGATTTTTCTGCGTTTCAATCCCAACCTGCTTACCACCAATATTGTTCTTTTCGTTTGAGTTTTTCGAATGTGATCGTGTTTTCAACAGACGGAGGGATAATTGGATAGAAGAACATGGCTAAATCGACATAAAATTATCAAGCGCTCAGAATATATCGAAAACGGTCATAATGAGGGTATTAACTTAAAATTTTAAACTTTTCAGTAGAAGCAAAACAGTTTTTAATTTAATATTAAAGATATATAAAAAAGAACTTTTAAACAAACCGTTTCATTACCAAAAAGTAGAAAAAATAGCACGATAATTTTACAGCGGGTAGATAGAAATATTACGTTTCGATTCTGTCAAACCAGTAAAAAAAATTGAGATATTACACTCTTTATGATCAAGTGCGATTTATACTTAATGTGGCCTTATACGAATATTGAAAAAGTTTCACACTAAATGACAAACTTAGTACGAATACTCTCTTTCACCACTTTCACAGGAGTAGAAGGTATAAAGAAGTTGTTCCTTTTTAAGATTCTCATGGAACTTTTAGCTTGAAAATTATAAACGCCTTTTACAGAAGACTGAAATGTATAATTACACACAAACATATTCCTATATGTATGGGAAATAAAGTAAGTTAACATTTTAGTTGTATGTGTTAGTACTTAATGTACTAACAACATTCACACATACATATGCACATGTAGTATTATAACTTTAAACCCCCCTTTTTATGTATGTGCATGTGTGTAGCACAATGGGTTAAGGAAATGTAGAAAATTTAAAACTTATATTAATATGTTGTTATGCAAATTAAGTAAATTTTTGATGCACTTTGTTTGTTAAAAGCTTAAGGAGGTTTTATGGAATGTCCTTAAAGTAATAATAAAATATTCTCAGATATAAGTTTATAAGGTCAGCCTTTAAACTATGTTAACAGTTTTTCCATCTATTGCTTTGAAAATTTGAAAAGATTGATTTGGTGTTCGAAATTCACCAGACTACTTTTATTTCCCCGAGCACAGCTCATTCTCGGGAATCCGAGGGAAATTTTTTGAAAAACCGCTATGTGTAACACGCTCTCCATTATTGACAAGCAATGATAATTTTGTGCAATAAAGGTTCTTAGATTTAAGCTTTGTTTGTTTACCTTTTGGGTTAGTTTCATGAATATGTGAGTAAGAATAAATTTCTCTCATAAATAGATAAAAGTACGGGAACACAAAAAACTAAATTGTTAACACAGAGTAGAACGTTAAAGTAGTTTGAAATGTTTTTTTAATAAAAAGCCTTTTGTTTTATTAAATATATTATAACATTTGTTTTTTGATTCTTTTGATGAACATCACTTTTTTGTTTGCCTTTACATTCTGCTTTACATTCGTTTACATTTTGCTTAAACATCCCTTTGATCATTTAAACAACTTGCACGAGGAAAACGTCTGGGCTGTTTCAAGTACGAAGAAAAAGAATTTTATTCATTCAAAACCGCTCTTCATTTACACAAATTTTAAGAACGAGAACGTGTTTTGCCAAATCGCGATCCCGATGGATCTTTACTAGAGTAAAGAATCAAATCTTAATATAAGCTGAATTATTAATATTATTTAGAATATTCAAATCTTCTCATCGCATCACAGAAGATTTTAGAAAACAAGTCATAATAAATTTGAGGGGACTTTATTATGAGACACATTCAAGTTTATATCTTTCAACATTTCCTTAAAATCAGAAAATTTTTCATTCCTGTTTCATTATGTTAAAGATTGTATTAGGATTCTGTAGGACAATAAGTCAAAATTTGATAATTTTTACATTTTTTTTATTGTAATTATTCATATGGTTTTTTACCTTTATACTGTTTATAAGAAAATTCTTAATCTCTTACGGCCCTTCTCACAATGTTAATCGAAACATGAACCGTATTACGACAAACAGTTAATCGAAACATTGTTGTTAAATATAACCGAAGAACCGGTTAAGTTTTTAATAAAAATAGTAAAAAGAAAATGAAATAATAGCAATATGAAAATGTATTTTGAATAATTATATTATAATTAAATTATCGACCTTAAGGGGTTTTTATATAAAAAAAACTTTAAAAGTTTATTATATCCAATATTTCGGCACTTCATTGAGTGCGAATAAAATATATATTATATTTTGAATAATTGTATTATAAGAAAGTTTAAAATTAAAAATAAAGGTCTTCTTACTCATCAACACCACTTTTATTTCTCGGAATAAATTTACCACCATAAAAAATGTTAAAGAGTTAAAGAGTGTTTTAGTTAAGTAAACGAAAGATCGTGAAACTTAAAACCGTAACCGTTTTCTTGTTATTATGGAAAGGGCCGTTAAGAATTTTCACGATAAAAATTGCAATCCTCTACAATAAGAACTAAATCCTACGTCCGGACGAACAACTGCTCATTATGGCTAACTACAGGCCAATTGAATCCGAAATCGGCAGGCGCAAATGGCCTTGGATTGGTTATATCTTGAAAACGATACCTGACGGAATCCCAAGACATGCACTGGACTGTAACCCACAGTGCTATAGACATGCTGAAAGTCTAGAAACACATGGATACGCATGGTGAGAAAGGAATGTAATTCTCGTAGTATGACTTGAAACCATGTAAATATTCTTGATAATCGAGTAAAGTGCACAGACGCCCTTTGTTTTTTGTGAAGATATATTTAATTTGCATCCACTATTTTGTATAATAATAATTTTATATATAAAAAAAATATGTCTGTAGGTGGGTGATAAACTACACCAAGTCACATATAGGAAATTTTAGAGGAGACCGCAAAATCATGTAAAAAATCACAAATGCTTTCATCTCTGTATTAAACATTTGCCTTAGCCCGAATATTTTGTATAACTCTTATATATTGTTTTATGTCGTTTATGCCTCCCATAGTGGCATTGGTACTGTTCAATCCCTTTAAACATACAGCACCAAGTTCAAGAGCAAAAGGGGTGCTATTTTCCAAATATAATACAAGGATTAAAACAAATAATTTTGTTTACCTAACTTTGCTCTTCAAAATATATTTATACAATTCTCGTTAATTTTATAATTACAACATTGTAAAAACAACTAACTTGGCAGCCTTTAGGTAAACATATAAAAAATTTGACATGTAAGCCTCTAATTAGCAGGAAAAAAATCTTAGCTGTGCTATCAACACCTAAATCAGGTGGTGTTTTGATGACTTCATTTCAGAGAAACAATTTAAGTAATGTTTTTTTATGTTAAGATGTGAATTGCAAAGCAAGTCATTTGATACAAATTATTTTTTTACCAATACTGACATAACGCGACAGCACCAGCAAAAGTCACATATTTCACTTCAAAAAATCACACTGCAACTATTCGAATTAGATTGTGGACTTGGTTCCAAGGTTTAATTCTATCTCTTTACTAACTAGCTTAGAGGTAAGCATTAAATACACTTGATGTTTTTTGCCTCTAAGCACTTTCTACTTATTTTCCACAAATTAAGTGGTAAACAATACTAACTACACTTGGTGTTCTTTAACTCTAAACAAATTGGACTTGCTGTTGTCTTATTGGAATTCAGCTTTCGATAAGGGAGAAAACTCTAATTCCAACAGTATAAAAAACGATTTGAAAATTATGTGACCTATTGTAGTTTGCCTCTCACCTATATAAACAAATACGAAGTTAACTCCTTAAACTGCGCTAAGATTAATTACTATTTGCTTAGGTCCGAAAACGTTTTTCTTTTGAAGTTTCTGAAGTTTTTACATAAAATTTTTTTTTGGCAATTTCGAATACATTTTTCCTTAACATTTTTTCCGAATAGGAGTCATACTTTTTTTCAATTCTTTATTGATGGTGATGTTAAAATTTGAGTTAAAGTACATATGAAAAGCAGGTAATGGGAAGTAAGATGCATTAGGCAACGAATCATTGAAAACATAAAATGACAGAATTTTTTTAATATATTGAAAGCATAAGACTGCATGACCTTAATATTTCGGATCTGTTACGATTATTCCAATAACAAATCGGAGTATGTAAAGTGGTCTCAGCACGCTTAATCTGCCTCAAAATAAAAGCAACGAAGGAACATTTAGTGTTGTAAGCTTCTTAAGCCTGATCACATTTCGACAAAGAGTTTATCGGAATATTATTGATTCACTTAAATGATGTTTTTTATGAAAGACTTTCACAACATATGTTTAACCACAAAGAAGCAAATCTGCTTAAGAGTAATTATGTTCAAGTGAATGCACTAATGAAAAAAACTGTTTGAAAATTCATTTGGGAAGTTTCACCTCAACCGATTTTTATTTAGTTTAGTCAGAATAGCTTGAACCCAAATCGGTTTGATTAGTTTCCAAAAATTGGTTTGGATTCGTTCCAAATGTAGTACTAAAAAGAGTAAAACTTTTACGTACACATAGGGTAGACCTCTCTATTTTTGCAATTTTTAATTTTATACCACTTTATGCCGCAATGTACATGTCCATAAATCCTCAACGGATTATCTACTTAGAATACTGAAACTGTCAATCAAAAGAAATTAATGTTTTTTTTTTTTTTTGTTTTGTTTTGTTGACAATTTTTGTAGTTATTTCAAGATCTTAAACCATAGTGCTATATATGCACTATATGTTCATCACGTGGTCCCTGATTAAAGATATGACACGTTTAACTTATTGTTCTATTTCTTCCTTTTTAGTTTTTCATTTATATTGAAAAAGGAAAAGTTGTTTCTACTGCACACAGTTACACACAAATGCGCTCAAAAGTTTCCTACTGTGCGGACGTGTACGCGAATGCTCCATATTTGTTTGATTTAAATGTATGAGTTCATGACACAATTGCAAATGCTTCCTTTTTCATATTATTCTTCGTATGTATGTGTGTTAATATTTTCTTATGTCCTTTTTAGTCCTGGTGTTTTACAAATTAGATGTTGTTTGGTTTTATTTAATATAAAAATAACTCATACGTTCACATGTACTGGATCTACAAACACATACTCGTTCTTATTTCTTTATTTTATAACAAGATTTTTAAAAACATTCATTTTCATCAGCCATAATTGACAAAATATAAATAAATTGAGAAAACTTTATAGAGAGGGAAGTTTGTGTTACAGATAATATGCGATGCACTTGTTTTTGTACCCTCTACCACTAGTAGAAAATGAGGGTATGCTAAATTTGTCACTCCGTGTAAAAATGTTTAAACATTTATCTAAGACTCAATAATATGCTTAGTCCTTAGATAATTCTAAGTCGATTTAGCCATGACCATCTGTCTTTCGAACAACTCAAAAGTATAGAATAATATTGGTATCAAATTGTTTATAGTTATCCTTAATATTTTGGAATTGAAGTTTAGCAAAATCGGTTCAGTGTTATAATATTAGAAAACCAAATATGAAACTTCCACCCTAAGAAATATTTAGTTCTGTTATAAAAACTAACATAAATTGGTGGTAGATTGCAGCCCACTCTCCGAAAACACTTTAGTACGCCTAAAAACGTAATGAATAATGAATAATTGATGTTGACTTTGGTTTATTATAATTCTATTAGACTTGTATCGCACCAGCAAATTCTGTGGCTATCCGTCGATAATTTACGACAGGACCAATATAAGTGTTCAAAGAGAATTGAGTCTTAAACTTCAGGCGAAAATCCTAAAATTGCAACTATAAGATACATAAGCTTGCTTAAACTTCTTTAAAAAATTAGCAAAAGCCTCTCAAACGTATTTAAACTTTATGCCTACAACCACCTACCCGGGTATGTACTTCATATTAAATTTGATATAGTTTTGTTATCAGGTGAGCTATCGACTTGATATTTTGAATATGCTCCTAAAATATGGTTTTTAATATTAAAAAAAATAATTTTTTTTGGAAAATTATACAAGCAGTTTATGATAGTCGCCCCTTAACCATACAACCGGCATACCTGGGTAAGCACAGAACAATTCAAACAATTTTTTTATTCAAAATGAAAAATATGTACATAATTGTATGAATGTTTAATTTAATTTGAATTTTAAGTTTCTAGAACATTAAAAAATTGCATCTGTGTATAAAAATAGACTCGAGATACAGAGATTCATAAGTATGTATAGGATTTTTAAAAAAAATTTTTTTTTTGGTTGAATATTTATGGCAAAAGGTTAGTTTTCCCGAGTGTTACACACAACGTTGCATTCTTTGCAGGCGTTTCTTGTAGATCTCCTTCTAATACACATAAAAAAACAATACCGTATGTCAATCTGACCAAATTCACTTCCAAACAACACGACTTACCCGGGTATGATGGTTGTATATTTAACGAAGACATAAAGGCTTAAAAACAAAATCAAAAAACATTTAATTTCCTACGGAAAGTTAGAATAGTTTCGCACTTTGTTTACTTAGAAAAATATTAAAATTTTTTTCTAAGCACCAAATTCATACAATCAAGCAAACAAATTGTTGATTTTCCATTTATTTCGAAAATGATTTTATTAATTACTAAAAATTGTAAAAAATTGAAAATTGTGAGTTTGTTTCAATAAATGATGTTTTTAATTTTAATTTAAAAAATGATCAAAAAATATACCATTTCAAACAATGTGTAATTTATTTTATTAAATATAGTGTCTATAATAATTATTAATTAAAAAAATAAAAGATTTTTTTCTTAAGACGGCTTTTACGACAAATTTTTGTGTCAAATTGTATGAAAAATTTGGTCTCGTCGAAATTCTGTTTCAAAACTAAGCCCAATTCTCGAAAAACACTTTAATACGACTCAAACAGTAACGAAAATTGATATTGGCCCAATTTAGTTTCTTTATTACTAGAAAACACTATGCGAAATTTGTTGATGATCGGTCCATAATTTCCGATATTAACTTCTCAACGATTAGAAATAAAATCATAAGTCCTTAAGATGAAATATTATAAAATAAATATATTATCCTGAAATATTCCTACTAATGGAAGAGTGTATCAAAGATTTGGCGCAACCGAATATAACAGCTATTCTTATTATTGTTTAAATAGAGTTTTCATTATCAAATTTTATATTACCAATGGTATTTGCAAATGCAGATAGTTTCTTTTCCATGTCTATATTTCATATTTCTTGAATAAATACTATCGACAACAACAGGTGGAAGTAGAGGAATACAGTGGAGAATCAACGAACAGCTCGAGGACCTTGATTATGCCGATAACCTCGTTGTGACGGCAACGAGTAAAGATGATGCGCAGAAAAAAGTAGACGATTTGTCTTCAACGGCATCGAACTACATCATAGGTCGTTTTAATGTGGGTAAAAAAAACCTATGGTTGCTAAATCGATCCATCTACCAACATTTTTACTAAAGAACATGCCAATGCTAGACATTCCTAACTTTTGCTAATTGCGTAGTATTAGTTAGTATTGGTGACGCAGATTCTCGTTTATACAAGGCAAAAACTGCATACTACAACCTGCGAAATATATGGAAGTCAAACACCCTCTCTCCAAAAACAAAAATAAGCATATACAACGCCTGCGTAGAAAGCATTCTGTTCTACGGTACGGGTCCGCAAACTGGCTGGTAAACGAGGTCATTAAGCACAAAGTTTAAACCTTTACCAAGAGATTTTTTCGAAACATATTAAAAATTTGGTGGCCTAAAGTAGTCAGTAACGAACAGGTTATATAAGCCGCCTTAGCGACATCATAAATCATATAAAAAGTAAAAATACAACTGGCTCGGATATGCACTAAGAAAACCCCACAAAGAAATTTGCCATGAAACACTCGTATGGAACCGGCAAGGTTCGATGAAAACGGGACGACCAAAGATAACATGAAGGCTTACGAGTATATCTCAGAAACTAACCAATGCAATGCTTTAAACGGCATGGAGACATTTTAGAAATTGAAGTCCTTGGCCAGTGTGCAAAGTTTCGAGCAAAACTGTTCAACCTTTTTGTGCCATTTAAAAACGAGCTAGAAAACTTCAGCCATTTTATGCTTTTCCAAAGAAATTTATGAAAAATGACAAAAAGAACTACTTTTAATATTGTAATAACACATTGTCGACATTGACTTGTTTTACATAATTTCACATAAAATATGTAGATATTGGTCTACATAATAAAAATGTAACACGTCACATCTATCACATAATGGTACATGTATGTTTTTCACTCTATACTGTGCCACAATTAATAATAAAATCAATGGTTTTTTATTAAAAGTTATTGTTTGTTGTGCTTAATGCCCTATTTTTATTCTTGATAAAAAATACTGAAATTTATAGTTGGAGGATAAGCTGCTTCTATGCGCATTTCACTGGTTGCTTAGGCCTGGTCATCAGGAAACGTTTTCTCAAGAATATTTAGAAAAGCCAAAAATATCAGTAAATAAGACTACAGAGGAAATGAGAATTACAAACACTCAAAAAGTCTTATTTGCAACGATATCAAAGTTTAAACAAAATTCCAACAACAAAACAGTGAGTTTGTCTTTTCTTACATTGCCCACTACAATTAGATGGACATCTCCCAACATTAATTTTAGTTGTAAGTGGGTTAAGAAAAATCTAATTAAAAAAAATTGCTTTTATTGTTTTCGCAACACATCAAAATAAAAACAATTTGCCAGCTCACTTGCAAGCTTATTATCAAAGTTGTTTTTGCTTTTTAATTTTATTGTATAGTAAATTTGATTACAAAAAAATTTTAAGCCATAATGCACCAAAATCAGATAACAAGTAAAAGTTTTATAATAAAAAAAGAAAAGATCTCTCTTGAATATTTAATCATACATACATACATATACGCAAGTAAATCTGAATGCTAGTGTTTAAGATTTTTTTATTATTGGAGTTCTAGGTTTTATTTATATACTTTTGCCTCTAGGTGCCAAATTTTTCTTCCGATTTTCATAAGTAAAACCCTTCTGGAGGGCTTGTAAAATTATCTTGTTAACTGCTTTATCACTTCTTGTAAAACGCCACCGCTTAAAACCAATACCAAATTGCCATTATCGAGGTTTTTAACAAAGTTGTAGAACATTGTTAAGTCATATTTTGCGGTTTGGAGGATATAATTGGAGATTTTCTTCAACAACAGAAAAATAACGGTAAATTTACGGATAGGCTGAATATGAAAAAGTCGTAGAACAACTATTGTCTTCGAGGCCCGAAGGAACCATTCTTAACGATAAAAAAATTATTTTTCGCGAAAAGTCGATTTTGATATATTGCTATCTATATTTAATTAATTTTTACTTATATTTCAAAAATTCAATTTAAAGTTTATTTTTGCTTCATTTACTATACAATTAAATATAGAAGTCAACAATCATCTAATACAACAACTGCATTTATGTGGCAATAGAAATATTTGTATAAATTACACAGTTAATGTTAATTTTGATAAATTTAATTAATATAAATCTGTCTAATTAGGCTAAAAAGTTTTTGTTTTGTTGCATAAATACTTTTAAATGAAATGCAGTCAGTTATGCATGGTCTGAAATTTATTATTCATTTATTTAATAAATTTTATAAATACAATTACAATTTATATTTCAACTTAAATTACCGAGCAATAGTAATGTAGACCTTCAACCCGTTGCAGTAAAACAGACCAGAGTGTCTGACGGGAATCGAACCTGCAATCAATGATGCCAATAGAAAATTCAAAAAAATCCCTACGTGTCTAAAAAAATTCCCTTTTTTTCCTACAACCAAAAAAAGTATCCCTACACTATTCCCTACGTTAAAAATGTATTGTTTTGTCTTCAGGCAAACAAATACATACTATGTTTGAATTTTTTAAATATTATAGTTTAAGCATTTATTAACATTTGTTATAAAAGTATTTATTTACAAAAAGAGAAATAAACCAAAATAAATATGTACAGTGCTATACTCACACATATAAAAATGTAATTTAAAAAAAATAACACTGTGTGACAAATTAAAATTGTTACTTCAATCTAGACTCTAGATTCTAGAGTCAAAACTAAGTCAAACTGCGTCTTTGATTTTCATTTCCTTTTATGCTTTTTAAAGTACTTTTTTAAAAATACTTATTTTAAATAATTTTATATAATATAAAATGGAGTATAAAATAATTTTTTAGCAATCTCGATACCAAATAAAAGGGAAGGCTTTGTAGAATTTTAAAAAAAAAATATTTACTTCAATAATTTACATATATACACTTCAATAATATACATATATAAAAATATATCCTTTCACATCCGTAAAAGTTTTCACTAATTTTTTTTTTTAAATTCCAAATTGTATGATTTTATTTCTCTTAGTTTAGAAGATGTGATTGTTTTTTCTCGAAACAAAATTATTTTCTATGTAGGGATTTCAATCATTAAATATTCTCTTTTAATATTCGCATTCATTTTAGCGAATGTGAGTGCGAATCAGCGATGTTATAGACTTTTTTAAAAGTCCCTATGCAGCCCAGAAAAATCCCTATTTTTTCCCACGCGCTCAAAAAATTGTATCTACAAAAATCCCAACAACTTTTAAATGAAATCAATGCAAATAAAACTATCTGTATTATCATGTGGCTAATTTCATGTTGACTTTACTCCAAAAGTTTTTGATGACCATCTTAAGCAAGTTATCTTTTTAATGCACTGAAAAATTAAGTTCTCGTAAAACAGAGTTTCACAAATTTAACTTAAAATTAACCCTAGCTCTGGCACTATTTACATATGTAAATATATGGATTTTAAAAACGCAATAACTTTTATATTTTTGATCCGATCTTGAATTTGTTTGGACTCAGTGACTAATTTCTTATCTTTCGTGGAAAAAAAAAATTAAATGGGAATATCCCATTTAACACCCCCCCCCCCTCCCTGCTTCCGCGCCTGATAGAAACAACAGAGTTTTGGTCGTACGGGAACACATTTTAATAAAAACACAAAATAGTTTGCAAAGCCACAAACGAAAAGCACTTGACAGTAAACATATTTACAAATGTAAATAGTGCCAGAATTCGTAGAAAAAAATTGGTGCCAGAGCTAGGGTTAAAGTTGAAAAAAAAAAATTTACAATTTGTAATATTGCCGTGTCAACAATTTTATTAATATTTTGTCAGAAATCGGAAAAGATTGCCAAATATACATATACAGTTTTGCCACATTTTTAAAATGTCCCAACATTTTTATGATTTCAAAATATCTGTCCTTCTCTTCCCTACGGCCATTTTTAGAAGAAAATCTCTACGAATAGGGATTTTTCCCTACATATAATATCACTGGTGCGAATGGAAATAGTAAAAATAAGATAATAGTTCGCGAATGCGAACCCGAGCATTCGGTGCCCCAAAATATATAAGTACATGGTTTTGGCACTTGTTGAAGATTGCCAGGCTGTTAAAACTCATAGTTCTGTTAAAAATTACTACATATGTACTTAAATGCTTTTGTATATGAGAAATTTGAATTTTTGAATGAAATACAGAAAAAATTAAAAATTTTCTCTTATCATTAAATTTTTTCCAAATTCATAATATCAAGTAACCAGTTGGCTGATTTTGCACCTATTACCAAAATGATTATATTGATTACTAAAAATTTTAAAATTTTGAAATTTGTTTTATCAATAAATGATATTTCTAATTTTAAGCAATCAAAAAACTTTGCTATTTCAAACATTTATTTTATTAAATATTGACAATTCCCAACAACAATTGTACAAGTTTAAATTATTTTATTTTAAACGAAAAAAATCAATTATTATTTTTTGATATTTAATTATTATTTTAATTAAAAATTTATTTCAAAACAATTAAAAAGTTAATTAAATCAAAATTATATTTTTAATTTTCTTTCAACTTAAAAAATAATTGATTCAATTATCACATTAATTAAATTTAATTACTTTTTAAACCATTTTTTTAATTGATAAAAAACTTTTTTCTGTGAATAGGAATATTTACATATTTTTAAACAATATATTGTAATTTTCGGAAAGAATTCCTTCAAAAAGGGAAAATTCGCTACTATTGGCATCCCTGCCTGCAAGCCTCTCACTACAAGAATAACTGCTAGCCTGCTTAGGCACCCACTGTTTGAAATTATTGTCACAAACTAATATTTTGTAATTTCATTTAAAATTAAAAAAAAAAATAAAAAAATTACATACATATATAGAGATAATCAATTGAAAATAGCCACGTTTTGTGGTTGACATATCACCAATATTAGCAGTCCCATTATCCAAAATGGTTTATATTTTATACGTTTGCTAACAAAAATTGTATGAACATTTTTAAATAGCAAATATAAAATTAATTTTTGTGGTAAATAATTTAATTATTTATTACTTTTTTTAAGCATTATGTTCTATAAACACTACTAGTTTAACTTTTAGACAAATTTAAACTCCAATATGATTTATATGATTTATTTTGTCAAACGACAAATTGCGAATTATATTAAATGTGAATATATTTTGTTGAATTCATGAGATTGTTATTTAAATGTTTCACTTGTCTATGCTTAATGTGTATTACGAACATCATAAACTGCTGGCCAGTAGCCAACTTGGTTTATTAAATTTGTTTTTAATTTTTAATAATACTTTAAAAATTTTAGTAAAGCCGAAATTTAAATTTTTGTACTTTTTTAAACAAAAAAAAAACAAATGGTTTTAATAATGTGCTAAATATTTTGTTATTTATTACAAGATGTTTTTAAGAAGTTTGCTTTTAATTGAAAGTATTGTAGAATTAGCAACTAATAAAATTCTGGTTTAAGAAAAATTAATTAAAAGTAAATTTTGTTGTAATAGTACTATAGAACCACGTTTCCAATTTTAGGGATAACATATTAAGCTTGTTTAGGTCGAAAAGTTTTGATTGCTCATCAAACGCGAATAAAAAGGGGGAGAATAATGGGGTTTATGATCACCCTGGGCTACTCAAGCTTTAATATACAAAATAATATATTGGACATGGAGGTTGTCCATACCCTTGATGCTCATAGTCCGTTGTACCCCTATTATCACAATCCACTCGATCAATATTTTAACAAGCCACATAAGCAGTGATGTTATACTTAGGGAAAAATCCCTATTACCTATTTTATTCTAAAAAAAAAACAGTACAGATTTTTAAACTTATAAAAATGTAGAGACTTATCAACAATATGGCAAAACTGTATATATTTGGCAAACTTTTTCGATTTGTGAAAAGATACTAATACAATTGTTGTTATGGCAACATGATAAATTGTAAAATTTGTGAAACTCTCGTTTACAAGAATGGAGATGCTTTGAAGTTAATTTTTCCAAGCAACAAATAGATCATTTGCTAAAGATGAGAATCAAAAAGTTTTGGAGAAAAGTCACCATTTAAGTGAACATTTAATTTCCCCCTTTAGTCAAAAATAGCTATATTTGATTTATGACTGCAACATGACAAAGCGAAAGGTTGTTTGCTATCATTGATTTTCGCACTAAGAAAATTTATAAGATAAGTCTAAATTGAATCTTCAATTTGCATTGTCCGCTCTTTTTTACAAGACGAATGTACCTTCAAGTGCACCGAAAATCATTGTAATTTTAAGTGAAATCATTTGTTTTTATTTTTTGTTTAATTTAGTTTTTGGTTTATAAAAAGAACTAATTTAATAGTATGAATGCATGCAAAAAAACTTTAAATAAAATTTATATATATTAACACTAATGGTTTTATTTGCATTGATATATTATCAATTAAAAGTTTTAGGCATTTTCGTAAGGACAATTTTTTGACCGCGTAGGGAAAAATAGGGATTTTTTCGGGTTGCCTAGGGACTTGTCAAAAAAGTATATAACATCACTGCACATAAGTTACATATTATAGCTCAATATATATATGCTTATGGAAACCATTTTTTGCAGTTTTTTTTTCAAACAACTTAACAATTTGTTCATTAAGTAAAAATGTTCTTTTTACTGAAGCAAATTTAAGAAAGTTATTATATACCCAGCAAAAACTTACATTGAAAAGTAATGGGTTAAAAAGCTAATATAACGACTCATCACTACTTATACATTGGCATTTTAACTCATTATTTTAACACGGTGATGTCATTGGAGGCAAGTACTTACCACCCTCGCTTACAAATAGGGAGTTAAATAAGTCATTACCACATTCGCTTACAAATAGGGAGTTAAATAAGTCATTACCACATTCGCTTACAAATAGGGACTTAAATAATGACTTTAAAAAAAAATTTTTTTTATTATTTTTTTTTAATTATTTTTTTTTTTTTTCTATTTTTTCTTATTTTATTTATTTTACCTTATTTTATTTGTTTTTCTATTTTTTCTTATTTTATTTTACTTTGTTTTTTTTTTACCTCTGGCGGGATTCGATCGCGCAACCTCGGTGCTGATAGACTAGCTCACTACCAGCTTGTCTACTGGGGCATTGTAGTTTTTGCATAAAAAAACTATGTTTTTTACTCAATTATTAAGAGCGTAAATATGAGATTAAATTATCCATAATAACAATAAAAACGCTGATTGAAAGTGGATTGAAAGTTTTTGTTTCATTACTAAAATGACATTTTTATTGTCATAATGAAAATTTAAATTTATGAAGGCAATTATTGAAATATGTTGCTTTTATAAAAAAATTTTTTGATTTCATAAAATTAATGGCTAACATGTAACATTAGATGTATGAAATAATTAAATCTTACATTTTTTTAATTAACAATTAAACAATTTTTTAAAGAAACTATAATTTTGTATTAATTTATGAATATAGTTATGTTTGTATATTGTTTTTTTATGTTCCCAATTAAAATTTTTTGTTTAACTTGGACAAACTTAAGTTTTCATATATCCGATGAAAATTTTTAACGTAATTACGAAATCCAATGAAGCGATTTTAACGAAAATACTTCATTCTAACTATGAAATTCCATTTAGACTATGAAAATTTTCATTTACCCAAGGAAAATTTTTTTATGAAAATGATTCATTAAATATATGAAGCATTTTTCTTTCAGTGTAATAAAAAAAAAAAAAAACAAATTGTAAGAATAAATATTAAAAACCAATTTGTATTAGATTTGAAAAAAATTAAACCGTAGATGCAATTTATTATGAATGAATTATAAATTTCCATAATCAACTTATAAACAAGTACTTATGTAACAGATTATATGTCAGCCATTACTCAACTACTTCTATGTAATGCAGATGGTATGAAGTAGTCATTGAAAAGTAAGTTGTTCAGTAATTGCAAGTCATTACCAAGTTTTTGCTGGGTATATATTATGATACAAAACAAGTAAAAAATTTGTTTTTAAAAGTTTATTGAAAACGATATAAAGATATAAATTAAAATAAATTAATCTTTTTAAATAACGTTTTTGGTATAAAAATAATTTTATTTAATTTTAATGTTTTTTTTTATTTGAAACAATTTATTTGACTACATCATACTAAATTGTTTGAACAATTTTTCGACCAAAAAAAAGAAAAACATATGCAACTGTTAACAAAATTTGGGAAGAAGGAATATGCTTCACTAATTTTAAAATTAAGTTATGAATTTTAGTCGAACTGTTTCGGTTTTAATCTAAAGATAAATATTTAATTATTCTGGTTTAAGATGATTACAGTTAATGTTTTTATTCAAATTATTTTTATTAAGAAAGGAATTTTAAAGCTTATAACAATAGAAAGACAAAAATAATTTTAGCTGCACATACATACATACCTTCAGTCGTAAATGCGCTAATTTTTAATTTTTGAAAATTAAGTTTTTGATGCAGTTCAAAAGAGTAAACAAAAATACATCGTTTGCGGAAAAAATACAAATATTTTTTTCTAGTTCTTGTTTTGCAACGATATGTAAAAGCTCTTAGTCCAAAAATGCTACAGAAAAAGCGCTAGGGCTACTAAAATGTGAAAATTTGTTAATATTTGCTAATTTTTGTTGTGCATTAAAAGTATAAAATATATAATAGAAAAGGTGATAAGTCACAAAAAGCTATGTAAAACATAAATGTATTATGTTTAGTTGGTTTGAAAGCCAATAAAGAGTCGGCAATGAAGCAAAACTGGATTAACGGACTTAAAATATATTCAGAACTAAAGCCTTTAAAAAGTTTTTTCTCTCTCCTATAAAATTTATACATTGGACTTACATCCTTTACGACTTAATGATATATACTTATATAGGTACATTATATTAAAAAAAAATTACGGACTCACCATTGTTTCACTAATTTTTATGTATTTTTGTATATCAAAGAACTTTTTTTATTAATGCACTTGAAATTTAACAGTTATATAATTCTTCTTTGGTAAACTTTCACTAGACCAATACATATATTCATATGTATATATGTGAAGGTAGAATGGCAATGCATATAAAATTCAAATTCAAAGCCTACTATGACGAAACTATGATACGAAAAACGGTTGTATTCAAATGTATATAATAAATAATTATCATAACACAAATAAAAATATTGCATATATTAAAGCTTATTAATAATTCAGCCGCTCGCATTTTCAACCCAAACCTTAATTTTCGGATATAGATGGCACTTGCTGGGATTGAATGTAGATTAATATGTATTTAAATACAGTAAACTAGATGTTTCATTGGAAATATATAATAAATAACTATTAGGATAAAAACTTGGATACTTATTGAAAATTCGATTAGAGATTAAAAAAAACTTGATGGGATTTCCAAAAACATAAGCAAAACATATTTTTATAATTTAGGGGCGGAAAATTTCCTTTTTTTACCACCCCTGAATCCGCGCCTGACCACAATAGAAACTTTTTTCGGGATAGAACCATTGTGCTTATAAACAATCTTATTATGCTGTATTGTAACCTGAATCATATTAATATTTATTTCAGTCTGCACAGAAAAAATTATCAGTAGATTTTTATCAATTAAAAAAATTGTTTAAAAAGTATTTCATTTTAATTATTGTTGTAACTGAATCAATTATTTTTTTATTTAAAAGAAAATTAAAAATTCAATTTTGATTTAATTACCATTTTCGTTGTTTTGAAATAAATTTTTAAATAAAATAATAATTAAATAACAAAAAATTTTAATTGATTATTTTTGTTTAAAATACAATTATTTAAGCGTGTAGAATTGTTGTTGATAATTGTCAAAGCCTGATGTATATTTAATTAAATCAATTAACACATTGTTTGAAATGTTTTTTGATCAGTTTTTTTATTTTTATAAATTAAAAATATCATTTATTGAAAAAAAAAAATTTTATATTTTTACAATTTTTAGTAATAAATAAAGGGTAATGATATTAACTAATTTAAATAAACAAAAATCTTTCTTTTTAAAACAACATTTCTGCCAGAAAAGTCAATTAGATGAGACAGACTATTAAAATTCAAGCAAATTGACGGATGGAGCCGTTGTTAGCGTAAACAGAACGGTAATAGCTTTAATTTAACAGACGAACATTTTATGTAGGTCTCGCTGAAACTATTAAAATTCAAGCAAATTGACGGATGGAGCCGTTGTTAGCGTAAACAGAACGGTAATAGCTTTAATTTAACAGACGAACATTTTATGTAGGTCTCGCTGAAACATTAAAATTAATGTTGCTCAATAAGTAGCCGCGATCTGCATCACCACGTATTAGATCCATTAAAAACGAAATACTGAGAATTGTTCTACGGCTTCTAAACATCGATAACTTATTCAGACCAAGTCTACTTTAATTTGAAGGTAGTACAAGCGAATACCACCCAAGACCTCTTTAACAAAATTCGAGCAACTATTTCTGTACAGATTCAATGATGTTGATATATGTGTTAAAGTACAATTGATATCTTTCAAGGTTAGGGCGAACAAGAGACAGCGTGCTTTTTATAGAGGTATACAACTTTGAAATGGAATAAACAAAGATGAATTTTTTAAATTGAAAGATAATCTTCTAGCGTTATAATTTAAGTACGACTTCTGGCATATGACCACCAGGGGTGGCTCGGACGTAGACTAATCTGGAGATCCAATTTTCGATGACTTTTTCTAACATTTGTGGCAGTATATCGGCAATAACGAGGTGAATGTTGTCCTCTAAGTGGTCAATCGTTTTGTGCAGCCTAGACTAGCGACTTCACATATCCCCACAAAAAAAAAGTCTAGCGCACGATTTTGGAGCCCAATTCAAGGATCCGAAACTTGAAACTATGCGGTTACCAAAAGTTTTCTTTAATAAATCAACTTTGGCACGAGATGTGTGACATGTTGCGCCATCTTGTTGAAACCACAGCTCCTGCACCTTATGTCATTTCAATTGAAGAACGAAAAAGTCTGTAATCATAGCTATATAGCGGTAACCATTAACTGTAACGTTCTTGTCAGCATCGTTTTAAAAGGAGTCCGGAGCAATGATTCAAACAAAAGTGAGTTAACAAAATTCGCGCGATACGTATATCGAAAAGAACCATGATTTTTAAAATAAATTTGCACAGCTTGGAAGCGTTGTTCAGGCATCAGGCTATTCATGTTGAAATGCCAAGCCAAACTTAACATAAATCACTTTACAGCATGCCCGCCAGTTAAAAAAGTGCTGCCAACTTAAAGTTTTATACCTCTATAAAAAACACCCTTTACATAAGTTTTTTGTGATTAATAGATCAGAAAATTTCTTAGAAAAACGTTTCATAAATCTAATAACTTCATAAGCTTTATTAACCATCAATGAAATGGGATGGGAAATAAAATTTTGTGATCCAATAGAATACCGAGATCAACAATATTGGGAGCTTTATCCAGTAATGTTCCGCTTAGATAATAACTTATAAAGTTAAAATAAGCGGAAAAATTACATTTGTTTACATTTTTTTTATGTTTAATTCATAAAAGTTTTAATTGCACCACTGAGAGAAATATGCAATGTCCGATCGCAAAGAGGAGTGACCAGTACAACTGTTAAAAGAATTAAACATTTTGGCATCATCAGCATTCGTGAGTACATAAAAATGCTGAATAACAGATGACAGATCGTTAATTAATAATGTAAAAGAAAAGGGACAGACTTCCTTGAGGCAAACTAGAGAGAACGTCGATGAGTTTTGATGTAGCATTCTTAAATTTTACTTGTTGTTAGTTAAAAGAAACATCATCATCAGCACTCCGAAATCCAAATTTCAAATAATTAGGATTAGCACTTCCACGACGCTTACTGTTGATAACATTTTTGAACGATTTGAGGTTATTTTCATTTATAATCTCTTACGGTGTAAATAGTTCTTATACGTTAAGCCTCTAGTACACGGAATGTAAAAAGCCACATGCGCATGTGGTTCTTACGTAATTTTGACGTCAATGCAAAGCCACAATAAGCATTGCGTGTTGTGTGATGACGTCAAAATTGCGTCAGAAACACATGCGCATGTGGCTTTTTACATGCCGTGTACTAGAGGCTTTAGTTTGCTAGCAGTGCAATAATTCGTAAAATCAACTGATGACTTTAATAATTTTTATTGGATTCGAGTAATATTTGACATAGTATCCGACACAAATATTTCCCCTTATAAATTATGAATTTGCTGGTTGTAGCTTAAATAAATGCTACTTAGTCCTGAAGGTATAGAATTTGCCCAATATAAACCCTCTTTCTAAAGAACTTGTTAATGAACCTTAACCTCCTTTCACAATTTTATTGCCGGGCCTTGGCTAAAAAGAAATCTTTTTCTGAAATTAAGAAGAAGGCTACAATTGGCTTCTTTTTTTTAAGGGTAACAGCATTAAATTATCCTTTGAACTTAATGCCTAATTCAAGCCCATGCACTGTGCTCGATTTTTAAATTTAATTACTGAAATACTAAAAGCCGTTAAAAGTTGATTTTTGGCATAGTGATTTCTTACATGTTAAAGAAAATTTGTGCTTAGGCAAATCTGCGTACAGGCACACCTTTTTTTCAATATGAAAAATACGTAGAATTTAAAAAAAATTTTTTTAATAGTATAGTTTAATGCAAACAGTAACTAAAAAATATCCAATTCAACTTGACGTTTTAAAGAAATTAATAGAAAAGTGAAGGAAAATAAAAAAGAATCATGAGGAATCCGCACTGCTAGTATTAGAATCGTTTTCCTATCCAACTCTTTTAATTTATGATCAGTACTTTCTAGTAGATTAAAAAAGTCTGGCGTTAAATTTCGTGTCTTAACTTGCGATGAATTTATTAAACCGTAAATATAAGGATCGGAAGATATTAATAGCCTTCTATCGAAGGTTTTTTTCGGGAACTAGAGCCTATAACGTCAATTGCACCACAAAATCAGTCAATTCTTTTACTTTTTCTTCTTCTCTTGCTCCTTTCGCTACAAACTTCATAATCCTCTTTTGAACTCACCTTATAATCCTGGTTTACTGTATTTATTGTAAAATGTGAATAATCTATTAAAATTAATAACCAATCGTTATTATCATGCAATATTTGGCATATTATATAAACGGAAATACTTCAATTTATGAAATTGTATTTTTGCTGTTAAGCTTCCAACAAATGAAAGAAAGTGGACTTAACGAAGTACACGTTAATTTTTGGCAGTAGATAGCCAAACGGACACATTAAAAAGTTTGGGTTTAGCGTTTTCAGTTGTAATCTGAATGGTTTTTATTTTCACAGAAAAAATTATTAAATTTCTCCAATCACCAAATTCATAATATCATCGAAACAATTTGTTGATTTTGTAACTATTACCAAAATGATTATATTGATTACTAAAAATTGTAAAATTGTAAATATTTTTCTTTTTCAATAAATTATATTTTTAATTTTAATTAAAAAAATGATCAAAAACTTTGCCATTTTAAACAGTGTGTTAATTTATTTAAATAAATATTGTCAGTTCCCAACAACAATTCTACATGCTTAAATTATTTAATTTTAAACGAAAAAAGTCAATTAAGATTTTTTGTTACTTAATTAAAATTTTAATTGAAAATTTATTTCAAAACAACTAAAATGTTAATTAAATCAAAATTAAATTTTTAATTTTCTTTCAACTAAAAAAATAATTGGTTCAATTATCACATTAATTACATTTAAATACTTTTTAAACCATTTTTTTTTTTACACTTTTTTCTGTGTTGGAATAAAGTTTTTCAAATATCAATTAGCAAAAATGTTCTACTATGAAAACTGTTTAGGAAAAATTTGTTTTTTTATTTTCTTTTGTTCATTACTATGCAAAGTATCAATTTAACTTGTTATGATTTGAAACTCAAGAGCACAAAGCAATAAGTGCCTACAACAAGTGCGAAACAAATATCCGTAAGCAAGCAATTTATTACAGGAGATGACATCGTAAGTAATTTTTCTTCCACGATCAAGCAAGCTCGCGACCACAAAAAATCTTCTAAAGCCTGACCTCAATTTTGTTACTAAAATTAATAAAAAACTTAAGCGATTTTTTAGTTCAACTTTGGTTGAAGTCAAAGGTGCGGTTGTATCAACATTTTGGAAAAATTGTTCAGCGGAGGCAGTTCGGGCAAAAAATTTTAAATTTCTTTTAATCAAAGATCCCAGGTTCACATATTTATCCAAAATTTGACCGCAGCTGATAGAAGAAAAAAGTTTTTGTCTAGGTATTTTTCCTTTTTATTTTAAAGATTTTATTAAGAGCTTCTCGTATATATCCATTAATAGCTTAAGTTTCCTTCGTTCAAAAATATAAAAAAAAAATGAGAATACTTAAAAGTACATCATAGAAGGTCTTTTTGATGTTCACAGTTGGTATTTATTTCGAGCAAAATAAATTGGTTTTCTATTGTGTACTTTACACATTAAACATTTTACCTTTATAAGCTTATAAAATTATCTTCCAACAAATTAGAGTAAGGAAAAAACTGAATTGGATAGTTGGCTTTAAAATACGGTTGTCCTTTTTTCCTTTTTTAAAGTTCATTAAGGGGGTTTTGGCCACCTGAATAAAAAAATCGTCCAATGTACCATTGCTTATATTAAATATGCAAAACGTCTCAGAATTATCTTTTTAATAAAAATTCCTTGCCTAAATTCCAATTAATTAATATTCGTTCACAATAACGTACTTACATCAATTTAATGATGTAATAAATTCCAAAATAAACAAAAATTTTATCAAATTTGCAACAATGTTAAAAATAATAAAATTGGCCAAAGATTATGGTTAACAAATAATTTATCATGAGAAATAACAGCCACTTAAAAGTTTACAGTTTGTAGCGTAAACAAGAAAAAAACTTTAATAAAACTCGATGACTATAAAATTAAAATTATTACTAATTATATTTTATTTTTTTTATGGCTAACCATAATTGCCTTCATAATCAATAAAACAAAGTTTATGCCACCAACCCTCCATTGCAACAACCAAAATATTTATGGTTGTTGTTGTTAAAGGAAAAATTAGCAACATATTTTCTGGTAAACCTTAAAATTAAATAAAATTGATTTTTAGAAAATGTATCAACACAATGAACCCGAACGAAAAACAATTTTAAAAAATAATACAGCAACAATAACAACAGCCGTTACAACAAATGCTTTATCATCAATTAGAAAAATTAGAAGACGAGGAACAAAAAAAAACATACTTTTATGACTCTCCACAAGATGATGATAAAAATATTTTTTAAAAGCAAAAAACAAAAATGTGTAAGGTTGTATGTGTGTTGCTCTTTACTCATACTAAAGTAATCTTAAAGAAAAAATCACTGTTTAAAATCACTGAGATGAGTTTACGGTGGGTGGGGTTGTAAAATGTAGAAAAGGACATCAATTATGTTTATATTACCAGATTTACGAGGCAGAAACCAGCACGCCAAATTACAACAAAAAGCAATAGCAACGACAACACACTATCAACAAATGTAGTCATTAGAAAACAACATCAGCTACACAAACACACCCACATTTCAGAATATTTTGCTATAAGAACAAGCACATAGCGATTTAAAAAATAGGCATGGTTTTTAGCATGTTTCATTTTGCTTTTGTGGGTGAAGGGGCGAGAGAAGGTGAGGCCTTAAAATACAAATCTTTTAACAAACTGTAACACCCAGATACAAGAGACAGTTGGTTATGCAGACACATGTACATATGTAAAATTAAAAAACGTCATTGAATATTTGTTTAACCAAAGGAAATGTTTTGAATATTTTTTTTTTTTTTGAATTATATATATTTTAAAAAAGATTACAGTTAGAATTATTGGATTTAAGGCTTTTAAGCTCTTTTGGTAAGTTTTAGTAAAAGAGTTAAGGATATAAATGCCAGCGAAATGGACGAAATTATCAAGTTTCTTAGTATATGTAGACTTCCTAATATTTTGTTTTCGTTTTAATTTTTTTTAGAATCTACAAAACATCTATACAGGTTTGGGCAGTATTTGAAATACATGTATTTACGTGCACTACTTTGTATTTTAAATACACGACATAAAATTATTTTATATTTCAAATACCTTGGCCAATACTGCCAAAATGCCAAACAACGCTAAACTATAAATTATAAATTTAGAATAATTATTGCTAACGCAATTTATGTTAATCTACAGCAAGATTCCAACTTGGGAAATAAACAATTATTAATACCTCGTAAAAACTGCCTGCCAGACTGGGCAGCACTATATTTAGCACTTGAGTAAATTTCTTATCGGTTATAAGTTCCTTTAATTTTTTTTTCCTACAAATATTGCTATACAGAAGTGACTTTACTGGCATTTTAACCATCGTACAAGACAGCGTTATTTTCTCTGTAAATACCTAAACAGAATTATTTCTTTCAACGGTATCCCTATAAGAAGAGGTGAGCATACGTTAAGAATCAGTGCACATCTCTTTAAGCTAATCCTTCTCTTTTCTAACTCAACAATTACAATTGCTAGATGGCCATGAACCATTATAAATTAAATCTTTTCCTTTAGAGCAAGGCCCCTTTTCCGATGATCTTCATCTCGCAACCGAAAAACTGTAAACAACTCAATGAAAAAAGAAATCTAATGAATTAAATAAAAAAAAATTATCAAAAGTTAATTTAGGAATTACAAAATTTATTATTAATAAGATTTTTCTATGACGTGCTAAGTTGCCAATTTTTATTTTTGATAAAAACACTGCAATCTATTGAAGAGGGAAAGCTCATTTCCATGCGAGCATCAATCGTTTCTTAGGCCAGCTCGCCAGGAAACTTTTTCCAAAGACTTTAGAAAAGCTAAAAAAAAATTTAGAAATGAGCACGTCATAGAGAAATCTAATTAATAAAAAGTTATGAGTTTCATGCATGTTTTTTACCAACAAGAAGGGCTGAATGTGGCTTCTGTTGGGTGACACTTGAAAGGTAGTTCAAGTTCGCTAGAATCTATTTTCGGTTTCTCAATGATGCCGTGAATTTGTATTCTCTTTGTATTCAGTCTATGAAGACTGAATTCAAATTCATCGGCCAACAGCAATATCTCCACTGTTAAAAGTTTTCAAAATATTAATACGTGGATTAATTTCATTAATTAAACTAGTAAGTCAAATTGTTGTGGTGATATTATTCATTTCGTCAACCAAAAATAAATGTATCTAATGTTCATAATTAAATAACCAAGTTCCTAATTTTGACTTTTGGTGCATTTTATTCCAAAAATTTACACAACAGAAAGATTTACAAAACTCTTTCTACGAAAACTTAAACAAACATTTTATATACTCGACAGAAGTAAAAGTATAACAGCCATGTTGTACCAGTTCAATCAAATTAAATTCAAAAGGAGCAGGATGTAGGCCCTAAATGGATTTCCAACAACATTTTCGATTGTGATTTAATAATCTAATCAGGTTACCCGGGAATTATGAACAATGATCTTGAAGAGCATACGAACCGAGAACATAGTAAAATTCAGTACGCTTCGTGCGTGGTATAACTATAGGTTCTGTTTTCTACAGAGTTCTTATGTGAAAGCCTGATCGGGTTTCTTAAGGAAAGGTCTTATCAAACATCTATCGGGTATTACGGAAACTATTAGTCCCGGAATATGAATTCGGATTAGGGGTAGATTTTTACTCAAAATTTATGCTTAGGTGCCATCGCTAGTATTGGCCCGATGCTTAAGTTTTTAAGCAAGTGTTTAGGTTCATTATTAGTATTTACAAACGAGGTTGTCAGTAGGTGCATTGTTCTCACCTATGAACTTCATGGGAGGAGGACGTCAAGGCTAATTCATGGCCGTTCAAAGTACAACTTAACTAAAAGGTTAATTTTACCAGACGCACTCTATTTTCTTTGCGCATAGATAATTTTTTTTTAGTGACATTGGGGTTTCCAGTTCCTTTTAACTAAAGGATATATTTTTCTTTTGCGCAATGAATTATATCCGATATTTGAAGGGAAACAAATCTTATGTAGCTTTAAAGCTAGGATGAAAATATATTTTTGGTATAACAAATTGAAAATGACTTTTCAATTCGAAAATATCCCTGAGACTTTAAAACATCATTAAAGATTGTTTTTAGCTCTCTCAATCACTTTGTTTTACAACAGAATACTGTTTTTAATATTGCCTACTAAAAGAATATCTTAGCAGCATTAAGTTTCAGTTAAAAATTTCTAAAAATATGCCTTATTTGCAAATATTATATCTTCCCTTAAGCATATTTTCATTATTGTAAAATATAAGTAATTTGTAAATGCTAATCCTAATGTTTGTTAAACATTTCAAAATAAAAAAAGGCTCAGATTGCATAATAATTTTAAACTAAAAACACACCAACACCCACAAAAACATACAACCCCCAAACAAATAAAATTTACAAGACAAATGGTCCCATATTCACATATTCCAACATATTTAAGTAAAACTTTATATTTGAGCAAGATTGATTGATTTTCTGTTGAGACAGCAAAAACCCAAAACATTTTATATCACATTTCAAGTAGAGGCAGAACAAAAAAAAAATTTAAGAAAAGAAAGGAATAAAACTTAAACTCATAAAGGATGTATAGGCTGTTGCTTAAGCCATTTATTTACCTTTCCATTTCCAAAACAACACTGAGAATGAAAGGGATAACAAATTTCCGACTCAGAGCGTAAAACTAAAGTATTCCTAAGAGATTTCTATTTTTTATGCCATAAACGTTTCATGCATTTAATGTCAAGTCAAAAAAGAGTTTGTGGTCAATTTGTTTAGTTTTCTTTTCTTATATGAAAAACTGAAATTTAAAATTATTTGAATTAACCATTAGCTATTAGGTTCTTTTAATTTTATATTATTTGTTTGTGTTTGTGACACATTTTATTTTTTAACAAGGACAAATGTGGAAAATACTCATCATACAAGTGTGTGCTATAGAACTGATAAAAGAAGTTGCAAAACCACAATAATACCTCTTGTTAACTGGGGAAATATGATTTTATTTTTGTTCGTTTCTTTAGAAATTCTACCGAAACCGCACACATGGAATTCTTAATACAAATGTTTGCTAGCAACTCTTTGGGAATTGAGGTTTTTTGCTAGTTAGTGATTTCAATCGATGAAATTATTAGAGCTTTAAAGACTATATTGCAGAATTTAAACATTAGAATTTTTTCTTTGTAATAAATTTAAGTAAATGAATACAAATGACATTTGTTAAAAAGTGCGAACAAATTGAAGTTCGAGGAATTCTCTAGGGACGTTGTAATTATTATCCTGCTAAAAGTTGTTTGAAGGCCAAAGAGGACTTTTGGACTAAAACTAAAAAAATATCACAAATATTGAGATATGACCAATCAAGAGAATAAATAAGAAATTATCAGCTAGTTAATGGTTTTAAACACAATAAATAGTTATTATTGCGCTAAATATATTTATAAGTTATTTTCTCAAACGTATACAAAACCTCGTATAGAGTTTTCGATAAGTGGTTGTTTTATTAATAAAATAGTGGTAAATTATATCGTTGGCATAGAATATAAAACATACCCAGCAAAAAATTACATTGCAAAGTAATGAGTTAAAAAGCTCATATACCTACTCTTCGTTACTGATATATTGGCATTTAAACTCATTGTTTTAACACGGTGAAGTGATTGGGGGCAAGTACTTACCCCATTCGCTTACAAATATAGATTTAAAACAGTGGTGTCAATTATGATTGTGTTGGTGCGAATACTCTTGTCTCTTACATTCCCAGCGGGAGGAATCTGCGGTTGCGAGGCCTATTACGAGGCCTAATTAACATACATATTTTGCTATGAAGACTTTAGAGTAATTAATAATAATACAATTATCGAAAAATGTTGAGTTATGGACAGACACAATCAGTTATTATTTAAATAAATTTAATTTGGAACCTGCATTTCGCAGAAACTTTGCTTATTTTTTGGAAAAATTGAGCATTTGACACTATTTGAAGTCTTTTTACAACCTTATACAATTCTTTCCAAAATTTTTAATTTGGTGCTCAACATATCTTTGCGAATGCCAACAATGAAAATTCATTTGCACATACAAATGCAAATAATAACCCCATTAAGTTTAAAAATATTCTATAATTATTAACCACCATTATAAAAAGAGAAGATTTTACTAGCCTATAAAAATATACTTTTATTTACCAATAATATCTTCTAAATTTATATTGCAGTTTCGAGCAAATGTATTTCAAATCGGAAAATATTTGTTCGCAAAGATATATTGAGGAAAAAAAGCGACAAACATTTGAAGGAATTTTTTTTTAATACAGGATATAGTGCCCCGTCTAAATTTTTCCAGAACTCAATAATATTTTCCCTATCTGGATGATTAAATTTTTAATAATCTCATCCGCTCATATGCTCGTTATCGCTGTCTACAAGACTAATTAATAAAATTCAAATTTGAAGTTTACAGAAGCTCAATAAACACAACATCAAGGCGAATTCATCACAGTTATTCTTGATACTACAACAAGTACACTACACCTCGTACAAAAACCACAAGCAATTTGTTTTTTTTAAATCATTGTACAATGTTAAAAACAGAAATAAAACAAAATAGAAACAAAGATAATAAATAATAAATATATTATTTCTGCTTAGAGGCCTCAAAACAGGCCGTGCGATCGTGCGATATTTCCCGCTGAATGAGAGTGTTTTACAGTAAACAATTATATTTTACGCTCGCAAAATAAAAGAGCGTAAGCGTACATGTAAGTTTTGCTGACACAATTGTGTATGACGCTGACATCCCTGATTTAAATAAGTCATTACCACATTCGCTTATAACTAGAGAGTTAAAAAAATCAATAACACATTCGGTTACAAATAAGTACTTTAAGTAAGGAGTTCAGTAATTGCAAGTCATTACCAAGTTTTTGCTGGGTACATATTAGGGTATTCATTCTGTTGAGGGATGAACTTTAAATTCTCAACTTACACTGTTCAATATCTGTTTTTACGTTTAAAACAAAACTAAGTTAGTATGTGTTTTTTTCTTTCTTTTAAACTTTTTTATTTCAATTTAGTTTTTTCTTTTGTTTAATTTCAAGATTGTGTATGTTTTAATTTTTATTTGTGACAAATTATATTTTATATTTAAATGCTACACTTTAATCACTTATTTTACTATTTGCGATGCTGGCGCGACGACAATCGAAACTAGAGTCAGTTTAAATTGTTTTTTAATATACAAAAAAGGGTCACATATTATAAAAGAATTTTTGTACTAAATATAACGGGATATACTGAGTGCAAATGTAACAACAATTTAACTTTATAATGTTTACATATGAATATGAATATGCAGATTAAAGAAAATAAAATATAACAAGTTTTTGGTAGGCAGGGTCGTCGCTGTTGGTAGGGGTCATCTCTAAACATTCCGCCCCCCATGATATGGTGATATATTCAACTGGGCTCAAGTTCTTCAAGGGGTCCGGAAAATAAACAGCCGCATTATTGCACCTTGTTTTTGGGTTTCATCACGTAGAATGCTGGAGTACAGATGATGTTACCAGGGGGTGAACTGTGTGCCATAGTATTAGATGTGGAGTTGTTGAAAAATAGTAAACTGAGATGAGACCATACGACCAATGCCACAAAGTTATTTGTGTTTTTCTTGGGTGACTTTTACTGGAATTATACAAAATAATTATTAGAAATGTGTATTTAATTATTAAATAACAGTACGAGTTTCGTTATGGGTCTCGTAATAATTCCATTTGTAGTTCGAATATCAACTACTCTGATATTTTTGTCGGGTCCAAGGTAGGTTTTGGTAATTCGACCTAATTTCCATTCATTAGGTGGCAGATTACTGTCTTTGATGACAACTAAGTCGTCAACGTTGAGGTTTTGGAGTTGATATTTCCATTTATATCGACGATGCAGCTCACTCAAATATTCTGATTTCCATCTTTTGCAGAAAGTATGGTAAATAATTTTTAGACGTCTCCATCGGTTGGCGAGGGTCAAGTTTTCGTTGCTCGAATCTTTTTCTGTCATGAATGAAGTACCAATAAGAAAGTGTGCAGGAGTAAGCGGTGATAGATCAGTTGGGTCGTCACTAGCTGGACTTAAGGGTCTGGAGTTTAGACAGGATTCAATTCGGGTCAAAATTGTAGAAAACTCTTCAAATGTAAATTTCATATTTGGAGTCATTTTTCGTAAATGGATCTTGAAGGATTTAACACCGGCTTCCCATAGTCCTCCCATGTGTGGAGTGCCAGGGGGTATACATTTCCATTTTACGTTCTGATGACTGTAGTGATGAATTATTTTTTGTTGAAGATTTTTGACAAATTCGAGTCGATCCTTTCTTATAAGTTCTGCAGCTCCAAAGAAATTTGTTCCATTGTCGGAATAAATTTTAGATGGACATCCCCGTCTTCCAATAAATCTGGCAAAAGCAGCTAGAAAAGCCTGAGTTGAAAGGTCACTTACTGCTTCTAAGTGTATTGCTTTGGTGGAAAAGCAGACAAAAATACACACATAGCCTTTTGTAATAAGGCATGCTCGACCGGTGAAATTTCTTATGTTGAAGGGTCCAGCATAGTCTACGCCAGTGATTGTAAAGGGTCTGGAGAGTGTCGTGCGTTCTGGAGGTAATGACGCCATAATTTGTTCTTGAGTCCGCTTTTTGTATAAAATGCAAGTTTTGCAGTTCCGAATAACGGTTTTTACTAGAGTTTTTAATTTGCAAATCCAAAATTCGGTTCTTATACTTCGAGTCATAAGTTGGTTTCCACCATGTAAGGTTATTTTGTGAGTGAATTCTGCGATGAGTCTCGATAGTTGACAATTATATGGCAGTATAATTGGAAAACGTTCATTATAGTTTAAAGATGGTGATAAAGTTAGTCTACCATTTGCTCGCATAATTCCTTTGAGGTCTAAGAAAGGATTTAGGGTTAGAAGACTACTTTTAGGTGAAAGTTTTTCTTTAAGTTGTAACTTTTTGTATTCCTCTGAATACTGAATCTTTTGGGTCAGTATAATTAGTCGTTCTTTAACGTCTTGAACTTCATTGGATGTGACTTCTGTTGAGGGAAAATTAAAGTTACTTTTGTTTTGACCAGAGTTTTTTCTCCATCGTAAGATGTAAGCTATAACCCGATATGCACGTGACAATGATGAGAAACGATTTAATGGGTCTTCATATGTCGTAGTTGTAAATAATTTTATGGGTTTTGCTTCTAACGTTGTGTCATAAGAAGATTTTCTGAATAAGATTCTTTGAAACTTTGTTTGAGTTGGGTCGATTAGTATTTGACGATACATTTTAGTAATGTCGGCGTTGAATACAAAGCGGAAAAATCTCCATTTTGCTATCAGAAGAACAAGATCTTGCTGAAGAATGGGTCCTGGATATAAAATGTCATTAAGACTATTCTTATTTGACGTTGGGCTAGATGCATTAAAAACCACTCTGAGTTTAGTGGTCAATCGGTCAGGTTTTATTATTGCGTGATGAGGCAGATAATAGTTAGGTGCTTTGTTTATATCCGAGGGTGCGATTTTTCTCATGTGGCCTAACTCAAGATATTCCAAAATAACATTGTCATATAATTGTTTTATTTCGGGTTTCTGGCTGATCATGCGTTCCATTCGTAGGTACTGAGCCATAGCAATGTTGTGAGAAGAGCCTATTTCTTCTGTTTTTTTGAAGGGCAGGGTAACTATATACCTTCCCGAGTCGTTTCTACGTGTTGTTTTCTTGAAATTGTGTTCCACAATGGTGTCCTCGTCTGACTTCAAAATCTGTTTTGGGGTTTCCTCCACCTCCCAAAAGCGTGTGAGGGTTTGGTCAAGGGACGATGTATTTAATAAAGAAATTGTTGTTCTGGGTTGAGTAGTTTTTGGTGTTGGTCCCCCCACAATCCAGCCAAATACTGTTTTTTGTGCCAAAAGGGATCCTATAGACCGCATCGGTGTGTCCATGCAATAAATAGAGGGGCCTACGTCGAGGCCTATTAGCAAGTCGATGGGTCTACTTTGATTGAAGTGAGGGTCTGCAAGTTGCAATTTTGCAGTCTCACTGAGCTTTTGCATGTCTAACGTTTGAGGTGGTAAATTAGAGGGAAGGGTCTTGAGAACTGGGGCCCAAACTTCTAACTTAAACGATGTGTCCACCCGTGAGCAAAGGTTAAGCAAACATGCTTTAGTTGAGGTTTCAGAAACTGTTTGACTCAAACCAGAAACGTGAACTATGTTTCTTTTTGTGGGTAATTTTAATCGGTTTTGTAGTTTCTCCGATACAAAGGTTGATTGTGATCCAGGGTCGATGATAGCTCTCGCCTGGTATCTTTGACCTCTAGTTTCTATTTCGACAATAGCAGTGAAAAGCAAGGTTTCTCGGTCTGTTTGATTTGTCGATGTTTGTATGTTTTCGCGCAGGGTCAGGGAAGTAAAGTTAGGAATACTTGATCTTGAAGTGGACTGTATGAATTGGGCTTGAGCTGCGGCACTTGTGCTTGGTTGCTCGTCAGCGTTATTTTGTGGCAAGTTTGTAGGCTGGGTCACCGTTGCCTTGTGCAACAAAGTGTTGTGTTTTTGTTTACACAGCCTACAACTGTATTTACTAGGGCACTCCCTGACACTATGATTGATCGACAGACAGTTGTAACATGAATTTGTGACTCTTACGATATGAATTCGATCACTTACATTTTTTTCTAAAAATGTGGGGCATGATCGTAGGGTGTGTGACTCGCTACAATGTTGGCACGTTATGGGGTTATTAGAGCTTCTGACGGGTTTACTTTTGTTCTGATTGTGAATTTCAGATTTCGCAATATTCGTTTGAAATGAATTAATGTTCCGTCTATTTTGGTTGGTTTTTGCGACTTCTGACTTGGGCGGTATGGATTTGTCCTTTGATGATTTGATATTGCCTACTGATTCTAGGGTCTTAAATTTGTGGGTCAAAAACTTGTCGAATTCTTGCCATTTGGGTACTTCGGCACAATCTTCACGAGAATTTTCAAATTCTTGAACAAGGGCCCTGGGAAGTTTTTGAGAGCAAATGTAGATTAAAAAGGACTCCCATGTTGAAGTGTCAATTCCTAGTGTGCCTAATGTCTGCCTACAATAATTTATTGTCCTTTGTAATTTTTTTATTGAGGCTCCAGAGTCCATAGAGGCATGAGGCAGATCCAAAATAATTTTATATTGCTCATTAACCTGCATCCATTTATTTTCGTACCGGTCAACTAAATTTTTCCAAGCCATGATAAACCCATCGTTTGTTAAAGGGACATGCGAAATTGCGTCTCTGGCTTCTCCCCCGGTTTTTTGGGTCAGATAAAAAAGCCTTTCAACATTACTAATTTTTGGATTCCTAACGTATATGGCTGTGAACAAGTCACGAAAACTGGGCCATAATTTATAATCCCCAAAATAAGTGTCTGTGTCGCAAGGAGGGAGTCTTATTGATGAGACCTCTCTTTCTAACGGAATATTTGACTGGCGTTCAACTTTTTCCACGGTTGTGTCCGAAAGCGCTTGGATTTCAGCGTTGATTGACGAAAGACAATTTTTATAAGCCATTAGGGCAGTTTGGTATCGCTCCCGTAATTTATTTTTGTCAATTGGTTTATCACCATCCTGATCTACGTCCCTACATTCTTCATATGACCTTTTTACCTGGGTCCATATGGAGTCTAATTCTACTCGAATTATTTCTAACGCGTGTACATTATCTTCAGCACTCGCTTCTGCTTGAATCTTTTCGAAGTCGACTAAATCGTTTGTGCAATTGACGAATTTTTTCAGGGACATGTTTGTAGATTGAAAAAGTGTCAGAATAATAATAAATTGAGTCAACAAAATTGCCTGCTAGCGATAAAACAAATTGTGTCTTAAAAATTTCGAGTCAAATGTTGTATTAATTTCCCCGGTTAATTTTTCCACAAATAGACGTAATGGTAACTCGGTTTTTATTTATTTAGATAGTGACGTCACGGTTATTTTCTCTTAAAATATTCCAGCGGCAAAAATTTATAGAATAACACAACAGGCAAGAATATTTACTTCTTGTTGTATTGTATACTTTGACTTACTTGTTGTGTTGTTGTTGTTGTAGTTGCAGTTTGTTTCTTTGCTGTCCCTGCTCCAACTTCTCTGCTGCTGAGCTTTGATCTGCTGGTGGTGGTTTACCGTTAGTAATTTTAATTTTTGTAATTTTTGTTGACTGTTCTTTTTTTTCAAACTTCAGGGTCACTTTTTTTTATCACTTTTTTTTCCAGAAAAATTTGTTCTTTTAAATTGTTGTTGTTTAGAGTAACAAAATTATTTTAAAAATTTTTAAATACACACAATGTTTTTGTTGTTTTAAAATTTAGAGTCACAAGCACAATTTTTTGTAAAATAAAATTTACACACACGGTAGGTAATTGTCGTTTTATTTTTTGTAAAATTTATCCGGTTCGTTTGGACCAAATGTTGAGGGATGAACTTTAAATTCTTTTTGCACCTCAAGTTAAACACGGTTCACTTTATTTTCTATTAAATAAAAACTCTTTGTTTTAGTTTTGTATAGGTATTTTTTATTTATGTATTTTGTTTATTTAATTTACAATGTTTTTTTGTTTGTTTAATGTTTTTTTTGTATCACAATTTAAATGTTTTTTTTGTTACTTTGCTTGTTCACTTTTTAACGATCGAAACTAGAGTCAGTTTAAATTGTTTTTTAATATACAAAAAAGGGTCACATATTATAAAAGAATTTTTGTACTAAATATAACGGGATATACTGAGTGCAAATGTAACAACAATTTAACTTTATAATGTTTACATATGAATATGAATATGCAGATTAAAGAAAATAAAATATAACAAGTTTTTGGTAGGCAGGGTCGTCGCTGTTGGTAGGGGTCATCTCTAAACATTCCGCCCCCCATGATATGGTGATATATTCAACTGGGCTCAAGTTCTTCAAGGGGTCCGGAAAATAAACAGCCGCATTATTGCACCTTGTTTTTGGGTTTCATCACGTAGAATGCTGGAGTACAGATGATGTTACCAGGGGGTGAACTGTGTGCCATAGTATTAGATGTGGAGTTGTTGAAAAATAGTAAACTGAGATGAGACCATACGACCAATGCCACAAAGTTATTTGTGTTTTTCTTGGGTGACTTTTACTGGAATTATACAAAATAATTATTAGAAATGTGTATTTAATTATTAAATAACAGTACGAGTTTCGTTATGGGTCTCGTAATAATTCCATTTGTAGTTCGAATATCAACTACTCTGATATTTTTGTCGGGTCCAAGGTAGGTTTTGGTAATTCGACCTAATTTCCATTCATTAGGTGGCAGATTACTGTCTTTGATGACAACTAAGTCGTCAACGTTGAGGTTTTGGAGTTGATATTTCCATTTATATCGACGATGCAGCTCACTCAAATATTCTGATTTCCATCTTTTGCAGAAAGTATGGTAAATAATTTTTAGACGTCTCCATCGGTTGGCGAGGGTCAAGTTTTCGTTGCTCGAATCTTTTTCTGTCATGAATGAAGTACCAATAAGAAAGTGTGCAGGAGTAAGCGGTGATAGATCAGTTGGGTCGTCACTAGCTGGACTTAAGGGTCTGGAGTTTAGACAGGATTCAATTCGGGTCAAAATTGTAGAAAACTCTTCAAATGTAAATTTCATATTTGGAGTCATTTTTCGTAAATGGATCTTGAAGGATTTAACACCGGCTTCCCATAGTCCTCCCATGTGTGGAGTGCCAGGGGGTATACATTTCCATTTTACGTTCTGATGACTGTAGTGATGAATTATTTTTTGTTGAAGATTTTTGACAAATTCGAGTCGATCCTTTCTTATAAGTTCTGCAGCTCCAAAGAAATTTGTTCCATTGTCGGAATAAATTTTAGATGGACATCCCCGTCTTCCAATAAATCTGGCAAAAGCAGCTAGAAAAGCCTGAGTTGAAAGGTCACTTACTGCTTCTAAGTGTATTGCTTTGGTGGAAAAGCAGACAAAAATACACACATAGCCTTTTGTAATAAGGCATGCTCGACCGGTGAAATTTCTTATGTTGAAGGGTCCAGCATAGTCTACGCCAGTGATTGTAAAGGGTCTGGAGAGTGTCGTGCGTTCTGGAGGTAATGACGCCATAATTTGTTCTTGAGTCCGCTTTTTGTATAAAATGCAAGTTTTGCAGTTCCGAATAACGGTTTTTACTAGAGTTTTTAATTTGCAAATCCAAAATTCGGTTCTTATACTTCGAGTCATAAGTTGGTTTCCACCATGTAAGGTTATTTTGTGAGTGAATTCTGCGATGAGTCTCGATAGTTGACAATTATATGGCAGTATAATTGGAAAACGTTCATTATAGTTTAAAGATGGTGATAAAGTTAGTCTACCATTTGCTCGCATAATTCCTTTGAGGTCTAAGAAAGGATTTAGGGTTAGAAGACTACTTTTAGGTGAAAGTTTTTCTTTAAGTTGTAACTTTTTGTATTCCTCTGAATACTGAATCTTTTGGGTCAGTATAATTAGTCGTTCTTTAACGTCTTGAACTTCATTGGATGTGACTTCTGTTGAGGGAAAATTAAAGTTACTTTTGTTTTGACCAGAGTTTTTTCTCCATCGTAAGATGTAAGCTATAACCCGATATGCACGTGACAATGATGAGAAACGATTTAATGGGTCTTCATATGTCGTAGTTGTAAATAATTTTATGGGTTTTGCTTCTAACGTTGTGTCATAAGAAGATTTTCTGAATAAGATTCTTTGAAACTTTGTTTGAGTTGGGTCGATTAGTATTTGACGATACATTTTAGTAATGTCGGCGTTGAATACAAAGCGGAAAAATCTCCATTTTGCTATCAGAAGAACAAGATCTTGCTGAAGAATGGGTCCTGGATATAAAATGTCATTAAGACTATTCTTATTTGACGTTGGGCTAGATGCATTAAAAACCACTCTGAGTTTAGTGGTCAATCGGTCAGGTTTTATTATTGCGTGATGAGGCAGATAATAGTTAGGTGCTTTGTTTATATCCGAGGGTGCGATTTTTCTCATGTGGCCTAACTCAAGATATTCCAAAATAACATTGTCATATAATTGTTTTATTTCGGGTTTCTGGCTGATCATGCGTTCCATTCGTAGGTACTGAGCCATAGCAATGTTGTGAGAAGAGCCTATTTCTTCTGTTTTTTTGAAGGGCAGGGTAACTATATACCTTCCCGAGTCGTTTCTACGTGTTGTTTTCTTGAAATTGTGTTCCACAATGGTGTCCTCGTCTGACTTCAAAATCTGTTTTGGGGTTTCCTCCACCTCCCAAAAGCGTGTGAGGGTTTGGTCAAGGGACGATGTATTTAATAAAGAAATTGTTGTTCTGGGTTGAGTAGTTTTTGGTGTTGGTCCCCCCACAATCCAGCCAAATACTGTTTTTTGTGCCAAAAGGGATCCTATAGACCGCATCGGTGTGTCCATGCAATAAATAGAGGGGCCTACGTCGAGGCCTATTAGCAAGTCGATGGGTCTACTTTGATTGAAGTGAGGGTCTGCAAGTTGCAATTTTGCAGTCTCACTGAGCTTTTGCATGTCTAACGTTTGAGGTGGTAAATTAGAGGGAAGGGTCTTGAGAACTGGGGCCCAAACTTCTAACTTAAACGATGTGTCCACCCGTGAGCAAAGGTTAAGCAAACATGCTTTAGTTGAGGTTTCAGAAACTGTTTGACTCAAACCAGAAACGTGAACTATGTTTCTTTTTGTGGGTAATTTTAATCGGTTTTGTAGTTTCTCCGATACAAAGGTTGATTGTGATCCAGGGTCGATGATAGCTCTCGCCTGGTATCTTTGACCTCTAGTTTCTATTTCGACAATAGCAGTGAAAAGCAAGGTTTCTCGGTCTGTTTGATTTGTCGATGTTTGTATGTTTTCGCGCAGGGTCAGGGAAGTAAAGTTAGGAATACTTGATCTTGAAGTGGACTGTATGAATTGGGCTTGAGCTGCGGCACTTGTGCTTGGTTGCTCGTCAGCGTTATTTTGTGGCAAGTTTGTAGGCTGGGTCACCGTTGCCTTGTGCAACAAAGTGTTGTGTTTTTGTTTACACAGCCTACAACTGTATTTACTAGGGCACTCCCTGACACTATGATTGATCGACAGACAGTTGTAACATGAATTTGTGACTCTTACGATATGAATTCGATCACTTACATTTTTTTCTAAAAATGTGGGGCATGATCGTAGGGTGTGTGACTCGCTACAATGTTGGCACGTTATGGGGTTATTAGAGCTTCTGACGGGTTTACTTTTGTTCTGATTGTGAATTTCAGATTTCGCAATATTCGTTTGAAATGAATTAATGTTCCGTCTATTTTGGTTGGTTTTTGCGACTTCTGACTTGGGCGGTATGGATTTGTCCTTTGATGATTTGATATTGCCTACTGATTCTAGGGTCTTAAATTTGTGGGTCAAAAACTTGTCGAATTCTTGCCATTTGGGTACTTCGGCACAATCTTCACGAGAATTTTCAAATTCTTGAACAAGGGCCCTGGGAAGTTTTTGAGAGCAAATGTAGATTAAAAAGGACTCCCATGTTGAAGTGTCAATTCCTAGTGTGCCTAATGTCTGCCTACAATAATTTATTGTCCTTTGTAATTTTTTTATTGAGGCTCCAGAGTCCATAGAGGCATGAGGCAGATCCAAAATAATTTTATATTGCTCATTAACCTGCATCCATTTATTTTCGTACCGGTCAACTAAATTTTTCCAAGCCATGATAAACCCATCGTTTGTTAAAGGGACATGCGAAATTGCGTCTCTGGCTTCTCCCCCGGTTTTTTGGGTCAGATAAAAAAGCCTTTCAACATTACTAATTTTTGGATTCCTAACGTATATGGCTGTGAACAAGTCACGAAAACTGGGCCATAATTTATAATCCCCAAAATAAGTGTCTGTGTCGCAAGGAGGGAGTCTTATTGATGAGACCTCTATTTCTAACGGAATATTTGACTGGCGTTCAACTTTTTCCACGGTTGTGTCCGAAAGCGCTTGGATTTCAGCGTTGATTGACGAAAGACAATTTTTATAAGCCATTAGGGCAGTTTGGTATCGCTCCCGTAATTTATTTTTGTCAATTGGTTTATCACCATCCTGATCTACGTCCCTACATTCTTCATATGACCTTTTTACCTGGGTCCATATGGAGTCTAATTCTACTCGAATTATTTCTAACGCGTGTACATTATCTTCAGCACTCGCTTCTGCTTGAATCTTTTCGAAGTCGACTAAATCGTTTGTGCAATTGACGAATTTTTTCAGGGACATGTTTGTAGATTGAAAAAGTGTCAGAATAATAATAAATTGAGTCAACAAAATTGCCTGCTAGCGATAAAACAAATTGTGTCTTAAAAATTTCGAGTCAAATGTTGTATTAATTTCCCCGGTTAATTTTTCCACAAATAGACGTAATGGTAACTCGGTTTTTATTTATTTAGATAGTGACGTCACGGTTATTTTCTCTTAAAATATTCCAGCGGCAAAAATTTATAGAATAACACAACAGGCAAGAATATTTACTTCTTGTTGTATTGTATACTTTGACTTACTTGTTGTGTTGTTGTTGTTGTAGTTGCAGTTTGTTTCTTTGCTGTCCCTGCTCCAACTTCTCTGCTGCTGAGCTTTGATCTGCTGGTGGTGGTTTACCGTTAGTAATTTTAATTTTTGTAATTTTTGTTGACTGTTCTTTTTTTTCAAATTTCAGGGTCACTTTTTTTTATCACTTTTTTTTCCAGAAAAATTTGTTCTTTTAAATTGTTGTTGTTTAGAGTAACAAAATTATTTTAAAAATTTTTAAATACACACAATGTTTTTGTTGTTTTAAAATTTAGAGTCACAAGCACAATTTTTTGTAAAATAAAATTTACACACACGGTAGGTAATTGTCGTTTTATTTTTTGTAAAATTTATCCGGTTCGTTTGGACCAAATGTTGAGGGATGAACTTTAAATTCTTTTTGCACCTCAAGTTAAACACGGTTCACTTTATTTTCTATTAAATAAAAACTCTTTGTTTTAGTTTTAGTTTTGTATAGGTATTTTTTATTTATGTATTTTGTTTATTTAATTTACAATGTTTTTTTGTTTGTTTAATGTTTTTTTTGTATCACAATTTAAATGTTTTTTTTGTTACTTTGCTTGTTCACTTTTTAACGATCGAAACTAGAGTCAGTTTAAATTGTTTTTTAATATACAAAAAAGGGTCACATATTATAAAAGAATTTTTGTACTAAATATAACGGGATATACTGAGTGCAAATGTAACAACAATTTAACTTTATAATGTTTACATATGAATATGAATATGCAGATTAAAGAAAATAAAATATAACAAGTTTTTGGTAGGCAGGGTCGTCGCTGTTGGTAGGGGTCATCTCTAAACACATTCGGTTAGCTATTAATCGGTTAACCGATTAGTTACTACCAGATTAACTGATTGGTTCAGTCGACTAGCCGACGTAACAAAATTTTTAAGTTTTTGTAGTATTGTAACATATTTTTGTTTGAGTTTTTATTTATTGGTTTAGTCTCATATACAAAAGGCATGTGTTTAGAAATTATTTTTTCATAAGAACAAAGAAGGTGTTCAGTGATCTTCATTTTAAATAAGTGTTTGCTGTCAACAGCCTTTTGTTTCACATCCTTTTTATATGCATGTGTTTAGTTATTTTTTTCATCTCATATCTTCTCATATCAATCGTTTAACAAAATTAACCGAAGCAATTAGAAGTGTTAAAATTTAAAAAATATTAAAACAGGACTATGACATAATGGAAAATTTTATATGCTTAAAAAATTTTAGAAAGAGGACTGACAAATTTGATATTCTGTGTTATGGGTTGCTTTCGATTTCTCCAACATCTACGACAAGTAAAAGAATTTTTTCCAAGTCAAGTTTTATCAAAACTAAAGAAATAATCGCTTAAATCCTAAACATTAGAACTAAACTATTTTCTAACAGATTAATTAATAGGATCTCTTTGAACTATTGAAATAACTAATAAAATTATCTCACAGTTTATTTTTGAATTAGTTCATAATATTTATGTATTAATTAAAAAATATGTATTATTTTTTGCTTGCTCTCCTTTTAGTTCAAGAATTGTTACGTTTGTTATGTTATTGCTTTTTTACTAATCCACTCCAATGATAAATCATTTATGAATTTTTATTTATTGAAATTACTTTATTTATTAAAAAAAATTTCACTTATTACAAAATTAACCGATTATTAATCTATTAAACCAAGACCTCGGTTAATTAATCGTGCGATTAACCGATTAAAGCAAACCCCCGATTAATTGACTACCCTAGTACATATGTCTTGTTGATGACAGAAATTAATTAATCTATTTTTACGATTGGTCATATTATTCCTGCCATATGTAACTACTAAAGTTTAACATTCTTTTAAGTAAAATCGTTATTTAAAGAATTAAGTAAGTGTAGTCTGTCAAGCCCGAACTTATGATATCTTGCACAACAGTATTAAAAACAATTTTTTGCAGGTATAATCTATTTGGGATCCATGGTCAATCATAGACCCACCAGTACAAAATTATGTAATTGAGTTTAGGATATGAATGTTCTTTGTGTCGAATATTATTTAGATATCTTCAACTGTATGAGATTTGTTTGCCTTCAAGTGATTTAAGGAAAGGAATTTTTATGCGACCTATGGTTAATTCTGGGCGCACCAGCACAACATTTTGTCATGAATTATTTTTATTTAAAAAACAAGATTTGTAAGGACGTTATGGCATTAAGAGCTATTTTCGGGAGTAGTATTTGTATGGGAGCTTTGCTCAAATATGGACCGATTCCAATAAAATTATTTTAGATGATTTTGATTGCAACAAAATAAGATAAGGGCACAAAGACCCTATTCCGAAAAAAAACTTGCATTGGGGTCTTGTGGAATTCCTAAACATTTCCAATAGGCTTGTCCTTGTGCCAACTAGAACCAATGTATCAAATTTAATCGAAAATTTATTTCTAAAATTGCGACCTGTACTTTGCACTCAGAAAGTTAGTCTGATTCGATCGGTTAACATAAAGGTGTTATGTATAAAAGTGGAACTAGGACCAATATTGTGAGGTGTTTCAAATATCAGCACAAATACATAATACTCTCTCATGCATAATGTGCTCATATGTTTTGAGGTTGCGTCTTGCATTTGGTCTTATAATCGCCGGGATATGGAAACAGTCTAGGACCTAAGGTTAACGGAACTTGACATTGATAGTTCGCCAATATATCACTTCTGCTTTTATCTCAACCATTTGTTGCCCGCTCTGGCTAAATATCAATAGATGCTATTTCAGTTTATAAGTAATATTAATATATAACAATGTAGTGTTCATCATATATCAGGTCTATGGAGAAGCCATTTCAATATACAAACGGACAGACAAATATACTGACATCGTTACACTTCGCTACACAGAAGGAACCCAGAATAGATTTTTATACTTTATACGTTATTGTAGATATTATAAACGGAATGTCAAACTTGTGTATTAAACCTTTTCCATACATGGCCGTCGTGTCTTTATGCACAGGTAGCCAATTGTGGACCGATCTGGCCGAGAGCCAATACCAATATATTCCGTAGAATGTGTGACATAAACAAATTCGTTACTTAAAAGGGCCTAAAATACGTATACATTATTTAAGTATACATTTTATCGATACTTCAAAATGAATGACAAACCTCTATACATATACCCTCTTCACCTGTGGCGAAAGGTATAACAAAATTAAATTTTACCCTAATTTTGCAAAGTCGTGAAAATTGCGTTTATGTAATAATAATTCTAGAGTTGGAAAAAAATATAATAGAAAAACTATTAAATAAGAAAATGTTGTAAAAAATATTCAAAATTTATTAAATAAATAGAGAGCTAGAACAATTTAAATATATAAAACTGTAGCGTTACTGACTGATTCATCATCGCACAGCCTTTACGTCTAAAGCTTCAAAATTGGCCTCTCGCCAAATCAAGCCATTGAGGCGGGATTTTTGGAAATTCGTGTATTTTGGGAGATAAAAGGGACAAAAAGGTGAAAATTCGGTAACCTTATATCTCCTTAACTAAAACTGATAAAAAAAAATTAATATTTATCGTTGTTCATTAAAAAAAATAAGCGGACAGGTGCGTGGAGCTTTTTTGAAATTCGGCCCTTACATTCGCAACTCGAATGTTTTAGGGGTGAAAATTTTACCTACTTGTGATACCTTTTTCATAAAAAACTTTTTGCTTCCAGAGAAGAGAAAAAGTATTAAAAATGGAAATACAGGAAATTAAATTTATTTCGTTTACTTTCCATTGTGCATATCGTACTTTTTGAGTTTTCTATAAAACTGCACTTAGAAACATTAAATTAAAGATGCAGGGTCCTGTGAATATTTTAAATAAGATGAAGTATATTTAGGCCTGCCAGATTCAAGTTTCCAAAATTCTTAACATTTACCAAAAAACAAATTTTTGATTTTGAGAAGTATTCTTGACAATTAAAAACTTTCTATAATAACATTTTATAAAATTACCACAATTGTTGAAACTAGTTAAAGTAAAAAAATACATGCAAATACTTTTTGTACCAAAAATGCATGTACGCTTTTCTTTTGAGTTAGCGGTTTAACGTTTATAAGTACACTGTACTAGTTTAAAAATGTAACAAGTGGGTTACCCGATATGTTTTTCAATCAATTAAAAAAACATAAAATTACCGAAAACTGAGAAATTTTGCGTTTTAAGGTACTTAATTATTTTTAAAATAAGAGTAACAATCTTTATTATTTTTAAAATAAGAGAAACCTCAAAAAACGTTTTGAATCACATCCTCCGGGTGCCCCACTTGTTACAAAAAAATGTTCGATTCAAGCAGTGTTATTAGTGTTTAGAATAGAGGGAAAACAAATGTTGATACGTTTCTGTTTAAAATCAGAATCTGAGTGTTGTCAATTAATTAGTGTAGAAATTTTTGAACAAATACACTAAAACAAATTGGTAAAATATGTATTTGCATTTTACACAGCTTTGTTAAAAAAAATTTTTGACAAAACATAATTTTTCTTGATTTAATCAAGAAAAATCAAGACAAGCCTAAATATATTGGTACTCGTTTCAATAAACATAAAAACAAAATCTTTGGCGTATTAATATGTTCACGAAAGGGATACCCTAACGAAGTAGTGGTATAAACGCTACTAATTCGAAAGATCAAAAATGCATTAATTTTAAACATTTTATTCCTACCTTTTCACGAGTTATCGCAAATTAGCGTTAGAACAAAATTTAAATTTCAACGTTGGGAGCCCGCGGGATTTCAATCTTGCCGAAAACTGTTCCCGTTCTCAAAGTTTGGTAAAGTGAGAGAGCTTTGAAGATAAAAATGTTCTTCTTCTTCCACGAAGCAGCCCGTACTTTTTCGTTGGGCTCATTGGGGCCATTGTTAAGCAATCAGGTGTGTCAAAAACTAAACAATAAAAAACTACAAAGAAGTATTATAAAAAGAATTAAAATAAGCAGTATTAATAAAATTAACAATGGAAAATGTTGAAAAATAAGAGAACATGCTTGAGTTTTACTTTTATACATGCTAGTGGGTCATTTATGTATTTATTTGCACATATTTCACACTTACGTTTTCTTTTGGGGTAGAATTTTTTTTTTTTTTTATTGTACCCGTACTTTTGCACATTTTTGTTTTTTAGTGAGAGAAATTGTGGTTAACTCCCATTTTATCAAACTTTACCCAAAAAGTACGGGATCGCACCTAATATATATTAAAAGATATTCCAATTAAAATGTTTTTTTTTTCAAATACAGACTAAATCAATGAATTATTTTGGTTTCATAACGCAGGGTTTATACTTATTATAAATACATGATAATCACTATTTCCATTTTAACACTTTTCCACAATCTTCAAACTCTTTAAATATGGAAATAAAATGAATTCGGTTTTTATTTTTATTCAATTACAGATTCAATAATAATGATGGACAGCTGAAACAGGGACAAATAGATTGCAAGCAAGTGAAAAGGGCTACTTCAACCATCCTTCTCAAGAGCCACAAACAAGGAAGGAGTTGTTTGTACTCAAACCAAAACCCCTATTATATAATAACAACAATATAAAGCAGTACTATACTACAATAATAACAACAATAAGAGTAATAACAGAGAAATACAGAACTCATTTATCATCATTATTACGTTGTATTTTAATTTATTTTTCATTGTTGTGTTTATTTCTATGCCAAAATGGATTGGACTCGTTGGCAAAATACATTTCTATGGATTGTATTTAAATCTGGGAGCATAATGTGGCTGCCTATATGATTCTCACTTAACATGAATTATTAGAAAATTTATTTACAAACAATATCAATACAAAATATTAAATAAATTTTCACAGAAGCACCTGCATACATTATTCAACGTAATTTTAATTTTTAGTTGAATTCGTAATTGCAATATAAATACCAGCAAACAAATGTTTCATAGCATTCAATTAAAATCCCAAACAAACTAAATGTACGTCTTATCAAAAACTCATCTCACATACATACTATGTCTGTAATAATCATTAGTAGTTGAGTGATAAACACATAAAGTAAAAACTAAACGAACTTTAAGTTGTAAAACTAATGAATAAATTAAAAACAACTTAACAAAAGCAGCACCGATCTTCCCAAACAAAAACAAAATACGTCAAACTTTTTATACTCTCAAAAACCAACCATCTTAAATAAGAAACAATATACTAAATTATCAAACCAACTCTCTGTTTTATCACAACATCACCAAAAACAAAAGCATTTGTATAAAAAAATATCATTTTACATAAATGCACAATTAAGGAAACAACAACTAAAACAGGAACAACAACGGAAAGAGTACAGTTTCAACAAACGTCAAAAAATAAAGAGAACGTTCCAAATAAAAGATATCACAATTACTTTAAACAACGAGAACAAGACAAAAAAGCAAAATCTGTTCTTTCGTAACTCCTTAATTACAAATATCAAGCACAATTTTAATTCAAAAAATAAGTAAACCCCCAAAAAGCATCGACATGATTTTAAGAATATTGTGATTAAGGTAGAAACTATTGAAAGCAGTTTAAACGACGTTAAATTACGAAACAAAAGGGGGAAGCTTAAACGTCGTAGACGAGGCAAGAAGGTAGAAGCAGTCGAGTGAGTTCTAAAAGAAAAGTGAGTGAGAACGGGAGAAAGAGTAGAGAAAGCCAGAATTATCATTTTGACTCATTAATCATCGAAACGCACAACAATAGTGATTGCATTCAAAGAATAGCAAGCAGCAGGAGAAGACGAAACGAAACAAAAGTCATCAGGATAAACAAGAAAGCAGAAAATAAGGACATAAATATTACCCAACAGCAACAAAAAACCATCAGAAGCTATACTGGAGTATTTTTCATTATCAAATAGTTACTAAGAGTGGAAAGCACCTCACAAGTATGTAGTTGTTTCTTAACTTTTTTTTTTAGTTTTTCATTTATTTTTGTAAATATATACAAACAAACATATATAGAATTTATTACAGAATCTAATGTGACAAATAACTCACTCATACAACGAAAACATGCATATGAAAATGTTTATGTCTTGTGTATATAATCATCGTAAAATCTCATTTAGGGTTAGTGACAAAAAATTTTATTTCAGAGCGTATGATTAATGTAACAATTTACTTTTTTGAGAAAATATTTATCATGGGGAAAAACTGCATTTATAAGAAGAAATAATAAATGACATTTAGGGGATAATTTTTAATATATTTTGCTACGGTGGATATTTCACGTAAGTCTTGAAAGAAGGATATAAAAAAAAGAAATTTACTTTGACACTATAACTCCGATATTAAAAAAGGTCATATAAAAACAAACAATTTAATATTTCCTCTTAAAAAAGAAATTAAATTTCTACGCACAAAAAAAAATTAAATGCAAATAAATGAAGTCATTAATTCTTCATATTTTTAAAACACAATTTGTAAAAGTAACATATCAAAAATGAATCAGAAGCTTTTAATTAAATATATTTAGAAACAACAGCGCATGTGCTTTTGGCAATAATAATGCGATTTTAAAATAAACTTTTTTTGACATATTGCATCAATCCTAAATTTTTTTATTAAATTAATTCTTTTTTTAATATTAATTCATGTCTTTTTAAAAACATTTAAAACTTTTAACTTAAAGAATGTAAATGGTGGCAGCAGTTACTGAAAATTAATTAAAAAAAGTGTTTTTAAAGTTATATAAAACAAATCAGAGAAAGCTACAATAATAAAATACATACATATATAACTTTTTTCTTCAAGCAAATAAAATCGATGAAATTGATTTATATTCTTTTTAACCATCTTATGCAATAATAACTATTTTCCTATCATTTTTTAAAAATAACAAAAAAAATATATAAAACAGTTTCTTAAACTAATTTAAAAGGATTAACGCAGTAATCTCCATATATTACCAGCAAAAGATAAACGAAGACTTCAAGTCTGTTATAATTAATAAAAACGGTAAAATTCTCTAAAATAAATCAAACTCGAAACGCTTTAAGCGATAGAACAGCCAAAAAGACAACAAAATCAGCCTATTAAAGAATTTTTTTTTAACCAAAACATTAAAAGAGAAAATAATCAAAATGCTTAAACTCTAAAAAATTCTCGAATTGGAAAGTATTATTTAATTTACAAGATACCCCAAAAACCCAATTGAGTCAAAATCAAGGCGCTGCGATCTGAGTACCCAATGAACTTAGTCCCGAAAGCAATAATGAACTAATTCCCCAATTTTTTATGTACAGCGAATAGCAACAACGTCTTTTATGGAGTTTTTTGTAATTGAAATAAAGTCCATTTAATATTTTTAGGGACTTATTTATATATCATAAAAAAAATAGCATTTAACATTTCAAGAATTGATATGCATATGTAAATATTAGAGAGTTTTGATCATATGCCCGAAATAGTAAATCACGGATTCCAAAGTCCCGAATCGCTAGCTAAAGCTTCTCTGCATAGCCGGCTTTCGGCCAGGAACAAGGATTCTCTCCTCTATGGTGTAATTAGCACCAGCGTTGCTTACTAAAGTATCTAAATTAGGAATTGGATATCGGGATAAGAGACTTATATCGGCGGCTTGAAATAACCACCCAAAAATTAACTTCCCAAAAAAAAAAATGAAATAGCCCCCTAAAGCGTGGGGCTATTTCAGTTTTGGAAATGAAATTGGACCTCAATGAAATGAAATAACACTTCAAACAAAAACGAAATAATATCCTAATTTTTGAAGTCTTGCTTCATATGAAATAAGACCCCAATTTCCGAAATCAAATAAGACCCAATATGTGTGATACAATATATACCATAGTTTTTACTTCGGCCGGGCGCAAGGATTTTGTCCTCTATGGTATAACAAATACCGGCTTCGCAAACTGAAGCTCGAAAATTTGCCATATCACCGACCGATGGCCGGCTACGCGGAGAAGAAAATCCTTGCGACCGGCCGTAGGCTGGCTATGCAAAGAAGATTAAGTTAGCTAAACCCGTGTTTATTATACCATAGAAAAGAAAATCCTTGCGCCCAGAAACGTTGTCGCTATGAATTTAAAAATGACATAATCATCCAAAAAATATTTTAGGGTTTTATTTTATAATGATTTCTGGGGGTGTTATTTTATATGAAATAATCCCCCAATTAAAAAAATTAAATAACACACCAAATGGAATGAAATAACACCCCAAAAATCTTTGGGGTTGCTTTCTGTACAAGTTTTGGGGAGCTATTTATTTTTAATTTTTTGGGAGCTTGTGGTTATTTCATGCAGCCACTAATGTCATTGTGAAAAATGTTTTTATTTATAGGTCTTTAAACATTTTTTTTTTTTTTGGCCTATTTCATATTTTTGGGGATTTATTTCATTTTAAAATTTGCGGTTTTAACGAACTAATTCCCTAATTTTAAGGACTTAGTTCGTTTTTGTTCTTAAGAGATTAGTATATGAAATACATAGTTCGTAGCGCCAAAATAAATATTATTTAAAAAAAATCTATTTAAAAAAACCCAAAAAGAATTGAAACATTTTTAATTTAAATGAACATTAAATTCATATGTAATAATGTGTTTTAAGGTCAAATCTATGCCGAATTTTATTCAGTTACAAATGATAACATGTGATTAATTCCAACAGCTCTGTTCATCTCTGAGCCCTCCAATTTGTCTTAATGTTTTTTTTTTTTTTTTACTAAATTCAATATAAATATTAGGGAATTTAGTAAAGATAAAATCACTTTCGTAAACATTTAAATCTTAAGATATTTTTGACTGTAACAAATTTTTTTATATTATTCATAAGGGCGGAATATCAAATCAGCGGTTTTCCGCAAACAAATTAATTTGGAAATTTCGTATTTCGCAAAAGAAAATCAACATTTTGCTTAAGTATGTTGTGACGTATTCTAAATAAAAAAAGACACTTATTTTTAAACGAAAATACAATTTTTAGTTTAAACTGGCATTGGCTAGATAGCATTAAATAATAATCTATACTTTCTAGTTTTAAGGCATTTTAAAGGCATTCTGCCCGCCCTACCGTTTACATTTTATTTACCTATAATTGAAGTAATTTTTCTAAAATTCCTTGTTATACCTGGGGCAAAATTGTATGCGTTTGTGATCTTATTTTGATCGATATTTATTGCAAAATTTACGATGTTTGACCATTTCCTATTGAGGATAATGTTTGTAAAAAAGCCGAACAAAAATGTGCTCTGGCTTTTAAAAATTAATATAAAGTTTAGGTTTTCCAAAAAAAAAAAAAAAAAAAATTTTGTGGTGTAGCTTCCTAAAGATATATACTAATTTTAGAAAGCTGAAATATTTTTTGCTCTCAAACAAAATAAAACTTGCAAAATTTTATTATATTATCTCTAAGATTGTTTCTTGAACTGTGATTACTGCAAAATGTAGTTCCTAATTATTATGTTAGAATCATAAAAATTTGTGTGAAAAAATCCGACCAACTGTAGTGGTGTGCAATGCAATAACTATTGAATTTTTTTTAGGATTTTTTATTTTTTCTTTTTCAAAGGTATGATTTAATGATTTTAAAATACTGGTATTTTCTCTTATTAATTGAAATCACTATTTGATTATTTGTATTACATTTTTATTTAAGCCTGGGGCCAAATTCCGGCATTCGATATCGATCGAAATGGCAATTTCAATTGTATTGTAACTTCGATCGATATCGAATGCCATAATTTGCCGCCAGTCCTTTTGAGCTTTTCACAACAATTGCGATTTGTACTATATGAAAAAGGTTTACATAACCTGCTAGTTAACCGATTAACCAGATAAGCATTATTTGACTTAAAAATTCAGTCTGAGTTGATCGGTACTACAAAATGGACTTAGAAACAAAAATTTAGGGCACTGCTATTATAGTTACAAACATTCTATACGTCCAACGATGTTGGGTAAAAACTAGTCAAATTACGATACGCCTTTTTGCCGATACGATACCGATAATCCAAATAAAATATCGCCGAAATCGATACCGATATCGATACGCATATTGAATTTGAATTCAAGTTCAAATTAAAAAAAAATCCCGTAGAGTAAGTTTTTTATAGTTCAAAATGTAAGTAAGAGTGTAAGAGACTATAAATATTTAAAATACATATTTATTAGATTTACGAACAATTTCACCAATTTCAGTTATAATTTATTATCAGTTATAGCTGTCAAAACAATAATGCTAACTGGAAGTTAAAGTAAAAGTTAGTTATAACTGAACTTGGTGAAATTGGCCAAAAAATTCAACTTAATAATTTTTTACAAAAATATCAGAGTATGAAGTAAATTATTAATATGTATTTGAAATTGGTTTTTGTTTAAAAAAACAAGATATTCTTAATTTATGCGAAGATAGACGATTTCGCAAGTCAGGTTGAACCAAACCTGCAGTGAAAAGAATAGTCTCTCAGATTCACAAAACTCTTTTGAAAACTTAAGTATTTCTGCTCCATATTCTTCAAGTTTGTCATTGCGCCAGTAAACAATCGGATATGCGTCTCTTTAAATATTAGGAGATCCAAGACTGTGATGCCAACTAAGTGCTTTTGACACTATGGTGCTTATTAATGCCTCAAAACGGCAACATTTTGAAGCCTCGAAACGGCAAAATTTATCCTTAGTGCCAAACTAAGGAAAAGCACTAACTTGGTGCTTTTTTAATTTTTTATTACCATTTTTTAATTAATTATGTAGTAACAATTATGATAAGTGTAAAAACATTAATTTAGTATTGCAACTGCTTTTTAAGTAAGCTCACTACAAAGTCTTCGCCCAGACTTGCAATTTTTGTTGCAGCAATTCTTGAGTTTATTGGTGTGAGATGTGAGACGACTGGTAAGGGGTACTCAGTTTCATGAACTCTGCAATTCTGTTTTGTTTTGTAAATCTGACACTTTTCAATTTGAAGTTGCCTTGTATTTGTATTTATATATAAAATATAAAAAGAACAAGATAAAAATAAAAAAATCTATAATGAAAAAGGTCAACAAGAAAAAGAAAGACAAAAACATGAAAAACAAAAATGTACTTTGGATTTCAAGAAGAATTCTTGACAAAAAGTACAAAAAACAGAAGTTAAGAAGAACTTGTAAATCAATTAAAATAGATAATCATTCATTCAAAAGCTAATTTCGATCTACCAAGGTGAAATACCATTTGGTTTAAAGATTGATGTTTGACTATTGACGTCATCCGGCTGCAATAGCCGAGTGAGAAAGACGGCAAACCCCACTGAAGAGATTGTGTGGTTACAATCGAAACTAGTCTGGGCAACCTGTCCGTGAACGCCTGGGTTCAAATCTCAGCGCAGTCAAGAATGAAAAATTATCAATAAAAATTTTAATTAATTTCATGTTGTAAAATTCCTGTCTTCATAAATATTATTTAATGAAAATTAAATTCAATGAACTTAAGCCTAATTAAAAATATGTAAATTTGGATTAAAAAAATCTATAATTTCATAATCTGGACATTAGTGGAATTTCAAAGCAAAATTTAAAAAAAATTGCTCAATGACAAAATGATATCCTTATATACATTGTTTTTTATATACAACATTCCACAGTTGGTCATATTTATAAAAACGATGTGATTTTTTCGTTAAGAATTTTATTAACCCTAGGAGTATGGGTAACTATTTGCCACTAAGTTCTCCTCTTGGTCTGGTCAGACCACAATTAGAATAGCTAAAAAACCCCAATTAAATAAAAACTAAATAAATATATTTTTTATTGAACGTATTCTTATTTTATTAGATTATACGAATTTATTATATAATTTAAATTTTTCATTATTTTATTCTACATGCAAGTCATCGACAATTTAGTCTTTAATTTCTCAAGTTGCTTTTTCGCATTTACCACAGATGAAACTTGTTTTGCGTTTGGTTTTTGTAGTTAAATTGAACTAAGCGCATAGTGGGCCGTAGTTTTCTGATTTGATTCAAACTTGATTCAAAAGATATCATTTATAGAATTCACGTTTTTGTTTTTTTTTGTTGTCCTATTCGAAAGATATTGCAAGCAAAAAAAAATTTTGGTCTAGCCAGACCAAGAGGGTAATTTTAAAGACTTTTACATAAAAATCGAATTTCACCCCGCTAATTTACTCCGATCGAATCCAAATTAGTTTAATTCGATTCGGCACATACCAGTTATATTATTCACGTCCCTGTTTTTTCGATTTTTTGTTATATGCGACAAATATTGCAAGCAAAACACAAATTTGGTCTGGCCAGACCAAGACGGTAATCCTAGGGTTAAAGATGCAGACATTGCTTCAAAAATAGAAATTGCTTGAAAAATAAACATCAAACAGACCTTTTTTGGATAGAAGTAAACGATTGTAAAGATTCAATGCTGAAGCGGAAGTTGAAAGAACACTTTGTTCGATGAAATACAGAAAATCCAAAATCAGAAATATTGGATGGAATTTGTTTTGTCTTCAGTTACCTATGAAATTGGAAAAATGGCTTTGTGCTTGTTTACGCTTTTTTTGCTCGAAATAGTCTAAAATAGTTTAAGTCTAAAGTGCTTTTAGTGCTTTACAAAAGTTGGCATCACTGATCTTATGTATCTTTTGACTTCTTATTTTTTAGCAGAACCACAGCACCACAGCAAAGAGAAATAAATTGCTTGTACCAAAAAAAAAACTCAAAATAAAAAAATCGTAGTATCGACAGCAAAATATCGCTATGTATCGGAAAATGCTTACTATCGCTGGTATATCAGTATCTTTATCACAATTCGTAACTTCCCTAGTAAAAATATCTTGCAAAAACAATATAATAAAAAAAACTTTAAAAAAATTATTTTTTATATAACTTAAATAATGGTTAACCAAACACAGCACAGTGTAAGATTTAGCCATTCTAGGGATACAAAATTAAATATCTTGGAAAAAAATTAAACTAGACTTATGAATTTTGGTACAAGGCAGGCTACTATGTACCATTGTCAAAAAAATGGGTGAAATTAGATCACTGCCACGCCCCCACCATATAACTGCAAAAATTTATATCTGATATAATTCGCCTTGGACAATCAAAAAGTAAAAAAGCGGCGAGCATGCATGAGAATGTTTAAAATAAATAATAAAAAGGTAGAAGTAATATTAAGTGTTTAATTTTTCTTCATTCATTTTAAAATAAGAATATATTTCATATGTACATATAAATTAAAGTAAGAATAAAATGTTAAGATTAATGGATTTCTTCTGGTATTTCTGGAGATTGCAATAAATGTAGTGCTTCAGTACTTCCACACAAAAAAGGTTAACGGAACGTTCAAGCCTTTCATTTTCGGGTGTTTTAAGCCATATATTAAAAATTTCGTGGTATGTGGTATTATCACTCAATATTTGTTTTTTTTTTATCGGCAAATCTCGGCAGATAATTGTATATGTGCATTACAGTAGGTACTTCAGACGCTCGTTTAAAACTAATTTGGTTTTGACGCGTTATGAAGAAAAGAACTTATCGATTATAGAATTTAGTTTTTTTTTTCTCAACTTAACGAAAAGGTTAATGGTTTCAATAAAATAGCACTAAAAGAATAGTTAAAAAATTTCATTCCAATAAAAAGTTACACGCTTTTAAAAATTAACAATTTCATATAAGTGTTTTTGTTGTTTTTAATTCACTCAAAAATATTAAAGTTTAAAGCAACGTTATATTGTTATTGTTGAAAAATTAGGCAACGTTTTGCATTTTCTTATTTTATAACAAGTGCTCTTTCATATTTGATAAATATATTTACTCAAATTTAAACTCAAAAAACGACTTTTGTCCAGCTAGATTCGCAAAATCTTACACTGTGCACAGTTTCATTTAATAAAATCTTAGTGGAATTTTCCTTTAAATATTATTTTGAGCGTTATTTGATCAATTTAGTAAATTGTTCACAATAAGTGCTAATATTTATTTTAGTTATTTTTATGCAAACCACTTTTATACAATAGTTAAACTCTTTTGTATATATGTAATTTAGAAGTTCTATAAAGATGTAGTACATATAAATAAGTTTTAAAAAATTAATATTATATCATTTTAATTAAATACACTCTTATAATATTTTTGTAATTATATATTTAAAATTTTAATTATAACATACAAATTGATTACACAAATATTAATGTGCGGTTTTCATAAACAAGTTATTGAATGTGTATTAAAATTATACGAAAACCATTCAGTTATTTGAGTGCTTTTCATATATTTGTGGTTTTTATGGGTAACCGCGTATGTCTTAAAATCAAATTTTTCAGGAGAGCGGAAAAAACATTCTATATCGAACTATGGGCTAGGAATTAAACTTTTTGAAATAGGTCATTACGCAAAACCATCGGAATTGGTCCATATTTTTTCAGAAATTTTAAGAATCATGTAAAGAGCGTTTAAAATTAAGCAATATGGCATCAACATCTCAAAATCGAAATGGACATACGCGGCTACCCATAAGAACCACAGATACGTGCTGTTTTCACAACACAATTGATTGAACATGTAGGAAAAAACACTCAGAAAAATTTGTGCTTTTCATATAAATTTTGCTATATGTGCAATCACTTGTATTGGGAAAACATAACAATAAATTTTACTGCACGTACAATAACTTGTATTGAGAAAAACGCATATTAGAATTTTTAAAAACATTCTAAAAGAATTCAAATTGAGTAAAAAAAAATTAAATTTACAAACATATAAATAACTATATATAAACTGTATGTATTTATATATATATATATATATATATACAAATATATATACACAGCTATATATATTAAGTACTAGTTAAAAGCATGAGTGATATTTACACAAAAAGAACAAAGAACTACATATTTTAATTATCCTAGACTACACATTTTCTCTCCTATCAAAAACATTGAAATTCATAAATATTAAAATATCAAAAAAAAAAGAATATATAATTAAAACTTTGAACAAATAAAACTGTAACCAAATAAATTTCATGGGAGTTGTTACTAAACAAACATAAAACTATCAACAACATTTAAACATCATAATTGAATTAACAATTTATACCACAAAAAAAAAAACAATGAAAAACACTAATGCTGCATTCCAAATTAAATAATAAATAATAATGACTGTCATGTGATTAACAAACCGTTTTGTTGAATTAAAAAAAAAAGAAGAAAACTTAATAAAATAATCAAAGTGTGACAAATTGTTTGTGCAGAGTTTATTTTATGTACGTCTGGTGAGTGTCATTAGAAGTGTGACATGTAAATCGCGTGTTCTAACAGTTGTGTTTAACAAAACGTTTTTATTTTTTGTTTTGTTGTAACAATTTCATGATAAAAATCATTTAATTGGTCATAATGTAATAGCAAACAACAACAGAAGTGACCAAAATAAAAATAAGTTAAACATAATTTTACATAAACGGTTAACCGGAAAACCTAATGCAATAAATAACTGTAATACAGTGGGCCGTAAAGGGGGTGTAATATATACTGTTTATAGATATGTTCAAAGAAATAATAGTGTAGCTAGTTTATGGCCTTAACTTAAATCTTAACGAGTAATCTTACAACTAATTCTCAAGCTGCAGAGTTAACCAACACATTTCAGTGTATTCTCTTTAGCAAAAATCTTAATATAGGTTTAATAGAATTGAATACAGAAGGCTGTTGAAAGTTTATTTATAATTCATCTTAGTTCCTTTAAATAATATTTTTGACAATATCTTGGCAATTTCTTATCAATTTGCATACTCAGTAGTATAGAAATTATTGAGTGTTTGTATCGACTAAATTACTATTATTATTTTAGTTCATAAATTAAATTGAATATGAAATCGAGTATAGCTTATTTCTCTTTTATTTAGACGCCGCTATTACTCATTTCTTAATAAAAATGTCTATGGCCTATTCTAAAAAGTGTTTTACAACTTTCTTCAGCGGGGCTACCCGGTATTTTGATTCGAAAGACATAATTTAAAAGTTCGAAAAATTCGCACCATTTTTAAGGATTTTCGTACTATTTGTTTCAAATGAGTGGAAGTTGTTTATACCGCATCAAAAAAATCCTTTTGAAACGGCAACTCTCTATTACGTACCATAAATATCCTCTTTGAAACTCCAACTCTGTATTATGAAAACAAGCGACAGTTATGCTTTATGTATTCCCATAAACCGCTTTGATAATTTCGGTATTTTGTCATATTAACGTCCAATTTTACCAAGTTTAGTTAAAACTAACTATTACTTTAACTTCCAGTTAACAATATGTTTTTGATAGTTATAACTGATAGTTAATTTTAACTGAACTTGGTCTTAAGAAATAATAAAAACTTAAAGGAAAACACTGCTACCAACATCGAAATTTGTTATTTTGATGGAGTTACTAATTTTTGCTCTGATAACAATTTTAGTTAAACCGTAAATATAAAATGCTACATAACCAATTGTTATCATTTAAGTTTACTAATAATTAACTAATGACTGTAAATTTGGGCATTTACATATCTCTTTTTTATGATATTTTTCAGTAGCAGTGCTACCAACTTTTTTTTATCAAATTTCCCACTTGTTTATAAATACAACTATGTAATCGTTTTGATCAAGCTACGCAGAAGGGTTAAACTTTCGAATCGAAAATTGCTTTCGAATTAATTTACTTCTCGAATACAAACCATGATACCCCTGCAGTACCTATCTTCGCCAACATTATTTAAATCAACGCATAGACTGACAAGCAATACGTGGATGGAGACATAATACACAATTAAGGGTCTTCTCGACGAATAAATAAACACACAACATTTTACTTGCAAATTTCTTCACACATGGACGTCAATTTCTGCAATAAGGCAGTCAAGGAGATGTGTGACTCTGTCGCGTAGCAGGGCAAGTAGGCTAGTTCTTCTCAAGTATGGTGAACTAAGGTTACTTGTTGGCGAGCATTGCGGTGTCAGATACCATCAACATATAATGGGTAATCTTGGTACCAAGAAACGTAGATTTTGTGAGGTTTTTGACGAAACGTCCGAACATCTCCTCAGCTACTGTTCTGCTTTGGGGACTTCCAGGCAGATATTTTTCTGTGGGGCAACTGATAAGCCCAAGTGAAATCTACGATCTTTCCCCGGGCAGGGTGATAGGCTTTATACGACGGCTGGACCTGACATGGTGATATACACCGGCTGCACAAAAGATCCTCTAGGTTGCGGCGCGTATGGCCTTATTCATATATATCTTGGAAATAGTTAAGGAAAGTAGGGTCTTAAGACTTTAGTGTAATTTTAAAAAATTAGCCTAGAAAAAATTTGGTGAAATGAGCTACACGTATCTTAATCAAATCCACATCCTTAGCGAGGATATTCTGTAATGTGAAATAAAAAGCGATATTTAAGTTAAGGAAGAAACTCTGATTTAAGATAACACTGTGCTACACAATAATACGTAAATATAAACCAATTTTTCGTTCGCCGTGTTTAGTTCAATTTTTTCATAAAATGACGATAATATTTTAAACTAAATTTAAAAAAATCGCTTTTGTGCTTTAAGGATTGATTTTAAAAGCTCGTCTTTTATTTTAGTTTTAAATTTAAGATGTAATAATGTTTGAAAATCGGTTAGAAATTGACTGTATTCGTTGCTTTTAGGTAACAAAATTTTCACCATTTTAAGTAAACTTTTGATATTATTTTAGCTTATTTTAAGGTATAAAAGGAAACACTAACGTAGATTTCCAAGGCACATAAATGCATCAAAATCAGCTTAAAACTAAATCAATCATGATACATTTTATGTTTGCATTTTTGTGAATAATTTTATAACTGCTTGTGTATTGTTTGTTGATTTCTTTTTATTTTAAATGTCGATTCAGATGTATACCAGGATATGAAACATGTACAAGTTGAGGTATTATTTTGTTTTTATAAGGAGAGCATGATTCTCTACGCAAAGTAAACACGATATGTTTCTATTTTTGTGTATTTACTTTTATTTTTCGTTGTTACAAATACATATTAAATAATATTTTTTTTTATAAAAACAACTATATTTACAAAAAATTCCATAACTACATATTTCCACTTTTACCGCCCACTGTATGCAAACAGAAAAGGTCCCTCTTAATTTATTTTAATAAAAGTAAACCGTTAATTTTGTAATAACACGCGTACAGCAGAATCAACACGGTCTGTGGTAACAATAATACTCAACTACAACAAAAAAAAAAAAAAAAAATAAATAAACAAAAGACCATAACAATTTAACAAAAACACTCGTAATTCAAAACAAAAAAGTGGTAAAATTAAAAACATAAATATAATATATGCAATACAACGTGACTTTTACAAAAATATTACCCGGGTCAGTACCACACAATAACTAAAAGGAGAAAAAGTTCATCAACTAATAAAAAAAAAACATTCTAGTTAAGTCTTATTGTTTGATTTCAAATGTATAAACAAGAACCATTTAGTAGACGTGGTAGTCTAAGATCCTTACGCAGTGCCCCCATACTTAGTACCGTTTTAGAAAGTACATTATCACTATCGCGTATACATCCGATTGCTTCCCTGGAATTACCCGGTCTCGATTACATACATTCGGTTCAGTCACATTCGGCATTACAGCAGCATTCCGATTTAGGTACATCATTGCGAAGTGGAATATCAGCAGTAACCGCAGCAACAGCTGGTCCTCAACCGCAAGCAACATTAAAAACACGTCTGGGAATCCAAAGCTCACTACGTGAAACTAAACGTAATAGGGCACCACAACGGTATGTAAATGATTGACAAAAAAAAAATAAAAAACAGAGAAACAAAAAATGTGAATAAATTATTTATAAATATGAGTGCACAAAAACCCGTTAAATTAAAAAAAAAAGCTTTAAATATGTAAAGAGTACATGGTCAATTAAATTTCATTAAGTAGTATAAGTTTTTACTGAATTTTCACACACTCGCACAATGGAAGAGGGAGTGCCACTGTGTTAGTAACAATTTTAAATTACCTGACATGTGAAACGTTTTGTTACGTATAAATTTGCATAAAATATTTTTTTTTATATTTGAATAAATCATATTTGTTCTTTGTTTACTATTTTCCATGTATTTGCTTCTGTTTTTATATTATTTAAGTTGCATATTAAACAAATATTTATTGTAATCACATAAATTACAATTGAAATGTCATGCAATTTTTTGTTTTAAATACATAAAATTATATTTTACAATTTCCCTTTTTAAACGTTTAATTGAATTAAATTGTTTAATTCTATGGTAAAAAGTTAATATAAGATGATCATAAATAAAGCCTTAGAAGGTGACGTATGATTAAATAACATTTAAAAAATTTAGGCCCATATGGAAAGCAAAGACAAAGTCAAAAATATTTTATAATTTTGTTTTTGCTTTCTACATATTTTAATCCTTATTGATTTCTTAAATTTCATAATTTGCATATCTTGTGGCGTTAACAATTTTAAAACGCAGTATGAATTTCTGAAGATGGTAACAACAAAATTACACAGAAAGAAAAACACTCGGGATAACTTAAGTTTTTATAACTTGAGTTTTTTATACTTACTTTAAGTACGAATCGTACCCAAAAATTCAAGTACGAATAACACTAAAATGGACTTTAAACAATCTTAAATGGGATAACTTTCGAAAATCAATCCCGGAATTTCTAAAAGTAAGTATACAATTCTTAAGCCAAGTACAAAAAAGATTGAACTTTTCGTTGGTAGTGCCACTCTGAGAGTAAAATTATCAAAATTTTTTGTAGCCACTACAACAACACCACACAAGTAGCTTAAAAATGATTTGCTTGTTGTGTGTAGAAACAACACAAACAACAGAACAAGAAGAAAACACATTATTTTCATGTTTTAATTTTAATCAATTATGCTTTTTAAACTTTAAAAAGTTAAAAGAGAAAGCAAGAGTTCTCATTTAGTTTATATTTTTAGTAAAATATTTACATTAAGGTCTTAAAGTAAAAGTTATATCGGGCATGATGCTAGTGATTAATAATTGGAACTCTGTAAGGTGAAAACAAGTAAGTAAATCATTGGTAATGATATTCTTTTTCTAATTTCAGTTTTGGTTTATTTCAAGTACGAATTCGGGATTAAATAAACTTTATTACACTTAAATGAAGCACATTTTGAGATTAATTCAATCTCGGTTCTACTTAAATCAATCTTATTTTCGGATAATTTTAAGTACGGATTCGGGATTAAATCCACTTTATTACACTTGACTCAAGCGCATTTTTAGATTGATTCAATCTCAGTTTTACATAAATCAATCTCATTTTCGGGTTATTAAAAGTACGAATTCGCGATTGAATTTGGATAAAGGCCACTTTAGCCGACCGTAAATGTAATTAAATGCAATGTAACGTACTGTAAGCTCGTTTGTGCACTTATAGAGAAGATGTAAGAACGTGTCATCTTTTTTTTAAAAACATAAACAAAGAAGCATTAGTATACATAAAACAACACACACAGTGGTGGGAATTTAAAATGTTCAAATGGTGACCGCTTTGCAGGAAAAGTACCAAGTGATTTAAATGGTATTAAAAATGTATTTATTGTATGTATAAATACACAAATAATTCAATATTTGTTAATAAAATTATAGATTTACAATAAACAAATATGTATTATAGCATATACATACACGTTTACTTATATTATTTTGAAAATGTGCCTACACAAAACTAGGGCTTGATACCATTTAAAGCCACAGCTTTTATTGTTTGTGCATATGTATGAATTTTTTATTTTATTCATCTAAACATATATTTTTATAAATGATAACATGTATGTATTGTAAGTTATTTTGTCAAAAGTCCACAGATATTATTATCTAAACAAGTACCAAAGAAAAATAATTAATTTACCCGCATCCCATTCAATATACAAGCGGCCTATCACTATCTACAACTGTCACGCAAACTCGTAATGAAATTCTATTTTCTACAGATTGGCACGTTACGGTCAAGTGACATTACAGTCATTTAAGCATTTCTATTGCTTTACATATAACAGAAACGATCAGCTGTTTACAATACATTTACATTTCTACATTTACGCTCAGTTAGCCGACCTTAAGTTGAGTATTTCGCGATTGAACAATCCGTACTTGAAACAATTTTTCTGTACTTGATTCAAGAAAATCCGTACTCCGTAAGTACGGATGGATTGATTTTTTTTTTTGAGTGTATAAAATATTTTTGACTTTGTTTTTGCTTTCAATGTTATTTTGGCGTTGCGTTGCCTTTTTAACAATTAAGGCCTAAAATAACTTATATTAATGTGTATTATATATTTATTATGTTTTTGTTTGTTTTGTTGTTGTTAGGTAATATTGTTCTACAAAAAACAACACATTTTCGAGCCTTCAAATAAAAATAACTAAACAAATTTTAAAGCGCCAAAATCAAATCCATTTAATATTTTGTTCTATCGGGCACAGATTTTTTATGGGCACGACTAATATGGTGCCCGAAATAAGACTTAAGAACAATATAACCAGCAAATGATTTGCAATAAAATTCTCTTCGTCATCGTTAGAAGAGTTTTTTATATATTCAAAAAGAGATAATTTATTTTTATTTTTTAACAATGTTCTATAAATTTTTGAATATCAAAAAATTTTAATCATCGATAAAATGGAATTTTTTTTATTATTAAACATGTGCATATATATGTATATTAATTATTTTTTGGAATCAAATTTGGAAGAATTTTGCTTAACAAAAATTGATAATGGCTAAATTCATGTTTAAGCAGGCTGAAAAATAGCTAAATGTTTTGTCTTAAAGATAATTAAACTGATCATATCCTTTTAATGGTTCAGTTGTTGCTGATTGCTATTGTAATAGTCTAATCTATAGTCCGAACAAAAAACATCTTACCGAGTTTGTATATATAACATAGAGATATATTTTATTTTAAAAAATCTGTTTTGTAAAGATATGAAAATTTAGAAGGAACTGACAAGCCTTATGCTAGAGTTCTGCAATGAATCGTTTTTTGCTACAGATAGTCAGTTTTGAAATTTTAAATATGAATGAATATATATTAGGGAGATCGAACGGTTATTATTCGACCGGTTTTAACCGGTTAGTTTCGGTTTGCCCAAGTCGGTTATTTTAAAATGTCCATTTTTCGAATATCGAATAAACCGGTTATTTTGGTATAAGTAACCGGTTATTTTAGTAATGTGTAATTTATATACATTTTCCTTACTCTTGTTGTAGATGTACCCGTAATTTAAGTATTTTCTAATTGAATATTGGCTAAACTTAAACTTTTTATGAAGAATGTCAAAACAAAATGTAACAAAGGTCAAAAAATATTATGAACACTCGCTTATAAAAGCGTGTGTTTTTATAGAAAAAAAAAACCAAAAACTATTCAAAATACTACAAAAACGTGTTCAGCTAAAAAATAAATAGTAATTTGTGCAACAGTATTCTAAATATTAAATATATTTTTATATAAATGATATCTCTAGATATTTTTCGAATGCGATTAAAAAGACAAAGATAAGTGCTTGAAGTGCCCTAAAATGATAAGTTACAAAGGTTCTTCCATGTCACGACTTATTAATTACCTTTCATTAGTGTACATGCTTGACATTAATGTGATCCAAATGAAACTTAACTCCGTTCGAAGAAGTTCTAAAAAGACGACAAATAATACTTTACTTAAATACGCTGCAAAAAATTAATTATTGGGAGAAATATAAGCCAGTTGTGTTGCCGAGGACGAAATGCCCGATAATGCACTTAAAACTCTTAAGTACTTCTAGCATCTCTTCATGCTGAAAACTACAACATTACGGCGGAATCAACGATATGGGAAAAAATTCTACCAGTTTTATTTATTAAAACACCAAGAACTAAAAAACAAAATTGAAGAAATCAAACAATGGCATGGAATGTTTTAAATTGTAGTCGACGAATTGAGAAATATTTTACACAAAAAAAATGTTCTGTTCACTATTCATTTCTATAAAGCTCAAACAAAATAATTTGAAATAGATAATAGATCCTGGCTAAGAGGTTTTGTTTGCAATTTTTAAAAAATTTGGTTAATTAATATAGATAGCTTAACCACCAACAAATTAAAATTGATTTAAAATAAATTTGAGAGAATGTTTCAAAAAATAACTTTATTAAATTCCTATAATTTATTTGCTTTTGCAAAACGTTTGTCTAGATCAAATATCATTCAACCGTTTCGAAATTACATTATACAAATATCTTCTTACAAATTAAGTTTTGTAAATCAATAACAAATATCGTAAAATATTTGTTAGGTCTGATCTAAGTCATATTTATGTATTTTGTGGGTCCTTACCTTTGCAAATTGTTTTGTTTTTATTCAAATTAACGTTTTATTTTAAAAATTTATTTGATTTTTATGTTTTAAAGTATTCAAATTAAAACCGGTTAACCGGTTATTTAAAAATTGCTTAACCGAAAACCGGGTTTTTTAAAATAGCAACTATTCGTAATATTCGAAAACCGGTTATTGAAAAAAGTCAAATAATCGATCTCCCTAATATATATCCTTATAATGCAACTGCTCTGATGTACTCATACTTTGGTTTATACATCTATATTGAAATAAATATGAATTTGCCAATTTTGATATCATATTCAATGACCTTTTCAAGTCATTTTGTTCCATACATAGTCCCATCTTGAATTATAATTTCAGAAAACTACTTATACGACAATTGATTAAACTTACTCAGTTCATTCATTTACCGCTTTAACGCAACGGAGAAAACTCATAACCTCATAATAAAGGCTACCAGAAATATTTTCACAAAAATCGTTAGCTTCATACATATAACATGAAGAAAATATAATCATAAAAACATCAGTTTGCTATTTCAGGCGCAAATCTGACAGCAGTGATTATATTGAGTTCGTTTGCGAATCATACCTAAATCAACCATGTCATAAATCTTGGTAAGTATGAGTTTGATGAATAACCTCCGAGTTTAGAGAGGATAACAGGTTGGATAAGATTTCAGTTAAAATCAGTGCGTATAATAACAAGATATTATGAATCAGGATTCAACTCTATTTACATTTGCAGTACATATTGCTGATCACTGGCATGTACTTAAATGGTGGCGTATGATTATTATGTATTGTAATTACACGAATGCAAAAGTATTTTTTCTACAATACAACAACCTTAAAAAGTGTTGATATATTTTGTATTACCTAACATGACCAATCTTAATTAATACTAAGGATCAATTCTAAAAAAAATTTCAGAATAGGTGTGTTCATTTACTTTACTAGCAGAAGTTTGCAACGAAACAATAAATATAAAGTTTACACAAAAAAATAAAAAAAATTAAATGAACGCTTTGTAAACAAGTAAGGCATTACAACAGCATTCAGCTGTAAGATACGAGAATTTTTTTTTTTTAATAAGAACACATGGATTTTGTTTATAAATTTAAAAATAATTAATATTTTTTGTGATAGAAAAACTTTTAATTGAAGAATTATGAAAAATACTTTTTTTTTACACATTTTCGAAAGATTGTCTTGTAAACAAAGACATTAAACCGGTGCTTGAATAATTTTTGCTGGTAAAATTTTTCCTAGTGGAAATTTATTGTAACAATAATTAAAATAAGCCAATAATTTTCTATTACTGAAAATTTCTTTTATTAAGTCTTTATTTGTCATTTATCTTTTTTATAATTTTTTTTTACAAAATAAAGAATAAATAATATTTTTTTTCGTTTGAAATAAGGTGTGTTCATTTATTTTACTAGCAAAAACTTGCAACGAGATAGTAAATTTAAAATTTACAGAATTTTTCTTAAAATTACTCAAAAAAATATAAAAGCAAATGAAATTTTCAACAAATTTTTTGTCTCACAAATTTTTATGATCTTTTTTCACTCTCTATTTGCAAGTTTTTCGAGTACGTGAACACTTACTAGTAACAATTAATGAAAATAAGCAATAATTTGCTGCAAATTAATACACCTATAAAATCGAAAAGGTTTATGTAATTGAAATATTTTTTGTGAAAAATTTGTTAATAACTTTATGTTTTATTTAAATATTATTTAAATAATATGTGTCGACAAAGTGACTGCTAATAAATGTCGAAATACATTTATAAGACCGATAACCTGTCCGATAACGATTTTGGTTTTCTTAATATACCGACTTAAAACGTTATTTTCAGTTGGCAACACCCCTCAAAACGTATGTTAAAGTTGGGAGTCAGCTGAATGAATTAATGTGTACGGCAAATTGGCAGATGAGTGCCGGTTAGCTTTGCTAAAGAATAGAAGCAAATAAGACATTGAGAAAACCAAATTTTTTCTGCAGTTTTTCGTAAGGAAAAAAGTGATCGCCTACTTAAAAAATGGCCGTAAGATGACTTTTATTATTTACACCCTGTACATAAAAAATAGCCGACTGACGAAAAAATTAAAAAGATATTCACATTCAATTTATTTTATTTTTTATATTGCGATGTAGCTTCTCTCTTATTATTATTAATTTTTTTTTAATTTTAAATTTTAAACAATTTTAAAAATGTCCTTTACCCATTTGAATTCTGCGTTTATAATTGTAATATTATTTTAATTTGACCTAATATTTAAAATAAAACCTAAACATTCCAACATTTATACTCACTCACTTTTCCCTAAAGCGTGTGTACTGATGCATTTATTGTCAATGATTATATTTATACCTTAATTTTCCCTCTTTTTCGTTTTCAAGTGGATGAGCAAAGTGTTTCCGCATTATCTTCAATAACAATAAAAAACAGTCGTGCGTAGTAGGGATGCCTCTAGGTAAATGTAAAATAATCAAATAATGTGGATGTCTGGCAATTGATGGTGCCAAAAAAAATTACGTACTTATGTGCTTCATTAAAATAACTTTAAGTTTCCATTTTACTTAAAGGAGGTTTTTTGATCCGGTTTTTTTTAATCAATTGAGCAGATCCATAGCAAAAACTTGGAACGAGATAGTAAATTTAAAATTTACAAAATACGGTCGTATTGTGGAAATAGAACTCGATGTACACAAAAGCCTTTGGTAAGACGAATGATAACCTCGAAAAACTACGGTAGTTTATAAAATGATTGCAACTCGTACGATTTTAATTCCACTCGGTTTCTATTGCTAGAACAAGGCTGACTATTTCGTTTTTTAAATATTACTGTTTTCGTTTTTTTTTTCATTGGAACTAGGGATGCCAATCCCGGGATTTTACGGGATTCGGGATATTTCGCGATTCGTGATTTTAAAAGTCAAAAGATAAATGCTTTTTATAGATATTTATTAAAAAAAAACTTCTTTAAAAGATTTTTACACACAAAAGTTTTTAACGCATTAAATATTACAAAATTGTTTAATGATTATATTGATAACTAAATTATGAAAAAATTGAAAAAGTGTGATTTTCTCTTAATGAATGATTATTTTAATTAAAAATATGATAAAAAAAAAACGTAGGATTTCCTTAAATGTGTAATTACTAAACGTAAAATCTGTATTTTGCTCAATTACCTCAGTTGTTTTGAACTTAATAAAAAATAATATAGTTTTTAAATTTTGCATTTGGTGCATCAGTGGAAGTAGGTAATAAAACCTCACGGAACTTTTAGTATTTCTTTTTGTTTTGTGCATTTCGAAAAACATTTATTTCTTAAATTAACTTTCTTCTTTACTTATTTTCAGCACTTCTCACATTAAAATGCCTTTATAATTGTTTGACACGCTTAAAAAGAATAACTATCCGGTATGTGATGAAAATCGATCGACTTCAAAACGACCATTTTTAAAAGGTGTGATGAATTTCGATCGATTTTAAAATCCATTTCTGAATTATTGTCTTAATATTTTGTTCAGAATACAGCTCAACTAACACATGTAATGAATAAGTTTAAAGAAGATAGAGTGGAGATAAGAAGAAAGTGTACTAGAAATTAGATTTCTATGATACTGGAAACGATTTTATCGATTTTAAATCGTTTCGTTTTCTAAAACGATTTCCATCACATACCTGTATGTTTCACTTTTTTTTCGTTTTCAATGACAGTATTAACGAAAGATCAATATTGTGTTCCCTATCCTCTCAAGGGAGAATGCCATGATGAATTTCTTTTTATAAAAAAGGTTAAACAGAAAAATTAAGCTAACGTTTTCGAGATAGACAAAATCCCGAAAATCCAGGGACTTAAAAATTTAAATCCCAGAATTTTCGCGATCGGGATTTCAGGATTGGCATCCCTAATTGGAACTCAATTCTTCATACTAAAACAAAAAAAATATGTTAGATATTTTTTTTATTATCAAAGTTGTTTGTGGGAATACTATTATTTATTAAAAGATTTTGTTTGTTGTGCTTAATTCCCTTTTTAAATAATTGATAAAAAGTACTGAAATTTATTGTTGGAGGATAAGCTGTTCCTATGCGCATTTCACTGGTTGCTTAGGCCAGATCATCAGGAAACGTTCTCCTAAATAATTTTAGAAAAGCCAAAGCTATCAGCAAACAAAACTACAGAGGGAATGAGAATTACCTACAAACACTCAAAAAGTCTTGTTTGCAACGATATCAAAGCTTAAACAAAATACCAAAAAAAAAAAAAAAAAGGGAATTAAGCACAACAAACAAAATCTTTTAATATGTTAGATATATTATTAAACATACCACAGAACATAATGGTTCAGAACAAAATGTTAAAGGTCACCCACCATTTATTTTTTGTTGAAAATAAATTTTTATAAAAGATTAATATCTGGTATATGTATTGGGTTATTATGGCCAGCACAGACATTGAAGGATTAACGGAAGAGCTGTAATTGGGATTATATTGCAGATAATTGGGTGGGACGTCCATGTTGGATTGATATTAGAGACAACTCAACATTTTCAGTAAAAATGTCCTTCTCAAAAATTTTATGAATTTCTATGCCAATTCAACTCCAACAAGTTGTTACGACATGTTAGGCCAACGCAAACGTACTGTCTCAGCCGTTTTTGAGCCGTTTCTAAGAAATCTTACGCACCGAAACTTGATGTTAATTAATTTTTTTTTTTTGTCTTCTGCTATATTTTTTCAAACATTTCTCGAACTTGTGAAATATGATACATCTGGAAATAATGAAAAAAGCTTTAAACAGAATTATAATGTCCTGACGAATTATGATTTATAGTACAAGGAATATTGTTTTTTTTCGAAAATTTTTTACAGTTTGACAGCTAGGGGCCAACAAATGGCAAAAAAAAAGATATAAAATATATGAAAATTTAGCAATTTTGAGGCACTGTGTTTTTCGCATAAGCTTAACTCTTTTTTCCAATTTTTTCAGTTTGGTTTGCGTGATATAGCTATGAGAAAAATAGCATGTTCTTCGTTTAAGCCAAAATATACATGAGGCTATTAAATCTGAATAGCTGCTAATACTAATAAAGCTTCACTTCTTCGAAAGTAATAACAATCATAATCAATCGTTTTCACATTTTATTTGCAGTTTTATTGCATATAATGAGCCATACAAATAATAAAATGGAATATGACATGTTAATTTTCTATGTTCATAAGTACTGTTAAAACTATGCACAGATTTAGTTTCCATTTATTCGCCATATTCATATGTATGTCGTTATCAAACATGTATTATCAGCATAGCATGAACGAGCAATTGCGTGATGTGACACATGTATACAACATGTTCAACACTTGCAGGCCTTTATTTGATGTTTAAGTTAGGCTGTTAAAACTAATTCCTTTTTAATTTTAATATTATTTCACCTCGTCTATAAGAAAGTTTTATAAATAAATAAGAGTGAGTTAAAAAGCTCAGGCAAGTGTTTTATAAATTCTGTGTATGTTTAGTAAATTCCATATATCCAAGTAATTAAAGTGGAATTATATCGATCTGTTATGGAAGTCCTCCCTCCCTTGTTTTGTAGGGGAAAAAGAGTAAATCATTAATGCTAGAACAGGCATTAAATGTGTCTGTTATCAATTTTAGGATACGACATCGCACTTAATGGTCTACGTGACTTTTTAATTTTTTTTTTTTTTTTTTTTTTTTGTAATAAACTAAAAAAAAATATATAAATTCAAATGAAATCCAAAATGTACGTATAAACTTAAAAATTGTTTTCTTCTTTTATTTTAATACTTACATTTTTTCGTGATATTGTCATTGTGATGCTATTGTAGTAACTACAGCATGTCAATTTAGTCAATTTAATACCTTGTTGTTAAACACTGTTTTCTTATTGTATTGTAATTCCGCTATTTTGATTGTTTGGTTCTCTGATGGCTTAGAAATTATTGACTAACAATATCCTAAAGACGTATTTGCTATTTCTGGATTGCTGAGTGTATTGAATTACATTAACTTTAAATGTTTTGTTTCACAGAAAAAAAAAACATTGTTAGGAAAACCTCAGGGCAATTCAGCTAAGACTCTGGACTATAAAAAAAGTCATTGCTTTAACAAAATTTTACTAAATGGAGAAGAAAGTAAAAAAATCGTTGCAAATGAAGAGTAAAAGTTCTTGTTTTACATAATTTTATAGCAAGTTAGGGATTCTTTTTGAATTTGAGATTCAAAAGCACTATAATAAAAGAAGTACTGTATATCACTTTTCATTGCTTGATTTGATATTATAAAACACCATATTAAAGATACTTTGACAGCAATAAAATTAATTTATAATAATAACAAATGTGCGTCTATTTCAAAACAATAATTTTGCTATGTTTATATGTATGTATGTGACTTATTTCTACATTTCTGACAATGTGTGGAAACCACACTAAAAAAAGGTTTTTTTTTTGGAAAAAGTACCTCTAATATTTCATGACGAAAACTTTCACAACTTCTCTGCAAGGGGTTTTGGCTCCTTTTACGTAGGAATATTTATCGTTTTTTGTGATGTGGTATAACTGCCAATTTATTGAAGTCTTTCCGTTTTGTCCGAAGTAAAAAAAACTTTGCATAGTTTAAGAAGCTGAGGTGTGTATGTATATGTTTGTCATAGCTAGATAAAGGCTTGTTACATCATTCTTCTTCTTTATTAACTCCTCCGATATTCGCATATTAGCGATCATAAAATTCTATGCCTTTATATACATATACACCCAGAGAAAAAATATGGTTAAAAATGGTCACCTCCAACAAAACTATTTTAAAAGAAAAATTTTAAACATATTATGTTTAATTTAATAATACTTTTTACACCGACAAACATATTATGGTTAAATTTGTCCTCTATCAAGAAGCCCAACCATATTATGGTTGCCTCCAAGCATGTTTTGGTTTAATAACTAAAATATGTTTAACACTTATAATAGCATGGTTGATTTTCAACCATAGCATGTTGCTCTTGGAAAAGAGGAAAATACTATTGTTAATTTAAAAACAAATTATTGTCATATTTAACCAAAACATGTTTAAAGACAACCATAATATGGTTGTGGCTTCTTGATGGAGGGCCAATTTAACAATAATATGGTTGTCGGTGACAATAATATGGTTAAATTAAACATAATATGTTGAACAAATTTCTTTAAAAAAAGTTTTGTTGGAGGTGACCATTTTTAAACATATTTTTTCTCTGCGTGTACCTTAAAATTTATGTTTTGTTAAAATTGTCAGCTCTTTGTTATAAGAGGCGTGTATGAGTGTATTTTAATCGCTATATCCTGTCGGGTTCTGAATGCTTTTAAAACATGGTCTTTAATGATTCCTTGTAGAATTTTGTATTTATTGTTTTTCAATATGTACCGTTGGTATGAAATTATTCCCATTTTTTATGTTTAATATTAGTTTCCTGTTGACATTCATCCATTCGTCAGTGGAGACTCTGGCAGTACAATGTAGTCTTTGTACTCTGCGGAATACCCTCATTTTAAAAGCCCTAAATTTTTTCCCATCCAAGTCCTTTATTACCCAAACTTAATTTTTTAAGCCGTGCACTTGTTTCGGGTCAGTACAAAAAGGCATCTCTTGCGGCATTTAATTTTTTGATGAAACATCATAATGAAGTCTTTCACTTAAATATTGGAAAATATGAACTCAAAAGTTTTTATTATTAAATTTTTTTTAACTTTTTTGAAATGAACAATTAGTAAAAATTTATTTAGATCTGACGAGAACTGCAAAATGTTTTAAAGACTGTAATTTCCAAAACTCTATCAAATATCTTCCATAGATTTTCATATTATTCCTTATAAAAAGTTCGTGAAAAAATTACCCGCAAAACTTCCCGCAAATAAAAAAAAATCCTGTAAATTATGGACTCTAGCTATAAAAAAACTGCCAGCCGCTTGAGGCCAGAACTAAACAGAAGCAAACGGAATTCGGATAAGACAAGATCTGAGTTATAAAGAAGGAGTTAATTATAGCACCCAATATTTCCCAAATTATTTTTATAGTGAAAGATTATTGATTCTCGTTTTTTGTTGTTTCCTTCAAGCATATCAATTGCTGTGTATTGAGCTCTAATGTAAGAGCTTTGTCACGTTTTAGTAGCTCGAAAAACAAAATACCCTTCTGTGTCTACCAACTACTGAACTTTACCCTAGTACATTGGATATATTTCATAAGCGTGGATTATGCATGTTTGAAATTCTTCATTCTTCAAGAAGTTTTTGACTCTATCTCATTGCGGTTAACACTATTAAATACCATAATATAAAAAACTCTATTTTAAAACTTAGCTTAAAAATATAGTTTCTTAATCATATAAATATAAGTCCATTTAATATTAACATTTTACTAAATTTTTCTTTTATCCTGCTCTGTGGTCTTTTATTTATGCTGAAAATTTCCCTTGCGAATTTTATTGCTGACATTGATTTTTTGCCGATCGACTTCTTTTAATTTTTTCTTATTTAAAGTCTCATATAAGAGTACTCGTATATGTATGAAAATAAATTTATATTTACAATGTAGATTAATTTTATATTTAAATGCAAATATTAACTTGTCACTTAAGATTTTATAGCTCAGGTGTATTATTGTGACACCAGTTACCACAAATATTGCCTTTGGCCAACCATACGTATGCATTTTAAATATACGCATTCAAATGCACACACGTAAACATATAAATAATACACATAGAAAGGGTGTTTTTTTTAGAGCCATAGATCTTTTTTTAAAAATAAAACACAAAAATTTTATTTTACTTAATGTTTAAAAATAATTTCTGGCATATGACCTCCGCAACTGCGCCTTATGAACGCCATTCTATTTTATTTCGTTAATAGCCGGTCTTATTTCGTTAAAAGTTCGTCGAACATTAGCTTCTTAATAATCCAACGTGGCTCGTTTATCTACACCGACTAGAGATTTGACGTACCCCCACAAAAAGTAGTCAAAATGGGTAAAATCACACGAACGAGGTGGCCAACTCACAGATCCATTTCTTGATATTATTAGTTCATTCAGCGTTTGGCTCAACAAAGTGATGGTTTCGGTGGCGTGTCGTAACGTCCAGTGACACAGCGTCCATGGACACTGTGTCGGTTGTAAAAGTGTCATGGTGTCCATGGACACTATGACAATTTGAAAATGTCATAATGTCCGTGGACACTTTGCAAATTGAAATTATGACATTTTCAAGGATTTTCTCCTCTATGATATAACAAATACCGGCTACGCTAACTAAAGTATCTCTGAACAAACGGCCTTTGGTCGGGCGCAAGAATTTTCTTTTCTTCGGCCGGGCACAAGTACCGGCTTCGCTAAGTTAAGCTTCTAAAATTGGCCTTGTCCCTGTCCCCGAACAAAGGCCGGCTACGCAGAGACGCTTTAGTTAGCGAAGCCTGTATTTGTTTTATAATAGAGGAGAATCTTGCGACCGGCCAAAGGCCGGCTATGCTAACGAATTTATTCACATTTTTTTAACGGTATTTCAAAACACATTTTACACATTTTAATATTTTTAATTTCTTAAGTTGTGGACACTTTGCAGATTGTCATAACGTCCGCGGACATTACGACACTGCTCTGATGGACATTATGACACCTTCAAAAGCGTCATAACGTCCATGGTCACTGTATCACTGGACGTTATGACATGCCACCGAAGGTTTCACGCGCAGTATGGCATATCGCACCGTCTTGTCGGAACCATATCTCCTCCATATGAACTGCAATGATATGAGGAATAAAAAATAGCGATAATTTACCTGTAGCCTTCGCCAATCATATATTACATTTATATTTGCCAGGATCTTTCCTCAAAATTTTCCAAAAGTAAGTGGAGGGCAGACACCGCGTTGCTATCACAGTCACGTCTACAAAATCGATGGCTTAAACTTGATGAAGGACTCTACAAGTTTAGCAAACAGTTCGCTTAATTTGGAAATAAGTTTCCACGATTTGTAAACTTTGGTCTGGTGTAAGTCTTTGCATGGTAATTTGTCAAAGTATACTGAAAAGAAAGCAAAACACACCTTATTCGATGGCTACTTTTACAGGTATCGAAATTTCTATACGTTTAAAAAAATACCCTTTGCACACATATACAAGTATATGCAATCTTGTCTAAAGGAAGTGAAAAATGTACAGAAAATTAAAGATAAAACAGTAAAAATTGAGACATATAGACACATACATACCTACATAGCATGTGTGAGAATAAAGAATTCGTGTGTGAGTTTGAGTGTCAGAGACTATGCGTTTGCAATAAATTCTAGTGGATATGGATTGAAATACCAGTTTTTTATTCAAATATTTATAAATTAAGAACTTTTCATTTCGTTTGTGGTTTTTATACGAGCTATATATGTACTTTCTGATATAAATACTTTGTCCAAGGTGGTAAAGAGAACGTACAATGTTATAGTGCAGGAAGATTGGAAAATATATATTCTTATTCTGTTTTTAAGTGTGCTTTCTACTCTGCTACAAATTTTTCTACAGAAAATTATCCACCTTATGTATTTGCTTTTAATTCAAAAAATTTTTTTCTTTTAAATGAAAGAATTTACAAAACAATATCCTTAATAATCACCCTTATTATGTAGGTTGTTGTCGATGCCGACGCGTCGTCAATTTAAATTCGTTAACATATCAAGTCGAAGCGTATATTACATCGGCGGTAATTTGATATTTTCTTAGAATTGTATGGCACGGTCGACCAGTTATCGAAAATCTGACAAAAAATTCCATTTTTAATTATTTTTTTCTGCTGACGTTTAGAGGTAATTTTTTTTTTTTTAATAAATTTTTTTTAAAGAAAATTTATTAAAGAAGTGTTCTTTCGGCAAAAGTAAAAAAACTAAAAGTAAATTATTCATCCTAACGGCTTTAATTATTAAAGGCAATGCCCACAAAGTGTAGCTGCATTACTCAGAAGCGATACTTTAATTTTTACAATGGTTTATTAAGTTAAACTGTCATAGAAAATTTGTTTTGTAATCCTTTAAAAAATTTAGAATATTTAGAAGAAAAAGCACATTAAATTTTATCTTCTGATAAACACATCTTAGTAAAAAATGTTCTCCATAAGGAGCAGGTTTTATATATGAATTCATACCTCAAATCGTTCCAACCTGCTGATGGGATGCCTGATTTTTGAGTGGGGTGTTGCAGGTTTGGAGGACTATTTTCTGCTGACAATAATCGCTTCCTTTAACATAATAAAACATGCAAATAAAGTACTCCTAAAGTGGCTTTTTAAGGACTAACTTATATATTAATTAATGCTTGACTTTCACTTTTTTTCAATAATTTTCGTTAACCATTATATATTTTTATTTAATTTTCGCTTTAAAACCTATTTCGTTGTCAGCACTAAAAAAGCAGATTTTTCTATATTTTATTCGTATACTGCTGTATAAGAACTTTCTGTTTGAAACGCTCAATTATGCGCTATTTTCTTAAGTGCTTCAAAAACCAAAATTTTTTTACTGGGATATTATATTATATTATATTATATTAATTTTTACATTAAGTCTTAACATTTATAAATATAATAAAATTATATTATTGTAACGTTGCCGTCGAATAATATCAGCATCGACATTTATAATATAGGTGAATGGTTATATTTTTAGTTTTTGGTTCAATTTTAAAAATAATTGATTTTATTAACACAATAATTAAGTTATACTAATTTTTAATATATGTATATGCTTAATTGATAAAAAAACAACTAATAAACATTTTTTTCTGTGTAAAGAAAATTATCTATTTTACAAATCTGAAAAAGGAAATAATCTATGAACGTTCTATGCCTAAACCCGAAATAAACTTTCAATTTGGATGACATGTACATCAGAGCTACCAAGTGTAGCAAACATTTCTTAATATGAATATTTTATTTAGACCCAAAGCTCGTCTAACTGTTTTTTGTTGATAATTGAAACTACTCTTTAATTTTCAAAAGTCGTTCAAAGCGAAACGCTTAAGGCTCTAATTAGAGACTTGAAAATCTGTCTTATTTTTTGCTAATGAGCATTTATCTGCTGCTGTCGTGGTGTTGTAACAGCTAAATTAATATATGAATGATCCGGAAGTCTGATTAAAGACCAAGACATGAAATTGAGCTTCTCTACTAGGATTGGTTCACAAATCTAAAGGGAAAGTGAGGAAGGCCATAAAACTGTAGGACTGGTGGTATCAATGTTTATGTCGTTTAAAGCATTTATTAATTAATTCTATACATGCCTCTTTATGATTTTCTGGCATTTACAAAGAACTTTTTGTCACGTCTTATGGGACTCTCCAAATATTTTATGTTGTAGTTTAAAAGCTCTTAAGCACATTTTTTACTTAAAAATATAAACGTGAATGCAGTCAAATAAGTCAGGAAGGTAATGTGGCCATAAAAAAAGGACTTCCACAGTGGTTATTTGAAAGCAAAAAATTGCGAAGCCTAACTTTATTTTTGCTCCTTATCCCTTTACTTTCCGCCTAGTAAACTATCCAATTTTACTCTATAAAAGTAGTTATCTGCATATTGGTGCACCTTACAATTTATTTTGATATAAATGTAAAATTCTACATCATTTCAATGAAAAATGCCAAAAAATTTAAACGGAAAAAAATTCTCTAGCCAAAAGTAGAAGAATATTCCTTTACTTACGAGAACTGTCATGAACGTGATTTTTTTAAAACAAAACACACAGTGGTCGTCAATAAAAAAGTTAAATGCAGTTTCTTGTTATACATTTTGTTTTTAAAATTTGTGCAAAATATTCCTATTCCAATATTGAAAACATTTTAGAAATATGTTATTATAGGATTTAAATTTTTTTACGTTCAAACACAAAACATGCATGTGTTCACATATACTTGCATCCTGTATACACACAAGGATTCTGATAGAAATTTCTTTTCATTTGTTAAATTTTTTTACTCATTCTGTTTTTTTATCTTTAAACAATATTTGATTAAAAAATAAATGCACATACTGTGGTAATAACGTAAGTTTTCAAAAGTGTTATCATAGAAATTGGTAACAGAAGATGCTTAAAAGTTTGAAAAAAGATTTCAAAATAAAAATGCACATCCAATTAAACAGTGCATATTCTTAAATAACATCCCCATATTTGCAGGTGCTGGTGCTTTAAATAAAGCGAAATTTCGATGAAGTTAGTCAGAGATAGAGAATTATATAAAATTTTCTTAAGCCTTTTAAAAATCCACCAAAACCAATTAAAAATAAGACATAGTTAGCTTTAAGTTTAAGTCAGAATGACCAATTTAAAGAAAGACAGGTAATAAATATTCTCTTTACTGCAAAATTCACTTAAAAATTTCTCAAAAAAAATGGTGGGTAAAGAGATAAAATTTGTTTAACAAAATATACTATACCATTAGGGGGCTACTTATTTTTCAATTTTGCGAAATTGTATCGTAACTCCCCTTAGAAATGTTCTTCCCATCAAAAAACTATGTTTCGCAAAAAACTAGGATAGGAAAACGTAGCGCATCGCCCCTCAAACTTGAAAGTGCATTTACAAGAGGGTAATTGTCATACAAAGGCAAAACAGTTGAAAAACATCAATTTAGGTTTAATCTCCATATTACACTGTTTTGTCTTGGTATGACTTAAGGGTATATTTTTCTCCAGTTTCACAAAAATATATAATATTGCGCTATCTTTCCTTTAGAAGTTCCAAATATGTTAAAATTAGACTCTTGAGCCTCGTGATTTTAGGGTTAATGTTTCTCTTAGAGTTTTATTTTTTCTGTCTAAAATAAAACTCATTTGAGGAGTTTTATTATTTCCGTCTTAAATAAAACTAATTTTGCAGTCATAAAAAAAAACTTTTTTAAAGAGTTTATGTTGATTAAAATATAATATAATTCAGAAAAAGAAACAAAAATTCCCAAATTCTATTTTTTAGATTGTCGAGTTAAATACATCAAATTTTCAAAGAAATTATGACGAAAAACATATCGGACAATTCTGCTGGTGGCTTATAATTGAAAATTTATTTCTTTGAAAATATTTTTAAAACATCAAAAACAAATTTAACTAATTTTCATAATTAATTGATGAAAAAAAATCAGATGTTTTTCTTCAATAAATTAAATGCAAAATAAATGGTTTGAATATGCAAATTTGAAGGGTAAAATAAACTGAAATGAGTTTTATGTTCTGACAGAAAAAATATATTAGTTATTTTTTATGACGGCTAAAATTAACTCATTAAATGAGTTTTATTTTATAACGGCGAAATTAAACTCCTCAAATGAGGTTTAGTTTATGACGGCGTTTTTACAAAAACTGAAAAAAATATTTTTTTTTCCTTTGTAAATGCACCTTCAAACCTGAAAGGCGATGCGTTATGCTTTGCCGATATGCGTTTAGCCTAATTTTTTTCAAACATATTTTTTTAATGGGAAGAACATTTCTATTTGGAGTTACGGTACAATTTCGCAAAATTAAAAAATAAGTAGCCCCCTACTATAACATACTGTCAGTTGGCATTCATAAAAATATTTAATTGTTATATCTTTTCGGAAAAGTAAAAATGAAATTAAAGAATTTATAGTAACGAAATAATCTTTAATTAATTAATTTCTTCTTTAGGCATTTATTATCAAGATACATTTCCATATCTGACTCTACTTGGTTTTTTAAGTCATTACTCTCATCATCTTGTTACGTTTATTTTTATTATTAATTTTCCCAACAATTTAATAAGTTAACTTACCAAATGTGTTATAATTACACTTTGTTAAGTTCTTCAGATCTTATCTACGTCGAAGGTTGAATACAGTGGGTCAAAAGTGGTATTTGCTATGCGAGAATTTTTTAATTTTTCAATTAAAAAAAAAATCGTTAACTTTCTTTATCATTTCGATAGCAACAACAACTTGTGCAATAAAAAGTGTTAACTTAAAATGTTGTATTTTGGTATTATATAAGCATGAAAGATAACTTTACTTTTAAATAAAAACAAGTTAGAGTGGTATATTTGGCTATGCCGAATTTTTCATACCCTCCATTATATGGGACATATCGAGCCTTTGCTGCAATAGAGTCATAACTCAAAAAACAAAATTTTTGAGCTAATGTATTCAATTCTTTAATTTCCAGTGCATTTATTTGTATTAAAGCTAATAATGTAGAGTTAATCGCCATATAGTTTCTTCATATTGCGTAAAAATAACATACAAATATTTTATATACTCAACTCTAGAGAGAAGAATTAATTCTATTTTTAAGGTGCTAGAAAATTCAAAGTTGAGATATGAGTCTATTGCAGCAAAGGCTCGATATGGTAAATAATGAGTCATTATGACGAAATTTGACAAGGTGGTTTATAGTCTTATACAATTATGACCGACCAAAGTTTATTATAAAAGCATGATTCGTTAGTAACAGGCGAACAATTATTAAAATATCATTATTTGCTACGATTTAAGGCGTACTAAAGTATTTTTCGAGAGTATTCTTTATATAGGGCCTATTGTAAAATATAGACCGATCTGCAAGAAGATGACCGTGTGGTTTCTAGTTATATACAACTGCAACAGACCTGAGGCCTATGGTAAATTATGGTTTTCACGAAATTTTATGGTATAATTGCTAGTCATATAGGACGAATTTGTGCAAATTCTTATATCAATATGTGAATTCCGCCACCATTTATTGTACAAAATTATCAATTTGGTTGTTCCACATTTTGATTCATAACTCTTTTCCTACTGAACAGATTTTGCTGGATTTTAATAACAAGCTGAATAGGAGAACTAGAAAAACTTTAACACCAATATTGTTATTTTCTTTTGAGTCGTTCGAAAGCGAGCGTGACTGACAGACAGACCGACATGGCTTTATCGACTTAGAATTACTCAAGGACCCAGAATATATTTACTTTATTGTGTCTTTGATAAATATAAAAAAAGTTTCAAGCGGAATAACAAAAGGGTTTACTAACCCTCACAACAACTAGTTGTTTATTTTTTTTATACTATTAATTTGTTTACTGGTGCTAATTTAATTAATATCACAAAGTTTTTAGTTGAAATCAATTTTTATTTTTTCCTGTGAATAAAAAGTCACAATATCACATAAATAGTATTTGTTGGAATTAAGACGAAGATGACCAAGTACTGCAAACTTTATTAAATAATGACCAATTTAAAAGGACGTATATGCTACTTAAAGCTACAGTTTTACCTGAATTAAATGGAAAGCAAAAGGATCTCATACTTGATAATTGTTTTTAATGAATTATTTTGTTTACGTAGGCACTTTAGTGCTTTCTTTTTTTGAAAATATATGCCTTTACGCGTAGATCGCCCAAGATTTGGCAACACTATTGTAGATTCCTTCACTTTACGTTAAAAAATTTATATATATAACATTTTTTACTTTTACATATAACGTCAAACAAAAGATATTAAGGAAAAAAATTAAAACAAGCGTCAAAAATCAAAAAAATTTATTTGGTAATACAAGAATAAATAATGACAACTCTCCCTTATACACCTACCTGGTACTTATTATACTATGGAACTTAAAAAAATGTATGTGAAAATATTTGTAAAGTGGGATAAATTTTTTTTGGAAAGTAAATGGGTTGATTTCAATTTGCTAGAATTTCTTCAATTATTAAATATTCTTTTGCTTTTGTTTTAAAATCTCTTATATCTAGTTATCCTATTTTTCAAACAAAGTATTTGATTTCTCAGTTACTTTCTCTACAAACCTGAAGGTTTGAAGTGCCACTGTAACAAATTTGAACTTTGATGTATAATATTTTCTCTATCATTTATTTTATGTCTATGCAGTACAGTTTGTAAGTGGATGTGTGAGTTTTAGATTTTTTTTAATTAAAAACACGGCCATCAATTAAGACTTTTCTTAATTTTAGTATTTGTTTTTTTTTCATTTTCTCCCAACAACTTAATTTGTGCCATTTCTTTTATTTAACATCTAGCAATTGAATGCTGCTACTAATGGTCTTTTCTACTCTTTCGGAAAGTTTGTTTTATTTTAAGTTTTCTACTTATAAGACATGATGCAAGGCTGAAGGATAAAAGGAGAAGGTGGTGGTGTTGTAACTTACGACTTGACGTTATCTTTGGTAGGCACATGTGATTTTTTTGTTGAAGCGTAGACATTGTAAATGAGTTTGAATGAAGGACTGTTGGCATCTCGACAGATAGAGATGTTTCAAAATAAAACGAAAGAAAAAGTTGTTCAGCAAAAATAAAAGAGTTTGAGGTAAATTTGATAAATTTGTTATTATCTTTAATGGTTATTTTTATGCTTTTTTATTGTGGGGAGAAAGAAAAAAAAGTTTGTTTATGTTTTAATGTTATAAATAAGTGTGTCTTAATCTTGTGATACTTTTCAAAACTTTTTGTTGTTGTTGACTTTTTTCCAAACCTTAGGGCTCTATTTAACTTTATTTGCTATTAAGGTGGCCGATTTTTTGTGTCTTATTTTCTGACTTATTTTCTCTAAAATTGCTTCGTATTCCTTTATTAACATTAACTTGTGTGTGCACTTGAATTACTGCCTGCGTTAAATTAATTTCTGTTAAACTTTTTTTGGGAAATTGTTAAGGAAATAATTAAATGAATGAATAAATAAATGAATATCTTAAAGTGTGTATTAAAGAATTACTTCATACATGTTTTGTTTGACGAAGTGTTATACAGTAAATAACTAGCAAGTTGCAAAAACATTTTGTGTAATTAATCATGTTTGTTATTAAGTTTGTGCTATGATTGTGAGTTTTTTCCTCTAGACTTAAATTATAATAATTGAATGCTTTTTTTTTTTTTTTGTTTAGTAAAAATTACATTAAATTAAGCACTGAAATGACAAATATATAAAACTAATGTCGTTAATCAATCATCTGTATGTTGTATTCCATAGCTCGTTAGTTAATTATTATACTTTAACTTTAATGTTTTAATGAGAAATTATCTGATTATTTGGAAGTTACTCCGAAATAGTTTCTCCTAACTAAATTTGAAATTATGACGAAATTATGAAATTTTGTGATTCGGATTTTTACAACTTTAATATTTATGTCAACAACTACATACCCGGGTATGTTTTAAATAAAATTGGACAAATCAGACCATGGAAAATAAATAAAATATATAACAATTCAATTAAATGATAAAAGAAAACTTGTTAAAATATTAATTATTGAATAATTCTTACATGCAACTTTTGCCTTGCGGAATTTCAGCGGAATTTTTGGTCTTTTGGGTTTTTTGCATAATGAGCAAGATTTTGTGGTTAGCCGACCTGTAGTACTTATGTAACAATAAAAAAAAAAACAAAACAAAAATATACTTAGCAGCATGTGAATTCGCATATAAAATGTACTTGTATACACGATCATGCTTTCTGTTGACGTAAGTAAAATTTTTCGGCGGTTGACATAAAGGTTAAATTAATCGATTTAGAGGAACATTTTGAAATTTCGCTATATACTGAATTTTCGAAATTTTCTATACAAATGTTAATATCAAAGGTCTGCATAAATTTATGGGAAAATCAAACACACAAAAAGATTATAATGTGTGTGCAAAACGTTTCTGTACAACCGCAATGGCAATTTATATGCGGTACTGTTCTTCCGACAATTAAATAGTGTTGTGAAGGAAGAAAAATTAAAAGAGACAGTACTTGGTTCTCTTAAAACCTTTCAATACAGTAAAAAAAATGTGCCTGTAATTTTAAACATATAAACATTTGGAAATGACGTCATGGAGTCTACGAGAATTTGGGATGTTTACTTGAATGTCGTATGTACAGTGTTGCAATAAGACAAATGGGTAAAAAAGCTAAATGTTCTGAAAAAGTGCTTAAATGTTCAGCAGCTATAAAGTAAATTTCTAGATTTACTAAATAACCATTTTTTAATTACAACAATTAGAAAAGCTTATTAAAAATTTTAATTTAATGTTTAAATACAAATTAACATATTAATTTTTCAAGTTTTTCTTTACAAAAGTTATATGGCATATTTATTTACAGAGAACTATTTTAATGCTTTTACAAAATTTTTGAGAATATTCCAAATCTAATTGACATCATCTTTATCATATACCAATTATTTTTTGTACATGTGAGATAAACGGATCTTATTCACAGTATTATCCGATATATTATTAGTATTAAAGAATACATTATTTAGTTTTCACCTATCTGTTATACACAAAAGCTTTGTATTCAGCCATGTTCTGAGTTGGATTCTTCTTGATTCTATTAAAATAAACAAGATAGTACAAACTCTGGCAATACCTTGAAAGGATTTTCGTTAATTGAATTTCTGAAGTTATATACTTGGATGCAGAACTAAGTTGTACTTATATTGGTATATCAAATCTGCTAAATAATATAGCTCCACATGTTTTGAGTTTTTTCGGTTTACCCGGACTGAAAATTCAAACACTACGAGATATATGCATGTCTGAATTTACCAAAAATTTCAAATAAATAATATAAAACAAATTTTAAAATGCTAGAAAAATTTTATGAAAAATTGCTCCTTTACCACTTAGCATTTTTTTTAACTGTTAGAAAACAAGTGCTGGATTCAGAACTAAAAGTGCTACAATGACAACCCTGAAGTTGTGTTGTTCACTAAACATATATAAACATAATAAACATATTTCGTTTATCATATCGGAAACATAAATTAAAAAATAAAGAATGTGTTAATTTTTTGTTCCCATTCTCATTGCTGCATGTATTTTTCATTCCCTTGTTAATTTTTTAGAGTATTTTTTATACCTCCACATCCAAGCGTTTGCTTTATGCCTCAAAACGTTCGCACACTTACGTTAACTGGTCGTCTCTTCAGAAATTTCAATAATTTTAAACGAAATTGCGCAGGCCTTTAAGAAATATTTTGAACAGTTTTATAATTTAATTTTCTTTCGAAATTTTTAGATGTTTTTAACTTAAGTACTTTCTATCAATTTTGGCGCTTTTGAAGTTATTTATGATTTTATTTAAAATATTTTGGGATTAAAGTGATAATTATTCAAAATTTTCGGCATTTGTTGATTTTTTGATTAATTGTTTGTTTGTTGACGGTGCTGCCTGTAAATAAATAAACAAGCAGTCAAGTAGATTTTTAAGATCCCGTTTGGATTAAGCCGCACCACTTAACAGGATATAAATAATCAATTTAAAGACAAGACATAAGTGGTAGTTGCTAATCCAACCTGTCATGTTCAAGAATTTGATCATGTTACCTGATTAAGTAAGTTGGTCGCCTGTACTTCTGATAGGTAGCCCACAATATGCTCGCCTTGAAGTCTTTATGCAGTCAAATGAAGTGCTTGGCATACACATGGAAGATGAAAACAATTGTCTTTTTATTTATTTAAGGGTTCCTTTAATATGAATTTTATTTCTGAACTTATGTGTAGATATCCATATTTCATAGCCCATAAAGAAAGCAAATATAATAAAATATATTTTGCAAATGCCAAACGAGTCTTGGTTGAAAAAAGATGAGATCGTAGAAAATGCCAACTTCTAAAGTCCACTCAGCTTAAAAATTTATGGAAAGGATTCACAAAAACGCTTAGAAAGCTACTCTAGGCGCAAAAAAAAACATCTAATTTTAAAAGAACTTGATGCAACTCCGTAATCTTACTACTCATTATGGCGTGCAGCTAATACTCTAAAAAGACCGTTAATTTTTAAACCACCTTGCGAAATCCGAAAGGAAGCTTGGCAAGAAATGGTGTTGAAAAATGAAAATTGTTTTTTGATTATGTTTAAGTTTAATTTTATTATAATGCTTTTTTGAAAACAAAAGTATTTACTCACTATTTATCAAACAATGTGCCAATCGTGTTGTCACCTGTCATTAGCGGAACCGCTAAGCTCCTAAGATTTAAGTGATGGCTTTTGCTCACGTAAGCCCCAAGAAAGCACCTGGTATTGATAAAATATATATAAAATTACCTTTAGAGTTACCCCGCATAGCAGTAAAAGCAATTGTTTTAATTTTTAATGCAACTTTACAAACTATATGCTACCCACCAGGAGGGAAGGTCTCTCCATGATATCTAACCCAGAAAAAGATCACACAAGATTTGTATCATATAGGCCTTTTAGCCTATTATCTTACTTATCAAAGTTTCTAAATTAATTCAGATATCAAATAATCGAATATGTTTTTTGTGTTACGATGAACTAACTTTTGATTTTTTTTACAATATAGGGAAACCTCTTCTCAAGTAATGCTGTTATATGTAGTGAGAGTGTCTTTATTTTTAGCATATTGCTATATCGCGGTAAGCATCATTTTAAGCAAACAAAAAATTGTATCGAAGTTTGTAAACCTGTGTAATTAGCGCTTCATATTGGGATTTTTGAAATTTCAAATTTTTTTTTTATTTTTTTTTAAGTACACAGAAAATATTAAAAATTGTTTCTAATCACCAAGTTCATGGGATAAAGCAAACAACTGATTGATCTTGCACATATTACCAAAATGATTATGTTGATTACTTAAAATTGTAAAAATTTAAAATTGTGATTTATTTTTTTTTTTTTTTTAATAAATGATATTTTTAATTTTAATTAAAAAAATTATAAATAAGCTTTGCCATTTCAAACAATGTGCTAATTGATTTAATTATATTTTCTGTCCATATTCTTTTAAATCGTGTATTACATGAGTTAATTGTACTGTATTTTGACCAAAAAATTTAAATTGAAGTTCAGAAATTGATTTTAAAATCGCTCGAAATTCATCACACCTTTTAAAAACGATCGTTTTGAAATCGATCGATTTTCATCACATACCCGTAAAACGAATTAAAAATTTACATGATTTCTAAACATATCGTCTTCTAGCCTGCAAGAAGTGATATGTGTAAAATTTTGAAAAAATTTTATTACACCATTGCGAGTCTACTATGCGGTTTAGAAGATAACAAAAAATGATAAGTAATATTTAAGAATATTCAACATAAACATTAACTTTTTTTTGATGCTTTTCCTCAAGTTTTAAAACCAAAAACTTTAATAGTTCTTCCATAATCATAACCAGTATGCAAAACAAGGCAAATTTTAATCGAAAAAGAATCAACTTTTGTTTAAACTCATCGATATCGAGCTCTATATAATGTCTGAATCAAGTTTAATTTTTATCTGATACGCAGGGCGAAAATAAGTTAAGATAATAAACGTTATCAATACGATAGTTCATTGGAATATAGATTATGAGAAGACTGGCGTTGCACTACCAATTACCCTCCGGGCATCCCGGCATTTCTTGTTAATGTTATAAAAAAAGTGTGTTCAATTAACACAATACAGAAAGAATTAAATGTTAAATTTATACAATAAATTAAAAAGGAATTATTTGAAACACCTTATAGCCCACAACAAGTTTTTATTTTTGTTGCCTTTATCTTAAACACAACAGCTAAACAATTAAACCCCTTCTTGGCTCTTTTCTCTTAAGTTGTTAGCTGGTACATTGTTTACTTTAAAATTGTTTTTCTTTTGTTTTTGTTTACATAAATATTAATTTTAATAATGACAAAAACTCTTAAATAATCCTTAGTGTAATGTAAAGTACACAAAATCTAAATTTAATTAAAATTTATTTTCAAGGGTTTACTTTGAATATGCCACATAAATTCTTTGGCTTTCTTGTGAATTACGTTGGTACTGCCACTCGCACAATGTACTGGATACATAAAAAAGAATTTAGGTAAATAAATTTGACCTACTTACTTTACCGTCCCTAACAACAACAACACTGATAATGTTTTTTATTGTTTAGGAATTACACATTAAATTGAGAGTGTAAAACAAACTGGATTGACTCATGAAACCAAACTAAACAGTAAGTTGGGGTTTCATAAGGGGTTTGGGCGGAAAAGGTTAAATAGACACCAGAAATAATAAAAGAATTAAAGAGTTCTTGAAACTCTTTGTTTCAAGATGTGGTAAAAATTTAGCTATGGATAACCTTTTAGAAATAGAGAATAACAGCAAAAGTATAATTGAATTTGTTGGCCAGAGGTAATGAACTTTAATGATTTCACGTAAAAGTTAAAAATAACAAAACTTAAATCAATTAAATTTCAAGTACACATGTTAATCAACTTTTATAAAAACCAGCGCCAGCGGATATTTTTTTTCTTGATTTCCTATGCCTAAAGCAGCTTTGGGTTTCAAGTGCATAACCCAGTCAGCATGTGGAAGATTGTTTGCGAAAATATCATTAAACTGCGTGTCCTAGAACTACCTTAGATGATCAAAAACTGTTGCGCGCTTAAAGAATATTCGAAAATCATTCCCAGAAACGTTTATAATGTGAGTTGCTTAAAAAACCGAATATAAATTTACAAAGTGTGCGCAATGTAAATTAAGCATTCAGATGATCGAAATGTGATTGTTTTAAGCATTATCTTAGAGTCATATTTAGCACAGCCTAATGATGAAGAAATTTTTATTTTGCTTTTGCTACTGTTCAAGGTAAACAAAAAAAAAATTGAGTGAAAGCAGTTTATACTTTAAAATAAAATATTACATAAAACACAATGAACAGTCCAATTAATGTTATTTGTAATGTTCGATGTTGAGTTTTATATATCGCTCATTTAATTCGCGCAGAGGAGTCAAAGAAGACACGAATATGATCAATTATTTCATAAAATGCTGACTGGGTAAGTACTTTATTATTTACAATGATGATTTCTTTTAAGCAAACTTTAAAGACTTTTGTTTCTAAAAAAAAGTACTGTTGGAATCTGTAATGTATATTTTTCTACAAAAAAAGTTCATTAGCCTTTTGCGAATTGCAATTTATTTTTACAGTCATGGTTGCAAATAAAAAATAATAAATAAAGAGTAAAACAAGTTTCCCCCAAAAAAATATGAAAAATATTTATTTTAAATGTAAAAATAAAAATACAAAGCATTACTAAATTGCTATAAATATAAAAATGCATCAGGTGCGTAGTTTCAAAGAATATAATGAAAAATTTGTTTATAATCGAATATTAAAAGAAGTTCGAGTGATTTAAAAAATATAAAGCTTCCAAAAATTAAACCTAATTTCCATCAACGGAATTATTTTTACAAAAATATGTTTAAAGTAAAAAGCTGCATTAATAAAAAAAGTGATTTTTTCATACCTACGAGTATAAAGATTTCTCTATAAAAAAGGGTGCCCTGGTAAGCTAGTTGGTAGTGCGCTATTCTACCAGTGCGACGGTTTTAACTCTGGCTTGTTTCACTACAGAAAGCTTGGTAAATTAAGTTTGAATATAATCGGTAATTTAATTTGCAACATAAGAAAATAAAAGAAAAAGATGATTTAAAAAAAAACTGTTTATGAAATTTCCGGAAAAGCGCAAATTCAAAATCAATTAATTTTTCGGAAAATACTGGGATGGGAGTCCCTAAAAACAGACTTGTTTAAACAAACACCCAGTTTTCACGATGATTTTTGTCTTTTTTCGTTTATTAGCGAGCGGGTTGGAGAAGTAAGCGCTTATTTGGGTTTTAATTTATGTTTTATTCTTAGTTTAACATGACAATTGCTTTTTAAAATATAGAAAAATAAAAAAATTTAAATACCTATAATAATTAAAAAAACTTTAAAACACATCAAAATTATGAACGAATTCACTAAAAATCAAACCTTAATACAAAAAAAAAGAAATATGGTGAAAATTCAACAAGATTTTTGAAGTTGCTTTAAAAAAGAAATAAAAAAAGACATGTCCTTTAAATCATAGTGAAATTTTTTTTATTTATATGCAATCATAGAACAAACATAACTTTGGATTGATTACAATAATTTCAATCATTGATTTTGTTCACTAACATTTTATTTGGATAATATCCCTTAAAAAACCCCCCGCTGCTATACTACCACCTATACATATTCTGCAAATTATTTTGTATTGAAGTTTGTTTGTAAGCTCATTTAATATTTACTATGATTTCAATACTCTTTGAATTTGAACGTACCAAAAATGGTTTCTGCTAGTTTTTTTTCTGCTTTAAACTCACAAAGTACAGGAGCAATTTGCTGGTGCCAATCCTGCAACGATTCAAAACAGCCAGCCAACCAAACAACATCATGATCGTCAGTCATTGCAAAACAAAAAAAGCAACATCATTGTAAAAAATTAACAAAAATGTAGTTGTTGCAATGTCGTAATATTATTTTCCTTTGCCTATTTGTGTCTGACTGTGCTTGAATTTATTATAATATTTATTTCATTATACCCACACCACAATAGTGGAGAGGGTATTATGCGTTTATGCCGATGTGTGTAACACATACAAATTTTAATTCTAGAATCACTTTCTAAGTCGATCTAACGATGTGCATCTCTCCGGCTGACTGGCTGATTGTCTGCCCATGCATGCCCTACGCAAGGTACAGATAGCATGCCTCTTAACTGTCTTGACAACAAAGTGGAAATAGACCAATAACTTTCCAAAGCCCCCATCCCAACATCTCTCCGGAATAGAGCCTTTATGCCCATAAACTATCTTATTATATCTATATAAACTATATTATTGTGGATATTTAGATAAAATTATGCACAAACAGCTTTTATAAATAACATCTTATAAACAAGAACTTAATATTCAGCTGCAGCTTTAAGTACCTTTTACATCCTTTAATAATTGGTCATTGTTTCTTAAAATTTGCAATATTGGATAATCCTCGTCTTCATTTAATAATTCGCTATCGCTGTGATGTTGTGACTCTTTGTATATTTCGCCAGAATTAATTTTTAAGCATAACTAGTCAGGTATTTCGTAGCTTGAACAACAACTAAATATTAACTTGTTTGAGACTATATATAATATGAAATTTAATTTTTTTAATAAATTCATGACATTCAAAATCCTCTGCAGTTCAGCGTTTTAGTACGGATATATCGATATATTAAAAGCAAAACTAGAAAGTTAAACAAATGGATTGTGACAAATTGTATTTTTACATCTATATACCTCGATCCAAAACTTCACCGTACTTTTAATGCCCTTCCATTGGCACTCTTTCAAATTTTTGGGACTGCTTTAACCATTTGGCATTGTCAGAAAAACAAAAAATCATGTAGAACTAAAAGCAAAAACGCGCCCTTTTTTAATTTAGGGCTAAATCACGTTTAAGGAACTTAAAAAAGGGCTAAATCTAGCCCGAAAAAGAGTATCTTGACTTTACTGCTGTATATACTGTAATGTTGGGCATCCAATGGTCGGACTCGACTATACTATCTTACTTGTTTTATTTTTCTTTCGTTGTATTGTCGATGTATTGTAACGATGTATAGATGCAGTAGTTGTAGCTATATTATTTTTGGGTTATAATGTGCCTTTGTGAGGCTTTACAAATACCACATTACTTTCAAAAAGAAATGTAACACACACACATACCCAAATGCAATCAAATAAATGAAAAAACCGCCAGTTGTACTACAACTGCTACTGTGCTGCTAATACAAATTCATCTACTATACAACTGTAAAAATATAAAACACGTTTTTACACATGCACACACTAAGGCATTAAACTTTAATGCCTGGCAGAGTAATAAATTTTGTTAAACATTTGTATGCAGTTTAACTACCAAAAACGAGAGAATACAATATAAAAACAAACAACTACTTCTAAAAGAAAATAAATTTAACACATTTAAATTTTTAGTTTAAAAAAATTCATAGTTTTTCCTTTTGTATGAATTTAAATTAAATTTTTATTTTGAGTGGTTTTCCTACAATCTCTTCTTATAAAATCTAACTTATAAGTCTTTTTGAATGTTGAAAATAATTACTTTTAAACAGCAAAGTTTTTTGAATTCACTATGTACTATTTAAGAGTACAGTGGCTTCTTTGAAAAAAAAAATTGTTAAAATTTAGTTGATTCTTAAGTCATTTTTACACAAAATACCTTTAAACCATTCAATAGTGATACCTATTTACATAAAACTTATTTTTTCTAGTCGCCGTTTATAAAAAAATAATACTGTGTAGAGGTTAGATTTACTAAAAATTCTTTTATCTGGTCTGAGAATTCTCCTCTGTATTACAAAATTAACAGAAAGAAAGTGCATGCTAACGTTTGGTTTTTAATGTCTTAAAACATGCTAGATAAAAGTGAACGTTTATATTTTGTGTCAATTCGCTGAAAACACTTTTGTTTTATTTTTTGTTATTTAGAATTTTGGTTAGAAGGTTATTTTTCACTGATACTGTTAACTTTAACTTAAGTGTATATTTGAGTTAATTTATAGCTTTTAAAAACGAAAAGTGCAACTTGGTGGTTTTCTCTAACCTTCATAGTTTTATACAACAATTGGGGTTTTATAAAACAACAAATTATATTTTTTTCTAAGCCAAATAAATACTTCATTTTACAAGTTGTACAGAAAGGCGAAAACTTTGTCCTAATGGATATTAAAGAGAATTGTTTATATAGTAGGGAGATCGAACGATTATTATTCGACCGGTTTTAACCGGTTATTTTAGCTTTGCCCAAGTCGGTTATTTTAAAATGCCCATTTTTCGAATATCGAATAAACCGGTTATTTTAGTATAATAAGCCGGTTATTTTAATAATGTTCAATTAACATACATTTTCCTTACTCTTGTTGTAGATGTACCCGTAATTTAATTATTTTCTAATTGAATATTGGTCAAACTAAAACTTTTAATGAACAAAATTTAACAAAGATCCAAATCATTATGAACACTGAAATAAAAATCGCTTATTAAAGCGTGTGTTCTTGTAAAAAAAACCAAAAACTATTCAAAAAACTACAAAAACGTGTGCAGTTCAAAAATATATAGTAATTTGTGCCAGAGTGTTGTAAATATTTAATATAATTGTATATAGAGTTTATCACTACAGATTTTTCGAACGCGATTAAAAAGGCAAAGATAGTTGCCTGAAGTGCCCTAAAACGATAAGTTATAAAGGTTCTTCCATGTCACGACTTATTTATCACCTTTAATTAGTCTCATTGGTAAAATATTAGCCCATTGTGTGGCCGAGGACGAAATGCCCTTTAAGGCACTAAAATCTCTTAAGTAGTTCTAGCATCTCTTTATGCTGAAAACTACAACATTCCGGCGGAATTAACGATATCCCAGTAAAAAAATGTGTGTTTTTGAAGCAATTAAGAGAAAAAGCGCATAATCCAGCGCTTCAATAAGAGAGCTCTTATACAGCAGTAAATGATAATGAATACAACATACAAAAAAGCTGCTATTTTAGTGCTGACAACGAAGAAAGTTTTAAAGGGAAAAAAATATATTATGGTTTACGAAAATCCTTAAAGAAGGCATTTAAACCAGTAAAATCAAAACATTTATGAATATTTTAATATAGTTAGCCCTTAAAAAAAGCACTTTAGGAGTGCTTTATTTGCATTTTTTATTATGTTAAAAGAAGCGCTTATTGTCAGCAGAAAATAATCCTCCAAACCGGGAACGATTCATACAAAAATCAGGCATCCCATCAGCGGGTTTGAGGCGATTTGAGGTATGAATTCATACATAAAACCTGCTCATTTTGGAGCACATTTTAACCTGGGATGGGAAAAATTTCTACCAGCTTTATTTATTAAAACACCAAGAATTAAAAAACAAAATTGAAGAAATCAAACAATGTCATGGAAGATTTTAAATTGTAGTCGAAGAATTGACAAATATTTCACACAAACAACATGTTCATTTTACTATTCGTTTCTATAATGTTGAAACAAAATAATTTGAAATAGATAATCCTTGCTAAGAGGTTCTGTTTTCCACTTTTCAAAAATATGGTTGATTTATATAGACATGCTTAACCACCAACATATTAAAACTCGTTCAAAATAAATTTGGGAGAAAATTTCAAATAATATTTATTAAATTCCTATAATTTATTTGCAAACATCGTTTAACAGATTCTAAATTACATTATACAAATATCTTCTTTCCAATAAAGTTTAGTAAATCAATAAAAAAATGTTTAAAATTAAGCTAAAATTTGATCAGTTTACTGGTCCCACTTTTCTCGGATCTTATCGTCAAATATTTGTTAGGTCTGATCTATTTTCCTATCTTTGCAAATTGTTTTGTTTTTATTCAAATTAACGTCTTATTACAATAACTTATTTGATTTTTGTGTTTTTATGTATTCGAATTAAAACCGGTTATTTAAAAAGTGCTTAACCGAAAACCGGGTTTTTCAAAATAGCAACTATTCGTAATATTTGAAAACCGGTTATTGAAAAAAGTCGAATAATCGATCTCCCTATTATATAATCTATTCAAATTCACTGAAGAGAATGAATGAATGAGTGCCCCGGTAGGCTAGTTGGAAGTGAGCTTGTCTATCAGACTCTGGTCTCCCGCAGACAAGCGGTAGAGGTTTGCGGGATTAGTATAGAAAAAATATAATAAAAACAGCTAAGAAAGTAAAGTTGGTCAAGCCCGACCATTTTCCAGTCTGCAGACAATTTTTCGATTGTGTACATATATGGGACCCATGGGCAATCATAAGCCTGTCAAAACAAAATTATGTTATGATTTTAAGATTCATATAAGCGTTCTTTGTGCCGCATATTATCAGATATCTAGAAAATAAGTGAGATTTGTTTGCCTTAAGCTTTGCACCTACAAATATAAAATTTTGATATGGTGTAGAAGCTTTTATAAAAGTTTTCGTCGCTTAGTTTTATATCATAAGCAACATTTATAAGTAAGCTATTTCATTTCATTTGTATGGGAGTTATAGTCTATTGGAGCGATTTATGTTGCAATATGCTATGTTTTGACCCAATTTCGTCTAAATGCTTACATAGAAGTATAGTGTATGTGCACCAAAACTCTACCCAGGAAAGAAGCTTGTATGGGGGCCATGCGAAATTATGAACCGATTGTTAACATTTTCAGCGGGTTTCGTCCTTATGATAATTGAAACATTTGTACTAGAGATAAGTGATCCCGTGAAATTTGAGAAACATCGTCGTGATAAGTGATGGGCATTTAAAAATTATTGTTACTCAAAACTGTGATTGTGTGCAGAGTTTGTAAATTTTCAGTTATTTTATAGCTATAATAATAAAACAACTATTCTTTCGCACTTGATCATGAAGGTGGTATTGACTGGAAGGGAATTAATTGATACTTAAGGCATATAGAAGTATTAAGCCAACCATTTTATTCCCAAAACCAAGAAAAAATAGTCCGATATTTTTACAGCAGGTAGACATCGATTTTTTCAAAAATGTAAAAATAATAAAAATGTTGAGTTAATACCCTCTGTATGATCAGGTGCGATATGTTCTAGGATATCCTTTAGTGAAAAGATTCAAAACTAAAAAAAAATTTATGTGTACATATAATTTTCTGTTAAGATACTTCTCCAAGACATGTATGTATTTCACAGTGTACTTGTAAAATATCCACTGCAAAATGCTTACGGATAATTCCATGTCAAATCGACCGAGAGTGGGACCCGAACCCTTTCGATTTAAATAAAATTTGGTGTAAAGGTTCCTTTCATCCTGGAAGAAACATATATTAATGAAAAAAGAATTTTAAAAATGTTTTTTCAAAAATTACGTCATATTCAAAATATCATAATTTCGCCGAATTTGCCGAATGTGTTGAGTTTATTTTTTCAATATCTCAAAAACTACTGCACATACGAAAATTCAGTTATTTTTAAAAGAATACTTGGGGCTACAAACAATATACTTATAAAAAAAATTTTTATTTTTAATTTAATATCTACAAAATATAAAATTTTAAAAATGGACTAAGTCACTGTTCCTTAAAAATCCTGAAACTTTGAAGGAGGTGTTTTTTTTCTTATCTAAGATATGATTTTTTTTCGCAACCTGTCAAAAATAATCCTAAAATGTTTAAAACTCACTTCATTTCTTGGAGACGTAACGTATCAAAAAGAATACTTTTCTTTGAAAGTGCCCACATTGAGCTCCAACAAAAAATGCTACAAATAAACATAAAAAACTTTATCAATGTCGTTACTTGTTTTAACACATAAAATCACACAAAACAGATTTAATAAATACTTATTGCTCAAAATTTAAGAATTATTTTTTACAGGATGCGAAAGGAAAAAATCATATTTTTTTTTAATATATTATTTGTAGCCCCAAGTATTCTCTTTAAAATGACATAAAAATTATCTTCGTATGTTCAGTAGTTCTTAAATATTGAAAAAACAAACTCAACACATTCGGCCAATTCGGCGAAATTATGACATTTTGAAAAAAATTTTTTTTTAATTTGTTTCGTTAATATATGTTCCTTACAGGATGAAAGGAACCTTCACACCAAATTTCATTCAAATCGAAAGGCTTCGGGTCCTAATCTTGGTCGATTTGACATGGGCTTACGAATACATGTCGTGTAAAGAAAGTTACAATTGCTTTCGTAAATGTCAGCTCAAATTAGCAGTGTAAAATTTTTTCATTTGAGCGCGTTTTATTTTAAACAGACAATCTGGAATATCGTGTTTTGCTTTTGTCTGTGGCGGCAAATATAGATTAATATCTATTTATTTCTTGATAAAAAGCCAAAAGTTGTAATTAACTGAAATACTATTAAAAGTGTCAGATAAAACCAAAAACGAGCGTGTGAATGCAAAAATTTTAAACATATGTTATATATTATTTACATATGGACTTAACATCTGACAAACTGCTTTAAAATACATGTCGTATAAAAGTACCTTTAACCAGGTATTTTTATCAAGTAAGAAAACATTGTGGTTCTCTTACTACCAATAATATTGTTTTGTGGGTATAAAAAGGATCAGCTTGCTTAAAATTTTAGCTACAAAAAGAAAAAATGTATCGCAAATTCATTACAAGCTTATACGTAATTTGTTAAGGTAGTTGTGATTAAAAAATTTTTCCAAACTATGGTTGAAATATTATACCACGAAATCGAAAACTAAGCATTTATACTATTCCAACTGCCTTAATTATGTAAAAGCCCATTAACCCATTTTCGTCCAATTTTTATTTAAAGATCTTTTCGAAATATATTATTTTATTTATTTAATTACACTGTCCAACACACAAAAAAACCAAAGCTCTGCCAACTGATTCCTGTAGAGGGGTCTAAAAAAGATATACGTGTATCGGCGTTTTAAAATTTTACATCTGAAATTCATTTTACGGCCTATTTAAAGTGGCTTGTGTAGTAAAAAACGAAGAAAATCATGCGATACTTAGGTTTTTGGTATAAAGTGTTTTCAGAGTATTTATTCAGAGCATTACAAGCAATCTTTAATTTGCTTACAATTAACCCTCTAACTACACTAGAAAGGGGTCTTTTTCCAATTTTTTTTGATAAAATGCAAAAATCATCCTTAAAACAAGGATGCATGGCGATAAAATATCGCAGAAACCAAAACTTAGAAAGGCAAATGAAAAACCGAAGTAAAAATATTTTGTTCTTAACTCTACCGCTATACTGTACTCAAGTTTTGACGTTTTAAAAACGCAGTTTACTTTTTTTGATTGATTTAATAAATAAAAATTTTGCAAAAAAAAAATCATAGAAAATTTTTAAGGACTTATAAAATGGGTAAGTGTTCCGAAAAATACGTCTTGTTACGTCTGCTGCTAGTACAAGTATTCATTACCATACAATCGAGTAATAATAAAGATTTTTTATGACAGTAATTATGTCTATGTCCATAAGTCATTGATAAAGTTTTTGAGTTTAACCAAGATAAGAAGATTAATTTCTTAAATATTTGCATGTTGTTTAATTCAAGATTCTTAACAACGAATGTAAAGTGTAGATTCCCAAATTGTTGTATTTATGTGGGGAAGTTTTTCTTTTTCGTTTCTTTAAATTGCCGAACTATAATTAATTATCATACAATCGAGTAATAAAAGCTTAAATTTAAGTGAGCAACTTTCAAAAGAGAACAGTAATATTAAGTTATATTTTTGCCTATATGGACATTTTTGCAATAATCATATTTAAAAAAGTTAATTTATTTAAAATAACTTCATTTTAGGATGCTTTGGTAGGCTGGTTGTAAGTGCTTTCGTCTATGAGTGTGAGGGCAGCGAATTCGATTCCCAACAGAGACTCTGTTCTGTTTCACTACAACAACCACATTCTAAATTATAATTGTATTCGTAACAAACAAAAAATTATTCATTAAAAATGTTAAACTGTAACATAAAAACTTGACAATAAGATTATATTTTTCCCCCTAATCTATCTTTAGGCATTCATTTCTTTCCTATTTATTTTTTATTGTATTTCACAATGCTTAAGGCATTTTTGATATCCCTAGAAAAATGAAAACGAACAAACCCCATTTTATGTAAAATGTATATAATTGAAGTTCCCTATAAGGTCACTATCATTTGGTGATAAACAAATTTTACATAAATAAAATGCTCAATCATCAAAACTAAATGTTGGTTGTATAAATAGACTCACAAAATACTTAACTACAATACCAAGTAACACATCCTATTTGTCATTTAGAACAAATTTCCATAAACTAAACCACCCAGAAATAACACACTTTTTTTGGCTGAAATACAAAAAAATTTTTTTTTTCTTAAATTGAAAATTATGTAAAACAAAAAGAGCTTGACGTGCAGCTTAAGAATTAAAAAAGAGCCAGAAAAAAGTGGCAATAAAATAAACGAAACATAAATAGGAGAACATATAGAGAACAAAAGCGAAAACCAAAGCCCCAGCAAACATACAATAATGATAACAGCGAACCTTATAATGACAAACAGTCAGCAACAACAAGAGAAATCAGAACAAATGGCAAAAAAATTAAAAAAAAAAAAAAAATAAAAAAGAGTGCAGAAAGAACCTACAAAAGCAATATCAGCCCAAATAGGAAATGACACAGAAATGTAACACTCAGGCCACAACACCATTAACTTCTTCATTTTCTTTAGTTTTTTTATGTAGATTTTTTAATGTACAAAGTTTAACTTTATTTCTACTCATACTTATAGAAAGGAATAAAAAAACATTGTTTAACACTTACACATTTACATACAGTGGTAGTTGTTTTAAAAAGGGCAGATTTTGTTATTTTTACAAAAATAAAAACTTTTTTATATAAAAGAATATTCCCAGGAGTTCCTAGAAATGTTCTAAGGAAATGCAAAGTACACGGGTATTTAGTATCCTTATCAATGCGTGTAACTAATCGCCTTTTATACATTTTTCCCGACTGTATTTTAACTACTTGTATATATTTGTAATACTACTGATTCATGTTGCTGTCATCTTTATTTTTTTATATATATTTAAAATAGTTTTTTTATGGGACCTGCCTCTTTTTTAGTTTCAATTCCTTTTCTTGTATACATTTACACACTTATACACACATTGTGGTTTGCATAAAGTTTTTATGTATGTTTGTTTATTTTATACAGCAACAAAAAAAGTCAATGTGTATAGAGGAGTTTTGTATTGTTATAAAGTTGCGACAGTTAATGCGACATAAGCCCAAACGCGATACAAAATGATAAAAACGATGCAAAAAGGAATAAAAAACTACTCCGGAGAAAATAGGACTACTACAATTCCAGTGGTACTCACTAGATTTTAAAAAGTGGTAAAAAGAACAAAGTTGTAGTAGACAGACAGAGAGGCAAAATGACTTACCAGTGAACCATCAAGTCATATAGAACAATAGGAAGTTTGTCCTCGAGCTATAAAACCTTTAAACAAAATAATAATGGTGACCAACTTTGACTTAAACAAAAGGCACAAAATAATAAAACAACAATGCAACAAAAATATATTTTTTTAAATTATACAAAATACTAACCATTTTCAAAGTGGACATTATTATGACATAGTTTATGTTTTCCCTTTTGTAGAGATGATTTTTATTAAGATTTTTCTATTGAGTTGTTTTCTAATCAACTAAGAAGGCATTTTTGTATTTTAATTGTGATGAGCTTTAAACGGAAACGCAAGAGGTATACAATTTGATTAGGAAAAAATACCACAACGCATAAAATACAACTTTAGAAATTGAAGTGCTCTTAATGTTGTTTTCAATATAAATGCGATTTTATATAGCTTTTTAATTTCGCTGTAAAAACTAGTAAATTTCACCAATTTTTCCAATAAATCGTGTTATATTTTTAACATGTAATAATAGATTTAAAAATGGAAACATACACAAATATGTTTTCTCCCATTGGGAAATTATAAATCGCACAGTTAATTAGAAAACTCTCATGAGATCTACAAAACATTCCACTAGTTTTGCCAAATACAGAGCATTTTCGGCACAAATTCTTTGCTTTGTTTTATTTCGATGCAATGCATCGCATACAGACATCGATGATATATTGATATTTCGCAAAAAGTAACGATATTTTCTATACATCGAGGGTTTTTTGTAACATAATAGATGTAAATGTGGTTTATAAAAAAACAGGGATTTAATACGTTTACAATTACAAGTAACCCTCGATTTACGTGGTCTGTTGGGACCGCAGAAAGCACGTGTAAATCAAATTCGCTAAAAACAAGGCTGCGGACAGGTACAAATTCCGTTTATGGGACTAGAAATTTAACATACCGCGAAAATTAAAACATGAAATACATATAGAGTTTCATTTTTGGAAAATGTTTATTCTAAACACAGGGGTTTGTTAATGCTGTTTTTGTAGTAGAATTGCTTTTTTGAGCCTTAAAACGATGCTAAGTCAAGAACACATATTATGTATATATTTTTTTAATAATTTTATTATTACTTTAAAAACTTTTAGGATATTTCTTTATAAGGATATGTGTAAAGCAAGGCGAATTTATACAGAAATTGAAGTAACCTGTAAAAATTAAGAGTAACAAGTAAATTTAAAATTTTTAATGCAGTATTCCCATGTATGTTTGAAACATTATATAAAAAATTCTTTAATTTTTTTGTGGTTGTATTTATGCACACATCTGATGAAATTTCTTAAATCACAGTGCTGCATTTAGCGTAAAATTTGCTTTCATTTTTTAGCGTGTTTTAATAAAATCGCTTAAACAATCGCGTAATTCAAAAAAAGATTACTATTAATGATCCGTGTAAAATCTAAATCGCGTAAATGAAGTACCGTATAAATCAAGGGATATCTGTATACAATCTAATTGATTTTTTGACGTTGTTTTACATGAATCGTGAATTAACAGGAAATTTTTTTGTTTTGTCTACATTTGTTAAATTCCCCTAGACACTTTTGGTGAAAAATCGTTAAATAGAAGACCAACAATTTTAAATTAATTTAAAAATTTCAATATAATATTAAATAATAAAAAATTTATTTAATTTAATCTGTTTTTAGAAGCGCTTTCTTGAAGTTAAAATCACCAATTCATAATATTAAAAATAGCCAAAATATATCAAAGTCATACTTCTGCCAACATTTATATTCAGTTTGTTCAAATAAAAAAAATACTTAGGAGAAATAGCAGAGAGGGTTCATTTCTTATTTGCTTCGATCTCGAAATTTCGTATGGGGAAGCACAAGGTATGAAAATAGTTGATGATAATGGCATTTTTCAGAGTTCTTGTATTAAATTTTGTGGCCTCTATTCATCAAATAAAAACAACGATAATCGTTCGATGCTGATAAGTAAAAAACATCGGATTGCTACGATACATCGATACCTTACATCAAGTTGTTTTAAGACATCGATGTTTAACGTCCACAACTACTTTAGTGTTGATTATATGTATTATTATCGAAGTGTTTGTGTTTTAACTGTATAAGAAAGGCTAACCATATGACACCCAATACTACCGTATTTACAGACATATTTTCAAGAGTATACCCTATTTGGAATCCATAGCCAATAGTGAGTCCGGAAAAATAAAATTTTGTTATGAGCTAAGGATTCATATAACAGTTCTTTATGTAGATATTTAGTAGTTATGTTACCAATATCAATTTTTATACGAATATCTGCGCCAATATTCACCGAACAGAAATATCCAATCTGAAATTTAGCGCCACTCGATATTATAAATTTAATTAAAACTTTCATGCTGCTGAAAGTATTTAGCATTAGTGATGTTACGAATATTCGTATTCGTATTCAAAATGCCGAATATTCGCTTATTTTATGATATTCGTATTCGTATTCGCTAAGTTCAAGCGAATATTTTGTTAATACATTCCAAAAAATAAAAAACAATACAAAAAACACATAAAATGAAACCAAAAATATTAATTTTTAATAATTTTTATTAAAAAAACCTTTCGCCTTTAAAGCAAAGTAAAATCTTCTTTAAGTAAAGTAAAAAAAACTAACAAACATTGTGGCGCAACAAAAAGAATTTATAAAAATAATTTCTTTTTGTTAAGATAAACTATCATTTTCAGCAATTGTCGAATAATTGCACGAAAATTTTCGACAATGAAAAATCAAGATATTTCCGACCCCATTATATAATTTAGAAATGCGTTGACTGCGGTTGATTGACAATTAATATTTAAGGAAAATTTAAGACGATTTTTCCCTCTGCTTATTACGCAATAATTAGGAGTGGACAGCCAAACAGTTTGATATCCATTGCTAAACACTGTGAGAAACAATTTTAATCAAAATAAATTAAATACATATCGTTACCTTAATATAAAAAGGCCCCAACTCATCAAAAACACTTTTTACAGGAGAAGGAAAAAACTTAATATAAGCTGAAATAATATAGCTACACAACCATTGTCAAAAAACATCTGTATTAAAATTAAACGAGGAATTCAGATTGAAATACATAATATGTATTTCTTTCGAAAAATTGTGTGTATGAGTTAGGCCTTTTTTTCTTTAGAAAAATTGTGTGTATGAGTTAGGGCTTTTTGTATTCTGCTTATAACTTCTTTATTTTTAATCTAATTTGCTTGAAATTTTAATAGAATGTGTATTAGCAACCATTCTACAATAATCAATAAAAAAACGGATTTCCAAAAATAATGAGTTGGGGCCTTTTTATATTAAGGTAACGATATGTGAAAACCCATCGAAATAGGTCGGTTAATTACTAACTAAAAGCGCAAAAAGAGTGAGAAAAGTGAAATTTAAAAGTACTTAAGTACGAGTATCAGTGTGACAATTTTATCATTTTTGCAATTAAATATAGCATTCAAAATTTTAATTTGGCTGCAAAACTTTCATTTCGCATTTACGATTTTTATAAAATGGTTTTAGCATTTTTAGCTTTAACTGAAATTTTTTTATAAACTTTTTTAAATGTTTACTAAAACAGTTGCACTCAAAAAGAAATTTCGTATAATAGTTTTAACTTAAGAAACGTCTTACCTGTTTTGTAAAAAAAAGTTAACATTCAGGGAATCTTAGAAATGCCCTAATCATGTTGATTATAAATATTTTGTAAAAATTTAATTAAATAATTCCAATATAAAAATTCCATAGTGTAAATGTTGGGGCATTTCATGTTAATCCAACGAAATATCTAAAAACAAATTTGTGCTGTAAACTGCTGAAAAATTAATAATTTTGAAATTTTAGCTTTTCTTTAACTGTAAGAAATAAGCTGGCTTAAAATTTCTTTTTATAGAATCTTTTAAATCAGAGCAAAGCATAGAAACAAAATTGCTTGTATTATGCTTACATAAGTGGAATTGCAGGCCACTTAATTTTTTTTAAATATTTCCAATATTTCGAATTTTGTTTAAAATGAGTTTCAAAAATTGATGTTGCTTTTAATATAATTTAATACTGTAAATAAATTGTTAGCAAAAATCTTGAAAAAATTTCAGCATTTACTAAAATAATTTTGAACACTTTTTGGCTTTGTCTAATCTAGATTTACCCGTAAGCAATTTTAAAATCTGGCTACACTGATAGGTATGCAAAAAAGTTCTTTGGAGTTATCTTAATGACTTCAGTTGAAGTATACAATATCTCACCTTGTAGAATAATTTGCTTTATTTGTAGCCAATAAGTAAACACTTGGGCTCCACATTATACCCTTTGGGCGGCGGTTCTTATGGCATTTATATAATAATAGTAATATTAGTATACAAATTTAAAAATGTTCAGTAGTGGTATTCAGGTGCGACCTTTGTAATTTCATTTAGTAGTGTGCGAGTTTTTTTCTTGGTTATTGTTATGGATTTTCAGTCAAATTTTGAATATCGTTTGGCACTAAATTTGAAATTGGATATTCGTATTCGTATTCGACGAATATTGCCGCAGATATTCGTATTCGTATTCTCGAATATTAAAAATTGATATTCGTAACATCACTATTTAACATTATTATGACATTCCGATGACTGAAATTGAAACTATAAACATCGCCACTACTAAGCATTTTTAATCGTTTCTACTTACGCAGTCAATATTTCTGACATAGTTGAAAGTTAATAAAGAAAAATACGAGTTTTTTTACCTAAAGCCAGGCAAAATTTAGTGGCATCACTAACGTATTTCCCGAGTAAACGAATGTTTTATGCTGCGGCACTCATTTACACACCACATCGCAATACACTTGAAGGAGAAAAGGTTTTCAAACATTTATTTTTGAAGTTAAATTTTGGTCCACTCAGATAATGCTTGTTTTGAAATTTATGTATTTTGTTTGTTTTCTACTTTACTAAAAGAAAAATACACTGTGCTGATCGCAAATTTTAGCAAGCTGGGTACCCTACTGGTAAAGATAATTCGAGTACGCTGCATTCAATGGTGATAACCGGTTTTCGAAGTTAGCGCTCGTATTCGCGACTAAAAATTGGAATACTTATGTACCATCAAACGATAATTTTGATCATTGCTCAGTTTAAATCAATAATTTTTATGTTTTCTTAGCTCTATTGAATATTTTTATAAATCCTATTAAATAAATACAACATAACATAATAATGTAGTTTTTAATGTTTGTATTAAACAAAAATTTCAGCTTTCTTAAAATTTATTTATATTATTTTTATTTTATTTATAATTATAGTACAGGATGAACAATTCGTAGCCATTTCAAATGCGGCACTCAATAAAAGATCTTATCATTAAACATAAACACTAACGGCCTAAGTTATAAAAAGTAAAACAGGTTAATAAAGGGTTTATGAAACTGATTTTCATACAAAATCCATACATTCATACAAAATCCATTTCATAAACCCTTTATTAACCTGCTTTAATTTTTATAACTTAGGCCGTATATAAATAAAAGCAATTCCTTAAATGAAATTATTATTCCTTCGGCCTTTTTTTATTAAAAAAAGTTTTTCGAGCTCGAGGCCAATTATTTGTAAAAAAAAATATTTATGTTAAGAAAAAAAATCATTTTTGGGAAAAAATAACGAAAAATTGTTTTTACCAGAGTTGAATGGATTTAATTTGGCCAATGACCACAGAAGTATAAAAAATATCGTTTTAGCACCATTGCATTCAGCGTACTGGCACGGTACCCAGCCTGTTAAAAAAATAATGTCAAATTCGCACTCAGTGTTAGTATTGTGCGTAAAAGACAAGGGTTTTTTTGTCAATAAAAATATTAAAAACTAGCATTTAACCCGCTACTTCGTTAGCGCCCCTTTTTCTTATGTGGACATATTTTTACGCCAAAGTTTATGGTTCTAGGTTTAAACCCGCTACTTTGTAATGGGACGATTTGTACCTCTAAATGTTCGTATTTCGAAAATTTTTATTTGTATTTTTTAGATACGTTACGAATGTGATATTTTTTTATTTCAATGTTTATTGGTTTAATAGATAGATGTAGTGGCAAAAAAGTTTAAAGATACAGGTTTACTCCCCAAAAGGGTCTAGTTTCAAAAAAGTACCAGACACCTAACAGCTTATTATTTTAATGAACATCAGGTTAGGGAATTTCCCGTTTTAACCACTTTTACGCTCTAACCATAACAATTTCCAAAACTCCCATCATAGGTAATCGATTTTGCGACAGGACAACCTCCCGGGCAAATTTCAGCATTTTAGTTCAGGCGTTTAGGTCGTGCGATGATGAATCATGCAGTAACATTACAATTTTATATTATATAGGTAGATGAAGAAAAATGTTTTGAAAAAAATAACACAATTAGGTACGATTTTCACGCCTTAAACGTTCGAATTTCGAAACGCATCAAATTTGTATTTTTTAGATAAGTTACGAATGTGATATATTTTTTATTTTAATGTTTATTGGTTTAAAATATAGATGGTATAGCAAAAAAGTTTTAAAATTCATGTTTTACCCGTTTACTCCTTATTTCAAAAAAGTGCTAAACACCTGTCCGCTTATTTTTAATGAACAATAATAGGTTTAAATTTTTTGGTATCTCTTTTAGTTTAGCAGATATGAGGTTAGCGAATTTCCATTTTCACCGCCTTTTTTTATTGAACCACAATAAGTATTAAATTTTTTTGTATCTCCTTTAGCTTAGCAGATATGAGGTCAGCGTGATCGATTTGTCGAGAGGCCTGCCTCAGGTCCAAATGTCAACTTTTTAGCTTCAGGCGTTTAGGCTGTGCAATGAAAATAAATAGATGAAGAAAAAATATCTTGGAAAAAGTAACAAAATTACGTACGATTTTTACCCCTTAAACGTTTGAATTCAGAAAAAGAACAACATTTTCACTTGGCATATTTTAGATAAGTTACGAATTTTATATAATTTTTATTTCTATGTGCATTGATTTAAACGGTAGATGGGGGACAAAAAAGAACCAAAATTCAGGTTTTACACTTTTACTCCCTAAAAGAGCCGAATTTCGAAATAGTACCAGAAACCTGTTCTATTTTTTATTTAATGACTAACAATAAAAGCACAAAATAAAGTACAAAAAGTACCAAAAATTGCCTATTACAGATGATCATTCAACGCTTTGCTTGTTTAATTTTATGTTTGTAGCTGCAATACTAACAAAAATTTAATAAGTACCTGTTGGCAAATAATACAGTACGAAAAAGTACCAAAAAACCACTCTTACAGATTCTCATTCACTTGGGAACTTGCATGTTTAATTTTATGTTTATAGGTCCAATTTTAACGGAAATTCAAAAAGTAACAGGTAAATAACAAAAAGTACCAAAACGCCCCTCTTACAGATTCTCATTCACTCAGGACATTGCATTTTTAATTTTATGTTTGTAGATCCAATATTAACGAAAATGAAAAAGGTACCAGTTAAAAAACGAAAAAGTACCAAGAAGATCCCTCTTATAGGTTCTTGTCCACTCAGGACATTTAATGTTGAATTTTATTATTTTAGGTCCAATACTAACGGAACTTCAAATAGTACCAGTTAAAGACCAAAAGGTACCAAGAAGCCCCTCTAACGAATTCTCATTCACTCAGGACCTTGCATGTTTGATTTTATGTCAATAGGTCTAATTTTAACGAAAATTAAAAAAGTACCAGTTAAAGAATGAAAAAGTACCAAAAAGATCCCTATAACAAATTCTTATTCACTCAGGACTTTGCATGTTTTGTTTTATATTTCTAGGTCTAATACTAACGGAAATTAAAAAAGTACCAGTTAAAGATCAAAAAATACCAAAAAGTACCCTCAGAGGTTCTTATCCATTTAGGACATTGCATGTTGAAGTTTATGTTTCTAGGTCCAATATTAACGATAATTAAAAAAATTGTCAGTTGTGGGACCAAAACCTAAAGTAAGAAATAAAATTTCCCGTATTTCCCCTTTTTGGTACTTTTTTCTCCCCATTGAAGCATTAAAAATTTCAATATTGTAGTAGGAGCCCATAATTTAATACGTATATGTCAATGAATAAAAAAAAATGTTTTGTAAAAAAGTACCAAAAATAGTAACGGTTGTTACGCCCTAAACGTCCGAATTTCGAAAAAGTACCAAATTTTTATTTGGATTTTTTAGATAAGTTTCAAATGTAATAAGGGTTATATTTCTATGCTTATTAGTTTAAAAGATAGATGGGGTGACAACAAAGTACCAATATACAGATTTTACTCGTTTACTCCGTATATCCCCTTTATGGTACTTTTTTTCTCCCCATTGAAGCATGAAAAATTTCAATATTGTAGTGGGAGCCCATAATTTAATACGTTTATGTCAATAAATAAAAAAAAATGTTTTATAAAAAAAGTACCAAAAATATTTACGCTTTTTACCCCTTAAACGTCCGAATTTCGAAAAAGTACCAAATTCGTATTTGGATTTTTTAGATAAGTTTCAAATGTGATATAACCCTTATTTCTATGTTTATGGGTTTAAAAGATAGATGGGGTGACAAAAAAGTACCAAAATATAGGTTTTACCCGTTTACTCCGTTAAAGGGCTGAATTTCCAAAAAGTACCAGATACCTGTCCGCTTATTTTTCTAAAGAACAACGATAAGTATTACATTTTTTTTTTGTATCTCTTTTAGATTAAGAGATATAAGGTTACCGAATTTACCCGTTTTTGCCCTTTTTTACCCCCTAAACATTCGAATTTCCAAAAATCCCGTCTTAGTGGATCAATTTGGGGTGAGACCAACCCCTGGTCCAAATTTCAAGTTTTTAGCTTCAGGCGTTTAGGCTGTGCGATGATGAATCAGTCAGTCAGTCAGTCAGTCAGTAACGTTACAATTTTATATATATAGATTAATACTTTTTGTTTGACTTTATGTATTTTTTACACTTTTCTATATTTTTTTTTTATTGTAACGTATTCCCAAAATATTGGCGAAATATTCGATTGAATTTGGCGAACATTTAAAATATTTAATACTTAAATTTAATATCTTAAATTTTTTGTAAAGTTGTTTAAGCTTGGCTATTTTAAATGTAAATATCCTGCAAAAAAGGAGCTAGGAACTAGCTGTTTGCCATTGAATTTTTTCCATTGAAATTTTCTTAATATCAGTCATAAAAAGCCATAATGTGACTTAGGTCTAATATTTATTCGTCGCTCTTGATTAAATAATTTTGCTCATATTTTTTAATTTTATGCCTTTTAATCAAAGTTAATATATGTACAATACATTAAAACAGCTTATATTTGTTGGTTCTATGTACAAAAATATTTTTATTGTCCATTAAATCATAATGTGCACAATATAACATTACAATAAAAAATAAGTATGAAAAAAAAAATTATTAAATATTTAACAGTGCCGCCATTATCGTTTGCAATATTAATTTATAAAATTGTTATATCCTTGAAGTTAAAATACTACGTACCATAAGGGTCATTTAATTTATGTCAAGAATAATATATTATTCACAAGTCTGTGGTATCCAATGAAAGCTTTTCTGTTACATAACATACAAACTAAGTTCTTGATGACTCTATCTCTCTCTTTGATTAATAAGCGAGCTGTCTTTCGTCGCCTTCAGACAATTTTTGCTTTGGACTATGGTCGATAATAATATATTATACCACATGCCACAATATGTTGGGAGGGTGTTATGCGTTTTTGCCTTTTTCTCTTTAGATCGACTTAAAATCACATTCTAAAGCGATATAAAGAAAGTCGTTCGGCTGTCCGTGTGGCTGGCTAGCGTGTCGTCCGACCATATAAACTCTGGATGCAAAGTAAAGGTCGCAATTTAGAATATAATTGGATTAAATTGTGTTTTAAGAATGAAGCCCAATGAAAATGGTGAGAATCGATCCATAACTTGACACAGCACTCAATCAAACTTCTTTCCGGAATATAGTATTTGTGTCCATAAGCTATATGTTGGTATTTGGATTTAATTTGCCATAGAAATATCTTATTGCTATTTTTTTATTGGAATCGCTCGATATTTGACCATTGCTGCCATATAGATAACACTCCCGAAAATAGCTTTCAATGCCACAACTTCCTTAAAAATGTTGGTTTTTATATCCAATTTCGCAACAGTAACCTTTAAGCATCTTAGTTATTGCAAAATTTTGAGATAGAAATTCCTTAACTGATCATAAGTCCGATAAAAACCCCCGTTCATTAATTTACTTTAAGGTCGTAAAATTTCCTACAGATATTGATAACAAGATTCGGCACAAACACCTCTTAAACTTAACCTTAAAACATTATTTTGTGCTGGTGGTTCCATGACTGCACATGGGTCCTAATTAGGGATGCCAAACAGGAAATCCCGAATCCCGAAATCCCGGGATTTTTCGGGGTTGATAAGTCTCGAATCCCAGAATTTATTTTTATGAGTCCCGGGATTTTGAACATATCAACTTGTATGTACAAAACTGTTCATTTTTATTGAACTTTTATAATATATACAAAAAAATTATTTAAAATTATATTTGAGTTATATTTTTTATTATAAATAATTCTTAATTTTGAGTTTAATTTTTGTTTTTGGCACACAGCGAGTATTTAAAATTTTTAATTTTGGATTGTTATATGACGACTATTTCTGGTTTTTTGTATTTTGCTTAATAAAAACCATTATTTTAAGTAGAAACGATATTTGAAGATTCACATCTCAAGCCTTTTTTACAAATACGTTTAGCAAGTTCAGCTTTGGATTAAGACATAAAAGCAAAATAAAAATGATTATTTTTACGCAAAATATAGAAATCAAGAAATAATTGTTATATATCAAGAAAAAAATAAAAATTATTCAAGATCCAATTAAAGTATTATTCAGAAACTAAAGAATAATAGTTGATATAATTATAACAATTAAGTCGTAATATTGATGAAATAGCTCATATTCCTTTCGATCCAATAATAATACAAAATTTGCTTAAAAAACATACGGTAAATAAAATAATTTTTTTATAAATAAACACTATCTGTCGTATTCATAAAAAAATGATTTAAACTTGAAATCTGTTTTAAGAAACATTTGTACAAACATATTGTTTTAAAATAAATTTCAAACGTACTTAAATTATTGATTATGAATCTCGCCCTCACCCTGGAGGTGTACTGCACTGCAGTCGACATAGTTTTACAGCTTTTATCTCAGCTATCGAGATCGATGAGGGACTACACTTTGCAGTGTATTAATGTCGTCACAACTTAATTCACATTAAAAAATGGAATTGCTGTCAAAAACCGAAATGAATTAATCTAGAAAAACAAAGAGATACGTATATTTTTTCAGAATCTGATCAGTTTGGTCATGGGTGAGGCCAGTGTTATAAACATATATATAAAATAAATTGTTTTGTTGTTTTCATTTTTAAACATTTATGTTGCATATATAAGACATTATGAATATTCGAAAAATCTCGAAATCCCGGAAAATCCTGGTTGGCATCCCTAGTCCTAATACATTGCACCGTTAAATAGACTTCTGTGAATACTGGAGTGTAGGGTGCCATATGGTCAGGCTTGACCGATTATACTATCTTACTGGTTTTTTGTTGTTGTATTTGAGTTTGTGTATTTATGCATGTTCTATAAACTTCTTAAAATAAATATGTACATTAGGGTTATGACTAATTTTTCAAAAAAAAATTCCCAATCACAACGTGAAAGCCAATACTAAATTAGTGATAAAAATCGTGTTTGCTGGTCATTTTGGCAGAAAAACCTTCCGCACCAAATGCAATTTCTAAAAATTCACACATATTTTTTATTAATACGTTAGCAGAGTTCTGACGTTTGTTAAAAGTTTTTAATGGACATTTTGGCTATGCATGTACAATTAAATATCTGGTGGTTAAATTTTAAGGGCCGATTCTGAATGTGAACCGCACCTTAACGTCAAGTTATTTTCTCCATTTCGGTTGACATTTCTCAAATTCAGACTTACTCAATTTGAACCATGGAAAGATACACAATCGAGCAACGCGTTAAAGCATATCGTGAAAATCATCTTCATTGATGAGGCACATTTTTACCTCAGTGGATTTCAAGATTAATTGTCGAAAAACCAATGAACCCACAAAGAGTGACTGCTTGGTGCGATTTATGGGCTGGCGGCATCATCGAGCCGTATTTTTTCCAAAATGAGGCTGGTCAGGCAGTTACTGTGAATGGTGTTCGCTATCGTGAGATGATAACGAACTTTTGATGGCCCGAATCGAAAGAACGATATGTGGTTTCAACAGGCCACTTGCCACACAGCTAACGAAACAATGTCTCTTTTGCGCGACAAATTCAATGGCCGTGTTGTCTCAGGTCGTGGCGATGTTAATTGTCCGCCAAGATCATCTGATTTGACACCGTTGGACTTCTTTTTTGCGGTTATTTGAAAAAAAAGGTGTACGTCGAGAAGCCAGCAACTATTCAAGAGCTAAAGGATAAGATAATTCGGCACATTAACGGCATCGAACCTCAATAATGCCTCAGCGTCATTAAAAATTTGGACCTTTGGATAGAGGTGTGCCGCCGATATTTTCTTTCATACATAATCAAATCATTCCAATATTACTCGTATCATAATAAAAAGAAATGGCAATAATTTCCTAAATAATTTGTGTTTTATTCAAAATCAACATGGGCCCTTAAAATTTAACCACCCTTTATTTGCAAAAAATTTTAAGAGTTGTACCCTAATGTGCATGCATTTAATTTAGTGTGTGGTTGTGTGTTTAAACAACACGCATACAAGAAATATTTTTAATACAATACATACTTATGTGTATGTCCTATTGTTATAGTAGGAGTGATTACATTTGCATTGGAACTTTTTTGCACATTTACTTAAGCAATTGTTTGTTTGTGTGGGAGAGTATAAAATGTTTCTCAGGCTAAAATATTTGTAGTATATGTTTATTCTAAAATTGCTGAGTTAGATGAAATAACTAAGAATGAATTTGTGTTTTTGTTTTTACAATTACTTTTTCTCACTTTTTCGTGCTTACTCTTTCCCTAAATTTATTAATCACTTTGATTATATGATCATTAATGGATTTAAATTAAAAATGCATTATGTGCAATTATGTACTTATATAATTATGTACAATATTTTTTTATTTAGATATATGTATAAAAAATATTGTAGCCAATTTAATTTATGGAATGCAATATATTAATAGGTAGTATATTTCTTTATTTTGTACTAATTTATATTTTTCAGAGATAGAGCGAATATACACATTTACAATTATTGTAAATTTAAATATTAAAAATTGAGAATAAGATAATTTTTTAAACAAATAACTTCTTTTTAATTATGTTTTAACGTTTTTGAACTCCTACATTTCAATTCTCGTGACATAAATTCCAAAATACGAAGTATGTGAATTTTTATGTGGTGTATACTACGGCATGTGGATTTCAGGACATTGTTTCCGCAAAGACAATATTAAAAAATTTAATTCAATAAAAAAATTTGTTAAAGAGTTTTTTCCATATCGAAGTCGAAAACCACAAATAACCAATGTGCCTAAAATGTGCACAGTTGAGGAAATTTATTCTTTCTGCAAACATACTCCTTCTTTAAATCTTAAATTAATATCTATATTTATACAATAATAAAATATATCAAAAATCCTACGGAATGACAAAGCGACATGTAAATAATTCTTATTCGAATTTTTTCACTATTTACCAAATAGATTTACGAACTTATTTATACAAAATAAAGCATGTTTATCAAAGGTTTGTGCAACGAATGAACATTTTTTTAATAAAACTTTTATAAACCAGTTTTATTTTTCTTATTTTTTATTTATTTAATGTTTTATTAATTTAATAATAAAATCACGTTTGCTGTAACAAAAAAGTGTAAAAGTAGCAGTATAAAATGAGTGCAAACAAGACCTACATATGAATACCACAAGAACACAAATATCTAATGGTGTTGCTCAGAAATTTTTTTCAAAACCAAACAATTTATGCAAAATTATAGATTTTCCTACTCATCAAAATTTTTTGCTCTACCCTTTTTATACACAACATTTAATATACTTATAAAACTAAAAGTTAAAAATTTAAATAAGTCAAAATACCAACTAATTTTCAAAATTGGAGGATAGTGTGGTTCATAGTCCTTTTTTCCCTATGGCCCGAATGAGTAACAGATAAGGATTTGTCAAAAAATGCTCAAAAACTAACCCCAAGTACAATATAAAAATTCACAGTTGAATGTTTAAAAACTTTCTGAAAAGATCAGAAATACAATTCAAGCATATAGGTATCATAGGAGGAGTTTGGTCCATAGTTATATTTTTCTATATGGTGTGTACAAGTGGCAAAAAAGGATGCGTATCTCAATTTAATTATGTTTAATTTGAAAATGTTTTCCTTATTAATTAGTAGGAAGTAATCAACATAAAGAATTTTTCTTTTAGGTTTTATAAATATTTTTAAGGTAAATGTTTTAATAATTATATGTTGTATAATAATTACATATCGGATTGTTTAACATGTAATTTTTTGATGTGCTGTTACGTGATTAACTCCAGTTGAATATGAAGCGACGTAAAGAAATCAAACAATTACAATATATCGCTTTAGAAAAATTTTATATATAAAAATTGCAAATAGCTAAAATACCAACATGGCAGTTTCTATATGTTAGTATTTAATTATCCACATACTTTCGCATATTAATGTAGTTATTAGGGAGATCGAACGGTTATTATTCGACCGGTTTTAACCGAATATTTTAGTTTTGCCCAAGCCGGTTATTTTAAAATGTCCACTTTTCTAATATCGAATAAACCGGTTATTTTGGTATAAAAAACCGGTTATTTTAAAAATGTGTCATTTGTATACGTTTTCCATAATCATGTTGTAAATGTAATTTTTTAATTGAAAATTGGGTAAACTTAAACTTTTATGAAGAACGATAAAGCAAAATGCAACAAAATCAAAAAACATTATGTAAAATGTTAATACAAATCGCGTGTGTTTTTGGCAAAAAAAGAACCAAAAACCATTCAAAATACTACAAAAAGTGTTCAATTAAAGAGTAAAAAGTAATCAGTGCAAGAGTATTCTGAATATTTTATATATTTTTATATAGATGTTATCTCTGGAGATAATTCGAACGGGATTAGAAATACAAAGTTAGGTGCCTGATGTGCCCTAAAATGATAAGTTGCAAATCTTCTTCCATGTCACAACTTATTTATCACCTTAAATCCACATGTATGTAAGTATTATTTGTCGTCTCTTACTTTACTAAAATATGCTGCCAAAAATTAATCATTGTGTGAAATATTATCCCGTTGTATTACCGAGGACGGAATACCCTAAAAGGTACTTAAAACTCTTAAGTAGTTCTAGCATATCTTCATGCGTAAAACATTCCGGCGGAATCAACAATAAGGAAAAAAATTCATCAGTTTTATTTATTAAAACAACAAGAACTAAAAACAAAATTAAGAAATCAAACATTGTCATGGGAGGTTTTAAATTGTCGTAGACGAATTGACAAATATTGTATACAAAAAGCATGTTCATATTACTATTCGTTTATATAATGCCGAAACAAAATAATTTAAAATATAAAATATATGGTTGCAACTTTCCAAAAATATGGTTGAAGTCTACTGATTCATATAGACATGCTTAGCCACCAACAAAATAAAATTCATTTAAAATAAATTTGGAAGAATATCTGAAGATTGTCTAGATGAAACATAATTTAACAGTTTCTAAATTACATTTTACAATTATCTACCTTCAAATAAAGTTAAGTATATACAAAGAAGTTGTAAAAAATAGAGCTAAAGTTGGATCAAAGTTTATGACCAGTGGGTTTTATCGTCAAATATTTGTTAGGTCTGAACACACCTTATGCCATTTCAATGGATTTTGTTGGTTCCTTACCCTTGTGAATTGTTTTTTTTTTTTATTAAAATTAACCTTTTATTACAAAAACTTATTTAAAAAAATGCTTAACCGAAAACCGGTTCATTTTTAAAATAGGAACTATACAGAATATTCGAAAACCGGTTTTTGAAAAAGTTGAATAATCGCTCTCCCTAGTAGTTATGCAAACTATAGCAAAAACTTGCAAATTTATTAACAAATTATTTCTGCAATTTCCATTCAAAATATCTACGCCTCAATAACCATTTAAGTCACATCCCATATACCTGAATTTAAATTATTTCCATTTTTTTATTGCAAAAATAGAAAAAATTCAGTTGATGACTATAATAAGAGCACAAAACTCTTTTAATCACTTACATTTGCTACATTTATAAGTTTGATAACTGCCCTATAAATGAGCATGATATTATCAACTTCAAATTATAATAATTTTCATATGTCTTCAACAAGAATACATATTAACTCTTACAAATACACCTGTATGGATAAATATAGTGTATACATATACATACGTATATTGGTATGTAAATTTATAGTATTATATAAACTATTTTAATGATAATTCCACTGCAACAACTACATATCACAAATACATACAAGTATAACACAAAAGAAAGAGATCTTCAACATATGAACTGTGTGTATTTGTGGCCGTAAGTACTAAAATATAAAAAACAAAAACTATAACTGTTAAATACACTACACTCCATATATGATAAACAATAGAAATCAACAATATAAAAGCACTCACATGGAATTGAGTGCGAGAGCGATGTCCTTATTTTTTGAAAAACATAATTATACATAGGAATTGTATATAAAAAATGAAAAAGAAAGAAAAAAAGGGAAAGACAAAAAATATAATTGAATTGAAAGACTACTTGCAGATTTTGTATGAATTGCAAAGAATAGAGTTCAACATAACCATGTGAACCTGTCTTTTGTTAGGCAAGAAACATAGTGAGAAAATATACTTATGTAAAATATTTTTACCAGAAATATGTGATAATAATAGTTTTATATCTGAGTATATAAGCAGTTCTTTACGAGTCATTTTCATAGTCTGGAATTGAAAAGAGGAAAGCTTATGTGACATTATTCCAATAATAAAAATAAGAAGACACAATTCGAAAGTGTTTTATATTGAATCTCATTATTTTATTTATTTACTTAAATAGATTTAATTAATTAATGTAATAAAAAAAATATTTTTAAAACTTTTCTAATATTTTTAAGAGTTTTCTTCATCAACATATTTGTTAATTGTCATATCAACAATTTGCTTTAGTTGAAGAAAAATTGTGTGTCAAAAAATTCCAAAAAAGTATGAAACATTTTAATATTTTTAATTTAAGAAGATACAAGCAATAGGACGATAATTTGTAATTGTGCTAATCTTTGGGGCAAGCAGTAGTAAATTTATTTTAATATTTGAAAAGAAATTTTTACGGGTCTTTTCTGCATTCTACTTTTCAAATTCTTGTTAATAATAGTGTATGTAGATCTTGGAACCTCCAAGCCCATCCAGTTCCACGTCTTCAATATAAATAATTTTATGTGTTACTCCATTTTTTTATATTTATATAAAAAATTAATGAAAATAGTTTTTAAAATTCATATTTTTTATACCCTCCACCACCACTTGTGGTGAATGAGGGCATACTAAGTTTGTCATTCCGTGTGAAACTTTTTTATTATACATCTAAGACCCCATAAAGTATATATATTCTGGCTCCTTAAGTAATTCTATGTCGATTAAGCCATGTCTGTCTGTCGGTCCGTCTGTTCAAAACACGTTCACTTTCGATAAACGCACAAGAAAACAACTCACTTGGTCTTAAATTGCTTGTAGTTATCCTAAGCAGCTTGGGATTGAAATCCAGCAACATCGGTTCAGTAGGACAAGAACTATGAATCAACATGTTAAATCACCAACCTAAAAAAAATTGGTAATTTTGATACAAAAACTGACATAAATGGGGGAATAATGCACAGAATGATATAAAATGTTGCACTAATTCGCTTTATTCGATTGCAAATCATACTGAAGATCCATGCATAATTTCCACAAGGTCCCATATAAACCCTACTCCCGGAAAACAGTTTTGTAGGACTATAAATCACTCTGCTAAATTTCGTGAAGATCGGCCATAATTAACCCTAGACAACATATTTACCCTACTCCCGGAAAACAGTTTAGTAAGCCTAAAACCTTAATCAATAACGCTATCATACTCAAATTTGGTACGTCAAAGTTTTATCGGTCCACAATTTACAATAGGCCCCATATAAACCCTTCTCCCGGAAAACAGCTTACTACGCCTTAAGCCGCAATAAATAACTTTATCATACTAAAATTTGCTACGTTAAAGTTTTATAGGACCAGAAATCACACTGTAAAATTTTTTGAAGATCGGTCCATAATTTACACTAGGCCCCATATAAACCCTCCCGGAAAACAGTTTAGTACGCCTACCGTAATAAAAAATGCTATCATAATTAAATTCGGTACGGTACAGTTTTATAGGACTCAAATCACTCTGCTAAATTTCATGAAGAGCGGTCCATAATTAACCCTAGACCACATATAAGCCCTACTCTCGGAAAACAGTTTATTGCGCCTAAAACCAAATAAAGCCCACTTTGGGAAAATAATTAAATTCGCCTAAAACCATAACAGATATAGATATTTCTTCCAACTTAGATTCAAATGGCCAGAAAAAAATATCATGGAATTTTGTGAATTGCACTGCTGTATTGAAATTTATGCTAATTTATTTTTTTTAATACCAGAAATCAGTCTTCAAATTACCTTCCTAAAAATCATTTTAGTTCGGCTAAAACTGTTACGTATCATGATATTTTACTCAAGCCAGTTCAAAGTTCTAACAAGAAATGCATAAAACTTTCATATTTTCGGGCAATAACTTAATATAGATCTAAATAGCAACCAATTTTAATGCTGACGTTCGTTTTTGTGAGGCTTAGTTAATAATATATACATATGTTTTTATCGTATAGAGACCACTGCTGACGGTGGAGGGCATCAAATATTCCGCACAGCCGAATATAGCACTCTTATTTGTTTTTTTGTTTGAATAGGCAAAAAATTCATTAGTAACAAAATATTTTGTGAGTTTGTCGTAATAAAAATATTTTATTCAGTATTACAAATCCACTGTTAAAAATATTTGTTGAATATAAACAATTTTAATTTTCCAAATTACTCTTTATATATATAAATTCTATTGTTGGTGCCTCTTCAATAAAAAATTTAATTATAGTGATTTAATTATTTAATTATTTTGACGTAATTTTTGTCTGCGTATATTAAAAATAATTACTTTTTTCTCTTTCAAATGGAAGACTTTGAAATATTTTCTATAAATTGCAAGTTTTTGTATGATTTCATATAATAAACGTGTAAATATAAAATCGCTACAAATAACGATTGAGAAAATTGCAATATATTAACTCATTACTGACCACAACGATCTAGGCAATTAAAATAAATAATATGTTAAAGAAGTTTACAGTAGTACCAATAACATTTTTACAAAGTATTATTACCCAAACTTAGCAAAAATTTATATTTGTTACATAAAAGCTATCAGGTAATGATTTTTTTAATTAATAGTTGTGTTGTTCGCGAAAGGGTGGTAATCAGGTTATAATATGGTTATTAAGCTATGTTCGCAACAACAAAATACATTTCTTTAACCATATAACCTGATAGTTCGCCCTTCGTGAACAAGCCAAGTATTTTAAACACAAAAAAAGGTAAAAATAGTTAAACAAATAAAATTTTCCATAAATATTTCCTTCAGTTAGTTTTTTGGGAAATAAAGACAGTTTTCCAAGCATTTTATGCATAAATCAATATTGAATTTTTTGCACATAGAAATTGGATGCGACTGGCACACAATGGCTGAAAATCATTTTTCATCGGCCAAAAATCTGTAAATTTTGAACCGATAGAAATACTTTTGCTAGAGAGAAGACTTCTTGAACTTTCCTACGATTGTAATTTTTCTTACAAAAATAGCCATACTGTCACTGTTTACCACTCGATATTGGTCAGAATTTTCCAGAAAATCATGGACATATTACCATATATTACAGTTTTAGTTTTATAAAATCGGTGTGTTGAATTATTAGAAAGAATTTTTTACTTAACTGAATCTTTTTTTTATTTGTTTGAAATTTTTTTTTTTTATGTCAAATATACTAAAAACTGCTTCTAGAAGCATGCTCATAGCGCTTTCTTTCGAAAAATATAAACAATTTTATATATTTCTGGAGAAAATATATAAAACTTATAGGAAAATGCATAAGCATTTAATAATTCAATATAACATTGTTTTAAGTCTGCTTTCCTACCAATATTAAAAATGTTTAACCCACTATTGATAACAGTTTGATATCAAGCATAATCGACCCGATAAAAAACCTCGAAAAATCTTTAAAAAATCAAACCAAAAAATCCGTTTTATCCAAATATCCCTAACCCCAAAGGAGATAACCTATATATTTGATCATATTTTCTGTAGGTCAGTTTAAGTAAAATTTTTTGCAATCCATAAATACATACATATATATTTGGCGAATCTTTAAAAGTTTGAATATCCGTTGTTACCAATTTTAGAGGTCCACAAACCCTCTTTGGACCGTGTTCTTTCAAATCAACTCAAAAGCTTCCCAGGTATGACAGTTTCAAGAATTACATCAGTTAAAGAATTATTTTTCAAATCAAAACGTTCGTCAACCATTTTGTTATATTTCAGTAAAATAAAAAGACCAAAAAATTTGCGAGTCATTTCATTTAAATGAAAAGAGTGTTCCACAAACAGTTCTTAAGCTTTCTAATGGTAGTAAAATCTGTTTGACCCCTTTTGACCCTAACAAGTTCTATTCCACAAGTTCTATTCCACGGATTTAACTAAAATATAGAGCCTGGGAAAACAGTAAATAACATATCAAGTATAAATTGTGCAGTAATACAACGAGCCATTTCTTATAGATTGCTATCCAACTAATATAAACAAAATTTAACCCATTATTGACAAAAGTTGGCGAGAAATCATAATTTAGTTCTGATCAAATTTACACAAAATTAAGTTTTTTTTAAAACAACATAAAATATTTGTTTCCAGCAGCATGCCACACCCACAATTACAATATTTTAATCCAGTTTTTAAGATTCCTTAGTTCGAATAAAGCGAGATCCATTTCGAGGTTCCCTACTTTTTTAAAGAAAAAAACACAGAAAATTTAAATTTAATGGGGAATGTTTATTATCATATGAAAGAACATTCTTTGGCATTTATTTTTTGAAGATTATGTCTATCAAATGTTGGCCGTTGCAACGTCGCAGATGGTCCATCCGTTGAGTCCAATTTTCGATGACTCGTTCGAGCATTTCGACTGGTAACGGCGCATGACACGCGTGATGTTTTCCTCTAAGGCCTGAATCGAAGTGGGTTTGTCCGCATAAGCTTTAGTCTTTACATATCCCCACAGGAAAAAGTCTAACGGTGTGATATCACACGATCTTGGTGGCCAATCGACCGGCCCAAAACGTGAAATTATAAATAAATAAAATTATCAATAAATCCTTTGATAATTTTATTTAAAACCGTTGTTTTTTTTTGATGAAGTGGCAGTTCTTGAATCTCTTCAGGTTGCTCTTCCTCCCAAATGCGGCAATTTTGTTTATTTACATACCCATGAGCCAGAAATGGGCCTCATCGCTGAACAAAATTTTCCTCGGAAACGTCGGATCTTCTTTGAACTTTTCAAGAGCCCATAGAGCGAAGCGATGTCGCTTGGGAAGATCGAGCGGATTCAGTTGTTGCACAAGCTGTATTTTGTACGCTTTCAATTTAAGATCTCGACGTAAAATACGCCAAGTCGTTCAATACGTCAGTCCGATTTGCTACGAACGGCGCCGAATCGACTCTCCACGGTCTTCGTGTACACTCTCAGCTACGGCCGCTATATTTTCTTCACAGCGTGATGGACGTGGTCTAATCGGTGGAATATTATCCAATAATGAATACTGGGTCTCAAAATGGGTGATGGTGTTGCGAATAGAACGCTCAGTAGGCCGATTATGTTGACCATAAGTTAAGCGAAGTGAACGAAACACATTCCTCACAGAACGTGAATTTTCGTAATAAAGTTGAACGATTTGTAAGCGTTGTTCAGGCGTAAGTCTTTCCATTATGAAATGCCAAACAATACTAAACATAAATAACATGACAGCACGACACGACTCACACGTAATCTGTCAAAAAACGCTATTGAAAAAAGTATCTATATTTGAATCATCCATTATGTTTGCTATCAAATGGCATTAAAATTTTTAAAATCAGCGATGACAAAAAATTTGACTTTCCGCCGATGAAATTAAATTTTCAGAGACAGTGCGGCAGTCCAAACCTTAACGACGTCTTTTCATGTTCTAGTTTCCAAGACAAAGTGATTCAGCTTGTCATATCTAATTGAGAAATATTGTTCATACGTAGACAAACAACGCTAACCCTGCAATGAGATGTAGAATTTAAAGATTTTGAATAGAAACATCTACTAGCTATATAAATATTAAACAGCCATGTCGTCCTACGGGCCCACTTCTAAGTGCCTTTTAGAGTTTATTATCTTCACATCTTTCTAGGTTCTAGGAAAATTTTGCAAAAGTCCACTTTCTTTTTTATCTCTAAAAACGCTGAGCGGCTTTATGCCTTCTTTCTCCCCTACACTATATACCTCAAATACCTTAATAATATAATATGGGCATTTCCTGGGGTCAGAAACGTAAGTTCGTACGCTTTTGATGTACAAATAATATAGAAAACAAAACTTTTCCAAGCATTTTTTTTTTTTTTAGATTCGATAGCATTTTGGCAGCTCTACGTTAAGTGCAAAATATGAATTTCATCAAGTTTAAGTTTTCTTAATGATAGTTATAAACATGTGGTCACGAACGTACGCAAAATAAAAATCAGCTTTGGCAGTAGTGAAATGTAAAAATCTGCGAAACGGAACGGAATATTCAAAAGTGATTAGTTTATTTTAAAAGTGTCTCTACCTAGTATTTACATAATAAAATATGTCTATTGGTTTTGGTTTAATTGGCTTAAGTACCGGTCGCGAACGTACGGGCCCCGCGAACGTACGATTTTTCCATGTGTTTTAACCGTTAATTAACCGTTAATCGTACTTTTTTGTTCTCCTTATACTTTTCTCTTCTTATTGTAAAAGAGAGATTTTAAGGAAAGAGTGCAAACATAACATATTTTTTGCATGTCAAATAATTATATATACAAATGTCTTTAGAAGTAGCTTAAAAAGAAAATATAAAATTTCCCTGTTTCCAGCCCAATTTCCTCACGTAAAACAGCTGATATTGCTATGAAACCGCCCAATTTCCTCACGTAAAACAGCTGAGATATGCCATGAAACCATTCTATTATAAAAACATAGACTTCTTTTTATTATTATAAACAATGAAACACGATGATTGACCATTCGAAGGAAATGTCCATGTTTTTTTTATAAGTTTACATATATAAGTTATGTTCAAAATAATTTTAATATAAATAACACAGTGCAGCGCTACCCTGAAAGGTAACTCTTCATTTAAGTACATTTAAGTTAATATTCATCGAATCAACGAACTTTTTACAAAAAATTCTAGCTGAACGATTTTCAAAGTAAGAAATAAAAAAAAGTTTTTAGTTAAGAATTTTATTTAAGAATAATTAAATCAAAAAAATTAAAGTTTTTGTTCCATTAAGAGATTTTATTTATTGTGCTTAATTCCCTTTTTATATAATTGATAAAAATACTGAAATAAATTGTTGGAGGACAAGCTGTTCCTTTGCGCATTTCACAGGTTGCTTAGGCCAGATCACCATGAAACGTTCTCCTAAATAATTTTAGAAAAGCCAAAGCTTTCAGCAAACAAGACTACAGAGGGAATTAGAATTACCTACACTCAAATTACCTATTCCCAAAAACCACTTTTTTGATAATAAAGCTTTTGTTCTCTCCCAAAATTTGATACGAATTTTTACTAAGTTTTGTGTTTTAATTTTTTTTTATTTTATTAAAGTTTTCTTTATCAGCTAAGTTGTTGAACAAAGAGCGTAATTTGAAAACACTTAAAAAAGTTATATGATAAAGTGTAAATGAGCTCCGCCGAATCGATGAACCGTAACCATCCAGGGTTGTAATGCAAACTCCTGCTGCTGTAGGACTTCTCGAAGTATTTATCGAAAGCAACAAAACTCTATTGAGGTTTTACTATTTTAGCTGCCGTTATATATATTTTGGCTGAAACTTGATTTTTTCGTAGAACATGCTACAATTGCACCGAAAACAAGAAAACAAAATTCCAATTGGTTTCCGTCATATGATCATGAGAAAATGTTCATGTTCTTCAGAATAATCTAGTTTTAGCCAACATATTCATGAGACTAAAAAATCAGAGCAACAGCTGAACTAGCAAAACCCGAATGTGTTTCTGTTAGTTTCGATAAGTACTTCGAGAAACTCTACACAAGAAGAAGTTTGCCCTCGATTACTTCAACAATGTTGCACAGCGTAATTAAACTTCTCCGTTTCTTCATATTTGATTTTTTTAATTAAAATATTTTACAAAACTACATTAAAAGACCACAAAAGGATAAAATTTCATGACTTAGAACTGTAGGGCGGACATTTGGTTACAAAATTAATTTTATAGGCAAAAATATATGTTATTTAGTTGTTAAACGATTAAGTTAAAGAATAGGAATGCATACGAAACAGTTAGCGGTAATGAGTTAAATTTTTTTTTTTTACAAATTTCTTGCACAACTTAAGAAATGTTGCTATATATTTTGACATTTAATTTCCTGTCAATTCTTAATTTCAAAAAGAAATCCAAATATTTTCAAAATTTTCTTTATAAAATGTTCTTAAAAATTTTGAATGTGAAAAAAATTTCTGAAAAGTTCTTAAAATTTTATTATAAAAATTACACAGTATAACACGAAAAATAACTACGGGCTTCCGACGGTTGAATTTGGTAGAGGAGAACAAAAAAAATAATTTGTTCATAGGCATTAACTCTAAAATATCAATGTTTAAAAGACTTTACTAATGCTCAGAACACCGTTAGATCGTGCGTCGTTAGAAAACGTAAAGCAATAAATTTCTTATGACACGCTCTATTTAACCACAGTTCCATCGTAAATGTATTTTGTTTTCTATTGAAAACATTATTAGAGAATTCGAAATTTATTCGAATTGTTGTTTTATTTTTTTATTTTGTTTTCCAATATTCAATTTTAAAACACAAAAAAAAGTTAATTGTATATTATTAATTTTTGTCTTCCTATGCCAATATGGTCGCAACCGGCGTATAAAATACAATTAGATCTATGCCGACGTACGATTACGATACGCTTTTACGTTTGCGCCAGCTATTGTGTGCCTTTGTATAAATTGCAAAACAAGAAAACAAAATTCCAATTGGTTTCCGTCATATGATCATGAGAAAATGTTCATGTTCTTCAGAAAAATCTAGTTTTAGCCAAAATATTCATGAGACTAAAAAATCAGAGCAACAGCTGAACTAGCAAAACCCGAATGTGTTTCTGTTAGTTTCGATAAGTACTTCGAGAAACTCTACACAAGAAGAAGTTTGCCCTCGATTACTTCAACAATGTTGCACAGCGTAATTAAACTTCTCCGTTTCTTCATATTTGATTTTTTTAATTAAAATATTTTACAAAACTACATTAAAAGACCACAAAAGGATAAAATTTCATGACTTAGAACTGTAGGGCGGACATTTGGTTACAAAATTAATTTTATAGGCAAAAATATATGTTATTTAGTTGTTAAACGATTAAGTTAAAGAATAGGAATGCATACGAAACAGTTAGCGGTAATGAGTTAAATTTTTTTTTTTTTACAAATTTCTTGCACAACTTAAGAAATGTTGCTATATATTTTGACATTTAATTTCCTGTCAATTCTTAATTTCAAAAAGAAATCCAAATATTTTCAAAATTTTCTTTATAAAATGTTCTTAAAAATTTTGAATGTGAAAAAAATTTCTGAAAAGTTCTTAAAATTTTATTATAAAAATTACACAGTATAACACGAAAAATAACTACGGGCTTCCGACGGTTGAATTTGGTAGAGGAGAACAAAAAAAATAATTTGTTCATAGGCATTAACTCTAAAATATCAATGTTTAAAAGACTTTACTAATGCTCAGAACACCGTTAGATCGTGCGTCGTTAGAAAACGTAAAGCAATAAATTTCTTATGACACGCTCTATTTAACCACAGTTCCATCGTAAATGTATTTTGTTTTCTATTGAAAACATTATTAGAGAATTCGAAATTTATTCGAATTGTTGTTTTATTTTTTTATTTTGTTTTCCAATATTCAATTTTAAAACACAAAAAAAAGTTAATTGTATATTATTAATTTTTGTCTTCCTATGCCAATATGGTCGCAACCGGCGTATAAAATACAATTAGATCTATGCCGACGTACGATTACGATACGCTTTTACGTTTGCGCCAGCTATTGTGTGCCTTTGTATAAAGTATTATATGTTTTAATTTGAGAACGCATCTACGTATTACGATACTACGTTCATAAGGTGTAATTGCGTTTCTACGGTAACTCCAAGTAATTACTAAATTAACCCTTAATGGCAAATCTTGAATTTGACTGGTTTTTGGCAGTTGTGTTAAGTTTTGGGCTTTGATATATATATATAGTAACACTTTATGGCCAACAATTCTGTAGAATGTTTCATCCCCGCCCTTCTCCTTTTTGTGGGGTGTTTTTTACGATTTGTTAGAATAAAGTGAAAAATGCCGTTGTGAAGGGGAGTAAGAGGGCTTATATGTTCCACGAAACTATTTCCCATAATATTATCTACAAAGTTGCTGAATATACCCATCACCTCAGATGTAAAGAAAACATAATTAATTTTATATACCGATAGCCTGTACAATCATCCCAAAGGGGTGAAACTTAAATCCCCCCCCCCCCCCCCCCTCCCAAAAAAAATTACAATGTGATCTTTCAAAACGCCAACACACGTATTATTTATTTTGTTTATTTTTTTGTTTTGTCTCCTTTACCAGAATCAGCATTCGGAACCCCGTTATTTTGGAAAAAGTTTGAAATTGTTGTATAGTGTTCTTAATACGTTGCTAAATTTTCATTTAAATTGTATTTAAATAGAATATTTTTTAACGACTTTCCTTTCCAATCATGACAAATGATTTATATAGTAAAGTTTTTATTAACATTTTTTATTTTACATTCAAATCAGTATTTTTTTTTTTTTTTTTTTTTTTTTTGTTTTGTTCAACAATCTGGGAATTTTATGTAATGTAATGTAATAGAAATAAACAAACAAGCAAAATTGTGATAGTGCATAGAAAATATTCCTGGAAAATATTGAAGGAATAAGACTATTTAACTATAAAAGCTTTTTAAATTGTAATTTGGCTTAGAATACACATTCGAATTAATATAAAATTTTTTTTTTGTTTAAATAAAAGCGTCTTTAATTTTGTTAATACAAGTTAACATTTGTGTTAAGAGTTGTACATACAAAACGTTAATTTTGTAACGATGTAAAATTACCCCAAAATATCCAATTTAATTTTGATTTAATTTCTATTTTGAATAAATTTGTACACAAATAATTTTGGCCTTATAAACAAACTACCGTTGTTTTTTATAATTTCCTTTGTGTTAGCAAAGTGTTTTATTTAATTTCTTCTCTATTCATTTTTTAAATTTTAACCTCAATATTAAATAGCAATTTTTCTGGCGTTGTCATTATGGTTTATATCTTTGAATGTATGTCTGTATGTATGAACCTTAAAATGATTACCTATACACACTCATCCACAAATACTTATGAACGTACATACATACCAACATGGTAATTGTCATATTTGTGTTGTTTGTTTTCCTTGTTATTTGCACAATAAAAATAGCAACTAACAGCTATAACAACAACATGGTGAACTTAAAAAAAACAACAAAACAAGGAAATAGGTTACCAAGTGCACATGCTGTGTGTATATTGTCATTTATTTTCTATGTATATTTTACCTGTTTTCTCTGTGTTTCGAGTTGTACCATTACGAGTACAATGCTCATGTACAACATAAATAAATGCTAAAATGAAATATATGTACCCTTAATTCTTTCCTCCGCTCGCCCTCTACACCGCTTTCTTTTACCCCATAACGTCTTTTTCCTGTGGCTTTTTACATATAGTTTTTGTGTTAAATATTTAGGAAATCATTATCTGTGTTTTCCTGTACTTGTACAATACACTTACATTTCGAGTTTAAGTATTAAGTTCGTCTAGAATAAAAAGAAAGCTAAAAAAAGAGATGGAGAAAAGTAGTGAAAAACTATTGTTCTTTGTGTGACTTTAAAACCCAGTTTTTAGTTGATTATAATGGGCAACAAAATATGAAAAAAGTTTATTTTATGAGACTTATTCTATAGCTTACTTAATTCTTTCTTATATGTGACATTTAGTTTGACGTTTTTTTAGCTCGTCTAAAAATTGTTTCTGATGGGAATTAAATATGTGTTGTCTCGTTAATAACGTCCAGTTTTTCCAAATAAGACTAATATGTTCACTAAAGATTTAGAACATGTAAAAATTATATTTTTTATTAATTTCTAATTGGTTTGTAGAATAATAAGGGAAATTTCAGATCTTACTTTTTCTAAGAATCTACATATCGCTGGCTCAATATTACAAGGTTGTATGTTAAATTTTTTCGATTTCCAGTTGGTAATGTTTTTGGGTTGTACGGGACAGTTTAGTGTTAATCAGGAAACGCCAGCATGTATTTGTCCGCCTTGAACAACGGTGTTTCATTGTTGTATATCACAAGCAGTGTTGCCAAAACTTAATGAAGGAAAAATGCTAGATTTTTATAAAAAAAAATGCTTAAAAATGCAAAAAAATACTTAAAAAAAATCTAAAAAATATTATGTACAAATTAAAAGAAAAACGATTTAATTTGACATTAATATGCAAATAATTAGCGTGGTATAAAATAACATGAATTACAGCCAACTTTACCAAGTTCAGTTAAAACTAACTTTGACTTTCAGTTAACGATATGTTTTCGACAGTTATAAGTAATAGTTGATTATAACTGAACTTGGTGAAATTGTCTTTTACAATTTAATTGGGAAATAATATGTAAAAGAAGGAAGAGTGCTATATTCGGCTATGCCGAATGTTTAATACCCTTTACCGAGAGTTCGAATAATTCAGGAGTGGGCTTTATATGGAATCTATGAATTAAAGGCAAATCGTCATAAATCCTGACCTAACAGTAGTATACTGGCACTGGCAGGACATAAAGTAAATATTAGGATAAAATTTGATTAATTATTGTTAGTTCATTTTTAATATATGAAGATTTAATCAATAAATACTGAAAAAAAAACAGTAGTATAATTCGTTGCCTAATTGCAATTAAATATTCCGATATGTTTTCGAAATATTAATAGGCGCATTAAAATGATTTTCAGCAGCAGATTTAATGTTAAACGGATCGTAAATTATCATAAATTTTTAAAAAATAAACTTAAATTAAGCCGAATCTCTAAACAGAATTACAGTTTTATTAGAATTTAATGCATTTTAAATTTATTTTAGGACGCTTTACATGGGGCATATGGTAAATTATGAACCCAACCTCATAAAATTTTAGTGCGATTTTCAGTCTTATAAACCGAAATTGTCCAAAATTTAATAAGAATCGGTACATTTTCATAACTCTTTTTTACTAAGCCGATTACAAGTAGATTTCAGTCACAAGCTGTTTTGGGGAACAAGATAGAGTTAAACATCAATATTTTTCTTTTCTGTTTAGTCTTTAAAAGTAAGCGTGTTTTAAAAGGACGGACAGGCAGGCGGACATGACTAAATCGACTAGGAATTACACAATGATCAGGGATCTTGGATGAATATTAAAAAAGTTACCCCCGGAAGGACAATCTAAGTATAACCTCATTCACCACTAGTGGTAGAGAAAATAAAAATCACACAATTTTTTTATATTAAAAATAAAACAAAAAAAAAAGCAAAAATTATGTTTAGTTATTTAAAAAAATAACGCAGCTGTAAAAATTTATATTGAATCACATTTAAAAAGTTAAAAATAATATTATCATTTTATTAAAGTTTTTGATATTTTAATTAGGCTTAAGTTCATAAAATTTAATTTTTATTAAATTATTTTCATTAAGCCTAATTAAAATATGTATCAAAAACTTCAACTTCAACAACCAGCAGCTCCATGAAAAATCACAATTGTTATTATCATTTTATATCTGAAAAAAAAGTATTATTACTTACGTATATGTTTGCACATCTAGTAAAAAGCTTAAGAATACTAAAAAGTGCTAAATGATTTTTGAAAAATGCTGAAAAAAATGATATAAACTAGAAGCATTTATCCATGCTAAATAAGTTTAAAAAGTACTATATCTAGCATTAAAAATGCTAAATTGGCAACAGTGGTTGTATGTCACATATGATCAATCATAGAACCTACATTAGGATCTTTTTTTACAGTACTATAAGTGCACATTATGGGTTTGTGGTGATGTGTGTAAAACATAAAAAGATTGGTTCTGGAACCACCTGAATCAATCTAAAGATTTGCCCTTCTAACTGACTGGCTGGATATCCATGTAAGTCTCATGCGCCGTATTTAAAAGATATTCATCTGACTTATCTTTACAATTATTTTATATGTGATTATTTTGTTTTTAATAAAAGAATCAAAATTTAACTTTTCTCAAATAATTCCAAAATTCAATTTCTTAGTTCTTATAAATCTTTAATAACATCACTGTGCTAGTCATGATATCTAAATGGTATCTAACACGGTTGGATTTACTTAAACAAAACAATGATTTAAAAAGTATAAAAAAATAACGTCTTTTGTTACTTTAGCATTAAAATTTTTAATCGCCAATATCGCAAATTCAAGCGTTAAATCCAAAAAATGACTACCACCATTGAATTTTGCGTACTCAGCCTTACGGGCGACAAACTTATTAAAAAAAAGTGTCAAATTCGAGCGAAGTGCTATAAATATAATCATTAGTATGTCGATTATGTATGCCAATTGAACTTTAGTTCTCAAATGGAAACGTACCTCAAATAATAATTTATATTAGATAAGGTAACCATTGTCAGTAGCCAGTAGACAGATTGGCAGCCGAAAAAAGGAAACAATTAATCCAAACAAATGAAAATAAATAAATAAAAAACAATTTTAATATGTCCTTGAATTTATTTTGTTCGATGGCAAATAAGCTCGAAGATCACCAAATGGAAGCCACTATGCTGGGCAACAATTGAAAGGCAATTCCAATCCACCTGAATCACCATCTGCACCTAAAAACTATTTTCTTATGGCATATTTTCGTCTTCTTAAATATAATGTGACTTATACAGTAGAGACTTTATAGACTAAATAGAAATTCATGGGTCAGCAAAATCTCCACTGTTAAAAGTTTTAAATATGAACGTGCACAGAAAAATTCCAATTTTTTTTCCATTAAACCATTAATAAAAAATAAAATCCGTTTTAACGAAAAATTTAATCAATAAGAAACTAGAGCAGAAAATGTTGTTAACATCAAAACATATTTAATTGATACTATTAATTTATTTACTTGTGCAAATTTATCTAATTTTTTAATAAATAATTTAAATTTTAATTTAAGTTTGATTACACTTTGCAGCACATTAAATGCAAACTCCTCCTCATGTAGAATTTCTCGAAGTACTTATCGAGACTAGGGGTTTGCCTTTTTGGGATTTGTTTGTTTAGAAACTGAAAAACATGCATTCTTTCTTGGAAACCAATTGAAATTATCTTTTCATGCATTCGCCACATCGCAAATTCGGGTCATACGGGCCAACTCGCAAATCCGAAGGTGAGTAATCCGAATTATCCAGTAATCCGAATTGAATTTATGACGTATTACATACTCTATAGTCCGCATTGATTGCAAGCTCGCTAAACCGAATTTTTATTTTCCTGCTTTTTATACCCTTCGCCAAAGTTAAAAGGGCATATATAACTTTGTCATAACGTTCGCAATTTCTACAATATTGATCTTAAACCCTATAAAGTATATATTGTATATTCTGTCCGTCTGTTGAAATGAACTCAGAATTTCTGAAAAAAACTTTCATACTGTGAAGCCAGACTAAAGATAGTGGTTGTAAAATGGATGTAATAAAATAGTACTAACTGATCAAATATAACTCTTAAAAATATTTCTTGTGCTAAAAAATTACTGCCAATTAAATAAATGAAAGTGAATCTAAGAATCTAAAATAAAATGTGAAATTATATTAAAAACATTTGTAAATTTGTATAATATTTGTCATTTGAAAAATCGTCAAATTTTGGGTATAAATCGTCCAATCGTCAATAAACCATTTCAATAAACCAAAACAAATCTGGCAGCCGTGGATTGAATATGGATAAGTTAAGTATTTCGCGATTGAATAATAGTACTTGAATCAATCTTTCTGTGCTTGATTTAAGAAAATCCGTACTCACTGTGCTATTAATACCGCTTCGTATTGATTTGAGTACGGATGGGTTGATTTTTCTTTTGAGTGTATGTTAGAAAAAACATATATAAAAAAAAGCTTTAATAGTGTCATTCTTGATTAATAAAAATAAAACAAATTTGTTTTGGAACCCTGGCTTGTGTTTTGTTTTCGAATATAGTGAATTATAATACATAATTACAGTACATCCAGTAATCCAAATATCTCGTTAATCAGAATCAGGGTCTGCGATCATTAACTCGGATTAAAGAGCTGGCACTGTATATGAAAAATGTAGCAAAAATCAATATTAATTTTTCATACATTTCTCGGATTTCGATGTAAATACAGCTGAGAAATGTAAAAAAAGCATTTTCCAGTATTAAAGTATTCTAAGATATTATGAAATATATTATAAGAATTATTTTTTTTTTCCTAACTCCGACTCCAAAATGTTTCGTCATAAAAAATTTTCTCATATTTTCCAAAATAAAAATACTTCGAAATTGGCTATGCAATATTTAAAATATCGATTAGAAATTTGTAAGAGAATATTTAATTATATTAAAGGTACTGCATTAAAAACCAGTTAGAGTGCTATATTTGGCTGTGCCGAATCATTGATACCCTCCACAGACTGTTAGAATATATGAGACCTATAAATTATAAATTAATCTTTATAAAAATGGACATCAGACAACTTGAATATAATATCCTGATTCGTAACAGCTTATGGCGAACTAAAATGATTTTCAGCAGGGTAATTTAATTTAGACCCATGGTAGATGATGTACTTATCATCACGAAATCATGCAGGGTGATTTCTGTTATTAAAATTCTAAATGGAAATTATTTCAATACAGTAGTAAAATTTGTTTTAGCGTTTAAAGTGCTTTTCAGAAGGCCGCTTAATATGGGATCTAATGTAAATATGGACCGGTAATCAGAAAATCGCATGATAATATTTCTGGCCATATGAACCAAAATTGGACCAGTGAGCGTAATATTGAACATAATATGGTAAATTATGGACCGATCTCCACGAAATTTTAAAGTCTGATTTCTAGCCTTATAAACCTGTGACATACCCAATGTTTTAATGATAGCATTATTTGTTAAGGCTTAGACGTACTAAACTATCTTCCGGGAGTAGGCTTTATATGGGGAATTTGGTAAATTATGGTATTTAGATTATTATATTTAGTCCTATAAAACTCTCACGTACTAAAGTTTGTTATGATAGCATTATTTGTTACGGTTTTAACGTACATTTAAATATGATAGCAATATTTATTCTAGTTTTAGACGTACAGTAGATTTCTAGTCATATAAAACGAATTTGTGCAAAATCGTATATCATGCTGTGCATTATGCCACCTTTTATGATAGCTTTTGCAAGAAAAGTGTAAATTGTTAAGGGTGAATAAAATTGTAGAGATTCATAACTCTGATCCTACCGCTCGGATTTTACTGAATTTCACTCCCAAACTGCTTAGGACAACTAGAAGCAATTTGACACCAACATTGTTCTTATCTTTTGAGTTTTTCGAAAGTGAGCGAGTTTAAAATCAAATAAGGACTAGTCTCATATACATTTAGTAAAAAGGTTAGAGTAGGAGTCGTGAGTCGGAGTAGCTCCTAAAAAATTTCAGCGTTTGGAGTCAGATTCGGAGTAAGTACTTTTTCGGGACAACTCCACAGTCCTTCTAAAATGTTCACAGTTTGCTAGCTATGGGCCGTAAATCGTGAACAAATTATAAAAAATTAATATATTTCGACTTTGAGGCATTAGATGCAGTTTATATGGGTTAGTTCTATACAGACTTTTTTCTCTTTATCTTTAGCTGCAATTGTGCCGAAGGCAGGAAAACAAAATGTTAATTGGTTTCCGCGAAAAAGTTAGTGTCAATAAGTACTTCAAGAAATTCCATATAAGAAGGAGTTTGAATTTTTTGTATTACATAGTGTAATACATAAAAGCATACATTGCATAACTTCTACACAAATCAATATAATTATATTTAATCGATTGACAAATTAACGAAGGTAAAATCATTATTATCCATTTGGATCTAAGTAAAACATTAAAAAATAATTATCCTTTTGGTAAATCAGAAAACGAATAAAAAACAATAATAGTAGTAGACAATAAAACTTATAATTTATACCATGAAAAATCATAATTATTATAACAACCCATAATTATTTTTTATTTGAATTAACAACAATCAGCCACAAGTAGACTTGACTTAAATAGAGTGATAAGCAGCAACGATAAACAAAATAGAAATTGCAAATAAGAAAGAAACCAACCAACAGTAAAGTAAAAGTAAATAAAAAACAAAAAATTATTTTAATAAAAACGAACAAGAATCACGGAAATGCTGTCATTGTCAACTATTGTTTAAAGAACGAATAGAAGTTTAGCAATACATAATAAAAAAAAAATTGCGATTTCTATATATATTTTTTAGTTATTTCCATGTTCTGGTATTTTTATTTTTGTTGAAATAAAGGAAACTTAACTATTTATACTAAAACACTGACCAAGACCTATATTAAATTCCGTTATACTTATAAACTACTTCTATGCGAGTGTGTGCATGTGTATGTATGTCTAGGTATTTTTGGTTTCCTTTCTCGAAATAAGTTGTCTGTATATGTTTCGAATGCAATTCGAATATGTTATGATTAATACAAAATACCACAAGTTTTATTGTTATTTTTTCTTTATTAAAATTATGTGGGTTAAAGAATTTATTTATTTTACTTTCCTCTTCTTTTGGTTTCTTTTGTCTTGGGTTTTAGTTGTGCTGATTTTTTTTTGTACTAATACAAAGAAGAAATTATTGTTGTAAAATTTCCGGTTGTTAAATTCACAATGGTTTAGTAAACTATAATTATTAAATAGAAGACTAAATGTGAAAAAATATAAACGAGAGTACAATGAAAAAGAAAAGAAAGAAAAAACTATTACAGAATAACGACAACATTGACAGTATTTAAGTTGAAGTGAAGGTACACCTGCTGCACTAATTCACATGCTTGTTTATTGGGTAAAAGAATAAATAGTTTCCATGAGTGTTAAGTAACAAGACCCACAAATTTATTCTAATCAATTTATTTGAAATATGCTTGTATGAAGTAACAAGAAATTAAAATCCTAAAATTTTTTTTTCGTCAAGAACTTCATAAACTGGTTTGGCAGAGCATTTTGAGTTTTTGGTTGGTTTTAATTCAGTTTGTTTTCCCTTTCGTTTGGTATCAATAACTTAAGTCTTAAGCTCTTTAGAAAAACAGTATATGAAATACACCAAATAAATAGTTTTGAACTTAACATTACAAAAACTACAATTTCTGACTTAAGACCATTTTGCCTAACGCCATAGATATAAAAATAGAAAATAAATATTAAAATTTTAAATAATCTTAGCAAAAAAAAATTAAAACAAAATATAAAAATTAAGTCAAAAATAGAAAAAAATCATAGAAATATATAAAAAATAAAAAAAAAATAGCGAAAATACCATGAGAAGGAATAAGATATTATAAAGTTTAAACATTTACTCTAATGGTGTTTGGACTTTTTTTAAAGGACTTTTAGACTACATATCAAGTAAGATGAATTTTCGCAGTTATAAAGTCTGTAATATCGTGACAACAGGTTTTTTTCTTATTCTAAGATTTGATATCGCGAAAACCTGATGTGATTCTGAGTAAAGATGCGAATTCAGCGCAACTCAACGCCTTAGAAAAGGATAGTCTAGTCACAAAGTTTCGTCTTTTTCCCAATTTTACAGGCCAGTGTAAATTATAGCATTAAACTTTTTTTCCAAAATTTAGTTAAAGAATTTAACTAGTTCAGTTATTTATCATACAGATCCAAAACAAAAAAAATTTCTTAATGAACGTATTATGAATTTAATAAAAAATCTTGTTGTTTGATACATTTCTTGGGTCTGAGTTAACAATTAGAGAAATTGCATTTTTCCAGGTCTTACACATTTTTACAGGATGTAACAATGACTTATTCTAATATGCATACCTTGTCCTAGATTTGTCATGTGGCGGTAGAGTAGTTATATTAACGAAAAAAAAAGCCAAACCAAAAATGTAAGACATACGTACACAACCATATGCATACACGCATACATGCCTATAGGCGTACGAATGTATGTATGTATGTTCTTGTAGAAGTGCAAATAGTACGTTAAACTAATAGTTCACTGTATGCAAACTAAGAGTACATAAAATATTTATAACAATATTTAAACGATTGAAGCCTTCAAGTTGTTTGTTGGTTTTCTACTTTATCATTGTTGGTAGTTGTGGATACAAGCAAACACACACGTAGTTGCAGGTATACACAATACTCTTTTATACTTTAAACGCGAATGTCCGGTCGTCCTTTAATTTTTGTTTTGAAACGATTTTCCTTTTCTAATGTCCTTGTTAAAGTCCATTTAGTTTGGTATTTTTTGTTTTTCATTTCTTACTTTAAATATTATATTTCTTAGGTATTAGTTCGTTTTTTATCGTATTGAGTTCAACATTTTACTGTTGCTATTTGTGTTTGTTATTAAACTCTTAACCTACTGACTTAACATCCGTTGTTTTTCCACATATGTTTTCCAATATTTTTTTGCTCTAGTCAATCTTTTATTTAGGTAGTTTTTGTTTTATTATTAGTTTTATATTTTTATGTATAGTCTTAAGAATAGATATCATGTCATTTCCTTTTATAATTTGTTTAAAACTTTTTAGTTTTTTTTCGTGGATTGTTTGTTAGGTCAAGTTATTGCAGTATCATAAAATATTGAATAACATACTTTTTTTTAATGTGGTTTATGAATATCGTGGAAATGAGGGCATTAATAAATTGATACATACATATAGGTTGGCTTGATTAGTAAGCAATTATTTATAGTGGATTATTTATTTTTTAAAAATTGAAGATAAAAAACAAGGGTTTTTTAAATAATTATAAAAATATTTTAAAACTTTTTTTTGTGAAACAGTCCAAAGGATTTAAATTTAAAAAGTGTTTTAGTTGCTAACTTATACACTCCTTTAATTTGTTAATGCACACAGAGAAAACACATTTCTCTATATGGTCACATCTAACAAAACTATTTTAAACGAAAACCTTTTTACATTTCATGGTTACTTTTACTACATTATTGTCAACGCTAACAATGTTTAATTCAATCTAGTCCTACATTAGAAAGTAAAAAGTAAAAGTAATAATAAGTTTTCCTGCGAACTTGTTATGGTTAATAATAACCGCAATATGTTTACCACTTATAATTTAATAACTTATAACGGTTTTGAATTAATAAAACTGAATTGAAAAAAAGTCAAGGAAAGGAAGATCTTAATAAGACAGTATAGGGTGTTTTTAAGCTGCATTAGAACTTAAAATGTTAATACAGGACAGACATATTCTTGGAATGAAAGTTTTTCATAATGGTCTGTTAGATAATTTAAGGGCCTTTATATTTTGAATATGATTTCTCTCATATTTTGAATTTTTGACTACTTTTTCCAATAAATCTGGTATGGCGTCAATGGTAGCTTTAACATTGGCTTCCAATGCTTCAAGAGTTTCTGGTTTGTCGTCAATGACAATATAGCCCTATAAAAAGTAATCCAGAAGCGTTAAATCGCACAAGCGAGGGGGATGGTGAAAATGTCCACTTATGGAAATAAAGATGCCGCCAAATTCATTTTGCAGCAAATCGATTATTGAGTGCGCTGTGCATCAAGTTAATGTTTAGCTGATTAATTTTTGGAAACACAAATTTAGTCAGCATGGCTCGATGGCGCTCGCCATTCGACGTAACGGCAGCTCCTTGCTCATTTGGAAAGAACGTGTAAACCGCACCAAACAGTCAATTTAAGGAAATGTGATGCCGATTCGTTAATAGCTTAAGGATTGTCTTCGCTCCAAACATGGTAATCTTGCTTATTGACGTAGCTATTTAACAAATAATTAGCTTCGTAAAAGAGACGGAGTGTTTGAACTTCGCAAACAGATTTATTTTTCAAAGTAAATTTTCACAATTTGTAAGCGTTGTTCCAGCGTTTTATAATTCATGATGCCTTGCCAATCCTTGCTGGTAAGACTTCTTCGGGATTTACGTGTTGGATATATTTAACACCCAAAATCACGAAAAGGAAATCTTAAAAAGTCAGATTTAAGGGATGATTATTTACCTATAGAGAGCATCTTCCTAGGTGCTGTTGTTAATTAGTGGAGGTGGAATAGACCCAACTCCAAAGCAATGGCGAGCGTACTAGTGTAAGGTGTTCACACAATTGGATGCCTGAAGAAGCATTGTGTCCATTTGAACACCGTCAGGTTAGACCGACCAGGCAGGTACTCACGTGAATCTTAAACACTTTTGTATTTAACTTGTTATTAAAGAACCAATTTGACCAAAAAATTATAATTGTACCAAATTTTTTTACTGTGCTTTCTTATATGAAAAAATCTTTATTAAGAGTTATTTAATTTAATGTACTAATTCCAACTAATAATTATTAACTTTAAATGTGACATAATTCCTATATTAACTGTCGTATTTTGGCTTATTAGTCAATTTTTATTCAAATTTATCTTAATTGCTTTGTTATTTCTTTCTGTTGCAATATTTTTTCATGGGTTTTCACATTATTATAAACTCTGTGCTATACCATAAATTTTAAATACATGCATCAAATTCTTGCTTACCTCTGTCAGTGCAACAAAACGAAATCACAAAAAAATAACTACTAAACTGACACAAAATGCTATTAATAAAAAAGAGACATTCGAAGAGCTTAAATAAAAATTGAATTTCACGAGTGCATCATCATGTCTACTCTACACTTATACATGCCCTGGAACTTAAGCCTATAAACTTTTAATTCACATATCATTGTCAAAAAAGAAAAAAATATATATGCTTGTGGTTGTGTTGGTTGTGCAACTGTGGTATCTCGATATAAAAATAAACACTCACTCATTTAATATATATGTACGAAAATATTTACACTGAGGAAAATTGGAAAAATGGTGATCGAACTGAGTTTAATAAAAGTTTCAAATATTAATAATCTTAATTATCAAAACAATAAAACTTGGAAAAAAATATATAAATTCGTTTTATGTTAGATTTTGAAATGTCACTTTTAAAATTTTTATACAGTGTAACTCAACACATACGCAACATTTTCAAGTAAATTTTTGCATCAAAATTTTTCTATGTTATTATGTAATTTTTATTATATTCGTTAATTTTTTTTGTCTCTTTTATTTTAATTTATGTATGCACTTGTTCGCAATAAAACCTGTTTTTATCAATGATGTATTTGTATCATCTTTTTTTTGTTTTCTGTTTTTGCATATTTATTTGTAATATTTTTTTGGCTACAATTGGTTACCACATTTTATAGAACGAAGGCTGGTTGCTTTGCTCTTATTATTGTGTATTTTTATTTGTATAGATTCTGATTATTTATTTTGCCGAAACGGAATTGTTGTTAATAATACTAATAATAAACATAAAATAAAATGGTTCATTTCATGTGTGAGTGACAACGGTTTTTTCGATTTTTTGTTTTTAGTTTTAATATGTAAATTATTGCAAAAATATGTGTTTAAAAAACATTTTAATAAAATATAATACCATTGTGAAAAAAAATCGTACATAATTGTGGTAATTTATAACAAAAAAAAAAAAAAAAAAAAATTGTGACATCAACGTCTATGATCTATAGTTCAAAAAATAAAAAAGAGGTAAAAACGATTTAAAGGTATTTTCACAACATATAAGTAAATAAATACCTGTTAAAAAATTTTTCTTTAATTTTAATTTTAAGTTTTTAAGACTTTAGGCAAAAATAATTAAGTTAGACGCTGTATTCGGCTGATCCGAATCTATGTTTCCTTACACTAATAGTTAATAAATTCATCATGTGTAGCAAATAATGTGTTCTTAAAGTTATTCAATTATGCCCCATTTAATACGCTCATACGCTCAAAATCTGCTGTAGATGTGCAAATAATAGCAGCTTGTTTTTCTGGTACTTCGATAGCAATCCTATGCTTCCAGACGACGTTCGTTTTTCCATTAGATTTCCATCTACACACCTGAGAGCACGTTATAGAGTACAAAAATCAAAATTTTGGTAATACTTAAATTAAAAAAAAATGTTTGCCGTGTGAAAAATCATTGTATTATGTTACCGCTACCCAGGGTTGTCAGATGTGGAGATTTAAAAACATATTTGGCGATGAAATTTTGTGTTTGGCGACATGGCCATTTTTGGCGAAATTAAAAGAAGTTGGCGATTATTTTGGCGATTTTTTTTTCTTACTTAAGACTAGTACTCTGTTCCAATTTGTGAAAAATGTTCAACAGCATCTATTATTTCATACGAAAAATTTGACATGTTACCTATCTCGCCAGTTTGCACAATTTGACGTTTTTAATCTTTCAAAGTATACGACATTGTTATGCGTATGTACACAAAACCCAAATGTATTTTACATAAAAGTATTTTTTAAATAAAATTTAAAGTAAATATGGATGAAAAACTGTTACCGGTTGTGTTATTGATGTTTTTTGTTCCCATTTAATATTAAGTTTAAACTTTTTCTCATTTGCTTAAAATTCCACGTGAAATAAGAGCATCTTTTATTATTTCGCAGTTGTAAAAAAATGTTGCTGGAAACATTTCGTAACTTTTTCACAAATTCAACATAGTACTCACTACTCTATCAACATAATTTCAAAAAAATTCCAGGCTTTATATGAAAAAATTTATGAGTACAGGTTGAGTTTTTCTTTGAATTTCTAAAAAAAATTCAAATCGCAATACAAACGCGATTGTTTTAGATAGTAAATTGATAATATTATTAGATAATTACATTATAAACATTAAAAAATTGTTGCTTTAGAGTATATAAAGTATCCCAGATTGTTGATATAACGCTTTATTAGATTTTCAGATATTTTCCTTATCAGAAATTATCAATCATCTCCACCGAAAAAGAAGTACATTTTCAAATAATTTTGGAAAATAAATTCTAAAAACTGAATCGTTTGTTAAAAAATGTTAACAATAATAATGTATACTGGGACATCAAAAATAGTTGAATTAATAGCGAAAGTAAATAATTTTTTTAAAAAGTTTGCAATAATATCAGGTTTTATATAATATTATCAAGCGTATTTTTCAAGGTGGTGTGCAGAGCGAAAAAGTCACAGTTTTTTTTTTTTATATATTGACACGATTATTTTTCAAAATAAAATCAAAAATTTCTTATAATATTTCTTAAAATATTACTTAGAAAATTTAAAAAATAAAACACTTACAATTTTTTAAAACATTCGATTTTTTATAGAACCGAAAACGAACCTTGGTTAGAAATTAATTTTCAAAAATATTTCAGGTAATGAAATTGTTTAGAAGAGAACGTTGACTTTAAGTATTCCAATACAGTTCCAAATATCCATCTTGAATACAACTTTTAAGACATTAATCCTTTGCTACTTTTCTTGTCAAAGTAACATTATGTTTCAATGAAAATCGAAGACAAAATGTGACCATATTCTCAATTATTTGAACATAGAAAATCACGCTTAAAAAAACTGATTTTTTTGCATCAAACTCTACTCATTTTGCATACTTGATCAAATTAATATTTCTGTAAAATTCAATTAACTGATCTTATAAGATATTCAGCCTTGTTATGATAATCGCACGATTTAAAAATCGCATAACGCCAGATTTATTTTACGGTGTTCTGAAACTCGTGCGTTTTGCTTGCAATCTGCCATAGTTTCTTAAAAATACTCTAGTTCCCTTCAGTACACGTTTGCAGTCTGAAGTCGCCAAACTTCTTGCGATTGCGATTTACAAAACACTTATTGTGCGATTTCAAGTCAGAATCACGAATGTTAAGCGTTTTCGATTGTCAGAAAATTGTCCCTTTATTTAAAATGTTAAAACTCCTAAAATATAAACAAACTAATAGAATAAAGCTAAATATTGAACATTTGAAAAAAGGTAAAATACACTTGCACTCCTATTTGGCGATTTTTGGCAAATTTTTGTTACTAAAAATTTAAAAAAAATAAATTTTTGGCGATTTTCGGATGAAGATGAAAAAATATGACAACCCTGCCGTTACCTATAGATTAATTAGCATTCGATGTTTTTTTAACTAACGATAGTGCCCTCGATAATTTCCCATCACTAGTACACATTTTGCCTAAAAATTCTTTTTAAGTCAATCGTGCGAATGACATGACTTCCTTCTCTTTGTCCTTAACTTAAAAATTGAATTGTAGTTTCAATTTGTAAACGTTAAGTAATTTGGCACTTACTTGTAACTTACTTGTGCCTATTTAAACCGACAACAATTATTTTTTATCTAGAATAATTATAAAAAGTTAATTAAAGTACATTTCCCTGAGACACTGAGACTTTAAATTTCAAAAATTATTTGCATAATTTTAGATAAGGTATACTTTTAAAACTTTGGTGTTAAAATTGTTACTTTACTGTCGTTTACATGTAACAATTAATAAATACATAAATATATCCATAATAGTATAAAGTATCCCAGCAACCAGTTTACTTACATTTGAACAATAAACTAACCATGCATCAATTTTTTTACCTAATCGCTATTCGCTATTTTATACCAATTCATAAAGTACTTTCTTATAATTTCCATGGTAATTCCCAAATGCGCATAGCTAAGTTGGCTAGAGCGCAGATCCAAATCTCAAGTAGGGCAGTGAATTATTTTACAAATATTAAAATTTTTACTTGTATGTAGGAATTATTTGTTAACTGTCTATTAAATAAAATGGGGGTGTACTAGTAAGTAAGTGGTGGTTTAGACATATCAGGTTAAGCTTAACAACTTTATTTTAGTTGTCTTTTAAGCCTGCGTGCATGTTTATATGCAATCAGTTTGTGTCGACAATTTTTAGTTCTTAACTTAAACCTACTCATCTAGCAAATTCAAATACAAAAACAAAAGGAAAAAAAAATTGACGAATACGGAAAGTTTTTACCCCTATTATGCTCTTTTACTTCTCTCCTAAAAACTCAAGACTTGAAGAGTCAAACTCGATGTGAACAAAGACTCAAGGCTTACAAGTAGGTCATTATTTTTGTTTATTTGTTGTTTATTTTTTCTTTATGCAAATGGGTGTACGTACAAAATATTTAAAAGTTTTTGCTGGGATATTTGTTGTAAAAGATGTTTCTTTTTCGAATTTGTTTAAAAATTTTGCATAATTTAAAATTTATTAGCTAAGCTTTTGAGCTTTTAACAAACAACAAAAACATTTTACCGTGCTTAGATACCAAATTTAATGCTTCATGTTTTTAAACTTTTTGTTGATTTTTTTTTTTTTTGCATTTAAAAGGCATTTCTGTCCTGCTTAAATTTCGAATCTTTATTCACATGAGTATTTTATCATAAGCGAATCCTTGTGTGCTTGCGTGAGTAAAGGAATGGTTGCTTCATACTGTCTGCTTCTTCTTTTTATTAGCGTAGGATTTCATTGAATCCACAGAGAGTGGAGCTTAGATACTTATCTAATATAAACTCTAAAATGTTAATATGAGGGATGATGTACTTTTTTAGCTTTTTATTCATTTGTTACACAGAATTAACAAGCGGGAAGAAGGATTTGTTTAAGAATAGAATGAGTTTGTGTGTGTGCTTGTCTGTGATGTAAGTGAGAATTAAATTAGAAGGCATTATATAGATAAGGGCATACATTATCCACAGTAAATGTTAATCTTGTTAATAAACACTTCAAGAAAGTTGGCAAGACTAAAATGTACTAGAGTGAGTGATTATGTTTAAAGTTTATTTTGTGAATACATATTTATTTTAATGTGTATGTACTAAAAGTTTTCTATATTAAAAAAAAAAACAAAAGCAACAAATCGCATTTTCTTTCTTATGAGACAATTTTTTTACATATCTAGAATATTTTGATGATGCATTTAAAGGGGTACTATATTCAGGTGAATATATATAGTTTTAACAACTTAACTAAGCATAATTCTCAAAAATTAATTTTTTAACACTTTGAAAATTATAAATTTCTTCCTTTTAAGAACAAAAATGGCAAGTTTATTTATTTTTCAAAATTTATACAAATGTGACCTTGTAAATATTAAAGTAACCAAAGTACCAACGTGTTACTTATAGTAACTTTTTCATCAGTTTTAGGATCAGCATATGGAATCTGTTATATTATTCAAATATTATTTTTTAGAACAATGTACCAAAAAAAGCCCACGCACATATATGTATCGGAAAAATTATTCTATTTATTTCCAAAGTTATTGTCTTTGAATACAAAAATTATTTTTTGTCCTCTCTTTTTTTCTTTTTTTCATCCGCTTCATAGAGGTAAAAAAGTCCAATCTAGCGGAAAAATAAAAAGCAAAAAAGTAAACGCATCATCAAAGCCGACAAATCAGTGTATTTAAAAGTTAAATTATGTATCACTGGATACATGATTCGGAAAATTTGGTATTTTAAACATTGAGAAAAAGTTGGGTTGTAATTATTGTTTAATGTAATAGCGTCGCACACTGGGGTCAAAAGCCCTTTTTCGAGGATTAATGCATAGCTCCTCAGCTACAATAGTGAGGCACACTAAATTTGATGGGGGTAACTCTTAGATCAAACTTCATGTTCTTACAAGATCTTGGTGGTATAAGAGGGGGATACGGGTAACTCCCATACAAAAAAAATTAGTTTTTTTTCTTATATCTGAAGAACTACAATAGTGAAGAATACTAAATTTGATGTGCGTAACTCTCAGAGCAAACTTAATAGCACAACGCGTGTCCCTACCAATTCGTAATAAAGTTAAAATCTCTACTTAATTAAGCCTAATTAATAACTTTATGTCCACTTAAATTGAGAAAAAAAATTTTTTTTTCATTTCCCATATAAACTAAAAAAAAATAAAAGCACTTCCAGAAATTTTTTTTAACAAATTTAGGCTACACATTAGAATAAATACCTGAGCTTGATGGTTGCATGGGTGTATTAATTACTTTTTGAATTCACTTTCGGTAAAACGGATTTATTTACAAAAAAACTAGCTTTTATTTTTTTTAATTAATCCGTGAAATCACTGGCTTTGGCCCCTGTGTGCGTCGCAACGTTTTTTGATAAAATGTTATATCAGCTATTTTGATCGGCTTTTCTTTATATATTTGCTATTCAGTTAAGGCGTAGATGCGTTAATACAGAAAAATACAAAATACAAAAGATACAAGATAAGTATACTGAAGTAACCCTGAAATTTTTGTGGAAAAATTCCAAAAATTAGGTTGCGTTTGCGGCTTTTACATCAGTTTTTATAACTACACATATTTTTAAAATTTTTCTATTTGTTTATACGTCTTTATGATTTGGTTGTAATTTGCAACTTGTTTTTAAATATGTAATTGATGATTTGAAGAGACAGATGCATATTTATGTTGATATACCTAGACCAAGGTTTGGAACCACTCATGATGGCAACATCAGCAGAGTTTTTTTTTTCATATCCTAATATGGCTGCATCAATAACAGGAGCTGATGAAAGTCTTCTGCAAAATTTAGTAACTATTCGTAGAATATGTGTAAATTTTAATGATCTGTACAGTATTATTGATATAACTTTGGATATTAACACTATCAAACACACTTTAATTTTATATTTAAATAGATGATGTTAAATTTATTTGTAAAATATTTTAATATTTTGTAATTTTTGTCTGAAAGGAGATGGATTAACTCCTTAATAAATAAATAAATAAGAAAAATAAAAAACTGGCCTAGAACTATGGCTTAAATCTTAAAATCTTAATTTATGGTGCTGAAAAATAAATCTTTATATTTTTCGAATGTTTTTAGACGAAGAAATAGAGTCAAAAATTAAATACTTTAAAAATTATAGGGAGCTTCACACCAGAAAAATTTCTCATGAATTAAATATGAGAGATCTTCTAAATAGTTCACTTTATAATTTAGAACTCGTTATATTATCGATATTTTCAAAAACATCTGAGAAATAATTGATCGTCATATATCGAAGAAAATGCAGTATCCGAAAGTGACTAAGCGGGCCACATTGTAAAAACATTTTAATTGCATTATTGAACTTGTTTTAATAAAATTAATTTAAAATTAAAAGTGTTAATTTGTATTTCAATTTAAACTTATGTTGAAATAAAAGTGTATTTAGGGTACTTTTTTAAGCTCTTACAAGTATCACACCACCGGTGAATACTTTCCTTTCACATGCCAATAGTTATTTCTTTTTGCTCTCATTCTATTTTCACAAATCCCAGGATCAGTTCTGTTGGACCACTTGACACAAATTTCCCGCAGAGATTTAAATGAAATATTTTTTTTTGTTTTCTGGTTTTAGTTCAAGAATTGTTATGTTTGAAATGTTATAATTTTTTTTACTAATAAACTCCAAATAGTAAATAATTTATGAATTTTTATTTACTGTAATTACGTTATTTATAAAAAAAAAACTTTATTAATCGGTTAACAGATCAATAACAAAATTAATCGATTATTAACCTATTAAACCAAAATATCGGTTAATTAATCGAGCGATTAACCGATTAACGAAAAAGCCCGATTAAATGAATACCCTAGTTCTTATACAACAACATATTAAACCCACTGTGTTAAAAATATCAGCCTTTAGCGTTCAGCAATCTCTATAATTAATCTATACGTTTTTAGAGGATCAGATATTTAGTTTGGAAGATATGTGTTTTCCGCCGACTAATAAATTTGATAGGTAAAAGGGTTTTATGTAATAACATACAGTGCCAACTGTATTTAAAGCTTACAGCCTACATCATTGCATAGAATTCATCCATACATTTATTATGGATCAGATTATTAGTTTAGGTGATATAATTTTTCCGCCTCTAAGTTGGCCTTATTTCCTAGTGTGCGCTGTTTGTTTTATGCGTAAAGGAGACTTTTTTACAACATTTCTAGAAAGTCGTTAAAGATTATAAAAATTATTTATTATCATTCTTCGCAACTAATTTGTAGTAAAGACCAGAGTTTCTAGCTCACTACCAACTAACCGGGGCACCAATATCTTTTATTTGTTTATACACTTATGCTAGACCTATCCGTTTTCTAGTATTGAATGGGTAAGAAATAAGGAATACTACAATTTGATCCTCATTCGTCTTTACTAACACCTTTGCAAACACTTATTCATATACATATATATTGATAACGGAAATAATCTTCGGTTTTCTTTATCTCTTTGTATAATTTGATAAATATGACTTAGTATATATATATATTCTTATTTTCTCAACTATTGTTACAATAACAATTTTATTATAAAAGATAAGTTTACTTCTTACCTTTCAATATCTTACAAATAAAATTTTAAATTTTATTACTGCCACCATAAAACTGTACGAATTTTAAATTTGCACACTAACACTCTTTTTGATTAAAACAACACAGAATGAACATAAATTATAAAGTCATAAAATTGTCTTCTAGTAAACTTTTGAACATTTATGATACAAGCAAAGAAGCTTACTTACACTACAATTCACTAGACTATTTATCCTGCTGGATCTAACGAAAACACCTACATAAAATGTCAGCTTATGTATACACGGACAAACATAAAATTATCTATAAATGTGCCACCAACGCACAGTGGAAAATTGAAGTATTTTTGAAGGTTTTTAACAATGGTTCGAATTTCCCCACAAAATTACTTTTATTGAAAGATAAGATGTTAAACTAAATAAGTATGCTTAAATATTAGATGTCTTGCCAAAAGCAATATTCGGAAATAACGACCGAATTCACATCTCATTACATAAACCAAAAATCCTTTTCAGTTTTAATTTACTTATTAATAAAGTCTTTGGACTTACAAAATATCCTTACAGACTACATAAATAAAACTTCAATTTCAATTTATTTATTTATAAAGTCTTTGGACTTACACAATATACTTACAGACAACTCGCTTATATTAAATTTAGTTAATTAGTTTTAAACTTTTCTTTAGAAAAGCACAAATCAAATATAATATTTTCACTTAAATTATTAAACAATAGATCTAACAAATGGCTCATTAATTGAATAATTAGTTTTATGCAATCCAATATCAAAATATGTATGATACTTAACAGATCTACAAGGAACTTTTACATTTACTAGTGTTAATAAATTAGGACATTTTATGTTATAATTTATTATATCAAATAAGGACAAAATATATTGGATTGATCTTCTTTTCGCAACTAAAACATCGATTACTATAGGAATACAATGGGTTATTATCGTCAAAATTCAGCGAGAGTGCAAATTTTGTAAATTTATGCTGAACTCTTTTTAACCTGTTTATATAAACCGTATATATAAAAAGGACTCCAAATAAAAGAGGCATATTCAAGAATTAATCTGACAAAGGCACAGTACAACATTTTTCTAGTAAAAGGGGTTTTCAATTTCAAGTAAAGAAAACGATTTTGGAATAATGTAATCTATGTGTTTCGTAAAAGCTAATTTATCATCAAACAGTACACCCAAATCCATTACGATATTTTCCCGATGCAGTAAGATAGAAGAAGCCTATGCTAGTCCCGCGAAGCTCTATGCTTGTCTGCAGGAAATAAACCAGAGTCTCTGGCGGGAATCGAACCCGCAAACCCGGCACTGATAGACTAGCACACTACCAACTAGCCTACCAGTGCACCAACATAAAAAATGCGGTCCAGTAAATATGAACGCAGCCATTTCAAAAATGTTAAGTTGAATCCAATTTTATTAAAGTTAGCCAGGAGTTTACCATATGCGATTTTATCAAAAGCTTTAGAAAAATCCGTATAAATAATGTCAACTTGTAATCCTAATTCGAAACTAGATATGCAAAATTTTTTAAATACAGCTAAGTTCGTAAAACTAGAACGTCCCCCTACAAAACCATGAAATTAATTCTATAAAAATAATAATTCCTTGAAATTAATTAATTCTATAAAAATAATAATTCCGTGAAATTGCGTGTCGTTAATGCAGTTTCTGCAAGATTTAACCGAAATTTATGCTCTCTCATCTATTGACTTTGACGTATCACAGATATGTCATGGCGAATATCCTGGCTGCATAAAAGGTCGCTGAGTATATACTTAATTGGAAAACTGCCCTCACGTCATCGTGTCCATAGGAAATTCATATTTCGAATGCTTGATGTGCCAGGCGAATTTGCATCCAGTACCCATGTTCTGTAACTTTGGTGAGAACTTCTCGCATCGAAAATATTCCATCGTAAATGTAAAATGTAAAGTGCGACTGTAATGTTTGTTGATTAGAAAATTGCTTTGAAAACAGTCGTATATTTTTCAAAAATTTTAAAGGCAAAATAATTAAGCAATGAAAAAATCTGCCAAGAACAAAATACTTATCTCTTCCGTGTTCATATTCATTGCATTTTGTATTTTGAACTTATATTTTAGTGTTAAAATTTTTTTCTCACCCCGTTTTTATGCGTGAGTTTATTTTACAGTTCAAAGTGGGAACTTTCTCACAAAAATTTTACAGACACACTATTTTAGTATATTGGCGATAAATTTCCTTTCGTGACAGTTATTACTCGCCAAAAATTTTACAGACGCAGTCAAGTGAGAAAAATTGCTTTTTTCAATTTATGGCATTTTTGTTTCATTTCTTACATTTCAATCGCGAGAGTTACAGAACAAGGGCACATGATAAACACAATGGCGTTTGCCCACATAATTCTGAAATAGCAAAAACTTTTAGTATGCTTCAAATAAATTTTAGAAATATAAATTTGCTTCTATTTACGCCAAAATAACTTAAATCGCTTTTAATTTACACAAAAACAAATATTTTTTTAATAAGGAAAAAAAGTCATTTGGAACTCATTTTGGAGTGCTGGGTATTTTAATACGCATTTTCATTATATAACGTATGTCGTCCAGGTGTGCTAACAAATCACTCTTAATGTTTTTACATTGCTAAGGAAATACCCAAAGCTATTTAGATCATGTGTACATATGTTTTTTATTTGTGTTTTGTGGTTTAGTTGGAAAAACTTTTTTCGAGCATTTTCGGACAAAAAAGGAACCTTAATTTTACCTATGTGCCCTGCGGGAAATTTTTGTCAATTGCTCTTTAAGCACTTATCCCGTGATCAGTGAACAAAATTTTATAATTAAAAGGAACAAATTGTGATAGGTGAAAACAAGACATATCACTTAAATTACGACAATGTTTTTAGAGTGAAGTTAGCCCAGAGGAAAGGTAATTGACACACAACTATTCAAGTCACTGGATTTTGTGCGGGTAGTGGCTGATTCTCTCTAGTTCTATTACTTTATATCGTATTGACATGGCTCATTTGGGACAATATCTGAGACAGGCATTATTTTAACCGAAATTGGAATGTTATTTCAGTGACCTGTTACAAGTTTTAAAAAGGTGCCAATTAACCCCCTCGTAGGACATCGCCATGTTAGAGTGACTTGTAACGACAAGTTTAGTGTTAGTTCCCTTTCCCGTAGGGTGATAACTAAATGCAAAAAAAAAAGTTTTACTGTTTCAATTTTTTCCAGGTTAGTCAGTGTCTACTTTTAGATAAAAATGCAAGTTGCAGCAATTATTTTATTACTACATGGTCTTTACTAAAATTTGCTTGGGTATTTAAATACCCATAAAGAGGAATGGGTTAGTTTTCCAATTTTTTTTTTCAAATTGACGTTTTGCTTGTGAAAAGCTGTCACGATTCAATTTCGGAAAAAAATTAGAAACGAAAATGAAGTTGCGACAGTACATATATGGCCGAAATAATGAGTTAATAATATATTTTGTAAAATAATTAAATTTATTTGTGCTGCAGTTCGTAATCCGGCATTTTCCTTGCAAATATTTTTTTCTTTTTTTATATTTTAACTGTTCTACCAGTAATTCAAAAAAAAGCAAAACGCGTGAACTCTAGATCATGCTCAAATAAAATTGGCTTTTCGCATATCGCATGTGACTTTACAATCATGTGTTTTTAGCACATGGCCGATAGCTATTGAACTATTTTAACCAAGATTATCACTATTTAAAACTCTATATCTCTAAAAAATTTCTTTTTTAATTCGCTTCTTTGCAAGCAATTAATTTCAAATGAATTTAGGATTAAGTTTACTTTTCTTAAAATTATTACTTTTAAATAGTTCGTTATTGTAAGCAATACCATGCGATCAATTGTTCTTAAATCACCTATCCCGTGACGAGTGTACACAATATTTAAATAAAAAGGAACGAATTGTGTTAGGTGAAAACAAGACATATCACTTACCTGTTGATAATGTGTTTAAAGTGAAGTTAGTCCACAGGAAATGTTATTGGCACAAAACTACTGATGTGACTGTGATTTTGTGAGGGTTCTTTCGGGTTATATTACTTTATATGGGGGATCTATCATAGTTATATGGTGTTGACCTAGGAGGTGGTAAACTGATATTTTTCTGACTCTTTCTGAGCGAACCTGTCTTTGATACTTAATATGCATAGTAATGGACACCAAAAATTAAAATGATTTTTATTAAATTTGTTTTAAATTCATTGAAAATTGATGACATTGTTGTCATATTTTCTGCGACAGGTATAAATATTACCCGAAATGAATTGTGTCGATTAGGGTTATTTCTGTGACCTGTTACAAAGTGTGAAAAAGGTGCCAATTAACCTAACCCCCTTCTAGGACATTGCCATATTAAAGTGACCAGTCCCCTTCATATAAAGTATTAGAAGTGGAACCGGTCCGTACCACTTTAGAACTGTCAGGTGAAATTTCTATTTATACTCTCATAATCCAACAAGTGCTGACAGAGCGTAAATACAAGTTTGACATTCCTTGTGTGACACCAAGGAATATTCAACAAGGTACTATATTCTAGGTCCTTGTGACCCTTAAGTCGATTAAGCTATATCCGATCTCCATAGAAATTCTTATTTCAGAAAAATAAATTTTATTTAACATGGTTGAGGGTCCTTAAGATTTGGCACAGCCGAAAATCGCACTTAGGCCATCAGGATCATCAGGAAACAGCCTATTTTCCAAAAATAAATGTCAGTATTTTTATCAATTATAAAAATAGGGAATTAAGCACAAGAAACAAAACCTTTTAATGTTAGTAAATAACATTACAAAACAAAACAGTATTACTAAATAATTTTTTTTTGCACAAAAAAAACCGTTGTTAAACTAATACTATTGTTTATCGTAGTTTGTACGTTGATTACGAAATTTGTGTTCAATTTAGTGGCCTATTTTTGCACATTGCTGTTTCACTACCACAAAAACGCTTTATTTTTATTTCTTCGAAAGCTGCCCTTGCGAGTGATTTAGCTGTTTCGCTTTCCTGACTTTTTTCATTTCTGTGTGCTCTGTGCAGTAAACTTCATACCTATATTCAGAAATAATCTTTTCTTATATTAAAGCAAATAATAGTTAATATATTTTAGATTATCCGTGTAAAATTACAGAGTTCTATCCCTAAGATCAAAATGTAAAAGATTTTTGTTGCGACATGGCCAAAATTTTCCACTGTGCAACGGCTGCTGTTGCTGTACGGTTTCTTGAAAGTCCTATACATATAAAACAGATATTTACTAACTTATTTCTAGTCACAATCAGCTGTCATATGCAAGCAATAAAATTTTAGAATATGTCGTGTTTGGGTCGTTAGTCTTTGGTAGCATATCGTCTAGTAAAACGTGCTTCAGATAAATTTATAGGTAGCCAACATTCAAACACATATAAAATTTCCGAAAAACCGTGAAACAGATGCTCGTTAGTATGTTGTGAAAATGATTTTGTGACTGTGAGTCTAGCATATATAAACATTTAAATATATTTTTCTTTACTTTTTTGCTATACACTTTTTCCGCTTTCTTTCCTTGTTTTTGCCTTTAATGCTGACAGGCGGACATACATACAAACACCAACGCCCATTGTCGCTAGTTAAAGTCACGTGTATTTACTGCATTAACCTTAGTTGAAGTTAAAGTTCGAGTTGTTAGGTATGTATGTATTATAAATGTAGAATCATGTGTACGTATACCTCGCAAACATACTTAAACATACATATGTGTGTGTAAAATTAAATTCTTACAAGAAAATATCCACATTCTTGTAAAAATTTAATTTCATGTTTTGTTGCCTCAGTGAACCTTTCGTTGATTTTTTTTTTATTTTTCGAGCTTTAGTCGTTTGTAAGTGTAATTTTTGCTGGTTGTTAAAACCTTGTGTTATATCCTGTAAATTGTTTTTATACGTGTATGTTTATATGTGGGCGCTCGTTAGGTCTGCATTTTTGCTATTGTTTGTCTAAGGCTTTTAACAAGATTCATATGTTGGCTTTTTTACCACCCGACTCTTGGCTTGGAGGTTTTGCGAAATACTAAATAAAAATAAAAAATTTGGTGACTTTAACTACCTACACACAACTCTCACACATGTTGGCTGTCGTAACAATTGTAAACACTTTTGGCTGTATAAAAATAACTTTTTAATTCCGGCCTTCTTTAACAAGGGATATGCGAAAATTCAATATAATTTTATGTTTGATTTATTTCATGTTGAAAGAAAAAAAATAACAAAGAAACATTCAGGTATTCCTCTGTACCAGTTCTTTTTTCTATAGATTATGAAAATACAAATAAATTTTTACAACTTTTTTCAGTCCTCTTTTTTCTTAAAATGACTATAAAATTTAAGTTTCAAATTTAAAAAATCATAAATTTGTTTCTTTTTAATATAATTTTTTAAATTGGTCTTTGGTTTGGCAAGCGAGAGTTTTACTTTTCAGAAGTAAAAATGATTTTTATAAACGACTTAGAAATGGCTGCGTCATGGGCATTTAAGAAAAAATGAAATGATTTTTACACATTCGCTTAGCTCTAATCGGATCGCTAGGTGGTAAGGATTTTTTTTTACTCTTATAAAAAAGGACACTATTGCAGGTTTCTAAAGCACCAAGTATCCAAACACACACAAAGCTGCTAAAAACTGGATGATTTATAAAAAGAACTATGAGATGGAAATAGTAACTTAGGCCCTAATCATATAAAACTCAGCGCAAAGCAAAAGAATAACATTGAAAGCACAAAAAATGTCATAAATATTTTGTAATTTTGTTGTTGCTTTCTACAGAAATTCACATTGTATTTTAAAATTTCAAACGATGCACATCTTGTGTCGTTGAAAATTTTAAAACGTTGAAACAACAAACTTACAAAATATTAATGACATTGTTTGTGCTTTCAATGTTATTCTTTGGTGTTGTGCTGTGTTTTACATGATAAGGGCCTTATATTTCTCATTCCGTTTGTAATATCTTCTTTTGGATCCTACAGAGTATACATATACATACATATTATGAGTTGAAGTTTTTTTGATGATGTCCTCCTGTCCGTGACTATGTTCAAATAAGTTTAATGAAGTTCCCAGGTATGATAAGGACTAGGTTTTTATTTATTTTAATTACATATGGCTGAGAACAGAACAACAAACCACTACTACATTAAATTTTTACTTATATATCTCTATTTTTTGCCCATAAACGAAGTTTACTTTATACTTTAAACCTTTTCTTTGTTGAACACTAATAGTGAAAATTACCAATCCATTTTTATAAATCATAAACATAGAACTAGTTTGTTCGCCCCTAAATAATGGTATTGGCATAATAGCGCCCATACTAAATGTACTAATAGGACGGAATTTGGTTCAGATATTTTGTACTTATTAAGACTATTTAATACTGCAAACGTACCTTCTGGGCTCCTTACAAGTGTTTTCCAAAATTTAAGGTTTAAGTACAAACAATCCATACCAAAAAAAAAAAAAAATTTTGTTGGTTTTATAATTTAGCGAAATCCATATATTATTTTTCCTAGCGCCCACACAAATGCGCTCCTCGAATAAGGGGTTTAGGACAAACGGGCCCATACCATATGAGCTAGGGAACAAGTGACTTTTCAATACTATGCTATTAAATTTGTGGATTGTTTGCTTTGTACGTGTATGAGTGAAAATTCTGTTTCCAGCTATCATATACATAATTAAGCATAACCAATATATTGCTTAATCAATTTTTAAAGATTTCGGTGTTTTAAAAAGCTACTAAGCGTAGCGTATTATAAAAATAAATACCAAAGTAGTTTGCTGTTTGCCGATCAAATTAAGACATTTATTTAAAAAATTTGCGTTCAATAAATCTTTTTCAAGTTAACGCTTTTTAAAACTTTATTGAAAGCAATTTTATTTTAAAAATGCCCTCGACCAAGAAACAACTCCAAATGTTAGCTCAATAAAAGAATTATTAAAAATAAAATTTTTTTGAAATAAAACACATTTATTTCTCAAGAAATATATTTTTAAAAGGAAGCCCAAAAATTTATTTGCGATCAGTTGTTAAAAATGAACGAAAAAGTGACAGAATAATGGACAGGTGCATTTGAAAGCAATGTAGAAGTCAATTTAAAAAGTATGAGTGTGTTAGTAAAAAAAGTGTGAGTGTATTGCAAATTGAAAGGAAATTAAAGGCAAGACTTTAGTAACTTATACATGTGTAACAATTAAAAGCTAAATTTGCGTCTTTTTTTCTTTTAATAATAAAAATATTTTATGTCAGCTTATAAACAACAAACCAACAAAAAGTAGTAATGGTAAATGATTTTTACCTTACTCCAAATAGAATTTATATTTGGATCGTTTCCAACAGCATTTACTATTTGTTGCGGCTACAAGGGAACTGTTACCTCTTACATATTTCGACAACTGAACTTATCTTTGCCGAAATACAATTTGGCAGCTGCAGAAACCGTTCTACGTAAAGTAATTGCCTATGCCCTAAATACAATTCAGCAAATGCAAAAACAGTTTTTTCAATTTTAGATTTTATTTTTATAAAGAATATATTAAATTCTAAAATAAGGCAAATATTTTTTATTTTATTCGCACAACTGAGCAACCAGCATTTATAAGAACTATTTTACAAGGTAACGAAAACTTTTTAGTTTTTTTAGTGTAGTAAAAGTTTAGTGATCATAAAGTTATATGCGATTGAAATTTTTATGAAAAATTGGTTTTAATTTCTTGGCCGATTAAATATAGTTGAGCTGTTTACTGATAAAATATATTGAAAATGGTTAATAAAGCATTCTAGAATTTAAAAATACCTCCTTTTTCGTAAGGTTTTCCTTCCATTGCCATCTTTTTTGACACATAGTTTAACTATCACATACTATATTGAGATCGAATTCGAATGAGAGACAGCGCTGTCAAACAACACAAAAATTTTAGGCAAATAATTTTTGTCATGTAGTCTCAAATAAAAAGCATTGGATTTTACTAAGTTACTATTGGCATGAGTTTTGGATCAAGTTATTTTGCTCTTGATTTTTTCCAACTCCAATTTTGCTGTTGCGATTAATGCAGTGCATTCGCTGCATCTTTTGTGGTAAATAAAATATTATTTGAATATACTACTTTTTATTTATGATAATTACAGATTGCTCAACTGCAAAACTACATATTTTCCTTTCTGTGTATGATTCTTTATGATTCTTTGATAGAAACCAGCTAATAATAAATAAAGTTGCATACATTTTAATAAAATGTAGACAAACTTAAAATTATCTATATTTTTAAGTACATCCCAAATAGACCTTTAACAAAAATATACATATACCTAAAATGCAATTTATCTAATTCCCACGATGAACAGGTTTAATATATATCCTTTATAAAAAAGCCTATTATCTTGTGAATCTATTAAAAAGTATAACGATTAATGACAAAACTATTTTGGAGGACGAATTTTGGTATACATTATTTTTAGCTGATAGATTTTTTTTTTTTATACTACAAATCAGCTAAATGAGCTAAAGCAACCTTTTGTAAATCGAAACAATATTTAGGACACCATCCAAAAAAATGCATAAATATTAAAAAACGCATTAGGGCAACAAAATTATTTTGGCAATATACTGATTGCCCCGGGGCGCCGGTAGGCAAGTTGGTAGTGAGACTCTGGTTTCTTTCCTGCAGACAAGCGTAGAGCTTCGCGGGACTAGCATAGAAAGAAAAAATACGGTGTTGAAATTTGGCCTAATTAACTTGTTAAATACAGATATATAATCTGTAGTCATTAGGTTGGATCGTCGGTATACGAAGGATAATAAAAACCTATCCAATACATTTCGAATGCCTCCAGAATGTTGCATCTACCTAAATTATATTAAAAAAAAAATTTTTAATTTTTCCGACATATTTGTTAGCCCTCTACCAGGAATAGAAGTTTTACTAATTTAATGAATTTTATTTAAATATGCTTAAGTTCCATGGAAAATTTTATTAAGTACCTCTATCTAGCTTACAGGTACAAAATATATATATATTGGATAAAAAAAAACTTGAAATCGAGGAGATCTGACAAAAAATAAGAAAGTTATGCGCAATTTGTTAAAAAAAAAAATTTTTTTATTTCCCATACAAAATTAATTGCATTAAAAAAATTTTTTGATATTTAATACTGAATTAAAGCAATTTTTGTTAAAAAAAAAGCAGATTTTTCCACTAATGGTTTACAACTTTCCTAATGTTTGTCAAAGTTCACAAATTTAATAAACACGGTCAGAAAAAGAATATACTCGATAGGGTTTTACCAAATGTCAAAAAATAAACTATTTTGAAGTTTTATAGCTTGTAACTCAATACAGTTTATTTTCTTTAGATGAACTGTTCTCGAAATTTTTGCAAATTAAAATATACACTTAAAAAACAAGAAAAACTGGGTTTTCTCGAATATGGCCAAAACGCGTATAAAGAAAAGTAAATGAATTTCATATTCGCGTTCTGCGACCCCAGAAAATGATTAGAAAATGATTTTTTTGTTTAAGATACGTATTAGCTTAGGAATTCAAAAAATTATCATCTTCAGCTTGCCTGGAACCAGACCATTAATATATATTAATTGTGGATATTTTGAGTGTAAGGAAAAAAAAAATTTCTTATATTGCTAAGCACTTATGGTAAAGTTTGCGAAACATATAACGCATGACAATGCATGGGCACTAGGGGTATAACTTTTGAACAATTTTTTAAATTATCAAAAAATACCTATCCATGCCATATAGACCATGAAAATCTATGATGAAAAGTAGGGTCACTTTTTCGCTGGCGTTAAAAAAGTTCCCCCCCTAATCAGTTTGAAGTTAAGTATTTGGATTTTTTTTTGTTTATTAAAAATACAATATTGCAGAACAACACGCACTTTGAACTTAAGGTTTATTTCCTTCAACAAAGATAATTTTTAGTATCTGAAGTTAAAAAATAAAAATTCAAATACTATTATTTTTTGGAAGCTTTTAGAAAAACGGTTTGGGGGGGGAGGTTTTTTATCCAAATTGATCTCAAAAAACTGTTTTCTTGCTATATACATCAGTGGCCACCCCGTCGTGATAGGTATTTTTTTGGTTATACCCCTAATGGGCACCTTCCATGAACCGGCCATAGGGATATACACTGATGGTTCGGGGAAGGGGGAAAGAGTTGCCGGAGGTTTCTACATAGAGGGACTGGGCGTAAAAGTTTCCTTTCGTCTGCCGGATAGATGTAGTGTCCCGCAGGCGGAAATCTTGGCTATAAGACGGGCAGCATACTGGCTAAATTATTATCGCTTATCGGGAGATATACGTATATTTACTTATAGCAAGGCCGCCATTGCTTCTCTTGTGGGTGTCTACACGACATCTAGGTTAACTGTAGAATGCCGGAGGTATTTGAATGAGATTGCCGAATATTCAGAGTTAACGCTTATATGGATACCAGGGCACTCAGACTGCCCGGGAAACCAGATAGCAGATGAGCTGGCCAAGGAAGGTGGTCGCATGGATGACACATTCATTGATCAATTCATTGGCCTTCCAATGGCTCACTGTAAGTCACTCATCAGGCGTGAGTGGAGGTGCAATAGGGACCAAATCAGGACTGTGATGTCGGTTGTGACTGGACACTGGCCTGTTGGGACTCATCCTAGGAGAATGGGTTTGGAATTCAATGACTACTGCAGAAGTTCTCATGATGAGGAGGAAGAGGAGACTGTGCTTCACTTTCTCTGTCAATGCCCTGGTTACGGGGCATTAGGGAAAATACCTAGGAGAGCCGGTGATTTCCTGCTTGGAGGATCTATCTACAATAGAACTTAGATTGCTTCTTCTCTTCATTAGGAAGACGAATTGGCTCAACTCTGCAGTGCCGCCATCTGAGTAACTGATCTATGGGATGGATATTGGCACTGGGTATCACAAAGGGGCCGCTGAAGGACCCAGCTGACTCTCGATGGCTGCCCATGGTACCTAAATAATGCTAAAGAAAGCACACATTTATGCGATACACAATAAGACATACAGAGATGCAATATGATAAGTGAACGAATTCTTAATAAATTCTTCGTTGGACGCTCCATATTGGGCAGTTACAACAATTTTAAAAAATGTTTAACATTACTATATATGATGTTTCACAAACTGATCGATTTGGTCTCATTTTCACAATATTTATGCTGCGGTAGAAGGCTAAAAGTAGGTCACAACGATTTTTTTTTTTTTATTTTCCCCATGTACCTGAGAATAAATTGCAACGTTTTAGTTCTACTGAAATTGAAGGGCGCCAAAAAATTGTGACATTACACCGTTGTGGTCATATGTAAGACTTCCTTAAGTTTATATAAGCTAAAATTGGTTTATACCAGGAAAAAAAATCTTTCATATAAAATAAACTTACTAAAGCTTCACAATATAGCGGCAATTGACCAAAAATTTTAGATTTGGCGCAAATACAATATTTCAGCGGTTAAAAAATATTTGATTATTATTCGAACTTATCCATTTTTTTGTGTATCGTCGTGTTAGTCAACGAGCTAATGCGGTTACATTGTCAAAACGGAGTCACAATCGACACAATTTGCAGCACGCAATTAACTATAATTATTTATTTAAGTTAAAGTTAAATTGTTTAAGTTAAAATAAAAATAAATTAATTTTGCTAAATAAATATTTTACGTATAACTATTATTTATTAATTATTCAATACGCATACGCCTCCAAGAGATTCACGGCTTTGTGGCATAAAATTCTTAAATGCATTTTGCTTGAAATATATGTTTTCGAATATTTTACTAGATTCATTAAAATCAAAATTACTATTCTCATTTAAGTAAATGCAGTGCATAAAAATGTCAAATGCTGTGCAAATAAACGACAAATATTATTATTTTTAATTTATTAACAAAATTGTAATATGTTGCCATATCGCGACATTTTTGTCTCGCTACTAAAATAAAGTGAATAATAATTGAAACTATACCCTTTTCCTATTTGTAAAGTTAAAAAAAAAACTCAAAATATTCATGTTTTATATTTTCAGTAAGCAACTTAGAAAATATATCAGTTCTGAAACTTTTAATTTAAGTTTTTTGTGGACATATTTCAGCTTTTTTTAATAGCGAAATAAACACTAAGTTTATGTGAATAAAAAAGTTTTAAATATATTTGACTTTATTTAAAAATAACACAGCTTTTACTTATCGACTTTAAATAAAAACTTGTTAATTCTGTTGCGTACACATTCATACCCAATTCTTATCGTACTCAAGGTTCTTTTTTGTGGCAAAATAACAATAATATAAAACCATATTTAAGTTTAATTTTGTATTAAAACGTTTACCCTTTAACAAAAAAAATATATGCTTTTTTTTATAATCGTATGTTATTTATACAATATAAAAAAGACATTCAAGTAACAACAACACCTACAAGCAAACAAAAAAAAAGTTGAGAGAGATGAGTAAAAAAAATACACAAAGCATTTCCGTTTACACTTACACCAAAAAAAAAACCCAAAGTGGCAATTTGGTGCTTAAGTTGTACATTCTTCTTTTACACAACAATAACAGCAACAAAATATGAAAAAGCTACTTGCATGCATTGTAAATGTGCATAAGCTTGGTTTGTTGTTGTAAATGATGTGGGATGTACATATGAATGTATGAAATAGTGTGAGTATTTAGTAGTTTAAATAAACAACAACGAACAAATACAAAACAATATATGTTTGTATATAGTATATACACCCAGAGAAAAAAAACTTTTTTCAATATGATCACAGCCAAAAAATCTATTTTTAACGAGCATTCGTAAATACATTTTGATTTCAATGGGTACGTTCATAAGACGTAGCTGTTGAGCTCAACTGCTAGAAAACTGTTGACAACTGTTGAGCCGAACATTTTCGTCTTAGAAACGGCATTATGAGTATAATGCAAAATTAACAGCTGATAAACATAAACAATTGAAAAAAAATAAAGGTTGAGGTTGAGCACAACATGTTGACTTTAGGTAGCTAAAAAATTTTATGATGGAATAAATGGCCTCAAATACCCAACTGTTGTGTTGAGCGGAAGTGCTCAACTATGCGTTTCTAAGACAAACACTAAACGGTTGCTCAACAGTTACGCCTTATGAACGTGCCCAATGATTCCTCCATTAAGAATTCATAACCACATTATGGTTACCTCTGAACATGTTATGGTAAATAATAGCCAAAAAATTTGTAACAGATAAAAATAGTTTTGTTTGAGGTGACCATATCGTTTTTTTCTCTCTGGGTGTAAATATGTATATATAAAAGGACATATGCATGGTTAAACACCGACTTCTATGTATGATTTTTGTTGAGTGTGAGTATATGGCAAATACGAAGAGAGAGCAAATAAAGGATGTGTGAAGGTTTCTTTTGTAAATTTTTTTGTGGTTTTTTTTTGTGCTGCATATGCATATACATAAATATGGGTTTATAATAGGTGTGATGCAAATGTTTATTGTATATGTGGCATGCATGTATAATATAAATAGAGATTTGGTTTCTACATCATTGTTTTCACTGCTTTGAGAGTTGTCGGCTAAGAGCACTAAAAAAGGCAGTTAAGGTAAATTAAGAACAATACAATTGTTTAAAGCCAAACATTTAAACCAACATTAAAAAGGTGATTATAGTACTTGTATGCAGCAAGTGAATGTTTAAAATATATAATGAAAAGTGTACTTGAATAAAAGCATTTTTTTAAGGAAAATAATACTTATTTATTTAAGAAAAATTTATTTTTTAAATAAAACACTTAAAACATAAATAATTTTTTTTATTTTGTTTTTATTTTAGAGCATTATCACGTAAACTAAAACCTCATTTAGTAGCCGACACAGTTAAGCAGTATATAAGTCGAGCGCAACGCCCTGCTAAAGGTTCCCAAGAGCAGCAGCCTAACATGGAGTTTTTACGTGGTGTTTATGCGTTTATGCAAGTGAGTAGATCATCGGTGAGTGTCGCTTATACCATTTTAACAACTGTACTAATATATATAAATATTTCTTCTACTTTTTTGAGTTATTGTGTTCCTTGATAACAATTTTGGTTGGAAAAAACTGAATTAAAACCATCTTTGAAACTAAACCTTATTTAAACTGCTTAACTTTTAAAATAAACCACCTTTTGCAATTGGTATTTACAAAATACAAAAATTTTATTTCAAAATTATAATTATTCTTTTAAATCACACATAACAAAATTTTTTATATACAAAATAACTTATATAATATCTTTTAAACAAAAAAAAATACAAATAATTTTAGGAGTCATGCCATGTCCCAACAAACCATTTTAAACAATTATGTTATAAGTCGTCCTATAAAGTCGTATATTTGCTTTTTTTTTATTTTCTTATTGATTTATTTGTGTGATAAAATATTAACAAAAAAAAATCTAAAAACATAAAACAGCATCTGATCATTAAGAAATTTAAATGTTTTCATATGAAAATTGGTTTTATTAAGAGCATGATGTAAGAACTTTTATAATGGAATAAGTAAACTTATTTGCTACTTTGGTTAAGATTTGTAAAGAAAATTTTTTAAGCATGTATTTTGTAAACATGTAAAATTGACAAAATTGACAATTTCTTGTTATACAGTGTAAATCTTCATAATTCTATTCAACGATTAATTTTGGAAGAAAAAGTCAACAATTAAAGTTTGTTGACCGCGGTCACTCTTAAAATATTAAAATTTGAATGGGTATTTATTCTGTTAAAAGCTTGAGAAAATCGAAATTCTTTTGTCGTCAAAGTGAGCCCCAGAATAATAATGCATTTAGTCTAGTGATGCAACTGGCTCGGTTGACCTATGAAGAAATCTTGTTTAAGATCAACTTGCGATGGCTATGCAGTGTCAAAAACTATATACTTTGAACACATCTTCTAAATCAGTGGTTCCCAAATCTCATAATCCTATAATCAGTAATGTCGACACACGTACATCACAAAATTATTCGTCTGAACGCCGATGGCAAGCCATCGGTTGTTTTGCTCACATTTTAACAAAGAGAAATAAATTAGAGTTTATTCAGATACCGTTAATGTAAGATCTCGCTATGCAACGTCTTTTAAATTACAAAAAATTTTACCTTCTTGGTTTGCTGCTTCAACCACATGCCCATAATTGTAAAAGTCTGTTTTTCGGCACTACTTGTCAAACTTGTTGTGCAATTATAAATCGGAGTGGATAAATGCCGACTACACCGGTAGATATAGAGAAAAGCTTTTTTTTGAGCATTAATTGACAATTTTCAGTATCACAAATCGTTACGAATACATTCAAAATTCAAATAATTAGTTTTTTTTTAAATTTAGCTAAAAAGCTATTCCAAGATGAATCTCTGTTTTTGTTAACAAAAGCTACGCTTTAAAAAAAATGCTATCTCCATTAATGTTTCTTTCAAGTTAAAAAACCAAATTTGTATATAAAAATTATTCAAGCTCTTACAAAATTAAAATATTTATCAACTAGATAAAATTTTCATGCCAATAAACATTTAATAAAGTCATGCATAACTTTAAAATTATATTTAAATATTAAAATTCTTAAACATTTTAACAACAAATCTGAGCGAGTGAGCGAGCGAACGATAGTAAATCTCATAAATTAGCAAAAAACTTAAAAATAAAATATTCCTCATTAAAAGATGACGTCGAGCAAAAAATATAAAAAAAACACATACAACCAACATAAAAATAATCGACTAAAAAAAAATCAACAAAATAAGGCAGAACAATAGAAAAAAAAACATAAAAAGCATAATTTCGTACTAATGCATTTTGTTATAATTTCAACCAACAACTTCTTAAAAGTTTTAACTTACAACTACATACAACTATTTTCATAAACTATTTCTTTCTTTCTCTCTCTATAAACGCCAAGTCTTTCTCTTTCCTCTCCTTAATTCTACTATACTCAACTCACTCATTAAAATATGAAAATTAATAAGCAGACATTAATCATACAGAGTTAACAAAATACGCCACATCCTTAAAAAAAAACGAGAGAAACAACAAAAAACTTAAATAAAAAAAATTAAATGAAAAGCAAATGTAAAATAATATAAAATTTAATTTGCTACTACATCAACAATATAAAATATTGTTTAACAAAATTTACAAAATATTTTAAAACAAAATTTATGTAAATTACAATTTTTGTTTTTTTTTTTAATTTTTAATAACATTATCTTGGAGGGGGAAAGACAACAGAAATAATTTTTTTGTTGTCGCATCTCATATTGCCACAACTCATTAACAATCTGTGTTGTTGTATAAAAAGTTAGGTCTTAAAACTAAAACAACAACCACAATGAGGCCACACCATTACAATCTTAAGGATTTTTTTCCTTCTGTTCGTTTTTTCCTCATTTTCTTAGAAGTTTAATTTTTGAAACTCATTGGGTGTTATAAATATTTTTTACATTTTTGCCATTAAATTTTTAACGTACACAATTGTTTTTTTTTCATTCATTACCGTAATTCTGTTTAATTTATTTTATATCCAGTTCTTATTTTCATTTTTCACGGTTGCCAAACGAATCAGTTTTTTTTTTCAGTTGGCTTACGAAATTAAAACATTCATTAGCAATTAAAGTTTTAAATTATTAACCTTTTATGGACAAACAAGATAAACTTTTAGGGCGTTTGAATAATTGGTACTTACGTTAAAGTTTTCTTTAGATTTTTTTATACATATTTTCAAATTTAAGCATATGGTTCGCTTCTCAGATATTCTTGAACAGGGATTTCCATTGTTTTTATTTAACAAAAATTTTTATGGATATTATTCATTTTAATGCAAAGAAAATTTTTCTAAGAAAAATTCCAGGAAATATTAAAAGTTAAAGTTTTTTTTTTAAACGTTTAAAAAATCTTATTTGAAAAGTATGAGAATATTATTTAAAATTTAAATCCTTTCCATACAAAATTTTTTTTAATGTTTATCGTTTCGTTTTGTCAAATAAGGATATAATATATCGCTAATCAAACACTGAAGTTGAGAAAATAGGATAATCGTTGCAGTTCAAGCTTTGAAGTACCTGCTTAACTAGGCTCAAACATATATTCTAACGAAACATTCAAAAAATCAAAATATCATTTATATAGTGATTTATGGAACGAAGACGAGGATGGCGAAGAACTGCCATTACGAACTAGGCTAATTTCGGACTTTAAAGTAAATAAAAAAAATGGGACAAAGTAAAAAAAATTGGAATTAAAAATAATCACTTCTGGTTTTGAATTGCGTTACGCGTGTAAAGAAAATTGCATTACTTTTAAACGTATGATTATCCCATTTTCAAACTTTTACATTATAGTGTGGACACCCTAAGTTAATTTTGTTAAAAAAATAAAACAAATAAAATTGGTCCATGTTAGAAAAATTTTAAATTAAATAATTAATTAACAGTTTTGCAGATGAAAAAAAAATTTTTAGTTTCTTTTTATAAACATTCATTGAGTTTTTATAAGTATCACTTATTTAAATTTTTTGTTTTATTTGTTTCCAGTTCAAAACAATAATTAAAAATAAACAGCACACACATTCATATCTACTAGAAGTATAGTTATGCCAAAGGCTGTCGAAATATTTTTGTTTGGCTTGTCCGCTTCACGAATAATGCCTCCTATGATAAGTTTATCTATTTGTCTATAATGTATCTACCTTTTTGAAAAATAATAAAATGTAAGGTACTGCACTATTTCTTTAAATGAAATTATACGACTTATTAACTTCTTAGCCAAAACAAACTTTTATGTTTGAATTACAAATCTTGGTTAAAAGAAAGCAAAGATTTAACTTAAAAGAAATTTCCAGGGCTTGGCAAAAAAAAATTTTTTTATTTAATATTTCTTTTTAAGTTTTCTCAATTCATTAACATTTTTTGTTATCAATTATATGTTATCTTTTTCTTTTATTTTAAGTTTCACTTTTTTTATTTTTTTCAATAAACATTTTAATTTTACTCCTTTTCGTTAGATAAAAAAAGTGTTTTTTGTTTCAAAAATTTATTTCAACAAAAAATAGGAAAAATATTTTTTTAATTTTCAAACGTATGCTGCTTCGTTTAGCTGTATAAAATTTAAATTTTTTCTACTTCGATTTTCTGTTCTCAGTTAAATTCTTTGAAAACAAGAAAAAATTCTTTCACTTAAATAATTTTTTTTTTTATCTTAGTTAAGGAAATGAATTCGTGGTTGTAAAATGTTCAGCCAAATACAAAAAGGCACCCATGTCTTATAAAAATTACAGAAAGAACAAGTCAAGAAAACCAAAAGAAAAAAGTACGAAAAATAACAACAGCAAAAAAAAGCGGAAAGATAAATAATGAAAGTGTTAATTTAGAAATGAATAAGTACTACGTGTTTAATTTCCTACTGTATTTTTTGTAACGTTTCCTGTTTTCTTTTTTTTTAATTTTTATAAACATTTTACTTCTTGTATTTCAGTTTTTCTTAATTATATAAAAAAAAATGTATATATTTGTGTTGATCTTGATTTCTTGTTAAAATGTGTCCTGGGCTCATATTTTTTCTTCGTTTTTTCTGTGTTAATGTCTGTGATTTATTAATTTATTTTTTTTTTTTTTTTGTTGGTTCCGTTTTGTGGGTATTTTTGGTCCCTTTTTTATTATTTATATTTAGATTTGTAATTGTGTGTGTGTATTTTATATATACATTCTGTTGTTGTTTTTAATTAATTTTAATATTTGTTTTCGTTTAAACTTTTTGTGTAAAGATTTGTTTAATGATTTACCTTTCATTACAATGTGTAAACCACAATTTATATTGGTATTTCTTAAAGTATTTTGTTTGGTGTTTTACCCGATGTGTATGTAAAAATATTGTAAAATGCTTACGGTGTTTCTTAATAAAATATAAGTCAATGTTTCAAATGAATCCCTGATTTCTTAATATGCCGACTAATTTTTTTCCTAAATATCTCTAACACAGCAAGTGCTGTAACTTAGATAACAGCGTATGTTCATTTTGTTAAGTTATTGATGGTAAATTACATTATCTTGAAAGCAGTTTGTATGGGGGTGAGCATTTTAGGTAAAGTGTGTACCAGTTTTGATTTTTACCGAAAAAATAAGACAACTTTAATATTTATTAAAATACTGCTCTACTAAGTCCACACAGTGTAACAAATCATTTGATACAAAAAACATATTGGTTGTTATGCAAACATTTGTGTGACTTGTAAAACTTTTAGAAGTATTTTAATAACGTGCCAGTGATTGTTTTTACCAGCACAAACTTTAATATATTTCAGTGAATTCAACTATCACACTGATCCATTTATGCTAACTTTGTTAGATCCCTTGGTGATATCTAACTAAATACGATCTATCCAATAAAACATCCCTGGTAGATTCTCACAAAAAGGTGACAGAAAATATTCGACCGACTTACTACTACCAATCCCTAAGCAGCCTCGAATATGGCTTTTGCCTTTACAATACAAAAGTCCTCTTCTTTTTTCAAAATAACTTGATATACAATAAATTTAAATTAATTTTACGATATGCCTCCAAAAACCCATTCTCTACACGCAGAGAAAAAAACACCTCCAACAAAACTAATTCACCCGCAAATGTTTGAACGTTTTTTTATTACATTAACCATATTATTGTCACCTGCACCTATATTATAAAAGTGTCATGAAGCCTCAAACATATAATGGCTACCTCTAATCACGTTATAGTTAAATTAATAATCCATCAGGAAGCTACAACCATATTATGGTTATTTCTTAATATTTTATGGTTAAATATGATAACTATTTATTTACGAGTAATAATAGTTTGGTTTTAAAAAAACAATAGTATTTTCCTATTTTCCAAGAGCACAATGCTATAATTAAAGAACAGCAATGATATTATAAGTGCTAAATATATTTTTTCAGTATTGATCAAAACATATGCAGAGACAACCATAATATGCATTTGGCTTCTTGATGGAGGACTAATTTAATATGATTGAACTAACTATAATATGTTTAAAAATGTTCATTTAAAATAGTTTTGTTAGAGGTGACGATATTGAAAAATGTTTGTTCTTTGGCTATATGTTAGAGAGAATTTTTAATGTATCTTTCGACCGGCATATGTAAAGGATGTTTTTTTTAAGCGCGATGGAGCTTACGAAAGTTTTGTCTGTCGAACGAAGTGTTATACTGCGCCTACATTTCGACATTTATAATTAGTATACTCTGGAAAATTGTCATGGGTAGATTAACGCTGTAACAACACTACTAAATTATCGAAATTAGTTTTTTAAATCTATCATCGATATTTTAACACAAATTATGTTCAGCGATATTACTAATTTTTGGCTAAACAAAAGTGCCGCATATGGAGTGATGAAACTAATCCACAACAGAACCAGCCTCCATTACATTCAGAAAAATTCACCGTTGAGTACGGTGGTACCATCATCGGGCCTATTTTTTTCAAAAATTAAGTCAATGGAGATAGTTATCGCACGATTATCAATGATTTATTGCTTAAAAATATGGATAACATTAATCCGGGCAATATGTATTTTCAATACAATGGCACTACATGCTATACGGCGATCGCATTCATAGACTTATTGAAATGCAAATTAAGCTATAAGTAAATTTTGAGGAAAGCAGCTGTCAGGTGACACATCTCGGCTTTTTCCCGTGAGGCCACTGGTTAATGCTTAAAAACCAGCAACAATTGACGCTTTGGAGGCCAATATTGCTAGTCTTATTCGTTACATACGTCCACCAATACTCAAAAAAGTTCCCCTAAATAGGAAGTCCAGAAGGTGCTTCGTCACGAACGGCCGCGGAGCCAATATGCCCAAAATAATTTTGAAATGTTAATGTCATATGAAGCAAACTAAGTCAAAAAAGAAAATTTGAAAATATTTTCAGTTTGAGTAAGTGAACTGCCATTATTTAGGTTTATTACCTTTAACCGTGGAACGAAATACTTTTTGACTTAATCCGGTACAGGACTGGATAGAGTAAAACTTTGTGGAGAATTTCGCACCAGTATAGAAATACATATATGTATTATGTTTTATGTCTTGATTCAGGTCAGCTCTAATATATTGATTATTCTCTCGAAAAGAAATTTTTTTTTAATATAAATCTTTGTGTGATTTATTACAATTTCAAGTTCTATCGGGCTTCAAAAAAACAACATTCATTTTCATATGGCTTATATTTATGTGACTGTTAAAAACAAAGTTAAACATTTTTATATCGAGTCCTTTATGTTGCATTTGATGCTTTAATTGACACAATCAAAAAAAAGATTTTAAGACACGCTCTTTTTTAAGAAAATAAAAGAGATGACTTAAGTCTTACAAAAGCAATTCAATAATTTTTATTTTTTTATTCAATAATATTCTTTAGTTATATTAATTATAATAATATGCAGTAAAGTAAAATTAACTTTACCTGCTGAAAAAACTACTTCTTTCTTAAAAAAAAATATTTAAGTTGTTCTTGAACAAAATTTTTAAAAAAATATTCTTCTTGGTAATAGATGGAACAAAGATTTAAATGTTTTAAAAAAAAAATTATATTTTACTAAGCTTACCTCAATATTTTGTTAAATGAAATTTCAAAAATAATCCTTCAAAATTCAATTTAAATTATGGTCGATTTAACGAGAAAAACTTACACTTTGTGTATATTTACTTTAAATATTGATTTTAAATATACTTTGTTAAAACATATATTGCTTTTCAAAAGACTTAACGCAAATTTTTTTTATCAATCCTTTTAAAGTTTCTACTGCAAAAAAAAATCACGATAATCCAAAGTTTTTTAACTTTAATATAACATTAAGTGGCATAAACTGCCTATTAAGCAAGTCCAAAAAATATAAGAACATATCGCGACTAGAAAAAATTTAAACACGTCTTACCGCAGATTAAAGGACTGAACTTTGTTTTCATTTCTCAAGACAGGCTCTTGTTTTTAGCAATTTCATGTTTTAAGCAATTTTTCGACAATATAACACTAAACAATAGAAAAGTTATGATGTTGAAAAAAACCTTAAAACTTTTTCCATAACTTTCGAGCGGTTTTCGACTTAAAAATTTGCGAACGGAATCTTTGTAGAATGTTTAACACAATGAAACAGAAATGTCAAGTCTTTTGATTTTTAGCAAATACTAGAAGCTATGAGCTCAAAAGTTTCTTAAATAAATTCGCGTAATTTTTTTAATAACTAAGCTACGATCACACTTATTAAATATTTGACCAAATAAGCATAACCACACCACTTTTGTTAATAGTAAGTGAGATTTAACATGCTCATAATATTACAAAACAAATCTAATTATACTGCTAGATATAGCAAAAAACTGTTTTATAGAAGATGTGGTGTTATAAACCAAATAAATATTGAAATTAAAGGAATTAAATTTTGTCAAATATGTGACAAGTGTGACCGTAGCTTTACTGATTAAATTTGCTTTTACCAAACAATTGAGGGATTTAAGGGCAATGCCTAGCATTTTGGAACAAAAGGAAAGTTTAGAAATTTCTTCTGAACTCTTATGTCTCAAACATATTCACAACAGAAAAAAATATTCAGTTTTTATTAATTAAGCTCATTTATTAACTTAAACTTACCATGTATAGTCAAAATGTGATTAAATCTTATATACTTTTCCTTATCATTCTCCACAACAAACTTCCCCGGAAGAAAGATTTTTGTGATTCCTGAAATAAAAAAAGATGTCCTGGAATTTCGAAATCCCAAATACTATGTTAGCAATGCTAAAAACAAGTATTATTTTAAAATAAAGACAACATGTCAAGGGATTACATAAAGCATATGTAATATTCAGAAAAAAAAGTAAATTGAATATGCGCTCCATTGTACTGTAACATTAAGTCATCAAAAAAAGTTCACCAAGCATTTTACAAATATATTTCAAAATTTAATTTTCAAATTATCTTCAAGTTACTTTCTTTAATTTAATTTAATTGTAACAAAACAATAATAACCTTATTTTATGTTTATAACATATTTTATTTCATTTTAACAAATAATAAACAACTGCTAACTATATCAACAAAATATGTGTATGTGTATATTTACGAAAAACATTTTCTGGAATTGAAAAAAAACGTTTTTCTGAAAAGCAAATATTAAAGAAAATTGTATATTACCAACATATGCACATAAAAAAAATTATATAACAGGCATTTTTGGGTAAATAAAACAAAGCAAATTAAAAAATGAATATTTAATGATTATGGAACTTTAGACTTTCACACAAACACCAAAAAACAAACAATTTTTACAAATATATATGTATATACAGAAAAAAATATATTTGCATATGTATGCATATAACAATGTACAGAATATGCAATGTTAATAAACCTGACCCTCGTTCCATAATAACTTTTATAAATGTTCATTTACATACAAACATACAAAACACTTGTAACATGAAGTACACATACAAATACATACAGATAAAATGTGTAATAACGTCGAACTTGGTATTTGCTGAAATGTAAAATGTAGACAATTTACACAAACACATGCACTCGAATAGACACACTTTTCCATACAGATGATATGTAGAATCATGTAACATACAACTTTTACTTATTCTCGAGCTCTATCTCTTTATTAAATATACCCATGCATACTTGATATATGAATTAGTGTGTATGTGTATGTTGATTTTGTTGCGTTGACCAATAATAATTTTTGGAAACCTCCCCTTCCTCTCTGTCTTTATTATAATTAATATTTCATTTAATTAAGGAAGGTATCCTAAGGCGTTACTCTAAATTTAAATCATAATTGGCTGAAAGTTCCCTTGGAAATAAGCAACACAAGTTCATGTAATTTTGACCTACGGAATCTGAAACTTTTTGATACATATGTATGTAAATTAACTTTAAAACTGAAATAATAAATAAATATTTCATAAAAAAATAATATTTTAAACTAAAAAAGTGACACATAGAATTATTATTTTTCTTATCAAAAACTAAAGCGTACCAATAATGCACTGTTATAAATTTGCTCCAGGAAGTTTTTATATAAGATACTGAAATAGTTTGGATCCTATATAGCGATCCTTTAATATAATTTAATAATATGATGGAACCGATCCTTTTCCTAACCATTTTAATAAGCCAGATTGGTAGGAAATTTGTCTGAATAACTGTGCACGATTTGTTGTTCATCGGTAGAGTTATGCCAAAATGAAATGCCGATAAACTAAACGGCTTCTACCAAATCGATTCAGCAACGCACCCGTTTTGTGGCAATCGGGTTTAATGTTTACGATGACATTTCTTTGGCACCCATTTTAATTGCTTTCAGATACATCCAAGTACTTTAAAATGCCTGAAAACTGTTGTTTGAACATTTTGCAATGTGCAAGACTGAAAAGTGTAAAAAAATTCATAAAATTTTAAGTTTTTGGTATTTTAAGAAAAAAATTTAATATAACTGTAAAAAGTCATATTACTAAACAAAAATTTCATTTTTACAACATCATAAATCCTTGACATTTTTCCATTATAAGTAAAAAAAAATATAATTTTTTTTGTCATGAAAAGGTATAATAAAGTTTTTTTCAGTTTAATTATAAAAAAAATAGAATGATAAATTTGAGTTCAATTTTAGCAATGTCGTTCTTGAGTTAACGAAAACGTTCAAAATTTTATATTTTTTTTAACAAATCCTGGTCCGGATACCTTCCTTAACCGAAAATTACCAAATTACTAAGTATTAGGAAAGCTCTTAAATTACACAAAAAAATTTAATACAAAAAAAATTTTTCTTAAAAAATCTTTTTTCTTGGGTACTGAATTTAAAAAAAAAATAACAAAAAATAAAAATATAAAACCAAACCTAATTAAGGTGGACTATCAGCATCAAGGATATGAAAATGAGACTGCTATAAAAGCCCAACTAGAACAACAGCGACAAGAAACAAAAGCAACTCAATCTACAGCAACAACTACTGGCACTGCTACCACTCCCAAAATTATTAAAACTACAAGACATTTTAATAATAAAGAAAATGCGGCATTACAAGAAGAACTAAAACAAAGATTTGCCAAGCAAACACTGAAAAATACTAAAAAAGAACAAGAAGACAAAGAACAGGAAAAGAAACCTCAACATCAGGACAAGCAACATCAACAACAACAAATTCAAATGGAATATAAAAGACAACAGCAATAACATAATGTTTTATTAAGAGAAGATGACACAAATACAAGAACAGAGGAAACATGATTAAATGATAAAGAGTTAAATAAATTAACTTTAAATTTAATTAAATAAAACAAAAATACCCATGCATATATAAATATAAATATATTATTTCGAAATCAAATACATAAATATAATGTGATCATTATTATAAGAAAGCAATATCTATCTATATAACTGTCATATACAATAATATGTAAATTATATATATTTAATCAAATCAAAATATGCCGAAATCAAAATCGTATTTAATGCAAAAGAAAAACTCCATTTATATATAAACCAAAAAAATTATATTCTTTACAAAATACAAACAGAGTGAGATCTAATAATTTACAGAACACATAAATTCTCAAAAACCCATTGAGTTGCATTCAAGACAGCTGGTTTCATTGAAGAAAACCGTCAAAGGAAAAATTTATTTAACTATCTACTGTATAAAAAAATCCATATTCTCCCTCTTCTAGACAACAACGCAAGAAAAAGAACCCTTTAAAAATATAAAGTGTCTTTTTGTTAAGAACTAACGCTATTGCAAACATATAAATATTTAACAGAATACTACAGGCTTTTCATACTTTATTTTGTAGAAATATTCCTGTACAAAACTTAAACTCAATAAAATTGTACATATAAAAAACATATTAAGAAAATTGTATATAAACAACTCCAAGAAGACAAAAGGAACAATATAAAAACAGAAACTCCATCATAAATAAATATAGATACAGATAGAGAAATAGAAACTTATATATTTATAAAAATTTCAGTCAGCCGTGCCTTTTTACAATATTATCGTGCTTTTTGTATATTTTGTAAATCATCATTATTGTCATCGCCGTCATCGTCGTCGTCACTATTGTCGTCATCATCAAAATCGTCGTTGCCGTCGTCATTCTGTATATAAAAACAAAATAATTTGTAACATAAATCTCAGTGAACTTCAACGTGGTTTCGTCTGTTGCAACACACTAGACCACAAACCGATTTTCGTACGCATAGTAAAAGAAGATGGTAATTAATATTTCCTAAATTTTCTTTCAAACTTTCTTAGAATTTCTTTTGAGTTTTATTTAAATAAAATTGAAAATAATTTTTATTTGTTTTTTTAATTTTTCATAAACACAAAATATCTGTAAAATTTTTTTTTTCATTGGCCATAATATTTTATTGTTTTAAATTGTTATATTTCTATTTTAATGAGACTGCAACTTTTTTGATTTATAAAATATTTTAGAAGACATTACATTAATTTTCTTAAATTTTTTTTTTATTTTTATCTTGAATATCAAAAACTGTTACAAACAACATCATTTTTAAATAAGTGGCAAAAAAGAGATGAAAAAATAAACAAAAAATAAAATTTTTTTTTTTAAATTATCGAATTTTTATAGAATGTAATATATTCTGTTTGTCAAGATTAGGTTGTGTAAAGAAGAAATCCGCCAGTACTAATCGGACACACTTACCCCAATGAATTATTGTGATACGATGGAGTTCCGCTTAATAGAACACCCACTGTAGAACCAACCCAAACTTTTAATTCAGTTGAAAATACGCTCCAGTTCAACGCCATAGGTATCATAGATACCACAGACAATCTAAATATAAAAAGTGGTAGATCCCATTTCGGGCGGTTGCCTTCTCGCCAATGCAGGCGGTGACATGCAATGTGTTCTACGTCCTCCTCCTCATTTTCGTCATCGCTGCTGCAGTAGTAGTCATTGTGTCCGGCATATATAAGACAGTGTCCCGTGACAACAGATACCAAAATAGCTTGAAGAACAAACTAGGTAATGGCTTTAGTTTTTGAAAAAAGCCTAACAGACCAACCTTAATTAACAGTCAGGCGTTTTCTGTCAGTAAAAAATGTTCGGGCTCATACGCGCCTACGGCATATACGCTCAATCATGTACTGGTGCTTGTTTGCAATATCACTTGTTTAAGCCAGTATGCTGGAGTTATGTTGTTGATAGTTAATGTGACGTAAAAAAGAGTGCTGTGCTTTGTTTTGAAAACAAAACCAAAAACAGTTTTGACTTTTGCGACGTCATTTTGACGTCATGCGCAGTAGAAAATTGTTTAAAAATAAGATATGCGCCATCTGTGTTTGTTGCTTCATTATACAAAGTGTTTGAAGCAAACGAGTTTAATAGTTAAGTTGGCTGCTATTTTTCATAAAAAATGACAGTATGGCTATTTTTAAGTTAATCTAGCGGTCTTATCTGCCTTTTTATTTCTATTTGATATGTGTGGCATAAGACAATTTAATTTTATTGCTTACGGTACAACGTAACGTGACGCTCTTATTTATGTATGATATTTCACCTGTAAATCCAAGTGCAAAAAACGTTACGTCAGGTTGGACCTCTACCTATTTAAGCCCTTTAGTGACCAAAAGATATTTATTACGGTACAGAGAGTCTAAGTCCCCTATTTTAAAAGGTATTTTTAATAAATAAAGTTGCAACAGATTATTAAAACATTAAAAGCCAAAATCAAAATATAATACCATATTAATAGTTTCAGGATTTGATGGAAATTAAATAATCTAAAATAGGTTTGATATTGTGTGTATTTACTCATATTCGACATAACCTTATTATTTATTTAAGGATTAAATAAAAATCAAAATGATTCCTCGTTTGTTTTCAAACAAAGTTCGTCCTTAGCTTCACTTAATTTTTTTGTTTTAAAATCCTTCGTCTGGACATTTAGAAAATCGAAACCTCTAAAATAAAATATTTTGAAATTAAAATAAAAGACGCATGAAATAATTTAAAAATAAAATTTTCTAGTTTATTATCATTATTGTTAATAAAAAGTAGATTTAATTTACAGAAATCCACGCTTATAACAGTGATACCCATTATCCAAATTTTTACTTCTTTTTACTTGAGTAAACCTGTTATTACAATAATAATTTTAATTTTTGGTGTCTGGAATCAGAGTCTACAACTTTTAACTTAATTGTGAAAGATTTTTCATGGCAAGCAATTTATTGTAATAAAAGAAAATATATAAAAAGTTTTTACCGATTGACCGTTGATTCACATTTAGCAGTCTTTTTATATAAATCATGAATTTTTTTTCCTCTAGCTTAAATTACAAAAACTCTTACTTGTTTTTGTTCTACTATTATTTATATAAAGCAAGTCCTCTGCTGCTTTACAAATATGCACGTACGTAAATACCGATGTTAGCCACCACTGGTATAAAGATTAGTAATTTATTAAGTCAGTTAGTTTTTCTTACAAAATATAAATTTTCCATTGCAAATGCTTTAATGAGAGATTTTTAAAAATGTCAATCAATGTCAGATATTCAGATTTTGTACAATTCTGAATGACAGAGGTTAAGATTACATTTGTAAAATATTAAAAAAAAAAAACATGCATACAGCTGAACAAGTGGTTGATTTTTGGTAAAATTTCCATAAACTTTAAGATAAAGAAAAAGTACAGGGCCTTGTTTGTATTCAACAAATGTTTGACTTGAAAACCCGAAAAAAACATAACCACTTTTTTTTATTCAGCTTTATTACTTAACAAAATCTAAGTAAAATGTAGTTTATAAAGTGCTAATTGATATTTAGTCAAGCAAACCTTGTGTGAAATTAAGCAAATGTTTGATAAAAATATGGATTAAAATTAGGGCCACAAATATTTGTTAAGTGTGATCAAAGCTTTTTAAAACGAATTTAAAGTAAAACAAAAACTATTTCACAAATATTTTCTAAGCCTTATTAATTTTTTTATGAAAAAGCAGTTAGAATGTTATCGAATATAGACAAATGAAAGAAAAAGTTTTCTTTCCAGATTTATTATTTAAAAACAAAAGTTATTCCTGCCTTATCTATCTTCAATTAGCAACAACTTAATAATTTTAAAATGTAAAACAGTTTTACAGTTTTTGATATTCACTTTATTAATATATTTTTTTCTTTAATTTATAAATTACAAAAAGAAAACTTCCTCAGTTATTGATATTCTTGTTTTCAATTTTTTTTTTTTATTTAAAAAAAAATTATTTTTATCCAAACAACAGCACCACTGTGGGGATGCAAATAATAAAATGTGTATAAAAAATTTACAAGCAACGAAACGAAAATCGATATTTTATTTAAAAAAATATATATATTTAAACACTTAAAAAAACGTTCGCTTCGCCTCTAAAATGAGAAAAGAAAAAATAAAACTCCAACTTATTAACAAAATAAACGAAAAAAAAATTTCATTTGCTCGGATGCTGCTAAAAATATGCTGTCTTAAACATTTAATACAAAAACAAAATATTTAAACAAGAAACTTTTAAAAATAATTATGAAAACTTTAAGAAAAAAATCTTTATTTTTTATAAAATACAATAAGTTTTACACAATAACTTTTGTAAAAAAAATATAGTAAAGGTGGGTGGTAAATTTTCTCTTTAACTATTAACAAATTATTAAATAATCAAGGATATTTTTCAAAAGAAAAAACGACAAAGAAAAATATATAAAAACAAAATTTACATAGAAAAAAATCCTAGATATCTGTCTGTCTTCTTTGAACAATCAATAACGATGACTATTTTTTTGTTGTTTTAAAAATATAAAAAATTTAAATTTAATTTTCAAAACAGCTCTATTGCCGCGTATATGTATGTCTGTTTTCTTGACAAGTATTAAATTGAAATTAATTAAGAAATTACGGAAAAAACAAATTATTTTTGGCATATTTTTAATGCAAAAAAAAAAAAAAAATGGGAATTACAATTACAATTAAACAAGCTCACACCAGCAGCAGCAACAAATTTGCAATATATTTTGCACTTAAATAAATATTTTTTTGTATTGTATTCGTTTAGTAATCATAATTATCTATTAAATATGTTGTTTTCATACTTTTAAAAATTCTACTACTTCTACATATGCGCCTAATATATAATAATAATATAACGTATAATCAATAATTATCTTAACTTACTACTACTACATACTCAATATTTATATACAACTAATAAATAATTATCTACAATATATATTTGTGTGTATGTGTGTTCGTATGTTATAATCGTATGTCGTAATATTCTTATTAATATTGAAGAAGCCCAAAACTCAAATTGCCAAAACAAAAAAAGGAAATGAGAATAATTTCTAATCTATTAAACTAAATTCTAGTACATTTGTGCACGTAAATTGCAGTCTACTTTACAATAAATTATTGGTTAACAAAAAATTTATTTTTTATTTTTTCATATTTAACTTATAAATTTATATGTTTTCTGTCTTACTTTTCGATAATTTGTTTATGCTTTGTTGGGAAATTTGTTAAGTTGTTCATTATTTTGGAGAAATTTTCATTTTCGTGTGTAGTTTAATAAAGTAAATATTTGTAAGATAAATAATTTAATCTTATGTTCATCCTGTACTATTCAATATTGTAAAGAAGTGTGTATGTGTGTGCATGTCTGCTATAATCGTCTACGTAACGGCAATAAGCTTCCTAGGAATCTTTGTTTGTCACTTGCCATTAATTGATTAAAATTATGATTACAGTATGTGGGATTAAGAGTAAGTTTTTACCTACTGAAATAAATATATTTATTAATTGATTCTTATTGACTAAACATTGATATTTAAGGAGAGAAAAGTAATAAACAGACCTATTGTTTGAGCCTTGATTTCAAGAAAAGCGTATTTGGTAGGCGCTAATTAGTTGATACCAGTTAATCTGGAGGTGTACACCATTCGTTCTATGCGGGTAATACTTTCCTGATTTTTTTTTTTTTAAGACGCTTGCGACAGGACCCAGGATAAGCGGTACACTTACCCAGAAAAGCAGGTTTTGCAGTACGCAAATAACCCATACAAGTATAACAAAATTTTACAGAAACGACTATTGCCCTATGTTCCACATGAACTTTTGTAATGTTTTCTATATGTACTTTTGTGCCTAGATAAATATAACACATAAAGGATATATATGTAAATATATTTAAAGTAGAAAGTATTCCCACAAAAAGCATTATTTATGTATATGGATTCTACGCGTTAGCTATCTAACTTTTCAATACAATTTTACTCTGATTTTTTGACAAAAGCATTAATGCATTAACACTTCGATCTCATAATGTGGATCTAAAACTTTTAAATGCCACAGTTTTAGTTTTCTTTGTGAACTATTAGGCAGAGTTCAATGTCGTTAAAGTTTAAAAATAATATTTTCTGACCACCAAATCACATTTTTGCTATCTAACGTAAAAAGTATCAAAGGATAAAAATTTGTCAATTGTCAGGAACATGGAGCGTGCGCCTCTTTACTGAAAGGTAAGAATATAATAAAAATATTCGTAACTTTTTACTGACCAGACCTTTTAAGCTAACGCATTTTTGTAAAAACAAGCAGTATTTAAATCGTCTTCTAACTATTTTCTTTTTATAGGGTGACTCATAGTGAGGTTTAAATTATAATGTAAAATAAAATATGTAAATTTTAAAGTGAACTTAAAATTTTTATTATCGGATAAAAGAACAACTTATATCATTTACTGTTTGAAAATTATATCATGTAAATATTGCGCATGACTGCGTCTGAAGGGATCCATTCAGAACTTAATGAAATAGTGAAATTTTGTTCAGTAATGAAGCACATTACTGGCTTAATTGATACGTTAATAAACAAAATTGCCGTGTTTGGTGTTATGACCAACCCGAAGAGCACTAAGAGCAACCATTACATTCATTAAAAACAGCGGTTTAGTGTGGTTTATGGGCTGGTGGAATCATCGGTTCATATATCTTTAAAAGTGAGAATGTTACCGTCAATGGTTACCGTTATCGTAAATTCGTTATAACGTACTATGTGCCTTCTGAAATGTAAGCCCATTGTTGCGGTGAGCTCTGGCGTGAAATAATGACCTTGTTGAGAAATCATTTTGGTAAGCATTCTGATACGGTAAATTAGCCACCTAGATCGTGGAATATCACACCTTTGGACTTTTTTCTCTGGGGAGATGTAAAGTCTATGGTCTTAAGGGATAATGCAGCTACGATTGACGCTTTACAGGCCAACAGTACTCGTATTATTCACGAGATACCAGTCGCTATGATCCAACGAGTCTCCCAAAATCGAATCTTCCGAATGGACCACCTCAGACGTAGTAATTGCCAACATTTACATAATATAATTTTAAAGCCGTTAATGTCATAAATTGTCATAAATTAACCGTTAATAAAAATTTTAAGTTCACTTTCATATTCATGTGTTTTATTTTACATTATAACTGAAACCTCACAGTGAATCGCCCTTTATTATATTTGTATACTCTAAAATGAACTCAGCTTTTTTACTCAATTTTTTACATCTCTCAAAACTTTTGATATTTAAGTCCTGCCTTTCAACTATAATATTTCCTTCAAACTTTGCCAAAATACATATTTTTGGACTAGAAAAAATTACGGGGTGCCCAGATATTTAAACTTGTTTTAAAGGTTTTAATGGATAATATATGTATGTGTATATATAGGCGTTGTGTAGGGGCTTTAAAAACTTGGTTTCAAGTAACGGACCTCTTTAAATAAAATTCTCATAAGGATTAAGAATATATTTAAAGATATTTGCATTGATAACACAAGGGAATAAAGTTTTTGTTGATTAAGAAGTGAATATTGTTTTTAAGGTTATTTAGGACGTGGAACCAAATCTGCACTTAGTTTTTTTCTATTAGCTAGACTTTTCCCGATATACCGTGATGTCCAAAATTAAGGAACTTCCGCTACATACATTGGAATATCTCGAAAACGGTTAACCATATACAGTTTAAAAAAAATCAAAATTTGTCAACAATATTATCTTTAAGCCCTGCTTACATTGGTTTTAAATTTTGCCCATTAGTTTTTGAGATATCGTTAAATTTTTGGAAAAAAATACGAAATTTAAAAAAAATAAATATTATGTTTGTTATTTAAAATTTCATATAAAATATAAAGTGGAAACAATCGCAGTTTTGGTCGTTTAGCGAAATATATTTTGAATGAAATGAGCTTTATTTCATTGTAATCGGTGCACAACTTTTGATTTTATTCACAATTAAATGAGAAAACTGAATTGATAAAAATCAGGATTTCCATCCAAAAATAAAATTTTTTAATGTGTGTGTGTGTTTGCATATAAAATTTCTTTAAGTTTGAGATAAAACTTGATAAAAAAAGTGCATATAAGAAAGCTTATGAATAGTTTAAGAACTACAAGAACTTAAGGAATTGTTCTACATATCGTATAGTTCTAAAAATATCGTTAAGCTTTTTTATATATTCTTTTTTATCCTGTTTTATGTCTCAAACGTAAACAATTTTCTATGTTAGAAGAGCCTTTTAGAAATAAAGTAACGATATGTTACTTTCCCAGCTGCTGTAAATGATGATTAAATTAAGAATTGTTTGTGCTACCCACCATACAATTTCCTTTCATGGCAAACATGGTTACAGTTAGCAAAAGTATATAAAAAATTATACGAAACAATTACAAAAGGCACATGTATAGTAATATAAATAGGGCTTTCATTTTACTTAACCTTTTAAAGAATATAAAAGTAATGAAATAAAATTAATTTCATTGGTAAACATAAATATTTCTTCAATAAATAAAAGATTTTCAAAATTAATTTTTTTATTCCAAAAAGTTATTGAAATATTTTTACTTAAATTAAAAACTCTTCATGATCATAAGCGCAAAATTGTTAAACAATAACAGGTATGTATGTATTTTACAACATAATAATTATAAAATGTTAAAAATTGACAAATTATTATTACTACAAGCTACAAAACAAATATATTTTTTATATATAATCGAAATATTTACCAAAAAAAAAAAAAAAACTATAAATAATAAAAGATAACAAGAAGTAGTTGTCGTTGTTGATGTTGTTAAATAAATGTGCAATAATCCTTTATTTAAAAAAAAAAAACAAAACAAAAACTAAAAAATAATCTCCAACAATTATTTATATATATGTATATATATTTATAATCTTATATACTATATATATAAAGCAGAAATTGTATTTAAAACCGATTTAATAAACAGAAAGTGTTGTGTAAACTTTTTGTATATTTTATGTTTGTTTTTTGAACAAAAAGATATAAAAAAAAATATTTATATTTTATAAACAAAAATTTAAAACAAATTAAACGGACAGCATATATGTTGGCAATCGAGCAACTGTTTTTTTTTTGTGATTCCTTTAATTTAAAACTTTAAAAGAATATTTTGTATTTTTTTGCATTGAAACTGTACAAAAATCTAATATATTTTTCGATTGAAATTTCGATAATTTTTTTTAACCAAAAACAATATGTTCTAACAAGTAATAGTAATAAAAAAACTAAAATTTCGTTTTTGTTTTTTTAATAAATTAATTTTATGTTACTGATATACATATATTAATTTTTTTTTTTTGTGAATTTGTATTTAAACTAACACAAATAAAACAGCTATACTAACCAGCAGCAAAAATCTAATAAAATATATTTTAAAGAACTACTAAAACGCATAAAAACACAAAACCACCATACACTATTTAATCCTTTTACATGCTAAATAGATAAAATTATAAATAAAACAATTTTAAAATAACAACAACAACTAGAATGAACACATTTAATACATGTTTTTACACAAATTTTGTGTACCAACCAACAGTTAAAACACACATAAAACTACTTTTAGTAAAATTTAACACATAATACATAGATACACTTGTATCTAGATACTCTTAGCAAAATTATTACAAATTTTAACACAACTACTACTAATGCAAATATAATACCTATAAATACTTATAAATACTAACTAAACTTAACTATACTTACCTACTTACTACTCACTATATAAATCAAAAAGTATATTTGCTATTTACTAACAAAATAAAACTACTAACTAATGCTCTTTCTAATATAAATACTCCTATTTTCAGTGTTTTTTTTAAGTTATCTTTATCAATTTATTATTTTTATAAATTTATTTTTTTTATTCTTTTTTATAAATTTCCTTTTGTATGTTTTTAGTGTGTCTGTGTTCGTGTCTTAGTAAGAGCTTAATTTGTGTGTAAATGTGTGTGCGTGCGAGTAAATGGTATTTGTTTTTATGGTTTATTAGTTAATTTTATTTATATGATTTTCCATTTTAAATGAATAAATAATTCTTATAATCAATAAACTTTAACCTCTTATTTCTTATCAACTATATATAATCTATATGCTATTAATACACTATATTCTGTCTGTTACTAACTATAATAACTATTTATATACATATATACATATTATCCTATACATATAAACAATTTACTCAAATATTTAATAATATAACCAATATATTATAATTATTTATAATCTTGTACATGTTATTTATATAATTTATTTGTTGTAATTATTATATAGCAAGTGTATGTGCACTTTATGGCATTATTATATAATCTCAATATTAAGATGAATCATGTGTAATTGTGATTGGCTTTTTTGTAAGTTGCTACTCGTATTGTTAATAAGAATTGTTTGAATTATTTACTTCTTCGTTTTATATTTGACTGACAAACACAGATAAACATAATAAACTTTTATAAACACACTTTTTTAAATGGAAATATTTGAGATTTTCTTTCTGTTAAGTTTTGTACTTAAGACCACGCGGTGCTATTAATAAAAAAAGTTATTTTGAAATTTTTTTTACTATTTAAGCTAGAAAGCATATCAAAAATTCAGATCTAGGAAATCAAAGTATGTCTTTGTAATTTTTTTGACCATTTATAAAATTCGGTTCAGTGGTCATAGCCATAAGCTTCCAAAGATGATAACTACACTACGCAATCACATAACCGAGGTACCCATTTAACTAATAGTTTTGATGTAAAAGTAAGTATATAAGAGGCTGTTCAAAGACTATATTTTAATATTATAAATCTTCTAAATTTTTAGTTAAAGGATTCTAAATAAATTAATTTTTTTTTTGCCGGTAAAAATTATTCAAAATAGTAAAGAGGTTCACGGGTTCCCTTCTTTTGTGTTTGCGTGATATATTTGGTTATGTGTTCTACGGTTTAACATGTAATATTTAATTTTCGACGACAGCAGAACCCCTAATTTTATTCCGGATATTTTATGGCTTAAAATATACAAATTACAAAGATAAAAGATATTTATGATTTTTAAGACATACGAGTATTATAAAACCATGCATGAAATTTAAACTTCACAAATTTTAAATCATATATTTTAATGGATAATTCTCAACCACAAAACTGCTTAATTCCAAGGACCGTAAAAAACAGTTATCCATAAAATTTAAATTCAAAAACTCTTTATATTAGAGTCAACGGAGACCTACATTATATTCGATTCGATTGAAGTGCCCTTTTATAATCAATTGTGATTTAAAAACAGCGATCACAAGTCCACAGTTTAGACTTATGTTTGAACCAAAGCAATAAAAGTTCGGTTTTAATTCTTAAAAATAATATAACACTTTTTTGAAAAGTCATCTTTTGATGGCTTTTAATTTTTCGCCTCAACTAAAACCCATTTCGCCGTCATTAAATAAAACTCTTTGAAGCAGTTTTTTCCGCCTTAAATAAAACTCATTATATTTATGTTCTTTTTTTAATGACGAATTGTTTAATTGCAATTCATTCTTAATAGTTTACACTGCGTGTTTCTAATGTGTTTCATTTTCCCACGGAAAAAATCTTTTATTTTTAAGTTGAAAAATAACGGTTTTAGATGGACTTTTTTTTTAATTCATTAAATATGTAACTGTTATAAATTGCTTTCACTTATTACTGTTACGATCCCTGATGAATTCACTGCAGTGCCATCTTTGGACACGTTTCGCTGGCAAGAGAAATCCAAATTTATTAAAGAAATTTTTGTTTCCCTATCTTAGGAAAAATTTTTATTTACCATTTGTATATTTCGAATGTGTTCAATGAATCAAATTTCATTTTATAAAGCTTTCTTGCAAAATTCCGTATCGCTCAGTATTTTTCACACCTTTTTGCTTAAGCCAACCCGTGGTTAATATTGAAGCTTCCACAAAATTAAATGAAAACCATTTGTTGTTTATGTTTTTGACAAGCTTTGGAACTTCAAAAAAAAATCTTTCTAGAATATAAAACAGCGGTTCAGCATAAAAGAAAACATTTATATATTTGGGGGATTCACAAGGTGTCATAAAGTCATATGTCTTAAAATAATAACATGAAAAAATACGACTGTTGTGAGCAACCCCTCATAATTTAATGTGCTATTAATTACGACAACACAATAAACATAGCAAGCAACGTTCTATTTATTTAAGACACTTTTTGTTTACAAACCAACAACAATATTTTTAAACCATTGTAAAATGTTAGAACATTATGACAAAAAACCATGATAGCACACCTTGTGAATACCCCAATTGTAATTTTAATAAATATGTAAAAGTAATTTCATAATATTTCTTGCAAATTTAATAATTCTTATTCCGATGCTGCCGACAATTTATTCAACAGCTTTTTTATTTTCTTCAATGATTTAATTAATTAAAAAGAAAGCACTTGAAATTTCATATATATTTTTATGATTTTGAATTTTTTTATTAAAAAAAAAAATAATAATGAAACTTTGTGAGATAATTTTTATATTCTATCGCTGATTTTCTTATTGTGGGTTTTAAAATTCCAACTGTGATAGAGTAAAACCTTTTAATGTTCAGAAAAATTAAAGACTGCCGTAAGTACAACTGTCAAGATTCTTTATGTTATACTCAGTATTATGGTGTAAATGGACCTCTTAAAAATCAGAGTTTCGATACTCTTTTCAACCCTGCATGGCCAATCATATTTTTTATGCGTTATGACTAGAGTTTGTAGAGCTTCGGGGATTTTCTATTGTTTTCAATTATCGCTTTCCCGGGAAATCTTGAAGAAAAACTTTTTTATAACTTTAGTAAATCTATGTGGGACTCGTGTCTGTAGTTGTTTTATCCAACTGAATTTGACCACAATATTAAAATTGGCTACAGTTTAAGCTGATTTTTGAGAATGGGCTTAATAAAGGGCATATGGTAAATTATAGACCTTTCTTCATGAAATTGTATTTTCGTGTCTTAGCAAATTGCAGTTGGCTAAATTTTCCATCAATATTATTAAGTTTTACGCTCAAGGGCGTAGAACCCCCGCGAGAGTGTTTTTTATGGGGCGTATGATCTTCCAAAATTTAGTTGTGTGATTTTGAGGCTTATGAAGTAGATTATGGTAAATTACACCACAAAAGCATTATTCATTACGCTTTTAGCCATGCTAACATGATTTATGATAGTGGTCTTGATATCGTGTACCTTCATACACCACTGCTGATTATGGGTATTCAAATTTAAAAATTTTTTTTATTAAATTTGTTGAATTTAATTTCTCCTTCATGTTGAATTTGTTTAACGGTGACATTGTTTAAGAATTCCTACTTCGAAATGTTAAGCTTTCCGTTTCTATTCGCCTTTCCAGAAATTTTAATCCCCTTAGGCTTTAATACTTTCAGTCTAATAATGCAAAATTTGATAATATCCGCAGAATGAGCTCCGAATTTAACAACGTTTATATATATATTGATCCTATCGAATTCAAAAATAACCTGTTAATTGTCTTTAACTAACTTGAATGCTAATTTTTTCGATTGATTTTTTTAATATACTAAATACTAGATATAATTATTTAAAGCATACTACCCATTAGGAAATATAAGTTCCATTGGAGAATTTAGTAAACCGAATATTTTGGGCGGGAATCCCGGGATACCGGGAATATGATTTTTGCTTCCCACTATCCCGGAAATCGAAAAAGTGTGGTAAAAAAACAAACCCTTGTAATGTCCAATGTAAGTTGATTCGACTAAAATCTGGAAATATCGATTCGGTGAATTCTTATTAAAAAAAGATTGAAATGTTGAAAAACAACACCTAATTTAATATAAAAAAAATCTATACAGAAAGAAATCAAAAAGTTGAAGGCTGTAAAAAATTATATTAGTCGAAGCGACTAACACTGGTCATGCAAGAATAGCATTTTTCAATATCTGTGGTCAGCAGTAAAAAAATAAAGAATTGGTTCTGTCTCAGCCACAGCAGTTACATTCTACTTTATTACAATCGTAACGAGGCCCGTGATAGTAGTTCATGATGCCGCAAGACACCATTGCATAAGTTTAGAAATTTTACTAGCTCTATAACTTAATCAATTCTGAAAAATAAATAAATATTTCTTGAATTACAATAATTTATTCGATTTTGTTACACAAAATCACATATCTTTGAAAAAAAAGATAATTTTAGGTTCTTTTTTTATACTAAAAAAAATACAACACACTGAACACCAATTTAAACAAATGTTAAACTCTAGCCTGAAACTATAAAAAACACATATTTAAATTATTAACACTAAAAAACTAAGTAACACTTAATCCACCCCGCAAATAAATTTTAAAAATAAAAATGCAAATGTTTAATTAAAAAAAAAATACTATAGAAAAATGTTTATAATAAAACTAAAAAGACTTAAAAGATCTTTTAAACCGAATTTATTATAAATAATATAATGTTATTCTTCTCAAATTTATTATAGTTTCCAATTCTTATTATTTTTCTTAAGAAAAAAATACTGCATCGACGTTCTTATAATTTGGTAATGAAGTTCTTTCTACCTCCCCCAGTCTCCCTTTAAACGTTAGACCTCTTTTTGTCTCAGTTAATTTGTAAATATAAAGTAGTCGTTGTGTAAATTTGTAATAAGATATATTTGTTTCCCTTAAGTTTAAAAGATTTGTGATTTTTTTTCTTTGTTTCAAGTTTTGTAATAATACTTAATTAAAAATTTTAATTTGATTAATTTTTTTTCATATATTTTGCTTTTGCATTGCATTGTATTTGTACGTAATCTAAAGTGTCTTAACTGCTGCTTAACTTACTATTTTCATTACAAATAACTATCATCTTAATACTATCACTACTACTACATACTAATGTTCTAAATAATTCCCTTAAATCCATTGCTTTGCTTTCAAATACTAGTTATGAAATAAAAATAAACCTTTAAATAATTTCTTATGATTTGTGTTCAGAATTAAAAAAAAGATAAAACTTTATGTTTGTTATATTCACCTTTGAAATTAAAAAAAAAATAAAACATTTTAATTAAAATCAAGTAAACAAAAACCAAGTTAAACGAAATAAAAGTCATCCCCCAAGTAACTGTTGGTATTAATTGTTAACTTTACTTTTTTTAACATTTAATTTACTTCAATTTCTTCCGCTAAGTTTTAGTTCGTTGCAGATAGTTCAGATATTTTTTTTTTTTTTTTTTGTTTAAGTTTATTAAGTAATAAATTTTGAAAATTATTTGGCCACTTCTGATTTTGTTATACGTCCGACTTACTTTCCTTACTACAACCACCATCATCGCATTCTATTTAGAATTTCGTACTCATATTTTGTGCAATTCTTTGTCAAAAATCTGGGAAAACTTTTTTTCTTTCTTCCATTCTCTGCCAAAATCTTTTGTAAATACAAACTGTTCTCGTTTGGCTGCTTTAGAATATAAAACTTTATAAATTTTGTTTGAAAAATGTATTAGACTAAAATTTTAATAAATTTGCTATACAGAGTGACTTGGTGGTAGCCCTAGTAACTCGTTTAATGTGTCAAGACAAAACGTTTTATAAAAGTATTTAATTGTTAAAACTTAAATTAGTAGTAATTAATAATTCATGGTTTACAATTATTTGTTTTAAAAGCAGAGATGCATAGAAATTTCTAAGAGAAATGTAGAATATTTAAGGATAACCGGACATCGGAATTTAAATCGATATATGTATACTCGTATTTAGTCCACTATTTAACAAATCACCATAACTTAGTAAAGATAGTTGGTAATGAATGAAAATATATTTTGACTATGTCCACCAGTTCGTGAGCAAACGGCCTTAACTCAATATTTTCATCGGGTTCGGTCGCAGCTTCGTTCCATGTAAATTGCGATCAGTGTGACCAGATTTACCAGATTACACAAGGCCAAATAATGCTATGATACTAGCCAAATAAAAATTATTTCATTTTATGCTTTGCTCCGATATAAAAGAGTCTTTAAAATATGTTCTATACCATTTTATTTCTTTTGGTTTAAGCAAAGTTGGAGTTTTAAATTATTATTTTTCAGCAGTTTAGAACAAATTTTTTTTTTTTTTTGAGATATTTCGTTGGAATAACACGAAATGTCTTAACATTTATCTACAATGTAAAATTTCATTGTACTTTTATATCTTAAAAATTTGAAATGTTTCAAAAACAGCCGTCGCACAGTGGCTGAAAATCGATTTTCATCGGCCAAAAATCTGTAACTTTTGAACCGATAGAGATAATTTTGCAATTTTTTTTTTGCAGGAGAGAAGACTTCTTGAACTTTTTTGCAGTGTTAATTTTGGTAAAATCGGTTCAATAGTTGTTGAGAAATTTAAGGTCAAAGTTGAACTTTTGATATTTTTTAGCATTTAGTATGAAAATGCTAATGATTAAGATTGAGAATTATGGTATTTTTTATTCAAAAAGTGGGATGTTTTTCTGCCCACTGTTTTAAGAACTTTTTAATCTACATAACTGCCAAATTTCATTAATATATCTTTGTTCATGTCAGATTTATAGAATGTCAAACCTTAAAATTATTATTTTTTACTCATGTTGAAAGCCCTTTTATTCATTTACACTATATAAATAATAATTTTAATGTTTGACATTCTATAAATCTAACATGAATAAAGGTATCATAATGAATTTTGGCAGTTATGTAGATTAAAAAGTTCTTAAAACAGTGGACTGAAAAACATCCCCATTTTTGATTAAGAAATACCCAAATTCCCAATCCCGGAAAACGGCTTTAATTTTTTTTTTTTGTTCAAAAAAGGCAATACAATTTACCACTCGATATTGATCAGAATTTGCTAGAAAATAATGGACATATTAGAAAACATTACTGTTCTAATTGTATAAAAATTGGTGTGTTGAATTATTAGAATTTTTTACTCAAATTATTTTTTTTTTGTTTGAAAAATTTGATTTCGAATAGGGCATATGGGAGTAAAGATGTTAAACTGACTAAAAATTGTTTCTACAAGCATACTCATAATGTTTTCTTTCGAAAAATATAAACATTTTTATTTATTTCTGGAGAAAATATTTTTTTTATCAGCGAAAGAACAAATGAGTATTCGTATTACCTTTATATTACCTTTTATTTTATTTTGCAGTTCCGATCGTATTTCAGTGCTGCAGGAATATATATTGAGTTTTCCTTCAATGTAACTTAAAACATATTCCTCCTTTTCATTTTTAAAATACTCTTCGGATAATTCTTTATAGCTGAAGCTCTCAATTTTTATAGATATTAAAAAAATTAGATTGTTATTGCTTAGATATATTTTAACAACTGAGATTTTATTCGAATACCACTGGCTTTTATACATAGCTTGCATTATACTGTGTTAATAGGTAGCAAAATAAGGAAGAATAAAGAACTAAAATGGGCTTAAGTAGGATACGTTTAAAATCCCACAGGTATTGGTAATTATATAATATAAAATACTTGGCTTGGTACACTTATATTTCAGTCATATGAATAAGTAAAATTAAAAGAGCAAAAGAAATGTTGCGAATAATTTTACACAAACTAAAAAAGTGCTCTATAGGCTGGTCCAAACAGGTACAAAAGTGCATTTGGGTTTAAAGTGGATACTTTCACCTACCTACAGCTACTAAAATTTCTTTAACCCCTTTTGACCTTATAAATTATATTCTTCTGAACTTCAATTTGACTAAAATATAGAACCTGAAAAAATATTTAATAACACAGCAGGTATAATCGGTACAGTAATACAACATAACATTGTTTAAAGACTGCTTTACTACCAATATAAAAAATGTTGAACCCACTATTGATAACAGTTTGACATAAAACATAATAAAAATCAAGCCAAAAAATCCGTTTTATCCGAATATCTCCAAAAGCAAAGGAGATAACCTAAACATTTAAGCATATTTTTTGTAACTCAGCTTAAGTTAAATTTTTTTTTTTGCAATCCATAAATATATTTTTGGTGAATTTTTTAAAAGTTTGAATTTCCGAGGTTACCAATTTTAGAGGTCCGCAAGTCACTCTCCCGACCCTCCATGGAAAAGCTACCCGGCCATGACAGTTTAAAATTTCATTCAAATATGTTCAGCCGTTCATAAGAAGCAAAATTATTTTTCAAAACAAAACGCTCGTAAACCATTGTGTTATATTTCAGTCATATGAACAATAAAAAGAGCAAAAGAAAATGTTGCGAGTAATTTCATTAAAATGAAAAAAGTGTTCAACAGACAGTTCCAAACAGTTGCACAAGTATATATGGGGTTAAAGAGGACACCTTCAGCTTTCTGATGGTACTAAAATCTCTTTGACCCCTTTTGACCCTAACAAGTTCTACTCCTCTAAAATTCGGATTTAACTAAAATATAGAACCTGGGGAAACATTTAATAACACATCAGGTATAAATGATACATTGATGTAATGATCCATTTCTTAAAGACTACTATCCCATTAATATAACAAAAAAAATTTCGACCAATTATTGATAACGGTTTGCGAGAAATCATAATTTAGTTCTGATCAAATTTACAAAAATTAATTTTTTTCTAAAACAAAATAAAATATTTGTTTCCAGCAGCATGCCACAGCCACAATTACGAATATTTTAATCTAGTTTTTTTGATACCTTAGTTCTAATATGTTTGCTATCGAATGGCATTAAAATTTTTGAAATCGGCGATGACAAAAAATTGGACTTTTGGCCGATGAAATTCAATTTTCAGCCACAGTGCGTCGTAGATTTAATAAAAACGATAGGTTAAAATGTTGGAAAACTCTCCTTTTCCTAGAAAATAGTTACTCTGGTAATTAAAATTATTAAACCGGTCAATCCAATATTTACCAAACAGCCAGTTTTTATAATGCAATAATTGATACTTTCTCAAGGTTAAATACGGTACAGAGGGCATTTTATTAGCTGTATTTAGTTTAAAAATTCAATTAAAGTCCTCGGACAAGGCATATGTATTATAAGGCAGGGCTGTGGAGTCGGACTCAGAGTCGTAGTACCCATCAAAACTCGCGACTCCGACTCCAAAAATTTTTGGCATAAACAATTTTACAAAGCTTAATATTTTCCAAAGTAAAAATTCTTCGAAATCCGCGATGCAATATTAAAAATATCGATTGGAAACCATTTAAATGGTACTGCATTAAAAACAAGTTAGAGTGCTATATTCAGCTGTGCCGAATCTGTGAATATATGAGAGCTATAAATTATTAATTAATCTTTATAAAAACGGACGTCAGTATAAAAATTGGTTTCGGCTTAAAGCAATTGGACGACAATCAGATAGTGTTATGCTTTTATTCTTTATATATTAGTATTTGAACTAACTTGAATAAAATATCATGATACGTAACAGTTTATGCCGAACTAAAATGAATGTAAGGATGGTAATTTATACTAGACCTATGGTAAATTATGTACTCATCATTACGAAATCCAGTACGGCGATTTCTGTTAGTAAAAATCTAAATAGAAATTATTTCAATACAGTAGTAAAATTTGTCTCAGCGTTTAAAGTGATTTTCATTAGGCTGCTTAATATGGGATCTAATGTAAATATGGACCGACAATCAGAAAATTGCATGATAATATTTCTGGCCATATGAACCAAAATTGGACCAAACTTTCAACAATATCTATATCTGCTACGGTTTTTGGCGTATTTAAATAATTTCCCAATATTATGGACATTATATGGTAAATTATGGACCAAGCTTCACGAAATTTTATAGTGTTATTTTTATTCCTAAAAATCTTTAACGTACCAAATTGTATTACAATAGTATTATTTATTACGTCTTTTAACATACTAAACTGTTTTCTGAGAGTAAATTTTCCTAGGGTAAATTATGGACCGATCTTTAGGAAATTTGACAGTGTGATTTCTAGTCCTATAATACTATAACGTAGCACATTTTAATATGATAGCAATATTTATTACGGTTTTAGACGTACAGTATGATTTCTAGTCATATTGAACGAGTTTGTGCAAAATCTTATATCATGCCGAGCATTATGCCACCTTTTGTGTTAGTTTTTTGTAACAAAATTGTAAATTTTTAAGGGTAGATGGTGATTCATAACTCTGATCCTACTGATCGGATTTTTTTGAATTTATATCCCAAACTGACACCAACATTGTTCTTATCTTTTGAGTTTTCGAAAGTGACCGTGTTTTCAACAGACGGACATACATACGGACATGGCTATATCGACTTAGAATTACTTTATGGGGTCTAAGATGCACAATAAAAACGTTTTACATGGAATGATAAACTTAAAAAATTTTCAGCGTCTAGAGGCGGAGTCGGATTTAGTACTTTTTTCTGACGACTCCACAGCCCGGTTATAAGGGTATGACAAGTAAACAGCTGACAATATTTTTGGAAGTTTGTATTGTCAAATTTTATTAATAAACTACAATTTAACATTTAAATAAGTAAGAAAGTATTGTCGATCAAGCCCGACCATTTGATATATACAGACAATTTTTCAAGAGTATCCCATATTTGGTACCCACGGACAATCATGGACTCGACAAAACCAAATTATGTTATAAGTTTCAATTTCATATAAGAGTTCTTTGTGCCGAATATGATCTAGATATTCAATTCCAAATGAGATTTGTTGTGATTTTAGAGAGGCAATGTAAACGAGAAGTATGCCCAATTTCGCTAAATTTGATATCAGTAACAACATTTATAAGCAAGCTATCACATTTAACGCTATTTTCTGAAGTGATATTTGTATCGAAGCAATGGTCAAATATGTACCTGTTTAAAAAAATTATTTACGTTTCAATAAGATATATTAGGTCCAAGTTTCGCTAAAAACCAACGTAATAAGATAGTTTATGGGCACAAAAACTATATATAGGTTTTATGGGGATCATGTAAAATTATGGACCGTTTCTCACCATTTTTAATAGCCTTGGCCATTTTGACAATTCAAACCCATATACAAAATATAATCACCCTTTCTTCAAATTTACAACGAGAACTTTGTTTTAACGGCCAGGCGACGGTCTGACTACGTTAGATCGATTCAGAAAATGTTTCTAAGGCCGGCCAATATTTTGTGTATAAATAAAGATATTTTTTCCAAACAAATTTTTTATTCGAAAACGTGTGTGCCTTGAAGTTTGACTTGGCTGAACATATTTTTTTTTTTTTTGGCAATAGCTGCTTAACAGCTGGTATTGTTGTAGGGTTGGCAGTTCCTTAAAATAAATTCGCCTTGTCGCCGGACAACTTGATTACTTTAAAGAGATCTTCAAGAAGCTTCCTAAGCACTTAGAGGAAGATTGGGAGTTTATAAACTCATTATAAAACAAGAAAAATTATATTCGATACTAGAAGAGCTAAAGCATTTAAGGAATATGAATTAATAGAATATAGGGCAAAAATATTCTGTGTTTATACTTTTTCTTTCAATCAAGCAACAAACTGTTATTTGTACATAAATCACAATCGTCAACTATACTGAGGAAAGACCATAAAAAAAATTGTAATTTTCTTACTTAAACTAACTAAAAGTTATAGGGCTGTGTTTTTCTAAATCATTCAGAGATTTGATACTCTTTATGACTACCTTACCCTCACCACAATAAGGGATAATGCTCTAAGCGCACCATGGCTTTCTGACATAACAAATAAGCTCAAAATTCTCCAGTTAATCCACAAACATTTCCTAGCTTGTATGAGAATGGCGTAAATTACAGCCTTATAAACCTCATGCTGTTAAGCCATAGGATGAGCTCTTTGGAAATTTGGACCAAATACACCGGCACCGGTATACCATTTTGCTGATTTGGACTATCAGTGAAGCACAATTATCCGCAGGCTATGGCCACCTATATTGCCAGATTTGGCAGCATATAATCAGTTACAAAAACAGACGGATAATTTTCAACAATTTTCGGAATTCGCATATCACCTACATGACTGTCTTAAACTTAGCAACGTACGGTATCCTCATAGCACTCCTTTAACAGATATATGGACCGGAGAAATATGCAAATTGCGTCCTTAATATAAAGTAGAACACGTATTTGAAGCACATACTAAACGAAAAACCTTGTCGAGTTAAGCTTGACCTGTTCTACTTTTTTCCACCATACAAAAGGCGGTGAATATTCCTGGATTCAACCCACTTATGCTCCCAAAGAGTTTTTCGAAAGCATAAATTGCCCTTGTTTCTCTTTTGGTAACATAGGTCAAATAAGTGTGTCAGGTAAGAGTTTTATCCAGAATGATTCCTAAATATTTTAACACTTTTGAGAAACATACAATAATATGCCTAGTTCTTTTACTCATATTTATTTTTACTTATCATTCTAATATTTACAAGTACAATTAGTAGCCAAAGTTAAAGAATGACTGTCACCGTTTTTCCAATTATGTACAGTCAGGTAACTAGTGTACATGTCTAGCCAATTTTCAATTTGATTTTTTAGTTGACCCCGCATTTTCAATTAAGTTTTTGTATTACATTTACCTGAACTACTTTTATGAATTTGTCGGTTTTTATTTAATTGCAAAGTATTGCTAAGCGATATTAGAAGAATAAAAAAACACATCATTTTAGCGACAGTATACTATTAACCTACTTTCTATGTTGTTTTGTCACAAATAGACAAAATAGGTTTTTACATGTTGTGTTACATGTTCTCTTACTTAACACAATGCAAATGTTCAAATAAGTAATATAAAAAAGTCTTATAAATATTGTATAAATTTTAGTTGTGGCAAGGGTTGGTTGTAGTTTACAAAAAGTGATAAAAATATGTCAACTGAAACATATTTAAGAAAAAAAAATAGAAAAGTTTGGTGGTGGTCTTAGTAGTTTACAATTTAAAAAAAAAACGTACAAATTTCGATAATTTAATAAAGAGAAAATCATAGGCAGCTTTAAGGTACAAAAAAATATTATCTTTGAAAAATATATGTGTTTAAAAAGTAACTGAATACAACGCGGTCTATGTTTAGTAGAAAAGTTTTGAGCAAAAATTTATTTAAATTAAAAACTTTAAGATTATAAACAAAATTTTTTAAATTCTGACAAGGCTTACACACATCGCTATCCATACATGAAGTGGATGTACTTTTTGACTAACTTCTGGTTTGGAGTCTAGTTGTATGTAACATAATAAAAGGGAACATGTAATATTTAATATTTCTCTTTTAGTTTTCTTCCTACAACTTTTTGTTTTCATTTCAGCCTTTCTTTGACTTTGTCGCCTTTAGTTTTATTTTCATGCATTATTACATTTTATTAATAAAAAACAAAGAAAGAATTTCAAAGAATATAACAAACAACTAACAAAAGAAGTTAAAGAAAGAAAAACTTCTTTAATATTGTTTATGTTACAGGCTTATAGCCCCATAACATGTAACAGCAAACTGAAACAAAACTATAACTTACTATGTACATACCAATTACAAACAAGTATTATTACATAGTATTTAATACATAAACTAGTACTACTTCTACGGCCGCTTACGTTTCAGCTTTCCTGCTAAGCTTGGTTATGCTACTAGTACTGATGATAATGACGCGGGTAATCACAAACATAAAGTTAATGACAATGACTAATAAAATAAAACATAATAAGCATACAACAAATGAACGAGGAGTTAAAAGCCATATGAACGAATGTATTAGTTAAGGGTTAAATAGTTTTTGCAATAAAAAAACAAAGAATTGCAGTCTTTTAAGGTTTCTGTAAGTCAAAGTGATTTAAATTAATTTTCTTTCGTTTTTTTATTATATTTATATTCTTTATTAGTATAAAAACATTTTTTTATTATTAATTATCATAAAAATTTTCTTTTTAAGTTTCTCTTTTTTTATTTTCCAATAAAATTTCACAGCTAAAATAAATTCACCTGTATAGTTTTTTCCAAAACTAATTTTGTTTAAAATTTCTTAAAGCGGTTGGTTCTCCATCAACATCAAAATCTTTAAAATTTCCTACCTTTAGCACCAATATATAAACAAAAAAGTATTTAAATCTTAATAATCATTAAAAAAAATAAAACATTTATGAAATAATCTTAAAAAGAAAAAAATTAACAAAATTTAAGAAGTTGTCATTTTTAATGCATTTGCAAATCAATTTAATAAAATTAATAACACGCGTACTCTCATCAACATTTCATCATCTTCACATCAACAACAACAATCTAAAATATGGTTCATTTTCTCACCAGCTACTCACTCTCAATTTTGTCAAACACCACAAAACTACAAATCATAATAAACAACAATAATTAATAATAACCAAAAGAAAAAGAGAGTAAATTTTAAAAACCCAACAAACATATCACCACCACAAGAAATCAATAGTGATTGATTGATATTACAAAATCATCTCATCTCAATGGAATTATAAAGCAAAATCGAATTATGTAAAATTGCTCCAAACCAAGTTGTCGGAAAGGAATTATTACAAACAACTTCTTTTTTATAAAATTATAAAAAACAAATAAAATATTTAATTCTGTGTTTAAATTATTTGGATTTTAATAAAAAAAAAGAGTTGTTTAAACAGCGCTGCTTTAAATACAATACAGATATTTGAAGTCAGTGTGTTTTAATACGCAACATTTTATGATTGTTGATAAAAAAAAATTTGGGCAGTATTGAATACAATTACAAAAAATCCCATCACATTAATCATTTTAAAACTGGTTACAAAATATATAGAGTTAATATATTAAAAAGAAAAAAACAAACACAACATTTTAAAAATAAATATTAAACATTATTACACAACGAAGGACAGTAGACATATTTTGGAAACTTAATTATGATATTTGGTGAAGATATTGTAAATTATAAGCCAAAACCATAAAGAATTTTACCTAAGATCTCTTCTATATTATGAAACATTTGCTGCAAAAAAACTTTCTTCACTTCCAATTTTAAACTGCATTCGTGTCCATACGATGAAACTTTTGTTTTCCAGCATTAAAGTATCTTGTATGCCTTCTCTCTTTCTTCTTCTTCCTTTCAATAACAAAGCCACAAAACCTGCTTGTACTCGAAACAAAATACACTTTTCCATACGTATTTCGCATTAAATGTTTGATAATATGGAAGGGGACTAAATAGGTAAGTTTGATTAATTAGAAATTGATGGAGCTTATTTTATTTTTATTTAAAATAGTGAAAATTTGTTTTGCGACTTGCAAAAAAAAGTTGACCTGTTTAGCCCATTTATTCGGCAGGGTGAGAATAGCTGCTCTATGTCCATGATTCTTTGATTTATCTATGACGCAGGGAAAATCCGCATTCTACTTCGTTGCGGTTGGGCTTTATACCGATACCGAAATTCGTTTCGATTGCCAACCATCACTTTACATAATGCAATAAAATACCGGATTGACTTTTGAAGTGGGTTATAGTTGCCAGATCAGACATGTACAAGTCTAATATGTTCCAAAACAAGAATCGCCCTCTTAAAGTTCTAAACATTAAAATTTCAAATATTTTATAAAATTTTAATAGAGAATAATATTAAGCTTTATGCTCAGCGAGATTTAAAAATTTCAAAATCTAAATTATTTTTCTTTAACATTTAAATATCCAAAATTCCCACCTTATCGTTATCTCACGGTAATCTTGTAATTGTATGTGGAAAGTTAAAAAAAATTGGGCTGGGCTAGATTAACAAATCGTTTATGGATTACCAAAGACACCCCCTTTTATATTTTTAAAGATGTATATCATAATATCGCTGCTTTCTTACTGACCACAAGGTCTTACAATGATATTTACGAGTTAACAATGATGAGGAATCATTAAATTATTACATCATTAAGTTAAGACAATTTTCACAGACCTATGCCTATGTTCTGTAACTCCCGCGTCGAGAAACTTTTCGATTGAAATGTGAGAAATACAACAAAAATGCCATAAATTGAAACAAACAGCTGGTTTTCTCACTTAACTCCGTTTATAACATTTTTGGTGAGTAATAGCCGTCACGTAAGGAAATTACTCGGCAGTATACTAAAAAAGTGTGTCTAAAAAATTTTTGTGAGAAAGCTCCCGCTTTTAACTGCCAAATAAACTCACGCTTAAAAACGGGGTGAGAAAAAATTTTAATATTAGAAAATAAATTAAAAATGCAAAATGCAATGAATATGAACACGGAAGAGATAAGTATTTTGTTCTTGGCAGATTTTTCATTGTTTAATTATTTTGCTTTTAAAATTTTTGAAAAATATACGAATGTTTTCAAAGCAATTTTGTAATCAACAATCATTAAAGTCGCACTCAAAATTGTTTGGTATAGCCGACGGCTGTATTTTTGCCGCCGTCGTTGAAACATTTTCAATTGTAGTCAATTTAGGTCGCCGTCAACGATATGACTGGCGATCTCAATATCTGCAATTTCATATCGGCTTCGAGTGGATTTTTACGACATTTATAACATAACGACGTAATCTATTTTGATAGTTTTCGACATGAGTTACAGACACACTTTTTTCTCACTTTTTGAGAAATGATGGAATATTTTGTTTCACATGTTTTCGATGCGAGAAGTTCTCACCAAAGTTACAGAACATGAGTACTGAGTAACAACATTACAGATTCTACAAATATACCATCATATGAACAAAAAAATCCACAAACATTCTTAAAAGACAAAAACAATAAAATTTACTTACTTAATTAATTAATTTAAATTAAAAAATTACTACTAGAAATAAACATCTTAAGCACAAAAAAAATAAAACAAACATCACACGTAAATCTCATGAAAAGTAATCATTATCACTGCTACAAAAAAAAAAAAAAAAAGAAATCAGTTGCAAAAATTTCGTTCCTCATTTCCATAAATTCAATTCAAACATTATCAAAGTGTCATTAAATTCATATTAGAATTCATGTTGCTGCATTTTTTGCGAAAATAAAGCCCTGCTAACTAAATTATGCTTCAAAAAACACTCGTTTGGGAATGATAATTTTAAAACAAATTAAATAACAACAACAAATTTAAAAGCTCGTTTCACGCGTTCAAAGTGTTAATGATATTTTTTTTTAAACCCAAAAACATTTAACACATTAAATAAGCTAAATAAACTGAAACACTTTAGAATCAACCTTTTTTTCGTTCTTGTCAAAAAAACACTTACTCACCAATTCAACACTTAAAACACTTTATTAAGAATAAAAGAAAATATACATCACAGAAAACTTAAGTAGTCACAACAAGCTTTTAAACACTTTTTAAATAATTTAAATTTTTCACCTCACTCACTCACTTTATACACTTGGAAAAAATTATGGTACAAAAGAAATGGCTAAATTAAAAAAAATGGGACTTTAAACATGGCCAAAGTTTTGTTTAATTGGTAATTGGTACATTAATAAAAAAATATTCATTTAATTAGCTAAAGTTTTAATAATTAAAAAAAATTAATTATTAAAAAGCACCTTTAATGCTAAAACCTTTAAAACAATTTACTAACAAAAACCTTTATCACACAAATCCTTAAAAACTTAATAAACGAACTTTAAATCATTTACACCACTTTAAGCAAAATTTTTAAAATTAATAATAAAAATCTCGAACACTATAAACTTTAAAAAACTGACTGTATTGCTTTCAATTTCCCTGTTTTTACAAAACCTTTATGTGTCATCTTTATATCGATGTATTTTTAAGTCTGTTATTTAAATATTTATATACAAAATCTATTTGAATCGAAATTATTAGTATGTATGTATTTAAAAGATGTATGTAAGTGAAACTTTTATGCTTTGAATGTATTTTTCCAAAACAAAATTTAAGGTATTTAAAAAAAACAAAAATTAAATAAATTTTTATATGTTTAAAATCCTTCAAAAAACCAAACAAAAGTAACTTTTAGTTTCCTTAATTAAAAATTTATTTATTTTAGTTTTTACTTACAATTATTTTTTATTTTTTTATTATTTCCTTATTTTCACCTTAGTAAGTACGTTTCTTCTTTTTTCAACCAATAAAAAAAATGTTTCACCTTCACCACTTTAAAAATCTAAAATCACTAAAGTGAATTTCAAATCACTTACAAAACTTTTTTTCACCTATATCAAACAGTAGAAAATCACAAAATTTCACCTCACTTTTCAGCTATTTTCAACATCAACTAAAAAAATGGTTTCTCTCACCTCACATACTCAGTCCACAAAAAATTCTAAATAAACAATTGAATTAACAAATTCACTATAATTCAATTATTACCACACAAACCAACCATAAAAGAGTTATACTTTTTTGATAACTACTGCTAATTTAGCACTCACCACCTCTAGTCACCACAATAAGTTTTTAAAAGTCAATTTATCTCAAAAAAAAACTCACTACTTCACTACCACAAAACTAAATAAATTACTAATGCTACTACTTCAATTGAAATTAGAGTTAAAAAAAAATTTATTAAAATTCACCAGTTCACTTTTAAATTTCATCATTAAAATTCAACAAATTGTCAGAAGTTCGAAACGACTAATTTAAATGTTCACAACATTCACTTCAACTAATTTTGTTCACCACTCTTTTTCACCACAAAAAACAGTATCACCACTGCAAAATTCTAATTTTAATATATTCAAAACTTTAATTGAAGCTCTAATTTTTTCACCACCTTCACTCACCAAATTAAACAGAAAATTTAAATTTAATTAGTTTGAATAAAATTTAGAAACAAAAATGTATTAACCAAAAAAAACTGATATTATCGAAATTTCATAACAACAATTAACATTTCTCTATCTCTCTCTCTCTCTCTCTGACTATCTCAATTCAAATTTCATATCGTTGATTATGAAAAATTTAACAAAACAAAGCTATAAAATATCGATTCAGTGGTCATCGTTATTAAAAAATACTTAAATTACATTTATAATTAACAGCAAAAAAATTATACTTGAAACATAATAAATATGTTCAAATGACATTTTTCAAACATTTTTTTCTCTTGTAGAAGATCATAGTTATTAACATTAAAAGAGACACTTTAATTTGCCAAAAGGAAATAAACGTATTAATACCTTGACGAATCGATTAATTTTTTGAAATTTGATAGTGATCGGCTAGAAAACTACTGTAAATAATATTTTGGATTGCTTAAATGGTTACAAGATAAAATACTTAAGACTCAGTTAGCTGAGAGTAACAGTAATGCGACCACACCGTAAAAAAGTAAGACCATCAATACCATCTTACTGCATACTATAATCGTTCTAATAATAAAGCAGCTGACTTTCAACATTACTGTTACTATCAGCTTACTGAGGCTTTAGTTTGACTTTAGGCCTGGAACAGAGTAAAGTTGTTGTAGTAATAGCTGAAGATGACGAAGACTCTGTAGCGCAACAAAGTTAAAAATTTCGAAACTTGCGCTTCAACTTGAACGGCAACGACTACTACAACTACGTATTCAGTTGACACTACTTTAAATTTACGCAGCTCGCAGCGCTATTCGTAAAGTTGTACTACAGCGTCAATTCTGTTCCCCACTTTATTATTATCTACTTTCATCAGCGTTAACATTTTTTGAATTCTTACAACCGTACCTAAACAAGAGCGGCTCACGTTATCTAGTTCTCAAAAATGATAATGCCCATACAATTTATATGAAGCATACCTAAATAGCGCGGCGTTAACGCTTGCAATTGGAAAATCCGATTTTGACAACGCGTTTAAAGTGAAGTTTGCCGCTATTGTTAATACATATGGTAATTTAGCTATTTTTTGGCCAATATATAGGTTTTATCTCCTATTTTTTTCTATTATGTGGGTTTTATTAAACAAGAAAATCAACACTACTGTTCGTAAGACAACTTTGGCACTCTTGTTGCATAGAAGCGCAAAAGCTAAGCGGAAGAAAACATTCCGCACTCCGCTCTTGTTTAGGTACGGCTGTTATATGTTTCGAGTAACGAAGAAATTGAGCTACATACATAATACTAATCAGTACTCATTAAAACTGTGTTTCTCGCAGTCTAGAAGCTTTGACTGCCTTATCTTTGGGATCAGAAAACATATTAAATGTTTGTAAATAATATTATGTTAGAAATAGCTAAATAAAATACGCGACGCACTTTTAATTTATTAATAAAGGGTTTTCACATTTTTTGGTTTTAAAAGTTAATCTAAATGAAACGCACATAAAGCTATGATTCCGCAGAAACTTTTATTTCATTTAATGCTTGAACCTTGCCATTACGTACGAAATACAATGTCATTTAAATGACCGTCTCCAGATGAGTTGCAGCAGTCGATCCTTTTAAGGTAGTTTTCGACCAATTTTGCACATATCGGAAGGTATCTCGGCGATAACTTGTCGAATGTTGGTTTTCAAATACTCCAACGTTAAGGGGCTAACCGCGTAGACGCGGTTTCTCACGTAGCCGTACAAATAACTCTAACCTGGTTAAATCGCATGAACAATTTACGTCACTAAAGCGTGAAATTGCGCGTTCTGGAAACTTTCCATGCAATAAAGCCAAAATTGGTCTTGTTGTGTTGCTCGTGGCACCGTCTTGTTGAAACCACATATCGTCCAGCTCATAATCTTCAATTGCAGGCTCGTAATCTTCATACGACCATAGCGGTTATCTAAAAATTGGAATTGTACGCCACATTTTCAGTTACAGAAGGCATATTTTCGGCAGGGCGCACATTGCGATGATGCACAAACCTGACTACATCTGTAACGCCAGGTTCTTGCACAGTGGGTCGACTAATACGACCATATTCAGCCCTTAATACTTGAAAAGTGGCCGCGCGTGAACCACAACTTTTCTAGTAAATTTTCACTATTTTTACCCGTTTTTTTGATTTTTAAGAGATCCGAAAAAACAAATTCGGTACAATTCTCTCTAATGGAATAGATTTTAATATTGATAGTATAAACAACGGATCACTCACACTCACTAGCTGTAACGACACTGAGAAGATCTAAACAGTTTTCTAGCTGTTATGCGGAATATTCGCCTTATCTCTATAACTTGGGCCGTCTCTAAATTTCTAATGCTAAATTTAACTAATACAATAGCAATACATGTAATACATACAATTCCGTATATATCAAAGAAAACTTTCAGAAAGTGAACCCGGACTTAGTGCCCGTTTATATTGTGCGTTTTTTCTCACTGCAATTCTCTTGGTCGAGATGAGAGAGAAGTATTAAACTGGGTACAACAGTTTGTGTGGCCTTTTCACTCCTTTTTTTATCTCATCCGTTGTCTTATTTTATAAAACATTAATTTTCTTTCAACCACAAAGCTGTTCATTGTTTTTTTAGCGTTTGTACTTCAAAAAATAAATTCCACTTAATATATCTACATTTACACATACTTAACAAATTACTGCTGTATAAATTGAACCCTGTAAACTCTAATGTAACTTTAAAGAAGAAACGAGAAAAATGGAAGCAACAAATATATCACAATGTAAACCAGCACTTCGTAAAAGTTTGACCAAAGACTATAGATTATAAATATATAGTCTTTGGTTTGACTCTAATATGCATCATTTAAGAGAATTTTGTTGACATCAATTATGTGTATGTGAAAATGCAAATCAGTCAACTAGTAACCAAAGTAATATAACAATTACATACTAGATTAATTCTGTGAGATATATGTATTAAGGCGGAGTATTATATCTGAGAGATTTATAGTAATTTCGAAATAGCGATATATTGAAAAACAAGGTGCATATTTGAAACTATCTTTTATTTAATTTCAAAGTAAAACACTTAGAAAATACTAAAAGAGTACTGATTGCGCTTGCTTTACATTATACATATGTATGTACATATATCTTTACTTACGGAAATCTTCTCAGAATAAAGGATTTCCTTGAAAACTTTACCATTTTCTGTACTCAACCGATTTTTTTTTTTTCTTCGTGAGGTGTGTAATAGGAATTTAGACCACTGACTTTATTTTCGTTACTATCTTTTTTATTCTAGCAGTATACGCTTGCTTTGACCTAACCAAATTTTTTACTGATATTAAAATTTAAATTTTGAAAAAAAAATCTCAAAAATCGTTTCCCAAATATCGTAAATAAATAAACATTAAACAAACTTTAAAACTTTTAAATTTAAAATAATAATTTTAAACAAAATCGCAATTAAAGTGTTTCTTTTATCGTCCATAACATAATAATTTTTTTTTCAATTGAAAGTTAATTTCTAACTTAATTACAAAACAAATTTGCATTCCTATCAAATAACTAATAAATTTGTTTTTATATACAATTTTAAGTTTATTTTGCGTTATTTCTTCGTATAATTAATTCAATTAAAAATATTAGGCTAAGTATCTATTTTTATTATTATAACTACTACTACTACTAATAATAATAATAAATAATTAAACAACCAAAAAAGAATAAATTTTGTTTTTATCTATTTTTAAATAAAAAAAAAACCAAACTTACATACATAACAAAATATTAAATTATAAACTTTCGAAAAACATTTATTATGCAAAAGTACTCTAACACTTTACTATATTTTTTAAAAAAACATAAATTTAAACCATGAAAAACAAAACTTTTTTTTTCTGTTAAAAAGGAATCTAACGAAAAAATCAGAAAAAAATATGTTTGAAATTAATTAAACAAATAAATAAAGGGAAAATGATTTGAAAATAATTTGAAATTAAGTGAAAGATTGTTGTTGTAAGGTGAATTTTTTTTTCTCATACACAGAAGTGCTTTATTTTAGACTATTTTTCACTTCATTACCAAGTAACAAGTCCTTCTGTTTTCTATCAATATCCTACGGAGAAGCAAATATGAAATTTGTGACTTAAAAATATGAGATAATAATATGATTATGATATATGGTAAAAATGTGATTAAGGTTTTACAATTATTCTTAGTATTTTCTAAATAAAATTTGCTATTATTATACCGTGATGATAATAAAAATAAGTTTTCGGTGGTTTTATTAGGACTAGAGCTGATATACTTAGACCCAACGATCCATTGTGATACCATGGAATTCCACCAAAAATAACTCCCAATTATGCAGAATCCATTTAGAGACAGAAAGTGGATCGGTGCTCACACGTTATCAAATTACATAATTTGCTTTTAAACCCCTTCATCCACTTGTTACATGTGTACAACAAGAATTTTTGAAGCAAATTTCTCACTTCTGTCTGTAAATGTCTACAAAACAAAATATTACAAAACAAAAAGTTTATTCCCTTTTAAGTTGGACATAAGTTAAGGCTTATTGTGTTTCATATATAACTTTTGAAAAATAAAGTTGCCCCAAATACGCTTAGTGCATGAAAGCGTTAATAAATTCCACTGCTTTCAAATAAATGGAAATAACTTATTATTCTATTCCTAATAATTATGCAGGATTTTCTTCTATTTAGCAAATATATTTATTGGGTAACGACCCAATTATTTATGTTCTCGTTTACGGGAGTTCTATCATATAAACAACAAGGGGTCCATTAACTTATTAAAGATAATAGTGATTTTCTGCAACAGTTTTCTTAATAAGCTCAAATCCTCCCTTCTCAGTTTCGTTCTAGTCTAATAAAAAAAAACCCCAAGCTCTTGTTAAAAATAATTCATTGTATACTGAATTACATACGCTAATGGTCTTAACTCTCCAAAAGTTGTATCAGAATTAACAAATTTCAAAGTAAAGCTCTCTGTTTTTAACTGTGAAAAAGCTTTTATATTCCCAATAATTTGATTATTTCAAATAAGGATAACATTATTTGATAGCATGACTTAAGACGACTATAAAATGATTATGCCTCCAAGCAATATGATTACTATAGGCGACATTATAGCTGCGAGATATAAAATTTAGATTCAATACTTATTTTTAAAATACAATATAAATCATTCCCAATTTGAATTTTAACTACATTCTGTTTTAAAACATCTTCTGTTTAAAAGTTTCGTCGACACAGAGCGAAAAAATTTGTTAAAAGATTGTCAACGAATAGCGTTAAAATTTTAACAAAGGTGACAAAGCAACTTTATCTGTTGTCAAATATTTAACAAAACATTGTTAAATTGACACCAACGATATAAACGGTGTGTTGTCAAAAATCAAAACAACATGTTGCCGGAATGACACAATTATGGCGATAAAATATAAGGTTCAACTGTTAATATTATTAACAGTTTGTTGTCATAATAAGACCAAATTGTAACAAAATGATAACGAAGTGGTTAAAAAATATTTACACCATCCACTATCAAATTGAACACAAACGTAGTTGGCTCACTTTTACCCGGGGTTTATATGTACGGGGTTTGCAAGTTCAAGTTCGAAAAACTCAATACACTCACACAGTTTTACTAACACCATCACATTTTTCGTAATTACAGCCCAACTTGCAAGAGAATTTCCTTTCGAGTAAATCTTTGACCCTTTCAGCAAGTAAAATGACAAATAAAGAAACAGTGTTACCTCGGATGCCTTTTGTATCAATTTACTAGCACTAAGTAAAATAAAAATTATGTTTATAGCTGATTTACTGTGTATTTAAAAATCAAAACAAAACAAACACCCTACTATACAGCAACACTGATCATGGTATTTTTAAACATTAATTGCAAGGATTTAAAAAACGATTAATCAATGTAGTTTCTCAGAAATTTTATGATATCGGCAACTACGGCAATACTGGTGGATTCACATACATATTTCAAAAATAAACATAATTTTTTCATCAAGATGTACCAAAAATGAAATAAAGAAGAAATTTTTAAATTAATTTCGTGATAACATGATAATGTTTTTTAAAGCCTTTTTCGCTTGACTGTGTTCCGCTAAACTTGACTGTTTAAACACTCAAGCTACTTGCAAGACTTTCGGCTATTTCTTCGACATTTTTTTTGCTTGCATGTTTAAAGGCAGGGCTAGCAACGGATTGTGTCAATTTTGGTATTTCTATACCGGATTTTTCCCCCTGTGTATAACTCAAAACTCTCCTTATTCATTTACTATAGAGTATATATTTTAAAATTAATTATGACATAACAGGAAATTGAAATGTTTTTACTAATTATTTGTTTAGTTTTCGCCAACAATAACAATCGCAACAACAAGAAAAGATTCAACTAAATAAACATTAATAAATTATGGCGACTTTGTAATTGTTCATACATATAACGAATGCCTACATAGAACTAATACGTTACCTAATAGTTCAATTGTTATGAATTAAAAAGCATTTAAATGTAAACATATTTATTTGTTTAATTAATACTATCATTCATTTCTCACTACTACTACTACCTTTAAAATATTAATAAACTAAACACTTGAATAGCTAAAAACAAATTTTATTTTTATATATTTATATTGTACTTATAACTAAACTACTGTAATTATAACTTAAAACAAAATCAAACAAAAAAATTATTTTAAAAACAAACCAAAATACTTATTTTTCATTTTGATTATCTACTTAAAAGTTAAATTAATAAAAAAATTAAAAATAATTACAATCTGTAAAAATAAAATATATAAATTTGTTTTATCTATAATCAATAATAAAAGTTTTTAAATTACAAAAATTTCACACATCATTAAAAATTTTACTAATACAAATTTATTTTTATATTTCCCTTTCCCAATAACAAAAAAAATAAAAATTAATACAAACTCCGTAATGTCCGACTCAATAGGTGTCTCATGTTAAAATCGATTCACCTGTATTTCGCCTACACACAAATGCAACCGTTATATTATTAATAACATTTTCCATTGCTGTTACAACGCGTCAATACGTAGGAAATCCAATAGACTGTGTACATACAAGGTGAGTTATTTTTTTCTACTCTCTGCTTTCACTTTTTAAAATCTTTCTTTGACTTTTTTTTTCTGAAAACTTGAACTATAAAATTAACACAGAGACATTCCGGAAGATGTACTTAATACATATTGTTGGATACATTCAACATATACTGTGGTGGATGCTTTTATGAAAAAGCAAGGTTCCGAGGTGCCTTTTCCTGGTGTTCATAATTCACAGGGTAGAGGACCTCTAACAATAAAACACACGAAATATTATCAATGGGTGGCGTTTACGCTATTTTTTCAGGTATGTAACGTTTTTTTTTTTTGTATGCACATAAACCGTTAAACTATAAAAATAACAGCATTACGACTGTCTTATTTTACATTAACTTTTTCAAATTATTGGATAATAATGTTAAGCCTTTTCAAGAACCAATTAAAAATACTGTCTTGTAATAGATTAAAATACTTTGCTATGCAAAATATAACACTTCCTGGAATTTTTTTCAAGCAAACCGTTACGGTGCAAAATCTGACTAAACATTCAAACTTATTACGGTTCTCGATGTCGGTAGCAACGTATCGAATTTTTTAGTAGATTAAAGAACACAGGTTGTGTGTTACTTAACCCTACTACAGAGTCGTCTTCGACAGCGAGAACAGTAATAAGGCCGATTTACTTATTAGATGGAACATGTCTTTACTAACATATTGCCAAACCGCTAGCGTAGCCATACACCACCTGTTTCGTGAATAACGGCCACAAAATTTTTATACACCGAAGTCGACAACCTTAAAATAAACTTTTGTGGTAAGGCAGCGAAATAAGAAACATTATTGAGTACATTTGCTGAAAAGAATTCTTTAACGAGAATAAAGGGTTGCGTACTTGGGAAAATGATTTAAATTTTCTAAGGACCAGTATTGGCGTTAGTTAAAAGAAGTAAGAAAGTATAGTCGAAAGTATATATATACGAAAGTCGCGGTATTGATAAAAAAGTTTGTAGGTATGTATAGTTATTGAATTTTTTTTTAGTCAATGAAAAAAGTTGTTGCCCAAAAAAATTTTTTTTTAATAAAATGTTGAATAAATCAAAGAAAATGTTTATTGAATCTTTATTTATTTATTCATTAATTATTATGTGCTAAATTCCCAATTTTTATTCCTTGATATACGCACTAAAATTTATATATGGGGTCCATATGGAAACCGTTTTTAACCCCATGATTACCGTCTTGGTCTGGCCAGGCCAAATTTGTGTTTTGCTTGTACATAATAACAAAAAATCAAAAAAACAGGGACGTTAATTATATTAATGATATCTTCTGAATCGAATGAAACTAATTTGGATTCGATTGGAGCAAATAAGTGGGATTAAATTCCATTTTTATGTAAAAGTCAATCAAATGACCATCTTTGGAAAAACTTAAGATATACATAAAAAAAGGGTAAAGCAAAAAAGAAATACAACACTGAAGTCTTATTTGCAACGATATCAACGCTTTTTAAAAATGAACCAGAGTTGTAAAAGTACAGTCTTTACTTTGATTCAAATAGTTTTTTTTTACTAAATATGAAGAAATATTTAATTATTTCATTATTAAATATATTTTATAAAATGGTATTTTGCAAAGTGCAATTTTGTTAAATTTTTTCAATGAATCAAATAAAAAGTTTGTTAAACTAAAATTTTATTTTTAAAAAAATGTGTTGTTATAAATTTTCTTGAAATATTTTTGGGGTAACATTTTATGGTCAAATATGTAAGAACATTTTAATAACTGCGCCAATAGTCATTTTAGAAAAAAAACAGCAGAAACTAGTAGTTAGTCCAATTGTTAATTACGGTACTCTTTTTACTTTTTTAAATAAAAAAATGCATTCTTTTGATTCTAAAGTAAATATGTGCATTTTTTATACCCTCCACCATGAGTTGTAAATTAGAGTATGCTAAGTTTGTCATTGCGTTTAAAACTTTTTTAATGTTCATGTAAGACCCCATTTTTTTAAGTGGATTAAGCTATGTCCTTCTGTTAAAAAACGCTACTTTTGCACAACTCAAAAGAAAAAAACAATATTGATGTTTAGTTATCCTATAATATAAAAAAATGTGGAGCAACCACTTCTACAAAATTTATATTGTTGTTAGAAAAACTAATTTATGTAATTGTGGCGAACTGCCGCTTGTTATAAGATTTTGCTTAAACTAGTTTTATATGAAATCGAACTACAAAATTTCGTGAAGATCGATCTATAATTGATAAGAGGTCCACTCTGAGAATAAACTTTAAAATGCCTTAAAACTTAACGATTAATCGTCTTGTATTAAAATTTTGTCTTAAGGAGATATATAAAGACTAAATAAGACTACAAATCACACCGCCAAATTTCGTGAAGATCGGTCCATAACTTACCACAAGCCCCATATAAAACATACTCTCGGAAAATCACACCATAACATTTTGTCATCAGTCGATAATTTACGATAGGCTTCATATTAAGCCAATCCTCGAACAATACTTTTATACTAAAGTGTGGTTAAATTTTAAGGGCCGATGTTGATTTTGAATAAAACACAAATTATTAAGGAAATTATTGTCATTTATTTTTATTATGATAATATTGGTATGGTTCAATTAGGTATTGAACAAAATGGCGGGCAAAGGGCCGCCGCGACCTCGGCGGCACACCTCCATCCGATGGTCCAAATTTTCGATGACGCTGAGGCAAAATTGAGGTTCTATGCCGTTATTGTACCGAATTTTCTCATCCTTTAGCTCTTGAATTATTGCTGGCTTATCAACGTACATTTTTTCTTTCAAATAAATCCAAAGACAGAAGTCCAACGGTGTCAAATCACATAATCTTGGTGGCCAATTAACATCGCCACGACGTGAGACAACAGTGGCACCGACCTGTTGAAACCAAATATCGTCCACATCCATTTCTTCCAATTCGGGCTATAAAGAGTTCGGCCCCATTTTGGAAAAAATACGGCCCGGTGATGCCGCCAGCGCATAAATGTACCAAACAGTCTCTCTTTTTGGGTGCATTGGTTTTTCGATAATCACTCTTGGATTATCATTCGCCCAAATGCGGCAATTCTGCTTGTTGACGAATCCACTGAGGTGAAAATGTGCCTAATCACTGAAGATGATTTTCACGATATGATTTTGATTTGAACGCGCATTTTCATAATAAGCCTGAATAACTTTAACGCGTTGCTCGATTGTGTATCTTTCCTTGGTTTAAGTTGAGTAAAGGCTTCGTTACTCTTTACGTAAATGTTGCGGTCGACTTCAATGGTTGCTAGTTACTAAAAATACGTAAACGTATCATAAGTTCTTGAAGTGTGTTAAAAAAAACAAAGAAATGAAATAACAAATTTTGTTTTTTTTTTGATTTTGCACACAGTGTTGCTTTAAAGCATGTTCTTAATGTTCTTGTTTGAAATCGCCAATACATATCGATATCGACGCTTTTCTAAAAAAGAAGTAGAAAAGTAGAATATATGTACATATGTTTATTTACAGATATGTTTGTATGTACAGAACTAAAAAATGCTATAACATAAAAACTTTTGATATAGTTTTTTGCATTTAAGCACATAGTTAAGGAGTTATGGACCAAACATTTTTTAAGACTTTATTAATATCTATTTAAGTACAAATTTGATCTCACTTATATGGGTATCAGTAAAAAGTGCTACTAAATCCTCGCCTATATATCTGTATACACGGTGTTCATTTCCGGATATGCCCGGGGACAAACCATCAAAATTACTGCAAAAAATGTGTTCACAAAAAAGTACCAAAAGTACGAATTTTTACCCTGTTTGCCCTTAAATGTACTTTATTGGTTTGCTACCTTTATGTGAAAGAAAATAGGTTTCAATTTTGCGCAAAATTATTTTGAAAAAAAAAAGAAAACGTGTTTACAAAAAGTACGAATTTTTACCGTTTTGTGCCTAGAATTTAGTATTTGTTATATAGTGATAGTTTTAGCATGAAATTATTAATAGCCTCTTTCCGATGTTCGAAAGAATTCTTTCGCACATCGGAAATAGGCCGTAAACTTTTCAAATTTTGCAGTATAAATAAGCTAAATTAAACTATCCCAGTGTAGGGATAATAATAACAAAAAAAAAAAAAAAAAAAAAAAAAAAAAAAAAAAAAAAAAAAAAAAAAAAAAAACTTTTATGCGACATAGTAAAACTCATTCAAACATCGCCAAAATATTTGGAGCAAAGTTTTACCTCGTTTTATCCCTTTAAGTTAAAATTTTCAAACCAATATCCCTAATGGTAGCTTAAGCCTAAAAAAAAAAAAATTAACTTTTAAAATATTTTAAATATTTTATAATCAGAGCAACCGAAAATATTCAATTGCATGTTTTTTCTTCTACGACCAATGAAAACAGAAGCAATATTTTTATCGGTTAAAGAGCTTTTTATGATTTGTTAGTGAATAATTTGCATATTTACTCCACTTCTGCATTTTTGTTGCACCTTTTTTGTTTACAGAGCATTTTTAAAGTTTATATCACATATTTCACGCTCTTGAAGAATATTTTAATGCCTGTTCAGAGAATAAGGCAAAAATTGGTTGAAATTCTGGTTAACAGATGAATTTTTCTGTTGCCTTAATTCTGCCATCTACATTTCATTTTTACTTCACAATTGTAAGCCAAAGCAAATATATAGAAATCTAGGTGCATCTTTTAAAAGGCCGATTGACCCAGAAACAATTTTTAAAGAGATATTTTCATATCCGCCCGTCCGTCTGGTTGGTGGTCTGTCCATGTTAACCTTGTGCGCAAAGTACAAGTTGCAATATTGTAGATAATTTGATCAAATTTGGTTAATACGTTTTAATTATCATAAGGACGAAGCCTATGTAAATTCTGAGAACGGTCTATAATATCCCAGTCCCCTTACAAACTTCTTTTCGTAATGGACTCTTTGTTTTCATAAGCCATTAAATTATGTTCGGACTTAGATTAAATTAGGCCCAAAATACGTTAATGCAAACCAAATTTTGTTGAATTTAAACATAAAGCTTCCAATTAGATATCACTCCTAAAAATGTTTAAGCTAGTTTATCCCTTTAAATGTTAATATTAGTACAAAATTTAGCGACCTTTAATTCAATTAAGACAAAATATATCATAAATATATTTGGTGTATCTAGATAATATTAGGCACAAATAACTCTTATATGAATCTTAACCTGATAACATAACTTTATTCTGGTGAGGCCATTTGTCCCCATCGGTTGCAAATAGGGTTCAGTATCAAAAATACTGATGGGCTTTACCGACTATAATTTTTTATTTTATTATTTTTTTAAGCAATTATTAAATTGTTGAATATTTAGCTTTCAAATAAGCAACATTTTGTTTTTTGGGGCCTATTTTTTAACAGTTTTTAGTGCATTTTTAGATCATATTTTCTAATGAAATTAACAAAAAACTTATTAAGAAATTTTTTACTAAGCTAATTTTCTACATTGATCGAACTTTATATATATATAAGCAAACTTAATTCTAAAAGAGGGTTATAAAAGGAATAAATATATAAGAAAAAACAGAAGTAAAGCAAGAAACATGTAAATCAATTGAAAATAGATAAACATACACAACAGCAAATTTCGATCAATCAAGAAAAATACAATTTGGTTTAAAGATTGATTGACTGCCAGCCGTAGTCAATGACGGTGGGTTTTAACTGGCAAAGATTTCTAATGAGATAGTGTGGTTACTATTGAAACATGTAAAATCCACCTGTCCGTGGGTTCCATCCCAGCTTCAGTCAAGAATGAAAAATTACCAATAAATTTTTATTTATTTCATATTGTAAATTCCTTTCTTCATTAAAAATTATTTAATGAAAATTAAATTCAATGAACTTAAGCCTAATTAAAAATATCTGAATTTGGATTAAAAACCATTAACAGTTCAATAAAATAACCACAATACTAATTATTGTTAACAGCTAAGGCACAAGCTATGTTTACATTTGTCCTTCAAGTTGTGCTGAAAAAAGGTCAACAAGAAAAAGAAAGACAAAAACATGAAAAACAAAAATGTTCTTTGGATTTCAAGAAGAATTCTTGACAAAAAGTACGAAAAAACTGAAGTTAGGAAGAACATGTAAATCAATTAAAATTGATAATCATTCATTCAAAAGCAAATTTCGATCAACCAAGGTGAAATACCATTTGGTTTAATGATTGATGTTTGACTGTTGATGTCATCCGGCTTCAATAGCCGAGTGAGTAAAACGGCAAACCCCACTGACGAGATTGTGTGGTTACAATCGAAACTAGTATGGGCAACCTGGTCATGAAAGCCTGGGTTCAAATCTCAGCGTAGTCAAGAATGAAAAATTATCAATAAAATTTTAATTAATTTCATGTTGTTAAATTCCTGTCTTCATAAAAATAATTTAATGAAAATTAAATTCAATGAACTTAAGCCTAATTAAAAAATATCTAAATTTGAACTAAAAACCATTAACAGTTCAATAAAATAACCACAATACTAATATTGAAAATTAAATTTGATAAACATAAGCCTGAATAAAATATAAACATTTATACATATATAAATATAAAATATATATAATATACCTATATACATCGGGCGATTTATCATGAAGTTTGATTTATAATTTAAAATAAAACGTATAAATTTAAAAGTGATCTTGAAGTTTTTATTATCGGTTAAAAGAACAATTAATGGCATTTACTGAAAATGACATCATGTAAATGTTGGCTATGATTAAGTCTGAGGAGGTCCATTCGGAAGGTCCAGTTGATGTTTATGATTTACATGTAAACTTGGTTGCATTACTTTCAGTATTGCTGTCCTTGCAGTGTTGTTGTACTGAGGCAATTAAACGAACGAAATTTAGGTGACATCTTATCTTGGGAGTTTAATTTTTAAGGCAATTACCCGAACTGGGTAATTAAGCGTATGGCTATTAAACGTTGATTTTGGTTTGAAAAATGAAAGAAAAAAAACAGGGATTTAAAACTCAAGATAATTAAGTTGGTTATACTGTATTTGTTATGTGCAAAAAAACGCAAAGTAATAGTCATTAAAATAAAAAAAAAAAAAATAAACCAATTTATACTTGTAACGTTCGGTGAGTGGTATAAAAAAACAACAACAAGGGATTTTATGAAAAAAGTTAGAGGCAGTCGTGGTTTTTTGCTTATATCTCAGACATATATGGACCGATCTGAATTTTCAATTTAAAGGAGCAGAAATGACAGAAATATATGTGTAATACCAAAACCCCATTATATCTTCGGAAGACCCAATTCATAAGGATCCAGAGTAGATATATGTATATATGCTTAATAGGGTCTAAGGCTGGTTTTTTGAGATCTCGGTTAAACTAGGTTTAGTTAATCCGAAAACCGATTTGTGCCGCCATTACCAAGTTTGTATACAAAATGTTGACAGAACAGCTAAAAATTTTTGCTTAAAATGTTTGCCGTTAATGAAATAATAAAAAAAAATCACATTTCGCTGGAAAAATCCGAGTGTCTGAGTATGTTAAACTAAGTTTAAACTTTGTCCACATCTCCATAACCCGGGCTAAGACCAATGTTGTAGAGAAAAACATTTTATAAATTTTAATAAAACATCAAAAGTATACATTTCGAAGCAGTTAAAATAGTTTAAATTCATAATGTTGATGATATCATGCAAGTTTTTCTTTAGGCACTGTATATGCATATAAGAGAGTTTCTGTTAATGAATTTTTCGTTTAAAAGCACCAAAAGACATGGAAAAATTAAAATGAAAGTAAGCGAAGTGTAACAAAAAACGATCATATTTTAAATAACTGCATCATCTCATTGCGACTACCAGCGTTGCCAAATGTGCAGATTTATCTGCATTTTGCAGTTTTTCTAAGCATTAAACAGTTTTGAAGTATTTTGTTAAATAAATAAGTTTTTTTTGTAAATTGTGCAGATTTTGCAGTTTTTGCATTATGATTTTTTAATTAAAATTTTGTTATATTGTTTTTATTTCTTATGCCTTAATCTTAACTAATTTTCTTAACACATACTCGTATAACAGAGGCAAGCTTTAAGAGCCAAACAAAAAACACAAACGGCTTGGGAAACACGCACTTTCCGTTAACAAATAAACCACCCAAACCTTATTAATTATTTTTCAATAAATTCTAATAAAATACTTTTATTCTTTTATATTTTTATGTTTTTTCGTTTTCTTCTTGACTCTGCAAAATTTTCAATTAAATGATTAAATTAAGCATTAGGTACTGCAAGTAGTTTGGAAAATATACAACATTTCGATTTTTCTACAAACGTGTTTTAATCGTCATACACCCCAATTAACAACGCAAGAAGATTGAACAAATGTACAATGTTGACGTTTGCCAAGCCGTTTAAGAAGTTTATTTGGCTTTTTTGAAAGTTTATTTATTTCCCTGTTTACATTTTATGATTTTTGATATTTCTTTTTAAAGTTGCATTTGACTTTACATTGTAAATTATTTATTGCAGCAATTTTTCATGTATGTTCACTTGACAAATTGCAATTCTGAGCCCGAACTAAAATAAATTTTTTATTAAATGAGGAAACAAAAAAAATTTGCAAGACTACATGTCCTTGTGCGCCCCTCTTAATTCCACTCTCTTCCATCGAGCCTACAAAGTAACAATATTCGTCAGTATTATATTGCATTTGTTTCTGTATTACACGCATGTTAAAAAAAATGAAGTAAATTATATATTTTTATTTTGTCAATTTTTATGCGCAGCTTTTTTTTTTTTTTTTTTGTTAGATTCAGTTTTTTTCTTCTTAAGATGCAGTTATTTTCTAAAAAATTATGGCAACACTGGTGATTACTAATAGTTTGTAGTGTTACGAACAAAAGCGACATCGTAACAATTACATTAAAAAAATTCAGATCCTAAACTTCAGTTAAATTAATATACCATTTTTGTTTATTTTATTCATGTTTTTTTAATCAATCAGTTTTATCTTTTTTGAGACTTTCTCCAATGATCAATTGATTAATAAGTTTCAATAAGGTCACCAAGTAGAGATTTTTAAAAACAGATTTCTTCCATTACCTTCATTCAAGGTAAACTTAATAGAAAAATCTTCATAAATACAAAAAAAAATTGTAATTTATTTTCGAAGTAGAAATGATCCAATTAATTTGTTATGATTATTTTCTTATCGAATTGAATCGTGCAACTAAGTTTCTATTGTACTTCTTTTCAAAGCTACAACTTAATTTACATATTTTACAAATATTGATACCAACAACATAAAAAACGATATTTTTAGATACAAGTCTCTAATTCTATAAATTGATTGTAAATATATATAAATATAGATCGAACTATTTAAATAAACACAACACAATTGGGAAAAAATAGAACAGCCACCATTAACAAAATGTAAATGTAAGAAAAGTGCTTATTCTTATTCTTTTTTGTATTTCTACTCCACATAAAGAAAACAATGTAAATTCGTAAAAGTATGTGAGTTAAATAAACACAACAAGAAAAGAAGTCGAAAAACAATAATTGTAAAAACCACTTACTAAAATTTTAAATAAATATTACATTGTGTTGAAAAAAACTCTCACTGCTACAAAAAAAAAAAAAAAAAAAATGGAAATAAGTGAACACTTTGGAACTGAAATTATAACACTTGCAAATTATAAAAAACAAAAAAATTTTAAAGCTAAAATTTAGATTGAGATGTTGGTAAATGTTGGAGAGACTTATTTATTTATTAAGACCATGTAAAAAAAAACTAAGGCAAAATTCTCTTTTACTTAAAAACGTCCATTTAGACGTCTATCCAGGAAATGTAAAACTATAGTAAAGAATTTTCTGTCTATACATTTAGTGGCATTATGCATAAATTAAAATTAACCCTTTGGGGGAAAATTTAAGAATTTATAAAACTTTATAGTACGGATACATCACTAACAGTCGTATTTATAAAAAAATCTGAGTTCAGGTTTTAGATATATTTTAGTTAAAAACATTTTAAGGCTAAAAAAGCTCTTTTTTAAATTCGTATTCGTAATCAAAATTTTAACTAATAAACGTTTTAACGTATTTTTAATTGGATGGTTGCAGCCCTATCTCTTTTATTAGTCACTTAAACGGTAATGATGCAAAACAGTGGTTATTTAGTTAAACTCGTACTCTTATCTATAATTGGTTTTTTGTAGTTTGTGAGAAAAAATGTTTTTTTTATAAATTAATAATTGTATAATTTCTCTATTAATAAAAAAAATAAAAAGAGCTCAAAAATTATTTAGTAAAAGTGCAATTTAGATGATAATTTTATTGTTGATAAATAAAAGTATTAAAATAACGAGTTTTATTTTATTTGTTTTGATCGTTTATACATCACTAGTTAATTTTTTACAATTGAAATTATTTAGTGCTTTTATTTGTGAAATCCAAAAATATATGTATAAATAACATATTTTGGAATTTCATTATTATAAAAAATATAATAATAATTTGATTTGCCTTTTAATAGATTCTGATGTATTACATCAACACAAATGTCCACAACAAAGCTTGGAATCTTTCGACCAAAATTAGCGATTTTTTTTACTAAACCAAAAGGTCATATCTACAAAAGATTATCAGCCGTATTCATAACAAGAAGTTAGCCACAGTTTGTACACTACGTACAACGAGCTGCCAACTAGAATGCCGATTAAGCTTAGCAGCTTGTTAGCATAGAGTTTTTTAATAAAAAATTTTATCCGTCTGCTAACTTTTACTCTGAACTCTGAATATTAATGTTGCCACATTATAATACTCAAAAATGCAACATGTTTTGCCTTAATCATCGCTGGTTTTGTCATTTCATTTCATTTTTTTTTTATTTTCCCTCTTTATATAAAAATTTGAAATGTTTTTAAATTAAAATATATTTAAAAAAGGACTCTAAACTAAAAAAAACCGCGTATTAAAAAACAAACAAAATTATTCAACATAAAACGGCTGTTTATCACAAGTTGGCAAACGTTTGGCAGCTTGTTGACAAGAGTTTAGCAAATCGTTAGCCAGAGTTTGGTAAGTGTATTATGAATAAACTTTGTGCTAACTTCATGCCAAATTTTCGTTATGAATACGGCTGTATATGATTAGCGCTTAAAGACTTAACTTTCTGTTTGCATACTATGAAACATTGTCAATTGTCCAAACAACTGGTAGGTTTTACAGGAAAAATTTATTATAAACAGTTCAGGGCAATTTGTCATTTTAAATAGTTGTTTGCTTCTCCTGTAAAATTTTCAAAATGTTAGACAGGACCTTTTGCGTTTTAGGTAACGATATGTTATTCTTAAAAATTTAAAATGATTTTAAAATTTTCTTTATATTATTGTAATATTCTTCATATTTTACAACCATATATAACACATTTTCTGTCGCTTTTCTATTTATTCTAAGGACCTTTTCTGTGTTCCTCATAGGGTCCGCTTTTTTCTATACCCTTCAACATAGCAGAGTGGGACCCCCTTTAACTTTTTAATTTATTTTCGTAAATCTATAAAACTTAGTACGTGTTTGAAGAAGCTCAAGGTCGAAATACTAACGTTTCAAAAATGTTGCCATCCAAATAAAAACGCCGCTCATTACGCGTCGTTTGTTGTCCAATATTTTTCGTGTTTCTCATACATTAAAAAGTTTGAAAACATGGTTGTCAAACTCATAGTCCTTACTTCTGAGCCTTTATATTACACTGTGGAAAGGCATGTCAACCTCTAAAAAACTCCCAAAAATTACTCAGCTAACCAAACTTTTAACTTTTTTATTGTTGGAATATTTTTTCTTAGAAAACGTTATATACCAGAAATTTTAGATTGACAATACGGTCAACATTATCAAAAACAAGTAAGAGTGCTATATTTGGATATGGCGAATCTTATGTACCCTTCACCATGGTGCGAAAAGAACAGCAGTTTATAAAAATACCGTTTTTTGGATATAAATAAATTTATTTTGTGCCACGCTCACTTCTCAACTCCCGCCCACATTTTGTTGGATGTTGTGTATTGATAATAGGGTATTAATTACTGATTAAAGGGTAACCGATTAATAAATATCCGAATAACTGATAGCTTAATTTAAAATTTGCTATTTTCGATTAACGAATAAACCGGTTAATTTCAGTCGATTAACCGATGTTAGAAAATTTTTAATTTTTTGTAGTTTTATAACATATTTTTGTGTTTTTAATTATGTATTGAGGCGAAACACGCATATATGTATAAAAGGTATGTGTCTGGAAAATATTTGTTCATGCAAACAAATAAAGTGTTCTGTACTTTTTATATGTAGGCGTTTAGGTATTTGTTTCTCCTCATATCAATTCTTTTACAGAATTAAACAAAACAATTAGAAGTGTTGAAAATTTAAAAAAATTAAAACAGTACTCTAATGACATAATGGAAGATTTTATATGTTTAGAGAAATCCAGGAAAACGACTGAGAAATAAGATATTAATATCGATTTCTCCAACATCTACGATACGTGAAATAATTTTTTTTTATTGAAATAACCAGGGCTGTGGAGTCAGATTCGGAGTTGAAGAGTCGGAGTTGAGGTTTTTGTACCGGAGTCGGAGTCGGAGTTGCAGTACCCAAAAAAACGCGCGACTCCGACTCCAAGATTTTTCGGCATAAAAAATTAAAAAAAAATTCTAATATTTTCCAATATAAAAATTCTTCGAAATTGGCGATGCAATATTTTGCAGATCAATATGAATAAGTAGATTTTAATTTATTTTATGAGAAATAGTTGATTCAAGTACTTTACTATTTAAGTATATTTAGGTATATTTTTTATACGTGCGGGAAAAAGTCTAAATTACATTAGCAAATTAGACTTATACTCAGTTATTGATCTAGTTGAAAAAGATGTGTGATTTTTTAAATAATTTACTGATGCTAAAAAATGTTAATGACAGGAATTGCCAATAATTTTAATATCAGAATTTTTTAACCATCAACGCTGAAATATTTTCAACATTGTACAGAATAAGTCTTGCTATAGCGCATAAATACTAGTATGTATTAGAAATATTGTGATGTAAAATTATTTCTCTTTTGTGTAGAAACATCTTTATCGGCCTGCCTTTAATTCCTACCATAACACTCATGTTTTTCTTATGCACATTACGCGGGGATTCCCATAATTCGTTTAATAAGGATGTTTCTACACAAAAGAGAAATAATTTTACGTCTCATTCATTTCGCATCACGGTTAGAGTAGGAGTCGGAGTCGTGAGTCGGAGTCGCACTTAAAAAATTTCAGCGTTTGGAGTCGGAGTCGGAGTTAGTACTTTTTTCGGACGAATCCACAGCCCTGGAAATAACTAATTAATGATTTCACAGTAAATTTTTTAATTAATAGACAATATGTATTAATTAAAAAATATGTATTACATATTTGTGAATTATTTTTTTGTTTCCTAGTTTTAGTTAAAAAATTGATAGATTTGTTTTGTTATTGTTTTTATTTTTACAAATAAGCTTCAAATAATTAATAATTTATGCATTTTTATGTACTGAAATTACTTAGTTTATAAGAAGTCTGTATTAATCGGTTAACCGATCAATAACAAAATCAACCGGATATTAACCGATTAAACCAAAACCTCGGTTAATTAATGGAGCGATTAAGCGATTAAAGCAAAAGCCCGATTAATGAATACCCTAATTGATAACCAATATATGTGTACCTTAATTGGAATTGGAATTCTGGCTCTTGCCGTTCTATATATAGTTTATATATTCAGGCTCCTTATGAGGAGCAAAGTGGACTTAACGATGTCCGTCTTTCTGTCTCTATGTTAAAAAAGGTTTTCTGAAGACCACAGATATGATGCAGACTAGGTTGTTTTATATTAATGTCACACATTGCAATTTTTGCTATTGCAATTTTGCCTGATCGGTCCACATATGAGAAAAAACCGCGACTGCATGTAATTTTACCCATAAATCCCGTTTTGTGGTTTTTAATTTTTTTATGTATATCTGGAGAACGGCAAGAGCCAAACGGCCATATTCATAAAAAGTTCATATTTTAAGCTAAAAGTATGTTATAACTATCAAACGATTGTTGTCTAATAAACCTTTTATAAAAATTTGTATTCATAAATTTACATTAACAGCTTTTTAACTATTAATTGTTTATAGCGATTTTGTGTTTCAGTATGGCAACTTTATTTACGTTTTGTTGGTTTTTATTGCTAGTGATGCATGAAACTTCTATTCTGTTCACATGATATTCTATAATTAATATATTTTTTTCTAATTTAAGATCTTAAAAATTATTCTTATAAAATAAAAATGTATATTATTTTAGTTTCTGAACAGGATTTAGCCGAAAGGTATTAAAAAATACTTTTTTTTATATGTATACGATAAGAAAGTAATCGAATAAAAGGTTTGTTTACTTTTTATTGACATCACTATCATAATGATATGTTAATTAAATTTTTTTTTATATTTTTGATCAACAATTCTTTGTGCAAAAGCTAAAAAAAAAACTAATTGCAATAACTTAATAAATAATTAAAAACAATATATGCATTTACCCCTTTTTTAAAATATTGACCAACATAAATTTAAATTGGTTGTCTAAAGTAAAAAAAAAAACTAAAAAATAAGACATTGTTTCCATTATATTTAAACATATTGCCCAAAAATAATATCATAAAATTCAAACATTTATTAAAATGTAATTTTATTATTGGTTTAAGGAAGGGTAAATCCAACAAAAAATTTTCTTACTTTATGAATGGTTTATTAAAGGTTTAATAGACAATTTTTCGTTTATGAATACAACTTTATCACTTTTTGCTTATAACCGGTCAATTAATCATAAATAAATTTTTATGAATACGGCTGAAAGTTTATAGATAATGTAGAAGCATCTTGGTAACCAGAACGCAACATCCGACAAAATGTGGGCAGAATTGGATTTGTTCATATCTAACTAATGGTATTTATATATCTTTCTGTTCGTATCACACCTTGGTGAAGAGTAGTTAAGATTCGTCATAGCCACATAAATCACTCACGCTGGTTTTTAGTATCTTTCTATTATCCTTAGAAATTTAATATACACTTGATTTTAAATAAAAAATATACATAATAATTTCATATTTTTATCTGACACATAAAATCTCTTCTTTTAAAGTGTTAAGAGTATTTAATATTTATGCAGAATAAAATCAGCCAGTTTTCTGATATGATATCTCCCATTGTTAAAATTGGCGTTACTTTTTATTCTGTCCAGAGTACTAAAACATACGTACATACATACATCTGTATTTTTAAAATACAAAGTATTTGTATGGTTGGATGTGGTTGTAAACATTTCTTAATATATGTAGAAAAGAAAATCAAAAGGAATAAAATGAAATGTAAAATAAAACAACTTAAAAATTTGTATCATCATTAAAAAGTAGACTTATTGCAATTGTTGATTGTTTGTGCAGCGGCAGCAACAGCATCATCAGTACCAGAGCATCAGCTTGATGTATTTGGGCAACAATCCAAATGCATTTCATTATAAACACTGAGCAACAGCATGAAGGGAATTAAAAGACGAAGTAAGGGAAAAAAAACGACTGCAAGAAAAAAAGTCCAATAGAATTTCTTAAGAAATATTATAAATTTGAAACTAAGAATGAGTATTATTGTTAAGAAATTAATTCAGATTTCTATTTGTTTTTTCATTAGAAAGATTTTCATTTCCTTGCAACAAAAAACATATGTCATTTGTATGTGGCCACATGTGGAAAATATAAAAAGAGTAACAACACAACAACAAAAATGTAGACAGACGACCACATATGTTTAGTAGACAAGACAAAATGGACGTGATTTGTTATAAAAGTCTTAACACGACATTGAAGTTTAGTGTCGACGACTATTTTTGTACAAGGGAAATTTTAAACAGATACCATCTACATTCATACAAAAAGAAAAAAAAAATACAATCTTGATAAAATTGCTAACAAGAAGAAAAACCGGCTGATAACATTTCAAGTGCAAGAGCAATAATAATGCATTAAATTTTAAATATAGATATTTTTCTTCTTCAAAATTTCCACTTTTGAAAATTGTTTTGTTTCAATTAAAACCACAATATTTATCCTTGTACAAGCACACTTACCTACATACATTGTTATTCAATTTCAATATGAAAAGATTAAATTGTTTTACTATTTAATTCTCTTAAAAAAAATCAAAACATTCACATGTCATTAACACTCTTAAAAAATCTCAACGTTTGTTTGACTATAATTTTAAGTATTTTATATTTAATTTGACTCAAAATTATGTTGGCTCATAAAACATTTTACAAAATAGGTCAACCATTAATAAGTTTTGTTCCATTTTTAAATGTTGCATCGCACAGCCACAACTAAGACATTAATTGCCGGCAAGTTTATGCTCTTAAATGCACCGATTCTTTTCACCTCTCGTTGATAAATCAATTTTTGAGTACACAAATGCATTTCTGTAGGTATATTTTTTTTTATTGTTTTAGTTTTATTTAATTGTTTAAATATTTAACAGAGTTAAAGAGGAAAGAACATATGGGTCAGAATTTATGAAAAAGGGAAGAATACTACAAATAGTTTAAGACATGGTCGAAAATTAGATGCACACTACAATGTTCTTAAATACACAAAATTGTCAAAACATATATCCATTAGAACGAATTGCAGCAAAAAATTAATAAATGTATCAGTTTTCGAATCATGCCGGGCTACTGTGGATCTAAAGTTAAAGCCTTTTTTGATTCTAACAGGATGGCGCAACTTGCCACTCAGCCAATAAAGAATTGTTATTTATTTTTTTGCAAGACTAATCTACAGAAGAGTTAATGCTACATAACGGAGATTCGGCAGATAAAGAAATTGAAAAATCACTTGAGATCATTGCTGACCAAAGATCCTATCTGTTACCAAGGGAGTCAGTGGCCCCGGTGAGGACCACGTGGTGGCTGTAGTCTGGACCCTAAGTCGCGCGAAGGGAAATCTGCTGTTGCTATTCAACAGATTCTGCCGACTACACGTTAAGAACACCTTGAGATTAGGCCAACAAGCCAAGTGATTAAGCAAATACTATTTTCTTCTCATAACGGACTTGTTAAATAATGGCCACCTAGGTAAGAGCCTTTTTTAACATTAGGCAAAGGCCAAATGCTTTACGAAAATATCAAGTACGATGCAAACATTTGCCAATACTACTGGTGTTACTCGCTTATACAATTTTAAATACTTTAGCCCGTTTCTGTATTTCTTTTATCGTAAGATTTTCGGCACGTAATGAGTGAATTGCAACATAAACAGTGTAAAATGAAACAGAAAATGGGTTTTCTCACAAATTCTTAATTTTTCGAGAATTATATGTCATTTAAATAATTTTCCAGCAATTATTGGAAGAATGTGAGAAAAAGTGTTTCCGTAAAAATATTTTGGGAAAAGTTTCTCGCAAGAACTATTCAAATAACGGCCCTTATCACAATCTATGATTAAATGTTAATTGAAACATTAACCGTAAGTTAGCAAAATTTGCTTTTCATAATCTACGATTAACACGTAACCGAAACTATTTAACGAAAAAGTTGTTGTTTAATATAACCGAAGAAAATATCCCGATTAAGTTTTTGATAAAATAAAAATCAAAAGAAAATGGAAAAATAGCAATAGAAATTTTCATTTAAACAACATTTTTTTAAGTAGTGTAAAAACGTGAATAAAAAATATTCTTAATAATTGGAGCCCTTATTATTTCACGGTATATCTCGAAAAATATTAAAAAGCTTGTGAAATTATTGTATGTTTAACGCAAATCCAATATGTACATTTTACTTCGGACTTGGTTCGTTTCAAAAAACACACTTCCATTATGATAAATATGACCCTTAATCCAAAAATCATTAAACTGTATGATTATAAATACTCCTTAAAATAATTAAGAATTAAAGGTCCTTTCAATGAAATAAGATTAAATTTTTATCATTATTATTTTCTTTTACAAAAAAGTTGGGCTATTGAATTTTTCTACAGACGTACATACATACATACATACATACATACATACATACATACATACATACATACAAACATACATACATACATACATACAAACATACATACATACATACATACATACATACATACATACATACATGCATACATACATACATACATACATACATACATACATACATACATACAAACATACATACATACATACAAACATACATACATACATACATACATACATACATACATACATACATGCATACATACATACATACATACATACATACATACATACATACATGCATACATACATACATACATACATACATACATACATACATACATACATACTACATATGAATACATATGTATCTTTTGATCAAATATGTTCATATGTTCGTAAAGTAAAGCTCCTTAATCAAAAAACAAACACTTTTTTTATGATATTTAAATTTATAAAAAAACATTTACAACTGAAGATCAAATTTTGGTTTTTCATTACACGATTTTCCGTAAACAAACGGTGATAGTATTGCCATCGAAAGTTTCTGTTATGTAACCGAAAGATGGTGAAACAGAAACCCTTAACCGTTGGTTAAAAAGTGTTTGTTAACCTAACCGACAGTTTGTTAATTTTCTTGTTAAATTAATTTAATTATATATTGTGAAGACATATTTTAATTTGGTGCGAGAATAACAAAATTTCAAAAAATATAGATATTTAAAGTTTAATATTTTAAATATGAATTTAATAAAAATATGCTTAATGCAGTTGGCTATGCATTAAATATAAACGTTTTATGCATTGATAAACTTATTTAGTAGAGCTCATTGATTGTTTTTTGTAAATAAATTTATATTTTACATCGTTTTGTATTGGGCGGGAATTCCCGGGATTCGATTCCCATTCCGCGAAAGAAAAACTCTATAAAAACCCAACACATCTGTTTCATTCGCACCACAATTTCTTTTTATTCCATGTGTAACCCAAAAAAAAAAATGTATCTAAAAATTAAAATTACTTAAAACTTTTCTTTTGCACAAATGCTTTTTCTATACTCGTGGGCTGAAATTTAAATGCAAATCTAAAAATACTCGTATCTAATAAAATTAAAAAAGGAGTCGAAGAAAATAGCCAACACACTGAAATATAAACAGTTTAAAATGTGCTTTTGGTTTTGTCGTTTATTTTGCCAAAAACATATAATTCGTGCTGTACATATGAAATGCGAAATACTTTCGAGAATCCCTCAAATTTTAATTTGAGAAATTTATGTACACAGAAAAAATTATTAAAGTTGTTGGTTTTGCACCTATTACCAAAATGATTATATTGATTACTAAAAATTTTAAAATTTTGAAAAAATATTTTCAATAAATGATATTTTTAATTTTAATTAAAAAAGTGATCAAAAAACTTTGCCATTTCAAACAATGTGTTAATTTATTTAAATAAATATTGACAATTCCCAACAACAATTCTACATGTTTAAATTATTTTATTTTAAACGAAAAAAGTCAATTAAGACTTTTTGTTCTTCAATTAAAATTTTAATTGAAAAGTTTTCCAAAACAACTAAAATATTAATTAAATCCAAATTAAATTTTAAATTTTCTTTCAACTAAAAAATAATTGATTCAATTATCACATTAATTAAATTTAAATACTTTTTAAACCATTTTTTTAATTGATCAAACATTTTTTTCTGTGTATTAAATTCAAGACAATTGTCGTCAATGCAACAACGTTGGAGTCAACCTAATTTTTGAGTGATAGAAAAGCTGCGGGCAAAAATATAAAAAAATTGTAAAGTTAAAGCAAAAGAAATACATATCGTCACCGAAAATGCAAAAGGGCGTAACAACAATTTTTATTGTTCTACAGAAGAAGCAAAAAACTTTACAAAATCAATAACTGAGTACTCTGCGTTTGAATTTCTTTAATAAAACAGCCATTTTCGATCGCAGGAATCTAACATTTTTTGTGAACATGTAATTTAATAAACCGAGCAAAAATCAATCAAAAACTCTGTTTCGAATTTTTTTGTTGTAACGCCCTTTTGCATTTAAGGTGACTATATACACGTACAAATATAAACATTAACTATCAGTTGTAACTGACAAAAATATATTGTTAACTGGAAGTTAAAATAATAGTCAGTTTTTAATAAGCTTGGTGAAATTGGCCGTTAAACTTTCAAAACGAATATTTTTTTTTTTAAACATAAAGAAATGTGTTTTTTTGTATCATTTTAGATATAAACCGGGAAGTATTGTGTTATTTCTATATCGAGTTTAAATTTTCATGATTAAAGTCAGCTTACGTTTAAGCTTGATATCGCGATTAATAAATTATTGCTTTAAGCCCTCATCTTTAGAACAAGTTAGTTAAAAACAAACATGGGCCTAAGAGAATAATTCACAAACCTTGGTTAAGTTCACAGGCTACACAAGCACACATGCAAATACAGTAGAAACCCGATAATTAGTAAACGCAAGGGACCAGCCATTTTAACGATTTACAGGGATTTTTGATTTAATGGGATTTCGGCTTAACGAGGTAAAAAACTACGAATTTGGGTGCGTCTACTAACTAACAAAAATATAAATGATGACCCTTTGTAAATCAAATAGCATACTGAGAACAAAAAAAAATAGAAACAAATATCCATAAAAAAAACTTAACGGTAAATTCAGCTTTACTTCCACAAATTACTGTGTACAAATATGCATGCGTACATATGTATATTATGGTTTAATGGTTGATTTCTTGCGTTGCATTACGAATTATAAGAGATTATCAACAGCCAATTACAATTTATAAGAGGTGTATTGAAAAAATATGAATTAACGAGGGAACCGAAATTTACAGAATTATTGCGATTTAATGCCATTTCTCAAGCGACCAACAATTTATTATACATTAATGAAATTTTCGATTTAACGAAGGACACACTTTCGGGACTCTATTTTATTAACAAAAATCTTAGCAAAGATGCATGAAAGACAGGTATGGAAATACGTATGAGATTTTGAAATGGTATTAAAGTCCTTAAACAATTATTTCTTATGTGGGATTGCAAGTAATAAACTTATTAAGGATGAACTTAAAGCTTAAGGCACAGAATTTAATGAATTTTATTACGAAGACGAGGGTGACACTGTCTTTATAACCAAAATATTAATTCAAAATTTGTGTTATATATTTTTTTCAAGTACAGGCATACGGAATTTTTTATGCAAAAACTTTAATCCGTACCTTGATAAATTTCATGCATGCATGCATGTGTTCTTGGTATATGATTAAGGGCCTTATTGTGTAAAACGCAAAACCAAACATTTCATTGAGAGCAAAAACAAATTCAAAAATATTTTATAATTTTGATGTTGCTTTCAAAGTAGCTAAAAAAAAGTAGTTCAGTCGGGAATTTCTCGATTTATTCCTTTTCGAACACTTCAAAATCTTTTAGTTGATTTCTAAACATAATTTGACTTTTTTTCTTGATCTTACAAGTAAAAATCCTAAAGAATTCCTAACGTTCGTTTTGTGTAACAACTTTTTAATACTCATATTTACAGCTCGAAAAGCAATTTCGTTAATTCAAAATTTTCTTTTCGTACTATGTCTTTTCCTAGAGAGCTTTTATTTTATTCCTACACTAATCTAGCGAAGGTCTACGCTTGTCTGTAGGAGACCAGAGTCTCTGGCGGGAACAGAACCCGCAACCCAGCTGCTGATAGATTAGGTCACTACCATCAAGCCAACCGGGGCACCCTACTAGTGGTTAAAAAATTACTTACATGTATTTCTTCGATGACTGTTTCTTCCAGACAAACAATTTTCAATAACAAATCTGACCACCATCCAAATGAAACATTTTCTTATTTCGCGAAGCATTAACGGTACCATTTAAAATTTAAGCTCACATTTATACGCCACGGAATAAGACAAAGGAATTTAAGTGAACGAATACTTTACAAATTTTATAAAAAAATATATATTACATTATCAAAGTTGTTTTTGGGAATACAAATATTTATTAAAAGATTTTGTTTGTTGTGCTTAATTCCCTCTTTTAATAATTGATAAAAAATACTGAAATTTATTGTTGGAGGATAAGCTGTTCCTATGCGCATTTCACTGGTTGCTTAGGCCAGATCGTCAGGAAACGTTCTCCTAAATAATTTTAGAAAAGCCAAAGCTATCAGCAAACAAGACTACAGAGGGAATGAGAATTACCTACAAACACTCAAAAAGTCTTTTTTGCAACGATATCAAAGCTTAAACAAAACACCAAACAATAAAACAGTGATGAGTTTTTATCTTTTCTTACATTTCCCACTACAATTAGTTAGAATTCTCCCAACATTAATTGTAGCTGTAAGTGGGTAAAGAAAAAACATATTAAAAACAAAAACAAAGTACTTTTATTGTTTTCGTAAGAAAACAAAATAAAAACAATTTGTCCGTTCAGTTTTTTATGCACGTGCACTTGCAAAAATTTATTATCAAAGTTGTTTTTGGGAACACAAATATTTATTAAAAGATTTTGTTTGTTGTGCTTAATTCCCTTTTTTAATAATTGATAAAAATACTGAAATTTATTGTTGGAGGATAAGCTGTTCCTATCGAGGTAAAACTATTAATAAGAGTGGATAAGTTTATTAAATCTATTTTTTTAACGCATAGAAGATTTCCATAAAGTTATAGTTGAGAAATTAGATGCTTATGTAAGTCTTTGAAAGAAAGGATTATATTGACCACTGCTGAAAATACCGCTAGGTGCGGCAACCATTTTTTGAAAAAGTTTCAAGACATTTGGTTCTATTTGTGCAATATAAAATTTTGAATCGGAGCAAGATGGTTCTATTTGCAATTAAAGTTTCCACATATAGGCTTTCTAAGTTAACTAGGTTCTATCAGCCAGTTGGAACCTTGTTAACTGAATCTCAAACCAAAATCGTGTAGTTTGAACCCAGTTATAAAAAAATATCTCAGAAGCTGTATGAGATACCAAAAACTGAGAAAGCCAATCGAAAGACCGTAGTCGATTCATAGCGATGCGATATATAACTCATTCAGATTGAATATTTTTGTTATAATGTCGCGAACTATCTACTAACTATTTTTATATCCTCCACCACCACTGTGGTGAATGAGGGTATACTAAGCTTGTCATTCCGTTAGAAACCTTTTTATTATACATCTGAGACCCCATAAAGTATATATATACTGGCTCCTTGAGTAATTCTAAGTCGATTTGGCCATGTGCATCTGTCTGCCCGTCTGTCCGTCTGTTGAAAACACGCTCACTTTCGAAAAACCCAAAAGAAAAGAAAAGACTTGGTCTCAAATTGCTTGAGGTTATCCTAAGCAGTTTAGGATTGAAATCCAGCAACATCGGTTTAGTAGGATCAGAACCATGAATCAAAATGTGGAACCACCACCTTAAAAAAATTGATAATTTTGATACAAAAACTAACGTAAATGGTGGAATAATGCACGGAATGACATACAATTTTACACGAATATGCTTTATATGACTGTTATATTTCTAATTAAATTTTTCATACTATTAAATTTCATGAAGATCGGTCCATAATTGACCATAAGCCCCATATAAAGCCTTCTCGCGGAAAACAGTTTAGAACGCCTAAAGCCGCAATAAATAACGCTAGCATACTAAAATTTTAACGTCACAGTTTTATAGGACCAGGAATCACACTGTACAATTTTTTGAAGATAGGTCCATAATTTTCACTAGGTCCCATATAAACCCTACTCCCGGAAAACCGTTTAGTACGCCTAAAACCGTAATAAATAATGCTATCAAATTGAAATTCGGGACATCGCAGTTTTATAGGACGAGAAATCACACTGCCAAATTTCGCGAAGATTGGTCTATAATTTACCCTAGGCCCCATATAAACCCTACTCTCGGAAAACAGTTTATTGCGCCTAAAACCAAGTAAAGCCCATTTTGGGAAAATAATTAAATTCGCCTAAAACTATCGCAGATATAGATACTGCAGTAAAATTTCTTACTTAAATTCATATGGCCAGAAAATTTTTTTGAAATTTACTGTTAACGCTAAAACGAATTATTCTAATTTATTTTTTGTAATACCAGAAATCAATCTTCAGAATATTGGGATGATTGGTCCATAATTTACCATAGGTCCAATATAAATTACCCTCCTAAAAATTATTTTAGTTCGGCTTAAACTTTTACGAATCATGATATTTTACTCAAGCCAGTTCAAAGTTTTAACAAGAAACGCACAACATTTTCTTATTGTCGTTCAATAATTTAATTCAGGTCTAAGCCGCAACTAATTTTAATGCTGACGTTCGGTTTTGTGAAGCTTAGTTAATAATATATATGTATTTATCATATAGAGCCCACTCCAGTCGGTGTAGGGTATCAAAGTTTCGGCACAGCCGAATATAGCACTCGAACTTGTTTGGTTTCTGTTTTATTAGTTTCGACTTCAGTTTTGATTTTTAAATATGCGCCATTATTATTTTTGTGCAAATAGAGCTATCTGCTTATATAAATGCTCGTTTTGCTGAAACTTTAATTTGTAAAGACTGTTATCATATTTGCGCGAATATCTGAAATTAATAAAGCTGGATTTAGAAGCTGTTTTTAAATAAACTTGTATAGTAAAGTTTAGTTATAACTTTTAGGCCCGTCTTCACAACTTACCGATAGTTAAATGTAGGATTTTATCGGCCGCATAAAAAATTTTCCATTATTAGAACTTTGTTTAAGTCTACCAGGTAGGATGAACCTTACTTTAACTTATTGCTAATTTAAGGTTAAAGTAAATTTGTAGTAATGGAACACTTTTTATATGGCCGATAAAATCCTACCTTTAGCTATCGGTAAGCCCTTAGAGTTAACAAAAAATAAAAAAAATTCGTTCTCCTGTTAAATTGATATTTTGCAGAAAGCACTGTTTAAATATAATCCCTATGATCCGTCTTGTTATAATTGAAATTGTTTGGAGCAAAGCATTAATTCATAGCAACGCGTGTACGACTAGTATAAAGAACTAGTTTTTCGCTAGCTAGGGTTGTATGAAACCATAAAATTGTTCCCGTTTTTTTCGTTGCTTATGTTCAGAGTCCTTAATGGAATACCTACAGAGAACGGTTACAAATAATATAAGTTCTAGCTACAGAGTTGCAATAAAATAGAAAAGATAAATTGTGATATTAATTTAAGTTGTGTGTTTAATTTAATTATATGTTAAATGTTTTATGTAAGCTGTGTAACATTCAATGTATAATTTAATGTGAAAAACTACTTAGTAATTACAACTCCTGAAGATGTCAACAAATAATTGACGAAACGTTGAGAGAAACATGTAAAAAAGGTTTTTTATTTACATTAATACATTAGGCCCAATTAGCTTAACAAAAACTTATATATAATATCTAAACAACTTGGACAAAAAAATAACAAACATACGACAATTATTAGCACATTCTTGTAAAAGAAATAGTTATTTACCTCGTCTTCGTAGTAACATTCTAATTGCCGCTTATCATTTAAAGATTATCGCAACTACATATACTTAACTATATAAAAGATCTCTTAGAATCAAAGGGACAACAATTTACATGCTAGTTATAGCCATAGAGCTGATTTTGACACCCATATTAAGAGCTGATTCAATCATAATATGGTTGTGGTAATTATGTGTATTATTGTGTAAAGCTATTATTTTTTAAATTAAAGCACGTGCTTTTAAAATTATATTCGGCTTCCACAATAACACCTTGTTGTTGCTCATTTCAAAATTAATCTCTGAATGAATTTTTGCAAAGAGAAGAAGATTTTTTTAGCGGCAAAGTTTTTACAAAAAGCGGTTTCTAGAGGTGATACAGCTTCATTCATTCTAACGATACTATTTAATAATCTAATGTAATATTCCTTTAACACATTCTGGAGCTAGTTCGTGACTTTTGCGAGAATAATACGTTTTATAAGTAATTTTTTTTTGTTTATAAATCTGCACATTTGTTTACCTTAAAAAAAAAAAGTATATTTATGTATATATACTACATACATATTTTTAAGTTTTGGTCTAGGATCTTTCTGTCTTTAATAAAAATTCCCCATAAACATTTTTTGACCCTGTGATAATTTTTTAATGCATTTTTATACGACAATGCGGTCAAATATTTTTTAGTTTTTTGTTCGCTTTTTTTTTTTTTTTTTTTGTTTTGCAAAGTTCATTGTCAACCTCTGAAGTTTAAGGGCCACAAATATCTTTTCCCCAAAGAATTGCTTTTCTTTTTGTTTCAACGCTTGTAGCTTGTTGTTATTTTTTCAGATTTTGTTGCTGTGGGCTTCATGCACAACAATAAATGCGGTAGAAATGCGTTCATTGACCAAACAATTTTCTTTTATTTTTACAATGTGTACAATATGCACATAGAATATGTACCGTATTTATTATTACAAACATATTGAATCTTATATTTGGCTAGAGTTCGTTTAAATTTTTATATGGCAGCAGCTTGAAAGAACGCACAAAATTACGCATATTTACAGAGGCACACACATACGCGCACACATGGTAACGATGGCCATATATTATACATTTTATTAAACTTTGTCATTTCCGGTAATGAGGAGATAGTGCAATATTTTAAAATTCAAATAATTATGCCAGATATTGTAATTTGGTAAGAATGGCTTTTCTTTTCCATAGGGATTTGATTGATATAGCATCAGTTTTATCTTATAAACAAAATTATTGTTTATTGATGGCCATCTTTTTTACAATTTTGCTATAAAAGAAAGATCGTCTTTTATGTTTAGTGTTTTTCTGTACAGGAAATGTAGCAGCAAAATCTCAAAAACAAAAAGTATTCTTTTAATTTTGCCTAAGCCCTACATATTTCTATTCAAATCACATCATTTTAATAGACCGGTTTGAAATTACCATTTGAAATTATTGTTTAATAAACTATAAATTTTGTTATTGTAAACACGTTCTCTTTTTTCCTCAATAAAAGTCTACAAATTTTAATTCATTCTCTATTTAGTTCGGCCAACATATGTCACATATCAATTTCTTGATGTTTATTTATTCTGATAATGATGTTGAATAAAAATAATGATTGAGATGTCTCTGTCTTACTGCTGTAACGACATCATCGAAAACAAGAACAATAATAGTTTGTCAAAACAAATAAATTTGTAAAACACTAGAAAACATTATCATCATATGTACATATGTTATTAATATGTCATTTTAAATAGTAGCAGTGTTGTGATTTTTCGTCGCACTATTATAGTTGAAAGAGAAGAAAGGATACAGAAGGATATTGCTACAGTTTATGATATTTTTTGCAACAATTTAAAGTCATAAAAAAACACTAGGCATGACCATATCCTAATGTTTTATGGAAATGCAGAAGCGTTTAATAAGGGAAAATTTATTACTCTTTGAGGGAAATATTTTCGCATATTAAAATAATATTTGCATTAATACCCTCTTCCTAAAATATTAGTTATATCCAAGTATTTTCACCGGTTTCTTACTATTTGAACACAATTCATCTAAAACCAATATGAAATAGAAAATAAAAAAAACGAAGATAAAAAACTTCTTTGTACCATTAAAATTAAAAAAAATACACTATCTGAATTAAATAGGTCTAAGTTGTAATCAGAATTAAAAACAAGTCAGAAAGTATTGTCGGTAAAGCCTGATCTAAGAAACCCTACCCCACAGTATTTGCTGGCACATTTTCGAGATTGTACCCCAATTGGGACTCATGGCCAATCTATATATCCCACTAGAAGTGTGAGTAGCCATTTATATTTCTGAACTACAGGTAAGAAGTAGTAAAAACTATGAAAAAAAATTTAACTAAGAATATTTTCAATTGGATTGGTTAAAAAAATTTAAAAATACATATTGCACTGGTTTCTCTAAATCAGTCAACTCAAAATGTACTTATTTTCACTTTTTGCAAGAAAACGATAAACAGTGTTAATATCTAACCACTATAAAAATCTTAAATCAAGTTTTCTACTGTTAATGCGAACACTTGGGATACTAAAAGCGTAAAGACATTTAAAATAGGGCTAAAAAGGACTAAATTGGAAAAAAACCGATTGGCATTTTTTTCGCGAAAAGGGCAAAACAACATTTTTTAAACTAAAACACCATCTTAACAAAAAATTAAGATTTAATAACCACTAGCGGTATTCAGTGTTTGGTACGTTTTAGGATGCAACAGTTTCTAGCTGCAATAACTTTGTCATTGACAGTGAGCGGTATATATAGCAACTTTGCAATGCTAGATGCAAATAAGGTGACAGCTGATAAACAAAATTATTGTTAATTAAAATTTACAAAAATGTGTGTAATTATTTTGTGAAATTGTTTTAAAATGTCACGAAGCAGTGCCAAAAAAGTATGAAAAAGCATTAGTAGATTTGTTTTACGATTCCAAATTACTATAAACAAATGTCAGCTGTTCGAGTATCAAGGCTGCAAACGCATGGCAAAAAAGCTATACAGTTTTAATACTGCATAAAGCAATGATTCGACAATTGTAATTCTGTATATTGTGTTGTTGGATTGCAACCAAAAGCTACGATATTTTGCATTTACACTAACACCATTTGCATCAAACAATGAACTCTGCTACTATCTATCTGTGATTGTGACTTTTTGTATGTTTCTTCATCAATTATATTTGACCAGAATTCGTCAGGTATTTCGTAGCTTGAACAACAGTGCTTATATCGTTTGACACTATACTTTATGAATTAATGGCCAATTTCACCAAACTATTTAAATATCAATCTACATATCGAGCGTTTGCTGCAATAGAGTCATAACTCAAATTTAAATTTTCTAGCATCTTAAAATTTTATTCTTCTCTCCAGAGTTAAGTTTATATGATATTTGTATGACATTTTTACACAATATGAAGAAACGATATGGCGATTAATACCACATTATTAGCTAGTAGGCGACTCTATGTTCCTCTGGGAATTAAAGAATGAAACACACCAGCTCTTAAATCAGGTTTTTTGAGTTATGACTCTATTGCAGCAAAGGCTCGATATGTTTAAAATTCGTTTTTCATGTCAGAAATAACATAAAAAAATTATATGAAAAACTATATTGAAACAGAATAAGTGAACGCCATTTTATATTTAAATAAGTTCAATTCTCAAATTCAGAATTTGAGCACGGATATTTCAATATATTTATAGCAAAACTAGAAATGTAAGTTAATGGATTGTCACCAATTGCATTTCTACAATTATAAGCCTCTATCCAAAATGTATCCGTGCTTTCAATGTTTTTCCATTCGCACTTTTCTTAATCATTAGGCTAGTCATCACAATTTCATATTCTATAAAAACAAAAAATGTAGTCATAACGACCCAAAAAAACCGGCTAAAAGAGATAATTAGAAATAACAAAAAGGGGACACATTTGAGCCTTTTCCTCCGTTTCAGGTATTTATAAAGGTCTAAATCTAACCTGAAAAGGGCTTAGTTGGCATCACTGGTTGTACCTCCCTTTGCGTTATAAGAGAACGTGTAAAAACCCGGTTTAAGTCTCTACCAGTGCTGCCATAACCAACAAAAATTTAACCAAAATGTAAAAATAAAGAACCAAAATGCATTAAAAAGTAAACAAAATATCTATTTAACCAATAAGCAGTTTTGCTGGAATGCAAGTATAAATCAAGTGTCATTTCAGTCCTGTTTTTTCAAGCCGTGAATTATACTTGTATTACACTGGAATTCAATAGTATACTCCAGTAAAACGGTTACTGGAAATCCAGTCGAACATTACAATGTAAATATAATGAAATTCAAGCGTTGAATTGCAGTGAAATTCCAGTCTCAAACACGTAATAATTATACTTGAATTCAAGCATTGAAGGCAAGTATAAATCAAGCTTTCAGTACCAATATAAATCAAGCCTACAATACCAATCGAAATCATAAAAAAAATGAATGGTGTGTGGAATTCAAAATCATCATCTTAAGGAGTTTGGTGGCTTATTAACATTTAATATCTACTTCTATAAAATGTGATATCACTGGAAACGAAGTTTAAAGGACAATACGATGGTTTAATTTTTAGTGCTGGAGTGATGTCATACGGCATCGAAGACAATAACGAAAATGGTACCATTAGATTAACCTTAATATGTTGTTCCGTGATACCACATACATTTGTACATACATGCATATGTTTATACATATGTATATTATATTTGGATTTTTACACTTCCTTTCGTTAGATTTTGTTGAATCACCACAGTTTAAGATGCATTTACACTAAGCAAATTAATGGCTTAATTTTTTCCGAATGTTTAAAAACCCTCTCCTTTGCAGCGCACGGAAACAACAAACATTTATTCACAAATATTTTTTGAGCAATACAAAAGTAAAAAATAAAATAGTTTCAAACAATTTTGTATGAACTGGAACTTTACTTAAAAATAAGAAACAAATTAAAGCTGGATTCCAGCAATATTTATAGCACTTGAATTTTTAAAATGTGTGTGCTTACTGGGAATTGATAGAAGTAGATATATAAACATCTAAACCTCTGGATCGATTTTTATAAAATTTTAACAGTATGTTACTGATGGTCTGATGGTATGTTACTGATTTTTTGAAGTGTTAAGTGGAATTGGCACCTCCCAAACAAAGATTACACTTATTTTCGTCTATCTGCAAAATTGTATGAGTTAGAGCTTTCAAACTTTTGAAGAATCAACACAACATAAATCTACGTACATTATAAGGTTTTATATCGGTAGAAGTAGAGAAAAGGATAGTCCAAATAGTGGTATTTACGGCTTAATAGATAATTTTAATTAGTTGTTTTCTTAACGTAAATTTAAACACTCAACTTGAAAGAGAAACTGAAAGAGATTTTTTTTTAATTTTAAACAGTATGAGTAAATTGGTAAAAAAAGGTTATTAAATTTAAAAATGCAAATGCTGGATCGTCTAACCCCCAAGTAAAAAAAATGTTTATATTTCAGTTTTATTTATATTTTCACAATGGAAAAAAGTACACAAGTACACATTAAGAAAAAAATTAGCCAATTTGGGTTAAAAGTAAGCACAACGGCAACGCTGGTCACTAATGAAAATTTATAAATTTTGAGTTCACCCCCTCTCGAGGAACCGGTGCGATATGTTGATTACATTGTAGTAATAAAATGTTCAACAAATAGTTAGAAGGAAAAAAGAACAAATGGCGTTTGATTGTAATCCTATAATAAACAATATTAAATACGGCGATGCTGACATCATTTCATAAAATTAAGGAACAGAATGAAGAAGTGCAGATTGAAAAATAATTTAATACATCACCTTAGTTCTGGTTCACACTCTTTAAGTTTCTTGAACTTTTAGGAGAGAAGAGAAAAGGGAATGCCACATATTTTCCCCTCTCTCCTTAAAACTGACGACTTGACGGCTAAAACTTGAAAAGTGTGAAACAGCACTAATGCTGACGATGAAACTTATTTAAAGAATGGAAAATACTTACACAAAAAATTTTTATTAACGTTCATTTGTTGATACTGTTTCCGTTAAAAGTTCAATAGATGAAATCCAAAAAATTAAACCAAGTGCCTAATTTAGCCTAATAATTACTGACAAGCCATCGACATATAGCTATTAAAGGTTTCGATGATACATTCAAACTACTTAAAAGTCAAATTTTCTTGCAGCATACTATAACATTTTGTGACATTTGAGGCTTGATCATTTTGGAACGGGCTTACTACGGATAATCAAAAAGGACGATTAATAGATATAATACATTTTTTATTAAAACTTAATAACGTACCACAAAATTATTTATACGTATCAAAAAATGAGAATCACCGAGTTGGAATTATGCTTATGGGGGATTTCATGCCAAGTGACCCAACTCTTGAATTCGATCTCTTCCGTTTTGGATGAAATTTGCACAAAGATTAGTCCTTTTGGATAGTAGTTTAGACACACATTTTCAACAAGATCGGTGTCAAAAAGTTTCTGAGTTAGGGGGGGGTCAAAATTTGACATTTTGGCCAAACAGGTGTTTTCTCAGCGATGTAATTTATTACCTATTGGTGTTAGTAAAATTTGTCCCAAACAAATTAGATAGCTACTTCTTCAATCTTTCTAAAAAAAAATTTTTTTTAAGCGGGTAATTTTTTTCCATCAAAAGAAAGCTTATGTCTTTCCCTTTAAGGAAGTTTTGGTCGCTTAGTGGGCTGTGTGGGATATGTATAAAAAAAATAATTTCTAACTCAAGATGAGGATTTTTTTTAATTTTTAGCAGTGTTTTGAACTTTTTCTTTTTTGTGTGTAAGTGTTTCTAAAACCTTAAAAATTAAACTTATGCTGAGAAACTAGATTAACTTTTCCGACGGTATGTAACATATCTAACTAGCATTTTATACCTACGATAATGTAATACCCACAATATGTTAATCCCAGGAATAAAATCACTTTTTTCTATAGAAATATTGAAAAATTAAATAGTTTTTATTTATTTGTAATAATAATTAAATTAATATATAATTATAATAATAATAATAATATCTAATAATAATAATAAAAAGATAAATAATTTAATAAAATTTAATCTTAATCACATTAGATAATTTTACATCATAACTTTTTATTTTTACACTTAATTTATTGTAGCTGATGAATTGTTTAATTTTTGCAAATTTTCAAATACAATTTCTTTCATCCTCCCTACATATAGCTTTTATTTTCTGCTATTTTTGCCAAAACTTTCTTGACGTTACTAAGTTCAGCTGTTGATTTCGCTACTGTTTTCTAGAGGGGTGCCATTCGAGGCCGACCGCCATTCATTTTCCAACGCCAACATTTTTCCTAAGTCTTTTTTTAGAAATTTTGAAGAAATAGCTACCTTAATTGTTTTGGACAAATTTTGCTAACACCAATAGGTAATTAGTTACATCGCTGAGAAAGAATACTTGTTTGGCCCCTCTAACTCAGAAACTTTTTGACCGATCTTGTTGAAAATGTGTGCCTAAACTACGATCAAATAGGACTAACATTGGGGCAAATTTCATCCAAATCGGAAGAGATCGATTTCAAAAGTTGGGTCACTTGACATGAAATCCCCTTTATGTACATATGTATGTGTACATGATTGGCTCACGAAAAAAAACTTATGCACAGATATTAGAGATACATCAGGGATAAAAGAGCTTATAGCCGGTTAATAGAGTTTCTTATCTAGTAAATCACGTTTATATTCGGATACATTTCAATACTAATGTCAAACGTTATCTTAAAAAATCCAAGAAGTTCCCATTTTGCTTAAGAAATTCTACGAATTTCAATATGGAGCTCCTAAAACTAAGAAAGGAGTCATTTCATGAATAAATACCATAATTATGTTGACAATAGTTATAGGAAAATAAAAACTAATCAACAATTCAAAATTTTATAAGTTTTTGTGTCTTATTTAAAATACTAAGAGTTTCAAGCAATTGCCTTAAATCTTAAATATAACTCGAAGTGTCTTGGAATAAGACACCTATAAAATTTAGGGATAATAAGAAATTATTTTATAGAGAACGAAGATGTGCACCCCCCTCTACACTGCCGCCCTGTATCCATTTCCTTCTTACATTCATATTCAATTCCTTCCACTCATACAATAATTTTTTCCGATATTGGTATTAGTATATCGCGATTGTACGGCATTGTTCGAGGACTGACATACACAAGCACACTGAAAACTGTCACAAGTGATAGAAACGCCAATCCAACGATATACACATGAAAAAGCAAATCACAATATTAACAACAGCTACAAACATAAACAACAACGAAACAAAACAATACAATAAACAACCCAATAGCTAAAGAAGAGGCAGCAACAGCAGCAGTAAGAACAAACACTTTTGCAGCCACGAAAGTGTTAAAATGTTGTATAAACTTTGGACGTCAGACAAAAAACAAAAAACGTAGAAAAAACACAGACTTTCTTCTAACCAAAACTGCACATTTGGCCGGCACAAGACCCGACAGCATCATTTACATGGTAAACGCATAACATACCGGAAGCAAAATCGTAAACGGGTACATAAGAGTAAAACACGGCAAAAAATTAAATTCGTATTATTCTCAAAAAGTGCTGCCAAATTTTAAACAATATATAAGAGATCACACAAAAAGTTGCAAAAGCGAAAAAAAATTATTAAAATAAAGGAAAATATTTCGTTAAGAAAAATAAGCAACTAATTAATATTTTTAAAGCAAAAGAGGGAAAAACTCAATTTTTCCAACACATGCAAAGGCATTTGCTTCTCTACGTATTTTAGCCAAGCATGCCAAGAGGTTGAGATGCTACAAATGAACAGTCAACGGTGATAGTCTTTATTTTGGCGGCATTGTGTTCGGGCGTCTGGTCTTTCGAACTGGTACGGTTAAAATACTTATTTATATGTACGGTTCTGTTTTAGTTTCTTCTTCGCACTATTTTTGCTTCATGAAGCAAAGTGGACCACATTTGAAAAATAGAAGAAAATAGAAAAACTTTATGTTAAAGATTGTGTTGGCGTATGAGTTTTGTTTGTTTTATGTATGAAGTGAAATAAAAAAATAAAAGAAGAAATTCTAAATAATAAAAAGTCATGCATACGATCTCATTTTTTACGTGAAATTAACAGAAGGCAAATAAAATAATAATAGAAACAAACCTACTAGCAGACCAGACGCAAAGGGTGTGTTTGTGTAAATGCGTGTGAATGCGTGCGTTCCGTTAGTTCTTTTATTTGTTCGAGAGTGTGTTAGTGTGTGACGGCATTTATGAATGTTTGTATGCGTTACATGCAGAGTTGATCGTGAATTTTTTTTTCTTATAAACAAAAAGTTCTTCGGATATAAAAAAAAAAAATCTTCAACAAATTGTTTTTATGTTTTACTTTTTACACTAACGTGCCTTCCACGAGATCAAAATGTGGTCGTACAATTTTCAAATTAATTTTAAGTCCATTTTGTTTGAAAATTTCAATGAGTTAAAACAATTATTTAAATCTTTAAGAATTCAATAAAAGGAAATGTAAAGCAAATGTTGAGTAAGAAATACTGTTTTAACAAAAAAAAAAAAAAAAAAAAAAAAAAAAAAGGCATTACAAATAAACAAACATTGCTATTTGGGAAAGTTTTTATGTTTTGATGTGGAAATGTTTTGAGTACGATGTATTAACCTAAAACATTCAAGGGGGTGCTTAAATAAGAAATACATTAAAAAAAAAAACACAAAATTTGCTATTGGAGAAATGTTGAATGGTGTGCTACGGAAATGTTTTGAGTAAGATTAAGATAAATTAACCCTTAAACGTTTAAGGGCATGCCTTGAAAAGAAATATTGGCTAGAATTACCCCTAAAAAATAATTCTCCGTCTTTATGTATAAGTAATACTTGCGATCAAGTTACAGGTCATAATTTAAATATACAATTGGATAAGATTTCACAAAGGCAAAGATTTTAAAAATTGGTAAAAATCTGTCCACTATTTTTCAGAACTCCAAACAAATAGGCATGCAAGCTTCTGATCTAGTAACTTATCGCAATTTTGAATATAATTAAATAAAAGCATATGCACAAGTTTAAATTGATAAAATACGATTAACTTCTATGTTAACATAACTAATTTCACTAAATTCAGCATAGTTCCCACTAGTGGTTCCAACTCTTAAAGTCTTAGAAAACGTAAATGTTAGTAAAAATTAATAAAAGATGGATAAAGTATAATCAAAGATTTAATTACAAAAACCGAAAAATATTACACGAAAAAGTAAAAATATATTTTTCTTTTACAAGGAAGTTGTCGAAAGAAGATTAATGAAAACTTTTAACCTTAAAAAACCTGATTTTCCCAATTATTATTAAAAACATTAATAAAATATGTTATTATTCGACCTTTCCAATTTTAAATAAATAAAAATTAATTAAGCTCGAGGCCTCGAAAATAAAAAAATTGTAATTGAATTAATTTTTTTTCGTTTGCGTACATCAATTTAATATAAATTTATTCTACATCTTAATCAAAGCTGGCTGCATTTAATTTTTTTTTCATCAAATATTTAAAAAAAAACAAGAGAAATATGGAAAAATAAAAATCTTGCACTAGAATTTCATAATCTGGACACTGGTAAAATTTCAAAGTGGAATTTTTAAAAGTTGTTGCAAAAAAATTGCAAGTCTGGACAATGACTATCCAATTTCATGTGTGGCAAGAAATTGTTGGCTGTTTGAACATAGTAATGGCTAGTCTGGATGGTATGCTTGTAACGAAAAAAGGGACAACTGTAACTTTAATGAAAATATAAACAACTGCAGAAAAGTTCGCTCCGACACACTGAGGAATATTTCTCCCAAAAAGCCAAAATAATAAACAGTACACGGATTGATATAAGATTTTGAAAAATTTCGTTTTACATATCTAACAATCATACTACGTACTAGTTTTCGTAAAGATCGGTCCATAATTTAACATAGTTTCACTGCCAAATTTCGTGAAGATCAATCCATATTTAACCATAGGCCCCATATGAAGATCACTTTCAGAAAACAGCTTAACACGCTTGAAACTGTAAGAAATAATTCTTTTGTGATAAAATTTAGTCTGTCACAGTTGTATTAGACTAGAAATTAAACTGTCAAATTTTGTGAAGATCGGTCCATAATTCACTAAAGGTCCCATATAAAGCAGGCTTCTGAAAAGCGCCTGAATATGTGTTAAACGCTAAAACAAATTTAAATGCTGTATTTAAATTAGGTCAAATTTAGGCTTTTTGATTCCAGGCCTCACTCTACAGAATTTTCTAATGATTGGTCCGTAGTTTATCATGGGACCAGTATGAATTCCCTTCACTTTTGAGAACCTTTTATTTTTTTATTTTGCGAAATAATATGTATCAACAACTCTTTTTAAACGAATTGTTTCAACATATATATTTAATATTATTCTTTTTAAAATAATGAAAATAACTTTTTATCAAGTCTTTCAATGAAAAAAAATCAATATCGTTTATTCCCTAAAAAAAACTTATATAAACATCTTGACACCGAAAAAAGCTTCAAAGCTTTTTTTAACACTTAGTAGCAGGTCTCTAAAATAACATAAATGGGCGCCTTCAATTTCAGTTAATATAATGCCTGTCGCAGATATTGGCCGGACTGAACCATGTTAATATGACAGATTCCCTTCATATAAAGTAATAGAACCAGTAAAAGCATCCACTTCCCGCACAAAATTCAGTCACATGACTCGTAATTACACTTTAAACCAATTATCACCAGTTAAGTGATATGTCTTGCTTTCAACTATCACAATTCGTTCTTTTTTATTATAATATTGTGATCACTGGTCAAGGGATAAGTTCTTCAAGAACCATTGACAGAAATTTCCCGCATGGCAAGTTCAGAAAACATACAAAATTGAAAAGAATTCGGTTGTCTATCGAGCTGTGTATTTATTTCTAAAGATTTCTTTATATATGTTCATGGCCTTTTTGCCAGCTTTTTGGATCAAATACTCCTCTGTGCGACACTCTATTGTCCTTTTTACAATCTAATGGTACCAAAAATGTATAATTGCACCAGTTTTTATGTATTTAAATTTGCCTTATATTTAAAGAGTTTTTGAGAAAAATTGTCTCATCGAGTTTATGCAATGAAAATGATTTCGCTTCAAAATTCTTATTCTGGAAGTCGTTTATATGCGGTAAAAAATAATAAATCCAGATTTGTGCTGTTCTTAGTACCAAAAATTTAGGGAATATTTTCGTCCTCCTAGCTCACACCATTCGATCACTTTCGTGCCAAATCCCTAACTTATTACCTGATTAAGACTCATTGTGTAGATAGAAAATATAAAGTTTAAATTTGTCTTAACAACTTATTACAAATATCGATAATTATAGCAGAACGATAAAAAAAAATGAATTTTTTATTATCAGAAGTAGCAAGCTACATAGCTTTGCTATCTTTAAATATTTCCGGAAATTTTATTCAAAACTTGATCAGTTTGACCCAATATATTACTAAACCTAAAGCTTTAGCGAATATCTGTCAAAATATTCAAAATATTAGAAACAGACGACCCTTTAAATAATTTTTCTTATACATAAATTTAATTTTACAAAATTTTAAAATTTTACACTTTAAAAAGATATTTTATACAAAAGAAATATTTGGCATTGATTAAATTTTATGGTTATTATATCATGTTTTCAGACAAAAAATATTTTAAGTAAAATTCACTTAAAAACTCAGTGCTCCCAGTAACTGCAACAGACGCACAGCAGCAACTATTAAACTTATAGAAAATTTTAAATTGGTTGTGTTCTGTTTAATAACAATTCACAATTGATATTTTCCAAAAAAAAAAAAAAAAAAAAAACACAGAAAAAATTACCAAAAACAACAACAAATAAGTACAATATATTAATTAAAAATACGATATTTTTAAAAATAAAATGAAAACGCCATCAAGAAAAAGTTGCAGTCAACTAGAAAATATTTATATAAATATACATATATAAGAAAAAATAGCATAATACTGCCTATACATTTTCAGTTATTTAAAAAATAAACATATATTTTTTAAAAATTTATAATTTGCTGCTATCAAATATCGTAATAAGCACACACTTAATGGTCAACAAGTAAAAGTGCTATGTTCGGCTGTGCCGAAACTTCGATACCCTCCACCAAGAGTAAGAATATTTCATGTGAAATTCATAAATTCTTTTGGAAACTACACAAAAAAATTCTCCAAAATTTGTCACCAATTAAATCATTCATCAAAAATAAAATCAGTTTTAATTAAAAATGTAATCAAGTGAACTAAACATTAAATCGAGTGAATTCAACGTTTAATAAAGTGAATTGAACGTTAAATTGATACTATTAATTTTTTTACTGGTGCAAATTTAATTAATTTTTTAATTAATATCACAAATTTTTTAATTAAAATCTATTTTAATTTATTTCTGTGTAGAGTACGCTTAAAATTGTACTTGTGTGTAATTATAGAACGATCATCACAAAGTTTAATGATTTAATTTAATAAGTCAAGTCAGAATAACCTTGCAGCAACAGATTTACTTGTAAATTTATATTTAATTTATAATATTTAATTTTAATATAACATGAAATCTAATATTTGTTTTTTTTTTGCATTTTAAACCAATGAGAAATTTTAAACAATCAGTCATGTCACAGAGAACAATTCCTTTTGGAAGCGAAATTCATTCCGTATTTTGGTGCTTCAGAAAATTACGAAAAGAACTTTGCGGAATGATACCATTTTAGTTTTCATGAACGGAATGGGAGTTTTCTGTATCTTAAAGGCCTATAAATACATACTTTGTATAAACATATACTTTCAATCAATAAACAAATATGTTTTCTTCGGTTCCAAACGGAATTGTACTCTGTTACATGGCTGTATAATTGTTGCAAGTGTTTCTATGGACAAAAGACAAAAATACTGTTTAAACATTTTGTATAATTTTGGCACCTGCGCCGCATATTTACCGGCTAGTTAGAGTATTCGCATGACTTCCTTGTTGGAAATAATTGATTTCTTGAATAGGATGGCCAAAAGAAGGATTCTCATTATAACATTTTCTTGTTTACTAATATTTTATGTGAAGAAATAATAGCTAACGTTGCCGTTTGTACCCGGTTGGCACATTCTGACAGGTTTAAGTGTATTTGTGAGTTATAAGAAACTAGCTTATGAACTAGGATTATGGACTTTAATATTCAGTCACAAAATCATTTTCTAACTTTTAACATGTTGTAAAAATATTAAAGCAGTTCTTCAGATATACAGAATTCCATTTTGTGCGACGTCACTTACTAATACCATCTGATTTTACGATTTGCTTGTAGCAGGTTTGGTAACTTTAGCTTTTGCCGTTCTCCAAATATACATAAATCTATTTGTGTCACGACCACTTCTCCAATCTTTCCCGGATGTTGTGTATTGATAACTAATATGCTTGTATCTAATTTTGAAACTTTAGATCTTGTCATTCTCCAGATAAACAGAAATATATATTGTTTTTGTATAGGAGGTACCCGCCATCTTAAAATTAAAAAAAAAAAACAAAAAAAAAATACATCAGTAATATACTGTAAAAGTTTCATAACGGTTACGGAAATTACCCCCTACAAACAAACATACATAACCTCTTTATAATATTAGTATATATAAATAATAAATAAAAATTAAATTTTAACAAAAAATTTGAAAATCTTAAACAAAAAAATTTAATGTAGGAATTCAAAGAACAACAAGAACTATAACTAATATTTATGAAAGTTACAACATTTTTATATGAAAAACGTGTCTTAGAGGCACATGATGACTGGATTAGGGTTAAGGTATTTTAAATTGACTCTCAAAATATTCAGTAGAGGGATTTCTAAAATAAAAAACGTTGATTGCATCCAATTTCAATAAAATTATAAAATTTTGCAGAGTTTTATGTGCTTTGAAATGCCTTTCAGAAGGCCGCTATATATGCCCCTATGTTTCATTATAGACCGATCTTCACAAAGTTCTCCAATTTAATTTCTAGTCTTATTGAACTTTGAAAGACCAAATTTTACTGGAATAGCATTATTCTCTTCAGTTTATGCGTTCTGAAATGTTTTTCATGAGAGGGCTTTATATGGGACCTATGGTAAATTATGGACCGATTTTTTCATAATTTGTTTTGTAACTTCTAGTATAATGAAACTATTACAGAGAAAATTTTAATTTCAATGTCATTATTTGTTAGGGTTTTTTGTGTACTAAGTTGCTTTTTGAGAGTAAACTTTACGTGGAGGCCATGGTAAATTATGGACCGATCTTCAACAAAATTCTATAATTTAATTTCTAGTCTTATGGACTTTTAAAAGACAAGATTTTACTGGAATAGCATTCTACATTTTAAAGCGTAATAAAATGTTTTTCATGAGTAGGCTTATAAACCGATATTTTTGAAATTTCGGGCCTGATTGTGTTAAACGCAACGCAATGCTCAAAATAGCATTGAAAGCAAAAACAAAGTCGAAAATATTTTACAATTTTGTTGTTGCTCTCTACAGAAATTCATATTGAATTTTTAAATTTCAAACGCTGAATATCATCTGGGGTTGAAAATTTTAGAACGCAGTATGAATTTCAGTAGAAAGCTACAACAAAATTATAAAATAAGTATTTTGGACTTTGTTTTTGCTTTCAATGTTATTTTGAGCGTTGCGTTGCGTTGCAATTAGGGCTTTAGGCTCTAATCATGTTAAACGCAACGCAATGCCAAAGAATTATATTGAAAGCAAAAACGAAGTCATAAATATTTTGTAATTTTGTTGTTGCCCTCTACTTTGGCGTAACGTTGATTTTTACCTGATTAGGGACTTGGTGTTCTGATTTCTAGTCGAACGAAATAATTGCAGTGCAAATTTTAATTTCAATACCATTATTTGTTATGTTTTTATGCGTAGTTAAGTGCATTTTGAGAGTGGACATTTTATAGGGCCTATGGTAAATAATGAGCAGATCTTCACGAAATTCTCTAAAGTAATCTCTAGTAAAACACTGTGGAACAAATTCAGGTTAGCAAAAGCTAGGTCGATTCTGAGAGTGAGCGGTGAAAATAGAGGCTAAAGTAGAAGACCCGTATCGCGGCGTTTGTTTATGTTAGTACGAATTTTTTTTTAATTGTCCTTCAACCTTTGCACTCAAATGCGGATTTTCAGCATATTGTTTATATCGTTTTTTGCCTATAACTCGTCGACTAATTGATATTTTTTAAATCTGTAAAGGCCAAATTATTAATAGAGACCTGTGCAACAATTACATTTTTTAAAAAAATTTATTTAGAAAATTTTTGTGGTGCTTATGAAGCAAAATGTTGGAAAAGTTTAATATCAGGTACTTTAAAATTATATCAGAGGGTAAAGTTAAACGTTTAAACTGACTCCCTTATTACAATGTTTTTCAATGTTTCTTCAAAACCAAAACTGAACAAAATTGGTACATAAAAAATGAGAAGTAAATTAATATTAAGCTGGAAAACGCAAGTTTTGTATTATGATTGTTTTCTTTTCAAATGAAATTTATTGAACTGAAGAGCATATTATATATTAAACAGTAAGCAAAAAAGACTTAGTTTTGTGGAAAATATTTTCAAAAAGCATGAAAAACAAATAATTTTTTTAACATTTTGCTTCATAAGCACCACAAATAATTTCTAAATCAATTTTTTAAAAAAATTCAATTGTTGCACAGGTCTCTAGCAATAATTGGGCCTTTACAGATTAAAAAAGGATCAATTAGTCGACAATATTCTGAAAATCGGCATTTGGCTGCAAAGGTTGAAGGTCGATTAAAAAAAATTCGAGCTTACATAAACAAACGTTGCGATACGGGTCTTCTCATTTAGCGTCTATTTTCACTACTCACTCTCAGAATCGACCTAACTTTTGCTAACCTGAATTTGTTCCACAGTGTAATGGAACCATGAAAACCCAAATTTTACTATAATATCATTATTCGTTACGGTTAAAAACGTTTCGTATTGAGATTTCTGGTTATATATAATGAATTTTGTAAAAGTCGGTACTTTGCGCCACCAATTTATGCTAATTTTTTGAGGTTTGCTTCACATTTAGATCCAACCCTCTTTTTCTACTCAACCGGTTGTGCTGGAAATCGACACCCAAACTTCTTAGGAGAACTAGGAAGAATTTCACAGCCAAATTGTTCTTTTCTGTGAGTTCGTTCGAAAGTGAGTGTCAGAACTACTCAAGAATCCTGTTATGGGTCTTAGGTGAATATTAAAGAAGTTTCATACGAAATGGCAAACTTACTATAACGTCATACACTTCATTCATTGGTGGATTGTATACAAAAAGTATGACTAATGGTTTATTCCTTAAACTTTTAATATAAAGAAAAAATCCCATCTACATTGTCATCATCTTTATTATTATATTTTTGTCCATTTTCATATTTTTATAAATATTCAAATGTATATTAGTGCGTCCCAAAAAAATATTTTTTTTTGATTTTTATAGGTACCCCAGCATTTTTTGAGAGCTTATAGGGTAAAGTATTTTTGTGATTTTTTTCAGATTTTTCGGAAGAGGTCGCTAAAATCGAATTTAACCCGAAAATCGGGTTTTCTCAACTTTGTTAAATTTTGCTGATTACTCGGCCCATTAGCGCGATTTTCTTTGTTACTAAGTCAATTTTTTTAAAGAAAACTTCTCAAACTTTACTTCTCTGTGCAGATATTAAAAGTTTCGGTTATTTTTTTGCTCATTTGGGTCCCCTTAATCACATTTTGTTGTAAATTTTGCTGAATCATTAGTTTTTTTAACTTTAATATAAATTTTAAAAGTTACAAAGCTTTATTTTTTAAATTTATGCTAAATTTACAAAAAAATATGATTAGGGGGACCCAAATGAGAAAAAAAATAACCGAAACTTTTAATATCTGCACAGAGAAGTAAAGGTTGAGAAGTTTTCTTTAAAAAAATTGAATTAGTAAAAAAGAAAATCGTCCTAATGGGCCGAGTAATCAGCAAAATTCAAAAAAGTCGAGAAAACACGATTTTTGGGTTAAATTCGGTTTTAGCGACCTCTAAACCTCTTCCGAAAAATCTGAAAAAAATCACAAAAATACTTCACACTATAAGCTTTCAAAAAAAGGTGGGGCATAAAAAAAAATTTGTTTTTGGGACACACTAATGTATATGTATGCGTAAATTTTAGAGACAATTTTATTTATATGGAAAAAATATGAAAATTTAAAAAAAGTGTTCTTTATTTAAAATCTTTATGAATTTATCAACAAATATGTTAATAAGTCAAGATGTTAAGTGGGTTAAACGCATTAAAAAACAATATAATCAATTTACGAATAAATATTCACACCTTTTTTAATAAATAAATAAAAAAAAATTTAAGAATTGGAAAAATAATATTTCAACTTTTGCGCTACAAATGAAACAAAATATAAGGCGTTATATATTTAAATTTTTGCAAACACAGTACAAAAAATGTTTGCCTAAATTTAAGAAGTGTTTTAAAAAGCTTTTTAGAATGGTTATTTCTGTTACCACTTGTGCTAAAGTTGGGTTTATTAAGCTCTTCATTTCATGTGTAGTAGCAGGAACTCTTTTATTAAGATCCATTTTTTAATTTAAGTTTTTTTTTTTTAATTTAAGTACGTAATATTTTTTAAATACAACTCGGTAACAAATAAAAGGGAATGCTCCGTATAGTCTTAAAAAAATATTTACTTCAGTTCCCCTGTACAAAAATATTTAAAAAATTCGTTTAAAAAATTTATTCTTCCACATCCTTAAAAGTTTTCATTAAAAATTTTTTAAAAATTCGAAATTTTATGATTTTATTTCTCTTAGTTTAGAAGATGTGATGGAATTTGTCTCGGTACAAAATCAATTTCTATGTAGAATTTTCATACATTAGGTATTCGCTTTTTATATTTTAGCAAATGTAAGTGCAAATGAAAATAGCAAAAATAAGCGAACAGTTCACCAATGCGAACCCGAATTTTCACCGCCACTTAATATATACTTTCATAATTTTGGCACTTGTTGAAGACTGCCAGGCTGTTCATGGTTTTGGGACTTGTTGAAGATTGCCAGGTTGTTAGAACCCATTGTATAGGGTTTCTGCTAAAAAAAAATACTATATATGTACTTAACTGCAATTGTAAAGGGTGGTCCAACCAAAACGCAAGATATTAATTGTAAATAAAGCAAGAATCCCTGATTTATGTGTCAAACAATATATCAACCAAATGCTCGCCACGGCTTCGGTAGCATAACTCTATCCGATGCAGTGATGTAATAGACCATGTATGTTAAAAATAAAATTTTAGTTGTAATTGTGAGTAAAAAAAAAGTTAAACTACCCAACTAACCATTCCTTAAGCGAGATATAACTGAAAATTATTTTTTTGTTAATTACACTTGTGGTCATGGGTTTAAATTGGGTGTGAGTAGTTTTCTTAGATTATCTCGTAAACTATAAGTAATACGAAAATTTTGTTAAAAGTAATAGATACAAATATTGTATAAAACTCCATCATATAAATTTTTGTTTTTTTTAGATTACTTATAGAAAAAAATTTTAAAAGTTTAGAAATTTTTTTCATTATGAGAAGAATTAAAATCCCTTTTTAATACATACTCCCTTCTTTCTTTTATTCTTCTGTAACATAAAACACATTGAATGTTGCCAAAAGGCATTTTGCATCATAAAATATTTTTAGCGTATAATTTTTCTTTTGGTGGTTATGGCATCTTGAGTAGTAGAGTCAAAACAAACAATAAAATAAATCGACAGCTGAATGAGAGAGAGAGTAAGAATGTGTTAGATTTTTTAGCTAGCAAAATTGTGCCATGAAATTAAGTGAATTTGACATCAATATTATAGACTTTTTTGAAAAGTCCCTACGCAACCCGAAAAAATCCATATTTTGTCCCTACAAAAATCCCTACAACTTTTAAATGATAATATATCAATGGAAATAAAACCGATGGTGATTTCCTAACATCCGTTCAGATGTTTTAAAAGATTTTCGGTGCACTGGAAGGTACATCCGTCTTGTAAAAAAGAGCAGATAATGCGAACTGAAGATACAATTTTATGACTAAAGATGTGTTTAGACCTAACAAATATTTGATAAAATAAAAGCGTGATCAGTAATTTAATCAAATTTTAGCCTTATTTTTAACCCATTATATTGGTTTACTAAACTTTTTTTTCAAGATCGTTATCTGTATTATCATGTGGCAGTGATAAATAAAAGATAGCTAATTTCTACTAAAGTTAATGTTGCCGTATCAACAATTTTTTAGTATCACGTCACAATTCGAAAAAAATTGCCAAATATATACAATTTTGCAACATTTTTGAAAAGTCCCTACATTTTAATGATTTCAAAATATCTGTCCTTTTTTTCCTACGGCCATTTTTTTAGAAGAAATTCCCTATTCCATATTTTCAATAACTCTGAGACATAATTCATGTTTAATATCGTTAATGTGCCGAATTATCTCATCGTTTAGCTCTTGAATTGTTTTTGACGTATTCTTTTTCTCTTAAATATCCCCAAAGAAATAAGTCCAACGGTGTCAAATCACAGGAACGTGGCGGTCAATTAACATCGCCACGCCACACAGTGCTTGCCCCCATGTACCGAAGGGACAAAAATAGAAGGAGTTGCCAGATATTGTTGTTATTTGGTACACTATCATCATATAGCTTAGTTAAGAAAAATATGAAATTTTGGAGAAATCGGTCCAAGGATATGACTACCTATGTCCTGAAATTGAAAAATATAATTTTAGCTTTAATAATGCCCAAAAAATTACAAAAAAAAGTCATGCTGATATACATATAACTAAGAAACGTGTGTGTAAATTTTCATTAAAATCGGAACAAGGACTCAAGGTCCTGCCATATATCCTTTATCTTAAAAACGCTATAACACCTACAAAAATTATCCGATCTTAAGAAATTGATATTTGTTAGATATATTTTTATACTGAATTTGGGTAGAATCGGATTATTAATGGGAAAAATACAGAAACATCATATATTGAAAAATGGGTTAAAAACGTTTAAAATGATCTTGCAAAAATAACAAGTAAGAAAGTATAGTCGGTCAAGCCCGAACATATGATAACCTACAGCACAGTATCCAAAAACAAGTTTTCTAGCGTTTACCCTATTTGGGACCCATGGGCAATCATTGACCCGCCTGAACAAAAATACGTTGTGAGGTTAAGATTCATTTAAGAGTTCTATCTGCCGAATATTATTTAGGTATATTCATATACATATATAAGATTTTCGCATGGGGATTTATACGGGACCTATGGATCATTTTGGACGTAACCAGGACAATATTTTGTCATAACATACACGCAAAGAAAAAATAAGGTTGTGGTAAACATATTCTAAGAGCAACATATTATGATAAGATTCATGATTGTAGTCAACATATTGAGATTCTTTTTGAATCATATTATGACCAAATATATTCTTAATATTACATCATAATATTTTTCCCTTAATCTTAATTTGTTTTTATTTGATCTTATTATAATTTAATGTTATCACATTATTATAATGTTAATCATAATAAGTGAAGATGTAATCATTTTATTATCATGTTAATAATTATAAGTTGAGAAGTAATCATATTATTATCATGTTAATCAAAATAAGTTAAAAAGTAATCATATTATTATCATGATAATCATAATAATATGTAGATTAAATCTAAAACCGAAAAATATTTTTAATATATATATATATGCTTATTTACTTACTTGCAACCTTAACGTGAAGCTGTTACAGATATTCCACATCATAATATGATGCAAAATTAAACATAATAGTTTTAACTTATTTTTGCACCATTTTCAAACAATATTAAAATTTTTTTTAGCACTGATATTTTATTTTGTGACACTTTGCAGTTTTTTTTAATGTACCAACAATGTCTTTATTTTTTAATTTCTTTAAGCTTGGTTTTTTTAATGAGTATTTTTTTAAATTGTTCAATCATAAATTACAAATAATTCGATAGGCATATCTAATACACACGACACACCTGATGCAAAATTATTTTAGAAATGCCGATAACAAAATATTATTAGAGTAAAGATATTTTGTTTGCATCTTAAACATATTATGAGTACACGTATAGAAATTTATTATGTTATGGCTGTTAAATACCATTAAATCGTTGTGAGTAATATAATACGTTTTCGAAGTTATCATTATTTAGTTGCTATAAAAATTATTATTTTTCAGTGAACCATACTCAAAGTTAAAATTGCGATAAACATTGAAATGTTTACAGCAACTATAATATTGTTGATATTAAATAATAATAACAATATTTTGTGTACGGCAACAATATATTGTTACAATAAATTTTTTCGCTGCGTGTAGACAATATTTTTGTTTCTTTTTTAATACTCCATCAAAGTTAAAACATTTTTAGAACTTAAGTGAATAATGACCATTTTTCAAACCAATAAAAACTATTTATAAGAAAAGAATTCACATAAAATTTTTTCATAGTTACTTCTAAATACAGTTGATTACCAAATTTCAATCTCGTGCTCCTAAAAATGAATTTTTTACGTATGACGTATACATTTTTACGTACAATATAAGACTTGTTTTTTTTTATTGTCTATGGGACAGACACAGCACTGTGCGACGTGAGATAACACGACCATTGAATTTCTCCCGCAAAAAACCCATTGTTTCGTTGGCTGTGTGGTAAGTGACACCATCCTGTTGGAACCACTTATCGCTCAGGTTCATATCCTCAATTTCTGGCCACAAGAAGCCCGTTATGATCTCGCGATAGCGAACACCAATCAAGGTAACTGCTTGGCCGACCTTATTTACGAAGAAGTAGGCCCAATGACGCCGCCAGCCCATAAACCGCGCCAAATAGTCATTCTTTGTAGATGCATCGGCTTTTCAACAATCAATCGTGGATTCTCATTTGCCCAAATGCATCCTTTATATTGAAAATTTAAATTTTTTAATGAAAATAATACAAATATTTCAGTGTTGAAAAACACTATATTGAAAATGGGATAATATTTTTTTAAAGTTCCCTACAGTTGCCTTATAATAAAAAATTTTTCCTTTTTTCCCTACGCTTGAAAATTTCCGAAAAATTTCCTACAAAAAGGAAAACTCTCTTCTATCTGCATCACTGGATCCACAAAGCCTTGTGGTAAATCTAAAGATGATTTAGCCATTTGTTCTGCTGGTCAGATGGTGATTGAAACGCAGCACACAAAAAGGAGCTATGGGCTGAGATGTAAATAAACATCCACATAAAAAAACTGTTATCCTGAGTATATACGTTACAACAAATCGGACAAGAACAAAATTACTCGTGCTATCTTACTTATGAAGTATTCTTTGTAGTAAGAAATCAAAAAAAATATTCACTTATAAAATTCGCATTATGTTAAGGTTATTTTAATCGAATATATTATGAAAACTTCACTACAATGCCATTTCCTAATTATTTTATTAAAATGTTATTTATCTATTTCGTTCAAATATTTCCTACCCCATTTTTCTTTCTTTTTATACCCTCCTTAACAACTAGTGGTGGTTTGCATGGATTGATATTAAATTTCGCCAAACTCGTTCTATATGACTATAAATCATACCGTTAAATTTCGTTAAGATCAGTCCATAATTTACCATAGGCCCCATACAAAGCCTACCACACCTAAATCCGTAACCAACGATGCTATTGTAATAACATTTGGTACATCACAATTTTGAAGGATAAACAATTACACTGTCGAATTTCGAGAAGATTGGTCGATAATTTATCATAGGCCCCATATAAAGCCTACTCTCGGAATAGAGTTTAGTGGCCTAAAACCGTAACCACTGATGCTACTGTTATAACATTTGGTACGTCACAGTTTTATAGAACTAAAAATCACAATGTCAAATTTCTTGAAGATCGATCCAATTTAGCTTCATATGGCTAGAAATAATACTATGCAATTTTGTGATACTCGGTCCTTAATTTACCTTAGGTCCCATCTCAAGCAGCCTTCTGAAAACCACTTTAAAACTGTAAAACGCAATAACAAATTACACTACTATGTATATCAAAATTTGTTCTAGTTTAGGGTTTATAATACCAGAAAACACCCTACAGTGTTTAGTGATGATTTGTCAATAATTAACCATAGGTCCAAAATAAATATAGATATTTTGAATCATGATATTTTACTCAAATTTGTTCACAATTAGTTTTATATGACAATTATGTTCCATAGGTCTAAATCGCAACCAATATTAATACTGACGTCCGTTTTTATAAAAACTAATTAATAATTTATGGATCCCACATGGGACCCAAGCCTGAAATATTCTAACTGTCGGGGGAGAGCATCAACGATTTGGCACAGCCGAATAAAACTCTCACTTACTTTTACAGCAGTTTTGCAAATAAATCTCAATTAAATAAATTTGTGTTCATTGTATTGCGGCATAAAAGATTGTGCAAAGAGAAATGCAAAAAGTACAGCATTCGAAGAATAAAACATATATAAACCATAATGTCTTCTGTCTCGTGTCACATCTGTGCTACTGTGTTATTAAAAATTTCGAAGAAAAAGTTTATTTTATAATTTCAACCTAAATATTTGTTAAAAAGGCATAATATGAACTTATTCACGACTGTTTTATGAGCTCAAATTAATGTTTGTTTCTCCACCACTTGTCTGCAATGAAAGTATAGTTTGTTTGTAATTTCTATAAACTATATATATTCTGGGTTCTTGAGTAACTCTTAGTCAAACTATCCATGTCGATCTGTCTATCCGCGTGTTGAAAACAGGCTCTCTTCTGAAAGACTCAACTGAAGAGAAACATTTTGATGTCAAATTATTTCTAGTTATCCTAAGCAGTTGGGTGTTGAAGCACAATCGGTTCGGTAGGAAAAGAGTTATATGCCCAATTGTGGAACAACCACTCTAACAAATTAATATTTCTGATAAAAAATACTAAAATAAATTTGGGCGGAAATTACCGATCGTTATTAAAAGTGGCGCTAATTCGTGCTATACCACTTAATATCATATCACTAAATTTTCCGGTGATCGGTTTATAATTTACAATAGGCCCAATATAAAGCCCACCCTTGGCAAAACCCTCAGTATGCCTTAAAGCATAAAGAGTAATGTTATTGTAGAAGATTGTTGGATTGTCATAGTTTCATAAGTCGAGAAAACACACAATTAATGCCCCTATTACGGTTTACAACTCAACTCAGTTGAATTGTAATTAAAACAACTTAACTTTAAAACAACTGAACTCTTTTTTGGTATTACGAATTACAACCAATTCCAGTTGAAATTGTGTTAATGTTGCCAGCCTAAAAAAGTCGCTATTTGACAGACTATTAAACAGCTGATGCTATAGTGGCGAAAATTTTAAACAATAAATTTTATTTAACGTTTGAAAAATTGTGTTTTTTAAATTCATAAATATTAAAATGAATATAAATGTTGATTTATTATATAACGACGAAAGTGTTGATTCTCACATTGATGTGCTACGCATTCGAAAAGGTCTCCGTGATCACTCAAATCCCTTGGAACTCCCAAGCACCAAGTAAGAAATGATTTAATTGAAAATTTAATGGCTTTTTAATACTTTTTCAGATTCACAAATTTCTTTCGTTTAAATAAGGAAGCATTTTGCTTTCTGTTAAATGACATGAAGGATCATTTCCACAAACCTGTAAGAGGTACGGCTATACCTCCTATATTGAAGTTATGCGCAACTCTCAGGTTTCTTGCTGACGGCAGCTATCAAAAAAGCAGTGGAAATGATTTTAATGTGGGGCTGGCACAACCAACAATATCAAAAGTAATAAAAGAATTTTTAAATATCATCGAGGAGCGTATTTGTGTCAAATGGATTAAAACTCAAATGACCGAAGAAGAGCAAAACGCTTCAAAAGTAGATTTTTTTTCAAAAAGTGGGTTTCCGGGAGTATTGGGATGTATCGATGGGACTCACGTTCGCATAATTTCACCAAAAAAAGAGTTGCAACATCTTTATCTGAACAGGAAAGGCTATTACAGTTTAAATGTCATGATTGTAAGTTAAAAGGTAAAAAAATATAGTATGCCACTTATTTTGATTTTCAGCTTTGCGATTACAAAATGGTTATACAGTTTGTGGATGCTAGGCACGCGGGCGCAAATCACGATTCTTTTGTTTTTAATACAAGTGATTTGAAGTTACATTTGCAGAGAAACATACAGAGAAATTCCTGGATCTTAGGTAAATCTGGTCTTTATATTTACTACAAAAATATATTGTTTGAAATAAATCTTAAAGGCGACGCTGGCTATCCTCTACAAAGTTTTTTGATGACACCTTTCCGCACGGCTGAATCTGGTTCACCTCAAGCTCACTACAATACGATACACTCGAAGGCCCGAAATATTGTAGAGCGGACAATTGGAGTATTGAAGAGCAGATTTCGTTGCCTATTATCTGCGCGGGCTTTACACTATTCGCCAGAAAAAGCTACACAAATTGTGAACGCTTGTTGTGCTTTGCACAATATTTGCCAACACTTTCGAGCTGAACTTCCTGAAGAAATGACACCCGCTTCAAGTACGGAAATAAGCAATGAAAACCTAAACATTGGAAGAGAAGACGCGGATGGGGCAAAAAGAATTCGCAATAATATAATGTTATCCCTTTAATATAATTCAAACACTCCATTTCACATTTATATTTCACTTATATATTTGTACTGTATTCAGTCTTTTCATTTTCAATTTTTCATAACTATAATTAATTTAAACAAAAGCAACACTTCGTACGAAAATAAATAAAATAAACTTAAAACTAACAAAAAATAGAACTTCATATGTTAAAAAAAAAGTAATACACTTAATACTAACAAAAAATATCACTTCGTGTACTCCATTAAACATAATATCACTTCATGTGTGTTATAAAAATTAAACTATTCTTAATTACTCGTAATAGAGAAGTCTTTCAAGGTAAACATTAACTATTCACGAATTATTTAATCCATCTAATGAATGACCTCTCAATTTGGCTATTTTTAATTTTTGAACTTCTGCCTTTAAAGCATGCAGTTCATGGGATTCCCTTGCCTGTCTCTGAAATAATTCAAATTTTTGTTTTTTTATCTGCAGCATTTTTTTGTTCACTTCATAATTTTTATAAAGGGTCTTCTCCAACTGCTCCATTTTTTTCAACACTTCCTTTTGGTTTTCTGCTTCCTTTCTTAAAATTTCCAGACGCTCAGTTTCCAAATTTTTTCCTCTGCAGCGATTTGTTATTGCTTGTGATGCTGAGGAAGTGTTGCGGTCTTCAATGTTTGCTACCTGGGGCTCACAAGCAATAGACGAGGCTGCAACGAAAGGAATTTCATCCTCATCCATCACCGGTGGAATGTTCTCCACCCCGAAAGCACGACCACCAGGTGCAACTTGCTCCCTCATTTGTACCAGTTGAGCTACACTCTCCTCTAGTGGATTTAACGACACTTCTTGCGAGGGACCGCCACCTGTTGCAAGATAGTTGCTACGATTGTTGGCCAGTTTTCTCTTTAAATTTGCCTTATAATGTATCCAGACCTAAAGGAGAAATAAATTATCATTGCACTTTCATTGTATTAGGCTAATTTAACTACTTACCCGTCCCCAGTCGTGCGCGGTTCTTGTTGGCGGTCCCAAACTATTCAGTTCAACTGCGAATTCATCCCACAATTCCTTATTTTTGCTTTTACTGCATCCAAATTGCAGCTTGCCTCTTCCTGTGTCGGGATGTTTCTCCATAAGCTCAACAAGTTTTTCCAACTGTTCTTTCGTTGTAACTTTATATTTTCTATTAATTTTATTTATTTAATAATTTTATTAATTAGTTACAAAATTTTACTTACCCGCTTTCCATTTTTTGTAATAAGTTATCAAAACAACTGCAAGTGATCAGTTGTAAATTTTTGATGTTTTTTTCAACCGAACTAACACAGGGTTGTAAACGGTAATACCACAAAAAAGTTGTAATACAATATAAATTCAACTTTACATTTTTTGACAGGTTGAGTTGTCATCGATAATACCAAATTGCAAAATTTCAACTCAACTAGAGTTGAGTTGTAAACCGTAATAGGGGCATAAATTTTGTCATGTTCAGTCTATAATTTAGCCTAGGCCCCATATAAAGTCACTTAATAGAAACAGTTAAGTACACATAAAACCGAACACATTTAATGCCGTTATGGTAAAATTTGGTATGTCGTAGATTCATGCAAATATAATTTATAGCGCCAAAAAAGATCGGTCTACTATTAAACATAGGCCCTATGTAAGGACAACTATGGGAAATAATTTTAGAAATAATTTAATAATTTAAGAAGAAATTTTTTCCAATTGAGCTTAACGTTGCCAAAAATAACACCATGCAATTTTGTGTAAACCCTCTCATTTAAGCGGCCTTTCATAAAGCAGTTTAAATCGTATAAAATACTTAAAAAATTGTATTCCTGTATTGAAGTTTTATCCAATATAGGTTTTTAAATGCTGTAGAATTTTGTGATGATTCATCCATAATTTTCCCTAGGTCTTATATAAAAACCCATCCGGGAAATCACGTATTAAACGCCTTGAATTGAAACAAATCATTTTTGATATAAGGTAATTTTTAGTTTTTTATGACTTTTAGTTAGGCTCGTTTTAACAACTTAGCAATAGCTAAAGTTAGAATTTTATAGGCAAAAGTGTTTCATTATTACAAGTTTACTTTATCCTATAATGACCAATAAGTTAAACGAAGGTGCATTCTACCTCGTAGGTTAAAGCAAAGTAAAAACCTTCTTATTCATTAAGCTATCGGTAAGTTGTTAAAACCGGCATTGGTTTTAAATACACTTTAATATTCAACGAGTTATAATATTGTGAAATTAGTTGTTACATAGATTGGTTCATAATTTATTGTTCCTTTATAAAGCCTACTCCGGAAAAATTCTAACTCTCGGTAGAGGGTGTCAAAAATTCGGCACAGCCGAATATAGCACCCTTGCTTGGTTTTGCATAATTTCGAATATATCTCCCATTTTTTTCAAGATTTTTTATTTTAAAACTTGGTGTGCCCTGATAATTATCTTATTAAAATTTGCCAAAGATATTGAAAATATTAAATTAAATTTTATTTTATACTAGCATTTAACCCGCTACTTCGTTAGCGCCCCTTTTTCTTATGTAGACATATTTTTACGCCAAAATTTATGTTTCTAGGTTTAAACCCGCTACTTTGTAAAGGGACGATTTGTACCTCTAAACGTTCGTATTTCGAAAATTTTTATTTGTATATTTTAGATACGTTACGAATGTGATATTTTTTCATTTCAATGTTTATTGGTTTAATAGATAGATGGCGTGCCAAAAAAGTTTTAAAATACAGGTTTACTCCCCAAAAGGGGCTAATTTCTAAAAAGTACCAGACACCTAACCGCTTATTATTTTAATGAACATCAGGTTAGGGAAATTCCCGTTTTAACCTCTTTTACCCTCTAACCATAAAATTTTCCAAAACTCCCATCAAAGGTAATCGATTTCGCGAGAGGCCAACCGGGCAAATTCCAGCATTTTAGTTCAGGCATTTAGGTCGTGCGATGATGAATCAGGCAGTAACTTTACAATTTTATATAATATAGGTAGATGAAGAAAAATTTTTTGAAAAAAATAACAGAATTAGGTACGATTTCCACCCCTTAAACGTTTTTTAGATAAGTTACGAATGTGATATATTTTTTATTTTAATGTTTATTGGTTTAAAAGATGGCATAGCAAAAAAGTTTTAAAATACAGGTTTTCCCGTTTACTCCTTATTTCAAAAAAGTGCTAGACACCTGTCCGCTTATTTTTAATGAACAATAATAGGTATTAAATTTTTTTGTATCCCTTTCAGTTTAGCAGATATGAGGTTAGCGAATTTCCGTTTTTACCGCCTTTTTTCTATTGAACAACAATAAGTATTAAATTTTTTTGTATCTCCTTTAGCTTAGCAGATATGAGGTCAGCGTGATCGATTTGGCGAGAGGCCTGCCTCAGGTCCAAATGTCAACTTTATAGCTTCAGGCGTTTAGGCTGTGCGATGAAAATAAATAGATGAAGAAAAAATATCTTGAAAAAAGTAGCAAAATTACGTACGATTTTTACCCCTTAAACGTTCGAATTCAGAAAAAGTACAACATTTTCACTTGGCATTTTTTAGATAAGTTACGAATTTTATATAATTTTTATTTCTATGTGCATTGATTTAAACGGTAGATGGGGGACAAAAAAGAACCAAAATTCAGGTTGTACACTTTTACTCCCTTAAGGAGCCGAATTTCGATATAGTACCAGACACCTGTTCTCTTTTTAATTTAATGAGCAACAATAAAAGCACAAAATAAAGTACAAAAAAGTACCAAAAATTGCCTCTTACAGATGCTCATTCAACGCTTTGCTTGTTTAATTTTATGTTTGTAGCTGCAATGCTAACAAAAATTCAATAAGTACCTGTTGGCAAACAATACAGTACGAAAAAGTACAAAAAAACCACTCTTACAGATTATCATTCACTTGGGAACTTGCATGTTTAATTTTATGTGTATAGGTCCAATTTTAACGGAAATTCAACAAGTAACAATATTAACGAAAATAAAAAAGGTACCAGTTCAAAAAAGAAAGAGTACCAAGAAGATCCCTCTTATAGTTTCTTGTCCACTCAGGACATTTAATGTTGAATTTAATGATTTTAGGTACAATACTAACGGAACTTCAAATAGTGCCAGTTAAAGACCAAAAGGTACCAAGAAGCCCCTCTTACAGATTTTGATTTACTTAGGAGCATGCATGTTTAATTTTATGTCCATAGGTCCAATATTAACGAAAATTAAAAAAAGTACCAGTTAAATAACGAAAAAGTACCAAAAAGATCCCTCTAACGAATTCACATTCACTCAGGACCGTGCATATTTTATTTTATGTTAATAGGTCTAATTTTAACGAAAATTAAAAAAGTACCAGTTAAAGAATGAAAAAAAACCAAAAAGATCCCTCTAACAAATTCTTATTCACTCAGGACTTTGCATGTTTAGTTTTATGTTTCTAGGTCTTATACTAACGGAAATTAAAAAGTACCAGTTGAAGACCAAAAAATACCAAAAAGTACCCTCAGAGGTTCTTATCCACTCAGGACATTGCATGTTGAAGTATATGGTTTTTAGGTCCAATATTAAAGATAATTAAAAAAATTGTCAGTTGTGGAACCAAAAACCTAAAGTAAGAAATAAAATTTCCCGTATTTCCCCTTTTTGGTACTTTTTTCTCCACATTTAAGCATAAAAAACTTTCAATATTGTAGTAGGAGACCATAATTTAATACGTATATGTCAATGAATAAAAAAAATGTTTTGTAAAAAAGTACCAAAAATAGTAACGGGTTTTATCCCCTTAACGTCCGAATTTCGAAAAAGTACCAAATTTGTATTTGGATTTTTTAGATAAGTTTCAAATGTGATATAACCCTTATTTCTATGTTTATTAGTTTAAAAGATTGATGGGGTGACAAAAAGTACCAAAATACAGATTTTACCCGTTTACTCCATATTTACCCTTTTAAGTACTTTTTTCTCCCCATTGAAGCATGAAAAATTTCAATTTTGTAGCGGGAGCCCATAATTTAAAACGTTTATGTCAATAAGTAAAAAAAAATGTTTATAAAAAAACTACCAAAAATAGTTACGCTTTTTACCCCTTAAATATGTTTCAAATGTGATATAACCCTTATTTCTATGTTTATGGGTTTAAAAGATAGATGGGGTGACAAAAAAGTACCAAAATGCAGGTTTTACCCGTTTACTCCGTTAAAGGGCTGAATTTCCAAAAAGTACCAGACACCCGCCGCTTATTTTTCTAAAGAACAACGAAACGCATTAAATTTTTTTTGTATCTCTTTTAGTTTTAGAGATATAAGGTTACCGAATTTACCCGTTTTTTGCCCTTTTTTACCCCCTAAACATTCGAATTTCCAAAAATCCCGTCTTAGTGGATCGATTTGGGGAGAGACCAAGCCCTGGTCCAAATTTCTAGTTTTTAGCTTCAGGCGTTAAGGCTGTGCGATGATGAATCAGTGAGTCAGTCAGTCATTCAGTAACGTTACAATTTTATATATATAAGTAATTAAATGCATAAACGTGTAGCAAATTTCTTTGATTGTTTTGAACACATTTAAATTATTTTGCCGCACAGGTATTTAATTAAAATTTAAGCTGTTAATAAATTTCTTTCAAACACCTGTTAAATATTCTAACATAAAAAAATACAATTCACATAATGAACTAAAATGTTTTTCAATTTATTAATTTTGTATCAAAAAACTTTTTTTTTATTCCTAAAATGTTGATATGTATGTGATTGTGGGTGTGTGAGTGTATATATTTTAATTTAAACAATTTTAAATTGAAATCATTGACTTTAGACTTGGGAAAAAATATTTTAATTTTGCACATTAAAGAAGGTATAAACATAAATTGGCCTGTGATCACGGTGCTGATGTGTACAAATTAGTTTAGGCCCATATTATGTACATTTGTCTATTTCCGAAATCGTAAAAATTTTTTTCTTTATTTCCACGAATTGCCAAGAATAAAGATGGCTTAAGTTAAAATTTTTTATTAAAATTTTTTTAAAGACTTTTGATATGTATTTGTATCTATAATGTAATTTTGTTTTTTGCTATTTATTTCACCCCTGCTGTAGCCCTATAATTTGGCGGGTGAATATGTATCTACAATTTCATTAAAAACTTACTTTCAACTTTTGCATTCACTTTTATTAAAAATCTATGAAATTTATTTACTCAATGGGAGTGAGTTATACAAATTTTCTTTTTTGATAAAGCTTTTTAGTTTATTTGGTTTTACTTTTTGTTTATTTTGAATTTTTTTCCATAGTTTAAAAATATTTGGTATCTCATTTGGTATTAGGTGAAACAAAAATTCTGTTTGAAAAATCTATTTTTAGTTGCCCCACTGTTTTGGTAAAAAAAAAACAAAAAAGGAACTAGTAGTAAATTATGTTGTTGAACATTTTGTAAATTATGTGTAAATTACGAGCACCGGTTGTTGATCTTGTTTTTGCACTGTTAAATAAATTAATTAAAAAAAGAAAAAAATCACACAAATGTTTCACTACATTTGTTATAATTTAAATCGATTTTTTTTAAACTTGACATTAAATTCTAAGCGATTAAATTTTGAAAATATTATGGAATATTTAAAGACTAATTCGCCATATTTAGTTAAGTATAAATTTATTTAAGAATTAATTAGGTGTTAAATTGGTTAATTTTAATTGAAAACATTAATAAAATACATTAACATTTTAAAGAGAATATTAGTTTTTAGTTAGAAAAACTGTTTTAAATAAAATTTTGTTTATATAAAAAATATTATATGTATATGAAAATAATTTATAAATTAAAATAATTTATGAGTAAACTTTTCAGGCTAATCGTTCAGAGTAGGATTGATTAATTAACTAAAATACATTATCGGGCATGTTCTGGAAGTCGTTTTTTTTTAATTTTTTATTTTTTTATTACCAATTATTAATCAAATCTTATTCTTATTCTTATGCTTACGTCCTGTCAATCCCGGACGAAAATTCTGCTAATCGCGGTTCCCGTTCACATATGTAGTTGTTAAGCACTCTTCTGATCTGATGATGATTTTAAAGGGGGGCTAATTCTCTAAGCAAAATATATTATATATGTACTCATTTTTGTTCATTGACCATTATTTTCTATTGTTTTAACCATTTTTCAAATGAAGAACATGGTCCTGCAAAAATCATCAGGGTCCTTAAAAAAGCTGTATCATCAGCAAAATTGATGTGTGGGTATATATCAAATACAATAAAGAACCTCTATTACTTCCATGTGGGAGTCCAGTACTAATCGATTGGGATCGACTTAAAAAATTTCCTTCTTTAATAAAAGATTTTCGACCGACTATGTAATTTTCTAAGAACTTGTGTGTGATTAAGAGTAAATTTAGCTTTATTGTATGTACTTCATGCCACACTTTTTTAAAAGCATGAGAAATATCAATGCACAACAATATATTGTTTTGAGAAGTTTTAATAATGACATTTACTCGTAAATGTGTTTGTTTGATTGTGCTATGTTTCTTTCTAAATTGATTATTTATATACGTACATTTTTATCCAGTATCGAGATTAAGTTTAATTTCTAAGTTTCTCAAAGAGCTTTGGTATGTCAGATAGTAAGCCAATTGGCATTTATGGCTTAAATCTAGGCTTGTTATCATGATAACGAAAGAGAAATCGAATTTTAGAATAATAAAATTCGAATTAGCTTTTGAAACGACCCTCTTTCAAAGTTAAAAAAATATTTAATTTTTGAAAATCTATACTTAAAGTACCAATTGTCTCTACCAGAACTATTCTTAAAACTAGGAAAACCACAATCTTTTTTTTAAATAATTGAACTAGTAATTTCATTCGATTTCGACTTCTAGAACATGGTTGTATATCTCTCATCGACTAAATAGCGGGAATATGGTTTTTAAATTAATATTTCCTTATAAAAAAAAAAAAAATAAACATCGTATCTACCGATGCTTTTGTAAAAAATGTTTTATCGAAAGAAGAGTCTAAGCTTGCTTAGGAAACTTTTGGTAAGCAAAAATTTTTTATACAGAAACAATTCATTAAATGCTTGCGATATGTAAAATTTGTTTCCTCAATTATAAAGCGTATATCTATTGATCCACAGATTATTACAATAGATAAGATAAGATAGCTCGATACGAAAATGATTCTCATTTAGTTCAAAGTTTATTACATTATTTTGAATTGCAATTCGATTGATTTTATTTCTAGCATTAGAATTAATTTACCTTTTTGACTATTATACATAGTGATCCTATAGAAACACAGCCGATTAATAGTAGCACTTTTTACATGACTTTTTCGTGACTTTCGGAGCTAACTATCGCTTGAATTTCTTTACGAATACTATTTATACCCACACCACAATAGGGAAGGGAGTATTATGCGTTTGTACTGATGTGTGTTATACTTTCGCTTTAGAATTTTAACTTTTACTGGTATCTGTTGAGTGCGGGTCCAGAGATGGATATTCGAAATAGTGTTGGGCCAAAAGATTCGCAGTCTTCTTTTGAGATATATGTTGATAAAAACTTGCAAGGTGTTGAGATCTCCCGGAGATGTGTTCCATGTTTCGCATCCGTATTATAGCACAGACTTAACCCAGGAAAGTCTTAATTTTGTGATAATGGAGAGGGATATAGATTTCCATAATGTTGCTAGCAGGCAAAATTATTGTCTGGATTCAGAGGTGCTAATTGGTTAACGGCTTCGAGAGTGATATTTTGAATGGAGAACGGTATGCTGCATGAAAAGTTGATTCTCATTACCTTCGTTTCTAATATATTCTATGACCTGCCTTTGAAGCTTCCATTTCGACATTTTTCAAGTTTTCTTCCATAGATGAGTAATTTTGAGTGAGAAGGCGTGTATTGTCTGCGTAGTCAATATCGGAAAAACGGCCATTTAAGCCGGACGTAATCCCTCTTACGTCACATGTTCGGTTCTTCATTACGATATTCACATAGCCTTCATCTCAAAAGTTTTTTTTTATTGCAACATAAATCGTTTTACAAATTTTTTTTAATCGGTCTATATTTGACAAATATCACTTCCGAAAATAGATTTAAGTGCTATAACGTCCTTATTTATCAATAACAATTGATTTAAATTTGGTTACGATAACTTTTATAATAGCTACACTGTCATACTATTGTGTACGGGTAGGTCCAAAGTTGACTTATAGTCAAAAATTCTCATTTTATTGTTTTTATCTAGAAATTATTCAACCAAACAAAAACTTTGCCTACAAAATAAGCAGAAAAATAATCTGAACTTGAGGAAAAGACTACTTACTTTTCTACTTGAAAAAGTACTTAGTTTTGTTCGCGATGTGCCAAAAGTAATTCTTTATTACAACCTTAAAATAATACCTTTATTTATATCTCTAACAATGTAATAACAACGTGTGTATTTATATATGTTTATATACGGAGCGGTCCGGGCCTGTCACAGAAATCAATTTCGATCGAAAGTTTTTTTAATTCCCAGAAAGCTTCTTTAGAAAACGAAAACAGATAAATTTTATCGGAATGAAATCACTTTAAATTTTCGATCGAAAAAAGTTTTTGATTTGGTTTGCACAATATTGCCTCATTTAACTTAAAAATAACGAAATTAAAATTTTTCGGAATTACGAAAATCGATCAAAGTCTGAAGAAGGTAAAATAAAATCGATCGAAACAAGAACACGGATTCAAACCCATTCCGAACAATTTCTGTGACAGGCCTGATTTTGTTCTTCAAAAAAAAAACATCATTTATATTAGGTCGATATCACCACTATTGTTCTAATACCAAAAATAAATGGTAGGTTTAATTTTGGAACATCCCAGCAAAAACTTTACCCTCAATCCTAGTTTTAATGACTTCTTGAATTCATTACTTTGTAGCTCTATTCGCCACCTTTTGCATTATTAGTTACATATTAAATAATAACTTTATTTTTATATCTTAAGTAAGTCATAATTAAACATTACAACAAATTCTTTAATATAATGATTAAATTAAGTTATTATTATTATATGGTTTTAAATAATTATTTTAATCATTTTGCAATATATTTCAATAATATTTTTTAGATATCCGGTAATAATATAAAATTTTAAGATTAATTTCGATGTGAAATCACTCGAAAATCCTAAAATCAATAAAATGTATGTAAATATATACATATGTATATATGATCCAAAATTAACCCCACAATTTTTTTTTTGTTATTAGAACACAAGTAGTGATATCGATCTAATGTAAAGGATGTTTTTTGAAAAACATTATATTTAGATATATTATTACACACATTGTTATTACAGTGTTAGAGCTATAAGTGATTTTGTGCAGCCAAAGCCACTCTTTATTAAATATTTTCTTACATATCGAAAAATTTATTATGGTGTACACTTTTTCACCAAAAATTCCGTAAGATTTCACATGCATATAAGAACAATTTTAATAAGAGTGTTTTAATTTTTTTGAGAGTTAATTTGTAACTACTTATGTTTTTGTCTCTTTTTGAAAATTCATACTTTTAAAAAACTTTCAAGTATAAAAGAAAGGTATTATTTTTTAGGCTGTAATTGTGCAAATTATAAAGGATAACTTTTGGGACATCGCGAACAAAATTAAGTCCTTTTTCTAGTAGAAAAATTAGTAGTCTTTTCGTCAAGCTCTTATTATTCTTCTGCTTATTTTGTGAGCAAAGTTTTTGCTGGGATATTTATGTAAATGTATATTTACATACATTTTATTGATTTTTGGATTTTCCATTTATTTCACATCGAAATTATTCTTAAAATTTTATAATATTGCCGTATATCTGACAAATATTAATGGAATATATTGCAAATTGAATTCTTTTGTTATGTATAATTATGACTTATTTACGATATAATAAGAAAGTTATTATTAAATATATAACTCAGGAAGTCATTAAAAGTAGCATTGTAAGTTAAGTTTTTGCTAGGAATACAAAGAATATTTATATGAATCTTAAGCTCATAACACAATTTTGCTCGTGCGGGTCCATGATTGCAAATGGGCCCCAAATAGAATCCACTCTCGACTATATAATATATGATACCCTACTTTGGTGTAGGGTATCAAGTTGTCGGGCTTGACCGACTACTTTCTTACTTGTTGTAGTTAAGGTATACTCTGTAGCTAAATTCCTCAAAGGAAAAAGGCAGGCGCTGTTGCTATTAAAATCGCTGCTTCTTGAAATAATGAATGCACTGATTATGTCCCGTTATATCTCCAAATTCTACCATGCTGCATGCACTGTGACTGCTTCTTGTTAAAACGGCATTTTTGGGTAATTCTGCACAGCTTGCCTTAAACAAATTTTCTCACTTGTATTAAGCACCCCCGATTGATGGACCATTAATGCTTGGGAATTAAATTCAACACGTACAGTTGTGGGACCGTTATTGTCGCGAATGAATTACTTAATGATTTTCAGTTGCCCCTATTTAGCAAATTATGTTTCTTGACGAAGTTCAATATTAGATTGTATATTAAATCATGATTATTAATTACAGTATAATGCGCTTATAGTCCACTGCTTTAAATGCTCGCTTTTTGTGGACTATTATCCGAATTGGACTATAGATTGAAATTTATATAAGCCACTTTTTGGCTTATATGTAAATTTACATATAATTATTTATTTAGACTATATTAAATCTGAGCAGAACACGTACTTACTTATTTATTTAATAACATTGCAATTTTTATTGCTAAAACGGTAAATAAATTCCTAGTTGGTAATATTTTTGCAGACTTATGATAGACATTTCTTCGAGGCTAAAAACTTATTTAAAATAATCAGTTATTTTTGACTGATTTAATGTTAATGTCGTATTGAGTAATTTATCTTTAATTTGTTTTCAAATAAGAAATTACAATTAATTAATTTTGTGAAAAAAACGCTCTTGATATATTTGCCGATTTCAATACTACTGCATTTGATAGTAAAATGGTATTGTAATCGAGTACTTCAGAATTCATCGAATCTAAAATTGAAACATCTAAGTTGTTTTTACAAACAGCCACTAAAATTTTTGTTCAGTAAAAGCAGGCATCAGAATTTAAGAACCGAAAACTTATAATTAAATGTTTTCATTTTAAAAATTCAAAAGTCATGCTTCCGAATTAAAATTTTCTTCTATCAACTAAAAAAAACTAACAGAAGTAAATACAAAAAAAAATTTGATTAAATTAGCATTTTGGATTATAGTTTTATTAAATTGCATATCATTAAGATTATACTATACATTAAGACTATAGCGCTAATGGTCATTTTAACAAGTATTTGCAGGTATTTTATTTACAGATGCCACAATATTTAACATTTTAGAATATATTGCTAATTTTACTAAAGCTGTGTGGTATATAAGTGAATGACACTGCACTTAATTGAGTTCGTTGGCCAATGGCGTAGCTTTGATATGAAATTTGTTTAACATAAAAGCCATTCAAATTGAAATAATGAAACTATAGTCTATTTAAACCCATTGGTTTGTTTTGGGCCACCCTATATGTTTGAGTTAAATATTTTCACTTTTATATATTTTTACATATTCTTTTGATATTTAGTTCTGCCCTCTACAAAATATGTGTTAGGTTTTATATCACTTATAATAAAACTCTCATCCAAATCACAAACTCAAATGTTGCATGCAAGAATTTGAAAAAAAAAACATGCTTGTAACAACATTTTTAATTAGATTAGAAAAAAATTGAGTTGCAGAAATAACTAAAAAATAAATGGTATTTCAAAAATGTTGGGTATATATATTTTTTTAATACTTGTAATAAACGGAAAGCACGCCTACTAGCCTTTAAATAACGAAGAATGTTTGCTAAAAAAGACCTGTATAAACTTTATGGGAATAAATCAGAGTGTTTATGAAGAAATAAAAATAACTACTATCGCAAAATTTGTTTTTATAAATTAACGAAATGAAACTTTATTTTTTATAAAGTTTTAAAACAATTAAAATACCACAACAAAACATAAAAATTTTTAAATAAAAGCAAAAAATTTCAAACAAAATTAGTTTTATTTTAAAACAAATCTAAAATAAAATAATTCAAAATTTAAAAAAGTAAAATTTGAAAATGAAAGTGACATCAATTTGATTTATAATGATGATCTATCTGAACAGGGTAAAAAACACACAAAAGAAAATTATAAAATCGAAAACATGTGATGATAAAATACAATAAAAAATGAGCATAATAAAGTGCCTTATTTTTGCTCTCGGGAAAGATATTAATTTCCAAACGAAAACAGCAAATATTAAACGAATAACCAAATCTAGTAGATAAGATTTTACAAAAATAACAAAAAGAGTTGAAACCATAGAGAAAAATATAATTATAAATATATAGATAAAGTTTTAAAAAATTAAATGTTTCATAAATTTAAAAATGCAAAAGTCTATAAAAAATATACAACATTCTTGCATTATTAACATAACAACGAAAGTTAATTTCAATTGTTGGTGTACGAAACATTATACAAGAACTTTAAAGCGAAAATGCCACAGAGTTGCAGTTTCTTGCAATAATAAGAATAATGAAAATTACAGAGAAATTTTAAAAGATAATGATCAACTACAACGACTAACTATGGAAGTGCCTCGAAAAAGAAAGTATCAAAAAGCCTCAACAACAAAGCGATAATATATTAACGAAAATTATAAAAAAACGAGAAATTTATACTTAAAAAACTACTTTTAAACTAAAATATAACATAAAGACTTAAACAGATAGAGAACCGTCTGTATTTAACATTTTATCGCTAATTTTAATTGAATTTTTTCGCTTTCAGCACTAATTTTCACTTTGAATTTTTAAAGTGAAGTTAGTGCTTGAAATTGTGGCGCGAACAATGTTAGATATATTCCGTGGTTTGAAAAACCTTATAAAGGTCAGTCACGTTAAAACCGATTCACCAGTATTTCGTTTGCATTACTCTATAACTGTGATGATATTGATGTCATTCTCGCTTATTATAACAACACGTCAATATGTTGGTAATCCCATCGATTGTGTTCATACTAAAGATATTCCAGAAGATGTTCTCAATACATATTGTTGGATACATTCGACATATACCCTTAAAAGTTATTTTACAAAAAAGCAAGGAGTTTCTGTACCCTATCCTGGTATTGGAAATTCAGATGGTGATACGCATGAAAAGAAACACTATAAATATTATCAATGGGTGTGTTTTTGTCTATTTTTTCAGGTAGGTAAAAAAAAGATTTTGTGATTTTTAAGTAAAAATTTCGTACATTTAAGCTGTAGAAAATAATCAAAATATCTGTTGTATAAGAGAAAAATTGTTAAGAAATTAATGGTCGCTCTGTGTGTGGTCGCTGCAATCATACAATGACACGGCCCGCTGATATATTTATGATTGTCAGAAATTACTATATTGACCCTTGTTCCATCTTAAACTCCGGTTTCATATGAATGAACAATGAAAGCAACAATTTCGTTTTTCATTTATCTTTTTTTTCGCCAAAGTATTTCTTATATTTTCCTTTAATTTTTTGAAAGAAAATGAAACAAAAGCTTTTAAAAAATTAAGCCTTCTTCTACTTCAGCAACAATTCGTATCAAATTTTAAAGACGTTTTATTTAATTTTAAATTAAAATTTTAAGAAAAAGTTTTAAGAAATAATAATATAATATATAAATACATAATATTGTTCTAGGCAAATTTTGCAGACGTTTTCTAGATTGAAAGTATGTGTGCGGTGAAAAAAATTGTTGCATTATTGTGAAACCAAGTCAAAATATTGCTGTCATTGTGAATCTGGCCTTAAAGTTCATTATAATAAAAGAAATTCAATTCATAATTAAATAAACAAATAAAATTTCATAATGATTTTGCCTTTCATTTAACGCAAATAAAGGATTAAACTTGTTCGAAACGACTACCTAAATCTCTACAATTTCTAAGCTAATATGTTTCCTATATACAATCAAGGTCCCCTACGGGACACATGCTTTAAAACAAATATAAGTATGTACAATAATTATGAATTTCTTTTTAAAATAACATTTTATTTTTAAAATAACAATATAAACCACAAAATCCACATTTCGCTCCATATGTCAGAAATAAAACCAAACACCTCCTCATTTATCGTTTGACGACCGTCCAAAGCAACCAACTCAAAATCCAAAAATGACATCGAAATATTGCAAAAATAGCTTGACAAATGCCATCAAATCTTATAAACAAATTTTGAAATTGAAACCTGTCAAATCATAATGATAAAAACAAAAATAGATCGTGCTAAATGAAATACAACAACAACCTTTATTTCAAATTCGTTTAACGTCACATTTTAAAAATAAAATAAACAAAAAAAAAAAAAGAAAAACTAATGTTTTATTTATTTTTCATTTAAGTAAAATTCGACAAACTACTGGAAATTAGAAATAATAACATTTAAGAAATAAAACGACAAGTGATGTAAATTCATGTCACACATTAGCTAAATATGTGCTATGACAGATGGGGGAACTGACTGACGGTTCTATACATCAGGTGGTATTAACAAAAGGCAAACAAAAATCGACATACATTTTACGTGTTGCTCATTATTTTTGAGTATATGTTGCTTAGATTAATACTTAAAATATAATAAGTTTTGTCAGGAAAAGTATATAGAAAGGAGTTCTGCTTTAAATAATCTTTTGTTGATTATTATTGGCACACAGGAACATCAATAGACCGGAATTCACCCTAGATTATAAGCAAACCCCAACCCCTTTCTCGGATTTTAGACTTACTCCCTGATATCCAGAAGAGCACACTCTAGGGCCTATCTCACTCGCTAAGGACAACTAGTTTCCCTGGTATTATATACCAGACAAGTCTCAATAACCCCCGAGCATGCAACAGTAGAAAAAGGTGTTTCTTAAGGCGCATACTTATAACCATAAAGGATGTAATAAATCGTTAGAAGAAAATTTAGGTCAGAAAGGACAAGATCTCCTGTATATAGGATGTGTGTGAAACGGTAGCAAAGTACTCATGAAAGTAAAATTTTGACACTGCTGAGGTTAATAAAATTTCATTAGCCCAAGGGGCTAGTATAAATTTTGACATTAGCGTAGAAATTTTTGACAACCACACAATTATCATAGACACACTCCTAGTTCGTGCACTCAAAGTCGTCTCCAAGCCACCGCCGAATTTAAATTTTGAGTTGGAGTCACCGCCGTCTCGAACAGCATATTTACACTAATTTTTTTAGTCAAACTTTTGTTTTTAGCCGTGTTGCATATTTTTACAAGCTATTGTAAGATAGTTATATATATAAATTTTTTTATCAATGACGTTTTTTGTTTTTTAATTTGTGCATGTTGACATCAGTGCCTAATAAAAGTAAAATACATTTAAAAAAATAAATTTAAAATTCAGTAATAGACTACAGAACGCTAATTACATTTACATTACAAGCATTTTGTTATGTTGCCAAGGCAAAAACCATCTTATGTAAGTGTAATTGGAAGAAACCAATCACAATAACATGGAAATATATTCAATTGAGAGGTAATACTAGTTTACACTGAAAATTTACATTTGATGAGAAGTGCTTTTCCTTATTTATTTTCTCCCGCTGAATTCGAAAATCAAGGTAAAATTTTTTTTATGGGACAGTTTTTGAGATATTGTCATTTTATAATTTGTCCGACCTTTTTCCACTTGACAAATCATATCTCGAGCTAGAAATGTCCGATGTATAATCGGATAATCGGATTAATAAAGCGGTTCAAAATATATCGATGAAAAAGGGCACATTGTCAAAAAAAATCATATATTACAGTAATTCTGGAAAAGTACAAATCATTGAAAAAACGTCTTGTTTCTCTTCATGTACGTAAGGATGATAATTTTCCATAAGAACTAACACCAACCAGAAGAAAACCGACCGAAAAATGAAATAGTTATAAGCAATTGAGTGAATAAATCCAAATACCATATTTTCCGAATATATTATTTTTTCGACAATTTATTGGGTTTAAACGCTTGCAATGCAGTCTTGACATTTTTGTCAAGCTTTGTCTTCGGTTGCTTTTGGGATCAGTTTCTCTAGTGAGAAACCATACATAGTCTCCCAACATTGTTGCATCCCAAAATCCTTGATAGCGCCGCTCAATGGTCTTAATTTGCTGGTGAAATCTCTCGCCGTGCTCGTCACTTACGTCACCAAGATTGTTCAGAAATAAATTCAAATGCGAATGTCAGAAATGGATTTTTACAGACATATTTACACCTGTAAAATATAATAAAATGGCAAAAACAATACAATAGAAAACCACCAGGGATGAAATTAAATAATGACATTCTGTACCCATCTTGTTGTAGTTCTTCAGCAAATCGGTAATAGTTCCCTCGTATTAAGGACTTTATTGTTCCCAAGAATATTGGTAACAACCCGCTGAAATAAATTCTAGGCCTCGTTTTCAACGGGTGATAAATATTTTGGAAAATCTGTGCCCTTTAGTATTTTCCTTATGTGTGGACCATCGAAGACGCCTTCCTTAATTTTTGACATTTCTAGCTCGAGATATAATTTGTCAAGTGAAAAAAGGTCGAAAAAAATAAAATATTACAATATCTCAAAAACCATAAAAAAAAATTTTACCTTGATTTTCGAACTCAGCGGAAGAAAATACATAAGGAAATCTATCTCTCATCAAATGTACATGAAAAAATGTAATTTTGTAAACTAGTGTAATCTAAATAAAAAACAGGATAAATAATGTTTGTTAGATCAATAATCCCATAATCAGTTTATTGGGATTTGGGTTACCTAAAAACGCGCAGTTTGCAAAGATTCAAAAAATTTTAATAAAAATGAGAAATTTCCTAAAAGTTTAAAAAAGCATAAAATATGTGTTTATTGGTTCCAACCAGTAGAGAATAAAAAAATCGCAGAAAAACGTAAACAATTAAAAACAAAATGCAAAAATGTTGAGAAAGCCAAATTTGCAACCTTCAAAAATTTCTCAAAATTTTTCCACAGCTGCAACCTGCTAGCAATTCCTATAAAAGCAAGCGCGAGTTCTGAAAATTGGTTTATAAATTGTGGAGTAGCTCAAAAATAAAATTTCCAGATAGACAAATTGTCCGTCTGATTTCCAAAAACCTTTTTAAGTACAATCTGTTGACACGTCCTATTAAAAAGCAAAAAAATCGGTTCACAAATAACGGAGTTATGCGGTAACAAACATTAAAAAAAGCAACCTACAATCGAATTGTAAAACTCCTTCTTTATTTGAAGTTGGGTAAAAATATATTTATAATAATTACAAATACATATGTATATTTAAAATAATGACAAATTGTAATAGATAATTTTGAATAACTAATTCTTTTGTCAGGTGATCCACTACCGGCTACTTTTTGCTGAACCGCCGCCGACAAAAAATAGGCCGACTTAGACTTATGTTAAGAAATGTCAGCAAACAATTGTTCTTTTCTTTATGTCAAAATTTTAAGTTGTCAAAATTTTTACAATTTCACACAGCACAAGCATGAAATTTTTCTACCACAAAATAGAACTTTGCTACCGTTTCACACACACCCAAAGTAGGGAAATTAAAAATAAAAATATTAAAATAAAATAGATTTAACTGGCACATCAACATGAGAAGGAGAAAGAGAATTGGTTTAAAAGAACAGAATTCAAACCATAAAGCTCATTCTGCTCACCCTAATATGACCAAGATTCTAAGTGCTAGTACAAATACTATTGATAATAGTAGATATTTTTGGTCTAAAAGCCATTTATTTTTAATATTTCATTCAAATTTTGAATATTAAAAAAATTTTTTTTAATATTTTTATTACCTAAAAAAATTTATTGGGCTTTCAAAATTTTGTGTTTTTTGTTTTCATTATTAAGATAATACATATGTTACACACGAACTGTATAAATCAATCAACAATTTTCTTTTTAATAAATCCAAAAATAAATTAATAATAATCAGCAGCAATGCCCCCACAACTATAACATGATTATAATGAGTATATCGTCGAATTGATGATTTATTGAGTTAGTTTTTCTGAATGAAATCTACATTTTTCATTCTAAATTAAATGATCAAAAAAAAAAAAAAAAAAAAAAAAGGGAAAGAGAAAGAAAAAAGGAAATCAAAATTTTATGATTTTTTATTTATTGAAGATTTATACCAATGAAATTATTTACTATAAAAACTAAAGTAATACATATAAGAATATTGTCAAATATTACTTATTTTTATTACCCCATAAATTATTTATATGATTTGTAACATTTTTGTTAACATTTCTGTTACTATAATAAAACCAAAGTAACAATATTCTAAAATAAATAAAATATTTTAATAAAAAAAAAAATTTCCCACCACCTAAAACTGCACATGCTTAGACACTGTTGCTGAATACTGATAATTATGAACAGTTTATCGCCAAATCGTTTCCATTTTTTTCTCCAAAAAAATAGTTTCGAATATTTAAACGACAAAGTTTTTATTTTATAAGTTTGATGATGAGTCGTTGACGATTCATCTAGACGGTAAATAATCACGTTATAATAAATTTATTTATCGCGAGACTCATGCGTCATCAATGTCTATTAAAATTTTGTGATGACACTTACTAAAGTAGAACTAAATCAAACTAAAAAACAACAATCAGTAAAAAATTTAAAATTTTTAAAATCAGACTATTAAATTCATGTTTTTTGCTTTTATACAGTATTTTTCATTTATTTTTTTTTTTGTTTTTTTTTTTTTTTTTTTTTTTTTTTGTTTATCTCTTTTTGGCAGAAATCATATGTTGTGTAATTTTCTTCCAAACAAAAATTGTGACACTTTGAACTAGAAAAAACTGTTAGCCATGAGTGGGAGAACCCCTTGTGAAAAACGCAGAGAATCTTAGAGCAGCAGTATGTACGTTAGTACTAGGCAAAGATAAAAATCAGAAGGAATGAGATACAGTCAAGGCAGAACTTCAAGTACCTTAAAAACAAATTATACACTTTATATTAAAAAAAAAAAAAAGGAAAACTAAAGTTGTAACTAAAATTGCATTAGAAAGTGTTTCTAGGTTTAATGGAAAAACATTTTGACAACATTTGGGAATTTGATGCAACATATTGGTATCTTTGAGAAATTTTACCTTCAACTCGGTTTTGCAATAACGAGTTCAAAAATACTTCAGATCAAGCTTCCTACTGATGTTTGTCTAGAGGATATATATTTCAGGAATGGCATTGGGAATTTTAAAATTGCACCAACAATCTTTAAAAATTCTACTTTTTGACCTTAATTGTACTAAAGGATTTTTTTTTTAGTACAAATTATTTTTATTTATATAAAACCGCACAAAAAGGAATTGTAGATCTTATTCGTACTAATATACTACAATATAACAAAAAAACAATTCAGTTTGATATATAAACTATTAGGATAAAGAAGGTACGTACTAATTTTCAATGAGATTTCGAGATCAGAATTACAAAATTAAATTTTTTTGGTTTATTAACATCTTAACAATTTTACTTTGTGAGTTCAATAATTCCTTTGTTTGCATTTAGCTGCCAAGAGTTGCGGATTTTAGTATGTTTCTCTCTTCGGTTTTGATAATTTTTTTGGAACTAATAATATTTCTCTCACAATTTTAGAGAGTTCTGACAACATTAATTCTTTGATATTTTCAAAACTGTAGAACATAAAACACTGATACTGAAATGTTTGTTAGATTTTAATATTTCTATGTCAGCAAGAGCTCTAAATTGCGAATTTATGTTATCAAAATATTGGTATTCTTTTGGAAATATTTTTACTTATAGTGGTAGTATACCATAAGTTTTCCCTTTGATTACAATTTCTGGACTACATTTTCTAAAACATTTTAAAGACTAATTTTCAAAGTCGAATTTTTTTCTTAAAACTTAACACCTTTTTAAAAAAAAAAATTGTGCAATTGCTTCCATCGGCATTACTAAGTTATTTCAACTTCATTGGTTTTCATAAATATATGTATGTATTGTTCTTCATCAGTTCCACAGTAAATATCATTTAAAGGTCGATATTTTTTTTCTAATTTAAGATTAAACTCAGTTATATCAAACTTATAGATCACATCATTTTTCAAAGAATTACGTGCGACTTGATGAACCAAGAACTTTAATCTTTCTAAAATAGTATGAATACGAGCATCATCGGCCTGCAGTTCTATATATGTCCAGATATATATATATATATATGTATATATATATATATATATAAATACTTATAGGTATGCATGAATTTGCAGTTATATGGTTGAAATAATGAGTTTGATTCATTACTTGGTGGTTACACGATCAAATGTTGCTTCAAACTTGTTCAAGGGTGCCCCGGTAGGCTTGCTGGTTCGATTCCCGCAAGAGACTCTGGTCTCCTGCAGACAAGCAACAAGCTTTGTGGGATTTAGTGTAGGAATAATAAAAAAAAAAAAAAATACACTTAAGCTATAGTCACATTTACAAAACATTTGACACCCCACGTTTGCTAGAACAAACATCCTTAAGCGTTTTATTAGTAACATTACTCTTTAATTTTTTTTCAGTAATAAAGTTTAGTAGATCAAGAAAAATTATTAAAACGAAATTTGAAAGTAGAAAGAAGTTTAGTGGTCAAGCATTTTTTTGCTTTTTATTTCGTCAAATATTTGTTGATTGTGAACAACCCTTTACACCTTGTCACTAATATTTTTTAAATTTGATGCGAACTGGCTTTCAAATTCTATTTCCAATTATGTGTTTCAATAGGTGCGTTTGAGTACTTTTACAGTAAAAGGCAGTAAATGAGTAATTACTAAGAAAACTGAAAAATTAGTCTCCGAAAATCTGTTGCTTAAAAAAGTACGCGAACGAAAAATTTGTAAAAAGTTGCAAAATTTAGGGAACACTTAATGGCAAATAAATGTACTGTTGACACTTTTGACCTCTTAACTCGTTTTCTTATCGGTACTCGATTAATTTTTTTTTATAACGCGAACATTTAAGGAAATACCAAAGACTATAGATTTATAAAGATATTGCACTGCCATACAAAGTTCATACATTTTTCTGTCTATATTAATTTTTCTGGTGGATTTAGGCGCTAAATCCACTTGTGAGAGTAAATTATAGTCTTTGTTTTTACTCTCAGAGAACTTTTTATTCTCATCTATCAGCGCATATGTGCGTGCATGCGTGTGTGTATGTACTCGTGTGTACATGGCAATGAAAAAAATATAGAAAAAACTAAAAGAAGTCTTGTTTTTCTCGTTGAAAACACATTCAAGTAATAAAAGAAGTTTTGTTTGCACGCCATTTATGTGCAAAAAACCTATGTAAACGCAAATGTGACCGATTTTTAATTGTAGGGCAATAATATGTGTTTTATTGTTGTACAGATGAAAGTATATCGGTTTGCACCGAAGTTCAAATGCTGTTATTGTCTAAATTTAAACAATTGTAGGAATATTAGAAATCATTTTTCTAAAAAAAATTAACTGCTTTGTTTATAAAAGATATTTTATGTTTACTAAAGCGACATGTATGTCGCCATGTTGATTTTCATAAAAATTTGCAGCCAGTTTGATGTGTGTGCACGTAATTTCTTGAAATTTTATTTATTTTTTGTTTAAAAATGTATGAAAACTTGATTTTCAATACATTTTATTAAAATTGTATTATTTGACAAATTATTAAATTGTTTCCGATGAAAAATCCAATTTTGTTTATTATTACAACAAATAATTATTACAAATTATGAAAAATAGTCAGGCTTTGGAAGTCTACCTTTAAGAAGTTTGTAAAATTCTTATAAAGGTCTGCAAAAATATTTTTACAAAATAAAGGGTGCGTTCGTAAATGCATCACTGCGCTGCATCAGTGATTTAAAATGCTTATATATATATATGAATGAAGTAGATGTGGACCAAAAAATTGTCAAATACTCCACAAAAATAATAGTCACACAATAAAAAAAATTATAATTGCTTTTTTATTGGCATTAAAAAAGTTTGCTTTTCTGACGAACGCACCCAAAGCAATGAAAATGAAAAATTTATTAAATTATTTATTGTTTTTGGTTTGCAGAGAATAACGTATGTTATAAAGACAAGATGGAGATGTTAAATTTACTAGTCCTTCCTTATATTATGACGGCAGCAATACACATGGGAAACATTTAAATACCTTCAAATCATCGATTACATACTGAAAAAGTTAAAATTTGTAACCATTAAACTTGTAAAGAGCCTATAAGTAAAATTATTACCTATAGTTAGGGCGTGTGTAAAACGGTAGCAAAGTACTATGGTAACAAAGTATTTCCATGTGGGGAAAAAATTCATGTTTCTGCTGTGTGAAATGATATATTTTAACGAAATAAAGAATGCGTTTTCATCGTATACCTAGATAAATAAGGATATATTCAAAATATGGGACCACGGTAGTATACCACATTTATAGACGAGTCAACGAAATAAACTGCAATTAAATTACATACCTATGTTAATCCATTTAGGGATAACAACATGTTGCCAAGCTTATAGGTATATTAAAAAAAATGGTGGCTACACCGATATGGTGCCTAAAACTTTTCTTTTGTTTCTAAGCTATTTCCCATTTTAATTATACTAATACATAGCAATGTATGTATTGCAGTACTTACAATTTATTTATCAAAATTCCTAAAAAAAAACACCTTAGATTTTATGATTGTATATATACTAGTGCTCGAACACGGGACAGTGTATGTTATATTAACTTCTATTTGTTTGGTTATGGTCTACATTATAAGAACTTTTTTGAAAAATATCGTTGGAAAAAATTATATCTTTTTTGACGATATAAAATTTTGACGTTGTGTTAAAATATTTAAAAAATACTATGTAGAGTACTTTTTGCTTATAGTCACAAATCGTGGACTATATCGCTAGAATGACTATACGCCAAGTTCACATGTGTATATGTGTGCCACATACATATGTAAATTTTTGGCAAAATTTAAAAAAGTTAGCGATTTATGAAAATCAATTTATCTTTCTTTCTTAATTATATAAAAAAAATTATCAGCAAGGCTATAGTTTTTTCTTTAAATTTCTAACAAATTTTAAAATCGCAATACGAATGAAAATGTTTTAGATAAAAAATTGATAATATTGCCAGATAACTACATTAAACACATTTAAAAATGGTTGCTTTAGAAACTTGGAATAAAGCTTAAGCTTTATTTGATTTTCAGACATTTTCCTTGCTTGTTATCAAACTTCGGATCTCTACAAGAAAACAAGTAAATTTTAAATATATTTTGGAAAATAAATTCTAAAAATTTAATCGCGTTTGATTGTATATTAAATGGAATTTTAAAAATTTCTTAAAATTAATATTTTTGCAAAATTCAATTCACTGATCTCTCAAGTTCTAAGTTTTAAGATATTCAGCCTTATTATGATATTCGCAAGATTTAAAAAAGCAAAACACCAGATTTATTTTACAGTGTTCGGAAACTCTTGCGTTATGCTTGCGATCTGCAATAGTTTCTTACAAAAATTCTAGTTTCCTTCAGCATACTTTTGTAATTTTAATTCGTCAAACTTCGTGCTATTGCGATTTACAGAACACATATTATGCGCCCCATACACGGTTCAATTCAGTTGTCAACTGAGGCTTTCAACTGAATTGATACTTGGCCACACACTTCTTCAACTGAATTGAAAGATTTTAATTCAACTGTCAAATTTAGATTTTTTTTACATACATTTTGACAGCTGATCAAGAGACTTGAGCACACACAGTGCAATCAAATTGAAAGACTTAGTAGTCAACTTGAAAAAATCAAAATCTTTTGATTTTTCTTCAACCAACACGACAACCGTCAAACTAATCAACTGACAAGGCCATACACGCTTTGATTTGGACAACAACCGACTCAGTTGACAATTGAATTGAATCGTGTATGGTCTGCTTTATACGATTTCAAGTAAGAATGTTAAGCGTTTTACGATTATCAGAGCATGCCCGATTTATTTTAAATCGTTCAAAAAACTATAATTAAAACACACTACTGGAATAATGCTAAATATTGAAAATTTTTTGCAGATTTTGGCGAATTTAATATGAATTTATAAAATAAAAAATCATATTAACAACACTGATAGCGGGATTATAGCTTTGCAGCAGAGATGCAAACTGTTTTAAAAAAGTTAAAACAATAATAAGATATTTCATCACTATTACCAAACACAAAAACTAATTTTTTCGATTGGAGAGTTGATAAGAAAAAGTAAACGATTAATTTCTTGATTCTTTGATATGGTTTGAAACTTCAGAAACAAATAAAAAACTTAGGCTTATGTGACTAAAACGTTAATAATTTGCTTTACTTTTGTAAATGTGCTTATATCGCTAAATGGACTATAACGTAAATACTTTCTATTAATCTTCTGTATAGCGGCAAAAATAAAGATTAAATGGACTATATAGCTAATGTGACTAACAATGGAAATGACTATAAACGAAAAGTACTGTATAAAATAATGAACAAATTAGGAAAATACAATTTTTTTGCAGGTGGCTCTATGCATTTTATTTTATATTTTTGTTTTGAATTCACAAAATTTTTTAAACGTTTTTATTTGACTTTTTCTATTACAATTTGCAATTTGCTGCTTGTCAGAAATTTTGTTGGTTGTTTTAAAAATTCTACTAGCCCCCAGGGCTATTGAAATTTCAGAAGTGTCAACATTTTACTTGCATTCGCTCTTTTCTATCGCCTCACACACGTCCTAAGAAAACACACTTGTTTTATAATAAATTCGTTTGATACATACATACACATATTATAAGTACATATGTACATAGTTGAATTGTCTAAAAATTTTAATAATAATTCGGTTCGAATCGTTATAATTTCATTTTTACAACAATAAAACACATTATCTTACCCTACCAATTAAAGAATCGGTCGCATTTGTTCTTACGTAGGTTATTTGCACATAAATTGCTTGCAAACAAAACAAAATCACTTAAAAAATAAAAATACCAAAAACCTGTTTTAACGAAAAAAACATACACACACACGTTGGTTTGCAAAAACAGAAAACATGTGTATGTATGTATGTATTGATGCATGTATGTGGTTTTTTGCTCTCATCAGTTTTCTGAATGTGAGCACGAAAACCGGTTTTAACGAAAAAAACATACGCACACACACGTTGGATGACAAAAACAAAAAACATGTGTATGCATGTATTAATGCATGTGGTTTTTTGCTCTCTCCAGTTTTCTAAATGTGAGCACGAAGTTTTTGCTTTCCTTGTTACTTCCCCCCCTCATCATTAAGAAGCACAACATTTTTGTCAATTCCAAATGTACTAAGTGCAACATCTTTATAAATCTATAGTCTTTGGAAATACCATGAAATTAATTTATGTAATCATGTTTTTTTTTATTTTGCTAATTTGTGTCTGGGTTTATTTATTCATAAGAGCATAAATATTTTTTTTGCTATTGATTTCTTAAAAAACAAGTGCAGTTTTAAGTATCCAAATACTTCGCACTTTTACAACTCTAAAAAATTAACAAACCAAGAAAAGTTTTAAAAGGTGGTATTTAGCCATGAAACAAAGAAAACAAGATAGCGTATTTAAATTTTTGCTGCGCATGTACGTCACAGTAGTAAATGAGCACAAACACATTCACACAAACACGTGTATGTGGTATGCTGAAAGTTTGTTTACATTTAAATCTCTTTACTACATTGAAGTTAAAACTACGTCAAAATGAGAGTATAAAGTAAAAGGACCTGCGCAATGCACTATCTTGTTTTCTTGGTTTCATGGTACGAGTATTTACCCATATACATGCTTCACAAATATGTTTAATTAATTAATATGGATTCACTTTTTGTTTTTATTTAAATTTTTCTTCTATTAAACAATTTTTTCACAATTTGTATTCTATTTGTTTGTTTGCTTTTACTTGTTTACCTTTTGAAACAAGCAAATTTTGCTTTACTAAATTTTACTGCAAACATTTCGGCAGTAAAAATATGTAAATACTCAGTCAAGATCTGTCACAATTTATGTTCTCATTTACTGTATTTTATATACGCGAACGCAGTTAAGTAAAATGCAGTAAAGTTCAGTAAAAATAAGTAAAAACTTTTGAGTTCTCGAAAGCACCTAATTATAGCCAAGAAAAAAGCTGATTGTAATTTAAATGAGAAAATTGTTTTATTGTCTTTATAAATTTTTTTTTTTTTTTTTTTGGTTTCTTTTTATGACATCTTGTAAGCTTTCAAGCTTTAAATTTTAGCAAATTTTAACAGGCAGTATATGTAAAATCCAAGGTTGGCCGGTAACAATACCGTCTTAATACTGTTTAAATTAAATACCGGTATTGATACCAAAATTATTTTTTATTATTTTCTTTCCTTTAATATAAATAAAGGGAAAATTTTTCTGAGAATAAAGACTGCCTATTTTCTTTCCTTTAATATAAATAAAGGGAAAATTTTTCTGAGAATAAAGACTGCCTACTTAAATTTCTTTTGGATCCAGGTGGAAATACCTTTCTTAATGGTATTTTCTTTGAACAAGCAATTGACCATATCAAAGTTGTATGTGTGAAAATGGACACAATTAGCTAAAAAAAAAATAAATCAGATTTTGATGACGATAATAAAATGGAAAGTTTGTCTTTAACGCCAAATAACAACAATATACAAAAATAACTATGTTATTTTAAGATATATCTTAAAATTAAAAGATTTTGTTTGTTGTGCTTAATTCCCTATTTTAATAATTGATAAAAATACTGAAATTTATTGTTGGAGGATAAGCTCTTCCTATGCGCATTTCGCTGTTAGGCCAGATCATCAGGAAACGTTCTCCTAAATAATTTTAGAAAAACTTAAGCTATCTGCAAATAAGACTACAGAGGGAATGAAAATTATATACATACACTCAAAAAGTCTTATTTGCAACGATATCAAAGCAGAAAATACCAACAATGAAACAGTGAGCTTATCTTTTATTACATTCCCCACTACAATTTTGATAATAAATCTCAAAATTTAAATTAAATTGGTAACGAAGGAATTTACTTTAATTTAAAAGAGTTTTCTTATACAAACAAATTGATTATTTTTATATCAAATGAATTATCTTATTTATTACACAGAACAACAAAGTGGAGCTTTTATTTTTTGTTTAGTCCTCAATACTTTTTTTATGCAATATTTCAAAAATCAAATAAACTGATCCTTCCGTATTTTTGTCCGCTTCAACTAAAATTGATTGTTTTAATGCCAAACTGATAATTAATAATATAATCGCTACAAAGAAAAGACGATAAACAAATAATTCAAACAGTTTTTGTATTGTGTGTGCTGATAATGTACTTAAAATTTTGTATATCACATTGACTCTTTTAAATAAATTTTATAATATATTTTATTTTTGTGAGAAGAGGAATATTTTTGGAACTAAACAAATTTCTTAACAAAACCCGTTTCACAAACCCTTTATTAACCTGTATTATTTTTTATAAATAAGGCCGTAAATATTTAAGCACCCTTTAACTAGATAATTTTTTTTTACTAAAAATAGTTCGTTGTAGTGTCTAGATTGTGAGAACATTGAAAATTTACTGTTTCAAAGTCTTGAGTATCAACATAAAAAAAACTTAATTTTGAATATCCTTGAATTACAAGTTGGGTATCATGATAATCTCATCAATGTGACTCTACTCATATGAAAGAGATTTTTGCACGCAGAGAAAAAATATGGTTGGTCATGGTTACTGCAACTACACTACGTTTATTGTAACAATATATTGTTTTCGTACACAAAATATTGTTATTTTTATTTAATATCAACAATATTATAATTACTGTAAACGAGTCAATGTTTATCCCAATTATAAATTTAAGTATAGTTCACTGAAAAATAATTATTTTTATAACAACTAAATAATAATATTTGAAAACATATTATATTCTTCACAACCATTTAATGATATTTAATAGCCATAACATGATAACTTTCTATACGTGTATCATAATATGTTTAAGATGCAAACAAAATGTCTTTACTCTTATAATATTTTGTTATCGCCATTTGTAAAATAGCTAATTTTGCATCAGTGGTGTCGTTTGTTTTACATATGCCTATCGAATTATTTGTTATTCAGTGGTTAAACAATTTAAAAAAAATACCCATTAAACAAACCAAGTGTGTAGATTAATAATCCACAAAATATATTAAGGCTTGAAGGGTCGTTCGTACAAGCGAATAAAATAAAAAAAATGACGGAAATTATGCAAATATTAAATGTCACTATATCTTTGAAACTAGAGCTGCCAGAAGAAAACTATGTATTTAGCGTTATAGAAGTTTCTATAACGGTATACCGATACCAATATAATTATACCGAAATAAAAAATAGTTTAATACCGATACCAATACCGAAATAACAAATATTTTGATAACGATACCTATACCGAAACTCCTTTCGGTTGCCAACCATGTATTGTACTGAATTAGCTACTGTTGTACTATTGTACTTTTCAAGTTTAAATATTGTCATCGCTTATATGATTAATATTTTTAAAAACAAATTACATGGGCGGCTGGCTGCAAAATGATCCAAAGTAAATTGTGAAAAATCGCCCAAAAATTTTCCATACAAATTTGGGTAATTTTGCCTAAGAAATTTAATGTTTTTTGGGCGATTTGTCGTAATTTTTGAATAAGAATTCACTTTTGCCATAGTTGAGAAACATTTCTTATTTTCACAAATTCTTCAATTAGATAGCAAAATAAAACAGTAGTAAGATCTAGGAAAACAACTTTTGTTTCAGTAATTGATATATTACTATTATTCATTAGAATCCCGAATTTCTAACTAAATCGCTACTAAAGCTTCTCTCCAAAGCCGGCCTTCGGCTGGGCGCAAAGATTTTCTCTTCTATTCTATAGTATTTATTGTAAAAGTCCTTTTTTTGAATTATATTGGAGACAATCATAATATGGTTGCGGCTTTTGTTTATATAAATTTGACCATAATTTGGTTGCCGGTGACAATAATATGGTTAAAGTATCCATAATATGTTTAAGTGTATGGTTCTAGCTTTATATTATTAAAACATTATATTGTTAAATTTAACAATATTTGAAGTTTCAAGGGCGGTAAACACTTTATTGTTGAATAGAAACAAAATATTATTTATCGTGAAAAAAAGTAATGTTAAAAACAACAATAGTTTGCTTGTTGAAATTGCAGGGACCATAATAGTTTTTTAACCATACTTTAACCATGTTTTTCTCTGCGTGTAGATACTTACATCTGTGTGAAACGTTTTCATCGTAAAGTGATTTAAGCGATGGAATTTTTATGGGGCATATGGTAAATTCAGAACCTACCAGCACATGTCATGATACTGCACCTTTTATTAAAGCTATCATCGCCAAGTTGTATATCAACACCAATGTTTATAAGAAATGTTTAGCAATTAAGGCTATTTTCGAGTGTGGTATTGTATGGAAATATGAATTTAAACCAATTTTAATAAGATTTGGTAATATGATTAAGGGTGCAATAATATATATGTGGACCAAATTTTATTTTAATACCAACATAATAAGATGCAATTAAGTTTGTGTGGAGGCTTTGTTCAATTAGCCTCTCGCCATTTTCAGTAGGCTTCGTACTTGTGACAATTAAGACGCATGTACCGAATTTCATCGACTCAGAAAGAGATTATGTTTCTGTTTCGGTGTACTAAATGGTCGGTCTAGAAATTGATTTACAACAATTGTGAAAATTTGTTTAAACACATTCGCACACACATTTGTATGTATTCTCTTTCACGAGTGTTCATGCGACGGATATGCTTTTTATGTATTTTTTTTTATTTTTTCAAAAATATTTATCCAACAAATACACATGCTTCGTTTCATATTTAAAGGAATAACACTTTGGCAGTAAAAATTAACCTCAAAGATTTGATGTTTTTAAGCTGAATTGAGGCTACATTAATTTTTTTTTTTCAAGAAGCGTGGAAATATGATGCAGCTTCATATTTCAGACTCTTGAGTTTGCGTTTGTTGGGTAAGCCCACCCTCTTCACTTATCCTAATATGCAACAATACAAGCACTGTCTAAATTTGGGTGTCTCTCGTCTAGAACCAATTTTTTATGTGTTACACATATCAGCACAAACGCATAATACCCCCTACACTATTGTAGTATAGGTATAAAAACGTCATGTTGTATTAATGAATACAAATTAATCATTTTTGTATTCATAATATCTGCTCGTACAGTGTGCTGCATTTGGTGCTGCCATTTCACGGAAGTATTGTGTTTACAGTGGACCTTCGTTTTTTTGCGTACTGTTTTGGTGCTGCCATCTACATAGGAGTAGGGGCGTGTAGTATTTTGCAGGCTGTTTTGCTGCTGTCATCTTCTGGTGGGCAGGGTAATTTGTTGGAGTGATTTGTTTTGCTGTTTTCGGAAGCCCGTTAACATTGTCTTTATATGAGATGTGTCATGCCCACTTCAATATTTGCAAATATTTAGATCCTGTATTAAACGCCGGGGAATCATTAACAAATAAAGCATAAAATGCAATTTTTGTGAGATGTACGTAGCGCTGGCGAGATATATGTTGCGATGACAAAATGATGCGCTGGTAGTTCCAAAATTAACCATAGGTCACATATAAACTCTCTTTCTAAAATCACCTTAACACAAAAAATCTCATACAGATGAAGATATCTAAATAATATTTGACGTAAACACAGAAAAAAGTGTTTTATCAATTAAAAAAATGGTTTAAAAAGTATTTAAATTTAATTAATGTGATAATTGAATCAATTATTTTTTTAGTTGAAAGAAAATTAAAAATTTAATTTTGATTTAATTAACATTTTATTTGTTTTGAAATAAATTTTCAATTCAAATTTTAATTAAATAACAAAAAATCTTAGTTGACTTGTTTCGTTTAAAATAAAATAATTTAAACATGTCGAATTATTTGTTGGGAAGTGTCAATATTTAATTAAACAAATTAACACATTGTTTGAAATGGCAAAGTTTTTTGATAATTTTTTTAATTCAAATTAAAATTATCATTTCTTGAAAAAAAAAATATTCAAAATGTTAAAATTTTTAGTAATCAATATAATCATTTTGGTAATAGGTGCAAAATCAACAAATTATTTGCTTGATATCATAATTTGGTATAAAGTTGGTGATTCGAGAAAATTGTTAATTTTTTCTTTGTGAAGAACTTTTACATGAATCTTAACCTCATAAAATAATTTGGTTTTGGCTGTCCCATGATTGCCCATGGGTCCCAAGAGGGATACACTCTCGAAATTTTTTTTAAATACTGTAGAGTAGGGCATCATAAAGTCGGTGAGATGTGAGATGTATGGGTAACCTATTCAAGTATAGACAATAAAACATTCTAAGGCTGTTTTTCATTAAGGCCCTAATCATGTAAAACGCAGCGCAACGCCAAAGAATTTCATTGAAGGCACCAAAAATGTCATAAATATTTTGTAATTTTGTTGTTGCTTTCTACAGAAATTCATGTACCGTTTTAAAATTTTTAACGCCACTACCCTTTCGAACTTTAAAACGCAATGTTAATTTCTGTAGAAAGCAACAAAAAAAATTTATTTTTGGTTTGATTGCGATTTGCTAAGTTATTTTCACAATTTTAATTCTGACTGTTAAATTCTTTGATAACCAAATTTAAAAGTATGTTTTCAGTTATCGCAAAATTAAGCATAGTTCAACACTTTCTTATCGAATTTTATATGTTTAAGTTATTTGGAAAGCTTATTAATGTAGCTTGTTCGCCAAAGTAAAAATAATATTATCAACTTGTCAATAAATGCAAAACTGAATTTTATCGTGCAATAAACTTTCTTGTGATTTTGTAACTCTCTATGCTTAAGGTTACCGTAAATTTACAAAACGGAAGCAGTAGAGAAATATATTACGTAGTTTCGTATCCTTTAAAAATTTAAGTTTTAGACCTACTTTTAAGTATACCAATAGGTGATACGAACTAAGTCCCTAATGAACCAAGCTCCCAAAACAAAAATGAACTAAGGCCCTTAAATTAGGGAACTAGTTCATTGTGAAGTAAAACCCCAATTTTGAAAATGATACAGGTCCCCAAAAATATGTGATGAACAACAAGGCAAAAAATGAACTAAATCCCACTTATTGGAAACTTATTTCACAATGATATAAGTCCCCACTTTAAAAATTTAACAGACAAGACTTTGTTTTACCATAGAGGAGAAAATCCATGCACCCGCTCGAAGCCCGGCTATACTTTATTTTGCGATTCGGTATTTTGGAATCCGAGACCTAAAATTTCTCCCCAATCAATTAAAATTTACATACATATATCATTTATATTTATGGACTTTAATTTTTTTTTTCTAGATATTCGGAACTTAACTTAAATTGAATTAATACCCCAATTTTTTAAAATGATTATCTACCCCAAAAAATTAATAAATTGCCCAAAAACCGTTGTTGTTTTTTCGTTGGGGATTTTGTTAATTTTCGTTTTGGTAATTTAGTTCATTGGGGACTAAGCTCGTACCGTCATACCAATTGGCTCATAATCCCTTGCGGAGTGAATCTAACGATGTCTTTTCGTCCGGATGGCTGATTGTTTTTCCATGTAACCTTGTGCGCTAAATTCAGGTAGGAATTTTGAAGATCATTTGATGAAATTTGGTACAGACGTTTCAATTGTCAGGACAAAGGCTATTGCAAGTTGTGAGAATCGGTCAACAATTTTAATTTAGCCACCATATACAAAGTTCTTTCCAGAATAGTCTAATAATTTTGTTACAATATAATTCATCTTACTAATTTGTATTCGAATCGGTCTTCATTTGACCATAGCTCCTATACAAATACTACTCCCGAATATATCTTTTAATGCCATAACTTCCATATAAATGTTTGTATTAGATTAAATGCTTACGATAACTACTAAGTCATGACAAAATGTTGCGCTGGTGGTTCCAAAATTAACCTAGGTCGCATAACATAAACTCTCTCTCTAAATCACTAAGCCCAAAGACTTTTACATGAATCTTAACATCATAACATGATTTGGTTTTGGTGGATCCCAAAATTGATACATTTTCAAAAAAAAAAATTTTAATACTGTGGTGTAGGGTATCATAAGGTCGGGCTTGACCGACTTTATTCTCTTACTTGTCTTTCTTTACTCTTGTATAGTCGTGTTATTAATTATAAGTTCTTTATTACATTATGCATTATTAAGTACTCATCTTTTCACTCTTGTGTTAATTATAATTTTTTTATAAGATTAAATGTTTTCCATTAATATTATAAGATGAAATGGATAACGATATGTATAATTAGAAGGCGATATATCATAACGAAATAAGTTGCTGTTGAAAATTAATCTCCCCTCCAGCAAATAATTGTAACCACAAAATGGAAACAAAGTTAATACACCCGCTCTTTATGAAAAATTAGAAGCAAAACAAGATAAATATGATAATTCGTCGATAAACAATAAGGAAGCAGACAATGTTCATTGGTTTGTTTTTTGGCGAAAGGCCAACGTGGAGAAAAATGTATTTATCGAAATTAAGAGAATATCTCTTAAATATTATATTAATTCTTAAGAGAATAGTTTCTTAAAACTCTTAAAACTAAAAAATAATTTTCTTTTAGTTTTATTTTTAATATAATTTATTTATTTATTTTTTGTTAACAACAATTATGATGGCATGCGTCTGAAAAAACTGCACTGATGTATTTAAGCATAACAAATTTTAAAACCAAAAAAAAAAACAAATTGAAATTTTGCCAAAAAAAAAAAAAAATCTTTTTAGTTTTCACTCGTACAATTTAAAACAAAAACAATTAAAAGTGCAAAATGCAATTGCTAAATGTGTTTGTTTGAAAAGTTGAACAAACATTGAATTGAAGTAATTCTTTTTTCTTTCTTTTACAAAAATTCTTAGAAAATAAAACTAATGTGATCGACGTAATGAAACTGAACAATTTTACTTAAATTCACGCATATTTTCATAAAGATATTTTCAATGCGGAGTCCATTGATCATTGTACGGTTGGCGTGTGCGAGTCGAACGATGCATTTTAATGGCACCCAGATGGTGTTTAATGATAAGGCTGGCGATGATGATTTGCTTTGTTTTCTGAGGCATCATTTTTAAACATTTTTTTTTTTTAAATTTTGTCCATCCTTTTAGCACAAAGAATGAATCAGAAATGTGCAAATTTGTTTAGAGAGCGAGCCGTCTACAGCTGGTGCATTTGTAATTTTGTAGACTTTTGATTAAAAATTTGTTTTCTTTTTAAATCTCAAAAATGGTTTTACTTGCAACCGTTAAATAGATCAATAATACATATTTTAAGTCCAGCGCCAAAGGCGGTCTCTTTAACTGCAAGGGGCTGAAGATATACGTTACTATTGCTACGTATATAAAGTTAATATAAAATTGTTAATGCTATTTGTAATATAATTTTCATATTAATTCGAATGTATATTCTAAGTCAAATTATAATTTATAAAGCTTTCATACTTTAATAGTCGTATTCCTTCAATATTTTCCAGGAATATTTTCTATGCACTATACAAATTTTTGTTTTGTATTCTGTAACGAGCCTTACTTTAACTATCCTTTGGCTAGCAATGAAGTAAATTGTACAGTAAATGTATACAACTATTAGATACCAGCAAAATGTAATGCATTTTCTGGCCCGCTACGGCCTCCGGCATCATTCTTTGTATCTTATATCTGGATAGTGCTTATTGTAAATTTTATGTATTTAATTATTTTAACAAATAGAATCTGGGAATTTTAAGTCTTATGTTGAGTAGCATTTTTATTATAAATTTTCATATTAATTCGAATGTGTATTCTAAGTCAAATTCTAATTTATAAAGCTTTCATAATAGTAATAACGTATTCCCTCAATGTTTGCCAGGGATATTTTCCATGCACTATCAGAATTATTATTTGTACGTCGAAACTTGTTTAAAAGAGTATAGCAGCGGAATTATTTTGCAAACTTCAATTTCGAATAGCACTACAACGTTGCATTTTATTCTCAGATACATGGAAAACTAATGAAAAAAGAAATTACGACCCACTTTTAAATATCTCCCCATACCTTCAGTAAATACAATATTTGTGTTGCTCGTCTAAAAATGTGTTGAGTTACAACAGGCCTTAAACATTTAAATTGTTTATTTAGACATTTTTAAAAAAAACTATAATTTTTAATTGCTCCATTAAGATGAAAAAATATTCATCCATGTTGTGGAAATTTAAATCAAGTTAAATTTTAATCCAAGGAAATTTTCAGTTAATTTTTTTTTAATAATTATAAATTTAATAACAAATATAATAAATACAAGTGCTACTCAAAGTATGGTGTATACACAGAAAAAAGTGTTTTATCAATTAAAAAAATGGTTTAAAAAGTATTTAAATATAATTAATGAGATAATTGAATCAATTATTTTTTTAGTTGAAAGAAAATTAAAAATTTCATTTTGATTTAAGTAATATTTTAGTTGTTTTAAAATAAATTTTCAATTAAAATTTTAATTAAATAACAAAAAATCTTAATTGACTTTTTTCGTTTAAAATAAAATAATTTAAACATAAAGAATTGTTGTTGGAAATTGTCAATATTTATTTAAATAAATTAACACATTGTTTGAAATGGCAAAGTTTTTTGATCACTTTTTTAATTAAAATTAAAAATATCATTTATTGAAAATATTTTTTCAAAATTTTAAAATTTTTAGTAATTAATATAATCATTTTGATAATAGGTGCAAAATCCACAATTTGTTTGCTTGATATTATGAATTTAGAACAAATTTGGTGATTGGAGAAATTTAATAATTTTTTCTGTGTATAAAACGGAATATTTTTATGGAGCTTTAAAACAGGATCATTTTAAAAATTTGTTCGATTTAAATTTAGCTCGAATTCGATTTAAAAAATAAGAAAGTTTTAAGCGAATTTTTGCTTTAATTCAGTTTAAAGTGTAAACAAATTTGTTTGATCTAAAATAATTTTGAATGGGGAATAATGTTTCTTGTTTCTTGTCAGATTTCCTCGGTTTAATTTTTTTTATTCAGCAAAAAATGGTTTTAACGTGTAGGTTTAAAACAAATAATTAATAAAATTAAAAATAAATCATAAAATTAATCGATCTTCCAGCCCTGTAGAGGGCGAAAAGATATGTCGAAAAAAATTATGGTTGTATATAATATGGATAGATGCAACATTGTGGAGGTATTCAAACCCTATTGGATGACTTTTTTCTTTCTTCATACACCGATGCTCCGCCCAAACGTACAATTTACTATAAAATTCACTCTTTTAACTGATATTATAAAAACATCAACTTGGTTGGTTTGCGATGTTCATCCAAACTAGCTACTGCCAATGCTTACAGCTGACATTTGTACATTCGTTAAGTACTGCAAGTATACGGAATATTCTTCCGTGATGTCTTATGTACATACATATCGTCGCTGTTTGAACTAACCGACATGACTAACATTTAACAAATTTTACAGGAGACCACTTTTAATGTTTTTTTGTTTTAAATGCAGTCATTCCTAGCCAAAATACGAATGAAATTGGGTTTATGCATTATTTTTTATGTGGTATAACATCTTTTGTTATGTGTTAAATAAAAAAGACAAATTTTTTTATTTCTTGTACTTAACTCAATTTTCAAAAAAATTTCAGTAAGGTCAGTTAATAAAAACAGCGACGATATGGGCTTATTATGCTGTGTAGCGAACCTCTCAATAACTCCAAAACATTCAACCCTAAATTTATAATTTAGCCGTAAAATATATAAAAATTAAATCAAGTAATAGTCTTTACTTTATATAGAACCTGTGAAAAAGACGTGAGAGACTGGAATGAGTAAACCCAACCACAATATGCATGATATCGCTGAAGTCAACTTAAGTAACTGTGCGAATACATATGTACAAAACATATGTGGCCAACTATAAGCAAACGTTTAGCTAAGTTTCGTCAAATGTCATTTGCCCAAGCCGTACGGAATCAGCTGTCTGTGCATTGTTAAATAAATAAAATAAATTGAAATTGATAAAGAAAAATAAGAATAAAGAAATAGAGGAATTTTACAAAATTTAATTTTGTATCCATTTTTTATTAATAAGTATATACAACAATCACCAATTTTTGTCTTTCTTAAACGTTGCTTGCAAATTAAATAAAACATAAAATAAACAGACACAGGTCTGTAATTTTTGGTACTTTTTAACTTGAAGTACTCGCAAGAAAACCAAATATTGCACAAATGTGCAACATTGCATAATGTACAACAGTTTATGTAAGTACATTATGGCCACCTTAAAGGTTTTTTTTAATTTGGTTATGAATTTGACAGATTTTTTGTTAATTTGTGACAGTACCTTAAGCTAACTTATGCCCATATTAATTTATAAACTACTTTGTATTTGGCGCATGGGCGCTGGGCAAGTTTTTTTCTTGAAGAAATTGTTTATCACAAATTTTTGGAAAACTACTTTTTTGCATACTAGTGCCTATTTTGCAATCAATTGCTTACCGAAAAAAATTGTTTTTGTTATTAACGACTGTAAAAGAATCTAAGCGGGAATATATGATAAAAAAAATTATATTTAGCACATTATTACCATCAAAATAATAGAATCGAGTCGACAATAATAACTTTCCATGATTTTGGTCAACAACTTAAGAAAAAATAAGTAAGAGTGCTATTTTCGGCTGTGCCGAATCTTTGATACCCTCCACCGTCAGTAAGAATATTTTAAGAGTGGGCTTTACTTTTGGTAAATTATGGACCCATCCCACGAAACTTGATAGTTTGATTTCTAGTCATATAAAACTGTGGCAGACCAAAATTTATTATAATTGCATTATTCATAACAGTTTACCGCGTCCTTAAGTCTTCTCCGAGAGTGTTCTTTATATAGGGCCTTTGGTAAATTATGAACCGGTCTCAACGAAATTTGAGAGTGTGATATCTTATCATTCAAAACTTTGGCACACCAAAATTTCTTATAATAGCTTATGTTTTTCGAAAGTGGGCTATATATGAGGCCTATGGTAAATAATGGACCGATCTTCACGAAATTTGACAGTTTGATTTCTTGGCATATGAAACTTAGACCAATCAAATTTTATTGCAATAGCGGTATGTGTTACGGTATTACGTATACTAAAGTGTTTTCCTAGAGTGGGTTTTATATGGGGCCTATCGTCATGATATCGTGGCATGATTTCTAGGCATATATAACGAATTAGTGCAAAATCTTATATCAATATATGCATTCTGCAACTATTAATATTAGTTTTTGTAACAAAATTATAATTTTTTTAGGGTGGAGGTTACACATTTGGATATATAATTCTTATCTTACTATGCCGACATTGCTGGCCTTCAACCCCAAACTGCTTAGGATGACTGAAGCAATTTGATGCCAACATTGTTCTTTTCTTTTCGGGTTTTCGAAATTGAGCGTGTTTTAAATAGACAGACAGACGGACAAACAGGCGGGCATGGCTAAATCGACTTAGAATTACTCAAGGACCCAGAATATATATACTTTATGGGGTCTGCGATAAATAATAAAAAAGCTTCACATAGCGAGGCAAACTTAGTATACCTTCTTTCTACACTAGCAGTGGAGGTATAAAAATATATTATTTTTCTAAGACAATAAAAAAAGAGCTGTTGTAGTAAGCTGCATTCTAACCCCCATATTCATAAAAAATATTTTTGATTAATAACAGGTTTATTAAACAAATTTTCATAGAAAATTCGTTTCATAAAGCTGCTATAAACCTAAAATATTTTTTATGAATATGGGGGTAACTCTGTGATATAATTAAAAGTTGAAACATGTAACATATATTTTCATTTTATTAGGCTGCGTTATTATTATGTCCCTACAATTTTTTTTTTTAAAACAACACAAAGAAGGAAACAAGGCAGAATAAAGGCAAAACTTAACTTATGCCAAAAAAAACGGCATAAGTTTTTTATTTAAGATTTGGGGAAGAATATAATTCTGTTTTTTTTTTTTTTTTGTATATTTTTCGATTGCATATTTAAAAATTTGTTTATGTATATTAAAACTTGCCCTAATTATTTCATAAAAAACAAACATCTTAATTTTCGAAACAAACAACCAAAACCAAAATAAGAATCATTACTTTTTAAAATATGAACATATTGCTGTCATAAATCAGATGAACTCTTAACCCAACATACATTTATATTTTTAAAATGTATTGAGAAAATAAATGTTCTTAACTTTTTCTTAATTAGTAACCAATGCCAAAAGTATTAACCGCATTAGATAAACATTTTTAAAAAAGATATTATTCATACTTTACGTATGAGTAGCATTTATTAAGAAACGACAAACAAGGTTCGACTATAAAAATGTATATTAAATACCATTTTTTCTTATATATTCGAAAAGTTTATTGTTAAATTTTAAATATTCTAAATAATAAAATCACATTGTTTTTTGTCTGAAATCAAAAAAATACTGGTAATAAAATTAAATTCAAAATTTTAACAATTAAACCAACCGAAAAACATTTAATTTTTAGTCATATGTTTTCTTAAAAAGAAAAGAAAAAAGATTTTTTGGTTCTTTACTAATCCTTAAAATTTATTTCTGTAGTAAAAAATTGAGTTATAAAAAATGTTCAGTATATTATGGAATGCGTGGTGAACTAATTTATGATACAAGTTATTATTAATTTGTCACTTATGTGGATCTGAAGAGCATAAAATATTTATCACCTTCAATATATTTTGCCACTTAATCAAAAAAGAAAAAATATACTCTTAGTTTCTGTACGTTAAAGAGATTTTGCTCAAAAAAATTTAAAGTCTCCAGTCAATAGTATTCAAACGATAATTTTTTCCTTATGCTGTTGTCATAATTTTATAGTCAAACCCAAATTTTAACTGGAAACGTTTTCAGGGTTTATGACACTTAGGGGATTTAACCAAAATTGTATAGATATATATATATTTTTTGAGGTAAAATCGTCTACATAAATCATTGAGTCTCTAGCACTTTATTCACATTTATTAATTTTAATTTATGTGGTTTTGAAATGACACCAAGAATATGTGTATGATGTATTTGAATTCATACATACATATGCATATTTAAGAAACGTTGAACTTGAAATGTAAATAACTTTTAGTTTTCAAATTTAATGTGTCTCTTAATTTATAGCCATTTAATCAATTATAGTAAAAACAATTTTCCCTCAAAAAAATATTAAATAACATAAAAATAACATATAAAAACAAGTAAGATCTTATTATCGGTCAAGACCGACCATTTGATACCATGCACTACAGAACGTACAGACAAATTTTAAACAACTTTTATAAAAATTTGTTTTTTTGTATTTATATTTTTAAAACCTTCCCAAAATGTATTTTGTGATTTAACTACCAGTCGCTCAAGTATTTTGTATGTATTTCAAATACGTATGGTGTTGAAATATATTTTCATGACTTACATTTACTAGTAATAAATAAAAAATAAGTTGTCACACACATTTAGTTCTTTGGCCATTACGGACATAAATAATTTAATAAAAAATTTAATTCTTGCACTTCAGAAGGTCCAAATCTGCCGAAGTCTTAAAATATTGTCTTGGGCATATGTTATAATGACCATTTCCCACAAGATTAAACTCTCTTTATGACACCTACCTACAGCTAATGAAACGTTAATGCAAATTAAATTCATTATTTGATGGATCTTTGGCAATAGAACTGAAATATTGAGAAGAATAAACAGTAGTTGAGAAACCAATTGCTATTAGATTGCATTTAGGGCAACAATTGTTGTTATGAAAAACTTCTGTATAACTTGGTGTCAGTTCCAACCCTAATAGATCGGCTTTAGGGTAACAATTTGAGGCATTTAGTTTGTGTAATACCACAATTATAAGAGAGTTTAAAAAAATATTTGACAGGTTTTCTAAACTGACACCTGAAAAAAATATAGCGTCTTAGCATCACTCCAGTTACAAAATGCGCTGGTTTTTAAAAAGCATAACGATAGATATACTTTTTAAAAGTATTCCAATTCTTGCAATTTCTGCCTTAGAGGAATATTACATATAACCAGTGTTCGAAAATAAGCAGAACATTATATAGCGTTCGGCTCACACACCCTGAAACAATATCTATTTTTCTAGTGTTTGTTTAGACGAGCACAACCCTTAATACCGTTCGTAACGGTTTTCAAGAAAGTAACGACTTTATTTTTCCATGTTAAACTAAAAAATAAATAAAAGGGAAGTGATGCGTGCATAAGTATTACACCAAGCTAATCTTTTTTTTAAGTTTTATTAAAAAACTCAACCTAACCGATCATTATCTGAGTTATATTTAATCCTTAGTAAACAAAAATTATTTTATTTTTTTGCTTAGAAAATAAATATTTTTTTTAAGCTTTATTTTTTCATCAGAAAATAAACGGTATTTCTTGATATTTATTTGATATTAAGAAATTAAAACTTTTTTTTTATTAATTTGGTTTTTTTGCTAGCAAAACGTAATTTTTAATTTGAATAAAATTTGATAAAATTAATTTAACACATAAGAGTTTTTGATAGAACTCTGGGGATAAATTCGCCATTGAAACGGTTAATATTATTTTAGCGCAACAAATTACTTTTTTGTAAGCAAAAAATAAAATTCAAAAAATAAAACTCAAAATATAATTTTTATTTTCTAAGCAAAATAAAAAACGCAAAAATAATTTTTATTTCCTGAGAAAAAATAAAACTGAAAAATAATTTTTACTTTCTGAGGAATAAATCTGCGGAAAAATTTAATTCAACAAATTACTTTTTTTCTGAGGAATAAATTCAATTAAGAAAATTACCTTTATTTTCTAAACGAAAAATAAAATTCAAGAAATAATGATTAAAAAGTCATTTTTAAAATAACACTTATAACCGTTACGGTCCCTAAAAATAACGCAAAAAATCACATATTTTCTTAAAAAAAATGTTTCTATTCGAAATATAAATACATTCCAAATCGAATTTTGGAGGCCAATTTTCTTAATTTTCAAATAAATAAAGTGTAACCATGTGCGTAATTATAACTAATTTTCAAAGTTAATTTGGAGAATTTGGTAGGTGGCATATTATGGCCATTATGACACACCAAAAATTGTCATAAGGCCCATGGACATGTGACACTTTTTTTGTTATTTCGCTTTCAAATACTTTTTAAAAATAAAATTACATAGCTTTTCTTTAATAGCTTTTTTAAATGCTTTTCTTTTTGATTTTGATGTTAAAATATTTAAAACAGATGGAGCACGTTTTGAAATGTTTGCATGGCATCGGTTCCACAAAGTTTAAATTGCTTTGCTTAATATCCTCTGTCTACTTACATTAATGTTTTATCGAATTTAGAAGCTATAGTTTGCAAAGCCAACGTTTGTTATAAAATACAGCAGAAAATCTTTGGGCCCGGACAAAGCCCAACTATGCTTCTTCTTTAATTAACGAAGATGGTATTTGTTATACAACGAATTACTACTCTATGGTATAACAAGTAACGGCTTCTTTACCAAAGGGTTTTGTGCATAGTCGGCCTTTGGCCGGGCGCAAAGATTTCCTACTCAATTAAACACATACCGGTTGAGTTAATTAAAGCTTCTCTGCACAGCCAGCCTTCGGGCGGGCGCAAGGGGTTTCTCTAAACAAAACCATCTTAATTCGGGAATTGATATCGGGATTCTTAAATTAAGGTTTAGGGAGACTACAATGTTCGGAATTTCGGTATTCAGAATTCTGAAATTCGGGATTTAAAAAAATTCGGGATTTTAATGCTCTTTTAAATTGTTAATTTGTTATTTTGTTAAATCTTTCGTCCCAGAGCTTGACAATAATGGAAACAATAAATAATTTATTTTAACACACCAAAATGTGTGATAACATCCATTGACCATATGACACACCGTTCGTGGACATTATGACACTTTTTGGTGTGTTATAACGTTCATGGATGCAAGTTATACTTGTGAGATTTGACATTGTTTCCTTATTTTTTAACAGCTGAATAAAAGACAATAGTATTATAATTGATACGATAAAAATGAATAATAATGGCGAAAAGTGATCATATCAAACATCAAAAGGTCGTGTAAAACACTTATGTTGAAGATATCATAAAATTTCAAATTGATCCCATTGTTACTTTTAATAGATATAGCGACGCTAAAATACAAAACATATGGTTTAATGAATCTTGTATTTATGAAAGAAAATGCCTGTTTTCCGATGGGCTTGTTACCAAAATGAATATTTAATACATATACTGCACTTGATCATAAAGACATTCTTATTTATTAAATTTTTGGATAAAATCGACAATCGAAATGTATGTATATCTATCCGCTGTAAAAATATCTGGCTATTTTGCTGGAAATAAACCGGTTGGCTTAAAAATGGTTTTTTATGTGCCTTTAATATTAAATTAAAAATTTTAATGTTTAAACGGAACATTTTTAAATATTGAGTTAATACCTATTAAAATAAGAAAAACGGCTCCACGAAAAGCCCCCCAATGAAATAACGCCCAAAAAAGAAATGAAATATTCCCCAAAATTTTTTCATAAATTTTTGGGTGTTTTTTCATATGAAATAACTCCCATTTTTTTTGGGCCGTTTTTCATTTTTTTTGGGAATTATTTCATTCCTCATTTGGGGTTTTCAAATTATGAAATAATCTCCAATTAAATAACACCCAACAAATTTTTAAAATTCGGGGCTTGTTCCATAGCGTGTATAATTTGGGTGTTATTTCATTTTTTATTCGGGGGTTATTTCATTTTTAAAGCTGTTGGTTTTTGGGGGTTATTTCATATTATTTGGGGTTTATTTCATTTGCTTAGTTTGATCTTTTTCCTTTTTTTTTGAGAATTCAAGTAACTGTTTTTTGGAATAACAGTGTCAACATATGAGTACAATCTGCCTTGACTGTTGAGTTGAGTTGTTGTAAAACATAAAATATTTATTTCAGTTGTGCATCGAAGTTGGAACGCTTTACATCATCACGTATTAATATTTAAAAAAAATGGAATTAGAAATTGCTTTGGAAAACAAAGAAATAGCAATTTGCTATATTCTTTAAGTGAAAAATTGATTTGCTTGTGAACAGTGGAGGTAGTTGTGTAAAGGCCAAACGTAAAAGGCAAATTGTCCTTCGAACTGCAAAAATAGAGCAGGGCTACAACAACCTACGGGGGGCGAGGGGGGTGGTAAAATAACTGCAGCAATATTTTTGAATCGAATGGCATTTCCCAAGAATGATATATGTACTGGCATGGAAGCGGACGAAGATTTATTCGAAGCCATAGAGTATATTGAGGTTAAAGATGATGATATAAAAATTTCTGAACCGCCGCAGGAACCTACTCAAAGAAAGTTGAAAATATGTAACGAGTGCGTACTAAAGCTTCAAGGGCAAGCTATCGGTAGTGGACTCCAAACATATAATTTCCCAATTTGTCGTGCTGCAGTAGACGACGTTATCCAAGTTTTTATGTAAGAAGTAAAAACTAAACCATGTAATATTACATACAGCGTTTATTTCCTCCATCTTGAATTCATAAGCAGCCATTTTGTTTTTTTACCATTCCTTACGTTTAATGTATTAAGTTTATTTTTTATGTATGTACATGAAAATAATTTTTTGGTAGTTGGGTTTCAAAAATAAATATAGTGGAAATATTAAACAATTCTTTGTCCATACTTCCTCACATCTCCATTACAGAAAATTATTGCATTCTTTACAACATTGTAACTATAATAATGTCCTAATGAGTTGGATTTTCAAAGCTCGTTGGTGGCTGATCTGAAATAAGCTCCATTATATAAGGGAAAATAACTTCCATTCCATTCACAAAACCAAAAGTTGTCACTATTAAACGAGCTTTGTATGTTCCTTCACCAAAAAAAAAATTGATTATGAATGCTGGCACACTTTCGAAGTTGCAAATATCCTTATTATGAAGAAGACGCCTGCGGGCCTCCACACGGGCTGTGGGAAAAATCGCCCAAAGAAAAATGGCCCAAAAAAAGAAATGAAAAATCGCCCAAAAAAATTCCATGTAAAATTGGGCCTAAATTCATATGAAACGTGACCTAAAATTTTTGGGCTATTTTTCGTTATTGTTGGGTGATTTTTCGTTTTTTAAATTTGGTGATTTTTCATTATGAAAAAACACCCAAAAATGTTGTATGAAAAATGGCCCATTTTTTTGATTTTCTCCTCTATGGTACAACAAACACCGGCTTCGCTTACTAAAGCTTCTCTGCACATCCGGCCTTCGGCCGGGCGCAAGGATTTTCTCCCCTATGGTATAACAAATACCGGCTTCGCTAACTAAAGCTTCTCTGCACAGCCGGCCTTTGGCCGTGCGCAAGGATTTTCCCCTCTATGGTATAACAAACACCGGCTTCGCTAAGTAAAGCTTCTAAAATCTGCCTTGTTTCCAAACGAAAGCCGACTGTGCAGAGAAGCTTTAGTTAGCGAAGCCGGTGTTTGTTATACCATAGAGGAGAAAATCCTTGCGCCCGGCCGAAGGCCGGCTGTGCAGAGAAGCTTTAGTTAGCGCAGTGTCCATGGACACTATGACACTTTTTGGAGTGTCATAACGTCCATGGACACTACGACACTGGACGTTATAACATGCCACCGGGAAAAAATTCGTTTTTGCTTTTTGGGTCATTTTTTATTTTTTTTTTGGGCCCTTTTTCGTTTCTTTTGGGCAAAATTTCATATATAACTTTTTGGGTCATTTTTCATGTTCTGTTGGGCGATTCTTCATTTGGGCGATTTTTCATTTCTTTTTTTGGGCCATTTTTCTTTGGGCGATTTTTCCCACAGCGACTTTGCTGTTGGTCCATATTGACTTCATGAAATCCTTGGTGAAACTGACTCTATTATGAATTTTGGGCATAATTTCATTTTTGTTGCTGATGGGGTTTATTTCATTGGGGGTTATTTCATTTTCATCATATGAAATAACTCCCAAATATTGGGGGTTGTTTCGTTTTCGCTTTGGGGTTTACTTCATTTATTTTTCGATGTTATTTCATTCACTGTTTTTGGGTGTTATTTCCTATTTTTGGGGTTTATTTCATTGGGGGTTATTTCCTGGGCGTTATTTCATTGGGGGGCTTTTCGTGGAGCCAGAAAAACTAACAACCAAGTTTAAGAGAAGAGTGTGTCTTTATTGACTGAATATTAAAATACAAGTGAAGGCATTGAAAAAATATGAAACATACAAAACCAATTTTTTCAATGAACTAGTTTTAATTACATAAATACATATTAAAGTACCAACCGATAAAGTGTATTTTCAATAATACGCTCCTGTGGATCAAGTGGGATATGTATTGAACATTAGTTAAAAAAAATATTTTGTATTTTAAATGCACAACTTGAATGTTTTTTTTATTTCAAATGCACGACATAAATGTATTTTGTATTTCATACATACACTTATGTAAGTATTTTGCCCAACCCTGACCATAAGTCCCATATTGGGCCCACTCTCAGAAATCACTTATGTACGCCTCAAATTGCTACGAATAATGCTACAGTAGATAAATGTTGTTTGTCATAATTTCGGAAGACTTAAAACTGCCAAATTTCGTGAATATCGGTCCATGATTTATTACAGGTACTGTATAAAGCCAACTCTCTAAAAACACCTTAATGCGCCCTAATCCGAAACGAATCGTGCTATTTTATTGCATTAGGTCCAAATAAGGTTTTTATGACTGGCAATAAAATAGGTCTCATATAATGCATACTCTGGGAACAGACCTTAATACGCTTAAAACCGTAACGAATTATAAAATTGTGAGGTTAGGTTTTATAAAGGTTAAGTAAATAAATTATACTTTAAAGATCCCATAAAATTCCCACTCCAAAGATATACTTTGTCTTGGTGGAGGGTATCAAAGATTCGGATATATCATTTTAGTTTGTTTGTTATAAAATATAATTCCTTGAATTAATCCCGATATAAAACGTTTATTTAGTCTACTAAAAATTTAATGATATATTACTTTTTAATTTTTATTTGAAACAAGAAACGTATTTAAAAACAATCCAATATTTCAAACGGAATGAATAAATATAAAACAAATTTCATCATTCCGCTCCTTCTGAAATAAATTCATGTAGGAATTAATCCTTCTGAAAAAAGCTTTAAAAATAAAGCAAATAATTAAATAAATAGGAATTCTGCAAAATTTTATTATATTTTGTAAAGAGAATAAAAAACTTTGTGTCAAAATAAAATATTTTAAAAAATTTTAAAATAAAAAGAAAATTAGTTATGCCTTTTATAAAAATTTTATATATTTTTTTTTTATATCTATACTTTATCCACTTTTTTATTGCAGGCAATTTTATTTTATACACCAAGATGGCTGTGGAAGTCTTGGGAAGGTGGCAAAATTCATGCACTTATCATGGACTTAGATATAGGAATCTGTTCCGAAGCCGAGAAAAAACAAAAAAAGAAATTACTTTTAGATTATTTATGGGAAAACCTAAGGTTGGTATCTTCCGAAAATATTATCTCATCATCGTCGTCGTCATCACATTTAATGGGAATCCTTAAAAAATATGTCATTTCCGTTTTATAATGTATCAAAAAAAAAAATTTAACCACCCCAAATTTCTTATTATTTTACAGATATCACAACTGGTGGGCGTACAGATACTATGTGTGCGAGTTATTAGCACTCATAAATGTGATAGGTGAGTAATAATTTTATTCTACAAAATTCGTTAGAATTTTTAAAAAGCAAAAAGAGTAATTATTTCAATACTATTTATCATTCAGAATAGATAAAATAAGGAGAAAAAATTAAAAGAATAAAAAAATACATATTAAGAAAAACAGACAATGAAATGAGACGAAAGGACGGACAGTTCGATATTATAGACACAATGAGGAAAATAGCAAATAAATTGACAAATGTTTTTCAAATAAATATATACAACACTGTTTAAAAGTAATTTGTGTGCGTATTTTTAATGTAGAATTGTATTTATATGCATCGCGTATTTTACACAGATCAATAGTTTGCACGTATAGATTTGTTTATGGATCTGTTTCGTTCTGAGAGGCATTTCTGTAGACTGTTCGTTATTTAAAAGACAGAAATTTTCCCAAAATAAAAAAATGTTTTTTCGTTATTTGCTTGATTAACAAAATAAACAAATCACAATGAAATTTAATGTTAAATTTTCATAAACTGACCACTGAACTGTATACGAAAAAAGCCAATTTGTAAATAAACATAATTAACCGTAGAACATTTATGGATTTTTGTAAGTTTGTTGAAAATTGTTGATCGTAAATTAATTTTTGGGGGTTTTTTTTTGCTTTGATTCCAATTTCGTATTTATATTAAATACAGCGTGCTTGGTGATTTAAAATAGATAGAGTTCCATATTGCCATATAATTTGTATTTAGGACAGAAAGTAGGGAAGTATGCGCTGTTGATAAAAGGTGGTCCAGCCAAAAGGCACGACAAAAAGTTTTCACAGAATTATCTTAATATTTTTTATTTCCTTGATCTGGGTACTTAACTTGATTATAAATTGTGTTTTAACGGTGTCCTTAGATTTATCAAACGTTGGGGGGAGGAGTTTTACGATTCCTATATTATAAAACAGTAATATATTCGTTTCAATAGTAATATGGTCATCTGGGGCCCCCGAGTATACGGTACATACAAAAAAACTGGAGTCCGTACAGAAGCGATTTCTTTTATTCTATCTTCGAAAACTGCATTGGAATCCAAATATCAATTTACCTCCGCATGAAACCCGTTTAAAACTAATTAATCTTCCAACCTTAAGAAATCGGAGGATATATATGAACATCATCTTCATACTGAATTTTTTAATCGGTGAATTTGTCTCAGAATTCCTACTTCGTAAGGTTGAGTTTTCAATTCATATTCGTCCTTTCAAAAGTTATATACCCCATAGACTTCAATACTTTCGGTTTTATTATGCAAATTTTTATCCTATCTGCAGAATGAGCTCCTAATTTAACAATTTGTATACGTATATTGATTTCACTGATCCTATTGGCGTGAAAAATAACCTCTCATTTAATGATAAAATTTTCCTTGTATGTTATGTACTGAAGTACCTAGACTTCTTTATGGGTCGATTATGGATGACAACTGAACCGAAGTTGAGTTGTCAGCAGCGAAATCAGGCAACCCCGCTCATGTAAAAAAAAAATAAAAAAAATTTTGTACATTTTTATGTGAGCAGAGTTGCCGAGTTTCGCTGCCGGCAACTCAGCATCAGTTGTGTTGCCATCCGTAATCGACCCATTAGTTTAAGCATATTAGCCAGTATGAAATATTAGTTTCATTGGCGAATTAAGTAAAAAAATAAATAAATATTTGATAGAAGGATCTATGACAAAATTTCGTCCAAATTCTGCCCACGACTTCGGTGGCCTATTAACATCGTCATGATGTGAATTTCTCTCTCAAAAGAGCAATTGTTTCATTGGCTGTGTGGCAAGTGGCACCATCTTGTTGGAACCACATATCGTCCAGGTCCATATCCTCAATTTCTGGCCACAAGAAGTCCGTTATCGTCCCGCGATACCGAACATCATTCACGGTCACAGCTTGGCCTACTTTATTTTCGAAGAAGTACGACCCGATGATGCTGCCAGCCCATAAACCGCACCAGGCAGTCACTCTTTGTGGATGCATCTGCTTTTCAACGATCACTCTTGGATTCTTCAAAAATGCGCCAATTCTGCTTCTTAGCGCATCAACTGAGGTGAAAGTGTGCGATTTAGCCAATCTAAAAAATCACAAAGTAGACGAAATGCATTTTTTCTTCAAGCCTTTTGCTTTAACATTCTTAAACACTGTCAAACACAGAAACAAAGAAAAGTCAAATTAAGTTGGCCAAACAATTTGACGTTAAAGTATGACACACAATTAACGTTGTGCATTATGGGTGGACCACCCTTTAGTACCATTATTCAACGCCAAATAGCTCTACTGTAATTAAGAAAAAATATGAAAGAGAAATAATTTTTATCTGTTTCAGAATATTTAATGAATTTGAAAATTCGTTTGTATCTATTTTTGCATATTTTTCACCAAAATTGCTAATACTCGTAGAATTAAGACGTTAAATTTTTTTTTAAATAAATAACAAATGCTTGTTATAGATACATAAATGGATTAACATTTTATTTGCGGCTTTTGTCTACTTGTTTCAAAAAACCTTAACTCTTATCCTGTATTAAAAACTAAAACGCATGTGTTAATTGTGGGACAATTTTGCCCAATGTAGAAAATTCATCATACATTTGTTAATTCTGTTAATTTTTAACATTCAATGCAAGTTTCAGATTAATTTTTTTTATAAATTTATTACATGGTGTACACTTGTTTGAATATTTTGTGCTTAAAAATATAAATATATAGTATTAAACGATTATTCTAATGAAAGCTAGAAACAAAACTTCGATACAAATTACGGCATTCAATATTGATCGACTCTGCAATAAAAACTGAACAGGAATGCCGTAGTTTTTTGGCCCCTATTAACGTTTTTATTTCAGTGTCAAAATTAAAAGAGCTTGCATTACCAAAACTTATTTAATACATAATTACTTGAAATTCCTTAAACGTGACCGTTGACTTAGAATCAAAATTTTCGAATAAGCCGAAGAATCAATAAACGTCAAAATCAGAATAACCCAATAAATTCTTAAACCCTAAAATTATTCTTTCAAAGATTTATTTATCTTCAGCCTTATCGTGTGCTCGAGAAATGAAACTCATGTGGTATTTATGAGTCAAATTTGTCCAATATAGAAAATCCACCACACATTTGTTGATTCTGTTTATTTTTCCTATATTCAATGTAAGTTTGAATATATTGTATTGACTTAATAGTGTTGGGCAATTTTGACCCATGTTCACAAAATTCATAACTTTTTTGGTACAGACATTACGAAGAAGCCCTGAAATTTAATATTTTATATATAAATACTATTAGAATCTGGGAATTTTAGTTCTCATGTTTAGTTTTATTTTTATTATAAATTTTTATATTAATTAGAATGTGTATTCTTAGTCGAATTACAATTTATAAAGCTTTCCTACTATAATAGTCTTATTCCTTAAATATTTTAATTTGACTTACTGCCTATTTCCGATGTGCGAAAGAATTCTTTCTTTCGTACAAATATATTTAAAACAAAAACAAAGTTTTAAGAATTTGTTTTTGTTTTAAATGTAGTTGTTCGAAAGAAAAAATTCTTTCGCACATCAGAAATAGGCTATTAGAATACACATTTGAATTAATATAAAAATTTTTTGTAAATACTACTTAAAAAAAAATAATTTTATCAATATTTCAAAAAAAATTCATTGACTAGTTTTGCAAACAATAATCAATATAAATTGTTTGGGCAATTTTGACACATGAATACAGGATAAGGGTTGATACAATCTCTAAAATAGCAAGCAAAAAAATACTTAAATCAATAATAAAGTTAAATTGCAATATTTTGGTGTAGTAAAAAAATAAAGAAAAAAATTTTAATCAGTAAATGTTTCGAATTGACGCATTTTCAAAGCAAACAAACTTTATATTAAAAAGAATTTGCACTAAAGACCAAATCCCTAATCCGGGGTCACATTTATATGAGCCCCTTCATATAAAGAAAATATTAAGATAACATTTTTTTTTGTTTACCTCATTCCGTGTGACAGCTAACATGCCAAAAAAAACATAATTTGTATATATAGAGTCAAGGTAATATAAAGTACCGATTTAGACTATTTCCGATACCAAACTCTCTTTGTATAATGAAACAACTTAAGGTCAATAGCGGCCCCACAGACCGCTATCGAGCAAATGTCTAGTTCCAAAAACATTATTTTAGTACTATGTAAGACAAATATTAAAATAATACTTTTCAAATATTCTATTCATTATCACACTGTGTCCAACCCAGAGGTGTGCCAAGCATCTTAAGGAAAGCACAACCCCTTGGACCGTAAGCAAGCCTGGTTTAAAATTGGAAATCTCCGAACTCGGCTGATCACAGTTTTGATATGGTTCCACGGGAACCATTAGCCCGTTAGAAGAAGATCCTGGCTATTGAGGGGGCTCCATACACCCAGAGAAAAAACATTTCTCAAAATGGTCACCTTGAACAAAACTATTTTTAACGAAAATTTGTAAACATATTATGGTTAATTTTACCATATCATTGTCACCAGCAACCATATCATGGTTAAATTACTCCTCGATTAAGCCACAACCATATCATGGTTGCCTCCAAACATGTTATGCTTAGTTATAACAAAAATTTATTTAACACTTATAATAAAATGGTTTTTTTTTTTTCAACAATAGCTTGTTACTCTTATTTAAAAGAAAAATACTATTGTTATTCGTTAAAAAAAATTATTGTAGTATTTAACCATAACATGTTTAAAGGGGACCATAATATGATTGTGGCCTCGTGATGGAGGACTAATTTAAGCATAATATTGTTGTTGCCGTTGACAATAATATGATTAAGTCAACCATAATATGTTTAAAATATTTCGTTCAAAATAATTTTGTTGAAGGTAACCATGTTGAGAAATGTTTATTCTCTGCTTGTAGAGAATCAAGTGCTGACTGTAGCTTTAGTCTCAAGATCGACAGTATGGAAATCTTGTTAGATGATCTCCCTAGGTGCTGCTGCTAATCAGCAGAATCTGATATGGTGTAGCAGTGGAGGCTAAATAGCTTCAGGTCCTAAGCAGCATCGGGTTAATGGTCATGCCGGATCATGCATTAAAATTACCGTCTGTGTATGCAATTGCAATTAGTACACTCACATATTTAGGCGTTGGTGGACGTGTTGTGTCCACCCAGTGTTTTTTAATATCGTAGATTTTGGGTGATAGCGCGAGTCTCCCTGATGCAAATCGCTGGCATTGTATATATGTCACACTGTATATTTTTTAATTATATTAAAATTAACTTAAAACATGAAACAAAACTTAATGTAACAATTTTTTTTTAGTATTTAATTATAATATAATATGGAAAAAAGGAAAATTCTTAATAAAATTCAAATTTTTCGATTAGGAAATATGGAAATGAAAGCAGCCTACTTATAAATGTATTTGTAACTTAGGTCTATAACATTGTTTTAACTTTCTACTGAATAAAGTAATTTGTAATATTTTATTATTAATTTCATTATATTAATTAATGCACTTTAAAAAAAAATTAAGGATAAATTATTTTATACTAATAGCACTTTCTTCTTTAAGTTTACAAAAGGTTCTTTAAACAGTTTACTAGCACAACAGCAGCATCACAAAATGCATATAAATTTGCCTTTTTTATTGATTTATCGCTTCATAAGGACACTACACCAGAACATGCAAATAAATGCACATTTAAGAAAATATACAATCCAATTGATTTAATTTTATTTAGTTAACAAGTTAACAATAAAAGTTAATAATTGCAGAAAACAAAATTAATTTAAAGCGACTAAACAGAAAAATTGGCACACATTTTTTACTTACGCTACAAAAAGTGTTCATTTTTTTCTTATTAAAATTATATTGGAAATAAATTAAAGCAGAAGAAAAATTTAACAAAATTTTGTATTGATGACTTTTTGTGTATTAAAAAGAATTTTAGCACATCATCATGTTAATCTTTTTAATTGTTTATTTATTGTAAATTATGTGAAAATCTGTGGGATTCTAAAGATCTACTGATAATTTCTATTGTATTTCGTTTTAATTTCATTTTTTTCATTCTTATTCTGCTTTTCTTTCCATGTGATCTTACAAATATTTAATAGGGAAATTAATATAATTATTGATTAACATGTGTTAATATTTTTAAGATCATGTGGGTTTTTAAAGTAAATAAAGTTAAAAAAAGAAACCTTATTTGTTTAAAAACAATAGAAATTTTATTAGATTATTCGCATGAAATCAAAAGGGACATTAAAGACGTTGAAGACAAAATTTGTACAACAAAATTTATATAATTTTTTTTTAGTAAATTTATGTTTATTTTCTAATTTGATTTAAAGGTCAAATGTTTCTTATGAATCGATTTTTCGATGGCGAATTTATGACATTTGGCTTAGAAGTGATAAAGTATATGGAAGACGATCAAGAGGATCGCATGGACCCCATGATTTATATATTCCCTAGAATGACCAAATGTACATTTTTTAAATATGGTTCTAGTGGGGAGGTAAGTTTTATATAATGGACATTCTATTCTGCTATAAGATGGATTTTAATTATTGATTTATATTCTTTTTCTAAAGGTGGAAAAACATGATGCCATATGCATATTGCCATTAAATGTTGTTAATGAAAAAATCTATATTTTTCTTTGGTTTTGGTTTATATTATTAACACTATTAACATTATTAACGCTGATATACAGGGTGGTTATTATATTTTCACCACGTATGAGGGTGTACTTATTTCGTATGCGATTTAGGTAAGTAAAAAAAACTTTAATAGCTTTTTTAAAGGTAGCTTGAAAAGTTTGTTGGGATTTACTTGTAGTAGTGGTTGCCAAAGCTTTCAGCAACATCACTACCGGTGATCAAAAAAAAAAAAAATATTTGGTATGTCTTACTTTTTTTTAAAGAATTTTTATCACACATAATAGAATTAAATTCGAATTGCTTTTAAATCCCACAAACTTTTCAAACTTCTTTCTTGTTGTTTTAATATCCTTAAGGCGCCCATCGGCTGTACAATATTATTGAATACTTTTTTGCTATTATTATTGTCGTTTTGCTAATTACTATTTAATAAGTTGTGCAATATAAAAATACATGCAATGGTGCAATTTGTAATCAATATATGTAAAAATAAACTATACCAAAGCGCACATGTGCGCATTGTACAATGTTGTCAACATACTACAAAATATTTCTAATCAAATAACTTTTGCTTGTAAACAAAATATGGTGCCACCTTCTTTATATGCACAAAGGCATTATTATTGTACAGTATCAATTATTAAAAACAATAGAATTCTAGTCAGTTTTATAACTTGCTTTGAGTAGAAGCTTTAGTTGAATAGTGTAGCATGTATATTTATCAAACATTAAACAAACATCTTTAAAATCATGAATATACAACAAAGGTTTTTTGCATTGCATTGTAACTGTTTACGCCTCCAAATGTCAACGATTTATATACAAAACATTGTAAAACCGAAACAAATTGGATTAAACTGTCTAAGGCGCTCTAGTTTTGCTGGCAATTGGTATTAATAAGTTTTAAACCAACTCGAAGACTAGTATTTTATAGGTTGTTATTAAAGTTGTTCTTTTATGCAGTTTGATTAAAATATTACTGCTGAGTTCTTTACATATGTAGTTACTTAACGAATCTCAGGCAGCGCTGGCCCTTTTCTCATTATTTTTCTACACACGTTTTTAGGTAACAGTACCCATGTTCTGAAACTTTGGCGAGAACTTCTCGCGCCGAAAAGATGTGAAACAAAATATTTCATCGTTTCCCGAAAAATTAGCAAAAAATGTGTATGTTACTCATGTCGAAAACTATCAAAATAGATTAAGTCGTTACGTTAGAAATGCTATAATACGCAACGTACGTACGGAAAAAAAGCAAATCACAAATATCATTGACGGCGAACAAAACTGACTTTGCTTGAAAAATTCTTAACTATGGTGGCGAAAATAAAACCTTCGGCTTTAGCAAAGAATGTATAGTACGAACTAAATGTTTGCTTTAAAGAGTATGTACACGGTCAAAATACTTGTCATGCTGGCGAATTCACTCCTGTTCGTGTGCTGGACGTAATATTTGCCGCAATATCTAAATTTTTTGATTTTTCATCCACCTCTTAAGCGCTATGGTAGTATTAGTGAAAATGTGTTTGTATGTGTGGAAACCCAAACAATTTAGATCTGACGGCGAATATTACGTCCAGTACACACAATATCTGCAATTATAAACTCTGCTTAAATTTCACAAGTAACGGGTTTTGAACAACCTTGTCGACTGAGAGATTAAGACCGCCGTTAAGTCCAGTACAAGTACACGAGTGAATTCGCCTGCATAACAAGCTTTTTGACCGTGTGCAGACCCCTTTAACACAACATTCGCATATTTCTTATGTTGACACAAACGAAATAATAATAAAGAATAAAGGAATTACTTACCTTGTCCGTGTTATTATTCGGTGCAGCTTGCATTTTAAATAAATGTTTTTTATTTTTAAAATTCTATCTCCCCGCTTTTTTATTTGTGAGTTCAGTTAATAGGTCGGAGCGGGAACTTTTCTGACAAACATATTTTCTTGTGTGACAGCTCTTACTTACTCGCTCTTAAAACAGCTGTTTGTTTTTTATTGCATTTTGGTTTAATTTCACACATTTCAATCGAAATGTTTCTCAACGCTGGAGTTACAGAACATTGGCACAGAATTCTGCTTTCGCAAATATCCTGTCAAGGCGAATTCACCCATTAAGTGATGGCAAGCCTATAATAATTAAAAAATTGGTTTTGCTGGTTGATAATGTCCAGAACCTTAACAAAATTTAAGCAAAAAATGTATATTGACAGTTTAGTTAAGCAAAAAAAATCTTAAAATCCACCTAATCGGTTGAACAGACTTGATACAAGAATTTGGCTTTGTTCTTCTTCTTTTCGTTTCTCATTCATAAAAGTACAAAAACATTTAGGAAATTCACAAAGTTTTCTATTGTGTTGTTTTGGTCGTATTTGCTATGTTTTGTAACATTCATAAAGTTATAGAAAACAAAACAAATATGACAAAATAAAACACTTTGTGAATTGCCTAATTAATTTATATTTATTCTGCTGTTATTTCATTGTTATTTTAACATCATGTAAATTGTATCTGATCTAAATTAAATTAACAAACTTAAAAACATAGTACTAACCAGTGCTAAGGAAAAGAAGAAGTGTGAACATTTTATTGTTGTGAGTTTACTTGCAAGGAAAATGTGCAATCTGTTTGACCCAAGCCTTCTCCTCTAGTCGTTATATCGATATTCGTTTCCGGTTAATTTTATAATATTTTAATAATTTCTTTAATTAATTAATTAAATTAAACATTAATTTTCTCTTTTTTAAATCATAATGTTCTCTTTACAGGTTAGTGCGTCGAGACGCTATAGAAATTATTGTTCGTCGTTCAAAGATGGGCGATTGGTTTTTATTGTATTTATTAGGCGAAAACATAGATACGGTTATATTTCGAGATGTTGTACAGGACTTAGCCAATCGTTTAGGACATAACCAACACCATAGGGTGCCTGGACTAAAGGGCGAAATTCAAGATGCATGATATTGGGAGTATTAGAAACCATACAAAATGCAAAACGTTGTCTCCATCTAAAAAAACAGTAAAACTTCAAATGAAACAACCAAAAAAAAAAACAAATAAAAATTCCAAAAAATACCAAAAAAAATATATATAAAAAATAAAAAATACCAAAATGCTGCCAATTTTGCTTTTTATTAGCAATTTTTATGTAAAACACCATCACCACAACCAACAACTAAAAAAAAAATATATCATCAAATCAATATGGAAAACAAGTCCAAGCAAAAAAAAAACGAAAGCCATAATAAAATATGGAGTAATGGATAACCAAAGAAAAATGGACTTATATTGAAATTATTGCAGACGCACAATTACCAAGGACATCATCTCTCATCACAAGTCAAACATCATCTCCATCATCTTCATGAGACAAATAGTCGTTGCACCTTTAGCCCACAAAACAGTGAACAAAAAGAGAAAGAAGTTTTTTTTGTTTTTTTAAGTCTATAAGCTAAGGATTGATAATAAAATGCAATTGCCTTGAATTTTTTTCAGGACAATTTGTAAAATAATATAACACAATTAAAACAACCAACAAACAAATAGTTATAAGATCAATCAGAAGAAACAATTATTAACATCATCATCATACAATCATGACTAGTTTCAAAGTTTAGAACTCCAAAATCGTAAAGGTTTAGAAATCAAATTGGATTGAATATACATCATATACATATATGACATCAACATTTTCTAAAACACTGGCTCTTGCTGCTTTGTGTAGTTTAACACTTTATAATCATGATAGAACCTTAAGCTTAAATGGAAAAAATATCTTAAAAAATCTAAAAAAAAATTGGAGACAACAACCTGTGTATAATTGCATTTTTGTATTGGACAAAAACGCATAACGAATAGAAAAACAAAAAACCCAACTAGCAAACAACAAAAATGACATCACAATAACAAATGAAGAAACAACAACAACAAAGTGTTCATTTATTTAACTAAATTAAGACAAACAAAATCCTCTTTTTATATAAAACTCTTTAAAAAATCTATTAAAAAAAGTATAAAAAGCCAATTCATATAAAAATCAGGCCGCAATTTAAATAAAGAACACAAAAATCATGTTTTACTCAACGAACATCAAGACATAACGCCCTCTTTAAAAACCAAAAAAAACACCCTTTAAGATTAACAAAAATATCAACAACAACAACAAACCGAAAACAGCATCCTTTAAATTTAAATTTTATAATAAAAACAAAAAAGAAAACATATTCAAAACCTATACAAACAACAAAAAAAAAAAAAAAATAGCGCGCATCATCTAATAACCATTCAAAAATCGAAAGTGAAAAAATTATAATAAGAAATGTAATTTTTTTAAAAATAAAATTTAAACAAAAGTCTATATCATATTCAACAAAAAAAAAAAAAACAAAAATTACACCATCTACAAAAACACACACTCAAAAGCGAAACTAACCATTAAAAAATAGTATTAAAAATACCTTTTTTAAAAGAAAAATACCGAGAAAACAAATTCATTAAAAATCATTAGAATCATTACTACTCTATCAATAGTTAAAGGTATACAAATTAAGAAAAAACAAAACACAAAAATACTCCCCTTTTTAAATATTAAAAACAATAATCTCATTATTATTAAAATCAGAAATAGAAACAAAAAAATGTACAGAACTTTTTTTTTATCAAAAATTAGTTACAAATTAAAAAAAAACATAAGCAATTATTTGCAGTTGTATTACTTTTTCTATTTTACTAATAATTGAGAGAAACACTCATAAAACATGTTCACAATGAAATGAAATTTATTCATTAAAAAGAAAACCAATTAAACTCAATAAAAAATAAATATTATATATTTAATATCCGTCCAAAAATGCATAAATTTTTTAGCGAATTAATAAAACAACCAGCATATTCATTCCCACATATGAAATGTAGAGAGACCAATTAGGAAAATCAATTAAAATATCCTTAAATTCATTAAATTAATGAATAGCTTTCATTTTCCCGCAAATACTACATATAAACATGTTACACAGATACAAATAGGGATTGATTTTTAGACGAATGAATTTGTTAAGAACAGTGAAAATAAATTTTGTTTAAATTTGCTATAATTTTGAAAAGATTGATTTAAAAAGTTTTGGCTTTGAACTAAGTTTTACCAAAATGGAATGAAATATTTTTGCTTGTGGTGCTTTAAGAAGTTTCAACAAAATTCTTTGTCGGAAATTCAGTTAGTATACTAACTGAATTATATAAACTTATGTATACATTATATTGACTGATCTGGTTCCAGGGTGGAACAAAAGGTCCTGACGAAATCGTTCCATAGTGGTCTTTGGTGTGCAATTGGCTTTATCTCAATCCAGCTTCCACCTGCCAATTCTGGTTGGAGTTCGACTTGTCTTCTCCAAAATGTTGGCGGGCCTTCCTCTCCTTCTGCTTCCCTGCGGATTGCATTCAAAAGACATCTTTGCTATGTCATCATTTTGGCTTTTTTAAAGGTAAATTTCACCTTTTGGTGTTACATCCTCCCAGGAAAATGGCTTAAGGCATCCGTTGGTATGTTTCTCGCGAGAAATGCTTTCTAGCTTTTAGAATAATTGTCTTTGCGGAAGCCTTGCTTTTATGATGGAAAGCTGACCTTCTGAAACAGAAGGGTACTTTCTTGAAAAAGTATACTATTCGGGATCACGTAATATTCGATATAAAAACCGCTGGGAGGGAAACTTCTACAGGGAAGTCGAATTTTTAACCCTAATAGGTAAGTTCCACATGTGGAAGTTCTCTTGTTGCTATTTTACAGGCGCTGCTAAATTTGTATATAGAAGAAAAGGTTAGATAGCTGCGACTCCTTAGCAAGAGGCATGTGGATTAATATTGTCGGATTATACACTCAAAATGGTTACATGTGTGTGAAGTGTCCGTCCACATAATGGGGAATTGGGTAAATGCATAAATGGAATGGTTACGAAGTTAAAAGATCCACTTTGAGATTAGGCCATATGGAATTTGCTCAAGTTAAACTTTCTCCACATATCCTGCTCCGAATCCTTTTGCTTACTTCTATTCGAATGGGTGTTTTTCCTACAAGTCTCTGTTCGAAAAATCTGTTTGTTAGTGCCTGTATTGACTGTAGATCTTAAGGTGATGTATTCCGCTATTCACATCCATAAAACAGAGAGATTGGATATTGCACCTGTTCATACATTTAGTAATAATGCAGATGCCTGTTAAGAGCTTTTGATATGGTTTTGTATATCCTCATTCCGAAGCCGCCAGTGGAGGATATTATGGTACCAAAATAGAGGATGGAGTTCCTCGCTGTCTATTCTGTTTTTGAGGCAGTTATTTATGCGCAGACGAAGTATCTAAAATAAATTTTTTTTTAACATTTTCTTATATAACTTAAATCTTAATAAAAAAGTTTTCAAATATTTTTCATATGTCTCTTCAGAAGCACTTCTGTTTGAAAAAAGACACAATAGTACTTCAATGTAGATTAAAGTACATAACTAACTGTCATGTTGACTTTTAGTCTCGGAACTTTAAGTACATGGAGAATGCTGCACCTTACTACTTGCTAAGGAGGTAAAGCTATCACAATTTACCATCGGGCAAAAATCTAACTCTATTCTGGTACTATAAAGTGCCTTTTAAGTGCTGAACAGTCCTCACTAACAGCTCACTTTCTTAGACCATTTTTCCTGCATGAGTTTCCATAAGATAACGCAGGTAGTTCCTGGCAAGGGTTACCGATTCTAAGAGTCCCTAAGATTTTTATATTTTTTTATTAAAAATTCATGCATTTTGCAAAAGCTTGCAAACCTGCAATTGAACAACAACTATTTTGAGTTGGCCAACTTGAAATTAATAGTCAATCGGAAGTTTGCGTGTCGTCGTTTGTCCGGCATGAACAGAAGATTTTATCTTTGTTTTTAGGACGGCGTTATCTTTTTTCTATTTATGTTTTATTTGACTGTTACATTGAGATGTTTTCGGTTCGATTTGCGATATTTTCATAGCCTAAAGTTTTTTGACACTCACGGGATCAAGTGAGCTCCCCTACTTTTACATAGATCAATAGGAATTAGTAATGAAAAAAATGGAATAAAGATTGTTTCATATATTGAATTGAATTGAATTCAAAGCCAATATTTAATAAAAACAATTTTATGGCTGTACAACTTTCCATGCTTTGAACAATCAACAAAGATCTGAATTCAGACAACCTCTCCAACAACAAAATAATTCCAGTGAGGCGAATCATGTTTGATAATTTGCTTTCGATGAGACTACTTCAACTTGCGGACAATTTTTATCGCAACTCTCGTTTGATTGTTGTCTTTGTTGAGGTGCTTGGTTTTTTTGATTATCCTATTTTTTAAGCTGTTATTAAGAGATTATGTCCTGCTGCAATTATTTGAGCAAATATTTTCTCTAGACCGAGGTCATTACTTAGGATTTAATTTCTCCTGTTAGATTCCTGATCAATTATCTTAGACAGAAAGATTTTCATAGTTATATGCTTTATGGGCCACAAAAATAAGATATAAATTTAAAAAAGATATTTTGTTTGTATCTCTTGCGGATTTCTCTTTAATCCACTATAATTAGCGACAAGGTGTTTTTCTTAAATATTGTAAATAAGCACATGATGGAAACACGATTTAAGTTTGTACACACAGAGAAAATACATTTTTTTATATGGACACCTCGACTTAAACTATTTTGAACAAACACTTGCTGTTACTGCTAATAGTTGTATTATGGTCTTAAATCAGCAATAATATTTTCCTCTTTTCCAAAAGCAACATGTTATGGTTTAAAAATAATCATACTTTTATAAGTGCTATTATTATACATTACATATTCAAAGGCAACCATAATATGTTTGTGGTTTTTTGATTAGGGAATAATTTAACCATGACGTGGTTGTTGGTAATGATAATATGGTTAAGTAACCCTTTTTCGTGAAAAATAGTTTTGTTGGAGGTGACCATATAGAAAAATTATTTTCTCTTTGACATTGAGTTCAAATAAGTGGAGCTAGAAATACCGTCACACTTTTAAGATTTACATAACTCATTGCAATTGGAGCATAGTGTTATTGCTAAAACCCATAATCTACTTCTCATTAATTGTTAAATTCGTTAAAGGTTGCTAACGTAAACGTCTTAAAATTGTTTTCTTTTTAATGTAACGAATCGTTTAAACAATCGGTAGATATTTGTCTTTAGTTTAAAAAAAAAATAAACTAAATATTGAAAAAAAAATTATTGAAGAGTTTCTAAAAGTTCTAAACTTGAATATATTATAATTTTACCAATCAACGAAAAACTGCTACATGAAGAAGTTGCCGAGCGAAATGTGAATTCAACTTACGAGTATATTAATATTATATCTAAAATCAAAGTTCACCATTACCATTAGCACATTACTTGAAATATAACTGATATCTAAGTTCGTCAATAACGTGAAGCCAATCTCCAAGTCATCCTGGATCCACTGAAGTCAAATTAAACGACGTTGAGGAATAATAACGAATGTATGTATGTATATATATTTTTAAGCCATTGATTGAAAGCTTAAGACATTCAAATAAATTCTTATCCAATTTCTTTTAACCTTTTAAAGAACTTCTATTTATTATTATTTTCTTTATTTATTAATTTTTTTTTTTTTTGTTTTTTTTATAAAATATTTTCAAAATTCTGTTTAATAATTTTTTTATGTAAGGACGAAGTTAATGGAAATTTTCATAGTCAGACATAGAAAAATAAAACAATAAAACTAGATCAATATATAAACCACTGCCAAACTTTTAGATAAAATACAAGAACAACAGACAACCTTTAAATACCACAACCATAAAAAAATGACAGACACCCGAAGAAAAATATTAGTAACCTATGACGAGGTAGACAATTAAACAAAAAATCAAACAGCAAAGAAATAAATTTAAGTAAACTTAAACCAGGAAAAAGTAATATAACAACAAATAAAAGCAAGGTGCTAATAAAAATATAAAACAAAAAATTATTAATTAGAAATTACCGAAAAAATAGTAGATATGTACTCTCTAATAAAAAAAAACGAAAATAACAACTAAAATAGTTATATAATCTCAAACAAAAAATATCATTAAATTAGGCGATCGTTTAAAGAATAAAAAAGAACAAAGAAATTCAAAATTATATATAGATAATTATGTAATAAAGAAAATACTAAATAATTTTTTTGTTTTAACTAAAAATAAATTGTATAAAGTTTAATTAGATTCGATTAATATTTTTAATTAATATATAAAAAACGAAACATAGATTTGTTCCTGAACAATATTTTCACCTAAAAATATAAAGTTATTATATTAAAATTTTTTTAATTAGAATTTTAATACAAAACAAAACAATTTAACTTAAATTTCAGTTACTTAAAGACGCATTAGTTTTAGTAGGTTAGTTATAAATTATTATTATTATTAATATTTATTATAAAGAAATTAAATTATATTTTTTTTTAAATTTTAAATAGTTCGAAATTATTATTGCTTTTTTTCTTTTTTTTTTGGTGAAAAGAAAACTGAAAACCAGAAATTATAACGCCATTAGTGATTAGTAGAACATTTTTATTTAAAAATTAATCTAAAAAGCTAAAACGAATAGTTTCCCAAAACAAATTATTCTAATCGAAAACGTAATGTTTCGTAAGACCCCTATTTCACACATAAAGTTTACTTTCACACGCTTCTTTTAAATTTTCTTTAAAACTTTCTTTCTTTCACTTCTGCACACGCAAAGTTTTCTGTGACAAATTTTATTTTTGTTTGACAAATTAAACTGGCAACCAAATACATACAACTGTATATTAAGCGTTCGCAAGACAACGATCCGAGTCTTACTCAGTCAAAAGTTTTCATCTCGGCAGCAGCTGCATCAACCGGAAGATTTTTGCCCAGGAAGGAACTGTCGATGACAGCAAACTCGTTACAATAACAATATATAAGCTACGAACCAAGAACAAAGCAACTTTGCTAGTACATTAAAGTCTGTACTCATCGCTATTATTTTTGGACTTCTCTCCAACAATTAACTCTAGAATTGGCAAACTAAACTTTGCGTGTGCGAAAGGGGGTAACGACAGTCATTTTGCCAATTTCTATATTAAATTTTGTTTTAAGTAAATTTTTCTTTGTAAATTTACCCCCATTTTCATAAAAAAATATTTTTGATTAATAAAAGGTTTATTAAACATATTTTCATAGAAAATTAGTTTCATAAGCCTGCTATAAGCCTAAAATATTTTTTATGAATATGGTGGTTAGTATTAAACTATTTTTCCTTTAAATCTTATTTTCTTTTTAAACTTTATTTTCAAAGTAAAAACAAAGAAAAAGAAATTGATCATTATCTAGTAAAACTTGAGCAATAAATAGAAAACAACGAAATATCATCAATCATTTTAACATATTTCTACTCATAATAGATTTATAAATATTATTACTTTAATTTACATTTATAATAATTTATATTTTTTAAATAAGTTTATTTATTTAGATTTTAATCAACGATTCGTAATAAATTTTATTTTAATTTTTTTTAAGTGTAAATTAATGCCTTTTTTAATTTCTGTGTAATTAATTTTTTTTTTAATAATAAAAAGAAACCACAAACTTGAAATGTTCCAAAATAAATGCGAAAAGTGTTTTTTCTTATTTTTTATTTTTGTTTTATTTTTTAAGTAAAATTATTTCTGGCGGAAACCACATCTTGTGGTTTCCAATATCAAAATCAAGGTTACTTAATTTCTCGAATTTCATGATTTTTTATATTTCTAAATTCGAAATATACAAACCAGATTATGAAATCCTCCAATTTTTTTCCTAGTAAAAATTTAATTGAAAAATTGGAAATTTGGGTTGATAATTATAAAAAAAAGATTATTAAGTTTTAAGTTTTAAAGAGTTAAAATAAATCAAGGGACCGGGTCCTATATGGAGCTTTAAACAGTAACATATGATGTTGTAGTTAAAAGGTTAGGTAGAAATGACAGTCAGTACTAATCCGATGCACTAAGACCTAATGATGCATTGTGTATATATATATATCATTCAATCAGTCAAAGGTGGCGGATCCCGTTTCGGCTAACCGGTTTCTCACCAGTACAGAACAGTGACAGAGAAGATGTTCTATGTTCTCCTCCTCATGCTCGTCATTGAAGGTGAGGTAGTACTCATAGTATCCGGTTCCCATACGATGTGTATACCTATAAGACAGTGTTCCGTAACAAGACAATTATCTAAATTCTGCAAAAATAATTGAATAGTTTCAAAAAGTTCTAAATTTGAATATATTATAATTTTACCACTTAACGAAAAACTGCTACATGAAGAAGTTGCCGAGCGAAATGTGAATTAAAATTACGTGTCAATTAAGATAATATCCTTAATCAAAGTTCCACCTTTACGAATAGCACGTTACTTGAAATATAACTGATATCTAAGTTCGTCAATAACGTGAAGCCAATCTCCAAGTCGATGTTGCAGAATTATAACAGATACCAAAATTAATACATACTTTTTGATCATCGACTGCGTGGCAATCCTGGAACCAGTGTATGCGACCCATCTGCTATTAGCAGTGTCGATAGTCGATGTTTGAGTTTGCCGGAGAGCAGAGGTATCCCCAATGCCTTACAAATATTCAGGTATATCCCTGTAGAGCAGTTAATGTTTTTATACAAAAAATTTTAACATGCCGGTTTTTTCGCTAATGTGTTTCGTTAAAAAACTTTTAACATGTCGATTTTTTTTGTTAATAGTAAGTAAGGCTTGAAAAAAATTTTGGGGTTCAAGCCTATTCCTAGAAAATCTAAATGTTAGTTTTCCTTTACGTTTATTTCAAACTTTTACATGCACACGCAGATGACCGGCACTGTTAAAAATCATTCCCTTGAAATAAATGTCGGAAGCAAACCTGTTGCGCTTTTTTTTCCTTTACTCATTCTACTTGGAACATAGGGATTATATAATGGATTTATATCTTATTTTATCATTGCATATAGATTAAATTTCACCAAATGTTATGTTGTGTTTGTGTTGTCCATTCAATACCGTTAGTTTCCAGGTATTTACCAGGCGTCACTGGTAAATACCACCCTTGAGGTGAGTGTCACAGACAGCCATAGATAACTTTTGTGATACTATCTCTTGGTCTGCGCAATCCATATCCATTTCACTTTGGCTATTAGGATGGTTTTACATTACAAGATATAAATATGACTGCTGTGAGCAACCGCTTATAATTTAAATTTCTACTGTACAGTTATGCGAAACAATGAACACAGCATTACAATTTTTCTTTCGTTTGAAACCAAACAATATTTTTTTAAACATTTGTAAAATATTATTTAGGACATTATGACGATATGACTTGATAGCACACTTTGTGAATCGCCCATTTATATAAAGCCAAAAAATTCTACATATTATTCGCAGGCATTTTTTAATAAATACTAATAATGAATTTGAAATGAATACTTGCAGTCTCTGAGCTATGATGTTTGACATTAGCCAGGTTTCGCTCCGATACAGAAGTGTATACTTCACTCAACCATTAAAAGTTCTTATTTCTGTGTGTTGTAAAATCTGTGAAGACTTTCACAGAATTGCAGCCATATTACCGCATTCGATGAAATTACAATACAATTTAAAGTAGACTTTCAATCAGTGTTTAAAAAACTGCAATAACTTTCATTTATTTTGATTTTACTTCTGCTTGTGCTTCTGAAATCAACAACAGTTTCAGTCAAAGCAAAATCACAAAACGAAAAACAAACAGTTGAACGAAACTTTTGCCAGCAGTTGTTTTAAAAATTGCGATTTTGATTTTCTTTTCTTTTGAACAGTTTCGCAAGTAAAAGTAAAATCAATCTCTTTGCTTTTGTAAGTCGCAAACAGTCGCAGAAGCAAAAAGTTCTTTGTATTTGCAAATTATAAGTCCCAATCAGGGTTGTCAGATTGATTTTGAACTTTTTCGCCAAATTTAATGTCAAAAATCGCCAAAATCGCCATAGCATTTATTTTTTTAGTTTTTGACAAAAATATTTGTATTTTTAGAATAATTAAAAATATTTTTTTTATAAATCCAAAAAAAAAATTTGTTCCGTATCGCTAAAATCCACTTCATTGAATGTAATTAAATAGGGCTGAACTTTACAATATATAAATTTACATAAACCGTTGTAAAACGTTTACTTTTTATATGTAATGCTGAATTTTTCGATTTTGTTATTAAAAACATGTTTTTTTGTGTTTAAAATAGACATTTTTAATTTGCCGATTTTTTTTTTTTTTTAAAATATGCCGATTTTTTACCAACACCATCTGGCATCCCTGTGTGTGAGTAAATATAAATGTAAAAAAAAACAGAAGAGGAAAGAGAATATTTTTCTGTTAAAAATGTACAAAACTAAAAGACTGCCTGCTTTTAGGACTGCGACTTCTTACAACTTTCAAAAGCAAAGACACTGCTTGTGATTTTGGTTTTTTTAACTTATCAAAAGCAGAAGAAAACTTAGCACACGACTGCCTATTGGTTTCATAAAGCTGGAGGTCCACACCACGCGTTTTAGCCTCCACGCATTGCATGCGTTTTATACCTTACTTGCGTTCTACGTTTCAAGTTACATGCAACGCTTCTGATGCGGCATCACCACAAGTAAAAATAAAATTTCATTTGTCAAAATCAGCTGATTTATTCGAACGCTGCTTGTGACGCTTGCAAAAGTAGAAAGTAACCCTACTTTTCGCGTTCAACGCCTCAATGCATCCTAGGCTAATGTGCATGAAACTTGTTACATACAACTACACAGATTCTACTTTTTTGACAGCTGCGTAGACTGCGAAAAGGCGTGTAACGCGTGGTGTGGACTTCCAGCTTAAGTTTTAACAGCATCAATGTTTAATTTTAAAAAGCAGAGAAAAGTAAAAGCATTGAAAAGTTAAAATTTTGCGACTTTTCGACTTTTGACTTAAGTTTTTTAAACACTGCTTTCAATATATATTAAATTCGGCCCTTGGCTTTTTTGAGTCTGAAAATTTTACATATCCAATTATTTGATTTTGTATTTTTAACTTGTTTTTGAGATATTGATTTCCAAACCTACGCGATTTACAAAATCAACCAGGTCCTGAGCTTTGATTTGCATACGATTAAAAGGTTGTGCTATTAAATACTAAAAATTCTTGGCATCATATTTAAACTTTGATTTTATTTCTCTAACGACTTTATTTATTATAAATGGTAAAAGAAAAGAGAAAATTCAAAATTAATGCAAAGCTTTTTAATCAAGTTAAGTATATATTTTTTCAATTTTAAGATTAAATTTAATCTTAAAAACTGTTTTCTAAAAAAATTCCATTAGACTAATAGAAATGGCATCTGTTAGAACATAAATGCTATTTGGATCTTTATCAGAGTGAATTTTCGGGCGTAACAATTTCATCTTAAGCGTATAGTAATTTTATTTCTATTCTCCATAAAATTCCAACAAAAAAAAAAACAAAAAAAACGAGACTACTAACCTTGTCAACCATCAACAATTTTTATTGATTAATAAAATTTTAGCTCTAACAACAATCGCAAATGTATATAATTTATAAATTGTTAAATGATTTTTATTAGAGGGTTATTATGTTAATCACTTCACCATGCGATGAAAAGTTTTTCATATAACACATTTTGAACTTTAAAAAATCTGCATGAAAATATTTCTAAAGTGAGAAGAAGTGTTCTACAAAATATTGGTGTTAATATAACAGACGTCAAATAAAATTTTTATCAAAGTAGTGTCTACGTGTGGTGCGTCAAATATTTGATAAGTGTGCCCATAGTTTTAGATAAAATAGATGCAGTTGATATATGAAATCTGACTTCAAAAAAAAAATTTACAATATTGTTAAATATTTTAAATTATTTAATTTGATTTCCTTAATTAATTTTTTTTATCATAAAATTATATTTCAAAATTCGGTTGGTCAAGAGTCATTGAAGAGTGTATTATATACTTTGGTCCAAATGGAATCAAACAGTCAATATAAGCACTATTGACTTATTTTTTTCGAAGTTTTAAGGTTCAAACGCCATTTCCGAATATTGAATTAATACTGAATTCAGATATAATATTCGGTTTTATACAAAAAAAAAAAAAAAAACAATTGCTTGTTACCAAAAGAAGAAAAAATTATTGTTGCAAGGACATGTAGCACAGTTCTCAACAGGCATTAGTTTTCGTTCAGATATTCACCCTTATTGTGAATGCAACACTCTTAATGCACTACATTATTTATTATCAAAGTAGTGCTTCATTATTTAATTAACACTAATTATTAAATTACATCATAAGTAGTGCATTATCACTATCTCTTTAGTAATATTTCATTATTCATATTCATAATATTTCTAGTGATAATGGAATTAAAATCTACTATTAATGATGTGTTTTAAAAATAGTGCAACAGAAGAGCATTAATTGGCACTTCTTTAGTGAGATTATAATGTAGTGTAAAAAATAGTGCATTAAGAATATTAAAATTAGCGGTGATGCATTAATTTTGCACTAAAATACTTTTTAATCAATTTAATTGTAATGCAAATGTAGGGCATATCGTTCAAGTCTGTTTGAGCGCACTTGAAGACCTTAGTAAAGACACAATTAAGATTTTACTGTTATACGAATCTATAAATTTTTAAAATCGATTGTAAGTCTTTATTTAAAGAATCGAGAGGGATCTTAGAATGGCAACGTAGAAATTACCGCAGTACGAGAATATTTTTTTAATTACTAACTTATATTCAGAATAATCTCTAAAATCGGGAACCTTTGTTTTTAGGAGTAAAAATATCTTGTAACAGTATTTCGTATTTGTAAATTTAATAAAACTTTAGTAGCCATGGGGCGTGATCGAAAACTTTTCGATACGAAAGCAATTTTATTTCTAATTTTTTCAGTCGAAACTGAACGAATCTAAATTGCTTTTTCAGTGTTGTAAAGCATTTATTTAAGTTTTCACAGCACTGAAAAAATAATGTCGATTCGTTCAGTATCGACTGAAAGAATAAGAAATAAAAGTTCTTTCGAATCAAAAAAGTATTGAATCACGACTGCCAGAATTAGCCCCAGTTTTAGAAATTTTAGTTTCAAACTACCAACTTTAAATTCTCTTTCAGTATAATTTTTTTTTTTTTTTTTTTTAAGAAATATATTTTTTTCTAATTTAAATTTTTTTTATTTTATTAACAGTTTCGTTACATTTCTTTCATATTTTACTTTTAACCATTAAAAAAACTAACTAAGAAAGGTCAATTTTTTAATAAGACAAATAATGGAAATTTTAAAGGCAAACATTTCAAATCTATCACTTTATATACGGACATTTTAGTCAACAGTTTTTTAGAAGTCTTATTATACATTGTATGGACAAAAACTCTTTATAGTAAAGAATTCTTTTGTAAATAATTTATTAAAAATTTTTTATTAAAAAAAACTCTAGATTTCTCCTCAGACAAAAACAATATCTAATTTTCACAAAATTTAAAAAAAATCCAACAAAATGATTAAACTTCAATATAAATAATTAAAAAAAAAAAACAATAAAAATTTAATTTATATATAAACTGCCAATAATTACAAAGAAAAATAACTATAAATACAACTAATTAATATAGATAGAAAATTATATTACAAAATTAATAATAACAAAAATAAAACAATTTGCTGAATAATTTAACAAATCTAAAAACAGGAAAAAATTAGAAAAAAAATACACAATGTGGAGAAAGAATTATGGAAGAATTATTGAAAAAAAAAATTAATTACAGCTTATTTTAGTTTTTAAGTTACATCAAATTTTAAAAATCGGTAGAATTTTTTCTTTTTTTTTTAATTTTAAAAATATTTTTCTAATTAGTTCATATGAGAAGAAAAAAAAAGAAATTTAGAAGACAATAATTAGAAGAAACAAAAAAATAATAATTAAAAAGTAATTTTTTAATGTTAAACAAAAATAAGTGAAACATTGTTTAGTTGAATTTTATAAACAAATTATTTTAGGCAGTTTCAAATTTTTGATTTTATTTTGTTATATAATTTTAATTAAAATTAAAAAATGTAAATTTAACTAAATGTATGATTTCAAAGCTTCTAGCAGTCTTCCATAATATTAGAAAGATTCTTAAGGTCTTTATTTAATTTTTTTTTTTTAATTACAAATGCACCCGAATTATTAAAGAAAAGTACTTCCAAATAAATTAAGTAACTCCACATTATAATTCTAAAGTAAATTAATATTAAAAAGAACAAACTGGCTGAAATGTCCTTTGCCTAATAAAAACTGAATTGCATTGTTCGTTTGAATTGCATTTAAAACAAAATCAAAATATCAAAATTTTATTTAAATGTTAGTTAAACGAACGAGTTTTGGGCTCGTGTTCTAAAAACAGACAGTTAATAAATAATACTTTTAATAATGTATGATAATGCCGTTTTCAATTATGTTGGCACATTTTAATGTGTGGTAATGCAGTTACAATAAAGTTATAAAACAGTGCCTATTTTAAGGTGCCGCAGTCTGTGGCCAACTGCAATGCTTTTATTTCAGTGTTTTTAGTGCTGTTCTTAGTGCTTTTTAACTTTCTACTAAATAAATTTTAGAATAAAATACCGATATTTTGAAAATGCGACTATAATGAATAAAGGAATTCATTATATATATTTTTTGTCAGTAGTTTGTCATTTTAATGTTCCAAAAATGTTATGAAAAGTATTTACTTGCTTGTTCTGTAATTTCAAACGTTCAAAATATTGTTAGCTGCAATTTCCATCAGGTACACAAGGTGCGCACGTAGGACATCCAAGTCTGTCTGTTGGCTGCTATATGTCAAGTTCGTTTGACGATTTCCTTGTTTCGTTAAGAATAGTACGTATCCATGTTACCATTATCTTCCTGGGGGCTCGTGCTTTTTTTTAGTGTTTTGAAAACTTATATAAATGCTTTACAATACTGAAAAAAATATTTCGAATCGCTTAGTGTCAGAATTAGCCCTCGTCTCCCTCATCCCTGTGGGTTCCACTCCAGAGTTTCGTGGCAGATTTCATCGTATGGTTTTCTAAGTGCTTATCGCAGCCACCTATATTTTCTTCTCCTTATTGGGGTGTTAAGTTGTTCATTGCTATCTAGTCTAGGCCACCAAATCGTTTACTAGCCAGTTTTCGGAACCATAGAGCGTAATGTTTTTCACACAGGAATTGTATATTGTAGTGTATACATTGTATGTGTGTAGATTTTTGTTTTGTGGGAGATGGTGTTTTATTTCCATCTATCTCGTAGGTTATAGTAAGCTATTTTGTTCTTATGTAGATATGAATCTACATCGCTGATAGCGCCGTTATCTGGTGTTATTATCTTACACAGGTAGCAATTATTATCAACATTTGGTTTTGGTTGCATTATTTTCTTCCGCAAACCATCTATCACAGTGGCTATCAAGAATAGATCATCCGAATAATTTAAGTCATCAAGGTGTTCGTTGATTCTCTACTGTATACTCTACTTCTCCCTGAAGTAGTCGACAGTATGTGATAAATAGGATAGGGGACAGTAGACACCATTGTTAAACGCCGATTATTATATTTAAGGGTTCACTTACTTTTCCGCAGATTGACATGTGTAATTTGGAATCATTATATCGTGGTCTTATTTGTGCGATTATTTTACCTGAAATACCTTTGTTACTGGGTGCCTGCCATATTTAACTCCCATAGATGGTATCAAACGCTTTTTCGAATTCGATAAATATATGATACAATGATGAGTTGTATTCGTCCCATTATTCGATAATTAAACGCCATATAAAAGGTTTAAACAAAAGTCAGCTTGCTCCTTCCATAGTTGTCCGTCTGATTGTTGAGGATCCGGTTCAGGATTATCTTATTGAAAATTTTACAATCAGCAGTAATTATAACCATACCCTATGATTTCTATAAAGTGTAAGGTCTTAATTTTAAGGAATTATAATTATAAGACCATCCTTTCAAACAATAAGTATAGATTCTGTTACCCAAATTTTTCTAAAAAGGTGTTGTAGGATGGTTGCATTAGTTTCGAACAAACATGGAAAAAGTTAAGCTAGCAGATTATCAATGCCTGGAGCTTTCATAACGGTCAGGTGATTTGTAATTTACTAGGTTCATATGGTGGGTGGCTGTAATCTAATGAATATAATATGAACCGGTTCATTTTCCGTGTTGTGATATAGATAATCTTTATTCGCCATAAGAAAGACCCAAATTTGTATTCCTAATATAAAAGAATTTTATATTGTAGAGTTTTGGTAAAATTTAAAAGCTTTTAAGTTTTTGCTTTCCGCCTGAAATGTTTACCTTTGAGTCACTGTACTTTGATCATATATTTTCGCAAATAACATTTTGAAAGTCTGGCTGCCTTCGTAAGCGCTTTGCTCTGCAATAATGTTGAGAAGAACAAATGCTTGATTTAACATTGCATATACACGTTTTGAAAGGCAGGGCTTACCTTCGAATCTTTTATATTTCAAACATTAAAAATATTTTAAACCAAAAACTACAAATCCCTCAAAAGCCAAGTTTATTTAGAAAAACCTCAAAATAAATTTTTTTTTTTAGTATCGATATCCGATTTGCAATCACCAAAATACACTTTTATTATATAAAATAGCACCCCATTTTCTTTAAATCAATATTTCCCTTGAAAATTAAATAACCTCAAATGACTGCACCCCTTTCTTTGATAAAAGAAAAATCACTTAAAAATTAAATAAAATCAGCACTAATTCCTTAAAATTATTTTTCCTTAAAAATTAAAAGAATAACTAAATTTTAATAAAAAAAACTGCCTTAAATATTCAATTTATTTATTAAAAAATGTAAATATTTTATAAATAAACAAATTTTCACGCATAAATTGTAAGAGTAAATAATATTGAATAAAAATTTTATATGTAAATATTAAATTAATAGACAAACTAAAAAATTATTTAAATTTAATAATTTGAAAATAATTTTTATCATTTTTTTAGTAAACTAATTCTAATATTAATAATATACATTAAACAAATATGTAAAAATTAAAAGAATAATGAAACTGCATAATAATATAAAATTCAAAATAAATTCGCCGATTGCCTTCAATTAGAAGAATTTTTTTATTTTAATTTTTAAAAATTAATAGCAAAAGAAAAAAATAATAATGGTAAAAAAAACAACAAGAAATTTAAAGCATATACAATAAATTATTGAAAAGAAAGAAATATAAACAACTCCCAATATATACAACTTATACAATATCATTAATTTAAATAAATTAACAGAAAAAAATCCACTATCCACAAATTTAATTAAAGTGTAAAAAACAAGAGAACTGAATAATTGAAATAATGATTTTATTCTGACAGAAATACAAAAAAACAAAGCAAATATTTATCTAAAACAAATAATAAATATTATATTAGTTCTAACTGAATTAAGTAATAAATATACACAATATATTCTTAAAAACAAACTACCACATAAAATTACAATATAAATAAATAATATTGATAAATATACAATATAAATTAAATTTAAAAAAAATCCAACAAAATCCCCAATTAAGAAAACTAAACGAAGGAATTTAAATAGAATTAACTTAAAATTAATTAATATTAATTAAAATAGCGAAAAAAACCTTAAAACCACACACACTCATACAGACACACATAGGAAAACATACAAAAAAAAAAAAAATCCGCTAAAATGGAAAGATTGATGTAAACAATTCGTAACAAAATACAGCAGAAAAATTAAAGAAGTTAAAACAAAATCGTTAATCATCATTTAGAAGACAAACAAATGTTTTCATAAATTTTTTTTTTTTATTAAATTTTCTAAATTAATTTTGAAAATAAGCCTTCTTTATTGCACCGCCACCCCCAAAATTTTGTCTGATTTACGATGCCATTATGTTTTCTTTGATTTAGCTGATTTTCATTCACTAGAAATTCAATTAATTGGGACCAATTTATTCATATCTGAATCGATTGGAGTAATAAAACACATTAATTATAACACACGTTTAATTCATATTTCGTATTAAACCGTTAGTTGTTAGATTTCTTTAAGGCTCATAATTATCGTTTTCTTAATGTTATCGTTTAAACAATTTGTTGTTAAACTTAAAAGTAAATGCCTCAAAGTATGCTTTATAAATGTGAATAATTATTATGTATTATATATACAACAGTGTTGCCCGAAAACACACAATCATAATTCTGTGGTTTTCACGAATAATCGCGTAAGTCGGTTTTTACCGAAATTGAGATAATGAATAATGAATTTTATAAGTATTAAGCTTTTTAGAATATAATGTAGCATTATTGATTTTTTTCTGCTAAAAACAACTTAAGTTAACTGTTTAATAAAATATTTTGCTATTATAACGATTTATGTCGACATACATCGCCAAAAATTGTAAAATTGCTGAATATGTTTCCAAATAAAAAGCATATGTGATGTTATGTTGTTATTCGTGCAAAAAATATGGAAGTATTTTTTGAAAATTTTTCTATTAATAACAACTTAAGTCGTAAAAATAACAACGTAAGTTGTCATGTGTGATTAAAATGATAACATTTATTTTCACAAAAAAGAACTTATGTGGAGATATGATGTTATATTGCACACACTTAATGAGTCAATCAAACATATGCATTTTTAAACCTTTTACAGATTGTGATCCTGTGAGGATTTTTTCATGAAAACTATGTATAATACGTAGAAAGTCACTGTTAAGAGGATAGTAAAGAAAAAAGTTTAAAAAAGCATCTACAGAAGCCGCAATTGAAAAAAATAATTGTTTTTGCTCTCCTGAAAAGTTTGGTTTTATAACTTACGCGATTATTCGTGAAAACCACAGAATTATGTGCATTGGGTAGGAGCAGCATGGCACGTAGTTAAGATTTTGGTTAATTTAAGAAAGTTGCTAAACGTGATCTTACTTCAACGATATCTGTATGATAACTAATTTAATTCTCTTTGTTAAAATATAATCAAAAGGAACAGCCAAATGTTCATCATCGGCATTCACACGAATAACATTGTAGTGTCAGCGTGTCGACATCGCTGCAGCAGACGTTTTTGGCCTAATCTCGTGAGTAAGGGCATATGAGAAGGGGGCGGGCGACGCAGGTTTATGAAAAAATATTTTTTTCCGATTTTATATTTCAAAATGTAAACTGTGGGTGTATTGCTGCATATTAGTATTAGGAGCGAGTTAATCCATAGGCAAGCGTTTGATATATGATGGATGCTGCATTATATTTCTTAGGTAATAATTAAAGTATTTAAACTAAAAACAAAAAATTTTGTAATATTATCAAAATGTCTTTTCTCTTATTTTAAATGTTTTAAAACACAAGAGGCATTGCATTTCGCCAAAAGCATTTCAAATGGCAACATTGTATTATTTGCATGTTACACATTTTTAATATCTTCCATGCGTTCCTCCGAAATGTATGCAAGTGTGAAGAGGCTATAAGAATGTATATAAATCAATTTGCACAATTGTTGTATGCGCTACGCATCAAAGATTTCAGCTGACACTTTGTTGTAAAATCTCTTTCAAATATGCAACAAGAATGAAGGTGTAGTCGGTCAAGCCGGACTATATGATACCCAACACAACCACTAAGGGAATACAGAGTAGTTGGTGTAGAAATAGTTTTAACGCAAATTTTGGTATTCAACTACGGTGTGCAGATATTGTACATACAAGTTAAATCACATATGTTCCGCAATAAACGCGATTTCTGAAAGAAGTGTGATTTTTTACGTTAATTTTTTTTTTTTTTTAACAATTATTTTGAATTATACATTTAAAAGCAGATAATAAAATCAGTACAATATAAATAAATTGTTTGTTTAAATTCTTAGCCGTTTTGCCTTGCGCTATAGTTGTTATCTGTTCTCTCATTGTTAAATCTTGTTTGTATTTGTACGCCTCAATAACATTCTAACTTTTTTCGGTTTAGGAAATAATAATCACTTTGCAGAAAATTGTGGATACCTTCGAAGAGGCTAAAAAAATCCATAAGAAAAGCAACTGCTACATTTTCTGACGCTATATCGCTAGTTAACAGTCCTCCAACATTATAAGGAAATATAGGTATAATAAATGTATCAATGGAAATGGAGAATAGTTCAAGGTCCCAAAAATTTTCAACTGACTTATCGAAAGTGTTGAAGACACGGTCACCCCTATACCTAGTAAAATTTCTGATAAGTCTACGATCATTGCCATTGGAACGATTGTGGAAAAGATAAGGAGGTTGAGCTTCTGTTCACCCGAGGCTGTGGTTCTACTAAAAAAGAAGTCTTAGGTCTCTTAATGTTTCGAAAGACGCAGATCCGCTTGCTTACTGGGCCAATGACACGCTATACCCAAACTTAAAAACGTCGCTTAAAAGTATAAATGTTTTCAAATGAGTTTTTGTCGCATTTCCACTCTCTATCTCCGCGAAAGTTGAGAATGCTTCGTTTTTTTTAACATAAATCTTATTAATACCTCTTACACTGTGTTATTATATAAAAAAATATTTGTTTTTTTATATTAATTTATACAACCAAATTCAATTCGTTAGCTCTCAAATCTTAATAGTATCAATTTAAAACGTTAATGATTTCTTACACTGTATAAAAAACCATAGTTGAGTAGTGCAATAAATATTGATATAAATCAACTTTGCACTCTCAATAAATAAAACTGCGAAATTTAGTTTGGACTATTTTTACCAGCTTTAGTGATGATTGGTATTTTGTTCACCAGCACTAAAAAAATTGAGTTGTATTGCAAATTTTTTCACTATCACTAACTGTGATTGAAAGCATAAAATCTGCACTTAATTCAAGTAGTGCAAAACTTGAACTTGCAATCAAAAAGGCTGCATATAAACATACTATTACTAAAATTTAAAAAAACTTAATTTTGTGTGTGCATGGTTTTTGAGTTTTGTAATGATATGCATAAGCACAGAAAATTAAACAAAATGAAATATTGTCAATAACGGAATAATTCTTGACTAGAATCATGCAAAAACCAGTCTTTGATTTAAAATTTAGTGAAAAATATTAAGTTGCACCCAAATGATTGAAGAAAAAAAGGTGCAATATACTGATGATTGCTTTTTGGAATATCCAACTATTTTTTTATGTGTGCGAAATTTTTTAACATGACTATCACTTATGTTTAGTGAGATTGCCAATTTTCAACTTATAACTCAACATCTATAAAATGATTGCAATAATTTTGCGCCATCACTTATTGTGAGATGAAAATGCTATATTAGTGCACAGCCCCATCTATAAACAAAATTACTCTACTTGAGGTTTGTCAATTTTTACACCATTTGTTTACTTGTACAAATATTGAATGATATGAAAAAAAACGACAAAATAAGATTTTATTTTTTTGAAAAAATTTTGAAACAAACTAATTACATTGTCGCAAAAACTTTTTCCAATTCGGAAAACATATAATGGTTCTTCAGAGTTTTTTATGCTCTATTTGACTATAATATGCGATTTTTTCTATTGGCAAAAATTGTAAACACATATATGCCCGGTATTAGTAATTTAATTAGGTTTAAAAATTTTTTGTGCCTATATTTAAAAAAATAGTGAAGACGATGAGTAATAGAAACCAAAAGTTGTACACAAAAAATTTTTTTTCTGCTATACTTGCAAATAATGATGTGTATAAATAGTTTAGCTTCAAGCGTCAACGAACAATTAAGTCTATCAGAAAAACTAAAAAGATTTGTTTTCCTTATTATATTTAACAAAAGTATATTATAAAACAAAAAAAAATCGAAATTTGCTTGCAAGGCACATTTCTTTACTCCAAACGTGAACCGAGCCGATCTTCCCCGCTATGATGACGACCGTCTAAGCAGTATATATTCAACTAGAATGTGACTTGTTTTTAGTTTTAAGATTTATATTACTTACTGTTATGCCTGCATAAGACAGTTTCTGTTAATAAATATAAAAGTATAAAAAAAACAAGTCCCGAAATTGCTGTTATCTCTCTTTTGCGAGACTTTGCATTTACAAAAAATTTTTAAACAGTTTTTGACTTAATTTCAGTTCCTAAACGGGATTTGCTAATGTATATCCCAGCTTTCATGAGCTAGTTAAAAAACTTAAACAAAAATATTTAACTCATAGAATAAATTTGAAAAATAAAAAATGTCAAAAATATTATATATGAAAATTTTTAATATATTGGTTTAGGGTGATAACAGAGACGTAAAAACTCTTAACGTCTTCGATTAAAATTATGTGTTTTCTAAGGATTTTTAATTCCTGAAAATTTTATAGGAAAATATTTTTTTAATTCCCGGAATTTTTAACTGAAAACTTTTGAAGTTTTATTCTAAGATATTAAACTAAATTTCAGAAAATTAAGAACAATATAGCAAAAAAAATTCTATAATTAAAAAACGCTATTAACATTTTTTTAATTGTAAGACGCTTATCAAGAAAATTAAATGTGCCGAAACTAAAAATCGAACGGGGTTGAGAACGAAGCCATAATGAAAACCGCTGAATTGCTGTTGAACTCTAAAGATGATAAGATCTTTACAAATAATACAACTAGCGGCACTTTATTTTAAATTGACAACCAAAACATAAGCGAAAATATTTGTAGTCAACATCTTGAAAGATGAAAACCCGCACAGAAATTCAAAATCATAGAGCAACTTAAGTAAATTTTATACTTCATAAATTTTTCAAGAAGATGTTGGTGCAGAGGCAAACCATCATATATATTTAAGTGTTAAATAAAGAAATTTACAAATATTCCATATCTCTTCTTTTGAAAGATAATGAAGATCTCAAAAAGTAACTTAATACAGGTCGGAAAGTATATTTGAATAAGAAAATATTGAGAAGACAAAAAAATTTACCAACACATCAATCAAAAAGTTACAAAATTATATAAAATTAGTTTTAAATGCTTCTATTGGCTTCAATTTATATTAGGTGCCACATAATTTGGCAACATAATTTGCATAATTTCAGGTCCAATTAAAACTTTTGCTGCATGGCCCACAATGTCGACAAGAACCTTTCTTTCTGGTTTTTTATATCGAATACAAAAACAAGTTTCGGTTTTTTATTATTGGTTTCAATATAAATATACGAAAGAAATGTTCTTGCCGACATTATGGGCCAGCCAGTTAGTATATTTAATAACTCTTATAATTACTCATAAGTTTAAAAACTTTTAAATGTTTAGCCGGTGCAATAGGTTTCGTCTATTTTATCTTCAAGTTAAGAAAAACTGTTTCTAATTTATGATAGGTCTATTGTTTATAATAAAACAACTATATTAATATTCTTCTTGCTGTTAAAATAAAAATGTTAGCTGGGAAAAAGGCAACTTTGTTTTAAACATATTTTTTATTTATTTATGCAGCATATTTTAAGGCATCATCATAGTTTATTTTGTTATATATTTATTTCTTATCAAACGTTTAAACTTTAAACTCTTGTTAAGCTGTAAAAAAAATTATTTGCCTTCCAAAAATTCCTTCTTTTTTAAACTTCTAATGTAATTAGATAATTAAAATTTAAACATAAAAAACAAATAACTTAAAAGCAATTTTTATTACAATTAATATGTAAATTATTAAATTTAAATATAAAAAAATAACTCAAGTTTTATAGAAATTTGTTAAATAATAAAAAAGAACATTTTAGTATACATTTTTAAAATTATGATTTTGTTTATATATTTGAAAAACAAAGCGAGCATGGTTAATAAAGCTTTAATTTGAAGAAGCTATAAATAGTTAAAAATAAATTAATAATAAATGTGTCCTCAGTTATATACATTTTTCAAGATGAGTGACCGCAAAATTAAAAATATTAAGTATTTAAAATAATATTAATTAATTATAATTATTATAGCAATTTTATTAATAATAGAAGATAAACTAACAAGCAAAGTTGACATCAATATTTCCATTAAACATTAAAAAAAGAACAACTTATTCATTAATATATTTATATGAAATTATTTTAAAGAAAATTTTAATTTTAAACGATTAAACTAAAAGAAAATTCATGAAAATCATGAGTATTAATAATGTTATATAGTATGTTTTACCAATTAATATTAAATTAAATGAAAAAAAAAAACAAATATGAAAAAAGGTAATATTAATTTAGAAAATATTTAGTTTTTAAGCAAAAAAAATTAAAAAAAATTATTAAAAAAATTAACAAAAACAACTTAACAATTAAATTTAAAATAATGAAAATAAGACGGAAACATCATTTTCAGGATTGTATAACATATTATTAAATTGTAGTATTTATTATTAATTATAATAATTATTTATACAGTACAGTACTATTACAACAGACATTTAAGTAATAAAACAATAAATAATTAATTTAAATAATATTAAAAAAAAAAATTTTAAATTCAAGACAAATAAAAATAAAAAAAAAAATCGAATTAGTTTTTAAACCAAACAAAATTATACTATAGATAATATACAAAATAATTGAATTCGAAAAATTAATAAAGAATAGGAGAAGTTAATATACAAATAGCGAAAAAAAATCAATATTTGAATGGAGATTGATTAAAAAGAAATCCTTAAAACCATCTTTGGCAAATCTTAATATTAACTTCCCTTATTTGTTATTAATTATCTAATAAAAGATATCTAAAAAGAAAAATTAAATTACAACAAAAAAATAAACCTTTTGTAAATATGATTTAAAAAAATAAAAACAAAAAAAAAAAAAAAATGCACACATACAACAACACTTATACAATTAGTTGATTTACTATTAAACAAAAAAAAAAAAAAAAAGAAAAACCAACAAACAACAACAATTATTATTAAACTTATAAACTAAATATACAAACTATTATTAACAAACAAAGAAAAAAATGGAAAAAATACAAGAACAAAAAACCACAACATCAACAACAAAAACAGAATAATGGTTCATAAGGTAACGATAAAACAAGAAAAGAATTAAAAGCAAAACAAAAATTATATTATTAAATTACATTATAAATTATTATAATTATAACTGAAAATAAAAACGAAAATATTATTATATAATAATGCGTAACAAAATGATTAAAAACGTATTGAAAACGTTGTATGATTTTGATCAAGAAAAAATATAAAAATAAAAAAAAACAATTTTTCGATTTGTTAAAAAATATACATAAAAAATAAATTCATGTCTTTTTATTTACGAAAGAATTTGAGCAAAGAAGTAAGTAAAAATTGAGATTAGTTTGTTTTAATGACAAAAGGTAATTGATTTCATATACACGCACAAAACAAAAGACTTAAGAAAGGAACATATTTATTTTTGGTGGGCAATACACATACAAAAATAAATTAGTGTTTTTGTTATTTTAGTTTGAAACAAAGTGAACAGAGATACAAAAGGGCCTCTAAATACGAATGTCGAGATTCTGATAATGTACCCCGCCAGCAAAATAGTCCGACTTCTTCCCGATATCTGAGAGAAATGACGACGAAAATATAGGAATCGTATTCGAACTTTGTCAGATTTCTGACCCAAAAATGAATGAAGTGTAGACACGAATTCTAGCAGACATGTCGTGGACAATTCTGGGTGTCTTGCTAGCATTTCTGATAGCAATCTAATGAAGAAAGGCATGGGAAATTCTGATAGCTGAAAGAATTAATAGAATGTAAGAATTTTTTTTTCATAAATTATTTTTAATTATATAAACCATTTTTCGAATGTGCTTTTATAAGTTGTATTTCAATTTGTAAAAAGCTTTATAAATTGAAATACAACTCATAGATGGTTAATATAATGAAGGCATTTTATGGCAAAATAAAAGTATTCACGTAGTTAAAAATAGTACATGTACAGTCATAAAATTATTACAGTAACTGATTGTAGATTATTAAATTCGTTTTTCCTACTGCTAAAATTTAATGAAAATATAGTTATTTTACGAATCAATTTATTTTTTAACATTTATGTTTGTTATTCAAAAAATAAACTACCAAAAATAATACTGTTTTCCGTTCTAATATTGTTATATAGTTTGATTTTTTGTCAGTTAAATTATATTTTTTTAAAGGAATAACTGTTAAATTTTACAGAATATACTGTTAAATAAAAAAATATTTAAAAACTTATGTAAAATTCATTTATTTTAAATGAAATATAAATTATCCGTTTTTTTAATAAATTTTTAGTTGTTTTAAATGAATTTTGTGTGGGATTAACCTACATAATATTTTGAGTGTACATAAAATTTTTTAATAATTTTTTTAAACAATAAAATCAAATTAAAACTGTTTTTAATTTAATGCCAATTGTCATTATTTACACAAAACGAAGTACGAAATCTATTAGAAATGAATTCCCCCCGAAATACCCATACGGAATCGATCAGAAAACGCCGAGGCTTCTGCTTGACAGAAATCTGAACGAAATCTCTAAGTATAAAGTTAGAAGTTTGCAAGAAACGTCTGATTCAGACAAAGTACATAGGGGTATTTTGCCAATCTAGCGGGACATTAGACCAAAAAGTAAGACTTAAGAAATGTAAACGTTTAAGTACACAGCTCGATAGACATCAAAATTCTGCATCGTATAGTGAATTTTCAAGCCTTTTGCTTTAAATTCGTTTTAGGACTCGTTAAAGTCTGGGAAGTATTGCATGCGTTTTCATTGACTTTTTAAGGTTTTAAAAGGTTTACAATATATTTTTTGTACCTTAACGAAAAAAGATTTTAAATTGATTTTTTTTTCTGTGAAAGACTATATAACCAGATCAAGGCAAATTCATTCCGGGTAATCTCGGTAGTACAACAAGTACAACTCGTACAAAAATCACAAGCAATTTGTTTTTGTAAAATCATTGTACAATGTCAAAAACCGAAACAAAGATAATAAACAAAATTTTGACATCCAACATTTATAAAGCTAAAGAAAAAAGTTACCAGCAGGGGTTTTAGGATCACCTGTAATGAATTCGCCTTGAACCAGATACTTATAGTAATTTTTAGAATAATTTTATATTAAATTATTACACTAAAATAATTCGTTCGAAACTAAAAAAAAAGATTTTTTGGTTCTCTTTTTTGTAAAAAAAATATTAAAAGGTTTTTGAAAGTGAAGATAGTCGCAATCCTAAAAATGTTATATGTACATCACGATAAGTTTGGATTCTCTACTGCTAGACTGAACAATACATTGCGCGTTTTTGCGTTTTTTGGTGACTTTTTACAGTAAGAAACAGTTTTGTCAGTCATCAAGGGAGAACTGACTTTAATTTGAAGTTGTCTAAAATTACACTTTTTACACTGGTTTCTTAGCAATACTCAAGTAAGGTACATGAAAAAAATATCAGTAGTTCCGTTTCTGTACTTAGTGATTCAATTGTACTTAAACATTTTTTATATAAATTGTAAACGTATATAAAAAAGGAATGTACGAAACAGTTATTTTCACCCACGCCTATAACGGGTTTGCCTGTGTAGCTGCGTTCTAAATTACGTTTTTTTTTTATAAAGCAAAATAAATGTACCTGTTTTAAATAACTTTTAAAATTATTAAAGACAACAATAAAATTAAAAAAAAAAAAACAAATCTGGGTAATATTGTGGTTATTGTACAAAATTTTTGTGAAACCGTTTTGAAGCTCTTAAGGTAAAATGGGAAAAGTCTATACAAGATTAGAGTTCTTCTAAATAGTACAGGAATGTAATGCAAAATTTCATGTGTCAAGGAGATAGTAACATACCAACATCTATATAACAACTAAATTAATAAGTTGTTATTTTAAATAATATTTAGTGGTACTATTATAAATAAGTTATAATCAGGACTGCAGAGTCGGAGTTGGGGTAGAAGAGGCGGAGTTGGGGTTTTTGTACCGGACTCGGAGTCGCAGTCGTAGTACCCACAAAAACTCGCGACTTCGACTCTAAAAATGTTCGACATAAAAAATTTAAAAAAATTGACTAGTGTTTAACGCCGGGTATTGACTGAGAGTTTGCAAACATGAAACTGAGTATTGTTAGTGTAACAGCTGTATTATTGGCAGTAGGTTCTGCTAAGGGAAGTCCTTCTAGGCCTAACAACCTGAGACGTTCCCAATGGTTGTCCCCCTCAGAACTGCAACAAGCTCCTTCGCTTGAAGAAATATCATTTGAAAAGTTGGAAAATATGTCGGTGGAAAAGGGTTCTGAATTGATTGAAAAATTGAGTTTGTTTTGAGTGTTGAAAAGAACAAGTTGTGTTTTCTTTTTTTAAACCCGGGAGTCCACCCACTTATAACTGTGCTATGCTGGGTATAGGGTCACTGCAATATCACCGGTAATAAAATGGCCGATTTAAATGACGACCTTGGCATCGGATATGGGGGATATTGACTGTGTGGAGACATCCCCACCTCCAATAGGCTTTTAGGTGGGGAAGATAAGGGATTGAACTCTAAAGCTCACATATGTCAATATAGTCAGGAGGACAATAATTTTTGTATGCTTCATGGCCCTTCGATTTACGTTTGGCCAATTTCAAGACTCATTTAGATTTAGCAAATTATTGATCATCACACATCGCTAGAAAAATGGTTTTTAATGGAGTGTTAATTTCCCAAGGTTTTTTCAATAAAGTTAACCCACTTGAAACAAAAAATATTTGTCAAACACATAAACTATAAAAAAGACACGCAGATTGGTATGAAAAAACCAATTTATTTTAAAGTTTACAACTAACAAGTGTTATTATTTTGTTAAAAAGTTTCATATTCAAATGGCTTAGCACTCTTTCTTAAACATTATTTGATTCCTTTGCGTACCATTGTAAAACCACAAATTGAACATATTTTCTTCTGCAAATGATGTACTTTTGTGTTCTCTACTGAACTGCATCCAAAACTGAATTTTGAAAAAATGTTGACTTGGCACCTTTACGAGTGAAGGTAACGAAATAACGACTTGAATAAATTTTTTATTTCCTTATATAATTAAAAAAACACAAAACGATTATGACGAAATATTGGATATATACACCGTGTTTTTAGAAATCTACGACCTTACGTCCTTCGCGTCGTAAGAACGTAGGATATAAATTGGGTTCCTAGAATAAAACTGTTATACATTTTCATTTAACGACTGGTAGAACCATCTGTACAGCATTTACTATTTAAATATTAGTTGATTAAATTTAAATATTTATTTATTATAACTAATAAATAATAAATATTTATTTATTTAAAAATAGAATAGATAAAACATATGGAGGGCTCAAAGCTGAATCGAATCAAGTAAAAAAGACAATTCAAAAATGTTTTGAAGTTGAGTAAGTGAACTGCCATTGATTCCTGGAGTCACTGACTTGGGCTTCTTAGGAATAAAAAATCTTTTGAATTAGTCTGCTAGAGAGCTGAATATAATTAATCTTTGCGGATAATTTCGCACCAGATTTAAAATATATATATTTATAATATTTCATGACTTTGTTCGGTTCAGCCCTGAGCCCACCATATTAGCTAAAAAAAATTTCATAATATATAAAAAAACAACCGAAAAATTTTAACAAATTTGTTAACAAAAGCATTCCAAAATTATTAAAAGAGATGATCGTGGCTATTGCTTAAGGTAATCTGTGATATTATCAAAAAAATTTTGGGTGACCTTAAATTTAATTTTTATATTTAAAAGAAAGATTACACTTATTAAATGAAATGCAACAAATCAAATCTAATTACCTCTTATTTCCTCCAGACAATATTTCTAGCTTACTCATTATAACTAATGCATTTTTTAATTTTTAGAAAAAAAAAAAAAAAACAAAAAGAAGTTAACGAGAATTCTTACGCCTTATTAATGTGGAATATTAAACAATGAATGTTTATAATGCATCATAGTGCATAAATTTAGTTTTGGTATTTTTTACTTCATTAACTTCTTTAAGGTTTTCTACAACATTTTGTCTCTGAATTTGAAACAAGTGTTTTGATTCACGCCATGAATTTGAGTACTTGTTTCTTAACAATTCCGAACGAACCTGCATTATAAATCGTTATGAAGAGAAAGCTACTTAAGTAAAATATTATTTTAAACAATTAATCACTTAGTTGATTAGTAATTGCCAAGGGCTTTTAATCGTTTTTGGATAACAAAAAAGCATTCTTCATGTAGACTGCCTCTAAAACAAACTTCGATGTGTGTATCCAATTGTGTATTCAATCGCTTTTGTTTAAAAAAAAATTATTTTTTTAGAGATAATAAGAACCCGAAAATATCTAACTAACAAAAAAATCGTTATAATGAAATACTTGATTTTTTTACCTGCTGTGCGAGAAACAAACATTTTAAAATGTGAGTATGTACGAACTTATGTTACCATTTTTAAATTAAAGGGTCTTGTTTTTTTTATTTTTGGTACTTGTATATATTAAATTTGTTGGACCCGTATTCCGTTGCACTTAATTTCGATAGAATAAAGTTTGCTTCTCTTACCTTTTGCGTGGTGTAGCAGAAAATTATACTTAATATTTTTTCAATTTGCGAAATTCAATAAGTTGTTTTTTTTGAGTGACGAATTAATTTTTTTAAGAGCTATTTGACCAGCAGGTTTTAATATTTTGTAGCTTCTCTTTAAATAAGGCACGGAAAGTAATTAAAAAAAAAATAAGAAAGTAGTATGGCCGAACATTTGATACCCTATAAAACAGCTATTACAGTAGAAATTTCGAGAGTGTACCCCATTTGGCCTCATGGTTAATCATGGACCAAGCAAAACGAACTTAAGATTAAGATTATTTTAACAGCTTAATGTGCTGAAAGTAGTCAAGATATTAAAAGGGTGTTTTTTATAGAGGGATAGAACTTTGAAATGGAATAAAACAAATAATTGACATGAAATTTAATATATTCGAAAGATAATCTTCTGTCATTATAATTTAAATATGACTTCTGGCATATGACCGCCACGTCTGCCTCGGATATGGTGTAATCTGGAGGTCCAACTTTCAATGACTTTTTCCAACATTTGTGGCCGAATATCGGAATTAACGCGGCGAATATTATCCTTCAAGTAGTCGGAGTAGACTAGCGACTTCACATAGCCGCACAGAAAATAGTCTAGTGTCGTTTAATCGCATGATCTTGGAGGCCAAGTTACGGGTCCGAAATGTGAAACTATACGGTTACCAAACGTTTCCTTCAATAAATCAATTGTGGCACGAGCTGTGTGGCATGTTGCGCCGTCTGATTGAAACCACATCTACTGCAAATCATGGTCGCTCAAGTGATGAACGAAAAAGTCAGTAAGCATGGCTCTATAGCAGTCAGCATTGACTGTAACGTTCTGACCAGCATTGTTTTAAAGAAGTGCGGACTAATGATTGCACCAGCCCATAAATCTTACCAAACAACCAATTTTTCCGGATGGAACAATTGAGGATTAAACTCGGGATCAACGGCAATCCGTGTGTCCATAGAAATTGGCTTTCTGAAGACCCTAGATACGATGGAGAAAAAATTAAAAATTGTCTCTAATCACCAAATTTATACCAAATTCATAATAGCAAGCAAACAAATTGTTGATTTTGGACCTATTACCAAAATGATTATATTGATTACTAAAAATTGTAAAATTATGAATTTTTTTCAATAAATGATATTTTTAATTTTAATGAAAAAAAATGATCAAAAAACTTTGCAATTTCGAACAATGTGTTAATTTATTTAATTAAATATTGACAATTTCCAACAACAGTTATACAAGTTTAAATTATTTTATTTTAAACGAAAAAATCAATTAATATTTCTTGATATATAATTAATATATAAAAAAAAAAAAATTTATTTCAAATCAACTTGAATATTATTTAAATCAAAATTATATTTTTAACTTTCTTTCAACTAAAAATTTAATTGATTCAATTATCACATTAATTAAATTTAAATACTTTTTAAAACATTTTTTTAATTGATAAAAAACTTTTTTCTGTATACTTATATCACATATAGTCCGGTAATGTTTCCTATTAAAATTCAGCCTGATCTGTCTACAAATGGCGCAGACATAGGAACCGAAAATAACAGTTATTTTGAAATTTTAAAACAAAAAAAGCATATAGAAGTAAATACTGGCAAACTGATACAAATATACCATATTGATCCTTATGAACTTTTCTATGATAAAATATTATGATTTTTAAAGTTTTGATTTTCATTTTTTCAATCAAAAATTACAGTTATATTTTGAGCAAAAATAACAGTTATTTTTTGATTTTTATTTTTTCGATCAAAAATAGCAGTTATTTTATGGTTTTTATTTTTTTGAACAAAAATAATAATTATTTTTTGATTTTTATTTTTTCGAGCAAAAATAAAAGTTGTTCTTTAAAGAAATGTACGTGTTATAATTAATGAATTGTCTTTAAATATTTATTTAAATGTGTGATCATCATTAGGATATCTTATGCGCATTAAAATAAATATTTAAAGTCAACTTAATAATTATAACACGTACATTTTTTTAAAGAATAACTTTTATTTTTGCTCGAAAAAATAAAAATCATAAAATAACTGTTATTTTTGATGGAAAAAATAAAAATCAAAAAATAACTGTTATCAACTGACTTGTATGAAAAAAGGAATAACTGTTACGGTCCCTGCAAAAAAGACTGCCTCTAAGCCCATAATTACCCATAAATCCCTTGCTGTTGCTTTTTGTTTTTTTTTTTTTAATGTATATCTAGAGAACAACCGAACTAGGTACACTCATCATAGTTGTCAATAGGCAACATCTCATAAAATGTGGAGGCGAGTGGAGAATTGGGCGTGGCACAAAAATTGTCCAAATTTGGTACACAAAGCTGAGTTGTCAACACACAATAAAAGCTTTCTAAAAAAAATGGGCAGGTTTGGGGAAGTGGGCGTGACACAAAATAGATTTATTTATATATAATGAATGGTAATTATATATCTTTTTATTCTTTTCGCGACATGATGAAGAGAATTTATGATTCCGCATAGCCGAATAAAACACTCTTACTTGTTTTTTATATTAATGTGTCGACTTGTTCTTGCATTTATTTCTTACATAACAAGGACATACTTGATTTGCCGCTTAAATAGAGAACAAATTTTTGTTTTATTCTGTTTGATAAAGCGTGTTAGTGGGTGTGTGGTATGGTGAGGGGTATTAAAGATTCGGCACATCTGAATATCACTTTAACTTGTGTTATCTTTAAGTGATTTAAGGGTGGGGGTTTATATGGGCCTCATCGACAATTCTGGGCCTGCGAGCAAAAAATTTTGCCGAGATATAATAGATATTATTGAAGTTTTCTTCACATTTCATTCATAAGAAAGTAATGGTAATAATAGCTATTTTCGGGAGTTATAATTGCATAATATGGACTGATTCCAATAAAATTTTGGGAGATGTAAAATAAGGTTTTTGGGCCAAATTCAATCTGAATACAAATATAATTAAGGCTCTTCGGTCAGAAATTTGTAAAAAAAAAAATCAATCTGCCAAATTTCGTTAAATTATCTCTTAAATTGCGAACGGCGCGCAAGACAAATATTTTTTGGTGTTACACACACCAGTACCAACGCATATAACCCCCTCCACTTTAGTGGTGTGGGTATAAAAATTTATACAAACATTGCCAAATTTAAAATTTTTAGTTGCTTCTTATATAACGTACAGATGTGGCTCGACAACAATTAATGTTTATGAGTTGTTGATGTCCACCATTCATATTTATGGCAAGTTAAATCCATATGTAACATGCCTAACTGCCATTTTGGGTAAAAATATCAGAAATTAAATGTTAACAAGTGATTCTTAAAACATTTACAAAAATTAATTTCGTTTTCTTAAAAATTTTAAAACGTTGCAGTCATATTTTATCAAAACTGGCGGTAAAATTATTCATGAGACACAACAACACGCATTTTGTGGCAATTTTTTGTTTTTTTTTTCGTTGGCGAGTTTTTGCATTTAAGGTGAAATTAAAAATTATCCCAAATAAAATCACAATTTTTCTAGAAATTTTAAAACTTTTTTAACGCAGTTTTCTCCCATCACGTCGTATGTATCAGATAACGGTACATTTGTGTTCTTCGCTCTTTACTTCTCTTTCAGCCGCCATCCGGAGTTTTCATTTTAGGATTTTTAGTAACTTGTTATTAAACTTTAATACCCCTGATTTAAAAAATGAATCGCATATACAAATGTTCATATAAAGATTCGTTTTAACTGTAAATGTCAAAAGTTCAACCATTCGTGATAGTTACCATGAGCTCTAACTTTCTTTTTATATTTTTGTAAGCATTACCTTCTCCGAAACTATAATTTTAATTTCTAAATAAGATTTTCTATACTTTATTTTTCTTCCTTCAAATGCTTATCGTTTAAGTCTATCATTAACTATAATTTCTTCAAGTGTATAATTAATATTATATTACAATTTTAATTATTAAAACTTGAAAATGTGTTTATAAAAACAATACATTTTTAAGACTAACACACTGATATATGAGTTTATTTATAAGAGCTGCAAAAAAAGAAAAAAAATACAGTTTAGTAAAAAAATTTTAAAAATATTCACTTCAAGTATTTTATGAATAACTGGTTTGTTGCTTAAGTCTTTTGTTTTCTAATGAAAAAAATTAATTTCGTTTGATTTTATTTTTATGAAAACTGACAAGCTCATATTAAATCACATACAACATTGAAGTGTTATTAAATAATATAAAATTAGAATTAAAAAAAAATAATAATAATAAAACGTGCCAATTGAATAAGAAAGATACATATTTCAATATAACAGGAAATTTTCTATAATTTTCTTTGCTATAATGTGAAGTAACTCGTCATTATATATTACAAAAAATTAGCAAAACAATTGAAATGACATCAGTTTATTGTTTTAAATAGTTAACTATTGAATTTAAATTCATATTTATTGACATTTAAGTCAGCAATGGTGGTATTACGAAAAATTGTTTGCTAAACATTTACTCATGTATTGGTTTAGAAGGAACATGCTAAGATTGATTTAAGAATTAACTGCATTTGGCTGCAGCAGTGATTTTTTGAGTAGAAAATTATTTTTAATATTTATATATAATTATTTGTAAAGAATTTGCAATTTATTTCAAAACTGACTCACTTTTGTTTGTGTCAAAATTTTGTGACAGGCTATACTTAAGTTTTGAATCCCAATCTTTTAAATTTGCTTGTGTATACCAACAATTATTGTTTTTAGAAGCAAACTTTTTTATAAAGTAGTTACAGCTAAAGTACCGAGTTACTCTAGTTAACAGTTTTGTATTCTAAATGAGTGTGTACCTTTCAATTACTTAAAAATTTGCGGCATTTTACAAAGAATATGTCAGCAAAACTATTTTTTTTTTAGTGTTATATGGAGTATTAACTCATTTAATGCCAAAAAATTTTTAATTGAAACAAATAAATTACAAATTTGGGTTAATTAAACCATATGAAGAATGTAAATCTATATATATAAAAATGAATTATGTTTGTATGTTTGTATGTTTGTCGCTTTATAGACTCCGAAACTACTGAACCGATTTTCCTGAAATTTTTACAGTAACATCACGTGAGCCCTAAAAATAAAATAGGCTACTTATTTTTTCGATAGGGGCAGGGGAATTGGTACCCCCCATAGGATGCCAATATTAATTATCGCATATCTTAAGAGCCGCTGCACGCATTTTGTTGAACTTTTGGTAGTAGGATCTTCAGAGCCCCCAAATTGAAATATAATAGCAGCGGGGGAAGTGGTACCCACCATAGGACGCCAATGGTTAATATCGCATATCTTAAGAACTTTTATAGTGAGAATGTTCAAACTTTGCAGAAGTCTCTCTTATGGTATACTATACTTTTGAAAATAAAAATAAAGCGGGTAGGCGCAAGGGGGGAAATACCTTCCATAGGATGCATAAATTAAGTATCGCTCAACAGAAGAACTATTAAAGGAAGAGTCTTCAAACGTGGTTACAGCTACTACTATGGTAAACTATTAATTTCAATATAGAAATGGGCGGGGTAGACAGAGGAGGAGCAGTACCCCTCATATAAAGAAATATTAAATACCATATATCTGAACACAAAAGTTTTCAACCTTTACAGGACAACTTTCAAAACAAAAAAAAAAGGGGGTAGGTGCAGGGGGAGCAAAAATAAATAAATTACACATTAAAAAAATACTTCAATTTTTTTCTTATTTATTTTTTTTACCAGTGTAGCGAAGCGCACCGGGTTAAGCTAGTGTACTATAAAGTTAAAATTGTGTGCATGTTTGTCAATATGCAATGTAACAATTTATGAACAATCTGCACAATGAAATGTTTGCTTTAAACTTAAAAAATATATTGACAATAAGTTGCATACACTATTGAGAGAATACGAATGAGATTTACTTGGAAAATAATTTCGCTGTAATTTTTTTTTTTTTTTTGACTTAGCTTAGATATATTGTAGTCTAATTGGTAGGTCTAACTTTTGATTATTTTAAAAATAATAGTATTACTATTATATAAAAATACAATATACAAAACCAAGCATGATAAAAGTATAAATGGATCTTAGCTTGCCCACTTGATACGTACACCACAGTATTTACAGAAAATTTTTAAAGAGTGTTCTCTACTTTATACCAAATCATGATACCACCAGAATAAGATTATGTTACGAAATTAAGATGCATGTAGTTCTTTGTGCCGATTGTTATCTAGATGTCTTTATCTACATATATGAGACTTTTTCATCTTTAAGCGATTTTAGAGCGCTGGCTTATATGGGACCTGTGTTCTAACCAGCACAAAACTGAAATGCTTAAAGAAGCTCTTCTAAATTTAGTTTAGCCCAGTTTTATATCAATACCAACATTAATAAGGAAGTTATGGCATTAGAAGCTATTTTTGGGAGTGGTATTTGTGTGGTTGAATTGAACTGTTTCCAATTAAATTTATTAAGAAGATTATTTATTAAATTTCAGTAACATAGCCTATGGGCCATAATCGGCTTACAAGTTTCTTCTTAATAAGATTAGGATTGTAACAAAATGTTTTTGGGCCAAATGTAATTAAAATACAAATATAATAAGATGGAGGCTACGTGAAGTTATGGACCGATCTACACCGTTTTCAATGGACTTATTAAATTAAAATGTATTACCAAATTTTTTAAAATTATGTCTTAAATTGCGACCTGGACTTTGCGCATAAAGCTTACATACCTAGTCAGCCCTCCAGCTGGACGGGCGATCATCGTTACATCGATTCAGAAAGTGATTCTGAGCCGATCGGCCTACTAAAAGGTTTATCTAGAACAAATATATTTATATGTAACACACATTTGGGTGCCCCGGTAGGCTAGTTGATGAGCTAGTCTATCAGCGCCGGGTATGCGGGTTCGATTCCTGCCAGAACACATTAGCACAAATATAAAAAACCTCCCCATCTATGGTAGTGTGGGTATAATTACAGAAGAAAAACACACAGAAAAACAAATACAAAAACCGTATGATCTTGCACACAGAAAAAAATATGGTTTGAGGTAACCGTATTCTAAGAGCAACATACTATGGTTGGATTTTAACAATGCTTATGTTTGTAGGTAGCCATATTGTGGTCAAGTAAGACCGTCAAAATTAACCATAAATTAAAAGTTAACCATATGGTGGTCAATATTTACCATAATAGTGGACAACATCCATAATATAGTCAAAATTTTCTACAATATGGAAAAAGTAAATATATGGTAAGAATTATCATGAAAAAAATGAAAACCGTATTATAATTATTAATTTCAGCCATTTTGTCAATTTTGCTTATTAAGTATCAAGTAATAATTTTATTTCGGTTTTTATGCCTGTTACGTGTTAAGCCTGGTACTCTGTTTAACATTTCACGAGAAATGCTGTCAAAACTCATATGAAAAAAACTCGGGCGGAATTTCTATGAAATTATGTTGATAGAGTCATACTCTGTTCAATTTTTGAAAAAGTTACGAAATGTTTCTGGCAACATTTAAGTACAGCTGCGAAACAATATAAGTTGCACTTATTTCACGTGGAATTGTAAGCAAATGAAAAAAAGTTTAAACTTAATATTAAATGAGAATGGAAAAACATAAATAACACAACCGTTAACAGTTTTTTCATTTTTATTTAATTTTTTATTAAAAAATACATATGGGTGTTGTAAAACAATGTCGCATACTTTGAAAGATTAACATCGATACATGTCAAAGTTTTTATATGAAATAAAAGATGTTGCTGGACATTTTTCACAAATTGGAACAGAAAACCCGACTTTATGTTCCACTTTTATAAGCAATCCCCTTTAATTAATTTTCCAGTAATAAAAATAAAACGATTGAGAATATTAAGTAAACCAAGCAAGTGTGTAATTGAAAAGCATCAACTATTGACGAGATTTAAAATTTAAAATTAAATTTACAATTTTTTAAAATTAGAAAAATATTATTGTTATTGTTAACCATAACAAGTTTGGAGACAACCATAACATTGTTATGGATTTCGGATGGATCAATTTAACGATATTATGACTGCCGGTGACAATAATATGGTTAAAGTAACCATAATAGGTTTAAGTGAATGGTTGTAGCTTTATCTTATTAAAAAATTATTTTGTTAAATGCGAACATATATGAAGTTTCAAGGGACGTAAGCAATTAATTGTTAAATAGAAACAAAATATTATTAATCGGGAAAAAAGTAATGCTAAAAACAACAATAGTTATTGCCATTGCGGGGACCACAATATGGGTTTTTAACCATATTTCAGCCATCGGTTTTCTCTGCGCGTGGATAACTTAACTGATTAAACAAAATTACCAATAATTTTATGATTACATCAAGCATATTATTATCACCTTAAGCTTATTATGGTTTAATTAATTTTTTATGGTCGTCTATAATGCAAATATTATCAAAATATGGCCAATTATAATACATATCGCCAACTAAAAGAAAACAGCCCTAACTAAGCAAAAACTTCCCTTTTCATTTTCATTTTGAAATCTTTTGACTAAACTTATCGATTTTATTAACAAACAACAACGGCCCTATCTACAAAAGCGATTACAGTCGACTCTTGATAATTTAGAATTCGTGAATTTGAGGCTCGCAATAATTGGAACTGTTTTCCAGGTCCAATAAATTAAAAAAAAAAAAATCTAAGTAATTTGGTGCCCTCGGTAAATAGAAATTGGTTGAATGGCATATTCATCGCTGACGCCCTACAATTTGAACATCTTGGCTCTAAGCTCTATAAGTTGAAGTATTTTGATGTGCTATGTTTTATGCAAAATACAAAATAAATAAAACAATCATTTATTTAAGTTTGTATGCGTTGCTGTATATAAATGACATTTTGCCCGCCAACATTCTCTAATTTGAAGTTTAGTTTTATACAGTCTATTATTTAGATCCGCAATGTGATTTTGTTTCTGCTTTTGAAACAAGCAAAAATTCAAATCGTTTGCCTTATTTTCTATGCCACGCTTTTAGTATACACTACAGCATCGACCGTTGCTAAAATAAAATATAAAATTTCTTTGCTTTGCTTTTTCTCCTTTGCTCATTTTCGAAATGAAGTGCTTGTTGCAAATGGTTTTGCAAAAGTGCAAATGCAAAATGTTCTAGCTTTTTTCATGAAATATAACGGCTTATCCTTGTGTTTTTATGATTTTCACAATGATCAATGATGTTTTACAATTGCTTAGTATACTGGATAACAGTTAGCTGGTAGTCTTGAGCCTTTATTCAAACGCTTGTGTTTTTAATTAAAATGAGTTAACAAAAGAAAAAGTGCCTAGATAATGGACAGATAAAGAAAGAAGTTGCCAAATAATTCGGGATTTTGCAATTAACATTATAGATTATTTCTATCTTAATCTACCTAAAGTGGGGGTAGAAAACAGTCACGTCCGGCTGTATATCCCCATTTTGAGAATTGCTTGATAGAATGGATTCGTCAGTGCAGAGGCCAACACGTTCCTGTGGGTGGAAGCAGAAAGCCAAGTAGAAAAGTCTCTTGGCATTAACGGATTTAATTCCAGTGATGAGTGGGTTTCCAATTTTAAAAACCGATACGTCATCACATTAAAACAAAAGAGTGCGAGCGTGAATAATTCGATTTGTTCTGATTGGACTGACAACTTTAGTCAACTTCTGAAAGGCTATAACCCAAGAAACATATGCAACCCAGACGAAGACTGAAGAGTGTCTTGGAGGCACACACAGCAAAAAAAGAAAAAATCTTATTCTTTTTGGATAACACAATAATCCACCACTATACGACCACGTGAAATTTATATATTTTCCGTCCAACACAACATCTAAATTACAGACTTTAGACCAAGGCATAATTCAAAATCTTAAAACCCCGTACCGCAGAGAAATTGTCTCTCATATAATGGATTCTACAACCCTTTATAACTGCTTATGAAAGTGCGGTTTAAAGCAAATGTCTTCAGCTTAATTATCAGAGCCACCAGAAGTTACGCACTCTCATCCAGAGTGGCAACTTCTGCCTAACTCTGAAGAGGTTATTGAATTTTTGAAAACTATCATCATTTTGATTATTATATCAGTGTCCGCGGTGCCCTAACCGTTGAACTGTTAATTTTGACTTCTTTGAATGTGAAAGATAAAGCAGACGAAGAAGAGCAACCACCAATTTAAGTTTCATTAAGTAAAGCAATGCCAAGTCTCACTATATTACGCTTCTACACTCTCAGAACTGATACAAGTGGCGATTTCATTTCCGCTTTAATCACATTTGACAATTCGTTGGACAAAGACGGGTTGGGGTCGTTAACTCAAAAGAAAACTATAGACTTTTTTCATTATAATTATGCACTTATACATATGTTTATAACTGTAAAAAAGTTTACAATAAAAAATCTGCAATTTTAATTAAACTCGTCTTAATCAAAATTTTTTCTATCTCCCTCTTGATAATATTAGCTCTCGTTAATATTAAATCTCGTTAATTTGAACTTTTTCTCTGGTCCCTTGAATTTCAAACTATCGAGATTCGATGTATATGATGAACGCTAAAAGATCTAACTAACAGTTTGCATAATATGCAACAATTGTCAAAACAACTGGTAGGTTTTGCAGTTAAACAATCTATTTATTGAAAAAAATAAATTATAAACCATTTCAGGCAATTTATTAATTTATCATTTCACTTCTCCTTTTTTACTTCTCCTGTAACTTTTTCAAAATAAAATATTAGATAGGACCGTTTGCGTTTTACGTTACGATATATTTATTATAAATAAAATTATAAAAATTTTTATTGTTTAAAACCAACGAATTGTAGCAATAAAAATGCACGTGGGTGTAAAAAAACTTGATATGACTGTGATAGACAGAAAGAGATTGATTTAATCATAATTTGCATGCTGTCGAAATTAACATACAAATTTAGAGAGACCATAATATATTTCCTGCGGGTTGTTTGGGCAATTGTTCTTAACGCACTTATCCCGTGACCAGTGAATACAATATTATAATAAAGAGGAACGAATTGTGATAGATTAAAACAAGACATATTTCTTAACTGGTCCAAATGTGCTTAAAGTGTGCTTACTCCAGAAAAAAGTAATACAATAAACTGGTCAAGACTGTATTTTGGGGATCTATTGTATGCACATGGTACCGAACCAAACTGAAATTAAATGTGTCCATATAGGTAATTTCAGTGACCTTTTACAAAGTTTTAAACATGTGCCCTTTTATCCTCTCCCAGGACATCGCCATGCTTAAGTGACAAGTCCCTTTCATATAAACTGTTAGAACTAGAACCGGCCCCTACCACTTTAGAACTATCACGTGGCATGTTTGGTGTTAGTTCCCTTTCCCTTAGTGTTAGTATAATTTGTAGATGTACTAAATAACTTGTCCGTGAATATATCGAACCATTGCTTTCTCTTAGTGTATACATTGCAGACTTACCGTATTAAATCATTTTCTAATCAAGACTGTTATTTTTGCTCTTTTAACCTGAAGATTTAATACTGCAGTTTAAAGATATTTGTCCGTATTTATTAAGTACTTAAAACTTAACAAAGGTAGATAAAAGAACTTAATAATATTTTCAATGTAAGAGGTTTGTTGTTTTTTTATATATATGCGTTTGAATTTTGTAATTATACATTTGTTTGTTTTTGTTACTTGTAATTTCTAGATTATAGCCCAGAAGATGTTTTTCAATGAAAAACGAAATATCGGCAGTATTTAACAAATTATTATAAAATAAAAATAATTAAAAAGACCTCGAGCTCGAAATAAGTTCTTTTATATATATATATTATAAAGGTCGAATAACATACAATATAAAACTTAATAAAGGTTTACAAAACAAATTTCCTATGAAAATGTTGCTTATTTAACGTTTGTAAAATTTAATAATCGTTTATGAATACGGGAGACTATTTTTGAAAAATTTGCAGCAGGATACGAGTGTGTAGCTATTCTAGGCTTTGACAATAATGAAGGTTAGTTATGATATTGACCCTTACAATGGAATTGTAGTTAAATTTGTTTTTTATTTTTGTTTTTTTTTTTGTCGTACGTTTAACATTACTTAGAGATTTACCCTAGGTGGATTTAATTTTTTTCAGAACAATAGCCCATTACAAAATCGAAAACAGATTCTAGCCAAATTCTTTCGAGCTTATATTTTAAATAACATAACCTTTCCCTCTAAAATTGTTAACACTCTATGGTGATTACTTATATATGAACAAGCAAACAGCAATTGGAGAATAATCATTTAATTTTCCTAAATCAGTCGGTATATTGAATTATTGTATTTATCAAAATTGATTAGACGTTACAAACGTTAACGTAAATGCCAAATAACCTTCACACCTTTATTACAGTGTGACTTATTGCAACTTTAGGTAGTCAAAATAAATAACGAAATGAAATTTGGAATGCATATATAAATGAAGCTTTGTAGAAAAATTGGCGTGGCCTGCCTTCTTTTATTGGTAGCCCCAATACATTGTGTTTATGTGTTTTGTAAATTTGATCCGAATCTGAGGTCTAGATCTAGGTAAAAGAGAACTAACACTAAACTTGTCACTTGACAAATAACTTTTACATGGCAATGTCCTACGAGGGGTTGATTGGAACCTTTTGGACACTTTGTAACAGGTCACTGAAATAACACACCCAATTTCGGCTAAAATAATGCCTGTCGCAGATATTGTCACAAATGAACCATGTTAATATGATAGATCCCCTTCATATAAAATAATAGAACTGGAGAGAAACAGCCACTACCCGCACAAAATCCTGTCACATGAATAGTTTTGTGCCAATTGCCTTTTCTCTGGACCAACTACACTCTAAACACATTATCACCAGTTAAGTGAGATTTCTTGTTTTCACCTATCACAATTCGTTCCATCTACTTATAAAATTTTGTTTAATGGTCACGCGATAAGTACTTTAAGAACAATTGACACAAATTTCCCACAGGGAAGTCGCTGAAAACCATTTAAAATCGAGAAAAACTGCAGTTTAAAACGTCAAAGCTCATAAAGGTAGGTGGGTCTGTTCAAATTAACAGACCATTTTTGATAATTGTGCGACTTTTCGCAATTTTTGGTGGCAAAAATCTAAATATTAAACTCAATTTTTTTATGTCTGCACAATTTATAATGTAATAGTAATTTGGAAATAGCAAGCATATGCGCGGAACCTACGTTCATTGTAGTTAATAGGCAGGAGGTTCTCCATGTGACCTTGGTCAGCTCAGAACACTCCGACTTAGTAAGTAACTGGGCAGTCTATAATAACTGTTCCTTTTCGGAACACAGATATGTTGAGTTTCAAATAGGTTTACGCCCCTTGGGGGCTTGTACTTTTTTGAATGGGAGAAGAATGATGTGGGACTATCAGGCTACTCTGCTCGCTAATTCTCTGGGCTCAGTCCCTGTCATTAGTGGCGTTACGGAGTCTGAAATTGCGGTGGAACTCCTTTTGGAGACACTGCGTCAGACAACGGTACTGGCCTGTAGTTCGTGTAGTGGTTAGAAAGGAGGGTGTAAGCATCCGTGGTGGAGCCCTGAGGTCGCACAATCTTGCAAAGACTTTCTTAGGTTATTCAATATGGCTAAGCGTCTGGGAAACTGGGCGAAATATATGTCGGCGTTAAATAAGTATACTATTAAAAATTATCGTGTTTGAAGAAAATATAATGGTAAAAATGATTATATGCGTGCAAAAATTTCTACAACGATACTAAAGTTACTAAAATTTAAAATATAAAAAGCATATGTTTGAATATTTGAAAACCCTTTTGTTCATTACCATTCCTTTTCTTCTTCTTATCAGCATTTTTTGATATTACCTTTACTCTTGTCTATTTTATGTCAGAGCATCAGAATAATCGAGGAAATTGTTTTTTATTAACTTTTGGCAATATAATTGAACAAAAAGTCTCACTGTGCCTCTGTTGATGGTTTTGAATTAAACTTACAAATGTTTTGCTAATTGAAGCATAACTTCTATATTGGAAAATATTTTAACATATTAATTCACAAATAGCTCAAAATATTAGAGGTTTTATTGGATTTCATACACAAAAAATATAAAAGTTTATTGGCTTTGTCACTCTTTGTATAACTCTAATTGTAACATCTAAGATTTTTAATACCCAGGCGGTATTGAAAAATCTATATTTTGAATTTCAGTTATTATAGTTTGGATATTTTCGTAATTAGTTCATATTTATGTAAATTAATAAACTATTTTATTTGCATCTCAAGAAATAATTTTAAAAGTATATTGAATTACCTTGGGCAAATTAAATTTATTTTGTAATAAAATAATAATTTCTTTATGTGCACTGTAGATCCGAATGTATACCGTCAGTTACAGATATTACTACTTCAGGTTAAATACACGTTTAAAAAAAAGATATTTTTCCATTTTAATTTTCCTTAGAATTAAAACTTTTGGCTCGGAAGCGACCATATTATTTAAGCTGGGATGTTTGTGAGAATCAAAAATTCAGCTTATGTATTAAATTTCTTTACCGAGAATACCAGAGAAAAGCAATTTTATAATTCCTGTAAATTTAGGAATTTAAAAACTCGCGAATTTCTCTGCAAACAATTTGACTTAAATTAAAAGTTTTCTAGCATTTTTGCCTAAAACTCAAACACTTTTTTAGATTTTCATCAACAGCAGTAAACCTTATATCGTCGTATTTGTGTAATAGATCGCAGTCAGTTTGCCATGGTTCTAAAACATCTAGCTGTTGCGCAGTTTCTAGAGGTGTACCCCAGGGCTCCATACTTGGACCTCTTCTATATGCCATGTATTCAAACGACTTACCTTCCCAACTACTGCATTGTGGAATCCAAATGTATGCAGACGATGTACAGCTTTACATTAGCTGTGAGCCATCTCGAGTCATCGACTGTATTAGTGAGTTGAACGAAGATTTGGACAGAATTAACCAATGGGCGACAAGGAATGGTCTTTGTTTAAATGCCAGAAAGTCTCATGCAATGATAATAGGAAAACCAAAACGGTTTCCATCTTTAGTACCACCAGTAAGGATGAATAATACAACAATTGAACTAGTTGAGACTGCTAAGAATCTTGGAATAATCTTCAATAAAAAACTAAATTGGTCAGATCACATAAATGCAATTTGTGGTAGAACATTTGCTATGTTACGTAATTTGTGGATGAGTCAGCATTATACCCCCTTAAAAATACGAATGTTATTAGCAAAATCGTACCTACTGCCAACACTAATTTATGGTTGTGAGCTTTATTCAAACTGCGACTCGTTAAGTAAGAAAAAACTAAATGTAACATATAACAATATTGTCAGATATGTTTTTGGACTGAAGCGCTTTTCTAGAATTTCAAGCTATTCAAAGAAAATATACAATATATCATTTGATAACCTGTTAAAGTGCCGTTCGTTAATTTTACTACACAAGATTATATACACAAAGCAGCCGAATTACCTGTATCGTAGGCTCAATTTCTTCAGATCAAATAGGGGGAAAAAGATAAACGGTATTCCACATCGTGATGAGAAATCTAAGAAACACTTTTTAATAAGCACTATTAGTCTCTGGAACCATTTACCTCATAATTTTCAAACGACAAGCAATGCAAAGCATTTTAAATGTCTGATTTTTAAGCATTTTTCGTAACAAATATAATTTAATTTTATTTAAGTATTAAACTTTGTTAACACTTTCTTTTATTTTTGTTGATATTTTATTTTTGATTATAATAATTTGAAATTTTTTGGAATACAGTTGTTAAAACAAACATTTAAATTTCCCTTTAAATTTAACATAACAAATGATAAATATGCCTGTAACAACTTGTTCAAACTTTAAATATTGATTTGTTACTTTGTAATTTCTGTCATTAATTGTATAATTTATTCCTTATAATTAATTAATTATTTTATTACTTATTTGGAACTATGTATGTATTTATTAACAATATTTTCCCAATGCTGTTAAAGAGACTTGGTCTTATAGCATTGGCGTGCTAAATAAATAAATAAATAAATAAAAATTAAATGGTCATTAAAAGTCAGTTTATCAATGTAGATGAAAAGTATTGCAAGTACAACAATTATTTAACATTAAAATTTTTCTCAATATTGTATCTGGTTTATAATTGAAGTCATTTTACAAATCATCAGATTTATCTAAATTGTTATAAATATATATTTAACATCATAGCATCATAAAATATTTAATATAGTAAAAGAGTAGTGTCATCATTGGGAAATATTTTCTAAAATTATTTGTATTGAAGTTTTGAACAATGTTCTGCTACTCGTATTTCAACCAAATGCTGAAAAAGTGACCTCAAATGTATCTCTTAATCAATTTCGTTTAATCCTTGGGCGATGCGAACAAGAAGGGCATATTTATCAGGATTTCAAGATGACAATGAGACCTAAAGCAAAAGAAAATATAGTGACTTATGTTGATCTTTAATGTCTGAAAGAGGTCCCAAGCTATACAACACAAATAGCTTTTTTCTTCTAATCAGGTTTTATTATATAAGACGGAAATCAAAGCGTAAATATTATATTATTTAAAAAAAAATTATTTCCAAAATCTTTTTGTAAGTCCATCATAATTTTCAATATATTTCTTTCGCATGAATTCCCGGAAGTAAGAAAAAATACATTCCCTGGACATAAAAATTTAAGGAAAATTATCAACTCTAGTTTGTATTACGCATAAGCTCTATTTTGATGGCATATTGTCTGCAATAATAATACTTAAACATTTTTGTATTAAATTACTTCAGTAAGTTTTACTATAACAACTTAGCATTAGCTTAAGGTAGTAGTTTATAAGATACAAAAGAAGTTGTTCATTATAACAATTTTAGTTTAACCTAAAGTAAGCGAGCGATAAGTTAAAGGCAAGTTTATCCTACATGATAGCTAAAAGTGAGTTTGTTTACGTTCGACAAAATCCTACCTTTAACTAACGCTAAGTTGTCAAAGTGGCTCTTAAAGGGTTAACATGTTAGTAATACACATAGAGAGTAACTAAACACAAAAAATATTATAAAATAAAAGCAAACTAACAAAACAAATAAATTCTAACAGCACCCAAAAATCAGCCAAGCCGAAAAAACACAATATTTTTTTTTAAAAATTTTTAAGACAATACACATATTACAAGCCAACAATAATGTTGTTAGATCTGGCTGAAAAGAAAAAAAAACTAAATAATATACGAATTTGTGAGAGTAATAAAGCAAAATTTACACAAACATCCACTCACCCAAATACACAATCGACAAAAGGTATCTAAGTCTAACTATATAGCAATTTACCTTGAAATAACCATAAAGCGAATAGAAACTCACCATGATTTTAAAAGTAATAATAAAAGCGTTAGTTAAAAAAAGAAATACAAACTTACAAAACGTTAGAGTTCATAATGTGGTGAGTTTAATGAAAAGCAGGCCGACAGGCATATGTCTCCACACAGAGCAAATCCAAATATTTTAGAGCGAACTAAACTTGTATTAACAAAGATTTGAGTACGAACTGTGTGGATCATTATTAAGTTGGCCAGATAAACTTAAGCTTTATAACGTTTGCTAACTGTGTGGTAAGTAAATATTTTTTATTCAATCTTAATACACACTACTCGAGTAGGGGATCGAGGGACAGACAGACAGACGCACAGACGAGTATGGCAAACACAAGTAACCAACAGATTGCAAATGAATGGAATGGCTAAAGCCAGCAAAACTTTTTGTTGTCAGTCGTGAGGTGGTAACTGAATAGAACGGGTTAACGTTACGGAAAGGTAATAATACTTAGGAATATCTTAAACTTAAAAGCGCGATTAACAGAAAGTTATCAAGTGATTTAAAAGATTTGTTAAAGAGTGAAAAAGAGATTGATAAAAACGCAAAACTGTCTTAGTTGGTGATTATTATTATTTCAAATCAAAATAACAGTATTAATTTCGTTGTTAAAATATCATAAAAATTATTAACAAAAGAGATATTTATGTAATAAATTATTTAAAAAAAACTAGTTTAAAACAAAAAAAAATATTTCGCAAAAAGCTGATCTAATGCTCTTAAGCTTTTATTCACTTTTTATGTAGTGGTGAAGCTAATAATGATTATAACAAATACTTTCAAAATAAACAAAACATACACTGACACAAACAAAAATACTTTATGACGTTAAACCAAACCTTTTTTTAATTCTAATTTAACATAAAACAACGTTAAGATACAAAAAGTGGTAAAAAAAAAAAAAAAAATTGTGTAAAACTAAAAAATTGTAAACAAAAATATTTAAAAAAAATTTGTCTACAAAAATATTTAAAGCTTTTTAATTTAAAAAAATATATTAATTTGAATGAATTTTCTTACTAAAAAAATAAAGTTCAATAATTTATTTAAACAATAAACGTGTAGCCAAGAAAAAGAGTTTCAACAAACACCTTTAACTTGTTAAATGTTTCAAAGCAACAATGAAGGTCATAAAACCAACGCAAAAATTTTGTTTAAATAAGAAATTAAAGACAAAATATGAAATAAATACATCATCAATATTTAAAGAAAAAAAGGAAAACCCACATAATGAATAAATTCATACTGCAAAATATATAAAAATTATGATTTAATAACAATATAATTAGTGATTTGAACACTTGGAAAAAAGGAAAAAATATCAGAAAAATTTTATATATTTATTTAAAGGGAATTTAAGATACCAAAATTTGTCGGTTTTGTTAAATGAAGGTTTTCTAAACGGCCTCTAGAACAAACTCTGTTCTTAGTTAAAATAATTTATTAAATAGAGAGTAGAAGGCCATATTTTAAATTGAAAGATTAAAAAAAATAAAGCAACTTAGAGTTCGCCAAATCTTATAAACCCTTCACCATAATACCAAAAAGTAAATTTGTTTGATTTTTGAATTTGTATACCATTCACCTCAGGTGGAAAATGCTATGTATAAGTTTATCATTCCGTCTATAATTTCTACAATATTATATTGATAAACTTAAATATATTCTGGTTCCATATGAAAAGCGAAGTCGTAGAAGCGAGACGATGTCCGTCTGTGAGTCTGTCCATGTTGAAAAGGGTTTTCCGAAGAGCCCAGAAACTAGGTTGTTTTATTTTTATGTCATATATACTCAGGATTTGTTTGTTTTTAAAATTCAGCTAGATCGGTCCACAAATGGCTGAGATATGAGCAAATCACCACGGCTGCCTCCAATTTAACCCATAAATCCCTTGTTGATTTTTTGCTGCATATCTGGAGAACGCCAAGATCAAGTTTCCAAATAAGGTGCAAGCATCCGGCAAAATGTGGGCGGGATAAGAGAAGTAGGCATGGCACAAAAAAAGGGTTTATTTCTATTGAAAGTACGGTAAGATAAGAACTGTCAAAATTTGGTACACTTAGCTTGGTTATCAATACTCAACATCTCATGGGCGTGATTGGTGCATGGGAGTGGCACCTTCCACACACCTCCCAATATATGTGGAAAATCGTAGCAGTAAAAGTTCCCAAATTTGGTGCAAATAGTTTCGAAGTCAATACATGCCATCTGGCAAATACTGGGTGGGATTTGATAAGTGGGCGAAGCACAAAATACATTTCTTTATATTTGTTAAGCGCTAAGAAAATCTGTCCAATATTTTTTGTATAAAATACATCAAAAAGTGGGTGTTACTGGATACGAGGGCGGCGCATGTGCCAGACAAACACAAAATAGATCAGGAACAGGTAAAGTTACAAAATTAGTACAAATAGCTTCGATACTAATTCAAGACATCTATATAAATACATAATATGTATATATTATATGTATTTCTTTATATAACGTTCTGTTCTTATCGCACCATGGTGAAGGGTATATAAGATTCGGCTTAGCCGAATAAAGGCCTGTTACTTGTTTTAATTTTTTTGGTTTGGATTTCAAAGACTCTGTGTGTTTTAAAAATCTATATTTTTAATTTTTTTTTTTTTAATCGAACAGTTAAATTAGAGGCTAAAATGTTCTGGAAGTCATATAAACCCCTTAAAAGTTATTACAAGTATTCTACTAAAGTATATTGGGGTGAAAGTAAAAAAGCAAAGTTAATAAAACAAAAGATAGCTTCAAAATTTCAAGATTAATCGGTAAAAGTTAGAGGCAGTCGTGGATTTTTACTCATATCTCAGTCACTTGTGGACCGGTCTGGCTTAGTTGCAATTTAAACTTCTCGGGAGTATATATGATATAATTATATAAGAAGCTGGTCCACATCATAAGTGGGGTCTGCCAAAAACGTTTTTCATCCAATACTCCAGACAAATCGACGATCGGACAAACACTGGGTAATCTATTCCGCTACTCACAATGATCCGAATATGTGTACTTAATAGGGTCTATGATCAATATTGAAGAAATTTCAAACGAAATGACAAACTCGTATAAATAACTAGCCCAACCCGCTGCACTTCATTTGCTCCATTGAAATACAAAAAGTAAAATTTTTTTTAAAAGAAATCTCGTCTATCCTGCCAGTGCCAGACAAAAAATTTCGTCATCGCGGTTTCTGTTCACATATGTAGGCGTTTATCGCTCTTGAGTGCTGCAGTGTCTCTTCTCCTTAAATAAGTGTGGCCGCCATAATTTAAAATATTTCGAACTAGTGGATATATGATCCTGCAAGTAACGAGATGCTTCATGACAGTTTTCGTGAACGCTTAGAAAAGCTGTATCATCCGCAAATGTTGAAGTTTGGGTGTAGTTGTTTGTTGGCTTGTCCGAAGTATAAATTAAGTAAAATAGAGGGCTCAGGATCTACAACATTACTGCAGAAAATGTTATCAATATTAAAATATATTTAATTGATACTATTAATTTGTTAACTGCTGCAAATTGAATTAATTTTTCTATTAATATCACAAATTTTTTAATTGAAATAAATAATAGTAATGGTAATAGTAAAATTATCTATTTGGTACAAAATTTGGTTCGTTATCAATACACAAGATATCAATAAATGGTGAAAGCGAGGCGCACCGGGTAAAGCTTGTATACTTTATAATAATTACCTAAATTAGCAATTCTACTGCAGTCTACTTAAAATGAATTAATCACTTTTTGCCATAATAGTTATTTTAGTTGATTCGATTTAATGAAGGTTAATGAACACATTTCAAACGCTAATATAATTATTCGATTGATACTTTATTACGTAGTAATATGTATAAGCAAATCATAAGGTTATAACTTGGCTCGCAATTGCGAGTACACTTGGAGATCTTTGACACCCTAAGAAGTTTTTTTTAGTCTTCAAAAGTAAATCTAACACCTAATTAAAACAAGCAAAAAAACATACCTTCTCATTCAGAGGAATCTAGGATTCCTGTCGTGGATTTAAAAATTAACCCGAGCTTCTGACAAGCCTAGATGCGGCAAAGACACATCTCCAAGACAGTCGAAGTCATGACAGGGCTGTGCACCGAGATACCTCAGTCTACTCTCCTGTAGAGCTGAAACTTAGCAAATATGGTGCGACAGAGATCTGTTCTACTTTGTCTTAACAACTCTTATAGTAATTGTTACGAGGGTAGCCCATACGACCAAACATACAATGTTTCGTAAGAGTACCTATTAGAGTCTCGACCGAATTTCTATCAAAGGGAAATTAGAATTTCGACTTTTTCCAGGAACGGCCAGACCTTATTGAACTACCTTTTAGAGATATATTTATTCCGGTATTCAATTGGTATATATACACACATTCCCCATAGTGAATAGGGTATTATGCGTTTGTGCTGATGTATGTAACACTAAAAAATATTGGTCCGACTGACTCACAATCACTTATTAAATCGATCTAACGATGTCCGTCCAGCTGGCCGGCTGGCATTTCATGTAAGCCTTGTGCGCTAGTTTTAGAGAGAGTTTAATACATGTATACACGTTCTAATTGTTATTGAGACCAAGCCTATTGAAAATGGCGACAGCCAGTTTATTATTATACATAGCCTAAATACAATCTTCTTTCCGGGATATGGTCTTTATGACTATAAACCATCTTTTAATGTAAGTATTTATATTAAAATTCGGTACAAATATATGTTTTGCTTTTAATGCGATAACTTCCTTATAGATGTTGGGATTGACATCAAATATAACAACAAAAGCTCTTACTATATTATAGCAAAATATTGTGTTGTAGATTTGGAATTGACCATAGGTCCTATATTAACCATGCCCTAAAATATTTCAAGGCGGAAAGATCTCACCAGGATGTATATAATACAAGCAACTTTAAAAACCGTAATACCGTAGAGTGGGTATTAAGGATCTTAAGGAAAATTCCTTAAGTCCCACATCTCTGCCAACAATATTCCAAAATGAGGTTTTTAAGCTAAAAATCTAAATTTCTTTTAACTTTAAAATAATAAATTATGAAAATATAATGCATTTGAACTGCTTTCTAACTAAGTGGAAATAAATTCCGATCGAATGTAAATAAACTTCTTTAAAATAAATTTTCTTTTTTTTTTTGAAAAGGCAAAATACGAAATTACTTCCACTCGCGATGGGAAATGATTTGTGTGACAGGGCGGACTGTTTTTAAATTTAAAGGAAACATACAATTTCATATATTAATTAGAAATTTTATGGTTGAAAACTTTTTTTCAATAAAGGCGAGTTCCCTTTAACTCAATTATTTTTTTTACTTATAACAATTGTTAAATAAACATAATATAAAACAAAATTTCATCTCTCAAGGTAATCTAGGTTGCGTGTTTTCTTTGTATTTTTAAAGTTTAAAGTTTTATTATTTATTTACTTTTTACTTATTTTTTGTTAAACTGTGTTAATTGTATGTGCAATATTTTTTTAAATGCTTTAATCCGTAATGTTTATTATTTGAACAAGTACTCGAAATTTCTGTATGAGTTCAAAAACAGCTACTACAACATCAGACATGTACGATACAGTACATGTAGTAGTTGTCAAACCAGACCTTAAAAGTCATAAAATTACACCAAAAAACAACTATTATTTATAAAAAAAAAAAAAAACAAATTATATATAATTTAAACATCTTCAAAAGAAAAAAATCTCTCAACCTTTCATTGCAACAACAAAACCGACACGTTTTTAAGCCTTTTGGCCAAAATAAAAGTTTTTTTTTTCGCTTTTTGTTTATTTTCTAGATTTTTATTTTTATTTTTGATAGTGTTGAATTAAGTTAAACTGTAAGAAAGGAAAAATCACTGTTTTTGGGAAAGTATATAATTTTGGAGACTTTTAAAAGAGAAATATTGAAAGAAGAAAGAAAGGAAAAAACATAAACAAAAAAGTTAAACAACGTGTGGAGTTATTTTTAAGTTTAAGAGTCTGACAGCTGCAACTACAACATTTCCTGGTGTAAATGCAGAAGTATTGCGGTAAGTAGAAAATTCATAAACTTTTAAGTTGAAGTTGGTTAATAATATTATAGAATGTAAATTATTTGTTTTTGTTTAGGGCAAAATATTTAGATCATCATAAATGTTAAGGTATTTTAAAGATCTATGCAAAAACACAGCAAAACTTTTTAATTTTTTTTTATTTAATTTAAATGTTTCACTTTTTTTTTACTAACACTCTAATTTATAAAAAAAATTAACCCTTAATGGGCAATCTTGACTTTGGCTGTTTTGTTTTTGCTAAGTTTTGGGCTTTGATGTGTTCTGACACATGTAGTAAAATTCCTTAGTTAACATTTTTGTGGAATACTTTATCCCCGCTCTGTGCCTTCTGGCGAGTGTTTTTTTTTTTACAAAATATGGTAAAAGAGGCAAAAAGTATCATTATAAAGAGGAGTTAGAGGGCTTATATGTTTCACAAAAATATGTTCCGTTACATTTTCTACAAGGTTGCAGAACACACCTTATACATCAGATGTAAGGAATACATATTTTCTTATACCGATACTCTGCACGAACAAGTAAAAATGGGGGAACTTCACTAACGCACCCCCTCCCCCACCCATCAAAACACGATATTATTTAAATTTATTTTTATTCGACCTTTTTATTCTAACATAAAAGAAGTAATTAATTAAGCTCGAGGTCCAATGAAAAACGTTTATTTTTTTGCCACCTTCACCAGTAGCCCGTTTCTGTATTTCTCACATCGTAAAATTTCCCGCATTAAACATGTGAATTATGACAAAAACAGTGCAATATGAAACAAAAAATGATTTTTCTCACATAAGTGTTTCTGTACTTTTACTTTGCGAGAATTATCTGTCATTTAAATAATTTTCCAGCAATTATTGGAAGGATGTGAGAACAAGTGTTTCTGTAACAATATTTTGCAAAAAGTTTCTCACAAGAACTGTCAAAATAAGTCATATTTGAAATTGATGCGAGAAAAAAAAATTTAAAAAAATGGAGCCCAAATTATGTATGTATGTACACAGGAATGTGTGTTATTTTATTTTATTTTATTTTAAAAGAAAGAATTTAAATGATGAAAATAAGTATATAAAACACAATTGTTATATTTTGTTATTAAAATTTTTTTAGCCTTTCATTGTTTGTTTTATGCAGGGCTGCCAGATAAATTTGTGAAAAAAACGTCAATATCCTAAGAAAAAATAAAAAAATCGTCTATTTTGTTCGGTAAATTTAAAATTAATTTTGACGAATTTTGTTCGATTTTTATCATATAATCACAAATTTTTATCATATAAACACATAATCAAAAAAAAAAAAAAAAAAAAAAAAAAAAACATTAAGTTCATGGGTAAAATACATATTTTATACATACATAAGCTTGAGGTCTATTTAAATAAAATTATTTATTTTATTTTCCTTTATCCGATAAGAGTTTAAAAATTTCAGATTGTTATTTTTCCCTGCAGAAATCACACAAAGGAGTGACAAAATATCATATTGAAATAAAATAAACACTTTTGGACAAAGTAAAAGGCAAAAATTTCCTAAAGTGCAGTGACTGAAAAATGGGGTAATAGTTTAATCTTTTGATCACACAAACAAATGTATTAAATAATCCAAGCAAATAAAAATTAAACAGTTTCCGTTCGAAATTTTGCTTTTGCCGATACATTATTTAATCTGCCTTGTTTTTAAAGATATCGGTTTTCTGTGGTGCCTAATACACAAACATATAAAACTATTTAAAATTGTTTTATTTCAAAGACTGTATCGTCACTAGAAAAAAATTAGCAAATTTTCACATTGCCAATTTTGGAACAAAAAAAATCGTCAAAATGTCGATAAATCTTTAAATCTGGCAGCCTTATTTTTATTATATATATTTCTTTCGTTGACGTTTCGATTGCATTTGACACTTAATTACTGGAAGTATTCCAGTTAAAACAGAATCTGTGTTGTCTGTTCTCGCATTTAAATACAGAAACACTTTTTTCTCACAAATCGAGAAACGATGAAATTTTTTGTTTCACACTTAATATGAGAAAATTTGCGATGCGAGAAATACAGAAACGAGCTACAGAATCCATTGTCAAAACCCCGTTATTTTGGAAAAAGTTCGAAATTGTTGTACAGAGTTATTGATTATAATTACAAAAAAAAAATTTATATTAAATAAAAAAAATTTTTTAATATGATCTTAAATTATTTCTTACAAGAAAATTCAGTTTCCATTACTAATGCGCTTCCCACAACCATTTTAAATTAAATTGAAACTTATCAAATTGAAGCTAATTGGAAGACAAAAAGTCCCACCATAATGTCCAAATATAGAAATTTAAAATAAAAAGAAATATTGAATTCTAAAATGTCAAAATAGTTTTCGTATAATTTGCTTTGAAGGTAATGCAAATACAACTTAAAACTGATGTTGAGCTTTCAAATAAAATAAAAAACTAACATAATGCAAACATGAAGCTTAAGGATTTATATGATATTAGCCATGAAATTTTACAAAACTTCGAAGAGAGAACACAAGAAGAAAATTACTCAGCTTGCTAAAAACTAGTCCAATAAAAAACACAGACAATTCACAAAGTGTTCTATCGCGCCGTATATTTGATATAATTGTACGACTATTTTAGAAATTTTGTTTTATTTCTCATATTAAAATATTATATGACAATAAAACTTTGCTACCTATGAATTTATAGTGTGCTATTTTTACAGCTGTTTTTGTTCACAATTTTTATTCGTTATTTTTCTTTAACTATTTATTTATTCGCTTAATAAAAAAATCATATTTATATATTTTTTGGCAACTAATAAATTGTAGATATCACACTTCAAAAATGTATCATATAATAATACAACACACTGTTCACAACAATGCTATTAAGCCTAAAATAGTGGTTTAGTACTAAGCACTTTAAGGCACTTTATGAATTGGCTTAGCAGTTAAAAAGTTTTCTAAACAAGTTTTTGTCAACAAGAAAGTTTAAAAAAATTTTATATATTAGTACGTCTGCACTGAAAAAAAAAATGATTTCCACTCACTGTGATTTACTTAATGTTTTCAGAAAATGAAAAAAAAAAATTTCGTGTGAAAAATTATATTTAAAACAACAATAATATACGAAAATTTGTTTATGTTTTCAATATAGTTTCTGGCACGAAATTGTTTTTTTCATTTTCTAAAAATAGGCAGTTAGTCTTACACTATCTTTCTGCCCTTTACTCTGTGTAAATTTATTTGTTAAAAATAAGCGATATAGCCCATCTCGCTTGAAAGCTAACTAGCTAATAGCTTCTAGTTAATATTTTTGGCTCTTATCATGATTTCTTTTAAAGACATTTGTTGAAATTCGTATTGCGTATGTGAAAACAACCAACCTTCGTTTAAGTCTTAAGGTCTTAAGGCCTCGTTACTCTTACGTAAACTTATACGTTGCGGATCAGCTGTTCCATTTTTCTTACCACACTTATGAATAAACAGTTCATCTTACATAAACGTTACGTTACAAATGAACATAAGAAAATTTAAAATCCTCCGGTGAAAAATTTTGGGCATTTTTTATGCATATTCACTTGTTTTTAAATAAAAGACAAATAGATGTTCTATTATTTTTAAAGATAAAAAAAATCTTATGCCACTATCATTGTGTTAATTTGTTGTTACAAAATAAATTTACAGGAAGGGCGAAAAATCTCTTAAAATGTAAAAAACTAGTTAAGCCCTCACTTTATAGATCTTTTGCTCAAAAAGCTGGAAGCATTTGTAATATAAATCGAATAACGTCTAAAAAATAAAACGTAAATAAGGTATGCAGTTCACTGTACAATTGTATTTTTTTTTTGGTCCATTTGGAACTCTGGTACAATTTAAAATATTCTAGTAGCAGTCCTTTATTTCTTGGCATTTGTTGACTTTTAGTGTATATCGAAAATTTTCTTATCTTTTTTATCAGAATTTAGGGCATATTTCGCTAATTCTAAAAGGGTTACTAATTAGCTTTTATTGCTTAATATCGATTTTAACAAGAACTCATCAGTATAGAATTTTCAAAAAAAAAAAAAAAAAAAAACAAAAAAACGAGTCAGTATTAATACCAATTCGAATAAATTTTTATATGCTTGAATTCTAGATTAAAGGATAAATTCCTTGAATTAGAAATTTAAAGCTAAAACTAAAATTTTCATTTTCACTAGCCTATTTTTTTAGACTTTCATTCAGTATTTACTCCAAGCCAAGATCTTCCCAGCTAGCATAGGCTATTTGTTAGACGCTTATTTTTAATACACAACTCCTAAAAGAATCTTCTGATGATTGTTTAACGAGTAACAAAAATAAAAACATCTAACTTTTTTTATTTATTATCTTATTAATTTTTCACACGCTCGTCTTTTAATCATGGAATGAACCTTTTGCGACTCTCTGTAAGAGTCATATAACAATTACTGAGCTACCTAAATAAGAGCATTTTTGAAATATGAAAATTCTATGGCCTATACAATTTCAACAAAACAAACCAATAAAAGGATCTTTAAAATAAGATTTTCCGACAGGACGGTGTTGTTTTCGCGACCTTAGGGTTTGTCTCATATAAATTGTATGAAAATTATAGTTTTTTACATAAACAAGACGCTTGATGCCCCTATTTAGTTAGCTCAGTTATATGGGTGAGCATTTCAGGAGTTGTAAAATAATCCCTTAATGAGTCTCATACGACTCTTGGCATGATTTTTGAAAGACTCGTTAAATAATCTCAACATACATCGTAAATGATTCCCTTTATGATCAATATAAGGTCTTTCGCTGTGTTATAAAAAAATCTCTCATACGAATCAGCACGTGTAACAGTTTCTCCCGTGCGAGGAATCGTCTACAATTAAAAAATGAGCTCGTCGGCGATCAAAAACACTATTCAAGAGATTCCCAGTAGATTCCTAGACGATTAAAAATGCTAGCTGGGTTATTTGTTCTATCACATTAAAATTGTATCCAAAGTTTTAAGAAATTTATTCCATAAGCCTTATTTATATAGTTTGAAACTTATCTCTGAATCCAAACAAACCGTTATTTTTATGACATTTATTAGCTGTTAAGATTAAAAATCAGTCAATCAATCTACTGCTCTGCAAATTAAAAATTCTCAATTGTTGTCATTCTATTCTCTGTCATTCTCAAGAATATTTCTTGAAAATTTCTTGTCTCTAACTAAAGTTTGTAGGCTAAAGTCTTTAAATATTAGAAAAAATTATATATAAAAACTTTCAAGTCAAGTTTCTAAATGTGGTATTAATTTTCAAACACACACAAAAACACTCCTAAACTTCTTAAACTCAGATTTACACACAATTAACAGAAAAACGCCTACATTTGCCGTAACTATCCGACAATTTTATTAAATTTGTACAAGAAAATGCATACTAATGACTGAAATAAAAATATTTATTGATAATGAAGGCGAAGTTGTTTTGTTGTTGATAATAATGATGATGAATTTACCATAAATGGTAGTGAGTCACCTTGTACCATTCTTGATTAAGTCAAAACTGTGACAGACATATTCGTTCATTTTTAGAAATACCCAGAGATACTGGTATCTCTGAAATTACTAAATAAGAAGACAAATAATGTAAAATTTGATTAAATAACTATTTAGCATCTTTTCCAAAAGCTTTTAATACTTATAAACTTGTTGCAAGGATTACACTCAATGAATAAAGTGGTATGCATTTTTTAATTTTTCCATCTATTTTTTTATTTTTCCAAGTTTTTGTTAAAATGTTTTTTTACACACCCTGTTGTCTTGTTAAGTAACTTAACAGTCTCTTAAGTAGACTCTTGCCTTTTTCCCCGTCTTTTTTAGATTGTTTTTGTTTTTTTTTAACTGTTCAGTGTTCGTCTACTTGTTGACTGTAGTGTGCAATTATAACACGCGCGTTGAGTACAGTTCATTTTTTTCCATCTTCTGGTTGTTCTTTTTTTCTAGTACTTTATAGGTTTTTGTTGAAAGGCGTTGAATGTCGACGTCAAATCTATCTTGATTTGTTTTACATTTTTATGAATGTGTCTTAGAGTTACTACACGTACTATTTTTATTACGTGTATTTAAGTTGGGAAGTATTTTATTGTGGTCTTGTCTATAAATGTACTTATTCGTACATGTGTTTAAAATATCCAGTCAAACGGATATTTGTTATTACATATTTAAATATTTCAGTTTGTATTTAAGTGTGTGTTTGTATTTCAATCTAAGCTATACTTTAAATCAACCCAATAACACTTTAACTCTTGTTGGGCTTATTTGTATTTTAAAGTAAAAATAAATATAAAAATATATGAAAGATGAAGTCTTAAGCAAATATCGTTGGTTTAGGCAAAATACCAGTAGGTAATTTTGTAAAATGTAATTTAAGGAAATATGTATGTATTTTAAAGTGACGAAGGTGCATTTTGAAGATTGTTGAGGCAAATAAATATGTAGTTCTTAATCAAATTTCCCAAAATTAGTTGTAAATATTTTGAAGAAATATTTGGTGAAAATTTGTGTTTAATATAAAACTAGTATTTCTGTATGTAAAATATATTCAGTTATCGTTATCAATATGGTATAGAACAAGTTATTTGACCCTGAAAGGTCATTTTAGTACATTAAAGTTACTCTTCCTCGAATCGACGAACTTTAAAAATAAAATCTAGCGGAACGATTTTTAATGTAAGAAAAAAAAGAGTTTTTTACAAAAAGTTTTTAAAAAAAGTTTTTTAGTTAAGCATTTTATTAAAAATAAAATTAAATAAAGTATAAGAAATAAATGTTTTTTTTTTTCAAAATTTGATACGAACTTTTATTCATTTTTGGGTTTTAATTTTTTATTTTTTTTTAAAGCTTTTGTCATCAGCTAACGTTGTGGAAAAAAGAGCGTAATTTCAATATACAAAAAAAAGTTATATGTTAAAGTGTAAATGAGCTCCGTCGATTCGATGAACAGTAACAATCCAGGGTTAAAAATTTTTTCCTAGATATAATTTGTTTCAAGAAACGGATTTGGAACTATTATTAATTGATAGTCGCCCTACGGCCACGTGCTCGTTGTAGGAGTTAAAAGGAACCAAAATCTATATATAATTGATAGTCACTTTCAAAACTAGTTTAAGGCAAAACTTAACGTAAAAACATTCACCCTTACACTCATAGAAAATTAAGTCTTCATATTGATGATGCTCTAACATCAGAATTGTGACTATAAATGGCATTAATGAGGCAAAAAGTGACATCAATGCAATGACGAACGTCATTCAAAAATTTTGTCTATGCTATGACTACAGTGACACCAATTCGACGCCATATTTTGTGTACACTGATAGAAAAGGCGTATGACGCTGATGTATTTTGACATCAGTACAGACAAACTGTCATCAATACGATGACCAACTATCATCCGAGCGATGACAAACTGTCATCAGTGCGATGAAATAATATGCCACGTCATCAGTATGATGACAAACTATCATCAGTGCAATGACAAACTGTCATCAGAGCAATGAAAAACTGTCATCAGTGCGATGACAAACTATCACCAGTGCGATGACAGAGTGTCATCAGTGCAATGGTATATTATTAACATTATTTTCATGTTTAAAAAGGAAAATTAGAAGCAAAATTTCCCATATTCTATTTTTTCAATTATTTATTTAAATACATCTAATTATGTGTCTTATAATTGAGAGTTTTTCTGTTACCAAAGGGCAAAATACAACAAAACTGAAACAAACATGTGTAACGTGTAAGTAAATAATGATATTCTTTCAATTTGACTTAAGGTCCATTACAATGACTCAATTTGATGACAGTTTGCCATCGCACTGATGACATGCTTTACAAAACCGACACCGATTCGACATTTCTCTGATGCCAATGTTTCATCCCATATATGACATAATTTAAATTTTTGACCCTGATTAAAATTTGGCCAAGTGATGTTAAGACTTACATCACAGTGATGTAAAGTGTCATAAGGTCAAAAACGAAGACACTTGTCATAGAACTGATGTCAAAATACATCAGCGTTATGATGCCTTTTCTATAAGTGTAGGAATTGTTAAATTTCGTTCTTTATTTGCTGATGTTCTTACTATCACCTTTGGAACTTGTTCTTAGAATTAGCCTTTAAAAGCAGCTATGAACCAGAAGCTTTTTATTTTTTGCTTTTGCTACTGCTATTAATATTTTAAACATTTTTATCAATAGCCAATGTTTTAGTTTGTGCATAAAAACCATTCCCCTATTTTATATATTTTTATTTTTTAACAATTTCTTTTTAAGCAGTTAGCGACAAAAGTTGCTAGGCCCCTAAAAGGATAAGCAAAAAATGATTATTTGGGCTCTTGCTTTTTTATTTTTACGTAAAAGAAGAGCTAGTTAAAAAGGTAGAAAAACTACAAACAATCTAGAAATTGCTTCTTCATAAAAAAGCAGACAAAGAAAATTCTTCCCTGGCTGGTAATAACAAAAGTACTAATTCAAGAAAACAAACAGCACAAAAACGCTGCACGAATAAGTGATAATAGGAGCCGAAGTATATGCTAAGAGCAGCGGTGATACATAGGATACAAATATAAATATGCACATAATAAAATTTTAATACGAAATGTAACGATTATAAAAGGTAAACAATTGTGACGTTGGTTTGATTCTTAGGTTGTATGGTAAATACATACAACAAATTTGTATTGTTCTTGTTTTGCATGCAAAATATCACATGTTTTTATCTGTAATTCCTCACGCGACTTGAGCTTCTCTTTGTTTTACTTATTTTTGGAATGCGTTCTAATATGAATTGGAAGTGTGATGATAACTTTGAACAGTTCTTCTTAGTATTCGAAGTAGTTTCAACGATTTCGATTTCTGTCATTAAACCTCATATGTTATATATATTTTTGTGCGGAATGCCCGTAATTTTTTACGAATGAAAAATTTGTTAACTGTATAGTTTTGTTCAAACGGGGGCTACTTTTTAGTAGATAACTTTCGTTTCATGTTTGATTTTATCGTATGACCCATCGCAGCAATATAGACAAAAATGACAACATAACCTCTAAAGCGGTGAGGTCACACATCAAACTATCTCGTCAAACTGATAGTTAATAGTTTGTGATATTTAGTAATAAAAACTCACATGTATGGTTAAATGTGAATTTGACGAAAATCAAAATACTTTTAATTTTGACAAAAAGTTGAAGCCAATTTGATGTTCAGTCGGGAAGTTAATTCAAACTTCTTTTGGAAAAACTTATTTACAGAAAAACTAAATTATTATTTTGCAAATAATAAAATATTGTGCTTGAAGTTTGATATACATTTTATGTAGGGCTGTGCTAAAAAAATCACACATATGTAAAGTTGATGAAGTATTTAGACTGCGTTAGTTCGTATGCCAACATATTGTTAAAGACAGAATAGTAAAATAGTATTTATGGTAGATATAAAAGAGACTTGTAAGATCACTATATTTCCTACTGGGTATATCTTAGAATAATTTTTTAAAAACAACGTCAACAGGGTATTAAAGACAGACACCACTCTTTAACAGCCAATGTTTGTAAACGTGTTTGTGTTTTTCAGACAAGCCGCCTTTGCATTATTAAGCAGATTGCTAAACACAAAAAATATATATTTACCAAAACACACGTTCATACTTATACACAAAAGTAAAATCATAATGCGTAGGTTGGTTTGACCAATTCATTTCAAAAATTAATATTTTTTTATTTTGCGCACTCTAAGCCAATCTACGCAATTTAAGTTTAAAACACTTTTTATAGAAAAGACAGCTTGTTATGTGTGTCTATTAACAAGTAAAAAACAACAAATTTCCTTTAAAATTAGTCTCAGTTGAAAGAGTTTTTTAAGCTACTTTTACATTTTTTTTTGTTTAATTTCGCAAGAAAATTATTATTTAATGTTTATAATTTTTTTTTGGCAAGAAAAAACTTCAGCATTCTCCAACGTTCACATGAGTAGATGAATTTAATGCTTTTTGCCTTTTAGATAAAGTCTATGTTTCACCATCGTTATTTCCGTAATGGGAAGAGAGTAATTTATAATAGAAACTAAATAGCAACAACCTAACAAAAATCCAAAAAAAATTTTTACATTGAGACTACATACAACAGCCACTTCTACAGGTGAAGTCATTGACCTATTATATTTTATTCGAATTTACATTATTTTCGTGGTGGTGTCTTTTTGCTTGTTGTTGGTGTTATTTTAAAGGTACAGGTCATTTGGGGTTCACTTAAATTATTGTTTTGTTAAAGCAATTATTTTTGTTATTTTGTAAGTGGATGTCATGTTGGTAATTGTTGCTGTAATGTTAATTATTTAATATTTATTTAAATTTACAAGTTTTTTAAGGGTTCAAATGTTAGATGATGTTATTTGAATTAGAAATAGGTATGATATAATAAAGAGCTGTGAGTAAATTATGGAGGGAGCAGGTTCACAAATTTTAGAAAGGTTAATAAGAATCAAAAATTAATATATGAAATAACTCTACTTCAAAAAAAATTATAAAATTTACTGGATCTGTATTAATAGACCTGATAAGATTCACGAAAGGATTAGCTGCCATACTGCGCTAACTTTTTGACACTTATGATCTCTATTCTAAGATTGAACAACGCCACCAAATTGTTCAATTTGTCATCGAAAATCAGTAATTTCTCGATGATCGGTTCAGAATTTTCCACAGCCACCATCCTAAAAGAAGTTTATGCATAGAATTATGCATATGTATAATAAATATCTACTATCAATAAATTTTTTTTCTTAATAACTTTGATCGTATATTCTTAAAAGTTTTACAGAACAAAAGAATTAAAGAGTTAATTTTTGATAAGCTATAAAAATAAAATTATTTCTTGTTGGTCCAAGGTTGGAAAAAAATATAAGGCCTGTGTATGTAGATCGATCTTCACATATTTTAAATTTCATCAAAATCCGTAAGATATTTTCGGATAAGCAGAAATTGCCCATCTATCAAATTGCATTTTTGATTGAAATTTCATTAAAATTGATTAAATATTTTCGGTAGGAGAATATCGAGAGGATAGATAAATTCTAGGCGGAATGGAGGGTGAACAGCGTACTCAAGTTAAATTGGCTTTGTTTTTCTTTTAAGTACACAATCTATTGCTTTAATATATCTCTTCCTAAACGATAGTTAAACCTTTCTGAGTATAGGAGGCTTAGTGCCACTGGACCATATCCTAGGCACTTACGTGGTACCTTTTATAGCTCATGTCCGTTATGAGGCTCCATTCTTCATTTTGTTTAAACAATTTTTAAAATCATACCGGCAGTTCCGGAGACTACCTGTAACAAACAAAGTACGAACATAGAAACATACAAACTTTTCAGCTTAATAATATTAGTTTAGATAATAATAAATTTTGGTAATTATAGGATCAGGTTTCACATTTCGAAAATAAGTTATACCAAATTATACAAGTTTAAATTATTTTGTTTACAACAAAGATTTTGATTTATTTGATTACAGTTTATTTATAAAACAATAAAAATATTAATCAAATAATTTATATATTTTTAGTTTTTGTTCAATCAAAAAATAATTGATTAAATTATTATTCTTTTCAAAAATGTATTTAAATGATAAAAACTAATAAAAATTTTTTTCTTTTTATTGATCTTTTGAATAAAAAAAATTTTTTTTTTGATTAAAATATAATTTTTTGTTTGTTACAAATAAAATCGTATCCTAGAGGTCAATTCAGACCAAACAAATATTTGACGAAAAAAAGCATGACTAGCAAATTGATCAAACTTAAGCTTTATTTTTAACAATTTTTATTGACTTCCTTTATCTTTATTTGTAAAAAGATAATTGTATAATTCAATTTATAAACTGTTAAATGAGGTTTTATTCAGCAAACGTTTTCAAAAACAAAAAATTTTTTAATAAAACTAGTGGTTACGTGTAGGACGTCAAGTATTTAACAGGTGTGAGCATAGCTTAACTCTGCATAAAAATTGTCAAGGCAAGCGTTAACGTTTAAAATTGCTGAACAGACATTTTACGAGAAAAACAAATTTGGATCTGCGGCCCGTTGTAATAAAACAAACCAGATTTTCTAGCGGGAACCCAACCCTCGCACTAAAAGACTAGCTACCAAATGGCCTAGGGCACCTTACAGTGCAAATAAGAACAATTGTTACCATTTACAAATGTGTCGAAGATGACGTAATTTAGGATGACGTACTAAAACATATTTGAACTAAAACTAAACTTAGTTGCATACAATTACTCAAATTCTATGTACTTCCAAATTTGTATTTCATTTGTATTTATATAAAAATTTTAAAATTTTGAGTTTCTCTTTGCCAGAAAAGATTCCGCAAATGATTGTAGTATCTGTAATTAAAAAGTTGTTATTTAAAGAATTGAAGTTGTTGAATAATAATAATTGCTCATTATATGTAAAACTTGGTATAAAGTGGTAGAAGGAATGTTAAAGTTGGTACAATTGAACTTTTTTTTGGTACATTTGAACTTTCTAAAGTGCCGTGGTACTACCGTAACTCAGTTCGTACAATTTAAAAATTTGTCACAGTTCCCCATTTTTGAATTTTTGGTATAGCAAACAAATTAATGAGTCCTTTTCATTGCACTTATTTTTTAAATTATTATTAAACTTCATTAGGACTTAAAAATCATTCTTTTAAATTGCAATTTTTATTTATGCAATATGCACTCAAAATTATTAACATGGTTAATTTAAAAATGCAATTAGAAGATGCTCGAATGCATGCATTTTTACAAAGGCTAACATTTTTGTTCCGCCAAATAGTACGTAATATCATGAATAAAAATTTCACGTAATTTCATGAATAAAAATGTTTTGGATGAATGTGATATATCTATCGTAGAGCTTTACAAAAATCACATGCCCTTTGAGGAAATTTATTGCGGAACAGAAGTGGTTTTGTATATCTCTACAAATAATATCCATATTGATATTGTTAAAGAAATGAAAGAAAATGCAAAACAATTTTATATACCATTTTGCGAAGTTGTGAGAACCAAAGCCAACTTTAATAACGAAGTTTTAATGTGTTTCCATAAATTTACTCCTGAAAATGATATTTCAGGTGAGACAAGTAGTATTGTACCTTTTTTAGTAAAAATGTTCCCGAATCAAATTGCAAATTTTGATTCAATCAATAATCCATTTAGAGCTTTAGCTGATGTCGAGCAACTGTAGTCGTTAGAAACTGAAAACGTTTGTAGTTTTTGGTCGGCAGTAGCTAATTTACAAAATGAGCTGAATGTCCATATGTTTGCTGACATTTCTAGAGTCGTTGCTGGAATTTTATCCATTCTACATTCGTCTGAAAATGTGGAAAGAGTTTTTTCTTTTCAAAACATAATAAAAACTAAGGAAAGACACACACTACATGTGCCAACATTATCAAGTCTCATGCAAACAAAGAGTTGGTTAAGATCGACAAATTCATGCTGCTATGATGTAAGAATTCCAAATAGTTTATTAACTAAGCAAATAAGTGCCTGATTTTGATCTCATATATTTATAAGACTTTTATGCACCTTATTTTATTCATACATATGTATAATGTTTTTTTTTACAGTTGAATTTCTATATACTTTTTTTTGTTGTTTTAATAAATTTCAAAAAAAAAATGGTACCGTGAAGGTATAAAAAAATACATTTTTCATGAAAGTTGGTACAAAATTTAGGATCCCATATATATTTCCGTAAATTTTTCACAAAGTCTTAAGCCGGTTGTAGAGTCTTGCTGTAAAGTTCCATTTGTATTTTGTATGGACACAGGAATAAATATTTTTTGAATTATTCTGCGCAATAAAGTTCAGGACATTTGAAATTGACTGGCACGCTTTCGAGTCGATATTTAACAATAGTTCGCCTTAAATTACTAATACCGAAAATCCATTACTTCGTTTCCTTATAAATGTCGGTATTGACATTAAATTTGGTTAAAATAACTTTAACGATAGCTGCTATGTCATGACAAAATGTTGTGCTGGTAGGCCCAAAATCAACTATATTTCCTATAAAAACCCCCATCTTAAAATCCATTAAATGCAAACAAATCGCATATAGATGAAGATATCGAAAAAATATTCGGTACAAAATACTTTTACATGAATCTTATCGTCTTAAAATAATATTGTTCTTGCGGCTCCATAATTGCCAATTGGTCACAAAAAGCGTACAATGACGAAACTTTGTTTTTAAATAATGTGGTGAAGAGTATCATATGATCGGGCTTGACCTACTAAACTTTCTTACTTGTTTACTAATTTTCTCTTTTTTCCACAGTAATGTGATTAACTTAGACTCCTATTTATCACCAGATTATTAAAACTTCAACAGGTCTTAAGCACACAGCTTTAAAAAAAAACAAGTTAGATTTTTGTTTGAGTTTTTAATTGTGAAAAATTAATTTAAATTTTATTCGACTGCTGTTTTGAATTTTAGATTATCTTTAAATGTTTTTTTTTTAATAATAAAATTTATAACTATCTTAATGAGGCTTAATAACAATAAGTTTATTATTCAATAAAACCTAAACATGTGAATGCTTGAATAAAAAATATTAATCATATAATGGAAATTTAAAAAATGCACATGCTTTTAATTGTTTTAACTCCAGCTAAAAGTTAACGCTTGATGGGTGAAACGACTTAAAACAAGGTATTTTAGAAATATTTAACAATGTTTAGTAAATATTTATTAAAACAAAATGTTTAATAAAAAAAATATATAATTCTTACTAACTAACTCGTAGCTTAAAGCCAGTCGCATGAGGATTTACTGCCTTTGCTAAATAAAATTATATTTACTAGCAAACAACAAAATTCTATATTGACATTTGATGACTTATGACAAACTTCATGTAGATACAAACGTCATGCTTGATATGCGTTTAAAGATTTTCTGTTCAAGATTATAAATAAAAATTTCACACACGTTCAATGACGAGTAACAGCGAATGAACGAATACAAAAAAAATATATGATAAATATCATTCAATTTATTTAATTTAATATACAGACATATTTAAAATTATCCAGGTAGAATATCAAATAAAGAAAATCACAATATTGAAAAGAAACTTCATCATAAACGTACAAGTTTCCTTATGTGCGTTCAATGGGGTATTTACTCAATCAGGAGTACTTGAGTTAAGGTGTGTCTTCTAGAATAATTAAGATAAGATATATTGGTCATTAAATAAAGAAGAAACACTGTCAATAGATTATTGTAACGAAGAACATCTTATCGATTTTGATCTTTAAACCACAAATGCAAAGTCTTAAGGATATTCATTAACCCTTATAGGAGTCGTAGCAAAGGGTGTTACAGAAGGGAGTTGTTTTCTTTAGTTCTCTCATGTAAGAAGAACAACTTGTGTTTTCGGAATTGAATTTCCATTTGTAATTTAAACTTTCTTTTTTAAAATCTGGGTAAAATATTTTCAAGACTACCTTCAAAGAATACCAAAGCATGAACCTAACGCGGTCGAATTGACAAAGATATAGGTCGCGAATTGGTTGGATAATAAAATATAAGGTCCAAATAGGTAATACTGTTTACAGTCGTTCAAAATCACGAAGGCCTGTCTGGAAACTCTATTTCAGCATTTGGAAGTACACTTCTCTAAGGGAGATGCGCTGAATCCGAATCTGTACTCAGAATTTCTCCGTCAGTTCAGGTTTTCAAGTTATCTAAGCTTAAATTAAAAATAACATGTTTTTCTTCATATTCGAGGCATTATAACTACGTGAATTCATCTTTATTTCAAACATTCAGATTAAGTTATCTCAGAGAATAAAGAATATATTACAGAACTTGAACATTTGTTTAAAAGGTAATTGTAATTGGGCTTTCAGACGACATATCAGGTTTTGTAAATAAGGATTAGTTCACGCAGCTAAAAAGTAAAAAACTGGGTTTTTAAACTTTAAGCTAAGATATCTCGACAACCTGATGTGATGGAGAAACAGATGGTGTAAAGGTTCGGGTTCAGAGTGTTTATGTTTTAAAAATTTTGATTTTTAGAAAACTGCTTCATACACGTATTATTGAATATTTTACAATTAGGCAATGAATTCCTAAACAAAAATGTAATTTTTTGCCATTGATGACTATATTGGGTCTAGCGAGGAATAGCTGATAATACTAGAACAAAAAGAGCAAGTGAACCCGAACCCGAACAAAAAGAGCAAGTGATTCTTGAAGAGGTGACAAAAAATATATATGTGTATTGGCATTTGCAAAGACTACGTTATGATGTCATTTAGGGGGGAGTTAAAGTTTCCCCCGTCTGGCCCTATTCTTATCATAAAACGACATAGAAAGCAAAGTTACCCTTACCTTTAAGGTGTAAGTTATGTCTAGGAGAACATTGTAAAATCCTACGCGACACATTGTCATTGCGCATTGTCAGCCTCCAACTCTATAGCATATGACATATTTTATCTCTTTCTTAAAAATGAGAAAGTAGAAAGATGTTACTTACCCCGCAATTCATGTCTAATGGTCCGGTTTATGTCTACTTAAAACAAGAGATTAATAATTGTAAGCTTAATAAATCGGGATAGAGGCCGCCACGATTATGTGATTTGACACCGCTGGACTTCTTTCTTTGGCGATATTTAAAAAAAAAAGTGTGCGTCAATAAGCGAAGAACAATTCAAGAGCTAAAGGATGAGATAATTCGCACATTAACGACATTAAACCTCAATTATGTCTCAGAGTCCGATAGAGGTATATCACCGAGGCCGTGACGAGCAATTGACCAATATTTTGTTTCACACATAATGGTCATAGATTATTCTATCATAATAAAAAATATTTAGATAATTCTGTGAAAGTTTTATATTTTATTTACAATTAACATCGTACGTCTTGGTTGAACCATCCTTTATATACATGAATGTCCTTCTGGGGTTAATAAAACCGAATTTTTAATTGTCGAGAAAATTCAGGCTTTATCCTTTGAATGTCATGATTTTTGCTGACTTCGATCTGGCAAGCCTAATTAAAATGCTATTACGAAAAAAATGTAAATCGGGCCTAATTTGGTATTTTCTTAGCCCTAAGCTAAAATACAGATTCGTGTTAGAGATTGGGATATATTTTCCAATCACGAATATGGCTTGTAAATAAAGGAAAGGCCGAAAAAAATCACTAGCTTATCGAACTAAATAAAAAAAATAATACTCGTACCATCATTTTATTTAAATAATATTAAATTACAAACTTACCCTAATCGCCAGCAATACTAAAAATGAGATGAAAATAAAGAAAAAATAGTTTTAAACGTTACTATTTCCTTACAGATTTTTCAAATTTATACAATTTTTTAAGATCCTTAAAGTGATTATTCTTATTACTATTATTAAATGCAGAGTGAAAAATGTTAATTACTCTACGTCTTAGAATCTTCAATTATTCACTATGATAAATAACTTTTAATAGGAACTCCTCACAAATCAGCACAGCATGATTAGAGAATAACACATACAAACACATACCTTAACTATAAATTTTACTTACGCCCTTAAACAAATAAATGTGCATAGTTTGCAGATGATAGATCTGAGAAAGAAAAAAAAGTCAGACAACCTACAACAAAACTGAAAGCCTAAACATAACTCTTACAAAAGTGTCATAAAATTTACATAATTATGGCTGAGATTGTAGACATAATAAAAAAATAAAATAAAAAAAATAAAAATAATAACTACATGGGCTGGCGCACTCCCAGCGCAAAGCACCAGCAATCTACAACAATCTCTGATTACTATAATTTATAAGCTACTCAAAACTGATGACCGACCGCACAAAGATAAATAATGATGGTACAACAAACAAACAACCAACAACATTTACGCAATAGCCAAACAAAGAGACACTCGAACAAATGCATTAATAAAATGCACCTGCTGAGGTGTGCAACAACAACATACTACAAAAAGAGTTCAAGAAAAAAAAACATAGTAAATAGAGTTGCGAAGATAACAACAACAATAAGGTTTCCTTAATGATCCACCAACACCTATGGCTAGAAATTCCTTAAAACCAAATTATATTGAGAACAGAAAAAAAATTAAATCAGTTCAATTCAGCTGAGCTCAGTTTGGTCGGTACAACTCAGCAACTGTGATTGTTACAACACTCGCGGACCTAGTCACTTACTCATTCATTGCGCCTTTCACGTTTTCTTCTGTTCTACTTGACTGTCATACGTTAAGTCAGATTCAATTAGTTAAGCCTACAAAATGCAACATCATTTCGTATGCAACTCATGTTTTATTATTATTGCTCATATTGTGGCATTAACGTGAACTCATAGAAAAATATTAGTAAAATTTATTGTATAAATAATTCTTATTGTCATCTGCGAATTAGGAATGAAGGCATTTTAAATGAGTGGAGAAGATACAAAGAATACTGACGAAGGCCGTAGTGGGCCAGAAAATGCATTACATTATAAATTAGTTATAGTAGTTATATAAATTTTCCGTACAATTTACTTTATAGCTAGCCAAAGGATAACTACAATGAACCAAAAAGGTACGTGGAGACAACGAAAATTTACGTTGAGCAAACGAAAAATGTATTACTTTTCGTCCAATGAATTTGTTCGTTGTGACGACGAATGACCGTTCATAAAAAGATTTGATATTAATAATTTAATGAAATGTTAGTTGATATAAGAAAAAAAGGTTATTAATTTAACGAATAAAGATCGTCAATATAATTTTCCGAAAATTAATAATTGAATGAAAGAATATTTTAATCCAATGAACTTTTTCGTTAATTTAGTAAACCTTTACGTTCATTCATCGAATAATTCTGATTTTCAAATTTGTTCACTCAATGAACACAGTGCATTGTCTCAATGAATCATTTATTTTAAATTTACTCTCGCAACATTATACCACCTTCACGCCCCCTCACAATTAACTTCTGTAGCCCCCTATAAAATTAAAAAACTCATAATTGAAATGTATATATATTAACAAAAATTTTGCAAATTTATTATAGTATATGTATGATGATATTTATATCATAGTATATACATACCGTAGTTTATTTATCATTTTTACAAAGTTGATTGCAAATTAAAGCCACGCTTGGGCGCTTTCATTTGCACTCCAATTGATACTGCAAATTAAACAAACGATTCCTGTGAATCCTTAATTGTAAATTTTAAAGTTGGGTTTTTCCACTTAAATCTTTGCGCACAGATTTTATTGTAGGAATCAGGTTACCATGCAAAGCCCAAAGCGTTGCCGCATCTCGACTGTCAGCCAAAATAATAAAAAAATCTGACATTAATTGAATTCTTACTTACATTTTATGTATAATATTTTATAGTATTAAAAATAAAAGTTTGGAATTTTGAAACACTTGAACACAAGAATCTTCAATACATCTAAAAGTTTTTTTTAAATGAACTATCAACAAATCCATTGAGTTTAATTTTATTTTATATAGACAGCAAATCATTTTACTTAATTTAATTCAACTTACTTCTGCACTTTTATTTTATTTGAGAAAGTGTTAATTCTTACACAGAAAAAAGTGTTTTATCAATTAGAAAATGGTTTAAAAAGTATTTAAATTTAATTAATGTTATAATTGAATCAATTATTTTTTTAGTTGAAACAAAATTAAAAATTTAATTTTGATTTAATTAACATTTTAGTTGTTTTGAAATTGATTTTCAATTAAAATTTTAATTAAATAACAAGAAATCTTAATTTACTTTTTTCGTTTAAAATAAAATAATTAAGCATGTAGAATTGTTGTTGGGAATTGTAACTATTTATTTAAATAAATTAACACATTGTTTGAAATGGCAAAGTATTATGATCACTTTTTTAATTAAAATAAAAATATCGTTTATTGAAAATATTTTTTCAAAATTTTAAAATTTTTAGTAATCAATATAATCATTTTGGTAATAGGTGCAAAATCAACCACTTTTTTTGCTTGATATTATGAATTTGGAATAAATTTGGTGATTGCAGAAATTTAATAATTTTTGCTGTGTATTAATTAATTGTAAATTTTAATTATACACTGTACTTCTTTTTTGTTTAAATAATATCTTAAAAAGAACCAGTTCGACTTAAAGTATAACATGAAATGCCAAAAAAAAAAAAAATGGTAAACTAACACTCTTTTAAAAATCAACTTAAAAACGTTACGTTGCCCTCATGACTCTTTTTTTACTTCAGCTAGGTACTAGTTCGTTAAGCCAATGAATCAATTGTTAATTTTAGCTCAACGAACACTTTATTAATGTTAACGTTCGAGTTCCACGTTACAACGAATAGATTATAAAATTCACGCGCTTTTGTGTTAATATGACTTAAAAATGTTTCATTAGCTCAACGAACATTATCTTAACTTTTACGTATATTTCAAATGAGGCGACATATGAAATAGTTAATTTCAATGAACTATTCTTTTGCCAAATGAAAGATTTTTTAATACTTCAGAGCATTCATTATTACAACAAATTGTACATTATTTATTATAAATCCATGTTAACAAAATAGTTAATAAATGCATGTTAATTGAATCAACGAATGGGACGTAAATTGAAATATCTGAATGATTTTATTTTTCATTATATTAACGAAAATTATTATAATTAACGTTGTTCGTTAATATTATGAAAACTTTTTGGTTCAGTGTAAATTAAGTCTCGTAACAGAAACACACAAAACAAAAATTCTAATAGTGCATAGAAAATATTCCTGGAAAATATTAAGGGAATACTACTATTAAAGTATGAGAGCTTTATAAATTGTAATTTGACTTAGAATACAAATTCGAATTATTATGAAAATTTATAATAAAAATGATACACAACATGAGAACTAAAATTCCCAGATTCTATTTGTGAAAATTATTAAAATTATTAAAAAAAAATTGAAAAATTATTGTTGGAAAGGCCCCATAAAAAGGTGTGTTTTTAATACATGTTTTTTTTAAATAAAGCTTAACAAATTTAAGGGAATGACCAAAATTTTGGCTTTATTAGCTCAGACATTTCATGGCGTTTAAAGTTTAACAATAATTTCTGACACATGGCCTCCATGGCATCTTATTTATGCCATCCTGATTGTCCAATTTTGCAACTCTTTTTCGAGCATACCCGGTCTTGTTAAGTTAATAGTGCGTCGAATATTGGCTTCTACATGATGAGTTGTTGCTAGCTTATCAGAAGACCAAAGTCGTCAAATTACATTTCTTGAGATAATTCGGTCGTCAAACGATTGGATCTAGTGATTATTTCAGGATTAAATGGAGTATCAGGAGTATTATGACTCCATAATACTCCATAACTCCATAAGTTTGGAGAACATAGCGTGAATTTTGAAAATGAATTTCCAGGATTTCTTGCATAAGTCATGGTGATTTGCGAAAGTATAAAAAATTCAAACACACTTCACTAAAATGACAGCTAGTTTTACAGTTATTCCTATCGGAAGTTCTTTACGTCTAAAAAAAACTCATCTTTTATAGGCCATGTTATAGAAATCAAATTAAAGTGAAATTAAAATGGAACATATTTTGAAAACGATTCTCTTTTCAAAGTTCATTAAAATATTACCTTATATCTTTGGCGTTAAGCAAAAAGGTCTTAAGTCAGAAAATTAAGTTTTTCGTAATATTCAATTCATAAATAATTATTTCTTAAAGAGCATATGATTACGATTTAAAGCAATTGTGCTAGATTTAAGTTATTGATGGGAAACAAGTGAGAGAAAAAATTGAATTAAAGTCAATAAAAAACTCAAAATGTGGTTTTTCGACTTAAGACCTTTCTGCGTAAAGGCAAAGATATAGACATACGTCATACTTAAAGTACTACTTATCATTAACAGAAATACTATTCTAATCGAGAAAAGCAGTGGTTAATTTCAAATTCAATCGATTTCGAATTCAAAATACGGCTGAGTAACATTTATATTCCCCTTATGTCTGATTTTTTTAATAACCCCAAAAATACTTGTAGCGGAATTTTAAACTAACTATATGTCGATCTTATTTATTTGTTACAATATATTAACATAGACTTAAAGCCCATTGTAATTAAACAGACTAGAAACTTTGGCTAAAATCGTGCCCGCATCCCTCACAATGGTGTGTAAAACATTATGTTCAGACCATTTCTAAGACCATAGTATTTTTAAACAAACGGGAAATTGGATGAAAAGTTATTATTCGTAAGAGAAAGATGCTGTTTTTAAAGGTATTTTTTGTTTTCGATAAAGTTTAAAATACTTCCGTTCATTCGATAAAAATAGTAAGAAAATCGTAATAAACAGAACAAATGGTTCGGGATCATCATTTATTTCTTTCGAGTCGAAATACGCAATAAACGCCCAGGACTCAATACTAAAAATATTTAATTATATCTTTTATTCAAACCATTTAAATATGATCACAAAACTTTGCGTCGATTAAAGAAAAAAGACCTTGTTGTTTCAGTCAAACATAAATTTGTGAACTCAACTAAAACGAATTTACAGTATTATTTTACTACAAATTTTTCCTCTAGTGTTATTTTTACATATTTTATGTTTAAACTTTTTGTTTGATTTTTCTCTTTTATGGTTGTAAGTTTCAACTAAGAGTTTGAATGAGTATCTATCTCCTCCAGTTTTTTTTTAACGATAGTGATGTTAACGATGCTGGCGTTTTTTCGCAATCGTATCTTTTATAAAGACAATAATTTTTTTATTTTACTTCTACATTTACATAGATGTTGATTATAGACGGTACAGCCGTCCATGCATTTTTTTCGTGTTGCCATTATATTACGTAGTTATTATTTCCGACACCCTGTGTACCCACTGCAATACCCTGGACATTCATTCACTCACTGATGATTGTGGTGTGATGACGACAGCCTTTATTAAGTTAATCCCTTTTTCCACTTCGATGCGTATGAGCTTTTGTGCAACACCAACGTCAAACTTTGTTGTCTTCAATCATAAATTTATAATCCGTTTTTGTGGTCAATAGAAGAATATGTGTGATTCGAAGATGAAGGCGGATGGAAATATGGGAATTTGTCTGCATCCAATTAAAATTTACTACAATTCTGAACTTTAAGCTTGAACCTTAATCGCAACTTAATCGGAGAGCACGTGATTAGATGGAAATAAAGATTGGAAATAAAATATTAATTTATGTTATTGGTGTAAAAAGTCGGTAATAATACAATTGTTGTATATTAAATGTAATAGTTGGGAGTGTATGGTGCTAACTTAAGTGAAGGTATGAACGTACATATACAAAGATTTTTAGATGGGTGTAGATTAAATAAAGATGTTGTAAAATGAAACTATAAAACTGGATTATAAATAAAAATATTTTATAGCTTTTAAGGGTAATATTTCTTGTTTTTTTTTAATACAACACATAGTTTTTTTTTTCTAATTTACAACGCAGTTCTAAAATATTTATTATTCCGCAATAGCTGTTAATGCGTTAATGGCGAAACAGAACAAAGAGATAAGAACAGAAAAAATAACTTACAAAATTTAACGAAAGCAGGTAGAAATGTAACGCAAATACTATTTATCTTACTTATTGGATTCAAAACTCCGGGTATTCCAGATGATGTTCTCTTAGAACAGTGAAGAATTTGTTTTGTATTATAGCGAACCGTCAACATAAAAGTAATAAAACATAAAAATATTGAAACAATTTTACTGACGTGTTGTCTAGGAGATACAACAAAAATATCACAAAAATATTGATGTGGTTGTTTCTCAGACACCTACCTTAATATAGACGTAGTTGTCTTGAAGACACTTTTCTGCTTAGGGCGACGCGCACGCTTCATTTAATCGCGTTCGCCATGCCAACGTACACATAAAAACGTACTAAGAAGGTACCAAATGCGTGAGAGCCGATGTTTGAAAAAGATCGGAGAAAATCCCTTTTTTCTTTCATTGGTGTCTGTTAGTCAACCACGTCAGTCGCAGATGGTTAAGCACAATTGATTAGGAAAAAAATTATTACTGTCTGTTTTTTAAATTAAAATTAAAATTTTCGTTTGGAAATTTACTTACATTAAAACAATAATAAAGAAATTAAAATTTCTTTTTGCTTTCAAAATAAATTTCTTAATGAAAAAATTTATGTTAAGTTCAAACACAGGCAGTTAATTTTTTTTACTTAATTCCAGGGCTGTGAAGTCGTCAAAAAATAGTTCTAACTGTGACTCCGACTCGAACCGCTGACATTTTTTTAGTCCGACTTAGAGTCTAACACCCACTCCAACTCTTACATTGATGCTCTTAACTTTAATCTCTTCTTGTAATGCAGTGCCTTTGAAATGGTTAAATTCAGCAAGAAAATTATTCTATAAAAATTTCGAATCGTTATATTTCAGAAATATTTCAGAAATTTTTTTTAAATTTGTTATGCTGAAAAATTTTGGAGTCTTTCTTTATTAATTTGTATTATAAAATATATAATTGGGGAATACCTATCTCAAAATCAACGCAAAACTGCACTGAAATGTTGTATAATCTGCTTTCCCACGCCCGATAAATTTCCTTCTTTAATCATGTCCTTTGGGGTTGTGACTTAAAATTACCTGGGCTTAAAATGGAAATTGCTCCCAATATCACTACTGCCCATTTTGACACTGGTGACCAATTAGTATTAGGAATAAGCAATGGACTTATTATTGATGTGATCCCATGAAGGTTCACGTGATTGCACTGTTTTAAGCATAAATGTCAGAGATGCAGAAAATGCTAGGTTAAGGGTTGATTTGACCTTTACCTTGCGAATAATTAAACAGAAGTTGTTTCACAGTGCAAGCAGGATAGATCCGGCTCCTAAATAAAGCATACACATATACATTTTGACCGTCATGATGTAGGGTACACTCGGTGATTAGAGCACCGGAAAGTTTGTCAAATTGTTCCATTGCGGGAGATACAAAAAAAAACTTTTTAACCGAAAATATAAAATTTCTGAATTAAATGTCTTTTATCGAGTTATATATATTTATAGAAATATAACAATTTACTTGAATACGAGGTTCCTCCGTAAGGTTCTTGATAGTAAGCAAGTCTAATTGTGAAAGAGTTCTGGATTCGATACACGCCAGAGTATTGGGTAAGTTACTACAATTTGGGCTGTTGGTCCATGTTTTAAATGTTCGTTAAATAAAGTTAAAATAGAATTTGTAATAGTATTTTACCGATTTAATAAATAAATTGTTTGAAGTTTGGAAAGAGGTCTTAATATAAACAAAAATGCATTTTAAGTTTGAGATAAGGGTTTAACTAAATTGTTTTCCTCTCTCGTTTGGTGTCAATGACTTAAGTCTAGCAAAACAGTAATACATTGCTTTTAGAAAATACTTCAATTAAATAAGGCAAATAAATAATTTTCATCAAAATTTATTTTTGGGAATACAAAATTTATTTTAGTAAGATTTCTCTATGACGTGCTAAATTCCCAATTCTTATTTTTGATAAAAACCACAGATTACACACAGATATGTAAAAAGTGACGTGTGAAAAAGTCCCAAATCAGTTGAAAGGGCAGCTTCCGAAGCAAGAGACAAAAAATGTTTTTTGGTAGTGAAGTGGCAATGTGTAAAAACAGGCCGCTGCAATCAACACAAATTGCGTGATCAAAACAAAAATGACAAAACACAAACCACCTTCAACAAAAGCATTAGTTCAACAAACGTTTTATGTTGTGCACAAAAAATGTATTTAAAAATATTGTTTTCAACATTTTTTATTTTTTCGAATTTATTCTATGAGTTAAATTTCAGTTATGTATTTTATAAAGCTTTTTGTAATAGCTCTATTCCTTAAAATTTCCTCAGAAATGACTTTATACACTACCAGACTATTATATTGTATTGTAAAAAATGTTGAATATAATGAAAGTTGCTTATGAAAAGAAATAATTTCCAATATCTATTTGAAATATTGTTTTGTTTTATAATGTTATTTACCTACTTAAATATTACTTACTAGTGTTGCGGTAAACTTAAAGTTAATTTTTACAAAAATTTTGCAAATATATCTCAACTAAATACATTTGTGTTCATTGTATCGAGGCATAAAAGATGGTTCAAAGAGAAATGAAAAAGGGCAGATTTCTAAGAAAGAAACAAAAAATCTTCCGTCTCGTGACATATCTGTGTGTAATCTGTAATAAAAACAGTGGCCAGCTCGTCGGGAAATTTTTTCCAAAGACTTTAATAAAGCTAAAAATATTATACAAATAAGATTATGAAGTGAACAAGAATTTTAAACACTCAGGTCTTACTTGTAACAATATTAAGGCTTTAACAAAACAACAATTATAAGCAGTGAGTTTATCATTTCTTACATTCCCCTACAATTGGCTGGTTTTATTCCGTCTCAAATTGTAGTTATAAGTGGGTAACAAATTTATTATTAATAAGATTTCTCTATTACTAGATTTATACGTAGCCTATTCGCAAATAATTTTTATTTGCGTTAAACTAAATTACAGTTTATATGTCAATTTTCTTACAGAAAATTCTTATTTTTGTGATGTCAGATGAAAAATTTTATCATTTGGTATCATTCTTTTAAATCAAACATTAAAAAAAAACAAACATTATAGTGTATTTGTATATTTTATTTGCACAATTTTTAGTTAGTTTTAAATTTGTTGTCAAATAGATGAGCCACATCGAAATAAAAACTTAAAACGGTTACAAGTGTGGCAATGTTTAAATCTTATTTGCAAATAGTGTCGTTAATCAGGAATTGTTTTCGTGAGTTTGCTATTCGCAAAAAAAAAATTAATTGTTTATGCGGCAATTTTCTCTACTTGCAATATAATTATTTGCGAATAAGCTGTGCGTATAAACGTAGTATATGGCGTGCTATGACGTGGTAAAAACACTGAAATGTATTGTTGCAGGAAGGCTAGTTTCTATGCGCATTTAGCTGGTTGCTTAGGCCTTTTTCCAAAGGCTTTTTTATTAGCTTTCCCTCAACAATAAATTTCAATGTTTTTTTCAAAAATAAAAATTGGGAACTTCATAGAGAAATCTTATAAATAAATAATTTTCAATTTGAAATTACGAACAACTATAGTTTTCGACTAAACACTTTTTTACAAAACTTCAAGAATTATATTTAAATATTTATTAAAGCCCTGCTGAAAATTCTACTTGAGTATTCTTATATTTCACTTGCAAACTTTTCGGTTGTATTATTTTTACTCATATGAATTTTTATTAGTTTTAGCCATAATAACATGTAAAATATTTCAAAAAATATTTTTTTCATTTGCAAACGATGAATGACTCATAAAAAATTATACAGAACCTGCCATGAATTAATAAATGTTAAATATTAGTATTAGATATGTGTTCACATTCTTACCCTATTATTTTTCTAGCAATTATTACTAACACTTTTTCAGAATCATTGTTAGCAACATTTTTTACTAACCTTATGACAATTGGAAAACATTAAAAACCAGAGACACACACAGTAAAAGCAACATCTCTATCTCCGAGACATGTCATAAAAATGTATTTTTTTTTTTGCAAATGCTCTTTACTATTGTACTCTATAGTTTAAATCTTTACTGAACAGTAAAGTGGCGAAAAACTATTTAAATTTAACAACCCATTTCCGTTTTATATTTGAATACAAAAAGGAATAAATAACTATACATCATCATTATCATCAACAGCATCTCCATTATATAGTACATGTGATTGCAATGAAAAATATAGTAATAGTTATAAAAAATGAATTAAAAAAGGCATCTATTACGGTAGTGTTAAAATAAAAGATTTATTTAATTAAGATAAAAATTTAACAATTACATGATAACAGTTAGAGTTTGGTAAAGAAAGAGAAAAACTTTCTTTTTAAAATAAAAATTTATAGGTGCATTGTTTTATTATTTTTTTTTTGTTCAAGAAGAAACAAAGTAATTGTTAATGTTTTTGTATGTGCATAAAAATTAGTTCGTTCCTTTTAACACCTTTACACAATAAATTTGGAGTAAGCGATAATATCATATTACATTTCTTGGAAATCGTTGCATTTTAATATTAAATGAACAATGGTTAGCGAAATACTTAAAAAGCAGAACCTTGGATGCCTCGCATGTACATACGTTTTCATATGTGTGTAAAATATATATCACATGAGTAAATTCTATTACGAAAATAGTAGATTCAATAAAAATTTAAATAAAAAAAATCTGAATTCTGTAAGGCATTGCTCTCTAAGAAGAGAATACGGTCAAGATAAATTATTAATTATTATTAATGCCCTAATATAAGATATTACTCCATAGTAAGGATTGCTGTTCGGTTTTAACCGAAATCGGTTTTAAATGATTGAAAATGACTAAAAACCGAAACCGAAAACCGAAAAAACCTCGATTTTCAGCTTTTATTTTAAAAATATATTTATGCCTAAAGAAATTGCAAATTATATATAACACTCGTAATTCTCATTAAAAAAAGTTTATTCATTAAAAAAAAGTACTGAGAAGGTGCTGTATCGGTTAAAAATAGAAGGATCTTTTGTCGAAATCTTGAAAAATCTTTTATTTTTAGCAGAGCTCTAAAAGACTTTATTTATAGATTTAAAAATTTTTTTTGGAAGATTTTTTGAGTATCTATTAAAATTTTCTTGAAGAAATTGTTTTCTTAAGTATGGAAATTAAAAAAAATCAGTCAATAATGCCAAAAAATGATAAAATACACATGCATTGAAAACCAAAATATGCACTTTCACCAAAATTTGCAAAAACCAATCGATGCCATTTTAAAGCAAATTTAATGATTCAGAAAGTTAATTGGTCAACATCGCTATTAGACCATCGACAAAAAACATGCATTTGCATCGAAATCGCAGCCATGCTAATTACCCATAAAATTTACTTTTTTTTATATTAACTTTTATTTCAGAAATGTCTGAACTAAAATCTGGAGTTTGGAAACATTTTAAATTATTAGGGTACCAGTTAAACACAACAATATGCAAGATTTGTAAGAAAAACCGAACCGAAACCGACCGGTTTTATCATTTTAAAACCGAAGCCGCAGTTTCACATTTTTACGGTTTTTAGCAAACTCTACTCCATTGTATTTTATTTTTCGCAGTTGGTGCTTTCTTCAGTTCACTTATTAAAAATTTTTTAAATATACAATTTTGGCTAACAAAAAAGCACAATTTTTCAGTGTTTATTTATTGAATCTTCATATATTAAATATGAACTAACAATAATTAATAAAATCTTATCCGAATATTTACTTTATGTCCTGTCAGTGCCAGACAAAAAAGATTTCGTCATAAAGCACAATGTTTGACTAATTTTGCACTGGAAGAAAAGGAGATTTTCGCTATTTTCTCTATTAAGTGTAAATATTTTTAGAAACATACGAAAATTTTCTTAATAGGAAACTCAAGGGCGGATCCATAAAATGAATAATTTTTAGCTTTAATCATGAAAAAATAAGTTTTTTTTTATGTTAAATTTAGTGCAAAATTTGTCGTTGAACCCAAATTAGTGATGAACAAAAAAGTTGCAATAGACTTAATGGAGCTTTTTTAAATGCACGATTTTTTTAACATCACTATCACTCACGTTTAGTCAACAAAATGATTACAATACTTTTGCACTATCCGTATGTGTAGGTTGAAACAAAATTAGTGCACTAACCCATCTAAGGGTTGACTGCCTGTTCGACAATATCTAATATAAACGTTCGTACACAGAAAAAATTATTAAATTTCTCCAATCACCAAATTTATTCCAAATTCATAATATCAAGCAAACAAGTTGTTGATTTTGCACCTATTACCAAAATGATTATATTGATTACTAAACATTTTAAAATATAAAAAAAAAAAATTTTCAATAAATTATATTTTTAATTTTAATTGAAAAAGTGATCGAAAAACTTTGCCATTTCAAACAATACCTTAATTTATTTAAATAAATATTGACAATTCCCAACAACAATTCTACATGTTTAAATTATTTAATTTTAAACCAAAAAAGTCAGTTTATATTTTTTGATATTTAATTAATATTTCAATTGAAAATTTATTTCAAAACAACTAAAATGTTAATTAAATCAAAATTAAATTTTTAATATTCTTTCAACTAAAAAAATAATTGATTCAATTATCACATTTATTAAATTTAAATACTTTTTAAACCATTTTTTAATTGATAAAACACTTTTTTCTGTGTATAGAACTTAGTATGCAAAATATTTGTAAAACTGAGTGTTTTTCATTGAAAATTTCATTGAGGATGTTAACGTTCGAAATAGCTGAACAGGTAGTGAAATTTTAAACATTCTCTTCATAAAAATTTTGGGTAGTATTAAAATATGCTCGAACCGTACCAGGAATTAATTTGGATTATTATTTTTTAATGATGGTGATTTGATTCGACTTTCAGTCCTTGTTTCTGTTTACTTTTTATTTTTTATCAGCCTTATGCAAAAAGACGTTCAAGCTCAGAAAAGTTAACCCAGCAAAAGAGTATGTGCGTAATGTGTTGGCTAACTAATGTAAACCTTTACTTTGTTTTGCACAAGGCGGATAAAGAATATAAAAATAAAATAAAGAAAAAGACGGAGTTCATAAAAGCCTTTGTAGAATTTGTATTTTTTACAATATATTATTTAATAACTTATCAAAGTGTTACTCTAACTTTAGTTTTTGCAAATCTTTTTGATCTATGGCCAACACTATTGAGATTGATTATTTGACTTTTTTTCAAAAACCGATTTTCGAGTATTCCGAATATTTTCTATTTTAAAAAACCGGTTTTCGGTTAAGAATTTTTAAAATAACCGGTTAACCAGATTTAAATCGAATGCGCAAAAACACAAAAATCAAATAAATTTTTTAAACTAAACGTTAATTTGAATAAAAACAAAACAATTCAAAAAGTTTAGGAATAGGATATTCATTAAATCGTGGTTTTGCTTTAATCGCTCGATTAATTAACCGAGGTTTTGGTTTAATCGGTTAATAATCGGTTAATTTGGTTATTGATTGGTTAACCGATTAATAATGTTTTTTTTATAAATTAAATAATTTTCGTATATAAAAATGCATAATTTATTTGTTATTTAGAACTTTTAGTAAAAAAAACCAAAATTTGAAACTTTTCAGGAGAGCCTTTTTAAGATTCCAACCTATTATTTCTCACCTTCTCTTTCACTAAAATACAGTTATAAAATCAAATCTTTCTTTTTTGCTATAAAGAAAACCACATGTACAAGAGGAATGCCAAACACAAACTGAAATGTGACCTTGTTGATGTTAATTGCTCAAGTTTGTTACGAGAGGTCATAGCGTCACAAGCATCTGTATTACCGTTATTTTTTCGATAATTCTCTCCGTTCTTAGATCAATTTGTAGAGATTTAAGAGAAGAACATTTCTGCATTACTAACTCGAAAATGCCAAATTTTGAGTTGTGACGGTGTTGCACGAAATGAGCGATATCTTGAACTAACACGAGCAAGCAAAAGAATAATTAATAAATATGTAATACATATTTTTGAAATACATAGAATTAAATAATAAACTGTAAGATCATTTAATTAGTTATTCCAATTGTTTTAGAAAATCTTATAAAATAATACAAATTATTTGGCTTAAATGTTTAGAATTTCAGCGTTTATTTTCTTTAGTTTTGATTAAACTTGACTTTAAAAACATTCTTATATTTATCGTAGATGTTCGAGAAATCAAAAGCAACCTTAAATACATAATAACTTATTTCTCACTCCTTTTCCAGTATTTTCCTGTTTTAATTTGTTTAAATTTTTCACACTTCGCATTATTTCGGATAATGCTGTTAAAAGATTGATATGAGAAGATATGAGAAGAAACAAACCACTAAACGCATACATATAAAAAGTACGTGAAATTAATCGGTTTAATCGTTAATCGAAAATAGGCAATTTTAAATAAACCGATCAGTTAATTGGGTAGTAATTAAACCGAATGAATACCCTAGTAAGGAGCAAACAAAATACATAGATATGACTTAAGGTATGATCAGACCTTACAAATATTTGAAAATAACATACAAGAGAAGTGTGACCAGTAAATTGATCAAATTTTAACTTTATTTTTTACAATTTCTATTTGTTTACTAATCTTTATTTGTGAGTAGATGATTGTATAATGTAATTTAGAAACTGTTAAATGAAGCTGCGTACACAATGCCAGCAACAATTTTGTTTTTTCTTCTATCTTGTTTCATCCCAAAGTATTTCATATATTTTCCTTTCATTTTTCGAACAAAAATGTAACTAATTTTTTTTTAAAGAGTTGAGTCTACCTCTACTTCAGCAAAAATTTGTATGAAAATGTATATGACGTTTATAATAATTTTTTTATTTAGTTTTGAATGAAAACTTCAACAAAATGTTTTAAAAAATAATAATAAATACGTCATATTGTTGTGGGCAAAATTTGTCATCGGTTTCTTAATGGAAAATGTATGTTGGTTGTGAAAAAAATTGTTGTTCTATTATGAACACCAGTGAATATGTTGCTGCCTATTGTGTACGAGGCTTAATGTTTGATCTAGACAAACGTTTTGCAAAAGCAAATACAAATTATAGGAATTCAATCAATTTATTATTTGAGATATTCTCCCAAATATATTTTAAATGAGTTTTAATTTGTTGGTCTATAGAAATCAGTAGACTTCAACCATATTTTTGAAAAGTTGCGAACAAAACGTCTTATCCAGGATTTTATATTTCAAATAATTTTGTTTCAGCATTATAGAAACGAATAGAGATATGAACCATGGCCCAATTAGTAGGTCTGCTCGAAACGCCTGCTTATTTTTGTAGAGTTGTGTTTTTAATCATAATACATAGGCATAAATGGGCAAAATGTCAAAAGTTGTTTACATTTTTTTTATATTTTTTTTAATATTCCTTTTGATTTCAAGAAATCGTTTTTCTTATTGTTAAAATAAAACTAAAATATAATAATTGTGAAAAAAAATTGTGAATAAAAACTTTAAGTGAACATAGTGATAAAAAAAAGTGTAATAACATTAAAATGCGTTATTGTGCAATGTGTAAAAAATATTTTAAAAGTGTATGCGGTACGTTATTTTCAGTGCCAAAAAGACCCAGTGGAAAGTGCAAAATGGGGTGAAATTTGTGACATGAATTTGGCCCCATCACATGAAATTTGCGCAGACCATTTTCGGAAGCAAGCATTGTACGCCAAAATTCCGGTTGAAAATTTTTAGTAAACAAAATAAATTCATGATAACAACAAAACCCATTTTTCTTAACAGGTGACAAGTTTTTGTCATGTTTACCATTTGTATACACAAACAAAACGCGTGTTGTTTTTTCTATTGTTGCATTGTTGTAGTTGTGCGCAGACCTACTATTTGGGCCGTGATATGAACATGCTTTTTATATGACATATTTGTCAAGTTGTCGACCACAATTTAAAACCTTCCATCCTCCGCAACACAACTGGCTAATATTTACCCAATGATTAATTTTTGGCTGCGTTTTGAAGTAAAGTATTATTTGTCGTTTCTTTAGAACTACTTCGAACGGAGTTAAGTGTTATTTGGAGTACATCAATGTCAAGCATGTGAACTAATTAAGGTGGGCTAAAAAAAGGAAGATCCTTTGCAATTTATCATTTTCGAAATATCTCCAGAGATAACATTTATATAAAAATATATTCAATATTTAGAATACACTCGCACAAATTAGTATTTACTTTGTAACTGAACAATTTTTTGCAGTATTTTGATTTTTTATTGGATTTTTTTTTACAAGACCACACGCTTTTATAAGCGATTTGTATTTACATTGTTCATAATGTTTTTTTGACTTTTGTTACATTTTGTTTTGACATTCTTCATAAAAAGTTTAAGTTTGCACAATATACAACAAGAGTAAGGAAAACGTATATAAATTACACATTATTAAAATATCCGGTTAATTATACCAAAATAACCTTTTTATTCGATATTCGAAAAATGGACATTTCAAAATAACCGGCTTATGTAGATCTAAGATAACTGGCTTAAACCGGTCGAATAGAAACCGTTCGACTGTTTGTTTGACTAAAGTTTTAATATGAACTTGAATTTATGCGCAATTGTCCATTTTTATTAGTTTGAAAAATTTGTGCATCGGAGGAAATATATTTGGAAGTTAATAACTATGATAAAAAAAATATTTAGTAAGTAAATTATCCTCTCACTGAAAATATATATATGTATATTCTTTTTAAACAAGCACTTTGTTAGTTGGTTATGACGCTTATGCTAAAGGCGGACTATGTTCATATAATATAATGAAAACGAAAGGAAAACCACAAAAAAAAAAAAAAAATTTAAAAGTTAAGAACTTTCCGCATTTCCATCGGTATACGAAACTAGTGGCAAAAACCGTGAAAACAATTTCGATGGAGATGGCATGGGCCATCCGGATTTTCTTTTTCCTTCTCGCGAAAAATAGTTAGATTGCTTGGTCAGTTCTAAGCTTTTGTAAAAAGCCACAAAGGTCACCATTAATGTGCCTAATATTTTGCAGCTTGAACAGAGTGACTCAGTGACAAATATTCCTTATGCCGAATCTTCAGCTGAAAACACTCATGTCAAAAATCGACTTGATAAAATTTTAATTTTTACTGTAAAATATTATGATGTTTCGGAATGCAGACAAAAGAAAGTTCATCCACTATAATGATATTGTAAACGTTTAAATTGATCAAATTACTGAAAAATGCCCGACACTGCCTTGTGGCGGTCTATATACATTTACCTGTATAAGGTAAAAGTATTCAGACTAGTTTTTTATACCTTTAAATTATGTGGCATTGGAGGGTTAAGCATTTCTTTACTTTTTTTAAGTATATGTCAAATGTTTCAAAATCTTTTAAAATGTGCTCACGCTAAGAAACCATATTTATCCATATGGTCACCCTTACAAAACTATTTGTAACAGAAAATATTCAAACCTATTTTGCTTATATCAACTATATAATTGTCATTTAAATACGCTTGAATTCGAATACGCTTAAATCAATTCTCTATAAGATATTTAGTGTAGAGAAAAACTAAAGGGTGGTTAAATTTTAAGACCCGATGTTGAATGTGAACCACACCTAAACGTCAAGTTTTTTTCTGCATTTCATTTGACATTTCTCAATTTCAGACTTACACAATTTGAACCGTGGAAAGATACACAATCGAGCAACGCGTTAAAGTTATTCAGGCTTATTATGAAAATGGGCGTTCAAATCAAAATGCATATCGTGCACTTCGTGAATTTTTCGGTCAATTTAATCGTCCAAATGTGCGTACAATCGGAAAAATCGTGCAAAAATTTGAGCAAACCGGGTCTGTAGGAGATGTGAAAACACCAGTGCATGCTCGTACAGCTCGCACTGCAGAAAATATTGCTGCTATTCGGGATAGTGTGACTGAAGAGCCGTCCACCTCAACTCGTCGTCATGTCCAACAATTGCACCTCTCACGCTCGTCGTTGATGAACATTATGCATAAAGACTTGCATTTACACGCTAACAAGGTGCAATTGACTCAAGAATTAAAGCCTCTTGACCATTCCAAACGTCGTCAATGGTCAGAATGGTGGCAAGAAATGGCAAGAGTGGGTGATCAATTTTCGACGAAAATCATCTTCATTGATAAGGCATATTTTCACCTCCATGGATTCGTCAATAAGCAGAATTGCCGCATTTGGCCGAATGATAATCCAAGACTGATTGTCGAAAAGCCAATGCACCCACAAAGAGTGACTGTTTGGTGCGGGTTATGGCCTGGCGGTATCATCGGGCCGTAATTTTTCCAAAATGAGGCCGCTCAGGCAGTTACTATGAATCGTGTTCGCTATCGTCAGATGATAACGAACTTTTTATGGCCCGAGTTGGAAGATATGGATGTGGACGATATGTGGTTTCAGTAGGACGGTGCCACTTGCCACACAGCTTACGAAACAATGGCTCTTTTGCGCGGCAAATTCAATGGCCGTGTTATCTCACTTGATGGCGATGTCAATTGGCCGCATGATCTTGATTTGACACCGTTGGACTTCTTTCTTTGGGGTTATTTGAAAGAAAAGGTGTACGTCGATAAGCCAGCAACAGTTCCAGAGCTAAAGGATAAGATAATTCGGCACATTATCGGCATAGAACCCCAATTATGCCTAAGCGTCATCAAAATTTGGACCATCGGATGCTGGTGTGCCGCCGAGGTCGCGTAGGCCTTTTGGCCGATATTTTGTTCCATACATAATTGAACCATACCAATATTATCATAATAAAAAGAAATGACAATAATTTCCTAAATAATTTGTGTTTTATTCAAAATCAACATCGGCCCTTCAAATTTAACCATTATATATACAATTATGCAAATAGATATAACATTAGTCAATCTATATTATAGAAGTCTGTAATTTTTTCGGTGATCTAAATTTAGTTACTCTTTGCCAGTTATAAAATGTGCGTGGCCAACCAAATTCTGGCTATAAAGAAATTATTTAATAGTAATTATAATACGGTAAATGCATAAAAAAAGTATTGACGTGATTTAACTACTTTGCCCAACATAATAAAGTTACCTTAAAGAAAACGCCTTTTCCATCAAATGCTTTAATTTGTTCGCTTAGAATTTTAAAAATTCAACAAAAGTTTGATTAATTATAAATTTACTTTTGCCTCAAAACACTACATAAACATTTTTGTTATTATCTTGTTCATGTCTTATTTGACCATATTCTAAACAAATTTACAGTTAAACTCGGCATCTTAAACATGCCCAACAACAAGTTAATTACTTGTTTTAAAGTTTATTCTATAATTTAAAATTTATATTAAATTAATAAGTCAGTATGCGTCATTTGAAACGCGAAAAAGGCTGAATAAAAGTGAAATAAAAATCAACTAAAAAGGTAATACAGGTTTGTTTGTTTTTTTCTTCTTCTTCTTTTTTTGGAAACAGAAGTGAAACGTGTATAATTCGTTTTTGTTCACTTTTGTCAAGGTCAATTCACAGACAAAAATTTTTATTAAAATTAATTCACAAGCAAAATGCAATTCTCCAAAAAAGTTAAGGGAAAAAAAAACATTTACTTTGTCATGAAACAAACAAACAAATAAACTAAAGTGCAAAAGAAATCAGTATTTTATTCCAAAAACTGGTGAAGTATAAACAAACCTGAAATTGAAAATGAAATTTAGCAGAATAAATGTGGTGACATTGTAAAGTTTAAAAAGAAGTTTAAAGCAACCATTTCTTAAGAGAAATGCTTGAAATAAACTAAATGAGAAATGATTTAACTCCTTTGGCTTACTGTTAAGGCCAGTTAGTGTACATTTTCGATTTTATTAAAGAGATGTGTGTATCTTTCAAATTAAAATCATACAACTACCTGAAAACAACAAAGTCTGAAACAAGAAACTTTTGCTTTTCAATAAGCAAGAAAAAAATAAGCAAAAAGCTAATACATGCGTAAAACAGAGGTCCTTCATCTTTTGCTTCTGCGTTTGATATATCATCAGGAAATTAAATGTTTTTTTACTAGTATAATTAAGCTCAAAATTATGTATATTATCATTCAAATTAAAAAAAACTCAAATTTATCAAGTTTATTTTTCTTATATTTTTTATATGTATAAGATACTTGGAATTCTCTTTATATTTATTTGTAGACTACAAAACTGTGGAAAATAATAATTTAAATCTTAACTTTCGCAGAAAAAGACAAAAAGAAAGGGAGAAAAATAAGTTTGTCGGTCAGTGTAGACTTAAGGCCTCATTAGTTGTAACTTTCCGTTGCCGTTCTGTTTCGTTCCTTTCTGTAGCAAATATTTTGTAATTACCTTTTCTGTGAAAGGAATCATCGGCTTTTAAAAAGAAAAGCATTGAAATTTTAAAAAACTTTTCATAGAAAAAAAAAAAAAAATAATATTCTGTGTCAAAAATAAGTAAATTTTTAAAACATCATAAATTAAAACCAATTTTTCTAGCTTTAAGCAAAAAATTACAGATTTTTCATATCACAACAAACTAATACATACACACTTGGCCGTAACTTAACGTTGAATTCTATTTTCAATAGATTTGTCCGCAACAGAACAGAACGAAAAAGTAAAAACAAACCACACATACGGACTTTCAATTGAACAGAAACAAAACAGCTGATTCGTAACAGAACAGAACGTACAAACTAATTCTGCCTTAAGGGTATTCCTACGTTAGTTAAAGAAATATATTTCGAAATTTCTAACAATATATCTTCAGTTTTATGAATTGCCAATTACGTGCATTTTTGTCGATTTAAGCGACTTGATTCAACTTCGTAAAATATGTGGTTTAAATGAGGATTACTGACAATATAACCAAAGCTATTTCGTCCTAAGAGAGGAACTAGGAAAATAAAACTTGACAGAATCAGTTTTTATACATATTTTCGATTCGTTTTATATACTAAGAGAAAAGATATGTTTCCGTATGGGCACGGATAAATAAACTTTTTTTAAAGAGAATTATTCATATGAGTTGTGGTTTCTTAAACCATTTTATTGTCAGAAAAGCCATATTATGGGAAAGTTAGTAAAATCAGTAAGTCACGAAAATTAAAGCGACTGATTTAATTATAATAAGGTTGTGGCAAGAAAGTGTGATTATAGCGATGATAACTTTTTTTGTTTTCTGCAATTGTGATCATGTCGAACCATATTGATACCCTACATCGCAGGTGGATTTGTTATTTTTACAATATCAATCTTAGATATATTTATATATATGTTATGTATCGTTATATGTAGCGAAGATGCATTAACTATATCCGTCTGTACGCCTGTCTACACGCATTTTTAAATAAGTTTTTCGAAGAGACTAGAAATGATGGATGGGGGATAGCTTGTTAGATATTTGTGTCACAACTACTTCGTTGAAGTTTTCTATTGAAATTTAGCCAGATCTGTAGCTGTTGTTTTTTTTCTGTATATCTGCAGAACGCCAACAGCCAAAGTTTCCCAAAAAGGTACAATCATATTGGTTATCAATACACAGTATCCGTCAAAGTGTGGGCGTGGCACTTCCCATACAAAGACATAATAGATTTCTATATATCTGTACAACGGCAAGAGAAAAAGTTTCCAAATTAGGAACAATTATCTTGGTTACCAATAGATAACATCTGAAAAAATTGGGTCGGGATTGGAAAAGTGGGCGTGGCACATAATAGATTTATTTATATCTAAAGATAGGCAAATATTTCAATACTAAAATTTTAATATGAAATTTGCATAAACTATTTAAAAGCATTTTCTTTACTTCAGGTTGGTTAAGATCAGAAAATGGATAAAATTATCTAGAAGTGATCTTTAGGGCTAACATTAACCACTTGGTAGACATAAGGGTTTATATTGGTACAAATTCAATTCAGTCCATGGTTTTATCCAGCTCTCACAAAAATCATCGTATTTATTAATGAATATGTCATTATAGGATCCACTTGTCAGGAGGGATTAAATTAAGAAAAAATCTTTTAAGTGTATGATTTTGAGAAAATAATGGTAACGTTTAGCCTTTTAACCCTTTTATACATCTTTAGAATAATACGGAACAACTCCGTATGGATGTATTTTCTTCCACTTGATCTGCGTATCTTATTTTCAAAATTTTTTACTTTAACTTTGTGAAACATTTTTATAGCTAAGGTATATGAATATGCAGTCTTAAAAAAAAACGGTTGCACAAAAAATTTCCAAGGCATGGATGGCCAAGTTTGTGAATTTTCTTTTGACAGTCTTTGATTTTAAGGCATGGCTATCCAGTGAAGTCATTACTATTTATCTTTTTTCATGCTAATCCCGCAAAGCTCTACGCTTGTCTGCAGGAGACCAGAGTCTCTGGCGGGAATCAAACCTGCAACATCCGTACTGATAGACGAGCTCACTATCAACTAGCCTACCGGGGCACTATATTTGAAGTGATTTTCTGAAATGAATTCTTTATAGAAATATGTGTATATTAATATTGTGACTATTACTGGCCTATTAGGTTAAAAAGGACATTTAACCAGTCATGGACCAGGCATCGTCAAATGGACTCAAAAATCTGATTCGTTGAGATTAGTTGAAATATATTATAAATAACACTGTGCTAGAATTTGACACTTTGCTTGCGACAGGCGGGGCATGTTAAAATCTGTTAACAACATTTGATTTTATTCACAAAAAAAAGCGAACAATTTTAACTAAATTTAAGAATTAAATAAAAGTCAATATTTGTATGGGAGTCCCCCTAAGTGGTGATAAAGAGCAAGTATGTTGTGGGAAAATATTAAAAACAAAACAACTAATGAAGGTCGGTCATACATTGTATCCCCCTAGGGGCGACTCCTTGGCAGTTATGGGGCTTTATCTTCAATATATTTCTAGTCCGAATTAAACATGTTGTATGGAAGCCCCCTTAAGGAATGGTGATAGCGGATAGGTATGTTAAAAATAAATGATGGAAATGAAAAATAAAGTGGGATTGGTCACACATATGACCCGTCTAGGGGCATCGTAGGTGCTGCAGGGGCTAAACTTAAGAATTTCAAATATACAAATATGGTGGTTTAATGAAATTCTTACATTTGGCCCCTGCAACGCCTAGGATGTCACTAGATATTAAGACATATTAAATAGAAACTGATTTTGAATTTCAGAACGTTCATATTAGAGTATAGTTTTCAAGGATGATATCAAGCCGTTTCCCTTATTTCATTTACAGTATGCATTTCAAGTACACAGACTCAAACTTGTCAAAATTTAGATAAATAATTAATACTTGATGTAAAAAAAATATAAATCGATTAGCTACCAAAATTTTGACAAAGTTAGTACGTAAAATTGGCCCCTATAATTCAAATTTTCCCTTTCCAGAATTTATATATTTTACAAATGTTACACATGTTTGAATGTGTAGTTTGATAGTGTTGTTGTTTTGCAGCTTTATTAAACGCATTGCATATTTCCGCCATCCAACATAAGGACACACAAATAAATTTATAAAGTTGTGAAAACATTTTTCGTACTTTTTTTTCAAATACAGACCATAATAGATACTACTAAAGCACAGTGAAAAAAATACTCAAAATATGGTATAAAAAATTTATGGAATACTGATGCTTAAAACGATACAATAATAATAATAATTTTTAGTAACACAAAAAGTAAATAATAAAATTTGAGTAAAATGTTACAGGAAAAGCTGAAAATTCAATCGATTTTATTGGAAGCTGTACTTAACAAGACAGGAACTGTCTGAAAATTGGAAACGTAAACGGCATCCGCCAATTTAAAAATGAACCAAAAAACTTTCATATCAATATTCAAATTGATGTTATGATGGCCATTGTAACTCGTTTGACCTTTAGTAATTCTTTTATCTAACCATAATATGGTAAAAATTAACAATAATTTTACCGAAATTAGACCATAATAAGGTAAAAATGTTCCATGAATTGGAAAAAAAGAAACAATAATATGGCCAATTTAACCATTTTATGGTTATTTATTTTATCCATTTTTTCAATTTGCTTCTTATATGTCAAGTTATTATTTTATTTAGTTATTTATTCCTATAAATGCCCGTAATTTCTAAAAAAAGTCTAGAAATCTATGGTGTAAGTGCTGCCATATTTTAAAAGAAAACTTAATGTAAAAACACGAAGGCAAATAAATGTTTAAATAGGAAAAGATACCTGTTAGGTACGAACACGACCAGCTATCTTTTTGTAGAAATTGCGGGTATTAGTCTTATGTTCCACTTTTATAAGCGATCGCTTTTAATTTATTCTCATATTTTAATTATTCATTTAGGTATTTTAATCAATAATTAAAATAAAATGATTGAGAATTTTAAGCAAACCAAGCAGGTATGTAATTGAAAATCATTCAACTATTGTAAAGAGCAAAACAACCATATTTTTTTGCTTTAAACATATGATTTTTAATTTAAAATTAATCAGACAATGTTTTACAATATTATAATTACAAACAAATTATTGTTATTTTTAAGCATTACATTTTTGGAGACAACTATAAAATTCTTGTAGCTTTTGGATGGATAAATTTAACCATAATCTGATTTCCGGTGGCAATAACATTGTTAAAGTAAGGTTGCAGCAAAATTTTACTAAAACATTATATTGTTAAATTCAACCATATTTGAAGTTTCAAGGGATGTAAACATTTTATTGTTAAATATAAACAAAATATTATTAACCGTGAAAAAAGGAATGTTAAAAACAACAAGTATAAATTGTTTTTTGATACAATTTCTGAAATGGGAATGTATGTGATCGCGAGTGGTCAACCAGCCAACTGGCCTACTGATCTGCAAAAAATTCAAGTTGTCATCGATTTTGTAATAGTTAAAAATATCCCGATGTTTAAGCTTCTCTTCAATTATCTTCTGATCAAACGTCAACTATATCAACTGTAATGAACCATATAGAAATTATATTCCCGCTTGATTACTAAGTAACGGCTGCCTTAGAGATAAATTGGTTAAAATACAAAAAATTACTACCCATTGCTAAGAGAATATATCGCTACGTACGCCTGTAGATATAGACCTCCCTGTTGTCAATTTTAATCAGAATCGGATACAATAAAATATTTTCTGCAGGTGTCGAATGGCTATTGATTGAAAATCAAAAAGTACAAAGAGATTAGCTGTTTTATAAATCCCACGAATTACATATTTTATAAGAGTGCTATACTTTACCATGGTGCTATAAGAACATAAAGTTATATAAATACCGGGTTTTACATATAAATAAATCTTTTTTGTGCCATGATCACCAAGTTACTTGTACCTGATTTGGAAACTTTGGCTCTTGCCATTCTCCAGATATACAGAAATCTATAATGTCTTTGTGTGGGAGGTGCCACGACTACTTCTATAATCCTGCAAATTTTTTTACAGAGGCTGTGTATTGATAACCCAGCTATGTGTACCAAATTTAGAAATTTTCTCTTACCGTTCTTTAAAAATAAATATGTAAGTCTTTTTTGTGCCACGCCTATTTCTCCACTCCCGCACATATTTTGTTGGATGTTGTTTATTGAGAACGAGGATGCTTGTACCTCATTAGAAACTTAAGCTCTTGCCGTTCTCCAGATATACAGAAATTTATAATGTCTTTGTACAGGAAGTGCAACGCCCACTTCTCCAATCCCGTGCATTTTTTAGAGAGGTTGTGTATTGATAACTAAGATGCTTGTACCTTATTTGGAAACTTTGACCCTTGTCATTCTCCAGATACACAGAAAAACAAACAACAACAGCAAGGCATTTATGTGTAAAATTGGAGGTAGTCGTGGTTTTTTGCTGAATTTCAATAGAAGACGGCATGAGAGTCTATGCAACAGTAATATATCTCTCCATTATTTCTGGGGCCTTCGGAACAACTATTTCAACATACACGTGGAGACACGGTCAGGCAAAAGGACCCATAACATATATAATTTATAGGGTCTTAGATCATACTGTATGCATTACAAAGTTAAATATGTATACCCTTTCCCCTTGTGGTGTAGGGTATAAAAAGTGGACCATAAATGTACTTACTTTAAGCCACTGTGCAACTTTAAATGAGTAATATGAAGGAAACGAAAAAAACTAAAAATTTAAAAATTTTAAAACAAAGCAGAAAATATATAAACAACAATACATTTAAAACTTAACAAAAATCTTATTAATTTCAAGTTTTTTTTGTAACTATTTTCTTTATTTAGAAAAAAGTTTTGCTGATGTTGTTTATCTAACCACTCTCAGTCTCAATCTTAGCCAGTTATATGTTCGTAATACATTCTTGGCTGCAGCATGTATTCACATTCGATAAAAAATAATGTATTATAAGAGTTTGTGTATCAAAATGTCTTTTACTTAGTTTTCCATTATAAAGTGGGATACAGTGGGTAGAAAATGTTAATGATAAAATTTTTTAATAGTGCAAGTATACAGAGTTAATTACAAAACATTTTCTACATGTTAAGGAAATGAGTGTGGTTAATTTTTAAAGGAATACCATTGAAGATTTGTGGTAAATGAATATGCAAATCATTTCTAAGGAGGATCTAAAACCGTAGTTATTATTGTAAAACTGTTATGGTTGTATACATTTTTTCTTGCCGTAAGACAAAAATATAAAATTTGTTCTCACAAAACGTCTAAAAGACAAATCAAATTTTTTTTCGCACGAAACTACATTTTAACTTTTTTTATTATAGAATTTTTACTAAAATTAACTTTTTTACGTTAAAGCATTTTTGCTACGAACAATTATATTTTGCATAAAAAAAAATTTTTTTTTTTAACAAATCACTTTTTTATGTTTTGACTGTTTCTAAAAAGAAAAGTCTTTCGCCGATTTCTACAAATACTTTATTTCGAAATTTTTAGCTGGTTTTTTTTAATAATATTTTGTCTTAATTCTATTGTATTTATCAAATATTTAACCCATAAGCCATTAAAAATTCAACTCCTTTTAACCCACTGTCTAAATGACGACACACAGTATCTGGCAATAGGCTTTATCATACAGGAAGCTTTAAAATGTTGGCTTCTTCACAACCAACACCACCACCACCGGCTTTACAAACTCTGCCATTTTCATCATTATTATCATCGTTATTATCATCATCTTTCCCGATTTAAACTGCGGCACGTTTATACTTTAAAATAATGTTTTGTTGTTGGTTTGTTGTCATGTAAATGCAATGTATTCACATGTATCTACCCCGAAAAATAAAAAAAAAATTAAATAAAAAAAGAAAAATAAATAAAAAAAAACTACAATGTAAAAAGAAAATACCAACAACAGTAATAAAAAAATACGTAAAAGAAAATCCAACTTGGGTTACTATGATTTTAGCTCAGTAAGTTACCCGTAGTTTGGTTTATTGTTTTTGTTGTTATGAAAAAAATTTCCAGCTACTATTTTAGTTATAAAACTTTGTATTTCTTTTGACTTCTTCCTCGGCACTGAATGAGGTTTTAACCGAATATTTAAGCTTCTGTGTAGATTTACAACTACGGCAGACTGACTGAATGGCACAGTGTATCTTTTAGGTTTTATGCTTTTTTAACTGTGTGTGATGGTGTGTATGTTTTAGCAAGGTAAATTCACTGAACTTTTCTTTAGTATGAAAAAAAGAAGGAACAACAAAAATACCATAACAAATAAAATAAACAAAAAATTTAAAAAAAAAAAATCACATTGAGCAGAAGAAAAATATTTCCATACAACAGACAATGACTGATGTCGTAATGGGAAAATAATTTCAGCCCTGTTTTATTTTCTCTGCTTTTCCATATTTTTTTATTTATTTGTTTTTCTATGAGGCTTTGCTTTCGGTTTAGGCCAGGTTATGTTGTACTGTTTTGTCTTGTCTTCTCTTAAGTTAAAGCCACACCAAATTTTTACACTTGACTTCGTTGTTTTGTTGTCGTTACTGTGTTTTTGTTACCGCTGCCGTTGTTGGAAATTTTTTTCATCTGCTTCTGAAATCTATCTAACTGCCAGAGTTCGTATAGCAAATGTGAAAGAGAAGACTTTTGTTACCTAGAGAAACGAACCTAAAAACCATCTAACTTCCGCAAAAGGTTTTAAGGTCATTAAAAAAAAGATAGAAAGGAAAATAATAGCAATTAATTTAATTTGCCTCAAGTGGTATTGGATTAATTTATTGATGTTGGCCAGAGACTTAAAAAAATAAACATCCACTCTTGTTGACTTGGTAATGCACCCAAAAGGGGCTTATATCTGGTTAATTTAGGCAAAAGCTTTTGGAATAAATATTATTAACAGGAAGCAGAAAATAGAAATAACATTGGAGAAATATTAAGAATGTTTCCGCCTTCGTTTATAAATAACTACAGATTTATGGTTAGTAAGGAATCAATAATTAACTGCAGATGCTTCAACCTGGTAGTAGAAAAATTTAGCTTAAAGGCTTAATTGCAGTTTGCAAGATTAACTTAAGATGGTTTTGTAGCAAAGTCATATAATTGTTTCTTAAAATCCCTTTTTCCTTTGAATAATAAATGCCATTATGTAGTTCGAAAAAAATTTTAAGGTAACAATTGTGGTAAAAATTAACTTTGAAAAATAATAATTAAAGTATGTACAACAAAGCCCCGGCAGGTGTCGTTAATAGGGACCAGAAAAAAGAGACGAAAATAGAAACGGCGCACAGAGGGTTGAAATTGACTAAAAGTAAGTATTAATTCAAAAGCTGATATTTATCCTTCACAGTTATGTTTAGTAATAGATGAAAGAAGATAAAATTCTACATCACTAACTTCTAAAATTACTGCTTTAAGTAACTTACTTTATTGGCAGCGAGCGGTTAACGTCAAATAATTTTTAGAAATTTTGCGTGCCGTGGTTAAAACTTAAAAGTGAGATAATTCGAGAGCTATTATCTTTTTAAGTCTTCTTTAAATAATTGTTATAATGGAACCAGCAACTTCAGGTATTTAAGTAACTACTTCAAAAAATTTTGTATTGATAAATGTCTTGGAAATATTTTTAATTTTTTTTCCATAAATGGGGTATTTTGAGTTTCAAAAATTTCAGGTCAAGATTGGGCAAATTTTATTGATCGATCTTCAAATATGAAATTTACTGCATTTTTTCTACTAATTTCAATTATTTTGAAAGAACTCCAGTTGCTAAAAACATATGCTCAGAACGGTGGTATATATAAAAAAAAAAAAAACAAAAAGTGCTGTATTTTGGGGCGTGGCAAAATAATTGTAAAGCTATCCTTCACGGTGCAATTTTTGTTTTGTTTTTTATTGGGTTCGACCTGGTTTTATGTAACATGTATGTCAAAGAGACCCTATTTAAGGCGTGTAATAAAAATGAATATATCGTAAGCCGAATAAAATATGGACTGATTTTCAACCATCAGTGTAAATATTTATTATACAAATTATAATATCAAAACAAAATATGAAAAAAGTAACGGTACTATCCATATACATAATTATTTGGCTAGAGATGAGTTCAATATATTGATAATTAGTGTAAACAATTTTATCAAACGAATTAGAACGTCCCAAGTTGATTTGTAAGTTTTGTGTAAATAATCCTCATAAAAGAAAACATGAAATCTTTCGTCACTCTTCTGAAATCCAAATCATTAAATACTTTAATTTACATATAGAGCAATTCTATATGAAAACGATCAAAATTGGCAAATTTTTGGACGACCCCTCTCCGATTTTAAAAAAAATAGTCTCAATCGATTGCCCAGCAAAAAATAATGTACCTACATATTTTTTTTTTTTTTTATAGTGACTGGTTTAGTGGTGGTGTACACCACTGTCATGTGAAAAATTGAAGAATTCTTCATAAAGGACCTCATTGAAATTTGTTTTAAAAAAAAAACTACTAAAGCGATCGCAACGAGTGATAGCTCGTTGGAAAGGTATTGAATCAGGCTTTAATAAAAATAAAATTTTCCTAATTTTTCTTAGAAATTTACCTTTAAATTTTCCCAAGAAAATTTAATTTTCCGATTTTCCACAGAAGCTCTTAAATTTTCCGGCTAATTTTTTTTTCTTGGATTCCTCATAATTTTTGCTTTAAGAATCAGCAATAAAAAAATGGGCCCCGACTCCTTGTTTGGACAGGAGAAGAGCATTTAAGAGACCACCTTGTTAAAAATACATTTTAAAAATTACACTGTGCACGAAATTGACACTTTTTTTTCGTGACAAGCTGGGCACCTGGCGTTTTAACATAATTCGGGTACGCTGAATCCAGTGGTGCCCTCGGTTTTTTAAGATTGGCTCTGGTTTTCGAGATATACCGTTATTTCTAAAATGGAGGAGGTTGCACAACATATGTTCGCGTAACTCAAAAACGCTTTAGCTTATTGAAAAAACTTAAAAAACCGAAATTCCGCAATAAAATTTTCTTTGAGAAAAAAAAAACTTCGTTCTAATATCCGCATTTGTTTTAGAAACATAATTTTTTTTTTGAAAAAAAAAATAATTTTTTTTATCAAAATTTTGAAATTTTTGTTTTTTAAAAATTCATAAAAAATTGAAAAATGCAGCGAGGCTTCTAATTTTTTGCAGGCATATAAAAAACGAAGCTGCAAACAAAACAAGCCATAAGCGATTAAAATCTGTTAGCAACTTTTGATTTTATTCACAAAAGTCGACAAATTTTGATTAATTTAAGAATCTTAAATATTAATTTAATTATTAATTTAAGAATCTTAAATTAATCAAAATTTGTCGACTTTTGTGAATAAAATCAAAAGTTGCTAACAGATTTTAATCGCTTATGGCTTGTTTTGTTTGCAGCTTCGTTTTTTATATGCCTGCAAAAAATTAGAAGCCTCGCTGCATTTTTCAATTTTTTATGAATTTTTAAAAAACAAAAATTTCAAAATTTTGATAAAAAAAATTATTTTTTTTTTCAAAAAAAAAATTATGTTTCTAAAACAAATGCGGATATTAGAACGAAGTTTTACTTTTCTCAAAGAAAATTTTATTGCGGAATTTCGGTTTTTTAAGTTTTTTCAATAAGCTAAAGCGTTTTTGAGTTACGCGAACATATGTTGTGCAACCTCCTCCATTTTAGAAATAACGGTATATCTCGAAAACCAGAGCCAATCTTAAAAAACCGAGGGCACCACTGGATTCAGCGTACCCGAATTATGTTAAAACGCCAGGTGCCCAGCTTGTCACGAAAAAAAAGTGTCAATTTCGTGCACAGTGTAATTTTTAAAATGTATTTTTAACAAGGTGGTCTCTTAAATGCTCTTCTCCTGTCCAAACAAGGAGTCGGGGCCCATTTTGTTATTGCTGATTCTTAAAGCAAAAATTATGAGGAATCCAAAAAAAAAAAATTAGCCGGAAAATTTAAGAGCTTCTGTGGAAAATCGGAAAATTAAATTTTCTTGGGAAAATTTAAAGGTAAATTTCTAAGAAAAATTAGGAACATTTTATTTTTATTAAAGCCTGATTCAGTACCTTTCCAACGAGCTATCACTCGTTGCGATCGCTTTAGTAGTTTTTTTTTAAAACAAATTTCAATGAGGTCCCTTATGAAGAATTCTTCAATTTTTCACATGACAGTGGTGTACACCACCACTAAACCAGTCACTATAAAAAAAAAAAAAAATATGTAGGTACATTATTTTTTGCTGGGCAATCGATTGAGACTATTTATTTTAAAATCGGAGAGGGGTCGTCCAAAAGGTGATCGCTTTCATATGGAATTGCTCTATAATAAAAAAAAGTTTTCGAAAGTGGAAAATATTATATAAAACGACGCACAGAGGAGTATTTGGCCTGAAAAGCTGGCCAAAAAGGCAACTTTGAATTTTAAGAAATCTTAAGAACTAAGTACGCAGCTCGACAGACAACAATATTTTACATTAAATTGTAAATTTTGAAGACTTTTAGTTGCGATTTGTAGCTCTGAGACCCTGCTAAAGTCAGGAAAGTGAGACTTAAATGTTTTTTTTCGGTTTCTGGATGTTTATATGATATTTTTTTTTGCGGCTAAACGAATAAAGGTTTAACAAAGATTATTTTTTTCGCTGAAAGGTTTGATCAAAAGTTATTTTAAAAAGAAAAAAAAATTTAAGATATGTTGAATATTCATGTTGAAACAATTCTTTCAAAAGCTAAAAAAACAAATTATACACTTTATTTTTGCAAAAAAGGAAAAGAAGAGGTTGTTAAATGTGAGGTTAGCATGTATACTTAAATTTTTTTATTGCATTTTGAAAACAAAAAAGTTGACGCATTTTGCATGTAAATTTTTTTTTCGCCATTAAATTTTTAATAACTCCAAAATAGTTTAAGCAGAATTTTCCGGTGCATCTTCTGATCCTCCTGCTATTAAAATCGGAGAACACGTTTTCAAGTTATGGCAAAATATATAAGGCAACCCAACGATTTAGGGGGTGAAGTATGCCACGCCTTCAAAAGAAAATCCTTACGTACTAGAGAAAAACGGAAAACAGATTTGAATTAAGGGCATCAAAATCCATATAGTCCACATACTTTTATTTCTAGGGTAGAAAAAATTTTTTTTGTTGCGCAGTGTACTTTTGTTGCGCAGTGTAATTTTTTCAAAATCTGCCACTAGACTTTTTATATCACACTACAGCTAAAACCTAAAACTTTTAATTCAAAAAACACGTTTAATAATTTTGGCCAGCTTTTCAGGCCAAATACTCCTCTGTGCGACGCACAGTGGCGCCCGTAGAGCAAGCGAGGTTGCAAAAATCAAAATTTTCATGAGTGCCGACGAAGTTTTGAATAAACCCATGTTATAGGAAACTTTTCAACGATTTCAAATATGCCACTCTTAATAATATCACATTTTTAGTTTAGAAGATATAACCGTTCAAAGTTGACCGACTTTCGGTTTTCAAAAAAACACACAATTTTTAGTCAATTTGTTGCGATTTCAGGTGTAATATCACGAAAAATAGGTAACGAATCGCCTTATTTTTTATTTGTATTGATTGATGTATTTATTAAATGTATAATGATAAAAAAAAAATTAACTGTTTGCTTTGTGTTTCTCCTGGTAAATCACTATTTAAAAACTATCCGTTTTTTCACTATTTTTCAACTTTGACGGAAAATAAAAAAAAACTATATTTTTCTATATTTGCCATACGTGCAAAACTTGTTCTTTGATTATTTCTTTACATAATTCAAAAGGTTTTATCTGCCCGTACGTGCCCGTTTGGCTTCTAGAGGTAAAAAAGTTTAAAAAGACATGGTTGCAGAAATTGTATGGCGTCCATCCCTTATATGTTTTGACTGACAGTAGTTTGATCTAATAGTTTGAAAAAAACTACTCATTGAAATTAGCAGGTACGTACCTCACATAAACAATACTTTGGCGTACAAATGGTCAGGAACAATATTGACTTATGGTCCCTACAGGTAGGCACAAATCTTATTTGGACACGTGCATAATATCAAAATTGCATTATTCAGCCTAAATCCATATGTATGCAGGGAACAGATAAATTTTTAGGCATGGTAGCATAAGCCTATATATTGCAAAATAAGCATAATGCCTGGATTAGTCTACGCCTGAAAGTTGGCGCAACAATTACTGAAACCATTAAACAATTTAAGTACTGAAAACATGGCGTTGAACAATTTAAAATTATTTGAACTGTTTAGAAAGTCAACCACACCAAAGTTTTTCACGGAAGTGAAAATTCTTCCTGAGAAGTTGACATTGATCAGCAAATGGGGCTGCGATGGATCATCCGGACAAAGCGTTTATAAGCAAAGGATATCTTCCGATGACGCTACAATATCGGATGGAAATATGTTTATGGCATCTGTTGTTCCTTTGCGGCTAAAATCGGATGATTCCCTACACTGGAAAAATCCACGACCGTCATCAGTGCATTATTGCCGACCAATAATGTTTCAGTTTGCAAGGGAATCGACAGAACTCATAAGGACTACGGTGAAGGACATTGAAGAACAAATAAGCAAGATTAAGCCTACAAAGCTGCAAATTGGAGAAGGAAAATATATTGAATGCAATTACGAGTTCCACCTGACCATGGTTGACGGAAAAGTCGTAAACGAACTGACAGGAACAACCTCAACAATGTCATGCCCGATTTGCAAAAAGAGTCAGAAGAACTTTTTTCAATTCAATTCAATTTATTTCATATTTAATATGTTACATCTCAATTTTATATAATTAGTTGTAAAGAGTTTAAGATTAGTATCTTTTTCTGCTTAATTATAATATATTTCAATTAGTTATCATATACATATATATAGACAGAATTATATTGGAGGTAAAAATTTAGCAAAAACCTATTTAAACCCCTTTTTTCGTTTTATTTTGATATTTTTTTTATCGATTTTGTATTATTATTTGTCAGAAGAACTTTGGTAATTTAAACGATTCTACAAATGAGGAGAATTACGAATATGGAATGTCACCATTGCACGCAAGGATAAGGTGTATGGAATTCTTGCTAAAACTGGCATATACCCTACCACAAGAGGAGGAAAACTTCGATGAAAATACATCAATAAAGGATAAGGAAAAGATAAGAAAGAAGCGAATACAGGATGCTTTTTTTAAACAAGTTGGACTAAAAGTAGACTGTCCCAAGCACGGATACGGTAACTCAAACGATGGAAACACTTCTAGGAGATTTTTTGAAAATGATGAGGCAGTAACTAGAATCATTGGAATTGACAATCAAATCGTGAAAAGATTGGGAACGATCTTGGATGTTTTAAACTGCAAAGAAAATGTCAATTCTACAAAATATGGAGAGTATGCGTCGAAAACTGCATCTTTTTTAGCAGAAATGTATCCACAGAAGAAGTTGACCCCGACCGTCCATAAAATATTGGCGCATGGCAAAGATATAATTGAGTACCAGTCTTTGCCAATTGGAGAGCTTTTTGAAGAAGCACAGGAGTCTCTTAACAAATTTTATAAAAAATATAGATTGCAGAACACATTCAAAGCATCAAGGGTAAAGGCCTAACTATAATGTGATTAACCAAACTTAAGCTAGTGTCAAAATTCAACGAAAAGCATGTCAAATGCTTAAGTAAATTACTGAAGACTTTTAGGTGGCTATATTGTACTTATTGAGCTTAAAGACTTTCTACACTTAGTTGCAAACATTTGTACTTTTGGAAAAATATTTTCGTTTTTATTTCTTTAAAATGTAATATTTTTGACAAAATGTCATTTAATTTGTAAAAGTTATAAATATATTACCATAAACAAGTAAAAATATGTTTATCTTTTATTAATTTTTAAAGTTAACTAAAACTAAAATAAAAAAGTACTAAAAAAAGCAACTGCGGTTGCATCTTTTAATTGTAAACAATTATATGTATCTATTATGTGTCATTTGCTTAAGGAAGAGCGAAATTGACCGCACTTTCCTTAAGCAAATAACACTTGACGAAACTTAACGAAAAGTGTCTTAAGTACATTATAGTTGTATACATTTGATTGTGTGTATTCGCACATTTGCTTAAGGTTCATTAAGCACATTATAGTTAGGCCTTAAGGCAAAATAAGGACCTCTTCAACATGTTGGCAGCATCTTCCGATCCACTTATTTCTTCCCTGCGGCATGTGAAGTCACGAATAGAGTTACAAAATAATTATAGTTTAGAAATTGTTAGTCTTTTAGATATACCTTCTCTTACGAATTGTGATGAATATTTTACAGAAAATTGAAAAAATAAATTTAAAAAAATAAATAATTTTTTTTTTTTAATTTGTTGGGTAATAATTTAAAACATAAAACCCTTAAGAAAAAAAATAAAAACAATCTAAAAATGTAAAAATAATTTTTTTTAGTTACCATAAAATTGATTTTTCTACTAATTTTAACTTTGATAACCCATAAGTAGGCCCCTACAAAGCGTAGCACCCTTTCCAAACGCTCATTTCATAGGCTGAACAGTTATCTATCATATGCTGTTTAAACTGTTCAATTATCTTATTCGGTTCAAAAGATATGATTTTTGCAACGAAAAAACTCAAATGGCGCCACTGTGCGACGTCCCGATAAAAATATTTTATACAATGCAACCAAATTCGAGCTTGGTTGAAGGCAGAAATTGCCGGATGTACTGCAAAATCTTTTCGGGTGTTGGTAAATAAATCAGTATTGAAGATAAAACCCGTACAGAACTACATAGTTCGAAGGAGAGTAGTCAAATGTGCAAAAACCCCGTTGCAGCTGTCTCAGAAAAACATTTAGTTTTCATCAACCATATAATACCGGCTTTATTACAAAACTTTTTTGTTGAAGGCTCGCCATGAATTGTATCATGGGTGGTGGGAGCTTTTTTACAACGGATGGCCATGAATGGACACAAATTTAACTTTTTAGGCGAATTTGAAAAGAAATATCTATAAACAGGAAGACGCAATTTTATTCCGCATACGTTATTTAAAGGCAGACCCACCCCAACGCATATATAATAAGTATGTAAATACAAATAATTTTTCTTTTTTAAATAAAAAAATATTATCTATTTCCTTATGTTTAAATTGTAAAATGTGATTTTTTTATTATTTTCTTTATGACCCATATTTCATGCAAAACTAAGCTGTTCCGTCAAAATTCTGTTTCTGTTTTCAGATTAACTAGGACTAGCTTAACTGAGATCTCAAAACCCATCCTAAATAATGTATAGTTATTCCATAATAATATGAATATCGATAATATCGGTTACCCTGAATTAATCCTTAGGTACCCCATGTTTTAATTCACTGTGCGACGCAAATGGAGCAACTTTTTGTTATATAATAAAAAAAGACATTTTTAATAAAAAAAAGTCATATGAATAAGTTTTTTCATACATATTTCAACAAGTGTTTTTTTTTTTAATTAATACAAAGAAATAAATAAATAATAAATTTACATAAAAACAAAGCAAAAATAAATTTAATTTATTTACATATTCATATAAAAATTTATGAAAAAAACGGAAATTCTGATTATTTTAAATCGACCGTACTTGTATCTATTTGATTAAGTTGTCTTTCTGATTTGCTAACAAAATTTTGCAATGGCTAATTTTTGACTTCATAATTAAATGCGTATTTAGTTAATTATTAGTTAAAATTAAATTGTATTTAAATACAATTTTATTTACGTAGCACGACCATATCATGAAAAAGTGAACTAAGTCTGGGTTCACACTATGAAAGTTTTTTTTTCATTTAGAAAGTTTTAGTTTATCGGTGAGAAGGGAGGAGAATATGCTCTTCTTCTCTCTCCCCTTATTAATAATCTCAAACTGTCTGAAAGAAAACTTTCATAGTGTGAATCCAGACTTAGTTACGAGGTAGTCTTAAAGAATCAGTTAATTGGTTTTCCTCTGCCTGATGTTGCTGTATTGTTTTGATATTGCGGCCGCTTTGCTAAGTTAAATACTTAAATGTTAACCTAAATGTTGTTATTTCAAGCAACGTAGGCCATTTAATAATCATTAAAAAAATGTACTACAAAATTTAATTTCGTATTTAAATAGAATTCAAAAATTAATTACAAAGCCAGAAATTGGCAATAGATTTTCCTGAATTTTTAAATATTTATTTTGCTTTAACCTTAACAGATGGTGCTTCATTTTAGCTACCACATTTAAAAACCAATTGAACCACATTTAAAAAAAATCGTAAAGCGGATTGAATTTGGAAATTAAATACCCAAGCCAAAACTTCCCAAATCCGATCTACGAACGAACAATATTTGGTTAGAAAAACGTAGAAAAAGTGCTTAATGTAGTTTTTTTTTACAAAAAATGGTAGTTAAGATCAGAATTCTATTTTAAATAAAAATTAAAAATTGAGAACTGTGCCGAAGTAAAATTTCACACATATCTTTATTTTATTTTCGCAGTCGTACAAGTCGTTTTGGTAAATATTAGGGAGATCGATTATTTGACTATTTTCAAAAACGCGTTTCGAATATTCCGAATAGTTCCTATTTAAAAATAAAACTTGTTTTTGGTGAAGCATTTAAAAAATAATCGGTTTCGAAATTTTTTTTTTTTGGATTAATAAACACAATATCGAAATTTTTTTAAATAGCCCAGCAAAAACTTTACTTACCTGGTAAGTTAGCAAGTAATTTTGGAGACATATAAGCACTACTTATTATTCGGCTGAATAACTACTTATTTTTGTTCGAGTTGTCTACGGAATTCAGTACTTACAAAACACTTCCTGGAAGTCCAAAAATCTCTAGTTATTATTTAACTACCAGTAAGTTGAATTTGAAGTACTTACAATATACGTACTAGAAGCCCAAAAATAATAAGTTTTTATTTTATTGGCGCCAGTTAATTAACCTAATAAGTAGTTATTGAGCTAGTTACCAGTAAGTTAATATTCAGTACTGAAATATGTGTTTATTGAGCTGATTATTAGCAAGCAAATATACAGTAGTGAAAATAAAAGCAGTAATAAGTAGTTACTGATGTCATGACTAGTAAGTACTAATTGAGGTTTTCAGAATAATGACAATTGTAATGACAACTACTTACCAGGTAACGTAGGAAATAAATACTACCTATTACCAAAATTCAAAAAGTTTTTCCTGGGAAATAATTAATTTTAACAATTTACAAAGGTAACACAGTAAAATTTTTCATTGGTTTTTATTTATAAAATAATTTTTTGGGAAATTATTATAATTTAGTTAATGTGTTTTTTAAATCAACTATTTTTATAATTGATCAAAATCTTAAAATATATTTGATGCCATTGACATTTAAATTGTTTAAAAATATATATGTAACTAATATATTGATTAAATAAATCAAAATCTTATTTGAGTTTTTCGTTTGAAATAAAATAATTCAAACTTCTAAAATCTGATATAATTTATATTGGTTATTGTCAAAACAAGAGCTTCATTGATCAAACTTAATTTTTTATACAATAATTGTTAATATTTTTTTTGAAATACTCGTAAAAATATACGGTTAAAGTCTCAAAACCTTAGATATTTACAATAAAGCTTTCAGATTATAAAAGGTATACCTAGAACGGCAATAATATTGAAGTTTAATTTTCATAGTACATTTTAGAAAAATCTCTGAAATAAAATCTCGTCATTCATTTCTGTTATATATTTATATAAAAAAGTGGTTGCGAAATGATGCTTTGTGCGTGATCTTTGAGAAATTCTGAACCTACTGTCACAAAATTGGACCAAATTTAAACTACAGCATTATTTTTGTTTTAGTTTAAGACGTATTTAAGTGTTTTTTGGTTCTACGGTAAAATATGCACCAATCATCAAAAATTCCTAAATTAATTAATTTTTGACTCAAATTTAAATCATTTATTTAAGTTCATGCCATAAAAATATTAATTAAATCTAACAAATAATTTGATTTCTAGTTTTCTCAATTCAATAATTTTATTAATTACACTGTGTTACACCAAAATTATTCAGGAGTTCTTATGTACCAATCTAGTTTTGTTGGAGTTCATAGAGACCGAAAATAGTTTTAGTTTTTTAGGCCACTTAGTAAAGTGATTTTTTAATGGTAAATGCAGTGGAAAACGTGTTCTTGAGAGTTTAAAATGGAAAGAGTCATAACTTCTTTGTTTCCTAACGGATATCCATAATTTTTTATTTTCTTTGAAGGATCTGATTTAAGCTTTCAAGTTTCCTCAGGCTCTAACTTGCTTATGAGATACCAAATAATATATATATTTATTATTGTGAAAAAAAGACCGCTAAGTAAGCTTTGCAAAATGGGTAACTACAAATTAATCAGTTTAAAAATACAATAATTATGCTCTGTTTTGTGTTTTGGCTTCTTTGTTTTTTGTTTAGAAATGACATGGTTTTCCTGCTTTTTATAAACTTCGCTGTCGGTATCGCGCTTTTAAGACCAGCAATAGTTAGAAGGCATACTGATTTTATTTGGTTATAAATAACGCTGTACAATTCTAAATATCTCCTGGAGAAATCGTTCACCTTGCTCATCACTCATCTGTCCTAAATTTTATGGAATTCTTTCGAAGTGAGCATGCAGATGGTGTAGTTTTATTGACATTTTGCAACCCATCACAAGGTAGTTAGGCATCATAGTATCTGCTCATAATTTTCTTTTTTTATGTTTCCAAGAAAATTTTGACACACTGCAACAAAGCCATTCCATGCATTTCATTTTTTGCATGAGATTTTCATCTTTTACCTGTTGATTATAAATTGCTTTTTATTGTTCATGCGTTCCATTATTCGTGGAAAAATGTGTTCAAGGTATTTTAATGCTGGTCCATTTTTAGCATTATAAGTGAGCGTGGCCCTTCCCAATCAAGGGCGTCATAAATTTCTGCATATCTGGGGAACGAAAAATCTAAAGTTCCAAATTAGGTACAACCATCTCGATAAGTGGGCGTGGCACCTCCCGTACAAAGGCGTTACATAATCCTGTATATCTAGAGAACGGAAGGAGCCAAAGCTTCTAAACAAGTTACAAGCATCTTGGCTATCAATACAAAAGATTCGAAAAAATGTGGGCGAAATCGGAGAAGAGGGCGTGGAACATCTCGTACAAGGGAATTATATATTTTAGTTTTTTCGTGAACAGCGAAAGAAGTTTCCAAATTAAGTACAAGCATCTAGGGTATCAATACACAACATTTACTCCATTAATTCAAGAAATATGTTATAAAATCTTTTTTTAAAATTAGGTCACGGACATGAGTATTTCACATCTCAAAGTTAAATATAATGGACATAAAAATAGCAATTTTTTATAACTTCTTCATCAAAATGACTACATTAAGAAATCTTTTACACAAACGTCATTAATATTAGAGGAAAACACGAATATTAACACACATTAGCAAATAATCGCTTAATCAAAAACACTTTTTTAATGCATTTTAGCTTTTATGTTCTACATTAAAATGTTTTTGTTTTTACTTAGGTTTGCAGCAAATAAAACTAGAACAATTTTAATTTAAAATAAACAAGGAAATTCTTAATAACAACCCCACTTGGGTTTAACTATTTAATGGTTACCAACCAGCCAGCGCTTCGTTTCTGGTTATTAAAACATCAAACATGTTAAACATAATGGTTACATGATTGATTATTATTAAATTTTTGCTTTAAAAAAGCCACAACAACTGACCATCTGTCAGTCAATGAATAGACAAATAAACAAGAAACGGTAGTAGTCAGTGGCCAATGCAAGCGAACAATAAGTATTAAACAAACACGCAAGCCCAACTATTTAGCATAGACTTATTGAAACTAAATACGATTATACTGACTCTTTTCAAACATTATAATTCTACGTAATCAATGGAATACCTAAACGTCTTACAAAAGTGTTAAGTTTTGAATAATATATAAAAAAAAATTATGCTTTGAACACAGAAACTATATTAAGTAATAAATATGTAGTAATAGAAAAAACAAAATACGAAAAATTTATTATTATAATTATAAGCATAGTTATGAGTCTTTTAGTGAGTGTATTCATAAGGAAAAGTTTTTCAGACTTTTTGCTGGAAAAATAAGTTTATGTATATTACGAAAAATTCAATTTTATTTTATTATTCACCATTTTTTATTTTTCGAATTTATTCTATGAGCTAAATTTCAGTTATGTATTTTATAATGCTTTCTGTAATAGTTCTATTCCTTAAATTTTTAGGAATGACTTTATATATGTTTTTCTTTACAATTAATGACTTTATTGGGATCTTCAAGGCAATACTCGAAATACATACTATCATTGAGAAATTTTTATTAGTTACTAACATTAAGTTAATATCTCGTTTAATTTAATTGATTTGTGTGATAATTTTGTTTTTAGATTAAAAGTTTGAAAAGGAAAATTGTTAAAATTTCCATTCAACTATTTACTAAGAAAAACAAGTAACAGGAATATATTTAGTGTTACCGAATCTTTGAAACCCTCCACCAAGAACACAGAGGCCACACGACACAGAATACATATATTATGCTTTTATCAGTCTCTTTCTTCGAAAGCTGGCCTTTTTGCATTTCTTTTTGCACCAGCTTTTATGCCGCAATACAACGGCTACAAATTTATTAAATTGAGGTTTTTTGCAAAAATGTAATATGTAAAACTTTACTTTTGACTTGACCACAGCACAAGTAAATAATAAATAAAAGCCCTGGTAGGCTAGCTAGCGTAGGGAAAATCGGACCGATTTTTTTATATTCGCCAAAATGAAGGTATTTTTCTCATATTGCATTTTTAAAAATAAAAAATTTATTTTTTATAATGATCTAATTTATAAAAAATGGAACTCTAACGTCCACAAAGTTTTTTTGGAAAAAGATGAGTAAAAAGTTGAACTAATATTTTAATAATTTAACTTAAGCCACAATGACACGTTTGAGTGGAGAACAATCGCATACAATTAATTTTTCTGAAATTGTGAAATTAATATGTGAAATCATGAATTTAATATGTTTTGAAAAATGGATTTGGAACAGTTTTTGATAAAAATAGTAAAAGTGAAAAACTAAAAAGACGGATTGAATTTCCAAATTGATCGAAACTAGCACGGATTTTATTTGCTTTACCCAATGAAAATGCCGATACAGAGAGACTACCAAAAACCGAAACAAATTGAGCCACACAACTTTATGTTTGAATTCTATTATGAGATCATTTCCACAAAATAGTGGAAAAGGCTGCATTAATTTCGAATGCACTTATAGTTAATTTAGAAAATTCAGTTCAAAAGTAATACTTATATTAATTATAAGATAGCCTGTTGATTTTGCACCTGAATTAAATTAAAATAATCATTTAAAGATTTAGTTCAAAAGAACTATAGATACATATTTATTTTTAAAAAAACTCGTCTTTTTCATTGATTTTAATCAAAAGTTCATACAATTTTTGTCAAGTTTTATTACCTATTTTTGTTATTAAATCTTTACTGTACATATACGAATAAAATAATTTTTATTATAACAGTTGTTTTTTCTTTGATTTGAATGACTAAAACGCGTAGGGATTTGTGTATGGATAAACCGGATTTTTTTTAGTATGCGTAGGTATTTTTCAAAAAATCTTCTGGCAACAGTGGCTGGTAGTTAGCTAGTGCATTAGTGCCGGGGTTCGATTCCCACCAGAGACTCTGGTCTCCTGCAGACAAGCATAGAGCTTCGCGAGATTAGCATAGGGGGAAAAAAGTAAGTAAGTTTCCACTCTTGGAAGTGAAGTACCCTTTTAGAACTCATTATTAATTGTTAATGTAGATAAGGTACTCAAATTTACAACACCACAACTACAAACTGTTACCAGAAATTACGAGAATAAAAAAAGGCTAATCATTTTGCATTCAAACGAAAAACAACAACAACAAAAAAATATCAGCTGATTCATTAGTTTAAAATACACACAAAAATAACACTCACTCGTTGTAGTATAAAATCGTAATAAATATAACAGAGTTATAAACTCAACACAAAGAATGAAAACCGCTAAAATTACTAAATACATTTTTCTGCACAAAGCAAAACGTTTATTAAACTAATAATTTGGTTAAACGTGATTCGTTGTTCGTGGTTTGTATTAAGCGGGTAACTCTTGTACAATTCAAATGAGGAGCTTCCGAGATTTTTCAAAATAGCTAAACGACAGCAGGAAGGCACAATTTACGCGAATATATTGAAAACTCTTCTTAAGAAAAATAAATTAATGTTATATTCCTGTTTAGCAGCCCCAATTTTTAAAAAATCTATTTCTTTTGTGGCATAGTGTAATAATGTAGTTTTTATCTCGCAAAAAAAATCTTTTTTTTGAGTTGCGACGCTTTTAATGAAATAAGCGCCAAGCCATCAAAAAATCATAAGCCATTTTTATTTAGACAAATTTCCTTGCTGTTGGTACCGAAAAATTTAAAAGGGATGCATTAATTGTGCAGTGCTTTTAATTAGGTAATTTTTAGAATAAAAAAACTCAATTTTATCGATAACTTTAGCTATTCGTTAGTCAAAGATTTTTCTTATTTTTAGTTTTTTGTTACTAACAATGATTTAATATAAAAAAGATAATCTCCTATGTGCAAAGTCAGTGCAGTTATTAAATTTTGTAAGTTTTTTTTTATTAATATTGATGCGTTTTTTGTAACATACTCTTGTTTAGCCATCTTTAGCCACATTTTACTAAATATTTAGCCATTTGTAATAGTGAAGAGATGGTATCGCGGCTAAAGACTAAAAGTCGCAACTCAAAATTACCTCTTATTTCCAATATATATAGCACACTATAAAAAAAAATTGGCATTCTTTCATCTTAAAATGGTTTATTTACTTATGAGTTTAATTTGAAAATTACAACACACACTGCCTCTTCTGAATATTTGTAAATTTTGAGTTATGACCAGGGACCGTAACAGTTATTCCTTTTTTCATAAAAGTCTGATGATAACAGTTACTTTTTGATATTTTATTATTTTGAACAAAATTAACAGTTATTTTTTGATTTTTATTTTTTTGAACAAAAATAGCAGTTGTTTTTGATTTTTATTTTTTCGATTAAAAATAACAGTTATTTTATGATTTTTACTTTTTTGAACAATAATAACAGTTATTTTTTTATTTGTTCGATCAAAAATAACAGTTATTTTCTGAATTTTATTTTTTCGAGCAAAAAAAAAAAATTATTCTTTAAAGAAATATGCGTTTTATAATTATTTAGTTGATTTTAAATATTTATTTTAATGCGCATAAGGTATCCCAATGATGATCACACATTTAAATAAATATTTAAAGACAACTTAATAATTATAACACGTATATTTCTTTAAAGAATAATTTTAATTTTTGCTCGAAAAAATAAAAATCAAAAAATAATTGTTATTTTTGTTCAAGAAAATAAAAATAAGAAAATAACTGTTACTTTTGTCCAAACAAATAAAAATCAAAAAATAACTGTAATTTTTGATTGAAAAAATAAAAATTAAAACTTTAAAAAATCATAATATTTTATCAAAGAAAAGTTCATAAGGATCAATATGTTATACTTGAATCCGTTTGCCAGCATTTACTTCTATATGCTTTTTTTGTTTTAAAATTTCAAAATAACTGTTATTTTCGGTCCCTGGTTATGACTGTTTACAATTTAGTGTGCGATTAAATATATTATATAAAAGCAAATATCACCAAAACCTTATTCAAATTCTTAAACTTATATCTTGCCAGTGCCGAACGGAATTTCTCCTTGTCACGGTTCCCTTCCAGACCTGTGGGTGCTTAGAGCTCTTCTGATCGGGTAAGTGCTGCAGTATGGCTTCTCCTTAAGCGAGTGTGGCCACCACCATTTAAAATATTTTATGCAAGTGGATTTGAAACATTTTTAGATAATTTATTGAATATTTTGTGATCACTCATGAGTATGTACATTTTAAAAGTACGGACGGATGAAAATGGCTAACTCGATTAAGAATTATTTACATTATGGTGGGTGTCGTTAATGAAAATTTCTTGTTGCAATACGTGCAATGACAAACTATCATTAATATACTCTCATTAACCCCTCGTGTAAAAATTTCATTTTTCATTAAAGGTCTAAGTGTGCATATTCTTCATTCATGCAAAAAGTTTTGTGCATAAAAAAACTTGCCCTTTATGATTATTTATAATAATTTTATATTGCATATATTGACTACTCGCATGTATAACAAAAACAAACAAAGCACATATATAAATAATATTAACCTAGAAATGAGTGGGCATAAACATTAAAAAAAGATGTAACAACAATTTTATGGTTTTGGTTTCTGTTTGGCATGTGTTACCTTTTGCGGCATATTTTTTGCGTCAAGATATATAGTCTATGATGGTTACAGGTTTATTGACCTTTTTGCAACACAAAAAAAAAATAGAAACCACATTTTTTTTTATTGTTCTTTACGCATAAAAGCGATCTAAATGAATTTCACAATTCTCTTGGAAAAAGTCTTTGACTTCTAAGTCAGTTTTTGCAACCATTTCTTTCTCTTTTAATTGTTAAAGTTAAATATCATTGTTGTTCAAGTATTTTTATTATTTAATAATTTATTGTGAAAAAAATTTAATTAAGAAATTTTCAAAGAAACCTAATTAAATATGCAGACTTTATCTTGAGAGTAACTGTAAAAAAATCGAATAATAAAAATAATTAATAGAATTTTAATAATTAAGAAAATAACTAAGCAATCTGTTTTCATTCGATTTTATTTAAAAGCTGATTTAAAATTAATCAAGATGGCTAATCAAAACAATTTTAAGCAGCCTTAACAATTGAGAGGAATGGAGAAAATTTGGTACATACTGTTAGGAGCAGGTAATAAGAATTTACTACTTTTGTACTAATTATGTTACAAAATACCCCATAACCTTCACGTCTCGACAAATAAAAAGAGAAATTATCCGGATTTAACTTATGAAAAAAAAAAAAATGGCTTAGGGCACATTTTCATAGTCCGTTGTAGAAATCAGTATTTTTATATCAATATATTTTAGATTCTTGCTAAAACAAAGCCTTAGCACTGCATACTTCTACAAGTACTCTTTTGACAAAGACTTAGTACTACATATTTTTAACTTTCAAATTTCCCTTCCTGTAGCTCGTTTCTGTATTTCTCGCATTGCAAAATTTCTCACATTAAGTGTGAATCAAAAAATTCCATCGTTTCTCGATTTGTGAGAAAAAATTGTTTCTGTATTTGATTGCGAGAACAGACAACACAGATTCTGTTTTAACTGGAATACTTCCAGTAATTATGTGTCAAATGCAAGCGAAACGTCAACGAAAGAAATAGATATAATAAAAATAGGGCTGCCAGATTTGTCGATTTATCGTCATTTTGACGATTTTTTGTTCCAAAATTGGCAAAGTGCCGATTTGCTGATTTTTTCTGGTGAAGATATTATTGAGTCTTCGAAATAAAATAATTTTAATTAGTTTAGTATGATTATATATTCTGCATCACAAAAAAACGATATCTTTAAAAACATGGCAGCTTAAAAATTTATGGGCAAAATCAAAATTTCGAAGGAAAACTGTTAAATTTTTATTTCCTTAGATTATTTATTCTTTTGTTTATGTGATCAAAACATTAAACTATTACACCATTTTTAATCAATGCACTATAGGAAATTTTGGCCTTTTTTTTTTTGGCAAGTTCAATATGATTTTTTGTTACGCCTTTAAGCGATATTTTCAGGAAAAAAACAGTCTGAAATTTTAAATTGTTATCGGATTAAAGAGAAAAATAAAATAAATAATTTTATTTAAATAGACCTCAAGTTTAAGTATGTATGTATATATGTATAAGATATGTATTTAACCTAGAACTTTACCAATTTTTTTGATTATGTTTTAATAAAAATCGAACAAAATTTGTCAAAATTAATTTTAAATTGTCCGATTTTTTTAAACAAATTAGCCGATTTTTTTTTCTTTCTTGGGAAATTAACGATTTTTTCAAAAATTTATCTGGCAGCACTGCATAAAACGAAAGCAATGAAGGGCTTGAAAAAATTAAAATAACAAAATTTAACAATTGTGTTTTATTTATTTTCATCATTAAAATTCTTTCCCTTCAAATAAAAAAAAAATAATACACATACTTGCGTACATACATACATAATTTGTGCTCCATTTATTAAAATTTTATTTTTCTCGCATCAATTTTAAATGTAACTTATTTTGACAGTTCTTGTGAGAAACTTTTAGCAAAATATTAATACAGAAACACTTTTTCTCACATCCTTCCAATAAATGCTGGGAAATTATTTAAATGACAGATAATTCTCCCAAAGTAAATATACAGAAACACTTATGTGAGAAAAACCATTTTTTGTTTCATATTGCACTGTTTTTGTTATAATTCACTTGTTTCATGCGGGAAATTTTACGATGCGAGAGATACAGAAACGGGCTACTGAATGCGATATTAATATGCGTTAAATAACGTTTAGAAGTTCGAACGAAAAAAATAATTTAGGTTTTTGTCACTGTTTTTCAAAACAATATAAATTTATTTTTTAAGATAAAAATAGTTTCTCATTAAGAAAGATTTTTCGAGTTCATAGGAAACCCTCCACCTAAAGCCACGATTAGGTTAAGCAAAATTTTTTTTTAAGACAACTTTCCATTATTAAAAATTACATCATAAATGCTTATTAAATGACTAAAAAAATAATTTTATTAAAAGTTTTTTACGCTAATTATTTATTTAAAATTTTATTATACGAGCTTTTAGAAAAGCTTTAAAAAATCTTTTAGATTCTTTTTGACAACGGAGATAAAAAAATTGATTTGGGGATTTGGTTGGCGACTTTTTTTTATTAAAGTTATATATTTTCTGGTATTTTAATTTTTATTATATTTTATTATTAAGCAACAAAAACCATTTTTAAAAAAAAAATGTATGACTGGCAAGTCTTTCACTAAGCAATGCAGTTTTCATGTTGACTGCATTAAGTGAAGTCGGTACAAAAATGATTGAATCGATAAATCCTACTTAACATTAGATTCAATGCATTTTGGCTTCGATTTTGAAGAAGAAATTAAATCTTTAGATGGAGTGTTGTCATTAAAAATAAAGAAAATATATATTTAATATCTAAGCATGGTTCTTCCCAATATAATGGTTTTTACACAATAGCTCCGATAGCATATGAACTAGAAAAACAATATTTCTTATATAAAAGAATTATTAAATATTGTAAATGCACAAAATCGGCCATTAACTTAAGCTCTACAAGTGAAGGGTATATAAGATTCGATACGGCTAAATAAAGTAAAGTCTAAATTCTATTCAAAATACTTCATTCCTCAAAATTTTAAAAAACTTTTTTGTTTACTAATGGCCAATTTCACCAAGTTCAGTTTAAATTAACTATCACTATAACTGTCGAAGAACATATTGGAAACTGGTAGTTATGGAATTAGTTAATTAATTATAACTTCACTTGGTTTGTTTGGCCGTAAATATGATTTTACATGTATTGTTTTTGTTCTCTCTGCTTCTGTTAGATGAACTGACAATTATTTAATGTACTGTCACTTCCTGTGCCAACATTTTGCACCCACTATTAATAAGTAATCTTTTAAAGGCACCAAAAAAGCTTCACATAATGATGTTTAAATTTTTTTGTTTATTTGCTTGTCATTGTTTTAACGTTTTTCAAATCTTAATTACAAAATCCTTCAAAGAAAGCAGTCACAAACAGATACAATTTTTTATTATGACAATTAAACAGATAACATTGAGAGGCCGATAATCTAGTTGGCTGAATGACTGTCCTTGTGTTTATTTTTTTCAAAGTTGAAGTTTTTTTGCTTTACAATTTTATTTAAGTCTGTTTTTGGTTAAGACAAGGTAATATTTCTTAACTTGAAGAAGTCTAACACAAAAGTTACTTGTCACACTCACTTCAATAACTTCAAAAACATGTCAAAGATAAAACCAAAGTAAATAAAGTAGTGCCAATGACTTGAAAACCCTTAATAAAGAAGCAGAAACAATTTGCCACAAAAAAAAAAATACATTGGACTAATGAGATTTGCGTGTTTGAAGTGTGTAAGAAATAAAATACAATAAATTTTTTTACATGTAAGTAAATAAATGAATGGTAAATTTTATTGGGTTTTATAACTGTGAAGTGTTAATTTTCTTTTGCGGTTAAAAATTATGGTTTTTTCTTTCTCTTAGATTTATATAAAATCTTCTTAATGTTATTTCAGTTTCAAGTCTTCTGGAATGAAACACAAAGGTTTAAGGTCTATACATCATCACGTAATGAATATTGGGCGTTTTATTGGTTTTAATATAATTGTATAATTATTAACAAAAATGTTATACTGTTTCTTATTCTGATACAAATATTTTCTTTATTATTGGGTTACATTAAATAAATGCTGAAGCCAAAGAGTGATTGGAAAGAAGAAAATAAATAATAAGTGCTATTACTCGATAATGATATTCATATGTCATACACAAGAAAATCGTTCTAAATTCGTATCAGCAACCAAACATAATATAGTATTTTATTGAATTTGGCTCAAATAAAACATGAAAAATTCTGGTTATTTGAGCAAAAGCAAAGAGTCGAAAAATGCATATAAAAAACGCTGCTTTAATGTAATCACAATTGGATTTTGTGCGATAAATTGATCTCTTCAATTAACTCGAAAGCATTTTGAAAAATATTTCTTATGCCTAAAAGTAGACTTTGGATTAGAGTGTATAGCAGTGATAGTGTAATAATTAGTAGGTACAAGAATGTTCAAGAAACCACTAAAATTAAGATAAGGTATTAATACAGCCTGACACATAAATATCAGATTATTTTTTGTTAATCATCATTTGTTCCGCTTTTTGCTTAGAAAATTGGATAAAAATTCTAAACTAAATAACTTTTTACTATTAAGATTGTTATTGTAAATAAGTGTGTTTATTTGTTCTTATTGCAACTAAAAGAACTCAGAGGTTTCCTATAAATAAATGGAACGAACACGCAATGATTTGTATAATGTTAAAACATTACTTGTTAGTAAGTTCGGGTAATAAAAACATCAAACATTTAGAACTTATCACTAGCAATTCTAAAGTTAAGTTGTGTAATTTTGGACTTTAATGAGTCTATTTATTAATGATGTGCTAATAATCCCAATTTATGATAAAAAACACTGAAATTAATTGATGTGGGAAAGCTAGTTTCTATGCGCATTTCGCTGGTTGCTTAGGCCAGCTCGTCAGGAAACTTTTTCCAAATACTTTAGAAAAGCTAAAAATATTATACAAGTAAGACCATAAAGTGAATAAGAATTTTAAACACTCAGCTCTACTTGTAACAATATCAAAGCTTCAACAAAGACACAACAATAAATAGTGAATTTTTTCCTTTCTTACATTCCCCTACAATTGGCTGGGTTTTTTCCAACACGAATTGTAGTTGTAAGAGGATAGAAAAAAACAAAATTAAAAAAAACAAGTTGCTAAATAAAGCAGCTTGCCATTTCAGTTTTTTATTTGCCGGGCACATGCAAATTTATTATCAAAAATTATTTTCGGGAATGAAATATTTATTAATTAATTCATTTATTAATGATGTGCTAATAATCCCAATTTATGATAAAAAACACTGAAAATTATTGTTGTGGGAAAGCTAGTTTCTATGCGCATTTCGCTGGTTGCTTAGGCCAGCTCGTCAGGAAACTTTTTCCAAATACTTTAGAAAAGCTAAAAATATTATACAAGTAAGACCATAAAGTGAATAAGAATTTTAAACACTCAGCTCTACTTGTAACAATATCAAAGCTTCAACAAAGACACAACAATATATAGTGAATTTTTTTTCTTTCTTACATTCCCCTGAGTTTAGTTGTAAATCATCATAGAGCCATTTAATTCGGTATAAATCTTTCTCTTAATTGAATTCGATAATTTCTTATTCTATCTATACACAAAATTAAATTTTATTATAGCACACAATTTAGAAACACAATTTTTCGCTAACTGTTCCCTAATCTTAGTGTACTTTAACTCAACTGTAAATCTATTCAAGCTATATACCAACTCTGCTACAAATCTAAGATAACTAAACCTTTAATTCTTCTGTAAATATACTTTAACACTTATCTACTCAACATTACTCTACTCCTATTCAACCCTTATTCTACTCTTGTCTATCTTTACTTTAACTCTTATCTAGCTGTACTCTAAGTCTACTCTAACTATACTCTAATTATACTCTTAATCCGGTTCAACTCTACGATAACTAAGCTCTGAATTTTTCTCTACCTCTACAGTTTTAACTCTTCTGTAACACTACTCTACTCTTATCTACTTTACTCTACCCTCCTCTTCTTCTCACTACATCTACTCTAATTTTACTCTAACTCTACTGTATTCCAAATCTACTCTAACTCTACTCTAACTCTACTCCTATTCAACCTCCAACTCTAATATAACTTTACGTTAACTGTAATCTCGCTCTAGTCCAACTCTACTCTTACTCTACTGCAACTCTAATCTAATTCGAATCTAACTCTACTCTAACTTTACTCTAACTCTACTCTAACTCTACTCTAACTCTACTCTAACTCTACTCTAACTCTACTCTAACTCTACTCTAACTCTACTCTAACTCTACTCTAACTCTACTCTAACTCTACTCTAACTCTACTCTAACTCTACTCTAACTCTACTCTAACTCTACTCTAACTCTACTCTAACTCTACTCTAACTCTACTCTAACTCTACTCTAACTCTACTCTAACTCTACTCTAACTCTACTCTAACTCTACTCTAACTTTACTCTAACTCTACTCTAACTCTACTCTAACTCTACTCTAACTCTACTCTAACTCTACTCTAACTCTACTCTAACTCTACTCTAACTCTACTCTAACTCTACTCTAACTCTACTCTAACTCTACTCTAACTCTACTCTAACTCTACTCTAACTCTACTCTAACTCTACTCTAACTCTACTCTAACTCTACTCTAACTCTACTCTAACTCTACTCTAACTCTCCTCTAACTCTACTCTAACTCTACTCTAACTCTACTCTAACTCTACTCTAACTCTACTCAAACTCTACTCTAACTCTAACTCTACTCTAACTCTACTCTAACTCTACTCTAACTCTAATCTAACTCTACTCAAACTCTACTCTAACTCTAACTCTAACTCTAACTATACTCTAACTCTACTCTAACTCTACTCTAACTCTACTCTAACTCTACTCTACTCTAACTCTACTCATACCCTACTCTAACTCTACTCTAACTCTACTCTAACTCTACTCTAACTCTACTCTAACTCTACTCTAACTCTACTCTAACTCTACTCTAACTCTACTCTAACTCTACTCTAACTCTACTCTAACTCTACTCTAACTCTACTCTAACTCTACTCTAACTCTACTCTAACTCTACTCTAACTCTACTCTAACTCTACTCTAACTCTACTCTAACTCTACTCTAACTCTACTCTAACTCTACTCTAACTCTACTCTAACTCTACTCTAACTCTACTCTAACTCTACTCTAACTCTACTCTAACTCTACTCTAACTCTACTCTAACTCTACTCTAACTCTACTCTAACTCTACTCTAACTCTACTCTAACTCTACTCTAACTCTACTCTAACTCTACTCTAACTCTACTCTTACTCAACTCTAACTCTACTCTAACTCTACTCTAACTCTACTCTAACTCTACTCTAACTCTACTCTAGCTCTACTCTAACTGTACTCTAACTCTACTCTAACTCTACTCTAACTCTCCTCTAACTCTACTCTAAATCTACTCTAACTCTACTCTAACTCTACCCAAACTCTACTCTCACTCTACTCTAACTCTATTCTAACTCTACTCTACTATACTCTAACTCTAACTCTACTCTAACTCTACTCAAACTCTACTCTAACTCTAACTCTACTCTAACTCTAATCTAACTCTACTCTAACTCTACTCTAACTCTACTCTAACTCTACTCTAACTCTACTCTAACTCTAACTCTACTCTAACTCTAACTCTAACTCTAACTCTAACTCTAACTCTAACTCTAACTCTAACTCTAACTCTACTCTAACTCTACTCTAACTCTACTCTAACTCTACTCTAACTCTACTCTAACTTTACTCTAACTCTACTCTAACTCTACTCTAACTCTACTCTAACTTTACTCTAACTCTACTCTAACTCTACTCTAACTCTGCTCTTACTCAACTCTAACTCTACTCTAACTCTACTCTAACTCTACTCTAACTCTACTCTAACTCTACTCTAGCTCTACTCTAACTGTACTCTAACTCTACTCTAACTCTCCTCTAACTCTACTCTAAATCTACTCTAACTCTACTCTAACTCTACTCAAACTCTACTCTCACTCTACTCTAACTCTATTCTAACTCTACTCTACTATACTCTAACTCTAACTCTACTCTAACTCTACTCAAACTCTACTCTAACTCTAACTCTACTCTAACTCTAATCTAACTCTACTCTAACTCTACTCTAACTCTACTCTAACTCTACTCTAACTCTACTCTAACTCTACTCTAACTCTACTCTAACTCTACTCTAACTCTACTCTAACTCTACTCTAACTCTAACTCTACTCTAACTCTAACTCTAACTCTAACTCTAACTCTAACTCTAACTCTAACTCTAACTCTAACTCTAACTCTAACTCTAACTCTAACTCTAACTCTAACTCTAACTCTAACTCTAACTCTAACTCTAACTCTAACTCTAACTCTAACTCTAACTCTAACTCTAACTCTAACTCTAACTCTAACTCTAACTCTACTCTAACTCTACTCTAACTCTACTCTAACTCTACTCTAACTCTACTCTAACTTTACTCTAACTCTACTCTAACTCTACCCTAACTCTACTCTAACTTTACTCTAACCTTTACCTTAAATTTACTTACAGAAATCATGTACTCATATTGAAATCAGGTGAAATCTTAACTAACAGTAGTTAAACTTTAATCTTACTCAAATAAAATTCTACATTAACTTCTTTGCTTTAGTTTACGAGACAAACACGTAGATTCATAATTACTGCTTAAAAAAAAACAATTCATTCTACACAAAACAAAATTAATGGCGTCTTAAGAGTATCTCTACAGAATTTAAAATTAACGCAATCTATGCAAAAAAATCTTTTGATTTCTTTTAAGTGTTTAACAACTTTGTTTCTCCAAACACTGCATTTTTACACACCTTGTTTTATGAACATGCACATTTCTTTTTGAACTTTTTTCTCTTTTACAATCTTTTATGCAGTTTTTACACAAATACCTTTTGTTATTGTTATTTTACGTTTTATTGTGAGTTTTTATTGCCTTTTGTATCTCATTTGTATCTTTTTATCTTGAGGTCCAACCGATTACATCACACATCATGCACAATTAACCGTTTGTTGTCTTTTGTGGCGCTGTCGTTGTTGGTGTATTCTGGTTGATGGCTTAAGATGATGATAATGATGATTTGTTGTAAAGATTATCATTGTGTCATTATCATCGCCATGGTCATCGTCATCTTTATTTTTTTGTTTTTATAAGATTTTCTGTCAATTATAATTAAAGTGTTGATTCTTTCAAGTAAACATTTGTATTGACTTTGGTTGTCTGGCTGCCTGTTTCCAATATAGTTGACACAATTATGAGTTTTGACCACAGTTAATGGGCCATTTTTTAGTGATAAGGGTTTTTGTGATGTGGTAAATTTTTAATGATTTTATTCTGGTTAGACGGTTGCATTAATACTTAAAATTGTGGTTATTTTGAAATACTCGATTACAACTTTTATGAGAAAAAACAAAGTGAAGACATTTTTCTGTCCCTGAATAAGATGAAAATAAGTGAAAATGATTTTATAAAAATGCTGTACAACTTAAATTTTTTAATAAATAAGAAAAAAAAAAAAATGGCAGGATATTAAGAATTTTTGCTTCATTAATTATAAGGATTTGACAGGGTTGTACCGCTTAATCTTAATGTCCTCTTTTGTAATAAAAGTTTCAGCCCTTTTTTCTTGCAAATATGGCGGTTTATCTAACAAATGCTTCAAATTAACACCCAAGATAATTTGTTCAATTTTGTGCCTCCGGTTCTTAACAAGATTGACAAGCCGACGACCATTTCTGACCAGTATTCCAAGAATACTACAACAGCCCAGGACAACAAATTAACTGACAGACAGAAAAGAAAACAGTGGAAATGAAGAGGAAAACCAAAGACGAAGTAAAAAAATTAACAAATTAGATGTAACACTTGAGGCAGAACTTTACGATATTTATGCTTAACTATTTTTAAAACTGACTTTAATAAAATGTTATGCTTGAACAAAAACTAAAACTACAAAACTATCTAAGGCCATTTTAGCTAATTTTTCTTCTGTTTAACCGAACACTGTTTCCAAATTGAAAAACTGTTTTATAAGCAAAACTTGCTCAATAAAAAAAGTTTATTTCACGTAGTTTCTTAATGAATTACATTTTGTGAAAATCTAAAGTAATCGTTACATAACGTGTTTTATGACTTCCCGGGCAAAAAAAAGTTAAAGTGTAGTTATTTTTTAGCTAATCTGATTTTGTATGCATTTGATTAAAAAAAACAGTTAGGCTTTTTAAATAATTTTATATGCAATTTTTCTAAGTTTAAATTGTTTCCGTGAACTCTTAGGAAAATGTTTTTGTCCAGATTTTAAAGGTGAAGTCGAAATTACGAAAAATTTTCTTCTCAGAAAGGGGCGTAACCTATGCAAGTATATCTTTTATGTCCCATTGTGTTTCCCCCGGGGAAGAAATATTTTTTTTGTGGCGTAACGCTCTCGGAGACTTTAAATAGCAGCTGACGCGAACCAGTAGCCCCTGGGATTTATAAATCGTGGATAATTTTGGTGAAGCCCCTTCGGGGATCAAGGGGTGTATATCGTTTAAACCCAAATTTCGGGGCAGAAAAACTTAAAAATGCCGGGTTAGAGGTAGACTGTTTGCCGTAATATATAATGAAGATCGGCTAGCTTACGGATGATCCTGTATGCTATACAACAGAATCCACTTTGCTGTATAGGTTAGATGGCTCCAGCTCATAAGCCAAGGGTATGTGCAAAGTCTTGATAAACCTATATCTATCTATCTATATATATAAAAATGAATTATGTATGTTTGTCGCTTTATAGACTCCGAAACTACTGAACCGATTTTCCTGAAATTTTTACAGTAACATCACGGGAGCCCTAAAAATAAAATGGGCTACTTATTTTTTCGATAGGGGCAGGGGAATTGGTACCCCCCATAGGATGCCAAAACCGATTTTCCTGAAATTTTTACAGTAACATCACGTGAGCCCTAAAAATAAAATAGGCTACTTATTTTTTCGATAGGGGCAGGGGAATTGGTACCCCCCATAGGATGCCAATATTAATTATCGCATATCTTAAGAGCCGCTGCACGCATTTTGCTGAACTTTTTGTAGTAGGATCTTCTGAGCCCCGGAATTGAAATAAAATAGCAGCGGGGGTATAGGAATACCCCATAGGACGCCAATGTTTAACATCGCATATCTTAAGAACTGTAATAGTGAGAATGTTCAAACTTTCTAAAAGTCACTCTTATGGTATACTACACTTTTGAAAATAAAAATAAAGCGGGTAGGCGCAGGGGGGAAATACCTCCCATAGGACGCATACATTAAATATCGCTCAACTGAAGAACTATTAAAGGGAGAGTCTTCAAACGTGGTTAAAGCTACTATTATAGTAAACTATAAATTTCAATATAAAAATGTGCGGGGTCAGTGTAGCGAAGCGCACCGGGTTAAGCTAGTATATATATAAAAGTGAATGTATGTTTGTATATATATAGATATATATATTTGTGCCTTATAGGAGGCCAAACCACTTAACCGATCAACTTGAAATTTTCACAGAATATAAGAACTGTTACCCTGGAAGAGACATTAGGCTATATAAAGTTGAGATTGGGCAAATGGGCGATGCCACGCCCATACAACCCAAAATTTAAAATCGTTATATCTTAGGCACTTTTTGGCATAGGATGATGATATTTAGTACATATGGTGTTAGTATGAATATAAATAAGCTCCGTAAAAAAAGAGGGCGGAGCCACGCCCCTTAATTGAAAAAGTAAATACCACCATATCTAATACACTACTGAACCGATCGTCATCAAATTTCCACAGAAGGCGACTGCCTTGAGTTACTGTGGTTGGAAAAAGGGGCGGTTCCACTCCCATACAACCCAAAATATAAAATCCTCATATCTTAGCCACTATTTGGCGTAGGATGATGATATTTGGTATATATGGTATTGTTATGAATAGAAATACGTTGCATGAAAAAGTGGGAGGGGCCACGCCCCTTTATGTCGATTATATCTAATTAACTACTGCTCCGATCGTCAACTAATTCTCACTAGGCTATGAAAAGTTGTGGTTGGACAAAGGGGCGGTGGCACGCCTACGATTACAGTTTCCTGTTCGATTATCGTTTGCGATGACTATAAACAAAGCCCAAGGGTAATATCTACAAGTTTGTTGCTTGAATTTAGCAAATCCATGTTTCTCGCATGGACAGCTTTATGTTGCATGCTCGGGTGTTGGAAAACCAACTGATTTATATGTTTATGCTCCAGATGGAAAAACTAAAAACATTGTGTATCCTAAAGCATTGCAATAATTAATAAATAAATTAATAAAAAAAAATTTTTGTTTATATATATATATATTAGGCCGGGTCGATCTGTGGGGAGCCAAAAAAATCGCCCATGGCTCAGTGAAAATCGTATTCTAGGGATCAAAATAAGAAACTTTGCCGAAGGAACCATACCTCTAAATCGAATTCTACTACCCCCCAAACTGTTGTCTTTTTCCCGTAGGGTCAAGTTTTGAAAAATCCCACTTTGACCCATTTAGAGTGCCCCAATCGAGTCCAAATGTATGACCGACCCCCACTAACTTTGGAGGGCCGATCCACCCATGCCAGTGGCACACCCCCTGGAACTCCCCTGGGGGGTTCCCCATACAAACATTTCAAAAAATCACAATTTTTGGCACTTTATTTTATTATTTTTTATTTATTTTTATTATTTTATTTATTTTTTTCTCTTTAGAAATTTATTTAGAAGGAAGATATGTAAATGAAAAAATTAATTTAACTTAGTAATAGAAAAGAAAATAAAAAACTTACTGTTTGAAGTCTTTTTTGCTTTCAAGTCTGGGCAATTTCGCACGGCTCTCTAATGTCGTCGCCATAACAGCCTCTACATTTTCCAGTATAACTCGTTTGGAAACGTTAGCTAGCAATTGAACGTGCCGTTCTGTTCCTTGTATGTGCGATGGAATTTTTGGATCATTAAACAGTGGATCATCTTGATTTAAATATTCTTTGAAAGTATCGTATGGAATGCTTCGCGTGAATGGTGGTTCAAATACGTCATTTATGTCATTCATATTGATCATTTCCGTGTAACTTGTGCAATAAAAGTTTATATCTGGTTTTTTATAAGCTCTAAGTCCCGTTGGGTCGTCAACATGTTGATCGTGCATAAACTCTTTGAGGCGTTCGGGAACCAAACCGCATGCACATGGAGCTGCATTCAAATCGCATTTACATGTTCCAATGAAAAAAATTGCTTCCAGAGATTTTACATACTCTGTAAATTGTTGGGGTTTGTTTCTTCTCTTGATTTGCTCTTGATATTTGTCAAGCAATCTATGCAATTTATTACATACACTTTTTTTCAGCATTATTTCCATACCAAGTTTTTCCCAAATTCCAATCAACTTATCTTGTACTTGAATAGTGAATGCTTTATAGGACAACTTTTTTTGTTCGCTCAAGTAAAAATAATATTTCAAGATATCCAGATGGGTTGGTAAATTAAGACCAGTCAAATCAGTAGACACACCAAAAACCGTAACATCATGCCTGGGTATATGACTCATTGGGGTTTCGGTAGTTGTTGATGTTGTTATTGCTTCATCTTGCGGTGTAGAGGATGGTGGATTCATTGTAAACTTTTTGATTTGGAAAGATTTTTTTTTAAATATTTTTTATCTGAAATTAGCACTTACACTTCGAGTTCTTCACAATGACTTAATGAATTCACAAAAACTGTTGCGTTATATATGGTCTACGAGACGAGGCAATAAGAATGAAATGGTAATTTCAATTCTACCTGTAACCGATTTTGTTGTCAAAACTGCTCATAAAGTACTTAAATGTAAATTAAACGTTAATCTGACTACAAATTCTGTTAAGCAAGTGCGCCTTTTATTACTTCTGGAAAATCCTTTATGATAATGTTATGCTCAATTCTACCTGTAACCGATTTTGCTTACGTAAGTTTACGACATGCAGCTGTGTCTTGTTGTGTCTTAAAAAACCCACACAACCTATTTTACGACCTGCAACAGAACGACACGTTCAATTGCTAGCTAGCGTTTCCAAACGAGTTATACCGGAAAATGTAGAGGCTGTTATGGCGACGACATTAGAGAGCCGTGCGAAATTGCCCAGACTTAAAAGCAAAAAAGACTTCAAACAGTAATTTTTTTATTTTCTTTTCTATTACTAAGTTAAATTAATTTTTTCATTTACATATGTTCCTTCTAAATAAATTTCTAAAGAGAAAAAAATAAATAAAATAATAAAAATAAATATAAAATAATAAAATAAAGTGCCAAAAATTGTGATTTTTTGAAATATTTGTATGGGGAACCCCCCAGGGGAGTTCCAGGGGGAGTGCCACTGGCATGGGTGGATCGGCCCTCCAAAGTTAGTGGGGGTCGGTCATACATTTGGACTCGATTTGGGCACTCTAAATGGGTCAAAGTGGGATTTTTCAAAACTTGACCCTACGGGAAAAAGACAACAGTTTGGGGGGTAGTAGAATTCGTTTTAAAGGTATGGTTCCTTCGGCAAAGTTTCTTATTTTGATCCCTAGAATACGATTTTCACTGAGCCATGGGCGATTATTAAATCGACCCGCCCTAATATATATATATATACTTTTTGTTTCATTTTATAACGGTTGGGGAGCGAAGCACACCGGGTTAAGCTAGTATATATTAAAATTGCCATCTGATGTTGGTTTTTCTTACATAGGGGCATTTGTAAACGTATTATTTTCACCCATTGTTGGGAGGTTAGGCCTCATGCATTTTTAAAAAGGTCTGTCACAATATTGAATAGGTGGCACCGATAAGAAACAATGCGGTCATAAGTAGTTTTCTCGTGGAATTAGCCAAAATGCCCGTAATTTCTACAAAAACGAATTTTTCATAATTTTAACTGGTATGTCTTACCTACTCGTTAAACAGTAGTGCATTTTACACCATCGATTTTTGACAGTTAATTTAAAAAAATTAATGAAAATACAAATGTTGCCCTGCTTTAAAAGAAAACTTAAAGGAAAAAAACACGTTGGCAAAATTAACGTTGAAATTACCAAAATAGTTTTACCGGATAGGTAAAGATAACTGTTAGGTATGAACACGACCAGATATCTCTTTGTAGAAATTACGGGCATAAATTATCGGATATGCCTGGAGCATCTTACTCACTTAAACGGCAAAGTATTTTACCAAATGATATAATTACTCTTCGCCACAAATCCTTTTTGATTTGATAGCTTAAGGTATATTTGCTATGTTTATTGTTGAAAATTTTAAGAATACAAATGTCTCTGTTTTAAAAAGTAAAATCATTTTTTTGAATTACAGTTTCACTTGCAAATGGTGTAAATGGTTTTTCATATCTTACAACATAAAGATTGCTACCGGCTTTTTAAGATATATTTTTTTTATTTCCACATAAATATTTCTATCTATCTGTCTTTCCTTGCGTATATTTCATTTCACAATGTCAATGAGAGTGTGAGTGAATGGCATTGTTTGAAGCGTAAAAAATGCTTTAGAACACACACCAACCAGCAAATAAATAAATAGTAAAAAAAAAGCAGATATATTAAAAAATATATGTATATACATAACACACCTAGTTACAACTGATGCATGTTATAGAGCATTTGTTATGCTTCTATACATCTGTTACTTCTTTAACATGTTTTTTTGTATACCGACAAACTCTGGCTTACACATGAAAGCACTTTGAAAAGAAACACTCATTCGCATACTCAATCCCATTAGAAGAAGCTCATGCATTACGATGAGTACAATAATGTCTTGATGGGCATGCAGTCCGTCAAACATTCAGTCACAAAGAAACCAGAAAATAACCTGAAAGGTTGTAAACATAATCTAACGCCTCCCAAACAGCAACCAACAAGTGGTTCGTTGGACGGTTGGTTGCAAGTGAGTGAAGAAGCGTGTTGCTTGTTGTTTAAAAATTGGAAATTTACAAAGAAAATAGAAAAAAAATATTGTGTAAAAACCCTAAGAAGTGCAAGAAGTTAAACGTAAAGAATCATCTATAAAAGGCAAGCAGCACGAGTAGAGTTAAGTAACGAAAAAACGACAAGACACGGTTTGACAAGGTACATAATTAAGTTAAACGCTTGATTAGACCATTGATAACAATCAATCAACAGTGCTGGAGGAAGACAATGAAAGTGACATAAATATACTTAAGGGCATTTAATTTTTAACATTAAAGATAAAATTCTTTCCAAAACAAATTAAGCATAATGTGTTAGAATCCTTAACAATTTTATTATTATAAGATTTTGTTATACTCGTAGCAAAACTTAATCAGTATTTTATTGATAAAATTTTTTTGTTAAATAGTAAAGGCAAAAATAATCTAAATAATTAATTTTTTTCTTTTTTTTTCAGAATGATGCAGTAAGTAAATTTGTTATATATCCAAAATTTATTGTATGTAAAACTACTAGTAATACCGGAAAACAATACATAAGCCAAAGCATTAACTTACGCGGATACATCGCTACAAGATCGTTATCCAAGGTGGAAGTAATATTTAATAGGTCTATAGACAATCTACGCAGATGAAGGTAATTTTTAAACATTCTTACAGCTCTTTGGAAATGCTAGCTTAAACCTTACATGGTATCCATGGGTCAAAATTGCCCAAAACAGGTTTTATTTGTTATTATTTTATGTTTTTGGAATTTATGTACAATTATTTTTCTATTAAATAGTTTCCCCCATATTTATAAAAAATATTATTGATTAATAAAAGGTTTATTAAACAAATTTTCATAGAAAATTCGTTTCATAAACCTGCAATAAACCTAAAATATTTTTATGAATATGGCCGTAAATATATATATAAAAATATATATTACATATTTAATTTCAAGGCTTTTTCTTAATGTCTGTACCAAAAAAGCTACGCATTTTGGAAATATAGTTCAAAATGTCCCAACAATATTAAGTCAGTATAAAATATGTAAACAATTAATAGCATGCAATAAATTTATGTAGAAATCATTCCAAAACTTGCATTAAATGTAAAAAATAAGCAGAATTATTAAATGTATAATGAGCTTTCGAAACTGGGCAAAATTGACCCAGAAATACCACATACATTTAATTTTTTTAGCACAGGATAATGGTCAGTGCCAAAACTCTAATTGTGAATTTTTTTTATTCATTTTGAGGCGATCGAAATTTTGAGACTATATAAACAACGATATAAGGAGCCGGCAACACAGATACATGACAGGGATTTTTCTGCTAAGTCCCAATTTACATTAAACGATTTTTGTGGTTTCGATTCTTACCTTATAGGTAAGAGGGGAGAGAAGAATGGAAAGAGGTAGACAAGCGAGTGTACTCTTCGGTTCATTTTCTTCATTCATTCGTAGTGTCAAAATATATGTATACACAAGAAGTTGTAACGACAAAAATCGTACAATGTAAAATGGGACTTATCCGGTGCAATGTGTATAAAGTAACTGCCTGTTTGTAGAACGCGAGCGCAAAAGTGACTCGTTTAACTTACACTAAAAACAAACACAAATTTTAAAATTTTCTACAAACAGGGTTTAAGACAGAAAAGAACTTTACTTCTATTACGCTCAATCAAATGAAATTTAATATCATCGACTAATGGGCAGCGTATTCCAGACTGCAATAGATGTACGTAAAGAGTGTGGTATTAAATTTGTTATTTAATGTTTTTCAAAAAATTTGTTTAAGTAGTGCTTTTCGCAGTATGCGGCATGTCGCACAGAAAAATGTCATGGAACAAAAGATAGGAAGATATCGATACGCTTGCTTGGAAACAATGTCGAATGAAATGCAACAAGCAACAATTTTATATTCCTCATTAATATGTGGCGTAAGCATTTTTGAAATTAAATAGTTAAATTTGAATTTAAGACTTAAAATATAAACTGAAGATTGTGCCTTGCAACAAAAAACATATCGTCTAAACGTATACAAGCTTGCGAAGAAAGAAAATACGAACATTGTTGCAGGGTTATATCGCATAATCTGAAACACGTGTAAATGACGGCGGGAATTGTTATCGTGGCAAATAGCAGTTCTTTATAAGGTGGCATATTATGAACTTAATTTGTCAATTTCTTAATTTAAGCCGATTAACTGTTATCGGATAAATTATCATAGTGTGCTGAGACACGTGTTGCCGAATTCTCTGTTATTATATGAAGATGGGACAACCAGTTTTCTTGGAATCTTTTTTGAGGCTCTGTTCTGTTATTTAAAAACTGTTATAACTTTCCTTTTATACTGCTGTTTTTGAACTGTTTAATTAAAAGAATACAAATCAAAATAAAACTTACAAAAATTGACATAAGAAATAAATAAATTGTCGACTGGTAAAATATTTTTTCAATGACATTGCTGTTTCAATCTCTGTTAACGGTTGAATATATCGAACAATGATGGAAAACTTCATAAGACCCACTGTGGAAAATCCTGCAATCTTGTTGCTTCAACAATATGGAGCCACAGCACATACTGCAACGGCTTTGTTAAGGGAGATATTTGGCGAACGTATTATTTCACGTAGAACTGATTTTAACTGGCCTTTGAGATTATTTGAAAGAAAAAGTGTACATGTGTTAACCCTCGTCGAGCGGTATAATTTTACAACGTTAAATGGCGTACAATTGAACCTTAATATAAATATGCACTAACCTGTGTAAATATAGAATTTTTTTAAAAGCTAATTACACAATTTTATGGCTAACATTTTAATTCCTACAACAGCAGCTACAAATCTAAACTAATTTATAATTGATTTTATATTTTATAGCACATCTATTCAATACCTATTTGAACACTTTAAATTCAAATGTAGAAACTAAACGTAGATATTACCTAATGAAAACAGCATTTATGTATTGATGGAAATTTACAGCGGAATACTACTACGGAATAATACTCAAGCAATACACTAAGTTTGTATTGATCTACAATTAAATATGCAAAACGGGGAATTCCCAAAAAGACAGTCTAGGAACGTATATATTTCCTTCGAAGTATATGTAAGCAGAACCAGAAAATAAACCGTAAATACAATATGGCAGTCGTGGAGCCTTAGCAATTGCTGGAAGGTGCTATACTTGCCAATGTAACCACGAATACAATACTAAACCAGAAAAGCATGTATGGTCTGTACTAATCCTGCCTGTAATGAATACTGACTAAAAGATACAAGATGTGTTTCATGTAAAAATCTGAATGTATGTTCAGACCTAACAAATATTTGATGAAAAAATCAAAAAAGCATGACCAATAAATTGATCCTTCTTTAGCTTTATTTTTAACAATTTCTATTGATTTAAAAAGCTTTTTTGTAAGAAGATAATTGTATAATGTAACTCTAAACTGCTACATGATGTTTGGTCTAGCAAACGTTTTGCAAAAGCAAATCAGTTTTTTAATAAAACTATTGGTTACATGTAAGACGTCAAATATTAAATAGGTCTAAACATAGCTTAAATAAATATATCAAAAAAGTTGTTTTTGGGAATACATAATTTTTCATTTAAAGATTTTGTTTGTTATGTTTTTTCCCTATTTTTATAATTGATAAAAAAAATACTGAAATTTATTGTTGGAGGATATGCTGTTCCTATGCGAATTTCACTGGCTGCTTTGGCCAGATCATCAGGAAACGTTCTCCTAAATAATTTTAGAAAATCCAAAGCAATCAGCAAACAAGACTACAGACGGAATGAGAATTACATACACTCAAAAAGTCTTATCTGCAACGATATCAAAGCTTAAACAAAATACCAACAATAAAACAGAGCGTTTATCTTTTCTTACATTCCCCACTACAATTAGTTAAAATCCTCCCAACGTTAATTGTAGTTGTAAGTGGGTTAAGTAAATTAAGTAAATATTTATTTTAATTAATTTTTATATTTGCACCTTCTTTGCTACTTCTTAAATTTAAAAATCTACATTGTCAATTCGTTTTATTTTTTTTTCTTGGGTTATCTTCAAATAAAATTAGCGAAGGTACAATTGTACCCATACAGCATCGTAAGGGTGTTAAATGTTAAGAAATGTACTATGTATTATATGTATGGGGATGTCACAGAATTTCAGGCATCTGATAATTAAGGAAAAAAAGTTATAGCATATCAAAAATGAAGAAGTTACAATCGTTCCCTTTCCGCTTGACTAGGGTTAACAAGCCAATAATTATCCCTCAACTAAAAACTAACATTCTTAATAAAGTCATGGCCAGTTGACCCAACATTTTTCGAAAAGTTATGGAAATATGTAAGGAAAAGCAGGAAATTGCCACCACTTACAGGATATAATTTTTTTAATCTAATAAAAAAAAACTAACTTAAATTGTCGTATTAAGAAAATAGGTTAGCAACCATTTTAACCATGTATGTATCTCATTCAGCGCCACCCTGTTAATTAAAAGCGTTACTTTTCATCAAACACAAAATTTATTTTGTGTAATTTATAAAATATTGTCCGTATAAAATTTAATTTGTATTCCAGCAACACTGCTTCAGGTAAGGAAGCATTGATAAACAACTGTCTTCTGATACAAATACGGAGCAATATCTGAGCACAGTGGATCTTTGGCACTGGTGTTGATTTTGCACTCGTTTTTATTATTTCAAATTTTTCTTCACATCCATTGTTTATATTCTGTAACAATTCGTTGCATACAACCTTAATTTTTGTAAAATTCTTTGTACTATTTCATGTAGAAAAGTTAAGTGGTACACTAATGATAAATACGCCACAATTAGGAGAAAATTTTTATGCAATATATAAAATATTCTATCATAACTTCTTATTTATCTATTATGTAGGCTGAGAAACTGAAACTGACCTGACTTTGTCTGAAATTGTCTTAATTAATACTATACCATCAAATCAATAAATTTGACAAGAATCCAAATGCAGCTGAATTTAAAAACACAGTCTAGTCTGTTCTGTTCTCTGGTATCACATTATTTAAAGAAAACAAGTTTTGTGTAAATAATAAAATATAGAGCAAAACTAGACTTTTTAAGACTCTGGATAAACTACGATCAAGTTGAACATGTAAAAAATGGAAGCTTGTTCAGCCGCAAATAAAGTTATCTGTGTTCTATAACAACGCACCTAACAAATATTCGAATTCGTTAAGCTCTTTCTAAAATATTCGCACTTTAAGTCAAACGTTTATGGCTTTAAAGTGGAAACTTGCATATAAAAGCTATGCGTTTTGTAACTAAAGCTTTTGCATTTCTCTCCTACAAAACTGCTAAATTCGAAACTACGTTTTTATTGGGATGTTCCGCTTACAAAATCACAATTAACTTCTATTATTAATTAACTCTCTGATTTTAAAAAAAGAGAATATATATAAAGATGTTTTGTTTCATTAGAATATCGTTAACCTTTGCTAAATTTACCATTAAATGCATATTGGTATATTACTGCAACATACCACTTAAATGGCCACAAAGCTAATATTGATAATTAACATCAATCTCCATAGTCCATTTTATATTATGGCAATATTTTTCAGTATCTCCGAAGCTTTTCTATTGTGAGTTTGACGTTGACAATTAAAGTATATCAAAAATTTTTAACATCTGCAATTTACATTATTCTTTTTTTGTGTATCTTCTTAATGTTCAAAGATGAGTATATAAAAAAATGATTTTTACAAGTGGTAGTATGTCTAGTTAATATAGAAACTTTGTTTCAAAAGAAAGCTTTTGTTTTTTTTTTTCGTAATTTTTGTCAATTTTTATGTGTTGTAAATCTGCAACATTATGTATTTATGAAATAGAAATTATTCATATATGAATAAATATATACTACAAAAGTATCCCACTTTATGAAGCATAATATCACCTAATTAGAACCACAAATGGGGGTCAAAATTATATGTGATGTGCTGTGTTAAGCGCTGCGCTCATAAATTTCAATTATACACTGGGCAAGAGAGTGAGAGCTTTCAGGATGAACCAGATTTTGAACAAGTAGGGAAGATCGTCAGCCGTCTAGCCAAAGGTGTACTAAGGCATGTAGATCATATTATTTATTTTGAAGTACTGGGTAATGTCGATGATTTATATTCACTCTGTGGCAAACTCGGAAGAGCCATCGGCAGCAACACCATCGAAGAAGAATTCAGGCAAAGAAGAAAAGGTGGGCAGGTCAACATGTTTCACCTAATGACATGAGATAATGTTGGCCGCTGGTCTAAGAATCCGTTTTAAACTGCCTGAGTGCACGGCTTATACGAAGTAGCCATTTGCTTCCCAAAGGCCAAGAATTGCTTTAACAATTTTCATTTTAAATTAAACATATTACTTTGATCTAAATGCATAGTGTTGCAGATATGCAACAGCAAGTTTTTCAATAAATTTCATCAGAAAAAGTTAATTTTTTATTTATTTTTCCCTGCATTACAATGTATTTGTCTACATAACATCTTTTTTTTTCAAAGTTTAAAAAAATCATGCATTTACGAGTTAAAAAGGTTTTAACCTTTCCTTGGATCGGTTCAAATTTTAAAATTTTTGAACTTTTTCAAATGTAATATAATTTAAGAACTTAAAAAAAATTTTTGCTAATTTTTCATAACAAAATTTTCCACTTTTCTTTAAATATCTTTTTCAAAACAAAATAAATCTGAAAATGTCACCGAAATGAAATTATCTTATACATATTATCCATCATCTCACTGCCAAACCTTCCCGTTTTATATCACATCATTAATAATTATTTCATCTAATAAATGTTGCTCTTATAATAACTGCCCATTCCCCCTGTCATGTTTCACGACATTGTTCTTTGGCGTTTGGGAATCTTGATGTAGATAATGGTTATTCATCAAGTACTATCATTAGCATTTGCACAAAAACCCATTATATCTGTACTTTAACTAAAAAAAGCAAAGAAAAATTAATAGACAAACTTAAACAAAATATAGGTCACTTTGGAAATAAGAAATAAAGAATATTTACAGTGCTTGTGCAAAAACTAGACACGTTTCGGGATGAAAATATTTACAGAAGAATAAAGAAGAAAAAACAAAATCATCAACCTTTTTGCATGCAATATCCACAAAATACTAAATAAAACATTCTAAACTTTTAGAACGTATTCAGCCAAGCAAAACTGGTACTTGGTATATTTTCTGCACCAAAAAAAAAAAAAAAAAAAATCTTAAATCTTAAAAAGTTGTGGTATTTGGTAAATATGAATGTAGTGGGATAACAAAGAAATAAAAAAAAAGAATTTATCATGTCATGACATCACCATCACTACGAGTATTAACATCATCAACGGCAGCAGCATCGTCATCGTTATAATGAATTCTTTGTGTCAGTGCCATTGCCATTTTTTATATGTGGAATATCTATCTTATATTTACTACCACTACTACTACAGAAACTACCATATACATAACACAATCTTAACTACTATTTTAAATTCACTAACTACCTCTGCCGCTATTTTTTAACTTTTTGATAGAACTTAAAAGAGCGCCATCTCCATTTCCTACAACACAGTTGACTAATGATATATAATTGCTAGGTCGTCTTTGAATGCATGTACCTTTAAAAGCAGACCTATAAAGCAATAAGTTACACAAATGAGGGTAATATTGATAGTTCCACAGAAATCGTTAAACTAAAGACGACTAAAAATGCGTTATATGAGTAGACTCGGGTGCGAAACAATTGATAAAAAGAAATTAATGCAATGTTTATCGCTTGTATGCATTTCAAAATTTTCAAGACTTTTGCCGCGTTTAAGCTAAAACGACATAAATGAAAACTCGCTTAAAGAAAAAGTCGCTTTAATTTATCAGCATAACCAAAATAACTTTTTACTTGCATCAACAGAACTTGTGTACATTCGAAGTTTGATTAAATTAGCAAATTTTGTTTTGATGAGGTAATTATTGTACTATTTTTTCTATCTTTTGTAAATAACTCAAGTTTCACACGATGATTATATGAGATTTTTTTTAAAGAAATTTATTCAAATTACATTAGCCATATTCACTATTTTGTGCATCTGATATTGCAAGTTTTTTCAATTGTAAATATTTTCTGAAAATTGTTAAACATGAAATTCACAGGTAATTGATAAATAGTGTCAGAGAGCACTGTGACCTGATTTTAAAAATTTTTTAACCAAAATCTGGCATTAGACATGGCCAAAAAATGATTTTAAAAAATGCAAAAAATAATGCTAAAATTTTTTAAAGATTTTTGTTAAAAAACTTGTTACCAAAATGAAGTTTTATTCAAAGCAAAAAACATTGTAGTGACTTATATTTGAACGAAATTGGAATAAATGGTTATATTTAAACAAATGTATAAATTTTGGTAAACCAGATTCATACACCCATAAATATGAGGCACAGGTAGTTGAGATTAAATTTTAAATTTAGAGGCCCGCAAACCATACATGCTAAATTCCAACGATTAATTTATATCATATACAAAATTCTTTAGGTCATTTTATATTGTACTAGCTTAACCCGGTGCGCTTCGCTACACTGACCCCGCACATTTTTATATTGAAATTTATAGTTTACTATAATAGTAGCTTTAACCACGTTTGAAGACTCTCCCTTTAATAGTTCTTCAGTTGAGCGATATTTAATGTATGCATCCTATGGGAGGTATTTCCCCCCCTGCGCCTACCCGCTTTTTTTTTATTTTCAAAAGTGTAGTATACCATAAGAGTGACTTTTAGAAAGTTTGAACATTCTCACTATTACAGTTCTTAAGATATGCGATGTTAAACATTGGCGTCCTATGGGGTATTCCTATACCCCCGCTGCTATTTTATTTCAATTCCGGGGCTCAGAAGATCCTGCTACAAAAAGTTCAGCAAAATGCGTGCAGCGGCTCTTAAGATATGCGATAATTAATATTGGCATCCTATGGGGGGTACCAATTCCCCTGCCCCTATCGAAAAAATAAGAAGCCTATTTTATTTTTAGGGCTCACGTGATGTTACTGTAAAAATTTCAGGAAAATCGGTTTTGGCATCCTATGGGGGGTACCAATTCCCCTGCCCCTATCGAAAAAATAAGTAGCCTATTTTATTTTTAGGGCTCACGTGATGTTACTGTAAAAATTTCAGGAAAATTTGTTCAGTAGTTTCGGAGTCTATAAAGCGACAAACATACATAATTCATTTTTATATATATAGATAGATAGATAGATAGATAGATAGATAGATAGATAGATAGATAGATAGATAGATAGATAGATAGATAGTTTAAAAAAAGTTGAAGATTTAGAATAATTGCTTTTTCAGCAGGTTCGAACAAACCTTTTTCCAAACATTTACACTATTGAATTTTTATCTAAATAACAAGTGAAATTTTTCTTATACTTTTTTTCGCAATATCAAAGGTCAAATAATATTTACAATCAACAGGATAAGGGCATTCCCTGAATATTTTATTTTTTTTTTAACAAGACAAGTAAGATGTTTCTTAACATAAGAATTATACTTTTCATATGAAATTATTTTGGGTACAACTATTTTAAGTCAAAATTTATGACAATTTAAAAAAAAATTCACGTAAAATCAATAGAACTATTCGTCCAAATGTTTAAAATTAATAATGCTAAAAACAGCTAACAACATTTTCTAAAAATGTTAAATAAAATGCCAAGTACTAAATGAAAATTTTGCAGCCAAATTAGAAATTTTAATGCTAAATTTAGCTGCAAAAATGGCCACACTGTCACTGAGTGTCAACTGTCGGTTTGCAATAAGATGCTGCATTCGTCGAGTAAACATAAACTAAATACTGAATATTAACAAAAGAGAAGCAAGTGCATTGCAGTATATTTTATTGGTGTAGAAAAAAATATATTACACCATTTTGCAACTGCTACGATGCAAGAACATTTGACCAAAATGGTGAATAGGGCTATTATATAGTGATGCATTAAGGTGAGTTATACTTTTAAGAGAGCGAGTGCTTAACAGCGAAAAAGACTATAACTGTTTTTATGAGTCTCTGTAATCATTAAATTTTACTTGTCGTTTACACTGGGTATTACTAGAATCTCAATTCAAAGCTGATCCAGCGGTCAGTCTTTTTATGGGTTTACGTAATTTTAATATTTTTATATTAGAAGATACTTAAAAATTCATATCATCAGCCAAATTTAGATATTTATTTAATCAATGAGCATTATTCTTACTGACTAAAAAAAAAAATTATTTAAAATTACTGATTAACATGATGTAAAATCTGCTCATTAATGTCGGATATGATATTGTCAGTCATGCTAAGACTTAAGAATTCTGTGAACTAACTCTCTAAAAGTTCTGTTTTTTTTTTTTTTTTGCAAAAACGTTAACAATTTTTTTAGACATTTCACAGGCATTTATTTCAAGATACTCATGTGTAAGTAAAAAAGAATTATGACCAAATTGCACGTAAACTTTTTCGTATAATCAACGTTGTTGTATTTTGTGGGCTATAAGTATTAATTAGCATAATGCAGACTTTGGAAATTTCAATTAAGTGTTGCAGGTAGAAAATACTAAAATTTTGTGTTTAGAAATAAAAGGTAAGAGGCTCAAAATTATTCATAATATTAAATTTCTTAAACAAAATAAAATTTTTTTTTTGGCACAGATGAATAATTAGCTGGAAAAAAATAAATCAAGGTTAAGCATTTGCAGTTGACCGTAAATATTTTTGTGTTTTTTTTGTTTATTAAGAAATATTTGCTATAAATATGTATTTAAGCTTTCGTAGAAAAAATTCTCTCATAAATATGGATTTAATTTTATATTTCATAAGAAATGACATTTACAAATTAGAAACAAAATAAGAAAAAAATTTATTACTTTTTAAATAATTTACGGATTATGTATGAAAATCCGTTTCATAAACACTTTATTGACATGCTTTATTTTTTATAACTTAGGCCGTTAAGTTTTAACTGCCTTACGGCCATTTTCACCATATTCAGTTATAATTAACTATCAGTTATTATTAAACATATTTTTAACTGGAAGTTAAAGTAATAAATAACTAGTTTTTACTGAACTTCGTGATATTGACCGTTAAACATTTACATTATTTGTCGAAAATTATTTATGATCTTTATGATCTTGAACCCTTACTTACCACGAGTGTTATTCCAAGAAATATTCCTCTACGGCCCCGCAAATTATACTTACTCTAGGACCTAGCTATGCCCGTCTGTTTGTCCGTATATTAAAACAACACTAACTTCTGAACGACTAAATGGTAAAGAATGTTCAAAGTCACATTATTTTTAGTTTATCAAAATTAAATAGGTTTTATAAAAAACTATTTCGATTGCTGAACCAAAATGTTAAAAAATCTCTCTTAGCAAATTCTATTTCTATTCTTTTTACTCAGTATTTACTAATTGCTACAAACATTTATTCTTTGGCGCTGTAAAATGAGGCCCTGGGAAAAATTACCCCAAAAATGGAAATTGACCCCAAATTTAGGGCTATTTTTCAAACCGCAATATGACGCAAGATTTTTTTTATTGAAATGTCACTCCAAAAAAAATTAAAACAAGTAAGAAGTTATAGTCGGTCAAGTCCGACCATATTATTCCCTACACCAAGGTATATAAGAACAAATTTTTGCAAGTGTACCCTATTTTGGACTCATGTTCAAGATTCATATAAAAATTTTTTGTGCCGAATTTCATTTAGATATGAAATTTATTTGTGTGATTGAAGGAAGGGGGTTAATATGGGACCTATGATTAATTTTAGACCAACCAGAACAACATATTGCCATGATATAGTCATTGTCGATAATTTTTATGTAAATACTAATAGTTATAAGCAATAAAATAAGTTTGGACCAAATTTAATCTAAATACAAACATAATTAGATACTTTATCGACACAAAGACCCTATTCCAGAAAGAAGCTTGTATGGGAACTATGTGAAATTAAAGACCGATTCTATTTTCAATATGCGTGGTCCTTGTGCCAATTATTATTAATAAATTTTTACCCCAAACAATTTAAAAATAAAAAAAAACCGAAAGAAAATTATATTAGAAATCTGGGTTGGGGTCATATGTCCGAAACTTAAAATCTGGAATTTTAAGATCCCGAGTTAAAAATCCAGAATTTAAAATCATGAATTTTAGTATCCCGAAAATTTATACAGTGTGTGTTTTAAAAATCGCTTGATAGATAGCGTGCTTGGGATAATTGCTGAAAATTAAAAAAGTAAGATATTTTTAAGTTGTTAGAACAAAAGTAGTTAACAATTTAATAAGAAAACAATAGCAGTTTTACTTCAGGAATATTATTTTTAATTAACTGCCAGGCCCACAATGTCGACAAAAACATTTCTTTCGCATATTTATATTGAAAACAATAATAAAAAACTGAAATTTGTTTTTGTTTTCAATATAAATATTCGAAAGAAATGTTCTTGTCGACATAGTGGGCCAGGCAGTTAGTCAGACATTGAAAATGTGGCACAAAATTATAGACATTTAATTTATAAAAATAGAAACGGAAGTAACAAATTTATTTAAATTGTAATAGATCAAGTTTGTATTGAAAAATATTTTTTTGTATTCAATTAAAAATGTTTTAATTTTGTCATTTTAATTGTTATATTGTTAAATTTGTATTCAGTTTTTTATTTGACCTTATTTAATTTAATAAATGTAAATATAAACATTTATTATTGTTAAATTTGTTCAAAATTTGTGAAATATGTGAAAGAAAGAAAAAAACCCTGAAGAAGTCACTCTGAGAAGTGTCGAAATATTGGTTATAATAAACATTTAAAGTTTTTTATATAAACAGACTTAAAGCTCGATAAGTAAATTATACTATAAATAATAAAGGTCGAATAAAATATATATTATATTTTGAATTTTTATAAATCTTACAACTTCTTTAAAAGTACCACAAAATTTACATATGCGCTCTCTATTTTGGTCGTGAATTTTGATAAAATATTACATATTTGTTAAATTTAGAAATCACCCCCAATTTTTATGTAAAATTATTGATGTCAATTTTAATTTCTTTTAAATTTCCATTATATATTAGTAAATGAAAAAAAAAAAATTTGAGTGATATATTCGGCAGTGCCGAATCTTTGATACCCTCCACCGACAGGAGTGAGCTCTATATGATAAATACATATATATTATTAACTAAGCTTCACAAAAACGAGCGTCAGCATTAAAATTAGTTGCGGTTTAGTCATGAATTAAATTATTGACCGACAATAAAAAAATTGTATGCGTTTCTTGTTAGGACTTTGAACATGCTTGAGTAAAATATCATTATTCGTAAAAGTTTTAGCCGAACTAAAATAATTTTTAGGAGGGTAATTTGTATTGGACCTGTGATAAATTATGGCCCAATCATCCCAAAATGCTGAAGACTGATTTCTAGTATTGCAAAAAATAAATTAGAATTAATTTCAATACAGCAGTGTAATTAGTTTCAGCGTTAACAGAAAATTTCACAAATTTGCATGATATTTTTTCTGGCCATATGAATTTAAGTAAGACATTTTACCGCAATATCAATATCTGTGATGGTTTAAGGCGAATTTTATTATTTTCCCAAAGTGAGCTTTATTTGGTTTTAGGCGCAATAAACTGTTTTCCGAGTAGGGTTTATATGTGGCCTAGGGTAAATTATGGACTAACCTTCACGAAATTTGGCAAGGTGATTTCTGGTCCTATAAAACTGTGACGTACCAAATTTTAGTATGATAGCGTCATTTATTACGGTTATAAGCGTACTAAACTGTTTTCCGGGAGTAGGGTTTATATGGGACCTAGTGTCAATTATGGACCGATCATCAACAAATTTTACAGTGTAATTTCTGGTCCTATAAAACTGTGACGTACCAAATTTAAGTATGCTTGCGTTTTTTATTGCGGTTTTAGGCGTACTAAACTGTTTTCCTCGAGATGGGTTTATATGGGGCCTATGGTAAATTATGGACCGATCGTCACGAAATTTACCAGTATGATTTGCAGTCGTACAAACAAAATTCGATATGTCATTCCGTGCATTAATTAACCATTTATGTTAGTTTTTGTATCAAAATTATCAATTTTTTCAGGGTGGTGGTTCCACATTTTGATTCATAGTTTTTAGGATAACTACAAGCAATTTGAGACCAAATTTGCGTTTTTAAAAAGTGAGCGTGTTTTCTACAGACGGACAGACAGACGGACATGGCTAAATCGACTTAGAATTACTCAAGGAGCCAGAATATGTATAATTTATGGGGTCTTAGATGTATAATAAAAAAGTTTCACACGGAATGACAAACTTAGTATACCCTTATTCACCACAGTGGTGGTGGAGGGTATAAAAACAGAGTAAAAATTGCGATTTTATTTGGTGTAGTTTTACATTCCTTGGTATTGGGGTCACTTTTCATTTCGTTTAAAATGCAAAAACAACCCACCGAAAATTGCAAAAAAAAAAAAAAAAATTTGCATGTTGCATGTTGTTGTGTTTTATGCAACGTTTTGGCACCATTCTTCATATAGTACTTTTGCGCCATATTTTCAGGTGTCACATTTAACCGCCAATTCCTTTTCTTAATGCAACCTGACATTATATTGTTATTCCACCAGATAAATTCTTGATTTTTCGACTTAGGTCGGCGAGGAATTACCGAAAATAATCGATATTTTGGTGCCGAAATTTTATATTCTTATCAAATTTGGCATAAATCCTTTTTATATAATTTGAAATGCTGCTACCCACTGTTATGATAAGTCCTTAATATAATGATATGTCCTTAATATACTATATGTTCTATATAAAGGAACAAAAAATATATCATAAGAATTCATACATAAAGAAAAAAAAATAATTTTTTTTTTAATATAATAAAGTATTTATATTAAAGATAAATATGTAAATAATATTCTATAGAAGCGAAAGGTACATTTTTTTCAGTATTTTCTAAAGAAAATTTAATTTAATTTAAATTAAATAAAAATTAAGAATTTGATTTTTGTACACATAAATTATGTTTTAACTTTTCAAAGTTACATTATTTAGACTTTTACATATATTGCATTCTTAGAACTTAGTTCTAAAATAAAGTTTTAAACATTTGTGTTTAAAAATATAAAAACTTTATTTTCAGTGATATAAGATAAAGCAAATTAACTTTAAGCGATCATACGAATAACAACTATAACTGCAACTATCATTCCATTTTTATAGATCCTTAGTTTTTATCAAATTTGAAAAAGTTTCTACGTGCAAACTATTTATCTTCTTTGCTTTTTAAGGCATTTTACATTGAAAATATGCGTTCAACTAATGCTGAGGAATGTGGTATCCAAAAAATTCCAAAGGCAATACGTGAAATATCAGGAAACACTAGTTCATCCAATTCGTTTTTTGTTTTTGGCTATATTTTTCCAAAAAATGGAAATACTTTCAGTTTTTAAATGCTTTATTTCTGGAAGATCCACTAGTCCACGGAATTGTGAATTGATATTTTCACAGTTTTCTTTCTCGCATGGAAATAACATTAGTAATAATGGTATTATACTCTTTTTTCCGGAAACAATATTTTCTGGAGTGAAGGTGCTAATAATTTTTAAGGTGTTATTTTCAAAACAAAATTTAGTCCTTAATTGTTCGCAAAATCCCAAAAAATGATTTTGCATTTTCTTTGAATTTATAAACAATTTCCTGGATTACTTTGCATGTTTCTAAAAATATCTCAAATCGAATTCCACAAAAAATTTCATTTATATTAAAATTTTTCACTGATATATCTGTGGTTTTCACGAATAATCGCGTAAGTTATAAAACCAAACTTTTCAGGAGAGCAAAAACAATTATTTTTTTCAATTGCGGCTTCTGTAGATGCTTTTTTAAACTTTTTTCTTTACTATCCTCTTAACAGTGACTTTCTACGTATTATACATAGTTTTCATGAAAAAATCCTCACAGGATCACAATCTGTAAAAGGTTTAAAAATGCATATGTTTGATTGACTCATTAAGTGTGTGCAATATAACATCATATCTCCACATAAGTTCTTTTTTGTGAAAATAAATGTTATCATTTTAATCACACATGACAACTTACGTTGTTATTTTTACGACTTAAGTTGTTATTAATAGAAAAATTTTCAAAAACTACTTTCATATTTTTTGCACGAATAACAACATAACATCACATATGCTTTTTATTTGGAAACATATTCAGCAATTTTACAATTTTTGGCGATGTATGTCGACATAAATCGTTATAATAGCAAAATATTTTATTAAACAGTTAACTTAAGTTGTTTTTAGCAGAAAAAAATCAATAATGCTACATTATATTCTAAAAAGCTTAATACTTATAAAAACCTAATGCAAAATGTAGCACTTTGACATCATTATCTCAATTTCGGTAAAAACCGACTTACGCGATTATTCGTGAAAACCACAGATATATACCGTATGTATCCCTTTTTGTTAAATTCCTCTCCACTTGTAAAAACAAATATTCCTTTCTGGATAGCAAATATTGCCGTCCTCGTTTTGGATTTCGATCATATCGTCGTTTAATATATATGACAAAAATAGGAAACACATTTCTGGTTCAGGTTATAAAATTTATGTTCCAATGAGTTTAATTCATTCACTTTTATGGCCACTTTCAAAATTATTTAAATTGAAATAATAGGTCAGGGGATCCCATTGTTCTAAAAATCTTTCAACAACAGCCTGTCTAGAAAGCCATCTGGTTTGTGAATTCCTAAATAATACAAGGTACCAACAACATAAATTTTGCAACAAACATGATTCAAAATTCTGCTATCGAAATTATCACATCACTCAGTTTTAGTTTAGCGCTGAGTTAGGAATGCTGGTAAGATATTAAAAATTAAAAAGCGCAAAGGATAAAAAAGTACTTCAAATAACGCGGGGGTACTGCGGTATTTTTGATAGGAAAAAGTACTGACAAAAGTATTAAAGTACTGAATTTTTCAACACTGTTAAATACATAAAATCTTGAGCAAACAAATTTATTTTAACTGCTTATAAATTAATAAAGATTATTTTAAAATATATTATAGTTTCCTCCAGTGCACTTTAGAAAAAATGGAATTCTTCGTTGAGGGTTCAGGCCTGTTTAATTAAAATTAGACTCGTATGCTATGTTCACACTTAAGTTTTTAAACGCGTTCAAGCAAAATGATGATGTAGTAAATCAAAGCGTTCGCATCAAATTTAAGATGATTAAGTTGACAGTAAAATACAGCTGATTAATAAATTTAATACAACAAAAAAGTTTTTATTTCTTTAAAGCAATAAAAATGGAATGCAATACTTTAATAAAGTTATCAACATATTATTTTAAACTAATAAATGGAATTGTACAAATGCTGGATTATTTAAGCAGCAAACTATAGAAGAAAGCGTGGTCGGTAATACATTTGCAATGTACGCCTATTATTGCCTATGCTACATCATAATTAGTTTGGGGTTTGTTCAAATGATTTTATGTGATTAATGAAATGATAAAGTTTTAATCATGCCAATTTGAAGTGATTGACAAATCAATAAAAAGTTTAGGTGCTTTAAAAACGCTGCAATCTAAACTGCTGCTCTAAACGTTGAACACTCGAGATAAAAATCAAAGCTATTCTTGCTTTACCTATTGATCTTTGAATAGGACCCGACTTAGGTGCTCTGATATCAAGGCCTCACGCACAAAAAACGGTATCTGGCAGGATTATGGGAGCACCAGTTAATGCAATCCCGCAACTAAACACAAAAATTTCCCTTTTAAACACAGTGCCCTTTGATTAAATCGTCACACGCTTTTAGCAGGTGGAGGATAACCCAAAGTCGATGTTCTGGTCTGACGCCTTTTGTGAAAATAAGTTCAAAATAATAGCGCACAGGAATGATTTAGGAAGACAAAAATGGCGAAGAATTATATAACATAAGAAATAGTGCTCTGGCACAATTTCTACTAATGGCATAGTCAAACTTTTTTAGAATTAACTCTTAAGTTATACATTTTCATAAATATGGAACCCAATAAATAAAGTTTAATTCCTCGAAAAATATATCCATCACAGACATTAATTAATTTCAAATATTTTCTTGATGTTGCATTGAACAAAACATTAACGTCTTTAAGTTTATTTAACAACATCACTTTCGAATCATTTTAAAGGGAACAACAATCAAATAAAATAGTCTATCAACTCGAAAATTTATTGCGTACAGCTTTAAGTAAAAATTTATATACAGCAGTATCGTACATGAAGCCCTTGAGGACTTGTTACAAAAATGTCAAACATTTTGCCAATTAATGCCAAAAACCATGAAAGTCTAAACTGCACACATTACAAGCAATTATTGGCCAAACTCAAATCCAAAACTAAAAAAAGAACTATGAGAAAAAAAAATTAACAAAACTAAACTTGACCACTTGAGAGAAGAATAAAACAAACAGAGGCGGCTTGGCGGCAATGAAGATAAAAATGTTTTTAAAACCAGAAGAAAGAAGGGACAATGAGCAAAAAAGACTTAAGTATTGGAAAACTCCATCACGTTCGTCCTAAAATACCAAAATAAAAAAAAGCAAAAACGATAAAACTATAAATGAAAAAATAAATGTCTTTAAATTTGTAACAACATTAAGTAAAATGCAAGAGATTGAGGCAAAAAAAAAGTAAATTGGTGTGATTTTAGCCATATTTCTTGGTAACATAAGTTTTGTTAAAATTAAACTACAAGACTAGAAAAATATGTTGTTCAACAAAAAAACAAAAAGGGAAAATATTCAGAATTTTATATAGATTGTTTTTAGACGGTAAGTAAAAAAAAAAAACTGAATCTAGTCTTAGAAGAAGAAATATGGTGGGTTTCTTAAAATAAGACTCATAAATATTTTTAAACATGTTTACAAGCACAAAACATTGGTTTGCTTAACACAATAAAATATAGACCTACATAAAAATTGAAACTGAACATGAAATAGTTTAACAGGCAGACGTTAACCAAACGAAAAGAAAAGATAGACAAGCAGGCAGGCGGCGGATAAGCAGACAGACAGACAGATAGTAACACAGACAGACAGATAGTAACACAGACAGCCAGCCTACAATTGCTGGTGCTTTAACTCCGAAACAAGTAGATGTTACAAAAGCTGTTGGTGGTGTTACAAAGGCTGCTGCTAATATTGTTAAAATCCGTGAGCCAGTCACATTAACAATCATCAACCATCCATCCATCTATCCATCCGTCGTATCTCGTCTTTTATTTTCTGCTTTAGTATTACAACAACACAATCTAAATTGCTATATATTTCGCACATATTATTTCATTATTGTTCTAGTTGTTGTTGTCTGTTTTCGGTTTTATGTTGTTACAATTCTGTAGAACGCGGTCAAAGTGAAGAAGATGAATGACCATCTTAAAATGACACAAACCTCCAGCCAAAACAATCAAATAAGCAGCGAACCAACTAGACTAACAAGCCTTTACCATAATCATCAGCAAAAAAAAAAAAAAAAAGTCAAAGGCACAGATCTTAAGACTTTTATCTTACAATTTTTTGGTATGTGGACTGATTGTGTCTTCATGTTGTAGTTGCTCTGGTGTCTTGTTGGTTGGTTTGTAACAAATGTAATGATCTAGTACAACATTGTAGCAACACCATTTTTGTGTGTATGCGGACATTCCTATAAAAACTTATTTTAGCATTCTGTCGGGCACCCTACTTTAGGTATAATTAACCAAAAAAACAAATATACTTCAGAAAGAAATATCAGTGTTTTAATGCTTCAAGGTTGGTAACAAAATACGCACAGAAAAAATTCTCCAAAGTTTTTCACCAATTAAAGCATTCCCAGTAAAAAAATCGTATTTTTTTAAGCACTTAAGAGAAAAAGCGCATAATCGAGCGCTTCAATAAAAGAGCTCATATACAGCAGTAAATGATAACGCATAAAATATACAAAAAGCTGCTAATTTAGTAATATTAGGTTAACGAAAATGATAGAAAAAACGCATTTAAACAAGTAAAAGCAAAACATTAATAAATATGTTAATATCGTTGGCCCTTAAAAAAGCCCTTTAGGAGTACTTCTTTTTGCACGTTTTTTATATTAAAAGAAGCGCTTATTGTCAGCACAAAATAGTCCTCCAAGCCGGGAACACGCCATACAAAAATCAGGCATCCCATCAGCAGGTTTAAAGAGATTTGAGGTATGAATTCATACATAAAACCTGCTCCTTTTGGAGCACATTTTTTACTAGGTTAATAAAAAATAAAATCAGTTTAAATTAAAAATTTAATCAAGTGAATTAAACGTTTAATCAAGTGAACTAAACGCTTAATCAAGGGTATTACACGTTTAATTGTTGCCATCAATTTGTTTACTGGTGCAAACTTAATTAATTTTTTAATTAATATCACAAATGTTTTAATTGAAAACTATTTTTATTTTTTTATGTGCGATTTATAAGATTTGATTGCAAAAGACCAATAAAATCTTTGATGGCACTCTAACTTCAAATTAAGTGTGGATTCATATGGTGAGAATGTTTTTCTACAATTATTTTTAAATAGTTCAGCATATCAAACTTTTCTTTATACGTATATGTATTTTAAATATAAAAAATGGAATATTAAGATTTGAAGGCGCCTAACTTAAATCCGTTCTCAGTTTTTTTTCTGCAGGGCTCAGATTTTTTTTATGGGCTTGACTTATATTTCGCTCGAAATAAGGCGGTCATGCTAATACATATCATCATTATTTAAGAACGGTTTCTCAGATTTCGATCAAAACACCATACGATTAGGAGTTATATTTCCTTTAATACTCATATTAATAACATGTGTCTGTGAGACACGAAAATATTCAGCATATTGCGACCAAACTTCTTATATTTAACATATGTTTTGTATAGTTAAAAAAAAAGATTGCAAATTCTTAAATAGTCTATTTTTTATAAGTCAAAGTATAAGTCATAGACACTGTAGAACGTATTTCTCCCTAAATACGCCAAAGGTCACAAAATAAATTATAGCTGCTTATAGTTAAATACATGCAGGAAGTTCTTCAGGGAGAAGCTTCACCAAATGTAACGATTTGTCAGCAAATAAATGCAAAATATTATGTGTGATCCTAAAAATCGTCGTATAGTTAAACAATGCTTTCAAAAATGCTATAATAATAATATTATAATATACATGATATAAAAAGTTTTACATGTAAACAATATGCTAAGTAACAAATTTTCTCTAAATCTACTTGGCTTTAATAACATTATGCTAGTTGAAAAAACAGACAAGCCGGGCACATAGCGTTTTAACATAATTCGGGTACGCTGAATCCAGTGGTTTTTTAAGATTGGCTCTGGTTTTCGAGATATACCGTTATTTCGAAAATGGAGGAGGTTGCACAACATATGTTCGCATAAATCAAAAACGCTTTAGCTTATTGAAAAAACTTAAAAAACCGAAATTCCGCAATAAAATTTCCTTTAAGAAAAGTAAAATCTCTTTCTAATATCCGCAGTCGTTTTAGAAACATAATTTTTTTTTTGGAAAAAAAATTTTTTTAACAAAATTTCGAAATTTTTGTTTTTTAAAAATTCATAAAAAATTGGAAATGCAGCTATGCTTCTAACTTTTTGCAAACGTATAAAAAACGAAATTCCAAACAAAAAAAGCTATAAGTGATTAAAATCTTTTTGCAACTTTTGATTTTATTCCCAAACGTCGACAAATTTTAATTAATTTAAGAATTTCATAAAACGCAATATTTGTATGGGAGCCCCCCTAAGAAGTGATGATAAGGGGCAAGTATGTCTCGAGAAAATGTTAAGGACAAAAAATTAATTGAGGTCGGTCATACATTATATACCACTAAAGAAGTTATGGGACTTTTTCTTCAATATATTTCTAGTCTGCATTGAACATTTTGTATGGAAGCCACCTTCAGAAATGGAGATAGCGGGTGGGTATGTTAGAAATAAATGTTTGAGATGAAAAATAAAGTGGGGTTGGTCATACATTTGACCCATCTAGGGGCATTATAGGCGATGTAGGGGAAAAATTGAAGAATTTCATTAAACGGCCATATTTGTATGGGAGCCCCCTAAGGGGTGGAAATCCAATTTTTTATGAATTTTTAAAAAACAAAAATTTCGAAATTTTGTTAAAAAAAAATTTTTTTCCAAAAAAAAAAAATTATGTTTCTAAAACGACTGCGGATATTAGAAAGAGGTTTTACTTTTTATTGCGGAATTTCGGTTTTTTAAGTTTTTTCAATAAGCTAAAGCGTTTTTGATTTATGCGAACATATGTTGTGCAACCTCCTCCATTTTCGAAATAACGGTATATCTCGAAAACCAGAGCCAATCTTAAAAAACTGCGGGCACCACTGGATTCAGCGTACCCGAATTATGTTAAAACGCTAGGTGCCCAGCTTGTCACGAAAAAAGTGTAAATTTCTTGCACAGTGTAATTTAAAGCTATTTCTTAAAATTTTCAAATATGTATCACAGAGTCACATGTCTGATAAGGGTTGAGCCAGTTTTTGACTTAAAAACAGAAATTACATTAAAATATATCCTTGAAATTAGTTTTAAGGTAGCCGATTATTTTATTTTGTTTACTAGTTTAAAACGGATTCCCTGGCAAATTATCTTCAGGAACTTGATACAACTCCACAATCAGAATTATTATGGCGAGCAGCTAGAAATCTCAAAGGGCCAGATATCTCTAAGCCACCATTAAGAAATTTGAATGGAAGTTGGGCAAGAAATGATATTGAAAAAGGAAGTATGTTTGTTAGTCATTTGTAAAACGTATTTAACTCAAATATAACTCACGATATAGTAGTTGAGTTACCGCCTGTTAACTTTGCAGTAGCTATTCCCATAATATTTGAGATAAGAGAAATTGAAAAGGCTATTTGGGACTTAACCACCAAGAAGGCACCTGGTATAGATAAGATCAGTAACAAAATGGTTTTGGAGCTACCTCGTATAGCAAAGAAAATGATTTTTTTTTTGTATTTAGTGGTTTTTTACGCCTTGCATACTTCCCTCAAGAATGGAAGGATTCCCTAGTAACATTGATACAGAAGCCAGGAAAGGATCATACAAAAATTGAGCCATATAGGCCTATTAGCTTATTATCTAATATATCAAAGCTATTTGAGAAACTATTAGTGTCAAAATTAACTCCGATTTTAATTGAAAAAAGTTGTATTCCAAGCCTTCAACTGGATTTTAGAAGAAAACACAGCACAGTTGAACAAACTCATCGAATAGTTAATGTCAAAAGAAAAGCCTTTGAGGAAAAAAATTTTGCTCTGCACTCTTCATCGATGTCTCACAAGCTTTTGATAAAGTCTAGCATGAAGGCTTATTACATAAATTGAAGCAAAGCTTACCAGCAAACACACACAAACTATAAGAAAGGTACTTAGTAAGTCGAAAATTAATTTTTAATGAAGACAATTTTTTAAGTTCTCCCCTCAGCCAATTTTTGCTGAAGTGCCTTAAGGCAGCGTCCTGGGCCCACTATTATACCTAATATATACTTCGGATATGCCAACAAACAACTACGCGCAAACTTTCACATTCGCGGGCGATATAGCTTCCAAAGCGTGCATGAAAACCGTCATGAAGCATCTTACTTATAGGATTAATACGGTTAAAACAATGGATGATTAGCAAAAATGCGTACATTTATCATTCACCTAGCGCCGGGAATCAAGCCCCCTTATTAAATTCAATTATTAAGTAAACCTCAACATTCGCATGTAAAATACCTCGGTATACATCTAGATCGGCGATTAACGTGGAAATGTCATATAGAGGTAAAGAATTAGCGATAGTACTGTTATTGTCAACATTTGGGGTAAGTAAATCTATTATTTAGAACTTCTAATCGAAATTTTAGCGTGGTTTTATTTATTCTCGTTTTCAAATTACAGTTGATGATTTTGTCCACTTCTAAGTATGTTTCTGTTAAAGAAATTTGTGAGAAGATTTTTATTTTATTTAAATAAAAAAAAATTTATTATATCACCATTTTTCAAAATGAATTAGCACAAAATATTTTGTTAATATGTATGCCATATGTATTTGTAATTTAAATTTTTATTTGATTGCTAACATATATTTTATTTAATATTACAAACTCATAATGTGTGTTCAGTTACTTTACAAGCAGAAACTTGCAACGAGAGAGTAAATTTAAAATGTACAAAATTGTTTTCCCAGTTACTCAAAAAAATCAAAAAGTAAATTAATGCTTTACCAGCAAAAACAAGCAAGTTAGGCGTAAAGACGCTATTCAGTTGTAAGATACGATATTATTTCTTAATAAATTCAATTAGCTTAAACTATTTGCGCAAGAATATTGGTCTTAAATCTTAGAAATATTAACTGCCTGTTCAACGATTTCGACCGTTAACGTTCGCATAGAAAATAGCATTTAAAACAAAAACAAATTTTAAAATTTTGTTGCTGTTTTAAATGTAATTTTCTATGCGAACGTTAACGTTCGAAATCGATGAACTGGCAGTAATATTTTATATTATTGAAAAACTTTTAATTTAAAAATTATGAAAACTATTTTTGTTTTGTAAACAAAAACATGAAAGGTGGTTAAATAAATCTTGCAGTAAAAATTTTACTATCAGAAATTTTTAACAAATTTTTTGTCTCCCAATTTTGTATGCTCTTTTTTTACTCTATCGTTGCAAGTTTTTCGAGTACGTGAACACTTTCTAGTAACAATTATTGCAAATAATCAAAGTAAAAAGTAAAAGGTAAAAAAAGATTTGTTGAAGTGCACAATTTGAATTAATAAACGTATTTTTATATTAACAGATTGGGTTGTTGGTGCCCTTTAATTTTAAAAATTAATTGTATAGACAATATTTTATTCAATTTGACAATTGATTTGTCGTAACTTTTTTCTTCAATGCGAATTTATACATACATACAGAGTTATGCTGGCGTTTGTATGGAGTTTGACATTTAGAATACATAAACCTACATACAAAAAATTCTAGCTAGCATAACTCTTTCTCTCTCTCTCTCTGAGATGGTCGCCTGTATGAATTCGCCCTGAAATAGTTTCAACCAATTTTGTATGAAGTATAACACGCTTCAACCGTGCTTCCAACAAATACTTATTTAATCTCCCCAGCCTTAAAAATATCTCTATAGCATTACATTTGGGTCGACTTAATTCAAAAAGTCTGCCTGATTTATATAACAAAATAAAGTTTCCATTTCCTAAGAAACCAGAATTTCCTTTGGGATATATTTTGCAGTTTTATTTAAGTTTGTTTTACATTGACCATATTTGGTGGGAATCTTATGATTACATTAAGAAGCAGTAACGCGTGCCAATCGTGTAAATATATTTTGTTTATGTTACGTTGTCGCTATAAATTATGCATATTTATTAACAATAAATTAAATACAAACGATGAAATACAAAAACGTGTATGCAAAAAAAATCTAGCCTCTATATTGTAAATACAATTTCTTAAATTGGCGAATGCATAAGAATTGCAAATTTATGGAAAGTGACATTGTATGTTAATTATTATGTTGAAATTGCAAATAAAGTATACAAAACTAGATTTTAGAATTGTAGAAAAGAAGATTTCAGGAAGTAAAAAGAGAAACAAACTAATTTCAAAGAATTAATATAGACAACTAAATAGCTTTTAAAGCGCCAGAAACTTGATTTACTCCTACTTTTCTTAATTATGTATAAATTTGGTAGTGAAGTAAATTATCAGCTAAGTGGTAAATATACAAATGTATATAAATATATAGAGATTGAAAAGAGTTAATAACGGACGAAAAAAATTGTATAATGGATTTAAACTTTTTCCAGCCTAGGCATAAATTCAAATATTTATTTAACCATTGTACGAATTCTTCTTGTTATTTAACAAAGGAAATGGGCAAACTTTTTCGAACATAAAACAAATTATTCTGCAGAAAGGTGGCACACTGATGCTTCAAGTTTAACGGCAAAATCTGTTTAAAAATATTTGATTGCTTAGGACCCCTTAAAGCATTTATGGCTCTTCAATTTACAATTTAATAAGGACCAATTTACCCGTTCAGTCTCTTTGTGTTTGACTATGTCCTCTCCTTAACACAGATCGAAGAATTCGTTGGTGCCCTTTTCCCTAGAACTCATTATTTACAATTTTGTTTTTTTTTATTTTTTATTTATTTATTTAAAGTTTTTAATGCTATTTTTATTAATTTATTAATAATCCATCCTCTTTAAATATTTTTTTTCATTTTTATTAAAGTTTTTAATTAAATAAAGCTTTAAATTGATATCAGGTGTAATTTCATTTAAATCAGGAAGTCTTTCTTCATCTTAAGTGTAATTACGATTTGGTGGTAATACATGCGCATTACTGTGCCAATCACGAGAAAGTACTTTTGACATATGGTATTGCAGGCAAGTCTTTATATAACATTAATACTAGGGTGATCGATCGAATAGTATTCGACCGGTTTTAACCGGTTATTTTAGTTTTGCCCAAGTCGAATATTTTAAAAAGTCCATTTTTCGAATATCGAATAAACCGGTTATTTTAGTAAAATAAACCGGTTATTTTAGTAATGTATAATTTATATACGTTTTCCTTACTTTTGTTAGAAATGTACCCGTAATTGAAGTATTTTTCTAATTGAATATTTGGCAAACTTAAACTTTTAATATGTCAATACAAAATGTAACAAAAGTCCAAAAAACTTTATGAGCAATGTAAATACAAATCGCTTATTTAAGCGTGTGTTCTTGTAACAAAAACCAAAAACAATTCAAAACACTACAAAAAAAGTTCAGCTTAAAAAGTAATCAGCAATTTGACATTTGAAAGATGTCATCTCTGATGATAATATCGAACTGATATAAAAGACAATGGTGCTTAAACGGCCCTAAAATAATAAGTTGCAAAGGTTCTTCAACGTCACGACTTATTAATCACTTTTAATTAAACATGACTCTGTTCCAAGTAGTTTTTATGAGGCTGGAAATAATACTTTACTAAAATATGCTGCCAATAATAAATGAAAAACTCTTCAGTAGTTCTAGCATATCTTCATGCTTAAAACTACAGCATACCGGCGAAATCAACGATATGGACAAATTCTTCAGTTTTATTTATTAAATTACCAAGAACTTAAAACAAAATTGAAGGAATCAAACAATCTCATGGAAGGGTTTAAATAGTGATCGACGAATTTACAGATATGTCATACAAAAAGCATGTTCATATTACTATTCGTTTCTATAATGCTGAAACAAAAAAAATTGAAAAATATAATCCTGGATAAGAGGTTTTGTTTGCAACTTTTTAAAAATATGGCTCAAGTTTACTGATTCGTATAGCTTAACCATCAACAAATTAACTCATTTAAAATAAATTTCTGTGAATATCTCAAATAATAAATTTATTAAATTCCTATAATTTTAAAAAACCAAAGTTTTTCAAAATTTCTACAGCTATGTTCACACCTATTAAATATTTGATGTCCTACACGTAACCACTAATTTTCTTAAAGAATTGTTTGCTTTTGCAAAACGTTTGGCTAGAGCAAACATTATTTAACGGTTTCTTAACTACATTATACATAAGTACAATTATCATATTAGACAAAGTTTAGAAAATAAATAGAAATTGTTAAAAATAAAGCAAAGCAAAGTTTAATCAATTTACTGGTCGCGCTTTTTTTTATTTTATCGCCAAATATTTGTTAAGTCTAAACATACCTTAAGTCATATCTATGTATTTTGTAGGTTCCTTACCTTCGTGAATTGTTTTGTTTTTATTCAAATTAACTTTTTATTACAAAAAATAATTTGATTTTTGTATATTTATGTATTCGAATAAAAACCGGTTAACCGGTTATTTTTAAAATGCTTTACCGAAAACCGGTTTTTTTAAAATAGCAACTATTCGAAATATTCGAAAACCGGTTATTGAAAAAAGTCGAATAATCGATCACCCTAATTAATACTTTCTAAGGTGGATAACTTTACTACACATTTCTTTGTAACCAGTTATACAGCCACCATCTATTACCATAATTATTAAAACTTGTTCAGGGATTTAATCGGAATAATACAATATCAAATCAAATTATTTAGCTGCATTATAAAAATCTTTTAAAGCACTTTTAGTTAATAAGTTTTAAGAGCAGATGAAATCGGCCGCTCATTCTTGGTCCCAATTTTGTGTTTAATTTAGTTTTCGGTTTTTGAGAAAAAAAACTTTAAAACTGACAATTGCAGTTAATGCCAATGGGCTGACCATCTTTAAATATAATTTAATATTCTTCTCAATTTTCAGCCTAATAGAACTAAGACAGGAGGTCATATGTATGTCTCTAGGCAAAAATATCACTGACTGTCATCTTAATAGAATTATTAACTTTCGATTCCTTTTGTCTATGAACTAGTGCAGTAATCCTTCACAGAAAAAATTGAAAATTCTCTCTAATCACCAAATTCATACAAACTTCATAGAATCAAGCAAACAATTTGTTGATTTTGCACCCATTACCAAAATGATTATATTAATTACTAAAAATTGAAAAAATTCAGTACATGATATTTTTAATTTTAATTAAAAAAATGATCAAAAAACTTAGCCGTTTCAAACAATGTGTTAACTGGTTTCATTAAATATAGCTCAGGCTTTGACAATTCCCAACAACAGTTCTACAAGTTAATTATTTAATTTTAAACGAAAAAAGTTACTTAAGATTTTTTGTTATATAATTAAAAAATTTAATTCAAAATTTAATCCAAAACAACTAAAATGTTAATTCTATTAAAATTAAATTTTTAATTTTCTTTCAACTAAAAAAATAATTGATTCAATTATAACATTTATTATATTGAAATACTTTTTAAATACATTTTTTATGGATAAAAAACTGCTGATAATTTTTTTCTGTGTTGTTTTTTAAAACAGTTGAGCTATTTTTAGCCAGACATCGAAACCTTTTACGACTTGCTCCTGGTTTAGTTTTGAGCGCAGTAATTCTTTACAAAAACTTCTTTGAGTCAGAAAAGAAACTGTAGCTTAAAAACCATAGCTCTATGATTATGGTAGTGTATACACAAAAAAAGTTTTTTAACAATTAAAAAAGTGCTTTAAAAAGTATTTAAATTTTATTAATGTGATAATTGAATCAATTATATTTTTAGTTGAAAGAAAATTAAAAATTTAATATTGATTTAATTAATATTTAAATTGTTTTGAAATAAATTTTTAAATAAAATATTAATTAAAAATCAAAAAATATTAATATAATTTTTCTTAAAAAAAAAAAAAAATATTTTAACAATTAGTATTGTGGTTATTTTATTGAACTGTTAATGGTTTTTAATCCAAATTTCGATATTTATATCTACCAAGGTAAATACCATTTGGTTTAAAGATTGATGTTTGACTATTGACTTCATCCGTCGGCAATGGCGGTAAATCCCTCTGAAGAGATTGTGTGGTTACAATCGAAACTAGTCAGGGCAACATTTCCGTGAAAACCTGGGTTCAATTCCGAGCTCAGTCAAGAATGGAAAATTATCAATAAATTTTAATTCATTTTATGTTGTAAAATAATTTCCTTCATAAAAATAATTTAATGAAAATTAAATTCAAGCCTGATTAATATAAATTAACTCATTTTTTTTAAATGGCAAAGTTTTTTGATCATTTTTTTAATTAAAATTAAAAATATCATTTATTGAAAAAAATATCATTTATTTGAAAAAAATATGCACAATTTTACAATTTTGGTTAATCAATATAATCAATGAAAGAAACCTTAACGTTATTTGTAGCGTTATTAGAATCGACTAAATAAATGCTTGCCAACCTTTTTCTCAACGTTTCCTGTCAAGCAACAAGAAGTTATTCAAATTTTCATTATTTTGTTCTTTTTTAAAGTAATTTTTGAAACTGTCAAATACGTAGCATAAAAATTTAATTGAAGTTTCGCAAGATTTTCCAGTGATTTTTTAAACAATATTCTTTCCGCAATGGAGTTTGCGATATTGGACTACAACCAAAATTTTATATAAAGAATTTTTCCCATTAAATCTGGTCAGATAAAGGTTGGAATGATTATATATTGGAAAAAGCGATAAAAAATTAGTTAACCATAAATCGATACCGATTTATTGATATTTAAAAAAAACAGCAGGTTAAAACGTTTTTTCTCTTATAAAACTTTGAGTTTTTGTTTTAATGGATCCCATTACCTAAAATCTTTTTATGATTATGTAACAGTATTGTTCAAATGGACGAATCTGGGGACAATAAGTGGAATTATATATTTTTCTATTACGCCGACTTGTTTTCTGGAATATCAGCCCATTAAAGACTTTTAATAATGATAGGGAACTAAATCGGGCCAACACTTTACTGACGAACGGTGACGTTCAATAAACGCAAACGGCTCTGCAGGCATTTTTTTATTACAAATATCCGAAATCTTTTTTGAAGGGGTAACAAACGGTGTGCTTTTTAGAAACCAACTGCAGGTTACTTGCCAAGCCATAGCCGTTATACCAAACATATAAATTTTTGTTTATTTGTATTTTGATCCGACTGCTCCTCGTTTTGCTGCAACATAAAATTTTTCTCCTCGTAGCTGTTTTACGTCCTTTTTGACATAAGTTTTTATGTTTCATCAGTTGAAGTAATGACGCGAAAAACGTTGCAAAAGCCATTTTTTGCACAAACTATTTTTGTTTATATTTGTTTGCAACTGGGAAAATATGTACTACTATTTTTGCTCAAAGTTTTTGTAAGTGCAAGCGAAGTAAAATGAAGAAACTTGCAAATACGTTCACAACAAGTAGTGCAAATGTGTTTATATTTGTAAACATTTGAATCGTTTGCACACTTTGCACTACTCATTGTGAAAACCCTTATTGTTTATTACACGAACAAATATATTCCGAATGGGTAAATATTTTGCCAACATAACGGGAGTTATGTTTGAAAACAATTTAAAGAATAAAATTAAAGGCTTCCATTAAGTTTTTCTAACAAGTTGCTGTATCTAATGTGAACAATGCTTTAGTTTTAATTATTTTTCTATACACGAACAGCCAGATTTTTATTACCAAGGACATTTTTGTCAACCATTTTTCAGATCCTACATTGGAGAATAGTTACGTGATCTACTGGATTACAAATAATATAGAACGAACTAACCATTAAATTTACGTTTGCAAGGGAAATTAACTACATTAAATTACGTTATCATGTTTCAGTTTACAAAAAAGTAAAATATTTTCGTTATAGCAATATTCCTAAATAATTAAAAGTTTGCAATGGTCCTATAAAACTTATCCAGTTTAAAAACGGTAACTCAAATCATAGTTCTTATCAAAGCAAAACGTTATCAAAGACGTTCATAGTAAATTAATATAAATACAATGTGTCGGATCAAAACGCAACATTCAAGCTACGGTAACACTTGTTATATATTTGACCAAATAAGCATTAACCACTAATTTTGTTAATATTTAATGAGATTAAACATGGTCTTAATGCAACAAAATTAAACTTTTTATACTGCTAGACATAACAAAAACCTGTTTTATGTAAGATGTGGTGTAATAAACAAAATAAATATTGGAATTAAATGAAATTATATTTTAGTTTGACTGTTGGTTTCATTTTGTTATGGAACTACCCAAATCCACATTTTAAAACAATTTATTTGAAAATTGTTAGATCATTCGTTTTTAAACATTTTTTTTATACTTGTTTTACTAATTTATTCATAGTATATAAATTTACATTTATTTTTAGCCCACACGACTTATTACAAATTTTAAGCGAACAAATGTTATCTTAGAAAAGTTATTTACTCCACCCCTAAAGACAGATTTTCAATTGTTCTACTACATATATTTTAACAAAAAAAAAACTTGAAAAGTTTGCTGATACAAATATTTAAAATAACAAAAAATTTAGCGAAATATAATAAAAAAAACAGAACATGTTTCACCTTGATCTAATAAAAAATAAGTAAAACAGACCCACACTATACAGCTTAAGGAAAAGTCCATTTAAATAAAAACAACTAAGAAAATAAATTGGATTAAAAAAATTGATATTATGATGCAAAAGAGAAGGAAAAGTAAATTCAGGGGTCCTTTTACAGTAATTCTATGTATATATTACGGAACTACTTAACGTTTTTTTGAGACACTTCATATGAATACTATAAAAAATACGGACAATATTGAAAATATCATAAGTTCTTTGTTTTTAAACGGATTTTAAAAACTTTCTTTATGTGAAAAATATGTACATTAAGTCTATAACTTTTTTTACATTTTTTGCAAATATCAAAATGGCCCTAGTATAGTTGAAGAGACCACTGAAAATTATTTAATTATTTGTCAAAAAAGTTCAACCACAAACCGCGGTAAAATTTGGATATCCGATTTTTTATTAAAAAAACGCAAATAGTTTTTTATTCAATATGTATATCAATCTGACTCGAATCTGCATTTAAAATTTGTGGTAAGAGAAAACCCGCTGTTTTAATTAAACGAAAGAAAAAAAGGGAATGTAAAGTCATTATTTTAAAATTCAAAGAATATTATTAATTTAAATTTTTTTTACAAATATGTTTGTATGTATATATGTATACATATGGGGGATTTCATGTCAAGTGACCCAACTTTTGAAATCGATGTCTTCCGATTTGGATGAAATTTTCACCAAGGTTAGTAGTTTAGACACAAATTTTCAACAAGATCGGTCAAAAAGTGTCTGAGTTAGAGGGGGTCAAAATTTGACATTTTGGCCAAACCGGTGTTCTTTCTCGTCCATGTAACTTATTATCTATGGGTGTTAGCAAAATTTGTCCCAAATTTTTTTTGAAAAGGGTATTTATTTTTTATTTTTTTTTTTTTTTGCTCAAAAGAAAGCTTAGGTCTTTTCCTTTAAGGTAGTTTTGGTCGCTTAGTGGGATGCGAGTGGGATATGTATAAAAAAAATAATTTCTAACTCAAGAAGAGGATTTTTATTTTTTTTAGCATTTGACGTCTTGACTTACAAATTATTTTTCATACATATCCCACTCGCATCCCACTAAGCGACCAAAACTACTTTAAAGGAAAAGACCTAATCTCTCTTTTGAGCAAAAAAAAAAAAAAATAAAAAATAAATACCCTTATTTATTTTAAAAAAATTTTTAAAAAAATTAAAAAAAAATTTTAAAGGACTTATGTGATTGAGATTAAGTTTTTCAGATTAATTATCTTTTTGTTTTTATTATTATTATTTTATATTAATTTAATTATTATTACAAATAAATAAAAAGATTTAATTTGTCAACATCTCTATAGAAAAAATGATTTACATATTGTGGGTATTATAGTATCGAGGGAATGAAATGCTAGTTCGGTATTTTATATACCGTCGGAAAGGTTAATTTGTCTAGTTTCTCAGCATAAGTTTTATTTTTAAGATTTTAGAAACACTTACACATAAAAAGGAAAAAATTCAAAATAGTGCATATGCTAAAAATTTAAAAACCCTCGTCTTGAGTTAGAAACTACCTAAAAGAAAAATACATAAGCTTTCTTTTGAGCAAAAAAAAAAAAAAAATAAAAAAAATACCGTTTCCAAAAAAAAAAAATAAAAAATAAGTTTTAAATTTAAAAAAAAAAAATTTTAATTTTTTTTCGATAGCTTGAAGAAATAGATATCTAATTTGTTTGGGACAAATTTTGCTAACACCCATGGATAATAAGTTACATGGATGAGAAAGAACACCGGTTTGGCAAAAAGGTCAAATTTTGACCCCATCTAACTCAGAAACTTTTTGACCGATCTTGTTGAAAATGTGTGTCTAAGCTACTACCCAATAAGACTAACCTTGGTGCAAATTTCATCCAAATATGAAGACATCGATTTCAAAAGTTGGGTCACTTGATATGAAATCCTCCATATTTATGTGGTTCAAATATTCCGAGTTTGCATTTAATACTTAAAAATAACGGGTTTTAATAGAAGTCGTTTTAGCGTTTTGAAAAATAATAAAATGTGAACAAAAGCTCTGACCAAATTTAAAGATAGCACAAAAATGTGTAGAAACATTCCTAACATTCTGCCAACTTATGTCAGATAAAATTTTAGTATGAGAGTTCGAGTATGAGAACTAATACTCACCCGACGAATCTAATTACAAGCCCCCGGAAAGGATAAAATTTAAAAAATTGTTAACACATCCATCAGTTGCATTATTAACTAATGCCAAAGTTAGTACTATAAAAGCAGCAACAATTTGTAAGGAATTAGAAGGGACTGGTATTCAAATTGCAACTCCATCACAGCCAGCTATTTATAAAGCTGTAATCAAGTCGGTCGAGCGTAGAAGAAATGATAAAGGAAACTTTGAAAAATTAAAACTGGTGCTTGCATTTCGACGGAAAAAAAGTTGACAATAAAGAACTCCTAGTCATAGTTTTAAAAATGAATATAAAGAAATTAATATAGCAGTGCTTGTTTTGGAAAATGAAAAAGCCCTTACAATATTTAATAGTATTAGAGAAACATTAGACAAACTTGATTTATGGAAATCAATTTAATGATCATTTGTGATACAGCATGTATAAATACTGGTCAAAAAACGGCGTATTTAAGATATTAAAGAATTACTAGATTCGTCCGGTGGCCGAGATTCGACCACTTTACATTTACTTTCGAGAGAACCAGTGCGTTATACAACAAACACGTACACATTTAAGGAAAACACCAAAATGCACTATTTGTATCCCTTTGTGTGCGTGTGTGTTTGCAACCCAGCAGGAATAATAAGTAGTACGGACGCCTTCTAGGAGGCCTCTGTATTCCGTCTTTTGGATGTAAAAGACCTGCTCGCTATATTTCATACTCATATCTTTTTTACACTCGTTGTCATTTCGGGGTAGGCCTTCCGCTCCCGCTTCTTTTAAATTTGCGTTGGCATAGAAGCGAGTGTGAAATGTGTATCTTATCTTTTATACACAAGAGCCGAGGCCTTTTATGAGGCCTTCTTTATCAGTTAAATTAGAATGGTAATTGAATCAAAATAACTTCTAAGCAGGCCTTTAATAGGCCTGAAGTATGGATGTCTTCTGCGTTTTCCCGCTGGGAAGTAGAAAAAAACGAAAACATTTTTAAATAACTACAAAAAGCATTGGATTTTTCTACCACCGTTAATACATGTGTGTACGTGTGTTTGCAAAATAAATTAAAATGCTTTAAACACTTAAATTCTAATAATTCAGAAAATAAATTTATATTGTGCATATCTACACACAAATAACTCTAAAACGATATTTGTTTAATTAAAATCGGTGGACGATAAGATACTTAAAAATCAACTTAAAAAAACTTGTTCCCTTAGTTATATATAAGATTATATTGATATTCCTACACCGCAATATGTCGGTTGCCAAGACCTTATCTTAAGACATCTTATGGGTGAGCTACAAGATGGAAAAACATCATCTCCTAAAATTTCTTATAACTTTTTTCCGGAACTAATAAACAACTACGAGGATATGAAACAAAACTATATACAGAATGAGGAATACATAAAAGTGGAAAACATTAAATGGCGTGACGATATGCAATACTTGTACGAGCTTAGTTCTGCCTTTAAATACTACCAAAGTAAACAAAAATTTCTTATATAAAATTTAAGCCCATACCGCTATTAGGTAACGCTCGTTATAAGTCAAGGGCCATTCTTGCCATTTTAGGATTTGTCCTTATCCCAAAATAAAGAGGCCAGCTTACCTCAATATGTGAATTCAAATGTAATATATGGTTTTCCAATCATTGTTCTAATAAAGAAATTTTCGTAGCTTTAGAACAGTTCTTAACATAATTTAAGATCGGCCATGTTTTAAAAGACACTACCCAATAAAATATGGAGCTTCCAACGAAGCAGGTTTGTAAGGGAGAAACGTATAAATGTCGCTTTTTATATCGCTTACGGAAGACATGAATTTTATATGGTGAGTTTCCACTTTGTAGCAATACATTTTTGACACAGAAGGCGCTTTATTCAGCTCATATAAAAATTAGTAAATTTAACGATCAGCTTTGTACACTGATTTTTTTGTTACCGTTATTCTTTTATATGCTTCCTTACAAATCTGCTTCAAGTAAGGGAATGTCGTGGCTCTTCAATTTATATATATAATTTTTCAAGTAATTAAGAATTCGTTCACTTACCCTGCTGCATTTCTGTATGTCATATTGCGAAGCACATAAATGTGTGCTGACTTTTTAAAGTGTACCATTAGTGCTTCGCAAAATAAGAAAACTTTTTATTGGGTAGGTTAAAGAAGCTTCAATAATCCCAATGCAACAACGAAGCACCAAATGCGCAGTACGTGGTATTAAAGTTCAGGACATTTATCCATTATGAAAATCTGCACGCACGTTAAATTTTTCGTTTATGTCTTTTAATAATTAAACAAAATTTTTCATTTTACTATTTAGGTTATTACTAAAATTTTGAAAATTTTTAATTTAAAATTAATGTCCTTTTTTTTTGGGAGATTTTACCACATCGTATTTGTGTGTGAGGTTTTTATTCCAAAATGACCTGATTGACCGCAATGGTACTAGGGCCAAAATTTGGTTACAGCCCTTATTTACATACTTGAATGAGTTAAGCTTTTTATAAGTTGAACCGATTTTTTTAAAATCGTTTGAAATATGTATTCGGGTTGTTAAAGCGTAAAGATTAGGTAAGATTAGTATGCTCTTAATTTAATGAAAAAGTTAAATTAGGAAGCTTTTCTAAACATCGTTTATATACAATCGATTAAGTATTAATAAGTTTTTCTTAGATATGTTATAGCCGGAAACAAAATTTAAGCACATACAAAGAAGTAGTAAAGATCCACACAGTCGCATTCCAATTTAATTTCTTATTTACCAGCGTGTCATTGGAAAAAGGCTTTGGCTTCTCGCATCTTCTTCAAATGCTTCTCTACATGGCCTCATAAATAAATAAGAATTAACCTTATCTCAACCATAATTGTTGTTGCTTATAATGCAAAGTTAGTAAATTATTAACTCTTGATTCTAAGGATTTTTAAAAAATTGAGAACTAATTCCTACACATTCCTATACAACAACTAAGGGCAATTATTACAACTTGCCGTTAGCTATTGGTAGGATTTTGCCGGACCTATATTTATTATTTCAACTTTACTTTAACCTACCCCGTAGGATGAGCTTGGCTTTAACATATTGCTTACTTTAGTTTAAAGTAAAGTTATAATATTGAAAAACTTTTTATACGTTGGAAAAAATCCTACCTTTAACTAACGGCATTTTGTAATAATATCCCTAAGAGAACGATTTTGATATTTCCACGCAGATAAAACACGTGTTTCCAAAATGGTCACCAGAAACAATAGGATTTTAATCGAAAATGTTTAAACATATTATCGGCAACTAAATTATGCATTAATAAGTTCTCCATTAAGAAGCCACTAAGAAGCCATTAAAGTCGCACTTTACATTTTTTGGTATAACTGACGGTTGTATTTTCGCCGCCGTCTTTGAAAAATTTAAAATTTTAGTAAGTTTTGACCGCCGTCAACGATATGTGTGTCTGGCGTTTACGACGTCTGCAATTTCACATCGACTTTGACTGGAATATTATGACATTTATAACGTAACGAGGTAATCTCTTTTGATAGTTTTCGACATTAGTTATAGACACACTTTTGCCTCACATTTCGAGAAAAGATGGAATATTTTCTTTTACATTTTTTCTATGCGAGACGTTCTCGCCAACGTTACAGAACATGGGTACAGGTCGACAGTGAAAAAGTATTTTTGATCATTCCAGCTGAATCTTAAGTTTTTTTTTTTTTTTTTTTTTTTTTTTTTTTTTTTTATATCTAAAGCCGAATATGAGCTCAGTTTTCTCCCATCACTTCACATTTCTCCGATAACGGTACACATGTGTTTTTCACTGAATACTTCTCTTTCGGCCGCCATCCAGAACCAATATCTGGTTAAATTAAAATACGTCTTAGGGCTAATAAATCAGAGCAAGTTAAACTCTATTTTTGGTTTAAAATGTGTTTAAGCCAACAAATCTATAAATCAGAAAACATATAAGCCATCTTTAAACGCATAAAATTGGGAGTTTAAACTACCAATACAAGCCATATGAATTTGTCAACATTTAGTTCAACTAAACCAGCGTTTAAGCACTCACTGATTTATTAGCCATTAAAGTCATTTTTGCGAATAGAGTATTTAAACTGAGCCAAATTGGCTTATTACTTCACCTGGCTTCATACCAATGTCTTCCTGAAGTAAAGATTTTGGTGCAGATGTAGAAAAGATTTACTTGATTACCAGCCGGGTAGGCTAAATCCGATGGTGGTCTTAACCACTGGGTGAAAAATATTGCGTTTACTAAACAAAAGTATTAAAACATTCTGGAAATATAATTGTTATATCTCACTTGTTCAACAATTCTGTATTAAATGTAAACAATTTTCAGTAGAAGCAAAACAATTTTTAATTGTACATTAAAGAGATATGAAAAATGCTTAAACCAACCATTTCTTTACCAAAAAGTAGACAAAAACCACGATATTTTTAGGGATGTTGATACGCCTTTTGCCGATACTATACCGATACCGATACTCAAGAAGAATTATCGCCGTTACCGATACGAATATAAAATTTAAATTCAAGGTAAATTACAGTGTAAGAGATTATTAATATTTAAGATTTAAAAAAAAATTAAATGAATTTAAATTCATGGTAAAATAATTAATTTTTAAACAAGAAAAAAAAAGTCTAAAAGATAGAAGTATTCAAAACAAAGTATTCTCAACTTTTGCGGAGATAATTTCGCAACTCTATTTGAAGCAGACCTGCAGTTAAAATCGTCTTTTAGATGTACTGAACTCATTTGACAACTTAACATCCGTACCTAAACAAGAGCGGAACGTTTTCTTCCGCGTAGCTTTTACGCTGATATGTCATAACTAAACAATAGCGTCAACGCTGTGTCACAAACAGTAGTGTTAACTATCGTGTTTACTAAAACCATCATTATAAATATAAGAAATGGAATTAAAACCGGTAGTTTGGCCTAAAAATAACTTATTTGCCAATATTTATTATCAAACGATAAAAACAGGGTTCTCAAAACAAGAGATAGAGCAACTCTGCTTAGTTTAATGCGCTATCAACGTCGGATTTTACAAATGCAAATCGCTTCCACTGCGTTGCCGCCGCGTTGTTTCGATATGCTTCATACAAATTGTATGGGCATGAGAATTTTTGACAGCTAGAAAATGCGTTCCGCTCTTGTTTAGGTATGGCTGTAAGTATTTCTGTACCATGGGCTTAAATTTTTAGTATAGAGCAATTCCATATGAAAGCGATCACCTTTTGGACGACCCCTCTCCGATTTTAAAATAAATAGTCTCAATCGATTGCCCAGCAAAAAATAATGTACCTACATATTTTTTTTTTTTTTTATAGTGACTGGTTTAGTGGTGGTGTACACCACTGTCATGTGAAAAATTGAAGAATTCTTCATAAGGGACCTCATTGAAATTTGTTTTAAAAAAAAACTACTAAAGCGATCGCAACGAGTGATAGCTCGTTGGAAAGGTATTGAATCAGGCTTTAATAAAAATAAAATTTTCCTAATTTTTCTTAGAAATTTACCTTTAAATTTTCCCAAGAAAATTTAATTTTCCGATTTTCCACAGAAGCTCTTAAATTTTCCGGCTAATTTTTTTTTTTTGGATTCCTCATAATTTTTGCTTTAAGAATCAGCAATAAAAAAATGGGCCCCGACTCCTTGTTTGGACAGGAGAAGAGCATTTAAGAGACCACCTTGTTAAAAATACATTTTAAAAATTACACTGTGCACGAAATTGACACTTTTTTTTCGTGACAAGCTGGGCACCTGGCGTTTTAACATAATTCGGGTACGCTGAATCCAGTGGTGCCCTCGGTTTTTTAAGATTGGCTCTGGTTTTCGAGATATACCGTTATTTCTAAAATGGAGGAGGTTGCACAACATATGTTCGCGTAACTCAAAAACGCTTTAGCTTATTGAAAAAACTTAAAAAACCGAAATTCCGCAATAAAATTTTCTTTGAGAAAAGTAAAACTTCGTTTTAATATCCGCATTTGTTTTAGAAACATAATTTTTTTTTTGAAAAAAAAAATAATTTTTTTTATCAAAATTTTGAAATTTTTGTTTTTTAAAAATTCATAAAAAATTTAAAAATGCAGCGAGGCTTCTAATTTTTTGCAGGCATATAAAAAACGAAGCTGCAAACAAAACAAGCCATAAGCGATTAAAATCTGTTAGCAACTTTTGATTTTATTCACAAAAGTCGACAAATTTTGATTAATTTAAGAATCTTAAATATTAATTTAATTATTAATTTAAGAATGTCGACTTTTGTGAATAAAATCAAAAGTTGCTAACAGATTTTAATCGCTTATGGCTTGTTTTGTTTGCAGCTTCGTTTTTTATATGCCTGCAAAAAATTAGAAGCCTCGCTGCATTTTTCAATTTTTTATGAATTTTTAAAAAACAAAAATTTCAAAATTTTGATAAAAAAAATTATTTTTTTTTTCAAAAAAAAAATTATGTTTCTAAAACAAATGCGGATATTAAAACGAAGTTTTACTTTTCTCAAAGAAAATTTTATTATGGAATTTCGGTTTTTTAAGTTTTTTCAATAAGCTAAAGCGTTTTTGAGTTACGCGAACATATGTTGTGCAACCTCCTCCATTTTAGAAATAACGGTATATCTCGAAAACCAGAGCCAATCTTAAAAAACCGAGGGCACCACTGGATTCAGCCTACCCGAATTATGTTAAAACGCCAGGTGCCCAGCTTGTCACGAAAAAAAAGTGTCAATTTCGTGCACAGTGTAATTTTTAAAATGTATTTTTAACAAGGTGGTCTCTTAAATGCTCTTCTCCTGTCCAAACAAGGAGTCGGGGCCCATTTTTTTATTGCTGATTCTTAAAGCAAAAATTATGAGGAATCCAAAAAAAAAAAAATTAGCCGGAAAATTTAAGAGCTTCTGTGGAAAATCGGAAAATTAAATTTTCTTGGGAAAATTTAAAGGTAAATTTCTAAGAAAAATTAGGAAAATTTTATTTTTATTAAAGCCTGATTCAATACCTTTCCAACGAGCTATCACTCGTTGCGATCGCTTTAGTAGTTTTTTTTTAAAACAAATTTCAATGAGGTCCCTTATGAAGAATTCTTCAATTTTTCACATGACAGTGGTGTACACCACCACTTAACCAGTCACTATAAAAAAAAAAAAAAATATGTAGGTACATTATTTTTTGCTGGGCAATCGATTGAGACTATTTATTTTAAAATCGGAGAGGGGTCGTCCAAAAATTTGCCAATTTTGATCGTTTTCATATGGAATTGCTATATAGCATTTAATTGCGCCAGTAATCAAGCGGTTCTGCGTCTCTAGAAAAATAAGAAATTTTAAGGCATATTCAGACTTCTTCTTTAGCTTAGCCACAGCGTAGGATCGACAGAGGATCATCCTTATCCAAATGTTCTTTTAGTATTTGTACAAACGCTCCATCAGTTCTTTTAGACTTGTCTGAACTTTTACTAGGTGTGTCTTCAATACTTTCGGAGTGAAAAGTCATGTTGAGTAGCACAATAAGACGTTTTTTTTCGATCTATTGTCTTTGAAATTTTTTAGCTTTGTATCGAAAGTAAAGAACTGGCGATGAACAATAGATTTCATTATTCTCTAAACACTCAAATCTTTCATTCAGAGCTAATACTACGTAAATCGCCAATTTTTGGGACTCTCAATTATTCCGCATCTCAGTTTATTAATTTATTGTATTTTCAAATAATGTTCGAAGACTGTTAGTTAGCGGAGTATCGTTAGACAATATAGCAGTGCCTTTGCGTATGGATTTTGTGGTGTCTTTGACGTAACCCAAAGGTTGTAGCGAAGTGATGTTTATTTATACAAAAATCATTAAAAATTAGCATAAAATTCTGCTGCAGATTATTTTAGAAATTTATTCAAGCCAAGCGTTCAATGCGTTTATACATCAGTCCAAAAAGTCGTAGTGTAAAATTGTACTGACAAGTTGCACAGCAAACGCGTTATCGCGTATCGAAATATGAAGTAGGAATTCTTTCTACTTTGGCATGCGTATCGAAAAAAGGAAAAACGCGTGGTGTACCGACCTTCAGCTTTAGAATTAAAAGTAACAATTTATTATTCGGCTTGATTTTTTGATATTAATTGTTATGCAAAATATTAGCATTGAAAATTAAAGTGTTTTATCAAAAAACCTTTAAAAAAAGTATCGACGTATCGACAGTAAAATATCGCCGATACCGATATATCGGCAAACTTGAAGTATCGCCGATATATCGTTATCGGTATTGGTAATCGTTACTTCCCTAATTTGAATATTAAAAGTTTTGAGTTATTACACTTTTGTTGAACAAGGGCGATATGCAACCCCTTGCATATTTCTTGCGTAGCACAGTGATATCGTAATTTATAAATCGTAGCCGTTTAATGACTTATAGCAACTGCAGTACTAAATACTGAATAAAGTTTAGTTTTTATTTTTTGCTTTATAACCAACATCGATTTATCAGACATATACCATCCAACCAACCAACCCTTACTAATGTGCCCACAACAAATAAAGAAGTTTGTTCTTAATACATTCATGTGCCTTGTATAGTTGGATGTGCAAGGCATATCTACTTAATTGTTGTAAGTTTGTTCAAAATATAAGTTAACATAATAATGTATTACATAAATTAATTAATTAATACGAAAATTACATTTATTTAGTTTACATGTTGGCTCTTGTCGTCTGCAGCAATATTTAGTGATTATAATGGTTGTTTGATAGCAACAAAAAAAAAAAAAAAAAAAAATGCACTTATAGTAAATGAGGCAAAAATGTGCAAACAATATATTTTTTAACAAAAAAAAAAATATGTATTAACCTACATTCAACCAAAAAACAAAATAAAGCTTTGAAAAAATTAATTGTATTAAGGTAGTGGCAGTGGTGCAGGCAAAAGGGGGAAACGGGAAAAAAAAGAATTTATTAATTGATATATTTTAGAAATTTATTCTGGCTTATACATATATAGAATAGATCAGCAAGATATATTTTTTGGAAGTACCTTTACATTGGATTATGATTAATTGTTAGCCGATTCCCTTGAAACAGTATTTTTCTATTGTCGAAGTGTTAAGTGCAATAACGGATGTCTAACACAGCAATACAAAATTATATCTTTTGAAATAAGTATTTTTCAATACAAGTTTGGAAGGCTGATAATTTTTATATTTTCTTCTATAGGATACTCTTCTTCATAGCACCAACAAAACTTTACATATTAAGGAACACAAAAAGCCCCTCGTTACACCCAATGTAGTCTCCTCCTCTGAATTTAAGCTACATGTGGTTACTTTTCTATGGAAAAAAATCACTCAGTATGAACGAACATTTATGGCAAAAATAAAATGCAGTATGCTGGTTGTTGCCTGTGTACTGTTTAAAATAGTTATTAATACAATAAATTTATGTGCACACATGTATTCCAATAATTACATTGAGTATGTCTCAATGTGTTTAAATTGAAATGAACATGAAATGCACTCAAACACAAAATTTTTATTCAATAATAAAAAATTACATATATGGACTACATATGAAATAATCTGGACATCCAGCAACACTATGTTGCATATATAAGTCCACATATACACATGACTTTATTTCTTTTAAACACTTGAAAGAGTGTTACATATTTATGCTCCTTTGTTTGTATATTCAAATTATTTTTTGTTTTTATATAAAACAGCTTCAGTTCATTTAAATAAGCAAACTATAATACTTCAAAATATTTGCAATAAAATGTTGCTTTAGGTTTTAGCTTTATTTTTTTTCTACGTCAAACAGTAAAATAAAATAGGTCATTTGAAAAACCTTTGGCTAACAGCTTCATAGTAAAAAATATATAACTGAATTTGCACAGCTGTGTTGTTTTGGCGAAAATGTACAAATGACGAGAGGTATTAAAAAAAAAGTCATAAATGTTTCTAAGAGTCAACAGTAAACAATTATGAAAAATAAAAATTCCGACCGACTGAATCAGACGGTCTAAACCAACCAACAAGCGAACTAAGCAAATATACACTGAAAATAAATCATGCTTCTGCTTGCTCAATAATCTAAATAAAGTATTTGTACTAAAAAAATTTTTCAGAAGAGTATATTAATACCGACGTACATATGCTAATCGTTGGCTTCAAACAGGCGTTTGATGGTATAAACCCAAAAGCTTGGCTTCGTTTGGCATTATCATTAAATTGACCCGTCTAGCAATGGCAGCACTCTACAATACAAATGGATAAATGGTATTGCAACTAGAGCATAGTGAGACATTTGATATTAACACTGGGGTAAGGCAAGCAGAAAGTTTGTGAGCAGTTCCTTACAAGCACCAGTAAAAGATGTAGGTAAATCAATCAAAAACAAAGTATATAAAGCGCTGGTTTTTCGAAATGTGCGACTATCATTTTAAGGAATTAGAAAATTTGGAGTACTTGGGCGTAGTAATAAGCAGCGATAATAGTGCCAGGAACTGTATTCATGATCGAATTGTGTCAGCAAATAAATTCCTATTATCAAGGACCTGCAACTATAGGATCAGCAGTTGTTAACAAGATTCTTAGATGAATATTTGGCCCAAGTAGAAATAAATTAGGTTATTACAAGGTACAATGCAGGGCTGTATGATATTAATTATGGTGAGGATAATGTAAAATACATCAAAGCACATATTTCCATACAAAAGGGATGTCCACATAAACGACTTAAGCTATGTTCACACCTATATAATATATTATATATTTGATGACGTACATGTAACCACTAGTTGTTTTGAAAAATTATTTGATTTTTCAAAACGTTTAGTTAGATCAAACATCATTTAACAGTTTCTAAATTACATTATACAATTATCTTCCTACAAATGGAGTTGGTAAAATAATAGCAATCGATTTAAAAAAAAGCTAAAGTTTGATAAATGTTCTGGTCATGTTTTTTTTTTGGATTTTTCGTCAAATATTTGTCTTTTGAAATTTTACAAAACTACCGAAATTGGTCGGAACTAGTTTTTGTAAATATGTGTTAAAAAACTGTTTATGTTTTACAAGAAAAGAGTTTTTAAGTTTTTTAAACAAAAATATATTTTTATTTGAAATATATATGATTCGAAATTATTCGTTATTAATTTATTTACAATTAACAGCCTAATGTGCTGTTTTCACAACACAAGTGACTGAACGTGATGTAAAATTTATATGGAAAACACTTAAAAAACTGAATGCATTTCATATTAATTTTTCTACACGTGCAAACACTTGTGTTGTGCAAAACAGCATATTAAATAAAATTTTTCGTGTAGAAAATATTGAAAACAAAAACAAATTTGAGTTTTTTTATTTTTGTTTCAATATAAAGTTTCAAGCGAAAATTTTTATTTTATTTTGGAAATCTGGCAGTAAAAAACTCAATTCTGTTTGAACACTTATGTACTGTTTTCACAACACAAGTGATGAATCGTGTAGAAAAATTTATATGAAAAACTCTAAAAGAACTGATCGTTTTTCATATAAATTTTACTACATGTTCAACCGCTCGCGTTTTGAAAACAGCACATTATTTTTAAATATTCTTACGAGAGTCTGAAAAAGAGCATACAAATTTAAGAGAAAAAATTTTTTGGAAAATTTCTGATAGCAAAAGTTTTTTTAGAAAGAATTATTCAACCCCCTGTTTTATGTTTTGGTTTACAAAACAATAATAATTTTCATAATATTTAAATTAAAAGTTTTTCAATTTCAAATCATTTAATGAAGCAAAGAACAAAGTTCAGCAATTGCACGTGGTAAATGATGTAGCAGAACGCGGCGTGGCCTGAGCTAATACTGACATTAATCTAACAACCTCTGCAACAGACTTTCAGTATTTATTGCAGGGCATAGAGCTTCATCGTAAAAGCTCTAACAAATAATTGAAAGCTAAAAAAAATTGTTTTTTAATTTTTTATTTTTGGGTATGAGACGTAAGCTGCCTAGAATTTTTTTGACTCGCATTGCTGAAGTCTGTGAAACAGAACAAAAAACCACCCATATTTAATATTTTGAAAGAATACCTAATATCTAAATATCTAACATTAAAACAAATCCGAAGCATAACTGGCAAACACATTACAATATTTTTAATTTCAAAAAATGGGTACAAAACTTAAAAAGGGTACAACTTTGGAACATTCAATTATTTTTTTTTTTGCAATGACTCAGAATTTATCCACCTTTTAAACTGAATCATTAGTTTTTTTAACTTCAATATAAATTTTAAAAGTTACAAAGCATTATTTTTCAAATTTATGCTAAATTTACAAAAAAATGTTATTAAGGGGACCCAAATGAGCAAAAAAATAACCAAAACTTTTAATATCTGCACACAGAAGTAAAGTTTGAGAAGTTTTCTTCAAAAAAATTGAGTTAGTAACAAAGAAAATCGTGCTAATGGTCAAAATTTAAAAAAGTCGAGAAAACCCGACTTTCGGGTTAAGTTCGATTTTATCGACCTCTAAACCTCTTCCGAAAAATCTGAAAAAAATCACAAAAATACTTTATCCTATAAGCTCTCAAAAAATGCTGGGGTACCTATAAAAATCAAAAAAAATTTTTTGGGACACACTAATGTACGTACATTAGACCAACTCATGTTTTATGAAAATATTTTGGCTCTAGCGATTATCTCTCTTGTGCTAAATCCCGTCAGCAAATTTTTTTTAAACAATGAATGACCAAATATAATAGATATTTAGGGAGTCATTGATTCTGCATTGAAATATTTTGAAAATCTAACCACAAACTCGAGATAGCGATATGTTAATGTCAGTTTTTTATGCTTTTCAATTAGATTTTTATGAAAATTTAAACAACTAAACCATTTTTTGTCCGATTTCATTTCCAATACGGCGTTAGAAAGGTGTTGACCACCGCTGGAGATTTTAGTCAAAAATTAACTATTTACTGCACTCTATTACTTTTTTTGTAACATTTATTCAGCCGTCATTAAAATCCCATTTTATAACCACTAAAGGCATATATTTATAAATTTAGCGACCGTCGAATTAACCCGTTAATGACCAAAATTTTTCAGAGGACATAAACAAAATGTTTAGTATACTCAAAAAAATAATATATAATTGCTATCAAGGTACATTGAACAAGACATCATTAAAAAACAGTTGTTTATCTTCAAAAAGTGTATCTCGTTAAGGAAATACTTTCATTTGATATAATGACAAAACTTAACCTTTTCATGTACATTTTTTCAGGATATTTTTTTGTAATATTTTTTGGTAAGGATTGAATAATTACTCTTTTGTGCCACTATCTGAAATATTATTTACCAAGAAATGAAAAAATTATTAAGTTCTTCCCTAAAATCATAAAAAAATGTTATTCAGATTAACATTCAGACAAGAGTTCTTGGTATTAAACTACATTATATTATTTGTTAAATTTTAAAACTTTGATATTTTTTAATTGTACTTACTAAAAAATATATATAAAAAGATCTGAAATATGCAATGTGTAAACCCTTTTTTGACGGGGTTTAGCTCACGGGAGATAATCGCCAGAGCTAAAATATTTTCGGAATCTTCACAAAACATGGCAAAGTTAATTTTCAGGGGGTAAAACTTTAACTTTTTTCGCCCATGTAAAATGAGTCGGTCTAATGTACAAACATATTTATTTTACTAATATTAAAGAACAATATGATTGGGGAATTAGTTCAAAACAATTGAATTTATTAAGAAATACTCTCGTATCTTACAGCTGCATAGCGTTGTCATGCTAGGAACACAACTGGGGCGAACGACGAATTTTTGGCCGCGAATATTCGTCGCCAAAAATAAAAGACGTTTGTGTATATGAAAATGCGCACAATCAGGGCGCCGGCGAAAATTCGCCAGACGCGGCGAACTTCAAATAGATTTAATTTTATTTCATACGCCGGCGAACGACGAACAAATCACTACAAGGTGGCCATGTTTGGTTTTAGTTAAGAAGTAGTTTAGTAAATAAAGTTACTTTTTACTTTAATAATTGTTTTTTTTATTGTATAACACATAAAATGAGTATACAAAGTATTTTGCTATACAAATAGTTTTTAGTTGTGTTTTTGATTATGTTTTTATTTTTAAGCATAATTTTTTTGAATATGGTCACACTATTTATCTCTCTTTGCACAAACAGTAATCAACTTTCTCAATTATAAAAGCTGCCAGCTATTCGTCGTTATTGTGCTTCGTACGACGAATTTACTCAGCGATTTTTTACGGAAAAATTCGTCGTGTTGGGCGAAATTCGTCGTTCGTCCCAGTTGTGTTCCTAGCATTACGCCTAACTTGCTAGCTTTTGCTGGTTAAGCGTTCATTTACTTTTTGATTTTTTTTGAGTAATTGTGAGAACAATTTTGTAGATTTTAAATCGACTATCTCGTTGCAAGTTTCTACTTGTTAAGTAACTGAACCCCCCTCATATGTAATTAATACATATTTTAAAAAATTAATGTGCTGTACTCAAAAAACTGAGTGATTTCCATATACATTTTACTACACAATCAATTGCTTGTCACCTAGAAATTCCTATAAAAATGTTCGTATATTGTACACAAAAATTTCGTGATTTCGCACCATTTTTAGTTTATTGAACAGCAATTTTCGTATTTAAAAGGCTTATATTTTTTTCAGTGTTCGAATATTTGTCTAATGTTTAGAGGGGACATTTGTAACTGTACTACAAGAAAATGAATGTGACTTAAAGCAAAAGTATTTTTTTTTTGTTTCCAAAAAAGCTAAAGAGGAAAATACAATGTTGTTTAAATCTATTTTTGTGGTTTTGTTATTATTGTTTTGTTGTTTTTGTACAAATATTTTAGCAATTTTTGTGATCTTAGCACGCTTCACTAAGCCTTGGGTTTTAATTTTTTTTTACTTTGGCCACTGGATGTTGTTAGTTTCGACCCAGAGGCAGGAGATTGACCATTAAGCATTTTATTCATACTATTCCATTCCATTTGCGTGTATAATTTTTTTCCGCTACGAGTTAGTCGTACCCACAATTGTCTAGAAGCGAAAATATAATTTGTATACAATGATTTTCTGATTTTTGCTTGTGGTTTTCCATTTGGCGTTTAACAAAATAACAAAATCGAAAAAAAGAAAACAAAAAACTGAAATTTTGATAATGCACATAATTTTAAATAATATCCACATGGCATACGGTTGTCAATACTATTTGTCGATTTCCGACTTATTGAGAAAAAAAAAAAAATCATCTACCATCAAATTTTTTTTCGCATTTTAATAAATAAATGCCATAAAATCATTGATGTGCCACTGACAATCATATTGATAGGAAATAAAACATTTTCATTGGATATTAAAAAAAAAAAATTGGCTTAGAAATTTTTGATAGAGGTTGAAAAGTTTATCACATGACATATATTTGCATGTTGAGTTGTATATTTGTGGCCTTTGCTTTGTTCATTGTTAAACCGAAATTATAAAAAAAATTTAATACTTTAAGTGCTCTTTTAGTAGCTGATATACACCCAGAGTCAAAAGTAATTCAACATCAGCTATAACTCTTTACTTCTTTTAACTACAGTAAATCTTATATCACAAGAATTATTTTAACTTTTGGCGTCTAAAATCACAATTTAATGGCAATCAATTACATTTTTTACTTAAATTGTGTAATATTTTTTATGGTTTTTACCGCTGTTGACACATTTTTGACGCTCATTGTAAGTACTTTTTTTTAACTTTCAAATAGGATTTTTACTTATAAAAGTCAGCAATTAACCAATCAAATGATTCTTGTTAAAATTGTATACAAAGGTGGAAATTCATCTACATCTTTTTCCACTCTCAGGAATTTCTCTTGATGGAGCGTTTAGTACCTCAATAATAATGGTATTCGCAACCATTTTGAATTACGTTGTTCGCTCTTTGAAATGTGAATGCAAAGTACGCTGTTCACACGGCATATTCATAATTAAACAACTCTTCCTCTTATACTCTGAAAAGACAAAAAGAGCCATTCATACTTAAATCAAGGTGAAGCGGTGTCAATAGTACGGATTTCCTTCAATCAACTGCAGAATTCTTGATTCAAGTACGGATTATTCAAGTGCCAAAAACTTAACATGGTCATATATAATCACTGATCCTTACTTAAAATAATCCGAAAACGGGATTGAATCTCAAACTGTGCTTGATTCAAGAATTTCTAAGCTGGTGAAATCCCGACTCGTACCTGAAATATTCCGAAAGTGCGATTAGTTTCTAACCTAACTAAACACTTACCCCAGAGAACCAGAGATAGAGATAATATTATTATTTACTTACCTATTACACATGTTTGCTTTCCTCCTTCGCATTCCCACCTTTGTTTACAGAAAAACTCTTAATTATAAGATACCAGCAGCATGCAAATATGATATGGGAATTATTGCTTCTTTTTTAATTTTTAAACATGAAAATAATCTGTATTTTTCTTCTTGTAGTGTCGTTGTTGTTTCTTAACAAAACAAACGAATCGTTTCTTAATTTCATTTGTAGTGTTGTTGTTGTTTCTACAACAATATTTTTAGTGTTATTCGTACTTAAAATTTTAAAAACGACTTGTACTAAAGTAAGAAGAAAAAACTTAAATTTAGTACGAGTGTTTTCTTTCTGTGAAGGTATGAACATTTTTTTTTTGCTTTGCAAATGAATACAAAAGCAAACAACAATTTAAAATGTCCCATATTTTAAGCAATTCTTTTTTTTTAATTTAAATATCATTTTATATTTCACAAGATTCAATTTTTTTTGCAATTTTATGTTTTTCTCTTATTTGTTTTTTGACAGCCTTCAAAAAATTTGTGATGATAATAATTTGTTTGTAGTTCGCACAGTAATTCAAATTGAATTACGTACAAATGAAATATATCGCTCTCAAAATGTTGTATGTATAATGAATTATATAAATTGGATCATAATTGAGCTGTGAATTACGAATGAGAGAGCGAATTGCGAAAAATCGCTGCCGTACGAGCATAGTATTAAGGTATCCGATTAATCGCATTTTTTTAATCGTAATTGGCTTAATATTAACTTTTTCAATACCTTGTTTCAAGTAGGTTTTGTTTATCTGTTCATCTAATACGTTCTCATACACTCAGAACCAGTACGTATTTTTTTATGTCTTTAAGTTCAATATTATAGAAAATTCAAAAAGTACCCCTGGTAGAACGGAGAAGTAAAGAAAAAAAATTTAATATCCCGTATTTCCCCTTTTTGATACTTTTTTCTCCATGTTGAAGGATCAAACATTTTAACATTGAAGTGGGAGCCCATAATTCAATAACTTTATGTCAATAAATGGAAAAAATATTTTGAAAAATACCCAAAATAGTTAAGGTTTTTTTAGTTCTTAAACGTTTGGCTATCGAAAAACTTCCAACTTATTATTTGTATTTTTAAGATAGGCTAGGAATGTAATATAATTTTAATTTCTATATTAATTGGTATAAAAGATAGATGGGGTGACAGAAGAACTTCTAAAATACGTGTTTTACCCGTTTACTCCCAGAAAAGGATTCAGAAAAGTAACAGACACCTGTCCGCTTATTTTTTTAAAAGCAACGATTAGTACTATTTTTTTTTTTATTGTATCTCTTTTTAGCTTAGGAGATATATTCATAAAATTATAGCAAATACAACCAATATGAAACAATAGAACACTTTGTGAATTGAGTCATTGATTTAAGGGCTAAATTGAATTTGGGAAGGTTTTTGATAATGAATTCACCTAAGCAAATCAGTTAAATTATCTCGTATAATATAGGGTGTTTTTTTGTTGCATGAGAACATAAGATGATTATAATACAGGAAGGAAATATTGTTGGAATGAACCCCTTTTATAATTTATTATATTATTATTTTATTATTAATTTTTAAATATGACTTCCATATTACGTCCGCCGCGGGTTCAATATTATCAATTCGATCAGTTTAGTTCTTGACTACTTTTTCTATAAACTCTGACCATATGGCGTCAACAGTAGCTTAGATATTGGCTTCCGATGCTTCAAGAGTGCCTGGTTTGTCGGAATAAGCCAATGACTTAACATAGATCCATAAAAAGTAGTCCAGAGGCGTTAAATCGCACCAACAAGGCAGCTTCTCTAAATAAAGTTGTCCACTAAATTGATTTTGCAATAAATCGATTATTAAGCGCGCTTTTTGGCAAGTAGCGGCATCTTTTTAGAACTACGTGTCGTTGATGTTTTGCTGATTAATATTTGGAAGCCCAAATTCAGTCAGCATTGATCGATATGACATTTCGAAAGAGCGTGTAAACCGCCCCAAGCAGTAAATTTTCATAGATGTAATGGTGAATGACATCGTCCCATATACGGCAATTTTGCTTATTGGCATAGCCATTTAACCAGTAACAAGCTACGTAAGAGGGACGTTGAGCTCTATGAACTTCCACAATTTCCACAATTTGAAAACGTTGTCTTAGGGTTAAACGACTCATGATGACTTGTAAAACCTAACTTACAGAAATGTCAACACAGTTTGTTATAGTCACCGGTATCGAAAGTTCTCGTGCAGCTAAAAAAGCAAACGATTCCTAGTAACTGCTTGAAATTTGCAATACTAAAGAAGTGATGTGAGGCCTTAAGTTTTATTTGGAGAATGGTGATCGTTGCAATTTTTCTAGGATCTGTTAAAAGACCTAAAAGTTATCGTGTATTTATGCAATTACATAAACTTTTTGAAAGTGTTCTTAATCGAGTAGCATCGCGATTTAATTACATGCAATTACATCTTCGCTAGTGTTTAAAATAATCTCCTTCGAACAACAGTATTAAATTATTATTAATCAGATTTATTTATAACGTGCATAGTTTCCAATTTTTATTTGTTATAAATACCGTGAAATTTATTGTTGAGGGAAAGCTGGTTTCACTTATATTTTTACTTTTGTCATAACCATGAATTTTTCCAAAAAATATTATACCCCTTTAGTAAACTATGGCCTATGGCCGAAGATGGTAGTGAAAAATATGCTAGAAGTTGTTTAGACAAAAGTGTCATATGGTAATGAAAGTATGCCTATTAAACACATCTAAAAGCCAATAAATAAAATAAAGCTATAAATGGTCAAAAGTTTACAATAAAAAGAAGAAAAAAAGTAAATTACGTCAATTATTTTTGAACCGAAAACAAACATCTATAACGTCAAACAACTTCATTGAAACTATTCAATCTGTACGATACTACGAATTCAATTCAATGCAATCTATTATTTTATATGCTACCATTAACAGAAAATAGAACTGAAAAAAGCCGGTAGAAAACTATGGAGCGTTGAATGTTCGTTTACAAAATAAAGTGATGTGATTTTTCCTGATATATGTACGCTACTTTAGGAAGTTGAAGAATATTGAGGGAGTTTAACATAAGTTAAAAAATCTTTACAAGAATACAAGTCAAAATCAAGTGGTCTTAGAGTCATTTATAAAGATGTAGATTTAGAGGATTTAGTGATCTACTAAGATAATTCTCAAATTTGTACGTATGTATCTGTTAAGTGACTTCTTATTTTTTCGTCTCTACAAGTGATTACAGCAAGAAAAACAAGTAAGATTATTATATTCGGCTATGCCAATTATAACCAACCATTCACCATGGTGCGATAAGGACAGAAAATTTTATAAATAAATTCATATATATATATATATATATATATAAACGTTTGTGCCGTGTTAGTGCTCCTTACACTCAAGAACCGCTGGACCGATTGACGCCAAACTTTACAGTAAATTATTTAAGTCGGGAGCCATGTTTCTCTTTAGTTTAATCCCGATAGGTGGCGCTGTTGTCGTGATAAAATTTATTTTATTTATGGTACGATTTGGCTGAAATTAACAAAATATATGTACTAAACAAAAATAAGTTTCCTGATAAAATTTTGACCCGGTAGATGGCCCTGGGGTCTTATTATGAACAGTACACCAGTATTTACTTTTTTATTTTTATATATAAAATCCCGAACAGCGCCGGGCTCAAACTGCTAGTATTTATATATATATATGTCTGGTATTGGTGTTGAAGCTTTTTGTACAAAGTTTTGTCACTTTTAATGTTACTGATATATTTTGTATTTATGTGGGACGTGTCACGCCTACGTATGCAATAATATCCACATTGCTGGGATCGACAACCCAGCTAAGTGTACCTATTTTAGACAATTTTTCTCCTTCTGTTCTCGAAATATAAAGAAATGGATTTTGTGCCACGCCCACTTTTTGCCAGATGACATTCATTGAGATGTAAAAAATTTGAAAACCCACATTTTTTTTTAGTTGTATGACAGGTGCCACTCCCACTTATCAAATCCCGCCCATTTTTTTGAGAGGTTCTGAATTGATAACCCAGCTATATGTACCAAATTTGGACAGATTTTATCTTACCGTACTTAATATAGAAAGTCTATTTTGTGACACGCCCACTTCTCCAATCCTGCTCAAAGATCCTTGCACCTAATTTGGAAACTTTTGCTCTTGCCGTTCTCCACATATACAGAAAAAAACAAACAACAACAAGGAATTTATGGGTAAAATAAGAGGAAGTCATGAATTTTTTACTCATATCTCAGCCATTTGTGAACCGGTCTAGCTAAATGCCAATTGCAAAGCAAATGCGGAGTATACGTGACTAACAACCTTGTCCCCATCGTTTCCGGGGGTTTCTGAAAATACTTTTCAACATACACATGGGCAGACGGACAGATGTCAAATTAACATCACTATTTATAAGGGTCTAACATCAATAATGTAGAAATTACAAATGGAATGACAAACTTATCACCCCTTTCCAGCTGTGGTTAAGGGTATAAAAATATGATTTTAAATATAAAGACGAAAAAAGTATCGTAAAAATTTTATTGTTTTGAGTGTTTAAAAATCGATATACAAAATTTAGAATTTATTTTACTCTTATTAATTTGTTCGTTTTATGAAAATAGTCATTAATACTTAAATTATGATCAGTATCTGTCTTAGGCTGGAACTTAAAAAAAATGGCTAAAGCTTGTTTTATACGATGTGGCTTTGAGGTTAGTTATTATTATTATACTTTGTGTTAATACATGCCAAAAACTCAAGCAATATGTAAGAGTGTGATAGTGTGAATGCAATGTATTATAAAAAAAAACAAGTATTACGAACAAAATTTGACATCCCATACGACTTCATCGTTTTTCGAAAATTTTCAAAAAAAGAAGCACGTGCATGTGTTAACACAAACTGTAATGTTAAATAAGAATATGTTTGTATTTATGTATAAATAAAAAGACTTTTAAAAAACATTTATTTTCCAAATAAAAAAAAAAAAAAAAAATACTTGCACTACTTAGACGTTGTCTGGTGGTTTGTCAGTTCAAAATAGAACACCCTCTAATTGAAATCGTGTGCACTGTAAATGCAGGTTGACATTTACAGAAGCAAATTTGTTAGCTTTTACACGGCATGTTTGCAATTTGCATGGGGAAATTTGACAAGCACACTGTAAGATATACATCGTGCAAAACCACTTTAGCCTGTTTTCACATTCATTTCACTTGCTACAAAGCACTTGGTTGTTAAAAAAGAGATACTGCGAGCTGTTGCCTACACACGCTATTAATTTAAAACATTTTTGGCGTTATTATATAATAATAACTATGGATGTAACGATACGCCTTTTTGCCGATACGATACCGATATTCCAAATAAAATATAGCCGATATCAATACCGATACGCATATTGAATTTTAAATGAAATTCAAATTAACAAAACTTAAGTAGAGTAAGTTTTTTTTCGTTCAAAATTACAGTGTAAGAGATTATTAATATATAAAATAGATTGCACTTATTCAACAAGAGGGCATTAACTCAAAATTTAAAAATGTTCAGTATTAAAAAAACAGTTTTTAATTTAACATTAAAAGCACATGAAAAACCATTTTAAAACCAACCGTTTCATTACCAAAAATTAGACAAAATAGCACAATATTTTAACACCGCCTAGATTTGAATATTACGAGTCGATTTTTATCGAAAAATTGAAATAAATAAAAATTTCAAGTTAATACCGACATATTGCGACATATGAATTAGATTTCCGGCCAATTTTACCAAGTCATAATTTAATATCAGTTATAACTGTTAAAAATATATTGTAAACTGGAAGTTAAAGTAAAAGTTAGTTATAACTGAACTTTGTTAAATTCGCTATTAATTAAGAATTAAATTTGAATTCATGATGAAATTAACAAAACAAAAAAAATAATATAAATAATTTTCTTACAAAAATAACACCGTGAGAAGTTAAAATTGTTAATATGTATATAAAATGGATTTTTGTTTAGAAGTAAAGTATTCTCAACTATCGCGAAGATAGACGATTTTGCAATTCCGTGTGAACCAGATCGTTAGTGAAAAAATAGTCTTGCAGGTTCGACAGAACTCATTTGAAAACTTAAGTGTTTCTGCTCCATTTTCTTCAAGTTTAACATTGCGCCAGTAAAGAAGTGGATTTGCGTCTCTATAAATATCAGGAGATCTAAGGAGTCTTTTATTCTTCTTCTTTTTAAGCAGAATCACAGCACATGACGTAAAGAAGCTCATCTTCCTCGGATTCTCTTATACTTTTTTTCACAAATGCTCCAATGGCAACCTCTTGTAGACTTGTCAGAACTTGTAGTGGATGTAGGGGTAACCGTGTCTTCAACACTTTCGCAATGAAGAAACTTGTTAAGTAGATAATAAATATGTTTTTTTTTTTTGATTTGATTGAAGTCGAATCTTTGAAATGCTCGAGCATTGTATCGAGGGTCAAGAATTGAAGATAAGCAAAAGGTTTCATTATTTTCTAAAGCCTCAAATATTTTATTTAGAGCTAATGCTAATTCAGCCGATAAATTTTGGGAGTCTGAATTATGATTTATTTATTAGACGAAACAATTTAATCATTCTGTCTTGATTTTATGCTCAGCATTTTAATGTGTTATTTCTCATAGTTATTATGCAAAAAATATGCATAGAAAATTAAATTGTTTGAAATATAAAAAGTATCGTCATATCGGCTGCAAAATATCGCCGATACCGATATATAGGAAAATCCGAAGTATCGCCGATATATCGGTATTCGTTACATCTCTATTAAAAACTAACTGTAATTTAGCTGCTTACATTTTCTTCAACAACTTTAACTTCTAATTCGACTACATCTTGTAATAGTCTAACTCCTCTATTTTTATAATTTTTGCCATTTAAGCCAAACAAAATCATCAATTTCTATAAAATGTAGTTCTTAACACTTCAATGATTTTTAATGTGAAAACTCGTTAAGGCGGCTTTCATTCACATTCAGTCACTCACTCTCTCTCTCTCTCTTTTGCAATAAAATAAATTTTTAGATTCATTCTTTGTTCAACAGGGATCAGAAAAAGCGAAATGCTTACAACAATTTCCTTTTCTTCATTCTTAGCCGCTAAAGAAAAAAATCACATACCGCTCCCGCATTAGTGGCTGTGTAAACGGAAACTATAACAATCCGCGCCTGTCACCACATGGCAGCGCTTACGAGCGAGCATACGAGTACATGCCACAGTGTATTTATGTATCTTTAGTTTTTTTCCCCCCCAAAATATGTGTTTGTTTGTGAATATGTCTAATAGGTTTTGGATATAAAATTGCAGCCAATTTATCTACATAACTTGGTGTTTGCTTTTAGTCATGATGTCTGTAATTTTTTTCTATATGCAGCCTTCGCCAAAGAGCTAAAAAAACATGTCACGTTGTAGAAAAAATAGAAATAAAAAAGTTATTTGCAGCTGTTTTTATTGTAGTTATCTTATTCGTTAGAAAATTTGCAGCTGTGCTTTTAAATGGAAAAAATAGTTTCTTAGGCAAATATTTTTGAAAAAGATTAAAGTTTGTGGTCAAGTTTCATTTTTAAAGCCTTAATAAGTTAGTTAGATGATAATGACAGTTAAGTGAATGGGAGTTTTATATTTTATTTTTTTTTTTTAGTTCTAAAGGATACTGATCATTATCAGTAATATTGGAGGTCTCTTTGTCTTGAATACACATAAATCATTTCAGTTTTAGTTTGCCGCATTATTTGAAAATCGTTTGAAAATTAAGTTATTTGTTGAATGGAGAAACACAGTCTTGGAAGTTTTTATAGGTACAGTCTTAGTAAAATACTTTTGCTGTTTTTAATAATATTGAAAGTACAAATTGTTATCATTATTTAATTTTTAAGCCTTTAGAAAATTTTTAAACTGTAAACATATTTTTAATTTAATTGTTTGATGGTATTAAAGACTTTGTCTTGATTCTTCTATTTTATATATTTGAGCAATATTAAATACATTAAACTATTAACCGATTGTCGCTTTAAAAAAAGATAAAAGGGTTTGATACTCGCACAATATTGATCCTTGACCGTCTAAGTACATACGTATATTCTGAATCCTTATGGGAAGAAAAGTTCAAACCCAGTTGACCGTCCGTCCGTCCGTATGTTGAAATGGGGTTTTCGAGGACCCCAGAGGGCTGGGTTGGTATATATTTATTTATTTATTTATTCACAGTAATATAATAAGCCTCATAGGCCAAAAACACTTTTATATTACAAAGTATATACACACCTGATTAGTTATCCTATTAAATTCTTAAAAACTACATATATGTTTACAAAATACATATACCATATAATCCACTTTTGGCTCCCCAGCCAGTAAACGAAAAATCCAACATAATAATAAAAAATGTCGCAAAGTAGTAGGCCAAGCAAAACTAAGGCAACACTGGCAATAAAATCATCCTTTATCCCACTCAATATATAAGTGTAAAGTTAGCATATTTGTTAGTTTATGAATTCGTGAGTTTAAATAAATGTTAGCAGCACGGTCACAAAAGACGCAAACAAAATACATATGTATATAAAAAAAATAAGTATTGATATACTGAGTAGAAAAGTGAGGCAAAAGTTTCAAACCAAATGAATTATTAGAGTGAGAAAAAGTACGGAGAACAAGAGGCAAATAGTTCCAGTTCCTTGCCACCCTCACAGCGAAAGACCTCTCAAATAAACTATATCTTATTCTAGGGATAAATATCTGAGGTTTCCTACTAGAAGAGTAAAATTTAAAATCAGAACAAAGAAGACAAGAAACCCCACTTTTAATAACCCTATAAAAAAGTAATAAACAACGAATCCTGACAAAATTACCAAATATTTTTATCAACTATGCTGATTTTAATTTTGTTATTGAAATTCAGCTAGATCCGCGCATAGTAAAAAATGAGGGAGGGCTTGACACAAAATAGTTTTTTTTTATATCATTAGAACGGTATAAGAAATATTGTCTAAATTTGTTACACATAGCTGGGTTATTAATACATAACCTCTTTAAATTGGGGCGGAATTGGAGAAGTAGGAGTGGCACCTCACATACAAAGACATAATATATTTGTATATATCTGGAGAACGGAAAGAGCCAAAAATTCCAAAGTAGGTACTGGCATCTTTATTATCTTAAAAATATCAAACAATATTTTATTTAAAAGGTTTTCCTTAAAAGTTTGTGGGTCGCATTAAAACTTAATTATGTTTTAATTGGTTTAGCCGATTAAGACATATGATTTTTACTACCGGGTAATAGTAGAAAAAACGCCTGCATATTTAACAACACGAAGTAGGAGAAAATTTTTTTGTACACAAAATATAAAAATTCATTCTACACACCTAATATAAAAATACGCTGGGTACGCCGGTAGCCTTGTCGATAGTGAAATAGTCTATCAGAGTGAAGGCTGCGGGTTCAATTCAATTTCAGCCAGAGACTGTTCTGCTCTAACTACAACGGCATAACAATCGCTCGTTAAATTTAGTTAGAAAAATAAAAAAATAAGGATACGCTAAGTTATGAAAAATTGTTACCAAGGGAATCCATAAAACAATTTTCCCTTTTACTCTTCAGACCCCTGTCTTAACCCGTCTTACAGGTAAATTTATTTTGAAACTCTTGTGACGTCAGTAGATCAATCGAACATCTTGCGAAACGCAAATCAAACTGCTTTTGCAGTTAATACCCTCAACATGTGTGTCAATGCAATATCACAATTAATAAACTTACAATAATATTTATTTCTAATATTACAAAAGCCATAAGCAAAATCAATATTACGGACCGCAACCAAAAAAAAATCAACAAGAAGATTTTTAATAGAAAAAAGAATAATAAATCATGATAGTTATAAATCAAATGCATCTTACAAATACCAACTTACAAAAACAAGTAATATTTCAAATCCATTTAAGAAACTTTGCAAACTACACTAGAGTCTATGAGCGCCATCATTCGGTACAAGTATTAACAAATTAATGACATATGATGATAAAGATACAAAACGTGTATTGGGGTTGATGTATTTGAAAATAATATTAGATTAATGCTTCTGTGTGTGTTTTTGTTCAGCTATTCGGCTAATTTCTAGGCCACGGTGACGATATAATTGAAGGTGAAATTATTATAAATGGTGCTAATTTAATTTTAACCATAATATTTATTTGTGTTTGGTAAATGAAGACTGTTATTAATTGTTAGGAGAAAAATTGCAAGAGATATTGAGAATACATAAAGATGAATCAAAGAAACAAGCATGTGAAAAGAAATTAGACATAAATAATACATTGTTGAAATTTTGGTTTGGAAAATTTTAGTACTAAGAAGTTCTATTGGAGGTACAACAAAAAAGCAACTGAAATAAATAGACCTAATCTACTGGCATGGGCAATAGGGTTCCAGATGTTTTTCAAATTTAATAGTTTTATCGCTAAATAAGTAATTTGTATCCCCAAAACTCTTAAACAAAATTTTATCCCAAAAATTTCAATTTGTCATTCTTGTTTATTTTTTGGGTTCAACGTTTCGCCACAAATAAAATTATTTTTGAAGTTATTATTATTGCGCCTTATTTCTTTTATTTGGTTTTTATGCGTTACTTGCTGAAAAACTTCTTTTAATTCAAGAGGTGTTGGTACACAAAGCAGTGGAAATACCTCTGGCAAAGTCTTCAAATAGCCGTAATGCAGCGGCACCTTCACTGTTATAAATTTTTGTCCAAAACTATTTTTAATTATATAATTTTTGTACAACTAAATGATTCTTTCTTGAAACAGAATATCAATAGACGGCTAAAAACTTTTCATGATTAAATTGCAATTGGGTTGTTCTAATGAATTACAGCATAAAACGCATTATCTATTTTCGGATCCAAAAGTAAGGTTAAATAAAACACCCATACAGCTAAGTTTTCGATAAAACTTTAATTTAATCATAATGCTCTAAACTTGCCATTATACGTTCTAATCTTTCCAAAAACCTAATTTCTGGACTGGTTGTATTACCTATAACTGCTTGAGCATATGTGATACCTTCACTAGTGCTGTGATTGTTTGAAGTAGAATTTGCTGAAGTAAATTGAACATGCCATGTTTGCCCGTATGTACGTTGATGATGGGTATTGTTATTGTTGCGTATTTGTTGCATTTTTTTTTAAAAAGGGTAGTCTCTATAATTTGCAGTATGTTCCTGAAGACAGTTCACACATTTTGGTGTAGTTTCTAAAGTTTTTGTACATTCTGCAGTGGTATGGTCAAATCCGCACTTTACGCCTTTTAGCGGCCGTTTGCAGTAGGATTTGGTCGTCGGTTTTTCTCGGTGCTTCAATAGTGACGATTACATTGCTAATCTGTTTTACTTTAAAAGTATCTTTATTTGTCGGACTTGGATCAAGGACTACAAAGAACATTGTCAATGGCAACTTTGTTACCCTACTTCTGACAATAATAACAATTCTAAGCAAATGACCTTACAATAAAAGTTCTGCTTTTATATAGCTAACTGGGATGGAATTATGAATGCCCTTCATAACGACTCTATAAGCTCGTTCCTGTTTAAATTGAAAAGTGTGGCAATTGATATTTGTTGACTCAAATAATTTGACAATTTTTCTGTAGGAATCAATACTTTTTATCATTAATCTTACTTCATTATCTCTCAAACACTTATAATTAAAGTCTTTTATTTCATCGCTTATTGTTTTAAGTATTTTAGTTACATTTGTAACGCCAGGCATATAAATTGGTGGAGGCTTCGGGGCATTATTGACTTCATCATCTTCTTCTTGGTTATCTTCACTTTCTATTTTTTTCAATAATAGAAAAATTTTCCTCAAGCAAATGGAATTTATTTATTCTTGACTTAGCGTTTTTATTAATTATCTTGATGCATATTTGGAGATTTTGTTAAACGGCGTTTGTTCGTTTTTGTGTCTGGCACTTGCTGCCAAATATCATCAGATTCATCATTATCATCACTTAAATTTGTCATAGCGACAAATTGTTTGTATTTTTTTACTATATTCCATTTTTTTGTTATGGTTTTTTCACTTATTATTTCAAGTTAATATTGGATTTTTGTGAATAAATGTAATTGTTTTTTGGGACAAAAATAAGTTTTGTTATTGTTTTATTCTTATTACTTAACATTTGTAAAAGGTTTTTAACACGTCTTTTCTTTTAGAAAGTCAATGAAAAGCTCAAGAAATTATATAACGATATTTTCGAGCTTGACAGGTTAATTCTAGTACTTGCAGTTCCCTATTTAACAAGAGACGAACTGACGCCGACCGACAACTACCACGTAAAGCTTTGTCGATAAAATCCTGCCTTTAGCTATCGATAAGTTGTGAAAGTGGGGGCTAGTGTTTTTAAAAGAGGCATTCGGTTTCTTTTCCTTCGTAAGACTCATATAGCAAATCAGCTTTGATGGATCCCATTGTTATTTAAAATGTATTTTGATTATTTGATCATAACGGTAATTTTCAAATTACATAATCTAAATACCACAATACTGTTGTTAATATAGGGCTCTCTTCTTTGCTTTGCAATGAAGTATATTGTATGTACAGAAAAATTTACAATTATTAGACACCAGCAGAATGTAATGCATTTTCTGGCCCGCTACGGCCTTCTTCAGCATTCTTTGTGTCACACTGAATAGTAATACTTTATAAATTGAATGTATTTAACTCAACTATCTTAACAAATAGATATTGCATTTTCATTGCTATCCAACGGAAAGCTAAGGTAAAATGTAACAAGAAGATACAATATAATAGTCTGGTAGTGTATAAAGTCATTCCTAAAAAATTTAAGGAATAGAACTATTACAAAAAGCTTTATAAAATACATAACTGAAATTTAACTCATAGAATAAATTCGAAAAATAAAAAATGTTAAATATAATAAAGTTGCTTATGAAAAGAAATAATTCCCAATATATGTTTTTTATCTGCATATTGCTAATAGTTTTAATTTCATTTCTTAATATTATTTTTAAACATCTTTATTCATTCAATAATATACACTTTTCTTGGGAAACTATAAAAGAGAGAAGTCTTTTTTTAATCTGCGATAGCACTTCAAATCGCCAATAATAACAACACATTCTCATTTTTATTAACTAAAAGATTTTTTTAATTTTTTTGCCTAAAAAATTGCGTGCATAAAAAATGCATTAATACTGCAATATTGGCCATAACAAATCGTAAACAAGGCGTGCACTTAAAGGTCGTTCATTGAATCCCTAAATATCGTCAAATACGACAACAATAGCATTAACTTAAAAGTCCGTCCATAAAGAATTTATTTCAACTCTTAAGCAGGTTTTTCTTATAGCAATATAAAAAAAAATATGTACGTTTACGCCTTTTTTAAATCAACAAAGAAATATTTATAGAGTTTTGGTTCATATTCCCAAAGAAAAAAAGTTTGAAAAACTTTGTAAATATAAACACTTTTTCATCATAGTGGCTGTTATCGCTTATTGAACATTAAATCTGATATTCTTACCAATTTTTTTTAGCCTAAAAAAAAGGTAAAAAGTGTTCGAAAAATAGAATGCTGACATGGTCAGCTAAGATATACTCAACAGAATTTATATATTTTACAAACACTAAAATTTTATGGTTAAATCCATATTTTCATGTTCATATTATCATAAGAGCAACAGAGTTTTATGAAAATCTTCAAATAGTTATTTATGTTTTTTTTTTATTTTTTCGATTGTTGAGCACTTTATTTTTAAGGATGCTGCATCGATAGTTGCAACAAACGAAAAATGTTTGCAGTAAAGCCTTTTCTTCTGTAGTCGGGGAATCCGTATTGTTGTACAACACATGAGCAGTAGTTGTTTCTGGTATATTCGTATACTTGTTGCTCGTTACAAGTATCCATGAAGTTGTTAACATCCTGCCACATAAAATAGTTGTATTCTTGTTATTTTATTTTTGCCGTTGCTATCTTTGTTGCCATTTATACTATATACATTTGGCAAGAAAGGACTGAAGTTTTGCGGAGGTATTTGAGGAAGGAAAAGGGTAGCTTTTAAGCTGCCAGTTGGAAATTTATCAACTATAACCCCGTTTACTTTTCGAAAATTTTTGTAACTCATATGCACAAATTTTTACCTAGTTGTTGTTATAGTCATATTGACAAGAAGCCAGAATAATAAAGGCGAATTTGGTTAAGAGCCTTATCAGAAGGATGGCAGTAAGAACATTTGAAGAATAACAAAATCACGAGAGATTCTTTATGAATCTTTCTCACTCTCTTTGATGCATATACTGTACAGGATTTAAGCCAATCATAATTAAAGGTGCGTTACGATTTGCGTGGTACTTCATTAACGCGATTAAAATTTTACACGGACTAAAAAACTATTCCTTTAATTTTGCCATCCTTTTTGCACGAATTTAATATAGCACGTTTCTAAAATGGTTAACTACCTACATTTTTTAATCTCGTTCCAATTTTTGTTTAAAACGCAGAAACTTAAACAATGTTGATGTTTAAATACTCCGTTTCACCCTAAAACTTTGGAGCGCTTTAAGTTTTATTTTTGCAGCCTTATATAAGAAGGTATTATTTCAACGTTTAAATCTTAAACTTAATGAAAGAGAATTCAAATCTATGTCTATCAGAGCTGTGGAAAGTATTTTAAATTTAAAATTACATTAACATATTCGAAACTCTTTAAAAAAAAAAGTAAAAAGTTTTACAGTAAAAGATTCCTAAAAAAATATTTTGCCCTAAATCATTGGTAATAACCAGGGAAACCTTAAAAATGCAATAGCATGTTTTTCGTTGTGCGACCATTGAAGGCAAACAAAATATATTTATCCGTTTTAGAGCTTTTTATGAATTTTGGCATAGATTTTTGTGCGTATTTTTGCATATTTTTCCCTTTACAGCATATTTTTGCATAATTTAGTTAAAAGAGCATTTTTGCAGCATTTTTTTAGTTTATAGCGCATATTTTGCCTTTTTAAGGCATATTTTTATTCTTGTTAATTTTTTTTAGATGCTTACAAGAGAGCCTTCGCAGCAACTAAAAAGTTTTTTTTTTCAAAAATCTGGTATTTCTTTTTCAAATATCTGCTTGTATACCCAACGTGTTGCTTGAATTTCGCCATCTTCATTTAATTTTTACTCCAAAATGTTAGGCCAAAGCAGGTTGTCATTAAAGATAAATGTCAAGTTTTATATTTATATAAGCAAAACTTAAGGAAAAAGCAATTATGTACGTTTTTGACGATGTAATACATAGAAATCTGGACCAATCTTTTAGTATACTTACCGACTCAGAATCAGTGTTTTAAGTGATCAAACGATGTCCATCCGTCCGTCTGGCTGGTTGTCTGCCCATGTTAACTTTGAGTGCAAAGTACGAGTTGCAACTTTATAAATAATGCTATCAAATATGGTAAATACATTTAATTTGTACTAAGGACGATGTCTGCAAATGGTTAGAATCGGTCTATAATTTCAGATATGAACCATAAAATCTTCTTTCCAAATAAGACTTTTTGTGTCCGTAAACCATCTCATTATATTGGTATTTAGAATAAATTCGCTGCAAAAATATCTTACTGCAATTAAATTCTTGTCACACACAAACTTCCTTTCAAATGTTGACATTAATAAAGAATTAAGCAACCGTCCCTGAAATCTCTTTAAGACAAAAAATCTCATATGGATGTTAATAAATAGATACTATACGCCACGAAAAACTTTCTTATGAATTTTAACCTCATAATATAACTTTGTTTTTGTGAGCCCATCGTTATCAAATAGTAAAATCTCGAAAATTCCTCTGTAAATACTATAGTGTTTGTTTGGGCTTTACCGATTGTAATTTTAGGATTGTTTTTTAAATGCAAATGTTTTTAAATTGTTGAATATTTTGTTTTCAAATGAGCAATTCTTGATTTTTTAAAAATATAATAATTTTTAAGGTATTTTTTCGAGTTTTTACTGTATATTTAATGTGCATAAAACACGTTTATTGGAGCATATATCTGGTTTCCCTGGTAATAACAATATTGAAAACTTATTACCATCGGAATTTAAAGAAATATTAGAACTATTTGAATCTATTTTTATTTTAATATTTAATGAAAACATAACATAAATTTATCATTTATTCACTAATACATATATATATATATATATATATACATGTGTATGTACAAATATCGTCTAATTTTTGAAAAGCGCAAATAATAATAATTGTAGGTGTTTTTGATTTAACGCGATTTTTAAGTCCCGAACTTAAAATTATATCTCATGTTTCGATTTACGATATATGTTAAATTTTTGGTTAAAAAAAAAACGATTTTGTATTTATCCTTAACTTAATTTTAAGCGAATTTGAGTAACACTACTTTGTTTGGTCCCAATATAGCGTGTAGGCCTCCTACCTGCATATTATATTATGTATAATATTTGCAAGCGTTGTCTGTTAACTGCCAGGTGGGCAGTTCTCCAATTGACCGAAAGCCAGTCCAAAGTCTGATATTGCCTAGTCAAGAAAGCTGCTTTCGTCTAATCCCGCGCCTACCCTCGATATTTGTCTCTCCTGTTGTTGTGACCAAAATATGAAGTTTTGCAGATTTTAATCGCATGAAGAAGTTGATGTTCTTCTTAATATTTCGTTATTAATAACAAAATCCATCCATGAACTTCAAGGAAAAAGAGGGTTCAGACCTAAAGCGAACCAAGTCAGAAAAAAAAATTCGAAAATATTTTCAGTTTGAGTAAGTGAACTGACATTAACTTCCGAAGCCATTGACTTCGGTTTATTACCTTTGATATGCAACACTTTTTCATTTGGTTCGTTATAGAACTGGATAGATTACTTCTGAGCTTCTGAGCTGTTGGATTTTTTTAATGAGTAACCGAAGGTCTGCAAGAATGTCGATTATTAAAGGGTTATTGTATTGTCTACATAAGTTATATTATTGCTGAACTCGCACTTTTCTTGTATACCCTTTTTAAATTCTTCTAAAGCGTCGTGGAATATAAGCTCTGAATATAAACTGAAGAGTAAAGGTGAAAGGATACTGCCCTGTCGCACTTTACTTTTGATATCAATAACATTCGTATATCATGGTTTTTTACTTTGGTTCCAGTATAGATTCCGTTATTTTAATCGATAAAGTGTATTTTATGTTAAAAGTATCTGACGACCGACTTCTTACATCACATTCAAAATGTACAAAAAAAGAGCAAATTATGAACAAAAAAAATTTTAAATGTAAAATTCACAAAATAAAATATAAAAATAGTAACTTTTCTTTATTATCTTTTGTGCTTTTCGTTTATTTAAACATTTTGTAGACAGAGATTTTAAGAAACTACAGCTGTTTACAATCGTTAAAAATAAATTACAGAATCACACTATCGTTACTGCAAGCAATTATATATGTCGACATAAATTACGATTGTAGGATCGTTAAAAGTTAGTGAATCGCACTACTGATCTACATCAAATCTACGTAAAATTTCCATCAGCTTATCAAATACTGATCTACATCAAATCTACGTAAAATTTCCATCAGTTTATCAAATACTTTCTTGTAATCAACGAAACTTAGAAATACATAGTAACGTACATCCATACAATTTTGTACCAACGTTTGGATGCGGAACAATGCGTTTCGAGTTCCAGTTCTGATTAAAGCCCGAATTGGGTTCTGCCCATATGTATTTTAAATTAGTTGTGTAAACGATTGTGGATGATTTTTAGAAAAAATTGAAGAGGGTGGCTTATAGACTTGTCAGTCTGTAGGCATTTCCCGACTTGGGATTATTCTTTTTTGGAACTGTTTTTAAAGTAGATTTTAATCAAATAGAAGGATATATTCTAGTATTATGGATTTGATTATATATTTTTACAAGGAGATTGAGATTTTGAGTTAAGATAATGATTACGTTCATATATTAGTTGAATTTCATTCACTGTCTCTGTTAAGATATAAAATGCTTTCTAAAGGTGAATGCTGTCTTCGGCAGCTGTCTTAGTTGTTTAAGAAGATTCACCTCTTCACGTAAAATAACATTATGGAATAATTTTTGTTTCTGTTTTTTTATCAAAAAGAAAAGAACCTAAAAAATTGCTACCGGTATGCAAAATCATCCTTTAACTTTGTTTAGTATGGGTAAATATTTTGTTGAAGTTTTCGTGTACAGTAGACGCTTGCAAATAAGAAGCCCTAGTAATAAGAATTTCTAGAAATTAGAGTCTGCTTTAATACACTCTTGGGGGCTTGGGGGAATTGGGGGCTTATTTGAAATTCTATCCCTGTAAAAAAAATTGAAAAATGGAAAAAGTATGTGTTTGAGGATGAACCTTTACATGTATTTTGCAAAATGTTGCTATTTGAAAAGCTACGGAAAGCGTAAACAATGTAATACTATGGCGCAAAAGCAGTAAATAATATACCACTACGCACATGACAAATCTTTAAGCGCTTCGTAACGGTATCGTCTTAGTAAAATTATGAAAACCTTAAAAACAAACAAGTATAACAGACTTCATTAATCAAAGATTAAGTGAAAATTCACAGAAATCTTAAAGTAATTACTAGTCTTTCTACTCACTTACTTATTATTGAATTCTACTGCCTTGCAGTGGAGCACTACAACAAAGAGTTTGCCATTGGCCAAAGTTTTGGCTGTTCTATGATCTATGCTCTTTTCTATAAAAATTTCCGTCATTGAATCGGACCAGGTTAATCTTCTTCGCTCTTTTGGCCGAGTTCCTATGGCAAGGATACTGGAGTTTCATCGCTGTGAATGAACATTTAGTTTTTTGTTTTAAAAATTTTCATTTTTATTTAATGTAAATAAACAGAATGGCTATGTTTTGTTAGCGTTATCGTTGTTAAAGAAAAAGGAAAAATATTCCAGAAGAATATTAGAAAAATGCTGAAATACAAATTTGAGAGCGTTTACTGTATAATTTACTTTTATTCTGCTATAACCATTTTTTAAACATCCCATACACGAACAACTAAATAAGGTTTATGTTGTGTCATGTTAACGTACATGAACATGGATTCTACGAAAACCCCCTTTCCGCCACAAAAAAAAACCTTTAACAAGAACACAATTATTTGTATTGAAATACAAATTGGTTTTATTTACATTTTAGCTCTATTTGATCACTTAAAGAATAACTTTATTAACCAACATACTAGCATTTTAAATCTGTACAGATTAAAGATATTTATCTTTTTTGGCTACAAGATATTAAGCAACGATATCAAGGATTCAATATATCTGTTGCATGGAAATTCGTGTAAAATTTGCATTAAATTACTAAGTGCAGCATACATTTTGGCTTTTTTACATATTATTTAATTTAATTGTTACTGACCATCAAGAATTCATAATCTTATTAGCAGGCTTTAATTAAATATTTCTTCTTTACATAAAATATAAGCTAACAATTTTTTTGTATTTGAGTATCACAAGATGCCTGTACGGATTCTGTGACGTTAGGCAAAAAGGTATTAAGTCAAAATATGCATTTTGTGGTTTTGATTGGGTGTAACTCAATTATTTTTTCTCTTTCACTTGCTATCAATAACTTGACTCTTGCACAGCTGTTTGCAATCGTAATAATTTGCTTTTAAGGCAATTAATTTATTAGATAGTGTCGTCCATTGACTAGGCAAGTTCTGTACTCAAGTCTGAAGCTGAAGGTCCATACCATGCATTCTATGCATCTGGCAAAAAGTAGAATCTGTATAATTGTATGTGACAAGTTACACAGCAAAACGCATAGAATGTATTCGCGTATCAACGCATTTTTTACTATTTTTTGTATTAAAAAAAAGATTGCAATAACTTTCAAGAATAAAATACATTAGAAGACATTTTTAACACAACTTTTTTCTGAATAAAATTTGTCATTCTATTTATCGTTAGCTTTTATGTTCTGAGTGCCACCCTTGTTGTCTTTATTATTTTTTTTTTTTTTTTTGAACAAAGGCCATGAATTGATACCTTGAAAAATCACGAATTTTGTATAATAAAAGCTCACTCCTCTAGGAATTATTTTAAATAAATTCTATTAAAATATCAATTAGATACAAGTTGCATTTTTGTCAAAGAGATTTTTATTTAATAAAAATATTAGCACAAAAGCTGAACAAAAAAAAAAAAAAAAAAATTGGCGAATAAATTGCATTGCATGTGACATGAATTTAGAAATGTATAAAATGCACAAAAAGTATCATACGCATCTACGCATGATGTACACATTCAGCTTGAGACTGTACAGAGGATGTGAGTAGTGTGTGATGATGTTCATCAGGGATGATAAAGTTAGTACAATTGTACTTTTTTCAGTACTTTTAGCATTGTAAAAGTACTGAAGTACTCCAGTGACATGTTTAGTTTAGGTTATTTTCATACCAAAATTTAATAAAATCAAAGCAAAGAAATCTCCATCGAATTTTAATCCGATAACATATTAACTACAGTCTAATCGAATCTTGTTGCTATAGTTTTAAATTAACCAAAAACCTATCTTTACTTTAATTTATAAGAGTCGTATGTATCTAACATATATAATTTTTTTGAACAATTTCCGGTTGATGTAGGAAATTAGTTTTGTGATAAATTTCTACTTAACATTACTTTAATTTAGAAAATGCATATATAAAATCTATTTTTTTTAAATTTAAGACATTTAACTTGATAAAAAAGAATATATAAAAAGCTTATGTAAAGTTTTAGAACTATAAGAAATGTAGGACATTTTCAAAATTTTGTAGGACGTTTCCTACATTTTTTTATTGTTCTAAAACTGTACATAAGCTCTTTTATATATTCTTTATCAAGTTTTGTTTTTTTTTTAATTACCAAATTTATATTTCAAATATAAATGTATGGTACACGTGAATTTTAATGCATGTTCGTACATTTTTTGTTATTCGAAAAATTAAACTAGTAAAAAAAATATATTTTTGGTTTTTAGTACAATTAAGGTGTAAAAAGTACAATTTTTTATTCAATAAAGTACAATTTTGAAAATTTAATTTATCATCCCTGATGTTTATACTTTTAGCGCAGTCAACTGAGTGCAAATCAAAACGATTTTGATATTTGCTCAAGTTTGTAAAACTACAGAGTGAACTTGTATAGTGTATGTTAAAAACGTTCAGTTTTGTCGCGAGTTTTCAAGATATGACAACATAAAAGAGCACGGATTAAATATTTCGGGCATGGTTACTAGAATAATGCAAAGAATCACCTAAATTATGGCGCATTAAAAGAAGCAATAGACTCATGAAAGTCGAATCCTACAAACAATTATAAAAAAGCAAAAAATTTCTTAATGCCTTCTTCGATTATAAACTATAAATAACATATTGCACAGTTTACTTGTATAGTATGTGCCACAAATTTCGTTTACTCCGTGCCAGACATGAGCACTGAACTTGTCTTGTGTAAAATAAGTTAGAGACCTTTATAATTCTTATAAAACCTGATCTCACAGTATTATAATGCGTTACCTAATTTGAATAATATATCATGATTTGTTTCACAAATATTCACCCTTATCGTAGTTGGCATTTTAAAGGCAAAAGTTAAGCGCGTTAAACAAATGGTTACGTGGTTAGCAAAAACGACAACATATACGACACTGTTTTCATATCTATTACAAAAACGTTACCGGGGTTGGCCTATTTATTGCAAAAACTGTTGTTAAGTCTAATTACGCCTACGCCAACTACGATCAGAGTTTTTGTAAGGCGTATTGAAGTGATTTTCAGGAGGGGAAATTATATTGTTCCTAAGTAAATTATGGAGCGTTCATCGTAGAATTCGGTATGGAGATTTTTAGTATAAAAAAAACCCTATATAACACAACATTTTCATACAGTAATACAAATTGTTTAGAAGTTAATGATACTTAAATTGCTTTTGTGGAGACCACTTTATGGGACCTATGGTAAATCATGGAGCGAAGATCACAAAATCACATGGTGTTATATCTGCGCCATATAGTGCTAAATTGGGACACCATTTACTACAATATCTATATTTTTTACGGGCTAAGTCGTTTTTTTTTTTTTTTTTTTTTTCAATTGAAATATTTGTAAGAAAAAGCTATAAACATTTATTGTTAACTGGTTAAAGTTGTCTTTAAGAGTAACAATTTTAATTGATTTTCATAAGCCTGCTACAAAACTAAAATATTTAAATGATTTTCTAGAGTGGGCTTAATGTGGGGCCTATGGTTAATTTGGTAGGGTAATTTCTAATCTTACAAAAATTTGACTGGCTGAATTTTCTGTAATTGCATTATTTATAATGGTCAAAAGGAGCACTGGATTATTTTCTGAGAGTGGGCTTTATATGGGGCCTATGCTAAATTATTGACCGATCTTTACAAAATGTTGTGGTATGATTTTTAGTCATTTAAAAAGAATTAGTGCTAAATTTAATTAGAATCACCATTTCATGTTAGTTTTTGTAAAAAAAAAAAAAAAATACAAAGCCTTTACATTTGAGTTCATAACTCTCTACCTACTGAATCCATTGTGATGGATTTTAATCCCAAACTAATTAGGAGAACTACAAAGAATTCGACACCAATATTGTTCTTTTTTGTTGAGTCTTTTAAAAGTGAGCCTGTTTTCAAGAGACAGACAGATAGACAGGCATGGCTAAATATACTTAGAATTACTCAAAGACCCACAATATTAATTTCGTATGGGTATGGGTTTCACATGGATAAATACAACAGAAATTAGGAAAATTTTGAAATTCAAATTGTGTTTTTAATTTGCGAGCGTTTACTCCACCCTTTCTTTCTTCTTCTAAAATATTTAAAAAATGTTTAAGTTCAGACTACGAAAAACTACAGTTTCTGACCTAAGACCTTTTTGCCCAACTTTAAAGAATTTACGTATGCAAAACTGGACAACGCAGGGCAAATGCAGCAAACCATATTCACTTTAAGAGAAACAACTAAATTGTAATTAAAAGTTAAATTGTGTGTATGCGTGTGTGTAGGCTGTTCAAGATGACAACGAAACAACAACAAAACCAACAACTTAATATTCCAAAATCCATTACAACAACAAACTTGCTTATGTCATTACCAGAGCAAGTTTTTTAGTTCACAAGCAATTTTAAAATATTCAAGCAAAAAGTTCTAATATTTTTAAGATTTTTCGAAATGAAAAATATTAGTTTTATTTAAAATGAAGAACAAAACTACAAATTACAAAAACATTTGAAACAAAAACCAAAATTGTTGCTTTTTTAAACGTACTTTACTTGTAGAATTGTAACTTTCAGTTTTCAGAAACAGGGCCCAGATCGCACAGATCTATAGAATATAAAGAAAATATTATTTAAATGTGTTTCGTGGAGCAAACTTTGTTAAAAGAATTTATAATTTCTTCATGACAACTAGACAAAGAAGAAAAAAAAAACATATTTTTTGTTAAAAATCGTATTACTAAAATGCAAAATACGCCCAAGTTTGCCAAAAAATTAATTTTGCAAAAACAAATCTTGAAAAACTTGCCCTGGTCATTACGAATGTCGTGACTTGTTTGGCAAATATTTATTAATGACCTTCGCTACAAATTAATGAATTGATACAAATGTTTAAAAGGTTTCACGGCGGTCTCAGCCAAATAAATATTTCGTTAAAACGATGCAAATTAATTGTTATGCAATATGGGCATTTACAGAACGAAATTAACAAATTACATTGTAGGAATTATGTGTAGGAGCTAGTTGCAGATGACACGTTTTAAAGTTAAGAGTATATAAAGAGCTTATGGATATTTTAATAAATATAATTACATAATTAAAATAGGAATTGTGAGTTTAATTAATTATACCTGCATTTATAGTTAAGTGACTGATATGGTATTATTATATATATTGCTAACATTCAAAAAAGATTTTTAATAATTTGAACATAAAATTTAAATATCAGCTTAATTTGTTTGCCAAAAATTGCTTCAAATACAAAACTTCAAAACTTAAATTTGTGGTAAGAAATTTCTAAGAAATGATATTTTACCAAAAAATTTTGGCGCAAAAAGCTTTAAAGCTAAAATTTATATATGGTTAAATCTGATATTACGGGCTAATTTCGACCTAATTTTTAGGACTGAAGTTTTTTGCGGAATTTAGAATAGCTACTACTTACTTATCGTAGTTAATTTCTTACCCCCATATTCATACAAAATATTTTTAATTAATAAAAGGTTTATTAAACAAATTTTAATAGAAAATTCGTTTTATAAGCCTGCTATAAAACTAAAATATTTTTTATGAATATGGGGGTTAATATTTAACCAAATTATGAAACATTTTTAAAATAAGTTCACAAGGATATACATATTTTTACCAGGGGAATGATGGATAGCTACAAGACTCTCTTAAATACTTACCTTCAAAAAAATTGGCATGAATATTATTATTATTATATTATTATTATAAAAATAAATTTGCTTTTGAAAAGAAATAATACCCAATATCTATTGTTATATATGTATATATAAATAAACTTTAAAGAATTTCACAAAACTATAAAAGATATTTAACTTTTTCTAAGAATCAACCAGGGGAATGTCGAACTTAAGTGTGAAAACTCATTACGACAGGCAAAACGCGACTGACTTAATTTTATTAATATTGTTCGCGAAAATCCTGCCAAATGTTTACGTAGTAGATGTAATTTTCATTCCCATTTAAATTATTGCAAACCAAGAATGCTTTGAAAATTTGAATTTTAACAAATATAAGATTTTAAAGGGGAATGACGTATACTTTCAGGGACAAATGATAATCATCCATAAAAATATTAATTTATACAGAATTTTGCACAATACAAGAAAAAAGGGATAACATTAACATTATTAGAAAATTAAATAAAATTTTTGGTAGAAATTGAGAAAAGTTTAAATGAAAGTCGTGTTAGGGACAGCCAGGTTAATGATATTTTAACAATTTTTTGAAGAACAAACCAATTTTAGGAAAAACTGTTGAAAAACTGAAAAACTGTGACTGCAAAGGAACAATAAAGCTTAAATGTAAAGTAAATAATGAAGTGAAATATATATTTTTTGTCAATATTTAAATACCTAAGGACAGCAAATTAGCCAGTTATCTCAGAATCAACCATATCCAGATTTTTTCTTCGAAATATTGTTGCATTTGTTAGCAGACTAAAAAAGTTTGAAGCAATTTGCAAATATATAAGAAAACCATCCCAATTAAAAAATGTGCTCCAAAAGGAGCAGGTTTCATGTATGAATCATACCTCAAATAGCTTCAAACCTGCTGACGGGATGCCTAATTTTTGTATGGGGTGTTCCCGGTTTGGAGGATTATTTTCTGCTGACAATAAGCGCTTCTTTTAACATAAAAAACGTGCAAAAAAAATACTCCTAAAGGTCTTTTTTAAGGGCTAACTATTTTATTGTATTCATTAATGTTTTGCTTTTATGGTTTAAATGCCCTTTTTTAGCATTTTTGTAAACCATATTATATTTTTAGTTTTTTTTCGCTTTAAAACCCTCTTCGTTGTCAGCACTAAAATAGCAGCTTTTTGTATATTTTATTCGTTATCATTTACTGCTGTATAAGAGCTCTCTCATTGAAGCGCTCGATTATGCGCTTTATCTCTAAAGTGCTTCAAAAAACACAAATTTTTTTTACTGGGATGTTAAAATAATAAAATGTTAAAGCTTTTAAACTCTTTAGTTTCTGTTGTACAACCCTGGATTAATAAAAAAGGATACAATTTGACTTAAATTAGATGTTGACCTCAATCGGAAAGTTAAAATGATAAACTGCGTATTATAAAAATGAACGGCAAAGACCTCTGAAGAGATAGTGTGGTAACTATCTAAAGGCGTCGAGCAGTCAAGAATGAAAAATTATCAATAAATTTTCATTAATTTCCTTCCTTTATAAAAATAATTTAATGAACATTAAGGCCCTAATTGTGTAAAACGCAACGCAACGCCAAAAATTCCAAAATGTTTTATAATTTTGTTGTTGCTTTCTATGGAAATTCATATTGTTTTTTAAAATTTTCAACGCCACAAAATATAAAGTGTTTGAAATTTAAAAATTCAATATGAATTCTTGTAGAAAGCAACAACAAAATTATAAAATATTTTTGAATTTGCTTTTGCTTTCAATAAAATTTTAGGCGTTGCGTATTACACAATAAAGCCCTAAATTGAATGAACTTCAGCCTAATTAAAATATGAACATTTGGATTAAAGACACAAAACAGTTCAACAAAATAACCACAATAGTTCTTATAAAATTTATACATATTTTTTTTGAGGGCTTGGAAAAGAAAGAGAAAGAAAAATAATATACTGTGAGCGTTAAAATAAAGTGTACAACTGGTTTTCCAATACAAAAAGTGTTATTTTAGTAAAAGAGAACTTACATTTTTAGAAGTCTATTTTCATTTACAATACTTTGGACAATGTTATTACAATATAAAAGTAAAAAATTGAAAAACAACAAAAACAGTACAATAAAAACAAAATTACTTCGTTATGTGGACAGTTTTAAAACACTAAGAAAAGTTTAGTGGCTAATACTTTGTTTGATTTCTTTTAGCTTTTAAGACGGCTTCTAGTGTCATGGCCATCGATTTCTAGCACATTTAAAAGTTAGCTGAGTAGACTCTGGCCAAAAGAGTCTCTTCCTGAAGAATTTTCTTTAAAAAGTGCTTGCTGCTTATACGGATGGCCAAATGGAAAAAAATATATCGATATATATCGTATCGATATTTTTTAAGAGTATCGATATTTATTAATTAAAAATATCGATACATCGATGTATTGAACTGAAATTATTACCAAATTTAAAAACTTAATATACCTATGTCAATACATATTTACATGTCTACAAACATATTACATTATTGTTTCTTTTAATTTAAAATTTACTGCCTGTCCCTCGATTTCGAACGAAACGTTCATTCGCTTAACTTTTATTTAAAACAAAAACCACCAATTTTAAAATTTAGTTTTTAAGGTAAGTTATGCGAACGAAGATTGCTTTTAAAATCGAGGGACCGGCAGTTAATTCTACAATAAAAAAAATTAAATCTAAAAAAAAATAAAACTAAGCTCGAATTCGACAGTCGTAGATAAATATCGATGTATCCATATATAAGTATTTTTAATATAGGCGATATATATCGGAAATAATTTTTTTAAATATCGATATTTTGATATATCGATATTTATTGCCCATCCCTAGCTGCTTATGTTTTTTTTTAATTGTCTGTTCAAATGCACCCAGATGTTTAGTTGGATTGACATCGAGCGACTATTGGGTTGATCCAGCAGTTTTAGGACGTGGCACATCAACCAAACCTATCACGGTTTACTATAGGAATTTCTTTCTTATTACAATTTCTTCTTCTTATTAAATTTTTTTTTTTGTTTGTCCAACATGCTTTCATCAAGTTTCGGAACAACGTATTTTTTATATTTGACAGCAAGTTTGAAATCGGATCAAATTTGGCAGAGTAGAAATTAAAAATTTTTTGGTATACAACATATAAAACTTTTTGTATTGGAAAACAACTGTACACTTTATTTAGACGCTCACTGTATATCTTAAACTACAATTGATATTTCAGAAAATCTGTCTAGTACGATTTCTTTAAACTTTATTGAACTTTTTTAAATCATTTTTCCCTTGTTTGTGAATTTGATAAAATATGGTTAATAAATTAAATGATGGTTTTATAAATTTTAACCAAAATCGTTCACTGCTAAGCCATTAGCCGAAAATATCTAACATCAGATTTTTAAATTTGTCATAAAAATGTTTTTAAATATTTTTTGTATAAAGAGATCCTGAAAAGGATCTTTCCTAGGTGCTGTTACTATCAAACAAATGCTGTCGGCTTTTCCAATACACCGGAGGTTTGATAGCTCTAGCTCCTAAAAAGGGCAAGAATGTATAACTCTGCCGGATTTCACATTTCTACCTGTGTGTGTTAGTTGTAATAACGTACTGCGGTGGATAGTAAACACAATGTTTATTCACCTAGTGGCTTAGACCACCGCCTTGAGATTGGGCCAACACGGCAGGTGCTCAAGAAAATCTTTTCTACTCATTTAAATTATTATATTGTCTAGTACAACTTTAATTTTAAAAGGAGAAAGTGAAATTTCTGCACTTCGAAAAACATAAAATTTTAATATAGCATATTTTAAAGATAAAAGTAAAGAGTTTTCACCATTTTATACAACGCTCTAAAAGGTATAAACTAAAAAAATATCAAAGGCACCATGATTAAATAAAAAATAGCTTTAAGTTTTTAAAACCCTTAAATTCCGTTTGATACATTTTTTTTTTTGTTTTCAGTATTTATTTATTAAATCTTCATATATTAAATATGAACTAACAATAACTAATCAAATCTTATCCTAATATTTGCTTTATGTCCTGCCAGTGCCAGACAAAAAGATTTCGTCATCACGGTTTCTGTTCACATATGTAGGTGTTTACCGCTCATCTGATTGGGTGAGGGCTGCTGTGTCTCTTCTCCTTAAGCGAGTGTGGCCGCCATAATTTAAACTATTTCGAGCTAATGGATTTGGGTTCAGTTCAAGCCTTTTTAAATATGTTACTGCATATTTCGTTATCATAGTTTTTACTAATGGCACATTGCTTCAACATGAATCGTTTCTGCGGGGATGTTTTTAACCACGCCAAAATTCGAAGATATCTGGAATTTTTTGCTGATCAGTAGGCCAATAAGTTGGTTGTCCGCTCGCGACCACATTTAAATCCATTTTAAGGATTGTATTATACAAAACTCGACCCTTTGGTGTTATAGGCCATATGACCCCCAGAAGGTATGTTTAGCGTTGTAATCGCCAGCGGCTAGGAAACAGGGTCGTAATTATTTAAAATATTTATACTATTGGTTTTCTGATATTGAAAATCTAGGTGGAGAGTATAAAGATAAAAATACTAAGTTTCGATTTAGCTCTTCAACGCAAATGTTCGTTGCTTGCAGATAATCTTCACGATGATCACACATTAAGTAGTGTTTGATTCGGGCTTTTATCAAAATAGCAGAACCTCCGCAAGCTCTATCTCGAGGGTCCTTGGTATCATATAATATATAACCATTGATTTTAAACGTATTTCTTGAGGTCAAATGAGTTTCAGAAACCATCATTACATCAATCTGTTTACTTTTAAGAAAGTACTCTAGTTCATTTTTATGTTGGCGAATGCCGTTTGCGTTCCAAAAACAAATTTTTAAACAATTCATGGCTTGTTAAGTACAGCTTGCAATAACATCGATTGCATTCTTAACATTTCCTGCATCATATTACCCATTGTGTTCGTAAAGTTAGTTAACTGTTTACACTAGTGTTTTCGTGGTTTTTTCTAGACGACTTAAATTAGAAACTGGAGTCTCATCCTTATTTGGTATGATTAAATAAAAAATAGCTTTAAGTTTTTAAAACCCTTAAATTCCGTTTGATACATTTTTTTTTTTGTTTTCAGTATTTATTTATTAAATCTTCATATATTAAATATGAACTAACAATAACTAATCAAATCTTATCCTAATATTTGCTTTATGTCCTGCCAGTGCCAGACAAAAAGATTTCGTCATCACGGTTTCTGTTCACATATGTAGGTGTTTACCGCTCATCTGATTGGGTGAGGGCTGCTGTGTCTCTTCTCCTTAAGCGAGTGTGGCCGCCATAATTTAAACTATTTCGAGCTAATGGATTTGGGTTCAGTTCAAGCCTTTTTAAATATGTTACTGCATATTTCGTTATCATAGTTTTTACTAATGGCACATTGCTTCAACATGAATCGTTTCTGCGGGGATGTTTTTAACCACGCCAAAATTCGAAGATATCTGGAATTTTTTGCTGATCAGTAGGCCAATAAGTTGGTTGTCCGCTCGCGACCACATTTAAATCCATTTTAAGGATTGTATTATACAAAACTCGACCCTTTGGTGTTATAGGCCATATGACCCCCAGAAGGTATGTTTAGCGTTGTAATCGCCAGCGGCTAGGAAACAGGGTCGTAATTATTTAAAATATTTATACTATTGGTTTTCTGATATTGAAAATCTAGGTGGAGAGTATAAAGATAAAAATACTAAGTTTCGATTTAGCTCTTCAACGCAAATGTTCGTTGCTTGCAGATAATCTTCACGATGATCACACATTAAGTAGTGTTTGATTCGGGCTTTTATCAAAATAGCAGAACCTCCGCAAGCTCTATCTCGAGGGTCCTTGGTATCATATAATATATAACCATTGATTTTAAACGTATTTCTTGAGGTCAAATGAGTTTCAGAAACCATCATTACATCAATCTGTTTACTTTTAAGAAAGTACTCTAGTTCATTTTTATGTTGGCGAATGCCGTTTGCGTTCCAAAAACAAATTTTTAAACAATTCATGGCTTGTTAAGTACAGCTTGCAATAACATCGATTGCATTCTTAACATTTCCTGCATCATATTACCCATTGTGTTCGTAAAGTTAGTTAACTGTTTACACTAGTGTTTTCGTGGTTTTTTCTAGACGACTTAAATTAGAAACTGGAGTCTCATCCTTATTTGGCAAAGCATCTTGCATTGGCATCTGGTTTGGTTTTAGGACGTTAGCGCAGGATGTTCTGTTATTACTAGGCTGCGGTACCTGAATGTCATTAGTGTTAACTTGATTTGTAACCTGCATTTGAGGGGGATTAGGTTTTGGTCCAACCGAGCGCTTGACTATAGAGTATACAGGGCATCCTCTATAGTTGGCAGTGTGATTACCACCACAGTTGCTGCATTTTTATTACATTGGGGTCGTTTTTAGACTTATCGCAGAGAGCTGTACCATGTAATTCTCCATATACAACGCAAACATGGGTAAAATGGCAGTATGCCTTAGTGTGCCCAAATTCTTGGCAGCTTCAAAAAAAATTTATAAGGCATCTTTATCAGTCTGTATTACAAATTTAAATGGCAGGAATCATTTTAAACCAAATAAAACCAATAATTTTTTTAATTTTAAAACCCATGTAAAATAATATATACAGAAACATTAATCAGACCAACAAACATAGTGTTACAGATAGTTAAACAACTATTAAAAATCAAAGCAGAAACTGTAATATATCAGAAAACTTCTGCCTTTGAAAACATTTTGAAATTTGATAAATGAATGATCTAATTTGAAAGCTGTTTCTTTTTGACCTTAAAAGGCATATGTTTACTGGGTTAAGCTAACCACGAAGTTAAACACATGCACTCACACACACCCCAAACAAAAAGGGCTTTAAGCTAAAACTTGTTAAGCCTTTAAGTTAGTAATTCATTCATTTAGTTGGCCATCTTCTTCGTCTATCTTAGCAAGTTACCTTTAATGTTGTCTTTAACTGAAGCCACCAGATAGAGTCTTAAGATGATAAATATTCAAATTGACATAAAAGCTTAAGCATGAATATGAAAACATACTTAGAGATACAAAGAAATTACTACAAAAGCAACACAAACAAAGAGCGGCGAAACTATTAAGATTGTTCTGGTCGGTTGTACCGAATCTTTGACACCCTTCACTAAGAATAAGAATTTTTCGAAAGTCAACTTTATATGACTCTTCATGCATTCGTGATCGCAATTGCTTGTTATAATAAAATAATGTGAGCCAAATTTTATGAAAATTATTTAACTCGCTTGGGGCGAATGAAAGTGTAATTCCAGTGTAGGTTTCATATGGGAGGTTTGGTAAATTACACGATGTAAAACATAAAATGCAAACTGCTTCTCGTGTCGAATTTCTCAAAGTAGTTATCACAACTTACAAAATTCTATATGGGTAATGCTACTTTAGCTGCACGCATAGAAAAAACATGTTTAAAAATGGTCACCTCCAACAACACTATTTTTAAAGAAAATTTTTAAACTTATTATGTTTAATTTAACAATATTATTGTCACCGACAACCATATTATGGTTAAATTGGTCCTCCATCAAGAAGCCACAACCGTATTATGGTTGCCTTTAAACATGTTTTGGTTAAAAATAAAAATAATTTGTTTTTAAATTAACAATAGTATTTTCCTCTTTTCCAAGAGCAGCATGCTATGGTTGAAAGCCAATCATGCTATTATAAGTGTTGAGAATATTTTTTTTTATTATTAACCAATTGTGGCTTCTTGATGGAGCACAAATTTAACCATAATATGTTTGTCGGTGACAAAAGTATGATTAAATTAAACATAATATGTTTAACATTTTTATTTTAAAATAGTTTTGTTGGAGGTGACCATATATAAACATATTTTTTTCTCTGGGTGTGCAGTTCTGATTTTATGGTCCCATGAAGATTTTGGCCAAAACTTGAAATTGGAATTACTTATTTTATTTATTTATTTAATAATATTGAAGCCACTTAACCCCAATTGATTACATATATATATGTTGACAGTAATTGTTATGTAAAAATATATTATATTTTCATATTAAATTAAATAGTTTTATATTCATGTACAAACTAATAATTAATGGCGATTTCTTTACTGAGAAATGTTGAATAAATGTTACATGTTCTACATTATTGTGTTCGTTTGTACAAAAATACATCTGTAGGAAAAATTTACAAGTTTTTTTGTGAATAAGTTGATGAAATACATTCAAAACTTGTTGCATATTTTACGCACAATTTTTCTTAGGGTGTTCATACTGCCCTGTTTTACAACTGTGCTACTTACTACTTTGTTTGAACAACTAAAGATTTTTTTTATATGTCATAATAAATACCGCTCATAATTTTGTGAAATAATTATTTAAACAAATTAAAAAAAAAATTACATATTATAATTTAAAAAAATTATAAAGGATGTCAATATTTTTTTCCAAGCCGTAATAGCGTGCAGAAACGACTCAAATAGCTTCAAAAATCGCTAGTACAGTACATTATTGATAAAATTGTAATAGTTATAGATAAAAGCAGCTAATTTTGTTCTTTTGAAGTTGCACAATATGTAACACTTCGAGTGATTATAGGTTACATAAGAAAGTGTTACACGTAGAATTTGTTCCCGGGATTTCTCGTCCCGGGAATTCCCGGGATTTTCAGTTGTTTTCCATTCCCGCAATTAATTCCCGGGAAATTTTGAAAACTCTTTTTTTAAAACTTTAGTAAATTTATGTCAGACTTGTGTCTTTAGTTGTTTTATCCAACTTAATTTCACCACAATATTTAAATTTTCTACAGTTTAAGGCTTTTAATCTAATTTTTGAGAATGGGCTTTATATTGGGCCTATGATAACTTATAGACCTATCACCACGAAATTTTATTTCTTGTCCTAGCAAACTGAAGTGTAAATTTTATAACATAAGTATAAAGCTTTGCGGTTAAGGGCGTAGTAAATTGTTTTCCTAGATTGTGTTTCATATTCGGCATTTCAAATGATTTTGAGTCTTATAAAAGTAGAAAGTAGATATTTGTGTGCATTTCGCCACAAATTTATGTTAGTTTTAGTTGAGTTTTTAGGGAGGTAGTTTCACATTTGGAACTGAAGCGATTCTGCTGGAATTCAATCCCAAACAGCCTAGAAGATCTAGAAACAATTTGGCACCCAATTGGAAAAATCGGCTTAGAATTAATAAAGGACTAATAATAAAAATACTTTATGGGACCTTAATATCACATGGCATGAAAAACTTAGTATACCTTCATACACCACTGCTGATTAAGGGCTATAAAATTGTAAAAAAATATGTTATTAAATATATATAGTAAATCAAATTTCTCCTTTCTGCTGAATTTGTTAAACGGTAAAATTGTTTCAGAATTCCTATTTCGTAATGTTGAGTTTTTAGTTCCTAAACACCCTTCAGGCCGTGTCAGATACAAGATTGTTGCTTTGCGTGACGTTTCTACCTTTGGCAGAAAAACGCAAAGCAAAAGGTGTATGACACAATGGAAACTTTGACAACACTCACGCATTATTTGTTTACTTAAAAAAGCAGTTGGTAATTTGTACATTTAATTATTTGTTATAAAAATAAATGTTAAAATTTTAATTGGACGGTTTTTTGGAATTGAGTTTGGCAAAAAAATTAAAAAACAAAAGAAAATTATACTAGCCAATTGTCAAAGCGCGCAAAAAGATGAGAGTTGGCTTACATTTTGCTTCGCTCCGCTTTGAAAGTACTTTATGTGACATGTTTCGTATAAGTATGTATATGCGAATCGGTAACGCAACGCGAAGCAAAAGTTTTATCTGACATGGCCTTTAATTTTTATTCGCGTAAGACTAATACTTTCATGCTAATTATGCAAATAAGCTCTGAACTTGACAATGTTTATACGTATATTGATTTCTTTTATCCTATTGGCATCAATATAACCTCTTAAGTGTCTTAAAATAATTGTAATCTTAAATTTTTTACGTTCTTGTTATATAATTGATACTAGATTTAATTCTTTTAAGCTTAATAGCCAATAAGAAATATTAGTTTCATTAGAGAAAACAGTAAATAAATAAATACAAAATTTTAAGCGGGAATCCCGGGAATTGGATTTTTATTTCCTGCTTTTCCGGGAATCCAAAAAGTGCGGGAATAAAAAAACTCTAGTTACACGTATATACTATAACATATTTTTTTCAGAAAATAAATCGCCATAATAAATTTGAATAAGTTTATACTCAATTTTATTTCCCCTATCACGAATATGTATTTGGTAAAATTTAAACTAACTTTAATTTAAATAATTGAACAAGGACAAAAAAATTGCTAAGTTGTCTACAATTTTTCATTTGTTATATATTTTTCGCCGTTTTTGACCCATAGCTGCTAAACTGTATTTAGTAAAGTAATATTCAGAAAAACTAATCCTTATAATTTAAATCAAAATTCCTCAGAACATTTTAATGCTTTTTTACATTTTTTCCAGCTGTATTAATATCGAAAATTCAAAAAATGTATAAGAAGTTAATTTTTATTAGTCCACCTTTTGCTACATATTTCATATATTTCTAGAATTTCGATATAAAATATGGATGGAAAATGGAAAAACATTACTGAATTGCTCACGGTTTGGCAGCTATGGCCCAAAAATGTTGAAAAAAGACAGAAAAATTAAAATTGTTCGACATTTTAACCATTTCAAGGGACTAGATGTATTTTTTCAGACTAGTTTGTTCTACTTTGTTCTCCTAGTCCATAGCTGCCTTTGCGGCGATGACAAAAATCGAAATTCCGATTGGTTATAGCTCAGATTTTTACAATTCCCAGCAACAATTCTACAAGTTTAAAGTATTTTATTTTAAGCGAATATCCAATAAAGATTTTTTGTTATTTAATTAATATTGCGTATATCAAAATATCATTATCCATATGGCTTTTGGCAGTTATGTCAAAAAATTTGGCTGTATAATTTATAGTCATAAACAGGCAAATTGAGCATAATTTCATCAACATCATTATTATTTGTTACTGTTCTAAGGACATTAAAGTATTTTGCTAGAGTGGATACAAGAAATCAAGGATTTTGTGAAGTAGCGCCCACTTAGACGAATCAAAATTTATTTTTTAATGGAATTTTAATGGAAAAATTTACTCTTGAGATTCAATAATAAAAGTATTTAGGGCTGTTTAATATAGTACAACAGCTTAAACATACTAAAAATTAAAAGTTTTAGAAAGTTTGGTCCACATTATGGTCCGTGGTTAACCGATGGTGCTTCTTTGTGAACTATAATAACAGAGAGACAGACGGATATGTAAAAGTCGGCTTTAACTTACACATGGATGCAGAATATATTCTTCTTAAGGTTATAGATGAAAACTTATTAGTTTTACAAACGAAACAAAAAACTTAGTTTACCCTCATTCACTACTAGTTGAGGGCATCAAAAAGGAAAAATGCATAAAAACAATTTGCATAGACATACTCACACCACACAAACTAACACCAGCCACAAATATCGAAGGAATTAACATCATCAGCTCCACCGCAAAGGTGACCGTAAAACTTGCTACTAAATAAATGTCTTAAAGGTTAATTGACAACATATAGGAAGACATTGGCTGCTTCGAGTGCAAAAGAAGATAGATAGTTCATTGGTTACTGGGTTGGCTGTTTAGTCGTCTGTCTAAATGGGTATTTTATTCTTGTAGTGAGGGCCACAAAAAAAATTGATATGGGCCGTTTGTGCGAGAATGTTTGCAGAGAAATGTGTCCTGGATGGTTGTTAATTATGGCAATTATAAAAGTACTCGTAAGTCGGCAAAACTAAAAAGGGAAACACAATTGTAAATGTATCTATGTGAATCTAAATTTACATGTATGTATTATGTGGTTTTCTAAGTCATAATGAATAGTTGGCTTCTAAGAGGTCTTTAACATTTTACAAACATATTTGCTTGGCCAATATAATTTGCTCATTTGTTTTTCCCTCCAGTGTAAGAGCTTGTTGTCCCTAATGGCAGTCTATAGCAAATTTGTAAGTGGATTTTATGTCTTTTAGGTTTCCCAAGAGGATTTTCTAGGGAGAAGTTTTAGTATTTATAAGTTATGCGTATTTTTGTATTTTAAAGATTCAAATTCACCACGTGCACACATGAACTTTAATGCCCAGTCTTATTGTCATTATTAATCTTTGCAGAAAAAGGTTTTATGGCTTCAGTGGAAAGTCTTAAGATAATTCATTAAATAAAATTTGATTTGTTATAGAAAATAATAAGAAGAGAAGGGATAAGATGTGTAGAAATGAATTGCGGTGTAGTTTTTGTAATTTTTAGTTTTATTATTTAACAATATTTTCTTTGAAATTTTCGATTTATTAAAGACGACAATTTAAGAATCTGAATTTCAGACGCGCATTTCAGTGCGTATCTTCTTTGGCGACAAGACCTAAATTTTGTATTCAATTTCACTAAAGATTTGGTTTAAATTAAAAATATTTGTCTAATTTTTTCATTAAACACAGAAAAAAATTTTTTAACAATTAAAAAAATGGTTTGACAAGTATTTAAATTTAATTAATATGATAACTGAATCAATTATTTTTTAAGTTGAAAAAAATTAAAAATATAATTTTGATTTAATTAATATTTAAGTTGTTATAAAATAAATTGTTAATTAAAATATTAATTAAATATCAAAAAACATTAATTGATGTTTTCGTTTAACACAAAATATTTTAAGCTTGTAGAATTGTTGTTGGGATTTGTCAATATTTATTTCAATCAATAAACACATTTTTTGAAATGGCAAAGTTTTTTGATGGTTTTTTTAACTAAAATTAAAAATATCATTTATTAAAAAAAAAATTAACAATCTTACAATTTTTCGTAATCAATATAATCATTTTAGTAATAAGTGCAAAATCAACAACTTGTTTGCTTGATATAATGAATTTGGTATAATTTTGGTGATTAGAGACAATTTTTAATTATTTTCTGTGAAGTTTTTTTTTACTAAAATAAAAAATTTTTGTCTAATAGAAAAATTATAAACTGCGTAATTTTTTCAAAAACATCAGAATCGGTGCGAGAACGTTTAAAACAAATACGAATGTATATCGTTTTTTTGAGAAAAAGTCTCTATCTTACGTTTTCCTTACTTAAAGGAGAAGAAAAATAACTTACAGCTTGGCATGCCGTATTCGACAACTTGTCATATTTTATGCAAGGATCTCGGCCTGAAAGCTTACAAAATTCAACTTGTGCAAGAATTAAGCCAGGAGATTTAATTTTGAGTTTTATTTACATTGAATGGTCTCTGTAAAAACTCAATGAAAATCCCGTGTTTTATCATGGAACTTTGTTCAGCGATGAAGCACTTTCTGTCTCAATGGATACGTTAGTAAACGATATGGCCGTATTTGGGCTGATGAGCAGCCCGAATAGTACAAAGAGCTACCATTAGATCCATTAAAAACCATGGTAAGGTGTGGTTTATGGTCTTGTGGAATCATAAACTCTGGTTTCAACAAGACAGTGCGTGAAACAATGACCTCGTTGAGTAGTCATTTTGGTGGCCACCTAGATTGTGCGATATTACACCTTTTTACTATTTTCTCCGGGAATATATAAAGTCAGAGGTCTGAAGGAACAAGCCAGCTACGATTGACGATTTAGAAGCCAACATTACTCATATTATTCGAGAGATACCAGTCGCGTCGCTATGCTAGAACAAGTCGCCCAGAATTGGACCTTCCGAATAGGCCACCTCATACGTAGTCATGACGAACATTTACATGATATCAATTTCAAACAGTTAATGCCAAATATTATTCTTTCAAACGATATTAAAAATTTTCAGTTCACTTTCAAATTTAAGTGTTTTAATTTACATTATAAATCCAACCTCACGATGATGACTCATCTCACTTTGTACTAAGTAAATTTATCCAAAAAATTATTTAACTGCATAAAATCGTTTTGTAATAAAATCTTCAAATTAACTATTTAAACATACTTTACCTTTAATAAATGTTGGATATTTATTTATTATATTTATTTTCCTTCTTTTCAGATGTTAAAATAACCATAATTTTCCAAAACAATTATAATTAAGTCAACAACATTCAAAAAATTTCATTCACAACAAGAATAACTCCAACCCTAGACGACAACAGGAAAATTTTTGCTAAAAACCCAAACATTTTAAAGTTAAACAATACAACTATTTAAATTCTACCGAAAAAACAGAACATTTTATTGCAACAAGGAATTCCTAAAAGCAGTCATCTATCTGTACAATAAAAAGAAAAAACAAAATGAACGAAGAATATTCAATAAAACTGTTACCGTTAGCGGCTCTACTAGTCATGAGTTGTCTACAATTTGTTAATGTAACAGCACAATCGAATTATGTGCAACATGGTGATAGTGGAAACTATACAACAAATGGTTTACCCGAGGAAGCCACTCTCGATGGAAAGGTAAGAGCAAAAATTTATACAGTTGTAAAGTTAAAGTGGAAGACAAAAGAAAAAAAAAATTTGCAAAAAAAAAAACAATGTACTATGAATTAAGTTTGATCATATTTTCATATTCTAACATCTAACATGACATGTTGTCAGTTTCTATGGAAATATATGTATCTGCAAGAACTATAAGGTAACAACAACAAATGCAACCAACATCATGTTGGCAATCGTATAAATCTGTTGTTACTACGTCCTGTTTTGTCTGCTGAAAGCGCATCATGTAGCCTGGCTGATTTGTTTTATTTTATTCGAAATAATGTCTAGGCTGGATGTTATTGTTGGCTATAAATATCATTTTATATTTTTATTTTTTTCCAACAGAATTTCGTATATGTCACCACATTTACGGTGATGGCACATTCAAATTTGTGTTAGATTTTTTGCTGGAGAAATACACTTCGAAAAGAAATTTCTTAATTGGCGATAAAGAGCTCAGAATTTTCCCTATACACTGATTTTTTGAGATTATAGTAGAGTTTATACGCAGAAAAATTATTTTTATGATTACCGTGTATTTAATTCCAAAAAATTTCGGAAATTAAATATGAAGGTTCTGCGTAATTTTTGGTCTTAAAATAAATATAGAAATATCTTTTCTTTGTAACGATTCAAACCCGTTTTCAACTGCAAATGAAAATATAGAATCATCTTATGCGGACCATACCTACACACGTTCAGTACTCAGTACTGGCACTGTACAGTGCGTTTGTGTAGTGTATGGCGGTATTTTCGATACGGACGCATTTAACTAAGTAATAATCATAACGAGTTAGATATTTGCTCGATTTTATAAAACATGAGTAGTGTACATTAAAACGTTCAGTTTTGGCGCGACCTTTTAGGGTTGACACAAAAAATGAGAGCGAAAAAAAAATATTCTGGACAGAGTTATGGCTTATGCAAGTAATCGCCATAATTATGGCGCATTTAAAGCAGAAATAGACTCATTAAAGTCAAATCCTAAGAAAAATTAATGAAAAAATTTAATAAGCCAAGTATTTGTTGCTTTATTTTATTTGCACATGTTACATTCTTCGCTTTTAAATGTAAAATAAGAAATATATTTTTTTTTTTGCTTAATTATAATTTTACGCTGATGTGTATTAAATTTACCAGAGTTCCCATATTATTCTTTATTCCACTTTAGCTAATGATGTAGGGTATCATGTAATGTAAATTCTTTTATTTAATCCTTCAGATTGAAAGTTATATTAAATCCATTAGATGTAAATTCTATAACAATTCACATTGAGCTAAAAATTTCTTATTTAACATTTATTTCTGTGTATCAGGCATGCATGTAAATTTATGAATAAATAAATATGTTTGAAATGTACAATTTAATTGTTTAAAATAATACTGTATTGCATATAAAATAGTACTTTAAGCCAAGCCTAGAATTGTTTTCTTATTTTCTTTTCTCTGTCCCCTGTCTACACGTCCATAAAGTTCATAGACAGACTGTAAAGAATCATATGCAAAAAAAAAAAATAAAAAAAAAGGAAAAAGCGCAACAAACGGGCAAATATTCTGGGGAATGTTTAGCATTTTACGGTTTTTTCTCACATTTTTATACGTAGACATTTGGCCACAAACAATTCGTGTTTTGTTGTACAATAATAATTTTATGAAAATATAAAGTTTGTTACAGCGACTTTTATGTTGTTTTTATATATATTTTTTTTTCTTTTACTATGTGCAATTTGAAGTTTTTATGTCTCATTTTTGAAGCAGCATGTACGTGGACGTGGTAATGTCTTTGATTTTTTTTCTTCTTATTTTTAGAATTAACTACACAAAAGAACAAGTGTGAGGGAATAGGGGCTACTCCTAACTAACTACTCGTATTAGTGCTTTTTTTATAATGAAAAATTCAATCCATTCTATTGAACATGATTCAATAAGAACATATGAGGTTAACATTTCAAGTGAAAAATTGTGATTTTTATAGTTGAACTCTTGGTTTTTAATTGACGCTTTTGATATTTAAATTAGGCTTAAGTTTATCAAATTTTATTTTCATTAAATTATTTTTAATGAAGGAAGGAATTTATAACATGAAATGAATTAAAACCAATTTTTTTTTTTTTGATAAATTATTCTTGTCTAAGCACGGGATTGAACTCATCAGAATCAGGCGCCTCCGCAGCGCCTGCCTGTCTATAGTCAAACATCAATCTTTAACCAATGGTATTGGTAGATCGAAATTTGCCGTAATGGATTATTATTAATTTTCAATTTATGTATATGTTTCTTCCTTACATCTGTTTTTTTTTTGTACTTTTGTCAAGACTTTATCTTAAAAACCTAAGCACGTCTAGTTTTCATGATTTTTCTCTTTTCCTTTTTTCTCGTTGACCTTTCTTTCTAGTCAATTTCAATCAATCGAAAAAATCTGCTAAAATAATTTTTATAAATGATTTGCCGATGCAAATCATTTGCGGGTAAGAAAAAAGATAGTTTTCTAACCATTTTGCGAATGTCAGTTTAACTGTTTTAAGTTTCCCTAAATGTTTCGTAATTATTTTGAGCAAATCGAATAAAAACAAGTAAGAGTGCTTTATTCAGCTGTTCCGAATCTTAGATACCCTTCAACATGGTGTGAGAAGAAAAAAGTTATATAAATAAATATACATGTATATATATCGTCGGCTGATAATTTAATTGTCGTATGTGGATTTCGATAGTTGTGAGTAAATTGAGTTTGAACACATTTAATTTGAAAATTGCTTCAGCAAATACCACAAACGACAAACTCAACACTCCATATCTCAAAACCGTATGAGGTACCGAAAAAACGGATTACGCCAAATGAAAGATCAGGTCGGAAAACCTAAGGAATCGATCTTAATTCAAAATCGCAAAAAATCCACACACGACATTTAAATTATTAACCGACGATATATATATATATATATAATATACTTTATCTAAGGCCTAAGATCAATATTGTAGAAATTACCCTTCGGCATTTGCGCAAATGTTGCTGTAAAAATACATATATTAGTATTTGCTGCTAGGCCTGGAAGAAATGCACTAAATCAGCTAATGCGATGACCATTTTTTCACATTGAAATCGAATCAATAAAAAAGCTTATTGATGTACAACTGTTAAAGTGAAAGTTTGTAATGCACTATTTATTGCACAACAAACATTTCTAAAGAATGCAGTGCATTAATTTTTCTCACTAAAGTGATGCACTACTCTTACACCATTATTAAAATACACATCGTGAATTGTAAATTATTATTATCGCTTAAAAAATATTGAACAAACATACATATTTAAAACTAAAAAAATGTTTGATCAGATTACACAAGCAAGGTATAAGTAAATACAGTGGAGTCCCATTTTATTGGATGTTAACATTTGGAAGAACATTTTCTACTTTTGAACTAACATGCCAAAAAATCCAAGATATCTTAACTAAAAGATTTTTCTCAGAGGCATTCTAAATAATAGATTCATTACAATATATAGAAACAAGTAGAATAGTGCAGTCGGTCAAGCCCTACCAGTTGATATCCTACACCACAGTATATAAGGAAAACTTTTCAAGAGTGTACTATATCTGGGACCAATAGCCAATCATGGGCCCGGCAAAACAAAATTTGTTATGAAATTAAGATTAACTTAAATTCTTTTTATGCCGAATATTATTGAGATATCCACTAGAGAGCTGCTCAAAATATTTTAAAAGCTATCTAAAGTTATTTTGTTAGAGCTTTCTATTTATAAATAAAAATGTTTTATTTCTAGTTCGAGGCCCTTAGTGAAAATATATTTTATTTTTATTCGCTGCCGTTGTGTGTTCTATTTCACACTACCTAAACACACTATTTTTGGTGTAACATAAATAACAAAACAAAAAAAAAAAACAAACATGACTCTTACTAAAATAAGTCAAGCATCATGCGAAAAGTTGTTCTGCACATCTTTAATAGTGTTTGTATTTTTAAAACAAGTAGAAAATCAACAAAAAACACGATAATGAAACAAAAAACGGTTAATCATAGCAAAAGCATCTAGTAAAATAAAATACATAACAAAAAACGTAAAAATATTAAACAGCAGTATAAATAAATAATTGTATTAAGGTCATATGTCTACAACCAGAGAAAAAATATGTTTAAATATGGTCACCTCAAACAAAACTATTTTTAAAAAAATTGTGAACATATTATGGTTAATTAAAGCAAATTATTGCCATCGACAACCATATTATGGTTAATTTTACTCCTCCATCAAGAAGGCACAACCATATTATGGTTGCCTACGAACATATTATGGTTAATAATAACTAAAATATCTTTAACACTTATAATAGCATGGTTGGTTTTCAACAACAGCATGTTGCTCTCGGAAAAGAGGAAAATACTATTGTTAATTTAAAAACCAATTATTGTAAAATTTACCCATAACATGTTTAGAGGCAACCATAATATGGTTGTGGCTTCGTGATGGAGCACTAATTAAACAATAATATGGTTGTCGGTGACAATAATATGGTTAAATTAAACATAATATGTTCAAAATTTTCTTTACAAATAGTTTTTTTGGAGGTGACTAAATTTAAACATGATTTTTCTCTGCGTGTACAATCAAAACAATTAAACATGTTTTGAATGTTCTATTTTAGTTTAAATGTTCTATTTAAATTTTTTCCTCTTCTGCTTTATTTTATTCCAATATTCTTCTTTTACAACTTTGTTATATTCTTCACGAAAAAAAAAATCAAATTAACCCTGAAGGGTTACTCTTCATTTAAGTGCATAAAGGTGACTCTACGTCGAATCGACAAACTTTAAAAAAAAAATCTAGCGGAACGATTTTAAAAGTATAAAACCAACAGGAATTTTTTATTTAAGCATTTTAGCAAAAAAGGGAATAAAATAAAGCATAGTTAATTAATTCATTTATTAAACTCCCAATTTTTATTTATGACAAAAACACTGAAATTTATTTTTGTGGGAAAGCCAGTTTCTATGCGCATTTCGCTGGTTGCTTAGGCCAGCTCGTCAGGACACTTTTTCCAAAGACTTTAGAAAAGCTAAAAATATTATTTAAATAAGACCATGAAGTGAGTAAGAATTTTAAACACTCAGGTCTTACTTGTAACAATATCAAAGCTTTAACAAAGCCACAACAATAAACAGCGAATTTATCTTTCTTACATTCCCCTACAATTGGCTTTTTCCCAACACGAATTGTAGTTGTGAGAGGATAAAAAGAAATAAGCAAAATCAAAAAAAAAAACAAAATACAAATTGCATAATGAAGCAACTGGCCATTTCAGTTAAAAAAGATAAGTTTTTCTTTTCTCTCAAAATTTAAAAAGAATTTTAACTAATTTTTCTGTTTTAAAATTCATTATTTTTTAAAGCTTTCGTCATCAGCTAACGTTGTTGAAAAAAGAGCGTAATTTGAAAACTAATAAAAAAGTTATGGGATAAAGTGTAAATGCGCTACGTCAATTTGACGAACAGTAACCATACAGGGTTAACAACAAAATTGCGACGTGTACATTGCGCACAACCGGCCAGATCTACTTAGAATGTGATTCTTAGATTATTAGGAGGGTCTTGGATCAATATTTTTTAGTGCTAAAAACATCAGCACAAACGCATAGTACCCGCAACACTATAATTGTGTGGGTTTAAAAAGCATATTTTTTGGTTTTTATTTTGCAAATAATTTTTTTTTTCCAAATTTTTACTATTTTAATTAGGTTCATTAAATTTAATTTTCATTAAATTATTTTTATGAAGAAAGGAATTTTACAACATGGAAAAAGCAAATTTCGATCTACCAAAGGTTAAAATACAATTTGGTTTAAGGATTGATGTTTGACTACTGACGTCAGCAGTCATCGATGGCTGCGAGTGTAAGACGGCAAAATCCCTCTGAGGAGACCTAGTGGTTGAGGTCGAAACATGTCAGGGTAACCAGCCGCCTGGGTTCGAATCACACGCCAGCCAGCCTGGCTTCGAATCCCAGGTCAGCCAAGAATGAAAATTATCAATAACAATTTTAATTAATTTTCCATGTTGTAAAATTCCTTTCTTCATAAAAATAATTTAATGAAAATTAAATTTAATGAACTTAAGCCTAATTAAAATAGTAAAAATTTGGATTAAAAACCATGAATAGTTCAACAAAATAACCACAATACTAATTAATTTTTTTTTTTTTTGGGAATTAAGAACTAACAAAAAACACCCCCAGATATCTAATGAACGTGTCAAAAAGCTGATTTCGGTATCTGACTTAAGAAATAAATACTTATTCAATACCTACTCGCATGGAATTTTGAAAATAGGCCCTGTTGCCCAAAGTTATGTATAAAACATTCTAGTATTACTTTTTTAAAAGATATTTTTAATTTTACTATTTTCTAGAAAAATGTATAAAAATATTTTAAAGCTAAATGCAAATTTTTTAACTTATTAATTTTTTATATAGACAGTATTAATTCGTATTTTATCTTATAAAAACTTTAAAAACACAAAAATTTTTGTTTAATTTACAGTAATTTAAAATTAAATTGCAATATTATAAATAAAATAAATAAAAGGAAAAATTTATGAATAATGAAAAAAGAAGGAAGCAGCAAAAAATTGAATTCTGCATAAAATCGCATCATTTTAATTTAAGCATGTTATTATTATTCCCGCAATAGCGAAATGTTAAGTAATTAAAAAACAACACAACAACACATCGCATCGCATCAACAACATAACTGTCGCTCTCAAACAGCTGAGGTACATGATGGTCATGGTTATGTGGGCAAAGAAAAATCTTTATACCTACTGTTATATCTTAATAAATATATGGGGGGAGAATATGTAGCGCATGGTGAAAGTACAGTGGGAGATAATATATTTACACTTTCTTACGATATTTTTATTTTGTGTTATTTTTTTGAACAACATTCTATCCAGAGCAGTGGTGGGCATATGCTTGTTATCGCATTCCTTTAAGTAGGTTTTAAGTAGTCATTACCTAAAAATTTTACACAAGAATTCTTGCATCATCAAGTGTTGATAAGCAAAGTCCCAGTGGAATGTTATGGTACCTGCCCTGTTCTAGATTAATGCTTAAACTATGAAAACAGATATGGCACAACTCGTAGTACATACTATCATATTCACATATGTAAAAAAACAGAAGATTTACTTCGAATAAATAAGAAAATTACAACGACAGATTAGAAAACAATTGATGTTTTTGCGATCTCAGTAAAAAACAAATTGTATTATAGGGTGACCTATATTATCCATTAAAAAATTAAAACGTATTTTATACACAGAAAAAATTAAAAATTTTCTCTAATCTTCAAATTTATACCAAGTTCATAACATCAACCAACCAAGTTGTTGATTTTGCACCTATTACCAAAATTATTATATTGATTACTAGAAATTGAAAAATTGTGAATATTTTTTTTCAATAAATGATACTTTTAATTTTAATCAAAAAACTTTGCCATTTCAAACAATGTGTTAATTTATTTAATTAAATATTGACAATTCCCAACAACAATTTAACAAGTTAAACTATTTTATTTTAAGCGAAAAAAGTCAATTAATATTTTTTGTTTTTTAATTAATATTTTAATTAAAAATTTATTTCAAAACAATTTAAATGTTAATTCAATCAAAATTAAATTTTTAATTTTCTTTCAACTAAAAAAATAATTGATTCAATTATCACATTAGTTTAATTTAAATATTTTTTAAACCATTTTTTAATGGATAAAAAACTTTTTTCTGTGTATATTTGGGTATTTCTTATTTTTTCACTAGTGCTTAAATAAGTATCTTTGCAAAGTTTGAAAAGAATATTCTAATTCGAAGGCAGCGCTTAAGGCGCTAAAATTTAACAATCAGAAGTTTTGAGGGTTGTGGAAATATAAGTAGTTAATCAGTTTATCTAATTGTATAAATAGCACAAAAGTCTTAAAAAAAATAATATAGCAATTAGGATATTCATTTAATCGATCTTTTGCTTTAATAGGTTAATCGCACGATTAATTATCCGAGGTTTTGGTTTAATCGGTTAATTTTGTAATAGATCGGTCAACCGATAAATAAAGTTTTTTTTTAGAAATTAAGCTATTTCAATAATAAAAATGCATAAATAATTTATTAATTAGTTTTTTTTCCAAAAAAAAAAAAAAAAAAAAAAAAAAACTGTTTTACAACAACAATTCCTGAACTAAAACGAGCAAACAAAAAATAATTCATTAAAATGAAAACATAATTTTTAATTATTATATACATAAATAATATGTATTACTCCAAAAAAATAAACTGTTAGAAAATTTTATTAGTTATTTCAATAGTTTAAGGAGATCTTAAAAAATAATCTTTTATAAAAATAATTTGTTTTAAATGTTTAAGATTTAAGCGATTCTTTTCTGAAGTTTTGATGAAATTTGACTTGGAAAAAAATTATTTCACTAATCGCAGATGTAATATTCTTACAGAATATCTTATTTTTCAGTCCCCTTCCTAGATTTCTCTAAAAATATAAAATCTTCCATTATGCCCTTAGAGTCCTGCTTTCATTTTTTTTAATATTTAGCTCTTCTAATTGTTTCCGATAATTCTGTTAAATGATTGATATAAGAAAATATGAAAATAAACAAATAACTAAGCACATGCATGTAAGAACTACGTGAAACAAAAAGCTGTTGACAACAAACACTTATTTAAAATAAAGATCACTGAACACCTTCTTTGTTTGTATGAAAAAATATTTTCTTGACACATACCTTTTGTATATGAGACGAAGCAAATAATTAAAAAAACACAAAAAAATAAGTTGTAATACTACAAAGAATTTAAAATTTTATTTACGTCGGCAAATCGGTTAATCGACTGAAATTAACCGGTTTAATCGTTATTCGAAAAAGGTCAATTTATAATTAACCGATCAGTTAATCGGGTAGTGAATACCCTAATAGCTTTAGAATCATGGCTTATCGTTTAGCAGAAGCAACTGTCGGTCTTCTTCAGCATCTGTCAAAAACTTATTACACTCTTTACACTGTTTGGTACCACGCTCAGCTATATCATTAGCAACTTTCAAGTTTTTCGGGATATTTTCACCGCTTATGTAATTTATTGGCTATTCTATTCATTTAAATGTTAAGTCCAAAATATTGAATTTTAACTTACAGACAACTGCAATGAAAAAAATATTAAGACAACATTTGAATCGCTAAGTGCTGAAAGGGAACTACTTCAAAACTGCAATTTTGAGATAATCAGTTAAATAGTGAAGCTAATAATTTTTTTATGTTCTCAGTTCGCAGAAGTTGTCTATGATGACACTTTTTACAATGCTTTCTTAGCAATACTCAAATAAAGTACATAATGTAAATGTCAGTAGTTTCCTTTCTGCACTTAGTGATTCAATTAGTAAGTTATTGAGAAATATTTTTAAATCTTGTCTAAAATTTCTAATCATATTCTTAATTAAAATGTTTGCAAATTGCCATATTAATTATCTGTCTCAGTTAGATAAATTTGTGTAAAAAATTTCCAAATAAAATATGAAAAAGTTCAATATTTGGCGGATTAAACCACTTAAAGAACAAACGATAGGATGATTATTAAAAACTGAAAATATCTTTGGGGTAAGCAATATTAAAATTATTTTATGATTTGAAGAAAGTGTTACCGAGTCTTCTTCATCTTATTTTTCAAAATCTTATTGATAATGGTGTTTGTAGATTTCAGAACCTCCAAGTACATCCAGTTTTAAGTCTTTATTATTTTAATTATTTACTTTATTACAATTAACTAATGCGATGTTCACTCTTGGGTTTTTAAATTGCGTTTCAGCAAAGTGTTGATCGAGTTAATCAAAGTCTTTTACATTACATTTGAGATGATTAATGTGATAGTTGATTAATAAATAAAACACAATAAACACATTTACATTTCATTAAAGTATCTTAGACATTGATAAAAATGTTTGAATAAAGTTATCAAAAGAATATTTTAAAGATACTTATAATCAAATTGTGAAAATTTATGAATTGTTTAAAAAACATTAAGAAGTAATCGTGGACGGTTGTACACGTGCGAGGTACGTTTATTGTGGCCGATGCTACATCATGCTCAGTTTGAGGTATTTTCATCAGATTTAGTGGTAATCATGTCAATTTGAAGGGATTTGCATGGTTAATCATATAGATTTTGATTTGATAAGAGCAAATCACGTTCGATATGATTAAAAGCGTTTAAAAACACAAGTGTGAATAAAGTTTAAGATAAAAATAAGTGCATACACTGGGGCGCATTGCGAGCTTAACATTTTTGGTCCACTCTAGTTTACAGAGAGAATTTTTTACAGTGAATTTGCGTCAATTATAATTTTGATACATTAGCACATGTATATTAGCTTAAAAACAATTCGATTTAATAAAAAGTGTCAAATCTTTATCAAAAAAAGTTTATTTTTGAAAAAAAGTTCCAAAATTTCAAAGTATTTGATACCATATAACCACACCTTTCAAGTCTATAATACTTACAGACAAGGCGTTTTCTTTAGATACCTTTACGCCTGCAGTATACGTCGGATTTCAACAGATACATCTGCCTTTAGCAGTGGTTCAAAATATACATTTCATTAAAATCGGGTTGGAAGTTTAGAAGTTATAGGTGTTTGACGTTATTACTTAAGCAAAGAAACATTTCACATACATGTGAGCAGAAAACCAAAGAAAAACCATTTTATGGAAAGTAAAAAACAAACAACAACAACATACAGAGTTTATTCATACACTTTAAATTGAAAGGCTGTAGAAAATAAGAAACTTATATTAAAATAAACAAGCAAGAAAGTATTGTAAAGGTTAACCATTAATCGGTTTACCGATTAATTACTATCCGATTAATGATCGGTTAATTTAAAATTGGCTTTTTTCGATTAACAATTTAACCGGTTAATTTCAGTCGATTAACCGATTTAACAACATGTTTAACTTTTTGTAGTAATTTAACATATTTTTTGTGTTTTTAATTATTTGTTTCGTCTCATATTCAAAGCAATGTCTTTAAAAAATATTTTTTCATAAAATCAAAGAAGGTATTCGGTGATCCTCATTTAAAATAACAACAACAGCTTTTTGTTTCACGCAATTTTTATATATATGTATGTGTTTAGTTATTTGCTTCTTCTGATATCAATCCTTTGACAGAATTTACTGAAACAATTAGAAGTGGTGAAAATTTAAAAAAATTAAAATAGGACTAATGGTAGAATCGAAGATTTTTTTATGTTTAGAGAAATCCAGGGAAAAAATGAGAAATTGGATATACTGTATTACGGGTGCTTTCGATTTTTTCAATATCTACGATAAGCGAAAGATTTTTTTCCAAGTCAAGTTTTATCAAAACTATAGAAAAGAATCTCTTAAATTCTAAACATTTAAACCAAATATTTTTTTTAAAAATTATTTAATAAGACCTCCTTAAAAATTTAAAAAACTGGGGAGTAGTGTGTACCAAAAAAAAAAAAAATAATATTTTGTGCCCCACCTTTTTTTGAAAGCTTATAGTGTGAAGTATTTTTGTGATTTTTTCAGATTTTTCAGAAGAGGTTTAAAGGTCGCTAAAATCGAATTTAACCCGAAAATCGGGTTTTCCCGACTTTTTTGAATTTTGCTGATTACTCGGCCTATTAGCACGATTTTCTTTGTGACTAAGTCAATTTTTTTAAAGAAAACTTCTCAAACTTTACTTCTCTGTGCAGATATTAATAGTTTCGGTTATTTTTTGCTCATTTGGGTTCCCTTAATCACATTTTTTTGTAAATTTAGCATAAATATGAAAATAATGCTTTGTAACTTTTAAAATTTATATTGTAGTTAAAAAGCTAATGATTCAGTTTAAAACGTGGATAAATTCTGAGTCATTGCAAAAAAAAATAATTGAATTTGCTCTTAATTTCCAAAGTTATATCCTTTTTAAGTTTTCTACCCATTTTGTGAAATTAAAAATATTGTAATGTGTTTGCCAGTTATGATTCGGATTTGTTTTAATGTTAGATATTTAGATATTAGGTATTCTTTTAAAATATTAAATATGGGTGGTTTTTTGTTCTGTTGCACAGACTACAGCAATGCGAGTCCAAAAAATTCTAGGCAGCATCTAATACCCAAAAATAAAAAATTTAAAAACTATTTTTTTAGCTTTCAATTATTTATTAGAGGTTTTACGATGAAGCTCTATGCCCTGCAATAAATTCTGAAAGTCTGTTGCAGAGGTTGTTAGATTAATGTAAGTATTAGCTCAGGCCACGCCGCGTTCTGCGGGTTAAATTCGATTTTAGCGACCTCTAAACCTCTTCCGAAAAATCTGAAAAAAATCACAAAAATACTTTACCCTATAAGCTCTCAAAAAATGCTGGGGTACCTATAAAAATCCAAAAAAAAATTTTTTTTGGGACACACTACTGAGGAGGTTCTTTTCAAAACTTGACTATGCCACTTTTTGTGTTTTTGCACAATTTGGGGAAATAGATTTTTTTTAGAAATGCTGCTATGTATTTAACCCGGACCTTTGTTGCATTATTATAGATGACAAGAATAGTCTTTGCTTTGTACAGGTTTCAAAAATGTAGGAATAACATATTTTGAATAAATCCAAAACTTGGAACGGAATAATCTAGTTTTGATGGGCTAGTTGGAATAATCAAATTTTGTTATGTTCCCTATAGGAATATTCATGTTTTGATTCAATCCACTGTGGATTAATCTTGTACTGCTGAAACTAATGAGGTATCAGAAATCTTATTTTGAATTAAAACAACATGAGGTTAACCTTTAAATAATCTGGATTATTCATATTTTTTTCAAAACTGTATATTTTTAATGGGTAATGTGATTTTAAAAAACATTAAAAAAACTTTATTAATTGGTTAACTGATCAAAAACACAACAATAAACGGATTATGAACTGATTAAACCAAAACATCGGTTAATTAATCGAGCGATTAACCGATTGAAGCAAAAGCCCGATTAATTGCATACCCTATAAGATATAGAGAAAAACATTGCTCACAAAAATATTTCCCTTAAAACATTTTTTATTAATAATTGATATTGTTTAGCATACAATGGGTAATTTGTTCCGTCTTATTGTCACTGAAAGCCATATTATGGTTTAGCTGGTCCCCCAAAAAGAATCTTTAGCCATATTATGGTTGCCTCCGAACATATTATGGTTAACTATAACAAAAGTAATTCAAAAAACACTCAGCTCAGCTGTATTTTAAACGCCTCCTAAAAAGTGAAGTCGATTTGATTAAAGTGCGTTGTCTTGTATGAATAATAAGTTAATGAATTTTGCGTGCTCAGTAGTATAAATGGAAGCCATTGCCGTAGTAAAACAAAACTTCAAAAAGATTCCACCTTCACAGATTTAAAACTCCTCCAAGCTCAACTTTTTTGCCCCAGATCTAAGAAATATTAATAAGACTTTTTCATTAGAAAAGTTTAAAATCCGAAATCGTTAAATGTTTTATTAAACAACAAAAAGTATGCAACCATCCGAATACTCTTACCCATAACTGTATACTTAAAGGTAATAAATTAAATAGTAACTGTTGTGTGTATTATATAAGACATGTATAAAGCAATGAATTTTTGTATAAAGCAGTTTTCATTCCATTCAACATAATGTTGTTGCATTGTGCGATTTTACTCATTCATTGACTAAATCTGTTACCCCATTCGTTTTAAGGCATCAACCAGAATTCGCAATCGTTTTAAACTTGAGCGCATTCTAGTAGTGTAATGCTAATTAAAATAAATGACTGCAACACAAATTCAAAACAATTGTCTTCTCTTTCCAACGCCATTAATTACTACTGCAATTTTATAACCCAAATTGACTTGAAGCTGTAATTGTGGTGAAAAAGCCATTACAAAGATAATGTCTACATTTAACTATACAGATAGAAATGTTTAAAAGAAATATAAATAATTTGTTTACGCAAAATTAAGTCCTAAACTTTTTTTCCAGTATATATTTTTCTTTTACAATTTCGACAAAGTAAAAAGTAAAACAGAAAAAAATTGCAAAAATTAAATTCCAAAATTGATTTCTGGAATTTAATTCTACACTTAAACTACACTCCCACATGCTTTACTCGTTCGTACTTTAAGCCTTTTATTAAAAAAATGCAAACATCTGTATGGAATTATATTTACTTTACACCAGAGTATAAAGATACTGTTTTACATTTCTATTTAACGTTAACAAAAATTTGCATACCAAACACGTTTCTTAAACATACATTAACATTTTTGAGTGGTTTTCTACTTATTTTAAACATTTCGTATTCATACATTGATTTCAGCAAAAATAAAACAAAGAGATAAATATATATAAAAGTCTACAGTTCAATATTGGCACTACAGTTTATGTTGAAGTTAAGTCTTAAATTATGTACACCCTACATATCTAAATAGAGGTAATAAACACCTTTTACTATCACATTGAAATTAATCAATTTTGAAAATCCGGTATGTCTTGAGAATGTGTTTTTTATTTGATCTGAGCGCTTGATGGAGATTCGAGTTTCCTTTTAAAATCTTAATTAACTTGCAATTGTGGTTTTTGTACATTTCTAACGACATAAACTACTTAATTATTTATAAAGTCAATTCGATGCTTGTTTAGAATTATTTAATAAGTTATTTTAATATATACTAACTTATACCGGTGCGCTTCGCTACCCCCGTTAAAATAATATATGTAATTTTTTTTTTAAAGATCTTGAGTATTAAGAACGCAGCAATTTGTAACAAATTAAGAAACTTTTATTGTTAACGTTCTACAGATATACAGAAATATCTAATGTGTTAATATTGAATCTGCCGGCTTGTAGTTTTTCAATCCAGCCCAAATTTTTTTTATTTGTGTAGGAAACTTGTTGTTCCTTAATTAATAATAACAAAAAATTTTTTATCACTTACAATCGTGTGGTTTTTAATTAACAATAACATTTCCTCTTTTCCAAGACCAACATTTTATGGTCTAAATACAGCTATGCTTTACTAGTGGTCGATATAATAATGTTATTAGTAAACACAACATGTTTGAAGAAAACCATTATATGGTTGCCTGTGACAATAATATGGTTAAAGGAAACATAAAATGTTAAAAAAAAATTTTTTGCTAAAAACCGTTTTGTGGGAAGTGAAAAATAAGTTTTTTTCTTTGTGTATGAACTCAGTTACTTATAAATAAGGGAATTAACTACACAGAAAAAAACTAAACCAATAATCAAATATAAAATCAGTTTTAATTAAAAATTTAATCAAGTGAATTAAAAATTTAATCAAGTGAATTAAACGTTTACATATAACAAAAAATATTGTTAATTGATACTATTAAATTTTTTACTGGTGCAAATATAATTTATTTTTTAATTAATATCACAAATTTTTTAATTGAAATCAATTTTTTTTTTGTTTTCCTAAACAATTACCCCCATATTCATAAAAAATATTTAGGATTAAAAAAAGATTTATTAAACAAATTTTTATGAAAAATTCGTTTCATAAGCCTGCTATAAACCTAAAATATTTTTTATTAATAAAGGTCTGGAAGTTTTGAAACTAAGGTTAACATCTATTAAAAAAGAGAATTTAGGACTTAATTTTTACGAACACATTTTCGGAAAGCTGATGATTTTACTATAAAATTCAAATAGTTAAGTCAATTACACATTTTATTTTCAAAACGTTACGAGTCCTTTTTCAAGATATTACAATTCACTTTTATAACTTACAAGATTTAAACGACCCCATTCAACTCCCATTGAAATAAAATTAGTATATTTTTTTTTTAATTCTCATGTATTGATAACGAAGTAATTTCTACCAAATTAAGATAATTCTACTGTTATCATTCCTAAGATTATTAGACAATTAAATTAAATTAAATTGGAGGTTTCACGCTCGCTTTTGACAAATGTTTTTATTGATAACCAAGCTATTTGTTTCAAACTTGGAAACTTTTACTCCATATATACTGTAATTTATATTGTATTTATATGGGAGGTGCCACGACCACTTGAAAATTTACGAATATTCATAGACAAAATTAAGGGCCGGGTAATTACGAAATTAATATTAAAATTTAAAAAAATTTGTTTAGTAGCTTAGGACTCTACAGAAGACAAACGCATATCAGTTTATATATTTGTATATATAATATGGTCTATTTTATAAGGATCTAATATCCTTTTATAGATCATTTTACGAAATTAATAAATTCTACTAAGGCCCAATATTTTAACACAAAGATATTTTTATCGAGTACTTTTTGTGTTTAATTTATTGGACGGAATGTTAAACATTTTGGAAAACAAAAGAGTCCAGAAATTTGCGTTTTATACTTTTAGAACAACTTCATAAAAATTTTGCTTAGAAATGGCCATCGAAATATTGAATCATATTTATGACATATATTGTATGAAAAAGTATATAAGTGTCCATAATATGACAATTTTTGCAGATTTTTTAATAGTTTTTTTGATTTTAATAAATTAATTTTTTTTTTGTTTTCGTTATTGTTAAAATAGAATTTACAGTATTGCAACTAAAATTTTAAAAAAATTCTCAATAAAAACGGAATTTCCAAACAATTTAGCTTCTAGGAAATACTGAACTAAACTAGCGCGTCAAGCGTTATTTTAAATAAGAAAATTCTATTGCCTATACATTTTCACTAAAACAAACAGGCTGGAAAATCTTATTTAAAAGATCGCTATGTATTTTTCAAATAAGATTTTCCAGACGGGTGGTGTTTAATTCGCGTTCTTAAGGTTGGTTTCCTGTAAAACGTATCAATCTAAGAAGGTTTTACATAAAAACAACGTTTCCCGTCTTTCTTAAGGTTACCTAGTAAGGAACCATTTTATTTCTTAGGACCCCCGAACGTTTCCCATCAGCAAGCTTTTGCTTTATATAGGCTACTTTTCTACGCTTACAGCAACATTTATAATATAAAAATCGATATTTGATGACGTTTGACTTCTGTTCATATATCGCACTTGATATTTTATTCTAACTCTCAATGATTGCCTTCGACAAATATCTTAATTAAGTGTTGCCTTTAATTATATATCTGCTCCTTTCCAAATTTTATACATTTCATTATTGTAAAATCAGCGTCTTTAAATTGTGGAAAATAATCTCTAGAAGTGGTTTTATCAAAAATATTAGCTAGCCAAAAATTTTTTGGAGAAAATAGTTAAAATTTATGGACAATTTTTTTATATATCGGAATTCTCTACAGAAATACGTTTTTGCATATCGTTAATTTCCTTCAATAGAGCCGTAACTCACAAAATGAAATTTTAGAGTTTGTAATTCAGAATTGTTCGCTTTGTTTTTCTTTAAATTGTGTATAAAATTCATCTCTATATTTTGTATACTTTCCCCGTTTGAAGAGAATGTTTCGTTATTTTTCTAGCGGTTACAGCAAATCAAAAACTTTAAATGCATTTACATATCTCGAAATGGATTTTTTCGAGTTATGCCACCATGGAAGCAAAGGAGTTTTATGTCTACTAGAAATACGAAGCCAGGGTAACAGCTAGACATTTTTAAAATATGGTACAAAAGGTCGTTTTATAAAAATAAAGGTGCACAAAAAAGTTGTTTAAGAAAATAACAGTCGCAAACCTTTTTAAAACGAACAAACATTCATTAAACGAATTAGACAAAACCAAAAAACATGTATCGTTGGTGACATTTCCCGACTCAATTTAAAGATAAGTTGCTTACACTTTTGATGCTTTTAAATTACGAGTAGTTTTTGAAAAAAATATAAATTTTTTATTTTTTTTTTTGTAAACATTCTCCAAAAATCTGTTAAATATTTTATCCATGTCAATGTGTCAAAAATACATAAATCAAAATGCTGTTTTTACTGTTATATGCTGTTCTGCATTTTGACGATATTTTTTTTTTTTGTAAAAAGGCGAAAAGGGTCGCCACAAATTTAAAAAATTAGTTGAGTTTGGAAAGTCTACAGGTACAACCATAATGTGTATGAGGTCGCTTTAAGCAACTTAAGCAACTGTGCGAATACGTAAAAAAACATATGTGGCTAACAATAATGTACCTAATGAAACTTTTCGTTAAGTTTCGTGAAATGTCATTTGCTTAAGCAAAGTGCCAAACTTAACGCACATTCCATATGGAATCAGCTGTTGTACATTGTTAAAAAAAAAAATACATAAGGAAAAATAAGAACTAAGAAAAAGAGGAATTTTACCTATTTTAATTTTTTATTCATTTTTATTAATTAATAAGTATGTATGTCATGGTATTCATTTAATCGGGCTTTTGCTTAAATCGGTTAATCGTTCGATTAATTAACCGAGGTTTTTGTTTTATCAGTCAATAATCGGTTAATTTTGTTATTGATCCGATTAACCGATTAATAAGATTTTTGTTTTTAAATTAAGTAATTTTAATAAATTAATATGCATAAATTATTTATTATTTGGAGTTTATTAGTAAAAATAAGCAAAAACATAACAAAAATAAAAATTTTTGAACTGAAACGAGCAAACAAAAAAATACGAGGTTCGAAAAGGGCTTAGCAACAAATTTTTGGAAATTGAGTTTTTTTGTTGTTGTTGGAAGTATACATATAGACCGATACACTGTGAGAATGGAAGATTATACACCCCTTCCATAGTGGTGAAAAACAGATGGCTTTTTAAAATTTATTTCAAAAACGGCTCATCTCCATATTTAATAATAACATCTATTTATGTGTGTTTTAAGCAATGGAAAAACACTTTGAATTCAATATTTTTACAGTGGGATGTATGTACATAAGTTTTGAATTTGTGGTTAATTTGTTATGAAAAATTATTTTAGATTATTTTTGTTAAAAAATATAAACAGTAAACACCGTTTCATGAGAAAAATATAAACTAATACACTTTTTTTAACTTCAATTTGATAATGAGTGAATCCAGCTGGTCGAAGGATTTTGCAAGCTTTTTATAAAGATATTCTGCAAAGGCCAACCGACATGTTTTCCCAGCAAGTTGTAGAAGAGTTCTTTTTCATATGTTTATCTTGATGTAATATATTCCATATTTTATGAATGTATTTGTTTTCTAATTTGTATTATAAATAAACATTTTATCTGTTATGTACCGTAATGTTCCTATTGTTCTTTTATATTAAAAGGTTCTTATTGTTCTTTTATATTAAACATTTTGTTTACTTTCATTAACATTTTCGAGTTCATTAATGAATTTTTTATAGGTCAATCTCATCTTAAAATGCAAAATTTATATTTAAACGTTATAGATTATCTGAATATGCATGTTTCAATAAATTACATACACCAAAGATATCATTTTGCTCATAAAACCACAAAAATTCAAAAATAATTTTCGAAAAGGGTTCATCTCCGGAAACTGTTCATCTCAAAAAGTCAAATGGTTTAAGAGATATTCAGTTTATTGTGTCTCCTAAACAGTTTGTGTTTTTATACCTGAGCTCTTTTCGAAATAAATGATTCATTTATATAGGTTTTTCAAATGAAGATCACTAAACACCTTCTTTGTTTGTATGAACAAATATTTTTTAAACACATTCCTTTTGTATATGAGACGAAACAAATAATTAAAAACACAAAAAAATATGTTACGAGTATAATACTAAAAAAAATTAAAATTAATCGACTGAAATTAACCGGTTTAATCGTTAATCGAAAAAAACACTTTTATATTAAACGATCAGTTAATCGGGTAGTAAATAATCGGTTATCCGATTAACGGTTAACCGAATGAATACCCTAATGTATATACAACAATCACCAATTTTAGTTTTTTTTTTTTAAAACGTTGCTTGAAAATTAAATAAAACATAAAATAATAAAATACAGGGCTGTAATTGTTGGTTCTTTTTTATTTGAAGTACCCGCAAGAAGACAAAATATTGCACAAATATGCAACATGAATATAAAGTTTTTATAAATACATTATGGCCACCTTAAAGTCTTCTTTAATTTGTTCATGCATTTGACAGACTTTTCATTAATTTTTCGGCCAAATTCTCGCCAGGGCTTCGGTGGCATAAGTGTATCCGGTAGTCCATATTTTCAATAACTCTGAAACATAATTGAGATTAAATCTCGTTTATATGCCAAATTATCTCATTCTTTAGCTCTTTAATTGTTCTTGGCATATTGACGTACACTTTTTCTTTTAAATATCCCCAAAATAATTTGTCCAACGGCGTCTAACCACATGGTCATGGCGACCAAGGCGTGAGATAATACGGACATTGAGTTTATCGCGCAAATAGTCATTGTTTCGTTGGCTGTGTGGTAGGTGGCATAATTCTGTTTTAACCACATATCATTCAGGTTCATTTCCTCAATATCTGGCCACAAGAAGTCAGTTATCATCTCGCAATTGTTGGGTCAGGCGAGGTGTCGAGGTTGACGACTCTTCCGTCGCACTATCGGGAACAACAACATTTTTTTTCGCAAAACGAACTGGGCGAGCATGCACAGGTGTTTTAACATATCCTACAGATCCGAATTACTGAAATTTGCGTACAATTCTCCCAATTGTGGACACATTTGGTCGATTATGCTGACCAAAGAAATCAGGAAGTGTACGAAATGCATTTTGATTTAAACGCCCATTTTCATAAAAGGCTTCAACGATCTTAACGCGCTCCTCAATTGTGTACCTCTCCATGGTTAAATTTGTCAAACTCTGAAACAAAGAATGTCAAATTTAGTCGGACAAAAAACTTAACGTTAAGGTGGGACTCACAATTAACATCGTGCATTATGGCTGAAACACCCTTTAAAACTATTTCGTTATGATTCTTTAAAGCGGTAATCATTCGGTTTCACCTTTCCCAGTGAAAACCCCCTAGTAAATAATATCGTTAACCCTAAACAAGCTACTCGAAATGCTGGACACTTAAATATACATGCACATGCAGTAATACGGAAAGTGTAAATGTATTTATGTAATCGTATCAAGTATGACCAACAACAATTTGTAACTGATTACTGACTTTCCCACAATTCAACGAAAAAACAGCATATTATATATTCATAACATTTTCATTTGAATTTAAAAAAAAAAACCCACTAAAAACTGTTTACTTATTTTTCCCCATAATAAGAGTATTTAAGTGCAGGAGGAGAAGTATCGACGTTGATGTTTTTCGGTTTAAACTACAATTGTCATTTTTTTTAATATAATACATATGTATTTGGCTTTCACTGCGTGAAAATATAAAAATGGTTATTTGTTGCTATAAAATATAACCATTTTTAAGCTATAGGGCTTACAGCCAATATGCGCTAAAATTTTTTGAAAATTTGCTACTAGAAACAATAACAAATACACACATAAAAATGTGTATGAATTTAATTTAATAGATACATACATATTTGTATGCCAAAATTGTGTTTTGTACAAAATGTTCATATTTAAAGCCGGAAATTTCAAGCAAAATATTTGTTGTTTAGGAAGTGGCAAAATCATAAATATTTAACTATAGACAATTGTGACTCTCTTTAAAAAATTTTTTTGGATATATTTTTTTTTGCATTTTTATTTAAAAAAGTAAGTGATGTTGAACTGTATTTATGCAAAAAGGTTTTTTATTAACAATTTTTACGAGTTTGCTTAAGCAGATTTTATCATTAAAATGTGTGAATTTTTATTACCATCTTAAGTGTAGACATTTCCATCCTGCGTGTTGTTGTCACAACTCCTAAATAAAATAAAATATTGGCAGTGCAATATAAAGAGTTAAAGTAAATATCTTTTTTTAAATTATGCCTACATCTTAGCGAACGACTTAAAAGTATTAGTAAAAAACATGAAGGCTGTTACTAGTCTTATTATAAGTCTTGAAATTTTAGGTTTTAGACTTAAAACTTATGATAAAATATTTAAAAATCTTAGTCGAAGACTACAAATCTTAAAAGGGCTTAGTATATGACCTAGAAGGTTTAATATAAGAATTATTATTCTTATACTATGACTTGAAAGTAATAGTTTAAGGCCTCATCGTCTTATTTGAAGACTTAAAAGTGTTAGTACTTAAAAGCTTCATTAAAAGACCAATAATATGTCTTGGTATAAGTCTGGCATACCTTAATACAATACTTGAAGGTGCTAGCAAAATGCTTTTAAGACTTAGTATAACACTTGAAAGTCTTAATATAAGATTAGGGAATCTATATATATAAAAATGAAATATGTTTGTCTGTTTGTCTTATAGACTCCTAAGCCACTGAACCGATTTTCCTGATAGGCGCAGGGGAAGTGGTACCCCCATAGGATACCAATATTAAGTATCGGATATATTAAGAGCCGCTGCACCGATTTTTTGATTTTTTGTAGAAGGATATTCTGAGCACCGAAATTGAAGTAAGATAGCTGCAGGCGAAGTGCTACCCCCCATAGGACGCCAATGTTTTATATCGCATATCTTAAGAACTGTTATAGTGAGAATGTTCAAGCTTGGTAGGAGTCACTCTTATACAAAACTACACCTTAAAAAAATATAAATAAAGGGGCTTAGCGCAGGGGGAGTAATACCCCCCATAGGAAGCATATATTTAATATCGCGTAACTGAGGAACTATTACAGCGAGAGTCTTCAAATGTGGTTACAGCCACTATTATGGTAAACTTTAAATTCCAAAATAAAAATGGGCGTGGTAGACGAAGGAGGAGCAATACCCTTCATAGGACGAAAATATTAAATACTTCATATCTAAAGACAAAAGTCTTCAAGCTTTGTAGGACCCACTCTTATGGTAAACTGCACCTTTCAAAATAAAAATATAATATATAATTGATAAAGCGTATGTGGGTTTGTTCTATTCAGTCTCCTTAGCTACAATTTTTTAATTACTCGGTGCTTAATATAGGCTTTTAATATATTTTAATTTTCAAGTAGGCGTGGCACCAACCTTATAATAAAAATATAAATAACCTTATATCTGGAGGACGGTAACAGTAAGAGTTTTCCAATATGAAACAAATAACTTTGTTATTAATACACGACATCTGCCAAAAAGTGGGCTGGATTAGACAAGCGGGTGTGGCACCTTCCATACAATGGCCATAAAGATTTCTACGTATTTGCAGTACTGTAATAGTGAAAGAATTCCAATTTTGTACAAATAGCTCGAAAAAATCCGATTTTTCCCACACGTTGAAAAAATTTTCCCTACAAAAATCCCTATGCGTATTAGTCATTAAAATCTTAAAAAAAAACAATACAGGCATGTTCTGAAAATCACTTGTTGTGAAAGTCATTTGAAATTACAAGGAAGGTGGACAAAAAACTTTTTTCATAATTGTTATTTTAAACCGGTCAGCTAAGTTGCAGCCGATTTAAAATTTCTAGCTTATTTTTTTACCACCATTTTAAACCGAGTAAAAAGTTTTGTGGTTTTCAAAACGCCCTTAGTTGACGATCCAATTAATTTATATATCAAAACATTATTAAAAATATTTTTTTTGCATTTATTTCGTAAATAGTGCACTATGAGAATAAATACCTACATATTGTCATATATAACATATAGGGATTTTTCCCTACTTTTGTTACACTGTAGTGAAGTAATAATATTTTAAGATTTTGTATGAATATTAAACGTTTTAAAAGTAAACTTAAAGCCATTAAATTTGGAAGAAAAATAAAGAATGATTTACTTGTTTTATTTTCAGGTTACCAAACTCGACGATATCAGTCCTTTAATTTTTTTAAATCGTACAAAAGCAGCCCTGAACTGTGCAGCTGGTTCAATGCAGGTTAGTGTTAAGTAAAAACGCACAGCATTTAATATAAAACTAATAATAATTAATTTAATACATAATACATTTTAATTCTTACGTACAATAAGGTTGATATGAAATTTAACGAACCCTTCCACGGTATCATACAAGCTGATTACGATCGTAGCAGTGCTTGTCGCGTTAATGGCAAAGGTGCATTATCGTACAGATTGGAATTGCCATTGAAAGGATGTGGCACTCTGCAGGTATTTAAAGATATAATCATTGCAATTGTAGACACTTCAATTAAATAATAATTAATTTGCATTTTCCATCATTAACCTAGAATCCAACACGTGTTTTTACGAACAATATCATTGTACGTTTTCATGCCAATTTGGAAATGGATGGTGATGAGATTATAACAATAGTGTGCCGTTATCCACCACCAATACCATCACTGCCACCAGCTTTGCCAGCTCCTATGTAAGCTTTTTAATTGTATTAATTACCAGCACTAAAAAATAAATTGTAATTTATTTTATGTTTTTATAGTTTAAATCCTATTGCGGCTGGCACTGTGGTCCAACCACCTTTAAAGGGTATCCAAATACTTATGATTATTTGTGCTATTATGTTCTTGACTTTATTGCTGTTGGGTTTGGCTGTATCATACTATTGCTTGCGTAGCCGTCCTGTACCAGTTGTTCGTCGTCTTCCTATGTCAATGGGAAGTGGTTCAGAAATTACTAAACTAAGTGGCAGTAGCTTGGGTGGTATTGGAGACTTTGAAGGTGTTAAAATACCCAGGGCTCATGCTGCTTTAACTACGGTACACAGTTCGTCGGGTAGTGAAGGTGCACTGATACCTTCTGATTATCCCAGCGAATCACATTCCGAAATTGAAGAAATCGATACGAGGTAACATTTTTCGTTTTTTATTCAATTTCTTTTTATCATATTAAAAAATATTTGTTTGTTTTAGATCTCTTCCTTTCAGTTCTGCTGGAAGTTTCGAAAATCGTGCTTTTGTCCAAGAGACTTCAAGTATTTATAGCGATCATTATGGTCATACACAAGAGGTTCAGGCCGCCAATGCTGTGACCACTGCCATTCCTCGTCATCCCATTGCCATTAAAGAGACATCGTCGCCGAAATTCGATGTTCAAGTACGCGTTAAGAAATCACCACCCCCACCACCCTCCCCACAAACTTCTGACACCGAGAGTGTGGCTACGTTACGCCCCGATCGCAATAACCTCTCTACTATTATGGAAACTCATGAAGATCGTGAAAGTATTATTACAATGGAATCACTGCCTGGTCAAGAAGAAACTATCCATACACAATTCGTCTACACACCTGATATACACTCTGCACCCCAACATTCTGAAATTACAGTGCCACCACCACCACAACCTGTGTTCTCTGTTTATACCCGAACTCATCACGAAGTTGTTGATGGTCGTCCTGAAACCTGGTCTGATTATACCGACGGTCCTGCTCTAAGTGAAATTACCGATATGACTTCTCAAGCTGCAGACATGCATTCGGTGGCTGAAATGGTAGATACTTCTCACTTTGTTGAAACGGAATATATACCACCAGAACCACCAATTGTCCTTAAGAAACCTCAAATTACCTCCCATACTGTGGACGATGTTTTCTTGCGTACCATAACTGAGAAGAAGACTATTGAAGATATTGAGTCGCATAAACGTAAGATTACTGAATATAAGGCTAAAGCAAAACCACTGCCTCCTCCCATTCCCGATCCAACTTGGGATGTTAAGATACGCAATTATCCCACCGAACGTGAACAGCAACAATGGGAGAACTTCTCGGATATTTCTAGCGTTTCTGGTTTAACTTTGACACCCAAAATGGAAAGATCAGAATTATCCCTACCTCCTATGAAACCTACAGAACCACCTCAACAGATCTATGATAATAAACAACAACTGACCAGTCCTCAATTGGTAGGCAATATGAAACCTATTGAAATACCACCAGCTGATAAGGCGGTCCCCAACTGGGATGTGTTGATAAGAATTTTAGAAGAACCGGAAATGTCTGAGGCTGACGATGTAAGTTCTGTACATTCCAGTGTTCATCCCTTGACTCGCTATCTTAGCTATGACGACAAGACCAAATGGAAGGAAATTATAACCACCGAGTCATCATTACGTACGATGTTAACTGAAGCTGTGGTTAAGGAAGATTTCGAACGTATACGCTCCGACACCAGGTACGAACGTATTTTTGAACCTCAAACTTGGGATGTCATTATTCGAATTTTGGCTCCACCTTCTGACGACGAGGGAGACGTTGAGCTAAGGGCACCTAAACGTGGTAAAAAGCCTCAACCTTGGGATACGCGCTCTAGACGTAGCTCTCTGCCAACCCTTTATGAATACGATAGTGATGGTGGTTCTAGTGTTCGTACCATACGCATGGATCCGTCAATGCCCATAATTCCCAATTCCTTTAATATGCAACGTTCCAGAAGATCTTCTCGCACATCTTACCATACCGATCATAATGATTTCCGTTCTATGTCTGAGGTGACCGTTGATTTTGGTAGATTAGATAACATGTCGACTGCTAGCTCATATTATCCCATGCAATACGATGACGATGACATGTCTGAACGACGTTCATTCCATCGATCTGTCAGCCATCCTTCTTTGGCACGATCAGCTAGCGAGTTTACCGAGCACTGGGTAGCACCAGAAGATATGTCCTCCCCCGAAGGAACACCAACACCAAGAAGATCACAAAAATTGGTAAAGTTTTTTTTTTGGAAATTGGAGGTTTAGCTAAAAAAATTTTTTATATTAAAATACTTTTAGACAACATTCCATCCACGCGGGGTACCAGCACCTCCACCACCACCCCGTGCAAGTCGCATAGTAGCACAAACGCAAAGTGAATATGTTGAATCCAGACGTTCTTCATCTTATCGCACCGATGCTGAACCCAGATCCAGAGAATGGTAAAACCAGGGAAGCAAAAAAGAAATATATAGAAATTTAGACAGCGGCAGGAACCGCTATCTTTTTTCCAAATGAGATAAATTTCCAGCTATTGTTTAAAACAAGTTCTCGTACACCTTTTGTGTCTCTTTACGCTTTTATAAGGATCCTAAGAAATGCTCTAGTTTTTTCTCTGGTCTTAAATATTTTTTCTTTTTTCTCCAGTTCGCTTTTTTTGCTTTTTAATGATTCGCTTTGCTTATTAATGCTACTTATACACTGAGAGAAAATTATATTAATAAATAATTTTTAACACAAGTGCCAATTGACTCAAATATTAAAAACATAATGTTATTTTATAAAAATGAATCCTTCCTTTTCAGTTAATATACATAGATACTAAATTTTAGTTTGTAGATTTTTATTATACTCATGCTTTTGGAAAACATTTGTAAAAAATATAGAAATTTAACAAAATTTTATCAATCCATAAAATTCTTTTGATTAGCTTAGTTTTATAGATACATTTGTAGAGTTATTTTTCTTATCGTAATTTTTCTTAGTCATACAAGAAAAATAAACAAAAAATTAAAACTTAATGTGAAAATGCTGAAAACGAGAAATATTTGTTTTTTTTAACGAAATAAGGAAAAATTTAAATTTTTTATTTTAACAATATTAAATTTAGCTTTAGATTCCTAAATTGAATTTTAGAGTTATTTTCATTCCTCAGCCATATTTTATTATTTTTTTTTTGTATAATCTTCCTAAAATTAAAAAATTCTTTGCTATTATATAATTTTTGCATTTGAATTTAGTGTTAAACAAAAGGTTTTTTGATTATTTATGTATAAGATAATTAAGTTTCTTCGATTTTTATCATGTTTCATTCAAAAGTAAATAGAACATGAACAACGCTGCTATTCATACTGTTGAAATTTTTGGAGGAACGAACTAAGTTTTCTTTGCATAAATGAGCAAAAGCAAAATGTTGTTTATTTATGAATATGAATAAACACAACATTTAAAAACGTTCAAACTTAATCATGAATTAAGGATACATGAACGTTTGGGTACTACAGGCCTGCACAATTCCATTCGAACACACATTCAATTCATTGCAAATTTTTCAAACGCTATACTGTCGTTTCCCTACCGCAAAAAAATTCTCTGATAGCGCATAGAAGCCAAACCTTAATGCTTAAAATGTATAAAAACTACTCTAACTAATTAAAAGGGGAATTAAAAATACACCCAGTAATAACAATGAAAAAAAATAGACACATTCGTTTTTTTATGTGAGTTTTTAATATGTATGTATTTACGAAAAGTTTTATATATTAATTTTTTTTTATGCGCACACAATCTGCGGCACACAAGTAAACATCACAAGTTCTTTGTATGCGACTGTTACTTACGACTCAAAAGTAAACATCACACATTCCCGCAGACTGCGCGAAGCAATTTCCAAATGCTAGGAGTGCATGCAACATTTTTTTACTGTATTTTAAGATTTAGAAATAAACAAGTACTGCTTTGAGTGTTTTTTGAATTCTTGTACCCGTACAATACCATTTGAATTGTTCGGCAAATATTACCGCATAGCATATATTACGTTATATCACATACATACCCAGCAAAAAATTACATTGCAAAGTAATGAGGTAAAAAGCTAATAAATCTACTCTTCTCTACTTATACATTGGCATTTTAACTCTTTATTTTAACACGGCTATATCACTGGAGGCAAGTACTTACCACCCTCCCTTACAAATAGGAAGTTAAATAAGTCATTACCACATTCGCCTACAAATAGAGAGTTAAATAAGTCATTACCATACCCGTTTACAAATAGGTACTTCACATTGGTATCAACAAAACTGAATTTGTCAAGCAAATTGTGTTTTAAATTTACTTTACCTTCTAATGCAACATTTTACTACCCTTCATTAAGGACATATTCATACCCAATGAACCAGAGAACGATATGATTGCAAAAATGATATGATATTTTAATGGGAAAAACGATATTATAAGGAAAGATACAATTTAAATACTATCGTTTATGATACAAGATCAATAACAATAACAGATATCAAATCAATTAAGTATTTAAATATGTTATATTCAAATCTATTACATGTTATTTAGACTTATTTAACCTTTCTTTTTCTATAATTATTTTTAATTATTCAAGCTTGAGGTCTTTTTTTATAAAATATTATGTTTATATATTTTTATCAATATTTCGCTAATACTTGGTGAGCATCTTCAGGAAATTAACAAAATATTATATAAAATTATATAAAATTTTGTTAATTTCCTGAAGATGCATATAAAATTTTATATAAAAGAAGATGCTAACCAAAGATTAAGCGAAATATTGATAAAAATATACAAAAATAATAATTTATAAAAAAAGACCACAAGCTTGAATAATAAAAAATAATCAAATCTATTATATTATAACAAACAAAAAAAACAAATTGTAAATACATTTATCTATTTAAAATCAATTTGTATTAGATTTGAATAAATAAACCTTTAATGCATTTTATTATGAATTAATTATAAATTTCGTTAATCAACTCATAAACAAGTTCTTGTGTATCAGATTATATGTCAGCCATTACTAAGCTATTTCTATGTAATGCAAATGGTATGAAGTACTCATTGAAAAGTTAGTTGTTTAGTAATTGCAAGTCATTTCCAAGTTTTTGCTGGGTATATGATTTTTGTTGTATGTTTGATTTTCAAAAACATTTATGCAGGTCTTTATTCGGTACTCTGCTCAAAATAGACAAATTTCCTGATATTATGTTTTTATACTCTGACGTATGATTAGTATTAGTAGAAAATTGTTTTAACCTACAGCTCATTTCTTTGTTAATTTAAGCTATTTAAGGATTTTGTATGACAAGTTAAAGGTTAGACTTAGCATTTTAAAAGAATCTGTTCTTTTTATAAACCATTAAATTTGGAACGTATGAAAAATACATTTTTCCCATAAAAATTTCTGTTAAAAAAGTCCTTAGAAAAGGCCTAAAATTATTATTTCATGAATCAAGTTTTATTAAATAAAAAAATTAAATTTTTTCACATATAAAATTATATTAAAATGTTGACAAATAATTAAAATCTTGTTTTAATTTGAAACCTTAGTCATTCATTTTCGTCACCTCATTATTGGTTTAACAAACCGACCATTTTTAAAAGAATTGAATATCCCCTTTCTGAATCCAAATGAGAAATAAGCCAATAATATTGCTCCATATCAACTATTTTAAAGTTGTTTAAGTATTGTATGGCTCTACACGCCACTGTTTGGCGAATGCTGCAAATTCCTCATAAATAAACGTACAAAATAAATTTCCCTCCTGCAACAAGTAGTTAAAGTGAAATCAAATTAAAATGACGACGAGAAAATAAATTTAACTCTTGCTTCGCTTCATTGCCGTACGAAAAAAAAGGATTAGAAGCAAAATTAAAGGTCCAAAACTCAATAATAAACTTAGAAAGGTGGCGTATGTGGCATAAAAGTCTTATTTTCGCTTTCAATAAAATCGTATTATATTCTAACTTCGTTTAGGAACGCTCACAAAAATTTACATTTTTCTTCAAAACAGTAGTAAAAATACAAGAAAATTCTATCGGTTATATTTTAAGAAAATTTCATGTTTTTCTCCACTTCTTTTTGGCATATGCGCCAAACCACAATGAACAGACGAGTTGTTTAAAGAAAACGTCAATGAATTTTAAATTAATTTAATTTAGAGATTTTAAATATTATTTCTTCTGAATTGAAAACAGCTTTCCAAATAACTAAAAAGTATGCAAATTAAATATTTAATTGAAAACCCCTTTTAGAGAAATTTTTCAAAAAAAGATAAAGCCAATGATGGTTTCAATGGATATCAACATAATTTTTTACTTTTTGCTTGAGTTTGTGTTGTACTTTGTTAAACCCAGTAAATGTACTGAATGTAAGAATGTAAACAAACCTTTTTCCCTAAATAACAGGGCCACAAAACAATATATTTGACTAGACATTGTAGCTTTGAATCTAAAACAAAAAAAAAAAAAAAAAAGGATAAAATGTTATAACAGCAAAAGTACACACAGTTTAATTTTCTTTTATTACTATAAATGAGGGTCATGCTTTAACATTTTTTTAGAGGGATTAGACTTATTCTTAAGCCTTAATAAAATAAATGAATGTTTTCTTTTTTTTTTTTTGTTAAAACAGCAACTTTTTAACTTGTTTGAAGTAAAATAATTTAGCAACTTAAATAAATTATTTTATGGTCATATAAAAAAAAATGCGTGACATAAACAATTAACGTCTCTGAAGCATAAAAAGAGGCTTTAACTCCCCAAAGCAGCAAAAAAAATATAAAATTTAAAAAAAAAAAATATCAAATTACTGAAATAAAACACAACGTTATGAAAGTCACAAATCTTAGAAAAAGAAAAACTCTTACTAATATTTACAAATTCTTGCCAATTTTTAAAATTTTAGCATTTTTACATTAAGTTTTATAAATATTTTATTAACAAATTCAGCTCTCTTCAATGCATTCATGTAAAATAAAAGAATTTTTGGAAACAGCTGAATTGCTTGAAAACCCTTTTTTATTATTATAATTTAAAAAAAAATAAATACAATTTTATCAAATAGGTGGTGGGGACCTTAATGCAATTTAAACTTGAATAACTTTTTTTTTTTACTTTTTTTCAAACTAAAATATGTAATATATTTTTTTTTTTCTTAATTATGCGAAAATATAAAAATTTATTTAAACCACTACACAGATAAACAAAGTATTAAATACTACCTTAATAAAAATTATAATTCCAATAATGATATAAAAAAAATTATTTTAATTAATAAGAAATACAAGAAGCGACGACAACATGTGTTCTTTAATTAGTTGAATAAATTTAAAATGAAAATGAATATTAAACCTGAATCACAAATTTCTTTTTACAAATATAATAGAAATAATAAATACTTTAAAGTAAAAAAATAATATCTAAAAATTACCTTAAATTTACACATTAATTGTAAACAAATTACAATATAAAATTTTATTACAAATAAAAAAATTAAACGAAACAAATACTAACAAATAAATGAGTTTTTTTCTTGGACATATTTATTTAGTTTTTGTTTTCTCATTAAAGAAGTGTCACATAACTTTCTTTTGCTAATGATCTTTAGGTTATGTAAATCAGTATTTAACGGTTTTACTACGCTCAGTTTTTAATATTTGTGTTCAGTATACTCTGCAAAATCATGTGAATGGCAAAAAAAAAAATACCTTTAACAGCATTCCAAGGTACCCGGGTACCTATATGGAAATAGTATTGGAAACTAAAATTGTTTTTTTTTCGAAAATTTGTGCATAATCACGAAAATTAACTCTGTGACTTAAAAAAGATGTTAATTTTCAATAAAATTTAAATTTGTTGTAAGCGCAATGGGCTATGCAACGTATTAATGCTAAGATATTGCACATTCGAAATTTAACGAACATTTTTCTTTATGCATATAAAAGTTAGCAAATATGAAACAGAAAACTTTAAATATTACTCCGGTGATTGCTGTTATTGCAAGGATACATAAGTTGAACTTTTATATGCGTATTGCTTTAGTCTATCCTAGATTTTGTCCGAGTGAAAGTAAAATTTAATGTATAAGGGTACCAGGGTACCTTGCCATACCGTTAAGGGTGTAAGATAAAAATTAGTTGACCACTCATTTTCAAAACAAAATTTTAAGCTAAAAAATAATAATAATTTAAAATTTATGAATAGTAATGAGTTCTCAAGAAGCTTTAAATATGTGGCCCATCCTTTTATTTAAAAAAAAAAAAGAAATAAGTTGAAAATGCCAAAGGTAATCGGGTACCTTGCCATTCACATAAGGGTTAATCAACGCTACCAAATTATCAAAATTTACTTTGAAAATGACTTATGAATTATCGCCGCTTATAGACGTACAATTGTGTTCAGTGATGAGACTACTTTTGGGCTAAACGGTTTTGTAAATAAAGAAAATTGTAGCGTATGGAGTGAGACCAATCTACAACAGACCCTACAGATACCATTACACCCAGACAAATACAACGGTAATTTGAGATTGTTACTGCACCTTGATCAGTGATTTGTTGTTTAAAAATAGGGGTGAAATTGATCGCAAATATTGGACTGAAATTATTTAATTTTAAAAGGTGTTTTTTAGTCTATTATAAAAGGGATTTTAAAATTACATAAATTAAAAAAATCTGTGATATAAAAGCAGTACCTTTTTTTTAATTTAAATTTCATGTTTTGTGTTTTTTTTCATGTTTTACATATATTAAATATTAAACGTACATGCCTCCAGAGGCGTGGCATGCAAATAAGAAAAAACGCTTTTTTCACAACAAGATACAAATCTTATGATTATAGTTAGCAATATGCCAAAAAAATTTACTTTTTAATTTTCAAGCTATGAATGCCGAATGATTTGAAATGCGTCGGGGGTAGACTCAGGTACCTTAATCGCAAATTTAAGTGTCCCTCAATTGTCCAAAAATGGAAATTTAGGGTGTGCTTTAACGCATTATTTATGTTAACAGCTACAAAATCAATGTTTTTATTTGTTGGATAGTTAGTTTAAGCAGTAATCTTCCATTTTCGGATATTGTTGCAATAATACACTAAGAAAACAAAATTACATCAACAAAACTTTGAAGTAAGAAAATACTACTGCTAGCATTTATCGCGGCACAAGCTGGGCTGAATATTATGTCTTGCTATTCAAAACAGTTGTTAATGGCTTACAATTCTAAAATCTTGCGGTGGTGCGTTACGATCGCATTTTTCGTTTACAAGACAATTTGGAAAATGTTAAATAAAGCGAAAAAATTTAAAAAAATGCGTTTTTTTACCTTCATTCACACCACCGCAGAATTCTAGAAATTGTAGGTTTCAAACACTATGTTGACTTTCAAGGCATAATATTCAGCCTAATTTGTGCCGTATAGAAAACAGTAAAGCCTATTTTCGGCAAATTTTATTCATTTATTTAAAAAATAGCGTGAATATTTAAAATAAAACTGAAATTTATGCTACTGAAATGAATTATACTGTATAATTTATACATTAGTAATTTAGACCATAGACAAGGCGAATTGATGTACACGGTGCACAGTGGGAAATTTTACGAGAAGGCGGTCAAAATTCCATAACTTTTGACTGGATCGGTATTTTTTTATGCGATTTTTTTTGCTCGATAGGTGCGATAATAGGCTTCAATTTACGCTATAAAACGTAAAATTCGACTTATAGGAGCAAAAGCTATGGGGAGTTCAAAATGCATTTTCATTTTTTTGTTGAGTTTCGGTGTAAAAGTTGAATATTTCAAATATGAATTTTTTTATAATTTATCATTATTTCTCTTGTATTTTACAACTGATACTTATTTTTTATTGTCGAACTTAGATCCTGTCAGAAAATGCCAATATTTGGCCCCTGTAAATTTTTTAGTCCCAATATTCACAGGGGCCAAAGGTTGGCTTTTTGGGACGAGACGAGTTGTTATAAGGATAAAACTGAAAAGGAATATTTTAAAAAATGCCTAAATAGCATTCTTGGCCATCGATAACATTTTTGGTAATTCAACTTTTGTTTTTGGTTTGAGATGTATGTGTATTTTATTTTTATATATTAATACAAATATATACTTAAATAAAAAACAAATTATAATCTATAAACAATTTTAAATTAAACAATATAGTAAAAATAGTAATAAGAATTTTATAGTACATTATCTGGACATTTTTCTAGTATTATGCTCGCGGAAGAATCTGTAGTCTTTGTTCCTTTTTTCTTGCGCTTCTTCAGATAGATCTCCAATTGGTAGGATATTGTGTTGAACTATTTGTTCCCCATGGTATAAAATTTTATGAACTGTGGTTGGCATATGTCTCCAAGAGTATTTTTTGTTATAAAGAATTGCTGTTTCATTTGCATACTGGCCAATTTTTTTTGCATTTATCTTTCTGCTACATGATATAACTTGTAAAATGATCTGGAATCGTCTTATTAATTCAAAATGTACTCCTGTGATAGATGCTGCAGTTTCTGGATCGGAAAAGAATCTCCTTGCAGTGTTTCCATCATTTGAATTTCCTTCTGCTTGTTTTGGCTGATCAATTATAAGGCCTAGGTGAAGGTATTTTTCTTGAATTTGTTTTTTTCTTTGCTTCCTTTTTTCCACATTTTCTTTGTTTTTTCTCACTGTTTCGCCTAACGGGCCAAATTCCAAATCATAACCCAATTTAAGAATATGCTCCATGAAACGAATTCTAGTATGAAGAGGGGACATTCCAAATTCGTATGCTTCATTGAAACTATTGTCCTGTGATGGGGGTTGGCTTAATTGACTTGATGTCTTTTGGGATATGGTACAGCTTGACGAAGACTTTGTTTCGGTTAATGCTTGTGCAACTTTTCCATCGATCATTGTAAGGAGCATTTGAAAATTAATTTCAATGCATTGGTCATCAAATTTAAATATTGCCGGTTGAAGTTCTTTAATTTGATCTTTTATTTTTCGAACTTCTTCAGTTATTACATCTTAAGTTTCCTTTTTGTAAACAAACTTTATTGGTCTGCAATACTTTGTTGAAGAGGGAATTTCATTTTTCCATATATCCATTTCTGTAACTCTACTGGTTGACGGCTCTAAGCCAATATAAGTTTTTCTTAAACGTAATGGTACGAAAGATACCATGAATAAGTTAGCATCAGATGAGTTTTCTGAATTACATTGCTTGTATTGTTTCCGACCAGAGCTTCCATCACATCCCCATTTAGAAAATAAAGTGATGCTGCAATTTTTAAGTTTTTTTAAACAGTCAGCATCAAGTGTATTTAATAATCGTTCTACAGTGTGTTCGAGAAGAGCCTGCAATTTTACTTCTGCTGAACTTGAAGTTACACTAATAGCCGTTTGTGAAGGTAAGCACTCTTTTTTGACAGAAACTAAATCTCGATATGCTGGAAAGATTCCACAATTTTTTTCATTGGTTCGCTTTCGCAGTTCTGTATACTGATTTTTTGTCAGTTTTAAATCCAAAAATAGTGCAAATGCTTCTTCTGGAGTAAATTTCATTTCTTCAGTTGGCGTAGGCATACTTTTTAAAATCCTCTTTGTGCGTTTAGGGCTCGCTTCCACTATTTTTTCAATTATTGCAATTTTTGTTTTCTTATTTTGCGTTGGTTGAATTGGATGCAGAAATTAATCCTTTATCATACTATGAGAAATTTCTTCATTGATATTTGCAAGCTTGCGTCTTCGTGATCTTTCACTGCAATTGTCAATTTGTTTTGCGGGCCGACCCACTTTTTCAGTTTCCTTAGCGGTAATTGACAGCTTCTTAAAAATCAGATCATTTGTTAGCCATTTTTCGTTGCGTAAGTAAAAAATTTTCTTGTTTCTAGAACATTTAAGGTACCGTTTTCTTAATGTAAATGAAAAATTTTTAATTTTTATCTTATTAATTTTGATTTCTTGTTCGTTGCATAATTTAAAGAATGGATTATTCATTATGTGTAACACAAAATCTTTTTCATCTTTCTGTTGAAAATATATATCTGCGAGAACTTTATAACTGAACTTAGCCATTGTTTAAACAATAATGAAGGTAAAATTATGAATGCATGCATTTTTATACTCTTGATAGAAGTTTTTTTAAATGATCTTTTGTTACCACTTCTTGGAAACATATAAAACCCTTTTTTAATTACAAATTTAATCTTTTATTACCATTTCTTTGAAACATAAAAAAACCCCTGTTTTTACACTTTTTAAAAGGATAACATACCGGCAATAAATTAACAGGTAACATGTAGAAAATTTTCAAGTAAAATATAACTGCTCTTCCATTTTTTTAAATTAAGTTGCAATTTTCAGGTAATTAAACTATGAAGCTTATGTTGCGGCTATTTACTAATGTTTAACCTTTTAACTTACTCAAAATTCTAACGTGTTAGTCTATTTATGTCGCCTATTCGTTTTACAGCATCCGTTCACCGACAATAAGTTTATAACAATGGCAATACCTTTACCTTCTCAAAATTAATTGATAACTTGACGTGCTTGATAATTTATGTGGCCTGAACTGCTTTATTTGTCGAAAATTCTTTAAGATTCACCTTCTTTAATTTCAGTAATGTTTCCTTGCAGGACTTATTTTTTGAACCGAATATCTTACCTTGGGTCACAGAAATTATTGTAGTTCGCAAGATCGCATCCAGATGTGTTTACAATGGGGTATAGAAATGTAGGTTAGATTCTGGACTACAAGAGAGTATAGATTTTTTTTTGACGCGTTTTGACGGGCAGGACTTATGTTCTATAAAATAGGAAATTTCCGGGAAATTTTGACATAAAAAAAAAAAAGAAAATTAAATAGTTCTACAGGTCGCAGAGTTTAATGCTTTAAACCACGTATAGCTAATAAGATAAACTAATACACAAAACTTATTCTGTCAAAAAATCTTGAAAAACAAAAAAGTTATGAGCATTTCAACTTCAAAAGTTTACTCAGAAATTCGAAACTATAACCAAATACTGAGAAAGTCATTTTGGGACCACCCTGTTCTCAATGAAATAGTTGAAATAGGGTAGAAATTTTTTGGCTCCCGAGGTTCACTAGTATTTACTTTCACATGAATAAAAAAATTTCAAAATCGGAGAACATAAAAAAATAGTTTTGGCCGCCTTCTCAAAATATGAACCAGTGTGCGGTGGTGATGATACTACAACAAGTAACAACATCAAAAACACAATAATGTATTTTTTTGTTGCTTTCGTTGATCATCAGGAAACGTTCTCCTAAATAATTTTAGAAAAGCCAAAGCTATCAGCAAACAAAACTACAGAGGGAATGAGAATTACCTACATACACTCATAAAGTCTTATTTTCAACGATATCAAAGCTTAAACAAAATACCAAGATATTGGAAATTCGAGAATTTTAGCCATTAGCGCAATAGAAGCATTTTTTCTGTAAGTTATTTGATTCTTTACAGCTTTAACGATTTTTAATAAATATTAAACTTCTCTGTCATTCCGCTATTAGCAAATTTTTGCGAATTTGCGGTAATTTAGCCATTTTTATGGATTTTTTGCCATTTCTTATGGGTTTAAGGACTTTAAAGAAATTTTATTTTCGCGAATTTGCGCAATATTGGCAATTTTCGCGTAGCTTTGTTGCTCTTTTCGGCAATCTTCGCCGTTGTAAAAGTACAGACGGAGCACTTTTAACACTGTCTATTAATACGGGGCGAAAAATGTAGTGCCTTATGTCATTAGTAAGTGAATTTTTCAGAATACATCAAGCTACCCTTTTTGAGAGTAGAACATTTTTAAGAAACGAATATCAAATTGCATTTTTTTTATTAAAAACTGAAAACAAAACAAACCAACTTTCTTAATAATTAGAGATGTGCTTTAAAGACGATAATCAATCGACATCGCTACATTGGTGTTATAGAATGCAAGTTTTGTATCGATTTGATGTCGACGATATAAAATTGATTACGTTGATATAAGATTGATGATGATGACGACGAAGTTAAATGGAATAAGGGTGATTATTTAAACCTACGAGGGAAAACATGCACTTACATGAAATTCAATTAATTACATATTTTTATTTCATCGGTGTCAAAAATGGTGTTTAATTAGCCTGAAGTGCTTCTTAGAATAAACTATGCATAATGTAAGATTGTATACACTTCTTAAAGATATTTTTATTTCAACTTTTCAAAAAAAAAAAAAATCAATAAAAAAAATTGTGCAAGATTTTAGTAACATAAATATTCAGATAAATTGGGAATGTATTTCTTTTGGTTATTTTACCAAAAACAGAACATTTATTAAAGATATTTTCAGGGTATCCCCTTACATGATTCAAGAGAGCTTGAGTTTTTGATGTGTTTATTTTAAGATTGTTGCTGAAGGACCATTCACAAATCTCATTAAGATCCTCATTAGGATGACAAACTAAGTCCTCAGCAAGCCCCACAGGCCGTGAATATGAATACTAGAGTTTTACAACAGTGAACGATATCATTAATAAACATGCTAAAGAGTAAAGGGCCAAGTATTGATCATTGTGGAACTCCAGATAACACAGGTTTTAGTGCTGAGAATGACGACTTCGAACTAACTCGTTGGTAGCGATCCGTAAGATATGATCGGATAAGATTGGCAGAATAATTGCTAAAACCAAAGTATTTTATTTCTAAAACCAAAGTATCAAAAGCTTTTAAAAAATCAAGGAGAACTACAATAGTAAGTTCACCATTATCAAAAAATGGACGAATATCCTCCAAGACTTTTACTGTGGCAGTAGCGCAACTTTTCGCCGTGCTGTAGCCAGATTGATTCTCAGATAAAAGGTTTTGACATTGTAGGTGATTTACAATTTGGTTAGAAACCAATCTTTCAAAAACCTTAGAAAGAGATAGTAGGATGCTAATAGGTCGATAGTCTTCGGAACTAGTAGGCTGAGCTTTTTCGCAACTAGTATAACATTAGCAATTTTCCAATCATTAGGAATATAAGCTTTATGATTTAATACTTATCCCGTCATAGGCAACTGCAGTGGGCTTAATTCCCGTAATTGATCTCCCAACCTTCTCAATGCTAAAAGTGCTGAAGGAAAACAAGCCCCTCTCATATAAAATGTTTTGATTAACATGGTAGTTGTCAGTACTATTTACGACAGATGGTTTTAGACAGAAGTCATTTATGGCTTCAGGTCATATATCACATTCACTTTTCTTTTTCCTCAAACCAAGCCGTTCAAAATTTTTCCAAAGGTCACTAGACGAAATATTTGTGTTGAATTTACTCCTTAAGTAATCTAATTTCTTATTTTTTGAAACAACATACACTCGATTTCTGGCTAACCTATACCTCTCACAGTTAAACCCACACGGTCTATTCTACCAAATGGCATATACAATGTCTAATTCGTATCCTTACTGCAGATTTAGCTTCTTCATTAAACCAAGGCTGATTAAATTTGCTAATTTTAATAGTAGTGAGTGTTTGTTTCAATGCAGTGCAGATCGAAATTATTGACAAGAAACAGCATATCATGGTCCTAAATTCCGGCAAGTGAAAACTGATCAAAATGAATAGTTAGTACGCTATTAGACGTACACATAAGGTCAAGCCGAGCGGGATTAACATTGGGCGAGAATCTGGTATAGCAAGAGTTAATTAAATTCAAGCCCCTTGCATTCATGCCATCCAAAAGCTGATTTGATCTTGCATTGTTGCACGACAAATCTTTATTAAAGTCACCACATACAATTAGATTTTCATAATCCATTGCAATCACATTTAACGTATCTAAAAAGTCGTGGAGTGCATTTAGAATATGGCGATTGTAGACACACACCACACAATATTTAGTGGAGTTAGAGCACTGAAACTGAACGCCAACAAACTCAATCACATTATCTATTTCAGGTTTCAGTACAATTTTATGCTTCAACCCTTTTTTATAATAAATAGCAACAAATAATAATATTCGAGGAGGCATTTTAAGGACTAAGAACAGCGCGACTTAACAAGGGTTAAAAATGAGTGGCATTTACAAGACATTATATTTCACGTCTCAATTCACTTTTATCGACAACACTAACCATTTCATTTCTATTCGTCTTCTTTTAATGTACAAACTAAGTAAAATTTTTTTTTTAAACTCAGACATTGATGGGAGGGAGACCTGTTGCTAATGGAAATTCTAATTTTTTTCTTAAGCCCAATGACAAAAAAAAAAGAAATAATGGAATAAATAAAGAATGTAAATTATATTTAAATGACAATGAAGAGAAGATTATGAATAAGGGAAGGCAATGAAACACAATAGGAATTTTTCTAAACAAAAAGGAAATGGAAAAATGGCAGAAAAGTTTTTCTTTTGTTTACGGCAATAATCATATGATTTGTAAGAGTCTAAATGCTTGCAGTTTAACGCAAAAATTTTTTTCTCTTCTTCGAAATTCAAGGAGAAATATTCAAGCCATGAAAACAAATGAGATAGGGATGTTCATGGAAGGGGTTGTAGGTGGTATATATTAACACATATATTAAATATTCATTAAATCCAGGACGGAAAAATGTATGTGCATATCTACTTTTCATTGTTGCCTTAAGGATTCAATTGAAAGTTGTTAACCTCGACAGCCAGATAAATGCTTTCAATTAAACTGAAGTACTGAGAAAAAGTTAGAGCTGCAAATAACTAAGAAGTGAGTTTTGCTGAGTACGATTATGTTTTTCAGCAGAAATAACGATGTGCTAAATATAAACAAACATGTTATTGTTCTATTAAAAGGTAAAGTTTTTAGGGGACTCCCTGCGAAAAATTTTTGTCAATTGTTCCAACAGAGTGAAAGGAAAACTAATTATTTAACTGCTATATTAAGGACCAAAAGGTAGAAAAAGTAATGAATTAGAGTAGGCTATTCACCGGTTGCGTGACAAATTTTTTTTTTTTGGGACTTTCTAAATTTGGTTCTTAAATTTAGTTGTAGGAGTTGTTTTATTGAAATAATACTCCATTGTAGTAACTTATACTTAAAAAGTCCATTAAGAAAAGATTGGTAAATTGGCCCCCTCCAATGACAACCCCATGTTAAATTGCTAGGTACCATTTATATAAAGTGTATAGAATTGGAACCGGACTCTACCACTGAACTACTTATCATGGTACTACTTCGTTGGCAATTCACTATTAATGAAAGTTATCTAGTAAACTAAAAAGTAATTTATATGCTACAACATTTTTGGAACAAACCTTAAGGCAAAATAAAATTCACATTAATCTTCCAAATACTGGATATAGTTGGTTTGTTTTTTCATGCAAAATTAATATTTTTTTTTGGTTTCAAAAATGTATAAAAAAATTATTAAATTAAATACATATGTTTTTAATTTATCAGAAAAAAAGTTATATTGCGAATGAAATACGCCATAAATCATGAGAATTAAATCAGCAATTGGCAAACGACTTTTACGTTTTACGGCAAATGGTATTCGTAATATATCTGGCTTTCCGATAAATTACAAAAAAATTAAAATGTTTCTCCTTATAATTTTTTTAAATTAATTTGTGAAAACAAAAATTAGTACTAATTTTGCATGAAAAATACTAATCGCCCCTAATTTCTGAATAACTCCGAAATAGTTAAAAATATAATAAAATGTTATTTGGCTGACTTAAAGCCAATTCCTGTTAACGTGTAAGAGCTTTAATTAAAATTGGACAAATGGTTCTCCAGTTATGACGAAATACATATTAGCATAACCAACTTTTTCAGGTTAGGCAAGGCCATTAAAAAACTAGACGTTATAGTAAAAAACTAAAAACGGATTTGAATTTAGCGCTTTAAAATATTTATATCCCTTATATCTTTATTTTTGTTGCAGTCCAGTGTAATATAGAGTGTACAAATGTAGCAAACAATCCTACAGAATCATGCGCCTAGAATCGAACTCAGTACAATATACATTTACATAAATTTTATGAAGATCGAACGATTATTATTCACCCGGTTATTTTGGTTTTGGTCAAGTATCTAATAAGCCGGTTATTTTGGTATAATAAACCGGTTATTTTAATAATGTGTAATATATATACGTTTTCTTTACTCTTGTTGTAAATGTTTTTATGTATTTAAGTATTTTTCTAATTGAATATTGGGCAAACTTAAGCCTATAGTACACGGCATGTAAAAAGACACATGCGCATGTGGTTCTGACGTAATTTTGACGTCAATGCAAAGCCACAAAAAACATTGCGTGTTGTGTGATGACGTCAAATTTACGTCAGAACCACATGCGCATGTGTCTTTTAACATGCCGTGTACTATAGGCTTTAGACTTTTTATGCAGAATGTCAAAACAAACTGTGACAAGAGTCAAAAAACATTAGTAACAATGCGTTTGTTAAAAAAAAACAAAAAAGTTCAAAATAATTCAAAAAAATGTTTAGTTAAAAAGTTAATAGTAATTAGTGCGAGAGTATTCTAAATATTAAATATAATTTTATATAATTCTCTAGAGATTTATATTCAGTTTTTTATTTGACCTTATTTAATTTAATAAATGTTTATATTAATTTCCTGACGATGCTAACCAAAGGTTAGCGAAATATTGAGAATAAAAAATAAAAAATAAATAAAACCTAGAGCTTGAATAAATATAAACATTTATTCTCTAGAGATATTTCGAATAGGATTAAAAAGATAAAGTTAGTTGCTTTAGCTGCCCTAAAATGATACGTTGCAAAGGGTATTTCACGTCACAATTTATTAATCACCTTTAATTAGTCCACATGCTTGACATTAACGTGCTCCAAATAAAACATAAATCCGTTCGATAGAGTTCTAAAGAGACGACAAATAATACTTTACTAAAATGCCCTAAGAAAAATTAAAAATTGGGTGAAATATTAGCCCTTCGTGTTGCCGAGGAGTTAAGGTTCTAAAAACTCTTAAATAGTTCTAGCATTTATTCATGCTTAAAACTACAACATTCCGCCGGAATGACCGATATGGAAAAAATTCATCAGTTTTATTTATTAAAACACCAACAACTAAAAACTAAATTGAAGAAATTAAACAAACAATGTCATGGAAGGTTTTAAATTGTGGTCGACGAATTAACAATAATTTTATTCAAAAAACATGTTCATATTACTATTCGTTTCTATAATGCTGAGACAAAATAATTTGAAATATATAATCCCAGCTAAGAGGGTTTGTTTGCAAACGATAAAAAATTTATTAAATTCCTATAATTTTTTATTTGCTTTTGTAAAACGTTTGTCTAGATCAAACATCATTTAACAGTCTTTAAATAACACTATGCAATTAACATTTTACAAATAAACGGCCATATTCATAAAAAGTTCTTATTTTAAGCTTAAAGTATGTTATAATTATCAAACGATTTTTTTCTATTGGACAGAAAAAGTGTTTTATCAATTAAAAAAGTGGTTTAAAAAGTATTTAAATTTAATCAATGTGATAACTGAATGATTTATTTTTTTAGTTGAAAGAAAATTAAAAATTTAATTTTGATTTAATTAACATTTTAGTTGTTTTTAAATAAATTTTCAATTAAAATTTTAATTAAATAACAAAAAATATTAATTGACTTTTTTCGTTTAAAATAAATTAATTTAAACATGTAGAATTGTTGTTGGGAATTGTCAATATTTATTTAAATAAATTAACACATTGTTTGAAATGGCAAAGTCTTTTGATCACTATTTTAATTAAAATTAAAAAGATCATTTATTGAAAATATTTTTTCAAAATTTTAAAATTGTTAGTAATCAATATAATAATTTTGGTAATGGGTGCAAAATCAACAACTTGTTTGCTTGATATTATGAATTTTGAATAAATTTGGTGATTGGAGAAATTTAATAATTTTTTCTGTGTTGGTATTTATAACGAACATTAACAGCTTCTTAGCTATAATCTGTTTGTAGCGATTCTGTGTTTAAGTCGATTTCGAACGTTAACGTTCGCATAGAAAATACCATTTAAAACAGCAACAAAATTTTAAAATTGGATTTGTTTTAAATGTAATTTTCTATGCGAACGTTAACGTTCGAAATCGTTGAACAGGCAGTGAATCACATAGAATTTATGTTGAAATATTTAACAATATATGTAACTTTAAATTGGTTGTCTAAATTAAAATAAATTAACTAAAATGTATTTAACAGGTCCATATTTATATATAAGACGTTTTCCCAAAAATAATATCATTAAATGCAAACATTTATCAAAATGTCAGTTTATTTTTGGTTTTTAGAAGTGTAAATTCAGCAATAAATTTTCATACTTTGTGAATGGGTTATTAAAGGAATAATAGACTATTTTTCGTTTATGAATACAACTTTAACATTTCTTTCTTATAAATGGCTTATTAATCATAAATCAATTTTTATGAATATGGCTGAAAGCTTATTAAGTTAATAGATATTGTTAAAAATAAAGCTTAAGTTTGATCAATTAACTGGTCATGCTTTTTTGGATTTAATCGTCAAACATGTGTTAAATGTGAACATATGTATCTTAAGTCATATCTATGTTTTTTGTTGGCTCCTTACCTTTGGAAATTGTTTTGTTTTTATTTAAACTAACATTTTATTACAAAAACTTATTTGATTTTTGTGTTTTTATGTATTCGAATTAAAGCCGGTTAACCGGTTATTTCAAAAGTGCATAAACGAAAAGAAGTGTCAAAAACTTTTCATTTATGACATTTTAATGGTGAAAAATAATTATCAAAGTTGTTTGTGGGAATACTATTATTTATTAAAAGATTTTGTTTGTTGTGCTTAATTCCCTTTTTAAATAATTGATGAAAAAAATACTGAAATTTATTGTTGGAGGATAAGCTGAAAAAGCGTGATCCATTTCGAGGTTCCCTACTTTTTCAAAGAAAAAAACACAGAGAAATTAAAATTTAATTTGAAAGAGCATTATTTGGCATTTATTTTTTGAAGATTATGTCTATCAAATGTTGGCCGTTGCTACGTCGCAGATGGTCCATCCGTTGAGTCCAATTTTCGATGACTCGTTCGAGCATTAATTACACGCGTGATGTTTTCCTCCAAGGCCTGAATCGAAGCGGGTTTGTCCGCATAAACTTTAGACTTTACATATCCCCACAGGAAAAAGTCAAACGGTGTGATATCACACGATCTTGGTGGCCAACCGACCGGCCCAAAATGTGAAATTATGTGCTTACCGAAGTGTTCTCTCAGTAAATTCATTGATTGATGCGATATGTGAGAAGTGTCGCCGTCTTGCTGAAACCAAATGTCGCCGAGATCACGATCTTAAATTCCAAGCATCAAATAGTCGGTTATCATGGCACGATAACGGTCGCCATTGATGGTTACGTTCGCACCGGCATCATTTTTAAAGAAATATGGACCGATGATACCACACAAACTTTTGTTTTTCTGGATGAAGTGGCAGTTAATGAATCTCTTCAGGTTGCTCTTCGTCCCAAATACGGCAATTTTGCTTGTTTACATACTCATTGAGCCAGAAATGGGCCTCATCGCTGAACCAAATTTTCCTCGAAAACGTCGGATCTTCTTGGAACTTTTCAAGAGCCCATAGAGCAAAGCGATGTCGCTTGGGAAGGTCGAGCGGCTTCAGTTGTTGCACAAGCTTTTTTTTGTACGCTTTCAATTTAAGATCTCGACGTAAAATACGCGCACACTGGTTCATATTTTGAGAAGGCGGCCAAAACTATTTTTTTTATGTTCTCCGATTTTGAAATTTTTTTATTCATGTGAAAGTAAATACTAGTGAACTTCGGGAACCAAAAAATTTCAACCCTATTTCAACTATTTCATTGAGAACAGGGTGGTCCAAAATGGACTTTCTCAGTATTTGGTTATAGTTTTGAATTTCTGAGTAAACTTTTGAAGTTGAAATGCTCATAACTTTTTTGTTTTTCAAGATTTTTTGACAGAATAAGTTTTGTGTATTAGTTTATCTTATTAGCTATAAGTGGTTTAAAGCATTAAACTCTGCGACCTGTAGAACTATTTAATTTTCTTTTTTTTTTATGTCAAAATTTCTCGGAAATTTCCTATTTTATAGAACATAAGTCCTGCCCGTCAAAACGCGTCAAAAAAAATCTATACTCTCTTGTAGTCCAGAATCTAACCTACATTTCTATACCCCATCTTGCGAACTACAGCGATTTCTGTGACCCAAGGTAAGATATTCGGTTCAAAAAATAAGTCCTGCAAGAAAATATTACTGAAATTAAAGAAGGTGAATCTTAAAGAATTTTCGACAAATAAAGCAGTTCAGGCCACATAAATTATCTAGCACGTCAGGTTATCAATTAATTTGGAGAAGGTAAAGGTATTGCCATTGTTATGAACTTATTGTGGGTGAACGGATGCTGCAAAACGAATAGGCGACATAAATAGACTAACACGTTAGATTTCTGAGTAAGTTAAAAGGTTAAACATTAGTAAATAGCCGCAACATAAACTACATAGTTTAATTACCTGAAAATTTCAACTTAATTTATAAAAAATGGAAGAGCAGTTATATTTTACGTGAAAATTACCTACATGTTACCTGTTAATTTATTGCCGGTATGTTATCCTTTTAAAAAGTGTAAAAACAGGGGGTTTTTATGTTTCAAAGAAATGGTAATAAAAGATTAAATTTGTAATTAAAAAAGGGTTTTATATGTTTCCAAGAAGTGGTAACAAAAGATCATTTAAAAAAACTTCTATCAAGAGTATAAAAATGCATGCATTCATAATTTTACCTTCATTATTGTTTAAACAATGGCTAAGTTCAGTTATAAAGTTCTCGCAGATATATATTTTCAACAGAAAGATGAAAAAGATTTTGTGTTACACATAATGAATAATCCATTCTTTAAATTATGCAACGAACAAGAAATCAAAATTAATAAGATACAAATTAAAAATTTTTCATTTACATTAAGAAAACGGTACCTTAAATGTTCTAGAAACAAGAAAACGTTTTACTTACGCAACGAAAAATGGCTAACAAATGATCTGATTTTTAAGAAGCTACCAATAACCGCTAAGGAAACTGGAAAATTGGGTCGGCCCGCAAAACAAATTGACAATTGCAGTGAAAGATCACGAAGAATGGGGATGTGATGGAAGCTCTGGTCAGAAACAATACAAGCAATGTAATTCAGAAAACTCATCTGATGCTAACTTATTCATGGTATCTTTCGTACCATTACGTTTAAGAAAAACTTATATTGGCTTAGAGCCGTCAACCAGTAGAGTTACAGAAATGGATATATGGAAAAATGAAATTCCCTCTTCAACAAAGTATTGCAGACCAATAAAGTTTGTTTACAAAAAGGAAACTAAAGATGTAATAACTGAAGAAGTTCGAAAAATAAAAGATCAAATTAAAGAACTTCAACCGGCAATATTTAAATTTGATGACCAATGCATTGAAATTAATTTTCAAATGCTCCTTACAATGATCGATGGAAAAGTTGCACAAGCATTAACCGAAACAAAGTCTTCGTCAAGCTGTACCATATGTCAAAAGACATCAAGTCAATTAAGCCAACCCCCATCACAACACAATAGTTTCAATGAAGCATACGAATTTGGAATGTCCCCTCTTTATACTAGAATTCGTTTCATGGAGCATATTCTTAAATTGGGTTATGATTTGGAATTTGGCCCGTTAGGTGAAACAGTGAGAAAAAACGAAGAAAATGTGGAAAAAAGGAAGCAAAGAAAAAAAAAATTCAAGAAAAATACCTTCACCTAGGCCTTATAATTGATCAGCCAAAACAAGAAGAAGGAAATTCAAATGATGGAAACACTGCAAGGAGATTCTTTTCCGATCCAGAAACTGCAGCATCTATCACAAGAGTACATTTTGAATTAATAAAACGATTCCAGATCATTTTACAAGTTATATCATGTAACAAAAAATATTCTTGGAGACATATGCCAACCACAGTTCATAAAATGTTATACCATGGGGAACAAATAGTTCAACACAATATCCAATTGGAGATCTATCTGAAGAAGCGCAAGAAAAAAGGAACAAAGACTACAGATTCTTCCGCGAGCATAATACAAGAAAAATGTCCAGATGTTGTACTATAAAGATCTTATTACTATTTTTACTATATTGTTTAATTTAAAATTGTTTATAGATTACACGGTGCTACAAATTAGCACTTTTTTTTTATACTTGAAAAGCGACCTAGTGTAGGTTATAGACCTTACTGAGTAGATCATAAGTCAATTTTGAAAAGTTCGGAAACACCCTCAAATTTCGGAGTTATTCCGAAAAAACTATTTTCGGGTAGGTTCGAGTACTTATGAACACGTAACTCAGTTGATTTTAATCCGATCTTCAATTTTTGAACGCTTTATGAAAGACAAAGAATAGATCTTTCCAACCGTATACATTTTATGCTATATTAATTAAATATTGGTAGTAATTTTTGTAATAACATCTACAATTTTTTTATTTTTTTATGTTTTTTTAACTTTGAGTTCTTTTTTTTTATAATTTTTTCTATAAAAGCAGATGTATTTGTAAAAAAAATTTGAAATAGAATTTTATAACAAATAAAATGAACTTTGGTTTTTTTAAATCGGACAATATTTGTGCAAGTTATTAAACTTTATTTAAATTTAAATAGCACTTGATACCCCCAAGCGGAAAAAAAATTTAGTGAGATTAATTTTTTTTTATACTGAGATAACAAAAGAGATAAATTAAATACTTTAGTTAAGTTGCAATGCTCTTTATGTTTTTGTTTTAATTTTGCCGTTAGATATTTTGACATTTATTTATTACTTGAGTGCATTGCACTTGGTAATGCAGAATTTAATATACCCTTCACTATTCTGAAGTAAATCTAAACATAAAATATACTATAAGGGAAGTATTTTTAATTTCGTTTTTTTTTTTAATTATAATAAATTTAATTTTTATATAAGTATATAGATTTGAAACAATGTTTTAAAATTTTTTTGTAAGCATTTTATGTCAATTGTAACTTTTGTGATAAACACACAAACTGTAATAAATGAATCCGTAATGACAAAACATACATACTTAAAGTAGAGGGTGTATAAGACATAAATTGTTTATTATTTTAAAAATAAAGTGGTACTATTTTGAATTTGTGAAAAGATTAGTGTTACTTAAATATTTAAATTAAAAAAGTAAGTTTGTGTTATTTTTTTATCTTTAATAAAAAAATATAATGTGGATTTTAACTTCTATTTCAGTGTGTGATAAGCGTAATAATTTTTGTTTTATCTGTGGCTTATTCGCTGACAAAAAACATCGATTAGATTTTAAAAATAATAAAGCCTTAGTTACTTCTTTTAATGCCTTTTTTAAGTGTTCGTATGTTTTTAGCAAATGGTATGAACCCGAATGTGTTTGCATAACCTGCTCAATTGCACTTAAGCAATGTAAGTCTAAAAATTTTATAAGCCAACCTTTACCATTCTCTGCTCCAATGGTTTGGCATCGTCAAGTTTTTCATAAACCTGAAGATTGTTACTTCTGTCAAACAAACATTGTTGGTTATAAGTACAAAAACCGTGATCGTATTAATTATGCCAATGTGTTAACTGTATCCAAGCCAAAAATAATCAAACATAAAGCAAGTACGCCTGAAGAAGAACATGAATCCGAGGAAGAAAAGTCTGCAGACATGGAATGTGACCAGACATTTGTTGCACAGTCGGTGGAACCCCATTTAGTGACAAATGAAGATTTTCATGATCTTGTTCGAGATTTGAAACTATCATGGAGACAAACAGAGATGTTAGCGTCTCGACTAAAACAGTGGAATATCACTAAAAGTGACTTTAAAGCAACATTTGCAAGAGACAATCCCCAAATACAGTTTGAGCAAATTTTTAAAGCTGACAATGATAATAACAACCTTGTATATTGCTCAGATGTAGAAGAGTTATTTCATTGTCTGAATTACCAACATCAACCGAACGAATGGAGATTATTTTTGGACGGCTCGTGTAAAAGTAAGTAATATTTTTTTTGTTATTCAAAAACCATTAACATATTTTTTAGGTTTGAAAGCAGTTTTATTACACAACGAGAATCAGTTGCCCTCAGTGCCTATAGCATACGCTACTAACATGAAAGAGTCGTATGCAACAATGGAAAATATACTGGATTTAATATGTTATAAAAAGTATCAATGGCAAATAGTTTCAGATCTAAAAGTTCTGACAATTTTATTCGGAATGCAAGGAGGCTATACTAAATTTCCTTGCTATATTTGCGAATGGGACAGTCGTGGGAAAGACCAATACAAGCAAAAAAAACTGGCCATCAAGAACAATTTTTCAAATTGGCAAGAAAAACGTCTTAAAAATTCCACTGGTGAGTACCGAAAAAATAATTTTGCCACCATTACATCTCAAATTGGGATACATGAAGCAGTTCGTGAAACGCCTGGATAGGGAAAGCGATGCCTTTTTACACTTAAAATCAGTTTTCCCAAGAATAAGTGAAGCAAAAATAAAAGAAGGTACAAATGTTTATTGATTTCTAAACATAATTGCACCATTTTTTTTATTTTTAGGTATTTTTGTTGGACCTCAAATCCGCAAAATCATGTTTGACGAAGAATTCACAATGAAACTAAATGTTGTGGAAAAAAGAGCATGGAGAAGCTTTATTAGTTTATGTGAAAATTTTTTGGGAAATAAAAAAAGTGAAAATTATATTGATGTAGTAAAAGAATTTCTTGAGGCTTATGCAGAAATGGGATGCAGAATGTCCATTAAAGTTCATTTTCTACACGCACATTTAGATTTTTTCCCAGAAAACCTAGGACAATTCAGTGATGAGCAAGGCGAACGGTTTCACCAGGACATTTTGGATATCGAAAGACGCTTCGAAGGAAAAAGCCAAGTAAGAATGATTTCAAATTACTGCTGGTCACTTAAGCGAGAAACAGACGATTTGATGTACAAGCGAAAGAGGCCTAGCAAGCATTTTTAATCATATATTCTTAATTTCTTAATAAAATAATTTAAATACTGTTATTTTAAAATATTTATATAATCATGCCATTATAAGATTAAAAAAAATAAAGAAAATGTAGTAGCTATTGATCAATATTTGAAAAAACTAAATTTTTCACTTTTGAAAAACCTTAATAACTTTTTTATTTTTTGTTCGATTTTATTAAATGAAAGCTGGTTTAACTCAAAACTAAATAAGCTTTAATAGTGTGTATACATATTGGTATGTTTCTAAACAAACTAATTTAAAAAAATGGCACCAATTTTGAAAAATCGAGAAAAAATCAAATTAAAATCAGATATAATTAAGAATATCACTACAAAAATTGTATACACATACCACAAAGTGTATACATTTAGAAAGGCACGTGTCTCTTCTTACTGAAACCGTTTAAAAAATAAAAATCGGATAATAATCAACTGAGTTACGTGTTCATAAGTACTCGAACCTACCCAAAAATGGTTTTTTCGGAATAACTCCGAAATTTGGGGGTGTTTCCGAACTTTTAAAAATTGATTTATGATCTACTCAATAATGCCTACAACTTACACTAGGTCACTTTCCAAGTATATTTTCACTGTAGCACCGTGTTATAATTTGTTTTTTATTTAAGTATATATTTGTATTAATATATAAAAATAAAATACACATACATCTTAAACCAAAAACAAAAGTTGAATTACCAAAAATGTTATCGATGGCCAAGAATGCTATTTGGGCATTTTTTAAAATATTCCTTTTCAGTTTTATCCTTATAACAACTCGTCTCGTCCCAAAAAGCCAACCTTTGGCCCCTGTGAATATTGGGACTAAAAAATTTACAGGGGCCAAATATTGGCATTTTCTGACAGGATCTAGGTTCGACAATAAAAAATAAGTATCAGTTGTAAAATACAAGAGAAATAATGATAAATTATAAAAAAATTCATATTTGAAATATTCAACTTTTACACCGAAACTCAACAAAAAAATGAAAATGCATTTTGAACTCCCCATAACTTTTGCTCCTATAAGTCGAATTTTACGTTTTATAGCGTAAATTAAAGCCTAATATCGCACCTATCGAGCAAAAAATCGCATAAAAAAATACCGATCCAGTCAAAAGTTATGGAATTTTGGCCGCCTTCTCGTAAAATTTCCCACTGTGCGGCGCCGAATCGATTCTCCACGGTCTTCGTGTATACTCTCAGCTAGGGCCGCTATATTTTCTTCACAGCGTGCTGGACGTGGTCGATTCGGTCGAATATTATCCAATAATGAATACTGGGTCTCAAAACGGGCGATGGTGTTGTGAATAGTACGCTCAGTAGGCCGATTATGTTGACCATAAGTTGAGCGAAGTGCACGAAACACATTCCTCACAGAACGTGAGTTTTCGTAATAAAGTTGAACGATTTGTAAACGTTGTTCAGGCGTAAGTCTTTCCATTATGAAATGCCAAACAATACTAAAAAAAAATAACATGACAGCATGACACGACTCACACGTGATCTGTCAAAAAAGGCTATTGAAAAAAGTGTCTCTACTTGAATCACCCATTATAACAACATTTTAATAAATAACCCCCATATTCATAAAAAATATTTTAGGTCAATGGCAGACTTGTAAACTGAAAATTTGTTTAATAAGCCAACAATTTTTTTTTGAGCTATGGTCGTTTTTGAAAGTTTCTATTTAACTTGCAATGTATGTATATTTCTTCGGGTAAAATCTTGCAACTCAATATTGAAGCAGATCTTCAATTGATTGAGATGAAATTTTGTACACACGTTCAGCTTGGATGAAAATGCATGGTGAACTATGTGACCAGGGTTGCCGAACTTGGTCGGATATGTTTCGTTTGGTCAGATATCTAATATCTAATTTTACTGTATGATGCGGTAAAAATTTGCCGCAAAATTGCGTGTTTTTAAGTTTCACATAAAGTCTTGGGGCCATTGTTTATTTAGTTCTTCGTGGCCATATTACCCGGGGTCACACTTCGGTTTATGGGTGCAGAGATTTTATTCCGGGAAGATGTTTGTACGGGGGCTATTAGCAGCTATGGACCGATTCTCACCGTCTCCATAGGTTTCGTCCTATGACAAGTGAAACGTATGTACCAAATTTTATCAAGTTAACTTCGAACTTGCGACCTGTACTTTGCGCATAAGCCAGTCAGCCAGTTGGTTGGACGGATTTTGTTAGATCGACTCTGCAAGTAATTATGGGTCCACCAGTATACTTCTCGAACCAATATCTTTATATGTCTTACAAATATCAGCACAAATACGTAATACCCGCTTAGCTAATGTGGTGTGGGTATAGTCATTGATGAAATTCAAAAAAAAGAAAGAAATGCTTTCGCTCATACTAAGAGGAAAAAAATTAACTGAATAAATATTATATTATCTCATCACAATGCAAAATAAAGTAATCTGACTTACGGTGTAATTTTTTTCTCTTTATTACAAATACTTTGTGCGTGTCAAAGGCTTCCTTTCTTTTTTCCCCACAAAGTTGAAACAGAAGCCGACAGATAAATACAAATACCTAATGAAACAATAGCTGCTGCAAATAACAATAGCAACATGATTGTATTGAAATAAAAACCTGATAAAACTGAAATCAAACAGTGTAGATTTGTTTCAAACAGGCCAAACAATGTCCTTAACGAAGAGAGTATAATGAAATGACTGTAATGATTAATTGTATGGTCTGCATACAAACGAAAATCAATATTTGTTTATGTGCTATTTTTCAGGAAGATTATTTTTATAAATTGACACAATATTTTTCTACAAAGATTGGTAAAATAATACACAGAAAAAATTATCAGTAGTTTTTTATCAATTAAAAAAATTTTTTAAAAAGTATTCAATTTAATTGATGCGATAATTGAATCGATTATTTTTTTAATTGAAAGAAAATTCAAAATATAATTTTGATTTAATTAACATTTAAGTTGTTTTGAAATAAATTTTTAATTAATATATTAATTTAATAACAAAAAATCTTAATTGCATGTTTCGTTTAAATAAAATAATTTAAACTTTTAGAATTAAAGTTGGCAAAGTTTTTTGATAATTTTTTTAATTAAAATTAAAAATATCATTTATTGAAAAGACATGTTTAATTTTTTAATCTACACGCAAAGAAAAAGAAAAATCGACCTATTACGATTATTATTGAATCATATTATGGCCAAATATATTTGTAATATTACGTCATAATAATTTTCCCTTAATCCTAATTGGTTTTTATTAAATCCTATTATAATCTAATGTTATCATGTTATTATCATGCTAATCATAATAAGTTAAGAAGTAATCATATTAATTTAATGTTAATCATAATAAGTTAAGAAGTAATCATATTATTATCATGTTAATCGTAATAATATGTAGATTAAATCTAAAAGCCTTAACGTAAAACTTTTGCAGATATTTCACATCATAATATGATGCAACTTTAAACATAATATTTTTAACCTATTTTTGTCGTAGGTCGCAATTATTTGTAAGTTATTTTACAGAATTTTCATTCTTTTTCTCTAAAATAACACAAAACAATGGCCAATATTTTTGCACCACTTTCAAACCATATTAAAACTTTTTTAGCATTCATATTTTATTTTGTGACACTTTACAAGTTTTTTTTAATGTACTTACAATTTATTTATTCTTAATTTCTTTAAACTTGTTTTTTTAATGGGTATTTTTTAAATTGTTTAACCACTTAATAACAAATAATTCGACAGGCAACTGATGCAAAATATTTTACAAATGGCGATTCCAAAATATTAATAGAGTAAAGATATTTTGTGTGCATCTAAAATATATTATGAGTGCACGTATAGAAAGTTATGATATTATGGCTATTAATTGTCATTAAATGGTTGTGAGGAATATAATATGTTTTTAAAGTTATCATTATTTAGTTGTTATAAAAATGATTATTGTTCAGTGAACCATACTTAAATTTATAATTGCGATAAACATTGACATGTTTACAGTAACTATAATATTGTTGATATTAAAAACAAATAATAATATTTTATGTACGACAACAATATATTGTTACAATAAACATAGTGTAGTTGCCGTAACCATGCCCGACCATATTTTTTCTCTACGTGTATATAACCATTTTTGTAATAGGTGAAAAATCAATAAATGGTTTGCTTGATTCTATGAATTTGGTGTGAATTTGATGATTAAGGAACCTTTTTAATTTTTTTATGTAAACGATTAATAAAACTTTTAAATAAATTTAATGGTGTTTTCTTTTCTACAAAAAAATACCATCTTGTGAAAAGGTACATGTCTTGCATTTTTTTATTTGATTAGAACAAAGCACAAAATTGGACCGCCCTGTTTTTAACAGCTGACAAAAAGTTTGTTCTTCGAAATATAAAATAAATGTGTACATCACTTAAGTAGTTTGTTCTTCAAAATATAAAAAAAATATACATAAGCCAAAATTTGTTAATAGATGGATATTAAATAAATAGATAAATGACGAAATTCCTATTTCTTTAGTTTGGTTTTTATAAAATATGTAAACAAGAAAATACCTTTGCCAGATTGCTGATTTATTAACATCAAGTTTTTCAGATTTCATGATTTGACGTTTTTTTCAAAAACAATTTTGTAGTACCGAATCCACTTAAATTGTATATCACTGACAACCTATCATTAACAATATAATGCTTTCTTATGTTTTTACTTTAAATAATAGAAAAAATAACTATTTAAATTTAAAATTTTTACTGTCCTGGTTAGAAGCGATTTTTTTCCCAACTTCGTCTGGTAACCCTATATATAAACGGGGCGTAAATGCAATGCCTCTTGCCATTAGTAAGGGTGCAATTTTTAGAAAAAAAAAACAAGCCACCATTTTAGAGAGCAAATCATTTTTAAGAAACTTGGTGTTCGTTTAATTTTTTTCAATTAAATGTCACATTTTTTGTAGAAAAGAAAACACCATTTATTGATTTCATAGCCGCCGGTCTGGCAAGGTTATCGGCTGTTAAATATCTGTCATATAAAGTGTCTTTCGTTTAGTGAAAGGTTTGTCATATATGAATATGGATCGTTGCCAACCGAAAAAAGCATAAAAATAGTTAAGATTTACTACAAAAGTGGAGTGTTTATGGCCATCCTAATTGACCTGCTGTGCAAGGAAGTGTCATATTAATAGAGAAATTTGATGAGACTGGATCTGGTCAGGCCTGTGCATCATCGTAATGGCCGCACTGATACACATCGTCATTGAGCCGCATTTTTTCGGAAAGGATGTAAGAGTACCGACATTTTCTTTGCCTACAATTGAAGATAATGAACTGGATGATATGTGGTTTCAACACAACGGTGCCACACAACACGATCAATTTTGGCCGTATTGCATGGGAAGTTTCTAAAACCCGTAATTCCACGTTATTGCAACCTCAGTTGGCCATCAAGATCATGCGATTTGAAGCCGTTGGACTTTTTTGTGGGCCTACATCGAGGACCGTGTCCACGCGGATAATCCCGTAACTTTGCAGTATTTGATCATTTAAATTACATGGTATTTCGTACGTAAAGGAAGAACCAAACATTATAATGAAATAAACGTTTAATCGAAATCATAGCCTAATGTAAGTTTTGTTTAACATTACTTTTGAAACCATAAAACGGATGAGCCGTCATAGATTATCTTATACGATATATGGTAAAAAAAATTTTATTTGAAACCAAAAAATAAATATAATTAAATGTTTGCGACGTATTAGCCGCTTTCAGGAATTAATTTTTATATGTCTTAACAAACACCTTCTTCGGTAACTAAAGCTTCGAAATTTGGTTAAATAAATTACTAAATAGATAGAGGATTAGAAAGAAAGCAATTAAAGCTTTAGGCAGAGTTCAGATCTCCTAAGGTGCATTTTATGATTTGTGGAACCGATAATAACACATTCATTGATGCCATGCAAACATTTCAATATTTGTTCAACCTATTTTAATAATTTTAAAACCACTTTCTTATGTTTGGCATTGTGAAAAAAATAATAAAAAGAAAACGGATGGCGTTTAGAATTTTATTATCAGTGAAATTGATTATAATATCTAAGGTTTCGAAACAAGATTTGGCTTCGTTAAAGCAAAAGGTATAAACTTTTTGTAAAAATTTATTATTAAGGTGGAAGAAGGCTCACAGAAAAATTAACGACTTTTTTAAGCAAAACCAAAACTGATTTGGTCTGTATGGCTTGTTTTTCAAAAAATGTATCCGTTAGTTTTTGACATACATATTCAGTTTTTTAGTTTTTTCAAATGCTGGGAACCCTTAAAAATTTATATATTCCAAAAATTAAAAACCCGTGCCGACCCATGAAAAACTCTTAAATTCTAATTGTCAGCCATGTCGGTACAAAGCGTTGGCTGAAATTAATTTTGGCCGATAAAGTGTTTCAAATTACCTGTGTGCATTGGTGGCAAAATATAATTGCTTTTGTTAAGAAATTGATTGGAAAACTTGCCCTGGAATTTACAAAAGGTTTTTTTTTTTTTTAATATATATAGTAATATTTCTACAGAATTTCTTACATATTATGCTTGATTCTGACGTATGATTAATATTTATTCCTATAACACTCATACGTCAAGTGATGCCAACAAAATTCAAATATGAGGCATTGTTTGTGAAGCGGACATACATAAAAAATATTTTGCCGAAATAACTTTATATTTAGCATAGATGTGAATGAGTATGCCAAATATTTGTTTTGTATGATGCTTATGTGTGGGGCTATGGGGTGCTAAAGTGTTGCCGTTTTTGAAAAATTGTATTTTTTTAATGATTGTTTCGAACAAAAACATATTTAATAAAAATTAAGATAATTGAATTTCATAGGAAATCTTTTGATTTAAAGAAAAAAAAAATTTCATCTGCTTAACCGGTTTTTCGTAGGGACATATTTCCCTGCGGGAAATTTGTGTCAATTGCTCTTAAAGCGCTTATCCCGTGACCAGTGAAAAAAATTGTTTATTTAAAAGGAACGAATTGTGATAGGTGAAACAAGACCTATCACTTAACTGGTGATAATGTGTTTGGAGCAAAGGTAATTGGCACAAAATTATTCATGTGACTGGATTTTGTGCGCGTAGTGGCTGATTCTATTACCTTATATGAAGGGAATCTATCATATTGACATCATGCGACAGGCATTATTTTAACCGAAATTTCAGTGACCTGTTACAAAGTGCCAATTAGCCCCTCGTAGGACATCGCCATGTTAAAGTGACTTATCACGTGACAAGTTTAGTGTTAGTTCCCTTTTCCCTAGGGTTATAATTGAAGAACTTTTTCGCGAGATAAAATAAGGCGTATGTGATATTTGCTTAAACTTTAAAAACTTTATTAAATTTAATATGGGTATGTTTCTTAATAAACGTAGTTCCTATGTCAATCATATATTCTTAAAATTCTTTTTACACACATAAATATATATAAAATATATTTTTAAATTGCTCTAACGCATATGAATTTATTTAAAACAACAGTATCGATAAAAAAAATATATATTACCACAGTGCCTAAATAATCTCTCCTTAAGGTCTTTCGGTGATCTATGGAAATATACATGGACATGTATATATATAAAAAAAATGGACAGATAATCCTTAATCCTATCGCAATCGTCGTTATATTTTTAAGTGATGGTAAAATTTTATTTTCAACAATATCGATTTAAATGTGGTTTGCGAGACGAGAACATTAGATACCAATACCTTAAATATTGAGATTAACTTCAAAGGTACAAAATGTTTATTGAAAACATGCTTGTCTAACAGGAGTGGTGGAGTTTATTGGTTGCTACGAAGAAAGTAGTAACTTAAATGTCTAGGGAAATACAATTGTGCAAACTGTGTCCCAAAGACTTGCAAACGTGTCCAAACAACAGAATATCTGAGGCACCTGATAGATGTTCATGTAATATTGTCATTCTCTTATCCCAAAATATTTGTGTTTTTTTATTTACTTATGTTAACTCAGAATTGTATAATTTGGTAATTAAAAAAGAGTCTTAAAGCTATAGACTTTTTCTAAGTCGATATTGGAGTAACACGTTAATCGCTTACCATTTCCAAATTGTAGATAAATTTTCAAACAATCCTGTAACGTTTAATTTTGTACAAAAAAAATTACAATGTTAACCCCAAAATGAATCAAAAATTTTAAAACATTTATCATATTAAATTAATAGCTGAATACCTCTGCTGTCTGCTTCTATAAATTGAAACAAAATAAATGATGTTTAAACATTCAAATTATATTTTTTTTACCAATCTTTAGTACCTTGACTAGGTTACAAAATATATAATCAATCTACTACATCCTCTCGTACTTAAGAGCAAAAAATACACATACATTTATACCTTTTTTCAATTATTCATTGAAGTAGAAAATTTCTTAATATAAAATGAGTTACTTTAATGTTGTTAAAACTTAGACTGACATTAGAACTGACAAAAATTCGAAGTATGTACATGCAAAAGCGCTTTATGGTTAAAAATCAACAAGCAACAAGTTTCAGTGCTCTTGAAGGAACAGACAACAAATTGAAGAAAAAATCACAAAGAATTTTCTTTTATTTTATTAGGCCATTTTATCATCCGGCGGTCATTTTATTATCCCACATTATCATCCATGAATCTTTTTCGCGATTAAAATAATAAAAAAAACGGCTTAATTTCTGCTCCTAAAAGAATATTTTGTGGGGAGAAAATGCTACCCTATGTACGACTTCCCTTTAAGCCTCATTCATATATTAGTATATCTATTTGTGCATGAGTCAGCTTCAGTTGTGGTTTAAGCAGCGAAACCCAAAGAACAGGTGCAGTTATGTTGACAATTCTTCTCGTTCTTCCGGTGCGCAGACCTGATTGATGTTGGACCGTAAGTTTTAGTTCTATTTATTGCAGTGGTTAAACTGCTTGTTTTAAAATAGCAACAGGGCTAACATTTTTGTTTTGCCGGAATTTTGTTAAGAAAACTGTGTTTCTGAATGCTTACTTAGCATTTTGATAGATAATAAGCAAAAGCAAAAAAGAGAGAGTAAATTATTTTAGTTAGTCTCACTATTAAGCAGCCAGCAAAGCAACATATTTAAAGATAATTGATGTTGCTGTAAATAATAAATAACTTTATTTTTTTGCTTAGCTGTTAATTGCTGTGCTTGAATTCAGTTGAAAAAATGTAGACGTATTAATTTCTTAGAATATCTAATTACATTATATTTATTTCATACTACAGGAAAATAATTCATCAATGCTAATCCCGCTTATTATTTTTTTAACAGCAAGCAATAGCAAAGTAGTTAATACTTGCTGAATTCAAGCGTGGTAAAAACAAATAAGAGTTCTATATTCGGTTAGCCGAATCTAATATACCCTTCACGTTGGTGCGATAAGAACCAAATGTTATATAAATACCGTTTTTTAGATATAAATAAATCTTTATATATCGCACTGCTTCTTTTTGCAAGAAATCGACGTACAGTGGCCATATCTACCCAAAATATCTAACCAAAATCTAACATCATTTTCTCTAGTATTTTGTCAAAAAAAAAAAAATTCAATTGTATCCCCCTTTGTGATATAAGAGTAAATAAGAAAACAGTTTTTTGTCTCTACTGAAAATTTGTAAATTTTGAGTTGACGCTCTTTAGAGGAAGCAGTGCGACATGTCCTGTGCACTGAGCACTCTTACTAGTTTTAATTTGTTTTTATTATTTGATATTTTTATTATCGAAAATTTTTCTGTGTAATCAGTCACTTTCTATTATGAGTCCATTGAGTGGTCATGAATTTTTCTAAAAACTGGTAATTGAAGTGATAAAAGCGGAACTTGGATTGTGTGCACTATCGTGCATTAGAGACAGTCATTTCCGAAAGCTTAGGGCCAGGCTTGGCGGCACTCTGATGCATGAAGCTATTGCTGTTTGATCTATATCTAGTGTGAATGAAAGACATATTTGCTCAAACGGGTATCGGCAGTCAGACACGTAAGACAGAATTGCGTAAAATTATTTTGTCATTAACTTAAATAACAACCAAACTTAATAGGAGGATACTGTGCTTCACTTCCCTTGTCAATGTCCTAGGATACGAGACATCAGGGAAAAATACCTGGGAGAACCAGTGTTTGCCTGTTTGGAGGATCTATCTAGGATAGAACTTAAGTCGCTTTTTCTCTTCATTGGGAAGACGAATTGGTTGAATCCTGCAGTGACGCCATCTGAGTAGCTGCTGTATAGAATGGGCAATGGCACTCGGTATCACAAAGGGACCACTGAAGGACCCAAATTAACTGTCTCTCGATGGCTGCCCATGGAACCTAACCTAAGCTAATGCTGCAAAATGAGTGATTATCTTGTAATTTTGGTAAAAGATTGTCAAATGGTGACTGTGGGCCAAAATATTTTGAACTGCAGTTTTATGTATGACGAGACTCGGTTTGCTATATTGACAAAAAAAAAAAAAAATTAAATATGGAGCGGCTATTAAACAATATAAATTCGCGTTCAATTTTTTAAAGAACATTAATTAGAGATGTTGAAAGAAGTTGTCTTGGCAGTACAAAAAAAAAAAAAAAAAAAAAACACTTTAAATTGTGTGGATTCTGCAAGTTGGTGCAATTTATAACTTAGTTCTGTTTCTATCGAAAACAACTCGAAACTCTATATTCCGTTAGTCCCTCAAGTGTCCTGGCAAAAAGGAGACCTAACTAATCTTGAAAAGGTTATTGCATATAGTAATTTTAAAAACAAACTTGTGGATGGTTTAAGCAAATTCTTTATCACAACAACGAGTTAATTTTCGCAGCATTATCGAGCGTGGAGGACGTTTTTTTTTAATATTTTTTAAAAACCGCTAAAAACCCCTAATAAATATGTATTATTTTTTAATATTTATAAATAAATTTATGAGATTGTTGTTATTAAAAAAATGAGTTATTTTAATTTTTAAATGCTACTATAATTATAAGCCCACTGTATGTCGAAATGTTAATAATTGAATTTTACGCAGAATTAATAAGCCAAACTAGAAATTGTATTTAAGTTAAAAACTTATTTCAAAAACACAGCCCTACTAAAAACGACCTTTTTTATCGTTTATATGTGCAAATTTTTGATAATACAACAATAAGTTACCAATTGTTTAACTGTGCACAACATATTCTTAAATTTATATACGGTCCGAAGGACCACAAACAATAACCTGCTTTCAAATTTTGTGCCTTTGGTTTTTAAGTCAAAAATTTGGAGTTAAAATCTTTTAATGGCAAGGGGTTTCAAAGGCACAGGTTGTAAAGTATAAATTTAGTTTCTCCAAACAGTTACCCAGTAAAAAAAATTTGTGTTTTTTGAAACAATTAGGAGAAAAAGCGCATAATCGAGCGCTTCAATAAGAGAGCTCTTATACAGCAGTAAATGATAACGAATAAAATAAACACAAAAACTGATATTTTAGTGCTGACAACGAAGAAGCTCTAAAAGCAAAAAAAAAATAAAAACATATTATGATTTACGAAAATGATTGAAAAAGGCATTTATACAAGTAAATGCAAAAATTTAATGAATTTGTTAATATAGTTAGCCCTAAAAAAGCACTTTAGGAGTGCTTTGTTTGCATGTTTTATTTTGCTAAAAGAAGCGCTTATTGTCAGCATAAAATAGTCCTCCAAGCCGGGAACACCCCATACAAAAATCAGGCATCCCATCAGCAGGTTTGAAGCGATTTGAGGTATTGAATTCATACATAAAACCTGCTCCTTTGGAGCTCATTTTTTACTGGGTATTGTTGACGTGATGTTTCTTGTAAAAAAGACAAATAAAGGTTTACCTATTAATTGAATTTTTTGGGATTATTTCAAGTTTTACGTTGTTCTCTATATGTTAGTTTTTGGTCGCTTACCGTTTAACACTTAGAGTCCCACGTGTCCACCGGTGGTTATTTATTTTTCTGCACCGGTGGACCGCGTGCTGACTAGTGGTTATTCATTAGTTGACAAGCTGAGACCAAAATTTTTTCACTTAGTTTTATTGATTTTTTGCAATTGGTGTGACTTTGTAATATTTATTTTGATAAGCCAAATGTTTTTTTGTTGTTTTTTGTCCTTTTTTTTTGTTACCACCGGTGCACTGTGGGAAATTTTACGAGAAGGCGGTCAAAATTCCATAACTTTTGACTGGATCGGTATTTTTTTATGCGATTTTTTTTGCTCGATAGGTGCGATATTAGGCTTTAATTTCTTATTTTCATTTTTTTGTTGAGTTTCGGTGTAAAAGTTGAATATTTCAAATATGAGTTTTTTTATAATTTATCATTATTTCTCTTGTATTTTACAACAGATACTTATTTTTTATTGTCGAACTTAGATCCTGTCAGAAAATGCCAATATTTGGCCCCTGTAAATTTTTTAGTCCCAATATTCACAGGGGCAAAAGGTTGGCTTTTTGGGACGAGACGAGTTGTTATAAGGATAAAACTGAAAAGGAATATTTTAAAAAATGCCCAAATAGCATTCTTGGCTATCGATAACATTTTAGGTAATTCAACTTTTATTTTTGGTTTGAGATGTACGTGTATTTTATTTTTATATATTAATACAAATATATACTTAAATCAAAAACAAATTATAATCTATAAACAATTTTAAATTAAACAATATTAGTAAAAATTTCTTCTAAATAGCTTTGGGTTTCATTTTCCAGAAGTTGTTTAGCTTCTTCCTCTAATTCGATTGAGGTTGATTTCCATTTTTGTCGAATACTGGACATATATGGATCTGATGTGCACAACAAAATAGTAATAAGATCTTCATTGTGTTGAACTATTTGTTCCCCATGGTATAAAATTTTATGAACTGTGGTTGGCATATGTATCCAAGAGTATTTTTTGTTATAAAGAATTGCTGTTTCATTTGCATACTGGTCAAATTTTTTTTGCATTTATCTTTCTGCTACATGATATAACTCCTGTGATAGATGCTGCAGTTTCTGGATCGGAAAAGAATCTCCTTGCAGTGATTCCATCATTTGAATTTCCTTCTCCTTGTTTTGGCTGATCAATTATAAGGCCTAGGTGAAGGTATTTTTCTTGAATTTGTTTTTTTCTTTGCTTCCTTTTTTCCACATTTTCTTTGTTTTTTCTCACTGTTTCACCTAACGGGCCAAATTCCAAATCATAACCCAATTTAAGAATATGCTCCATGAAACGAATTCTAGTATGAAGAGGGGACATTCCAAATTCGTATGCTTCATTGAAACTATTGTGTTGTGATGGGGGTTGGCTTAATTGACTTGATATCTTTTGACATATGGTACAGCTTGACGAAGACTTTGTTTCGGTTAATGCTTGTGCAACTTTTCCATCGATCATTGTAAGGAACATTTGAAAATTAATTTCAATGCATTGGTCATCAAATTTAAATATTGCCGGTTGAAGTTCTTTAATTTGATCTTTTATTTTTCGAACTTCTTCAGTTATGACATCTTTAGTTTCCTTTTTGTAAACAAACTTTATTGGTCTGCAATACTTTGTTGAAGAGGGAATTTCATTTTTCCATACATCCATTGCTGTAACTCTACTGGTTGACGGCTCTAAGCCAATATAAGTTTTTCTTAAACGTAATGGAACGAAAGATACCATGAATAAGTTAGCATCAGATGAGTTTTCTGAATTACATTGCTTGTATTGTTTCTGACCTGAGCTTCCATCACATCCCCATTTAGAAAATAAAGTGATGCTGCAATTTTTAAGTTTTTTTAAACAGTCAGCATCAAGTGTATTTAATAATCGTTCTGCAGTGTGTTCGAGAAGAGCCTGCAATTTTACTTCTGCTGAACTTGAAGTTACACTAATAGCCGTTTGTGAAGGTAAGCACTCTTTTTTGACAGAAACTAAATCTCGATATGCTGGAAAGATTCCACAATTTTTTTCATTGGTTCGCTTTCGCAGGTCTGTATACTGATTTTTTGTCAGTTTTAAATCCAAAAATAGTGCAAATCTTCTTCTGGAGTAAATTTCATTTCTTCAGTTGGTGTAGGCATACTTTTTAAAATCCTCTTTGTGCGTTTAGGGCTCGCTTCCACTATTTTTTCAATTATTGCAATTTTTGTTTTCTTATTTTGCGTTGGTTGAATTTGATGCAGAAATTAATCCTTTATCATACTATGAGAAATTTCTTCATTGATATTTGCAAGCTTGCGTCTTCGTGATCTTTCACTGCAATTGTCAATTTGTTTTGCGGGCCGACCCACTTTTTCAGTTTCCTTAGCGGTAATTGACAGCTTCTTAAAAATCAGATCATTTGTTAGCCATTTTTCGTTGCGTAAGTAAAAAATTTTCTTGTTTCTAGAACATTTAAGGTACCGTTTTCTTAATGTAAATGAAAAATTTTTAATTTTTATCTTATGAATTTTGATTTCTTGTTCGTTGCATAATTTAAAGAATGGATTATTCATTATGTGTAACACAAAATCTTTTTCATCTTTCTGTTGAAAATATATATCTGCGAGAACTTTATAACTGAACTTAGCCATTGTTTAAACAATAATGAAGGTAAAATTATGAATGCATGCACTTTTATACTCTTGATAGAAGTTTTTTTAAATGATCTTTTGTTACCACTTCTTGGAAACATATAAAACCCTTTTTTAATTACAAATTTAATCTTTTATTACCATTTCTTTGAAACAGAAAAAAACCTCTGTTTTCACACTTTTTAAAAGGATAACATACCGGCAATAAATTAACAGGTAACATGTAGGTAATTTTCACGTAAAATATAACTGCTCTTCCATTTTTTTAAATTAAGTTGCAATTTTCAGGTAATTAAACTATGTAGTTTATGTTGCGGCTATTTACTAATGTTTAATCTTTTAACTCACTCAAAAATCTAACGTGTTAGTCTATTTATGTCGCCTATTCGTTTTACAGCATCCGTTCACCCACAATAAGTTTATAACAATGGCAATACCTTTACCTTCTCCAAATTAATTGATAACCTGACTTGTTAGATAATTTATGTGGCCTGAACTGCTTTATTTGTCAAAAATTCTTTAAGATTCACCTTCTTTAATTTCAGTAATGTTTCCTTGCAGGACTTATTTTTTGAACCGAATATCTTACCTTGGGTCACAGAAATTGCTGTAGTTCGCAAGATCGCATCCAGATGTGTGTACAATGGGGTATTGAAATGTAGGTTAGATTCTGGACTACAAGAGAGTATAGATTTTTTTTTGACGCGTTTTGACGGGCAGGACTTATGTTCTATAAAATAGGAAATTTCCGGGAAATTTTGACATTAAAAAAAAAAAAAAATTAAATAGTTCTACAGGTCGCAGAGTTTAATGCTTTAAACCACTTATAGATAATAAGATAAACTAATACACAAAACTTATTCTGTCAAAAAATCTTGAAAAACAAAAAAGTTATGAGCATTTCAACTTCAAAAGTTTACTCAGAAATTCAAAACTATAACCAAATACTGAGAAAGTCCATTTTGGACAACCCTATTCTCAATGAAATAGTTGAAATAGGGTTGAAATTTTTTGGTTCCCGAGGTTCACTAGTATTAACTTTCACATGAATAAAAAAATTTCAAAATCGGAGAACATAAAAAAAAATAGTTTTGGCCGCCTTCTCAAAATATGAACCAGTGTGCGGTGGTCACGTTGTCCCAGAATGTAAAAAAAAATCTTGGGCCCAAGTGGCCACCAGTGGGCATTCTCTTATTTTATATTTTCATGTTTTTATCTTTTTGATTTTTTATATATTTTTTTGTTTTACAGATTTAATTTAATTTAAGAGTCTAGAAAACATTCAAAATCAATTTTTTTTTGTAATGCTCTACAAGCAGAATAATATGTATATCTTACTTTTTAAGTCCTAAAATGAATTTTTGGAATAAATGTATTCAATTGGAATTGTTTTAGTTAAGAAAATCTATCTATAAATCCATCTATCTATGAAGTTTTCTTACCTAAATTTAACTCACTATTTTCAAGGCATTGGCAGACCAAATTACAAAGTCCCAGCCAAATAGGTTTACATCCTGGGACCGAACTAATTTTATTCCAATGGAAAATGTATGTTGAACGTTTCCACTGGTGATCACAATGTCGGGAAGTGACACACAACGTGTGACCACGGGTAGACACGATGTCACATAAAGTAAATCCACCAATGACCACGGGTAATCACTTTGTCCCAAATCGTCAAAATACAAATGTCCACCGGTGGTGCACGTGGGGCTCTAAGTGTTAATAGTCTTTTGTGGAATAAGTTTCCACTATTTTATAAGCTCAATTTTAATTAGCCACAGCTTTTTTTTTAGAAAAAAAGGTTTTGACATTTTTATCTGTTTGTAGTTTAACGAATTTGTATCTCCATAAAGTCCCAAAAAAAAAAAATTAAATTAATCTCAAAAAAAAAAAAAAAACCTTGTAGCTGGAAAAAGGACGGCTTTTCCGATAGGCTTTAGTTCGAGAAGCCAGTGTTTGTTTTACCAAGAAGAAGAAGATCCTTGCTTCCTGCCGAAGACCCATACATGCTATCTATTGCGTGATTTTTAGAACCATAACTACAATGAAATGTAGTATATTGGGGCTTATTGCATTGTAGGAATTTGGGCTTTACTTCATATGAAATAAGTCCCCGAAAATTGGGGTGTTATTTCATTTTTGCTTGGGGTGCTATTTTATATCGCTGGGGGATTATTTCATATTTAAAATTGGGATTTTATTTTATTTTGTTTATGGGGGCTTATTTCGTGCGCAATAACTTCATGGAACGGAATTTATAAATCCAAAGTAACGCATTTTTATTGTTTAATTTTTTTATAAAGTCACTAAACTTTAATACAATAATTTTTATTAAATTTTTACAATTATTTAATTTATATAGAAATTCCTTAAGAAAATGTTTGTGAACTCCTAAATGATCACTTTTCAAATTGTGTACATATTTTCTTGTATTATCAATAAAACATTTTATAAGAAAGTAGAAATAATGTTTGAGTTGTTTTTGACACGAAACTGGTCTTAAGGTTATCAAAAGTACTCGAAGACTTAGTTTAAAAATTTATTTGTGCGTGCAAGAGTGCGTGTGTTTTTAAAAATAAAGCTAACAACTTAAGTAACCAACACAATAAAAAGTAGGGCAGGATGAGACTAAACAGCAACAATAGAAAAATGCATAATTTTTCAAAGTCAATAGAGCAACAGTACGGCACAGTTGAATGATTTGGTTTCCATTATTTTTATATTTTCTATTTGTTTTGTTTTTCTTTTCGTTTGCATTGGACATAAAGCATGTTGCAACAGTTGTTTTCACGTTCAATTCCAAGGCAAAAGAATATGGTTTGTTTTATCTTAAGGGCTTAGAGGATAACCTTGAAAGCTTCCTCTCTTTCTCTCTCTCTCTCACTGTATATTGTGTTAGCAAAAGCTTTTTAAATATTCGAATTTAAAGAAAAGCAAGAAATGTTAGTCCTTTTTTAAAGGCAAGCACATGGTAAAATATGATTAGTTTTGTTTTAACAGACTTGGCGTAAGGACGAAAATTTGGATAAACTTTGAAAGAATATGAAAAAACCTAATAAAAATAATTTAATGGATATTTTATAATAAAAAACAATAAACATAATAATAAAAATCATTAACTGTAAATTTAAAAAAATATATATATATAAATATCAATAAATAATCAAAGAAAACCTAAAATCCTTTAAAATATTTATTAAACAAAAATAAAAGTTATTTTAGAGTGCTTTGTTAAAAAAAAAAATCCAATCTCTCAACTGTCATTGTGTAATTTGTATAAATTTAAGGAAACAATAATTATTTGCATATTGTAAGAAGTTCCATTTAAAAATGTTTGTGTATTTTGAAAAAAAAAACCATAAAAAAAGGAATAAATTTTAAATAATAACGACAAATATTTTATATCACTCTTATAGTTACAAAGTCATTTTCATTAAAAACTCCATATGAATTTAGGCATCAAAATATTTTAAACAATATTAAGCCTATTTATAAATAAATTTATCAAATTGACAAACAAAATCGAAAATTTATACTGAAATCTTAAAAAAATATTTTCAAATCTTCGAATGAAAAAATTGTTATTATCAATGTTTTTCAATGCCCAAAGGTAAGTGTTAAATAAACAATTTGTTTTCATTAAGCTTATCCAAATCGTGCCAATATTTATTTAGTATGGAAAAAAATGCTGCTGGTTTTTTCTCATTTATATTCTGATCAAGGTGGATTTATATAATTTTTGAACAAAAGAGACTCTTTGACCCTGCAATCGTTTGAAGTTGTTGGTTTATATATCAAGGCTTTTATTTTATTTTAGCTGGTGTTTAAATGCAAATAATTCTAAAATCAATACAGGACGTTATCAGAATAATTTAAAGAATATTTTAGAAAAATATTGCTTGCTGATTATTGTTTGTTTTGTTTAATTTTGTTTGACACTGTCACACACACATAATAAGGGTGTCGCACTGTGACACCCTTATTATTAAAAAAAAACTTTGTTTTAAAAAGGTTTTTTTTTTAAGTCCGAGTTGTCACACTGCACACACATTTTGACATTTATGAGCTGTACTCTCTTCACGCTTGGACAAGGCTACCAAATTGTTAAAATAGCTCTATGAGATAAGTTCCCACGATTATATAGTAACAATTGTAATATAAAACCTTTATCTTCATAAGCAAATAAATTTATTTACATATAGTTCGAAAATTTTCAATTTAAACTAGTCATATCCGGTTTTTCGCGGTTCAACAATGCAATAACCACTAATATTAGGGCAAAGAAAATTGTATAACTTTTTTACTAATAGATGTACCATAATACAACTTCTTCAATATAATAAGGTTAAAAAAATATCCTACTACGAAACTAGAAAAATGTTGATTTTAATTGGTCATTTCCGGTTTTTATTTTAAGGTCAATCGTTTTTTTTTTTATAAGAATCAGTTTTTTCTTGTTTAATTAGTTTTTAGTACGAAAATTTTTTTTTACAAAAACATTTTTTTTGAAAACGGCAACACATAATAAACATCATAGAAAAAAACAATATGTTTTGCCAAATATAAAGGAATTCCAACAAAATCTTTTTATCGGGTTGACAGCTTCACAAATAATTCCCCAAATATTACTCCCAAAAATAGTTTTTAATGCCATAACTTCCTTATAAAAGTTGGCCTCGACATAAAAATTGGCGACAATAACTTCTACAATAGCTTCTATGTCATGACAAAATTAACCATAGCTCCTATATGAGCCCCCTTCTTACAATCACTCAAGGACAATTATATCTCATATTGATGAATATATCTAATTAATATTCCGCACAAAGGAGTTTTACTTGAATATTTATCTCTTAACATAATTTTGTTCTGACGGGTCCATGATTGTCCATGGGCCCTTAACAGTGTACCCTTGAGAAAACTTGTCTGTATATACTGTGGTGTAGGGTTGACCGACTATAATTTCTTACTTGTTTTATTGAATAAGAGCCCTGCGGAAAATTTGTGTCAATTGTCCTTAAAGCACTTATCCCGTGACCAGTTAACCAAATTGTATAATTAATAGGAACGAATTATGATAGGTGAAAACTTAACTGGTGATAAAATGTTTAGAATGAAGGTGGTCCAGAGGAAAGGTATTTGGCACAAACTGACTGGATTTTGCGCGGGTAGTTGCTTATTCTCTCTAGTTGTATTACTTTATGTGAAGGGTATCTATCATATTGACATGGTTCATTTGTGATAATATCTGCGACAGGCATTATTTTAACCGAATTGGATGTGTCTGTTAAGGTTATTTCAGTGACCTGTTACAAAGTGTCAAAAAGGTGAAAATTAACCCCTCGTAGGACATCGCCATGTTAAAGTGACTTGTCACGTGACAAGTTTAGTGTTAGGTCCCTTTCCCCTAGGGAAGGTGTTATACATTTTTAATATGTATGCTTTTTTATTTTACAGCCAATATTTGGTACAATGTATGACAATTTGGTGCAATTTTGCAATTTTGACGGTACAATTTAAAAATAGTCAAATTCCAACAGTGTTGTCAATTGGCTCACAAGGTCGAGCATCCTAAAATCATATGTTCTTATCTATTTTATAGAGAAACTGAGAGCCATTATTATTAAATGTAGGTTTACAGAGAGCAGTGGAGTTTTAAACTTAAAAATTTAAATATTGTTAAGCCTCTTTGTTCTACAACCTGTATTATCCGTATTTATCATTCAACAAACACAAGCTTGTTTTATATTCCAATCATATCATGTATTCTAATCAAAGGAAGGCGTGAAGTTTCATGCAAGTATTATTTGAAAATATGCTCATAAAACAGGCTTTAAAAATGTTAAAATATGCTTAAAAAATTAATACAATAATCAACTATTATTTAAAGAAGAACTGACTGTATGTGTATTTTTAAACCCTCTACCACAATCATTGGTGAATAAGGGCACTAAGTTTGTCATTCTGTGTGAAACTTTTTTTAATTTACATCTAAGACCCCATATAGCATATATATTCTGGCTCCTTGTGTAATTCTAAGTCGATTTAGACATAACCGTCTGTTGAAAATGCACTCACAAGCAAGTAGGATCAGAGCTATGAATCAAAATGTGGAACCGCCACCATTAAAAATTGATAATTTTGTTACAAAAACTAACATAAATGGTGTTATAATTAGGGAAGTAACGATACGCATATTTACCGATACGATACCGATACCAATACTCAAGAAGAAATATCGCCCCTAGCGATACCGATACGAATATAATATTTGAATTTAAGGTAAACTTAATAAAACTCCTGTACGGTAATTCCTTTATTATACAAAATGATTATTAATATTTGAAATTAATTAATTTTTAAACAAAAAACAAAAGATCATGAGTATTCAAAATTAATATTAATACGATTTTTGTTTAAAAAACAAAGTATTCTCAACCTTTGCGGAGATAATTTCGCGACTCCTTTTGAAGCAGACCTGCAGTGAAAAATTGTATATCAGATGTGACTGAACTCATTTGACAACTTAGGTATTTCTGCGGCATGGTCTTAAATTTTTGGTATATCATTTAATTGCGCCAGTAAACAAGCGGATCTGCGTATCTAGAAAAATTAGAAAATATAAAGCATATCTAGGCTTCTTCTTTAGCTGAGCCGCAGCGTAGCATGAACAGATGATCATCGTTTTCCAAGTTCTCTTTTAAGATTTTCACAAATGATCCAAAGGTCAGTTTTTGTAGACTTATCAGAATTCTTACGAGGTGTAGGGGTTACACTTTCGGAATGTAGAGTCATGTCGAGTAGCTCAATAAGACGTTTTTTCAATCTATTGTCTTTAAAATATTCTAGCTTTGTATCGAAGTACAAAGTTGTAGATAAACAATTGATTTCATTATTCTCTAAACACTCAAATCTTTCATTCAGATCTAATCCAATTTTCGCGACTCTTAATTATTCTGAATCTCAGTTTATTCATTTATCGTATTTTCTAATATTGTTCGAAGAATGTTAAATAGCGATATAGCAATGGCTTTGCTTATGGATTTTTTGGTCTCTTCGAAGTAAGCCAAAAGTTGCAGCAAAGTAATTTTTATTTTCACAAAAATCAATAAAATTTAGCAGAAAATTCTGCTGCAGGTCCAAACCAAGCGTTCAATGCCTTTATGCATTAGTCGAAAACGTCGTAGTGCAAAATTGTATTAACAAGTTGCACAGCAAATGCGTAAAAACGTATGGAAACCATGAAATGGGATTACTTTCTACTTAAGCATGTGTTTCTAAAAAAGGTCAAACAAGATAAGACCTCCAGCTTAAGAATTAAAAGATTTAATTTATTATTATGTTTGATTTTTTGCTCTTAGATATTATGCAGAAAAAATCATTGAAAATTAAATTGCTGGTTCAAAAAAAAAAAAAAAAATACTATAAAAATATATCGGCGTATCGACAGTAAAATATCGCCGATACCGATATATCGGCAAACGTGAAATAACGCCGATATATCGGTATCGGTATTCGTTACATTCCTAGTTATAATGCCCGGATTGATATAAGATGTTGCACGAAATTGTTATATATGATTGGAAACATGTTGTAAAATTTCGTATAGATCGTTCCATAATTTACCCCAGGCCCCATATAAACGGAACTCTCGGAAAACAGCTTAGTACGCCTAAAATGGTAAAAAATTATGCTACTGTAATAAAATTTCGTACGCCACAGTTCTAAAGGACGATAAATCGTACAGTTAAATTTCGTAAAGTTCGGTCCATAATTTACCATAAGTGCCATATAAACCCTACTCTCAGAAAACAGTTTAGTACCAATAATGCTTTTGTAGCTTTAAATGGCCGGAAATCAGAATATGCAATTTTTAATAATCGGTCTATAATTTTCAATATTTAGCAGCCCACTGAAACCCACCGTAATACGCCATAATAAATTTATTTCACTACTTCAAAATTCGTTCTAGTTTAGGTTTTTTAATACCACTCTACATAATTACGGGGTGACTTGTCCACCATTTCCCACCTGAAAATCATTTTAGTTCGGCTGAAACTTCAAGTTTCTGAAAAGAAAAGCTTTAAACTTTCTGACTGTCGGTCAATAATTTGATATAGATCCAAAACGCAACCAATTTAATCCTGACGTCCGTTTTTATAAAGGTTAAATAGCAATATATAGATATCATATATAGCCCACACCTGAAATATTCAAACTATCGGTGGAGGGTATCAAAGATTCGGCACAGTCAAATATAGCACTCTAAATTGTTTTTTTTTTTTTAATTTAGCATACATTTTAAGAGAATTAAAGTTATTTTTACTTACAATAACCATATTTTTCAATAGTTTTTATTGGCTGTTCTAAAAACTAAAAACTATATGGGTACAGCGAATTCTTATTTATCTATTAAGATACTTTTAACAACAACATATACATATATATAATTGAAAAAAAAAGGTTCTGTTAAGAATTCGTCCTATTACAAAAATGCTACAGAATATCAATTAAGACACCAATTTAAAGATTTTTGTCAAACAGAAAAACATCTTGCGAAATCATTACAAATAACACAGCAGATAGACATCGAACGGTGATTTTGCACATCGGAAATGCTACTTAAAACATTAAAATAACAGCAATTTAAAAATTTATTAAAGTCATTTATTGCCTCCAATTTTTTTTTAAATAATATATTCAATTTTTGTTTGAGTGCTACAATTGTTTGATTTTGTTAACATCAAAAATCATTTGAATAAAAACAAAATATATGCTTCTTCAGCACATTCTAATATAATATCCAAAGATGCACATTTAATTCAAATTGACACCTTCGAGGAAAAACATGCACTTCCATGAAATTCCACGCACTACACATAAGAATAATTCGATGATCCCTTTTTTTTTTTACTTACTCATGTTTCTATAACATACAAATCCATACATACACAGAAAAAAATAGCAAAAGTTATTAAGTAATAAAATTAAATTTGTTATATCATTATAATTTTTTAAAAAATTTGTTTAATTAACATATTTGTAAATTGTCATATTAACAATTTGGCGCATATGTAGAAAATTAATATGTATGTATTTCATAGAAAAAATTGTTGTGTATCAAAAAGTTAAAATAAAAAAAAAATGTAATTTCAATTAAAAATCCTTAAAAGAATAAAAGATGTGATGATTGTTCTGAAATTTAATAAATTTATACGATAAGTAAAGTTATTATTTAATGCTACGTAAAGAAATTTTAACGGGTCCGTTATAAATTCCACTTTTTTAAATAATACTGTTAATTTTGTCAAGATTTCGTTTTGTGTTGATGTGAGAACCTCATAGTGCAATCCAGACTTATATTTGGTGCTTAAATAAGTAAAAATTGTTATTGGGATGTGATTTTCAATAAATTTTGCTAAAATAAATTAAATTCAAAATTTTTTATTTTTCGAATTTATTCTATGAGCTAAATTTCAGTTATGTATTTTATAAAGCTATTTGTAATAGTCCTATTCCTTAAATATTTAGAAATGACTTTATACTCTACCAGACTATTATATTGAAATAATTCTCAGATTCTAAAATAAATTAATAAAAACAACTTTTAAATGCATTTTTTATTTCAATTTAGTTAGCAACAAAATAATTTGTTAATATGACAATTTCGTAATAAAAATTCATATTTAATTGTTAACAAATATTTTATTCAATATGACATTGAATATGAATTCATTGTTATAAACATTTGTTAAATTTTAACAATTTTTATTTTCTTCATTAAAATAATTTAATGAAAATTAAATTCGATTAACTTAAACCTGATTAAAATATCAAAATTTGGATTAAAAACCATTAACAGTTCAATAAAATAACCACAATACTAATTATTAATAGCAAAATATTTTTTTGTATTTACAAATTCAGTTGTTGGTGACTTTTAAATTAAAAAAGTTATTGGTTTTGACGAATATGGTATTCAATATGACAATTGATTTGTGGTAATTTTTTTCTGTGTATATGGAACGTACTAACTTATAATACCTTTGTAGAATGAAGACTATAATAATTATGTAATTTTAAGTACCTACTATACTATATCTATTCTATATCTAACCGTGTTTTTTGACTACCCGATTTTAGCATAATCTAGGTTTAACTGTATTTTTGCTTTAAAGAATTCCATTGAAACATATTTTCCGTGATATCAGTTTGATTTGCAACTAAATAAAAAAAAGAGAAAACATAAATAAAAAAACATTAAAAATTCAATAAAAGGAAAAAAACTTATATCAAATTACCCATATTCATAAGCAAACAATTAAAACTTAAGGAACATTTCTTTAAAAAAGTATTTTAATATATTAGATTTTAATATATGATTGAAATACAGCTCAAACTAAGACATTCAAAACTTTATACAAAATGCTATTAACAAGAAGTAAGAAAAATTCCTATATATTCTTTTGCATACCCAGCGAGCATTTTATAAAAAAAATAAATTTTAATAATTATCTAGGATCTAATTTCCTAATTATTTTGCCAAAAAAATTGTATGATACGTACGCCTCTACCTAAAGTGTTGGTTATTACACGTTATTCTAGAAATTTTCGAGTCGTATTTCCGATCGTTTATAATTATATTTATCATTCCGTGTACTACGCCAAGATATATAAGTAAAGCTCATAAGCTTTATATTTACACAGTTTTGGCCCTTGAGTGAAATAACGTCGCTCACTTCCAAACGACACAACAAAAAAAAAAACAAAAACAAGAATTCAAATTCAGCACGGTGGGCTCAGTAGTGGAAGAGTTGCATACCCAACCAATATCCCATAAATATTTCCATTAACATATATTCTGTTAAGACATTATTATAATTATGTTATTATTGCTAGGAATTAATATGAATTACTTTCTCTGACGGATAATGAATCGTTATTCCAGAAATATAATTTGTGACTTGCTCACTTAAGTAAGTGATTAGTCACAATTACCTTAGTTTTATCGGAACAAAATACTAAAATTATCATAAAATCGATAGCTATATATAGTAATTGTCATGAAATAAGGTATACGTTTATTTTTTTATGAATGGAAATTATATAGGGCTATCCATTTAATGATTTCAAAACCGGTGGTTTTTAAACCAGTCTGGTAACGCTGCCAGCTCTTAAATATCTGTGATCTAAGTAGTCATTTATCAAGTAAAAGGTTTTCACTTACGAATATGGTTCGGTTAACAAACGAAAAACGCGTAAAAATAGTAAACACGTACTACAAAAGTGATGGCCAAACGTGACCAATTTTCGAGCACTACGGAGTGGTTATGGTCGCCATGGTCCAGCTACTGTGCAAAGAATTCGCAAAATTATAAGGAGATTTGAAGAGACTGGAAGCGTTACAGATGTGGCCAGGTCTGTGAATATCAAAATATTCGCTGTGCTGATAATATAGATTCTCTTAGTGGAAGTATGTCGGATAATTCAAATTTGTCGATTCTATGGCGTTCTCACTATGGACGTATGGTAGCTCACTTGTTTGTGGCCTGCAATTGATGAGCATGAACTAGATGATCTGTGGTTTCATCATGACGATGTCACGAGTCACATTACAAGACCGATTTTGGCTTAATTGCATGGACATTTTCAAGAACGCTTAATTTCACGTTTTGGCGACGTAAATTTTTTGTAAGCTACATCAAAGGCCGTGTCTACGCGGGTAGTCACATAAAGTCGGCGAATTTTTAAATAACTTAAAAAGAACAAAATTGCAAAAAATTATCAAATTGTTCATGAAATTTCAATTTTTGTCCACTATAACTCAGTCATTTCTTGACCAATTTTTACAAACGACCTTTTACAACTACAATTCGAGTTGGAAAAAAACAGCCAATTGTAGGGGAATGTAATGTTGTTACAAGTAAGACCTGAGTGTCTAAAATTCATATTCACTTTATAGTCTTATTTGTATAATATTATTAGCTTTTCCAAAGTATTTGGAAAATTTTCCTGTAGAGCTGGCCTAAACAATCAGCGAAATGCGCATAGAAACCAGCTTTCCCACTACAATAAATTTTAGTGTTTTTATCAGAAATAAAAATTGGGAATGTAGCGCGTCATTAATAAATAAATTAATAATAAATTTTGTATTCCCGAAAATAACTTTTGACCCATGGTTATTGTATTATCTTTCATTAAAAAAAACGAATGAATAATCCGTTAAATATTTTTGAAGATATTTGCATTTAAGTGTCATCATCTTTTTTAAAAACATATAAAACGGTTATTTTGGAATAGCTCGAAAACTATTCTACTTATGACCATTCTGATATTCTCATTCAGCGACAATTAAACATAAAGACAAGGTGTCAGATACATTTAGTAAAAAAACTGCCACGTAATGTAGTCGTAACAATTATTAATATTTTTGTCTAAATTTAAAAAATATGAAGTAGATTTGATCCAATATAATTTTTTTTTTTTTTTTTTTTTTTTTTTTTGACTAAAAATCAGTTATGTAATGTTATAAGACAACATTTTTAAAGTTATAATAAAGTCCACTTCCGAAAAATTTTTCGGCATGGCAGAATATTGAGTTCTTACTTGTTTTTAACTCGTTTTGCGACTACCTGAGCATTTTGTTATGTTAACAAGTAAGACAGTATAGTCAAGCCCAACATGCTCGACCATTTGATATCTTATACCGCAGTATAGACAGAAATGTTTTCGAGAGCTTATCTTCTATGAGACCCATGAGCAATCAGTGGCAAAATAAAATTATGTTTTGAGGTTCATACAGGGCTTCTTTGTGCTGAACATTACCTAGACATCTACATCTATATTATAATTATTATTATTATTATTATTTTTTTTTTGTGTCTTATGGCGATTTAAGAAAGGAGTTTGATATCGGAACTATTATTACTTCTGGACTTCCTAACAAAAAAATTTTTCTTGACATAGTTGCTTTTACCAAAGCTAACGTAGCAAAATGTTTTATCAATACCAACAATAAGAAGGAAATATTTAAAGTTATTTTTGGGAGTGGTATTTGTAAGGAATCCATGGACCGATTTTAATAAAATTTGATAAAATCATTTTGGTTGCAATACAATTCTTTCTGTCATATTTAATGTTTAGGCTATGAAAATAAGAAGGTTTTTTGATACAAATACTCTATTCCGGAAAGATGTTTGTATGGCTGCTATGTTAAATTAAGGACCTATTCCCACAACTTTTAGTAGGCCTCGTCGTCCTTAGGACAATTAAAACGTTTGTACCAATTTTTTTAAGATATATTTTTTGAATTGCTCCTTGCGAACATGGTTTGCATGGACAGACAACCATTAAGCCACCCGGGCAGATGTACATCGTTAGATCGATGCTAAAAATATTTTGAGTCGATCGATGAAGTAAATAGTGAGGCTATAACCAATATTTTTATGTGTAACACACATTATTTCAAAGGCATAATACCGTATCTACTATTGTGTTGAGGGTATAAACAGTCACATTACAAATTCCTACAAGATTGATTTGCGACCTTTGTATATTTTATTTAAATATTTCTAAAAGTTCATTTTTCAAAAATTACTCTGAGAAGACTCAGTTCAGTTATTTTAAAAAAAAACTTAATTCTGAATGTTTGCTGGATTCGCACGAATTTAATTTAGCCAATGTATTATTTTTCCAGTTTTACTTTAATGGTTATTGCCTAAAAAAAACGACAAACATGTTTATTTGTCCTTTTTCTCCGACAAAGCAATTTTTAAAAAAGAATTTTTATGTTAAAATATATATATTTATTTTATGTACTAAATGTCGGGATGATTGTTTGTTTTCGTTAACAAATATGTATGTATTGGTAAAAACAAGGGTTTGCAAGTCAATGATAATCGTTATCGAATCGCACATAAAGTCAAAACTATTTGAATTCTTAGTTTCAAGAAATTCATATGTATAATTATAAATATTATTTATGTGATTGTGATTGGTTTGGAAAATAAATCAGTTTTAAAGTATTTATTCCTAAATGCACTTATTTCTTATGAGGACTACTTATCTTTGATAGAATAAAAACTTTAAATCGATTAAATCTCAAGTTTTTTTTTATCTTTAAATATTGATTATACATTTGGAAGATTCTCCTCGAATTTATTTAAATAAATAAACCAAAAAATTTAACTGTAATAACCCTATAGTGTTTTTAGGTTTGTGCTTTATCATGTCGACATTATTCTTAATGATATTAATTAAGAAATTAAAGAGTAATAGTGTTTTCTTTTCTCCAAAAATTATGACTTATTATGCTAAGAACAAAACTGTGACGACAACGAATTTTTGTCCGCGAATATTCGTCGCCAAAAATAAAACGTGTTGATGTATAGGAAAATACACACAATCATATCGTCGGCCGAAATTCGTCATACGCCTCGACTTTGCAATATCTATATTTAAATACACATTGGTTCCTGTTGATCCTATAAGGAGCATAGGACCTCACCGAGGTTTCGATAATCATTTAATTTAGGATGAGTAGCTGATTAGGCTGGGGCTATCAGCAACCCCCAAGAAAGGCTCGTATGGTTAAACGGTTAAACTTCCTGATACGTATCGGTGGTAGCATGCCATTCAGGTTACTCAGCACGAAATTGGATGATTGGTTATTTGGTGGCGAAAAGGGCACGCCACGACGATACAAGGATCATTGGCAACTTGGGATTTAGTGGGAACTAGAAAGACCCTCCAAGACTCTTCCATTGTATCCGCTGATTGTCCGCGGCTGCTTTAAAGTAGTTATCATTATCCGCAACCTCTGACGCGTCCCGTAGCACTCAGCTAATTGTGGGAAGCATCACAATTAGAAGAGAAAATATTCAATATCATTAAATGACTTTGCAATTGGTATATTAATATTTCATACGCCGGCGAACGACGTTAAAATTTGGTTTAGTTGTTAAGTATTTTAGTAAATGAAGTAACTTATAACTTAAGTAGTTGTTTTATTTTTGATTTATACCGTTATAAAAAAATTTAGTTGTGATATTGTTAATGTTTTATTTTTTAAGTATTAGTTTTCACACACTTTCCTAATTATAAAAGCTGTTAATTATTCGTCGTTATTGTGCTTCATACGACGAATTTACTCAGCGAAGTTTTACTGAAAAATTCGTCGTGTTGGGCGAAATAGGTCGTTCGTCCCAGTTGTGTTCCTAGCATTATTTTTAGGCGCTGTGAAATGTGGCCCCAGGAAATATGACCCAAAAAAAGAAAAAAATTAAATTGACCACAAATTTATGACATACAACTTTTTCATAATGCAATATGACCAAACTTTTTTTTAATGAAATGACAACCCAAAAGATAGAAAATATAGCCCTAAAAATAAAATGAAATTTGACCCTTATTTATTATTAATTATGGGTTGGGTTCATATGCCCGAAACTTGAAAATCCAGAATTCCAAAACTTTCAATTTTAATATCCCGAATAATTTTACATTTTTAGTTTTAAAAATTGCATGACAGGTAGCATGGTTGGGGCTTCGGCGCAAGGATTTTCTGCTCGATGGTAAATCAATTCGTGATTTTGATAACATCAAAATTAAAATATTTTTAAGATGACGTAAAGCATTTTACGATATAAGAAAAAAAATTGTCTTTTATCAAAAAGTAGTTAAAATTTGAATTTGAAATAAAAAAATAGTTTTCTTCAGGAATATTATTTTATATTTTAATGGAAATTTCTTCTTCTTTAACAGTTCTGCAAAAGTTGCTTCTAATTTGAATTTTGATAAAATATTACAAATTTGTTAAAACGAAAAATCAAACCAAATATTTGCATTTAATTTTTTTTCCAATTTGTCTTATATATTAGTAAATAAAAAATAGTTCCAAGGCAAAAATGGCGATTTTATGCAGGGTAATTTTTCATACCTTGATATTGGGGGTAATTTTTAATTTCACTTCAAATGCGAAAATACCACAACGTTAAAATTCAAAAAAAACCCAAACAAATTTTCCCATATTTGCATGTTGTTGTGTTTCATGTCAAGTCTTAAACCAACAAATTTAAAACTTTTACATGTCATGTTCTACTCTGACATTCCGAAGAGACTTAAATTAAGATAATTAATGTTATAGAATTCAAAATGCAGTTAACTTAAATCTTTCAAGATTACCAGGTCAGTTATTTCGAAAATTATCGCCTTTTCCCTGATTTTAAAGGCCTTCGGTACTCGAAGTATAAAGTTTTTTTAATGAATATTTTTATCAACGTTTCAAAGAAGGTCGTTTTAAAGATTTGTTCGATTTTAATTTCACTCAAATATACATTTGTTTGCTAATTCTGAAGAATTTAATTAATACAGGGTATCAGTCGGGAAGGTATACTAATTTGTTTTGTCGCCGTTTTGGCAAACATTATTCTTGCCAGTTCATATTTGGCAGTCGTGAAGTAGACACGTGGAAAATTTATTATGGAAAAATATTCGATAAACCAACGCGTTTTAATCGTTAAAACATTTTATCAAAATTAATCATCGACTACGCATACAGCCAGGATAACAATGGATTTACTGCGAGATCTCTTTCCGCAACAAGTTATTTCAAGAAATTGTGATGTTGATTGGCCTCCACGGTGCGGGGATATCTGAAAAGCAAGGTTTATGCAAACAAACCAGAAACGCTTGAGCAACTCAAACAAAACATTCGTGATTAAATTAATGAAATACCGCGTGAAATGTGTGCGAATGTAATGAAAAATGTTAAAATAAAAAAATTAAATATAAATAAAATAAAAAAATAAAATAAATAAATAGTAAAAAAATAAAACATTTATCAATATAAGATCCATTCTCTTTCATGTAATCAAAAATTATAAACAAGCAAACTTTCCCGGCGGGCACCCTGTGCAAATATTTATGCAAAACATTTCAAATTTAAATGCAAAATCATAAATGCGATTAACAAATTTATTTTTAATATAATCGCGACTAAACGATTAAATGAAAACCCTAGCAAACTCAAACCATTACATTATTCGTGGGAAAAAGTGTATGGCTGTTTGTAAGCAAAAAAACACATTTAAATGTTTGTAAAGGATAATGAGCACAAACACTCTATACTCATACACTTATGCATTCTTGTTAACATTTTTCTTCGTAGCAAAGCAAATTTATTTTTTGCAATTTAACATGTAACTTAATGTGAATATTTGTATTGACATATCCCTTGAAGTTAAAATTAACAGCTTAAGGTATGCTCACATTTACCAAATATTTGACGAAAAAATTCCGCACAAAGCGTTTCCACTAAGTCCCAATTTATTGTCGATTATTGTCTTTTCTTCTTTGAAGAAGACCGACTTTTTAGTACTTTTATGTCAGTTTTAGTACTTTTTTCTTTTTATGCTTAATTGTAAAGAAATCATGGGTGACTTTTTATTAAAATATTGACAACATATTCTACATACACTTTACACAACAATATATTTAGTCAATTCACAAGGTATCCTAACATGTCATATTGTCAAAATGTCCTAATATTTCACAATGGTTTAAAAATATTGTTGTTGGTTTGTTAACAAAAAGGGTCTTAAATAAATAGAACGTTGCTTGCTGTGTTTATTGTGCTGTCGTAATTAATCAGAAAAGTCCAGCGCTGAGCGGCTGAGCCGTACAACAATATTTTTAAACCATTGTGAAATATTAGGACATTTTGACAATATGACATGTTAGGATAACTTGTGAATTGACTAATTGTTATTTTTCGTTCATGTTTTTGATTGGAAAAATATTGACATTCTTCAAGCACCAATGTCACTTTGAATGCGTTTAAACTACTGGCTTCGATACAGTATAACATAGTATGTATTTACTTTTTTACTCACCAATCGTTAACAACATATTTTGGACACCATTAGAAAATATGTTATAAACTTTTTGTTTGGGAATTAAGAACGAAAATAAAAATATGCTTTGAAACTTTGCAAAAATTGGGTAAAAATTAATACATTTCTAGCAAGTTTATGTACATACATAGACACAGCAAAAAAACAAATGTCAAATTAACAAGGTGCAATGTTGATTGAAAATCAAAGTAAATTTCTTCAAAAGAACGGACTTTATTTAAAACTATCATTAATTCATATTAATTTTAAACGAATAAATTTAAAAAAACATTTTTCACTATTGAATCCATAAAATCCTGTTTTACGTGTTTTGTGTGGAAACGACAACAATACTACAAGAAGCAAAACATAAATTCTTTGTTTTCATACTTTAAAAAATTTATAAAAAGAAGAAAAATTCAAGTATTTTATATACATCTAATTTTCGAAGTAGAATGATGACGAAAACATATTGGGCCTTGTTCACACGGTGAACAAAAAAAAGGTACCACAGTACCACCACTAGCACGTTTAACGCCCCCATCAACATCTGACGCAAGAAGGGCAGCCAACATTTTACGAGACTGAGGACAGTAGTCGATCGGCTTTTTTACGAACCCAAAAAATATTAATTTTATGTAAAAGCATACCTATATTGAATATTGCCTATTTAACACTCTTCAATAAAAAACATTTTTTATAACGTTTTAAACAAAAAAAAAATTAAAGTTGTTTTTTTTCCCCCACAAACCCGTGTAAACAGGCCTTTTTTGCTGATGTCTTTTAATTTTGAGTGCTTCTATAAAATTCTGGGAAAGCAACAAAGCAAAACATGTGCCACAGGAAAATAAATAAAAACATTCTTTGTTTCCCTCTCTAGTTCAGGGGGGAAGTGCTTACAATCATTCTAAGACGGAAACATATTTATCTCTGAAGCTTCTCACTGTTATTTCATACTCAAATTAAATTGATTTTACATTAAATTCACATTGTTCAACTTCAAATAACTTTCATTCAACGTAATACGTAGTATTATTTCAGTATAAGTGTCATTTTCGCAATTTTACTGGAATGTTAAATTTATATGAATTTAAGTTATTTTAAAAGAAATAAATGTTGTTCGCGAGTTATTGTAAAATCATGTTAAATTAGCATGCAAAATTACTCCCGAAAAAATTTAAAATCAGCCTCGTTTTAGACCATATTACATAAATTTTTTTATGAGTGTATGCACAGTCGCATTTACATATACTTTTATATTAAAATGTATAAATTTTTAGTTTGTTAACCAACATTTTATTTTTTTAAATTAAAATGAATTAATTTTTTATTTTTTTTAAATGTTTGTGTTTTTTTGAGTATATTTTTAAATAAATCATATGTTTTATAAAACGTACCAAAGTGCTGAATAAAGTACTCTTTTGTTTGGTGGTCAGTACCATCTTAATTTTCCATCACTGTTGTGTATACATATGTATATCTTGACACTACGAATGAATGAACAAAACGAATCGAAGAGTATACTCGCTTGTGAACCCCTATTAATTCCTCTCTCTCCCCTATCGCCTAAGGGAAGAATCGCACCGACAAAAATCATATAATGTAAATTTAAACTAATTTTGTTAAGCATTCACTTTCGTTTTAATTGTTTTAATGGATTGAGAAAAATTAATTTCTAAAATAAATATTTTTTAATAAGCTTTTAAATGCCTTTCGATCAAAAAAAAAAAACAGTTTGTAAAATCAAACAAATGTTTAATAAAAATACAAGTTACTTGTGGAGCTTCAAAAATTTGTTAAGTGTGACCATAGCTTTAGGAATTATTTGAACAAACATGAAAGTCATTGCTCCATCAAACATATTAAAATTGGCAAAATAAAAAAAATTATAAATATTATTTGCTTGAAAAATACTAAATAGCAAACTCTTAACATAAAATTTTTACATAATAACATTCGAAGTAAAATTCTTTAGTACAGGGTAGCGCACAAGTTACGTTATTTATTTAATAAGTAAACAAATATTTTTTACGTCTGTTTTTGCGAAAATATGATAGAAAGACTTAGCGAAGAAGAAATAACCACAAGTACTAAAATTTTATTTTTAGAAATGTGGCTAGAAAGGTACGACTTAGTGTTTTCACCTAAAGCCCATTTTCACTTTAATGGTCACATGAACCAACAACACTTTGAAATATGGGGCATCTAAAGCTCAACAAAAATTGTTAAACATCAAATGCTTCCACTGTAGAATGTGGTAGAACTTCACAAGTATACATATATCAACTTAAAAAGGAATAACAAGTTGCCATAAATTTAAATGACGTTCAATACAGGGTACTGATTGATTTTATGGCCAAAGGTAAAGATTTTACCAGACTGGTTCCAACAGGATGGAGCAGCATTTTACCCAGTTTGTCCAAGTATGGAATTTCTACATTTGAATAATTTTAACCGTGCACAAATAGAAATATAAAGTTGTATCTCGATTAGATGCTCTTTTAAAGAACTTCTCGATAATTTGAATAGTTTCCGAATTCTTTGAACAAACATTTAATAAATTGAAAAAAGAAAGATTTAATTCGGTTCCTTCCGTAATATAAAATTATTTGAATAGCATCTTGCTCGCTGGCACTCCATAATTTTCATTTTTTTCGGCTCTACACTTAATAATTTGAATTGTTTTTATGTGCTGTGTTTAATGAAAAAATAAAATGAAATATGTTTTTGTTTAAGCTTTTTTTCTGCATTGCATTCAATTTACTGAATTTTTTTAATGCGTTTGAAAACACAAGGATTGTGCTGTTCGCAGCGCTGTCAACTTTTTGTAGCCAAAACGCGCTATTTCCATTCTGAACACGTGCTAAATCACAGCGTTGACAAATATTTATAACCAAAACTCGCCATATTTAGCGCGCTAAGTTAAATTTGAAAATAAAATCGAAACATATCGCATCAGTTTCTCTAAAATGTATCAGTTTTTTGCAAGAAAGCGAGGTGTCACATCACCACTGTAAAAATCCTATATAATTCGTTTTTCCTCAGTCACCAAAAAAATACAGTTGTATCACTCTTTGTGATTTAACTGCCAACTTTTGATGTGTGAAAGAAAGAATTAGCTATAAGAGTACATATTAAAAAAAAAAGTATTGTGCCCCTACTGAAAGTTTATGCATTTTGACTCAACTAACTATAGAGAAACCAATGCAATATATAAGGAAATATATACATAACTATCTCCTTGGTCCCGGCGCTGTTCGGGATTTTCTAAATAAAAATAAAAAATTTAGCACTTGAGAATTTTGCTAATAACTTGATCCCAGCGCTTTTTATCAGGAAACTAATTTTTGTTTAAAAAATATATTTAGTGGATTTCAGTTAAATCGTACCAAAAATAAAAAAAAAATTTAATATCACGACAACAGCGATACCTATCGGGATTCAACTTAAGAGAAACCTACCTCTTGACGAAGATAATTATTGTCCAAGTTTGGTATTAATCGTTTCTGCAGTTCTTGAGTTTTGGGGGCACACACACGGCACAAACGTTTTTATATATGTAGATGAATCAAGGCGAACTTAAAACAAGGTGGACCTATCGCTACAGTAATAAAAAACAACATGCGATTCGCATGGTATCAATTTGTCAAGTATTCAGACCCAACTTTCAAGCTCTTTCAAAGACACACAATAAAATTACTAAAAGCGAAAATGAAAACATAAACCATTTGTGACACTTCGGGGTTGAAAGCCAAATTTTCCTTTGCACAGCTGGCCAATGATGCCACCAAGTATTAGTTTCGGCTTGATCATGAATAAAACAAAGTAAAAAACTGTTAAATTAAAGCGTAAAATGCGGCGAAAAAAGTGCATTAAATAGGCAGTACGGCGTCATAAAGTTCTTTGGAAACATATGTGTTTAGACAATAGTGTTTCGGCATGTTTGCACACAATGACTTGAATGAGTTGACATTTTATTTTTCAATTCACTTAATGATTTGTTTTTTGTTACGTGTTTTTATATTTTTTGCTTATTATATACATACATAAGTATAATAAAATCTCGCAATGCCTCCAGGGGCCGAGCACTTTGCGTTATTAACGAAACTCACAGCAAAACACATACATGGTTAAGAACTCAACTGTGTAGTTCTATGTGTCTCTCTTGTTGCCTATTTCACTAAATTTGAAACAAAAACAAATTTAAAAAGCCGTTATTTTGTTTAAAATGTATTCGTGTGAAATAAAGTGTTTTTCGACATAGTGAATTTTAAGTTATTTTCAGCCTTCCGTTTTTTATGTACACATTTAAGTATACGATATCCATAAACAAAAATTAATAACTTTCAAGAACACTTGGTAATTTTTATAGTCATACAACTCATTTTCTCTAAGCAACTTGTGCTGTGTATGTACCTGAGTTGGGTTTACTCACGCAGTGCATGTGAATGATTTGAATTGTGTGACGCACTGTGGCTGAAAATTGAATTTTACCGGCCAAAATTCAATTTTTTGTTATCGACGATTTAAAAAAATGTTAATGCTATTCCGTAGCAAATATATATGAACTAAGGTATCAAAAAAACTTGATACCTTTGCTGTTGGAAGCAAATATTTTATGTTGTTTTAGAAAAATTTTGTAAATTTGATCAGAACTGAATTATGATTTCTCGCAAACTGTTACCAATAATGGATTGAAATTTTTTTGTTATATTTGTGGGTTAGTGGTCTTTCAGAAAAAATTCGTTACATCACAGTATCTTATATACCTGATGTGTAATAAAATGTTTCCGCATGATCTATATTTTAGTCAAATCCTAACTTCAGAGGAATATTACTTGTTAGGGTCAAAAGGAGCTACAGAGATTTTAGTACCACCTGAAAGCTGAAAGTATGGTCTTTAACCCCATATAAAATTTTATAACTGTTTGGGGCTGTCTGTTAAACACTTTTTAAATTTGAGTGAAATTACTCGCAACATTTGTTTTTTTTTGCTCTTTTTATTTTACTGCAATAAAACACAATGGTTTACAAACGTTTAGTTTTAAAAAATAGTTCTGCCACTGAAAGAACACGCGCCGCCAGAGGGCCGGAAGAGTGACTTGTGGACCTCTAAAATTGGTAACTTTGGATATTCAAACTTTTAAAAAATTCGCCAAAAATATACCGTAGTTATGGATTGCAAAAAAATTAGACTTAAGCTGACCGACAAAAAAATATGCTTTAATGTTTAGGTTATCTCCTTTGCGTTTAGAGATATTCGGACAAAACGGATTTGCTAGGTTGATTTTAATATATTTATGTTTAATATCAAACTGTTATATTCACATAAAAAATTATTAATTTTCTCCAATCACGAAATTTATACCAAATTCATAATATCAAGCAAACAATTTGTTGATTTTGCACCTATTACCAAAATGATTATATTGATTACTAAAAATTTAAAAATTTTGAAAAAAATTTTTTCAATAAATGATATCTTTAATTTTAATTAAAAAAGTGATCAAAAATCTTTGCCATTTCAAGCAATGTGTTCATTTATTTCATTAAATATTGACAATTCCCAACAAAAATTCTAGATGTTTAAATTATTTTATTTTAAACGAAAAAAGTCAATTAAGATTTTTTGTTTTTTAATTAAAATTTTAAATGAAAATTTATTTGAAAACAACTAAACTGTTAATTAAATCAAAATTAAATTTTAAATTTTCTTTCAACTAAAAAAATAATTGATTCAATTATCACATTAATTAAATTTAAATGCTTTTTAAACCATTTTTTAATTGATAAAACACTTTTTTTTAATATAATATATTAAGCATTTATATGTTGTATTATTAAATGCTTATGCATTTTCCCTTAAGAATAGTGGGATATTAAAGGCAAATATATGTACATATATATAAAGGTAATACATATGAATGCTAATTTTTGCTGTCTCACCAAAAGATGGCCATGTTCTTTCGCTGATAAAAAAATGTTTTCCGCAGATATATATAAAAATGTTTATATTTTTCGAAAGAAAATGTTGTGGGTATGCTTGTAGAATCAATTTTTAGTCAATTTGAACAAATGTCAAAAAAAAAAAAAATTAAAATTTTTCAAACAAAAATATAAATTTATGTGATAAATTCTAATAATTAAACTCACGGATTATTATAAAATTAAAAGAGTAATGTTTTCTAATATGTCCCGAAAAATTATAGTAAATATCGAGTGGTAAATAGTGACAGTATTGCCATTTTTGTCAAAAACAATTATTTTATAAAAGCGTTTTCCGGGATTGGGAATTTGGGGTATTTCTTAATAAAAAATTGGGATGCTTTTTAGTCCACTGGTTAAAGATCATTTTTCCTTACATAAGTGCAAAATATCATTGTGATATCTCTATCCATGTCAGATTAAAATTTTTATTTCCATGTCACATTAAAATTATTATTTCTTTAGTGTAAATGAATGAAAGGGCTGGCAATATTAGTAAAAAAATAGTAATTTTAAGGTTTGACATTCTATAAATCTGGCTTTAATAAAGATATCATAATGAAATTGGGCAGATATGTAGATCAAAAAGTTCTTAAACAGTGTTTTTAAAAACATCCTATTTTTGAATAAAAAAAATACCATAATTCTCAATCTCAATCAACAAACCCTTGTCATACTTACTCGTGTATTTGATTTTACTACCAAGATAATTAAACTTTTACTTGCTGTAGATAAGTAAACACCAATTTCCTTGTGAACTACCTATGGAAAATAAATACTCATCTTAATCTAAATACCCAGCGCTTCATTTATTAAGTGTACCCTACAAAAGTTAAGCATATGTAACTCAACTCCCTCGTAAAAGAAAGTTTTTAACCCCCTCCTCTTTCTTTTACACATTTTCCTCTGGCTACAATTATGTGAGAGCAATTGTAATCGGTCATCATTCCTCAAAGATTGGCAAACTTGTTAATTCCAACTCCAAGCCCATAGCCAAACTAGAAGAAGCTTTCAATAAGTGGTCATCCATACACAAACTTATTTACACTAAATGCTAAAAAACATCAAAAGTTCAACTTTGACCTTAAATTTCTCAACAGCTGCTGAACTGATTTTAACAAAATTAAACCTGTAAATAAGTTCAAGAATTCTTCTCTCCAGCAAAAATTGCAAAATTATCTCTATCGGTTCAAAAGTTACAGATTTTTGGCCGATGAAAAAAGATTTTCAGGCACTGTGCGACGCACATCACAACGCACGTAGTTTTAGTCATTTTGTGTTCGTATGTTGTGTTCAACCACTTGAAAATGCAACTGGAATGCCATCTTGCTCGCCAACATTTTATAATGCGTATAATTTATAATGTTTACTGGCAACGTAAATGTGTTCATGTTTTTCAAACCATCAACTCTTGTAAATATGAACACTCGGTTATTTGAATTTTTTCTCTTGTCTCTTAAATTTCAAATTATCAAGAGTCGACCTACGAAGCCAATATCCGCTAAGCATAATTATGGGAAAGAATACGTCAGGTTAAAGCGAACAATTGGCACAATTTTGAGAGATATAATTTTCACAAACACAATGTGCACATATTTCGAACCTAGAATCTTAATTTTAATATATGCCTACCATAAATAAAACTAGAATGAAATAAGTAATTTTTAAATAATTAAGAATGTAACTTGTGCGCCACCCTGTTTTTACGAAACAGGAAAAAGTATTTCTTGAAAAGTTTTTTAGTGCCAAAAATATGAAAAACAATTTAATGGGAAAATATAAAAAAGTTTTTACTGCTTTTTAATGTAATTACAATTGCAAAGAATATTGAGCGAATAATAACAAATAATTGTATTGCTGGCCCCAAAATTCTTTACAATATTCCAGTTTCAATTGTGTATAAAATTTTTGCGAATTTTTTGTAAAAAACGACGTTCAAGGTTTTGGGTAAAATTTAAGGATAAAAGCTTTAAAAATACGTAAGCTAACAGAAATACAGCACAGCCGCATTCTTAATATTTTTTTTTTTTATATTTATTCTTAGTTTCTCTTATTCATTTGTAAAAACATGTAATTTAATGAAATTACTTCTATTTTATTAGGCATGTTTAGCTTGTTACATGTCATATATTGACATTTAATTGGTCTAAGATTATTCTTCGAGTAATAGATTACAACACCTTTAGAGCACAAAGACCACTTTTAAATTAATGTATAAATACACACATATATCCAAATACATCTCTAGTAAACGGAAAAATATAAAACAATATCCAACACTTGCAAAGAAACATAATGCACTTGGAATAGAAAATACAAAACACTGCATGTTTGTGTATACGGAGAATGTATTAAGACAATATTTTGCAAAACCCACATTTACTTAGCACTTATGACAGATATTTAAAGGAACAAAATCGACTAAATATAGCTTGATGTTAATAGATAAAACTTGACATCGTCGGCTTAATAAGCAAACCTGCTAAGTCTACTTTTTAAATAAATTGAGATGCGGTGTGGTAGAAAAAAAATGTGCCTGTAGTTTTTCTTTAATTTGAGTCTTGAAGTGTGTAAAAATGTTTGATAAGAAAAACTTTTCTCAAGCTGCAAATATGAATTAAAAAAGTTTTTTGTGTCTCCTGAAATTGTGCTGCAAGGGAGTTAGCAGAGGCCAAATGACGGCAGTCGATATCGATCGATATTACAATACAATGTAATCGGAAATTTCGATCGAATGCCGTTATTTTACCCTAGGTTGGCATATAAAGCCAACAAAGTGCTATGTCGCAATTAACTAATTAATTTTTTTTTACTTTATCAGTTTCAAGGACGGCTTATCAACTCTTGCCTAAAGCAAAAAAAAAAAATCCGGTTAATAATTTTGGCCAGCTCTGCGGCTCAAAAAATACTCTGTGCGGTAACACAAGACTTAAGAAAAACAATTAAAAAAGTATAAACGGTCAAGCCCAACCATTTTAACCCAGACCAAATTTTAGAGAATGTACCTTATTTGGGATCCATGGCCAGTCATGGACACGTCAAAACCAAATTATGTCATGAGGTTAAGAATTATGTAAAAGGTCTTTGTGCCAAATATTATCGAGATATATATACATCTTTATTCTATTTATGAGACTTGTTCGTCTTAAACCGATTTTAGAGAACGGGCTTATATGTTTAAATCTAGATCAACCATTAGTATAAAATTCTGTCATGCCAAGATTTTCTTTTTATAATCAGATACACGTATAACACTTTATGTCTGGAAAGTCTTTAACTTTCTGTTACTAATTTTTGTTTTTATTCAATTTCGGTAGAAGGCTAGAAAAAATTTAACTTTTTTAACAATGCGTGCAAATACTTATACGAACTGTAACAATTTGTTTCATCTTCTCAAATGCTAATACTTTTTATTAATACAAACAAAATTGCATTGGCTGATGATTCTGAAGTTTTTGTAATGACAAACGTTATTCTCTTTTCTTGTGCGTTTTTTGATTTATATTTATTTTATATATCGGGTTTTTTTTAGCTGCATGAGAATTTTCGATATCGATAACTTTGTTTGACAGCTGAGAATTTAAAACTGTGTTGACAATTCTGTTCAGTAAGAATTGGCAAGTTAGTTTACCGCTAGAACAGTTGTAAATATGAAATTGGAAAAAAAATCTGTTCATAGAGCACTTCGCCCATTTTACGAAGCTAATTTCTATTTAAATGGCTAAGTCAATAAGTTAAATACCCCTACTGCTTGGTGCAGTTTACATGCTCTTTCGAATTGAACAAAGAGATGCCATTACGGTGAATAGCGAGCGTTATCGAGACGTGATGACTGCATATTGGTTACCAAAAATTTGTCAGCTGAACATCAACGACATATGGTTCCAACAATATTGTTCATCTTGCCAAAAAGCGCGCTTAACAATCGAATTATTTCAAAATCAATTTGGTGACAACTTCATTTGCAGAAGTGGTCCTGTTCACTGGCCATTTGGTTGGTGCGATTTAACGACTTTGGATTACTTTTTATGGGACTATGGTAAGTCATTGTCTTATGCCAACAAGCCAGAAACTCTTGAAGCATTGGAAGCCAATATTCAAGCCACCTTGACGGCCAGTTTATTGAAAAAAGTAGGCAAAAAATTGGGTTGATCGAATTGACCATGTAACTCGAAGCTGAGCCGGAAATCTGCCGGAAATCATATTTTAAAAGTAAATTCCATGAAACTGTCTACCAGATTATAATAAAAAGAATTTCATTATAATCATAGATCAGGAAAGTGCACTAATTTTGCAGTTTCAACTCGAAGTTAGTGATAGTGCAAAATTATTGCAATCATTTTTTGATGTTGACTGATGAATTAAAATTAGCAGCCTCACAAAACAAGAGTGATAGTGATGTTAAAAAATTTGCACTCAAAAAAATAAAAGAAAAAAAAAATAGTTTGATTTAAGGAAAATCAATCATTTATTTTGTAAAACACTTCAACTCCCTTGAAAAATATTTTTGTACAAATTTTTTTAAAACTCGCAAAATTTAACATGAAATTTTAACGCAAGGTGAATGAATTTACTTAAAAACTTTCTAAGTTTCTAGATTTAAGGTGAATATTTTTCCGTCGAAGGTAAAAAACTGACAACCCTGCTGCCATAAAACCGTCTCCATATCTGCATAAACTACAGATGACCCTGTTCACAGAAGTGACACATAATAAACATTTCGATACTATCGATAGTATCGATAGTTTTTAAGCTAACTATCGAAACTTCGATAGTATCGATAGTTTTTAAGCTAACTATCGAAACTTTCGATTGGGCAGACTATCGATAGGTTTGCAGTTCTAGCACAGAGTCTATTCCGGCAAAGTGTTTGTATGGGGGCCATGTGTAATTATGGACTGATTCTCACTATTTTCAATAAGATTCGTCCTTGAAATAAAAGATACGTATGTACCAAATTTCATCAAACTATCTTCAAAATTGCAACGTATAATTTGCGCACAAGGTTACATAGACAGATAACCTTCTAGCCGGACGGATGGACATCTTTGGTCAACTTAATTAAGAAGTCAATCTAATATACCGATTGGTATATCACCAATTTTTTTATGTGTTACACACATCAGCATAAACTCATAATATCCTCTCCCCATTTGTGATGTGGGTATGAAAATTCACTGGCATGTTTTACACAACAAAAATTTTACATGTTTTTGGCCCTTAGGTTAGGAAGGGTTGTGCGGCCAAGGGCACACCTCCACTGCAGTCCATTGTGAATTTTTTTATCTGATTGACAAAAACGACTTTTGTTTGTTTTTCTACTATTCTCCTTTCTCTACCCGATCGTTATTAATCGATAAAGACATGATTTAAAAATAGGGGAATCATAGCGAAATTGGGTGTTAGTATCTTGTACGAGAAAGTACCCGGTTACACTCATATCTTCAATTTTATAATTTGATCATCACATTAAATTAAATATGGAGTTGGGTATTTTCCGTAATAGCAAAAATGCTATTTTCATATGACTTTTGTATGAATGTAGTAAAGTTTGTTGTAAAACTTTTCAAATATATAATAAAAGCAGTTTAACTGCAGGGGTTTGGAATTTAATAGAACAGAAAAGCATAAATAGCTGGGTTACTTGACGTTTGGTTAAGGGTGTCAGAAGAACATTTTAGAGGCATAGAATTTTTTTTTTTTTGTAATAAAACACAACAAGTTCAGTGGAATGATCAAAATGTTGGGTTTATTAGCTCACAAATTGTATGGCATTTATTTTTTAAAAATAATGTTTGGCATATGGCGTCCATGTTTGCGCCTTATGAACGCCATTCCGTCAGTCCATTTTTGCAGTTTTTTTGAAGAACTCATCCGGTCTATTTCATCAAGAGTACGTCGAAAGTTGGCTTCTCAATGACCTATCGTTGCTAATTTATCAGCAGAGACCAGACATCTGGTTAAACTTCCAGTTGATTTTCAGCCCATTCACCGAACACACGATGCAATTAGTGGTCCGCGGGATGTAATGCTTGCACAAGTTATGTATGCATGTATGTAGGTGAAGATCTTTCCTCAAAAATTTTTAAGTGTTGGACGCGCAGAGACCGAATTGCGGAGATCGATGTCGGATCGATAAATTAGATTCGTATGTGACACTCACGTCTACAGCGGCGCGTACGCACGGTACAAATTCGATTTGAATGAATTTTATCCAGAAGAGTACATAGTATTATCGTTTAGCTGCTCAGATAGACGATTACGAGCAAAGTAAACTTGACGAAGTGCTTTGTAAGTTTGGTTCACAGCGCGAGTTTTGGAAATAAATTTTCATGATTTGTGAACGTTGTTCTGGTATCGGTTTTTGCATGGTGGTTTGCCAAAATATACGGAAAAAATTTCATTGTTATAAAATGCCAGCTAATTTTATAACAATCCCTGTTTGAAAGTTCTATATGTCTTAGAAAACACCATTTATGTCTATTTCAGTTTCTTAATTTTTTAATAAAGTTGTTTTAATTACTGCTTAATGTAACGTTTGTTATTGTTAAAGAAAAACACAGTTTTTTTTTAAAAATTAATTTAAAGAATGTATTTCATGCTTTAATATTTAATATTTATTACTTAAAAAAAAATAATAATAAGTTGATAAGAATCCTAAAATATATAAGTATATGAAAACCTTTAAGGAATGGATATTGGAGTTCTACAAATTTCTAAATTTTGTAAAATATTTATATATAAATTTTTTTTCAATATATAAGTAGATGAATTCACTACTTTAAACAAATGCAAACTTACATGAATGCATATCAAAGTAAACAAAAAGTACTCAACACCTACAAATGTTTTCAATTGTTGGTACTCGTCTCTTTACAAGACCTTTAAATAACGCTTTTTTGAACACACAAGCGTAAAGTATTTTAGAACGGAAAATAATATTTCTGCATTAGTACAGACACTTTTTTTACATTTACAATAGAGGTAAAAGTTGTTTTGTATATATCAAATTTTACATTCCCTAGCAAAAATTGCCATAAAAAATATTAAAAAGAAGTTCCCGCACTAGATTAGTTGAAATTTGGTCAATATTTGAAAAAAGATAAAATTATTACATTTAACTTTGTCGCAATTTTAAGTGGCTAAAGATTATTGTTGCTCTTTTAAGAAATCTAACGGACACTCTGTGAATTTTGTTGTTAGATTTAGCAGAAGAGCTACGATTTTCTGCATTTAATCTTTCTAAGCTGCGCTTTTGTAAAAAAAATTATCTGTGAGTTTTAAGAAATTGCATTTGGTAGGGAAGCTTTTCTGCCAAAATGACCGGCAAACTCGTTTTTTATACTTAAATTTGTATGGACTATTACGCTGTGATAGGTAAATTTTTTTGTCAGAAATAATTAGCCACCCTAATATACTCACTTTCAAACACACATTCGTATGTTTCTTAGTGAATTATAACTTTTCATAAAATCGTAAAATGCTTCAGCTTATAATGACTTAAAAGGGCAATATTATAATTTAATTTTTAAAATTTGTCTAGTTAAAATTTTTAGTCGTAGGGGAAAGACATGTAAACAATTTACCAATACAGGGCTCAAAATCTAGAAAATCGAAATTTTTAACCCTGAATATTTATGAACGAATTAAATAAAGTTGTTCTGATATACAGAGATGAATTCCAAGAAGTCGAATTTTCGATAAAAGTATTTTAACTTGTCCCTATAATAATAATGACACTTATATTCGTGGATGGATTAATTTTTGACATTGGATCTTTTCGCTTACACAGATGCAACACAGAAAAAATAACGTAGTAAAAAACTAAACAAACGTTCAGGTTTTCTGAATAAGATTTTATGCACCTTGAATACCCGTGGTAAAAAACAAAACAAAACGTTCAGTTTAACGTTGAATTTGCGTTCAGTTTTTTACTCTTCAGGGTTCAGCTTCTGCAATATTAAACGTGCGGTCAGTTTTTTACCATGTTCGTTCAGTTTTTACAATGCAGGACGTGAGTTCAGTTTTTCATACCATTCGCTCTATGTTAGCAGAGCTGTGTGTATTATTTATAATGTAATTGTTATACTTTAGCTGAATTTAAGTCAATGAACAATCAAACACTTGCTAAGTCTTTGTAAAACATCTGTTTTGCATCAAACTAATATTGTAAACAAACTAGAAGTTCGAAACTTTAATAGAAATGTAAACAAATACATATAAGTTAAGGACTCTCCACTTGTGTTCACTAAAAAAATTATTAAGGCGCAACCAACAGCGCCTTTAACAAATTAAACTCACTTTTTTATATTTTACAATGGAAAAGATTATTTATTAATTTTCACTACAATAATTTATTTAATTTTCACTACAATAATTTATTTAATTTTCACTAAGATAATTTATTCAAGGTACCGGATCGATTTAGCTCGCAACCAAGACTGACTATTTTTCCCTCATGCTTGTTGGCTCTTTGGTTCTTCCATCACGTTACCACAACATGCGCCAATATGCAGACGCTGATCCAGCAAAATAGTTTTCCCAAGAATTAAGTTCGAGTAAGCATTAAGTGAAATAAGACCGGATACGCGTGTAAAAATTAATTGATTGTGGGTAAATTATAAACTGCTGATCATGCCGAATTAATTTGGTTGGCATTGGCAGCGGTGCCGTTAACTTATATTTCTTCATTTATTTGAGTTTTCACAACATTGAAAATTATATATTCGATTCGATCAGTATCGACTGAAAGAATTAGAAATAAGAATGTTTCCGAATCTAAGAAGTACTCGATCACGATTGCCAGAACTAGCCCCCAGAGCTTATTTGTAAATAAAGAGTTGACTAATCATAACACTTTTCAGAGTTGATATTTAAACAATTTTGGCAGCTAAAAATTTGTATTAAATAAACACTTTAATAACTCTCTGCTTAGCCTAATCGGTCTGCTTGTTAGCAGATGGTTGTGTATGATGTATAAGCAGTGGCTAAATTTTGTTTATAAATACGGCATTTTTTTTAGTAAACAGTAAAAATTTACTGGTTACTGAAAAAATTGCAGTATTCAGTAAATTTTCAGTGATTACTGAAAAAAATCCGAATTGAATTTTTGAGATAATTTTAAGAAAAAAAAATTTGTATTATAAAAATTATTAGTTGATTTTTAGATAACTTTCTGGCAACAAATATTTTTTTTTGCGATAATCAGTAAAAATATACTGAAAAAAATTTCAGAAACCAGTAAAATTTAATTGGTTATTGAAATTTTTTTCAGCAGCAGCAAATGTAAAAATTTTAATGCATTATTTTTTCTCTGTTTTTTTTTTTTTTTTTTAATTAAATAAGAAAAATATTAAAAATAAAAGTAAAACATATATCTATGAATAAAAATATATATTCGGTTATTGTTAATTTGTTTTAAATAAAAAACTTTTATTTTGAAGCCCCACTTCGAAAATGTTTGCTGGGCTAACATTAGATTACCCCTTTTTAGCCATCCACTTTGCTGAACTAAACGTTTTATGATATCCAAGAAGAATTTTACTCAACCTTGCATTCAGTTTTTCTGAATCTGCGTTTAATAAAGAATTAATTATTTGATTTCAAAAAGCAGAACAAACCCGTTCATTTTCTTAATAGAAAACTCTGTTTTTTACAATGTTTTGTTCAGTCGATCGTTAGCTTGGCAGTATTTCGAGCTTAACGTCGCATAGTAAATAACAAAATACTCGATAGGAGATTAGATTTCTGAAGCAACTTTAAAGGAACGTAGTAAATATGACGAAAGCGTTCAGCTTGACTTTATCTGAATGTTGTGTTCAGCTTATTTAATTTTTTTGTGTACTGGTACATATTTCCGACTTGAAGCGATTTTAAATGACCCATATATGGAAGCTAAAGCCATTCAGGAACATATTTCTGTGAAAATAAGGAAAAGTGCTTAAGTCAATTCCTTTAGTTTTGTAAGAAAACCATTTTTAACTTTAAAGGTTTTTTTGAATATATATTTTTATTCTATACGGTTATAGTTTTTTTAAGATTTTATTTCTAACTACTCCTTACGTCATAGATCGAAAGTAAAATTATGTTTATATTCCAAATGTAATTGCACATTAAAAACAATAAGAAAAAAGTAATTTTAACTTCCCAAAAAATCGTACAGAATAATTGAAACTTTGTCTACGGGTACTTTCAAATATGAAGATTACACAGGTGCCATAAACGCAAATTTTGCTTAAGTCGACTTATGCCCTTTTTCCTATTTGCCACATGTTTAATTGCAAACCTATCAAAACGAAGGTTTGCCAAGTCGTTTATATTTTGATCCGATTATAATATTTAAAACATATTATTGTATTAAATTCTAGATGTCTCTGTGCTGGGAGCCATGCACAACGGTAAAGCGAATACTCCCAATTTCAGGAGCCTAACGAATATTTATGTACATTGGTGAAGTATTTTATGTTAAACATCATAATTCTTCATACCTATTTCGAAAAATAATTGGCGTGGAGACTGGGTGAAATCTTGAAATGATTTTCTACATTTTTCCATGGACCAAAAAAAAACATTATATACAAAATAAGGTAAAAAATCTCACACGATCTCGATCGATAACTTAAGCGAGCGATAACAAGTCACTCATTATCGTTCTCATTAGCGTCTTAGGCCGTTAAACTTTTTTTTTTAATTTAACGTTTAATTGCAATCCCGAGCTCAAATTTACATTATATAACATTTAAATTGCTTTCTAATAATCTTTTTTGTATGAAGAAGAAATAAAAAGCAATAAAATCTGATTTTTTAAACAATCGTTTAATAGCTCAAAAGAAACTCAATTTGTGATCTCTAATTCTGCTAATTAAAAAGCGATTTATTTTCATAAAAACCCAATAAATTTAAAATCAGGTTTAATTTTGTAAGTTAGCGTTCAATCGCAAAGCGGAGTTCGATCTGTGATCTCTCATAAGCCATTACAAAAATTGGCTCCATTTTGTAATATTAAAAATCTTAAATCGGCCGCTATTTTCTTTAGTAAATAAGTAATAGACCACAAAACGGAATTTGATTTGTGATCAGGCAATTTTTTTCACAGAATTGAATTGTGTTAAAATTGTTCTTTAGCACTCTCTTTACTACTCTACACTAAACATGTTGATAGTGAACCGCAACAAAATAAATTCATGTTTACACACACCATAAAATAAAAGTGAAAATATGACAAACAGCAACAGCATCGTAAAGTCTGTAAGACATAAAACAAACAAGCAAAAATACCATATAGGGCTGCACCGAATCTTTAATACGCTCTACCAAATGTATGATTATTTTTGAAATGGACTTTATATGAAATCTATAAATTACACATGTTTAAGTACGTCGGTTGCTGGATAATTTTAACCGTCGCTCACAACCTATTATATACAGATTTGTATAGCAAAACTGATAGAAAATTCAATTTCTATATACCTCACACAAACACAAATTTAAAAGTTTACAGTTTCTATGGGCCCTATGGTAAATCAAAGAATGTTCGTCAGGAAATTTAGTAGTACAATTTCTAGTCATAAAAAGAATTTTTGTGCAAACTTTAAAAATAATCGGAGCATTCTGCCACCAATTTACGTAAGTTTTTGTAACAACAATATCAATGTTTGACAGAAGTTGTTGCAAGTTGGTATCTTTTCCTACTTAGCAGATTTGGTTGGATGTCAATCTCAAACTGCTTAGGACAAGAAGAAACTATTTAACCCTAAAATCGTTATTTTCTTTTAAGTCCTTCGGAAATAGGCGTGTTTCTCAACCGATGGACTAAGAATTACCCAAGCACTCAGAATATATTTATATTTTATTTATTTATTTATTTTATTTATTTATTTATTTTATTTATTTATTTATTTTATTTATTTATTTATTGTATTAATTTATTTATTACTTATGTTATTACAATACAACAAGAACAAAGTCTTATATTAAAGAATTGCTTAGTTATTTGCCATATTTATAGATATGTAAATATTCAGCCATGTCACAGAGTACAATTCCGTTCGGAATGATTCCGTTCGGAATTGAAGAAAACATATTTGTTTATTGATAGAAAGTATATTTTGATAGTTTTTTGGTCTTTGAGATACAGAAAACACCCATACCGTTCATGAAAACAAAAATGGTTTCATTCCGCAAAGTTTTTTCGTAATTTTCTGAAGCACCAAAATACGGAATGAATTCCGTTTCCGAACGGAATTGTACTCTGTGACATGGCTGATTATCGCAAATTTAAACAATAATAATAATTATTTTTAAAAACAAATAATAATAGCTAGCAATTTTAATCTATTTATAATTAACATAAAAAAACAGACAAAAAATTAAGGCAAAAGTGCTTATTTAGAAGGTAAAATAATTACGTAAAGTGTATAAATATGGCAGATTTCAAATGGCTTGCATTGCTAATAATTTGTATTTTAGGGGGTAATTGGCTCCAAAGATGAATTGAATTTATGAAAAAGTGTTGCTCAGATATCGCTTTTGTATACTTAATGCTTTTTATCTTGTTACCTCTATTCGAATGTTATTTTTTCATAGAGATATGGCGGTTGTCGGTTGTATATTATTTTATGCAAGAAGATAAGTGTTCGACACTTTAATAAATTATCAAAGGTGACATTATAAATTTTATATGCAAATCGTGAAATGCTTTCGTATCTTCTACATTTAGCATTGAAAATAGCTCGCAACTATACATTAGAGTTGACAGTAAATACATTTTGGCAAGTAGCATTCGGATGTGTGTCGGTGTAAAATGTTTCTTAACATAGAAAAAGTTTTTCCACAGTTTATTTTAATATGATCTGACCAATTAAGTTCATTATTAAAAGTTACACCAAGATTTTTTGCAGTGTCTACATAATTTATAGTTGTGTTATTAATCTGTATTGGCGGAAGATACGTTGTAAGGTGTCTTGATGATTTAATCACTAAAGCAACAGATTTCCGTGGGTTTAAACTCATGCCATTTGCAGATGCCCATTGATAAATTTGATGTAGATCTTGGTTTATTAGTTGTACACAATAGAGATCTGCATTTGTGCGATTAAACGACACATGAATTCACATACCAGACTAGCCAGTAGTGTGTTGTGTGTGATTTTAGAATCATACACAATTTATTGTGTGTAAGAAATAACCTATGTGTGCAAAGCGTTCAATTATTTATGCGAGTGTTGTGAGAGAAATATTTAATACAGGTATAAATAACAAATATGCTCTTTTACACGAGTAAATACACTTGTGTGGCGATGTACATATTGTGTTTTATCAACACAACATGTGTTTTGTGTTTTTGAAATTTTTTATCGTATCGAAAACAAAATATTAGTAAAAATATATTGCATTAAAAGTGATACCAACTTTTTAGAAGCAAAAAGTAGTTTTAAATATATTTTTAAACAAATTAAATTTTTGTTAATTTTTTTGCTTTAATTTTTTTGAAATCAAGAGAACTTATAACTTATTTTTAAACGTTAATAGATTATTTTTCTTTTATAACGACCTTTCTTTCTTAGCTTTGATAATTTTTTGTTGAACAATTTTACATTTTTTTTTACATTATTTAATTTTTTATAGATAATTTTAGTAAAATATTTGACGGTTTGCATAACAATAATTTTTTTATTTATAATTTTATTACTGTTATTGTTTTTGCATATAAAAAATATATTTTTTACAACCATTTTATTTTCTTACTTTTTTTGTGACGATAGGGAAAATTATCAAATAGGGGAAAATCAATTTTAACAAAACAAGAAAGACAACAAACACACGAATGATTAGTGTGATTTTTAACTTAACTCAGGTTTTTTTATTGTAAGATGTATGAATTTGAGTTCATCAAACAATAAACCATAATAGGGACACACACACAATTAGTGTTAGTGTATGTGGCTGTGTTGATCTCTCATTTAAAATGATTGAGCGTGAATGACTAGCTCTCATTTTTTACACATTTGACTTGAATATCAAATACACACACAACAATCATTTGGCTAGCAAATACATTTTTGCAGACCTCTAGTACTCAATTAGATGCGGCTGATATATTACAACTTATATACAGTTGTACATCATAAGCATACATTTGTGTTTGACAATGTTTTATTTGCAAAGGTAGATCATTAGCGTATATAGAGTATAACAGTGGTGCAAGTATGGATCCCTGCGGTACTCCGCTTGGCATCATACAACTTCTGGAGACAGTTTTTTTGTAGTATACGCTTTGACTTCTATCACTTAAGTATGAGGATAAGAGGTTTAATGCTGGTGACGAGAAATTGCACATTTGTTTTAGCTAAAGGCAAAGAATGGAATGGTGCACAGTACCAAATGCTTTCGAATGGTCAAGCAAAACAATAAATTACATCATTTGGCGTTTATCAATATGGCACCTTATTTCTTCAGACACGTCAATTAGTATGGTAAGACAGCTATGTTTTGGCCTAAATCCAGATTGCCTTGCATTTAGTAATGAGTAAGTATGTAAGTATTGCTTATTATGGGGTCTAAACTGAATATTAAAAAGTTTTAAACGGAATTACAAACTTAGCATACCATTATTTAGCACTAGGGGTGGGGAATATAGAAAATATTACAAAACTTCAGCAGCATGAAAATTTATGGAAAACATCTTATGACCTTGATTGCATAAACAAATAAATTCAACAGAAAAAGAAAGAGACTTGTACAAATAAAGAAATTAATATACAATAACATAAATTTTAATGTTAGGAAAATTGGTTTTACTCCCATGCACAAAAACTTTTCAGCACTTGTTTCAAGTTTAGAAAAAAGTAATCGTCATCGAATTTATTTCAAATGTGTTTTATCGCTTTATTTTTTGACTATTAATTTTCAATTAATGAAAAACATTAGTTTGGCTTTTTTAGTTTTGCCTTTATAATTTCGAAATGTTCTTTCGTTAAGTAGAAAAAATGGCAAAGGTCAAGTGGACGCCTCCAGATTTGATAACCACACAGTCCCGATTTATAGCGATTTCCATCACTCATGCCAGATCTTCCGGCGATAGGTTACCGAGTTCCTGACAGATATTCTCCTTGAGCAATTTAATGGTGTTTTCTTTTCTACAAAAAAAAATACCACCTTGTTAAAAGGTACATGTATAAAATGTCTTGCCGAACCTGTAATAATGCAATTTTTTTATTTGACGAGAACAAAACACAAATTGGACCGCCCTGTTTAAAAATATAAAAATATAAAAAATATGTATTGGGAATTATTTCTTTTTCATAAGCAACTTTATTATATTCAACATTTTTTATTTTTCGAATTTATTCTATGAGTAACATTTCAGTTATGTATTTTATAAAGCTTTTTGTAATAGCTCTATTCCTTAAATTTTTTTAGGAATGACTTTATACACTACCAGACTATTATATTGTATTTTTCTTGTTACATTTTACCTTAGCTTTCCGTTGGATAGCAATGAAGTATATTTATGTACAGAAAAATTTACAATTATTAGACACCACCAGAACTGAAATTTAACTCATTGAATAAATTCGAAAAATAAAAAATGTTGAATATAATAAAGTTGCTTATGAAAAAGAAATAATTCCCAATATCTATTTGTTAAAATAGTTGAGTTAAATACATTCAATTTATAAAGTATCACTATCCAGTGTGACACAAAGAATGCTGACGAAGACCGTAGCGGGCCAGGAAATGCATTACATTCTGCTGGTGTCTAATAATTGTAAAATTTTTCTGTACATAAATATACTTCATTGCTATCCAACGGAAAGCTAAGGTAAAATGTAACAAGAAAATACAATATAATAGTCTGGTAGTGTATAAAGTCATTCCTAAAAAAATTTTAGGAATAGAGCTATTACAAAAAACTTTATAAAATACATAACTGAAATTTAACTCATAGAATAAATTCGAAAAATAAAAAATGTTGAATATAAAAAATATGTACATAAATTAAAAAGTTCGTTCTAGAAAATATAAAAAAATATACATAAATCAAAATTTGTTAATAGATCGATATTAAATAAATGAACAAAATGAATGACTTAATTCCAATTTCTTTCGTTTGTTTTTTATAAAATATGTAAACAAGAAAATACCTTTGCCAGATTGCTGATTTATTAACACAAAGTTTTTGAGATTTCTTGATTTGACGTTTTTTTTTTCAAAAACAATTTTATAACACCGAATCCAGTTAAATTTTATATCACTGATAACCTATAGTTAACTATGTAATGCTTTCTTATGTTTTTACTATTAAATAATAGAAAAAATAACTATTAAAATTTTACTGTCCTGATTAGAGGCGATTTTTTTCCAACTTCGTCTGGTAACCCCTTTATATAAACAGAAGCCATCTTTTTGCAGGGTATTATATACACTGTCGATTTATACGGGGCGTAAAGTGCAATGCCTTATGCCATTAGTAAGGGTGCAGTTTTTAGAATAAAACAAGCCACCCTTTTAGTAAGCGAAGCATTTTTAAGAAACGAACACCAAATTCCATTTTTTAAATAAAATGTCACATTTTTTGTAGAAAAGAAAACACCATTGGAGTCTTAGGCTGGTTGACATAAGCTTGTGACTTCAAGAAACCCGACAAGTCCCTTAAAATTTCGGCTGTAGGTCGTGCAGAATACGCCTTTGCTCCATCCTGTTCGAATATCATGTTTTCCAATCCCAATTCGTCCAGGTGATTTAGCAGAAAGTCTTTGAGCCCGCCTCTGTAGCGCTCGGTATTCACAAAAGTTATTTGTGCCGCGACCATAAGCAAACTTTGAGCAGGTGTAATTTCCCTCGTGTGTTCTGCTTATTCATGTATCCATATAGATGGAAATTTGAAGTTCTCAAGCGGATATTTCATAAGTGCTGGCGTCTAACGATTGTATCGCTCTAGAATTTAACAAATGTCGATCAAGATAACAATAAAATTTAAATGAGAATTTTGATCGATATGGACCTGTTCCGGTAAAAACTTCGCCTACAAAATAATGTGTTGAGTAATCAGAAAGAATCAAAAAACCACTTAGAATACTACTGCAAGAGCCAATGAATTTTACTAAGGAAGTCCCATAATGAAGGCATTCACAGTTTACTAAATCGGACTGGAAATTTATTGCATTACTTTTAATAAAAATCCATTCGCATTAAAAATAATATTTTTTTAATCACTTCTATAAATTATTACATTAATTATAATAACGACTTAAATATTTAATACGCTATAAGAAGAAGTTATATAATTGCTGCTACGTAACGCAAATATCAGCTAAGAAAATTACTATATAATGCTGGTATTGCTGAGTTGACAATCTTTGGTCGGTGCATTTGATGCTCCGAGTCGTTCTGGTGTGTAGACCCAATTGTCGCGGGAACTTCGTCGTCCGCCGGTTACAAACTTAGAACAGGACTAACCACGTCGGACCAGAGTGATCCTGCACAATTGTGGTCGGGATGGTGCACACGTCTAAACTCGAACTACTCCAGAATATATAGTACCATCCCAGTCCTCTACCCTGCATGTGGAATAGGTCCACACGACGTACGACACCTATTCAACTGCAGAGCAAACCCAACCCAGCTAGAAACAGTGTCCTCATGGACCCGCCCACGTGAGGTAGCACAGTTACTGAGCCTTGACTTAGCTGAGTTGGATGGGCAGAGCGAAGAAGAAGAAGAATAGAAAATTAATTTTATACATGCTTGTTTTTCAGGTCGAGATATAACAACAACAACATCTAAATAATGAGTGAAAGAAGCTATTTATTTTGAAAAAGTAAGATAAGTTTTAACTGGGAATGTCGCTTTAAATACGTCAATAACAACTTTGATTCAATCTTACACTATAAAATACGCTAAAGATCGCGAAGAGTTTCCACTCTAGTAAACCATTCTGAGTATGCTCGCAAGTGGCGTTTGGCGCAATATTGCTCGATCGTACACAGAAAGAAAAAGCTCGTACTAAATTTACGTTTTTCCACTTTAATTCGTACTTAAAAATTTTGCAGTGCATTCTATATGTGTGCATACGCGTGTGTTTGTAAAATTTTGTTGTAGCAATCACAAATAAGTTAAAAAACAATTTTCTTGTTTATAGTAAACGAACATGCATATGATTTTCAAAAGTAAAATAAAAAGCAAAAAATACCCAAATTATGTAGTGAAATACATCCAATTTTCAAGAAGAAAGTGTTTTATCAATTAAAAAAAATGTGTTAAAAAGTATCTTTATTTATTTATTTATTACTTGTTTTTTAGTTGAAAGAAAATTAAAAATATAATTTTGATTTAATTAATATTTAAGTTGTTTTGAAATAAATTTTTAATTAAAATATTAATTAAATATCATAAAATATTTATTGACTTTTTCTTTTAAAATAAAATAATTTAAACTTGTAGAATTGTTGCTTCTGCTTGATTTAAGTACAGATTGATTGATTTTTATTTTCAGTGTACTTGTTCATGCTTAAAATCAATGGGCCATAGTGCCGTTTTCTCTTCTGCAAAAAATTAATTTTCTTTTTATGTTAAAAATTTTTTATATGTGAATAAATAAGTTCTTCGTCCTAATTTTTTTTTTTTTTTTTGAAATATTAATAAAAAAAACTCTTTAATCATCTTTGATATAAAATCTTGTTATAAGTTAATTGAATCTTATTTTTTTTTTTTTTAAAGGAAAATCATCAATTAAAATAAGAAAATATGGTAAAAAATTTTTTTTGGTAAGTAAAGAATACAAAATAATTTTAAATTCCACTATTAAGGTTGAAGTAAAAGTTGCCATAGCAAAAAAAAAAAAAAAAAAAAATTGCTTTATTTTGTTGAGAAAAATGTTTATATAAAACTAATACCACATTGACCGAACTGAAAACTTTTTACACACTTTTTAAATAAAAAAAAAAAAAAATAATACTTAATACCTTTAACATTTATTTATTATTTTTTTTTGCTTATTGAAACCTGATAACCTTGTTAACTTGATTGTTGTGCCGAATGCACTTAAAGCGACAATGACAAACGAAAATCAAAGCAAAAATGTAGCAAATATTGAATGCTTTATATAATTATTGTACTCTATATTCAATATATTCAAACACTTTAAATAATGACAGACATTCACTAAGTAACCATGAAGTTTTCAAGTACCACAGAGGACGGAGAGTTTTTTTCAACCAAGCATACAATGTATTTGAATTCTTTATTAAATATTATATTTTAATATATTATTTAAGCTTAAGGTCACTTTTTGTTTATTAAAATAATTAAAATATTTTTTATTTCACAATATTTCAATTTGCATCGGAGATCTCTCTTTGAGCTTAAACAATATATATTGTATATTAAAATATAATATTTAAGAGAAAAAGGTTGAAGAAATAAGAATATAGTTAATAAAGTCTATATATAATATCCCAATAAAAAAAATTTTTTTGCGTGTAACAAATGAAACATTTTTAAATGTTAGCGCACATTAACGCGCTACGACATACAGGGATGAATGAATTATTAAAAGGTTTAAAAGAAAAACAAATTAATTTTAAAGGACCACCGCATTCCCTAAAGTTGGAGCTCCACACCACTCGTTCCATGCGTTGCCACAGATTACTAAGCAGATATGTAAAAAGTGGCGTGTGAAAAAGGCCCAAATTTGTTGCGAAGGCAGCTTTCGAAGAAAGAGACAAAAAGCTTTTTTGGAAGGGAAGTGACAATGTGTAAAGGCAGGCCGCTACAATCAACACGTATTCGTAATCAAAACAAAAATAATAAGGCTCAAACCAAGTTTACCAAAGCATTAGTTTAACACACGTCTTATTTTGTTCAAAAAAATGTAGTAATTAATATTGTTTTATGTTATAATGTTACTTACTTACTTAAATATTATTTACTAGTGTTGCGATAAACTTAAAAGTTAATTTTTATAACAGTCTTGCAAATAACTCTAAACTAAATAAATTTGTGTTTATTGTATTTCGGCATAAAAGATGGTGCAAAGAGAAATGAAAAAAGGGCAGCTTTGTAAGAAAGATAAAAAAACGCAAAATCTTCCATCTCGTGACATATCTGTGTAGCAATCTGTTTCGTTGCTGCGCTTATGCTTCTGTCAAAAAATGAGAATCAGTGTAAAATTGTAACGACAAGTGAGACAGCAACGCGTAGCATGCATATACGTATTGAACGCATGAAATCTGATTACATAATTTATTAAGCGTGTGACGCATGCTTTTTGAAAAAAGATCAAGAAAGTGTCAAACGCATAGAACGCATATGAAAAAAAGAATTGCGTCAAAGTGGAAACTCGCTATATATAAAATTAATGTCTTTCGTAAGCGAAACTTTTAATTTTCTCCCGTTCCGAAAGTGGAGTTTAACCTCCATATTTGACAAGGAAATTATATGACGCAATAATCTGATATCTATTTTTTTCACTCAAGTGTACACACATTTAAGATTCCTGATGAAATTCAAGAACAAACCGCAAAACATACTATATCACGAAAATAATGTATGAACCTTCAAATTCTTAAGTACAAATCTAAAGCTTAAATTTACTAAACAAATCTGCCGGGAAGATATACTGCTTTGTTTGTAAATGGCGTAAATGGTCTTGTGGAAGAAACTCTTGTGTCAACTAAATCTTAAATGGAAACAAATTCAAATCCTTGTGCAAAATTGTGGCCAAAGTTGTTCTTTGAAGACCAAGTTCCTGAGCAGGGCGTCGAATTGAGGTTGATGGATTGTTTTGAATACTTTCTTGAGCCGATCTTCCAGTACGTTGTGGTCCATGCTTGGGCCTATCACCTACAGACCCTCTTTCTTCAGAATCATTTACTACACGACAAATAGTGCGTTTTGTTGGCACGTTGTTTCTACCAAAAAATGTCACGTAACTTTCTCATCGTCACAGTAATCGATGATTGGTTTTAATAAAATGTTGCAACGAATAAAACACGTTGGTTTATCGAATATTTTTCCATAATAAATTTGCCACGTGTCTACTTAGCGACTGCCAAATATGAACTGTCAAAACTAATGTTTACCAAAATGGTGGCAAAGAATACCTTCCCGGCGGACACCCTGTATTATAAATTGTTGAGGCCCAAGGCCAGAAATTTAGTTCGTATGACTTTTAACGCTGACAAAATCACTCCGCTCTATTAACAAAACCTGTTTAAATTGCTCGGGCAACAAACAATTTTTGGATGGCTTAACGTAAGTTTGCACAGAGAGAATAAACTATTACTAAATTTAAGTTTTTTCTACTTACTTTTAGTACGAGTCGTCCTTAAAAATTTAAATACGAATAACACTAAAAAGTACAAAATGCTATAACTTTCAAAAACCAATATGTGTACATACGCATACGTTTGTAAAAGTTTGTTGTAGAAACAACAACAACACTACAAAAGAAGGTAAAAAGGATTTGCTTGTTTTGTGTAAAAACAACAGCAACAACATTACAACAAGAAAAATATAGATTATTTTCATATTTAAAATGCAAAATAAGAAGCAATAATTTCCATATTCTATTTGTTGAAACTATTTTGTAAAATACGTCAAAATTTTAAAGTAGAATAATTAAGAACCCCATACCGGGTATGGTGGTGCTGGTATCTTTTAATTGAGACTACAACAAAAGTGTAACATGTACATGATTTAAGGAAATCCGTACTTACCGTACTATTGACACCGCTTTGGCTTGATTTAAGTACAGATGGATTAATTTGTCTTTTTAGTGTGTGTACTTTTTATAAAATGTTCTAATGAATGTATGACTAGTAATTTCTGTACTTCAAAATCATTTTAATTTTTTCTTTCACTTTTATTTCTGTCTATCTATTAAATCATCATCAAGGTCACTGCATCTACTGGCTCTTAATGAGGGAGAACGAGTAAATACTTTAAGTCTTTTAATGTTGTGGAAAAATTTTTTTTTTGCTAACGAGTTTAATAAACAATTTAAACAAAACGCTTAAGTTAAAAAAAGTTAATGAAAAAATAATAATATAAAAAACGTTATAAAAATAATCATTTTAAACGGCTCATTTACTTTGTTTAAAACAAAAAATTAATAAAAACAATTTTATACAATTAAATATATGACGATACTTCTAAAACTGGGTATAATAAAACGAAGTCCAGGAAATACGAAAGACAAACTTATTTGAAGATATTTTTGGTAAAAGAAACAGAGAGTAGATGTTATTTAAAAGTGCTGATAATTAAAATTTTATAAAATTTATTCTTGAACAATAATGACAATCTTATATGTATACCCTTCACCGAAGGTAAAAGGGTGTAAAAGGGTATCTATATAAAAGAGTATTTTCCAAATAAGGTACAAACATCCTGGTTATCAATACACAATATCCGACAAAATGTGGGCGGTATCAGAGAAATAGGCATGGCAGAAAGCACATTTATTTATATCTCAAAAACGATATTTATGCCGCTTTATGTTCATAATGCACAATGGTGAAGGGTTTATAAAATTCGGAAGAGCCGAACATATCACTCTTCCTTGTTATTATTATGATTGTCATTTCGATGTCATATAAAGAGGCCTACATTGTGGCAAAATAAACAAAAATTAAATCAATATTAAATACGAAAAGACTTTATTTGTTGTGCAAGTAAAACAAATAAATCTCATAAAACGTGGACGAGATTGAAATATGTTGCTAACATGTTTATTACTTTTTATATTATCCTCTTCAGCTAAGAACAGTTTTATTTTGTTTATATCTTTTTTTTTTTTTTTTTTTTTTTTTTTGTATTGTTTTGCTGAGTAGTCAAAATGCTGAATTAATTTGACTCTAGAGAATTTTCTTTTTACATTAAAAAAAAATCAAAATAAAAAATAGGAAAAAACTTGGCAGAAGTCTATAAAATTAGGCAAAATAAATATTGTACAATATGGCTACTAATAATTTAAGACTTACAAACATTAACGAATACATACACAGAAAAAAATTAAATTTCTCCAATCACCAAATTTAATCCAAATTCATAATATCAAACAAACAAGTTGTTGATTTTGCACCTGTTGCCAAAATGATTATATTGATAACTAAAAATTCTAAAATTTTGAAAAAATATTTTCAACAAATGATATTTTTAATTTTAATTAAAAAAGCGATCAAAAAACTTTGCCATATCAAACAATGTGTTAATTAATTTAAATAAATATTGAGAATTCCCAACAACAATTCTACATGAACAACTAAAATGTTAATTAAACTAAAAATATAATTGATTCAATTATCACATTTATTAAATTTGAGTACATTATAAACCATATTTTTAGTTGATAAAAAACTTTTTTCTGTGTACTCTTATGGTAGAGTATTTACTCATCGGGAAAACTCAGAAGACCTTCTTTCTTCAGGCCTTATTTAAGGCCTGCTTAGAAACTTTTTTGATTCAATTACCATTTTGATCTTACGGCTGAAGAATTCCTCATAGAATGCATCGGCTCTTAAGTATTAAAGATAAGATACACATTGCACATTCCCTTCTATGAGAAGGGAGAAGAGATGCAGTGTTGCCAGAACTTTTAGGGGTAAAATTGGTAAATTTTGATGATTTTTTAATGAAAAATCTTCAAAATCTGCATTTCATTTAAAAAAATCGTCAAAACACTTTTTATCTATTTTCTTGTTTTTTTTAAAATATCAAGGTTTTTTTTTCGAGAGACACCGGCCACCCCCCTTTAGTTGGCCAAAAGACCCTCTGCCTCCCAGAGAAACCCAAGAAGATCTTTTACACAGACTCGGGATGCGTCTATCGTGCCATGCCCCAAGTGTCTCCTTCTGCCCCATGCCAGCGCCGGGCAGTTACACAGTAAATGCCCTGTGGTCTCGTCCTCCTCACGACATAGTCTGCATTCCTGGTCCTCTGCCAGGCCCATCCGGAATAGTTGGTGCTTGACCGTATGGTGACCCGTCAGATAAGCCACCAACAGTCGTAGTTCCCGTCTGTTGAGACCCCTTGTCTACAATGTACTCCCGGGAAATATCAATTCCTTTGTGTGACGCATTCCCGGCAGTGATACCCATTATCTCCTGTGCTCACTGAGAGCCCATTCCTCCAGTAGGGACTGAGAAGTGGCCCAGCTTAGCCCACAAAAGGGCTCGGGGCCCATCATTTGGGCTGGAGCAAACGCCCAAATGGTGGTCGATATTTCTTATAGAAACAAAACGAAAACATATTCGAGACAAATGAATTCAGTTACACCAATAAAAAAATTCCTATTTTGCGAAGCACTAATGGTATATTTTAAAAAGTAAGCACACATTTATGCGATACTCAATAAAATATACACAGATAAAGTAAGGTAAGTGAACGAACAATTAATAAATAAAAAAAAATTAAAAAGCCACGACATTCCCTCACGCAAAGAAAAAACATGGATGATACAATCACAATCGCAAACTATCATTAATGTTTGTGGTTATGATTGTACCAAACAAGTCTTCAGTAACAATATATGTTCAGACATGTTTATAGCTTATTACTATCTCAACAATATTATTATGTTTAGAAGAAAAACACAAATGATCTTCCTAAGCATATTTCTAATTTTCCTAACACAGTGCAATATGGTTCTCACAATAAAACCAATAAAAAAATTTATTTAAAAAATTTTATGTTTTATTAAAAATACATGCATTGACAGCTTAGCATATTTTAATAAATAAAATTAAATACATACATTTATATATATGTATATATATATATATAATAATTTACCTGTTTCAATAAACGTATAATAGTTTATTTCCTTAATATTGCATTCATGCATGGCCTTTTTCTCCCGAAAAACTGCAGTCATTCATGTTTCCCGGTTTACTGACTCTCGCAGACGGAAAATGACATGCATGGAAGAAGATTTTATTTGCTTTATAAACACACACTGTTTTTTATGACAATAAATGTTTGCTCATTTAGAGAATGTATTTTAAAGCGAACAAAAATGATGATATCAATCATACCTTTTGTGAAAAGCTAATATTATGATCTTAATTGTATAGTTAAAAATATATACATTATAGTAGCAAATATTTCACATAATTTAATATGTTTAGGTAGATCATAGTAACTTTTTAGGTGTAAAACACCATATAATATTATTAAGCCTATAGTACACGGCATGTAAAAATACACATGCGCATGTGGTTCTGACGTAATTTTGACGTCAATGCAAAGCCACAATAAACATTGCGTGTTGTGTGATGACGTCAAAATTACGTCAGAACCACATGCGCATGTGTATTTTTACATGCCGTGTACTATAGGCTTTATAGTGAATTAAAAAATGTTAAGGAGAAAAAATATTTTTTCAAGTTAAATAAGGATTATAATTAGTTTATTAGGGTAAACATATTAGGCAAATCTGAATAAAAATGGTCGTAGTGACCATTCATTAATCATGTTTTTTCTCTGCGTGCTTACTAAGAAGCAGGTTTGTAAGGGAGCATATAAAAGAGTAACGGTAGAAAAAATTCAGTGTTCAAAGCTGATTGTTACATTCACCAATATCAAAAATGTATTGCTTCACAGTGGGAACTCGCCATATTCAAAATTCAAAAATGTTTAGGAGAGGCATAAAACTGGCTTATAAAACATAATTGCAATTTCTTAATCAAATTGAGTTACACAAATATTGAAGAAGAAAAGCTTAAAAAGACTTTTTCGCAAACGAAATTTTGGATACCGTTATAGATTTGATTTGTGAACTGGTTTATGGGACAAACGTTAAATTTTGAGTCTATATATTTTTAAATAAATATTATTATTGAATATGCATATCAGTTTAAGTCGAAATTCTGGAGATATTTAAGTTTAAAAACAGTGTAACTTGTTAAGATTTAAATGATTTTTGTGAGCAATATTACGACTAGGGATTCATTTTCACAACGATATTGCCCTTTAGTTTTATTTAGATTCACCTAACTAAATATTCTTTACACGTTTGCCGATGAATGTGGTAAAATCAGTACATCCTGAACAAATGTAGTTAGAGTAAGAAAATCATAATCGGAACCAGCACGTTTGTTTTATATCAGATATTGGTTTAATTTAACCGTTTTTGTTCTCAAAACTCAGAATCCAGATCTTGTTTCTTATTTTCTTTAAGCAAATTTGGAATATATTTCGCAATACTAAAATTTGAATTCGAGGGAGTACTTATTATTAAATTTGGATATATTGATTGTACATCTCAGGCGCTTAGCATTGAAACATTCTATAAATATTATTGATTATACCCAAAGTGAACTTAAAAAAGATAAATATATTTTATTTGTATTGTTTATATTATTTTATTTTTATTTTAAAAAATCTGCAGTTTTCGGTCAAAAATCTTCAAATCTGCATTTTTATATTTTCGGGGCATAAAATCTGCAAAATGCTGATAAATCTGGCAAGAGCCAAGAGTAGGAGCACAGAAAAAAGTGTTTTATCAATTAAAAAAATGGCTTAAAAAGTATTTAAATTTAAATAATGTGATAATTGAATCAATTATTTTTTTAATTGAAAGAAAATTAAAAATTTGATTTTGATTTAATTAACATTTTAGTTGTTTTGAAATAAATTTTCAATTAAAATTTTAATTAAATAACAAAAAATCTTAATTGACTCTTTTCGTTTAAAATAAAATAATTTTAGCATATAGAATTGTTGTTGGGAATTGTCAATATGTATTTAAATAAATTAATACATTGTTTGAAATGGTAAAGTTTTTTGATCACTTTTTTAATTAAAATTAAAAATATCATTTATTAAAAATATATTTTCAAAATTTTAAAATTTTTAGTAATCAATATAATCATTTTGGTAATAGGCGCAAAATCAACAACTTGTTTGCTTGATATTATGAATTTGGAATAAATTTGTTGATTGGAGAAATTTAATAATTTTTTCTGTGAGTATTATTTTTTTTTTTTTTTTGCCAAAGCAAAAGCCAAGGAATTCAAATCCCCTTATAAAATCACCATTCTCTGGAAAGCCTTCTTAGAGCTATTAATTTCAATTCGAAGCGAGACCGGAAGGCCTACCCCGGAATAACAACGTGTATAAAAAGGATCTGAGTATTGAATGGAGCGAACAGACCTTCTAAATCCAAAAGAAGGAGTATAGAGGCGTTCTAGAAGGCATCCCCTTTTTCCCCGCGAGGTATTGTTTGGATCTAAACATGTATAAGAAAGTGCGAATGTACTAGAGTATTTAAAAAACCAAAAATTTTAAGAAATCGATTTTCAAATTATTTGATAAAGAGGTTTTTTAAAAAGTCGGTTTCGTATACGGTCTTATTAAAATTTTGCTTAATCGTTTTTGTATTTTAAAATAATTTAATTTTGTTTTTTTTCAAAAAGAAAACTCTCAATACTAAATACTTTTAGGAAATATTTAACTATTTGAAATTGAAAATTTATACAAACTGACTTATTCAGTTTATCTGTGCGTATGAGTAATATTTGCAAAATGCGATTGTGGTAAATCTTTAAAGCCGAACTTTATACATAAAGAAGTTTATCAATCCCAAATAGTATTACCTTTTTCTTCTTTCCGTGAAGCTGAAAATTCCGATGGGACTTTCTTCTGGGGGCCAGGTAGAATAAAAGGCCGATGTAAGCCATTTTTACTAACAAACATGGCTAAAGTTGTCTAATTTTAGTTCATTTCGTGTAGATCATATCATTTTGTATGGGGGAAAGATGAAAAACGGACCGAATTGTCTAATTTTTGCAATCATGCACTCTATTTTATTTCATATAACCGTTAGCGTGCGAAAAATTGATGATATCATGTACAGCTTTGCCCCAATTTTTTTAAACCAACCGAATTTGTCATTTAAAAATTATTTTCTTTCATCATGAAGAGGCGGAAAACATCCAGATATATGTTATAGTTTTTTTTTTTTTTTGATGATTATCTGGATGTGTTACAAACGGTATGACAAATTCAATTTTTTTGGGTAGTGGGTATACAAAAATAATATAATATTTTATAAGTACTGATGGTTTTGTTATAAAAAAAATATCAATTGTATGATACGCCACTGGTCCTTAGTTTGGATATAGGGGAAATAATGGACCTTCTTGCAGAAAATTTTATAATAACGCTTAGATTAATTAAGGAGTTATTTTGACGCAACTTTTAGAAAGTTTTATCATTAGATAATTTTTAGATAATTTTGATAGATACCTTACCGCCATGTCCGTTTATTTGGAAATTTTCGAATTCGAATTTTTGATAATCAAATGTTTATAACAGTCACACATATAAAAAAGTTATGGTATTCTTTACTTAAATATATGTTTAAACACGGTGCTAAAATCATGTGAGAAAAGTGAAAAAAAATTTTACTAAAAATCTTGCTAACAAAAGAAAAAAGCTAAATATCAAACATTTTTTCAACATAATTTCATTACGCTAAATTAAAACTTATAGTACAATATACAGTTGAACAGTAAAGTTTTATAGATTTTCATACATATACAAATTTATGTATTGCTTTCGAGCTATAAAAAAGGAACAAAAACTATTTGACCCAACCCACTGTATGTTATTAACTGATATAAAAAATGGTAATCAATGTGTACTATCAAAGAATATACATCATAATGTCTATTCTTTGGCATTATACATTCATCTAATCAAGGAAAATTAAAGTTTTATTCCAACACGGTAGACATCAGTCTCTTTCTCTTTCCAACGTACACATATTAAATGTCAAGACTACCAGAACAGAAAGAATAAAAAAAACCTTACCTATATATCAGAAAACCTAATTCTTTTATTGTGTTAGTAAGAAAGATTCTTATTTTGGGATTGTAATTTTTATTTTATTTTTCCTACCTTTCTATTCTAGTTCTCTTCTATGGTCAAGATTGTTTATGTTAAAACCAATTTTAGGCAAAAAAGTAAACATTCAAATACAAAATATCGTGTGTAAAAATTTAGTACTTAAAAAGAACAGAAACAAGTTTATTAGGAGGGCCCAAAAAATTTAGAAGAAAAAATCGATTCTCTTGTTATGGACCGATTCGATTATTTTTCTATGCGAAACAATATTATGTTAAGAGAATATTCTACCTAACTAGATTGTGTAATCAAATTTAATCAAGAAATTAGCAAAACTGTTATAAAATTCTAAGTTTACACGAAAGACAGACCTAAAACATTTTTAATATATGTATTATAAACTTGATAAATTGAAATTCCCGATCATCAGCACAATCGTATAACTTTTTAAACTATTGTGGTGTGGGTATAAAAAACATTTATTTTAAAATATTTATGAACAAAATTGACTACCACCAAATTTACCATTGCATATCTTAGGGCTTTGTATTTCTTAAGGACAAAATAAACCAAACAAATGGCTTGAAAAACACTTACTTGGCTTCCGTTTTATGTTCGCCAATAAACAAGACAATTATATTTCGTACAAACATAAATTTTTCATTTATGTTTTCTTTTCAATAAATGCAGTTTTGCTCACTATTTATTTAAAACGGAAGAGATATATAAAATAAAGGAAAATAATTTGGAGTAAAGAGTGGTTTAAGCAAAGAGCTATCTTGTGGAAAACAATGCTGCTTTAAAAATTAGAAATTAAGACATCACTCTGCAAAGTTTTGGGTGAAATGATTTCACTTACCAATAGACATCCCAAAAAGTTTGGCAAATATCCAACATGTATGGCAATTATGAAAAATGTTTAATATTTCTACAAACAAACTTCAAATGTTTGTCCAAACAACAAACACCCTAATTAACAACACAATATATTTGTACAAACGTAACATTTTGACAGGTTTTGTGTGGCTTACTTTTCCCTTTACCCGCATATTTTGAACAATAGAACTTATGTCTGATATATTTCAGAATGATATTTTAAACCAAAAGTTATTTTCGGGAATGCAAAATTTATTATTAATAAGATTTATCTATAACGTGCTAAATTCCCAATTTTTATTTTTGATAAAAAAAACACTGACATTTATTGCTGATATTTTAAATATAATTTCTTTTTCTTTAACTGCAAAAAAAAGTATTTTCCCTCTCCTTGTAACCGCGCCAGGCTATATATATAAGTTTTTAGGAAATATTTTTAAACGACAGTTGATCGAATTTTCTTAATATATTTAAAAAATCCTTTTATTGGGTAGAAGAAATACACCAAAGTAATGAAATCTTATAAAAGTATCCTCCTAATTTTAATATTACAAGACCGCAATACAAACAAATCAATTCCACTAAAGTGTATGTGACTGGCGTACATTTACATTTATTAGGCACAATTTCCAGGGGAAAACATTATTTACAAAAAAAAAAAAAAAAAAAAAAAAAAAAAAAAAAAAAAAAAAAAAAAAAAAAAAAAACACCGGTGACACATGATACGCAATTTGTAATGAATTGCAACTTATTAGTCGAACGAACATTTTTTTCCCGTTGATTAACGTGTGTCTGTATAAAACAGTGTTTAAATTCCTTTAGTTAAGAAAACACTGTGGAGATAAACAAGGACACGCTACCTTTTGATGTTGAAAAATATAAAGATAAAATGATATAATTTTACGAAAAAAATAATGCAAATTAAGTATATGTACCGTAGAAATATATGTATGACCGACAATATTTTTGAAACCAGTGCCCATGTTCTGTAACTCCCACGGCGAGAAACTTTTCGATTAAAACGTGAGAAATGAAACAAAATGCCATAAATTGAAACAAACGGCTGTTTTTCTCACTTAACTGCGTCTGTTACATTTTTTGTGAGTAATAACTGTCACGTAAGAAAATTTCTCGCCAATATACTGAAAAAGTGTGTCTGTAAAATTTTTGTGAGAAAGTTCCCGCTTTGAACTGTTAAATAAACTCACGCATAAAAACGGGGTAAGAAAAAATTTAAACACGAAAAACTAAATTAAAAATGCAAAATTCAATGAATATTAACTCGGAACAGATAAGTATTTTGTTCTTGGCAGATTTTTTCATTGTTTAATTATTTTGCTTTTAACATTTTTAAAAAATATACGAATGTTTTCAAAGCAATTTTGAATTCAACGAACTTTAAAGTCGCACTTTAAATTTTTTGCAATAGCCGACGGTTGTATTTTCGCCGCCGTCGTTGAAAATTTTTAAATTTTAGTAAAATTTGGTCGCCGTCAACAATATGTTTGACTGGCGTTCTCAACATCTGCAATTTCATATCGGCTTCGAGTGGAATATTATGACATTTATAACTTAACGACGTAATCTATTTTGATAGTTTTCGACATAAGTTACAGACACACTTTTTTCTCACTTTTCGAGAAACGATGGAATATTTTGTTTCACATCTTTTCGATGCGAGAAGTTCTCACCAAAGTTACAGAACATGGGTACAGAATACCGTACAGGAGTTTCAGTGATAGTTAAACACTAGTTTTTACACAAGAGGATGTTATTTAGTAGATTGATCTTTGAATAGCCCAGCAATCAAAAGCATTCAAAAAGGTATAGTATTTCAGTTAATACAACACGAGACTTTGTAGCCTTCAAAATAATTATCATCAATTTCAAATTGACTTCAGCTAATTCTGTGAATGCGGACCCAGAAACGCGATATTAAACTTGTTGTATACAGGATAACGCAATGTGAGCTTCGTGGTTTTTATTCTTTATAACTTTTTTAATTTGTCCAATTCACAAGCTCGCAGTATCGTCGTACAAAAGTATTTTCTCATTATACGATTTATTTATTAATTTTTTTTTTTTTTGAAAAATGTTTTATATATGCCCTGCCTGGAAATGTATGATTTCTTTGGTAAATTTGTAAAATTGTAAATTTGTAAATATTTTTAAAACGTGATCACTACGAACAAATTAATTGTTCTGAATGTTCGAATCATTTCAATTTATTTTTTAAATTATTTAAATTAAAATTGCTTATTAATTAATATTTATTATATCACTAATGTTATATTTACTGGATACAAATTTGTTTTGTAACGTAATACGTTCCTGTGCTGTAAATATTTTTTTTTTTTCATTTTCATTATTTATTTATTGAATCTTCATATATTAAATATGAACTAACAATAATTAATCAAATCTTATACTAATACTTTATTTTTGTCCTGCCAATGCTAGACGAAAATTTTTCTCTTCACGGTTTCTATTCACATATGTAGATTTTTAGCGGTCTTCTCGTCGGATGAGTCCTTAATCTAGAGTGGCCGCTGTCATTTAAAATATTTCAAGCTAGTGGATTTGGGTGCGACTCAAGCCTTTTTAAATATTTTACTGCATACTTCGTAATTATATAAGAACCAGTCTTGTTCTACAGGAAATGGAATCAATAACTAAATAAATAAATACAACTATTTCAATTAAAACTCCAATACCTTGCTTAGTTTCAAGGTATCAACCAATTTGAACGGCAAATTTTATTAATGAAGAAAAAATAAATAAAAATCAAGAGTGATGATAAAAATAAATTATAACCAAAATTAAATAATTTGCTTTTTTTAGTTATAAAATTCATATTTTTTCTTAGTATTTGGTAAAAAGAAATTTGTTAATCTTCTTTAATAATTTACTCAAAGTGAATTGATAATGAACTTCGAACTGATATTTTCAACTTTTAACATTTTAAAATACGACAATGTAATTTACAACAAATTTGTCAATTCACAAGTGCATAAGCAAAAATCGTATATTTTTAACGATGAGACTTTATCGGCCGGATGTTTTCGCATTATGTGAAACTCAGGTATCTGAAAATTCTAATCTACTTGATTTTCATATTCCTAAGTATCACCTTCTATCCCTGTTTAACCTTCATCGGGGTCTTGCTATGTACATACGCAGTGAAGTTGTGTATCAATGCTTGCAATCAAAGAGCATGTTTGATGCAGAATTTAACAGTCTTTGTGTTAAATTCACAATCAATGCACACTATTTGCATTTTGGGTTTCTTTTTAGAAGTCAGATACGGAAAGGGACATTACTTTATCCATCTTCGACTCCCTTTCCGATTCTATATCGAGGGTTCTTGAGAATTGCCCGGACAGTGAAATCGTTGTTGCTGGTGATTTTAATGTCCACAATTCTTCTAGGCTTTGCCGTACAGCTTATGAATGCCAATATGTTGAGCTATTTGCTGCGAACAACCAACTTGTGCAACTGTTGAATGAACCAACAAATATTCCATGTGTTGATGCGCACCAGCATAATACCCTTGACCTCTTCCTCTCTTCCCTCAAAGGTATGAAGCTGAAGTTGTAGCACCTCTCGGTAACTTCGAAACGTTTCACGACTACGGGCTATTGAGAGTCCAAGATCAGTTCATCAGCGTCAACAACACCTACTAAAGTGTACTGTATCGACCGAAAGGATAATTGGCCCATAAATTTTTTAAATGATAATGATCTATCGATCTCTGTCAACGGTGGTGCATATCGGACAATAGCACAATGCAATGGGTTTGGTAGGCGACATATTTGGCGAACGCATTATTTTGCGTACAAGATATTTTAACTGGTCTTCATGTTCGCCGAATTAGGTGCTTAATTTAACTTACAGTTTTTTTTAAGGACTTTGTGTCGACGTCGACTAATTATCGAAAATTTGACAAAAAATCTTATCTCCATTTATTTTTCTACTATTTTTGTTCATCATCGTTATAGCTCACTTTTTAACGCTTTTACTGTCTCCGACATTTTTTTTGATCGATTTAGCGATTTCAAATAAAGTTTAGAGTTTGTTTCCAATATTGGATTTTTTCGCGAATTTTTGACATGTTTACGATAAAAGATATTTGTACTGTAAGTTTTCTTTACAGCTTTAACGTTCATTAATAAATATAAGACTTTGCTATCCGGCCGCTGTGAGCAAACTTTTGCTAATTTTCGCCAATTTTGCAATTTTTTCCGAATTTTTGCCATTCCTGATAGAGTTAGGGAATTTTAATCAATTGTATGGCATTTTTGAAATATTTTCAAACTTATTCAAATTTTCGCAATTTTGGCTCTTTGGGGCAATCGTCTTAAATTGAAAATTTTCGCGAATTTTCGCTATTACAGCAAACTTTTCCAAATTTTCGTCTTTAAACTAATTAAATATGTGAACATAACTTCTCTTAATTTTGCATTTTTTTATTTTAAACGTATTTAATAAGTATGTTAACATTTTAATTAAAATTTCTTTAACTTTCATTTGAGTCGTCGCAAAATTTACTGTCGACAAAAACAGGGACAATTTTACTCGACGTCGACTATAAAGCGCCTATAAAAAGTAACAATTTACTGCCAGTAGTAATCGATTATTGTCAATAGCGACTCAGAAAATACAATTACTGTTCAGGGGCCGTCGACTCGTGCCGAAGTCGACTTTCATAATAGGGGAGAATATCTCAAATTGCAAGCAAATAAACAATGATTTGAACTAGAAGAAGTGATTTAAGCAAAGATTTCTCAATAATATGAAAACAGTATTAGCGATCTTAGTTATAAGCTCACAAAATGTTCAACGCTCGATGGCTGTTGTTTCGAAGTTTTGTTTATAACATTCTTGGAAATTGCAAATCCTTTATAACAACAACAGTATTGTGAAAAAAAGACCAATAAATAACTTCTAAAAATTTCCAACATAGAATGAAAAGGTGCTGAAGTTTTTACAGCAATAAGATTAATTAGATTAAGACGATTTCAGATTTTTTACCGAAAATTAATTTACACAAAAAAAGATTAAATGACACATATTTCTGAAAACTTCTTTCTTAAACTAAATTGTTCCTTTTTTGTAACTGTTTCCCTTAATTATTTTTAATATTCAAAGACGTGTATTGCAACCTTAATATCTCCTTATATAATCCCTAATTCGTGTTTCGGTGAACTAAAGTTTCTATTAACTTATACATTTTTTTTGGGTTTTGGTTATCATTTAAATTGTCACGTGTTTTCTTAATTACGTATACGCTCTGTTAGTCATAAGTATTTACAAGCATTTAAATCTTTTACGTAATAATCAGGGCAAGTTATTCATGCTGTTTACCTATTTCTTAAGTTTTTCAGTATAAAAAAAAAACTAATTTCTGTTATATGTATATATTTTGCATACATATTCTTACTATGCCGGTTGACAGCCGTTATGAAAAATAATTGCTTTTGAGTCAAACTGTTGTAATTACAAAATAAAAATATATCGGTCCTTTTTTTCATATGCATTTAGTTTAAACAAGATCTTAAAGAAATAACACCGAGTTAAGTTTTTCTAAAATAAACGATTACTGAATAATTTTCGATGTTTTGTTTTTGATACTTATTTATTTAAAAATGCCAAAAGAAACTAAAAAAAACCTCTAATGATCGTATGGTGAGAGATAACCCGGGAACTTTAAGAACTAATTGCTCCCTTCGGTTTGGTGTGACTTACATGAAGGTTTATTCATCAAAGAGGATGTAAAAGAAAACGTTCAAACTATTAAGAATAAAATTTTTATTGAAAAACTTAACAAAGATTTGGTCTTCAAACTTTTATCGAGTTAAAAATCAACATTAATTTTAATAAAAACAAAACATGTATTTTAATAAAAGCCAAGAATATATTGACACTATCTCTCTCTACAAACTTATATTATTTAATTATTTATTATTAGTTTTTAATAGATATAAAAGTGTTACATTGAATTATTTTTTAATACATTTTTAATTTTACTATCTATAAGTGGTTTTAAACTAATGTTGTAAATATTTTGTTATTTGTAATGAAATTTAAGTTGTGTACATATTTAGTTTGAAATTATTATTATTATTATTATTTTTTTTTTTAATCTTAAATATTGATTTCATTGATAATTAGTTTTCTATATTTTAAGAATATTTGTAGGAAACTGAGTAGCGAGTTAAAGTTTTTGCCATTTAATAATGAATTGACTTCAGCCGAACTTAATTGTGCCTTGCCAAAATATTTTCTTCTGTATTGTTTATATATTGAACAGACCCCAATAAGATGAAATGTGTTTTCTGCTGCATCCAAATTGCATAAGGTACAAATGCGCGCCGTATTTTGCCGGAAACATCTTGCATTAATGTCTGGTAAACCTTCTCTTGCTTTTATTAATAGTCCAGAAGCTTGTGAAGGAAAGTCAGTATACAAGTGCACAACGTTGTGATTGTGATTATAGTATAGATCATGAAATTGAGAGTTTTTTGCTTTAGATACGTATTCTTCGCTTTCTTTGATCGTAAGCAGGCTAAAAATTTGTTTCCATTGTGAGTGGGGTTAATTTTATTTGTTGACATAGTTCAGACCATTCTTTTGTCCAGTATATGTTTAAGTTTATAACTGTTTTCGCCAGTATATTAGGAATACATGTTTAGTACTTTATTTATGTACGAAAAGTGTAGTTTTAGTGTAGTTGTAAATAGGGAGTGGTTACCGGTTTCTATGTGAACCATGTAGTTGGGTGTCGTTTCCGGTAAGTGCAACATTTTTTTGATAAAAAATCTGAGTAATTTCTCCACTTCCTCAAATTTTTTAAATCCCCATACTTGAGCAGCATAGCACATAATTGATCTAGATGCAGCGTAGAAAATTCGAAGCTTGTTTTGGCTAGATATTTTAGGATTTTTTATGTATTTAGACCATGTTGAAACAATTGCAAGCTTAGAAGTAGATAGTTTGCTTATTAAGTGTTTTTTAAAGGATAGATTATAAGAGATATCAACCCAAAGGTACTTATAGTTGTAAAGAGTCCCATTTTATCAACGCCAAAGTACCAACTTAGACAAGACGAAATTCTGGTTATTATTTAATATAAGTTATTTCGACCTGATGTTGAACGTATATTTTCAATGTTTTCTTGAGTTGCTACGGGTTTGTGTGACAATTGAATATCATCTGAATTTAAATTTTTTTTTTTTTTTTTGCTTGGACCAGTACTCAGTGCCTAACTCATACTAATGCATTATATTGCGTTGGAATTGGAAAAATGTGTAATGGGAAGGAGGAAAGAGGGAGTTGTGCTTGTTAAAATTCGATTTGAACTTATTCATGTCGAAAGTGAGAGGGAAGACTTCCGCAGGAAGCTCATACTACATGCGAACAGTCCGGCCAAAGAACGAATTTTCCAGTAATTCGTTCCACGATGCATCGGCCAATTGACCTCAAAAGGATGGGCTCCTGCGGAAGCGCGCATATTATGAACAATCGAATGAGTTTCGGGAACCAGATCCATGATTTTCATCAGAACACTTCCCATTGCAGTAACGATAAAACAGGGAAATACAACGCTCATTGCGACGGAGCTTAATTGAGTCAATAGAATTGGATACCCTTCTGTCAAAAATCTTAACCCTCTTCTGCGCGTTGTCGGGAAGCTCCAAATAGAATTTGATGAGAGTTGTATTCCATTCAAAAATAGTAGATAGAGTTGGTAGTTTGACATATGAGGTCGTTAAGAAAAATAAGACAACTCGTATAGTGCGATCCCTGAGAAAGCTCAATATAAATCGAGATAAATTATCGCCGACACCAAATGCAACAAATTTTCACAAGAGTGCTCCATGTCAGACTCTGTTGATCGCCTTGGATATATCTAAAGCAATTAATTGACTTTCAACAAAATGGTGAATGGAACGGTACCATTTGGTCGATAACCGGGCCATTAGAGCGGGATTTTCGGAAGTCATACTGGCGGTCACTTACCCACTTAGGTAGTTTGACTCTTAAAAAATGGACAAGGAGAAATTGCAATTGGGCGGTCATTTACAGGGTTATTAGCTACCCCTGTTTTAGGAATTGGCGTTACATTAACAATTTTCCAATAAACAGGAAATTCTCCGGCATGGTAAAAAGTGCTTAAAAGACTTGCTAAGGGACGAGCTATTGTCGACTAGCACTGCTTCAAGGCCAGCGCATGTACACCATCCAGCCCAGGATACTCGCTTATGTCGAGAATCCTTTTAACAGCTCGAGCCCTAAAAATAATTTTTGGCATAGTAACCGATAATCTTCGAGTTCGGGCAGTGGTTGATTGCTAGCTGGTAAATGAGAATTATTAACCAATATTTCGGCTAAACATTTAGGCCCTAATCATGTAAAACGCAGCGCAACGCCAAATAATAACATTGAAAGCACAAGCAATGTCATAAATATTTTGTAATTTTGTTGTTGGTTTCAACAGAAATTCATGTACCGTTTTAAAATTTTCGACGACACAAGCAATGGAGCGTTTGAAATTTTAAAACGCAATGTGAATTTATGTAGGAAGCAACAACAAAATTACAAAATATTTATGACATTGTTTGAGCTTTCAATGTTATTCTTTGGCGTTGCGTTGCGTTTTATATGATAAGGGCCGTACTGTGAATTTCTGTAGAAACCAACAACAAAATTACAAAATATTTATGATGTTTGTGCTTTCAATGTTATTCTTTGGCGTTTGGTGTTATTAGGCCCTTAGCTTTAACAACCGGGCCCGTGAGTGTTCGGTCATCCTTTAAGAGTTGGTATTGAAGGCCCAGCATCAACCCTTGCTCTTTTAGCGAACTACTAGAAACTTTTACTGTGCCGGGGAGCAATATGAACGACCACGTTGCACTTGAAGTGTTTTTTCCCCGTTGTAATAATTTTGCCATATTGCATAGAAAATCTATTCTAGCGTTTTTATTGTTATGCTAATTTCTTAATGCTTCCTCTCTGCATCTTACAGCTGCTTTGCACTTCTCATTAAACAAAGACTTAGATCTAGATTTATTCGAAGCTCTTTTAACTGGAATGAATGTGAAAACTTGAAAAAACATATGATTATATTTTGTAATAAACATTTGTTTGATTTGCACTAATTAATAATTATTGGTTTGTGTTTTTGTTGCATGCATATTTCTGTGCATATTTTTAAGGATTTTCTAAATCATTTTTGTGAATAATTGAAGTTTCTTCATATCTTAGTTAGGGATGTAACGAATACCGATATATTGGCAATAGTTCACGTTTGCCGATATATCGGTATAGGCGATATTTTACTGTCGATACACCAATACGTTTTTTATAGTTTTTTTGAACAAACAATTTAATTTTAATTGCTTATTTTTTGCATAACAACTAATAATAAATAGTGTCTTTTAATTCTTAAGATACGAGTCTACGAATAGTCACTCAGGATCGCCATATACTCATTTAGAAAAAAAAAACACTTTTTTAATTAGGAGACACTTTTGAATATTTTATTTTATTTTATTTGAACAGCTTATTTTTTACTTAATCTTTTTAAGTAATTCCTAAGTCCAGGTACTTAAGAATACACTAACACTATTGTACTTATAAACTAAACAATTCTATTTAGTATTGCTGGGAAATTGCCAGTCAGCATATTACCAGCAATGAGTTTAGTGTGCGTGGACATTATTTTGTGCACAAAGTGTGATCTCGTGTTACATATAGAAGGTATGGTAACAACGACTTAGTCAAACACACTACACCACGCGTTTTTTTTTCCTTTTTTTGAGACGCATGCTAAAGTAGAAAGTAATCCTACTTCATACCTTCGATACGTATATGCGTTTTACGCGTTTGCTTGTCTATACAATTTAACACCACCACTTTTTTGACTGATGCATAAATACATTGAACGCTTGGTGTGGACCTGGTAAAACGTTCCCAGCAAAAACTTGGTAATGACTTGCAATTACTGAACAACTTACTTTTCAATGACTACTTCATACCATCTGCATTACATAGAAGTAGTTGAGTAATGGCTGACATATAATCTGTTACATAAGTACTTGTTTATAAGTTGATTATGGAAATTTATAATTCATTTATAATAAATTGCATCTACGGTTTAATTTTTTTCAAATCTAATACAAATTGGTTTTTAATATTTATTCTTACAATTTGTTTTTTTTTTTTTTTTATTACACTGAAAGAAAAATGCTTCATATATTTAATGAATCATTTTCATAAAAAAATTTTCCTTGGGTAAATGAAAATTTTCATAGTCTAAATGGAATTTCATAGTTAGAATGAAGTATTTTCGTTAAAATCGCTTCATTGGATTTCGTAATTACGTTAAAAATTTTCATCGGATATATGAAAACTTAAGTTTGTCCAAGTTAAACAAAAAATTTTAATTGGGAACATAAAAAAACAATATACAAACATAACTATATTCATAAATTAATACAAAATTATAGTTTCTTTAAAAAAATGTTTAATTGTTAATTAAAAAAATGTAAGATTTAATTATTTTATACATCTAATGTTACATGTTTGCCATTAATTTTATGAAATCAAAAAATTTTTTTATAAAAGCAACATATTTCAATAATTGCCTTCATAAATTTAAATTTTCATTATGACAATAAAAATGTCATTTTAGTAATGAAACAAAAACTTTCAATCCACTTTCAATCAGCGTTTTTATTGTTATTATGGATAATTTAATCTCATATTTACGCTCTTAATAATTGAGTAAAAAACATAGTTTTTTTATGCAAAAACTACAATGCCCCAGTAGACAAGCTGGTAGTGAGCTAGTCTATCAGCACCGAGGTTGCGCGATCGAATCCCGCCAGAGGCAGAAAAAAAAACAAAGTAAAAAAAAATAAGAAAAAATAGAAAAACAAATAAAATAAGGTAAAATAAATAAAATAAGAAAAAATAGAAAAAAAAAAATAATTAAAAAAAAATAATAAAAAAAATTTTTTTTTAAAGTCATTATTTAAGTCCCTATTTGTAAGCGAATGTGGTAATGACTTATTTAACTCCCTATTTGTAAGCGAATGTGGTAATGACTTATTTAACTCCCTATTTGTAAGCGAGGGTGGTAAGTACTTGCCTCCAATGACATCACCGTGTTAAAATAATGAGTTAAAATGCCAATGTATAAGTAGTGATGAGTCGTTATATTAGCTTTTTAACCCATTACTTTGCAATGTAAGTTTTTGCTGGGTTTTGCCATTAAAAAATCGTGTGTGTAATTGTACATTTTTAGAATTTTCCGCTAATTTTTAATGATTTTTGTGAAAATAAATTTTGTAAAATAAGCGACCAAAAAATCCAAATTAATCAAGCAATGCAACTGCAACATTTTCTGACGCTATTTCGATAGTTAAAAGTCTTCGAATATTATTAGAAAATACGATAAATTAATTAACTGAGATGCTGAATAGTTCAGATTCCCAAGAATTGGTGATTTACGTAGCATCAGCATTAAATTAAAGATTTGAGTGTTTAAAGAATGATGAAATCTATTTGTTATATACAATTCTTTACCTTCGCCAGAAAATTTCAAAGTAATAGTTCAAAAAAAAAAAAACGTCTTATTGACCTACTCAACATGATTCTACAATCCGAAAGTGTTGAAGACACGGTCTGATAAGTCTACAAGAACTCCCCTTTGGAGCGTTTGTGAAAATCTTAAAAGAAAATTTTGAAAAGAATGATCTTCTGTCTATTCTACGCTGAGGTTCAGCTAAATAAAAAGACGCAGATCCGTTTGTTTACTGGCGCTATTAAATATTATACTCAACATTTAAGACAATGTCGCAGAAATACTTAAGTTGTAAAGTGAGTTCAGTCACATATGAGAGACGATTTTTTACAGCAGATCTGCTTTAAAGGGAGTTGCGAAATTATCTTTACAAAAGTTGAGAATACTTTTTTTTAAACAAAAATCTTGTTAACATTAATTTTGATTATAATTGATCTCTTATACTGTTTTTTTGTTTAAAAAATAAAGTAATTTCACCAATTTAAATTGATTTCGTTGTTTTTAAAATTTTATTAAAATCAATTTTAAATATTAATAATCACTTACACTGTAGTTTTGTAAAATAAAGAAATTACTCTACTTGAGTTTTGTTAATTTAACCTTGAGCTTAAATTAAATATTCGTATTCGGTTCGTATTTCTCTTTGAATATCGGTATCGGTATCGTATCGGCAAAAAGGCGCATTGTTACAGCCCTAATTTTAATTAGGCTGAAGTTCATCAAATTAAATTTTCATTAAATTATTTATTTTTTGTGTATATTTCAACTTGCCCTGGTAATAATTTAAGTTATCATCCCATTGTTGCGTTTTGTATCTTTAATCTTTATTTTGGTAACATAAGCGATAAATATTTATGGAGACAAAGGCAAAAGTTATAGTTATTAGACAAACAGCAAGCATATACATAACAGTAGACTGTATTAGTAATCCCAAAAACACTCACATCAGCCTAATAAAAGTCACATTTAATCCATCGAAAAAGTTATATTCTTATCGCAGTAGTGAAAATAGTTCAAGGCTCTAATTTTAAGAGCAAAATTTCATTGAATATGTAGAAAGTGCTCATATAAAGCTCTCAGATAAAATCATAGCTTTGCTTGTGTAATAAAATAAGCTTTTAGAGCATTTAAATTTCTAATGTACCAAAAACTAACATTGATAAATATTTCCACAAAAAGAGTTAAACTAAATAGATTATATAAGTGCAAGCATAATACAATCCCATATTATATGACTCTAAAATGTTCCCACAACAGTAGTAATACGATTGTAAGCATTATCAAAACCCACAATTGAACCAAGTTTGGCTTTTTTCATAACATTAGTAGGGGGAGTAACAAATATCGATACCGATATATTGGCGATACTTTAGGTTTGCCGATATATCGGTATCGGCGATATTTTACTGGCGATACTTTTTTAGGGTTTAAAAAACTGCAGTCGAAACTAAAAAATTACGAATAAAAACATTAAAATTTTTGTACAACTTTTCGCTGTTTTAGTTGGTTTGACAGCGACTGTTTACATTTAATAAATCAAAAGTAAAAGCAACAGTTCTTTTTGGCCAATGGCAAATGAAGAGGTGTCAGTTTTTCCACCTTGACTACAGTTTTTTACACGCTGCTTTTTTTTTGAGCTTTTTAAAAACAATTTAATTTTGAAATAAGACATTGAAAGGCAGAATATAAAATCAACACAGAATTAAAAATTTTTTTTAGCTAGAGGTCTACACAACGCGTTCTATGCGTTTGATACTTTCTTGACCTTTTTTCAAGACGCATGCAAAAATTGATAGTAATTCCACGCGTTGCTGTGTAACTTGTCAATAAAATTTAACTCTGATTTTACTTCTTTAACAAATGCTTTAACGCATCAACGAATTGAACGCGTTGTGTGGACCACCAGCTTTAGCGGTGTGCTTTGCACCATAGTGAAATGTTCTATCACTGCTAAATCTTTTATATATTTGTAGTACAAAAAACGTACAAATTTTGTTCATTTTTAGTTTTGCTTGCTGATTTTTAATGACCTGCATGTTAAATTATTATTTTACTAAAAATTCTTGGTTACTTCGAAGAGGCTATAATATCTATAAGCGAGGCAACTGCTGCATTGCCTCACGTAATTCCACCAGTTAACAGTCTTCGAACATTATTAGAAAATATAATAAATTAATAAATTTAGAGAGAGAATCTTCCAGGGGCCCAAAAATTGGCGACTTACTTAGCATTAGCTTTGAATGGAAGATATCAGGGTTTAACTAAAATTCCTTTAATATTTAAAAGAAAATCAGCTTCAATCGTGTAGAAAAAACGTCTCACTGAGCTACTATAACTATGCATTTGGAAATTGTGAAAGATTAACTTATTAAAAGTTCTAATATGGCTAAAAATTGCCTTTGGAGCGCTTGTGAATATGTTATAAGGAAATCCGAGAAGGATGAGCCTCTGTCCATCCTTAGCTGTAGTTCTGTTAAAGAATAAGTCGATAGAAACCTTATTTCTCCTAATATTTCAATAGACTTAGATCTGCTTGGTGCAGAAATACTTAAGTTTTAAAATGAGTTCAGTCGCATCTGAGAGACTATCTTCCCATGCAGGTCTGGTTCAAACGGATTTGCGATCTCCAGAAAAGTTGAGAATATATGGTATTTTAAACAAAAATCGTATTTAGTTAAATTTTAGCCCCCATAATAATAAAAAAATATTACTGATTAATAAAAGGTTTATTAAAAAATTTTTCATAGAAAACTCGTTTCACAAACCGGCTATAAACATAAAATATGTTTTATGAATATGGGGGTAAATATTTATAATCTCTTACACTGTTCTTATATTTTTTTATTAATATTACCAAAAAATTAAATTCGTTGCTTTATTTAAAATCATATTAACCCTAGGATTCTCGGTAACTTTTTGCTACTAAGTTCTCCTCTTAGTCTGACCAGACCACAATTAGAACAGATAAAAACACCAATTAAATAAAAAGGAAATAAATATATTTTTTATTGAACGTATGCCTGCTATTATAGATTATGCGAATTTATTATATTTATAATTTTATTATTTCCTTATTTTACTCAACATGCAAGTCATCGAAAATATAGTTTTAATTTTGCACATTGCTTGTTTGCATCTACCACAGCTGAAATGAGTTTTACGCTTGGTTTTTGTAGTGAATTGAACGCAGAACGGAATGTAGTTGTCTGATTTGATTCAAACTTGATTCATGCGATTCAGGACATATCATTTATAGAATTTACGGTTCTGTTTTTTTAATATTTCGTTCTTTGTTAAAGGTATTACAAACAGCGAAAAAAAAAATTGGTCTGGCCATACAAATAGGAAAATTTCATAGACTTTTACAAACAAATGCAATTTCACCCCACTAATTTGCCCCAATCGAATCCAAAATACTTTCATTTTTTTTTAGCACATATAATTTATAGAATTTGCTGTCCTATTTTTTTGTTTTTTTTTTATATTCGAAAAATATTGCAGGCAAAACACAAATTTGGTCTGGCCAGACCAAAACGGTAATCCTAGGGCTAATATCAATTTTAAATATTAATAATCTGTTAAGCTAGGTTCACACTTATTAAATATTTGATGTCCTACACGTAACCACTAGTTTCTTTTTAATTTGTTTTGCTGGATCAAACATCATTTTACAATTTCTTAATTGAATTATATAATTACCTTCTTACAAATAAAAGATAAGGAAGTCATTAAAAATTTTTTAAATTCAAGCTAAAGTTTGATAAATTTTGCTGGTTATGCTTTTTTGAATTTTTTTTCCTCAAATATTTGTTAGGTATGAGCATACATACCTTGAAATTCTATTAATTTGATCCCCTAATAATTTGTTTAAAAATATTTCTTAATTTGTTATATAATATGGACCTATTACGATTAACAACTTAAATCAGTTGAGTTTTAATTTCTCAAATTATGTTTTATGGTTAACAACTTAACTATATTGTGGTGAACAAGAACATCAAAATATTACAACTGATCACAATTAGTTGTTTTAATTGCAACTCAACTGAGGTGAGTTGTGAACCGTAGTAGGGGTCTAAAGGCCCAACCATAATATTCATACGTGAGCTTAATGTACTGTCAAAAATTAACGAAAAGTTTGTCAAATGTACTTTTTAGTGGATATAATTTACTTACAAAAACTTAAGATCCATGTTGTATACACAGAAAAAATTCTCCAAAAATGTTGCCCTAATTAAAGCATTAATCAAAAATAAAATCAGTTTTAATTAAAAATTTAATCAGTCTTAATTAAAAATTTAATCAGTTTCAATTAAAAATCTAATCAAGTGAATTAAAAGTTTAATTGATACTATTAATTTGCACCAGTAAACAATTTAATAGTTACAATTAAACGTTGAATTCACTTGATTAAACGTTTGTTTCACTTGATAAAATTTTTAATAAAAACTGATTTTATGTTTGATTAATGCTTTAATTGGTGCAACATTTTTTTTTCTGTGTATCTGTGCAATATTTTGTTTTCTTGCGTGTACTTAAAATTAAAGAGTACGAAAAATTACGGCCCTGTATTTCTTTGTTTTGGGTATTAATTAATTTGCAGGCAACGTATTTAAAAGAAAAAATTGGTTTTGGTTGTATTAATAATAAATATGTTAAATTCCTCTTTTATATATTTTCTTATTTTTCCTTATCCATTTCAATTTAATTTATTTATTTTTTCAATAATGCACTAACAGCTGAACCGTACGGAATAGGTTTTCAGATTGGCACTTTGCTTAAGCATATGACATATGACGAATTTTAACGAAAAGTTTGATTAAGTACATTATAGTTGGCATGTTTTATATGTATTCGCACAGCTGCTAAAGTTGACTTAAGTAACCTTCTTCATGCATATTATGGTTGGGCCTTAAGTCACTCAGAAATTAAAAACAAAAATTAGAAAAAAATGGTATGTATACTTTGTTACATTCATAATTCTAAAATGAAATATTTATTGTTGAAAGTCAAATATCTATCGGAAATAAATTCCTTTACAAGATTTAAATTTAAAAAAAAAACAGTAAGAACATGCGGAATTTTGCATTTAGCTTAAATGCTTTTTTAAAATACACAAATTAATGTGCAGTTTTAAAAAACTGACTGCTTCTCATATAAATTTTAAAACACATTCAATTACCTGTCATTTGGAAACAGCACTTTACCTTTTCTACATACAATATCTGACATGAAATTTAAATTAAATTTGATGTCTAAAAGTGAGTAACAATAATAATAATAATAGACTTTATATAAAGTTGAATCAATGACTTAAAAGTTAAAGTTTAAAGTAATTAAAATAAAACCATTTAAAAAAGCAATCGATTAAAATCATTTTAACTTTCGATTATCCCGAGCAATTCAGAATAGTTTTCATGTACTACATGGATTAAATTATTCATATAACAAAAATGATATTTTATTTAAAACTTAGTTTTACTATTGTAACATTTTCGAATAAACAAGTGCATATGTACATACGTTTATTATACATATTGTATTACATATATTTATTCAAAAATGTATGCGGAGTTCCATAAAAATATGCACAAATTTCACTGGTTAAGACTTTGTTTTTTTTTATTGAATTAAATATGCATATGTTATAATTAAACATATAGAAGAACCGCTGGTTTAACCCCATTGTGTCTGCGCTAATCATACCGGAAAATTTTTTAAAACAAGCTGGAGTTTTTGACGGTGCTGGGTATAGAAGGTTGAGAAGAACAGAAAAAGCGAAAAAACTTATGTGCAGGGTGTCCGTTGAGAATTTTGAAAAAGTCGCAACAAAAATCGTTTTTAACACAAAAAATTGCACAAAAAAGTAATTTTTCAAACACAACTAACAAAACAGAAAGGAATTACCAATTCAAACGAAATATGTAAATAGCTACGAAATACTTTTTTAAACATGTGTTTAAATACACTGTATTTAATATTTAATAATGTGTTTGTATATCGTCACCTTAGATGCAAACGAACGTAACTACTTTTTTATTTTTTCTACAAGAGAAACAAGAAACTTTACAAAATCAATAAAAACAATGTGTTCTTGGCTTTTCTTTATTATAGTCGCCTTTATTGATCGCAGGGGTCTAAAAATGAACATGAATTTTAATAAAACGAACAAAAATCAAATAAAACCTCAATTTACATTTAAGATGGTGATGTACTTTAATTAAATATTAATTTTACGTTAATTTTTTTGCAACTTTGTCTCTGTATTTTCGCACAAGTTCATTTCTTTGCATCCCACCTTCTTTTTCGGTATCTAGCACATTTAGAGCTGACAGCATGAACTCACAAGTTTTTACTTTTAACCTGTTGGTTAATTTATTTTTCATTAATCCCAATTTTAAAAAGAATTTCGGCACACGCTGTTCGGTTGAGTTAATATATGCGCTGTCAATTTAAATAAATTTTTGTATATTAAAATTATCAGCATTTGTTGATTCAAAAATGTATTTGTATGGTTTATCATTGGATTTACTTTCTAACAATTGAAATTCGAAATAAAAACCTCATCGTCATTAATAACATTTTCAAATTCAGATATAAGATCTTAATATTTAGTGTCTTCGTTAGAGGTAAAAAGTTGGTTTTAAAAAGATTTAAATATAAATAAAAATCATCTGAGATTGGCATGGAAATTTAATGAACACGACACAAACCAAGGCAAATTCAATACAGTTCAGTAGCTAAATTCGCCTTGATACAATATAATCACACTATCAATCGGAAATATTTTAAACAAAATTGATATTTTAAGGGAAAAAATGTGTAATTATCATAGATGGGGGTAGTGCACTAATTTTGCAGTTTCAACTCAAAGCTAGTGATACTGAAAAATTATAGCAATCATTTTGTTGATGTTGAGTGATGAATTGAAAATTAGCAGGCTCACTAAACATGAGTGATAGTGATGTTAAGAATCTTGCATTCAAAAAAAAAAATTGTTTCATCAGTTTATTGCAACTTTTTTGCCCTTTTTTGAATTTTAGTGAGAGTCTGTTTATATGCGGCTTTTTTATTGCACGTTAAAATTTTGCACTATTTGAATTGAGTGCAGATTTTTGCATACAATCTTCGTTTACTGATAGTGAAAAAATTTGCAATATAACTAATTTTTTTTAGTGCTAGGGAAAAAAATACCACTCATCACTAATGCTGGTAAAATAGAGTGCCTACTAATGTTTTTGAAGTTTTATTTAGTGATAGTGCACTGCTGATTTCAATCAATATTTAGTGCACTACCCCCAGCTAAAAAAAGGGGAAAAAAGTTACACAAGCTTGGAAAAAGTTGCAAAATTGGACGAGTTTAAAAAAGTCGCACTAAAAGTCTCAGAGCGTCAAAAAAGTTGCAAATTACAACTGAAGTCGCACAACGGAAACGCTGCTTAGCTATCCACAAAATTATTCTTTGATAAGTGTATAAAGTAATTCCTAAAAAATTTAAGGAATAGAACTATTACAAAAAGCTTTATAAAATACATAACTGAAATTTAACTCATAGAATAAATTCGAAAAATAAAAAAAATGTTGAATTCTTTGATTATGTTAATAAGAAATGTGCTAACTTCGTCGTAGCAGTTTTACAAGTACGGAATTTAAATAGGGTAGTTCCATGTTAAATCGACCAAGAGTGGCACCCAACTCTTTCGATTTGAATGAAATTTGATGTGAAGGTTCTTTTCATCCTATTAGGATATATTGACGAAAAAAATTTAAAAATGTTTTTTTTTCAAAAGTTACGTCATATTCAAAATATCATAATTTCGCCGAATTAGTCGAATGTGTTGAGTTTATTTTTTCAATATCTCAAAAACTACTTCAATTACAAAAATGAGTTGTATGTCATTCTAAAGAGAATACTTGGTGCTACAAACAATAATGGGAGAATCAAGGGGAGAAGTTAGAGTATGGAAAATTTTTAGGAGAAACTTGAAGAACACAACACACTGCCTTCTTTTCATTTCTCATTAGTAAATTGCTTCCGAGCGAAGCCAAATAATGTATAAAACTCATTTAATTTCTTGGAGACGTTACGTGGCATATAGTGTACTTTTCTTTGAAAGTGCCCACATTGAGCTCCAACCAAAACGCAACAAATAAACATAAAAAATTTTATCACTGTCGTTACTTTTTTTTAACCACCTAAAATCTCACAAATCAAATTTAATATATACTTATTGCTCAAAATTACAATTAGTCAATTCACAAGGTATCCTAACATGTCATATTGTCAAAATGTCCTAATATTTCACAATGGTTTAAAAATATTGTTGTACGGCTCAGCCGCTCAGCGCTGGACTTTTCTGATTAATTACGACAGCACAATAAACACAGCAAGCAACGTTCTTTTTATTTAAGACACTTTTTGTTAACAAACCAACAACAATATTTTTAAACCATTGTGAAATATTAGGACATTTTGACAATATGACATGTTAGGATACCTTGTGAATTGACTAAATATTAACATTTAATTTTAGGATTATTTTTTACAAATCATATCTTCAAAATTAAAAAAAAATACCTCCTTCAAAGTTTCAGGATTTTTAAAGAACAGTTTGAGGAATAATATAAAAAAATCAACCAAAAAAATAGGTTGTTGACTTTGTCCATTTTTAAAATTTAATATTTTGCAGATATTACATTTAAAAAAAATAAAATTTATTTTTATATTTGTTTGTAGCCCCAAGTATTCTCTTTAAAATGAATATGGCGTAGCTATTGAAAGAATAAACTCAACACATTCGGCTTATTCGACGAAAAAAACGTAACTTTTGAAAAAAATATTTAAAATTTTTTTCGTTAATATATGTTCCTTACAGGATGAAAGGAACCTTCACACCAAATTTCATTCAAATCAAAAGGGGTCGGCTACCACTGTTGGTCGATTTGACATGAAACTACCCAATAGTAGTCTTTTATTTTGTTTTAAGAGAGTTTCCGTTTTATTAAATTGTCTGCGGTACTAGGCGTTCTAAAGCCCAACTTCAGAATTTCTATGGCCCCGGCATCTATAAAAATCTAGCGTTTATATAATACCCATATTGATCACGTTATAAGAAAACGAAAATAAATGCAATAATTGTAATAAAGCTTTCTGTGTAATACACATTATTTGCATGCGTTCATCTCAAAAGCGATTAATTTAAAATATTTCTTAACATTTATTTTAATTAAAGAGTTAACTTCGTTTTTTTAATAATTTTCATGGAGATTTTGTTACGTTAATTTACTGAAGATAACTTTGTTTCGGAAATAAGCCCAAGTCTTGACGAATAGTGTGCAATTAGCAAAATTTTGTTGCAATCAAATTTTCTTGAAATTCCGTAATTAAATTTGCATTCACAAGTATCAAAAAAAAAAAAAAAAAAAAAGTCTACAAATTTGTTTTTGTTTTCAATGTAGTTATACGAAGGAAAGAATTCTTTCGCACATCGGAAATAGGCTATAAGGCCCTAATCATGTGATTCCAAATAATTACATTTAAAGCACAAATAGTGTCATAAATATTTTGTAATTTTGTTGTTGCTTTCTACAGAAATTCATGTACCGTCTTAAAATTTTCAACGCCAAAGCAACAACAAAATTACAAAATATTTATGACACTATTTGTGCTTTAAATGTTACATTATTAGGGCCTTAATAACCCTTTACAAGATCATTTCATTTATTATTTATTTATTTTAGATTTTAACAATAGTTTATACAATTTAAGCATACAATTTAAGCACTATCATCTAAAATTATTTTAATAAAATTTTTTCTGGTAGAAAGAAAACAGTAGCTCGTTTCTGTATTTGTCGCATCGTAAAATTTCTCACATAAAGAGTAAAACAAAACTTCCATCGTTTCACGATTTGTGAGAATAAAGTTTTTATGTATTTGAATGCGAGAACAGACAAGATAGATTCTGTTTTAGCTGGAATATTTCTAGTAACTAAGTGTCAAATGCAAGCGAAACGTCAACGAAAGAAATAGATATAATAAAAATATGGCTCCCAGATATGACGATTTATGGAAATTTTGACAATTTTTTGTTCCGAAATTGGCAAAGTGCCGATTTGCTGATTTTTTCTAGTGACGATATCATTCAGCCTTCGAAATAAAACAATTTTAAATATTTTTATATGTTTGTATATTAGGCACCACAGAAAAAAGATATCTTTAGAAACAAGGCTGCTTAAATTTTTATATTTATCCCTATTGTGAAAATTGTCCTCGAAACTGTTTGTCTGTTTCCTAAAAAATGTATCGGCAAAAGCAAAATTTGGAGGGAAAACTGTTTAATTTTTATTTTCTTGGATTATTTAACATTAAACTATTACCCCCATTTTTCAGCCAATGCAATTTAGGAAATTTTTGCCTTTTTGCCAAAAGTGTTATTTTTAGTTCAATATGATATTTTTTGTCACGCCTTATATATGTATGAAATTTAACTATGTTTTTTTATGATTATGCTTTAATGAAAATCGAACAAAATTTGTCAAAATTAATTTAATATAGTCTAATTTTTTTCCTCAGGAAATTGACGATTTTATCACAAATTTATCCTGCAAAAAGCGAAAACAATGAAAGGCTAAACAAAATTAAAGTAACAAAATATAACAATTGTGCTTTATTAATTTTTATCATTAAAATTCTTTCTTTTCAAATAAAAAAAAAAAAACATTCTTGTGTATGTATATACTTACATAATTATTTTTACGGATAAATTTCTCTCATCAATTTCAAATATGACTTTTTTTGACAGTTTTTGCATGAAACTTTTCGCAAATATTGTTACAGAAACACTTTTTCTCACATCCTTCCAAAAATTGTTGGAAAATTATTTAAATGACAGATACTTCTCTTTAAGTAAAGATACACAAACACTTGTGTGAGAAAACCCATTTTTTGTTTCATATTTGACTGTTTTTGTCATAATTCACTTGTTTCATTTGGGAAATTTTACTTTGCGAGAAATACAGAACCGGGCTACGGGTTTCCCATAGGCTGCGTAGGTATTTTTTAAAGATTTCCCTGAAAGCATTTATATAAGGGCTACGGTCGAAATATACGTCAACAATGGTCAACTATGGACCAATTGTTATAACGATTATGATTTGTATTTTTAATAGAAAACTACTTTGAAGCAACAAATTTTTCAAAAAAAATTTTTTCAATTGAAATCATTGCCTATTGTTGTGGAACTTCTCACATTTATTGGTTACTAGAAATGCTAAAATATTTTTTAATAAAAACAACTCTAGTTTTTTTATTTCAAATTATTTTATACTTTTGGTCGTTTGTATATTTTTTAGCATGTTGATTTTTTAATATTTTGCTTTTTTATTGTACCCTTGATTATAAAAGCGTAAAAATATAACAAAAATATATTGTATATAAATTAAAAGAAAAAAAAAGAGTTTGCAACACAACAATTATATGCAATAAGTATTTTGTGGGAAAAAAATTTTAGTATGTTAAAAACTGAAATATCCACAAGGATCTCAATGTGACATTAGTAAAACTATGATTACGAAATATGCAGTTAAATATTCAAAAATGCTGGAATTGCACCCAAATCCATTAAGAGACACTGCAGCACTCACCCAATCAGATGAGCGTTAAACACTATATATGTGAACAGAAACTGTGATGACGAAATGTTTTCTCTGGCACTGGTAAGACATAAAGTAAATATAAGGATAAGATATGATTAGTTATTGTTAGTTCATATCATATCATATTTAATATATTAATATTCAATAAATAAATACTGAAAAAAAAATTATGTATTAATACAGACACAAAATACAGTTTTAATGCCATTTAAATAACTTGGTTCTTTCTCATTTTTAATTCCCATCGCTGTGTGCGTTGTTTGATGTATATTAATGCTTTTTTTTGTTTATGTATATGAAAAACAAATGACACGTTTTTACATGTTCTAAAAGTGCACACAAGTGTCTACAATATAGTACGGTACGGTACAGTACGGCACGTTACATTACAATACAGCTGCAGCAATGGCCGGCTAACGAGACCTTAAGACCCCATAGAGAATATAATTTTCATTTTCTATCCTAGAGTTTCTTCTTGTGCTTTAAAAAAAAAACAACTCTGATAAAACTAAAAATTATTTTGTTTAGAAAAATTTTTAAAAATGCTGAACAAAAAACAATGCTGACATTTCATAAACAAAATCAACTATTATACATTTTGAATTTATTTAAAATTTTGACACATCTAAATACTCAGTATTAAAGTGTAAAAGGGCTTTTAATAGAAACGTATTAGTATATATATATTTGGTTACAATTGAGCCCTATTTTATCTAGGATGCCTTACTTAAAATATAAGGAGTAAATATGTGAAATTATTTTACAGTACTAAATATCATACAATTAGGATATAAATGGGCCCAATCATTGATAAGAATTTGAATAAGCTTTAAGTTTATCCATAATTGTAAAATATAAATTTCTTTCAGAAAGAAATTAAAAATTATTTAATTTGTAACCTCAAATGAACCGACATAAATTGAATAACTATTTTTGAGTTACTTAAGCCTATAGTACACGGCATGTAAAAAGACACATGCGCATGTGATTCTGACGTAATTTTGACGTCAATGCAAAGCCACAATAAACATTGCGTGTTGTGTGATGACGTCAAAATTACGTCAGAACCACATGCGCATGTGTCTTTTTACATGCCGTGTACTATAGGCTTTAGTTATGCGTGTAGCTTTTTTTAACTAAAGTTTACTAATAAGACTTGTTAAAATTAATTGATTCAGTTTTAAGCTGAAACATAATCATCTCTATCTTTTATGTACTTCCGTTAAGTGTATCAAATAAATACATTTTTATAAGGTTGGCTCAGTTGTTGATTTAAAATATATAAAATTATTTGAATACATAGTTTTTTATGGCACAAGGATCCACTCATACTGTTATGTAAATATTATTTTTACAGTATTTAAAAACAAGTTTTCGAGACTGTACCCCATGCGGGACCCATGGGCAATTATGGACCGACCATAACAAAATTACGTTAAGTTAAGATTCATTTAAAAGTTCTTTGTGCCGAATATTGTTCGGATATATTCGTCTATGTGAGATTTGTTTGCCTTTAAGTGATTTAATTATTAGGGCTTATATGGAATCTATGCTGAACTTTGGAGACACCAGAACAGGATTTTGTCATGACATAGTAAATATCGTAAAAGTTACTGTCACCAATTTGTATGTCAATACAAACATTTAGAAGAAAGATATGGCATTGAAATTTATTTGCCGGAGTAGTATATGGGAGCTATATAATCAGGGCCGATTCCAATAAAATTTGGTAAGGGGATTTAGAGTGTAATCAAATAAGTTTAGTATGTATAAGTTTGGTATGTATATACCAACAGAATAACATGGTTTATGGGAATAAAGAAAAATTGCGGCCTGACAGACATAGTTACATCGACTCAGAAGGTAGTTCTGAGTCGATTGATATACCTTAAAGTAGTTGTTGGACTATGATTTTAAGGAAATACTCTCTTTTCTATTGTAGTGTGCGTATGGTTATGTTCAAAACTTGATTTCCCGAGCCATAGCGACGTTCCCGTTTAGCACGTTGTAGCTTAAGGGACTAGAGCCTAAGTCGGAAATTTAATAGTATTATTTGTAGTCGTATTAAGCGAATTCTTGCAAAATTGTATATCATTCCGTGCATTATTCCAACATATATGTTATTTTTTGTATCAAAATTATCAATTTTTTTAGGGTGGTGGTTCCACATTTTGATTCATAGTTCTAGTCCTACTGAACCGATGTTGCAGCCTTTCAACCCCAAACCGCGTAGGATAACTGCAAGCAATTTGAGACCAAGTTTGTTCTTTTCCTTGGCGTTTTTCGAAAGTGAGCGTGTTTTAAACAGACGGACAGACAGACGGACTTGGCTAAATCGACTTAGAATTACTCAAGGAGACAGAATATATATATACTTTATGGGGTCTTAGATGTATAATAAAAAAGTTTCACACGGAACGACAAACTTAGTATACCCTCATTTACCACTAGTGGGGGTGGAGGGTATAATTATATGAGAAATTTCCTAAACATACAAAAAATTAAGTTACGCCTTTTTAAATTAAGCTTTATATCAATATTTATACTTGTAATAAGTGCTAATTAAGGAATAATGTTGCTGTAGCACTATAATATTTTAAACAATGTTAATTAGTATTGACGTTGGAAGGATGGGAAGTCGTCTTTTGAATGTGTTTTTTAAATAAAAACCTAAAAACAGTTGTTGTATTAAAATTTTTGTAAGGGCCTATCGGTTTCAAATATCACAGTGCAAAAGGCCGTAACTAACTAAAATACAATTTTCATTTAGCATTCTTCTTAAGAAATCAATAATATATTGTCTCTTAAAAGTGACTGCAAAATTTTCTGTAGTGTCTATTGTTAAATTTGATGAAGTGCGGTTAGTGTGATGATATATCACATAAAATAAATGCTTATAATTAAAATCAACTAGTTAAACCTAAAGCGCTCCGCTTACCTTTTAAAAATGAAACAAGTAAAAAAAAACAACAAGGGATTTATGGGTAAAATTAGAGGCAGTCGTGGGGTTTGCTCATATCTCAGCCACTTGTGGCCTGATCAGGATGAGCATATGTGATAAAAATATATACCAACAAAGTCCCCATCATATCTTTGTCTTTGGAAACCCATTTTAATAGACAGACGGATAAACTGATATCGTTAAATCAACTTCGCAGTACATAAAAACTCATGGCGTCTAAGACAACAATCGTAGAAATTACAAACGGAATGACAAACTTATATGAATGGTATAATTAGTAAAAAAATGTTAAAAGAATTTGTACCAAATTGCAAACTTCTACTGCTATCCTTCTCCAGATATTTACGCAATTATGTTATCCTTGTATGGGAGGCTGTACGCTCACTTTTCTAGTTCAGTTCTCGTTTTTTCAGAAGTTTGTATTGTTAACAAAACTATTTTTTGCAAAAGAGGAAACTTCTCCTGCAACATATCTCTAAATAGCTGATCGTACAGTACCATCTACATGTGGTAAATAACTGTGAAAGTTTCAGGTTCAGTAGTTAAGAAGCATATAGGGATCAAAAAAAGGAATTTTAATATAAATTAGTAAAGAGTATATGAAATATATATCGTGTATTTAAAACGAAGCAATTTATATAAACTTTAGATACTTCTACTGTTAACCTTCTGTTGATATGTTGACATTTATATTGTCCTTGTATGGGGCATTCCACGCTCACTTTTCCTTTTTCGCTTTTTGACAGATGTTTTGAATTAATTACCAATCTATTTATACCAAATTTTAAAACTTTAACTGTAACCGTTTTGCAAATACCTAAACGTACAGTGAAGTATATTTGGGGTGCTGGAGTCTAAATGGTGGCATTGTTGTTGTTGGTGCTGCCATATACGTATGAGAAATGGTGTGTTTAACTATGCTGGCTGTTTTTTGTGGGGTTTTGCACCACTTGTTAGTGTGATTTCATTTGTTATCTTTGCACGAGAGGTGCCACGCCTACTCCGAAATATAGCATGTAAAGCGTAGGGTAATTAGGAACTTTTTGTGAACATTTCAGGGAAATGGGTTCAGTAGTTAAGGAGTTTATATGGAACAACCAAACACACACGCAAACATATTTTAACCCTTAGATATCCTACATGGTTTGGCCAGACCATATTCGACTTTTATATGCAATATCTTTTTTTGTAGCAAAACTTTTTAGAAACGACGGCAATTAAGTTTTATAAACTTTTTATCAACGACGACAATTAAGTTTTCCTGCATCGAATAAAACAAATTTTAAATCATTTGGATCTCATTTAAGTCACATAAACTCCTATAAGAAAATGTTCGCTAAGTGCACCTCATGGTCTGGCTGGACCACAGGTCCCTTTTTGAATCATTGCTTTTGCACTTACAAAGTTTACTTTATTAATTCTGTTAAAGTGTATTTTGCTCGAGAAAGGTGTTTTTGTTGTTGTATCGGTGTTGTTTTCAAACAGGTTTTTGCTTTGTTACCGTATTTGCTTAATTTGAATCGGCGTTACAGGAGCGGGATCTGCTTCGTGGACGTCCGGAAAACTATGTTTTCAACTAATCCATCTCTTTGACAAGTAAATTGCTCTGTTGTCGTGCATTGCCGTGTTGTGAATGGGTTACCTCAAATATTTTGTCAGCGAGTAAAGGGTTACTTGTCATGCGGTTCACTACTTTTTGAAATTACGATACGCACATTTGGTGGAAGTCGGCTCATACAGACAGATTTGAGCTTATTTTCGTTCATTCCGTGGCTTAATCTCGCGATGAAATTGTGTTGGACGCATATCGCCTAGTTTTAAATCATATAAAAGCCGTGCCTCTGGGTAGCCACTCCGTAGCACCCACAATTTCGTCGTCACCGACCAAAATAATTTATTACTTTTTTTTTTTTAAATTAGTATAACTAAAGTTATTGTTCTGCAGTCTAAAGATCGTTTCTTTTCAGAATCACGTCGCGGTCAGAGTTTATGGAGTGTGCTGTTACATGGTTTTAATAGAAATAACTTTATTTACAAAGCAAAACAAAAATTGTGCATGTTATAATTCAGGTTTGCACTTTTAGCTCATATTAAGTCGTAACTCGCAATCAGATCATGTGCAAAGTACCCGTCAAGTTCAGCTGATTACCGTCCGTTGTGCGTTTGTAAAACCACAACCAAAACTCATAGAAAAACACGTTTATGCTGCGGTAACCATAACAAAACCATGTAAGTGCCTTCAACTTGGCAAAGAGACAAAAACGTATATTTGCAATGATTATTGAACAGAATAATTTTAATGTTGTACAATCATATAAAAATAATTACATGATAAGACTGATTGATTTTAAATTACCACAAAATAGGTACAACATTTTTTTTTAGTTTACTTATTTGAGTGGGTTTTACAATCGTGGTCTGTGGTGCAATTAGTGGATCTAACGTTATAGAACATTGAAGGGTGTATAAAGTATATTTATAGATAGATTAAATTAAAATCAAAATAGACAAGTAAGAAGGTATGGTCTGTTAGGCCTGGCCATTTGATACCATACACCATATTATATACAGATAAAATTTCTATAGTCTATCATATTTCCATTGATCCTTGGGCAATCATGGACCCGGCATAACAAAGTTAAACTATAAGAATATTCCGAATACTACCTAGATATCTATGAGATTTTTGCCATCTTAAAGTAATTTAAGAGAGCGGACTTATATGCGACCTAAAAGACGGCTTTATATATAACCCATTATACATTCTGGAAAGATCTTCATAAAATTCTAGTTGTTTGATTTTTAGTAGCACTAAAGTAAATTAAAGCAAATTGCACCACAACATCATTAACAGTTTTTGACATGTAATAGTATATTTCGAGAGTGTGCATTACATGGAAAAGAGTCGTACTACGTTCTTATCTTTATCCATGCCACAAGAATTGACACAGAAAAGTTGGTTCTTAATTACACGTTTACGAAATTTGGTAGTGTGCATTTTTCTAAAAAAGTGTTATTCGTTATAGTTTTAGAGGTTTAACCCTACACTCCTTTAAGCCTAAGCATTCCTTTCGACGAGCACTTTTTGGGCGCATAATATCGGGTGTAAATATATGTACTTAATTTTTTATTTCTTAAGCCTCTAGTACACGGCATGTAAAAAGCCACATGCGCATGTGGTTCTGACGTAATTTAGACGTCATCACACAACACGCAATGCTTATTGTGGCTTTGCATTGACGTCAAAATTACGTCAGAACCACATGCCCATGTGGCTTTTTACATGCCGTGTACTAGAGGCTTTAGACATACGTATCTTTAGCAAGTACTTTGTTAGTAAATAAAACAATGTATTTCTATTTGCTACATACATATTAGGCATATAACTTTTTTAAATTTTTGCAAATAAGAAAAATAGCATAGCATAGTCGAATAGAGCATAAAAAAGTATGAAGACCCATTATATTTTTTTTTTTTTTCGAAATCGCAAAAAGTTTCCGCACCAAACGCAATTACTTTCTTATCGGATATTTTTTTTATTTAATCATTAAATTTAGAAATTCGAATTAATATTATTTGTGTAAAAATGTTTAAAAAAGTGATATAAGTGTAATATGCAATACTTATGTGGACTGGTCCAAGCTTCTAAATACTTTTAAAAAATAAATATTTTCCATATAATAATTCTAGAGCAATGCCAGCAGAAAAGGAATGTTTGCAATATTTAATTTCAATCGGTTCATTCCGCCACTTATTTATGCTAGTTTATGTAATAGAAATATTGAATTCAATCGCAAACTTTCTAGGAGAAGTAGAAACAATTTTACATCAAAATCGGTCGTTTCTTTGGAGTCGTTCGAAAGTGAGTGATTTAAAAAGATATTCTAAGAATTACACAAGGAGTGAGAATATACTTGTGTATATTCATTTTTTAGAGTTTGAGATGTTGCTGCCATATTGCTTAATTATAAACGCTCTTAACAAATTTCTGAAAAAAGATGTACTGATTCCGATTTTTTAACGCAATAGCGTGGTTTTTCGCCTCTACTGAAAAATTTTATTTAAAGACATCCGAGGTTGCCCACAGATATATGTTTAGTTGATGGGGCCTTAGATGAATATCAAATAAATAAGAAAGTCAAGCCGGGGATTACCCTATATGGGACCCATGGGCAATCATGGACTCGCCAAATATTATTTAGATATTTACATCTATATGAGATTTGTTTGCTTTTAAATGATTTCAGGAAGGGACTTTGTAGGGAGTTATGGTAAATATTAGACCCACTAGCATTTGGTCATGACATAGTAACTATCGTAAAAGTCATTGTCGCCAATATTTGCGTCAACATTAATGAGGAAGTTATGGCATTAAGAGCTTTTTTCGGAAGTAGTGTTTGTATGGGAGCTATGACCAAATATGGACCGATGCCAGTTAAATAAGGAAAGCTGTAGCTCGTTTCTGTATTTCTCGCATTGCAAAATTTCTCACATTAAGTGTGAAACAAAAAATTCCATCGTTTCTCGATTTGTGAGAAAAAAGTGTTTCTGTATTTGATTGCGAGAACAGACAACATAGATTCTGTTTTAACTGGAATACTTCCAGTAATTAAATGTCAAATGCAAGCGAAACGTCAACGAAAGGAATAGATATAATAAAAATAGGGCTGCCAGATTTGTCGATTTATCGTCATTTTGACGATTTTTTGTTCCAAAATTGGCAAAGTGCCGATTTGCTGATTTTTTCTGGTGAACATATTATTCAGTCTTCGAATTAAAATAACTTTAATTAGTTTAGTATGATTATATATTTTACTCCACAGAAAAACGATATCTTTAGAAACATGGCAGCTTAAAAATACATATATGGGCAAAATTAAAATTTCAAAGGAAAACTGCTAAATTTTTATTTCCTTAGATTATTTAATACATTTGTTTCTGTGATCAATACATTAAACTATTACACCATTTTTAATCAATGCACTATAGGAAATTTTGGCCTTTTTTTGGCAAGTTCAATATGATATTTTGTTACGCCTTTAAGCGATATTTTCAGGAAAAAAAAACAGTCTGAAATTTTAAATTGTTATCGGATTAAAGAGAAAAATAAAATACATAATTTTATTTAAATATACCTCAAGTTTAAGTATGTATAAAATATGTATTTTACCCATGAACTTTACCAATTTTTTTGATTATGTTTTAATAAAAATCGAAAAAAATTTGTCAAAATTAATTTTAAATTTTCCGATTTTTTTAAACAAATTAGCCGATTTTTTTTTTATTCTCTCTTAGGAAATTAACGATTTTTTCAAAAATTTATCTGGCAGCCCTGCATAAAACGAAAGCAATGAAGGGCTTAAAAATATTAAAATGAAAAAATTTAACAATTGTGTTTTATTTATTTTCATCATTAAAATTCAAATAAAAAAAAAATAATACACATACTTGCGTACATACATACATAATTTGTGCTCCATTTATTAAAATTTTATTTTTCTCGCATCAATTTTAAATGTAACTTATTTTGACAGTTCTTGTGAGAAACTTTTAGCAAAATATTAATACAGAAACACTTTTTCTCACATCCTTCCAATAAATGCTGGAAAATTATTTAAATGACAGATAATTCTCCCAAAGTAAGTATACAGAAACACTTATGTGAGAAAAACCATTTTTTGTTTCATTGTGCACTGTTTTTGTTATAATTCACTTGTTTCATGCGGGAAATTTTACGATGCGAGAAAAACAGAAACGGGCTACTGATTTAGATTGCAATCAGAGAAGTTTGTACCAAACTTAGTCTTAATCTCAAAATTATAAGATGGTTTATATGCACAAAGACGCTGTTCTGGAAAAAAACCTTTAATAGAGGCAATGGGAGAATTTTGAACTGCTTGTCACCATTTTTAATAGGCTGGAAAAAGACTTTATGGAATTATATACAAAATTGCGACCTTTTCTTTGGGCATAAAGTTTACATAGACGGAGACATCGTTAGATCGACTAAAAAAGTGATTACTAGAAGATCGGTATACGTTAGGGTGGGTCTTGGACCCATATTTTAAGGTGTTACAAACATCAGCACAAACGATAATATCCCCTCCTCTATTGTATGGTGGGCATTAAAAGTTAAACATGGAATAACAAATTTGGTATACCCTTCTTCATTACTTGGGGTGCTGGGTTTAAAAATTTGTGTGAAGATTATTGTGGATTTTAACAATCTTAATGCCCTTAAAACCATATTTTTTAAATAGAAAAATTTAGCAGTTTTCATTTTAACTTTCTCTTTCTTTTTATAAAAAAAATAACTTTATACATATTCATATTTCAAACAAAATGTAGTTTTTTAGCAAAAATAACAATCCCTTATTTTTTATATATATCAGATAAGTGTGTGTATTTTTTTGTTTGTTTATTTTACTGCTTAAGAATCTGAACTCACTCATTTCCTTATCTTTGTGGTACATTACAAAAAAACCCCATACTACATTTGACGAAACTTTTGTGGCTACTTTTTTCGCATTATTTACAAAACTTTCGTATTAACAATGATACGAAAAAAGTTTGTTTTTGCCTTTTAAAATAACGAAACCACCAATATCCATTATACTCGTTCGTAGTAATTTTTTTTCGTAAATATTATTAAACTTTTAATGGCTAAGAATTTATTTTTAGTAAAATAAAATAATTTTTTTTAAATTAAAAATTTTAAACAATAAGTTAACTATCTTAAAGGATTTCCTAATATTATGAAATATTGCACTTTAGAATAAGTTGTGTTTTAAGAAATCTCTCATTATAGGGTAGTTCTTTTTTAAAATTTGTGAAAAATGTTAAGCAACAAGTATTATTCCCTACGAAAAAGTTTACATATATCACTGTTACCTACCTAGCGAGTTTGCACAATTTTACGATTTTATTCCTTAAAAGTTTGCGACATTGTTTTGCGTATGTAAACAAGACCCACATGCAATTTACTAAGAAATATTTTTTTAATAAAATATTAAATAAAAATTACGGGTTTTACATTTTGAAAGTTTTCTTTCAGAAAGTGTGTGTTTATTGGTGAGAGGGGAAGAGGACAAGCCAGTATTCTCACCAGTCTCATCAAAGAACTCAGACTTTCTGAAAGAAAACTTTCATTTTGTGAACCCACACAAAAAAAAAAACTAATTATGCTTGAAAAGCTTTTACCCGTTATGTTATTAAAATTGTTAATTTCTTATTATATATATAATAAAAAATTCATAAAAAATATTTCTGATTAATAAAAGGTTTGTTAAACAAATTTTCATAGAAAATTCATTTCATAAGCCTGCTATAAACCTAAAATATTTTTTTTATGAATATGGGGGTTATTCCATTTTCTTAAAATTCCACAAGAAATAAGGGCAGCTTATATTATTTCCTAGTTGTAAAAATAGTTTGCCAGAAACCTTTTTCTAACTATTTCACAAAATTTACAGAGTAAAACTCTATCAACATTATTTAATAGAAATTCCACATTTTTTGTAGGGCGGCAATTTAACACGACATAAGATTTCATAATACCGTGTTCAGATATGCACCTTAATAAAATCCTATATTAAGCTCAATTATCCATATAAAATGTCCATTTAGTTAGTTTTCAATTAATTCGCAACACTGCCACAAGTGTGTTTAGTAAGCAAACACAACTCACTTAACAATTGGTTTTGACATTTGGCAACTGAAATACCAACAAAACAAAGGTCCTTCCATTAGGTCTGCGCAAGAAGCCAGATGTTTATTTTGTTTATTCCTTAAAGATGTCAAAAGTTGTTTACATTTTGCTTATACATGTACATTTTTGTTTACGTTTTTAGTTTTTTTGTCACACAATAATATAAAGTAATTATAAACAAGGTTTTTTTAACTGTCGAGCGCTAATTGAGTTAGCTAAATTGTGTATGTGTGAACAGAAAGATAATTTTGTCAATAAACCGAATATTAACTCAATAATAAATGTATATCTTAACACCATATAACTATTTTAATCATGAAGAAGATTCATAAGAGACTCACGTGTGATCACAAATTTCATAAAATGTTGACTGGGATGTCTGACAGTTTTCGTATTATATACGCATGTCTTTTTTGACTCATGTTAAACAAAATATGTCTATAGATTGACTTAATAAAGACCTTAGAAGTTTGTGTTTTAAAAGAATATAATAATAAATAAAATGTTCTATTAAAAAAAAAAAATACTATACAGTAGTTAAAATAAGTCGAACAATTTAAATTTCTTTTTTATAGGTCATTAAATTTACAATGTTTTCTTTTTTATATTTTTTGCATTTTTTTTTTATTCTCGCACTTACCAAATGTAAATTTTTGCCAACTTGAAAATTTTAGTTAAGTAATTGTGTGCATAAAAATGATCTCAAAACTGAAGCATCTGTAAAATTATTCAACAAATATAAATTGTTGTTATATTCCTCCTACACGCAAAGAAAAAACATGGTTGATACAATCACAATCGCAAACTATCATTAATGTTTGTGGTTATGATTGTGTCGAACACGTCTTCAGAAACAATAATGTTAGAAGAAAAACACAAATGATCTTCCTAACCATGTTTCTTTTTTTCCTAATACCACGCAAAATGTCTATTTGAACAATAAAACCAATAAAAAAATTAATTTAAAAAATTTTTTGTTTTATTAAAAATACATACATATACTTTGCAACATACATACATATACAGCTTAGCATATATTAATATATAAAATTAAATTCATCAATTATATACTCGTATATATATATAACATACCTGTTTCAATAAACGTATAACAATTTATTTCCTTAATTTTGCAATCATGCATGGCCTTTTTCTCCCGAAAAACTTTTAATTATATTATAGTCATTCATGTTTCCCGATTTACTGACTCTCGCAGACGGAACATGACGTGGACGGAGATTTTATTTACTTTATAAACACACACTGTTTGTTTTGACAGTAAATGTTTGCTCATTTAGAGAATGGGTCTTAAAGCGAACAAAAATGATGGTATCAAGCATACCTAATATTATGATTTTAATTGTATAGGTGAAAATATATGTATACATTATAGTAGAAAATATTTCACATAAGTTAATATGTTTAGCTAGATCATGATAACTTTTTAGGTGTAAAACACCATATAATATTATTATAGTGAATTAAAACATGTTAAAGAGAAAAAATATTTTTTCAAGTTAAATAAGGATTATAATAAGTTTATTAGGGTAAACATATTAGGCAAATATGAATAAAAATGGTCGTAGTGACCATTCATTAATCATGTTTTTTCTCTGCGTGTAGTAAAACGTAACATAACACTCATAATTGTATGTATGTATGCTGCATATTAGGCCTGCCCTTAAAACATAATTATTTTTTGACTCGGCTTAATTTGTTTATTAGTCTCTGAAACTTACTAATTAAAATTTTTTAGTCGACTAACCAGTTTATTAAAAATTTAAAAACTCCTGTAACTTTTTTAGTTATTGAAAAAACAATGATGATTTTTTATTTGTTTTTTTTTTTTTTGGCTTATTCCGATATCCTTCTCTCCAAATGGAGCACAGAGACTATACTATTATTCTTTATCGCTCACTTATGTGCACGAAGAACAATGAGATTAGGAGAACATTCGTCGGGCATTGGTCGGACGTAACCGTGGTAAAAATAATAACAGTTGATGAATTGCAGTATGCGGCAATTGAAGACTTTTGAAAAAATATACAGACTGAACAGTATAGATTCGATTGTATTACCAATGGGCAGTAAAACCTAAGTTTGGCGATTTTGGTGACTAATGTTTTATGGGTCTCCAAAAATTCTGGAAATCAGTGGGTCTTCAAATCAACCGTATCATCAGTTTTTCGCCAACAGATTACACCGACTTTGTGACACCGCTTAACTAAAGGGTAAATTGTAAGGGCCGATGTTGATTTTGAATAAAACATAAATTATTTAGGAAATTATTGTCATTTCTTTGGTTTGGTTCAATTATGTATGGAACAAAATATCGGCCAAATGGCCGCCGCGACCTTGGCAACACACCTCCATCCGATGGTCAAATTTTCGATGACGCTGAGGCATACTTGAAGTTGTATGCCCTTAATGTGCCGAATTATCTCATCCTTTAGATCTTCAATTATTGCTCGCTTATCGACGTATACCTTTTCTTTCAAATAACCCCAAAGAAAGAAGTCCAGCGGTGTCAAATCACATGATCTTGGCGGCCAATTGACATCGCCACCACGTAAGATAACACGGCCATTGAATTTGTGGCGCAAAATAGCCGTTGTTTCGTTAGCTATCCATATCTTCCAATTCGGGCCATAAAAAGTTCGTTATCATCTCACGATAGCGAACACCATTCACAGTTGCTGCCTGACCGGCCACATACTGGAAAAAATAAGGCCCGATGATGCCGCCAGCCCATTAACCGCACCAAACAGTCACTCTTTGTGCGTGCATTGGTTTTTCGGCAATCACTCTTTGATTATCATTCGCCCAAATACGGCAATTCTGCTTATTGAAGAATCCACTGAGGTGAAAATGTGCCTCATCACTGAAGATGATTTTCTTCGAAAATTGACGATATGCATTTTGATTTGAACGCCCATTTTCATAAGCCTGAATAACTTTAACGCGTTGCTCGATAGTTGATCCCAGAAAGAGCTCGACTAATTTTGGTTTTAATCCGTCGACTCCTTGGGGTACCTCCCTTGGACCGCCATTTTTCCACGAATTTTTGTCCTCAATGTATAGGTCGCAATTCTTCATAGAATTTGACGAAATTTGGCACACGTCTATAAGTTGATCTTGGACCCCCATTTTTCGCTTATGTTTCTTCTCAACGTATGGGCCGCAATTCGCAGTGGAATTGGATAAAATTTAGCAGATGTCCATAAGTTGAAATCCGTCGACTCCTAGGGTACTTCCCCTGGACCCCCATTTTTCCACGTATTTTTCTTTTCAATGTCTAGGGCGCAATTCTCAATAGAATTTGATTAAATTTGGCACACGCCTATTAATTGATAAAAGAAAAAACTAACAATTTTGGTTGAAATGCGTCGTCTTGTATGTAACCTGAATGAAAAAATTTAGCATAAATATAATTCTCATTGAAAATACTATTAATATTTAATTAAAGAAATGCTAAAAATTGGTTGGTAAGCATTTTATTCTTCAACTATCATTTCTTTAACTACTAAATTTGGACTTTTTTAAAAGATTGACAAAAGTTGGTGAATTTTTTTGACTAATTTGAAAGAAGAGAAAGGTAAAAACCTTTCATTTCGTTATACTGAGAGCACGGAGGTAAACCGAGCTAACTGACTTTTTCTCCAACGAAAATAGCCAATGCTGAATTTTTAAGGACAATTTTGATGCACTCATATCTCCTAAACTATGTACGCAATAACTTTTTATTTTCCTTTAAATTAAAAACAAGGCTTCGGATTTAAATAAAATTGACACTCAGATTTTTCCGCTCGAAACATCTTCGATATATAAAGCTCTGAATTTTAACAAAATTACCATATATTTCCCTTTCACAACATTAACCTGATTTCAACCGATCTTTTCTAAGAATATATATATATATATCTTAAAAGAAATGCAGATTTTTGTATGTCAGACTCTTCTCTATAAAAAAATGCCTTTTTTGCAGCAGAAATCCCAAATTGCGGCATGTCTTTTTTTCGAATATGTATAGTTGGTTTTAAATTTTCGTATGAAAATTTTTGGCCAAAAATTCGTAACGTACAAGTGATTTAACACTGGGTTAATTTGGCCTTTTTAGTTGTATATTTTTGTGCTACAAAACACAATTAATTTAAAAGGAAAAATTTTAAATTTTTAATTTTGAATATTATAATACACAAATTTTTCACAGAAACAAGTGTTTTATCAATTGAAAAAATGTTCTAAAAAGTATTAAAATTTAATTAATGTGATAATTGAATCAATTTTTTTTAGTTGAAAGAAAATTAAAAATTTAATTTTGATTTAATTAACATTTTAGTTGTTTTGAAATAAATTTTCAATTAAAATTTTAATTAAATAACAAAAAATCTTTGTTCGTTTAAAATAAAATAATTTTAGCATGTAGAATTGTTGTTGGGAATTGTCAATATGTATTTAAATAAATTAACACATTGTTTGAAATGGTAAAGTTTTTTGATCACTTTTTTAATTAAAATTAAAAATATCATTTATTAAAAATATTTTAAAATTTTTAGTAATTAATATAATCATTTTGGTAATAGGTGCAAAATCAACAACTTGTTTGCTTGATATTATGAATTTGGAATAAATTTGGTGATTGGAGGTATTTAATAATTTTTTCTGTGTATATTTTCATGTATTTAAAAATTTATTTCTTCTGAACCCCTACACCTCATCAGTCAAAACATATAACAAATGGGAACATGAAGATAAATTATATTAATGAGATATGGAAAATACAGCACATAAAGCTGGCCTTATGGTAACAAATAATATGATTTACATCTTTGTCGGCAAAAAATATACATACACAGTTTTGGCTTTAAAAAAAAAAAAAAAAAAAAAAAAAAAATAATACAAGGAGTAAGGAAAAGGACAAAAACAAATACAAATTTATTTTGTGTATTAACAAAAATGAAGTTTATACTAAATAAACATAGAAATATAAATGTGTAAGTTTTTACTTAAATTTAAGTTATTAATAAACATAGAATCGCAAATGTGTGTGTACTAGGGATGCCAATCGGGACTAATTTTAAAAAATCCCGGGATTCGGGATTTTGAAATCCCGATCCCGAAATTCCGGGATTTTGTGGATCCCGGGATTTCGGGATTTTTCGGGATCAATGTGTTTCTTTAAGATGCTACTTTTTGAATATTCAAAAGGTTTTATATACGTAACATTAATTTTTAAAAATTAAAACAACAAAATAATTTATTTTATACATATGTTTATAACACTGGCCTTACTATGATCAAACTGATCAGATTCTGAAAAAAGCTTAAAAAAATATACGTATATCTTAGGTTTTCTAGATCAATTCATTTCGGTTTTTTGACAGCAATTCAATTATTAATGTGAAAGTGTAGTCCCTCATCGAGATCGATAGCTGAGTTAAAAACTGTAACACTATGTCGAGTGCAGTTCAGTACACCTCCAGGTTGATGGTGAGATTCATAAACAATAATTTAAGTACGTTTGAAACTTATTTTAAAACAAAGTGTTTAAACAAATGTTTTTGATAACAGATTTCGAGTTTAAATAATTTTTTAATACTCGCTGTGTGCCAAAAACAAAAATTAAACTCAAAAATAAGAATTATTTGCAATAAAAAATATAATTTTTAATAATTTATTTGTATATAGTATAAAAATTCAATAAAAACGAACAGTTTTGTACATAAAAGTTGATATGTTAAAAATCCCGGGACTCATAAAAATAAATCCCGGGATTCGGGATTTCGAGATTTCCCGTTTGGCATCCCTAGTGTGTACTATCGTATATTTGGAAATCCTACAATCGATTTGTAGGGAACTGTGTGCTTGTATTGAAAATTGTAACGAATATAAAATTGGTTCTTCCTTTTAGTATACGGATAGTATTAACACACTTTCCAATGCGATTTAACTATATCTATCCTCTATCGGGCTGACTGGCAGTTTAGGTTACCCTTGTGTTTCAAATACAGTTTTTAATCATTTACAAATATTTAGAAAGGCAGAACGTTTTAAAAATGTAAGTACTACCGATTCAAATATTTTACCAAATAGAGCCTAAGTATACGCACATTATAAAATTTAACTCTAAAATAATTTAGTGGAATGTTAATTAATTATGTTACGAATAATGATGAAAATGGGTTAATATTTGACAACACTGCTTTTACTGACATGAATTTCTTAAAAAAATTGGTACTGAAACATATAATCGCGCTTTGGAAAATCGCTTAAATGAGTGTTCAGGAAGCCATATTTAAGCCTCAAAAACCAAGTTCCTCGAATACCTTAAAAGTATTTTTTCTTAAACTTTGAAATACATTGGTGTTTTATTTGTAATTACTTTTCTAAAAAAAGACTTTAAATGCAATCGTATACAAAACACATCAGTGAGTGATATACGCTCGAAAGAAAAATCAATCCATCCATACTCAAATCAATCCGAGGCGGTATCAGTAGTACGGTGCGTACGGATTTTCTTGAATCAAGGACAGAAAGATTGATTCAAGTACGGATTATTCAATCGCGAAATATTCAACTTATCCATATTCAATACCGAATTCGTACTTGAAATAATCCGAAAATGAGGTTGATTTAAGTAAAACTAAGATTGAATCAATCTCAAAATGTGCTTGATTCAAGAATTATAAAGTTGATCTAATCCCGAATTCGTACTTAAAATGATTCGAAAATGAGGTTGATTTAAGCAAAACTGAAATTGAATCAGTCTCAAAATGCGCTTGATTCAAGTATTATAAATTGGATTTAATCCCGAATTTGCACTTGAAATAAACAAAAAGTGAAATTAAAAGAAGAATATTATTATGATTGATTTACTTACCCGTTTCACACCTTACAGTAATTCAATCATAAAACGCCAGCATTATGCCCGATATGATTTTTACTTTAAAAACTTAATTTACATATTTAATTAAAATTTAAACTAAATGAGAACTGTTGCTTTCAATTTTACTTTTTAAACATGAAAATAATGTGTTTTCTTCTTGTCCTGTTGTTTTTGTTGTTTCTACACACAACAAGCAAATCGTTTTTTAACTACTTGTGTGGTGTTGTTGTAGTGGCTACAACAAATTTTAATAAGTCATATGGGATTAAAATGTTCACTTTGTAATTTTACTCTCAGAGTGGCACTACCAACGAAAAGTTCAGTCTTTTTTGTACTTGGCTTAAGAATTTTGTACTTATTTTAAGAAATTCCGAGAATGATTTTCGAAAGGTATCCAATTTGGGATTGTTTTGAGTACGTTTTAGTGTTATTCGTATTTGAGTTTTTAGGTACGACTCGTACTTAAGTAAGTATTTATAAAAAGTAATTATTTTTAATTATTTATTTATAAAAAGCATAATTTATACCGAGTGTTTTGCTTTCTGTGTAGAAACTCCTTAGCTATTTTTATAGGACACACAAGCAAAGTAATGAATCTTTTGAGCAATCAGTTAATAAAAACACAAACACTGCAGCCCTCTATATGTGATCATATTGGCTATAAAAACTTTATTTGGACGAGATATTTGTATTATATATATTATGTAGACAAGTTCTGAAAATAGATTTCAAGTGAAATTGAAATCGAATAAACCTTATTTCCTTTTGAGTACAACTTATCTTTATCAGATCTATTCCAAAAAATAGAAAAAACTACAAAAAAAAAAAAATTAAATTACCCTCGATTCTATATCACTCGCTTTCAATTTCCAGAATAAGGCTGTACTATGTTTGTGATAATGTGTATACGCTCTTGGGTTACTTATCCTATAAATCATATGAAGCGATAGCGTTCACTTTCTCACCCAACATAATGATTTAAGACCATCCAGCTGCCCGAATGGTCGATTGCCATTAATATAAGCCATGTGTACAAAGTACAGGTTACATTTTTTTATTGTGTTAATATTTAAACTAAGGACGTTACGAATACCGATACGGATATATCGGCGATACTTCACGTTTGCCGATATATCGGTATCGGCGATATTTTACTGTCTATATAGTTTTTTTTAACAAACAATCTACTTTTTGCATAACAACTAATAACAAGAAATCAAAGAGAATATTAATAGTTTCTGTTAATTCTTAAGCTGGAAGTTTTCCTTTTTTTGAGCTGAATTCTAAAGTAGAAAGTAAACCTACTGCATGCTTTCCCTACGTATGTATATGTATATGTGTAACTATTCAATAAAATTTTACACTACGACCATTTGATTGATGCATAAAGGCATTGAACGCCATTATGGTAAAACGTTCTTCGATTGATAAATCTTGTATGTAATTGTACGTGCTCATTTTTTAATGATTTTTTTTTTTTGAAAAAAAAAAAAATTATTTCGTTACAAATTTTGGGTAAATTCAGAGACCACAAAATCCATAAGCAAAGCCAAAGCTACATTGTCTGACGCTATTTCACTCGCTAACAGTTTCCGAACATTATTAGAAAATACGATAAATGAATAAACTGAGGCGCAGAATAGTTCAGATTACCAACAATTGGCGATTTACTTTGTATTAGCCCTGAATAAAAGATTTAAATGTTTAGGCAATAGCGAAAACTATTGTTTATCTACAATTAAAGGTCCGCCAAATTTTTGAAAATGCTATAAAAAAACTACTCTTTATGCAAAATTCGTCTCAATGATGTCTCCGAAATGTTCAATTGTTGAGAACGACGGTGAATTAACTTTCTGCCACAGCAGCAATATTCTCGGGTGTACGCACTGTTTTTGGCTTTTCACGCTTTGGTTTATCGATGAGGATGCCAGTTTCTTTCACTTTTTTCACAAGATAACGAACATACGGAGCTGACGGTGCTTCTCTTCTTCCAAAATCGGTTCGCAATTTTCGCACACATTCTGCAACATTACCAAGATTTTCAAAGTAATGTCGCAATATTTCCCAGCGTTGTTCAAGCGTATACACAACCATATTCGTTCAGCGGAAGGATAAAACTTATTATCTGTCAAATCAGACATTAGCTAAGTGTTACCATTCCCGAAATAAGCACTAGTTGAAAAAAATGTTAGATGGCGGACCCTTTATTTACATCGACACAAGGCTAGAAAATTTCAAAGACAATAGATCGAAAAACCGTCTATTGAGCTACTCAACATGACTCCACATTCCTAAATTGTTGAAGACACGGTAACCATTACCCCTAGGAAAAGTTCTGATAAGTCTACAAGAACTGACCTGTGCAACGTTTGTGAAAATCTTAAAAGAAAATTTGGAGAAGAATGATCCTCTGCCCATCCTACGCAGTAATTCAGCTAAATAATAAGCCTACATATAGCTTATATCTTCTCATTTTTCTAGAGACGCACATCCGTTTGTTAACTAGCGCTGTTAAATGTTATGCTCAAAATTTAAGACTATGGCGCAGAAATACTTAAGTAGTCAAATGAGTTCAGTCACATCTGAGAGAAGGGTTTTTACTGCAGGTCTGCTTGAGACGAAGTTTCGAAATTATCTACGAAAAGGTTGAGAATACTTTGTTCTTTAAACATATATTAGATGTAGGGGTTATTCATCAACACAAAAAACAGCACTTGCGACCCACTGTGCAATGAGAGTACATACGCCAGATTTTGACAACGTACAAATTTTACAATGAGAGGAAATATATAAACGAAGTGTTACACATAAACAAGTCGAACAAGAAAAGAGAATAAACTACCGAACCGCTATAGAAAGTTTGTCCAATAGTTATACGTACATAATAAATAAAAATAATTAGATCAGTTAGTGCAATATTAAATGTTAAACGCTATAGTGATAATTGTTTGATTATTGTTACTCATTGTTTTGTAAGTTTTTGTCGTGTTATACGAGGATTGTTACAGTGATAAAATAAATTTATTTGCATTATTATTATTAATTTTGTGTAGATTTCCTGATCATGCTTACCGTTGGTAGGCGAAATATTGAATAAAATAAATAAATAAAATAAAATATTTTAAACACATACCTCAAGCCTGAGTATTTACATAATATATTTATAAATCTTATTAATAATAATTTTGAATGTTATTAATCTCTTACACTGTTTTTTGTTTAAAAAATAAATTAATTTCAGCATGAATTAAAATTTTTTTCGTTGTTTTTTAAATCTTATTAAAATCAACTTTAAAAATTAATAAACTGCAATTTTGTATAATAACTCTGTTTGAGTTTTGTTAATTTTACCTTGAATTGAAATTTAATGTTCGTATCGGTATAGGTTTCGGTATCGGCAATATTTCTTTTTGAGTATCGGTATCGTATCCGCAAAAATGCGTATCGTTACATCGTTAATTTAAATCAACTTCAGCCCAAAAATTATCTTCCCCATTCGGTTCATATTTGACCATAGCTTTTATACATAAGTACGACTCTTAGAAATGATTTAAGTGCCATAAATTCCTTATAACTGCTGGTATTATATACTGATAAAATTAGGCAAAAATTCTGGCTATAAATTCAGAATTGATCACAAGTCACATATGGGGGCTACTCTCTATTGCGATGCGAAAGAAATTTGTTGCAAATCTTGTGATTTGTACTCTTTAATGCGTTTGCGCATTTGTTCTTCGCATCTTTTAATTTATTTCTTTTTACAAATAATCACTATTTATGTTATTTAAGTTTTTCAATTTCAAATATTTATTTACATATTTTGACACTTAATTTTCAAGCAATTTTGCGTAATAGAGAATACCAAGCTGGCATTTAGGTTTCGCATCGAAATTGTATTCACATCGCAATAGAGAGTAGATCCCCTGCACAAACAAATCCCTTAAAATTCATCAGTCAAAGCATTGTTTTTTTCCAAAATTCGGACCCAATTGGCTTATATGCCCATTGGGACATTATGTATTAAATAAAATTCCTTAAATTAGTTTTCAAGTAAGCAATTTAAGGTTTTTGGAGTCAGTGATTTAATTATTACCGGTGCTTCCTACAAAGAAAATAATCTAAAAATTTCAAGTGATTTAGTAATCTATAGGGTCCAAGTAAGCAGAATTTCTATATAAAAATTCCAGCATATTTTCCTTTTTCCTTTACTTTTTTATCACAGTATTATTTATTAGCAATATTTGGTACAAAAATATATACTTTTCTTTTCTGCTTCTTCAGATACGTATCTCATTAAAATCGCAAATGAACAGCTTAAAACGAACAAAAAAAGCACACGTTTTTGTTAAGTGGTACATATAGGAGTATGAACAACTGATTCCTTCTTTAAACATCATCCCAATCCATTTAAAAAGCATCAGCATAAAGATCTTAAATGTCTTGTTATTTAAATATGTTTGTATATGTGTGTATAATATACCCTGTATGTATTTCAAATGAAACAATTTCGAGAAGAATTTTATTCGTAAAATGTATTTAGCGAAGACAAAATATCAACAACACAGATAAAAAAGGCACACAAATAAAAATAATATTTATACAGGAATAGATACAAAACAATTAACGTTAACAGATGCTGTTGTTATTGTTCGTTTTTTATTTTTAACAGAAAATACTTGACTATAATAATGTAAGCAAAATATTATTGTACGTTATCTTTAGTTAGTTTAACCTTAATAGGATCTCCGGGTCAAATTTTTTTCGATTAAAGCTTGTGTGTTTTCTGAAAATAAGTGATTTTTATTTTCAATGTTTTCTTACTTATATTTAATTTCAAATCTCTTAACAGCCGCATAAGGTTTTTGGATATATATTTTTTCAAGAATCATTCATGAAATTTTTTTGGGTTAAATTTGACTCGGAATAAAAATCTTAATATTTTTTTTGCAATAAATATTTACAATATATACAGGTTACATATATTGTGTAAAGCTAGAAAAATGATATGAACTCTAATAACCTACATAAGTATATTAAGCTATTTCCTAAAAAAAAATCTATTATTTGGGTCAAATTAGACCCGAAAATCTTTAAGGTCTGCAACTTGAAGTACCTTACTCTGCAGCCACACGATCAAGTTTTGCTTGATAGGATCCTTATGTATTTTCATCATCTGATGACGATGGCCTCATACGTTTTTTCCTTGCAGTTTTAAAGATAAAGTAACATTTATTCATTGCATAATTTATGCCATTTTCTGTATTCGCTTAGTATTTCGCGATCGGTCCTTAAAACCTTAAAATACTTTCCTGACTATTAATCTACGCATTATTCTTTTTCAGTTAAGTTAAGTCGCATTTTCGAAGACAATAGGATTAGAGGATACGACAACAATATGGTTTGGTTTTTTTTTTTGCTTTAAATCTGAAATAGAAATTAAAAAGCAAATTGCGATTTTCGAAAGTTTTGAACAACGAGCTAAATTTGAAAAATGACCTAAGGGCTTACTCATCACGGCCAAGCCAATGTACATACTAGAGATGAGCGATATTTCTGTACCTGTGATTTAATCGCTGTTACTGAAAAGTTACGAATCACAGTTGTCACCAAATTTGTCAAGTACCAGCTACTTGATATGTCGTCCTTTTCACTTTTTTTTTTACTGTACATATGGGGTAGGTACACTCTCGAAATTTGTCTGTATGTTTTCACGATTTCTAAGAATCTTCACTTTTTTTTTTTTTTTTTTTTTTTTTTTTGTTACAAATACAAATTTATGATATTTCGCTGTTTGTGTGGGTAACAGTGTTTGTTAACATGCAATCATAAATAATGGGACCACCTATTTTGACTGACAGTAATAAACCCACAATGTGTTTTTGTAGAGATGCGAATTGATTAATATCCCCTTTAAAAGAACTGGCGACTTCTTTTCTGAGAAATATGTTGCATTTTCTACATTTTTGAGTTCGCTTGTACAAACAATATAACAGTGTGAAAAATTTTCAAGTTCTTTTGTGAATATGATAATGAAAAACATGCAAAACATATTGCATATTTTATCCTTAATTTTTCTTAAGGTGTTCACACTGCCCTGTTTTACAACTTTAGTACTTATTGCTCTGTTTAAACAACCAAAGTTTTTTTTTTGTATGTCATAATAAATACCGCTCATAATTTTGTGAAATAATTATTTAAACATATTTTAAAAAAAGTTTTACTTATTATATTTAAAAAAATTCAATGTATGTATATTATTATCGTTTGAATTTTGTCCAAGACATTTGTAAGGTCAATATTTGTTTCCAAACCATAATAGGGCGCCGAAACCTCAGAAATAGCTTTGAAAATCGCTGATGAAGTACATTAAAGATAAAAGTGTAATAGTTTTAAATAAAAGCAGCTAATTTTGTTCTATTGAATAAACATATAAAACTTCCAGTGATTATAGGTAACATTTGAAAGTGTTATATGTACATACTGTAACATACTTTTATCAGAAAATAAATCGCAATTAGTAAGTGCATATTATTTTTAGTTCTGAATGTATTCACATGATTCGTGCAATAAAAAATTAAAAATATCGTAGAACCAGTGTGACCATACTAGTTTTTCCAGCTAAACTTATTTAAAAAAAGTATTTATATTAATTTTTTTTATTATCAAAAAAGTTGTTTGTTTTGAAAACATAATTTTTTTCATTAAAAGATTGTATTTATTGTGCCTAATTCCTTTTTTTTTAATTTATAAAGATACTTTAATTTATTGTTGGAGGATAAGCTGTTCCTATACGCATTTCACTGGTTGCTTAGGCCAGATCATCAGGAAACGTTCTCCTAAATAATTTTGGAAAAGCCAAAGCTATCAGCAAATAAGACTACAGAGGGAAGGATAACTATTTACACTCAAATTAATTTTTTTTTAATATTTTTATCAATTAAAAACAGGGAATTAAGCACAATAAATAAAATCTTTTAAGGAAATAGATTTTTTTATTTAAATAAACCATAAATAAATATTTTTTTATATAATAATAACATTTAACCCTCAATTTTGTTAGCATCTCCCTGTCTTCGTGGACATATTTATGTATATGCGAAAGTTGATGTTTCTTGGTTTTACCAAAAGTACCAACATTTTTCATCTTATAGGTTCTTATTTACTCAGGACCCTGCACCTATAATTTTATGTTTCTAAGTTCAATATTATAGAAAATTCAAAAAATATCACATGTAGAACAGAAAATTAAAATAATGCAATTTAATTTTTCATATTTCTCTTTTTTGATACTTTTTTTCTCCTCATTTAACGATCAAAAATTTCAATATTTTAGTGGGAGTGCATAATTTAATACGTACATGGCAATTAATGGTGAAAAATGTTTTGTTAAAAACGTACCAGATATACATATGTAAAATTTTCACCCCTTAAACGTTCGAAATTCGGAAAAGTACTAAATTCATATTTGTATTTTTTAGATAAGTTACGAATGTGATATAATTTTTATTCCTGTGTTTATTGGTTTAAAAGATAGATGGGATGACAAAAAGGTTTCAATTTACAGGTTTTACCCGTTTACTCCCAAAAAGGGCAGAATTTCAAAAAAGGAACAGGACAGCTGCTTATTTTTTAATGACTACCGATTAGCATTAATATTTTTCGTATCTGTTTTTGTTTAGGAGATAAGAGTTAAGCCAATTTACGTCTATTTACCCTTTTTTATCCCGTTAACATTCGAGTTTCCAAAAATCCCGCCTAAGCCCTAGTACAGTAGAATCTTACAAATTAAAACCACTTTGTGCACCGGACAGTTCGAATTTCTGAAAAGTTCGAATTTCAGGACATTTTTTTTACAGAAAATTATAAAATTATAATGAAATAATGATAGATAATGAATAGTTGTGTAAGCTTTATCTTAACTCAAAACAGTTTTTATTTAATAACATTTAATTAATTGAACATATTAAATTCATAGAAAAATTTTAAAAAGTTTTTTAATTATTAGGTACTTAATTGGTCTTTTACATAAAATCAGTTATACTTGTTTGTTTTTTGATTTATTAAAACTGGATACAACGATATCGTTACGAACGTCCAAAAGGTTAGACATGTGTTTACTGACCCAAATTTGTACAAGCATATCAAATTTCATACGCATATGACCGAATTGTACACACCATTAATAACTCGGTGATTCCCCGTTTTATTTTTACCTTAATGAGCGAAAAAGATAATTTGTAGTGAAAATACAAAAAAAAAAAAATAAAAAAAAAATTCCAGATATAAGAACTCCCTCCCCTGTTTTACTTTTAGAACGTTTAATTTGGGTTTTCGCCTATTAAGTTCAAAATCATAAAAAAAAAAATTTTCTAGTAGAACCACAGGTTCTAATTTCAGAGCGTCCAATACATTGAAATGGCCGGTTCTAATTTGTGGACGGTTCGAATTTGTGGCGGTTCAAATTTGTGAGATTCTGCTGTACTCTGTTCCAATTTGTGAAAAATGTTTAACAACATCTTTTGTTTCATACCAAAAATTTGACATGTATCAATGTTACCTCACTGGAGAGTTTGCACAGTTTGACGGTTTTAATCCTTAAAATTATGCGACACTGTTTTGCGTATTTAAACAAAACCCACACGTATTTTACTAAAAAGTATTTTTTTTTAATAAAAAATTAAATAAAAATGAAAGTTAAAATGGATGAAAAACTGTTACCGGTTGTGTTATTTATGTTTTTTCGTTCTCAATTAATATTAAGTGTAACATTTTTTTCATTTGCTTAAAATTCCACGTGAAATAAGTGCAGCTTATATTATTTGGCAGTTGGAAAAAAATGTTTGTGTTGAACATGTGCGTATTGAACCGAGTACCAGGCTTTAGTGATCGATTTGGCGAGAGAACAACCTCCGGTCCAAATTTCAACTTTTTACCTTCAGGCGTTTAGGCTGTGCGATAATGAATAATTCAGTTAGTTTGTCCGTAATGTTACCATTTTAAATATACATGTGTGTAGATAAACCAACACTTACACTATTTAGTCCATGAAAAATAGCGAAATTATTAAAAGGTACTATAAAAAAAATTTAGCTTAATTTTTTTTTTGTTTGCTTTAAACTTCCGTCTTTAGCTCTTTTTAGCTTTATTTCTGACATGATTTAGTTTTATATTATTTTAAAATCTGGTCAGACTTCGTAGAACGTTAAGTTGTTTAATTTTATGATAACTATTAAAGAAAAGAACTGTAAATGACAAACAGTGATCATAATCACATTTTTAAGGAACAGTGATTTTAATCACTTATCACGACGTTCCATAAACATCACGGGCTCGCTAAGCTCTACATATGCACGTACATAAGTATGTTTATCAATATGACCTATTTACATAGCGTAAAATGTTTGTGTTCTGTATTTTGGTTTTAAAAATAAGGTTACCGTACATTTGGGGTAGGTACACTCTCAAAATTTGTCTGTATGTTTTTAGGATTTCTAAGAATCTTATTAATGTAGCATTATAAGTGAGAAAAACAAATTGGACTGTTTAACGCAGGGCTGTGAAGTCGCCAGAAAAAAGTGCTACCTCAAACTCCAAACGCTAAAATTTTTTAAGTGCTACTCCGACTCCAACTCGTACTCTTACCTTGATGCTAAATGTGAATGAGACTGGTCCTTATTTGACTTTAAACTCTTTTTATACCCTCCACGCCTAGTGGTTAATATGGGTATTCTAAGTTGGTCATTCCGAGTGAAACTTTTTTCATTATGCATCTAAGACATCATAAAGTATATTTTTATTTATATACAAATTATACTCATAAGTAAATTATTAGTATAATGAGAGGTGGGCTATGGCATCGATGGCCTTAAGCTCAATATTTTTATTAGTTTTAAATGGAATTATAAAGGTAATAATTCTTTAAACATTTTTTAAAAGGGGTTAATATTGTCATTGCTCATAGTGCAGTCTATTAGTTGAGAAAAGTCGTTATCATTGAGGTTGGTGTTTTTAAACGAATTAATGTGGGGACAGTTTAAAAAGAGATGATCAATGCGTATTGGGTTGTTTCCACAGAATCGGCATTGTTTTGGTAGCTTCCTATCTATTTATGAGCGTTTGAAATCCAAGTGTGACCTAGTCTTAGTCTAATTATTTTGATTTGGTCATCTACTACCTCACGGTAGTAGATTTTAATTTGTATTTTGAACAGTCTGTAGGCGTTTAATTTGTTGGGGCTTATTTTTCTGTACCAGTCAGTGGTTGAGTTAGAATTGTCTATAACTTTTGTCTTGAAAAAGATTTTTATACATGTTTTCCCTTAAAGTATATATATTCTGTTTTTTTGAGTAATTCTAAGTCAGTTTAGCCATGTCGGTCTGTCTGCCTATCTGTTGAGAGCACTCTCACTTTCGAAAAACTCAAACGATAAGAAAAATTATGACGTCAAATTGCTTATAGTTATCGTAAGCAGTTTGGGATTGAAATTCAGAAAATTCTGAGTTGTAGGATCAGAGTTATGAATCAAAATTTAGAATCACCATCCAAAAATATTGACAATTTTATTGCAAAAACTAACAAAAAAGTTGGCATAATGCACTGCATGAAATACAATTTTGCACAAACTCGTTCTATATGACTAGAAATCATACTGTATATCTAATATTGCTATCATAATATTGATATCATATTATCATACAGTAAAATCTCATTTATATTGATTCATAATTTACCATATGCCTATATAAAGCCTACTCCCAAAAAATTGTTTAGTACGCATAAAACCATAACAAATGATGATCTCGTAATAAAACTTGGTACGTCACGGTTTTATAAGGCTAGAAATCATACTCTATAATTTTGTGCAGATCGGTCCATAATTTACTCTAGGCCGCATATAAAACCTACTCTCGGAAAATAATATTATGTTAAAAAATGTAATACTGTAATAAAATTTTGTACGTCAAAGATTTATAGGACTTAAAATTACACTATAAAATTTCCTGAAGCACGGTCCATAATTTACCATATAATGCCCATTAATTCCAATATTTAAATACGCTTATGTATTGATATTGATATTGATATGGCCAGAAATAATATCTTGCAATGTTCTGATTATCTGTCCATATTTACATTTGATCCCATATTAAGCAGCCTTCTGAAAAGCACTTTAAGCGCTAAGACAAATTTTACTTCTGTATTGAAATTTGTTCCATTTAGATGTCTAATAACAGAAATCACTCTACAGGATTTCGTGATGATTAGTCCATAATTTACCATGGCTCTAATATAAATTCCTTTCTTGTAAATCATTTTAGTTCGGCATGGTATTATATTCAAGTTATTTCAAATCGATAGAAATAAAAACAAAGCACTGTCTGATTGACGTCCAATTGGCTTAAGCCGGAACTAGTTTTTGTACTGACGTCCGTTTTTATCAAGATTAATTAATAATTTATAGCTCTAATATTTTCCAACTCTCGGTGAAGCGCATCAAAGATTCGGCACAGACGAATATAGAACTCTAACTTGTTTTCAAAGCAGTACCTCTTAAATGGTTAAATATAGCAAGAAAATCATTATTAAAAAATTTAAAATTGATATTTGAAATATTGCATCGCCAATTTCGAATAATTTTTATTTTGGAAAATATTAGAAAATTTTTTAAAATTTTATATGCCGATACAAAAACCTCAAATCCGACTCTTTAAGACCGACCCCACACCCCTGGTCTAACGATAAAATTAAAGAGTAAAGAATCTAAAACTTTATTGAAAAGTTGCAAAAATAAATCTGTTTTACAGCCGATTTCACAACTTTTTTCACTTTCGAAAGTAAGAACTTATATATTTTTAATAAAAAATTAATTTTCAAAAGCAATTTATAAATAACAAACTTTTGATTTTGTAGTCGGTTATTTAAAGATTACAATTATTACCAATAAACGATGTAATTGGGAAAATTTTAAGTAGCTTTGTTATCTTTGGAGTCCGCCTAAGAAGAATTGCTTCTTTAGAACCATATTTTTCCCTAACTACTGTGTTACGGTAATATTAATACAAACAAATCTAAAAATCCAGCTTAAAAACAACAAATAAATACCACTTACCTACATTTTTCTGCAATTCATAATAAAAACTATTAATATTCAACCACATTGTTGCATTCATATGCTATTTTTTTTTTATAAAACACATCTGAAATAAAACATGTAAAAAGAAAATAAAATATTATTTTTATATAAAAAGAATGACCACAATGTATAGAAATTTGAATTAAAATTAACTACTAATGGAAAAATAGAACAAAGCAAATTGAAATTCAAAAAATGAAACCTCATGCTCTAATGGAAAACAAAAGGATATTTCACAATTTAACAATTTTCAAACAAAAAGCAATAATGTACTTATTAGTGTAAAATCGCAATAAAAAAGAAACAAAAAAATGTTGCACCAAAACGAGAAAAAAACGAAATATAAAACTCATACACAACCTCCCTTTGATACCAAATTAAAAACCAGCACAATTTTCAATATCAAGTTCAGGTAAAAGTCTAAAGGACACGCAAACAAACATATGCAAGCATACGATTACATTTATATGAAACATGCTGTGGCCATCACCAACGTGTATCAAAAAGCAAGGATGCGTATTAAATTCTTATACCGCAGGACATTAAGAAATTAAAAAAAAAAGAAATGTTTACTGAGCTTTCTCTTTCTCTCTGTTTCTCTGTTTCTTATTTGCGAAAAAGCTTCCTGAGAGAAAGAGATTTTATTTCGAAAACAATGCGCAAAGAGCATAAACATTTCGAAATTCAACTAGTGTGTTTTAGATTTTTACTTTATAATATACGAAAAAAACACAATTTTGTTTTGTTTGAATGTAAATACTTTTACCCTCCAAAAAAAAAAAAAAAAAAAAAAAAAGAATTAGGAATCAAAATTTCAAAGGCATTCAAAGTATGTCATTATTATACACATTGTGTGTGCCACATGCACTAATACCTGGTAAAAGTATTAACCCTTCGTAGCTGTTATAACCAAAAATTCCCAAAAAAAATTCAAGCAAAAAAGGTTCAAAAAGCAAAGAAATCTGCTTTAAAATATGCCAAGAAAACCTTAACCTCTACAGAGGTTTAATGAGGGTATTTAATTTTGTCATTCCTTGTGAAATATAGATGAGGTAGTTTTAAGTTGTCCAGGGTCGCTCGGTGGTCGACTTTCGACCACTTGATTTTTACAGTTAAAATTAATCTTTATACCTATAACAAGGTATGAAACAAGGCTTCTAAAATTTAACCCTAGAGTACTAATCATATTTGACGTACGTTGTAACTAATGATCGTCGATTCAACGATGTATTTTTTAACTGCTTATAACTTTGGCTTAAAACCAAATTTACTTTTGCAATAAATGTTATTAATCATTGTGGCACCTTATAAGTCTATTTTAAAAAAATGATTTTATTTAATATAATGAAATATATTGTAAGTAAAACTGAAAAATTAAAAAAGAGTAAAAATTTAAAAAAGACGTTTTTAGCTTGAAAAAAAATAAAAAAAAAAATTTTTTTAAATAACACTTTAAGCAAGAGTCTTTAAGCTCAACTTTGTACTCTCCGCACACGCAGAGAAAAATATGTTTAAAAATGGTCACCTCCAACAAAACTATTTTTTTTAAAGACATTTTTATACATATTATGTTTAATTTAGCCATATTTTTGCCACCGACAACCATATTGTTATTAAATTGGTCCTCCATCAAGAAGCCACAACCAGAATTTGATTGCCTTTAGACATGTTTTCGTTAAATATAACAATGATTTGTTTTTAAATTAACAATAGTATTTTCTTCTTTTCCAAGAGCAACATGCTATGGTTGAAAACCAACCATGCTATTATAAGTGCTAAGCATACATAATATGGTTGTGGCTTCTTGGTGGAGGACTAGTTTAATATAATATGTTTGTCGGTTACAATAGTATGTTTAAATTAAACATAATATATTTAAAATTTTTCTTTTAAAAAAATAATTTTGTTGGAGGTGACCATATATAAACATGTTTTTTCTTTGGGTGCATATGGGGATTTCACAGATATCACATTTTGATTTTGACATTTGGAATTTTTTCGTATGGGCATGATCTACACATACTTCATTTGTGTTCTTTATTTTTATTTGCTACTTAGCTGGTCATTGTTGCCAATATTGTTTGGAGTAACAACATTTTAAATATTTGCTCACAAAATTAAAAAAAAAGTCTCGTTAATACTAACCGTCGACGACTCGACGAGTACAAAGCTAATAAAAACAATGCTCCAGAAACGCGGTTTAGAAAACACAATTACACACAACAAAAGTAAATCATCTACTTACAGCATACAACATTTGAGAGTGTTAGGCAGACCCTATTAAAAGTAAATTAATTAAAAGGGAGCGATGCTCGTCGAAACGTCGATCATTAGTATTCTAGGGTTAAGCAATATAGCAAAAGGCTCTTTAGATTTGCTTTCCTTCGTTAACACAAAATTTAAGATAACAATAAAAAGCACTTGTTCCTTTTATACAAGGCAAAAAAAAAATTATACCTTAATGCCAGAAACACAACTGGGACGAACGACGAATTATTTGCAACGGATATTTTTCGTCACAAATAAAACACATTGGTGTATATTAAAACACACACAATCATTGCGTAGACCGAAATTCGCCGTGCGTAACGCACTTTGCAATGACGAATAACGTGGGACAGGGTGACCGCTTTTTATTAGAATTTCTTAAGTATTTTAGTAAATAATGTTAAATTTTTCTTTTTCTTTTGTTTTTATTTTTTTTATTTATTTATGTAATCATTATCCTTACTGACTAATAACATTATTGACTTAAAATTAATGAATAACATGATGAATTTAATAATGTACATAAAAATTACTAGTTAAGATAAAAAATTATTTTATGCCTTATAACATTTAAATTTTAAGAAAAATCAACAACTTGTGACAAAAAATTAAATTGTCGACATAACCTTGAAAAAGGATCAGCAATAGCGTAATTTACTCTACAAAATTTAACAAAAAGCAGATCATAATGACGAGTTTTGCGACAAGGTACAATAAATTTAACAAAATTTAACAGAAATTTACAACAAATATTACCATTAATAAGATTAACCATAAAACATTGTGCGACGACTTTTGAGCGATGGTAGTTTTATTAAAGCCAGTCTACTAGTATAGGAAGGAAAGTTTGTCGAGTAACTCCATTGAAGACTACGTTAACATAACAACAAAAATTGTTTTTGGACAGATTCAATACGAGAATTATGAATGTTGTAATATGGATCTCAAATGATTGACCCATACTCTAGGATATGTCTAAAGCTGGGATCACACGATTGCCGCAAATGCACCAATATGACACAATTTTGATTGTGCTTTATTGACGCACATTAATGAAATTGCCCCAATAAAATATTCTGAAATCAAATGACTGCCTGTTTTTATAAAAATTTAATTGCCGCTAGTTGGTACAAAGCGAAATGAGTACAATAATTGCCGCAGCACAGTCACACGATTGTTCTTACTTGTGTCAACTGCGAAAACAACTGTTGTGGTAGCTTTTTTATTTGTTTGAAAGTTCTAGTTGGCTTGTTCATTAAAAAAAAAGAAAATTGTATCATATATTGAAACAAAGTTTTATTGAATAGCTTTTTTTTAATTTTTGAAGTAAAATATATGAAATTCCAAAAATGAAACAAAGAAAAATTCTATTTTAAATATATAAAGAAATGGAGAATATTTATTTATCAAAAATAAATTCGCTTTAAAGAATTTCAATACATTTTGCTCCGTTTTCCTGTATATATTCTTTTATATTGTCCTGAACAGCTATTGCACTAATTAAAAAAAAAAATTCGGGAATACAAAATTTATTATTAATTTATTTATTAATGACTTGCTAAATTCCCAATTTTTATTTTTGATAAATTTAATTTTTATTTTTAATTTATTCGTAATAAAAGAAACACACAGAAGTAAATTTATTTAAATAGGCGAATTGTGTTGTTTTTTGGTACATTTTTGTAATTTTTATTGACGCGCGATTGCATATCAAGTGATCACACGATTGCCGCACCAGGGTTGCATTTTATTGGTAAAAGTAAGCACAATATTGCCCTCGATTGGTACATGAGGTATTTGATTGTGCAGTCACACGATTAGTGTATTAACAAGTGTGAAAATTGGTGGATTGCGGCAATCGTGTGATTCCAGCTTAACTAGTTATACGTAAAGTTGCTTCGTTATGTATGGACCAGTGCACTCTTTAGCCCAGCGTTTTATAAAACCAAGAATACCTCTAGCTTTATTTACAGTTAACGTTATATATGAAACAAAGTTTAATTTATGATCCAATAGGACACCAAGATCATGAAATGAATCAACCAACTCCAATTGATAACCACCCAAAACATAATTAAGAGCAATACAGTTATTTCTATAAAAGCGCATGCATTTGCAATTAAAAGAATGGCAAATTTTATATAAGTTTGATTACCACTTATGAATTTTTTTTATTAGATGTTTTTTCCAACAAATTAACCACAATACTAATTATTGCTTTTTTTTTTTTTTGCAATATGATTTAATAAATGTTAACAAACAAATACTAGAAATAAATTTACAAAGAAATTTTAATACAAATTAATTCTGATATAATCTGCCGTCCAAGGACTACAAAAATTTTTCTAACGCAACTTAAGGCTGAGTTAGGCGAACGTTGCTGTTCCCGTAACTTACTGTAGCGGACTGCTTGCACGTTGGTGCACTTATAGAACATCTAAAAACGTGTCATATGTTTTTCACATACATAAACAAAAAAGCAATAGTATACATAAAACAACACACACAGTGATTCGAAATCAAGAGGTTTAAATGTTGACCGTTGTGCAGAAAAAGTACCAAGTGATTAAAATGGTATTAAAACAGTATTTAAGAATTCGTTGTACTATGCGAAGTTCGCCGTTCGTCACTGGTAGTATGTATTAGGGCATTCATTCGGTTCATTCATTCGATTAATTACTTCCCGACTAACTGATCGGTTAATTTAAAATTGGCTATTGTCGATTAACGATTAAACCGATTAATTTCAGTCGATTAACCGGTGTAACAAAATTTTTAATTATTTGTAGCATTATAACATATTTTTTTGTATTCTTAATTAATTGCTTCGTCTCATATATAAAAGGTATGGGTTTAGAAAATATTTTTCATACAAACAAAGAAGGTGTTCAGTAAACTTCATTTTAAATAAGTATTTGCTGTCAACAGCTTTTTATTTCACGTACTTTTTATATGTATGTGTTTAGTTATTTTTTTTTTCTTCTGATATTCTTCTCATACAGAATTAACCGAAAAAATTAAAAGTGCTTAAAATTTTGAAAAATAAAACAGGACTCTATTGGCATAATGGAATATATTATACGGTTAGAGAAATCCAGGAAAAGAAGTAAGAAATTACAAAACAATTGCTTAAATCCTTAACATTCAAACCAAATTATTTGTCTAAAACCAAGTTTTGTGAATACAGAAAATAAAAAATTCACATAAATTTCATCGACCGCAGGCTTATGGTTTTGCAACAGAGTTGCCTATTGTATAAGGTTAGGTTAGGTTCCATTGGCAGCCGTGATCAAGCACAGCTCACGTGGGTCCATTACTTAGTTCCCGTTGTGTTACCATATCACGCCGTCTTCCATGGGTCCTATGAAATCTGGCTGCTAGTATTCCCATGCAGCCAACCGGTCGATTCAATAAAGGAGTGGATCCTGTTTACATCAACATCAGAGAGACAAGTTTTGTCCCCAAGGGTTCTTCGACCAAACATTTTGAGTCTTAAGTCTCTGAAAGCCAGGCAGTTACAGAGAAGATGTTCCGTTGACTCTTCCTCCTCCTCATCGCCGCAACTTCTGCAAAAGTCGTTACAAGGGAGCCCCAGCCTCTGGGCGTGCCTCCCAATTGGCCAGTGGCCAGTTATAACCGCAGTTAGGTTTTCATCTATGATGGGCCAGATTTTCCTGGTTTCCCCACAGGTGGTTTCATCGTGCCACCTCTGACTGGCGATAAGATGAAACTTGTGCGCTATAAGTTGCTTACACCTTGGGAGTGAAGCACCTACATATGTGGAACCGTCCCGATTCAAGGTGGTACCTGCATGCAACAACGAATCCGCCATGCAGTTCCCATGTATGTCCCCGTGTCCGGGGACCCAATTAAGGGTGACCAGTGAATGTCTCGCTATCTCCTCCAGAGACATCCGGCATTCTCGGACAATTCTCGATGCGATGAACACATTCTCCAGGGATCTTATGGCCGCCTTGCTATCGGTAATAATGTGAATATCCCTTCCAGATATTTCACCGTACCGGATGCGTTTCGCGGCTGTGTGGATGGCCATTATCTCGGCCTGGATGACACTGCAGTGGTCCGGCAGCCTTATAGGAATGCTCCAGTTTAGCTGCTCGGAGCATATGCCAGAACCGACACCATACAGTGTTTTAGACCCGTCCGTGAAGATTCGAATCGCATTCGCGGGGATTTGCAGGTCATCATAGTGGACCACGTTATCCACAATGCTTACCGTGAAGCCAGGATCAAAGATTAGCTCGGGTGTGACATAATCAACATCCATGTGCCAATTAATATCATTCAGAATGTTAGCATGTCCGATATTATAATCCCTCCATGCTCCGGTGGCCCTTAGTCTTACCGCCGTTTTCGCAGCTAACCTTTTCGCCAAAATGTCTGGTGGTAACCAGTTTAGAATCGTAAACAATGCCTTAGAGGGGGTTGTTCTAATGGCACCTGTTACCGCTATCGCCACCATTCTCATTGTACGTTCAAACCTGGTTTGATGACTCTTCGCCTTGAGCGCCGGCCACCAAACAGCTGCCCCGTAAAAGAGAATGGGTTTAATGACACATTCGTATAGCCAGTATACATTCCTCGGGTTAATTCCCCAGTTTAGGCCAATGGCCCATTTGCAGCAATATAATGCAGTAGCCGCTTTATTAGTCCTGGAGCTGGTGTTCATCCTCCAGTTCAGTTTACTGTCCAATATTAGCCCAAGATACTTGGCGCTGTCAGACAGTTCCAGTGACACCCCTTTTATTCTCGGGGTATTAAATTTGGGAATTTTGTATCTCCTTGTGAAAAGTACCAGTTCTGTTTTGGCTGGATTTACATCCAGTCCACATCTCTGGCACCATTTTGTTAGGACGTCCAATGCGGACTCCATTAGTTCAGACAAAAGTCTGGGATCTTTACCCATAGCCACAACTGCAACGTCATCCGCATATGCAACCGATCTGCAGCACGTCCTTTCCATGGCTCTGAGTAGGGTATTTATATTCAGATTCCAAAGTAAAGGTGACAGTACACCACCTTGCGGGGTGCCCCTAGTCGCAACCTTTGAAATGTTCGAGGCGCCCAAGTTGGATTCGATACGCCTGAAGTGCAAGATACTGCTGACAAATTGAATGATCGCTGGGTCGATCTCCAAATGTCTCATAGCGTTAATAACCGATTCAGGTTTAACGTTGTTGAAAGCGCCCTCAATATCCAGGAATGCAACTAAAGCAAATTCCTTGTAATGCAGGGATCTCTCTATGCGCCTATTGTATAAAAAATAGTTAAATAATAATAAGATATTTCATAACTGATACCAACGGAAAAACACATTTTTTACGAGTAGAGAGCTGATGACAAAAACGGCAGAGAAAGAGTCCTGTATGCTAATGAATATCTATTCAGTTTTCCATAACGAAAATTATATTTTTAACAAATTTGACACACATTTGTTTTGCATGACTGGATGTATCGATATCAGATCTTATAAAGAATGCTCTGTAAATAAAAACAAATCTCATTTAGGTCTGCTCCTGAAACCCTATAATTCTTGATCGAGGGAATTTAAGATGCGGTACAGCTGAATGCTACATAATTATTTGTAGTTAAAAAAGCTGTTTTAATTGAACTTATTTTCAAAGCAGTGCATGCTATTGATTATTTCTAAAGAAATTGGATTTTGAGATATTTTAAAAGGGAATTTCTCGTTAAAAATGATTTTTTGTATAAACGCTTTTCTGTTATTAGCAAAGTTGGCAACCGGTACCTTTATTAAAAATGAGTACGCTTAAATACCTCTTACAATTAAATAACCGTATTGATACCGATACAGAAGTAATAAACAACTTATAACCGGTTTTAATACCGAAATACATTTGGTTGTCAACAAACATTGGAAATTTTTATTTGTTTCTACTCTGCAATATATACACAGAAAAAAGTGTTTTATCAATTAAAAAAATGGTTTAAAAAGTATTTAAATTTAATTAATGTGATAATTAAATAAATTATATTTTTAGTTGAAAGAAAATTTAAAACTTAATTTTGATTTAACTAACATTTTAGTTGATTTCAAATAAATTTTCAATTAAAATTTTAATTAAATAACAAAAAATCTGAATTGACTTTTTTCGTTTAAAATAAAATAATTAAAACATGTAGAATTGTTGTTGGGAATTGTCAATACTTAATTAAATAAATTAACACATTGTTTGAAATGGCAAAGTTTTTTGATCACTTTTTTAATTAAAATTAAAAATATCATTTATTTAAAATTTTTTTCCAAAATTTAAAAATTTTTAGTAATTGGAGAAAATTAATAATTTTTTCTGTGTACAAAATAAAAATTTTGGATAATACAATTTTTACAATATTTTAGAGAAAAATTCCCCCTAATCGCCATCATTTTATTATCTTAGCCGTTTAAATCCTTCTGTTTTTTCAATATTCTTGTTTGTTTTGGTTAATTAAATTGAAAAACAGATATACCCATTTATACCAGTATATAAGTTTCTGTAGTGGTATACCGATATAATTAAATTACCGATACCGATATAACAAATATTCGTATCGGTTGCCAACCTTGATTATTGGAATATTGAAATAATTTTTGATATTCTATAGAGGATTATTTACTTAAAGTAATCAGCCTCATGACAACTGCAAAATTATATCCATTAACTATTCCATGTGATGTTTAAGTTTTTCTAAATAATTCACTTAAATGCTTATAAATTTCCCATTTTCCAACCAAATCAATTTCCTTGAAATCTTAAGTCCAATACACTTTCCACAATTCTGAGCAACACAAAATGCAAATGCCTTAATTTTCAATTCAAAGAAAAAAAAAACATAAATCTTGGTAAAAATATTAAAAACTGCTTCTTTTCTTTAATACTCGTATATGCTCATAAAATATGCATGAATGTTGTTTCGTTTCCTTATACTATCGCATCTATTTAATCGAAGTAAACTGTTTTTCTAACCATTAAAAATATTGAAGGACACAGTAGTAAAGAAGGAATATAAGGATTTTTTTTTAATTCTTGTTAAATATTTTAATTGGAAAACTTATGTTGGATCTGGGATTTTACTTGAAGTTTACTTTATTTATGCTATAACAGGATATAAGGACAAGGTTCTTACAAAAGGATGCTTGCAATTTTCAAGGTTTTCTTCTTATTGCTCTTTATTAAAAAATCAAATGAAGAAAAAGTTAAAACTCTGTCTCAAAATACATGCAAACCATTTCATTGACCGAGGTTTTTTTATCAGGTGAATTAATTACAATGCAATTTCTGCCTTTTTGTTGTTGTTTTTGTTCTTGGTGTTACTAGTCTGTGTGTTGTGTCGTAAGTGTTTGATTTTGCAACAATGTCTGCTGCACTACTTTGTTGACAAAGGTTTTCTGTACGTGTCCATTGTCTTCGGTCGTTGTAATATTCAAGTAGATTCATTTTATTACAACATTGTTAAAGTGTCATTGTTACTAAAGAGCAAAAAAAGGAGGCACTGAATAAAAGGACGAAGAAACCAAGACAGAACTAAGAGAATGAATGTAATGACAGAAAGTTTGATTTGACGGCATTATCCTATTGTTTACATACTAATACACAGATACATTTATTGCAGATACGTACACAGGCATGCAAACACTTTAAGAAATACGAACCAACTTGTTGACACAGACAAAGCTGGTAACTTAAGTTTTCAGTCCCAACACTATAGAATTTTAAGTGAAACCCTCAAGGAGGATGGGCTGGGTTAGATATTTGTATGTTTTAGTGACTTATTGCATTTATTTTTAGTATTTTACGTTGTGAAATTGAAAATAAAACATTAATGGAAAATTTAAAATGGATGGAAAATACATTTTTCAACGCAATCATTGATGTTTTTTTTTTAATATTAGTAAGACCCTCTAACTCTTTTAGATCTGTTTAATTAAGAAAGTTCTGTTTTTGCAGCTAAAAATACTTTTTACTATAAAGAACTATTTTTTTTTGCTCTTGTCAATATAAATTCTTATTATGTAGTTGTGCTAACTCTCTGCAATAAATGTTTGAATAATATGTATATGTTATTGCCAATAACGACTTAAGTCATAAAATCAAACATTTCAGGAGTACAAAGATATTTTTTATTTCAAAGAATTAATTCTAATTATTTACTATGAGTTGATTTTGACATTTACAGCAGAACCATGGAATGATGGAAATATAATTTTCGTGTTAATTTTATTTACCGATATATTTCTGGCAGTACTTCATATATAACGGCTGACTGTTGTACTCCTTTATTAGATACAGTGCAAGACGAATTTAAGAAAATAATAAACTTTCTCGCAAATTTTATTCTTGTACCCTTTTTTTCTTTTACAATAAGGTTACTCTTTGTCGTATCGACGAACTATTAATAAAAAAAATCTAGCGGAACGATTTTTAAAGTAAAATATCAACAAAAAAGTTTTTTAGTTAAACATTTATTAAAAAATAAAATAAAAGAAAGCATAAAAATAAAAGCTCCCTTTGTTGAAAAATAGAGCGTTATTTGTAAATAAAAAAAAAGTTCTATGATAAAGAGTATATTAGGTTCGTCGATTCGACGAACAGTAACCATCCAGGGTTAATTATTTCTGATTAGAAAATTTTTACTTTTAATGGCTTACTATATACTGATATAAGAAATACTATTAATAAAAATAATCCAAATTTTTACTATTTAATTAGGCTTAAGTTCATTAAATTTAATTTTCATTAAATTATTTTTATGAAGAAAGGAATTTTTACAACATGGAAGATTAATTAAAATTGTTATTGATAATTTTCATTCTTGACTGACCTGGGATTCGAAGCCAGGCTGGCTGGCGTGTGATTCGAACCCAGGCGGCTGGTTACCCTGACATGTTTCGACCTCAACCACTAGGTCTTCTCAAAGGGATTTGCCGTCTTACACTCGCAGCCATCGATGACTGCTGACGTCAGTAGTCAAATATCAATCCTTAAACCAAATTGTATTTTAAACTTTGGTAGATCGAAATTTGCTTATTGAATGATTATCCATTTTTAATTGATCTCACATGTTTTTCCTTTACTTCTGTTTTTTCCGTACTTTTGTCAAGAATTCTTCTTGAAGTCCAAAGTACATTTTTTGTTTATCATGTTTTTTTGTCATTCTTTTTTCTTGTTGACATTTTTCAGCACAACTTGAAGGACAAATGAACACATAGAGCTTGTGCCTTAGCTTTAACAATAATTAGTATTGTGGTTATTTTGTTGAACTATTCATGGTTTTTAATCCAAATTTTTACTATTTAATTAGGCTTAAGTTCATTAAATTTAATTTTCATTAAATTATTTTTATGAAGAAAGGAATTTTTACAACATGGAAGATTAATTAAAATTGTTATTGATAATTTTCATTCTTGACTGACCTGGGATTCGAAGCCAGGCTGGCTGGCGTGTGATTCGAACCCAGGCGGCTGGTTACCCTGACATGTTTCGACCTCAACCACTAGGTCTTCTCAAAGGGATTTGCCGTCTTACACTCGCAGCCATCGATGACTGCTGACGTCAGTAGTCAAATATCAATCCTTAAACCAAATTGTATTTTAAACTTTGGTAGATCGAAATTTGCTTATTGAATGATTATCCATTTTTAATTGATCTCACATGTTATTCCTTTACTTCTGTTTTTTCCGTACTTTTGTCAAGAATTCTTCTTGAAGTCCAAAGTACATTTTTTGTTTATCATGTTTTTTTGTCTTTCTTTTTTCTTGTTGACATTTTTCAGCACAACTTGAAGGACAAATGAACACATAGAGCTTGTGCCTTAGCTTTAACAATAATTAGTATTGTGGTTATTTTGTTGAACTATTCATGGTTTTTAATCCAAATTTTTACTATTTAATTAGGCTTAAGTTCATTAAATTTAATTTTCATTAAATTATTTTTATGAAGAAAGGAATTTTTACAACATGGAAGATTAATTAAAATTGTTATTGATAATTTTCATTCTTGACTGACCTGGGATTCGAAGCCAGGCTGGCTGGCGTGTGATTCGAACCCAGGCGGCTGGTTACCCTGACATGTTTCGACCTCAACCACTAGGTCTTCTCAAAGGGATTTGCCGTCTTACACTCGCAGCCATCGATGACTGCTGACGTCAGTAGTCAAATATCAATCCTTAAACCAAATTGTATTTTAAACTTTGGTAGATCGAAATTTGCTTATTGAATGATTATCCATTTTTAATTGATCTCACATGTTTTTCCTTTACTTCTGTTTTTTCCGTACTTTTGTCAAGAATTCTTCTTGAAGTCCAAAGTACATTTTTTGTTTATCATGTTTTTTTGTCTTTCTTTTTTCTTGTTGACATTTTTCAGCACAACTTGAAGGACAAATGAACACATAGAGCTTGTGCCTTAGCTTTAACAATAATTAGTATTGTGGTTATTTTGTTGAACTATTCATGGTTTTTAATCCAAATTTTTACTATTTAATTAGGCTTAAGTTCATTAAATTTAATTTTCATTAAATTATTTTTATGAAGAAAGGAATTTTTACAACATGGAAGATTAATTAAAATTGTTATTGATAATTTTCATTCTTGACTGACCTGGGATTCGAAGCCAGGCTGGCTGGCGTGTGATTCGAACCCAGGCGGCTGGTTACCCTGACATGTTTCGACCTCAACCACTAGGTCTTCTCAAAGGGATTTGCCGTCTTACACTCGCAGCCATCGATGACTGCTGACGTCAGTAGTCAAATATCAATCCTTAAACCAAATTGTATTTTAAACTTTGGTAGATCGAAATTTGCTTATTGAATGATTATCCATTTTTAATTGATCTCACATGTTTTTCCTTTACTTCTGTTTTTTCCGTACTTTTGTCAAGAATTCTTCTTGAAGTCCAAAGTACATTTTTTGTTTATCATGTTTTTTTGTCTTTCTTTTTTCTTGTTGACATTTTTCAGCACAACTTGAAGGACAAATGAACACATAGAGCTTGTGCCTTAGCTTTAACAATAATTAGTATTGTGGTTATTTTGTTGAACTATTCATGGTTTTTAATCCAAATTTTTACTATTTAATTAGGCTTAAGTTCATTAAATTTAATTTTCATTAAATTATTTTTATGAAGAAAGGAATTTTTACAACATGGAAGATTAATTAAAATTGTTATTGATAATTTTCATTCTTGACTGACCTGGGATTCGAAGCCAGGCTGGCTGGCGTGTGATTCGAACCCAGGCGGCTGGTTACCCTGACATGTTTCGACCTCAACCTTTACTTCTGTTTTTTCCGTACTTTTGTCAAGAATTCTTCTTGAAGTCCAAAGTACATTTTTTGTTTATCATGTTTTTTTGTCTTTCTTTTTTCTTGTTGACATTTTTCAGCACAACTTGAAGGACAAATGAACACATAGAGCTTGTGCCTTAGCTTTAACAATAATTAGTATTGTGGTTATTTTGTTGAACTATTCATGGTTTTTAATCCAAATTTTTACTATTTAATTAGGCTTAAGTTCATTAAATTTAATTTTCATTAAATTATTTTTATGAAGAAAGGAATTTTTACAACATGGAAGATTAATTAAAATTGTTATTGATAATTTTCATTCTTGACTGACCTGGGATTCGAAGCCAGGCTGGCTGGCGTGTGATTCGAACCCAGGCGGCTGGTTACCCTGACATGTTTCGACCTCAACCACTAGGTCTTCTCAAAGGGATTTGCCGTCTTACACTCGCAGCTATCGATGACTGCTGACGTCAGTAGTCAAATATCAATCCTTAAACCAAATTGTATTTTAAACTTTGGTAGATCGAAATTTGCTTATTGAATGATTATCCATTTTTAATTGATCTCACATGTTTTTCCTTTACTTCTGTTTTTTCCGTACTTTTGTCAAGAATTCTTCTTGAAGTCCAAAGTACATTTTTTGTTTATCATGTTTTTTTGTCTTTCTTTTTTCTTGTTGACATTTTTCAGCACAACTTGAAGGACAAATGAACACATAGAGCTTGTGCCTTAGCTTTAACAATAATTAGTATTGTGGTTATTTTGTTGAACTATTCATGGTTTTTAATCCAAATTTTTACTATTTAATTAGGCTTAAGTTCATTAAATTTAATTTTCATTAAATTATTTTTATGAAGAAAGGAATTTTTACAACATGGAAGATTAATTAAAATTGTTATTGATAATTTTCATTCTTGACTGACCTGGGATTCGAAGCCAGGCTGGCTGGCGTGTGATTCGAACCCAGGCGGCTGGTTACCCTGACATGTTTCGACCTCAACCACTAGGTCTTCTTAAAGGGATTTGCCGTCTTACACTCGCAGCCATCGATGACTGCTGACGTCAGTAGTCAAATATCAATCCTTAAACCAAATTGTATTTTAAACTTTGGTAGATCGAAATTTGCTTATTGAATGATTATCCATTTTTAATTGATCTCACATGTTTTTCCTTTACTTCTGTTTTTTCCGTACTTTTGTCAAGAATTCTTCTTGAAGTCCAAAGTACATTTTTTGTTTATCATGTTTTTTTGTCTTTCTTTTTTCTTGTTGACATTTTTCAGCACAACTTGAAGGACAAATGAACACATAGAGCTTGCGCCTTAGCTTTAACAATAATTAGTATTGTGGTTATTTTGTTGAACTATTCATGGTTTTTAATCCAAATTTTTACTATTTAATTAGGCTTAAGTTCATTAAATTTAATTTTCATTAAATTATATTTATGAAGAAAGGAATTTTTACAACATGGAAGATTAATTAAAGGCACAAGCTCTATGTGTTCATTTGTCCTTCAAGTTGTGCTGAAAAATGTCAACAAGAAAAAAGAAAGACAAAAAAACATGATAAACAAAAAATGTACTTTGGACTTCAAGAAGAATTCTTGACAAAAGTACGGAAAAAACAGAAGTAAAGGAAAAACATGTGAGATCAATTAAAAATGGATAATCATTCAATAAGCAAATTTCGATCTACCAAAGTTTAAAATACAATTTGGTTTAAGGATTGATATTTGACTACTGACGTCAGCAGTCATCGATGGCTGCGAGTGTAAGACGGCAAATCCCTTTGAGAAGACCTAGTGGTTGAGGTCGAAACATGTCAGGGTAACCAGCCGCCTGGGTTCGAATCACACGCCAGCCAGCCTGGCTTCGAATCCCAGGTCAGTCAAGAATGAAAATTATCAATAACAATTTTAATTAATCTTCCATGTTGTAAAAATTCCTTTCTTAATAAAAATAATTTAATGAAAATTAAATTTAATGAACTTAAGCCTAATTAAATAGTAAAAATTTGGATTAAAAACCATGAATAGTTCAACAAAATAACCACAATACTAATTATTGTTAAAGCTAAGGCACAAGCTCTATGTGTTCATTTGTCTTTCAAGTTGTGCTGAAAAATGTCAACAAGAAAAAAGAAATACAAAAAAACATGATAAACAAAAAATGTACTTTGGACTTCAAGAAGAATTCTTGACAAAAGTACGGAAAAAACAGAAGTAAAGGAAAAACATGTGAGATCAATTAAAAATGGATAATCATTCAATAAGCAAATTTCGATCTACCAAAGTTTAAAATACAATTTGGTTTAAGGATTGATATTTGACTACTGACGTCAGCAGTCATCGATGGCTGCGAGTGTAAGACGGCAAATCCCTTTGAGAAGACCTAGTGGTTGAGGTCGAAACATGTCAGGGTAACCAGCCGCCTGGGTTCGAATCACACGCCAGCCAGCCTGGCTTCGAATCCCAGGTCAGTCAAGAATGAAAATTATCAATAACAATTTTAATTAATCTTCCATGTTGTAAAAATTCCTTTCTTCATAAAAATAATTTAATGAAAATTAAATTTAATGAACTTAAGCCTAATTAAATAGTAAAAATTTGGATTAAAAACCATGAATAGTTCAACAAAATAACCACAATACTAATTATTGTTAAAGCTAAGGCACAAGCTCTATGTGTTCATTTGTCTTTCAAGTTGTGCTGAAAAATGTCAACAAGAAAAAAGAAAGACAAAAAAACATGATAAACAAAAAATGTACTTTGGACTTCAAGAAGAATTCTTGACAAAAGTACGGAAAAAACAGAAGTAAAGGAAAAACATGTGAGATCAATTAAAAATGGATAATCATTCAATAAGCAAATTTCGATCTACCAAAGTTTAAAATACAATTTGGTTTAAGGATTGATATTTGACTACTGACGTCAGCAGTCATCGATGGCTGCGAGTGTAAGACGGCAAATCCCTTTGAGAAGACCTAGTGGTTGAGGTCGAAACATGTCAGGGTAACCAGCCGCCTGGGTTCGAATCACACGCCAGCCAGCCTGGCTTCGAATACCAGGTCAGTCAAGAATGAAAATTATCAATAACAATTTTAATTAATCTTCCATGTTGTAAAAATTCCTTTCTTCATAAAAATAATTTAATGAAAATTAAATTTAATGAACTTAAGCCTAATTAAATAGTAAAAATTTGGATTAAAAACCATGAATAGTTCAACAAAATAACCACAATACTAATTATTGTTAAAGCTAAGGCACAAGCTCTATGTGTTCATTTGTCCTTCAAGTTGTGCTGAAAAATGTCAACAAGAAAAAAGAAAGACAAAAAAACATGATAAACAAAAAATGTACTTTGGACTTCAAGAAGAATTCTTGACAAAAGTACGGAAAAAACAGAAGTAAAGGAAAAACATGTGAGATCAATTAAAAATGGATAATCATTCAATAAGCAAATTTCGATCTACCAAAGTTTAAAATACAATTTGGTTTAAGGATTGATATTTGACTACTGACGTCAGCAGTCATCGATGGCTGCGAGTGTAAGACGGCAAATCCCTTTGAGAAGACCTAGTGGTTGAGGTCGAAACATGTCAGGGTAACCAGCCGCCTGGGTTCGAATCACACGCCAGCCAGCCTGGCTTCGAATCCCAGGTCAGTCAAGAATGAAAATTATCAATAACAATTTTAATTAATCTTCCATGTTGTAAAAATTCCTTTCTTCATAAAAATAATTTAATGAAAATTAAATTTAATGAACTTAAGCCTAATTAAATAGTAAAAATTTGGATTAAAAACCATGAATAGTTCAACAAAATAACCACAATACTAATTATTGTTAAAGCTAAGGCACAAGCTCTATGTGTTCATTTGTCCTTCAAGTTGTGCTGAAAAATGTCAACAAGAAAAAAGAAAGACAAAAAAACATGATAAACAAAAAATGTACTTTGGACTTCAAGAAGAATTCTTGACAAAAGTACGGAAAAAACAGAAGTAAAGGAAAAACATGTGAGATCAATTAAAAATGGATAATCATTCAATAAGCAAATTTCGATCTACCAAAGTTTAAAATACAATTTGGTTTAAGGATTGATATTTGACTACTGACGTCAGCAGTCATCGATGGCTGCGAGTGTAAGACGGCAAATCCCTTTGAGAAGACCTAGTGGTTGAGGTCGAAACATGTCAGGGTAACCAGCCGCCTGGGTTCGAATCACACGCCAGCCAGCCTGGCTTCGAATCCCAGGTCAGTCAAGAATGAAAATTATCAATAACAATTTTAATTAATCTTCCATGTTGTAAAAATTCCTTTCTTCATAAAAATAATTTAATGAAAATTAAATTTAATGAACTTAAGCCTAATTAAATAGTAAAAATTTGGATTAAAAACCATGAATAGTTCAACAAAATAACCACAATACTAATTATTGTTAAAGCTAAGGCACAAGCTCTATGTGTTCATTTGTCCTTCAAGTTGTGCTGAAAAATGTCAACAAGAAAAAAGAAAGACAAAAAAACATGATAAACAAAAAATGTACTTTGGACTTCAAGAAGAATTCTTGACAAAAGTACGGAAAAAACAGAAGTAAAGGAAAAACATGTGAGATCAATTAAAAATGGATAATCATTCAATAAGCAAATTTCGATCTACCAAAGTTTAAAATACAATTTGGTTTAAGGATTGATATTTGACTACTGACGTCAGCAGTCATCGATGGCTGCGAGTGTAAGACGGCAAATCCCTTTGAGAAGACCTAGTGGTTGAGGTCGAAACATGTCAGGGTAACCAGCCGCCTGGGTTCGAATCACACGCCAGCCAGCCTGGCTTCGAATCCCAGGTCAGTCAAGAATGAAAATTATCAATAACAATTTTAATTAATCTTCCATGTTGTAAAAATTCCTTTCTTCATAAAAATAATTTAATGAAAATTAAATTTAATGAACTTAAGCCTAATTAAATAGTAAAAATTTGGATTAAAAACCATGAATAGTTCAACAAAATAACCACAATACTAATTATTAATAAAATTATTTTTCGTTTCATTGTAAAACAGAGAAAATTGTTTAATGTTTTGTAAATGTGTAGAAGAATTTCTAATATTTAATGTTTTCAATGTGCATTTTTATTAGTGTTGCATGACAATCTGTGTTTTGCTTTAGCTGCTTTCTTATAAGCGTTATTTTTATACAGAATCTTATACTTGTTCCTAGCATACCTTTTTATAAGCGGGTTTTTCTTGTATGACATGTTCTTATGTCCGTGATGTAGTGTATTGTTTTGATGCACTACTGTGAACATCATTAAGTTAAAAATTGTTTGCTGTAGATTTCAAATAAACCTGCTTCGTTGGTAGCTCCATTTTTTTTGGGAATATATATACCACAAATAAATGTATGGTTAATTAAAAAAAGAAACAAATTTTATTCTTAAATAGTAAATATATCAATGAGCATCTAAAAAATGTGACTGGTCAAACATATTATGATTGTAGTAGATATGAAAGTAACAGGATAAATAATAAGAAGGTTGACGTAACCATAAATCATAAATCATAATTTGTTAAGGAAAGTAATTTCTAAATTGCAAAATATGCACTGATATGAAAATAATTATTTTTTTTGTTTATGGAAAAACTATTAAATATACAAAAACTTTGTTTTCAAGCAAAAAGATATAAAAAATTGTTGTGGCGGTGATAAACTAACAGACAGTCTTGACAGGGTATTATGCATTTGCGTTAAAAATGGCGGTTCTATACATAACCCTTATTTTACCAATCGACTTAACCCAATAAGCTAAAATAAAAACAATAACATGCGTAGATGATTACAACTGGTTGTGAGTGGATAATAACATGTGTATATTAGAGCGACTCAAGTCGTATGGAAGCAAAATTCGTGCAAGGTGTTCCCTCCTCAAAATGAACCTTGGACTTTTTTAAGATCACATTTATAATTTTTCGGCTCCAGCTTTGACCTCTCGTGAGCTGGACCATTTTGAAAAACGGTCTATTTCTGCATGTTTTGTTAATATAAGAATCTATTTCCTTACCAACATATACAGCATTGGTGTAATAAGAAAGGTTTTTAAGGCGCGTCCAACTGTATATACAATTTGTCGAAGGACGATCATCCATGTCCTTTTTTTAAGGATATTCTGTAAACGGTTTTTGAATTTTTTGTTCGGGGTTGTTTGTAATAAAAATGTCAAATTAACGTATTTTAATCTTTAGTCGATTTAATTAAATACGGGTCTCAGCTTTTATTGAAATTCGTGCTAGTTCGCGTTTTGACAAAAATGCAATGGGGTGGTAACCCTTTGTTTTAAATAGGGCAATATGGGTATTGGGAACAAAAAATTCAAAAACCGTTCTTTCTTACAGAATATCCTTAAAAAAAAGTATATGGATGATCGTCCTTGAACAAATTGTATATATAGTTGGACGCGCCTTAAAAAAACCTTATACCCAAATTGTATATGTTGGTAAGGAAACAGATTCTCAAATTAACAAAACATATAAAAATAGACCATTTTTCAAAATGGTCCAGCTCACGAGAGGTCAAAGCTGAAGCCGAAATATTTTAAATGTCATCTTAAAAAAGTCCAAGGTTAATTTTTAGGAGGGTACATCGAGCACTTTCTTTGGTGAGTCGCTGTAGTACTAATATATGCTTGAGTAATAATTTGGGTTTTCATTCGGTCAACCGTTAATCGGTTAACCGATTAATTACTATCCGACTAACTGCTCGGTTAATTTAAAATTGTTTTTTTTCGATTAACGATTGAACCAGTTGATTTCTGCCGTTTCACTGTTACAACATTTTAAATTTTTTGTAGTAATTTAACATATTTATTGTGATTTTAATTATTTGTATCGTCTCATATCGATAAGGAATGTGTTTAGAAAATATTTTTCCATACAAAAAAAGAAGGTGTTCTGTGATGTTTATTTTAAATAACGGACAGCTTTCTGTTTCACGTACTTTTTATATGCATGTGCCTAGTTATTTGTTCTTCTCATATTAATCTTTTAACAGAATCAACCGAAACAATTAGAAGAGGTTAAAATTTAAAAAAATTAAAACAAGACTCTAATGGCATAATGGAAGCTTTTATATGTTTAGAGAAATAAAGGAAAAGCACTGAGAAATAAGATATTCTGTATATTGGGTTGCTTTTGATATCTCCAACATCCACGATAAATGAAAGAATTTTTTTCAACTCAGGTCTTATTAAAACTAAGGAAAATAATCGCTTAAATCCTAGACACTTAAACCAAATTTTTTTTCTAAAAGATTATTTTATAAGATTTTCTTAAACTATTAAAATAACTACTAAAATTATCCTATTTATATTTTATATTATATTAATGTATCACATATTTACGAATTATTTTTTTGTTTGCTCGTTTTAGTTCAAGAATTGTTATGTTTCTTAAGTTATTGGTTTTGTTTTTTACTACTTAACTCGTAATAATAAAAAAATTATGCATATTAATTTATTGAAATTACTTTATTTATAAAAAAAACTTTATTAATCGGTTAATCGATCAATAACAAAATTAACCGATTAAACCAAAACCTCGGTTAATTAATCGAGCGATGATAACCCTAGTACTAATACTTTATAAATTATGGGTGATTTTTTAAGAGCTATAGGAAAGTTTAAAAAAACACATAAAATTCAGAAAAATGCATGAAATCTTTATTTGAATCGATAGTACCGTCCATATAATTTAAAGTTTGAAGATTATTTCATGCAAATGTTGACCGTGACTGCGCTTATTCGAATTTTGGCATACTCTTTCCAATATTTCGGCCGGTATCTCATAAATAAATGCTTCAATGTTGTCTTCCAATGCGTCAATTGAAGCGGGCATGTGTGTATAGTAATGAGCTTTAACATAGCCCCACAAAAAATAGTCTAAAGGCGTTAAATCGCATGATCTAGGCGGCCGAACTCGCCTTTTAATAAGTCCATTGTTAAGCATGCTGTGTGGCATGTGGCACCGTCTTGTTGAAACCACATGTCATGCAAGTCAAGCTCTTGCATTTTGGGCAAAAAAAAGTTGGATATCAGCTCACGGTAGCGCTCACCATTCACAGTTACGTTACGATTCGCATCATCTTTGAAGAAGTACGGGCCAATGATGCCACCAGGCCATAAACCGCACCAAACTGTGCCTTTTTCTGGATGCATTGGTAGCTCTTGCAATGCTTCAGGCTGATCTTCACTCCAAAATCGACAATTTTGCTTACTAACGTACCCATTGAGCCAAAAATGAGCTTCGTCGCTGAACACCATAGAATGGAAGAAGCGCGCGATGAACTTTCTTAACAGAGCACGCATTTTGATAATAAAAGTCAATAATTTGTAAGCGTTGTTCGTTTGTAAGACGATTCATGGTTAAATTATAGACCAAACTGAAGATGTTTGACAGTGAAACAAAACACGAAACGTGCGTCAGCTGTTTAAACCAGTGTTGCCAAAAAGATAATAGCTAAAACATCACACATTACTTTAATAATTGTTTTACCTTTTAAATCTTTGTACTGTGTAGTGTAAAACACAAACTAAAAAGGATTTTAGTGAAATTTTCACTTTTATTTCATTACCACTTTGGTCCCTAACTGTTCTCTATCCTTAAAATGAAACATCAGGCAACTCCATGACTCAATATGGGTATTGCTACGATATTTCTTTTGATTAATGAAGTGCGTTTAAAACTTTATAAAACGTGACAAGAATAAGATAAGAAAATAAAATTTTTGTAAAACTAAACATATTTTTGTAATAAATTTTTGAAGCATTTTAAATAATAAAAATAATTCAATAGCTATTAATGGACCATTTCAACAACCAGGTCACCGACACACAACAAATATGCAAAGTTTTGTGTTATCGAATTTTATATAAAAAAATTTTCTTTAGGTGTAGGGGTGTGGGTGTAACTTAATTGAAAAAAGGGTAAATATTTAGGTTATTTATCTCTGCTTCACTCTCAGAATGAGAAGAACATAATTTTCTTGTAAATTATGTAAAAGTTTTTAGAAAAAAATAAAATTAGATTACTTAGCACAAGCATCACAACAAAACCTCTTTATATTCATTTAGAAGCTTAAGAACTCCATAAAATTTCCAATATTGGGTGTAACATTTAAAAATGCAGGATGACAAATGATCTTTGAATTTCTCTCGGCTTTAACTTTGGATGCTTGCAAACGTTTTAAAAGCATCAGGTGCGCGGCAGAAAAAAACACATTAAATTTCGCGGCAAGCTACCCGATTACCTAAATGGAAGATATGTAGAAAACATGAATTTTTACACTAAAAATCTAGTTTAAGAGTTTTAAAATATATATGGGATTGGCAATAGATACCTAACTACTTACATCGATTCACCAGCCATTTTTAGGTCTTTTTTACTATTTGCTTCATATAGATAGTCGAATTTCTTTCATTCTGGAGCATCCGCGTTCGGTTGTGTTTCAATGCGTCTTTCTATATTCACAGTGGTGTTAGTCTCATTCAGCTAACAATTGATTCATCGCCAATTCTTTTCGTTAAGGCATATGAGCCCATATATTTACACTCAAACAAAAAGGTTGATGGAGACAACGAACATATACGTTGAGCAAACTAAACATTTGTTAATTATCGTCAAATGACTTTGTTCGTTGTGACAATGGTTTTAAAAGATTTAATTTCAATAACCTAATGAACTCTTCGTTAATATAACGAAAAAGTTCATCAATATTATTTTCTGTAAACGTATAATTTTTAAGTTTAATGAAAGAAGACTTCAATTCAATGATCTTATTCATTATTTCAGTGAATCTTTTCGGTCATTCAACGTATAATTTTGTTTTCCAAATTTTTAACCCCACGTACATTGTCTAAATAAATTATTTTTTTTAATTTCCGCTCGCAACTTATACCAGCTGCTCGACCCTAACAATTCACTAGATACTGTAATCCCCTAAAAAATTAAATGAAATGTTTATATTTTTACAAAAATTTTTATGTTGCCAAACGTGCCCACATTAAATTGTGGTTTTCCACCCAAATTAATTTTTTTTTTTTTATTAAAATGAATGTTGTATGTGGTTTAAAGATTTTATAATGCTTTCTATCCTATCTTTTGAACGGTACGCACACTTTTTTGTGTTCACAAATCAACAGGTTAGCTCAAGTGAAGCATTTCAATAACTTTAAATGCTTCTATATCTATCAGTATTGTCAAATATCAATACTTTTGAAAACTCGAAACTTTTCAAGTATAGACATAATACTACTCAATAATTTAACGTTTTTAAATTAAAGAATAATATAAGGGGAGACTTCAAATTTAATTTAATTTGTAAGAATTAAAGTTTATTAATTTACACTGTTAAAATATATAATAAGCAAAAGGCAAATATGTATAATATACATTAGGGAGGTTAAATAAGTTTTAAATATTAAAAGATTTTGTTTGTTGTGCTTAATTCCCTTTTTTTATTAATTGATAAAAAAAAAATACTGAAATTTATTGAATTGGAAAATTGTTTTTATTTTGATTTCTTGCGAAAACAATAAAAGTTTTTAATATGTTTTTTCTTTACCCACTCACAACTACAATTAATGTTGGGAGAATTCCAACTAATTGTAGTGAAGAATTTAAGAAAAGATAAACTCACTGTTTTATTGTTGGCATTTTGTTTAAGCTTTGATATCGTTGCAAAAGAGACTTTTTGAGGGTTTGTAGGTAATTCTCATTCCTTCTGCAGTCTTGTTTGCTGATAGCTTTGGATTTTCTAAAAATATTTAGGAGAACTTTTCCTGATGATCTGGCCTAAGCAACCAGTGAAATGCGCATAGGAACAGCTTATCCTCCAACAATAAATTTCAGTATTTTCTATCAATTAATAAAAAAAGGGAATGAAGCACAACAAACAAAATCTTTTAATAAATAATAGTATTCCCAAAAACATCTTTGATAATAAGTTTTAAATTTTGTACCAACTTCCAAAAAAAAAATTTTTACTTTTTGGACCTTTACGGTACCATTTCTTTAAATTTATTAAAACAACAAGAAAAGTACATAAAAATTCAATTGTACTCAAAAAACAAAACTTAACATTAACATACAGTATATGTATGAATAAAATAAGGTTCATAAAAGTCTTATAAATATATGAGATCAAAATCAGGCAGTTGTTTGCTTTGTTAATAAACTATTTGGAATTTTTACATCATAGCAGTATGAATTTGTCGATCTTATCCAATCCTTTGTTTGTATGAGACTTGATAATGTTGGCACATGTAGTCTTTGTCCTTCCTTAGTTTATATTATATTTCGAAAAGAAAAAACTCTTTCCACATTTGCAGACGAATATGAAATGTAGAAATGTCAGAAAATATATAGACATTCAGCTGATTTTGTAAATTTATGGAACCACATTAAAACAACGTTATAAAAGTTGACTTTGGCTCTATAAACTGCACAAAATTTTATATATAATTGTTTTGCACTTTCTATAATATCTTTAATAATATAAATATTGATATTATTTGTAGAAATATATAAAGCCACTTCTGTTCCGCAATAAATTTCAGGTTTTCACTAATGTTGCCTCTTTTGTGGGTAGCATAAGTCCCCTTTTACAACGTGGCAAGTAAAAGGCAGACAGACGAAGTTTGTAGGCGAGAGAGGAAAAAAAGTAAAGTGTGTCACGCATACAGCGTCTCCCCCTTACCAAGAAACTTCGTCTGTCCACCTTTCACTTGCCACATTGTAAAAGGGGACTAAGCGCTCTATACACCATATTACTAGTCGCATATTTAAGCGCCCATTACATAAACGATTTGTTGTACAACATAAATGCAGTGAAAAGGACTCAATAATTTGTTTGATATACTAAAAATTCAAAAAGGGGGAACTATGACAAATTTTTAAATTATACCAAATGAGTCACGGCAGTACCACGGTACTTTAGAAGGTCAAAAAGTACCAAAAAAAGTACAATTGTACCAACTTTAACGTCCCTGATAATATACATTAAATTAATGGAATTAGAAAAATTATATCTGCATATGAAAGCTTTAAAAAATAAATGCGTACTTTTACAGAATTTTAAAGGTGGGAATAAAGTACAGATAGTTTATTTCCTATACCCTTCACCACAGGTCAAAAGGAGTTTAAGGAGTTTTAATTTTTATTCTATTTAATATAACAGACCTCAAGCCGAAAATATAAACACAACCCAATTTCTACAATATTAATCTTAGACCTTATAACGTATATATATTCTGGGTCCTTATGAGTAGCAAAGTGGATTTAATGATATCAGTCTGAAATCGGTTTCGCGAAACTCTCAGAAATTACTAGGTTTTATATATTTATGTCACATATACTCCTTCAAAGATTGAAACTTAGCCAGATCGGTCCATTAATGACAGAGATATGAGCAAAAGAACACGACTGCCTCTAATTTAACCCAAAAATACCTTGTTATTGTTTTTTCTATATATCAGGATAACAGCAAAAGCCAAAGGTTCCATATTATCAATAAAAATTACCAATAAACAATCTCTCTAAAAAAAATTAGCCAGATTGGTGGTGGCGCTTCCCATTCAAAGACATTATAAATTTCCTCATATCTGGGAAACGGCAAGAGTAAAATTTTGAATAGAAAAAAAGAACGGTAACAGAAAAAGTTTCCAAATTTGGTACATATGCGGCCAAAATCCGCCATAAAGTGGGTATTATTGGATACGTGGACATGGCACCTCCCACATAAATACAAAATAGATCAGTGACATTTAAAGTTACAAAATTAAGTACAAAAGGCTTCGATACCAATACAAGACTTCCGAAAAACATTGAGCGCTTTTCATTTATATAACTTTCTGTGAAGGTTATTTAAGATTCGCCATAGCCAAATAAAGCTTTCTTACTTGTGCTATTTCTCTTTGTATCACAGTCTATGCCTTGAATATTTATTCATTTAAATTTTTTCCTGCGATGACTTTTAAATGTGTAAAAATCATGGCTACAATATTACACATATCACTAAAAATTACAACTCTAAAAGTATTGGGTAACTATTGTGTAAGTTTGGAGTACTCAAAAAAAATACTTGGCATTGAATGAAGCTTAAATTGTTGTTGAGTACTCAATACAAAGAATTTAACTTACAAATGCGCTTCTTCAGAAAGTGTTTGTAAAGGACACAACCATTTTTTTTAATTTTTCACTGCGCTTTTGTATTTGTTTAAATAATATGTTAAAGTGAACTAGATTGAACAGAACTATAATATGAAATGCCAAAAAAATGGTTAACTTATACGTTTTTAAAAAACTAACTTAACAAACGTTACGAAGCCCCCCATGAAACATTTTGTATTCAACGTACGAGTTCGTTGAGCCAACAAATCCATTGTAAATTTTATGCGAGGGGATAATTTTTAATGATGGTTTTATTAACTGAACGAAAACGTTATCAATTTTAACGTACGGTTTCTGTATGACAACGAATAGCTCGTAGAATTTTCGTGCTTTCATGTTTAAAACACTTGTTATTCTCTCGTTAGCCCAACGGAAACATTATTAATTTTAACGTACGAGTTCCGTGGGATAAGTAATAGTCATTAAAATTTACGAACTTCTGTATTAATAAGACCAAATAAATGTTTCTTTAACTCAACGAACTTTTCATTGAGGCAACATATTATTATGCTAATTTCCTTTGCCAGAGGAATGTTTTATTAATTTTTGAGTACATTCGTTATAACAACGAATGGTACAATAGAGTCCCAAAGTTACTCTTGTGGAAACCCTATTTTTGTTTTGGCAATCTTAAAAAAGTATAAGCAAACTCTTTATCGGACTAGTTGGAATGTGTTTCTCAATCGATTTCCTAACTAAATTCAAAACAAAACAAAAAATATACAGAGGTGTTCTGGAAATCGAAAACGCAAAACGCAAGAATTTAAAAGTCGTTTTTTTAACAAGATTTTTGTAGTAAAAGGAATACAAATATTTCTCTATTGAACAGAATTCTAAAAGAAAATTATAAAAAAATTTGATGAAGAGTGTATTAAAAAGAACTTAAAAATTCTTGCGTTTTGCGTAATCGATTTCCAGAACACCCCAGGTATTCTTAATACTAAAAAAAGTTATAAATGAAAAAAATCACAGGTACCTTAAAACCGTGATTTGAAATATTGGAGGATAATGTGGAACCCCCCTGTTGGGTAATATCCCAGCAAAAACTTTACTTACCTGGTAAGTTTGGAAGTAATGTTGGAGAAATATAAACACTACTTATTTTTCGGCTGAATAACTACTTATATTTGTTCGAGTTGTCCACAGAATTCAGTACTTACAATACACTTACTTGAAGTCACAAAATATCAATTTATTATTTTACTACGAGTAAGTTAATAATAAGTTAAATAGATACCAAAAAATACAACTAATGAGTAGTTATTGAGCTGATTATTAGTAAGCTAATATTCAGAAGTGAAATTAATATAAGTAAAAAGTACTTACTGAGGTTATTACAATAATAATGATAATGACAATTGTAATGACAACTACTTACCAGGTAACATATGAAATAACTTCTACTAATCACCAAAATTCAAAAAGTTTTTCCTGGGATGGAATACTATTACATATTGTCAGAAACAAAATAGTAATATAAAAACAAATTCAATTTAACATATAATTTTTTTATTTTAATTTATTAAAAACATGACACTTCCTGCTTGGCATAATTTGTTGTTTAAAAACAAAAATCATTTAAAAATTATTCCTCAGCCTTCATGACTTTAGGTTCCACAATATATAAAACTTATTAAATTTGCCGCACTTACCAATTAAAAGTATTATTTAGTTAACAATTTATAAACCTTATTAAAAAAAAAAAACAAATAAAATATTAATACATGGAGCATAATAACGGTTAGAATATGCGCACAAAAAAAATAGTTAACACCTGTTTTCACTTACAGATCGACAAAAAACTTACAGTGCGACCAGTTGCATAGCCACAGCCGTAATGTTTATATTTTTCTGTAATAGATGTAAACTTACAGTGAGCGTTACTAAATAGCGTTTAGTTTAGGAAACAGACAACAGAATAGTAAGTGAATGAATCGTTATTAAATCGTGGCATATCTCAAAATAGTGCTCCAAGAAGTTTGGAGGACGATTGAAGGATGGACTGATAAAGTAAATGACGATATATTTAATAAATGGAGAGTCTGGATGGATATTTATACATTTATATTTATCAATGAAATCACGAAAGATCCAGACGATCGTACGGCGTCTAAAATTATCTCAAAGACAGAGCATTCTCTTGACAAAAGAGTTAAAACGAGCTAATATTTTAGCACCAGGTGTACAAATATATCAGTCGCCATAGACGATTTACGACTTTTTTTAAATCTATTGAGAATAATTCTATCGGGTATTGTACTGGATATAATTATGGATATATAAATGGATATATATACCACATAGAGAAAATGTCAAAATTCCTCGATGGTATACGCTCCAACCTGAATCTACAGTTAAACTTCATATATTTGTTGATGCTAGCGAACTGGTTTATGCGTCTGTAGCATATTTTCGGATACCATCAGTTGATGGAGTTCGAGTTTCATTAGTATGCGCTTAAGTTAAAGTCGTGTTTATGCGTAGATGTGTATGATACTTTTTGTGCATTTCATGCCTTTTTAAATACTAGTTACATGCAATGCGTTTTATGCGTCAAATTGTTTTTTTTTATCATCTGTTGTGCTAATATGTTTATCAAGTTGTTGTAAAAATTAATTTAAATGTATTTTGTTCTTGAAACTTATATTAATCTTTATTACGAAAGCTTTTTCTTTTATTAAAACCCTTTTTTAATACAAAAATAGATAAAAGGAATTCCCCACACAAACATATTTACCGATAACATTGAAAATAAAATATGGTTTGTCTTCCATGGCCATCAAAAACAGCTTAGATTTTTTCACCACACATGCGACGCACGCAAAAGTAGAAAGTAAACCCACTTTCTTGCGTTGATGCGTACATCCATTCTAAGCATTTTGCTGTGTAACTTGCCACACACAATTATGCGAATTCTACTTTTTGAAATATGCATAAAAAGGAACAACGCATAAAATGCATGGAATGGGCCTTCAGCTTGATGCATTGATACGTGTATGCATTTTATGTGTTTTGCTGTTTAACATGTCATATACAATTATACTGATTCAACTTTCTGACAGATGCAAAAAAAGAAACAACGCATAGAATGCATGGTATGGACCTTTAGCTTTATCCATTCCACGCATGGAATTAATGGAAGCAGTGTTAGGCGTTCGTTTAGGAAATATAATCTGTAGTATTCCTAACAAAACAATTTAAAGACGTTTCATTTGGTTTGATTCCAATACCGTCCCTTACTGGCTAAATGCAGATCCTCGAAATTAAAAACAATTTGTTATGTTTCGAATTAGAGAAGTGCTTGAATAAATTGCGGCAAACCATCAGAGTGGGGACATATTCCCACAAAAGGCACATGATGACGTAACAAAGTGGAAGACAGTTTTTGATATGAAGATTCGCTGGTTTGCTATACCAGATTTTTTTGAAGAAATATGAATGCAGTTGACCTGAAAATAAATCACAGATTGCAAAAGATTCGTACGAACTTAGAACCCATATTGGTTTGGTGCACAGTGCCGTAATTGATGATAGTTTGAATAATTTTCATAGATTTGCTTCTTGGAAAAAACTGCTTAATACTATTGTTAACCTGTTCAAATTTATGAAGAAGTTTAAAATGAAATTTCAAATGTCAAGCAAACAACAGCTTATATTTCCTGAAGAATCTAAACTACATATGTATGGCAAAAAATATGATTTTTCATAAAATGCAATACGAGTATTTTAAGGACGAATTTGCTATTTTATCAAACAAAGGTAGAGAAATTCCATAAGCAAGTGCCTTTTATATAATGTTCTCCTTTAATTGATGATAACCTGATGATTTGAATGAATGGAAGAATTGATGTGGCATCCTGTGTACTAGAAAATGTAAAACGTCAAATAATTTTACCAAGAAATCACAATTGCACAAAATGTTTAATACAGTATTTCCCTGAAAAATTTCATCACATTCATCACGATACGTGTCTAAATAAATTACGTCAATACTATTACGTTTCCCGATTAAGAGTTGAATTAAAAAAGGTACGTAGAAATTGGCAATTTCGAAAGAATTTAAATGCGTCAACAGTGGTTTCTGATATGCATGTGCTACTTAAAGCACGCTTGTCCAGTGTTTAAAAAACTGCAATAACTTTCATTTCTTTTGATTTGACTTCTGCTTGTGCTTCTGAAATCAACAACAGTTTCAGTCAAAGCAAAATCACAAAACGAAAAACAAACAGTTGAACGAAACTTTTGCCAGCAGTTGTTTCAAAAATTGTGATTTTGATTTTCTTTTCTTTTGAACAGTTTCGCAAGTAAAAGTAAAATCAATCTCTTTGCTTTTGTAAGTCGCAAACAGTCGCAGAAGCAAAAAGTTATTTGTATTTGCAAATTATAAGTCCCAATCAGGGCTGTCAGATTGATTTTGAACTTTTTCGCCAAATTCAATGTCAAAAATCGCCAAAATCGCCATGGCATTTATTTTTTAGTTTTTGACAAAAATATTTGTATTTTTTGAATAATTAAAAATATTTTTTTATAAATCCCAAAAAAAAAAAAATTTGTTCCGTATCGCTAAAATCCCCTTCATTGAATTTTTCATTGAATGTAATTAGGGCTGAACTTTACAATATATAAATTTACATAAGCCGTTGTAAAACGTTTACTTTTTATATGTAATGCTGAATTTTTCGATTATATTATTAGAAACATGTTTTCTTGCGTTTAAAATAGACAGTTTCAATTTGCCGATTTTTTTTTTTTTTTAAATATGCCGATTTTTTACCAACACCATCTGGCACCCCTGTGTGTGAGTAAGTATAAATGTAAAAAAAAACAGAAGAGAAAAGAGAATATTTTTCTGTTAGAAATGTACAAAACTAAAAGACTGCCTGATTTTAGGACTGCGACTTCTGACAACTTTCAAAAGCAAAGACACTGCTTGTATTTTTGATTTTTTTAACTTATCAAAAGCAGAAGAAAACTTAGCACACGACTGCCGATTGTTTTCATATGTAAGTTTTGACAAAATCAATGTTTGATTTTAAAAAGCAGAGAAAAGTAAAAGCATTGAAAAGTTAAAATTTTGCGACTTTTCGACTTTTGACTTAAGTTTTTTAAACACTGCGCTTGTCACCTTTAACGCGACCATCTTCATACGTTGGTATGGATTATTTTTGGCCTACTTATGTTTAAGTCGCCAGGCATCAGGAAAACCATTGGGAGGGGTTCTCTTTAAGAGCAATACATATTGAAATTGCTTGTGATATGATAAAGGGAAGTTGTATTATGACTATTAAAAATTTGGTGTCTCGGCATTGTACACCTATTGAAATATTTTGTGATAAGGGAAGACATTTTAAAGGTGCTGAGACAGAACTGGAAAATGCGATTAAAAATATTGATTAAACAAAATTTTCATAAAGTTTTCGAAGTTTTCAACAACCTGGCGCTTTAATCCACCAGCGGCGCCACATATGGGTGGCAGTTGGAAGCGTTTGGTTCAATCAGTTAAGAAAGTATTGCACCAAATTTCGCCAAACTTATTTTTGAAAGATGACATGCTTTACAATAAGTTACTTGAATGTGAACGTGTAATCAACTCTCGACCATTGACATACATATATCGATTTAGAATCAATATCTGGTGAAGCATTAACCATACAACATTTTCTATTGGGATTCTGAAATGGAAACAAATCACTTGGTGGATTTTTGCAAAATTATTGTATTCTACGAAAATATTGAAAAAAATGCAGTATTTTGCAAATTTATTTTGGAAACGGTGGGTATTTGAGTAATTTTCAACATCCCACTTGACGTTGGTGATATAGTAATCGAAGTTTTTTTTTTTATTTTAATGTTTGCGTTTCTCTAATTCGGGAAATAAATTCTTTACGTAATAAACAAGTTTCCAATCATAATACGGAAATTGTTGTCTCTATTTGGCGAAACCAATATGGACTATTTAGACAATTTATTACACGGAATGTAATAAATGTAGTATATAGGGTACAACAGCTAATATAGGGTACAAGGGCTAGTTCAAAGGAATTGAATGTACTTAATTTCATTTTTTTTTTCAAAGAAAACAGGAGATGTTTAATTTTATAAAATACGAATTTATTTATACCAGAATTATGGTATAGTCTGTCTGTGTTTGCTTGTTTATAATTTGCTTGTATAAATTTATGCTTTGGTTTTAATAATTAGTTTGTTTTAATTGTTAATTATTTTTTTGCAACTTCAAGGTGTATTTTTGGTTATTTAATTGTTTGTTGCGACGGGAGGGCGTATTTATTAACGTCTGTGGGTTTTGATGTAACTTTGTAAGTTTTTCTATAATTGTATTGTTTATTATTTGGTGATCAGATTTAACATAATTTTTAATTTTTTTTTGTTTTTTTTTTTTTTTTAGATGTCGATTACAAAAGCGTGTCTCTTTTTGTGTTGGGGCGTTGAACAGGGCGTTCCTTCACAGAAACTGTCATTTAAGTCGAAGTCGATCAAGTAGTTTGTAAAACGGGCGATACCGACTGATCGATCTTCGACACGTGCATATATATTTCTATATCAAGTCGATCATTATTTTATGCAGATCTACTAAAAACTTCAAAAAGTATAATTACAAAGGCCCCATCAACACGTTAAGAATAAATTATCGCACGAAAATTGCAAATATAAAAAATTTTACAGTACGGATGCAAATATATTGAGTTTTTTTAAAGTTAGTAGTTCTCAAGAGATTTCAGACATAAGGATTATTAATTTCAGTGAACTAATTTTGGTTAAAAACGCCAATGGTACCCGGCTACTAATGTGCGCACATAAAGGATGAATATTCTCTCGCATGATGAAATCGTTAAACATACATATTTAGGGTACGCTTTAGTGAGCAATCAAGCAAATTAAAGAAGTAAAGGAAAACTTTCCGAAATTAGCGCCTTGTAAGCACAAAATTCGAAATTTTTGAAGCAAATAAAAAAACGTTGTTTTTTAATCTATTTTGCTTAATGACTTAGGCCGTTATGTGGAGATGTGGATTAAGTTTAAAATTAGTGTAACGTTCTCTGAAATTCGGATTTTTCCGGCAAAATATAATTTTTTTTATTATTTCATTAAAGACCAATTTTTTAAGCTAAACCAAGCGGTTCCGTCAAAATGTTGTAAACAAACTTCGTAATGGCGGCACAAATCTGTTTTCAGATTAACTAAACCTAGTTTAACTTAGATCTCAGAAAACCCGGCCTAAGTGTAAAAGAGACGCCAGCAGTGCCGAAATTTACATTTAAAAGTTATACACCCAATATTAAGCAAACTTTTTGTTATTAATCTAATTAAATCTTGATAACATTAACATACATTTACATATATAAAATTAATGTATTACTTAAATCTTTTCAACTTTTTCAGAATTATTGCTTTCACAGTTAAACGAAAATAATGAAAATTCAAAAAAGCATTAAAAGAAAAACTTTTCGAGAACAAAACAGACAAACCAACATCATGTTGCAAGAACAAAACGACTAAAGTTTAGTGGAAAGAAAGTATAACAACCAAGTTATTTTATAAAGAGAAATATAAACCTACAACATTATTATGACTTAAAAATTTGCTTTTCAATTAAGGACACTTGCAACAAGCTGAAGCCAAGTGCTCTAGAGATGAATGGAAATAGAAGGGAAAACAAAAAATAAAAATTTATCAACAACAAAATGAAAACTAAGAATTAAACAAGCTAAACAGTTAAATACAAAAAAAAAAAAAAAAAAATTGTAAAACTTTGCTTAACGCATATAAAATATTTATAAATGTGCTAAAACTTTATAAGATCTACTAAAAAATAAACTTAGTAAATAACAACTAAGTAAATAAACTATTCTGTACAAGATTGTAACAGTCAACCAGCCAGACAAACAACCAACCTTCCAACTTAGACAAATATTCACAACTGCAACTGACACAAGCAGCTACTGCATCAATTTACAAAGATGGATAATGAAGAGAAATTGCTGTTGCAGGATAATGCACCATCACCTTCTATTACTTCTGCTACATCACGTCTTGTGCGCACACCATCACCTTCAACTGCAACAAGTCCTCATACACCTCCTATACAGCCCCTGGTACAAACATTTACGACACCTTTGCATCGTAAAAAAGGTCGTCTACAGCGTTCCGAACGTTTGCAGACAGTTGATAGTGGTGGTTCGAATTCTTCAAGCGGAAATACTTCAACATCAACACCAACTTCATACTCAGCATGGGAGGCATTAGTGAAGGAAAGTTTTGGTCAAATTGCTTGGCCAATTAAAATAACATCATGGGAATTGGTGGATGATCGTGTTAAAATTGTACCAAATAGGTAAGTGAGAAAAATATATAAGTTTAAATTTTAGAATTATGGACTATACACACAGAGAAAAAAACAAAAATAGTTTTAAAGAAAATTTTAAACATATTATGTTTAATTTAACCATATTATTGTCACCGACAACCATATTACTGTTAAATTAGTCCACCATCAAGAAGCCACAACCATATTATGGTGGATTCTAAGCATTTTATGGTTAAACATGACAATAATTTGTTTTTAAATTAACAATAGTCTTTTCCTCTTTTCCAAGAGCAACATGCTATGGTTGAAAACCAACCATGCTATTAAAGGTATTAAACATATTTTAGTTATTATTAACCAAAACATGTTCGGTGGCAACCATAATGTGGTTGTGCATCACGAAGGCAGGACTAATTTAACCAAAATATGGTTGTCGGTGAAAATAATATGGTTAAATTAAACATTATATGTTAACACTTTAATTTAAAAATAGTTTTTTTGGAGGTGACCATATTTAAACATGTGTTTTCTCTAAGTGTAATCAAAAACAATGGAACAGTTCTAAATCTTTCTCAGATCGTCGACTAAGGCCGTAATCATATAAAACGCAGCGCACGGCAAAGAATAACATTGAAAGCACAAACAATGTCATAAATATTTTGTAATTTTGTTGTTGCTTTCTACAGAAATTCACATTGCGTTTTAAAATTTCAAACGCTCCATTGCTTGTGTCGTTGAAAATTTTAAAACGGTACATGAATTTCTGTTGAAAGCAACAACAAAATTACAAAATATTTTTCACATTGTTTGTGCTTTCAATGTTATTCTTTGCCGTGCGCTGCGTTTTATATGATTAGGGCCTAAGTAAACACATTATATAAAAAGAATACCCAAGATCAAAAGGGCTCTTTGATATCCAGTAGCAAAAAGGTTCACATATTGGGGGTTTCATTCCAGTTACAAATATCGAGAGCCTATAAGGTATATAAACATTTTGTGGATCATTGATAAATTCTAAAATGATCTAGCCATTTCAGTATGGTTTATCATGATAGAGCTCTAAAAAGAAGACTTAAATAATTGAAATTTTATTGGTAAAATGGGACTATAATTTTTCCTGAGCTCCACACGAACGTCTATCATCAACAAGACTAAACGCTATAAGCAAAAACTAAAAAATTTGGGCTTAAAATTATTGTTAATAATTTGGTACTGAAAAAAGGCATATTCGCAAAGTTGCATTTTCCCAATTTAAAATTGGCAATTTTATTAATTGCAGAAAAAGATAAATTATGTTTTAACACTTTTGAAATAGTTTTATATCAGTTTGGTTTATAAATTTTATTAAATTTAACGAATGTTTATTAAATAAAATCCATGCTTTAATTTTTTTTAAAAATTTGTCTTAAATATTTTATATTTTTATATATTATTCAAGCTTAAGGTCACATTTTGTTTATTAAATTAATTAAAATATTTTTTTAATTCTCTCTCAATATCTCGATTTTCTTTGGAAATCTTTTTCAGGGTTTTTATTAAAAACAGGCATACATATAAAAAATAAATTAAACACACAAAAAATGTATAACTTCACTTCTTGAACCAACCCCCACCTAAGCCACTGCCATAACCCCCGCCATAACCACCACCATAACCACTGCCATAACCACCGCCATAACCACCGCCATAACCACCGCCATAACCACCACCATAGCCACTGCCATAACCACTGCCATAACCATTGCCATAACCACCTCCTAATCCACCACCAAAGCCGCCACTAGAAGAAAAACTGGAGCTGGAAGCGTAACTCGAAGAGTAACTTCCTCCATAACCTCCACCATAACCGCCACCAACGGGAACACCTACTGCTACGGGATATGGTACTGGAGTATGAACTGGTACAGGGACTGGTACGGGTTTATGTATTGGTACAGGTACATGAACAGGAACCGGAACAGGCACTGGTTGCTGAACAGGAACGGGCACAGCGACGGGATATGATAGTCCAACGCCATGACCGAAACCAAACTTTTTTCTAAAAGAAGCATTTGTGAGGGTGGCAAAACACAAAATTAGCGTTAAAACGCTACCGGATAAGTTGAAATGCATCTACAATTAAAAAAAAAAAATAATCAATTTACAGAGGCACAATTACTAATTACTCCGAATTGAATTCCCAGTAAAAACTTTGCTAACTTTTTCAAAATGAATAGCTCATTTTCCTAATTAGTAAGTAGCTTTCTTCTATAACTACTTCTAGAACTATTTATTTTTTCGGTGAATATATATGCCCAGCAAAAACTTATATTGCAAAGTAATTAGTTAAAAAGCTAATATAACTTCTCTTCACTACTTATGCATTGGCATTTTAACTCATTATTTTAACACGGCGATGTCATTGGAGGTAAGTACTTACCACTCTCGCTTACAAAAAGGCAGTTAAATAAGTCATTACCACGTTCGTAACAACAAAACGGAATTTGTCGAACAAATTGTATTATTAATTTAATTTACTTTCTAATGGAAAATTTTACCGACCTAAATGAAGGACATATTCATACCCAATAAACCAGAGAATTACAGTTGCAAAAACGAGATGACATTTTCATGGACAAACGTTATTATAAGAAATTGTACAATTTAAATACTATCGATTATGACCCAAGATCGATATCATATCGAGCATATGCTGCAATGGGGTCATAACTCAAATTTGAATTTTCTAGTACGTTAAAATTTATTTCTTCTCTCTGGAGTTGAGTATATAATATATTTGTATGAAATTTTTACACAACATGAAGAAACGATATGACGATTAGCTCTAGATTATTAGCTGGTAGGCGGCCCGGTTTTGTACTGGGAATTGAAGAATTATATACATTTACTCAAAAATCAGGCTTTTTGAGTTATGACTCTATTGCAGCAAAGGTTTAATATATTATAATTTCTATAACCTAGACGGTATCTTTATAATATCGTTTGGTTGATTGGGTAGTCTAGTTTTTATTAAAATTTTTAATTTGAAAATACATATCAAAATTGTTCATATTTAAATCTTTTATAAATTGTTCTTCATTTATTACAAATAAAAAAAAGGTAAATTGTAAGAACAAATATGTATTTAAAATCAATTTGTATTAGATTTGAATAAATAAATGCATTTAATAATAAATTAATTATAAATTTCGTTGATCAACTCATAAACAAGGGCTTTTGTATCAGATTATCGTATGAAGTTGTCATTGAAAAGTAAGTTGTTCAGTCATTACCAAGTTTTTGCTGAACAGGTAAAAAATAATGCCTTAATATAAAATGCGTTTATTTTGAAACATCCCTTCTTAAATTCATTGGTTCTTTAAGTAGAATTGTCAGAAGTATTTTTACTTTATTCTGGTTACTCATAATTTTTTAAATTCATTTAAAAAATGAGGAATTCCAAAAAAAAAAAACGATTTTACTCCACTTTTTAAGAATTTGTATCCATTGACCTCAAGATTAAACAGTAAACCAACCCAGGAAAACTTCACCTACAAAATAATGTATTGAGTAATCAGAAAAAAATAATAAAAATGCATACAATTCTACTGAAAGAACTGATGAATTTAACAAGGGATGTCGCAAAATGAACGCATTCAAAAGTAAGACATTATTTGTATACCTACATGCATCCTGAAAATAAGTACTTATAGAAGTAGTTATAGAAGAAAGCTACTAAATAATGAGTGAAAGGAGAATTCATTTTGAAAAAGTAAGCGAAGTTTTTACAGCTAACTATGCAATTTTACACGGCCGGTACACGACATTATATAATAAGATTAAGCACCTATGGGCAATCATGGACCTGGTGAAACTAAATTATGTTAGCAGGTTATGATTAATACGGGAGTTATTTGTGCCAAATATTATCTAGACATATTCATGTTTAGGAGATTTCGTTTTAAAGTGATTTTTGGGAGGGGATTTTTGAGGCATTTCTAGTCATTTATAGACCTACGAGAACAGATTTTTGTCGAGATTTTAAAAGCTATTGTTTCCAAATATTTAAAAGGAAGTTATGGCGTTAAAAGCAATTTTGGGAGTGCATTTCGCGACCACATTTACATTCACATACAGCCTGCCAACCGGACGGACATAACTCGAAAAATGATTTGGTCCAAAGTTAAAGCCTATGCCAAAGCAAAAGCAACATTCGTGTTCCAAACGTTGCAAGTCCTGGCGTGATACAACAAAGATTGATCTACTTGGAGGATATTATAGGTAATGCAAAAAATACCAACACTGGGATTGCGCTCGTGCTGTGCAACACTGTACAGTTAATTAAATTGTTTTGCTTTCTGAATTACAATTGACAATTTCTGATTTACAATTGATGTATTTTGAATTACAATTGGCAATTTCTGATTTACAATTGACGCTTACTGAATTAAAATTTACGCTTTCTAAATCACAATTCACTTTTCCAATCCCGTCCAGATTTTGTCGAATGTTGTGTATTGATAATCAAGATGAAAATAATAAAAATAACAACAACAGCACGGGATTTATGGGTAAAATTCGTAATCGTAGCTTTTGCTAATATCTGTCATTTATGAATCAATCTGGCTGAATTTCAATAGCAAACTTTAATAGTATAAGTGACATAAATATATAACAACCTATCCCTATCGCTTCTGGGGTCTTCAGAAACACCGTTTTAACATACGCACGGACAGGCGGAAATCGTTAAATCAATTTCGCTACTCATAAGGACCCAGAATATACACACTTTATAGGGTCTTAGATCAATATTTTAGAAATTACAAACGGAATTACAAACGTATATATACCCCTCACCGAAGGAAAAAGTTCTTATCAATGCACAATTGAACAGAGCAAGTTAATGAGTTAAGGTTTTATTTTTTCACATTTGTGCAAAGTCGCACTTTTAAACTTTTAATTCTATATTTATTTTTGATTTTATTTCAAATATAATTTTAATATTATTTAATGACCGTACCACTATTTTTGGTTCTCTTTTCGTTTAGTTATGAAACTTCACTAAATTTAAAATAAATCTATTAAGACTTTAAATAGACATCAACATTAAACTTCATAATAAACTGTTTGGCTTTAAATAAATATGTTTATTGTTTAAGGGAAAAAGTAATTTCCAAACTGGTTCAACTTTTTCAGACTGGTCAGTGTATCCAATATTAACCATTGCAGTGTTTTATGTCGAATATATTCGACTTTTCATTGTACTCTGTTTCTACACCCCTTTTCTGTATAAAAATGTACAGTTAAGCTCTGTTCACATTATGTGTATTTGTCATGTGAAATATCACTTTTCTACACAAATGTAATTTCATGTGTATGTAAAAATTTGAGTAATACATAAGGTTTATGCTTTCCATGTTCAAATGTTGGTATGTAAATTACATTTGACATAACCTATCAAGAAAAACAATCTTAAAACAGCTGAGTGGTGATATGTACAAAAATTAATAATTATAATTTTTTATGTATTTTTTATTTTTTTTATATTTTATTTCCTATTATTATTTATATTTGATATAATTGTTGCCGCCACAAGCCATTTTGTTAATACGAACCAGCTGATGTCAGATGCTTTGTCACTTGAAAATAGAACTCGTTCTAAATCAAAAATGTCATATGTACAGTACACAGAGAAATAACACATGATAGTGTTTGGAGGTGTTCAGACGATATGTACAAATGAAAAGTGACAATACGCATGACAAATACACATAATTTGAACATAGCTTTAGTTATATATATATTTTTTTTTTTTTTTTTTTTTTTGCTATTTTAAAATTTTATTATAGTAGCCATTTCTTTTCTTATTATTCAGCGCATTATCGTACATTAGTCAGGAAATTTGTAAACAATTTATATTTAGGAAGAAAAACAAAAATATTAATTGCGGTGATCGGGCAATTTTAAATATTGATACATGTGTAAATAAGTATTTACTTAAAAAAAATATTGCAAAAATAAAATGTAGGCTCTTTTGTTGGCCTTTGAAGGTAAATTTTGAATATATTCGGCATTCCCTACAAACCATGGGAGCTACATGAGAAGAAAACTATTATTTTTCCTGGCTTCAGCGCAATCACATTACCTTAAATACAAAGTGATATATTATAAAAATTCGAAGCTTAATTCTAAATTATCTTGTAAAATAACAAGCTTAACCCGGTGTGCTTCGCTTCCCTAAATGAAATATAATTATTAAAATTTTTTTGAAACAGATCTCGATTATTGATATCGAAGCAATTAGTACCAAATTAAAGCTGCTGCTTGATAGATGTTTATTATAGAAAACCAAACTATTTGTCCCAAATTTTTAATTCTTTACTATAACGGTTCTCCAGGTATACAGAAATGTATCGTGCCAAATTTTCCAATTACGTCTGCTTTTTGATCGATTTTGTTTATTAATAACAAATTTGGTACAACTAAATTCAAAACAAATTTGCTGTTTCCGTTCCACAAATTTATAGGTCGTGCCACTCCAACTTCTCTTAGCCAGGGCATTTGTTGATAGATGCTTTGTACTGTAACCAAACAATTTGTTCTAAATTTTTAAATGTTTACTGTAACCGTTCTCCAGATGAACTGCAGTATATACTGTTTTTGTATGGTAGCTGCCACGCCCGTTTTCCAGTTGAGACTTCTTTTTGATAGATGTTGTGTATTGATTACCAAGATGTTTGTACCAAATCAGGTGTTTTATGAATAGAAAAGCTTTTTTCCGATAAGTCATTTGCATCGGGATAAAAGGAAATCATAAATCGATTCTTACCATTTTTAATAAGATTCACCTTGGGTCAAATAAGACTTAAGAACTAAACCTGTACACACTTTCTTTAAAATTACGATTTTTACTTTATGCACAAGGCTTAGAACCAGACAGACGGACGGTCATGTTCTAATCGACCCACAAAGTGATTTTAAATCGATTTGTATATTGTCTGGAAATAATATTTAAAATTGTTACAAACATTAGTTCGTATGAGGTATAATAAATAATGGTACCGTTTCTTCAGTTCTAGAATAAATGTAGACTTTATAATTGGTATTTTTAATCAGATTTCTGTTACAAAAATCGAATTATTAAAAAAATCTTAATTTTATAAAATGGCATTTTAAAAACTTTTTTATATAAAAATTTTTATGTACATAATGGACACGTTCATAAGACGTAGTTGCAGAGCTCAACTGCTACAAAACTGTGGAAAACTGTTGAGCCCAACGTTAACGTTTCAGAAACGGCATTATAGTTAGCTTACAATTTTTCTCATATTTTATTTTAAAATTTGCATATTAAAACAAAGCGGTACACAGTGGGGACATAAGCTCTTCTTGCGCGGATTATTTAATATGTCTACAACTATAAGAGTTATGCTCACTAAATTTCATATGCGTAACTCTTGGAACAAACTGCATGTTCCAACAAAATCTTGGTGGTGGTATAAATTAATTATTAAAAAATAAATCAACATGCTCCTGCTTAATTGCCTGCCATTGAATGACTTCGGATTATACAAAAATAGATTTTCTTATCAAGCCTTAAAAAGTTAGTTCGCAAGTGCTTGGAATAACATTTTCAAAGTTTTAAAATCACAGCAAAAGTGCCAGCAGAAGTCGCGAAGCCCTTTTTGGTGGTAAACTCAGCACGTGAGCCTATTACTAATTCGTACATTACTCCGTACAGACGGTAGTCAGTTCTTGCAATAATGTAAGTTCAGGTAGTGCAAAGGCAATATACTGCCAAATAAAAATTGGCACCAAAAGTAAATTGTCAGTTCACACGATTGTAAGCAAACCATACAATTTCATTGGCAGACAACTGTCTTCCAATAACTTCATCTGCCAACAAAAGTGGTCAGTTCACACGTTTGTCAGATAATTGCATGGTAAAAATTGCCAGAATTGCCTGTTTTCAGACATTTTCAGAAAATGAAAATTGCGTGTATATTTATAAATTGGAAAAAGCGGAAATATTGTTACTGAAGGGAAAAGCAATTTCAAGGATTTTATCTTTTTTATGTTGTTTTAAATAGGTTTCATTGATTTTCATAAAAAAAAAAAATTAAAATTAACTTCTTCTGTTTTTTCTTTTCACTCAGGCTTATCATGAATGGAAACTTTAGTGCAATTGTACTTTCTTTTATACATTGGTGGCTATCTTTAAAAAAAATTCGTCATCAATAAAAAAATATTTTTTCTTTTGCAAGTGCACGTGCATTAAAAACTGAACTGCCAAATTGTTTTTATTTTGATTTCTTGCGAAAACAATAAAAGCAATTTGTTTTTAATATGTTTTTTCTTTGCCCACTTGTAGTTGTACAATTCATGTTGGAAGAATCCCAACTAATTGTAGTGGGGAATGTAAGAAAATATAAACTCATTACTGTTTTATTGTTTCGTATTTTGTTTAAGCTTAAGCCTATAGTACACGGCATGTAAAAAGCCACATGCGCATGTGGTTCTGACGTAATTTTGACGTCAATGCAAAGCCACAATAAACATTGCGTGTTGTGTGATGACACGCATGTGGCTTTTTACATGCCGTGTACTATAGGCTTTAGATATCGTTGCAAAAAAGACTTTTTGAGTGCCATTGTCAGATGCATAAACTTCGCACATATGACAAAAAAAAATCAGCTTCCATCGTCTGACCAATCTGATCTGCCAATAAAAACGAAGAGCGCTCACACGATTATCAGGTATCTAACAATATGATTGTCCCACAATGGACTGACAATGCTTTATATGACAACGTTGTCAAACAAAAATTGCCAGTTTATGCGGTTGTAAGAAGTTTTCAGCAAATTTTACTGACAATATTGTTAGATCTGACAACCGTATGAACAAAGCTTTAGACGAAACGATGCGCACCACATTTTTTTTTTAAACGTTCATTTGTTTAGCCTTTTAAATAAAATAAAAATATCTGCTTAACTGAGCCCAACTATAATACCTTTATGTCCACTTAAACTGAGAAAATAAATTTTTTTATGCATTTCCAATAAAACTTTCAAAACAGCAGCACTTTCGCAAATAATTTATATTAGAAATTTGAGCAAAAATATTTGAGTAAATACCTGAACTTATTTCAATTAAAAAATTTGATTTCAATTAAAAAGTTTGTGATATTAATTAAAAAATGAACTAAATTTGCACCAGTACAAAAATTGATACTATCAAGTAAACGTCTAATTCACTTGATTAAATTTTTAATTAAAAGTGATTTTATTTTTGATTAATGCGTTAATTGGTGAAAAATTTTGGAGTAATTTTTCTGTGTTGCATTGTTAGATTTATTACTTTTTCAAAATTACTTAAGATAAATAGGTTTTCATTATGCAAAGTTTTTAGCTTTTTTCTGCCTATTTATTCAGTTTTCTCTCACAGTGGTCAATTTTAACGCTTCACTACAAAAGCAGCGTTATATATTTGACACTTATTTTTTTGCTTCTTGATGTAGAACTCTATGCGAGTAATTTTAGTTTTCATAGGACTTGAAGTTTTTTTTATTAATCCGTGCAATGGACGCCTTTGGAGACTTTGTACTGCTTTGCATTAGAATTTAAACGACATAGCTCTTGTCGATCGGCGGTTTGGGTTGTGCACAACATGTTGAATTTATGTAGCTAAAAAATTTCGCGATTGAAAAAAAATGCCAACTGTTGCTTAACAATGCATTTCTAAGGATCATTAGCTATTGCCGATAGTTAAACGTACACAGAAAAAAGTGTTTAATCAATTAAAAAAATGGTTTAAAAAGTATTTCAATTTAATTAATGTGATAATTGAGTCAATTATTTTTTTAGTTGAAAGAAAATTAGAAATTTTATTTTGATTTAATTAACATTTTAGTTGTTTTGAAATAAATTTTCAATTAAAATTTTAATTAAATAACAAAAAATCTTAATTGACTTTTTTCGTTTAAAATAAAATAATTTAAACATGTAGAATTGTTGTTGGGTTTTTTAATTAAAATTAAAAATATCATTTATTGAAAATATTTTTTCAAAATATTAATATTTTTAGTAATCAATATAATCATTTTTGTAATAGGTGCAAAGTCAACAACTTGCTTGCTTGATATTATGAATTTGGAATAAATTTGGTGATTGGAGAAATTTAATAATTTTTTCTGTGTACGATTTTGTTCCATGTATAAAAAATTTTTCACTTTTACAACTTTGCTTTAAATTAAATTGTGCAATAAGTTAAGAGTAAGTTTATTACCCGTAAGGTAAAAGTTAAATTGAGGTATAACTATCTTGTTATATGTCCGATAAAATTCTTTTTTCAACAAACATCAAGTTGTAATAATGGCGCTAATACATGCACTCTAACATTGCGCAGCAGTAACGTCTTTCGAACGTGCCCAATGGCATACATTATCAACGAATATTGTAAATAATATAATTGAGCTTGAATCAAATTAAAAAAAAATAACATAATTAAAGATACTTAAACTTAAGCGCACTTAACAATTTCAACAAATTTATACAAGGTCAATAAAAGTACAGGTATTTAGTTTGACTCATCTGAAAACTTAAATAAAAGAAAACCTTCAAAAACTTTTAAAAACCCTTCAATACTTCAAAAGAAACATCTTCTTCTACCAACCAATAGAGGAATATTAATTGCTATGGGCTCTTTTCACTATATTAAAGACAAGATTTTTGATTAATTTCAATAACACCGTAAAAACCCAAAAAATACAACTGAAATTTGAATAAAAACTTAAATGAAGTTAAAATAAAAGCACGAGTCTAAATCCAAAATCTATTTTAGAGATAAAATGTTTGTTAATTTTTATTTTTTGGTTTGTGCATTAATTCAGATAACATTAATGTAAATAAAGGCAGCAATAATGATAATCAATACCAGAATAATCATAATAATGATGTATCAGATGCTGGCTAGAGAAGATGACTTTTTTGATAATAATTTTTAACAGCAAAAATACACGTTTAGGGGCATTTCATTAGCTTTTGTTATGACAAATTTGTTTCTTGAATTTTATTTTGTTTATTTTTTCTTTGCTTTAATCAACAACACAACAAATTTATGTAAATTTTTTTTATTAATCTTCTTTTGTTTATATTCATTTTACCACATAACAAGTCGTGGGAAAATCAATGATAGAGTTCATTTTTAAGTTGAGGGTCAGTAGAGCAAATAACCTGTCAAAATTTGAATTTAGAATATTTTTTTTTTTTTTTTTTTTTTGCATATAAGAATTTTTATTATAGATTTCCGCAAAATTCTTAAATTGGCTACATTAAATGGAAGTTAGTTTTATAGTAGTTTTTAGACGTGGGTGTTTTTCAAATTCTACATTTTTAGTATATAAACTAAGAGTAGATTAATAGGAAGTCAACAGTTTCTAAAATCACTTAAACTATTAAGTAGACAAAAATTGGAAAACTAAAAAAAAACAACAAAAATTGTGCGACATAAAATAAAGAGAAAAATGTTTCATAAAGTAAGTATTCTATGGTAAAATAATTGGAAAAAATTGAAGCAAACATTAATTAAAACAAAATTCTTTTTCTGTAGATATTAGAGCTGACATTATTATTAGCAATGGGCTTTGCTGTGGCATTAGCACAGTACCAATACCCTGGCCAAACAGGTCAATATAGTGGCCAGACTAACTATAATCCCTCTCAAACCACTTCACAATATCCAAGTCAATCCACCGGTGCTGGTTATACAAGACCTTCTTCGACTTATCCCTCTTCATTACAACGACCATCCTCCACTAGCGGTGGGATGGTCGAAAACCGTTTTCTAGGTTTATTAGGTGGTAATAGAGGAGGTGGTCTGCTCGGTGGTCTTTTAGGAGGCGGTGGTGGTGGTCTTTTGGGCAATCTTTTAGGTCTTGGTGGTAACAGATATCCAGGCCCTGTAGCCTATCCAGTACCTGTTCAAGGACCTTTCTATGGTGGTTATCCTGGTGGTTTTGGCGGTGCCTATCCCGGTGGATTTGGTGGTTATCCTGGCTATGGTTATTATGGTTAAGTTCTTATTACAAACCTGTAGTGTAGCAAATTTAACGAAAGTATTATGTTTTCATTGTTTTAGATTTAAGAATTGTTTATTGTTATTTTAATAAAATGGTTTAGAAAACAAACACTTAAGAGTTTTTAGTTAAATCCTAGAGAATAATATACATACCCTTATTACAACATAATAATCTTAGATGTTTTTTTCTCTTAGATGAATACAACAATGTTGAGGTTGTTACCAGGAAAACTGCTAATGTTTTCTTGCTAAATACCTCTTAATTTTTTGTTATTTAACCATGACTACAAATTTTTTTATAAAGTTTACAAAATATGAGGACTTCCATAAATAAGCGATATAAGTTTGTCATTCCGCGTGGAAGTATATAAATATTCTGGATCCTTAAGTAACTCAAAATTGATTAAGCCACGTCCGTCTGTTGAAAACTCAATTTTGGTGTCAAATTAATTTTAGTTATTCTGAGCAGCAGGGCTGTGGAGTCGTCCGAAAAAAGTACTAACTCCGACTCCGACTCCAAACGCTGAAATTTTTTAAGTGCGACTCCGACTCACTACTCCGACTCCTACTCTAACCGTGATGCCAAATGAATGAGACGTAAAATTATTTCTCTTTTGTGTAGAAACATCTTTATTAAACGAATTATGGGAATCCCCGCGTAATGTGCATAAGAAAAACATGAGTGTTATGGTAGGAATTAAAGGCTGGCCGAAAAAGATGTTTCTACACAAAAGAGAAATAATTTTACGTCACAATTTTTCTAATACATTGTAGTATTTATGCGCTATAGCAACACTTATTCTGTACAATGTTGAAAATATTTCAGCGTTGATGGTTAAAAAATTCTGATATTAAAATTATTGGCAATTCCTGTCATTAACATTTTTTAGCATGAGTAAATTATTTAAAAAATCACACATCTTTTTTCAACTAGATCAATAACTGAGTATAAGTTTTGCTTTTTCCCGCACGTATAAAAAATATACCTAAATATACTTAAATAGTAAAGTACTTGAATCAACTATTTCTCATAAAATAAATTAAAATCTACTTATTCATATTGATCTGCAAAATATTGCATCGCCAATTTCGAAGAATTTTTATATTGGAAAATATTAGAATTTTTTTTTTAATTTTTTATGCCGAAAAATTTGAGAGTCGGTGTCGCGCGTTTTTTTGGGTACTGCGACTCCGACTCCGACTCCGGTACAAAAACCTCAACTCCGACTCTTCAACTCCGACTCCGACTCCACAGACCTGCTGAGCAGTTTGGGATTGAAATCCAGCAAAATCCGTTCAGTGGGATAAGAGTAATGGATCCAAATGTGGAACCACCACCTTACAAAATTGATAAATAATATTGAAATGGCATTTACATACGACATTTAATTTGAAAATTGCTTCAGCAAATACCACATACGACAATCTCAATACTCCATATCTCGAAACCCTTATAAGGCATCGAAAAACTGATTACGCCAAATGAAAGATCAGGTCGGAAAACCTAAAGAATCGATCTAAAATCAAAACCGCAAAAAATCCACATACGACATTTAAATTATCAACCGATGAAATGTATTCCCAGGCTCTATATTTAAGTTAATTTCGAGTTTCACTGGAATATAATTTGTTAGGGCAAAAAGGGGTCAAAGAGATTTTACTACCATTAGAAAGCTTGAAATCCTCTTTAACCCCATATAATATTTCATTTCATTGAAATAACTTGCAACATTTTTGTTTGCTCTTTTTGTTTTACTAAAATATAACACACTGGGTTACGAACATTTTGTTTGGAAAAATAATTCTGCAACTGATGCAATTCTCATAGGAATCATTGCCGAGCAGCTTTTGAGCTGATTTGAAAGAACACGGGTCGATAAAGGGTCGGGAGACTGACTTGTGGACCTCTAAAATTGGTAACTTCGGATATTCAAACTATTTAAAATTCGTCAAAAATATATGTATTTATGGATTGAAAAAATATGACTTAAGTTGGTTGATCTACAAAAAATATGTTTAAATCATAAGGTTATCTCCGTTGTCTTTAAAGATATTCGGATAAACCTGATTTTTTGGGTTGATTTTGTAACGATTTTTCGAGTTTTTCAATCGGGTGGATAATGTTTAATATCAAACTGTTATCAATAGTGGTTTTTACATTTTTTATATTGGTAGGAAAGCAGACTTTAAGCAATGGTATAGTTAAAAATTCTAATAATTCAACACACCAATTTTTATAAAGATAGAACAGTAACCTTTTGTAATATATCCATAATTTTCTGGAAAATTGTTATCAATATCGAGTAAATAAAAAAAAAATTTTTTTAAAAGCGTTTTTCAGGGATAGGGAATTTGGGATATTTCTTAATGAAAGATGGGGATCCCCTTTAGTCAACTGTTTTAAAATCTTTTCGGTCTACAGAACATCAAAATTCTAATATGATATCTCTATTCATGTCAAATTCATTGAATGTCAATATGAGTAAATAAATAGCAATTTTAAGATTTGACATTCTATTAATCTGGCATTAATAAATCTATATATATAAAATTTTAACGTTACTGACTGACTGACTGACTGACTGACTGATTCATCATCGCACAGCCTAAACGCCTGAAGCTAAAAACTTGAAATTTGGACCAGGGGTTGGTCTCTCCCCAAATCGATCCACTAAGACGGGATTTTTGGAAATTCGAATGTTTAGGGGGTAAAAAAGGGCAAAAACGGGTAAATTCGGTACCCTTATATCTCTAAAACTAAAAGAGATTCAAAAAAAATTAATACTTATCGTTGTTCTTTAGAAAAATAAGCGGACAGGTGTCTGGTACTTTTTGGAAATTCAGCCCTTTAACATTAAAATAAAAAATATATCACATTCGTAACTCATCTAAAAAATACAACTACAAATTTGATGCGTTTCGAAATTCGAACGTTTAAGGGGTGAAAATCGTACCTAATTCTGTTATTTTTTTCAAAACATTTTTCTTCATCTACCTATATTATATAAAATTGTAAAGTTACTGCCTGATTCGTCATCGCACGACCTAAACGCCTGAACTAAAATGCTGAAATTTGCCCGGTTGGCCTCTCGCGAAATCGATTACCTTTGATGGGAGTTTTGGAAATTTTTATGGTTAGAGGGTAAAAAAGGTTAAAACGGGAAATTCCATAAACTGATGTTCATTAAAATAATAAGTGGTTAGGTGTCTGGTACTTTTTTGAAATTAGACCCTTTTGGGGAGTAAACCTGTATCTTAAAACTTTTTCGCCACGCCATCTATCTATTAAACCAATAAACATTGAAATAAAAAAATATCACATTCGTAGCGTATCTAAAAAATACAAATAAAAATTTTCGAAATACGAACGTTTAGAGGTACAAATCGTCCCTTTACAAAGAAGCGGGCTTAAACCTAGAAACACATACTTTGGCGTAAAAATATGTCGACATAAGAAAAAGGGGCGCTAACGAAGTAGCGGGTTAAATGCTAGTATATCATAATAAAATTTATCAGTTATGTAGATTTTGAATAAAAAAATACAATAATTCTCAATTTCAATCAAAAACATTTTCATACTAAACATAGTATAGAACTAGTGTGCCGACTAGAGAGAGCGTTCTCAATTTTTTTGTTCACCCCTCACACATATGGGTTCTGTGTGAATTCAACACACATAAAAACAACAAAAACAAAATAAAATTTGTAATTTTTCTATTTAAATTTTTTTACAATATTACACTTTTTGTTTAATGACACAAACACATAATAAATATTTTTTTCCAACACAGTTTTCTCATTTGCTTTTGCAAAATGTTTTATTTTTCACAAACTAAAAATTTTTAAATAGATTTATTTGACACTCATTTTTTCTGTTGTTAATATTATTAAAGCCAGCAGAGAAGCAGAGTGAAAAAAATATCTGAAATCCTTAATTATTGAAAAATTTTCCGATATTGTAGAATAAAAATTAAATAAACATTGTTTTTAAAAGTTTATAAGTGCAGACCTCATTAAATAAATTGAAAATTTTTCTAATTAAGAAAATTTTATTTTAGAAAATTGTTTTTGCCGCATTCTATACGATTTTATGTAACTATGTTAAGGGGTGAAAATAGTTTTAAACACCAATACATTTAAAAAAAAATCTTACTTATATTTACAAACATGTGTTAGGTACCACTGACATTTGAGTTAGGTACCCGTAAAAAAGTCGGCATACTAGTTGTATACTATGATACTAAACGCTAAAACACATAAAAATTTTAAATTTTACCTTAAATTTCTCAACAACTGCTAAACCAATTTTAATAAATTTAAATTGTAGGAATGTTTAAAAGTATCTCTATCGGTTTAAAAGTTACAGATTTTTGACCGATGAAAACGATTTCCAGCCACTGTGCGGCCTAGGTACGCTTTTACATTTGCGTGGCTCTGTATTAAATATTACACGTTTTGATTTGAATGCGTTCATACGGTGCAATTGTGTTTCAATGGTTAAAATTAGTAAACAATTAAAATTTAATATAAAAACGAGAGAGGGAATTGTGTCGCTTTTCATGGAACTCTTCATTAAGTTTTTCCCTAACTGCCAAGTCAACATTACATAGTTTTAAAAAGGCCTAGTAAGATTTCGAAGTTGTGAATTCAAATAATTTGAGTTGATTACAATTCAAATTCGTCTTTATAAGATAGTGTTGTATGAACCTCATAATGATATGGTATATGCTATAATTCAAGCACGTAAATTATAAAAATAATACTTTGCCTCTTAAAAAGAAAGTGCACAATGGGGCAATGGGAAAAGAACATCACCAAAGTAATGAATGATGTGTTTGGCTTTACGTTATCCTTAGAGCTAATCTTTTTTTAGAAATGTCAAACGCCATTTTTTAATAATTTTCTTGTAGTTTCGAAAGACCATATTTGGAAACTATAAACACTGCGATTTTGTAACTTTGTAGCTATATGAAAGATATGATCCGGAACAATCTAACAAGGCTTGTGTTCAAAACAGAATGGTTTATGCTGGATTAATATTAATACGAAAATTTGTATAAGATTCTGTTCATCTTATGGCTAAAAAGTTAGTGAGTGTTTAAACTCTGCTTTAGTTGAACTAAACTTAAGATTATATTTAGTTTTAACTCAACAGTTGTTAATCACTGTCTCATGTATTATAGGTAATTTAAAAAGTAACATGTCGCACCACTACGATAAATGTTGCCAAATTCATATGGTCTGCATTAGTAGTTTAAACGCCCAATTTAATGCGTTCAAAGCTGGTTTATATGTTTACTGATTTACAGAAATGTATGTTTAAGCACATTTTAAACAAAAAAACAGAGTTTAATCTGCTTTGATTTATTAGGCCTTAAGGTAAATTCTAGAAGAATCAAAAGCCGACCTCTGCTTAATTTGGTTGAAAAAAAATTTAATTTTTACATCAAGATCCATAATAAATGTAATCATAAGCTTTTCTCTATCTAAGAAAAAACTTATTGGATCTGGTGAAAGTCGGTATATTATTTTACGTTTAATCATATGACGAAGGCATAAACCTTTTGTACATAAGTGTAATGTATATGCATACTACTGTGCATTACTAACACAAAATTGCACACAACACTTGGCACCTGCATACCACTTTGTATTACTAACACAAAATTCCATGACACTTGCTCTAGAATGCAAGTGAAAGACACAAAGCGGAGAAATTAAAGCAGCAATCTGATTGGTCAACAATAAGTATCACAAATTTCATAGCTTTAGTATACAAGTTGTTGAATTAGTTTATAAGGACGAATTAAAGAAACAATAAAACAGAATAAATCTTAACTAAAAACGGTTCTTTAACTATTTGCTTTTTTTTGGCGTTGCTCGCCTTCACAAAAAGCTAAAAAATACTCTCAAGACCTTTTTACACCACACATCGACACTACATGGAGATCCTGCCAAATCCTTCGACACTTCATACGTTTGATCAGCCCCAAGACAAGTCCTATTAAAAATTACTAATTAAGTCTATGATACATTTAGTGCTTTAAACAAAAGTTCTTCTAGAAAATATTTTAAATAGTAAAAGGCGTTCAAAATTATTAGAATTGTAATAAATCTTAGCACGAGTAACTTTCATGTTTAAACTAATTTTCTTCGAAAAATGCCAACAATTATCAAAGTTCTTATGTAACGATATTACCAGCCCCAACAATTGCTCTGAGCTTTTTAACATTTTAGAATGTGGCTGCCATCTTTCTGAACCAAAATTTTTGTAACTGACATTCTTTCCATATATGACCCAATACCGAAAATCGCTATAACCTGAAAAAAATTCAAGTAACAGAGCTAAAAGCGGATAATTTATTATGTAGTCCTAAAAATTTGGACAAAATGTCTTTAAAAATAATATCCATAGCTGATATATATCCAAAGTTTCAAAGTGGCATAGTCATAGCTCATAAGAGCCGAATCGTGTGCAAACCAAAAAATTATTTAAGACCTCATGAAGTGTATCCCCTTATGCAAAAAAAGTTAACCCATACACTTTTGCTGGGCTCAAAGTGTTGGTTAAAGAATGTATGCTCTAGCTTTTTTGCATAAGGGGGTATATATTTTTTGCGCTTCTTATTTGTATTGTTTAAAAATCGGTTTAGCAGATTTAAGCATTTTTACTTTTTTAGGTTTTTTCTAAATTGAATTTTACATACCAAAATCGATCCATCCGTAGACATGCAGAGATATATACTAAAAATATTAATTTGGTTTTTCATCCTCGGGGGAAACAGGTAGGGCCAATTCTTGAACTTCGGCAAAAGAAAATTTGACACGCCTTCCTTGTTTCTTAACGAATGATCACGGTTTACCAAAGATCCTTATTTGATATAACGGGAACCTCATACCCAAGGATATCGGTCCTGGTCTGATTGTTGGTTTGACTTCTTTGGAAATCACGTTTTGGTTGTGGTAAATACCTTTAATCTGGGAAAGGAAGATCTTAAAAAGGCAGATCTTGCTGTGTGGTGTTGGTAATTAACAGAGCTGCTTGCCTTTCAGCAGCAACGGCTAAATAGCTCAAAAGCAGCTGGCGAGTATATAATTCTGCTGGATCATACACACATATTGTCAATTTAGGTTGTGGTTTTGAACTTAAACATGAGGGCGTTGGTAATTGCATTATCTTCAGCTAATGCGAAGAGCACATTGGGGTTAGATCCACAGCTCAGATTCTCACGTAAATAAAATTCGTGAAAAAAATTTATTTACCCAAAAAAAAAAAAAAAATTGTCAAGTGGAATTATATACATCGTTTTGTTATGAAAGTTCTCATTTAAACCTAATAAGCTTATTAATTAAAATGTTATTGAAATGGTTTAACGACAAAAACGTTCAAAACCACGTATACAGTTTCCGTACACGGAAAGTCTAATAGCAGAAAACACCAAACTCTTAAAAAATTCCCTTAAGGGATTTCTACAAAATAATTGACGTAAACGTCGAAGTAATGATAACTTTAAATTTGTTAAATGACTCAAAAGTTTTATCTATTTAAATTCACTAACAAAATTAATACCGCGAGCAATCAGTTTAGTTGTTTTTTTAGATCAATGCTGGATGCATGTTTTTTAACGATGGCGACTTAACTTTGGCTATATAAATCTTCGTATATACAGCAGTTGATAAGTATATATTTGTATACAAGACTCCCAGTGTGTTTTAGATTAATTGATTTTAATCAAAATCCAGCTACGAAAAATAAACAAGACAAAGAAATTAAATTTATTTTGCTAAGAACAAAGATATTCGAGAACAATGTGTTACGTTGACTATTTTAATCTTGTTAAAAACGTATTTAATTGAAATAATGTTGATTAATTTAGATATTAATTTCGACAATTCTTGGTCATTATTAGTTTTTGCTTTTGAGATTTATCAAACATCTTAATAGTAATTGAATTTAAATATTTAAAAAGAAGTTTAAATACAAAGCGTTTTAAACCAAAAATGTATTTTTCATGTAAAAATTTAAAAAATCTTTATACTTAATAGTCTTACCCCCGTTTTCAAGACTTACCGATAGCTACAGGTATGATTTTATCGGCGGTATAAAAAGTGTTTCCTTATTAAAACTTTACTTTAACCTATCAGGTAGTATAAACCTTCCTTTAACTAATCTCTCACTTTAGGTTAAAGTAAAGTTGGAATAATGGAACACTTGTTATACGGCCGATAAAATCCTACCTTTAGCTATCGGTTACTCGTGAAAACGGGCCTTATTCCTTCAATATTTTCTAGGAACATTTTTCTATGCACTATTATATTTTGTATTTGTTTGTTAAAATAATTAAGTTTTGAATATTACATTTAATACAGGGTGGCTGATAAATTCTGCACCTATTTTGCTACAAAAAGAAGCTGGAATAACTTTTTTTGTAATGCAAGCAATTTATTCAATCTATTTTCATTTGAAAGCCAATTAAATTGTTTTAAAAATACTTGAATTTGACTTGAAGATAATTGACTTAAAATTACCCACCCGCTTAAGTTAGGCGACCTGAGAGGCCAATGGAAGTTTGAGTTTCTTGAAATGAGCCTCTTAGGAAATTTTGTGCATAATTTGGCCATAACCTGTTAAGCTATGTGTGCAGTTACATCATCTTGTTAATACTACACAGAGTTGAAGGGAATTCTCTTTCGGCGTACTTCCGGATAGATAAATTATCAAGTGACGGTCTCCAGTAAGCATAACGCTTTGTCCGTTTTATTCAAAGAAGCATAGCCCGATAATACAGCGTGAAGAAACTGCACATCCCACTGTGACAAGAATTGGATGCAATTCAGCAATTCTGGGTTGGAACCACTCCATTAGCTACAATTATGATTGTTTACGTTGCCATTTAGATCAAGTTTGCTTTTAGTAGCGGCTTTCATCAGCCACCCTTTATAAAAATTTATAATAAAATTATACTCAACATGAGAGTTTAAATTCCCAGATTCTAATTTAGAAAATCTTAAATCCTAAATATTTAAGTAAATAAGCGTTTAAATCGAAAAACAAGTACCCTCTGTGATTACTCAAATATTTCTCCAAAATACGATTTTTCTTGTAAAAATTCAGAGAGTCTTAAGTTCCTAATACTCCAGTAAATAAGCGCTAAGCCCATTAACGCCCAAATCAAATTGAAATACTTATCTTAAAATACAACAAAAACAAAAAATATCAAAGTTTTGTTTGTAGAGGTGTACTAAGTTTAGTACAATGGGCGCTTAGGAGTCATATTTACTAGATGGCTGCCCTAAATATCCTAAATGTTCTGTGTTCTGCTTCACACTACTTCAAACCACAGTACTTTACAGTAAAAATAAATTGCAAAACAAACCTAAGAACACATGACTCTCATCAAAAAAAAAACAAGTATAACTTAAAAATTTATATTAACTTCAAGTGCCGTACAGCGAGCGTTAATGGGTTAAATGGAAATATGTACAAGCAAAATCTGTGGCTTAACATATTTTTTCCCAAAAAAAAAACCGATTTTTCTTGTAAAATTTAAAAAAAATCTTTAACATTTCAGTAAATTTGCATTTAAATGGAAAACAAGGACAATCTGTGATCATTCATATTTTTCATCAAAAATCGATTTTTCATGTTAAAAATCAAAAAATCTTAATAATAGAATAACAAGTTATGAGTTAGTTCTCAACGTTATTTGCAAAACTATTCGCTTTATTAAATGAATTCTACATTGGAACCGTGTGTAGAATTCGTTAAGCTCGATGATTCATTCTTGACTTTAATTGCAAAGTATTTTGTTTTGAAACTCAAACTATAAACTAATCTATTTTATTTAACGAGCAATAGTAACGTAGAGCTTCAGACAGTTGTACTGAAACAGCACAAAGTCACGGACGGGGATCAATACCGGAATGCCCACATTGATAGACTTTTTTACTCACTGCCAACAAGCCTTACCTAAAATTTAATTTAAGTATAAATATTCAATTTGAAATTTACCATCTCCGTATGTTGTTTTTATTGCATTTTTATTTTCTGATATAATGACTATCAAGAATACGTATGTTTTGTACAGTAAGCAAGGAAAGTGTAGGTAGGCCATGTACATATAAAATCTGTATTACTTTAAAAAAAATTTAATTATTTTTCACTCAGTGAATTACAATAATTTTTTTTGTTTGATTAAAGCGGCGCCTCGCGACTTGAGAGGCACATTTCGTTTTATTTTTAGGTTTAGAGTAAACATCAAAAAAGAATTATCTCATTTTTTACTTTAAAAGTACTGGTAGGCAACAAACATACTACATATTTTTTGCTTATGTGTGTATGAATGTAAAGCAGCAACAGTCTTTTCCGAGGGTGATCTTTATGTGGGACTAATGGTTAATTATGAACCGACAATTACAGGACTTAATAGTTTGATCTCTAGTCTTAAACATATTAAAGGGATTTTTGGACGAATGCCGTATATGGGACCTATGATAAATTATGGACATATAAAAGTAAAAAGTATTATTTCTAGTCTTATGAAACGAATTTAGTAGTCTTATAAAAGCTTTTTTAAACAGACCGGCATGGCTAAGTCGACCTAGAGTTACTTATGGACCCAGAATATAAAAAATTCGTTTGTTTTATTGGGGTACATATTCCAGAAAATTTTAAACTCTACATTCTAGAATGTGAACAGCCACATACGCATGTGGTTCTGACGTAATTTTGACGTCATCACATAACACACAATGGCCAATGTGGCTTTGTAATGACGTTTATTTTATGTCAGTACCACATGCGCATGTGACTTTTTACATTCCGTGTATTCTGGACTTATCAATCGATAAACAGGTAAAATAAACATTTTTAAATCGAAAGACTATATACTATATTATTATTTAATTTCATAACGTTGTATACTTCTCCTGTAAATTATATACCAGTGTAGTTACGTCCGTTTGCATTTTTTATGACGATGTAAACGTTCTGATGTCTTAGCTGAATATTTCTCCTTGTTACTGGTTATACCCCTGTTCATCAATCGTAGTGTTTAACGCGTGTAAAAACAAAATCACAAGACTTTGAAAAATAGTTCGTTGTAATTTTTTTAGCACCCACTTTAATACGTGTGCACCATTGTGTGTCGGTCACAAATGAATACATGAGTATCTGTTGCATCTCCTTCATTCGTTTTTTCTTGGCATTATGAACAAAAACTTCTGATAAAAGTTTATTGTTATAAAGCAGATACACATTCATACGTAGAACCTTCGCAAATATGTATTTGTATTGGTTTAGAAAATAACACACAAACACAACCAGGCTCACTATAAACAAATTCAACTCAACAAGTATAAACAATTTTTTTCACACAATTTAACAAAAGCTCTGATACATACATACGTATTTGTTAAACATTACAGACGCCCAGCAAACACAAATATAACGTTTGAAAAAAAAAATATATTTTTTTATATATCGAATATTTTCGATAAGTTGCTCTGATCTGTGTGGTGGCTGATTATTATACCTTTCAACACACGGGGTGCGGGCGGAATTCTACAATATAAGCCTTAGAAAGAATATATATTCTATATCCTTATATATAATCTACCTGTTCTACTGAATATATATAATCTATCTAGCCTATTGAATGACGCTCACCATTCATAATACTTATGCCCTAATCATGTAAAATGCAACGCAACGCCAAAGAATAACATTGAAAGCACAAATAATGTCATAAATATTTTTTAATTTTGTTGTTGCTTTCTACAGAAATGTATAATTAATGGATATTGTTGCGCTTTAAAATTAAATTCACAGAAAAAATTACCAGAAGTTTTTTATCAATTAAAAAAATTGTTTAAAAAGTATTTCAATTTAATTAATGTGATAATTTAATTTTTTTTTTTTTTTATTTGAAAGAAAATTAAAAATTTAATTTTGATTATATATAATCATTTTCGTTGTTTTGAAAAAAGTTTAAATTAAAATAATATTTAAATAACAAAAAAAACCATTGATATTTTCGCTTAAAATAAAATAATTTAAACTGGTAGAATTGTTGTTGGGAATTGTCAAAACCAGTAGTGCGATTCACTAACTTTTTTTTACGATATCGTATCGTTAAAATAAATATAACGAAAATTTATTGAATTTGCTATTCAGAAACATTTGTAACGATGTTCGCTGTCGATTAAAGCCAGCTGCTACTTTCCCAGGCAGCGCTAATGGCCTTGATGGGCTGTTATATGAACTCCAGGCCAGTGGACGATTGCAGGAGGGCTCTAGGAGAAATCTTAAGGAATTATATTGTGAGGCTCTGCTGGGTACCGGGTCACTGCAACATCACCAGCAATGAGATAGCTGATGAGTTGGCACGGAAATGGAGGATCCTGACAGTTTGTAGGTTGTCAGGAGTGGGACTAATCGGGTTTGGCGGGGCCGGAAAGACTGTCGAATTGGGACGCGCTTCTAAGCAAGAGTAGGGCCTGCGTCATAACCATGATATGTATTATCACGGACCACTGTATGATAGGCAGGATGGCGGTGAGAATGGATTTGACTTTTCGGATGTAGCTTGTGTGGAGACCTAGATGAGTTGATGACATTTGAGCCCTTTCATTCAGGCTACAGAACAGCCGCGGTGGCCGGGTAGCAGATTACTGCACGTATTCGGAGATGTCTCGGGCTGCGGGCTCGAGAATTTGATGGGATTCGTAATAGAAATGACCTGACTGCGCGGCAAAAGGCTGGAGACTGGGCACATGTAGGTCATTTTTCCTGTTTGGTAGGGTTGTTTTCGCTTGTGCTATTCCTGTGCTTTCACCCTTTACTTTTCCTCTTCTTTCATACTAAAACTCTTTCACTAATTAAGGCGTCACAATGGACCATATTGGTCTCTGAGTGGGGGTGTTAAGTTGACTTCGCACCAGCCTTTATAACCTAACCTATTCTGTGAATACGTGGGTGGAGGTTCCGATTCCAAACAGAAACCCTGGTCTCTTTCACCACAACTGCTTGAAGGACTACGTTATATTGCTCGGTAAATTAAGAATTTGTTATTGTGTTAATAACGTATTTTTAATCATTAAAGAAATATTCAAACTATACTTAAAATTGTAAAAAAAAATATTTCCATTTCTATTAAGCATTCTGTCGCATCTTTTTTTTAACCAATTTTACGTCAGGAACTGGTTTAAATTTTATCCCAATGCTTGATTTAAGCTTCTGTGTTTGCTGTGCACACCCGTATAAGATGCAATATTATTTATGTAACTGCATTTGTGTTTGTGTATGTGGGAGAAATATGAAAAAGTTTACATTTTCCATTTTATACAATTTCTAACTGTGATTAAATAACGTTGATTAAGTTTATTTTGTGTTTGTAGTTACTTTTATTTAACAAACAATTTAGATACGTATGAATTTGTTTCAAGTATTTATATCTTCTTCCACAGATGTATCGATATTAGGGCAGTTACATTTCAATAAAATAAAAAGGAAGTAATTCTAAGCAATTCAAAAAGAGATGAAGCTCTCATGGTTTGCCAAAACGAATGCCACTATCAGTGACCTAGAGTTTTAATATTATGAGGGATACTTTTTTCGAAATCTTTGTTAATGAATTTCGAAACTGATTATTTATTACTTAAACTCATCTGCTTAATAAAAGATTGACCATTTTCGTGAATGGTTTAATAAGCAATTTTGAAAAATTGAGATGAAGAATAAGTGTTTTAATATAAGTTTTATTCAGTTGTTTTGGCACTTCTTTTCGGGACTACTATAATGAACAAGTATTTAAATATGTGTGAATGTTATAAATAAATACATATATGTATATTTTCTTATATTTATATACACACGTTTCCATAGATGTAAATGTGTGTACTCTTACGTATGAAAGCTCATATATTGACAGTTAGTGATGATGATGTTTGCCGACATACAAAGTTACAAAGCAAAAGAAAAATTCAACGAGCAGAGCGTTCAAAAAAACTGCATGCTAATTACACTGAAAAAAAACTAAAAAATTGTTTTAAAAATGTGATAAAATTGCTAATAAAATTTATTTTAACTAGAGTTTTTCCAGGAATTCCCGTTCTAGGGGTTTCCGTAAAATATAACAGTTGTCAATATTTGTTTTCCTGGAAATTTTATGCAGGATTCTCGGAAAAAATACTTAATCTAACTTTTATTTTCAAACACAAGCTACTAAATTGAAATTTAACTAACATTTCAAATTTAGAAACAGCAATCCGAGAAGAGTTTAAAACTTATAAAATTGTACCTGAAATGTTGTTCAGCTGTAGAAATTATTAAAACTTATTCCAACATGCATTCATTATATGTATATGTGTGAATTAAAATGTAATTCCGAGATTTGGATGATATTGAATTTTGAGACTAATTCGAAAAAGGAGCTACGTAAAGTACGTAAACTTTACACCAAGAGAACTAATTCAAACAATTAATTTGAAGTTAGCCTACATATTTTAAGAACTCTGAGGAAAGTTAAAAAATACTCGAGCTTAGACAAATTTTAATATCAAAATCTTTAATGATTAAAAAGGACAAAAAATTTTAAAACACTAAAGCAAATAGTCAGTTTGATATGTTTTTAGAGAAAATGATAATCTATTAGCAAATTAGTTCGGTTTACCTGTACGTATGAGTAATATGTGTAAATTGCCATAACTGCCCATAAATATTATGATAATTATGTTATCTTTACTGTAGACAGAACTTTTTTGTACATATTTATTGCCGCCAATTTATGTTGCAATAATTGTTAGCTAATTTTCTTTGACAATTTTTGCTAAAATAAAACGTCAAATTATGTTGTTAATTGAAAAAAGAAGCAAAAGGAAAAAAATTAAGTTTGTGAAGTAAAATAATTAAATAATAAAAAATAATTGAATAAATTAACACTAAAATAATTTCTCTTTTAAATATACTTAAATAAAATTGCAAAAATTAATTTTATTAATATAAATTTTTTCATATTCGATCTTTATTATCTAAATTTATATTAACTTTTTTAAGCTTGAGGATTTTTTTTGTATAAAAAAATAAATCGAGCTTAAAAAAATTAAAAGATTTTGTTTGTTGTGCTTAATTCCCTTTTTTAAATAATTTATAAAAAATACTGAAATTTATTGTTGGAGGATAAGCTGTTCCTATGCGCATTTCACTGGTTGCTTAGGCTTAGACCAACAAATTTCGAATAAGAAAAAATTTCGTAAGATGCCGTCACTTTTTACACTGCACCTTCTTCCTTGATTTTTTTAAATTATGACATAAATACGTTATCCCGTGCATTTAATATAAGCTTAGCACTAAGAACTATTGCTCTGTTATTCTGCCAACGCTTTTGCCATATTTCTGATATATTTATCTTTGTTGTAGACCTGCTGTAAGGGGGATGGATATAAGTGTAAAATAGTTTGATCCAAATTGATACAAATATCCCACATCTTGCAAAAATAACTCTAGGGGATCTTTGCATGGGTGGGTGACATATTCGACAAAATTGACCTCTTTTTGCTACCGAGAACTCTTTGTAAATTTTGCTTTTTTAGCTGATTTTGTATGGCCATTATCTACCAAATTGTATATAAATTTTTTAAATGTTCTTTTCGCTTTTCATGTAAAGCTCCACAAAAATGGCTGAATTATTTCTGGGAATAAAATAATTTTCTGACTTCTTTTGAATAGAAAACTATTAGGAAATAAGGAACTCTAGACAACACAAACTAATTCCATCTTTAGTTGAAAAAATTTTCGGGCATACGGGCGCCATTCTTGGCGAAGCGTATTCTGGACATTACATTTGGGTACAATATTTCGATAAGTACTGGCCGTATGTCACGAAAAACAGGAGAAATGTTGACCTTGAATTAGTCAATTGTTGCTAGTTTAGCAGCATTTATTGGTGAGTTCATGTAGCCCCAAAAAAATTATCAAGAAATGTCATATGGCACGGGCCCAATTGCCAGGAACATTTCTCGAAACAGGCTTATCATTAAATTTTAGTTTCACTAAATTTTGATTTCACTAAATTTTGATTTCATTAAATACTGATTAAACTACATCAAACCCGGATCAATGTCATCGATATTTTCAAACAAAACTCATTTATTATGGTGCGGTAAAGGTCTCTTGCTTCATTTTTAAAAGAAATATGTTCCTTTGATGCCACCAGCATTTAAGCCGCACCAAAGGGTGCCCTTTCCTGGATGTAATGAAGTCTGTGGGGTCTGTTGTGGATTGGCCTCCATATGCGGCAATTTTGCTTAGTAAATCACCCGTTAAGCCAAAAAGGATAATAAATGCCAAAATGTGAGTTCCAAAACAGTCCAAGCAGTCACTCTTGTGGATGCATCGGCTTTTCAATAATCACTTGTGCATTCGAATTTGCCCAAACGCGGCAATTCCGCTTGTTAACAAATCCACTGAGGAGAAAGAGTGCCCTGTTGCTGAAGATGATTTTCTTTGTATATCCACTATTCAATTCTGTATTGACGACGCTTGAAATGGTTGGTAGGGAATTTGTCAAACACTGAAACAACGAAATGTCAAATTTAGTTCGCTAAGAAACTTGACATTTGGGTGTGACTCAAAATTAACTTCGTGCATTATGGTTTACCATTTATTAGTTTTTAGGTATTAGTTTACGTTCCAAATTTATTCATTTATACCCTCCACCACTAGTGGTGGTTAATGAGGGTATACTAAGTTTCTCATTCCGTATGAAACTATTTTAATATTAATCTTAGAACCCATTATGAACATCCGTCCGTCTGTCCGTCCGTCTGTTAAAAATATGCTCACTTACTCTAAGCAGAGAAAATCGGTTCAGTAGCATAAGAGTTATGAATCTAAATGTCAATCCACCACCCTAAAAAATTGATAATTATGTTTAAAAAACTAACATAAATGATGGTATGATGCACGGATTGATGTATGATTTTGTTCAAATTCTTTTAATATGACTAGAATTATTACTGTTACATTTCGTGAAGATCGGTCCATAATTTACCATAGGCCCTATGTACAGTAGGGTGGCAGCGAAATGTATGGAGCAATTTTTTTGTATTAATATTGATGTCTCCCACATTGATGTTTGCCACATGTTCTAAAATTGATGTCGAAAAAATTTCAGCCAAATCGGATAACTTTAACCCGTGCCCCTTTGTGGTTAAAGTTCAAATGATAAAAAAAAAAATTTTCCATACAAGCAAAAATTTTTTTTTCGATTTTTTTTTTTTTATTTTTTAATATTAGTTAGCTTTATTAGCTTATTAACAACAAAAAATTTCATTTCGATCGGACAAGATTTTCAGTTTCAAAAGTGACTCTAAAAAAAATTTTCAGGCTTGTTAGGGGCTTACTCTAAAAAATTTTCAAAATTTTTTTTTTTTTAAGTTTTGACAAGCATACATTAAAGATATTTTGTCGCTCTTAATAATAGGTTTTTTTTTAAACATTTTTTGTGACGTCGTAATTTTGTTTTTTAATAGGGCCAAAAACTAAATTTTTGCAGCTTTTGGCCCCAATTAAGAACAAAACTGTCACCAAAAAAAAAAAGAAAAAGAAAAACTGTTATCAAGAGCGACGTAAAATCTTTAATGTTTGCTTGTCAGAGCTAAAAAAAAAAATTTTTAAGTTTTTTGGAGTAAACCCTCAATTTTATATTTTTTTTTTTTTTTTTTGAGTCTTTTTTGGAACTGAAAACCTTGTCTGATCGAAATGAAATTTTTTGTCGTTAATAAGCTAATACAAATTTAGCTAATAAGCCAAACCAAAATTTCTTAAATACTTACCCTACAACATGCAAAAATAAATGTTAAAAAGAAAAACGTTAATCTATAATAAAAAAAAAATATTAATTTTTATAAGCATAATTAACGACAATATTGAAGATTCAAATATAATCATTCCTTAAATTTAGTCAATTTGCTTCCTTTGAATATAGTTTTCTGTAATTTTGTACAATCTAAAAACAAAATATTTTTTTTTTAGTTTTTAAAAGTTAACAAAATAGCTTTTGTTCGTTTCTCTTGATAATACATGTATCAAATCTATCATTTTTTTTCATTCTGGGACATTGTAATCATGCTCTTAAATAGGGCCAAAAACTGCATTTTTCCAGTTTTTTACCCCAATTTAGAACAAAAATGCGATGTCGAAAAAAAATTTAAAAAACCTGGTATTAAGAGCAACAAAAAATCTTTAATGTGTGCTTATCAAAACTAAAAAAAAAATTTTTTTGAAAATTTTTTAGAGTAAGCCCCTAACAAGCCTCAAATTTTTTTTTCGGAGTCACTTAAGAAACTGAAAATCTTGTCCGATCGAAATGAGATTTTTTGTCGTTAATAAGCTAATAAAGCAAACTAATATTAAAAAAAAAAAAAAAAAAATAACCAAATTTTTTTTTTGCTTGTATGGAATTTTTTTATTTTTATCATTTGAACTTTGACCTCCAAGGGGCACGGGTTAAACATAAGGCTTTTAATCACAGTAGAAAATGTGAAGATCAGTCCATAGTTTGCCCACATAATGCTCACTCTTGGAAATTCTTTTAAGTCGCCTAAAACCGTAGCAGATATAGATATTATGGTAAAATTTAGTCCAACTAACGATTTAGTATTGTAATAATCGATCCATAATTTACATTATGTGCCATATTAAGCTGCCTTCTGAAAACCACTTTAAAACTATAAAACGCTATAACAAATTTCACTACTGTATCGAAATTTGTTATAATTCAGGTTTTTTAATACCAGAAATCACTCTACAGATTTTAGTGATGATTAATCCATAATTTAACCCTCTCGAAAATAATTTTAGTTCAGCCAAAACTGTTTTGAAGTTGTATATGATAAGAAATAAAAGCATAAAGCCTCGTACACAATAGGCAGCAACATTTTCACTGGTGTTCAAAATAGGGCAACCATTTTTTTCGTAACCCACAACAATTTTAAGAATTTATTATTATTTTTTAAAACATTTTGTTGAAATTTTCATTCAAAACTAAGTAAAATTATTGTAAACGTCATATACATTTTCATACAAATTGTTGCTGAATAGAAGTTTAAAAGTTGAGTACTTTTAAAAAAAAATTTAGTTTCATTTTTGTTTGAAAAATTAAAGGAAAATATATGAAATACTTTGGGAAGAAATAAGATTCCAAGATAAGAAACCAAATTGTTGCGAGCATTGTGTACGAGGCTTAAGGCTCTCTGATTATCGGTCAATAATTTAACATATGTAGGTCTAAATCGCAACCAATTTTATATAGTGCCCACGCTTGAAATATTCTCACTGTCGGTGGAGGGTATCAAAGATTCGGCACAGCCAAATATAGCACTCTTACTTGATTTTATTTAAAATGGGTTTATTCTGTCAAAGTATTCAATATTTAGAGACAGTAAATATTTCTTTCTTCGAAAAAACTTTTTACCTAAAAATTCTTATAGTGTACTAATATTTGCTGTAATTTATTTTCTATTCATTTCATTTTATACGTATGTGAGTATATATTTGTATGTATATGTTTATCTTATAAATTTACTCTGGCTATAAGCGGCAAGCCAATAGATTGTAAAAACCCATTTAGTTGACTGCAGGTAATCAAAGTGTCAATTTCAAAATTGTTGTCTTGTGATATGAAAACAAAAAAAAAAAAACAAAAAAAATTTTAAAGAAAAAAAAAAAATTAAAATCTTAATTAAAGTTTAAATAAAATAACTACAAATAAATATTTATAAAATACCAAAAAAATTAAAATGACCCATTCGTGTTTAAATCTAAATGAAAATAAACTTCGTTTAGATAAAATATTTTCGAAGTCATTTTCTAACGAAAGTAGATCCCTAAATGTGACACCCACAAAAAGTTCCTTGAAAATAACTGGTCAACACAAACATTTACCATCATTTTTTGGTACAAATTTATATGTGACAACATCTTTGGATACGTGCAAAATTAATACATCATCATCACCCATTCGAGCAAATTCAGTAGTCGAAAAGAAATCTTTATCTTTTGAAAAGACGCGAAGTAATATAATCTGTCGTCGCTATAAAAGTAGTTACTATAAGACGACATCGTCTAATAGCAGTGGCAGTAGTAGTGATATTTGTAAAACTTGCCCTACAACCTCACCCTTAAGACACCACCATCAAATACAACATCAGCAGCAGCAGGAATATTATAATTTTCAAAAGGACAAGAATACTTTAACATTCAATGAATTGGAAATAAGGTCTGTGGAACCTAAAAGTGCTAATACTTCATCATCATCTTCATTAACAACACGACCAGTAGTAAGACTAGCTAAAAACACAAAGCCCTCAGCAGCAGGAGGGGCAACAAAATGTGATGCTCGTGGCGTTGTTGCAACAAAACAAGCTGTTGATTTATTGCAACAAAGACGTCAACAGTTTAGTTTAAAACCAAAGGTATTTTTCAAATTTCCTCTACCAGATGAGTTCATATCCTCAAGAAGGTGAGTGTATGAGTTTGTGAAAGTTACTATAAGTGAGGGATTGTGTGTATTTGAGTTAGTGCTAAAGTGAGTGAATTATTTGAATAAATTAGTGTGGAAAAGGAGCTGATACACTTTGTTGTTTTAAAGTAAAACAACCACATGGAAGTACTTTCTTTGAAAGAAAATATATTACAAAAATTGTAAAACTAAAAATATAAAAAATGACGTCTGCTTAGTGTCTAAATGAAAAGTTGACTTTTATAAAGCAATATGCTTTAGAAATTTATGAAAGTTTGATAAACAAATGTATAAATTAAGTCAAGATGTGTAAAACTAGAAAAATAAATTTATAAAGCTGAAGCATTTTAAAAATGTTGTGCCATTTTGTGTGAAATTAATTGTCGATCATTTAAAATCACTTTTAACTTGCGAATATAGACAAAATGTTTTTAAGAATAGATCTAAAAATCAATATTAAATCATCGAAAACAAGGTTGATTTTACATTTCTCGGTAGTAATTTTGCTTCATAATTACTTCATGTCAATTTAACATGATTTAGCAATAACCAGCGAAAAGCATTTTTTTCTTTCAATAAAACTATAATTCATGTTAATTTAACATTCCAGTAAAGTAAGAGTAAAATGTCATTTATATTAAATTAACACTACGAATCACGTTATTTCAAGTTGAAACAACGTGAATTTAATGTAGAATCGATTTGGTTACAGTGTGAAATAGCAGTGAGAAGAAGTTTCAAAGACACTATCACGGCTGCCAGATTTGATGATTTATCGCTATTTTGACGATTTTTGGGTACAAAAATGTTCTATTGACGACTGGAAGACTTATACCCTAAATTTAATAATTATTCAACCAACAAATTTTGAACAAATTAACGAATTTTTAAACTATAATTTTACATTTTATTTTAGTTTCTTCGGTACTTTCGTTTATTTGATTGGCAGTAATTTCCATGTCTCAGCTGTTCATAATACAAGATACGATTCATTTTGCACCATGCATATTTGTAAGAGTTCAATTTGCACTGTTTTATTAGATCCATTTTACAACCATTCTCTTTAAGCACATTAGGAGGATTTTCGATGTGTAAAATAGGTGTTCGATATCTTTTGGTTGAAGTTCATTTTCTCATTTTTCTTATGAATGTCAATACTTTTGAAAAATTTTGTTTGTGTTATTTCAATAATAAGTTTCTAATTTGTATCTTAATTTCCAAAACAGACAAAATATATTAAAATTTTATTAGCAAAGGAAACTAAAAATAGCAACAAATTTTCAAAACTTATTAAAAGTAAGTGCTCTTTTACAACGACGACTAAGCTTTGACGATTGTTTTCCTCAAAAATTTATGATTTTGTACCAATTTTATCTGGCACCTATGGACACCATATGTATTTTTTTGAATAATTCTAAATACTTACCCCCCGGAACCAGAGAGAGAATATTATTATTTATTTTCCTTGTTTCACTTTTGTTGCATTTACAGAAGCACTCACTAGTAAAATACACTAGCAAATTGGATATGGATTTCGTCATTATTCAACTTTGAAAATTTGATGTAATTAACTTAATAATTTTAACAAAAAAAAAAAAAAAAAATACGGGAATTTATCTTCATTTTATAAATAATTTTAAACATGAAAAAATTGATGTTTTTCTTTTTTACACAAAACATGAAAAAAAGTTTTTTAAAACCGAAGAAGTTTTTCCAGAAATGGTAAAATTTTTGATTGATAGATGTTAGACGTTGCAACTGTGAATGTATGTTTTAACATTTTCAACACCTTACATGTGCTACTCCGAAATGTATGCAAGTGTGAAAAGATATAAGAAAAATCCAGAGAAGAAAATCGTTATTTTCGCAAGATGTTCTTATATGATTTTGTCCCCTTTTACATCTTTTGATTATTTTAGTGTCATCACTTCAAAAGTGGTAATAAATTATAATATTATTGTGGCATCACTGACAAAATAAAAGAAAATATTTTTTTCTCTCTAATGATACCCTGCACTACAGTATTTACAGACTAATTTTTAAGAGTATAACGTATTTGGGAACCATTGGCAATCATGGACCCAAAAAATTTAAATTGTGTCATGTGGCCAAGTATGTACTCAAGTTTTTGTGCCGAACATTATCTAGATATATACTTAATGAAATTTGTTTGCCTTAAAAATATTTTAGGCGCATAATTTTGCCATGACATAGTTCATATTTTAAATGTATCGTCCCCAAATTTTAAATCAAAAAATAAGCAGCAAATAAACGTGATTAAAGTATGACTAAAAAACAATATTATGGTCCCCAAAATGGTTAAAAGAAACTATTTTAATTTAACAATAATTTTATCCACTATGGTTACTTTAACCATTTTATGGTCACCGGTAAACATATTATGGTTAAATTAGTCCCCCATCCAAAAGCTACAACCATTTTATGGTTATTCTCCGAACATACTTAATAATAACAATCAATCATAGACTGGTTCTTTGTAAGTGAAGGTTGTGCTTTATAATGTCGGAGACAACGAAATTAATTTGTGCCAAATGTTTTGTTTACATTGATAATAATTCCATAAGTTGTGTTATATGCCAACGTGTGTATCATAACAAGTGTGCCAATGTTTGTGATTTAAAAGCTTTAAAAATTATTAATAGCAACAAAAACATTGTTTATAATTGTGACAATTGTCTATCATCGTCTTGTGGGCTTGTCTCTACGGTATATATTTTATCAAAAGAAGTAAATGAACTAAAATCTATGGTCATTGAACTCTCCAAAAGTATGAAAAAAGACAATGCAAAAATAATAACAAATAATGCAATTGAGAATTCTGCACATTATGCAAATGGTATTGATGTTAATAATCGCGCCGTAGCTGATTTTGATGATCTTCATGTAAATGCTAGTGTTGTTCCTGTAAGTAAATCTGTCTCATCAAAGGAAGTTGTTGCTGTTGAGAATGAGAATATCATTACAAGTGATGCTCGTAATTCTCTTGCCTTAATTATGGAATCTAGTTCTCTGCCGTCATCAGTTGTGAGTGCGGTAGGTGCTAGTTCTCATTCTTGCTCTGATGCTGTTGTTAGTGCTGTTGTTGATATGAGTAAAAACAATAATTGCACTACTTTTACTCACACTGAAAATTTTTTGCCAACTAATAATAATAGTAACAATGTTAACATTAATGGTTTGGGTCCATCTACATCTAAAGTAATTAATACTTATGCGCAAAAAGATGAGAATTCTGAGTGGACTGATGTAGTAAGAAAAAATAATAAAAAGCAAACAAGAATCGTTGTTGGTATAAACAATAATAGTGAATTGGGAGTCATTACTCGTAGACATTGGGTACATGTATCTGCATTTAAACCTACAGTAACTGAAGATCAATTAAGGCTGTATGTTGCTAAGCAAATTAATACCGACCCAGGAAATATTGTTTGTTACAAGTTAATTAAAAAGGATGCCGATATGAATCTAGTTAACAAAATAACCTTTAAGCTGGAAATATCGTCTATATTTTATGAAAAACTTTTTGATAACTCAATTTGGCCAACAGATATACGTGTGCGTCCCTTAAAGCCTCCGGCTCAACAAGTGCTTTAATACAAAATAAGGTCAATTTTAATTCATTACGTATTTTTTACCAGAATGTCTCGGGCATGAGAGGTAAATCAGCTTTAGTACATTCATTTACTTCGCAAATGGATTATGATATATATGTCTTTATTGAAACTTGGCTCAATGAGGATTTCTATGATGGCGAGTTTTTTGACTTAAATATATACCAAGTATTTAGGAAAGATAGAGATGCTATTAAAACTGGTCTAAATAAAGGAGGAGGTGTCACTGTGGTAGTAAGACGTTCTCTTATTTCGAAATTAATATGCCTATGTGATGGAGATTCTCTTTTAGATCAATTATGTGTGGGAGTCTCGGGTAGTAGTAATAACAATAATAATATGTATATTTTTGCCTCTTATATACCACCAAATAGTAGTGATTCACTTTATGATAGACATGTAAATAATGTTTTAAGTTTATATGAGTAGAATGTTGACAAATCTGAAATCTGTATCTTAGGAGATTTTAATTTAAGTAAGGTAAATTGGTCTTTTATCCCTGGTGATAATGCTCAGTTCTTACCAAGTAATGTCAATAGTTTACATGAAATAAATTTAATTGATTCATTTTTTAGTATAAGTTTAAAACAATGTAATACAATTACTAATAAGCTTAATAGGATTCTAGACTTAGTTTTTGTGTCTAATGAATTAAACTGCGATCTTAGGGAGTCTGACTTTTCCTTAACTAAGTCTGGTATTCATCATAATCCATTATCAATTAATATAAAGTTTTATACTTATGCCAATAGAACAAATTTTCAAGAAATTTACTATAACTTTAGGTTTTGCAATTATGATCTTATTAATGATATTTTAAATTCAATTGATTGGATTGATCTCTTTTTTGGCAAGAACCCTGATGAAAGCTATGAACTATTTATTATAAAACTCTATGAAATATTCTCGTTATATGTACCCAGGTCTAAAACCAATTTTCACAAATTACCCTGGTATACTAAGGGTTTAAAAAGATTAAAAAACTTAAAAAATAAATTTTTAAGTAAGCATAAAAAGTCTGGAAATCCAGACTATCTTCGGCTATATAAACACTATTTGAGAGAATTTAATTTTTTAAATAGGTATTTATATAATCAATATATTTTAGGATTTGAGGAATCTATAAGAGTTAATTCAAGATCTTTCTGGTCATTTATAAATTCTAAGAAAAGTAAATCCTCCTTCCCTTCTTCAGTTTTTTTGGAGCAAAAAGTTTCACATTCCCCTACTCAATCTGCAAATTTTTTTGCAATGTTTTTTAAATCCAATTTTACTATGCCATGTAATACGTTTGATTATTCAGTTTTGGATAATATATCTTCTGCTGGTAGTTTTTCCGATGTGGAATTATCCATTCTAGATATAGTTTCAGCTATATCTTGTTTAAAAAATTCCTTTGGTTGTGACTTGGATGGTTTAAACTCTTTTTTTATTAAAAACTGTTGTAATTCTATTTCGTCACCTCTACAACTGATATTTAATAAATCGTTAAAATATGGTGTTTTTTTTAGAGAGGTGGAAACTTTCTGTAATTACACCGATTCACAAATCTGGCGATAAGTGTAATGTTACTAACTATAGGCCAATTTGTAAACTATCTACGGTTTCAAAAATTTTTGAGCACGCAATTGCAAGGAAATTATCATTTTTTAAGAATCAATTTCACTTGATGAACAACATGGTTTCGTACGGGGGCGTTCTACTGTGACGAACTTAGCAGTATTTACAAAATATTGTATATCTAGTTTTGAATTAGGGTTGCAGGTTGATACCATTTATATGGATTTGTCTAAAGCTTTTGATTAAATCGCTCATGTGATACTCCTGGCTAAATTGAATAAAATTGGATTCAACTCAACATTTCTGAAATGGCTGCGTTCATATTAACTGGACCGCATTTGTTATGTTAATGTTGATACATCTTTTTCTATACCGTATATTGCAACTTCTGGTGTGCCTCAAGGAAGTGTTTTAGGTCCTTTTCTTTTTAATTTGTACATGACTTATATATCTTCATGCTTTACGGATGTGAAATTCTTAATTTATGCTGATGATTTGAAGATATATCATAGAGTTAAATGTTTAGCAGATAGTTTACTTTTGCAGAAAACTTTAGATAAAGTCGTTGCTTGGTCTGTTCGAAATAAACTGCAATTTAATATTGATAAATGCCTGTATCTATGTTTCCATAAAATAAAATGTGAAGTTTATCTGAGGTATTCTATTAATTCCATCTCACTGCATAAGGTAAATGTCGTAAGGGATTTGGGTGTACTGTTTGATGATAAACTAACTTTTACTAATCACCTGGATTACATTATCCAAAAATCGTTTTCTTTACTTGCTTTTGTGAAAAGGAATAGTAAAGAATTCAAAAATCCTTCAACAAGAAAAATTTTGTACTGCGCTTTCGTAAGATCAATTCTTGAATATGCCTCTTATATTTGGAATCCTTTTTATACAGTTCATATAAACAGGTTAGAGAGAGTTCAGCGTAAATTTACAAAATTTGCTCTGTTGCTGAATTTCGACGATAATAATCCATTGTATTCCTATAGGAATCGATGTAATATTTTAGGAATAAAAACACTTGAGGAAAGGAGATCGATCCAATCTATTTTGTTCTTATATGATATAATAAATTATAACATAAAATGCCCTAATTTATTAGCACTAGTAAATTTTAAAGTTCCTTGTAGATCATTAAGGTATCACACATATTTTGATATTGGATTGCATAAAACTAATTATTCTCTCAATGAGCCACTTGTCAGATCTCAACTATTGTTTAATAAATTAAGTGAACATGTTTTATTAGATTTTAGTTTTTCTAAAGAAAAGTTTAAAACTAATTTACTAAGTATAATATAAGTGAGTAGTCTGTAAGGATAATTTGTAAGTCCAAAGACTTTATAAATAAATTGAAATTGAAATTGAAATTGAAATATGTTAGAAATTGTAGTATATACTTAAAAACATATTATGTTTAATTTTAAATTAAAAATACTATGTTTAAAAATAACAAAATTATTGCTGTCTTGCCTTCTAGAGTTCTCGAGTGCATGCTGTGTTTGCTTAAAGTTCTCACATTATTTTTCTTTTAATTATTGATTTAAATGCTACATAAATTTACATAATCGTACAAGCCAGTAAAACAGATGGAATGTTGATGAAAGGCTGGAAAATTAATTTAAGGATTAGATTAAAAAATTTAAAAAAGTGACATAACCATGTAAAGAATAAAAAAAGAAATAAGATTATAGCTTGGTTTATAGGAGGACTAAAAAAAGAAATAAAATTACAATCTAACTCAATAAGCAAATTGAAAAAGGGTGCTTGTAAATATCCATAATATGGTTAATATCGAACATACAATACAATTGTTAATTCTGAACATAATGTGGTTACTTTTGACCAAATTATTCAAAATTTCTACAATATAATGGTAAAATTTTTTTTTAGTCAGGTAGGAGCAGATTATTTAGTGGATTTGCTATTTTCACTGATGGCTCGTGGATGGGAGGCACGGGTGCGGGGGTCTACATTGAGGATCTGGACATCAGAATGTGATACAGGCATTCTAACGAATGCAGTGTTTCGCAGGCGGTTCTGGGGGTCTGGAGGGCCGTGGAACTGATGAGGGACAACATTGACAGGGGCTCGGAGGGGCTGTTATGTGAACTCCAAGCTGGTTGATGGTTGTAGGAGGGCTCTGGAGAGAGCCTTAGTCGGGTATGTGTTGCGATTGTGCTGGGTGCAGGGTCACTGCAACATAAACGGCAATGAGATGGCTGATGAGTTAGCGAGACAGGGCTCAGAGATGGACGATCCTAACTGTATGGAGGCGATTAGGCCTCCAATAGGCTTCTATTTTGGAAGGATCAGGGAATGGATTCTGGGCGCGACCAATCCGGCCTGGGGGAACCGAACGGACTGCCGGGTATTATGGACGCTGTGGCCCGTGCTTAGGAAGTCCGATTCGGAGTCGCTACTGGGAAAGAATAGGGTCTGCGTTAGGACCATGATAGGAATTGTCAAGGGCCACTGCATGATAGGCAGGATGGCGGTGAGGATGGGATCGGACTTGTCGGATATGTGCGGGGTGTGTGAGGACCCGGAGGAGTAAGAGACAGTTGAGAACATTCTGTGTCACTATCCCAGGCTACAATGCAGCAGGATGAGGTGGCTGAGCAGCAGATTCCTAGGTGAATTAGGATTCGTAATGGGGTTAGCCTGGCTGGGGTTTCTCTCGGGTTTGGTCCGATATCTTCTATTCTTATCTAAAATTTTTATCTTATCTTATGCTTTCGCTATTTATTTCACCTACTTCCATCTATCTATATCTAAACAAGGCATCACAATGGACCATATTGGTCTCTGGGTGAAGGTGTGAAGTCTCCTTCTACCTACCTATCTACCTATGGTAAATGTTGACCAAATTATTCTTAAGTATAACCACACTATGTTTATGTTTAACCACAATATGTTTACCAACAAAAATTAAAAATGTTAAAATCTAACCATGGCATGTTGCTCTTAAAACATGATTACCTGCAAATAAATTTTTTTTTTAAAAAGAGGCGTTTATATATAAATACGGGAACATTTTTTTAAAGCTGATTTTTAAGTATTTGTTAATCCAGCGATTTTAATGAAACATTAATCGTTTTGAAGGTATTTTTTTGCTTAAAAAGCATTTTAAATTTGCTTGCAAACGCACGCACATAAATGTTTAAATTTTATTTTACAATTCATGAAAAATTTTATGGAAGTAAAATATACAGCCTGGTTTTGAAAATAAAATGAAATTTTACGTTCATATTTTTGTATTGTTGTTCAAGGCGAATTCATTACAGGTGATCCTAAAAGCCCTGCTGATAACTTTTTTTCTTTAGCTTTATAATTGTTGGATGTCAAAATTGTGTTTATTATCTTTGCTTCTGTTTTGATTTGTTTCGGTTTTTGACATTGCACAATGATTTTACAAAAACAAATTGCTCGTGGTTTTTGTACGAGTTGTACTTTTTGTACTAGCGAGATTACCTGAAATGAATTCGCCTTTTGTTATTTTAATATATTTTGCCTGGTGAACATTTATTTTTATTTTGAAAAACAGGCAATTTTGTATTTAGATATCAAACTTATTTCTTACAAGCAATGCAATGCAATATACGTAGGCCGAATTCAACAACAACTTTATTCCTGAAAGAAATTTGTATGAGGGATATGTGAAATTATTGTTCCATTCTCACTATTTAGAATATGCACCATTTTTAATTCAGAACAAGCGCATAACACCCTGTCCAACTTTTTTATGTGTGATTTTAGGGGGTTTCTATGGGTCCCATGGTTAAATCTGGAAAAACCAGGTAAAAAATTCACATAGTATCTATTGTAAAAGTTTCCGTTGCCAAATTTTATATTCATACGAAGATTTCTAAGGAAGTTTTGGCATTAAAAGCAGTTTCGGTAGTGGTATCTGTATGGGAGCTATGTTCAAATATGGACCGATTCCTAAAAGATTTGGGGAAGATAATTAAGGTTGCAATAACATATTTTAACGTAAAATATAAAGCAAAAAGATTGTTAATGGGTACAAAATAATATTCCGGAAAGATTTTTGTATGATAGTTATGTATATGAAATTACAATTTTAATAAGCACAATTTTTGCTCAGCACAAACGCATAATATCCCAGTTGGCTATGTCGTGCTAGAATCATCAATGATTCGTTCAAGACTATGTTAATTCCTGCACGACACGTAAGGGACAACAAATGCAAATCGTCGGCGACATTTTCAAACATGTCGCAAAAATTGTGCACGGCACAAAGAAAGACAATGTCACTCGGGCTGTCGTTACGCTTTTGAGATCCCTTGCGGAGTACATTGTCTCAATGTGTTAAGACTAATAATATCTTTGGAAATAAAAAATGTTGCTTTAATAAATTTAATGATGTCACTTTTTAAATATATTTTATTCCATTATCATATTTGATCATTTAAAAATTACATTTGTTTTAAAATCATTATTGTAATTTCGAATTAAAATTCAAAATAATTAATAACACTTTTATTGCTGTAGTACGGACTAAGGGGCGCCTAGTGCCGTAGAAAATTCTTTCAATGTATCACGATCTATATCTATTGCCTTAAATAAAATATTTGCTAAGAATACAATTGTTTTTTCTTTTTTTAAATCGTCCAGTCCCAAAACCCACTTTTCCCAAAAAAAAAAATCGTATCAACATTGTGTCAGAGTTCCTCGATGAGTTTAGTACAGAAATGTCAATGCCTTACAAACATCAGCACAAATGCATTAATCACTACCCATAGAGGTTTATGGTAAAAAATCTGACTAGAAACAGTTTTTTGCATAATCACAGACTTTATATGAAAACTCAAGAACCAATACTATGAATCTAATCAACTTTCTCGTTATCATCTAATCATTAAATTGAAAATGATAAGTATGTATACATACGTTATCCTTTCGATAGCTTCATTGTATATTTGTATACTTTTAACTATATTTAAATATATTTCTTTTTTCATATAAGGGCTTTATCTGTTCTTCTTTAAACAATGCCATAATTAAACAATTATTGTCAGGACGATTTGAAATCAGAATCACTCGTTGTAGTATCTTTAAAAAAATCTCGAAAATTGTTAATATTTATATACTAGGACGATCGTACGGTTATTATTCAGCCGGTTTTAACCGGTTATTTTAGTTTTGCCCAAGGCGGTCATTTTAAAATGTCCAATTTTCGAATATTGAATAAGCCGGTAATTTTTTGTTATTTTAATTATATGTAATTTGTATACGTTTTCCTTACTCTCCTTGTAAATGTTCCAGTAATTTAAGTATTTTTCTAATTGAAAATTGGGTAAACTTAAACTTTTTATGAAGAATGTTAAAACAAAATGCAATAAAAAACAAAAAAATTATGTAATATGAAATACAAATCTCTTTTAAAAACGTCTGTTCTTGGCAAAAAAGAAACCAAAAACGATTAAAAATACTACAATAAAGTGTTCAGTTAAAAAGTAAAGAGTAATTTGTGCGAGAGTATTCTAAATATTAAATATATTTATATCCTCCAAGACCACTGTGATGAATAAGGGTATACTAAGTTTGTCATTCCGTGTGAACCTTTTTTATAATACATCTAAGACCCCATTAAGTATACATATTCTGGCTCCTTGAGTAATTATTAGTCGATTAAGCCATGTGCGTCTGTCCGTCTGTTGAAAACACGCTCACTTTCAAAAAACGCAAAGAAAAGAACAAACTTGGTCTCAAATTGCTTGTAGTTATCCTAAGCAGTTTGGAATTGAAATCCAGCAACATCGGTTCAGTAGGATTAGAACTTTGAATCAAAATCACCCTAAAAAATTTGATAATTTTGATACAAAAACTAACATAAATAGTGGAATAATGCACAGAATGGCATAAAGTTTTGCACGAATTCTCTTTTTGCACTGAAAATCATACTGTTAGATTTCGTGAGATTGGTTCATAATTGATCAACGGCTCCATATAAACCCTTCTCGCGGAAAACAGTTTAGTACGCCTAAGACCGCAATAAATAACGCTAGCATACTAAGATTTCGTGCGTCCCAGTTTTATAGGACGAGAAATCACACTGTCAAATTCGTGAAGATTGGTCCATAATTTACCCTTGGCACCAGATAAACCCTACTCTCGGAAAACAGTTTATTGCGCCTAAAACCAAATAAAGTCCACTTTGGGAATATGACCAGAAAAAATATCGTGCAAATTTGTGAAATTTACTGTTAACGCTAAAACTAATTACGCTACTGTATTGAAATTTATTCTAATTTATTTTTTGTAATACCAGAAATTAGTCTTCAGAATTTCGGGATGATTGTTCCATTAATTACCATAGGTCCAATACAAATTACGCTCTTATTAATACTTATTAATCACCTCTTATGCCCGTAATTTCTACAAAAAGAATTCCAGCCGTGTATTGTATATAAATCTATGGTGTAAGTGCTGACATATTTCAAAAGAAAACTTAAGGTAAAAACACGACGGCAAATAAATGTTGAAAAAGATAAAGATACCTGTTAGATACGACCACGACCAGCTATCTTTTTGCAGAAATTACGGGCATTATTAGTCCACATGCTTGAGATTAATATACACCAAATAAAACTTTATTCTGTTCGACGTAGCTCTAAATAGACGACAAATAATACTTTGCTAAAATAGGCTGCCAAAACTGAATCATTGGGTGAAATATTAGCCCGTTGTGTTGATGAGGACGGAATGCCCGTTAAGGCACTACAAACTCTGAAGTAGTTCTAACATTTCTTCATGCTTAAAACTACAACATTCCGGCGGAATCAACGATATGGAAAAAATTAATCAGTTTTATTTATAAAAATACCCAGAATTAAAAAACTAAATTGAAGCAATCAAACAATGGCATGGAAGTTTTAAATTGTGGTCGAGAAATTTAAAAATATTTTATACAAAAATCATGTTCATATTACTAATCGTTTCTATAATTCTGAAACAAAATAATTTTAAATACGTAATCCTGGTTAAGAGGTTTTGTTTGCAACTTTTCAAAAATATAGTTGAAATCTACTGATTCGTATAGACATCCTCAACCACCAACAAATTAAAACTCATTTAAAATAAATTTGGGAGAATATCTCATATAAAAATTTTATTTAGCTCCTATAATTTTTTATTTGCTTTTGCAAAACCTTTGCCTGGATCAAACATCATTTAAAAGTTTCTAAATTGCATTATACAATTTTCTTCTTACAAATAAAGTTAAGTAAATAAATAGAAATTGTTAAAAATAAAGGTAAAGTTTGATCAATTTACTGGTTACACTTTTCTTGGATTTTTGTCCTCAAATATTTGTTAAGTCTGAGCATACCTTAAGTCATATCTGTGTATTTTGTTGGTTCCTTACGTTTGCGAATTGTTTTAATTTTATTTAAATTAACGTTTTATTACAAAAATCAATTTGATTTTTGTGTTTTATGTATTCGACTTAAAATCGGTTAACCGATTATTTTAAAAATGCTTAACCGAAAACAGAATTTTTTTTAAATAACAACTATTCGGAATTTTCGAAACCCGGTTTTTAAAAAAAGTCGAATAATCGGTCTCCCAAATCTATACTAAAGGGCTGCGCAAAATATTCTTAATGTTCTGTGTTCTACTTCACACAACTATCAATCATATTATTTCAGTGTAAACATACATAGCAAAACAAACATAACAACACATTACTCTCACCAAAACAAAACAAGCATAACTTGAAAAGTTTTTCTCTTCTGCTTTGTTAGTGCTTGTATTATCAAAACAAACAGAATATCAACACAAAAACAGACAATGAAATAAAGAAACGGTAAATTATAGTAAAAGCATCGAGTGCACGTAATTAGGAATTTAAAAAATTTAAAGTGATCTTAGCTTATAAGGAATGGATGCATTAAATGTAAGCAAAATTGATTTTTTTGAATTATTTCCTAAATGTATATTTTATTTTAGTCGACCTTTATTATTATATTAGGTATAACTAAATTATCAAGCTTGATGTCTTTTTTTATTTTAATATAAAACTTTAAACGTTTATTTAACCAATATTTCTAATTAAAAATTTTTTAATATGTCAGTTATTGTTAAATTTGTTAAAAATTGTTGAAAATTTATAAAATAAGGAAGAAAAAACCCTGAAGAAGGCACTCAAAGGAGTGCCGAAATATTGGTTAAATAAACGTTTAAAGTTGTATATAAAAATAAAAAAAAAGACTTTAAGCTTAATAATTTAGTTACCTATATTATTTCCTAAATTTTTAATAATATTTTAAAGGAACCTACAACGGAACCCATTGAAAACCACTCAAACGAAATTAAATCAAAAGTTTCTCTCTTTGCAATTTTCTCTTTGGTTTATGTTTACAATCAAAACATTCAAACATGCTTGGAATGTTCTATTTCTGTTTTAATGTTCTACTTCATCTTTGTTCTAATTCAGCTTTATTTTAGTTCAGCATTGTTCTTGTGCAGTTTTGTTCTATTCTTCTATATTTTGATCGTAAAGCAAAACAATTGTTTTTGGAAGTATGAGTTTTGTAATGAGAGAGTAATATACACATACTATCTACATTTAATGAAATTGCTTGTAAGCAATTTTTCTTGTGCTTGTGCAGCTCTTTATTATATACTAAAGGTACGGTCAGATATGGCAAACATTTGCCGAAAAACGTCAAATATTTGTTTGCCGTAATGTGACCATAAAATATTTATTTGCGACAAACAGGAAAACAGCTGATTTTGGGCTAATAAATTTGTTTGGTGTCAAACAAAAATGCTTTTAATGTGACCACTCAAAAACAAATATTTGCCTGTATTTTAAGAAAACAAATATTTGTTCTTACAATTATTTTGTAAGAGCAAACAGTAGCAAATAACTGCTGTTGGGAACAACTTAAAAAAAAAATACCACTAAAATCAAATAAAAAAACACAAAGTATTGTAATAATATTTTTGTAAAATTTAACATTTATCTAATTTATTTATTAAAAAAACACATGATTTTGGAATTACATTAAATTCGTTTTTGATTTTCAGTATTTTTTGTTGTTGTAGCCAAATCGTCGTGCGGTTACTGCCTTGGATCAAAGATAAAAAAGTTATCTAATCTATATATATAAAATTGTAACGTTACTGATTCACTCACTGATTCATCATCGCACAGCCTAAACGACTGAAGGTAAAAACTTGAAATTTGGACCAGGGCTAGCTCTCCCCAAATCGATCACAAAGACGTGATTTTTGAAATTCGAATGTTTAGGGGGTAAAAACGGGTAAATTTGGTAACCGTATATCTCTAAAACTAAAATTTCATACTTATCGTTGTTCTTTAGAAAAATAAGCGGACAGGTGTCTGGTACTTTTTGGAAATTCAGCCCTTTAACGGAGTAAACGGGTAAAACCTGTATTTTGGTACTTTTTTGTCACCCCACCTATCTTTTAAACCCATAATAAGAGAAATAAGGGTTATATCACATTTGAAACTTATCTAAAAAATCCAAATACAAATTTCGTACTTTTTCGAAATTCGGACGTTTAAGGGGTAAAAAGCGTAACTATTTTTGGTACTTTTTTACAAAACATTGTTTTTATTTATTGACATAGACGTATTAAATTATGGGCTCCCACTACAATATTTAAATTTTTTTATGCTTCAATGGGGAGAAAAAATTACAAAAAAGGGGAAATAGGGAGTAAACGGGTAAAATCTGTATTTTGGACTTTTTTGTCACCCCATCTATCTTTTAAACCTATAAACATAAAAATAAGGGTTATATCACATTTGAAACTTATCTAAAAAATCCAAATACGAATTTGGTACTTATTCGAAATTCGGACATTTAAGGGGTAAAAACCGTAACTATTTTTGGTACTTTTTTACAAAACATTTTTTTTTAGTCAAAAATTTAGTACTTATTGTTGTTCAATAAAAAAAAAATAAGCGGACAGGTGCTTGGTACTTTTTTGAAATTCGGCCTTTTTGGGGAGTAAACGGGTAAAACTTGTATTTTTAAACTTTTTTGCTATGCCATCTATCTTTTAAACCAATAAACATTAAAATAAAAACTATATCACATTCATAACGTATCTAAAAAATACAAATAAAAATTTGGAAATTCGAACGTTTAAGAGGTAAAAATCGTACCTATTACAAAGTAGCTGGTTAAAACCTAGAAACATAAACTTTGGCGTAATATGTCCACGAAAGAAAAGGAGATGCTAACGAAGTAGCGGGTTAAATGCTAGTTATTGTATAAAACCATTTTTTGATTATTACCATTTTAAGATTTCAAAAATGGATTACGAAATATAAAAAGAACACTGAAATCATATATGTATAATCGATTTTAAACTCAACCTTTCAAAAATGTTTAAGCAATTTTACACGATATTTATTTTGCGGTGGGTTTGTCAGATGTAAAGTCCATATGTAATTTCACATGTCTGTCAAAATTGACAATTACAGAAGGTTAATCATTTTTGCTTTAACACGTTCCTTTTTGGTTTCACCTGACATAACATAAAAACCAGGGCTGTGGAGTCGGAGTCGGAGTTGAAGAGTCGGAGTTGAGGTTTTTGTACCGGAGTCGCAGTAGCCAAAAAAACGCGCGACTCCGACTCCAAAATTGTTTCGGCATAAAAAATTTAAAAAAATTTCTAATATTTTCCATAATAAAAATTCTTCGAAATTGGCGATGCAATATTTTGCAGATCAATATGAATAAGTAGATTTTAATTTATTTTATGAGAAATAGTTGATTCAAGTACTTTACTATTTAAGTATATTTAGGTATATTTTTTATACGTGCGGGAAAAAGTCTAAATTACATTAGTTAAACTTATACTCAGTTATTGATCTAGTTGAAAAAGATGTATGATTTTTTAAATAATTTACTCATGCTAAAAAATGTTAATGACGGGAATTGCCAATAATTTTAATATCAGAATTTTTTAACCATCAACGCTGAAATATTTTCAACATTGTACAGAATAAGTGTTGCTATAGCGCATAAATACTAGTATGTATTAGAAAAATTGTGACGTAAAATTATTTCTCTTTTGTGTAGAAACTTCTTTATCGGCCTGCCTTTAATTCCTACCATAACACTCATGTTTTTCTTATGCACATTTCGCGGGGATTCCCATAATTCGTTTAATAAAGATGTTTCTACACAAAAGAGAAATAATTTTACGTCTCATTCATTTCGCATCACGGTTAGAGTAGGAGTCGGAGTCGGAGTCGTGAGTCGGAGTCGGAGTCGCACTCAAAAAATTTCAGCGTTTGGAGTCGGAGTCGGAGTTAGTACTTTTTTCGGACGACTCCACAGCCCTGATAAAAACATTCATATTAGCAAACTATTTACTGATTTATATTTATATTCACTTTTTATTGTATTTTAGTTAATTAAAAATTTTGTTTTTTTTTAAGAATATGTGTAACTAAATAGATTTTAATATATATTTGCCTCCACAAACAGACGACTTGCAAAACAGCTGATGTCAGATGGTTTGCCAGATCAAAATAGAACACGCTCTAATTGAAAGAAATTCCTCTATATTTTCCATCACAATTTGTATAATAGTGTTTCGGCAAATAAATTTATATATTTTGACAGTTTGGTCAAATATTTTGCTTCGGCAAATATTTTTTTAAGTGTGACCATATGGAAAACATGTTTGCTAATATGTGTATTTGCCGCTATTTGACATCTGTTCGAGCAAACAAATATGAGCAAATAAATGTGCGCAGTGTGACCACAAAATGAAACCTACATTGTTTTGAAAAAAAATTTGCCAAATATATTTGGGGCTAATATTTGCCATATGTGACCGTACCTTAAGTATAACATGTAACTAACGGTGAATTATAAAGAAAAAAAATTATACGAAAGAAACTTTTGAAAAAAAAGTTTTTTATGCGTAAAATTTTGTATCACAATCTTCTCGTTGAAGGTCTATCCGATTTCAAAAGGAATAAACTAATTTTTCCAGTAGAAAAGCTTATAAAACTTGCCCTGAATTTTGACAAAGTTTTCGCATTCTTTAACAAAAAAAAAATAACCTTAAAACAGAAATGTTTAATAAGCAAAATAAGAAACAAAATCGCAATATAATCAATTCAAAACAAAAATAATTATAAAAACTTGATAAATTAAGATTAACACACAAAACTTAGCCAAAGAAACAGACCGCTAAACCAGCAGCAGCAATAGTCAGGCAATAAGAAAATTATTTCCAACACAAATGCACAAACAATTTATTACGTTCGTTCTTTTTTTTTAGCCGTTAGGATATGTTACGTAAACCAGAAAACAAAACATACTTTTAATTAATTTTTATACCCTGGTAACACTTGTTTCTCGAAGGAACAATATCAAGAACGGCAAAAACTAAAAAGAAAATGGGAAGAGAAAAAAAATATCCTTTAAGTCATAAATCAAATTGCAAAAAATATTTAAGACTTCATTTACAACTGATTGTAATATTATTTTGAGCACGTTTATAATAATTTTGTTTAATAAAATCAATAATTGGTATTCTAGATATGGCCAATACATTTTATGACCAATAAAATATTTTAAATTTGTTATATTTTTTTTTGTTTTTGTTTAAAAAAATTAACCACAATGCAAAATGTATAAGCCACAGTGAATGTTATATATTTTAAATATAAAGTAAAGTGTTTGCGATGAAAATTAAATAGATTATCATTTCTGATTTTTCCAGGAGCCTAGAGGTGGTGTGTTGTACCTTTTTTATACCCTTCACTACAGATGGAAAGTTGTATATATACGTTTGTCATTCCTTTTGTGATTTCTACAATATTGGTTGATCTAAAACCATAGAATTTATATACGTTCTGGGTTCTTATGCGTGCGAAGTTGATTTAACGATGTCCGTGTGTTGAAATGTGTCTTGCGAGCACCCTAGTTATGAAGGGCAAAAGGTGGTTATATATGTATTTATATGCCATATAGGTCGGAAAATATTTATTTTGGAGTTTTGCCAGATCAGTCCACAAATGATTGAGAAATTAGCAAAAAAAAAAAACACGACTGCCTTTAGTTATTCCCTTCCCATAAACCTTTACTTGTTGAAGTCTTCTGATAATCTATGGACTTTATTATTTCACTTTTACCTAAAATAAATTACCACACAGAAAATATGATGTAGCTAAATTCAACAGAAAATTAATTTTAAACAAATAAAAATTTATTAAAAAAACGGATCATTCACATTTCATTTGAATTTTATATTAATTATTAAATTTTTATTTAGTATTTTATTCCGTAAAATTTCATAGTTGTTACCTTTAAAAAATATATTTCAACCGACAAAAAATCAAACTAAATAACAATATAAGTTCGAAAAACATTATTTTTTTGTAGTTGGTTTTTTTGAATAACAAACATAAATGTTAAAAAATAAAGTTATTTGTAATATTTTAACAGTACGAAAAACGAATTTAGTAGTTACTATAATAATTTTAAGAGGGTAGTATTGAACAAAATCGGTTTAAATTAGTTTTTTTTTTTCTTCTCAAAATCATGGTTTTGGCAAAGTAGCGGCACACCATATGCACTAGGATGACCAGTACCCATGTTCTGTAACTTTGGTGAGAAATTCTCGCATCAAAAAGATGTGAAACAAAATATTCCATCGTTTCTCGAAAAGTGAGAAAAAAAAAAGTGTGTCTGTAACTCATGTCGAAAACTATCAAAATAGATTACGTCGTTACGTTATAAATATCATAATATTCCACTCGAAGCCTATATGAAATTGCAGATGTTGAGAACGTCAGTCAAACATATCGTTGACGACGACCAAATTTGACTAAAATTGAAAAATTTTCAACGACGGCGACGAAAATACAACCGTCTGCTATTGCAATAAATTGAAAGTGCGGCTTTAATGTTTGTTGATTACAATATTGCCTTGGAAACATTTGTATATTTTTCAAAAATGTTAAAAGCAAAATAATTAAACAATGAAAAAATCTGCAAAGAACAAAATACTTATCTCTTACGATATAATATTCATTGAATTTAGCATTTTAATTTATTTTTTAGTGTTGAAATTTTTTTCACCCCGTTTTTATGCGTGAGTTAATTTGACAGTTCAAAGCCGGAACTTTCTCACAAAAATTTTATAGATACACTTTTTCAGTATATTGGCGACAAATTTCCTTCCGTGACAGTGATTATTCACAAAAAAGGTTACAGACGCAGTTAAGTGAGAAAAACAGCTGCTTGTTTAAATTTTTGGCATTTTTGTTTCATTTCTCACATTTCCATCAAAAGTTTCTCGCAGCGGGATTTACAGAACATGGGCACGGATTTGGCGCAGATATGTCTTAAACAGAATGAATGTTAAATATTAAAAATTACCCAAACCGACTCATTATTGCACCTTTGTTCCATACAAGCTTTTGGTACGACAGGGTCCATACAAAACAAGCCAGGCGGGTTAAATTGAGCTCCAATACTCTTATATATGCGATTTGTCTGGTTATAAAACTCAGCTAAATCGACCTATAATTTCACCAAGTAAAGAAATTACACTATGCTCTCGGTATAATGATTTTCCCACGATAGCACCAGTACCATACAACATAGAAAACAATTATCTTTTCAGTACGTCAATGAAGGGCATATAAAATTCGGTACTGCCGAATTTTTACTTTAAGTTGTTGCGTAATAGATTGAATTATAAATCAAAGCAAAGGTTAGTTAAGTATCCATGGAAATTCAATTTACGATAAGGATGAATCCAATATTCGATGATTCTTATAAAGATTGTTTTATGTACACATATAATCCTTTGAAATTTGAATAAATTTCTTTAAATTAATAAATTATATTCAAATTTAATTTACCGAGCAATAGTAAAGTAGACGTTCAGCCCGTTTAAATAAAACAGACTAGAGTCTCTATCGCTATTCGAACACGCAATCCTCATATAATTCCGTTTCCGAACGGAATCGTACTCTGTGACATGGCTGATTGTAACGTTTTTACCTTTTTAACCTTCTATTCCCGCGCGCTGGTCTGTGAGACAGAGGAAACAATTTTTATACATATTTATTTTTGTTTAAAACTACCTAGAAAGCTGACTTTTCTGTTAGATGCCGGATTTATTACAAGTTTTATTTAAGTGCATACCACGTTTTTGTACGAGGTGTATTCAGTAACATTCAGTCTTTGAGACCGGCGCGGGTCGGTTGCTGCATGTCCTGATTTTTATTTTAAGGCTGAAAGCTAAATCCACATGTGACTTACTTATTTTACATGAAGTCTTTTTAGGATTACAAAAGTTAATATTTGTTTTTTTTTTTTTTGAGGAAAAAGTTAAGTTTAGTTTTTGTTGTATCTAAGAAAAAAAAATCGATTTTAATGGCTGTTTTGTAACAGATTGAAAAATCAATAAAATTAATGGAAATTTGTTTAAAGCCTAGTTCAGTTGTTTTATCATATCTTCAAGTTAAAAAAAATGTATTTATCTGTTTAAGTTTTGTTTAAAAAAACTATGAAATATTAGTCCAAGATTTCGTTCTGTGAGATATATGTGTTACTAATGCGCGCGGGTATATGTGTTACCAAAATTGGCACGGGTATAGGAAGGTCAAAAATGTTTTAATTTATATCCTTTAAATAAGCCGTGAATTATTATTATTTCAAATTGTAAATATACATACCTGATTCACTTAAACAATTTTCATTGTATCATTGAACAACGTAGTTGACAAACACTTTTTATTAAAGAATACGATCTTTATTATTCAACGATTGAACTACGCTGACTCTACAACGCCATCCGTGAAGCGTATAAAAGCCAGACAGCTTTCACCATATGCCTTTGGATTTAACTTCAATATATTTTTATTCTGATAGCGGTCCATATAAGTTTTAGCAAATGGAAAACGACGGACTCGAATTGACGCCAAAGCTCCTCAAACCAAAAGAATGCCACCGGCACCGTGATTCGCAGTACTTATAAGATTCTTCAAATCAAGTGGATTGTTTGGCTTTTCTCCCTCAAATTTTTGATCGAATATTAATTCCGAAAATTACATACGCGCACCGAAAATGTTGTAGCTACTTGCACCGGTAAATATAAGATTTCTCCAAATATTTATATCATTGCCCAAAAAAGTTTCAGAGTAAGCAAAGTGGACAGTTCTTTGCCGAAACAAATGCTTTTTTCGTACCTTTACCTTTACATTGAAAATTTTTCGAGGGGTCTTCCTAATTTTGGAGTATTTACCTGCTCATTGATTTTGTTCCCTTTGTTTAGACTACTGCTCAGATCCCATCTTGAAAGTGTTCTAGGTCTACCAGATAGTGGTAAAATTGTTTAACAGCACTAAATAGCTGCTTACTAGAAACATTCGCCGGGGGTGTTGATAGGTGCTTTTGGCTACTGCCATATTTTGTATAAATGGACTTAAATTGAACTGTTAATGGTTTGTAATCCAAATTTCGATATTTTAAATTAGGCTTAAGTTCATTGAATTTAATTTTCATTAAATTATTTTTATGAAGGCAGGAATTTTACAGAATGAAATTAATTAAAATTTATTGATAATTTTTCATTCTTGACTGCGCTGAGAATGAAAAATTATCAGGCTTTCACGGACAGGTTTCCCTGACTAGTTTCGATTGTAACCTCCCAATCTCTTCGGAGGGGTTTGCCGTTTTACTCTCACCGCCATTGACGACGGATGACGTCATTAGTCAAACATCAATCTTTAAATCAAATGGTATTTTACCTTGATAGATCGAAATTTGCTTTGAATGAATGATTATCTATTTAAAGTTGAAATATTGAAAATAATTTCACTGTGATAGTTGAAAAACAGGCAAGCTGGGCACATGGCGTTTTAACCTTATTCGGCTACTCTGAATCCAGCGGTGCTAACCGTTCTTTCGGGTTAGCTCTTGTTTTCAAGATATGCCGTTATTTTGAAAATGGAAGAGGTGACACAACATACAATCGCGTAACTCAATAACGGGTTTGTTTATTAAATAAACTAAAAAAAAACCGAAATTTCGCAATAAAATTTCCTTTAACCCTAGAATATCATAATTATTTTTATGACGTAAACATCACACTTCGTGGAATCGACGAGGGTGATACTCACAAGAACAAAAAGGATAAAACTTCCATCAATATATATTTGAAATTTGACTTGTTGAATAACTTGTTATTGATATTAATGAAATAAAATAAATACATACTCTAATATTTTTTATTATATAATTAACAGACGGTTTCAGAGTACTACTTTTTTTAGCATAACAAAACAACATTATGAAAATAGTTAACTTAAAAATATATAATCAATTACATTTGTTAACATCGTAGAATTCATTTATTAATTAAAAAAAGGATATGGTTTTCAGAAGGTTTAGTTTTAAATTTGTGCAAACGGCACAAAATTCTATTTTGCGCTTCGCACATAGCCTTTTTCCATTTAAAGAACACTAATTTTGTCCTTCGTCGTTTAAATAGAGGACAAAATACTCATATCAGTAATTTCTTTATCAGTTAAAACTGCTCTATTTGCTATTATATAAAAAACACAAAGCATAAAATACTAACGGAAAAAATATAGACAGCGAATTTTTAGTAAAAGTTACATAAACATCATACTTCGTCCTTTCGACGACACATATGCAAAGAAAACCCTATTTAGCCAATGCGTAGACAGGTATACTGGCGCACACATCAAGAGTATATAAACGGCAGCCGTCATATGAAAAATCAGCATAAAAAGAACACTAATACAGGAAATGAAATAAGAAATAAAAACATGCGTCGTCGATTCGACGAAGTATGACGTTCTAGGGTTTAGCAAGGTTAAATTTTTTTCCAATATACGCAGTAATTTTATAAATATAATTTTTCTTGCAAAAAATTTATAAAAAATTGGAAAATGCAGCTATACTCCTAATTTCTTCTAGACATATGGAAAATGAAGTTGCAAACAAAACCAGCCATAAATAATTAAAATCTGTTTACAACTTTTGATTTTATTTACGAAAGAATATTAGTTGAATATTTAAACAAGTAAATGAATAGCTTTCGCAGGAAGCTTTTTAATAAGTAGATTTGCAAGAGTGTCAACACCGGCTGATTAAGATGCCTTTTTAAGGTTAACTTTGTAGGTTATTTCTTCAAATGATGTAAGTATTATAGATGCAGTGCTTGGGCTATTTTTCTTAAAATTATTTTCAGTTTTTTTTTTTTTTTTTTTTATGTTTCCCTATGCTAATCCCGCGAAGCTCTACGCTTGTCTGCAGAGTCTCTGGCGGGAATCGAACCTCCAACTCCGACACTGATAGACTAGGTCACTACCGGGTACTCCGGTAGGCTAGCTGCTATTAACGAGTCCATGGAGTGCTAATAGTCAGAAGTTATAATGTTGACAAACTTATTTGCCAGCTGTTCAGGTTTATTGAAATCTGAGGTTATTTTTAAATTACCAGAATCGAGATAAGGAATTTGGTTTTTACCTTTACCGAGTAAGCTTCGGCTGACCTTCCAAAATGATTTGTCGCCTGGTTTCATATTATTTAAAAATTGTGACCATTTTCTTTACGTTCATTGTTAATCGATTTATCAATGATTTTGGATAAGAGTTTCACATTCTAATCGTGAATATAGCATTTTCTTTATTCCGAGATCTTTGTCTTTTTCTTTTAAAGGCTTTTCGCTATTTAATTATTTTATAATATTTTCTGGTAAAGTATAATTGTTTGATTGTGTTACTTTTGGTGTTGATATTACGGGTTATTAAAAACTCCTGACGTCAAAGAACCTTTGCAACTTATCATTTAAGTAGCCTTTGAGCACCCAACTTTGTCTTTTTAATCCCCTTTCGAAATATCTCCATGTATAACATTTGTAGAAAAATATATTTAATATTTAGAATAGGCTTACTTTATAAACGCAGTGATGCAAAGCATTACTAAAAACAAATGCGTTTGGTAAAGCATCACCATTATAAAAACAATGCACCAATTTTGCAAACGTTGTGTAGTGAATACAGTTACCAAGCAATAATAAGCTCTAGGCATAGTCTACAGGAGAGTTGTGGAATTTATGAAGTTATTCCTTTCCGTATTGCATTGCAGCACTGCGCTTGTGAAGTCAGCCATACTCCCACATAAATTTATATTAACCCTCTTACCTGAACACTTTTTTGTAGTACATATCTTGAATTTTTAATATTTGGGTGCCCCGCTTTTATAAGCGATTGGTATTTACATCGTTCATTATGTTTTTTTGATTTTTAAGTCATTTTGTTGTGACATTCTTCATAAAGAGTTTTAGTTTGCCCCATATAACAATTAAAAAATACTTAATTAGGGTATATTTACAACAAATGTAAGGAAAACGTATATGAATTGCACATTAATTAAATAACCGGTTTATTATATCAAAATAACCGGTTTATTCGCAAAATTTACATTTAAAAATAACCGGCTTAAGCAAAATTAAAAAAAAGGTCGAATAATAACCGTTCGATCTTACTCATCATGTTTTTTTTATTAAGATAAATTTTTTTGAACGTTCTTTTTGATTTATTTGTACAATTTTTCATATCTTTGGGTGTTTCCTCAACAATGAAGCAAGACATTCTTTTAATTCCAATTTAGATAAAAAAATGTGCCAGGCGGCAAACCAGTCACCATTCACGAGCTGTATACAATTTTTGTACAAAGTTCGGTAGTAGCTAGTGTTCGGCAAAATTTTTACAGAACGCTGTAGATAGCGTTTTGGCCAACTCATACAGCGAACCTAAACGCTCGGTCTCTAGTTAAGTTTTAGATTTTTTGCAAAAAATTGATTCAATGAGACTCCCTCTTACAACTACAATTCGCGTTGGAAAAAACCAGCCAATTGTGGGGAAAATGCGCATAGATACTAGCTTTCCCACAACAATACATTTAGTGTTTTTATCAAATATAAAAATTGGGAGTTCAGCACGTCATTAATAAATGAATTAATTTATAATACATTTTATATTCCCGAAACTAACTTTTGATAATAAATTAGCTTGAGCCCGGCAAATAAAAAAAAAACTGAAATGGCAAGTTGCTTTATTAAGCAATTTGTTTTTTTTTAATATTGTTTTTTTTTTTTCTTTTAACCCTCTTACAACTACAACTCGTGTTGGAAAAAAACCAGCCAACTATAGGGGAATGTAAGAAAGATAAACTCACTGTTTATTGTTGTGGCTTTGTTGAAGCTTTGATATTTTTACAATTAAGTCCTGATTGTTTTAAATTCATATTCACTTTATGGTCTTGTTTGTATAATATTTTTAGCTTTTCTAAAGTTTTTGGAAAAAGTTTCCTGACGAGCTGGCCTTAGCAACCAGCGAAATGCGCATAGAAACTGGCTTTCCCTCAACAATAAATTTCAGTGTTTTTATCAAAAATAAAAATTGGGAATTAAGCACATCATTAATAAATGAATTAATTTATAATAAATTTTGTATTCCTGAAAATTAATTTTGAGACCATTTTAAATTTTATGTTAGCACAGACATCAGTTTTTTTTATCAATTAAAAAATGGTTTAAAAAGCATTTAAATTTAATTAATGTGATAATTGAATCAATTATATTTTTAGTTGAAGGAAAATTAAAAATATAATTTTGATTTAATTAATAAATATTTAAGTTGTTTTGAAATATATCTTTAATTAAATAACCAAAAATCTTAGTTGAATTTATTTTGTTTAAAATAAAATAATTTAAACTTGTAAAATTGTTGTTGGTAATTGTCAATTTTTAATTAAATAAATAAACACATTGTTAGAAATGGCAAAGTTTTTTGATAATTAAATTAAAATTAAAAATATCATTTATTGAAAAAAAATATTCATAATTTTACAATTTTTAGTCATCAATATAATCATTTACCTGCAGACAAACCACAAGGCTTCGCGGGTTTTTAGTTAAATAAATTAAGGATGAATGTTATAAATTAAAGAATGAATAAATAAATAAAAAAAAAAAAAAAAATTTGGTAATAGTTGAAAAATCAACAACTTGTTTGCTTGATATTAAGAATTTGGTATAATTTGGGTGATTAGAGACAATTTTTAATTTTTTCTGTAAGTTTTATTGTTTATTTTCTATTTTTTGTGAAATAAATTTTGGTTTAGTAAAGACAAGCAACAATTTTAAGAATCTGGCACATAAAGCTTTAACACAATTTTACATATTTACTCTGTGCACAAACCTTTAAAACTGAAGCTTAATTGGGGCAAAAGCTTTTGCTGTGCTAAAAGTATTTTTAACAGTAGCAAAGGAAATAACAGAATGATTTTACGGTATTTTTAAATAGAACAACAACAAATGTTACTAATTCTGCATATAATTATAGCTTTTATGTAATAACAGGCAAACAATGAAAAGAAATAACGTTATTTAGAATTTAATTAATTTTCAATACATTTTTCAAAAATCACATTTAAAAAATTTCTTAACAGGCCTCTCCTAAAAATTACTTTAATTAAAATAACGTGATTGCAAAGCACATGCGCCTTTTAATTTCACACGTGTGATATTTTGGTTTTCTGTTTTTGTGTGTTTCGGTGTGATTTTCAATTTCCGAAAGCACACCGAGAAACCTAAAAATGGAATGATTTTCAATACCCCACAAAATCACACGAGTGATTTTAAAAGCACGTGATTTGAATCGCGTGATTTACAGATCAGGCCCGTAAATAATAAAATATTTTTTAAAAAGATGGAAAAATTTTCTGAAAATGTTGCGATTAAAAGAATTTAATATAACTTGGCCTGCTACTTACTGGCCTAGCTACATAAAATTTGATGGCATGTTATCATATCAAATTAATTTCTACCATGTCAAATGTTAATATGTACTGTATTAATGACAATTTAATCTCACGAGTCTAGAGCCGCTTGAGGAAAAAATATAAAGCTTTGTTGGGACTTAACCTCAGGATATTAAGTAAACTGGGTACTTTAGCTTTTCATCTCGGATGGAGTGCCGACTGCTAGCGGATGTACCGATTTGCTTTTGCTATTTAATAGAAGCTACTTTGCACAGTAGCTAATATAGCTCCTAAGCAAGGGTCAAGTGCACAGACAAGCTTTTATACTATACACATATATAGTATATACTCGCAATAATTATTGCTTATGGGCACAACGACTCTCTATTCCAAGCAATTGGACGATTCACTCACGCGGCATAAAACATCACTATCACACAAAAACTATGCAAAAAGCATATGGCTCAGATACTCTGCATAAAATTTATAATTTTTAAAAATAAAAAATGCACTTTGAATTTCAAGAAGAATTCTTGACAAAAAGTACGAAAAACAAGAAGTAAGGAAGAACATGTAGATCAATTGAAATAGATAATCATTCATTCAAAAGCAAATTTCGATCTAACAAGGTATAATACCATTTTGTTTAAAGATTGAAATTTAACTAATGACGTCATCCGTCAACAATGGCGGTGAGAGCTAAACGGCAAACCACATTGAAGAGATTATGTGGTAACAATCGAAACTAGTCTGGGCAACCTGTCCGTGAAAACCTGGGTTCAATTCCCAGTTCAGTCAAGAATGAAAAATTATCAATAAATTTTAATTCATTTCATGTTGTAAAATTCCTGTCTTCATAAAAATAATTTAATGAAAATTAAATTCAATGAACTTAAGCCTGATTAAAATATCAAAATTTGGATTTAAAACCATTAACAGTTCAATAAAATAATAACAATACTAATTATTTTATAAAAATATTTATTAACATTTGCAAATCGGAAACACTTGCTAAAAATATTTTATCGGACAGCATTTTTATATCAGTCTATCGCGCTTTATGGGCAGACAAGATTTTTTAGAAACATCTTACGACTTAAAAGGACTGTGAATCACTGTCTTTAAAAACATTTACCGTTGTATACTTTCCAACTTGTACCAGCATAGTTTTCCATTAAACAAATGAGAAATGGGTTTGCTTCGCTCATATATATTTACTAATTCCGCATTAATACATCACAATATTGTGTTTAATAACTTTTAACTTAAGTGGCATAGTGCGGTGATTTAGCAGAAGCTGTAATTTTTAGACGGAGTAGAGAGACAACCCAGGTCAGAAAACTAATTTAAAATTATGAATGGAAGACATTACTCTGTAAAAATTGTAGCCAAACACAAGAAGAATTTCACTGCCACTGGAAGACCTGGATTCATTCAATATCGAGATAATTGGGTGTCACACGATTTAAAGCCAAGAGATACTACAATATGGTTTTGCATATCCGTAATGCTGCTTTAGTGTTATAAATAAAAGAAATGTTTGCGTTGAGCATTATTATTAATAAAAATGGATTGCGACAATCTGCAGCTCAAGTAATATTTTATAAAGCGCAATTACCTGGCAAAATGATCGGCGAAGCTAAATACTCATGACACCAAAGCTGTATTAGGTTGGACCAAAAGAGTTTTATTTATTTGGAGCTGCTAAAATTCGGCCAATTAACTAAAGGGGACTTTTACTAAAAACAATTGATTCGTTAAAGGTATAATTTGGCCCGAAAACACACGTAATAGCGGCCAGACATGAAGCCGTAATATTAAACCATGACAACACTCCGCCACATGCTGCAAGACCAGTTAAAAACTTCTAGAGAAAATAGTGATTGTGAAGTTTAGACTCATCGGTCCCTCGGAAAACACAGGCATTGAACAATTTTTGTAGTATTAGTTTATACGTATATGAATAAATAAATATATAAATATATGTATATTTCCTTTTACCTAGTTGGCCACGTCTTTAATACATCCCTGGAGATGGATGCACCACAATGTTAATTCCCGCACAACATGTGAGTGACAGCCAAAACAAATCGTCAACGACATTTACGAACAAGTCTCATAAGAATCGTGCACGACACAAAGAAAGACATTGTCGCTCTTCATGTCGTATATAGTTTTTGATAGAGGACTCTTTACAAGACAATGACGGCCATGTTTTCGTGGATAGGCTTGTATAAAAGAAAACTTGGAAGACAACGACGCACAGTGGCGCCATTTGAGTTTTTTCGTTGCAAAAATCATATCTTTTGAACAGAATAAGATAATTGAACAGTTTAAACAGCATATGATAGATAACTGTTCAGCCTATGAAATGAGCGTTTGGAAAGGGTGCTACGCTTTGTAGGGGTCTACTTATGGGTTATCAAAGTTAAAATTAGTAGAAAAATCAATTTTATGGTAACTAAAAAAAATTATTTTTACATTTTTAGATTGTTTTTATTTTTTTTCTTAAGGGTTTTATGTTTTAAATTATTACCCAACAAATTAAAAAAAAAATTATTTTTTTTTTAAATTTATTTTTTAAATTTTCTGTAAAATATTCATCACAATTCGTAAGAGAAGGTATATCTAAAAGACTAACAATTTCTAAACTATAATTATTTTGTAACTCTATTCGTGAATTCACATGCCGCAGGGAAGAAATAAGTGGATCGGAAGATGCTGCCAACATGTTGAAGAGGTCCTTATTTTGCCTTACCCTTGATGCTTTGAATGTGTTGTGCAATATATATATTTTATAAAATTTGTTAAGAGACTCCTGTGCTTCTTCAGAAAGCTCTCCAATTGGCAAAGACTGGTACTCAATTATATCTTTGCCATGCGCCAATATTTTATGGACGGTCGGGGTCAACTTCTTCTGTGGATTCATTTCTGCTAAAAGAGATGCAGTTTTCGACGCATATTCTCCATATTTTGTAGAATTGACATTTTCTTTGCAGTTTAAAACATCCAAGATCGTTCCCAATCTTTTCACGATTTGATTGTCAATTCCAATGATTCTAGTTACTGCCTCATCATTTTCAAAAAATCTCCTAGAAGTGTTTCCATCGTTTGAGTTACCGTATCCGTGCTTGGGACAGTCTACTTTTAGTCCAACTTGTTTAAAAAAAGCCTCCTGTATTTGCTTCTTTCTGATCTTCTCCTTATCCTTTATTGATGTATTTTCATCGAAGTTTTCCTCCTCTTGTGGTAGGGTATATGCCAGTTTTAGCAAGAATTCCATACACCTTATCCTTGCGTGCATTGGTGACATTCCATATTCGTAATTCTCCTCATTTGTAGAATCGTTTAAATTACCAAAGTTCTTCTGACAAATAATAGTAAAAAATCGATAAAAAAAAATATAAAAATAAAACGAAAAAAGGGGTTTAAATAGGTTTTTGCTAAATTTTTACCTCCAAAATAATTCTGTCTATATATATGTATATGATAACTAATTGAAATATGTTATAATTAAGCAGAAAAAGATACTTATCTTAAATTCTTTACAACTAATTATATAAAATTGAGATGTAACATATTATATATGAAATAAATTGAATTGAATTGAAAAAAGTTCTTCTGACTCTTTTTGCAAATCGGGCATGACATTGTTGAGGTTGTTCCTGTCAGTTCGTTTACGACTTTTTCGTCAACCATGGTCAGGTGGAACTCGTAATTGCATTCAATATATTTTCCTTCTCCAATTTGCAGCTTTGTAGGCTTAATCTTGCTTATTTGTTCTTCAATGTCCTTCACCGTAGTCCTTATGAGTTCTGTCGATTCCCTTGCAAACTGAAACATTATTGGTCGGCAATAATGCACTGATGACGGTCGTGGATTTTTCCAGTGTAGGGAATCATCCGATTTTAGCCGCAAAGGAACAACAGATGCCATAAACATATTTCCATCCGATATTGTAGCGTCATCGGAAGATATCCTTTGCTTATAAACGCTTTGTCCGGATGATCCATCGCAGCCCCATTTGCTGATCAATGTCAACTTCTCAGGAAGAATTTTCACTTCCGTGAAAAACTTTGGTGTGGTTGACTTTCTAAACAGTTCAAATAATTTTAAATTGTTCAACGCCATGTTTTCAGTACTTAAATTGTTTAATGGTTTCAGTAATTGTTGCGCCAACTTTCAGGCGTAGACTAATCCAGGCATTATGCTTATTTTGCAATATAAAGGCTTATGCTACCATGCCTAAAAATTTATCTGTTCCCTGCATACATATGGATTTAGGCTGAATAATGCAATTTTGATATTATGCACGTGTCCAAATAAGATTTGTGCCTACCTGTAGGGACCATAAGTCAATATTGTTCCTGACCATTTATACGCCAAAGTATTGTTTATGTGAGGTACATACCTGCTAATTTCAATGAGTAGTTTTTTTCAAACTATTAGATCAAACTACTGTCAGTCAAAACATACAAGGGATGGACGCCATACAATTTCTGCAACCATGTCTTTTTAAACTTTTTTACCTCTAGAAGCCAAACGGGCACGTACGGGCAGATAAAAATTTTGAATTATGTAAAGAACTAATCAAAGAACAGGTTTTTCAAATATGGCAAATATAGAAAAATATAGTTTTTTTTTTATTTTCCGTCAAAGTTGAAAAATAGTGAAAAAACGGATAGTTTTTAAATAGTGATTTACCAGGAGAAACACAGAGCAAACAGTTAATTTTTTTTTTATCATTATACATTTAATAAATACATTAATCAATACAAACAAAAAATAAGGCGATTCGTTACCTATTTTTCGTGATATTACACCTGAAATCGCAACAAATTGACTAAAAATTGTGTGTTTTTTTGAAAACCGAAAGTCGGTCAACTTTGAACGGTTATATCTTCTAAACTAAAAATGTGATATTATTAAGAGTGGCATATTTGAAATCGTTGAAAAGTTTCCTATAACATGGGTTTATTCAAAACTTCGTCGGCACTCATGAAAATTTTGATTTTTGCAACCTCGCTTGCTCTACGGGCGCCACTGTGCGACGGTCATGTGGTCTTTTATAAACTTCTTCAGAAGACAGTGCACTAGACAATGTCGACCATTTTGTCGTCCACGACGTTTTCCTCAAAATTGTCTTCCAGTAATCCGAAGTGATAGAGGACATGTCGTAAATAAAAAGTTGACGACAATGTCGTCGACGGCAGTTTTGCCAACGGGGTATATAAATTAAATGATATTGTATATATAGTATTAGTTTGAATCGAAATTAATTTAAGAAGTGTTGCCAAAAGTCTTTTATGAATATAAAATTGTAAATATGTTTTTATAGTTGACCTTTTTCTGATATATCAATTATTAGTTGTTATGGTTTACTAAATAACGTTAATAAATACATAATATAAAATATGGCGATTTTTGTTTTAATATTTTTTTTTTTTTTTTGTTAATAAATAATACATAAAATAATTATTAGTGTCCGACCAAAGTAGGGTGCCAGAAACAAAAATTCAAATAACTTGACAATATAAAAAATTCTCCTGGATTTTAAAAAATTTTGTAAAAGTAAAAAGTTTAGAAAAGTAAAATTTAATTTAATTTTGTTTTTTACAATAACATAAAAAACAGTCTTACGTATTATAACATATCGTCACCTAAAATCCAAAAGTGCATAAGTGAAAACACAAGATCAATTTATGTACAATATATATATGGATTTTGAACGTTATTTATTCGCATTTTTTATATTAATTGGAATATCATTGGGAAAAAATTAATTTTTTTTTTTTTTGAGTATGTAGCGAATAAAAAAATTGTTTTTTTATATTAAAGAAATTCCTTTTTTGACTGAACAAATTGTATTTGCGCTGGTAACTCGACAAGACCCAAAAAATGGACAATCCAGGCCGTTCCAGGCTGTCTGTCAAACCTAGACCACACGCACTTTTTCAGACAGAACCTAACCCGAATCCGAACTTAGTTAAATTTTGCAACCTTCGGACGAACCCAAATGAACTTTTTGTAATTAAATCTGAACAATTGTACTTTTTTAAATTTATTTATTTAAAACAAAATAAAATTTCAGTAATTTATATGCAAAATGAAAAGATAAATTGCACTTTTATGTAGTAAAACTATTTTGTAGTTAAGAAGTTAGAAAATAAAAAATACAAAAGTGTAATACACATGCAGAAAAAAACCATGGTACTATACTGCCGTGCTCGGGAAATGCCTTTTTTTATTTTGATGCCAATAAATTCCCTTAATTATTTTCTACTAAATTATTATAAGATACATCGTAAGAAATGTAAAGGTACGTTCAGACTAATGAAATATTTATCGAAAATATTTGTTCTGATATTTGCTTCAAACTGTGTGAAACAAAAAAATATTTTGTTTGATGTTCAAACTAAGCTCAAATATTTGACAATTTTTGTTTGATGAAACAGTTGGCAAACAGTGTTAAATAAAATAAATTAATTCATGTTTGCCATGCGTTCAGACTAAAAGAATTATTTGCATCAAATAATTATTTAATGAAAAATTAAAAATTTGCTAATAGCGGTATGATAGCAAAGTTTAGTATTCATAATTATTAAAAATAGTTAAAGCTGCAAAGAATCACAGAAAGAAATCGCTTCTTTTGCGAACATGGATAAAATTCGCAAAAAATGGCAAACTTGGAAACAAACCCTAAAATATATTTGAAATTGCTAAATTAATTAAAAAACAAAATTTAGGGGAAAAACAAAAAAAAAATGTTGCAAAAATAGCGAAAATTCGCGAACCATTTTAATATTTCAAACAAGCCATAAAATTTAGTAAAAGTGCCTAAAACTATAAGGAATGGCAAAAATTCTATAAAAATTGCTAAATTAGCGGTAATTCGCAAAAATTTGCTAATAGCGGCGCGATAGCAAAGTCTTATAATTATAAAAAATCTTTAAAATTGTAAAGAATCCGAAAACTTACAGAAAAAATTGCTTCTATCCGGAACATGGCTAAAATTATTTGTCGTTGTTTGCTCTTACAATTTTTTTGTAATATCAAATAAATGTTTGCTCAAAAATGACTAAAATATTTGATTTTTTGTGTTCACACTATGTTCACATTGGACAAATATTTGTTTGCCGGCAAATACTTTTATTTGCTCAAAATCAGCTGTTATTTTATTTGATACTCAAAAATATTTTGTGTTCAGACTACGTTAATGAAATATTTGATGTTTGCTTTCAAATATTTCATCAGTCTGAACGTACCTTAAGTTTTTAAAATATTTTAAATTAATTTATTGTCAAAGTTGTTTTTGGGAATGCTATTATTTATTAAAAGATTTTGTTTGTTGTGCTTAATTCCCTTTTTTAATAATTAATAAAAAAAATACTGAAATTTATTGTTGGAGGATAAGCTGTTCCTATGCGCATTTCACTGGTTGCTTAGGCCAGATCATCAGTAAACGTTCTCCTAAATAATTTTAGAAAAGCCAAAGCTATCAGCAAACAAGCCAAAGCTATCTGCAAAAAAGTAACAAGTTTTTATTAAAAAGGGTATTATTAAAAAAGGGAATTAAGCACAACAAACAAAATCTTTTAATTTTAAATTAATAATAAAACACCAAAATACAAAATTTAAATTTAGATTTCCTCTGATCTTTACTTTTACATCTTTCTGCATTTTTCCTAAGCACGGCAGTATAGTACAAGAGTTCAATATAGAATTCATATCGCACTTGATCCACAAGAGAATATTAACTCAAAATCAAATTTGATCTTCAGTAGAAGCAAGACAATTTTTAATTTAAAATTAAATGCAAATGAAAAAGAATTTTTAAACCAAAAGTTTAAAAAACGGTGACTACATTTTCCAGATGGTATGGACTGTATGTATGGATGGATTTGTGGGAAAAAAAACCGCCAAGTCTCCAGATAACTTGGGAATATTATAAAAAGGGAAGATATAAGAAAGGTAAAAGAATTTAAAAGACCAAATTAACACTTTCAAAAATATAAAACACTTTCCTGTTTCCTTAATAGATTAAAACTTATTAAAACAACGAACCGACTTCAAAAGTATTTCAGGTTAAAAGAAAAATAAACTTAATGAAAAACATATGTTTATTAGAGCACCTCACCAAAAAAGCCTCCTAAATATGAACCTTGGACTTTTTTAAGATGACATTTAAAATATTTCGGCTCCAGCTTTGACCTCTCGTGAGCTGGACCATTTTGAAAAAGGATCTATTATTGCATGTTTTGTTAATTTGAGAATCTGTTTCCTTACCAACATATACAACATGGGTATCATAAGAAAGTTTTTTTTAAGACGCGTTCAACTGTATATACAATTTGTCCATTAACGATCATCCATGTCCTTTTTTAAGGAATTTTTTGTTCGGGGTTGTTGGTAATAAAAATGCCAAATTAACATTTTTTAATCTTTAGTCGATTTAATTAAATACGGGTGTCAGCTTTTTTTTAAATTCGTGCTAGTTCGCGTCTACATGTGATGCTTTCGTGTTATTTTGATTTAAAAATCGCCCAAGTAACAAGGAAAATCGTATTTTAGCGATCAAAATAAGAAACTTTGCCCAAGGAACCATACCTCTAAAAATAACTCTGATGTTCCTTGTTTTGACCCAAAGGTCAAAAATCCCACTGTGACCCATTTAAAGTGCCCAAATCGAGTCTAAATATATGACCGACCACCACTAACTTTGGAGGTCCGGCCCACCCTTGTTACTTGGGCGATTTTTAAATCGACCCGCCCTAGTGTACATACTCGTTATCTATTTTTTTTTTTTTATTAAAAATCTGCAAGGAAAACATCGGTCAAGTTACTTGGTTACGTATGCGTAGTATTTAATTTTTATTTATTAACATGCATACGCCATGTGGTACAACTAATAAATCAAACTTTTAAAAAAGTAATAAGCGAATAAATGAGACTTTTTGTAAAAGTAGGGCTTTTTCTAAAGAAAGTCATGTAAAATTATGCTTTTTTCTAAAATTCTTGGATTCTCGTAGAATAGAGTGACTTTTTGTAAAAAAAAATTTATTTTTATAATTACTCTAACTTTCTTGAAAAAATGTGGTGAAAGTTTACGGACTTTTGAAAACAGAAACTTTTTTTAGGAAATATTCACTTTTAGTGAAAAAAATGTCACTTTTTGTGAAAAAAGACAATTTAAGTGAAAAAAAGTGACTTATTGTGAAAAAAGTCACGCCTCAAAGAGTTTATGCACGATCAACATAATCAGAGAAGACTAACAGTCGATGCATTTGTGATGGAAAATAAAGAGCAAGGGGCAACGGTTATGTCATCAATGCCAACAATGCATCCCGATGATTTAACATACGTACCGCCATCACATGATAATAATAAACAGAAAACCTTAAAAAAACACTTGTGTCATTTCTTATTGTACTTAATCAACTAAATCTAATTTATCGATCGTCTGTTTTTGTTTATTATTAATGTTTTCTTTTCTAAAAAGCATAAATTCATTATAATTTTGTAATTTATTTATCAAGTTACACGCACCCCTATAAAGAGCAACATTTTTCTAAATTACAATGGAGCAAAGCAATAACTACGTTTTACACTCAATGCTAATGTGTATTTAGCGTGTTAAATATTGAATGCAAAGTCTATATTAATAAGCGATATTCATCGCGGTTGTAGCGATTTTCAACATTTAATTTTCTTTGAATTGCAATGCGCGTTAACAACATTGATTTTCAGTAATTTAAGTCAGCTGCTGTAAAAAGTTTTCCAAAAGTTCTTTTAAACAAAAACTGCCAATTTCACGATGTCGAAAGAACGTTTTCTTTCGCACAAATACATACACAAATACAAATTCTCAGAAATTAGTTTTTGTTTAACATGTAGATGTGCGCAATAAATCGTTCTTTCGCATTTAGTGAAAAAGGCTGAAAGTTTTTATATCCATCGCAATCAGCGTTGGCGTTTTGCTTACTTTTAACCAAAGTTACTTTTTTTCTCAATGTGTACTTTATTCCCTTTTAGGTTAGACGATAAAGTTTTGCATTTCCAGTCTTAATACCCTTACACTGTTTTACCAATTCAACCATACTTCTTAAAGTTAGAACGAATTTGCTTTCTGTTTATCTTTCAAGTTGAGTGTTTTAATTTACGTTCAAGAAAACAGCTAATAACAATTGTAATGAGCATCTTTTGCGATTATCTTTATAAGTTGTTTTCTTGATGACGTCTTGAAAATAAATTGCGCGCAGAATATGTACGTCACAGCTTTAAATTTTGTGAATTTCGAAATGTACAAAACAAACAATTGATCATTACCTGGACCGCTTTTCTGGACATATATGTATAAAATTATTTTTCATTCACTTTAAAGCGATTTTTTATGCAACCGATTGTCAATTAGGCCATATATAAACTTTGAAGTGTAAATAATCAATATCTGAGGTACCAATTTCTTCACTCCTATCGAGGAAATATGAAACCTATTAATGTACATAATGATTTTTCAAAAGTTTTAAAGCTTTAGCCCATACAGTTTTGTAAATAGCCGAAAATAGGCAATAGCTTTGTTTGGGAGTTTCCAATTCCACTCAAGACTTCACCTTCCATACCATGAGTTACATATTGTCAAAATTAAATAAAAATCGATCCAGAAGTTTAAATAAAATAGTATTTAAAATACAAAAATATTTTGGTTACTTTTTTCTGCATTTGGTTACTACTTTTTTTAACATTTTAGTTAAAAAATTTTTCGGTCGTGGCAACACTGATCACAATATAACCAAAAATCACTATTGGGTGATTCACAAGGTGTGCTATCAAGTCATATCGTCATAATGTCCTTAATAATATTTTGCAATTGTTTAAAAAATATTGGTGTGTTTCAAACAAAATAAAAATGTTGATGCCGTGTTCATTGATTCGTCAGAACTGTAGAGTATAAATCTAAATTATAAGCTGTTGCCCACAGCAGTCATATATATTTCTTGTAATTATTTTTTTATGACATATGACTTTCCAACTTTATGATTACCTTGTGAATCACATAAATATAATACCAATTGTACGCAAACACAAGAAAAAAGTTCATAAGAAAAAGAATAGCTTCCATAAAAAAGTGCTTAACGCAGATGCAAAAAGGGTATTATCTCACTCTCAATTGAGGAGTCGCAGAACAAAACGTGTCTTTTTGATTATTTCAAAATGTTGGAAAATCCAAGATTATTTCAATTAAATAATCTTAAAAATAAATTAATCGATTTTGTTTTAATGAACGGAATACGAGTTTTCTCTATATTTATTGCCAAAAAAACTGTCAAAATACACTTTCTATCAATATGTAGGAGATGGTAGCTCTAGATTTGTAATATTTTGTTGGTTTAAGTCTGGCAATGCTAAAATATTGTAATTAGATATATAGATTCCATATGAAAACGAACAAAATTGGCAAATTTTTGGACGACCCCTCTCCGATTTTAAAATAAATAGTCTCAATCGATTGCCCAGCAAAAAATAATGTACCTACATATTTTTTTTTTTTTTATAGTGACTGGTTTAGTGGTGGTGTACACCACTGTCATGTGACAAAATTGAAGAATTCTTCATAAGGGACCTCATTGAAAGTTGTTTTAAAAAAAACTACTAAAGCGATCGCAACGAGTGATAGCTCGTTGGAAAGGTATTGAATCAGGCTTTAATTGAAAAATAAAATTTTCCTAATTTTTCTTAGAAATTTACCTTTAAATTTTCCCAAGAAAATTGAATTTTCCGATTTTCCACAGAAGCTCCTAAATTTTCCGGCTAATTTTTTTTTTTTTTTGGATTCCTCATAATTTTTGCTTTAAGAATCAGCAATAAAAAAATAGGTCCCGACTCCTTGTTTGGACAGGAGAAGAGCATTTAAGAGACCACCTTGTTAAAAATACATTTTAAAAATTATTTTACAGTTAAAAATACATTTATGAAGAAAAAATCAATTTTTTTAAGAGCCCCAAGCTGAGTGTGTAGTGAATATGGTCTGCCTGCCTTCACAAGATCGGCCATAAATCCATGGATAATAGCAGCAGTGGCATGTAATGGCACACCAAATCCGACTGAGGCTACAGGTCATAAAATGTTTTGTAAATTTTTTAAATTACCAGGTAATAAATATTTCGCCTAAAATGACACGTGCAGAAACAAGTCATAAAACACGGATTTTCCATAAATATGGCGAAATATTTATTACCTGGTAATTTAAAAAATTTGCAAAACATTTTATGACCTGTGGTCGGCTTATTGGCAGTAACCAATTAAGTCCCTTTTAAAAAACATTTTATGACCAGTAGTTCACGCAAATTTTCCTATTAAAGAAAAGCAAATATCGCTTATTTTTTTTTACCTATTTTTTACTCTGAGTCAAATTTCAGTTGAATACTAAACGTGAAAGTGTTAAAGTTTTTTTTTTTGTAAAGTAAAGAGTGAAGCTGTAAAGACAATTTAAAGTAAAATGAATAAATTTTGCTGCAATCCGTTTAACAAGAGTGGACATCGTTCGAAAAAGATAAAAGTATTAAAATTAACTGGTGTTTCGAAGCGATACATAATTGAATTAAATATACAATACGGTGAAGAAGCAGAATTCATTTGCCCCAAGTGTAAAATCGATTTGTCTCAACAAGCAAATGCATTGAAACAAATGCAGCCACAATCCGAGAGTGAAATGACAAGTGAACAATATGTTTCATCTGATAGTGAGGCAGACATTCCGATGGTCAATATGTCTTTGAGTCCTTTGAATGAGGCTATTACCACTTTAGGTGAAACGCCTATTAGAAAAAGAAAGTTGCGAAGTGAAACATACAGGAAAGAGAAAAAAGGCAAGGTTATGAGTGCAATCGCGACAATATTTGATGAAGGCTCTGATAACGAATGCAGTCAAGCAGATGACGTTGATGACGGCAAACAAATGATTGAGCAGTTGAAAAGAAAATTCAATTTAGCGACCACTTTTCCGGAGAAATATCTCATTTTATCTGTGCTGCCTCAATTATGGTCTATACGCAAGATTTCTGAACAGTTTCAAACATCTTTTTACATCGCGAGAAGAAGCAAAGAATTAGTTCGACAGAAGGGCATATTGGCGACTCCCACCAAGAAGATTTCTGAACAGTTTCAAACATCTTTTTACATCGCGAGAAGAAGCAAAGAATTAGTTCGACAGAAGGGCATATTGGCGACTCCCACCAAGAAATTTGGCTCAAGGACCCTCAGCGAAGCAACGGTGAAATTGATTCAAGATTTTTACTGCAATGATGACAACAGCCGCGCCTGCCCAGGTACACGTGACTATGTTATCACACGTGAAGATGGAGAAAAAGGGTAATGTTCCGTTTCAAATGGTTCACATAGACCATTTTGGTCCAGTTTTTCTTCGGAAGTCAAGGAGGAAGTACGTGTTTTTAATTATTGATGCTTTTACAGAATTCGTTAAACTATACGCGGTGTGCTCAACAGGCACGGGGGAGATACTTAGGTGTTTGGGACAGTATTTTAACTCTTACAGTCGTCCGAAAATGGTCGTTTCTGATCGTGGTAGCGCATTTACCTCCGTGATGTTCGGTAATTTTCTAGAGACCAATAATATACAACATGTGAAGATTGCAACGGGGTCACCCCAGGCGAATGGTCAGATAGAGCGAGTTAATCGAAGTTTGGGGCCATTGCTCGCTTCCTGACATAGAATTAGCAATAAATAATATGAAACATAAAAGTACGGGTATGACGCCAAGCGAACTTTTATTTGGAATTCGTCAGAGGGAAATGGTTGTAGATTTTCCCAGGGAGGAATTGGAGGAAATCAATACAGGGACTTGACGGAATTTAGTAAGGACTAGGAACGAGGCTGCGCGGAGGACAGTTGAGAATCAAGAGTATAATAAATGGGTAAACGATCGGAATAGAGTTCAGTCTGAATATAAGGTGGGCGACTACATGATGGTGAGGAATTACGTTATCACCCCAGGTATATGTAGGAAAATGGTGCCAAAATTTAAGGGGCCATACAGGGTCGGCAAGGTCCTAGATAACGATAGATATGTCATAAAGGATGTAGAAGGATTTCAGTTGACACAGATGCCTTATGAGGGGATATGGGAAGCAGCGAACTTAAGAAAATGGCTCAAAGATACTTAGAACAGCCAGGCTTTAGACGAAATCGGGACGATTTGTGGTCAGGATGGCCGATTTGTAGGAGATGGTAACCCTACATTTGTAATATTTTGTTGGTTTAAGTCTGGCAATGCTAAAATATTGTACTTAGATATATAAGTTTTTAAAATCATTCGTAAAAGTGCACAGCCGCAAGGCACATGTAAACAATAAGAAATAAAAAGTTAAATTGAAATCTATTGGGTGTTTTCTTACAAATAAACAAATATGTTTTCTTCGGTTCCGAACGGAGTTGTACACTGCGACATGGCTGATATGGTGCTCTTACATCCTTTTGGTTCTTTTTCCTGTAGTTGACTGTTGTTTCTATTTGTGCTATATTATTTTTAAAGAATTCCGTGTCACCAATTTAAAGAACTCGTCATATGAAATTCGATCCTGTATTTATAATTATCTTTCTATGGTGCTTTAAATAAAAATTGATCAATTCTCCCGAGGCTGTTTCTGATACCAGTTATTTTTTTAATTAATCCCTTCTCTTATGCTAATCGCGTCTAAGTATGGTAGTTGGTTATCCTTTTTTTCTCCGTCGTGATAAATTTTATTTGTCCATTAAATGTATTGAGTTTTCTGATGGTGCCATTTATTCTGTCCTTTTCCAATATAGCGAAAAAATCATCTACTTATTTCATAATTTCCAGAGATATGTCCAGAATTGCTCTATAGTTCCATCAGCTATTTATTTCAGCTAAATTTGCTAAATTGAAAGTACATATTTTTTTTAAACTAAATATTTTAAAAATATATCACATCTACACTATTTAAGGGTATTGTAAAAAAATCATGAAAATATACTAAAATGATAACATTGAAAACAAGCAGCAAGCGATAATCGGATTATTTTGTGTAAAAGCTCAAGCGAAACCGGTTAGTTTGTGCGCTTTGCTACACTCATTAAAATAAAATATGTATTTTTTTATACAAATCTTGTGGACTGTTTATAAAGCCGTTTTCTAGATATACGGAAATCTAGTTTGATCCAAGCCCACTTCTTCAATCACTTACATTTCTTACAGATGCTGTCTGTATATTGAAAATCATTCTAATTAAAGAACGGAATTCTATTTTTTGTCACGCCCACATGTCACCAAGCGATTTGTACCAGCGTTATTCTCTTTAGCTATTGCCGTTCTCTAGATAAACAGACATGTATTTTGCCTTTGTATGTGAGGTACCACGCCCACTTTTCTACTTCAACCTTCTTTTTATACAGATGTTGCGAATCGATAATCCAGCTATTTGTACTAGATTTGGAGAATTTTGCTCTTAGCTTTCTTTAGATATAAGTAAATATATTTTGTGCCACGCCCACTTATTCAATCATGCCCAAATTTTGTCAGATGTTGTGTATTGCCTACCAATATGCTTGTACCCAATTTGAAAATAATTTAAGAGTAGCATCCCTTTTCTAATCCCCCTCAGGCTTTGTGGGATGTTGTGTATTGATAACTACGATGTTTTAACTAATTTTGAAACCTTGGCTCTTACCGTTCTACAGATATACAGAAATCTATAATGTCTTTGTATGGGAGGTGCCACGCCCACTTATGCAGTTCTGTCCAGATTTTGTCAGATGTTATGTACTACGAATCAAGATGATTGTACCTAAGGTGGAAACTTTGGCTTTTGGCGTTCTCCAGACTTACAGAAATCTATAAAGTCTTTGTATGGGAGATTATGTATTCCAAATTTGAGCAATTTTCCTCTTACCGTTCTTTAGATATAAATAAATTTATTTTGTGCCACGCCCACTTATCCAAACCCGCCCAAATTTTATCACATGTTGTGTATTGATAACAAAGATGCTTGTGCGAAACTTTAGGCCTCTCCCCCTTCTACAGAAATATATATTGTCTTTGTATGGGAGGTGCCACTCCAACTTAAAATTTCTAAAAAAAAATATAAAGCCTATAGATCCTTCCAGACCATCAGTAATATACTGTAAAAGTTTCATAAATATCGCTTCAGCGGCTTAGGCGGCTATAAGATACAAGCAAACAAATAATCATGAGCATGGCGTAATCTTGCATTCTATCATTCTTGAGTGCACGTAGATGTGAGATCAAAAGTGAAAAAAACCAGTGCAGTAGTTTTACCTGGGTGTGGTTTACACACTGAATCCAATAGATTACGTATTCATGGTTTTTGTAAAGTAAAAAAATACCTTTGTCTCTTGTCCTTAAAGCAAAAATTCATACACGTTCTTTGCAGTGGGTAAAAAGAGGAATGCGCCATGTCTGTTTGTTGCTTTATGGATAAAAACAGGGCTGTGGAGTTGGAATCGGAGTTGCGGATTCGGAGTTGGGGCTTTTGTACCGGAGTCGGATTCGGATTCGAAGTACCCGCAAAAACTTGCGACTCCGACTTAAAAATTTGTCTGCATAAAAAATTAAAAAAATTTTTCAAGTATTTTCCAAAATTCTTCGAAATTGGCGATGCAATATTTTACAGAATCATTTTCTTGCTATCTTTAACAATTAAAAAAGTATTGCATTAAAAAAATTGTGTAAAGTCAAATAAGGACCAGTCATATATATTTAGCATCAAAGTTAGAGTTGGAGTCGGAGAAGGAGTCGCACTTAAAAACTTTCAATGGTTGGAGTCGGAGTTAGAACTATTTTTTGACGACTGCACAGCCCTGGATTTAGGCCATACAAAAACGGCTAAAGAAGAAACCCTCTGAAAATAAAATGAAGAATTATCTCTCAAAATTTCTTACGTTTACTCTTATTGTACTGCGCTACATCTTAGAATTTCATCAAGAAATTAGCATGATTCGTTTCCGACCTTAGGATATCCTTTAAAGCAGAATTTATATGTTACCCAAAAGATCGAAAAAATTTGTAACGTAAAATTTCCAATATTATTAGTTTTTCTACGTCTGGTTAATTTTCCCTTAATATTCAAAAAGTTTTACAATTATTTTTTATAATATCTTCAAAAAATTGACTGGATTGTACGAAATAGAAAAAAAAATTCCTTATTTTATTAATTGCGTCAACCCGAGATTAAGGTTCAATTTTACCCCCAAGTACCCTATACGAGTTAAGTGTTAAAAAAAGAGCACTTCACCGAGCTGATTCTTGTATATTTGCGAGTAAAAGAAACGCATGCGCTTTTTGAAATGAAATCCACCATGCGGATTTTTTTTACTTTAAACAAAAACAATTTTTCTGTAAAGACGTAAACAAATAATAAAATGTGACATAGTTTTACAAGACAGCAACAACAAGTAAAATAACATTATCAACAATTTTAAAATAAAACTAATGACGTCACGATGGCATCCACTGAAAGTATTTTCAGTATACAGATAGAAAAGTTTACAAGTATTATATATGGCTGTTTATAAATGTGTGTGAGTAGCCGAGTATGAGTGCTCTAGATACAGATACAAGTACATTATTATACGTTGGACTGAATTGGATTGTAACACTTTTTTATCCTGACTGCCAGCCTGACTGTGTGATGTGATGTGACAATATTGAAAAGGAAAAGTCAGTTGCAAATAGAACGTGATAGAAATAACACGAAAAAAATAAAAACAAAATAAATCAAAATAAGCGGAACGTGAAAAATTTTTATTTTTTTTATAAAAAATCTTAATTTGTATTCAAACAAGAAAAAAAGTGATAGTTGAAATGAAATAAATCAACAAAGTGTGCGCAATAATAGAGCGATTAACGAAAATAATTCAAGAAATAAAAAAGATAAAAATACAAAAGTAAATGAAAATTTGTTGTTCTTGCAAATAAAGAAAAAATAAAAAATTAATTAATTTAAAAAAGTGTTTTAGAAATGATTTTAACAGATTCCTATTTTCCTTTTTTTGTAGTTGGTTTTGTTTTGTCAAACAGGAAAAGAATTTAAAACATTTAGTCAATATTTACATATTTTTATGTCTAAAGCACACAAACTCATACTTTGAAATGTTTATGTGTTTAAATTTATTTTAATAAGCAGGGCAAGTTAAATAATGCACGCAAAAAAAATTATAAATATGCACAAACTAATAATTTTTTATAGGGTTAATTTGAACAAGTGCTTATTTCAAAATATAATAATATATTTTTTAAGTTTTCAAATTTAAATGATTTTCGATTGCCAAACAAAATCGTACCATATTATAAAAATATACTTTCAACCTAAATAATATTGATTCTCATGGAGACAGTGTATCCAATATATTCATTGGTTTCACTTTTTTTTAAATCAATGTTGTTTTTTAAGTTGATCAACCTTTGAAGACCAACGGTCCAACCATAATGAGCTGGTTTAAGCAACTGTGCGAATACATGCATATCATATATTTCAAGCCATATTGAACTTATGGAAACTTTTTGTTACGTTTTATGAAACTGTCGTTTGGTTAAGCGAAATGTGAAACTGATCTCACAGTACGTACAGAATCAGATGCTTTTTGATTTAGTTTTTGTATTTTTAAATGCATTTGCCATGCTTTTAGTTAATTTTAGATTTTCATATTTTAGTCAGGCTTAAGTTCATCAAATTTAATTTTCATTAGATTATTTTTACTTGAAAAAGGAAGAAGAAAATGAATTAAAATTTATTGATAATTTTTCATTCTTGACTGAAGCTGGGATTGAACCCAATGACAGGTTGATTGGACAATTTTTTATAAAAACTACTATTCAAAAATATTTGTCGTTTAACACTCACCGCCATTGACGACGCACAGTGGCGCCATTTGAGTTTTTTCGTTGCAAAAATCATATCTTTTGAACCGAATAAGATAATTGAACAGTTTAAACAGCATATGATAGATAACTGTTCAGCCTATGAAATGAGCGTTTGGAAAGGGTGCTACGCTTTGTAGGGGCCTACTTATGGGTTATCAAAGTTAAAATTAGTAGAAAAATCAATTTTATGGTAACTAAAAAAAATTATTTTTACATTTTTAGATTGTTTTTATTTTTTTTCTTAAGGGTTTTATGTTTTAAATTATTACCCAACAAATTAAAAAAAAATTATTTTTTTTTTAAATTTATTTTTTCAATTTTCTGTAAAATATTCATCACAATTCGTAAGAGAAGGTATATCTAAAAGACTAACCATTTCTAAACTATAATTATTTTGTAACTCTATTCGTGACTTCACATGCCGCAGGGAAGAAATAAGTGGATCGGAAGATGCTGCCAACATGTTGAAGAGGTCCTTATTTTGCCTTACCCTTGATGCTTTGAATGTGTTCTGCAATCTATATTTTTTATAAAATTTGTTAAGAGACTCCTGTGCTTCTTCAGAAAGCTCTCCAATTGGCAAAGACTGGTACTCAATTTTCACGATTTGATTGTCAATTCCAATGATTCTAGTTACTGCCTCATCATTTTCAAAAAATCTCCTAGAAGTGTTTCCATCGTTTGAGTTACCGTATCCGTGCTTGGGACAGTCTACTTTTAGTCCAACGTGTTTAAAAAAAGCATCCTGTATTTGCTTCTTTCTGATCTTTTCCTTATCCTTTATTGATGTATTTTCATCGAAGTTTTCCTCCTCTTGTGGTAGGGTATATGCCAGTTTTAGCAAGAATTCCATACACCTTATCCTTGCGTGCAATGGTGACATTCCATATTCGTAATTCTCCTCATTTGTAGAATCGTTTAAATTACCAAAGTTCTTCTGACAAATAATAATATAAAATCGATAAAAAAAATATAAAAATAAAACGAAAAAAGGGGTTTAAATAGGTTTTTGCTAAATTTTTACCTCCAATATAATTCTGTCTATATATATGTATATGATAACTAATTGAAATATATTATAATTAAGCAGAAAAAGATACTAATCTTAAACTCTTTACAACTAATTATATAAAATTGAGATGTAACATATTATATATGAAATAAATTGAATTGAATTGAAAAAAGTTCTTCTGACTCTTTTTGCAAATCGGGCATGACATTGTTGAGGTTGTTCCTGTCAGTTCGTAATTGCATTCAATATATTTTCCTTCTCCAATTTGCAGCTTTGTAGGCTTAATCTTGCTTATTTGTTCTTCAATGTCCTTCACCGTAGTCCTTATGAGTTCTGCCGATTCCCTTGCAAACTGAAACATTATTGGTCGGCAATAATGCACTGATGACGGACATGGATTTTTCCAGTGTAGGGAATCATCCGATTTTAGCCGCAAAGGAACAACAGATGCCATAAACATATTTCCGTCCGATATTGTAGCGTCATCGGAAGATATCCTTTGCTTATAAACGCTTTGTCCGGATGATCCATCGCAGCCCCATTTGCTGATCACTGTCAACTTCTCAGGAAGAATTTTCACTTCCGTGAAAAACTTTGGTGTGGTTGACTTTCTAAACAGTTCAAATAATTTTAAATTGTTCAACGCCATGTTTTCAGTACTTAAATTGTTTAATGGTTTCAGTAATTGTTGCGCCAACTTTCAGGCGTAGACTAATCCAGGCATTATGCTTATTTTGCAATATATAGGCTTATGCTACCATGCCTAAAAATTTACCTGTTCCCTGCATACATATGGATTTAGGCTGAATAATGCAATTTTGATATTATGCACGTGTCCAAATAAGATTTGTGCCTACCTGTAGGGACCATAAGTCAATATTGTTCCTGACCATTTGTACGCCAAAGTATTGTTTATGTGAGGTACGTACCTGTTAATTTCAATGAGTAGTTTTTTTCAAACTATTAGATCAAACTACAGTCCGTCAAAACATATAAGGGATGGACGCCATACAATTTCTGCAACCATGTCTTTTTAAACTTTTTTACCTCTAGAAGCCAAACGGGCACGTACGGGCAGATAAAACTTTTTGAATTATGTAAAGAAATAATCAAAGAACAGGTTTTGCAAATATGGCAAATATAGAAAAATATAGTTTTTTTTTATTTTCCGTCAAAGTTGAAAAATAGTGAAAAAACGGATAGTTTTTAAATAGTGATTTACCAGGAGAAACACAAAGCAAACAGTTAATTTTTTTTTTTATCATTATACATTTAATAAATACATCAATCAATACAAACAAAAAAAAAGGCGATTCGTTACCTATTTTTCGTGATATTACACCTGAAATCGCAACAAATTGACTAAAAATTGTGTGTTTTTTTGAAAACCGAAAGTCGGTCAACTTTGAACGGTTATATCTTCTAAACTAAAAATGTGATATTATTAAGAGTGGCATATTTGAAATCGTTGAAAAGTTTCCTATAACATGGGTTTATTCAAAACTTCGTCGGCACTCATGAAAATTTTGATTTTTGCAACCTCGCTTGCTCTACGGGCGCCACTGTGCGACGGCTGGCATTCAATAGTCCAACTTCAATCTTTAAACCAAATGAAATATTTCTTGATGGATCGAAATTTGTTGTTGTGAATGATAAGCTATTTTCAATTGATTTACATGTTTTTTCATGCTTTTTGTCAAGAATTGTTCTTGAAGTCCAAAGTAATTTTTTTTTGTTTTTTTATGTTTTTCTTTTTTCGCTGACCTTTTCAGTACAACTTGAGGGACAAATCTTTACATAGAGCTTGTGCCTTAGCTGTTTAACAATAGTTAGTATTGTGGTCCTTTTATTGAACTGTTAATGGTTTTTAATACAAATTTTTGTATTTTAATCAGGCTTAAGTTCATCAAATTTAATTTTCATTAAACTATTTATAATAAAGAAAGAAACTCATATCATGAAATGTATTAAAATTTGTAGATAATTTTTCATTCTTGACTGAAGCTAGGATTGAACCGACGCACATTGGGCTTAAATGGTATCAAAGTGGCGACTAATTGAAACTTAGAAATAAAGTTTTTATAATTAATTTTGATATAGAGCAAAAGTAGATGCAATTCTGCAACACTAGCTGTAAAATTCAATCAACTTAGTTGTTTACTTTCTTTTCAGTGAGCGGTCAAAGTTTGCAAATTATTGCTGTTTTTAAAAAAAATTTAAAAATTCGAAATTTTTACAATTCAAGAGATTATTTTTAGTGTTAAATCTATTAAAAGTTAATCTTTTATAATGTAACCTTCAACATCAGGTACTAAAGTATATAGTAAATTTGTTTTTTTTTTTTTTTTTAAATTATGTGTAAATATTTTTAATGATTTTTTTAAAAAGGTCCAAAATTGAGATTCCGCATTTAATGGGTATTAAGTAAGTAAGAGTTGGAATTAGTTTAATGGACTTTAGAAAAGTATAGGATATAAAAAAGTCCAGACAATGAACGACCCTTGTTTATTTTAATTTTTGTGTAAAAACTCTCGAAAACAAAGATTTCCCAAAAAGTTTTAAATTTTTTATTTTATTCAGATTCATTTTTACTTTTACTGAATTTAGTGAAAGCAAAAACTAGATAAAAATTTATACTAAAAGGAATACATATTATTAACTTATTTTTTAACTTTATTTTGATTTCAAAGTTACAGAGAAAAGTATGGATCATGTTTTTCCGAAAAACAAAAAACGTTAAACAGGTTAAAAAAAATTTTTTTTTCCATTTTTTTTTAAGTTGTGTTTTTATGTATTTATGATTATTCATTACTAAAAAATGATAATATTCTCTTTTGTGACTTTTTTGAAAAAAAAAAAAAAAAATGTACATATATAAAATTTGGTGACAAACAAAAATTGGACTTTAAATTATATTTATACTAATATAAATACATATAATAAAATTATTATTTAATTTTTTAATAGCACATTAAATATGGTTTAATTTCCAATCTTCTTCATTAATTTATCGCTTTTTATTCCAAAGTAACAGTATAAATTAAATTGTCTTTTTACCAAAAAACAAGAATGCGGTTAACGGGTAAAAAAAAAATTTTTTTTTTAGCTTTGTTTTTCTAAAATGCTGTGTTTTTATGTACTTATAATAACTAATCAATAAAAAAAATTAATATTTTAAAACTTCCATGAATTAATTAATCGCCACTTTGGGTATCATCGAACCCACTGTGCCACGGATATGTTGATTTGACATAGTAACTACACTACTTATCTCTTTAGAAATTTTTGTTTACAAATTTTGCTAAGTTTTTCAATAAGCATTTTATTCTTAATATTTTGAACATTTTCTTTTACGTGTTCTATGATGGATAAACTTTCATGTAAAGCACACAAAACAGCACGGAACAATCCTCTCTTAAAATTCCTGGGTTACCTCAAACCATAGGAGCATTAAAGTTTTTTTTTTTGTGTTTTTTTGCATATTTAACCCTAGGATCCTCGGTAACTTTTTACAACTAAGTTCTCCTCTTGGTCTGGCCAGACCACAATTAGTACAGCTAAAAACCTTAATTAAATAAAATGTAAATAAATATATTTTAAATTGAACGTATGCTTTTTACTTTAGATTATACGATTTTATTTTATAATTTTATTATTTTATTCCATATGCAAGTCATCGAAAATGTAGGTTTTAATTTCGCACATTGCAATTTCGCATCTACCACAGCTGAAAGGAGTTTTGCGTTTGTTTTTTAATTCAACTTAGCGCATAATTGGCTAAAGTTTTCTGATTTGATTCAAACTAGATTCATTCGATTCAGAACATATCATTTATAGAACTCACGTTTCTGTTTTTTTAATATCTTGTTCTATTTAAAGGATATTGCAAGCAAAAAAAAAAATTAAATTGGTCTGGCCAGACCAAGAGGGTAATTTCATAGACTTTTACATTAAAATGGAATTTTACCCCACTTATTTGCTCTAATGGAAAACAAACTAGTTTTTTTCGATTCAGAACATCCTATTTATAGAAGTCACGTCCCTGTTTTTTTGATTTTTTGTTAAATGCGATAAATATTACAAGCAAAATACTAATTTTGTCTGGCCAGACCAAGACGGTTATCCTAGGGTTAAATAAATAACCTCAAAAACTAAATATACAAATTTTATCAGAAGCCGTTTATATTAGAAAAATTTAGCCCGATGTAATATCTTTTATTTTTTGTTAAAAATTTCAATATAAGAAATTTCAAATGCAAGAAAAAGACCGATATATTTATTTTGTATTTGCAACAGATTGACTCAAAAGCCTTTCTTTTATTTAAAAAGGCTACCAACGTGCGTAATATGCAAATCTTGGCAAAACATATATTTTTGGGAAAAAGTTGAAAAATATACAAATGCATATTTTTTATGCAAAACGCATAAAAAACTTGCCCTGTTAATAAGTGTGTGTAATACCATAAAAGATGGTTCTTTACTGATATGTATATGAATGTATGTATATGACTTCATGCGTTTTTTGGGTCATTCAGAAAAGGAGTTGCAAAAGGGTTAGTTCTTTTTTTTCATAAAGTGATAAGTTTTTTTGTAACTCGTCATAGACTGTTATGAAAACACAAGTGATTTGCAGTCACATTTCCTTTTTAACTGTTTGTAAACAAACTTTACAGTGAAAATAAAGTTTTAAGTGGTTAAAGTTTAAGTAGTCCAACACACAACTGTTATAAACAAGGTTTTGATTATATAGAAATGGTTATAAAAACATTTAAGCCTTTTTTATAGCATAAAAGTATACGGACTATTTATAGTAAAAAGACACATTCGACAAAAAGGAAAACATGGAAAATTTGTCGTTAAAAATACTTATCGCACATAATCAACAAGAGGGTATTAACTCCAAATTTAAAAATTTTCAGTAGAAGCAATTTTAACATTGAAGGGATATGAAAAATAATTTTGAATCAAACCCTTTCCAAACCAAAAAATAGACAAAATACGAGTAGCGTGATATTTTTACAGCGGATAAATATGTATATAATGTATCTATTTTTTCGATAAAGTTAACAAAATAAAAATTTTGAGTAAATACCCTCTTATTGGTTAAGTGCGATATGTATTAACATAAATTTCTCTTTTTAAATCAATATGAATTTAATTTATTTAGAACAATTTTTTTTAAATTTTATTTTGAAATTTAATATACAGTGGTGTTCAAAAAATTTGCAATCAAAAACATATATACCTTTAATTATTTATTTTCTAAATAAAGTTTTTTTATGAATGTTGTAAAAAATACGTAAATTTTGTGGTCAGCACAACACGTACATTAAAGGTTCACTACGCGTTCAATAAAGGAAATGCAGAACGCGACTGCTAAAAAACACTACACGTACGCTAAAACAAGATCGGTACTTTATCTTAGTGTTTGTGTTCATCAATTCACAATCGTTGTGTACCGTATTATTATTGCTTACAAATTCACAAACAAAAAAAAAAGAAGTATTAGAGGTTGTGTTTTCAAAAAATACACTACGTCAGTGTACAGTTTTTTAACTCTGCGCGTAATACCCTATAAAACAACATCTCTATCGAAAAATATACAAAGTATTAAAAAATAATTATAGCTTTCTTTTTTTAAAGCCATAGGTGGAAAGGGTATTATTCGATTGTTCTGAAGTGTGTATGGGCAGTTCCAGCGAAAAGCCTCCTCTTTGTAACGTAACGCCAGAAGTAATTTTAATTGTTTCTCAAAAAATTGTCTATGTATAATTTACTTTTTTATATATTAGTTTGAAGCGCAACTAGCTCTACATTAACTTACAAAAGGGATAACATTTGAACAACATGCTCATAAACTACAAGCTTATTTGCTTTCTGGCGTTACATTACAAAAAGGAGACTTTCCGCTGAAAATTTCCATATGTACCTTAAAGGAGCAAAGATTTCCAAATTTGATATTTTGGAAAATAAATTTATATAAGTCTAAAGCTAACTAAAACAGGTTTTTTACAAAAAAATCTTGCTCAATTCGCAGACTTATGCAATTTTGTAAAGCAAGTCCAAAACCACTTCTGTTTTTCGTAACGTCACGCCAGCGCATATTTTTGCTTATATCTTCAAATCCTTAGGGTTGATTGTTGTTAATTTTTTTCTGAATATAGTGCTACTTCATTACCTTGCAAATATAAAAAACTTTTTACAAATTTGATTTCTTTATTTAATTTTTTTACATTTTGTCGTACAAATATCACGTCACGTCACAATGGAAATGCCCATATACCGATCGACTCATAACCACTTTCTGAACCGAACTAACGATTTTGTCAACTGCCCTTCGTCATACACATGTTTTCTGTTTTAAAATGAGGTCTGGCCAGGTCCACTGTATATTTGAATATGTTTATATAACTGGAAACTATGATGAAAAATAATAAAAAATTCACGCTTATTATAAATAAAAAGTGAACAGTTTTTTAATCCGAAACTTGGCTTTTCTGAATCTTTTAGGGATAAGGAAAGAAATTTCGAGAGAAATTATATGGCGATTTCCTTTCTGAAAAAAATATGTTACAGTAAATACATGTAACACTTTCTAATGTTTACCTATAATCACTCGAAGTGTAACATGTTGTTCAACTTCAATATACCAAAATTAGCTGCTTTTATTTAAAACTATTACACTTTTATCATTAATATACTTCGCTAGAGTTTTTTAAAGCAATTTAAGGGGTTTCAGCACGCTATTACGGCTTGGAAACAAATATTGACAACACTAATGGCTTGGAAACAATTAAAAAGATAATAATTTACATATAACGAATTTTTTCATTTTTATATGTAAAAATTTTTATATTTTGTTTTCAAACCATCTTTTCACAATTTATGAGTAAAAGTAAGGGTAAAATATGCAACATGTCTTGTTTTTCATCAAAATATTTACAAAAGAACTTGAAAATTGGTCTCACTGTTGTATTTTTTGTACAATCGAACACAAAAATATAGAACATGTAACATTTATGCAACATATTTTTCAGAAAATAAATCGCCATTATTCACGATAGGGGTGACTTTAAATCAGTGTTTAAAAATGCTTGACTATTTTTAATGTTTTTGTAATTGCTTAACTTAACTTAAGAAAAAGAACACAGTAAAAGCAAAAAGCAAAAGCAAACGCAGAAAAAGTGAGAGTAAATAATTTATTTATTCTCACCATGTTTATGTTCTCAGCTTAAAAAGCCAGCCAAGCAACCACTTGAAAAAAAAAATTGCTGTTGCTGTAAGTAATAAGTTTTTGTTTTTTTTTTTTTTTGCTTTGGCTTAACTGTAAATTGATGTGCTTAAATTCAGCGAGTATTAACTTCTTTGCTGTTTTTGACTTCATTGCTGTTGCTTGCTGTTGCAGGCAATATATACATAATTACATAACACAAAATAAAGAAATTATGTAGTTTAAAAAAACGTGTAGTTTCATTTATGTATGTATGTTCCTATTTATTAAAAAAAAAAAACGCAAAATACCAAAAAAATTCGAAACAAATTCGTTCATAATATATTAAGTTCCAGCAACAGCAAAGAAGTTAACTTGCTGACTTTAAGCGCATCAAAAGCAAAAAAAAAAACAATCAAAAACTTAATACTTACAGCAACAGAAAATTTGTTTTCTTAAGTGGCTTCTTTGCTGACAGATTTAGCAGAGTACATGCACATAGCGAGTTTAAACAAATTATTTACTCTCTTTGTTTTGCTTTTGCTTTTTTGCTTTTGCTGACTCGTTATCAAAGAGTTAAGTAAACACTTAGACACACAGTTTTTTAATTTGCTGCAAAAAATGTAAACAAAGCAAAAATGTGCGACTGTTGCTATTTTAAAGCAAGCAATTTAAACACTGCTTTAAATCCATTTTTAATCTTCTTCATTTTAGTCTCCATTTAACAAAAATATATTACAGAATAGAATTTCATGTTAAATGATAATAAAGTTACACCCAATTTTCATGGTGGTTTAAAAGACATGAATTTTTTTGGTATTTCTTTTTTAAAGGAGGTTCCAAAAAGGGTTTAAATTTTTACCATGTTGTTTTTTTATTTGCAGCCAGAGTTAATTTTTTATGATTTCCTTAGTTTCTTGCGTTCCGAACATAATTTTTGTCTGGAGAATAACTTTTTCCTGAGAGTGTTCTGCAGAGCATTTCATCCATTTCGAAAAATTTGTCTGAAAAAACAAAGCTACAATGTTGTTTACAAATGTAAACAATTATTAAAAATGCCAGTTGTAACACTGCATTGTTTTCTAAAAGTGTGTTAAAGAAAATGAACAAAAAAGAAAGTGATATTGTTATTTTTAATTGTATTTATTTTTTAATTTAACTAAGCAGCAAAAAAAAACAATTGTAATATCGAACGATTATTCGATATTTGGCATTTTTTGACTTAATCGGTTAAACGAATAAAGTTTTAAAATTAATCGATTAATCGAATAATTTAAAATCCAGAAATTTTATAAATTAAGATATCTTTTTCGATAATTTTAGAAAAAATTGGTACTTGAGTAAATAAACATTATTTATTACAAGTATTTTAATATATTATTAACAAAAAAAATAAAGCAAACGTAACAATTCATACTAATTGATAAAACCTTTACAACGATAAAAAAAAATAGAACATGTACTGAGATCATATAATTTTATATGTTCAAACAGTTAAACTGATTTTTTAAAAATAAAATGTTATTTAAATGTTTTGCTTTACTTGTTAGTCACACGATCAAGTTTTGTCTTTCCTTTTAATTTGCCAAACTCTATCACTTTTTTTTCTAACGCACTCCCACATATAAAATTGACCACGAGATTGCTCACAATTTTACCTTTCCATTCGTTTGCCAATTTTACGTTCAATTTAACAAGTGACCACAAATTTACTTTGGCGCTATCTTTATAAAAAATATTTTTCTTAAAAAAAAATATGCTTTATTAAAAAAAAAATTGTGTTCCAAAAAATTCTTGTGCTTGTTTACAAAATACTTTGAGTAATGCTACTATTTTGAGTTGTTTCTTCGTCGGGCGCATTTTTAAAATGAAATTGATTATCAAATTGAGTGCAGCCTATAAAACAGCTATCAATTCAAACAAGTTTTGACAAGCAATTTTTGTGAACAACTTGAAAGTAATTTATTGAACGTGTGGATAAAATTATACATTTGACAGAAAAACCATATATGTATCGTTATTCGATTAATCGGCATAAATCCTTCGATTAATCCTTTATCCGAAATCAGCAATTTTAAATTAATCGAACAAAAATTTTTCGATTCCTCAACCAAGAATTAATCGACTGAACACCCTAATAAATACAAAAACACTGTATTATTTGGCAGCTCAATTTAACTTTTATGTACAAATTGCAAACAGTGGCATCTTAGTTCATTTTGTTCTGAACAAGAATTAAAATTAAGCCAATTCAAGAAAAAACTTTCCGAACAAAATAATTTCTCCCACTCTCAAATGTAAGACCTCAAACTCAATATACAAATGTGGCTTACATAGCCAGCTAAGGTGTGAATTCGCCTTGGTTTGTATGAAAAAAAATTAAAAAGGTCAGACCAGACTCATGTTTAAATCCAAGGGATAATTACTTTCAAAACAATTTAAATCTAATAAAATTGTCAGGCGTGCAACAATAAAATTATTCTATTTCAATAAATATTGATTCTGAAATAAAGTCTAATAAAATTTGCATTCATCTGCATAAATACATATAAACGAAATATCAATTATAAAATTTTAAAACAAATTAGTGATGCTATCCCGATTTTATTACGCAACCTCTGAAAAGGGTGCACTAATGGTGAACGGTTTTTTTTTTTGTTTGTATATTGTTTTATTAAATAAATGAAACCACTTCCGACTAACTTTAAGTACTTATTGTAAAAATGAAATATTTTATTTTACAAAAAATGTCAGAATAAATTAAACTTTTAATTAGTTTTCCTTCGTTTCCACTTGTTGTCCTTTCTGGATGGGTATTTTTGCTTTTTTTCGCTTGTTACTTAAATTTTTTGTTTCAGTCGCAATTATTAATACATTTTTTAAATTTTTGTAGTTGTTGTTCTTAAATTTCACTAAGTTCTTTCATATTTATTCCCGGCTAACGTTTCTTTACAAAAGCATATTTTTCTAGTTGTGCTATTTTCGTTCATAGTTTAATATTTTTCATGAGAAGTGAAACATTTTGTATTCTTTTTTTTCTTTCAAATTGAAAAAGAGCACGAAATTTTGTGGCTGAAATTGTAAACTTTAATACTGAGAAAAATCCGGACGTAATGTAATTTTGTATTTTTAAAAATATTTAAAAATAATTTTTTTTTAACTCTTTTGGCCATTACAATGAAGCCTGTATGTCAGTAAGTAAATTTAATTGTAAATATGTGTATGTATTAATTAAAACTATGTACGAATAGTGTATTCACACAAGTATTTGTGTGTAAAATATTCGTCGGTTTTATTTGCCAAAACATACATTTGCACAAATAGGTACAAATGGAATGGGCGAATAAGTGGCACTTAAAACTAATAAAATATTTACTAACAACTAACAAATACTTTCCACTTACACTCAATGCAAGTAAATACTTGCATCAGTATTTTTACTTTGAATGCACTTTTTCCCCCTAAAAAAAGTAGTTGTATTATGTATCTACTATAACTGTAACTTCGGGCAGGTTGAATGTTTATACGTATGTTTGTATATTGAAAATAATCATTTTAAATTAAAATTTTTTTTCATAAAAATAAAATTTTAAGACTTAACAAGTTCAGTTTTATTTAGTACACCTCGGATCAGTTTCCCAATTTTTTACACATGGTCAAATTGAAAAAAATCTGTACACAATCAAACAGCGTTCTCACTTGTAATGCTTGTAATATCGGATGTATTCTTTAGAGATCTTCAAAGATTTGAAATTCTATATTATATATATTTCTATATTAATATGGATATCAGATTAAAGGTAAAAATCTCTTCGTTTGATTTAAACCAAAAAATTTACATCACTATCTTATCAATACGTCATTTGCTTAAACTCTTTGTCTAGACGATTTCATTAATATTATGAATAAACTTTGCCCATCTGAACTTAATCTTGTAGCTAATGAATGTGGTATTTAATGTTTCATTTTAAACAGACCTGAGCGATTTGCACTACTTTTGCTTTACCAGTAAATTGACCAACAAATATTTTAATGGAAAATAATTGCAGTGCCAGTTACTTTAACACTTTTACTCCCATTTTCAACGATTGCTAAAGTCAAGATTTTATGGGCCGTATAAAAAAGTGTTCCATTGTACCATCTTTACTATAACCTACCAGGTAGGATTCCTTTAACTTATCGCTTACTTTAGGTTAAAGTAAAGATATAAAATTGGAACACTTTTAGTACGGCCGATATAAGCCTACGTTTAGTTATCGGTACATAGAAAAGATTAAAAATTTTCTCTAATCACCAAATTTATTCCAAATTTAATAGATTCAAGCAAACAATTTGTTGATTTTGCACCTATTGCCAAAATCATTATATTGATTACTAAAAATTTTAAAATTTTTTTTTTCAATAAATGATATTTTTTATTTTAATTAAAAAAGTGATCAAAAAACTTTGCCATTTCAAACAATGTATTAATTTATTTTATTAAATATTGACAATTCCCAACAACAATTCTACAAGTTCAAATAATTTTATTGTAAAACCATGTGAGATAAGGCCATGATTGATGGCTTTATCTCTCATTCAATATGGAGATAAGGCCTTTTTTCATTTGAATGGGAGATAAAGCCATCATGGCCTTAGCTCACATTGGCAATATTAGAAAAAGGCTTTATCTCTCATTTCAGTTTTGAAGAACTTTTGCATTTTACATTGTTTAATAATAGATTTTCCCTTTTACGAAATCTGGCTTCGCATACTAAAGTTTTTCTGCGTGGCAGCCTGCGACACCATTTTGATGTCTTATATTTTCCAAGTTCTATTTTGTAAACATTCTGAAATTATTTTTTATTTTAGGTCAATGCTTTAGGTTGTAATTTTCTGTAATTTATTTTTGAGAACAAAATGACAATTCATTTTAAACAATATTTAATGGTATGGCACAAAAGTTTTACACTAGGTTGAGTTCACATCTGAGCTAACCAGTATAGAAAAAATGAGATCAGTTTTATGGTTTAATAAAAAGATAAAACTTAATTTATCAAGTGCATTGAACCAGACATTCTAACATGGATATGTCAACTTATTTGATACAAAGCTCAGAATCCGCTCTTCGCGGCTCTTAAAAGTTCCAGATGATGTTCTTCTAGAATAGCGAATAATTCGGTTTGTATTAGAGCCAGTGTGGCCATTTTGGCATTTTTGCAGCTAAATTTAGCATTAAAATCTTTTATTTAGCTGCAAAATTTTCATTAAGCACTTGGCATTTTACTTAGCATTTTATGAAAATGTTTTTAGCTTTTTTTAGGATTATTTATTTTAAAAATTTGGATGAATAGTTTTATTGGTTTTATTAAAAAAAATTTATAAATTATAATAAATTTTGACTAAAAATAGTTGTACCCAAAATTAAAATTCGTAAGAAAATGGGTAGTTCTTATGTTAAGAAACATCTTGTCCTGTCTTTTTGAAAAAAATAGAATATTCAGGGAATACATATTAGAAATGCCCTGATCATGTTGGTTGTAAATATTATTTGCCCTTTGATATTATCATATTAAAGTACAAGGATATTTTACTTTGTATTTAGGTAATAATTTAATAGTGTATATATTTGAAAAATAGTTTGTTCTAAACTGTTGAAAAATAAATTTTTTAAAGCTTCAACTTTTCTTACACCATAAAAAATAAAATTATCTAAAAATGTTGTACATCATAGAAATAAATTAACAGGCCCCCTAAACTAACAATTTAATCTTAACTACCTGTGCTACATATTTATATGTATCAAATGCTTTACCAAAATCTAGCCATTTGCTTAAATATAACCATTTATTTCAATTTCGTTCAAAATAAAGTCACTAAAATGTATTTAGTTTCGAATAAAATTTCATACTAATAATAAATTTTAAGCAAAAATCTTTAAAAAAAATTTTGCATTTTTTAAAATCATTTTTAGCATTTTTTGGCCATGTTTAAAGCCAGATTTAGCTGTAAATTCTCGATAGCAGTCTTTAAGAAATGGTTCGTTGTATTACTGTACCATTAATAGCTGATGTGTTATTAAATGTTTTCCTAGGCTCTATATTTTAGTTAAGTTTGAATTTCACTGCAATAGAACTTATTAAAGTCAAAAGGGGTGTTCTCAATTCTCATAGATGTCATTGCCGAGCAACTTTTGAAATATGTATATAAAAATCTTTATACTTTTCGAAAGAAAACGTAATGAGTACGTTTTTAGAAGCAATTTTTAGTCAATTTGATACTTGTTTCTCCCATATGTCATATCCAAACAAAATTGTTCAAACAAAAAAAAAAAAAAAATGTAAATTTAAGTAAAAAATTATAATCATTCAACAAACCGATTTTTATAAAGTTAGAACAGTAATCTTTTGTAATATATCCATAATTTTCTAGAAAATTTTTATCAATACCGAGTAAATTTAAAATATATTTTTTTAAAAGCGTTTTCCGGGATAGGGAATTTGGTATATTTCTTAATGAAAGATGGGGATCCCCTTTAGTTCATTGTTTTAAAATCTTTTCGGTCTACAGAACCTCAAAATTCCATTGTGATATCTCTATCTATGTCAGATTCATTGAATGTCAATATGAGTAAATAAAAAGCAATTTTAAGGTTTGACATTCTATTAATCTGGCATTAATAAATATATCATTATAAAATTTGGCAGTTATGTAGATTAAGCGGTTCTTCAAAGAGTGCATTTAAAAACATTTCCCTTTTTGAATAAACAAATACAATAATTCTCAATTTTAATCAAAAGCATTTTCATACTAAATGCTAAAACACATTAAAATTTCAAATTTAACCTTTAATTTCTCAACAACTGCTAAACAAATCAAATATTTTTTAGTTGAAAAAAAATTAACTGCCAGGCCCACAATGTCGATAAGAACATTTCTTTCGCATTTGTATATTGAAAACAATAATAAAAAATTTTAATTTGTTTTTGTTTTCAATATAAATATAAGAAAGAAATGTTCTTGTCGATATTGTGGGCCAGGCAGTAAAAATTAATTAAATATCAAAAAATTTTAACTGATTTGTTTGTTTAAAGTAAAATAACTTAAACTTGTAGAATTGTTGTTGGGAATTGTCAAAACCTGAGCTATATTTAATTAAATCAATGAACACGTTGTTTGAAATGGCAAAATTTTTTGATAATTTTTTAATTAAAATTAAAAATATCATTTATTGAAAGAAAAAAATTCACGATTTTACAATTTTTAGTAATCAATATAATAATTTTGGTAATACGTGCAAAATTAACAACTTGTTTGCTTGATTCTATGAATTTGGTGGTTAGAGGCAATTTTTAATTTTTTCTGTGTACTGAAACTCATTGTCAACAAGAATTTTAAATACAACTTGAAAGTTTGTTTAATCATATAATGCAAATAAGAAGAGAACGTAATAATTATGACATTTATAATATAAATCAAAATACATATCATAACATTAAATAAGAAAACGCGTATTTAACATATAAATTTTTTTAGGTGTTAGACATAAAACATTGATATTTAAATAACTTTAAGAAATATAGGTCTTCTCCTTCATTCCTTGTAGATATAAAACTAAACATACAAAACTTTAATATATTAAATTAAAAAAAAAAATTATATGTTATATACGACTTTTCTTAATTAAAGTAAAGATAAACATTTTTATTTGCTTCCGATTTTTTATTATTTATTTATTTTTTTTTGTAAAAAGTTTTAGCAAATCCTTTATTTGATGACTTAGAAATGTCAAAAGGAAATTCAAAAAACTTTATGGAAAACAAATTAATAATTGTCCGATTCACAAACTTAACATTTAAAAAAATACGATTTTTGTTTATGCACTTACGACAGACAAATTGGTTGCTTATCGTAATGATAAATGTCAATTCAATGTAGTTGATTCATTTCAGTAAAGTATTTAAGAAGACCTTAAAAAAAGCTTGGCCAAAAGCATCCAACAACATAAAACTTACTATAAACTATATTTGAAGTATCAAAAACCCAGTAGGAAAACACAGTAGGACCATCCCAACCATATGATACCCATATGATAATGAAATTTATTCGATCGAAAAAGTCTTGAATTTTTAATATTTTTTTTTAATTTTCTTATATTTTTTAATTTATTCGATCGAATAAATATCATTATTTCTAAAGTAGTTACACTCAATTAGATTACTTTTCAAAAGGAGTTGTAATAATTTTGTAATTCTATAAGAAAAAAAGCCTCTGATTACTTATTGATTACGATTACAAAAAATCGAAAAATTATGAGGATTACTCATGATAACTGCAAAATATTCAAATAGAATTAAAAATAATCGGATTACTTTTTGATTACTTTTAATTCTTTTTGATAATTTTGTAGTAATCGTCAGTAATTCTGATTACTTTTTAATTACTTGTAAGCGCAATCAATTAGTTATCATCAAAGCCCGGATTTGTATGCAGTTAAAATCTCGTTTTATACGCATAAAACATACACTAAAAATATGCGCTCAATATTGGAAAAATATGTACCTAAAATTTTTTTAACACATTTATTAATGAATAAAAAAAAAACATTAATATAGTTAACAAGAAGTAAAACAAAAAAAAAAAAAATAACATAAAAACGTAAAAATTCCGTCTCATAAACGAAAATAAGGTACAATAAACACAAACGTAGAAGTTAAAATAAAGTGAAGCAGCAAAATATAAAGAAACCCCAAAAGGAAAATAATTATATAAATTAAGTCACTTGTTAGATAGATATTTGAACCAACATATAAAATGAATAAAGAACAATAAGAAAAAAATTTGTTTATTTAAATCCATAAAATATTTTTAATATTTTCAAATGCAAAGTTAAGGCAGTTTGGCCTCAAAAAGCCGTTCAACGCGACGAAAGTGATCGGTATATGATTAAATATGATAGTTCCTTTGTGGTATATTAATTTTACTCTACGCTGTTTTCGTACAAATTTAAATTAAATATGCCAGCAGTTTGTTTTATTGTTTTGAATCCTTCATTTTTCTAAAAACTTTATCAAGCTTGTTAAGAATTTGTTTACTAAAAATACCCTCCACTGTATACATTTTATTTATGGCATTATAAATTTATTTAATTTGTTTTCTCAATGAATTAGATTTCTATTTGTTCACAATAGTCTCAAAGATAAATCCATAATTTGAAGCCACTTACATTATCGGAGCTTTTATATTGGTTTTTTTTAATGAAACTGCACCACCATCGTTGAATCCTTTCATCACATCCTTGAATTGGTCAACATTTTCAGCATAATACATAACTGCTTTCAGCAACGTTCCCCACCTGGGTGTTATAGGCTGCGGAGGAAGAAATAAATCGGCAAATCGCGAGGTACTTTGCAAAATATTTTATCCCATTAGAAATTAATATCATTGCAGTTGCCTCTTATCTTTTCTGCAACACGGTGCATCGCAAAATAAAACATCTAACACAAGTTTTGTTTTACAAAATATGCAACAAAAATATGCATTTAAATCGAAATATGCAAAAATATGCACTTACAAATCGATGCCGTTTTACTTCAAATGTCATGATTCTCAAAAATATTTAGTTTATGTTGATCTCAGACTGACAATAACAATTATGCATTTGCATAAAAATCCGGGCCTTGGTTATCATGCAAAACCAAAAATAATCATTACTTCACTAAACTTAATTAAAAAAACTAGCATTACTAAAAGGTCTACTGACGGAGCTCTATTCCAGAAACATATTTGAAAGGTGGCTAGTTGAAATAATGGACAGATTCTTAGAATGTTTAATTGCCTTTGTCCCTTTAAAAGCCAATAAAAGTGTAGGAACAAATCTTATTAATATCTTTTTAAATGGTGACCTTTAAACAGCCAGCCGACTGAGTTGATCAGTATACTAAAAGGTGGGTCTAGGACTAATATTGTTATGTGTAAACAGTGATGCCAGTCGTAGGGAATTTTCCCTTTTTGTAGGGATTTTTACGAAAAAATTTCAAGCGTAGGAAAAAAGGACAGATGTGCAAAATTGTGGCCAAAGTTGTTCTTTGAAAACCAAGCTACTGAGCACGGCGTCGAATTGAGGTTGTTGGATTGATTAAAATACGTTGGCTTATCGAATATTTTTCCATAATAAATTTTCCACGTGTCTACCTCAAGACTACCAAATATGATACTGTCAAGACTAATGTTTACCAAAATGGCGGCAAAACAAACCCACCCTGTATTTTTCAAAGGAAATTTATTTTATATATTTGTTCATGGAATTGAAGTAAATATTTCTCTAAAGTTCAACAGGGCCTTCCCTTTAATTTGGTACCGAGTTCGCTAAAAAATATAAGATATAAGTAAAAAAAAAATTATTTAAAATAAGTATTCTTAAAAAATGTAAGGTCCTTTAAAAAGGTCAAAACATGAGGAAATGAGAAATCAAGCAGAAGTTTGAATATGTTTTGTCTTTAGATTAAAATCAAAAAAGAAAAAATTTTAATTATTCAGTGTTATTTTTGAAATTGAATGTTTAAATGTATGGTATAGCACATTACATTAGACCGTAATTAAAAAAAATCCTAGTAAACCCCCCTATTTTTGCAATGCGATACGAAAAAAATAATTTTTTTTGCCGAACGTAGGGGTCGCCTTTTTAAATTTTCGATTATATATTTGGCATTTATTGTCGGATCTAAAGTATGATATATCAAAGGCAAATGTTACGGTGTTTGTCATACTAAAGTAATTTCCAAGTATGCTTTATATGGGGCCTATGGTAAATTATGGACCGATGTTCACGAAATTTGATGGTGTAATTTATACTCTTGTAGAACTATGGCAAAACAATCATCTTAAGACAAAAACTTTGATATATTATGCTTTAAGATCCCACTGCAAATGCCAAAGAAATAGAGAACAATTTAAAAAAAAAGGAAACAATTTTTTTTCGAAGCCACCGCACTTTTTTTTGCTTGTAAGGTGGTACGCTTTAATATACATATTTAATTTAGTTTTGGTTTTCTTCTTGTTAATAAATGCTTTTTTATAATATTTACAAAATGTTGACAAAACATATACTAGGGTATTAAATTAATCGATGTTTTGTGTTAACCGATTATTCGCGCGAATAATTATTCGAATTATACACTACCAGACTATTATCTTGTATCTTCCTGTTATGTATAAAGCATTCCTAAAAATTTAAGGAATGGAACTATTACAAAAAGCTTTATAAAATACATAACAGAAATTTAGCTCATAGAATAAATTTGAAAAATAAAAAAATAAATGTAATAAAGTAGCTTATGAAAATAAATAATTCCCAGATTCTATTTGTTAAAATAGTTGAGGTAAATACATTCAATTTATAAAGTATCTCTATCCAGTGTGACACAAGGAATGCTGACGAAGGTCGTAGCAGGTCAGAAAATGCATTACAGTCTGCTGGTGTCTAATAATTGTAAATTTTTCTGTGCTTACAATATACTTCATTGCTATCCAAAGGATAGCTAAGGTAAAATGTAGCAGGAAAATACAAGATAATAGTCTGGTAGTGTAAAAAGTCATTCCTAAAAATTTAAGGATTGGGAACTATTACAAAAAGCTTTATAAAATACATAACAGAAATTCAGCTCATAGAATAAATTCGAAAAATAAAAAAGAATTAATCGATTAATCGGCATAAAGTTTCGAATTATTCGTTAATCGAAAATAAGCGATCTTGACTTATTCGAACAGTTAATCGACCAAAATTAATCGATTAATCGAATGACGGTTAATCGTTTGAATACCTTAATATATACATTGTTTGCCTGCTGCTAAAAACAATAAATTATTAACGTAGGGAACATTTTTTTGGTTGTAGGGAAAAATGGATTTTGTTTTATACCAGTAGAGATTTTTTAAATTTTTACTGGCATCACCGGGTGTAGCAGACTTTAGGGAAAACGCATAACACTTCTGATGGTGTAGGATATAAATATAAAAAAGGTTTAACCAATTCATAATCCATAAACAGTTAAATGTGTTCTAAATATCGATACTTCTTTTGAAATTTAATAAAATTAAAATAATTTTAAAATTTGGATTCAGTTTAAACGATTTTTTTGAGCACTACATGTGAAAATTAATTAATTGTAAACAATAGTTTACAATTAATCACACAAATGCTTATTTCTGACATTCAGTTGTTATTTAAATTCCTTATTTATTACATATCACCACAAAATGATTGATTTTTAAGCACAAAAGCAATAACGAACTAATGAAAGTCCCCCAAGAACAATTCAGTTGAAAGAGAGCACAAGAAAAACAAGAGAAAATTATTTTTCACTTAAGCATAGCATTTATGTTTTACAAGTATACAAGAATAAATGTCATCTTATATGCAAACATTTAAATAAATAGCATATGTGCTTTTTAAGCATATGTATGTGTTTGTGTATATCTGAATACAATTATTCTTGGCATAGCTTAAGACTACACACAACAAATGCAAATATGAGTAATAATATCATTAATAACAACATTAACGTATGAGAACTGGAATAGTGATACCAGTTAAGTCATATACACATTAAAACTGCGACATTTAATGAAATATGTTAATTATGTGTGTACGGAATTGTATTAATTATGTGTACAGTTGCAATTTTATTAAGTCATTAAATTGCTACTGAATTAAGTCACATTGCTCTGATACCGAGCAACGCAATCAGAATACAGATAAAACCGAGTGAACGAACAAATAACAGTGATTATTTTTTAACTAAACAAAAGACGGATTATTGCTGGTCATGAAGGACCAATTTTACATTATAAATTTAATGCCATATTTTTGTGCTTTAATTACGAGTATATTAATAGTCGCAAAAATGTTTCAAGAAAGAATTTCTTAATATATCCAATAGGTTTTGACATTTATTCAATGAAAATTTACATTAAAAGTCAACCTATGTTAGATTAACCCCTAGTTAATGAAATGTTTCATAAGATCGGTTAAAATTTTGCATTGAATTAATGCAAGCCATTTTATTAAGACTGTGACTATTCGTCATCACGTTAATGAAGCATTCCATTTACAAAATGATAAAGAGTCAAATATTTAAAGAAATTTTTTCCATTGTCGTAATGAAAAAGTAATTATTTGTATTGAAATTAAACCTTAAATTTGTTCAATGACATCATTAAATTGGTTACTAAATTTCGTAATTTTTTTTTAGTTAAATGATAATTATGGTTATTTATTTATGGTTATTTACTTCAGCCATTTTTGAACGAACGTTTAGAGTTGTTCTGAATCTCATTTCGTTTTTTTTTTTTTTTTTTTTTTGTTATTCTTGTAAAATATCATCAAGTTATATTAATTTTATTTTGTCTTAATTTTTCATCCACATCTGCTGCCACTACTACTTCCCTAAGCTGACCTTTAATAAGATTGCATTTAATTTCCAGCCCGCGACGTACTTCATCCGCATTCTTCTCATTTTACTGGTTTTTACTACTACGTAAATATTGTGTATTTAAATTGTTAATTTAAATACAAAGTGTGAATTTTTTGCTCTTGTTTTTTCTTGTGGTTTGATATTGAACCTCTTAGTAACATAAAGTTAAAATCAATGTTTCATTATCGTAGTGATTTTTTTTTCATTGATATTACGAAATATTGACATTTACTATTTTTTTCACAGATTTTCATGCCAATTGAATTGAAAATACGTATTTTGTAGTTAGAGAACTTTATTCTATTTTCATTAATTAAGTGACATTTTTCATTGAAAATATGAAGTTACAAAAGTCTCCTTTTTTAATTAATTTAAAAACATTTGTATATTTATTTAAATAAATGGTTCACTTTAATTTAAAAAGCATTTTTTAAATAATAAATTACAATTTGTTGTATTTTTCTTTTAAAATGGATATGAAGTTGTCATTAATCCAAGATTAGAAAATTTTAAAAATTTTAGTTTGAGTGGAATTGCTTCATAAAATTTGTTTAATTGCATGCATGTAATAAAATTTTTCATTGGATTAATGAATAAGAGTAAATAAAATTGATTCATTAGATTTACGATTCATAATTTCTCTAGTGAAGGAACATGGAAAAATGGAAAAGTGCAACAATTCGAATTGAATACAAAACTGGTGGCTAATAAAATATACAGAGAAAAACATTTTATTCGATGTATAGAAGAAAATCCAAAAATATTTTTTCTGTTTAATCATATTATATTTTGCCGCAAGCATATAATAATTGAATCAGTTGTTTTCATGCGAAACACATACCCACAACCATGTATATTAGAGCGACTCAAAAAAAAAAAGTTATTTTATTACCCCTCTGAAATTAAAGCTTGATATGTTTTATGCTGATTCCCAAAATATTTTGATTTTAGCGTTGACCATCCGTGAGCTGGACCAATTTTAAAAATGGTCTGTTTTCAGTTTTTCGAATTTTTTTGTACTTTACTCCAAAACGACATAAATAATAATTGGTATCATCGAAAAGAGTTTTCCAATGGTATATAAAACTTGACCACTTGCGACCTACTAATTGAGATATTTAACTTAATACATATTTGAGTTTCGGGCTTTCATAATGTTAAATAATGTTCTGCTTTTCAAATCTCAATTTACTAGCACGGGAACTAGAAGCCCTGAACTGGTTATTGGTGAGATCTTTTTGAGGTTTACATGATGGGCATGGTTTATATCCAGCTCGCAGTAAGGGAAAACATAAAAACGTCAGCTACGATCCTAATATTTGATAAGGCTATTCAAAAATTCATTGGTTAAAATAAAAGTCAAATAGATTCGGCTTCTAAGTAAAGCTTTATTGCACAATTTAGTCAATCATGCATTTTAGTTGCAATCTGTGTCATACTTTTATACAGATTCAAATCTGCCTTAGGGTTAGACGGCAGAAACAAGCACCCGCCACACTTTGCACACATTTACATTATTAGTCTATGTTTGTATTAGTTAAAAAAAATATTTTCTGTTAAACCTAAAAAGAGTTCAATTAAAAAATTTTGCCAGCTTTTCATTACATGTATATTTGCCTTTTTTATATTAAATTAATTCGAAAAAAAGGAAAAACAGAATAGCAGATGTATTCGAAGAAAACTAGTTTTCATTTTGAATTTGTAGCACATACAATATTCTCTTACTTATAAAAGGTCAATTGTAGCAAAGGCTTCATTCTGTAGCATTTAAAGGGACCATTTCGAGTAGATTTTCAAATTAAATGTGTTTTTAATTGCTGTTATCCAGCATGGCAAACTGACTCTACAAGCAATCTTGTATTTTATTTTATATAACTTAATTTTTTAGCGTACTACTTTTTCTTTAATCTCATTTTTATCTTGTTAATTACACCCAGCTATGTCTACGAAAGAGTAGAACAAGAAATAAATCAGCAGTAAGTTTTCATTTAACAACTTTCCAATTATTTTATTTTATCTGTTCTAAACAAAATCTAACTGCTGTTTTTACTTTCAATAGCAAATAATAGAAATATAACCAAGAAAACATAATAAATTCTAAAAGACAAGTGCGAAATAAATAGGTCAATAACATGAAAAATAAACACAGAAACGAAAAAGTTAAGAAAATATACACACACAAATAAATGACAATCTAAGAACAAATGCTTGAAAATCTCAAATAAACGAAAACTTAAACGCATTACTCACACACACTTAAATAACCCAACAAACACGAAGTCAAATCTTTGATATTAAATAACTCTACCATTTGACACCAAACACAATATTCAAACCTCTGTCAAATGTTTTATCAGTTTGATATCAAATTGTTATCAACTGTTCTTCTCAAATCAAAAATAAACTTGGCAGCACTAAAGCAAGAAATAAATATTAACATTAAAAAATGGTGATAAAAGTTAAATGAGTTTAACAAATGAAGCACAGCCACGAAAAGCGATGTAAAAGGCACTTTTTGCAAAGACTACTGCTTTGATATAACCGTTAAGATTACCCTCTTACACTGTTTAAACATCAAACCACCTAAAATTATGCACATTAACGCCTTCAAAATGGCATACAAAGAGTAAGTCAGTGGAAGAACGTTATAAGTGGCTAAAAAAATGATACAAACGTAATGGCTTTACAACGTGAAATAACGTTGTATAAGCTTTTTGTATAAAAGTTATTTTTATCAATATTTTTAATAATCTCAAGATATACAAAATTAAAAAATAAATAATCCTGCCTGTTAAAAACTTTTTTTTTTTTTGCTTTCCTTAAAAATAATTATTTTGTAACTTGAAACGTTATTCGCGGCTGTGCTTCAATTAAAGAAAAATTACATAATACTTGAAGTGAATTTGCCTTTAGAAAACCCTAATTTCTTGTGAAAAAATATTAATTATTTGTGAGTCAAAAATTAATTGCAAAGCGTGAGAATACGAATAAAAATAGAACGGTAAAGTGAAGAAAATATAAGATACGCCATGATAATCCTAAAAACGAAAAAGAGTCAAGTACTTCGTCTTTCCAAGAAAGGGAGGACGGGAAAAAATTATTTCATCCTTTAGCTATTTTGCCGAATGCTTAGCTGACAGTTAATTTAAAAACGTAATGAATTTAAATTAAAAAAAAATATTTTTCTTTTATGTTCCACATTGTATTAAACTCTACATTTGAAAAATTTTGAGAATAACGTTTGAAAGCAAGTTAATTATAAATGCATTTTTCAATTTTAAAATAATATCCCCTTTTTGTAAGAATGCTATGATTTTCAAATGATTTTAAAACTTGATTTCAAATCAATTTGAAATTAAGTCTCCGTGTTTGTTGGGAAACTGTTTTAACACACGCTATCTAAAATACACGCAGCTTAGAAAACGATCTAAAAACCATGTTGTTACTATTGCAAAAATAATAGCAACAACTCAAAGGAAATAAACATAAACAAAAACAACAACCCAACTTCTTCCAAAACTGTCAACCAATAACAACATAAAAATAATATTTAATGCATTTTGCTGTTATTGCTGTTATTTTTATTTGTTTTCCATTCTCTTTTTGTCCCAGTGAAGTGCACTCACTGCACACACATCCTCATGTATTTACTAATACCGTTATACCTAAAACCATTTCCTTGAATCTTCCACAACCGGAAATGTAGTTTTGTTTCAAAAACTACAAACAATTGCGGTTGGGTAATAACAATGTTCTAAATAAAGAATAGAAAAAAATGAGTTAAATTAGATTTGAACGTAACCAAAATCAGATCAGCATAATGCTTTTATTTTCGATATGAAAAAGACTTTCTGAAAATTTAGAAGTATATTGGTTTAAAAAAAGTGCTACAAAAACAATTACGAACTTTTTAGATTTTTGCAGAGGAAGCTTTTAGTTTAACATGTTTAGCTTTTTCAGTTTCCTTTGGTAAATACAATAAAATGGGAAAAATGGTTGTCAAGTCATTTTTATTTTAACAAATATTAAACAAAATTTTGGTGGTAACTCAAGTACAAAAGTATTTAACCCTTATCGTGTATTAATGGGTCAAAACTCCCAAGAAGTTTTTATTGCTTATTATGTTCTAAACTAGTAAATGAATTTTTTTGTACAACAATTTTTTTATAAATAATAGTTTTCGTAATGCATGTACCAAAACAATTTACGCATTTTTAAACATGAGTCAAAATTGCCCAACACTATTAAGTCAATACAAAATATTTAAACAAATGTACAGCATGTAATAAATTTATGTAAAACAAATTTTGAAACATGCATTAACTATGAATGTAAAAAAAAATAAACAGAATTAACAAATGTATGGTGAACTTTCAATTTTGGGCAACATTTGCCCACAAATTTCACATGCGTTTTAATTTTTTTATTGTAGGAAAAGTCAATACAAAAAATATCTCGCAAAATTCACACAAAAATACCACATGCACTTTATTTTTCGAGAATAGGATAAGGATACAAAATAGATGGGTCTTTAAATGGTTATTGCATTAACAAAATTTGAATTTTATCAATAGTTGTGCTCAGCTTTAATTACACCAGGGAACAAGGTTTTTGTTTTTAAGAGTTCTTAAGGTTTTTAAGGCACTAAGTTTTTTTCTATCATATATTCGAATTACTTGAAAACTGTTAACCACATTCAGTTAAAAAAAAATCAAAATTTGTCAACAATATTATCTTTAAGCTATTCATATATCGGTTTTTATACCCTTCACCGAAGGTAAAAGGGTATATATAACTTTGTCATTCCGTTTCTACAATATTGATCTAACACCATATAAAGTATATACATGATATATATGAAAAACTCGGAAAAACCGGTTCAGATACAAAAAAGTTATTACGTGGTCGAGTGTTGACGGGTTCAAATCCCATTCGATAAATTTTTTTTTTCTCTTGGTATTTATAAATTATTTTTAATTAAATAAAAAATATATCAGTTTTTGCTATTTTTACTTTTATATCCTTTAAAAAACACTTGTTTTTTATAAAATTTAGAGTTTTGTTCTAAATAAATGCGCATTTTGTTCTGTGGCTAATAATTTGGTATACAAACCAAACAATTCATTTTTGGTAAAACCCTTAATATCTCAAAACAAGAAATTCCGACTTAAGCCATTATTATTTAATGCCACAGATATATTATATATGTAGATTATTCTTATCGCACCATGGTGAAGGGTATATAAGATTCGGCATAGCCGAATATAGCACTCTTACTTGTTAATTTATAGTTTCAGTAGTTTCAGAGATATCTTTGAAGTTTAAAAAAAGAATAATTTAAAAAAAAAATAATATTTTTGTTTTTTAAAAATTCATAAAAAATAAAAATGCGACATATATAACAGTTTTAGTCTAAAAACATTTAGTTAAATATATTTCGAATGCAATGAGCTGTTGTTCATTGTAATCGGTGCACAACTTTTGATTTTATTCACAATTTACTGAGAAAACTGAATTGATAACAATCGCGATTTCCATACAAAAATAAAATTTTTTAATGTTTGTGTGTTTGCTACGTTTATGGACGTTCTTTCCTTCTCTCTGTTATACATGAAGTACTTTTACTTAGTTGTGAATAAAAGTGAAACGCGTTCATCAATTTTTATGATCTATATCTCATTTTGTTCATAGGTTATTTGACTTTACGTGAAAGTATTTTGTATTTTTTTAGTGTTTTGTATTTTTCACGAATTTTATACATACAAATTTTTTTTTTTTATACTTAAACAACCATTACTCAGCCATTATTTAACTACATCTTTAAAAAAGAAAGAAAAAATTTGAAAATCACTTAATGAAGAGCAAAAGTAATAACGTTGAACTTTTAAGTTTTGAAATATGTCAAAAATGCGATTGGTACTTGTAACTTAAAAATGCGATCTGATAGAGAAAAACCGAGATTATACTTGAAATCAATGACCTCAAATGAGTAAAAAATTGCATCAAACTTCGAATAAACACAAAAAAAGTTCAATTTTGCTCCCTTGTGTTATTAGAGTTTTCGAAAATTCAAAGATTTTAGCATCCAAATCTCCGGTGCCAATTCATGATCATGGTGATCGTGGTCCTGCTGACAAATTTCCCATAAAAGCAGGCCGAAGTTAGCAGTCTGTGGCGGCCATGTTAATTTAGCGTTATTTGTCAGATCTGTTGACTCCTGTCTAATAATAAAAATTCTTAATTAATTAAAAGTTTGAGAAAATGGTTTTATGGCTAAACGCTAACAAGGTTAAAATATGTTCACTATACACAAAAGTCTGCAACAAAAGCCGTAACGATGATTTTAAAGCCATCATAGTTAAAAGAAGGGCATACAAAAAATAACCTTCATCCTGTTAACTTAATCAAGCTATATAAACGAAATGTTATTTCTTACAGTTTTCTACATTGCAAGCTACACAAAGAACTTTTACTATGAACGGCTTAAAAAAATTCTAGCCACTAATGAAGTTTGTCATGAAGATCGTTAGATTTGATCTGACACTTTAAGCGATGTTTTTTTAATAGATTTGAACTCGAATAGACGTTCCTAAAGACATAACTCATTGCTTTAATAATTTAGGCTTAATGATGACAAATCAGGGCCGTAAGAAAAATAAGAACAAAAGAAAAGAAAGAAATGAGAGAGAATTTGAAGTTACTGTCGACGTTTTAATTATGGTCTTTAGGATGTTTGCCTGAAGTTGAAGACTCAATTCTGTCATTATTTTGTGTTCAAACAGAACTACGTCGAGACCACATTTTCCATAATTTTCCATATTCTCCCAACAATGCTACCATACTTTCAATAATTTTTAAACATTTTGTAAACAGAAAATGAAAAACAAAAAAAAAGTAAAAAATTAAAACAATAAAATGAGAGGGAATTTTAAGTTACTGCTGGCGATTTAATTAATTATAAGGGTAGTCAGATTTTTTCAACCTTCATCGCCAAATAGTATTCCGAAAATCGCAAAAATTTATTTATTTTAGATTTTTAGTAAAAAAAAAATCGCCAAATAGGAGTACAAGTGTATTTATCCTTTATTAAAATGTTCAATATGTAGCCTTATTCTATTTGTGTGTTTACACAGAAAAAAGTGTTTTATCAATTAAAAAAATGGTTAAAAAAGTATTTAAATTTTATTAATGTGATAATTGAATCAATTATTTTTTTAGTTGAAAGAAAATTAAATATTTAATTTTTATTTAATTAACATTTCAGTTGTATTGAAATAAATTTTCAATTAAAATTTTAATTAAATAACAGAAAATCTTAATCAACTTTTTTCGTTTAAAATAAAATAATTTAAACATGTAGAATTGTTGTTGGGAATTTTCAATATTTATTTAAATAAATTAACACATTGTTTGAAATGGCAAAGTTTTTTGATCATTTTTTTAATTAAAATTAAAAATATCATTTATTGAAAAAAACAATATTCACAATTTTACAATTTTTAGTAATCAATTGGTAATAGGTGCAAAATTAACAAATTGTTTGCTTGATATAACGAATTTGGTATAAATTTGGTGATTGGAGAAATTTAATAATTTTTTCTCTATTTTTTTTAGTATTTTTACTGTTTCAAATATATCGGAAATTTTGTGACAGTCGCAAAACGCTTAACATTCACGATTCTGACTTATAATCGCACAATAGAGGTTTTTTAAATCGCAATCGCAAGAAGTTTGTCGACTTCAAATTGCAAAAGTATCCTGAAGGGAACTAGAATATTTTTAAGAAACTATGGCAGCTTGTAAGCAAAATGAATGAGTTTCAGAACACCGTAAAATAAATCTGGCGTTGCGATTTTCCATCACGCGGTTGTCATAACGAGGCTGAATATCTTAAAACCTAAAACTTGTGAGAGCAGCTTACTGAATTTTACAGAAATATATATTTTATCAAGTATGCAAAATGAAAAGCGTTTGATGCAAAAAAATCAGTTTTTATAAGCGTGAATTTCTATGTGAAAATAAGTCAGAATATGGTCAAATTTTGTATTCGATTTTCATTGAAACATTTTGTTACTTCGACAAGAAGTGAAGCAAAGGATAAATGTCTTAAAAGTTGTATTCAAATTTGATATTTGGAATTGGATTGGAATGCTTAAAGTCAACACGGTCTTCTTAAGAATTTCATTACATGAATTATTTTTGAAAATTAAATTCTAACGCAGATTCGTTGTCGATTCTATATAAAATTAAGGTTTTAAAAAATTTTAAGTGAATCTTTTTTTCAATTTTCTAAGTAATTTTTATAAGAAATTTTTGATTTGTAAAAAATCGAGTTAAAATGTAGATACAAATCATTGACTTTTTTCGCTCTATACACCACATTTTAACAAACGATTCAGTTTTTAGAATTTATTTTCCAAAATAAATTGAAATTGAATTGTTTTTCGATAGAGATCCGATGATTGATGAAATCTAATAAAGCTTAAGCTTTATTCCGAATGTCTATAGAAACAATTTTTTAATGTTTTCAATATAATAATCTGCCAATATTAGCAATTTATTATCTAAAACAATCGCATTTATATTGCGGTTTAAAATTTTTTAAGAAATTCAAAGAAAAACTAACTCGAACTCATAAATTTTTTCATATAAGTAAGAAAAAAAAAGGTAAAATGCGATTTAGAAATCGCCAAAATAATCGCCAACATTTTTTAACTTTGCCATTTCGTCAAACACATAATATCATCGCCAAATAGGCTTATAAATCGCCACGTTTGGCGAAAAATCGCCACGTATTACAGCCCTGTTTATTAAAGAGTTGAAGACTCAGTTCTGAACACTTGGCGTTCTTTCCACATCGTGAAATTGGCAGAAATTTTCTAAACCAAAATATGATTATTTGCAATTTTATTAAGATCTGGGGGGAAATCTTTACAATTAAAATACTACTGCCAAATTTTGTCTTACTACTAACACTGGGTGATTATTTGGATATATTCTGTGGATCTGTACGAAACTTTCTAAATTTATTAATAAAAAATCCACAGTTAATAGTAATAAGTTTTTTTTTTATAAAACTTATCATATTGGCGTTTTTTATATTTTTAAATTGTTTTACGCATAAGTACTCGACTGCCACTGTACTGGTGAACATTTGCCGTAATTTTTTTTAACTAAAATTTGACGAAAAAAAGTCCAGTTAGATTGAATCTATCATAATATTTAAAGATAATCTGAAATACGGACATCTTTAATTGTAAATTAACCCACAACAGCCCGTGTTTTCCTCTTTTTTTACACGCACTTCAACCTCTTCTTTAAAGCCATTAAAAGTCGGCCGACTATATAGCCATGCTTTAGTAGGAACTTCTAAGAAAAGCGATCAGTCAGGGTTAATTAGCTTATACTTTTGAACATTTTTAAGATTACATACGTCCCTTTTTTAAGAGAGTTATGGATTAGCATTGTCCAGTTTTAGATTTTAAAAGTATTTGTACGCCATCAGCAAGTCGTAGCAATTTTTGGTAGTCATGACCCTGATGGTCACGACCACCCTCATAAGCTGCAGGCTTTGATCCGCCCTTGGCTCCCACAGAACAAGTAATAATAAAATAGGAGGCAAAGTCTGCTCAATAGCGCGAGAAGGAAGACACATTCTTATTAAGGATATCTTAAAAAACAAAATGGGATTTGATTCCGAAAAATTCATAAACTATGATCAAAATAAGTGAAAGGAGAATGTTTTCCAATGTAGATACAGTTTTTGACCAGTTCAGCAACATAAGCATTATCATCATATTATCATTAAATGTGTTTTATAAGCTCGAAAGAATTTGAATTTTAAAGAATTACACAAAAAATTTAATTTTAATCAAAAAAAAATTTAAATTAAAAAAAATCACTAAGTCGTCCGTCTATAAGTGGCGCGAACCGATCAATACTTTTCAAAGTAAATTTGGATTATTTGGCAGCCTAATTCAAGCCTTAATCTCTTACGACGGTTTGTCTGAGTATATTAATTATAAATGTTAAAAAATTACCGCAGTATTGGGCTTAAAAAAACTCTTAACAAAATACCCCAGTGACAAACAACATTCCAATACTTTTTATTTATTAACATTTAAATTTTTACTTAAACGATTGCATGGAAAATTCTTTTCTGTTCTAGAACAATTTCACATTCTTCTTTAACAAAAACCACATTGTGGTCAAATGTAAGTGTGATAAATAAAAAAAAAAAAAATAAAAAAAGGGAAAGTTACTAAATATAAAAAACTCTACGAAACCAATAAAAAAAAGTTTGTAAAATAAAAACTAAAAAGAAATAATAATGAAAAGCAGATGATTTTGTTTTGCTTTTTGGGTTAAAGCCAACTAGAACGAAAAAGTTCATTTAGGCGCCGAACTAGTTGGGGTTTTTTATTTTTTTTTTTTTTTTTTTTTTGATGAAAACAGAACAAAAATCTATTACAAGTTCATTATGCGTTTTTATTTTTATTTCTGAAGGCAAAACAATTGAATTGGCGTAGGTCATTGAATAAATTTAAAAAAATAAGATTTAAACAAATATTTAATTAACAAAAAAAACCTCAATACAAATCAACAACGAAACAAAAAAAAAATTAACTAGAAATTATTTGAAAAAAACAACGAATTATTAATAAAATTCCTAAAACAAATAAACTAAAATCCAAACGACGAAAACCTACAGAGTTTAGAATAAAAAAAAAACAAAGTTTATCTGCTCTAAAAAATCCTACCAAAAACCTGAAAACAACAACCAAAAAGTATTATTAAAACTATACAAAACAAAAACATATTTAAACTATAAAACAAAAAAAAAAAAAAAAAAAAATCAACAAAACGGAAGAAAAACATTAAAATAAAACAACAGAAATATAAAAAAAAGTTTTGCTTTAAACCAAAGCAACCATTAAAGTTGCAACTGAAGAGTACGAACTAAAAAAAAAGGAAAATATTAAAAATCAAAAAAAAAAAAGTATAAATATTTTGAAGTCTAAAGTTTGTTACAAACAGTTACAACGACGGCGTCTACAAAGACTACGACTACAACAACTACCAGAGGCAAACACAAGATGTTGTGCTTCAATTTAAAACTTGCAACCATTTTTCGATCGTATCGTGATGAAAGTGTACGTGACCGTAGCCAAAGCTTATGTTCCCCACCCACTACAACACGAGCACCACCACACAAAGATATTGGTGCGTTACGTGTGCTGCAACGTCGTGCATCGAGCGTTATGTAAGTTGTGATTTCCTATCTTAAAGTTCAGTTTTAACAGAGGAAGGGGTTTTTGTGGTTTATGAATGTATGAAGTTTAGAAAGCAGATATTTGGATGTGTAAAACGAAACTTGGGATTTGAATTTATAGTAGAGTAAATTAAAATGTTATTATTATTATTTTTTACTACTTAGATTTTTGTCTTGCCAAGAAATTACGTGGAATTTTAAAAAATTTCTTATTAAATTGTATAATTATACTCACATATTTATTGCATAGAAAAAGCAGCCTTTCAAATATTCCGATTAAAATAGTCTTATTTCCGTTGTAGCAATGCCGATTGAAATGGTTTTAGTTCCGATCGAAATTCGTTTTTCGGAGATTTAAGATATGGAATCACTTTCCATTTTAATCGGATTTTTTTTCAGTAACAGGCCTGCTAGTTGTGTTTAGTTTTGTATAACCATTTGGAATGTATACATAAAGTAAGCACAGCACACAAGATTCAAAATAGGCCAAAATCAATATACAATAGAGCCCGATTTGCGTCGTTAATGGGGACCAGGGAAATTCAACACAAGCCGAAAAGACGCAAGTTGGATCACTTTCTTCTACATAAATGCACTGGTTTTTTTATTGATTGGTTCAAGAGTTTTAATATTTAGCAAAAAATTATATTTTAGATAAGAAAATAGAGAACGTTACCATTTTATTAATTTATTACGTTAAAGTAAGTTTTTATAAAAAAAAAAAATATAAAAAATATAATTTTCATTAAATTATTTTTATGAAGACAGGAATTTTACAATTAATTTCATGTTGTAAAATTCCTGTCTTCATAAAAATAATTTAATGAAAATTAAATTCAATGAACTTAAGCCTAATTAAAAATATCTAAATTTGGATTAAAAACTATTAACAGTTCAATAAAATAACCACAATACTAATTATTGTTAACAGCTAAGGCACGAGCTATGTTTACATTTGTCCTTCAAGTTGTGCTGAAAAAGGTCAACAAGAAAAAAGAAAGACAAAAACATCAAAATTAAAAAAATGTACTTTGGACTTCAAGAAGAATTCTTGACAAAAAGTACGAAAAAACAGAAGTTAGGAAGAACATGTAAATCAATTAAAATAGATAATCATTCATTCAAAAAGCAAATTTCGATCTACCAAAGTGAAATACCATTTGGTTTAAGGATTGATGTTTGACTATTGACGTCGCCCGGCCTCAATAGCCGTGTGAGTAAAACGGCAAACCCCACCGACGAGATTGTGTGGTTACAATCGAAACTAGTCTGGGCAACCTGTCCGTGAACGCCTGGGTTCAAATCTCAGCGCAGTCAAGAATGAAAAATTATCAATAAAAAATTTAATTAATTTCATGTTGTAAAATTCCTGTCTTCATTAAAATAATTTAATGAAAATTAAATTCAATGAACTTAAGCCTAATTAAAAATATCTAAATTTGGATTAAAAACCATTAACAGTTCAATAAAATAACCACAATACTAATTAATATAAAAAATAAATAAAAATTAGGGACGTAACGATCCGCCTTTTTACCGATACGATACCCAGACTCAAGAAGAAATATCGCCGATACCGATACGAATATAAAGTTTAAATTCAAGGTAAAATTAACAAAATTACGGTGTAAGAGATTATTAATATTTAAAATTGATTTCATTAAGATTTTAAAACAGCGAAATAAATTAAAATTCATGGTAAATTTAATTAATTTTTTAAACAAAAAAAAAATCAGTGTAAGAGATCATAAGTATTTAAAATTAATATTGATAAGATTTTTGTTTAAAAACAAAGTATTCCCAACTTTTGCGGAGATGATTTCGCAACTCCGTTTGAAGTACACCTGCAGTACAAAATCGTCTCTCAGATATGACTGAACTCCTTTGACAACTTAAGTATTTCTGCACCATGGTATTAAATTTCGAATATAACATTTAATTGCGCCAGTAAACAAGCGGATCTGCGTAGGATGGACAGAGGATCATTCTTCTCCAAATTTTCTTTTAAGATTTTCATAAACGCTCCAATGGTTAGTTATTGTAGACTTATCATAACTTTTACTTGGTGTAGGGGAGACCGCGTGTTCGGAGTTTAGAAACATGTTGAGTAGCTCAATAACACGTTTTTTCGATCTTTGAATTTCTAGCTTTGTATCGAAGGTAAAGAATTGTAGATAAACAAGAGATTTCATTATTCTCTAAACACACAAATCTTTCATTCAGAGCTAATGCTTCGTAAAACGCCCATTTTTGGGACTCCAAATCATTCTGCATCTCAGTTTATTAATTTATCGTATTTTCTAATAATGTTCGAAAACTGTTTACAAGCGAAATAGCGTCACAAAATGTAGCAGCGACTTATGGATTTTGTGGTCTCTTAAGTTTATCCAACATTTGCAGCAAAGTGATTGTTATTTTCACAAAAATCATTAAAAAATTAGCCGAAAATTCTGCTGCAGGTCCAAGCCAAGCGTTCAATGCGTTTATGTACAGTCCAAAAAATCGTAGTGTAAAATTGTTTACACAAGTTACACACCAAACGCGTAAAATGCATATAGGTATCGCAAGCATGTAATAGATAACAGTCTCGAAAAAAATGTCAAAAAGGAAGACAAGCATAAAGCTCGGATTACACGATTGCCCCAAATGCACCAATATGAGACAATATTGACTGTCCTTTATTGACGCAAAATAATGAAATTGCCCCAATAAAATATTCTGAAATCACACGATTGCCCTGTTTTATACAAATTTAATTGCCGCTAGTTGGTACAAAGCGAAATGAGTACAACAAATGCCGCTGCACTGTCACACGATTTTTCTTACAGCCATACCTAAACAAGAGTGGATGGCGGAACATTTTCTTCCGAGTAGCTTTTACGCTGATATGCTATACCTAAACAAGAGCGTCAACGTTGTATCACAAACAGTAGTGTTAACTTTCAAGCTTACTAACACCATCATAAAAGAAACAAGAAATGGAATTAAGACCGCTAGTTTCACCTAAAAATAGCTAATTTGCCATTATTTATTATCAAAAGATAAAAACAGGGCTGTCAAAACAACAATTATAGCAACCCTGCTTATTTTAACGCGCTGTCAAAATCGGATTTTCCAATTGCAAAGCGTTGACGCCGCGCTATTTAGGGATGCTTCATCCAAATTGTATTGGCATGAGGAATTTTGACAACTAGAAAACTCGTTCCGCTCTTTTTTAGGTATGGCTGTTACTTGGGTCAAGCTGTTGTGGTAGCTTTTTATTTGTTTGAAAGTTCTAGTTGGCTTGTTCATTAAAAAAAAGAAAATTCTATCATATAGGTATTCAAACAAAGTTTTGTTGAATAGTTTGATTTAAAATTTTTTAAGTTAAATATACATATGCAATTCCAAAAATAAAACAAAGTAAAATTATATTTTAAAAATATAAAGAAATAGAGAATATTTATATTCAAAAATAAATTCGCCTTAAAAAATTTCAATACATTTTGCTCCGTTTTCCTGTATATATTGTCCTGAACAGCTATGCACTAATTAAAAAAAAAAAAATATTTGGGAATACTTTATTAATGACTTGCTAAATTCCCAATTTTTATTTTTGATAAATTTAATTTTTATTTTTAATTTATTTCTACTAAAAGAAACACACAAAGGTAAATTTATTAAAAAGGCAAATATTGGCGAGTATTGTGTTGTTTAATTGCCGCACAAGAAGCCAATAAATATTGGTACATTTTTGTCATTTTTATTACCGGGCATTTAAATACCAAGTAGTCACACGATTGCCGCACCAGGGTTGCATTTTATTGGTAAAAGTAAGCACAATATTGACCTCGGTTGGTACACGAGGCATTTGATTGTGCCGTCACACGATTGGGGTATTAAAAAGTGTGAAAATTGGTGGATTGCGACAATCGTGTGATCCCAGCTTAAAGCGCGCGGTGTGGTCGGCCTAGATTAAGAATTAAAAGAAACAATTCTGTTTAATTTTTTGCTTTTAGTTGTTATGCAAAAAAAAAAGCATTGAAAATTTAATTGTTTGTGCAAAAAAAACCTATAAAAAAGTATCGGCGTATCGATACTAAAATATCGCCTATACTGATATATCGGAAAATGTGAATTATCGCCGATATATCGGTATCGGTATTCGTTACATCCCTAATAAAAATATATATAAAGAAATACCAAGGCGAATTCATACAGGTGCTATCCCTTTTATTAAAAAATAACTTTGTATTTTGTTTTTGTAAAAAGTTAGAGTGAATGTCAAAATTATTTGTTAAAAACATAAACAAGGGATTTTTTTTTCTGTTTATAAAATATACACAATTGCTTTAGAAAGTAAATTTTTTTCCAGTATTGCAAATTTATTGTGGCTTCACTTATTCTTTGCGCACTTTTTATTCGTTGATTTTATATTTTATATTCACCTTTTTTTGTTTTATAAAATTTAAATAAGTGTTTTATTCAAGTATTTAGATTTTTATTAAATTTTAAATTTTAACCAATTTTTCACAAAAATAAATAAACAATAAGCTCGAAAATGGCACCTGTATGAATTCGCCTTGAGAAATACATAAGAAAAAACATATTTTCATAAAAATATAAAATACTATATTTTAATATATTGTAAAGCTTAAGGTTTAATGAAGATATTTTTTATTTCTCAATATTTCGATTTCCATTGAAAATCTTCTTCAGGAATTATTTACTATTATATAAAATTACAAAATTGTTTTGACAGCAAATGGAAAAATAAAAGATGGAAAAAGGTAGAAGAAATAGGAATATAATTAACAAAATATAACAATAATTAATTTATTTCATTGATCCATATTCACAGAAACAATAAATAAAAAATAGAATCTCATTAATGAGTAAATCGATTAACTTTTAACGTTATCTCTGTTGCAAATTGTTTTTCCTGTTGAAGGTGCTAAACCAAGAGTGCCGTCGATGTCAACAGCTTTTTTACCCGACATGAAACAATTTAATACGTCCAATTTTTGTTCCAATCTAATACATTTAATTTTCTTTGCACAAATTTTTCCACAGAACCTTAAACAAAAACAATTTTTAGAATTTGTTTTTGTTTTAAATGTTATTTTCTATGCGAACGTTAACGTGTGACATCGTGGAATTGGCTAAAAATTCTTACTTCCTAACACGCAACTATACTAAGAATAACTTACCTAAAAAAAGAAAATAGGAATTCCCCTTTTTACATGCAAATAGAAAAATTCTTTACATGAGATTATAACTTTAGTGAAAAAAAATCCAATCATATGTAGCGACGCAAATCAGAATCAAAACGATGCATAACGGATTTAGTCAAATTTTAAAAACGCTAATTGAACCGACGCAAAAAGGGGATCTAGTGTACCTATTATCTTTCTATTAATTTTGGTCCGATTTGACTTTTTCAAGGTGCAAAACTTTGAGTTAAGATAATATATTAAGATTACATTATTTAAAACAAAAAACTAGTGTGTCATTGGTATTTGAATATGATTTCAGACTTATGTCTATCGGCCTTAGTAAACACGTGTTCTAAGATTCCAATTTTCAAACGTGTACGCATAAATTTATGGGCATATCGGTAAAAGTCACCAAAAGGTTATCGATTAATTTACTAAGACCGGTGTTTTGAGTTCTGGATTAAGTCTAAACTAAGTTTAACGTAGTCTTATACTCGTGTTTTTCCGGAAAAATTTAATTTTTTTTTATTATTAAAGACCAACCCCCATATTCATAAAAAATATTTTTGATTAATAAAAGGTTTATTGAACAAATTTTCATAGAAATTTCGTTTCATAAGCCTGCTATAAACCTAAAATATTTTTTATGAATATGGGGGTATCACTTTAAGCAAAAAAAATTTTGTATTCAAACTTGGTAATGGTGGCACAATCTATTTTCATATTAACTAATGGTGTTTTCTTTTCTACAAAAAATGTGACATTTTATTTAAAAAATGCAATTGGATGTTCGTTTCTTAAAAATGATTCGCTCTCTAAAAGGGCGGCTTGTTTTATTCTAAAAAGTGAACCCTTACTAATGGTATAAGGCATTGCACTTTACGCCCCGCATAAATCGACAGTATTGATAATGCCCTATAAAAAAACGGCGCACATTGTTCGCCAATAGCTTCTATATTATGCTCCCAGACAACTCAATACCCCACCACAATCACCGTATTTAAATCATAAAAAACATATCTGGAATGTTTTAGAGAAAAAAAAGTCAGAAAATATAAAATAAGCAGCAGTGAATGGCTGAAAACTGCTTTAAACAGAACTTGGGCAGAAATAACTGCGGCAATCACAGAAAATTAAGTAAACTACATGCCTCGACTTTTGCAAGCTGTGGACGATGCTCAGGGCGAACCATCTAAATATTAAGTTTTAAAATATTAAAATTTTTTTTAATGTAATTTTTAATTCTATTGTTCCTTTTTTACTGTATGTACACTTTTGTCCTTTGAAATTTTTAATATTTTTGTTATTATTGCTTTTGTTATGTTTTTGAATTATATTTTTGTGTCATTAATAAAAGTATTTATTAATGCCTTAAATATTGGTATACAAGTTTTTCTCAATTTCGTTACCAATTCCCAAAAATCGTAAAAAAGTCGGATGCATGTAGACTTCACTGTATGTATATGAACAAAACTTTATTTATTCCTCAATCAGTGTTTTTACAAGGAAACGAGAAAAATGTGTAATGTAAGACACCGTGTGCGTGACAATTGGCTTAACGAAAATTGTGTCCACCTAGGCCTGGCCTCGCTCTGCCCTATTATATATGTACTGTAGGAAATAACATCAAAACGAAACGTACCAAAAAGCATACGCAACACATAAGAATTCTTCCTTTACTTTTATTTTTTTGTTATATGCTTATCCCGCGAAGCTCTTCGCTTGTCTGCAGGAGACCAGAGTATCTAGCGGCACTCCCCGCGTTGATAGACTAGCTCACTACCAGCTTGAATACCGGGGCAGCTACGAAGAATTATTCTAGTTGGCAACAAAATATTTTTGCTATAGCCATAAAATTCCATTCAAATAAAAGAAGTCCCAGCAAGGCCCAGCAGTATGTTAGTGTAAGTTTTTCCGATAGCCACAAAACGCTCCAAACAAAATACAAGTTTTCCCAGATGGGCCCAGGTGGCAGTTTGTGCCACACAAATTAAGTGTCTAGTTTAGAGTTAATAATTTGCTACTCATTAATTATAAATAAATCATTAAAATGTTTTGTCAAAGGAAGAGAAATCTTTAAACTTTGTAAAATATTTTAAACTAGCATTAATTCCGCTACTACGTGAGCATATCTCTTTCTTGCGTGGACATATTATTTATATGCCAAAGTTTATATTTCTAGATTAAAAAATTACCACAAAAAAGTACCAAAGAATTATTTTCTTCTGCTCAGGACATTGCATGTTTAATTTTATGGTTACAGGTGGGTAATTCCATGTCAAATCGACCAAGAGTGGGACCCGACCCCTTTCGATTTGAACGAAATTTGGTGTGAAGGTTCCTTTCATCCTATAAGGAACATAAAAATTTTTTTTTTTCAAAAGTTACTTCATATTCAAAATGTCATAATTTCGCCAAATTAGCCCAATGTTTTAAGTTTATTTTTCAATATCTCAAAAACTACTGCACATACGAAGATGATTTGTATGTCATTTTGAAGAGAATACTTGGGGCTACAAACTACAATATATTGGAAAAATACGAGTCACGTGAGAACGGCTGGAGCGATTTCGCTGACCTGGAGATATAATGAAAGAATAATTTTGGTTAAACTCAGAAAATTTAAGTTTTAATATATTGCAAACTATTCACTTCTCAGTTTTGTAAGCCTAAACTAATTTAAGGGGAGAAGTTAACTATTTAATTTTTTCCTAAGTATGCAAAATGTTTAAAAGAAACTTGAAGAACACAACACACTGCCTCCTTTTCATTTCTCATAAGTAAATTGTTTCCGAGCGAAGCCAAATAATGTCTAAAACTCATTTAATTTCTTGGAGACATAACGTGACATAAAGTATACTCTTCTTTTTTTTGGAAGTGCCCACATTGAGCTCCAACAAAAAATTCAACAAATAAACATAAAAAACTTTATCAATGTCGTTACTTTTTTTTAACACCTAAAATCACCCAAATCAGATTTAATAAATACTTATTGCTCAACATTATAAAATAAAATTTTAGAAAAAATCATATCTTAAAAAAGAAAAAAAAACACCTGCTTCAAAGTTTCAGGATTTTTAAAGAACAGTTTGAGGAATTACATAAAAAAATCAGACAAAAAAAATTATGTTTTTGACTTAGTCCATTTTTAAATATTTTTTTTTTTAATATATTGTTTTTAGCCCTAAGTATTTCTTTAAAATGACATACAAATCATCTTCGTATGAGCAGTAGTTTTTGAGACATTGAAAAAATACACTCAACACATTCGGCTTATTCGGCGAAATTATGACAATTTGAATAATACTTAACTTTTGAAAAAAAAATTTTAATTTTTCTTCGTTAATATATGTTCCTTATAGGATGAAAGGTACCTTCACACCAAATTTCATTCAAATCGAAAGGGGTCGGGTCCCAATTTTGGTCGATTTGACATGGAATTATCCAGGTGCAATATTAATCGAAAATTCAAAAAGTACCAGTTAAAGAACAAAAAATTACCAAAAATATCCCTTTTACAGATTCTCATTCACTAAGGACCTTTTGCGTTTCATTCACTAAGGACCTAAAACGTTTAATTTTATATTTATAGGTCCAATACTAACAAAAATTCAAAAACACCAGTTAAAGAACAAAAAAAACCTAAAAAATTCTCGTACAGGTTCTTTTCCACTCAGACATTGCTTGTTGAACTTTATGTGTATCTGTAAAAAATATTAGCTATGGTTAAAGAAATTACCAGTTGTAAAGCAAAAAGCTAAAGAAAGGAATTTAATTTACCCTTTTTTGGTACTTCTTTTCTCACCATTAAAGTATCAACGATTTCAATATTGTAGTGGAAGCCCATAAATTAATACGTATATATCAATGAATGGAGAAAAATGTTTTGGTAAAAAAGTATCAAAAATAGTTAAGACGGTAACGTTTCAATTTTATATATATAGATTAATAACCAAATACAAAATTTCAAATTCAATATTCTCTGATTTTCATTTTAACACTCTACTGCCTTTTCCCTTTGCACGGCAGTATAAGCTGAGGACGTAGTAACAAATATTCATTCTAGTAATCGATATATGGTATTTATTGCAATTCGCTTAGCACTGATCTGTCAATATACTCTGTCGAGCAACGTCGCATCAAATCTAAAATGGTGTTAGTCATTTTAGTATTTTTTTGACGTCTGGGCAAAGAAAGAATATTACCGCTCCAGCTGTTTCAGCAAAATACTTTTATTGCGTTAGTTCTTTTAAGATGAAAGTTATTATAGGGCAAAATTATGGTAAAACTGAACAACATATATTAATATAGTTTGCAAATTAATAAATGGGGGTTCAAAAATGGCACACGTTATTATAGCGCAAAGAATTTTTATTTTCAAAAGAACATATACTAACAATTAAGAATACACTTGCTTAAATATCTGCACTAATAAGGGCTTGTAATTTTTTCCATTCCCGAAATCGGAAAACATTTTGCTTTCCTTTTTCGGAGTTCCGAGAATATTTTTGGTGAAGAACAATAAGACAAATTTTAAAAAACGCAATGAACAATTGGCAATCAATCAGTGGTAATTTTTCCAATAAGACGTGTATTGTCTGCAAAAGCAAATTGTTTGGAAAATATTTCAAGTATGAAGTCGCTTACCTTGCGTTTTGTATCGAAATATTTGGCATCGTAGTGTAACAAATTTTCTTATTAAAAAATGTGAACTTAGGGACCAATGGGCAGACCAATCTAAGTGGCAGAGCGCTATCGTCTTTTGAGGTTAAGCCGAAGGTAATCAATGACTGTGTTAAATCTTTCAATGATCTAGAAAAACAGCAGTCTGTCATTTCGTTGTGTGGCTGGTCATGCAGGCAATAAAAGAGCGGCCTGCTTGGCCGCTATGTTATGTCCTGAGCTGTTCGGGAAAGTCATTCATTTATGGAAAAATATTCATTCCTGGGTTTCGACGAAATGAATGATTTGTTACGTTTTTTGTGGTAAATCACGCTATTTACTTGGCTTCATAAGTAGCTTGAAACCTGTAATTGTGAATTAATTGGCTGCACAAAAGAACCAATAGGTCGCAGTGCTAATTGTCTGCTGTAAATATCTATTAAAATCTTTTTATGACAAAAAATAAGGCGAATTTCTTTTATAAAAAATTTCAGCTGAATTTTCTTCATTTAGGTTTAGGATTTGACTTTTCTGTTTCAATATTTAATTCTGTCGGACAATAACTTGAGCATCATGTCTTCACCCAGAAGTCATTAATATTAGTTTTAGATATATTTTTTTTTAATTAAAAAGCTAGATCCTGTTAAAAGCTAGATCCTGTCTTGACAAACGAATAAAAAGTTCAGCTCCATAATTCGCGCTAAAAAACATCATTTGCGCAGCAGTGCGATTCGCTTACTTTTAACGAACCATAAATCGTATATTTGTCGACATATATATTCGCTTGCATTAACGATAGTGTTAGTCTGTAATTTCCTTTTAACGATAGTATTAGGGTATTCATTCAGTTAACCGTCATTCGGTTAACCGATTAATTACTACCCGATTAACTGATCGGTTAATTAAAAATTGGCTTTTTTCGATTAACGATTAAACCGGTTAACTAACCCCGAGTCCACAACCTGAAACTTTTTAAGTGCGACTCCGACTCACGACTCCAACTCCGACTCCTACCCTAACATTGATGCTAAATGTATATGAGACTGGTTCTTATTTGACTCTAAACTTTTTTTATACCCTCCCCTACCAGTGGTGAAGCTTTATATTATGCATCTAAGAATCCATTAAGTATATATATTCTGGTTTCTTGAGTAATTCTAAGTCGGACATGGCTAGATCGTCCGTCAGTCTGTTGAGAACACGCTCACTTTCGAAAAACTCAAAATATAAGAACACTATTGGTGTCAAACTGCTTCTAGTTATCCTAAGCAGTTTGGGATTGAAGTTCAAAATCCGATCAATAGGATCAGAGTTATGAATCGAATAGTAGAAGCACCACCCTTAAGTATTGACAATTTTGTTACACAAACTAACATAAAAGGTGGCCTAATGAACGGCATGATATAAGATTTTGCAGAAACTCGTTCTATATGACTAAAAATCGTACCGTACGTCTAAAACCGTAAAAAATATTGCCATCATATTAAAATGTGCTACGTCATAGTTTTAAAGAACTAGAAATCACACTGTCAAGACAAATTTCGTAAATATTGGTCAATAACTTAACATATGCCCCATATAAAGCCTACTTCTGGAAAAGAGTTTAGTACACCTTAAGCTGCAACAAATAATGCTATCATAATAAAAGTATGTACGTCACGGTTTTAATAGGACAAGAAATCACACTGGTAAATTTCGTGAAGATCGGTCCATAATTTAGCCTAGGCTGCATATAAAACCTACTCTCGGAAAACAGTTTAGTATGTTAAAAAACGTAATAAATAATGCTATTGTAATTCAATTTGGTACGTCAAAGATTTATAGGACTAAAAAACATACTATAAAATTCCGTGAAGCTCGGTCCATAATTTACCATATAATGTCCACTATTATGCTCACTCTGGTAGATTATTTAAATATGCCTTAAGCCGTAGCAGATATAGATATTGTGATAAAATTGGTTCCAATTTGGTACATATGGCCAGAAATAATATCATGAAATTTTCTGCTTATCAGTTCATATTTACCTTTGATCCAATATAAAGAAGCCTCCTGAAAAGCACTTTAAGCGCTTAAACAAATTTCAATACTGTATTCAAGTCTGTTCCATTTAGATTTTTAATCACAGAAATTACTCTACAGGATTTCGTGATGATTAGTCAATAATTTACCATGGGTCTTATATAAATTCCCCTAATGAAAATCACTTTAGTTGGGCATTAGCTGTTACGAATCATGATATTTCATTCAACTAAGTGCAAATTGCTAGAATTGATTGGCATCCAATTGACTTAAGACGGACCCGACTCCGGTACAAAAACTTCTTCAACTCCGACTTCGACTACACAGCCATGGTTAATTCTTATCACCGGAAATCCCCGAAATATTTGTTCGCATAGAAACTCTAGACTTAAAATTAAATTCGTTGGGGTTTTTTTTTATTTCAGGTTTTTAGTATTTATGTATATAGTTATTCTATAACCGTTTCCTCTCCACCTTTTTATTTTGTGGTTTTGTCAAGTGCTTGTAAGAAATTAGTTGTTGTTAGAAAACCCATCATTTATTAAATAAAAGTCGCTACTAAAGCACTACTTTGATTAAAATTGAAACGATACATTTTTAACATCATTTATTTAAGTTAACATCGATATTTTTTTGTAACAAAAGTTTTAAAAAATGTGGTTAGTGTAAATTTTTTATATTTTATTTTATAAATGAACGTCTGTCTTTCTATATACAACTTAATACATGCATATATTTAAATAGATGAGTGAATAAATAACCAAAATAATAAAAATTAGTGTTGAAAATAGATTGTTATAAAATAAAATTATTTTAATGGGTCTTCTAAGTTTCAGGAAAATATTAATTTAAAATTCAAATTAATTTCAATCAGGTATTTCAATGTGTTTTTAAAACACTTCATCTTTTTAAGTTGCTCTTAGTTTATATGTCAACTCACGTTTAAATTTTAATATAATACTTATCAAAGTTATTTTAAAACATTGAACACAATATTAATTTTAAGTTAAATAAAACCTGCATATGTAGATAACGCTGCACAACAATTTCGAACTTTTTCGAACACAAAGGGGTACTGATAATGGATTATGGAAAATTGTTTAAAAAGTATTTAAATTTAATTAATTTGATAATTGAATCAATTATTTTTTTAGTGGAAAGAAAATTAAAAATATAATTTTGATATAATTAATTGTTTTGAAATAAATTTTTAATTAAAATATTAATTAAATAATAAAAAATCTTAATTGATTCTTTTGTTTAAAATAAAATAACTTACACTTGTAGAATTGTTGTTGGGAATTGTCAAAACCTGAGCTTTATTTAATAATGTCAATTAATACATTGTTTGAAACAGCAAAGTGTTTTGATCATTTTTTTAATTAAAATTAAAAATTTCATTTATTGAAAAAAAAAAATATTCACAATATAAATTTTTACAATTTTTAGTAATATATATAATCATTTTGGTAATAGGTGCAAATTTAACAAACTGTTTGCTTGATTCTATGAATTTGAATGAATCTGTTTGAGGAGGCGGATCGCAATACCAAAATTGGCAATACTCGACAATCGACAGCTTTGTTTAAAATTTATTCATATATATGAATAATTCGTTACAATACCCAACCGTGGTTGTTGTTTTCGCTGTACTAGTGCTACCAGAAAAAGGGGAAAATCCATACATGTAAGGTTGTTTTAATTAAATAGAAGTCTAAATCTCCTAAATTTTTAAATTAGCATTTTTTGGTTATCAATTTTTAGTTGTAATTTTCGAGAACAAAAACTCTTTCTTTTATCCTTGTGTCTAAGATGTTATTGCAAAAAAAACCCATTTTCGTTAGTTTGATAAACAGAATTTTAAACTTTTAAATAAGTCCCTACAAAATGAAGTTTAATAATTATGTATGTGTTCTATTTTTCAGGAAAATGATAAAATTTTCTCATAACAATTTGATTTTTTTAATAATTTGTTTGTACGAATTTTGCAGGAAAACCTTGTCCAACGTGTAGGGGAAATCGGATATTTTTTATTGGCTTTTCTGGCAACAATATGTATACAGAAATTGCAGTACGTGTGCAACCTTATGCCATTCCCACACAACAATTCGGGTTTTCATGTTGCCCATCGATTATGGTGATTCTAATAATTTTGTGTTTTATTTTCACATTTTTTAAGTGAAATGACGGTAATATAAAGTAACAAATTCAAAAATTTACAGATTTGTTATTTTGGCATAGATTTAAAAAAAAAAAAATTTAAAGATTTGAGTTTTACTCTTCGAAGAAAAAAATAGCAGCGTTCTAGGCGTCTAAGTTTAAAAACTATGCATTTTTTTAGCAACCTTTCAAATTTTTCAGCTCTAGTTTCTTAGTTAGCTCTTTGAAATAACTCCATATACCGTTTTCCAAAACACATGACTCCAGAAAAAATCGGGTAATGTTATGGGTGAGCGTAAATTCTGTCTTCTATTATTACGTACCTATCACAAAAGTAAGAACAAAAAAGTCAACTATGTGACTATTTAGTAAGAGCATGATGTATTCTAAATTATATTTAAAAAGCCAATATAAGGCAAAATTTTTGGTTTCAAATTTATACTTTTCAAAAAAGGAAGTGTTCCAGAAGTGAAACTGACTTGATAATTGCATTGGAATTTAGAATTTAGCCCAAAAATATTTTATTGCAATCATAATAACATTACCCACATCCCCTTAAGACGAACAAATCTCATATAGATGTAGATATCTTAGGGCACACTATACTTTCTATCTTGTTGTTACATCTAATCCGCACACATCTTTTTTTTTCCTTATACACAATCCTTTTTATATTTTTGTTAAAAACTTTACCAAGCACCTAAAGCAGTTTATTCTTAAATCTGCACCACTGCATGATTTTAATTATAGAAATTCGTTTATAATTCACGGAAAGCACTATAGGAGTATGCACAAGCTCTTGTATCAAGTCATATTTTCATAATATCCTAATATTTAACAATAGTTTATTAAATTTGGCTTTGTACTTCAAACCAAAAAGCAGGGCTGTGGAGTCGTCAGACAAAGTACTAACTCCGACTCCAAACGCTAAAATTTTTTAAGTGCGATTCCGAAACCGACTCACAACTCCAACTCCTACTCCAAATCCAACTCCTTCTCTAACCTTGATACTAAATGTATATGAGACTGGTCCTTATTCGACTTTAAACTATTTTTATACCCTCCACCACTAGTGGTGAATGAGGGTATACTAAGTTTGTCATTCCGTGTGAAACTTTTTTATTATGCATCTAAGACACCATAAAGTATGTATATTCCGGTCAAATTGCTTCTAGTTATCTTGAGCAGTTTGGGATTCAAATTCAGCAACATCCGATCAGTAGGATCAGAGTTATGTATCAAAATGTAGAACCACCACCCTAAAAAATTTACAATTTTGTTACATAAACTAGCATAAGAAGTGGCATAAGATTTTGCACAAACCCGTTCAATATGACTAGAAATCATACTGTAGATCTAAAACCGAAACAAATATTGCTATCATATTAAAATGTTTTACGTTATAGTTCTATAGGACTAGAAATCACACTGTCAAGACAAATTTCGTAACTATCGGTCAATAACTTAACATATGGCCCATATAAAGCCTACTCCCGGAAAATAGCTTAGTACGCCTAAAGCCATTATAAATAACGATATCATAATAAAACTCAGTAGGTCACTGTTTTATAGGACTAGAAATCAAAGTACAAAATTTGGTGAAGATAATTTTCCCAAGGCCCCATATAAACGCAACACCCGAAAAACAGTTTAGTTCGTCTAAAACCGTAAAAAATAATGATATCATAAAAAACTTTGGGACGTGACAGACTAATATCGTTAATATTGATCCATAATTGACAACGGTGGCATGTCATAACGTCCAGCGTCATAGTGTCCATGGACGTTATGACACTCCAAAAAGTGTCATAGTGTCCATGGACACTGCGACACTTTTGAAAGTGTCATAACGTCCACGGAAACTATGACACTTTGCAAATGGACATTATGACACTTTCAAAAGTTAATGAAACTAATTTAACCATAATATGGTTGTCGGTGACAATGATTTGGTTAAATGAAACATAACATGGTAAAAATTTTTTTAAAAATGGTTTTGCTGCTTTTTCTCTGGGTGTATATATTAAATATATAACGAAAACACTTTTGGGCGCAAGGATTTTCTCCTCTTTGGTATAACAACTAAAGCTTCTGTGCAAAGTCGGCTTTCGTTCGGAAACAAAGCAGATTTTAGAAGCTTTACTTAGCGAAGCCGGTGTTTGTTATACCATAGAGGAGAAAATGCTTGCGCCCGGCCGAAGGCCGGCTGTGAAGAAAAGCTTAAGTTAGCGAAGCCGGTATTAGTTATACCATAGAGAAAAAAAATCCTTGCGCCCGGCCGAAGGCCGGCTATGATCCCAAATTTGTTTACATTATTGCTTGTTGTGGACATTATGACACTTTGCAAAGTGTCATAACGTTTACGGGGGGTAAGACTTTATGCTGTGTTTATTGTTTTGTCATAACTACAGAGTAGAAATCTGAGCCAAATGGCCAAAACTATGTAGTGGAGCCGGCGATTATATTTGTAAGCCGAACCCATTGATTTACATACATATAATGTATGCTTGCAATATGTGGGTTAGTATATTTTAAATTGTTTACAATTTTATTACTTGACATTTACTACGTTAATACGCATGACTTATTCGCAAATAAATATATTGCAAGTAGAGAAAATTGCCACATAAACAGTGAATTAAATAATAATTCGCGAATAGCTAACTCATGAAAACAATTCCTGATTAACGTCACTATTTGAAAATACGATATTAAACATTGCCAAACTTTTAATCTTTTAAGTTCGTATGACAACAAAAATAAAATTAACTCAAAATTGTGCTAATAAAATATACAATTTTTTTAAATTTCATTAAAAAAAATAAAAAGGTTATATAAATACAGTGCTACCAAATGATTAAATTTTCCATCCTTCATCACATAAAAATAATAATTTTCTGTGAGAAAATTGACATATAAACTGTAATGTAGTTAATCACAAATAATTTTTATTTGCGAATAGACAACGTATAAACGTAGTAAATAAATTTTATAGATATTTATACATTTTTAATTAGGCTTAAGTTCATTGAATTTAATTTTCATGAAATTATTTTTATGAAGACAGGAATTTTACAACACGAATTTAATTAAAATTTTAATAATTTTTAATTCTTGACTGCGCTGAGATTTGAACCCAGGCTTTCACGGACAGGTTGCCCAGACTAGTTTCGATTATAACCACACAATCTCGTCAGTGGGGTTTGTCGTTTAACTCATTCGGCTATTGAAGCCGGATGACGTCAATAGTCAAACATCAACCTTTAAATAGATCGAAATTTTTAAAAAAAATTTCTAACGTGAATAACGCCGTACAAGTTCGAACTAAACGTTTATGTACTTAACAAATTAACTTTTTATTATAGTTGATTGTTTTACTTTGCCGAGCTGAACTTCAAATTACTGTCAGCAAATTTCAAATCACTATACATTTAATGTTTGCGAAATTTGCAAGACAGTAGAAAATACAGTTGGAAAAGTCTGCATGTATTAGTGAAAAGTTTGACTGTATTGCAACTGTTTTGCCAGTACTGGGAAATGTACACGCCATGCAAACTCAATTAAGAGGGGTTGCTCACAGCAGTCATATTTATTCGTGTTATTTTAAGGCATATGATATTATGACTACCTTGTGAGTGCCCTAAATATCAAATCAATTATTAAATCAAATTTAAAGCATCAGCGCTCTCAAAAAAAAAAAAAACAATATGTTATTCACATAAATTCTTTTGTTTTAAACCAACACATATTTTAATTTTATAAAGTTGTGTTTGTGGGAAAATGTTATTGTCATAAATAATTTAATTATTCGCTGAAACGAAAATATAAAGTACATTTTAAAGTACATTTTAAATTTAGATTTGTATGGGTTTTCACGATAAAAAGATTCGATAAATTTTCTATGTTAAATTTTTTTTTTTTTAACTGGTTACTTTTAGGAAATATATTTCTTACCTTTTCAGGGTAAAACATAGTATTTAGAATTTAAAACAACTTTTGCTAAAAAAAAACCATGTTAATTGAAATTTGATTTTCCTGCATTTAGTATACAAACTAAATTTAATATAAACAAAAAGTTAACAGTCTTTATACACAAAATGCGATGAGTTATAACAAAGTTTTTAATGGATTTGAACTAAACCGAGTTTTTCTTTTTAAAGTAGTGTTAATCAAGGATTCGATGTAATTAACATTTATGCCAACAACATTTTCTTGACAAAAAATAAAAAACCAGAATACACTTTTCTGGGTTCAATAACAAATTTCTCTTTTTTTAGGAATAATGAAGTTTTTGTATACTCTTTGCAACAATGTTTGATATGCAATGCGTGACTGATTTTATAAATTGTTTATTCATATGTATATTTTTTTCTGTTTTGTGAAATAGTTGCAATTTTGTTGCAGATTGATGTAGAATGTAGTGAGAACAAATCTCAAGGCTGTCACAACTTATTTGATCAAAAGGGTTCAATACAAAATTATAAAACTTTTCAAAGGAGTCTAGGAAAAGTAATTTAAATATGTGAAAATAGACTAAATTTTTTTGCGAAAAAAATTCATGGTACAACGTAATGCGTCATATTGTACTGATAGTAAAAAATGGTTTTAAAGTCAATACGGAACAAAAAATCCTTCCAAACCGAATCGAATTTGTAATAGTTTGCAATAAGTTTTTTTATATTTTTGAAATAGTATGGGGTGTTTTTTTAGCTGCATGAGAAATTTAAATCATATAACAAGACAGAAATATTGTTGGAATAAAAATTTTGTTATAATAATCTGGTAGATAATTTCATGGTTTACATCCTTTCCAATAAATCTTTCCATATGACTTCAATGGTGGCTTGAATATTGGCTTTTAGAGTTGCTGGCTTGTCGGCATAAGCCAGTGATTATAGCCCAGTAAAAATAATCCAAAGACGTTAAATCGCACTAACGAGGGGGTCAGCGTGCCGGACCAATTGCGGCAGCAATTAAGTTATTACGGCTGTTACAGTCAGTCTTAAAATTATAATAAAAACGAAAACATTTAAATCCTTTCTGGTTGTGTAGAGTGTTTTGCTATCTAAACAAATTTAAATACATTAATCATATCTTAAAATGAATATATAGGAAAACCTAACTTACACAATTATATTCTAATGTTCTACTATCGAATGGTTGTTTTAAAATTGCAGCAATGCGACCAACGTATAAATAAACTTACGAATTTTCATACAAAAACTAAAAGGATTTCTAGTGTTGCCACTAGTTTTCGTTAAAAACGTAAAATAATGGAAATACCGCAACAGTAAACAATATATTTAAAAGGGTAACATTTAACGTGTAAACAGAGAATGAATCTAAAGGCCGTGTCAGATACAACTTTGTCGCTTTGCGTGACGTTTCTACCTTTGGCAGAAAAACGCAAAGCAAAAGGTGTGTGACACAATGAAAACTTTGACAACACTCACGCTTTGTTTGTTTACTTATAAAAGCGGTTGGTAATTTGTACATTTAATTATTTGTTATAAAAATAAAAGATAAAAATTTATTTGGACGGTTTTTTGGAATTGAATTTGGCAAAAAAATTTAAAAAAAAGAAAATTATACTAGCCAATTGTCAATGCGCGCAAAAAGATGAGAGTTGGCTAATATTTTGCTTCGCTCCGCTTTGAAAGTACTTTATGTGACATGTTTCGAATAAGTACGTATATTTTATCTTAGATGTCAAAGCGAATCGGTAACGCAACGCGAGCAAAAGTTTTATCTGACATGGCCTTAAGGGCGTGTGTGAAACGGTAGCAAAGTACCAACGGAAGTAAAATTGTTACACTGTTGATGTGAATTAAATTTCACTAGCCCAGGGGGCTTGTATAAATTTTGACATTTGCATATACATTTTTGACAACCACACACAAGGCGAATTCGTTTATCAGGTGGCGTTGAAAGCACAGCTGTGCTACTTTTTTTTTCTTACTAAGGGAGAGAAATGTCAAAAGTTGCTTGTGTTTTTGACATATCGATCAACGAAAGCAACAAAAAAATACATTGTTGAGTTTTTGTTGTAGTATCGACCCCCGTATACATGAATTCGCCTTGACCACACAGTACTCAAAGACACACTCCCAGGTCGTGCAGGTCAAAGTCGCCTCTAAGTCGCCGCCAAATTTAAATTTTGAGTTGAATCCGCCGGCAGTTCGAAAAGCATATTTACACTCATTTTTTTAGTCAAACTTTTCTTTTTAGCCGTGTTGCATATTTATAAAAGCTATTTATTTTAAGATCAAAAATAGTTACATATTTAATTTTTTTTATTATTAATAATGATTTGGTTATATTAATCTGTGCATGTTGACACCAGTCTAATAAAAGTAAAATATTTTTTTTTTAAATAAATTTTAAATTCAGTAATAGATTACAGAACGCTAATTACATTTACATTACAAGCATCTTGTTATATTGCCAAGGCACAATCTTATGTTAGTGTAATTGGAAGAAGCCAATCACAATAACATGGAAATATATTCAATTGAGAGGTAATCTAAATAAACAAACTGTATAAATATTGGTTGTTAGATCATTAGTCCCATAATCAGCTTATTTTAATTTTGGTTACCTAAAACGCGCGATTCGCGATGGTTTAAAAAAAATTTAATAAAAATGAGAAATTTGCTATAAATTTAAAAAAGCATTAATTATCTATTTATGGGTTCCAACCAGTAGAGAATAAAAAATCGCAGAAAAACGTCAAATATTAAAAAAAATAAACAAAAATTTTGAAAAACTAAATGTGCAACAAAATTTGTCAACAATGCAACCTGCAAATCAAAAATAAAATTTCCGTACAGACATATTTTCAGTCTGATTTCCAAAATTTTTTGTAAGTACAATTTGTTGACACGCCTTATTAAAATTCAAAAAAATCTGTTCACAATATACCGGATTATGCGGAACAAACATTAAAAAAAGCAACATACAACCGATTTGAAACACTCCTTTCTTTTTGAAGTCGGGTTTAAATCTATTTATAATAATAACAAATATATATTTAAAATAATAACAAATTGTAATAGACAATTTTTTTAATTTTGAATAACTAATTCTTTTGTCAGGTTATCCACTATCTGTTAATAAATGTCAGCAAACAATTGTTCTTTTCGTTATGTCAAAATTTTACGTTGTCAAAAATTTTATAATTTCACACAGCTCAAACATGAAATTTTGCTGCCGTTTCACACACACCCTAAATACGAAATTTTGCATTACCAAACGCAAACATATGAATACTTTTACTCTTGAACATACAATTATTTGCAAATAGAAAATAATCAATCAAACAGTTAAATGAAGTTTTCTTTGCAACAGGACCACGGCAATTTTGGTTATTGACGTAGCCATTTAACAATAAATGAGCTTCGTAAAATGGACTTTGCACTTTGCGAAAAAATTTATTTTTTTAAAGAAAATTTCGACAATTTGGAAGCGTTATTCTAGCGTTAAACGATTCATGATGACTTACGAATCATTACTGTACAGAAATGTCAACACAGTTTAACATTCTCAGCTGTCAAGCCTAAGTTATACATTTCTCGAAAGTTTGAAAGTTCTTATGCAGTTAAAAAAACACCCGATATAGTAAGGTAGTTTTTATTTAACTGCCTTTTGTTTAAGCAAACTTTTGCCTTTACTAAATAAAATTAAGAATCATACATATATTTAAAATAAATACCCAACATTTTTGGCATTTTAGAATCATTTTCATAAAAAAAATCAATTTATCTGCACTTTGATTTAACTGCCCAAAATATTTATTTTCTGTGATTTTTCTTTAATATCCTTGCTCACGTGAATTTTGTACTCCTGCAATTTTACAATATTCTTTTTTTTTTTTGAAGTTTTAAAATATTTTTATATAAAACATCAAAGTTTGCTTCACACAATGAAATATATGTAAATATATAAATATCAAACTGTTTATAATACCAAAAATCGCAAACAAATCGCAAGTTGTCATCATTAAAATTCATCTATTTATTTGCAATAATAGTTTTGCTGTACAGTACAGAATAGTTTTAAAATACAAAGATAATTTGATTCTGGGAATTATTTCTTTTCATAAGCTACTTTATTATATTCTATATTCCTTAAAAATTTAAGGAATAGAACTATTACAAAAAGCTTTATAAAATACATATCTGAAATTTAGCTCATAGAATAAATCCGAAAAATAAAAAATGTTGAGTACTAAGAAAAGCTTAGAAGTTACTAATTTGTTTGATTTAGGCAGTGATGTTAACTTTTATTTTTTCATTACCTTGCGGCCCACTAGGGCCCTTTTTAAGAAGAAATTACCTGACGCAAATATTTATAATCAAATAGTACATTATCATAAACTTTTTAAATTTTAAATTTGTTTAAAGAAAAACTTGAATGACAATTTTTATTTTAAGATACATTTTAAACCAAAATCATTGTATTTTTATGAATATTGCAGTAAAATCATCATATATGTAATTATATGAAGTTAAAACGTTACTGACTAGGGTCGATTAATACTTGTTCGATTAATCGAACAATTTTAGATGTTTAATTGTTCGATTAATTTAAAAATGCTTTTTTCGATTAAAGGATTAATCGAAGAATTTATGCCGATTAATCGAATAACAATACATATATGGTTTTTCTGTCAAATGGATAATTTTTTAAAGTTTTAAGTCAAATAAACAAACCAAATGTATGTGTCCGTTGGAATTAAAAAAAAAAACATTCATGTACATGGGCTTACTGCAAACTGAAAAAATTTTCTGCAAACAGTAAATTTTTACTGATTACGGAAATAATACAGTAATCCATTAATTTTTACTCATTATTGAAACAAATGCAAAAAACATTTTTAACCCTGGAGCCTCACGTTCAATAAATCACTTTCAAGTTGTTCACAAAAACTGCTTGTCAAAACTTGTTTGAATTGACAGCTGTGTCACATGCTGCACTCAATTTGATAATCAATTTCATTTTAAAAATGGCCCCGACGAAGAAACAATTCAAAGTATTTTTTAAAAAAGCACAAAAATTTTTTAGAATACAATTTTATTTTTGAATAAAGCACATTTATTTTTTAGTAAAAATATATATTTTTTTAAAGAAAGCGCCAAAGTTAATTTGTGGTCAGTTGTTAAAGTGAACATAAAATTGGCAAACAAATGGATAGGTAAAATTGAGAGCAGTCTCGTGGTTAATTAAAAATGTGTGAGTGCGTTAGTTAAAAATTTGAGGGAGTATGGCAAATTAAATGTATAGATAAAACTTGATCGTGTGGCTTCCAATTAAAGCAAAACATTTAGACAACATTTTATTTTTAAAAGATTATTTTAAAAGATCCGTTTAATTATTTGTACATATAAAATAATATGATCTCAATACATGTTTTATTTGTTTGGCATTGTAAATGTTTTATCAAGTAGTATGAATTGTTACCATTGGTTGTTCTTTTGTTAATAAAATATTAAAATATTATTTACTCAAGTAAAAATTTTTTCTAAAATTATCGAAAAAAAACTTTTAATTTATAAAATGTCTGGAATTTGAATTATTTGATTAATCGATTAATTTTAAAATTTCAACATATGTTCGCGTAACTCAAAAACCCTTTCGCTAATTGCAAAAACTTAAAAAACCGAAATTCCTTTAAGAAAAGTAAAACTTCTTGCTAATATCCGCAGTCATTTTAGAAACATAATTTTTTTTAACAAAATTTCGAAATTTTTGTTTTTTAACAATTCATAACATTTTCTTAAAACATAGTTGCAATATATCTCCACCCCTTAGGGGGGCTCCCATACAAATGTGGCCGTTTAATGAAATTCTTAAATTTGGCCCCTGCAGCGCCTAGGATGCCCCTAGATGGGTCAAATGTATGACCAACCTCACTTTATTTTTCATCTCAATCATTTATTTCTAACATACCCACCCGCTATCTCCATTGCTTAAGGGGGCTTCCATATAAAATGTTCAATGCAGACTAGAAATATATTGAAGAAAAAGTCCCATAAATGCCCAGGAGTCGCCCCTAGTGGGATAAAATGTATGACTGACCTCCATTAGTTTTTTGTTCTTAACATTTTCTCAAATTATACTTTCCCTTTATCACCATCCCTTAGGGGGGCTCCCATACAAATATTGCGTTTTATGAAATTCTTAAATTAATTAAAATTTGTCGACTTTTGTGAATAAAATCAAAAGTTGCAAACAGATTTTAATCATTTATGGCTTGTTTTGTTTGGAATTTCATTTTTTATACGTCCGCAAAAAATTAGAAGCATTGCTGCATTTTCAATTTTTTATGAATTTTTAAAAAACAAAAATTTCATAATTTTGATAAAAAAATTAATTTTTTTTTTCAAAAAAAAAATTATGTTTCAATAACGACTACTGATATTAAAAAAAAAGTTTTTGTTTTCTTAAAGAAATTTTATTGCGGAATTTCTTTTTATACCCCTACGAATTTCCAATTTTTTATGAATTTTTAAAAAACAAAATTTTCGAAATGTTTCTAAAACGACTGCGGATATTAGAAAGGAGTTTTACTTTTCTTAAAGGAAATTTAAAAGGGAATTTCGGTTTTTTAAGTTTTTTTAATAAGCTAAACCGTTTTGGAGTTACGCGAACATATGTTGTGCAACCTCCTCCATTTTCGAAATAACGGTATATCTCGAAAACCAGAGCCAATCTTAAAAAACCGCGGGCACCACTGGATTCAGCGTACCCGAATTATGTTAAAACGCCATGTGCCCGGCTTGTCTGTTTTTTCAACTAGCATAGTGCTATTAAAGTTATATTGCCAGGGTATCACACGATTAAAATTTTTGGCTAACTATTTAAGCTATAATGCCAGGGTATCAAACAATTTTTGGAGCCTCAACCACAAGTCCTCGTTCGAACTTAAACTTCGTATAGGAAGGTGCGAGCTTCCAGAATCCGCATTTTGGTCTCCACCAGTAAACGTCTGAGTTTTATATGGTCCTCTACCAGTCACGTTGAGTTATTATTTGTTCTCCACTAAACAAACACGATAAAACTTTGAGGTTACAAGCGAATGCAGAAAGTTAATGCCACAGATTACACACAGATATGTAAAAAGTGACGTGTGAAAAAAGCCCAAATCAGTTGCGAGGGCAGCTTTCGAAGAAAGAGACAAAAAGCGTTTTTTGACAGTGAAGTGGCAATGTGTAAAAACAGGCCGGTACAATCAACACAAATTGCGTGATCAAGACAAACATAACAAAACACAAACCACGTTAAACATAAGCATTAGTTCAACCGACGCACATTGGCGCCATTTGAGTTTTTTCGTTGCAAAAATCATATCTTTTGAACCGAATAAGATAATTGAACAGTTTAAACAGCATATGATAGATAACTGTTCAGCCTATGAAATGAGCGTTTGGAAAGGGTGCTACGCTTTGTAGGGGCCTACTTATGGGTTATCAAAGTTAAAATTAGTAGAAAAATCAATTTTATGGTAACTAAAAAAAATTATTTTTACATTTTTAGATTGTTTTTATTTTTTTTCTTAAAGGTTTTATGTTTTAAATTATTACCCAATAAATTAAAAAAAAATTATTTTTTTTTTTAAATTTATTTTTTCAATTTTCTGTAAAATATTCATCACAATTCGTAAGAGAAGGTATATCTAAAAGACTAACCATTTCTAAACTATAATTATTTTGTAACTCTATTCGTGACTTCACATGCCGCAGGGAAGAAATAAGTGGATCGGAAGATGCTGCCAACATGTTGAAGAGGTCCTCATTTTGCCTTACCCTTGATGCTTTGAATGTGTTCTGCAATCTATATTTTTTTATAAAATTTGTTAAGAGACTCCTGTGCTTCTTCAGAAAGCTCTTCAATTGGCAAAGACTGGTACTCAATTATATCTTTGCCATGCGCCAATATTTTATGGACGGTCGGGGTCAACTTCTTCTGTGGATACATTTCTGCTAAAAGAGATGCAGTTTTCGACGCATATTCTCCATATTTTGTAGAATTGACATTTTCTTTGCAGTTTAAAACACCCAAGATCGTTCCCAATCTTTTCACGATTTGATTGCCAATTCCAATGATTCTAGTTATTGCCTCATCATTTTCAAAAAATCTCCTAGAAGTGTTTCCATCGTTTGAGTTACCGTATCCGTGCTTGGGACAGTCTACTTTTAATCCAACTTGTTTAAAAAAAGCATCCTGTATTTGCTTCTTTCTGGTCTTTTCCTTATCCTTTATTGATGTATTTTCATCGAAGTTTTCCTCCTCTTGTGGTAGGGTATATGCCAGTTTTAGCAAGAATTCCATACACCTTATCCTTGCGTGCAATGGTGACATTCCATATTCGTAATTCTCCTCATTTGTAGAATCGTTTAAATTACCAAAGTTCTTCTGACAAATAATAATAAAAAATCGATAAAAAATATATAAAAATGAAACGAAAAAAGGGGTTTAAATAGGGTTTTGCTAAATTTTTACCTCCAATATAATTCTGTCTATATATATGTATATGATAACTAATTGAAATATGTTATAATAAAGCAGAAAAAGATACTAATCTTAAACTCTTTACAACTAATTATATAAAATTGAGATGTAACATATTATATATGAAATAAATTGAATTTAATTGAAAAAAGTTCTTCTGACTCTTTTTGCAAATCGGGCATGACATTGTTGAGGTTGTTCCTGTCAGTTCGTTTACGACTTTTCCGTCAACCATGGTCAGGTGGAACTCGTAATTGCATTCAATATATTTTCCTTCTCCAATTTGCAGCTTTGTAGGCTTAATCTTGCTTATTTGTTCTTCAATGTCCTTCACCGTAGTCGTTATGAGTTCTGCCGATTCCCTTGCAAACTGATACATTATTGGTCGGCAATAATGCACTGATGACGGACGTGGATTTTTCCAGTGTAGGGAATCATCCGATTTTAGACGTAAAGGAACAACAGATGCCATAACCATATTTCCGTCCGATATTGTAGCGTCATCGGAAGATATGCTTTGCTTATAAACGCTTTGTCCGGATGATCCATCGCAGCCCCATTTGCTGATCAATGTCAACTTCTCAGGAAGAATTTTCACTTCCGTGAAAAACTTTGGTGTGGTTGACTTTCTAAGCAGTTCAAATAATTTTAAATTGTTCAACGCCATGTTTTCAGTACTTAAATTGTTTAATGGTTTCAGTAATTGTTGCGCCAACTTTCAGGCGTAGACTAATCCAGGCATTATGCTTATTTTGCAATATATAGGCTTTTGCTACCATGCCTAAAAATTTACCTCTTCCCTGCATACATATGGATTTAGGCTGAATAATGCAATTTTGATATTATGCACGTGTCCAAATAAGATTTGTGCCTACCTGTAGGGACCATAAGTCAATATTGTTCCTGACCATTTGTACGCCAAAGTATTGTTTATGTGAGGTACGTACCTGCTAATTTCAATGAGTAGTTTTTTCAAACTATTAGATCAAACTACTGTCAGTCAAAACATACAAGGGATGGACGCCATACAATTTCTGCAACCATGTCTTTTTAAACTTTTTTACCTCTAGAAGCCAAACGGGCACGTACGGGCAGATAAAACCTTTTGAATTATGTAAAGAAATAATCAAAGAACAGGTTTTGCAAATATGGCAAATATAGAAAAATATAGTTTTTTTTTATTTTCCGTCAAAGTTGAAAAATAGTGAAAAAACGGATAGTTTTTAAATAGTGATTTACCAGGAGAAACACAAAGCAAACAGTTAATTTTTTTTTATCATTATACATTTAATAAATACATCAATCAATACAAACAAAAAATAAGGCGATTCGTTACCTATTTTTCGTGATATTACACCTGAAATCGAAACAAATTGACTAAAAATTGTGTGTTTTTTTGAAAACCGAAAGTGGGTCAACTTTGAACGGTTATATCTTCTAAACTAAAAATGTGATATTATTAAGAGTGGCATATTTGAAATCGTTGAAAAGTTTCCTATAACATGGGTTTATTCAAAACTTCGTCGGCACTCATGAAAATTTTGATTTTTGCAACCTCGCTTGCTCTACGGGCGCCACTGTGCGACGTTTCATTTTGTGCAAAAAAATGTATTTAGTAATATTGTTTTGTTTTTTAATGTTATTTACTTACTTGAGTAAAACGGCAAACCCCACTGACGAGATTGTGTGGTTACAATCGAAACTAGTCTGGGCAACCTGTCCTTGAAAGCCTGGGTACAAATCTCAGCGCAGTCAAGAATGAAAAATTATCAATAAAATTTTAATTAATTTCATGTTGTAAAATTCCTGTCTTCATAAAAAAAAAATAATTTAATGAAAATAAAATTCAATGATTGGATTTAAAACCATTAACAGTTCAATAAAATAACCACAATACTAATATTGTTATTGACTTACTTAAATATTATTAACAAGTGTAGCGATAAACTTAAAATTTAATTTTTACAACAATTTCGCAAATAAATCTCTACTAAATAAATATGTGCTTAGTGTATTGCGGCATAAAAGATGGTTCAAAGAAAAATGAAAAAACGGCAGCTTTCTAATAAAGAGACAAAAAATCTTCTGTCTCGTTACATATCTGTGTGTAATCTGTGGTTAATGCTGAACAACCGCAAAAACTGTAACTGGGTATAGCTGTACGACGCCAAGCCATTAACCAATGCAAGGTGACAACGGAAAACACAAGAATAGTGGACAAACAAGAACAACCTGATTGTCCTTTAAAAAAGGGTGACAACGAGCGCGAGCTGCTTCTCTACGCAGAACAGTTTTTCGAGTGTAAATGTACATATGAAGTGGCAAACATAAAAAGTGTATAATCATTTTTGTATTGTTACACTCAAAAGAAAACTCAAAATCCTTCCGAACCTTAATGAAGCCAAAGCGGGGTCAATTGTACGGTTAATTTTCTTAAATTATGTACAGAATGCTTGATTCAAGTACAGATTATTTAAATGCCGTAATTAATCCCTGATCCGTACTTAAAATAATGAGAAAAACTATAGTTAAATTCATCATATAACAGCTATTTCATATGTTTAAAAAGCATATATTTGTATACCAAAAATCCTAATTTCTTTAAACTACTGTATTTTAAATGAAATTACCTTGCTACATGCAGAGAAAAAACAGGTTTAAATTTGTTCAACTCCAAAAAAAACTATTTTTTTTTAAAGAAAATTTTAAGCATATTATGTTTAAATTTAACCATATTATTATCACCGACAACCATATTATGGTTAAATATGTCCTCCATCAAGAAGCCACAACCATATTATGGTTGCCTTTAAACATGTTATGGTTAATTTTTTTTTTAAATTAACAAGAGTATTTTCCTCTTTTCCAAGAGCAACCATGCTATTATAGGTGTTAAGGACATTTTAGTTATTATTAACCAAAATATGTTCGGAGGCAACCATAATATGGTTGTGCTTTCTCGATGACAATAATTTGGTTAACCATAATATGTTCACAATTTTATTTAAAAATTGGTTTGTTGGAGGTGACCATATTAAAACATGTTTTTTTCTCTGGGTGTACCTTTTGGGGCTCAAAATTATCCTAAAAAAGGTAACTACCGTACTGTTAACATCACTGATTTAAGGACTGTTTCTACAAGGTTGTGCATTGATTCCACCCATTTTAAAGTTCGGTCTCAGTAGGCATTTTGGACCGCTCTTCCTGCAAAATTTGTATCAGAGAATCTTTGCTGGCTAAGTTTTTGTTTAATTAGACTGATATCGGGCGACCTTTAGGCTGATTCAACTGGCTAACGACGTAGTACAACAACCCGTCACTCTTCACTAAAACTACTATATTTTTTCTGTTGAATTTCGTATTTCTACTTTTTTTTCAAAACTTGCTTTCATCACATGTTTGAGAGCTACGCATCTTCAACAGATGTCAGCAAATTTGACAAACTAAAAATGTAAAAGTTTTTATTATTAAAATAATAACAATAATAGTTGTACACTTTATTTTGGCGCTCACTATATGCACGGCTTAAGGCCTCATTAGTTTTTTACTTTCTGTTGCCATTCTGTAACGTTCCTTTCTGTAAGAAATATTTTGTAAATACTTTTTCTGTGAAAGGAATCAGCTACTTTTAAAAAGAAAAGCATTGAAATTGTAAAAAATAAAAAAATAAATTTGTTGTGTCAAAAATACCCGAATTTTTAAGAAATGATGAATTAAAACCGATTTTTCTAGCTATAAGCAAACAATTACAGTTTTTTCATATCACATCAAACTAATACAATGTTCCTCCAGAGGAACCCTGAAAGTAGTTATAACGAGGGGGGCAAATTTGTAAATCTTAATTTGAAGGGAAAGCACCCTTCGAAGCAGAGATAGAAGGTTAGTATGTTTTACAAAAATGTTGGGTGGGAAAAATTAATAGGGGTTTATAATACATTTGAATCCTCCAGAGGCGCCCTGAAACTTGTAAGGACGATGGGGGTAAAATTTATAAAAAACTAACTTTTGTAGGGCAAGCCCCTTAAGGAGCGGAGATAGGGTGTAAGTATGTTCTACAAAAATGTTGGGGAGGAAAAATTAATGGGGGTCAGTCTTACATTTTACTACTCTAGGGGCGACTCCGCGGCAGTTATTGAACCTTTTATGAATTTTTTCACTTTTCCCTTGAACTTAGACCTCGATGAGGTGCTATTAACCCTCAACCAAACCCCATTTGTTGCCACATGTATTTTTTTCCAATCCTAACAAAATAAGAGGCGGTAGCGATTCGGAATCGAAAAATCGTTCACTATGTCATGTCTACTAATACATACACACTTTGACCGTAATTTAACGTTGAATTCTATTTTCAACAGATTTGTCCGCAACATACCAGAACGAAAAAGTAAATACAAACCACACATACAGACTTTCAATTGAACAGAAACAAAACAGCTGATTCGTAACAGAACAGAACGTACAAACTAATTCTTCCTTTAAAGTGAATATAAAGTCATTAACATTTAATATAAAAGTTTTAACAATAGTTTTAAAACAAAGAAACCCCTCTTCAAACTTGCAGTTTAGCATCCAATCATGGAAATATCAAAAAAAAAATTAAAAGTTTCTGTAACAATTTTCCCTTAAAAAACTCTGCCACTTAAACAAAATGTTTTTTAAATGTGTGTAAGGGTAAAGACGGAGAAAACTTTCTATTGATTACTCATGTTGAAAAATTATTTTTTTTTTTAAAGTTCAAATAAAATGTAACTTGTGTTGTACGAAACTGGTATTACCTACATATTTTTTTTCATTTTGTCGCATTTTGACTTTTGAAATGAGACATATATGTTAAATATCTTTGTTTTACGAAGATTTATTGTGTACTATTATTATTCGTTCAGACTTGCTGGCTCTTATTTACGATATATTATTTGTCCAATGTATAAGCTCTGTCGTATGGCTTATCGTTTAAAAAAATACGATTTATGTTTATGCCCTTGTGACCAGAAAAAATTGTTGTATCTCTGCTTTATCATATTGTTGAATGCCATAAATGCAAAATATCAATTAAGTGTACTCGTACATTGTGAATTCACTTTGGGGAAACTATTTAAGAAGATCAATAAATTTCATTTCACATGAAAAGTAAAACTACTTAACTAATTTTAGTAATAATATTGAACTTAACTCTTGTGTTTTATATATTTCTTCCTCTTCTTCTTCTTCTTTACTAAAATTTACCATTTACATAATTCAATATCATAAAATTAAACCAGGTATGGGAGTTTTAATCTGATATGAAACGGAAATAAATATTAATACATAAATAATTTTAATAATAGCACTGTGCTAGTTGAAGACACATACAAGCCGGTAACCTGGCGTTCTACAATAAATCGGGTACGCGGAATCCAGTGGTTCTAACTGTTTTTAGATTAGCTCTGATTTTCGATATATACCGTTATTTCCTAAATGGAGGAGGTTGCACGGCATATGTTTGCGTAACTCCAAAACGATTTAGTTAATTGCACAAACTCAAATAACCGAAATTCCACAATAAAATTTTAAGAAAGGTAAAACATTTTTTCTCATATGCGCATTCGTGATACAAATATAGCGTTTAATGAAATTCTTAAATTAATTAAAGTGTTTCGCCTTTTGTGAATAAAATCAAAAGTTGTTAACAGATTTTAAACGTTTGTGGCCTGTTTTGTTTGCAACTTCGTTTTTTATATGTCTGGAAAAAATTAGAAGCATTGTTTTTGAGTTACACGAACATATGTTGTGCAACCTCCTCCATTTAAGAAATAACGTTATATCTCGGAAACCAGAGCTAACCTATAAAACGGTTAGCACTACTGGACTCAGCGTACTCGAATTATGTTAAAACGCCAAGTGCCCCGCTTGTCTCAAAAAAAAGTGTCAATTTCTATCACAGTGTAGTTGAAAACATGAATTAATAATAATTAAACATATCGCTGGCATAACGTTCAAAAGCTCTAAGTCCACTTTTGGTACTTTACTCTTGGTTTTTCTATATTTCTTTGTCTTCTTCTTAACTAAAATTAACCATTTACATCATTCAATACCATAAAATTAAACCAGGTATGGGAGTTTTAATCTGATATGAAACGGGAGTATATATTAATTCATAAATAATTTTAATAATAGTTGAAAACATAAATTAATATCAATAAAACATATCGCTAGCATAACATTCAAAGGATCTTAGAAATTGAGATTTTAATGCAGTTGTGCATTTTTTGTTTTGTAGCGATGAGCACAAATTTATTAGGAGAAAAAGTCCAAAATACTTATTTTTTTAATTTTGCTTCTACGCACATGGAAAACAAAGAAAAATAAGAAAAAACATTGCGTGTACAGAATTAAAAAATGTTTACGAAAAAAAGTTTAATGGTTTGTAAAATTTTCAAATATGGACTTAGAGCCTTTGCATGTTAGGCCAGCGATGTGTATATTGATCATTAAGATGAATTTAATTTGTGGTGTTTGTTATCACATTCAAAAAAGATTTTTACAATTTCACCAAACAAATCGAACATTTCCAGGCCTGGTAAAAATAAGACATTTTTTAAAACATTTAAAAAACAATCGTAAAATTAGACAACACTTTTGTATAAAAATTACCAACAACACAAAAAACATTGTATAACTAGACGATTATACAACGATAAGGCGAACTTGTTAATTGTATAATTGGCTTGGCACATTGACTGATATGAAAATATTTAATTAAAGATTTCTATATACATATAAAGGGTGCTTTATCGTATTTAAAATACCCGATATTAGTTCTCGTTTTTAACGTTTATATGTGTCTCCTAACTGTAACTTTTCTGTAGATAAACGGGTGTGCAAAAGGTTCCAAAATATTACATGCATCTGCTCGTTACATATAAATGATTGCAGGAAAGTTGCTTCTTCCTCTGTTACAATAACTCAATTTTTAATTATTTTCTTTTCTTCTCCTTCTATTACACTAATTCTAAATTCTCTCCGGAGCTCTTTTGATGTTAAGAATGGTAAAAGGCAAAAGTTGTTTTCAAAAAAAAAAACGTTCTTATGTGGGTAATTTTTCCTTTGTGATTACAACTTGATAGAATATATTGATTCTATATTGATGCTTTCAAAGTTTTAAATTTGTATCTTGTAGTTTTAAAGATAAGAGATAATAAAAATTCACTTTGTATGAGCAATAATTTTCCTTCTGCTCCAAACGGATAATTTAAAATATGGTGTGCAAATTTTTACTGGGGGACCAATTCCCCCTTTGAGCAAGGAAATGCCTTGGGTTTTTTAGTTGGATAAATAAAATAAATAAAAATGGTAATAATTTGTCTACATCCTGCGGAAAATTTGTGTCAATTGTTTCAACAGAACTGCTGCTGGGACTTGTGAAAATAGAATAAGAACAAAAATAAATAGCTAATGGCATGTGAAAGGAACTTATCACTTAACAGGAGATGAGACACTGCAGCACTCACCCAATCAGAAGAGCGATAAACACCTAAATTTGTGAACAGAAACCGTGATAAGAAAATTTTTTGTCGTGCACTGGCATGAATTAAAGTATTAGGATAAGATTTGATTACTTATTGTTAGTTCATATTTGATACATATATGAAGATTCAATAAAGAAACTCTTGAGAAAAAAAAACTTAACTGGTAGATTAAGTAAGAACTAAAGGGCTGTATGAATAACTTCATTCATGAACATACTGAAATGTTTATTTAATGAAGTTCGTATTCAAACAACCTTCAGACCACTGAACAAACTGTTGTTTTATTCATGCTACTAGCAAACATATTTCGTTTCATATGGCAAACACAAAGACTTTGTTCAATTAAATGACTTTTGTTTTACAGTTTTCACTCTCTCTCATTTTTTTTATATAAATACTCAATAGCAATGTTGCCACTTAGTAAATTTATGTAATTTTTTCTTTTTTGTTACCTTTACAATAATATATGTAATATAAAAAGCATTTTTTAAATTATTTTCCTAACAACCTTTTTATGTACTTCCAAGCAAAACACATTGCTAAAAATGTTTATGAAAATAAAATGAAATTTTTTTGAAGTTTTAAAATTTACATTAAAAACAATTAATTTACATTGAAAACAAAGTCAAATTTGTATTATTTTTATTATTTTAATATTTATGTACTTCCTTTCTTATCTTGTTGCTTTTACTCTTCATGGTTATTTTTGTTTTTTTTTTTTCCTAATGTTTTTCATCTGGCAATCTTTCAACTGGCAATACTGGTTTTAAAATATATGTGTTATTCCATGAACTTATTCGACATTTATTCAGTGGTTGTTTTGTTTCAGAGTTGTTTGTATTTATATCAGGGGTGTCAGCGTCATGCACAATTGTGTCAGCAAAACTCACATGTACGCTTACGCTGTTTTATTTTGCGACCGTAAAATATAATTTTTTACTGCAAAACACTCTCATTCAGCGGGAAATATCGAAATAATGTTTTGAGGCCTCTAAACAGAAATAATATATTTATTATTTATTATCTTTGTTTATGTTTTGTTTTATTTCTGTTTTTGACATTGTACAATGATTGACAAATAATATCTACATTGTTTTGCATTTAAGCTAACGATATGTGTTTTGTTTGTGAAAAAAATTCTTTGTTGCCTTTTAAAGGGTCCCTTTTTCTTTCGTTAAAAAGACGTACCTAAATGCAGAAATTATTAAGAAAAAAATAGCCACAAGAATTTGTTGGTATTTTGTGCTTGTAAAAATATTTTTCTTTCTGTACCAATCGCGTCAATGGGTTTTTTTTCCTTTGAAAACACTTTTCTCAAGTAAGTAAAAATATTTAAAAAAGTCTTGTTTTCCTACAAAAAAGCAGGTAATATTTTTGGGTAAGAAGATGTGTATTATTAATGTATTAATGAAACTTTATTGTTTAACGTCCACAAACCTAAAAAATGTTTTGTTGTTTCGAAACTGCAATTTAAATTTAGAAGATATTATTGGTAAATAAAAGTATATTTTTATAGGCTAGTAAAATCTTCTCTTTTTATAATGGCGGTTAATAATTATAGAATATTTTAAAACTTAATGGGGTTATTATTTGCATTAGTATGTGCAAATGAATTTTCATTGTTGGCATTCGCAAAGATATGTGGAGCACCAAATTAAAAATTTTGGAAAGAATTGTATAAGGTTCTAAAAAGACTTCAAATATTGTCAAATGCTCAATTTTTCCAAAAAATAAGCAAAGTTTCTGCGAAATGCAGGTTCCAAATTAAATTTATTTAAATAATAACTGATTGTGTCTGTCCATAACTCAACATTTTTCGATAATTGTATTATTATTAATTGCTCTAAAGTCTTCATAGCAAAATATGTATGTTAATTAGGCCTCGTAATAGGACTCGCAACCGCAGATTCCTCCCGCTGAGAATGAAAAAGACAAGAGTATTCGCACCAATACAATCATAATTGACGCCACTGATTTATATTCTCTTGCTTAAGTAAACAAAAACACTGCATCTTAAATTTCGTGTGTTTGTTGCTTTCATTTCGTAGTTACCCAGCAAACAATATGAGTTATGAGCAAAACGCTCAGAAAAAAGCTCCTAAAACCCTCAGATATGAGCGTGTTTTCCTATGAAACCGTCAAAAAATTTTGTACTGAATATGAGCGCTTTAGGACTCCTAAATTTAACGATTTGTATGGAAAATTGTGAGCATTTTTGCTCACAAATCAATCATAACAACCTCTTAAAAGAGTCACAAAAGAGGGATTTCGGAGCCAAAAAAGAGTGATATAGGAGTGTTTTTTTTTTTTCTTGAAATTAGGGTATTCATTTTTATGTAAATTTTTGCTTTTACGCTTTTAATGGAAAAGTTTTATTAATATATGTTTTGTGCATAGAAATAATAATCATTTTAAACAAATTTCAACGGACAAAACCACCTAATTTTCTTTTTACAAAGGGTTCAAATGGATAGTTTTATCAAAACCACAACCGAACAGCGCAAAATGATCACAAAATATTGAAATTATCAAGAAAAAGAAAACAAACTACCGTTGCCCCTCAGAAAGCCCTCATAAATAAGAGTTTTCTAGGAGTGTGCTCCTAATTTGCTCATAAAAATGAGTCTTTTCGGAGTGCTGAATTCTACAGGCTCGGAAAACAATCAGAATTGCTCATAAATTAGGAGGGTAATCATAAAACCCTCAAGAAAAGGAATCTTTTAAGAGTCATATTTAGGAGCGCTCCGAAAATTGTTTGGTGGGTAATCATTGCACTGAATACAAACGAAGCAAATACAAAATTATAATGAAAGTTTCATGAACATCATTATTAAGTTTCATGCAGATGTTTAGTAAGAACCAAAAGGTGGATTTTTTAATTTGGTATTCATTTTAATTTAATAATTTTTTTACATAAATTATTTTTTATTTTTTTAGTAGGACCATATTTGTACCAGGTTCACTTTTCACCGGTGGTGTTATACATTACTTTGGGACTATTTAAAACTCTGTTCTTAAAATTAATTGTAGGACTTTATTTATTAATTGGAGGAATACCAAGGACTATATAAGGACTAGGAAAAAATGGTGGCTGATAGCTGTCAATTAACCCCCTTCAATGGCAGCCCCATGTAAAAGGGATTGGCCCCATTCATATAAAGTGTAAGAAGTAGGACCGGACTCTGCCGCCAAAGAACCTATCAAGGGAATACTTTAGTATCAGTTCGCTTCCCTCTACACAATATTATAATAAAAATAAACGAACTGTGGTATGTGAGAACAATACACATCACTTAACTAGTGATAATTTATTTAAAGTGTGGTTACTACAGAGGAAATATAATTAATACAAAACTAGCCACGTGACAAATTTTTGTGCGAGTGGTGGCTGATTCTATTACTTTATATGAAGGGGAATGGTAAATTGATTTTTTTTTTTGCTATTTGTGATAGGTCATTTAGTGAAATTGAATGTGTCCATTTAGGTCATTTCAGTGACGAGCTAACAGTACGTAACGGTACGTTACATTGCATTTCATTACATTTACGGTCGGCTAAAGCGCCTTAAGGTACAAACAATCATTCACATTTGTGCTGTTTTGTGTAACACAAAGAAAAATTATGATGCATCATATATGTCCGACTGTCTAGTTGACTGTCCTTGTTAACGTTTTACGTACAGTACGGGCCGCCGCCGGAATAGAGCCTTAGCGCATATTTTAATTTGTTGGTATTTAAATCAAATTCAGTCAAAAAATGTTTTTTGTCAACCTAATTATATTTTAAAATCTTATGGATACCACCGAAAATCCCTTCCAATGCCATTAATTTCTAATAAGCATAAATGTGTGATGCTCTTTTTTTTCCTGTTAATTTAGTAGAAATATCGCAAGCATTTGTAGAGGCTTTAGCACTAGTTTCTTAGTTAGTTTTTAGTATATTTAAGGTTTTGGTATTAGTTATGTTGGGCGACATATGGCATTAGAAAATAAATTTTTTTGTTTATTCTTTTAAAAGAAGGATACGTTTTATTAAACCTAAAGCAAAATTTAAGAGTTTATCTCTTAAAGTTAAGGAATTATCCGACTTTAATAATAAAAATTTGCTTTTTTTTAAATACCTTGATCTAGATCGTTGCAAATGTAACACTAAAATTCATCATAATCATTTTAAAATTTTTTTTGTGACTTACCAGCCAATCAGTAAATAAATATTCTACAGACAAAATTGGCCAAAAATTCTTGTATGGTTAAAAAGCCAAATGCATTTGAATTTTAAATTTTAGCTAAAAAATGTTTCCAATATTATTTATTTATAAATGTATGTAATAATTCTGTGATTAGAATCATGAAACTCGTACTTAAAAAGTCATCGTCCAGACTTGCAATTTTGGCAGCAATTGTTGAGTTTATAGTTGAGAGGGGTGAGAAGATTGGGAAGGGGGGTACTCAGTACAAGAGAGGTGAGTAGATTGGGAAGGGTACTCAGTTTCACGTACTCTGCAATTCTGTTTTGTTTTGTTATTCTCACAGCTTTTAACTTAAAGGTGGCTGTAGGTGTATTTATATTTATATAAAAAATATAAAAAGGAGAAGAGGAAATACAAGATAAAAATACAAAAATTGCAAAACTATAATTTCATAATCCAAATTTCAAAGCAAAATTTTTAAAACATGCAGCAACAAAAATTGCAAGGCGGACGATTACTAAGGAAAATGTTCGCAAAAACTAATTTTTGGGAATTTTAGGATTGCTTTTGAAGGTTTAAAAGATATTTTAGTTGGTTTGCATTAAGCATAGAAATATATATTCAGTTGTAAAATTTCATTAAATAATATTTATAAACAAGCCCCCATATTCATAAAAATATTTAAGGTTTATATCAGGTTTATGAAACGAATTTTCTATGAAAATTTGTGTAATAAACCTTTTATTAATCAAACATATTTTTTATGAATATGGAGGAAGAAAGTATTTATTGCATAATTAAAAATTCATATTATTGACAAATACTTGTGTGTCTAGTTTCAAAAAAATATTTGAAATTGTAAAAATAAATTGAAGGCATTTTTAAACATGTACAAATATAGGTTTTTTGAGTTTTTGAGTGTGTGATAATAATATACACCGTGTAATGCAATCATATTGTAAAAACTTTAAAACCATAATATGGTAAAGCTTAACAATGATATTATGATAACCTACGATTATAATAAGATTACTTTAATCATATTTTGAATCATAATGTGATTCTTTCAGATTATAATATGATTCTAATAATAATCAGAATATGTTTTGACTACAATCCTGAATCTTATAATAATATGCTTCTCTTAGGATACGCCTACTGCAACCCTGTTTTTTCCCTGTGTGCGCGATAAAAGGCTATATTTGACTATAAATTAACTTTACTTGCTTGCCCTTTAACATTCTGCAAAAATTTTTCTTTCAAGTCTAAATTTTTCTTAAAACAAGAAATAATCATGATGTTTTTTTTATATATCAATCTTGTTTATAGATTTGCCCTTGAAAATAGCCTTATTTTATTTGCATAAACTACACTAATGTTTATTTAATTGAAATAACTGAACAAAAATTATTGATTAAAATCAGGCATCAGAAATTAAGAACCATTTGAAAAATTCAAAACTCATGCGTACAAAATAAATTTTTTTTTCTATAAGTTAAAAAAAAATAGGAAACACAAAAAAAGATATTTATTTTTAAAGTACAATAAGTGTTTTGTACATGAAAAGAAACAAAAAAAAAACAAAAATTTGAAAAATACACAAAACGTTTTTTTTTTTTATTATTATTTTATTTTTTTGAAAAATGTTTATCATTGGTGATCAAAACATGTTTTCAACTGCACAAAAAAAAAAAATTATTTTGTTTTATTTGTTCTTCAAAGTTTAAATTAATAAAGTTCTTAAAAAAACGTTTTTGAGAAAAATATTTTTTTTTTGTTTTTAGAAACTAACAATAAAAACTCAATTTGAAGTTAAAATTGTGAATTTTAATTAAAATTATAATATAAAATTGTGTTTCAAATTGCAATTGCAAAAAATCCTTAGAGATTCTTAATTATCAAAACCAGCTGCTGTTCCCGCAACACAGGTATCTGTGGAGACAGCCTTCAGTGCTTTGCCAATTATTATGACCAAAAATAGAAGGAATTTAAGTTCTGAGCATGTAGAAAATTTATTGTTGCTCAAACCCAACATCAAGCTAATTGATAATATTACTTTTTAGTTCTAGGATAATCTTTATCATGTTATTACTACTTATTATTAATTAGCTTTATATTTTTTATTATTTAAATATTAAGTTTTCGGTTCTTTTTTTTCATGTACAAAATAATATTGTACTGAAAAAATAAATAACTTTTTTTGTGTTTGCTTTTATTTTTTTAAACTGATGAAAAAAAAAATTATTTTGTACGCATGATTTTTAAATTTTTAAAAAGAAGAAATTAAATTTTCGGTTCGTAATTTTTTGTACAAAAGTACAAAAAAAATATTTTTCTACAAACCTTTTTTTTTTGAAAACTTTATTATTTTGGACTTAAAGAAACAATATCAACCAAAATATTTTTATCTATTTTTGGTTATTGTATAATTTAAAATATTTTTCGAATACCAATGATAAATATTTTTTAAAAAAACATAAAAAAAAACGTTTTCCGGTCCTTGATTAAAATATGTACATCAAATTTATTTTTAAGTATCGTAAAATTTTAAAATTAATATTAATATATAATTTTTTTTTTCCAATATTATTTCAGTTCATCTGCAACAGAATTAATTTCAAGACGTGGAGTATTTTCCCGCCATCACTATGGTTCAGTTGATCAGGTATGAAAATACAATATTATATTGAAATGCTTATAAATATATCAGTTTTACAGAAAATACAATGTCAGTAAAGTAAAAATTTTGGCAGACAAATTTATGTTTAAGCAAACAATATAATAAAAAAAATATATTCACCTATCTCTCGATTTACACGATAGATGGGTTCCTGAAAAAATTGTGTAAATCGAAATGAAAAATTTTTGTATGAGAAATCGGGAAAATCGAAAAAAACACCCGAATACAAATAAAAAAAATTAAATTTAGTTAAGAAAATTCATTTATTTTAAAGTTAATTAAATTCGATTTTTCTGCATTGAAGAATTTATTAGGAGTGTATGAATTGGCATTAATAATTTCAGGACATTTTTCGCGATATTCAATAATTTTAGATTATGTAGGGAATGTCCTTGCTTTAATTTTTCCAACCAACCATGACGGTAGATGATCAAAGTTTTTCATAAATCCTCAAAGCTTTATTTGCAAAAGCAGTGGTATAAATTAAGATTCGCCTTTGAGTTTGATCTTCTAACGAGATAATTAGTGACTTTTTCATATTTGAAATTGTAATGTCACGAGCGTATGAAGTTGTACGCAGGCTCGTTTTAATTCCAGATGCTACACTTTTTCTAATAATGTTTTCATTTTTTTCTCGCTCCGCGAATGGAAATAAATTTAGAAACTGTTGCTTCTCAGTCTCCTTAACATTGTCTATCTAAAATCTGAATTTTGGTTTCTAAAAATATGACTTGTCTTTTCGCCTGGTTTTTGTTAATATTTTCAGAAATGGAAAAAATTTTAAACAAAATTATACCATATGAATTTCGCAAATTCCAACTTCACAAATATTTTTATATTTCTAACTAAAAATAGTTCTATGATACACACCATTTTCTGTTCTAGAACACTTATTGTACTACAGTATTCATCGCTTATAAGCATTTCATAATTTGACCGTTTTTGGTTCTTTTAAAAGAGTAATGCGTTTATAAAGACTCGCTCATATGCATATCAACATCATGAAAAAAGTTATTTTACTTGCATCGAAAGTGCATGAATAAATTCAAAGTTTTATCAATATTAAGCAAATTTAGTAGCAAGGTTATAGTGATGTGTATATGAAAATTTGTATGCAATTTATTAAAATTGTGTGATGTATATTGTGATGCTTAAATGCGGGATATGCAAATAAGCAAATGCTTATACACGGAACAATTTGCCTATTTTAAATAGAAAACTGTAATTTCACAAGATTGGATGTATAAGAGTGTAAAATGCTGATAACCGGTGTGCAACTAAGTGATAAATATTGTATTGATTTTTTATTATATGTTTATGCTTCTTGTGTGTGTAGAAAAAAGGGAAACTAGCTTTTTATATTTATGCAGTGGTGTCCATTATGATTGTGTTGGTGCGATTACTCTTGTCTGTTACATTCCCAGCGGGAGAAATCTGCGGTTGCGAGGCCTAATACGAGGCCTAATTAACATACATATTTTGCTATGAAGACTTTAGAGCAATTAATAATAATACAATTATCGAAAAATGTTGAGTTATAGACAGACGCAATCAGTTTTTATTTAAATAAATTTAATTTGGAACCTGCATTTCGCAGAAAATTCGCTTATTTTTTGGAAAAATTGAGCACTTGACAATATTTGAAGTTTTTTTACAACCTTATACAATTCTTTCCAATATTTTTAATTTTGTATTCAACATACCTGTTCAGATTAGAGCTAACTTATTATTTGTTTAATACAATATTGTTATTACTTAGTATATCATTTAGTTCGCTATCTATTATTTTGTTATACTTAAACTCCTAAGTAATTAAAATGTTTACTTCTAATTTTTGATATCGCCCTAATTATAATTGAATTTAATAATTTCGTAGCTTTATAGTTCATGAACATGCAAACATACATATGTATTCATTATTTGTTGTTGTCCAAAATAATTTTGTAAAGAATTGTATTTTTTCTTTTGGTTTTTCTTAAATTCTTCTTGCGTAGCGGTATTTAACTTTTTTGATTATTTTTTGCATTGTGAACTTAAAAATATCATCTTTAAATAAACAAGTTTTTTAATATTCTTTTGTCGCTCTTAAGCAAAGCATGGTTTTGTCTTTTTTACTTAGTGAGACATAATAGAGGAAGCTCAATTGGTTTGTAATAAAAGTAAAATACATTAAAAATCAATTACATCATTTTTTAGAATCAAAATTCAAATAAATTTGTCCACCTTGTACCTCCTAGTAAAAAGAACTAATTCTGTCTTCTCCGGATTAACTCCCAAACTCTTATCAGCCACCCATGCTGACAGTACGCCCAGCGCCCCTTGCATGACGTCGTTAATTGTCGACGAACTTCTGACCTAACCTGTCAAAACGTCCCAGAACGACATTGACAACCAAGATCCACAAAAAGGGAGTGAGAACTCCCCCCTTTGGGGTCACCTTAATCACGAGTTTCCTTAAGCGCTCATTTCCCCAGTCCGAGTGAATAACTCTGCTGCTAAGCATCAGAGCTATCCCTTCGACCAAGAAAAACGAAACCTCTCAATCGCTCAGTGCCTGCCTTATGGCCTCTATTCTTACATTGTTAAAGGCCCCATCTATATACAGGAATGCCACCAAGGTGTATTCCTTGCCTCGCAATTCCCGTTCTATATAACCCACCACATCATGAAGCGCACTCTCAACAGACCTACCCTTAAGATAGGCATGCTGAGCGCCGCTGATGATGCCGGCGTCAATCTTCTTCCTCAGATGTAGATCAATCAGTCGTTCTAATGTCTTCAATAGAAAAGACGATAGAATGATGGGTCTAAATTCCTTGGGTTAAGAGTGACCGGTTCTACCTGCCTTAGGTATGAAAATAACCCCAACCTCTCTCTGCCCTCTAGGAATGTAGCCATTTAGCAGAGATACCCTAAATAGTTCCAGCAGCAATAGGATTGATAATCCCTGGATATTCTGTAGCATAGCCGGAAATATACCATCTGGTGTTACCGATTTGTACGACCCAAAATATTAACCGCCCATGTAACCTTATCCAAGGTGATAATTTCTTCCATCGCCTCCCTTATCTCACCTCCAGAGCCCGATCAAGAAAAAGGGTTACCACACCCCACTTGTTCCCCCGTCCCAGGATCCACACAACCCGGGAAGTGAGTCTCCATAAGCAAACAGAGAGATTTGGAGCTTGATTCCGTCCATGAGTCGTCCTGTCTTTGAATAAATCCCGGGACCACAGGGTTTTTGGATTAAATTCTTCTGAACCTGGACTTCTCATTTACAGATTCCATTGACTCGCTAAATTTGATCCACGAGTCCCTTTTTGCCCTTCTAATATCTCCCTTATACCTATTATAACTTATCCTAAAGTTAACCTGTCCACCATCTCAGTTGCGAGCGCCTATCTGGAAAATTCAGCGGACAAGATCGCTCATAATGACTGGTCAACACCTCCGTAAAGGTACCGGTCAGGTGCTCCATACCGGCCGAAGTCGACCCCAATCCCGAAAAGGAATCTTAGTTCGTCCTCCTTGGGTTCCAATAAGGACGTCTATTTGACTTTTCGAAGTTTAGATTAGAGGATATACGACCATGGCCAGAGAAAGAAAATCCCACAGCCACCCTCCAATCATCTACTAAATCTCTATAATTCGTCAATGTTACATCTATTACTGCCTGTCTATCTCTAGTTTTGAACGTTGGCGTATTCCCCCTATTAAAGATGTAAAGATTGCTGGCAAAAATAAAATTAAACATAGACTCACATCTTTCGTTTATGTCGGTAGTTCCCTATTGGGTATGGTGTGCATAAGCGTCACAACCCTGTACCAGTCTCGAGCCCCTTCTGCTCGAGTGCTCCACCAACTCACATACTTTCACACCAGGTGGATCGTCAGCCTCATATGGTAAGTATACCGATGCTAGTGCTAGGACCGTTTTTCCCTGGCTTCAACTGTCACAACCGTGAGTTCTCCATTGCTGAAAGAATGAGACAACATAAATTTCCCCTCATTTCTTGCCATTATACAAGTTCGAACCTTCTCATCCGTGTGGAGTACGAACAGTGTATATCCCGTGGCCTTTAATCCAACTACCCGATTGTTCTTGATCCAGGGCTCTTAGCTTAAGGCCACGTCCACGTTGTTATCTAGATCTTTAAGCAATTATAAAAAAAAAATTAATAAACATTAATTATATAGTGGACGTGGGTACACATTTTGTACAGCATGCCTTGAGTCACTTTGAGGCATTAGATGGTTAGTTAAAAAGCAAATAAAAATTTTGAATTTTTTATTTTGTAATGAAATTAAACAAATTGTTAATATGATAAATTACAAACATTTTAATTCGGTTGAGGCTGCTTCACTGTGATGCAGGTTCATATGTACCACATTCAGCCTTTTAGGGTCCATCATTTTTGTTAAACCTAAATCTGATAGACCCCAATTCAAATATCGCAACCCCACTCATTGACTTCAACTTCCTGAGAGACTCCTGGTCTACGGCGAACCTTAAGTCTCTCCCTTGGTTCTCTTTACCCAGTGTAACTATCAGCTTCCACTGACTTGTATCGAGTCCCCCGTTCAGATTAGCTGCTAGCCCCAGTATACAGGCACTTCCGGCCTCAGTGGCAACTCAGACGCAAGTATAACGTCCATTCTCTTAGTCGGTTTTCTGGTCATCACCGAAACTTACTCTCTTTTTTAGGGTTCACTTAAGGAATTGCCCGGTAGCAATTCCTTTAGTAATTCCCTCTTGGGAGTCACTGCCGGATATTATGAATACATTTCCAGTCCACATCGAGCGCCTAGTAGTGGGTAATTCATCCCCAGGCTAACTTCCTTAGCCGTGGCCAAACTGTCACCATTAAGAGGGCTGGGTGCTGAACTCTTACCCTCCTTCCTTCTACCCTCCTTGTAAACGGATACGCCAGCAGAGTCTGGTGAGAATTAAAAATAATTAGTTTTGTTTATGATAACCAAAAAATCATTATCTGAGCAGCATAAATGAAGTTTGCATTTGGAACAAAAGCATTGTATTCGAGATTCTTTGTTTTTAGAGCTTTCGAAGCTTTTACAAATATTTTTCTAGATCTTTAAGCAATTGTAAAAAAAAATTAATAAACATTAATTACACATTTTGTACATCTTGCCTTGAGTCACTTTTAGGCATTAGATGGTTAGTTAAAGCAAATAAAAATATTGAATTTTTTATATTGTAATGAAATTAAACAAATTGTTAATATGATAAATTACAAACAATTTATTTAAAAAAAAAAAAAAATTATTATTTGCATAATAATACTCTTTATTTTTTTTTCTGTGTACGACAAATGAATACAAAAAATAAGTGCTTCTGAAACATATTTTTATGTGTTTTTTTTTTTAAATTAAATTGAATTTCTAAAGAAATCATGAATTTATATTAAGAATTTTATTTTAGTATAAGAAAAAATAAAATTCAATGTTAAAGCTATTGGAATACAACACCTGCTATGCAATTTTTTAAAGAGTATGAATAAACAATAACATTTAAATTGCTAGAAAAGTAGCATTTTTACATAACATTTTATGATATTCATAAATACACATGAGACACAGGTTTCACTTCTAATACAAATTTTAACCCATTTTTCGCCGACCTGTGATTATAATCACCAGCACTCATATATATATATATTTTTTTTTTTGCAATATTTTTTTTTCCTGCCAGTTACTTTAAATCTTATTTGGTTATCATATTGTCAGTTTATATGGTGCGACAAAAAATGGGTTAAAAAATACAAAAGAAAACAAACAAAAATACTATTCAAATAATTTTTATTTTCCTTATTTTTTTATTTTGGTTTTCTACCAGAATTGAAAGTCAATTTATGGATACAAATAGAATATAAATTTCGAAAAGCCTTCTACAACATACAAGTAGATGAGAATATGAATAGACTCAATAAAAAAAAATCATCTCTTGAACACAAATTCCCCCAATAAAAATTTTTTAATAAAATTTTATTATGGACAAGATATTTCTACGAATTTTTTTTTTAAACGCAATAAAAATACATTAAAACCGAACGAGAAAAGCAATTTATTTAAGGATTGTCTATATATTTTTGATAAAGGTTCATTTAATCATTTGGAAACTAGATTTGGGTTTTGTCTTATTTAAGCCGAAATAAACAAATTGTTGAAATCAATTATTTTCATTTTAATTGGTATATTGCTATTTTAGACATACGATTACAATTAGTGCACGTCTTTGAAACTTTAAAATATATTACTGAAAACTATTTTGATATTAGACAAAAACTAGATGTAAGTACTTATATCTAAGAAACATATAAACATTGCAAGCTGACGTGGATGCAAAGGTGAGGAAGAGGTATTTTCACCTTAAACCTCAATTGTTTGCATTTTAAGAAAAAAAAAACATGATGTTTTATATTCGTCTGTCCCGAGCCTTTGATATCCTCCACCCAAAGTAAGACTATTTAAGGATTGGGCTTTATATCTAAAACTATAGTTCAATATTAATAAAAATTAAACTCAAAGTATTATAATTCGTCGCGGTTTTAGGCGTATTAAAGTGTTTTTCAAAAGAACGCCTTATATAGCCCCTTTGCTAAATTAAAAACCAATCCTTACAAAATTTGACAGCGTGATTTCTATGTTGTCATATAAAACAGACTAAATTTTACTATAATAACATTATTCGTTACGGGTTTGGCTGTACTTGAGTGTTTTTCTAGAGTGGGATTTATATGAAGAATATAGTTAATTATGGAGGGATCTTTACAGAAGGATTAAGTCTGATTTCTAGTTATATAAATAAAAATAAGTGCATTCTGTCACCAACTAATGTTAGTTTTGTAACCAAAATAATAATTTTTTGGGGAGCTTGTTCCACATTTTGATTAATTACTCTTTTTTTCCAAACCGATTTAACTTAAATCAATCCCAAACTGCTTAGGAGCACTGTAAGCAATTTGACACCAAAATTGTTCTTTTCTATGAGGTCTTTTCAAAGTGAGCTCGTTTTCAACAGGCGGCCAGACAGATGGGCATGGCTAAATCGACTTAGAATTACAAAAGGTCCCAGAATACAAATACTTTATTGGGCTTAAATGAATATCAAAAACTTTTCTCACAGAAGGAAAATCTAAGTATACTCTCATTCAGCACTCGTTGTGGAGGGTATACAAATTTAAAGGTTATAATTCAGGATTATACATTAGGTTGCTCCTTGTTTTTCAAATTTGCGAAATTCTACCGTAACTCCCCTTGGAATATTCTTCCCATCGAAAAACCATGTTTCGGAAAAATGTAGGCTAATCACATATCGCGAAGACGCAGCGCAGCGCATATACGTTCCTTGGAGGATGAAGGAACCTTCTCACCAAATTTCATTGAAATCGAAAGGGGTCGGGTCCCACTCTTAGTTGATTTGAAATGGAATTACCCAAAACAGAGACTTTTGTAAAATATTAAAACAAAATTGCAAGGCAAAAAAATGTATTAACGGTAAAACATACAAAAATATGCACAAATTAATCGATTTAATTTCTTAGCAAAAATTATGAATCTGAAGAGAAAACATGCATTCACGTATAATTCCACCAACTTCCTATTAGATATCTAGAGATGTGATAATTGAATCAATTATTTTTTTAGTTGAAAGAAAATTAAAAATTAAATTTTGATTTAATTAACATTTTAGTTGTTTTGAAATAAATTTTCAATTAAATAACAAAAAATCTTAATTGACTTTTTTCCTTTAAAATAAAATAATTTAAACATGTAGAATTTTTGTTGGGAATTGTCAATATTTATTTAAATAAATTAACACATTGTTTGAAAATGCAAAGTTTTTTGATCACTTTTTTAATTAAAATTAAAAATATCATTTATTGAAAAACTTTTATCAAGATTTTAAAATTTTTAGTAATCAATATAATTATTTTGGTAATAGGTGCAAAATCAACAACTTGTTTGATTGATATTATGAATTTGAAATAAATTTGTTGATTGGAGAAATTTAATAATTTTTTCTGTGCAGAAATAAATAAAAATTAATTTCAATTAAAAAATTTGAGATATTAATTAGGGAAGTACCGATACGCCATTTTGCCGATGCGATACCGATACTCAAAAAGAATTATCGTCGATACCGATACGAATATTAAATTTGAATTCAAGGTAAAATTGACAAAACTCAAGTAGAATAATTTTTTTATTATACAAAATTATAGTGTAAGAGATTATTAATATTTAAGATTAATATTAATATGATTTAAAAAACCGCAAATTTGATTTTATATTAAGAAAAAGTAATGTTTTTATAGAAAAGAACAGTGTTAGATATTATAAATACTTAAAACTTAAATTAATAAGATTTTTATTAAAAATACAAAGTATTCAAATCCGTTCGGACCAGACCTGCAGTGGAAAATAGTATCTCAGATGCGACAGAACTCATTTTAAAACTTTAGTATTTCTGCACCAAACGGAACTTCGTCTCTAGAAATATAAGGAGATCTAAGATATATCACGACATCTTCTTTGGCAGGACCTCAACTGAGGATGGACAGAGGCTCATCCTCTCCGGAACTTCTTATAATTTCAGAATTCTGTAGCCAAAGTAGCTCAGTAAGACGTTTTTTCGATATGATTAAGCGACTGCTTTTAAAATATTTAAAGAAATTTAGATAAATAATAGATTTCATTATTCTCTTAACGCTGAAATATTTTATTCAGAAATAATGCTAAGTAAATCGCCAATATTTAGGTACTGAACAATTCTCTATCTCACTAATAATGTTCAAAGATGTTTACTAGCAGAATAAAGTCAGACAACGTTGCAGTGGGTTTGCTTATGTATTTTGTAGCCTTTTAGAAGTAACGCAAAATTTTCAGCAAAATAATTTTGGTTCTCACAAACATTTCACTAAAAATAAGTAAAAAAAATCAAAAAGTGTAGAAAATGTTTAAGTTTTTTGTACTGCAAATATATAAAACATTTAGCAGTGAGAGGCCATTTTACTACTAAAGTGCGAATCAAGAGGGCTATAGCTGGAGGTCCACACTACTGTTGAATTTGTTGATGCGTAAAAGCATCTGTCAAAAAAGTAGAATCGGTGTTACATTTTATAGATAAGTTACACAGCAAACGCGTTTAAGAACACAATAACTAGGATTGCTTTCTTTTTTTTTATTATTTCTACGCTAATCCCGCAAAGCTCTTCGCTTGTCTGCAGAAGACCAGTCTCTTACTGGAATCAAACCCGCAATCCCGGTACTGATAGACTAGCTCACCACCAGCTAGCCTACCGGGGCACCCTACATTTGCATGCATGTGAAAAAAAGTCAAGAAAGTATCAAACGCACAGACCTCGTGGTATGGACCTCCAGCTAAATAACACAAGGCAACAAAATCGAAAAAATTTTAAAGGCTTGAAAAACCACTATACAATTTTGATGTATTGTGGTTCCAGTAGTACAAATATGGTCCAAATTTAAAATTCTATGGAGAGGTTTTTTTAAAAAAAATTTTTAGTAAAATTGTAAATTTTTTTAGACGTTTCTTCACATAATTAATGATAACTTAAAAAGTGTTAGTCCGATATTATTAAAATAAATTTAGAAAAATTTAAATTTACATAGCCTTTAAACCGTTTATACATCGCGTTTCAATCGGCCCACTATTTTCGGAGTTATAAGAAAAAATTGAAGCCAAAAATATATTTTTTACGTAAAAATTGCAAATATTTTTGTTTTAAAAAAATCATGAAAAATCGAAAACGGCAAAAATTTTGCAGATTTATTGTTTTATCACAAAGCCATATGTAAAAGCAACAAAATGAGATATCGGTCATAAAAATTGATTGATAATTTTCGAACTTATTCACAATTAAGTGAATTCGCTCATTTTCACAAAATTTTAGTTTTTTTCTCGATATACATAAAATTGAGTAATTAATGTTCTTCTTTCGATTTATTGAATTTTGGAAACATGCTATGTACAATTTTCACATCGAAAATGCATTACATAGTAACATTCATGTATTTTTTTGGCAAAACCCTACCTACAATACTGTTTCTATTCTTCGGAAAAACATTTGAATTGGATAAGTTTAAATGTATTAAATAGTAGAAAATTTATATTTTATTATTTAAATTTATAATAGGAAATAAAATAAGAAAATAAATAAATAATTATTATAAACTACAAACTCTGGAATTTTCTTTTATACGATTTTCTACTATTGTTGAATAACGAAGTGTTACTCTGAATACTCCAGCAAAAATCAGCCATCATGTGTGCATCCCAGCGACCCTGGTATCGTTCCTCCATTGTCCGGATATCTTGGTGGAATCGTTCGCCCTGTTCCTCACTCAAGTCTCCTAGATTTTCAGGAAACGATCTAAGTGACTGTGCAGGTAATGTACTTTGATGCTCATGTTGCATCCAATATTCTGGAAGTGAGTTAACATCTCTTCAACGTGCGTAACGTAATCATCACCCTTGTTATTTCCTAAGAAATTTTGAATAACCCATACAAACGAATCCCATGCATTTTTCTCAATTTCTGACATTGAACTGCCAAAATCAATATCTTTGACCAATTTGCGAATTTATGGGCCATTAAATATGCCTGCTTTCAGCTTTTCAATACTCAAATTAGGAAACTTCCTTGAAATATACTGGAAACATTCACTATCTTTGTTAAGTGATTTAACATATTGTTTCATAAGACCAAGTTTAATGTGAAGAGGGGGTAATATGATCCGATCTCGGGGCACTAGAGCCACATTTATAACATTTGGCATACCTGGAACCAGTGTTTCCCTAGAAGGCCATTGTTTTCTCTTCTAATGTTCTGCTTTAGCTCAGCTGTCCCATAAACATAAAAAGCAAGGGTATTTGGTAAAGCCACTTTGTTGACCTAAGAGGAAATTTACCATCTTAAGATCAACACAAATTACCCAGTTATGTTCATTATACTTTATCTTCTTCATGACCAATGCAATTACAGAGTATTCTTCTTTTACTTTGGTTGAATGTGCGATCGGCCAGGAGTGAAATTTATTTCCATTATGCAAAAAGACACACTTCAAGCTGCGTTTTGATGAGTCGATAAATAAACGCCATTCGTTTGAATCGTATCTCTGGAAGCCCATGGCAGTCATCAAACCAGAAATATCTGTGCAGTACACAAAATCATCCTCTTCAACAAAATAATGAAGTAAGCCTTCTTCTCGAGTACGATAATACGAAACTTTAGTTTCTTTTTTTATGAGATTTGTTTCTTTCATCCGGGACGCAAGTAATTCCGAAGACCTTTTCGACAATCCAAGGTCTCTAATTACATCATTAAGCTGGTCTTGATTCCATGGTATCGGCGAGAAATTTTTGTGTGGGATTAACTCGTCATTTTCAGATGTAGATAGCAGTGCTGAATTTGAACTTTCTGATTTGGAACACATACTTGAGGTTAAGTGTCCTGGTGAAGATGAAAGCACTTGACTTGAGCTTGGACCCTGATCTTCAGCATATTTCATTTCTGGTGAATGTAGAACTGCAAGTGTAAACCCATCAGCAGACCTCGTGGGGTAAGACCATCGCATATGTTTTCCGAAGCCGGTTTTTGTACTTAAACAAAAATAACAATCGGATTCGTGGCTCGCTGTTTCTCTCCATAGCATAGGCTTCGAAATTTCCAAGAAATACTTTAAGTATGAAATATTCCAAATGTATTAACCTATACTTACTTTACGTTAGAAAACCTCATAGATAAATTCAATCGACATGAAATACATATGGTACTGGGTGTCCAATGCTGGTTCTAATTGAGCGGATATATATTATAACAATCATCATATAACTTTTGCAATGAAGTTAGGAAGCAGTTACGTTTTTTCTCGGTGATATATTGGCCGCACACATAACAAAATGAATCCGGATTGTTTTTACATAAAAATGTTCTGGCTTTCTTGCTCATTTTTATTAATACTTGTAAATTGTTTTAACTTGTAAGCTGAATGACTATTTATGTAGGGATAAAATGATGTTTCCGTTATCGCAAACAATTCTTGAATAAAGTAAAATGGCTCAAGGAGCTCTTATAAATACTGATACTATAATTTGGGATAACCCTTCATGTGGGTACAGCTTGTGTGTGCTGCAAATTTGTTTCTTATTCCCAAGAATCATAAATAACATTAAGGAATTTAATGCAAAAAAATCATCCGTTACAGGTAGCCAACGGAAAAAAGAGCATTGCAGCGTGCACGCACATTTATGAGCGTTTATTAGTTTGCTACCGCAATCGTAAAACAACCTTTAGTTTATTACTTATTTTTTTAATTCTGAAAATCATAAAAATGTCATAAAGGTTTTTTTCCAAACAATTTTCTACATGTAAAGAGGGTTTGCCGAAATCCGGATCGTATAATGCACCTGTGTTTCTGTGATCTGCATTTTCATTATACCATTTTCTACAGTGCTTGTAAATATGCGACAGCTTCAATTAATTGTAATTAAAAACCTTAACCATGCACCGATTTTCATGATCCATATCTTTTTTAATTCACATGATATGTAGCTTTACTACAAATAAATAAAATATAATACCTTTTGCCGTTTTCGATTTTTTTTCCAGATTTTTTTCTTCCGAAAAAAAATTTTTTTTACCAATTTTTTTATTTTTTGGCTAACAATTTGTTTCATAACTTTGAAACTATTGATCGCGTTAAAAATATTTGTATACATCATTTAAAGATATTGTAAGTTATGATTTTTGTAGATTTATTTTAACAAAATCGGACAAGTTGTTTTTGAGTTATGATAATATAAGTGGAGAAATGTCTCAAAATATTGACAATTTTACTTAAAAATTATTTAAAAAAAAAATTATCCATAGAATTGAAAAATGTTACCATTTTTGTACTTAGGTAGCCATGCTGCATCAAATCTATATAGTAGTTATTCAAGCCCTTTTTTGCTGTTGACCTGTGTAATTAAAGGAATGCTTTTAAATGTGTTATTTCATTTAGTTGTTATGCAAAAAATAAGCATTAAAAATAAAACTGTTTATTTGTATCTCCAAAAAAGTATTATCGTATCGACAGTAAAATATCGCCGATACCGATATATCGGCCAACCTGGAGTATCGCCGATACATCGGTACCGGTATTCGTTACACCCCTATTATTAATTAAAAAATTAATTAAATTTCCACCATTAAACAAATTAATATTATCAATTAAACATTTAATTCAATTTATTAAACGTTTAATTCAGTTGATTAAACGTTTAATTCACTTGATTAAATTTTTAATTGAAACTGATTCTTCAGTTTATTTTTCTTTTTAAGCTAATATGACCCAATGATATTTATGTAAATAAAAACAAATTTATTGCATTTCACCCAACGTTTCGTCACTTTTTTGGTAAATTTTTCAAGGGTCGTAAAAATTATATATTATTTTACATTAAAACCATCAGATTTTTAATAAAATTAAATTGCACAAAAACATTTAAGAAAAAACAGTAAAGCACAACTTAAAATTATCATCACAGAATTAATTATATTGCGGTTCTATAACTGATTTTATTTTTAATTGATGAAAAAAACGTACAAGAACAAATCTCAAATCTTAAAAAGCCAATTGTAGGGGAATGTAAGAAAAGATAAGCTCACTGATGTGGCTTTGTCGAAGCTTTGATATTGTTGCAAGTAAGACCTGAGTGTTTAAAATTCTTTTTTACTTTATAGTCTTATGTGTATAATATTCTTAGCTTTTCTAAAGTGTTTGGAAAAAGTTTCCTGACGAGCTGGCCTAAGCAACCAATGAAATACGAATAGACACTTTCCCTCAACAATAGATTTTATCAATAATAAAAATTGGGAATTTTGCATTCCCGAAAATAACTTTTGAACTTAAATATTTATGTTGGTACAAGTCGTTTAACAAATAAAAAAATTCTTTTTAATTTTTATAGATCACAAAAAAAATGAAATACTTAATTTTTAACCCAAAAAAAAAGTTTTCGCAAGTTTGCAAATTGTTCATCACGTACTTTTTCTTTTACTTTTTTGCCTTCATAAACTTCTGTTTATTTTGAATAATCGATTTTAAATGTGATTCACAACACATTGAACACTTCACAATGTGATTACCTGCCTATAAAAGACGAACATCCTACACAGTTTTCAGAAGAACAAGAACTTCACTAATACTTATAAGTGAACATTCCGCACACCTCCATAAACAGTGTTTTTTTTGCAGGTCTATAAAACATTATATGTTGAAAACATAATTGTACATACATATGAGTAGGTGAGATGCAAAACTCGTTCTTTGCAAAATTAAAAACGAGATGACAATTTATTCTCACAGCTCTTTTGGTACTTTATGAGAAGAAATATACTGATTGTATCAATGCACGGCCTTGGAGAAACATGAAAAAGGACATGCATTGAAACAACCAGCATATCTTTTCTCATAAAACACCAAAATAACTGTGATAATTGATTGTCATCTCGTTTTTTAATTTTGTGACGAAGGAGTTTTGCATCTCACCTACTCATATGTATCTAATTAAAATAATTTTTAAAAGCATAAATTACAAAAATTAGATTTATTAGGTTAGAGAACTACATTCGGCTTTATGGCGTCTTTGATACCCTATGCCAAGAGTTACAATATTTCCGGAGTTGGCTCAATATGGGATCTATAAATTATTATGGGCCGACCATCAGAAAGATTAAAGCTTTTATTTTTAGCCATATAAAATTTTATTTGACCAAACTTGAATAAAATATTATGATACGTAACATATTTAGACATACTAAAATGATTTTCAGCTGGGAAAATAATTTTGGACCCGTTCTAAATTATGGATCAATCATCAGAAAATTTTTTAGAGAGAGTTATGGTTTAAAAAAACCTTAATTAGAAAGAATTTCAGTACAGGATTTAAATGCGTTTTAGCGTTCGATGCTTTTTAAAGGCCTGAGACCGATGGGACAGGCCAAAATTTGTATGAAAATAAAGAATGTTGATATTTACAAATGCTTATAGTTCTTGTTTAGACTGGCCAGTTAGCCCTCAATAAATTTATACACTGAATAAACAGGCAAGCAGATCCTCCTATTCTTTTATTGCAAACATTTTTAGATTAATTATAATCTCTTTTTATTTAGAATTGAATCCCTATATGGGAGCTACAGGGTAAACCAAACGAACTACATGGGCTTTAAAAGGTCTATGATTTTCTATTTTAAAGTACACTGTTTTTATAAATTTTGTTTTATTCAACAAAACTGTTTTTTTTTTAATTGCAGTTAAACAATTAAAGGGAAATTTTATAAACTTACGACCAATTTCACCAAGTTCAGTTAAAACTAACTATTACTTTAACTTCCAGTTAACAATATGTTTATGACAGTTATAATTGACAGGTAATTATAGCTGAACATGGTGAAACTGGTCATTAGACGTGAAAAATTACACAGTATAGGTGCTTCTCATTCTTGGCTTTGCATCGTTGCGCTATTTCTTAGATTTGTTACATGAAATTTTTTAAGTTTTTCGCAACTATCGGTCGAGGTTCCTGAGTCTTATTTACGTCACTTCTAGTGTGTCTTATAAAAATGTGACTAGAAAAAATTTGAAACAAAAGCATTAATCGATACCGTTTTAGGCGTGCTATATTTCAAACATGATTTAGCTTTATATATTTTTTTAAGATCTGGTAACACTGCTCAGGACTTTGTAATAGAAAATGAAATCGAAATCGATTTATTCAGTCATATAATTCTAGTCGATTTTTACATTATTCTAATTTCTAACACCTTTCACATATTAAGAATGTTCTTATCTTTTTAATCGATAAAAAAAATCAAACCTTGTGCAAATTATTACAAAAAGAAAAGAAAAACTTTGTACGTGAAAAAGTAAAAAATTACTTTTACTTTTCTAATTAATAGTTGTGTCAAGGTGTCAGAATGTTAATTTTGAAAATTCAAGGGAAACAAATTATAACAACTTTTTGTAAATTTTCAACAACGACACAACAGCGAAAACAACAAAATTCTTTTGAAAAACAAGTTTTCTTTGATAAATGCGAGTTCAAACTAATTTTTATTTTTTATTTTAGTTGCAACACTAGTTTTTCCCTTTAAAATCCAATTTAGCAACATATCATGTAAATGAGCGATGATGAAAGTGCTCGGTAAGGATCAAGAGTGATTATTTGTATCTTTTGGTTTTTCAATATAAATAAATGCAAAATAAATCTGTGTTCATGTATGCGTTTGTCTTTAATAGCCACCTGAACGGCTTAAATAATCTATAAAAAATTGTTACAGTAAAAGCGGAAAGTACGAGCCATATATTTTTTTGAAATTGCAAGGGGTTGTCTCATATAAAGTAAATTAATACCGAGTTTTTTTTAATCCGTTGAAAAAAAGTTATTGTGTATTTTTAGATCAATATTCTTCGAACACTAAGTTCATTTTCAGGATCTGAATTGATTGAAAAAATATATACTTATTTACATTTATTTATAAAAAACGAACTGTATGTTCGGAATATATTGATCTAACAAACACAATAACGTTTTTTTTATGTCAACGCAATACAAAAGGAAAAAAACTCAATATTATAATTTGATCCAGCAATACAAAAAATTAATTAATAAATAAATACTCATTATAGCTTATTTCTAGAACAAATTTAGTATCAATCTGCATTGCCGAGGTAGGATCAGGAGAAAAGTTATCACACATGCTAGATGAATATTTATTACCTCTTTTTTTTTTTGAGCTACAAAAGGCAAAGCCTTAACAATCCATAGAGTTTTAATTTGAATTACCACGTTCCAAAGAAGGAAAGTTCCCCCACATACAGCAGTATAAAATTACCTCAGTGGGAACGGAGGGAAAGTTGACCCTCTTACAAAGTAAATTTTTATTATTGCTTCTTTATTAATAAATTTAAAAAAACTAGATCATTAATCGTTTAAAGATTCAAATTGCCTTACCAGTAACCCGTTTCTGTATATCTCGCATCGTAAAATTTCCGGCATGAAACAAGTGAATTATGACAAAAACAGTACAATTAGAAAAAAAAATGGGTTTTCTCACATAAGTGTTTCTGTATCTTTACTTTGGGAGAATTATCTGTCATTTAAATAATTTTTGTCATTTAAATTAATTGGAAGGATGTGAGAAAAAGTGTTTCTGTATCAATATTTTGCTAAAAGTTTCTCACAAGAACTGTCAAAATAAGTCACATTTGAAATTGATGCGAGAAAAATAAAATTTCAAAAAATGGAGCACAAATTATGTATGTATGTAGTACATTGTACACAAGAATGTGTATTATTTTTTTTATTTGAAGAGAAGAATTTAAATGATGAAAATAAATAAAACACAATTGTTATTTTAATTTTGTTAAGCCTTTCATTGTTTTCGTTTTAAGCAGGGCTGCCAGATAAACTTGTAAAAAAATCGTTAATATTCTAAGAAAAAATAAAAAATATCGTCTATTTTGTTTTAAGAAATCGGACAATTTAAAATTAATTTTGACAAATTTTGTTCGATTTTTTTTATTAAAACATAATAAAAAAAATATAAAGTTCATGGGTAAAATACATATTTTATACAAACATACATAAGCTTGAGGTCTATTTAAATAAAATTACTTATTTTATTTTTTCTTTAATCCGATAACAATTTAAAATTTCAGATTGTTTTTTTTTCCTGAAAAAAACCAAAACAAAGGCGTGACAATATATCATATTGAACTAAGACTAACACTTTTGGCCAAAAAAAGGCAAAAATTTCCTATAGTGCATTAACTGAAAAATAGTGTAATAGTTTAATGTTTTGATCACATAAACAAATGTATAAAATAATCTAAGGAATTAAAAATTAAACAGTTTTCCTTCGAAATTTTGATTTTGCCGATAAATTTTTTAAGCCGCCTTGTTTTCAAAAAAATCGTTTTCTGTGGTGCCTAATACACAAACATATTAAACTATTTAAAATTATTTTATTTCGAAGACTGAGTAATATCGTCACTAGAAAAAATCAGCAAATCGGCACTTTGCCAATTTTGGAACAAAAAATCTAGCAGCCCTATTTTTATTATATCAACTGCTTTGGTTGACGTTTCGCTTGCATTTGACACTTAATTACTGGAAGTATTCCAGTTAAAATAGAATCTGTGTTGCCTTTTCTCGCATTCAAATTCAGAAACACTTTTTTCTCAAAAATCGAGAAACGATGGAATTTTTTGTTTCACACTTAGGGCTAATAAATCAGAGCAAGTTAAACTCTATTTTTGGTTTAAAATGTGTTTAAGCCAACAAATCTATAAATCAGAAAACATAGAAACCATGTTTAAACGCATAAAATTGGGCGTTTAAACTACCAATACAAACCATATGAATTTGTCTACATTTATCGTAGTGCTGCCACATGTTACTTTTTACACTACATATAATACATGCGACACTGATTTACAACTGTTGAGTTTAAACTACATATAAATTTAAGTTTAGTTCAACTAAACCAGCGTTTAAACACTCACTGATTTATTAGCCATTAATGTGAGAAATTTTGCGATGCGAGAAAGACAGAAACGAGCTACTGGACACTAATGTAATTTCAAAGCAGAATTTAATAAAAAAGTCTGGACGATGTCTTAAAACTGAGAACCACTAAACGAAACACAATTTTATATAGTGAATTTAGTTTTCTGACGATTTTAATGGGATTTTTTTATGGCTTATAAAAAACTATCGCATACTAATGATGGTTTTTTAAAAACTATCGCATACTATCGACAGTGTTGACAATCGATAGTTTTAGACCACTAGCATTATGCGTTTGTGCTGATGTGATGTGAAATCCGTAAAAAGATTGGACCCACCTTTTATAGCTAAGAATATTCTATTAAGAGTATCCAATTATTTGACTTTTGGTTTTGTTCGAGTAAGAAATTAATCGATTAATCAAATTAAAATAAATAATTATAAAAAAAAACAAAAATGCAGCATTAAATACAGTTTTAAATTCACTAAAACGGCTGTAACCAGATTAAAAAAACAAAATAAAAAATAATCTATAAACAAACACAGTACAACACATGATTTGCCAACTCAATTCTGTGAACTGTATGTGAAATTAGACCCAAAAAGAAGAATTTCTGCATCATTCGTTTTGTCTTCTTACCTGCGATTTGAAGTTAGTACTATCGTATAGGGGAATTTATCACGTTTTAGGCCCTGTTGTTTGACATAGCTCGACAACCCCTAGCCCAATTTAGTTGAAATAAATTTTAAAAAATTAAGAATTACAATTCCCTTAATCTGTTCATATATTGTTTTCCTATACAAGTAACACTTTCGAAGTTAAAAATGAATGTATGAAGGGAAAAAATTATTTTTTGCCTAAAAATTTAAATTTTTTTTTTTTAAAATACATAAAAAATCCAAAATGGAAAAAAGTTTCAAGTCTAGTTATTTTTTCGCAAAGTCACATAACCTATAAGCAAAATGAGACAAAGATCATAAAAATCGATGCAAGCGTTTCGCTTTTATTCGCAATTGAGTAAATGTATGAATTTCAAAAATTTGCTCGAGATATGCACAACATTATTTGGAGAAAACATTGACACCTTTTTCATGATTCTGAGAATTAAAAAAAAAGGAATAAACAAAAGGTTATTTGATTTTTATGATTGCGGTAATAAATGTACGTGGACAATTAAACGGAAAGTGGACCTTTTTATTATTTGGGTTTTTCCGGTGGCTACCTATATGATTTTTTTACAGAAATTGCACCCACATTTAAGGGTGGTCATTATTTGGAAAGTTTTGCACAGTTTGAAACGTACAAGTGCTGAATCAGGTATATAGCCAGCCGCCCTTAAAATATGCGCCCATTTATAAGTACCTGGCAGTAAAATATTCAAAAATACGTAGTATTTATAGGTGTGCATTGATCGATTTTTGGCATTCAGCCAGTGCCGACGAACGCGAACAGTAAAAGTGATTTTTCTCCAGTTTATTAAAAGTGAATAACAACAAAACATAAAATATATCAATATGGAAAACAACAAGTGCCCATATTTGGATGAATATTGTTACGTTTGTGGTCATATCGTCCGAAAAATACAGAAAAAAGATCGAAAAAATTTGTTTACTGAGCAATTCAAAACCGCGTATTGTAATTATTTCGATGAAGCAGATTTAAGTGGTGCAAACTTTACGCCGAACACAGTGTGCAACAGTTGTTATACTACCCTTCTAAAATGGATTCACGGAAAAAGTAGAAAGTTATCTTTTATGAAGCCAGTAATTTGGGTGGAAGACACAACTGGACATGATGAATCCAGGTGCTATGCATGCATAAATTTTCGTCCTGGATTAAACAGACAACAATTGAAAACAAAAGTATACACTGCTGCATTTACTGCCACACTTCCAGTGCAACGCCCTGCTGATACCGATGCACCTAAACCTCCGAGTGCGGATACTGTGTCCCTGCTAGCCGAAACCGTTTTGACCAATCCGACCGATTTGGATGATGCTGATTGGATACCCGATATTGAAAATATTGCACCACAACCGCTACCACAAATCGAAATGGATTACATTGTGGCCAAGCTGGGACTATCACAACACGACTCCGAATGGCTGACATCATTTTTGAAGAGAAGAAAACTCACACAGCAAAATGTCAGCGCAGAAAAGAAGAAAACAAGATCGTCAGAACCACAAGCGTCAACTTCTACAAGGATGGATATTGCCAATAATTGAAAAAATGTTCTAAATTTTGTTTTTATGCATATTATAATTGCGTATTAATTGCATATTATTTTATTTTCATTAAGTTTTTATAAATAAAGTTTTTTTTGCATGATAATTTTTTAATTTATATTTTTATTTTTATTTTAAGGGTGGTGGCTATAACTGATTTTTGAAATTCATACCTTTACTCAATTGCGAATAAAAGCGAAACGCGTGCATCGATTTTTATGATCTTTGTCTCATTTTGCTCATAGGTTATATGACTTTGCGAAAAAATAACTAGACTTGAAACTTTTTTCCATTTTGGATTTTTTATGTATTTTTAAAAAAAAAAATTTAAATTTTTAGGCAAAAAATAATTTTTTCCCTTCATACATTCATTTTTAACTTCGAAAGTGTTACTTGTATAGGAAAACAATATATGAACAGATTAAGGGAATTGTAATTCTTAATTTTTTAAAATTTATTTCAACTAAATTGGGCTAGGGGTTGTCGAGCTATGTCAAACAACAGGGCCTAAAACGTGATAAATTCCCCTATACGATAGTACTAACTTCAAATCGCAGGTAAGAAGACAAAACGAATGATGCAGAAATTCTTCTTTTTGGGTCTAATTTCACTATAAAATTATTTGAAAGCCAAAGTTTTATACATGCATTAGGCTTTGTAGCAGACGGGGTCCATTAGTTTTATTTCGGTGTATAATTTGCAATTGTGTCCAGCCATTTCAACTTAATGCGGATATTTAACACAGGCTTTCAGCTCATATTTCTTTTTAATTATTTTGTAATTGTTTATTTTATTTTAGTTGCGAAAAACTATTTAAACCAATTTATTATTCGTAATTAAATTTAAACAATTTATTATTCCTGAAAATCGAGTAAAATTTAAATCGTTGAAGATTCTCAGTTAAATTTTTTTTAAATCACGGTAGTTTTTCCTGAATTTAAGTTCTGGTAAAGTATAAAGCATATAAAAGAGACTTTTTTGTAAACTTTTAAAAAATTATCGTTTTCAAAATTTGTTCAATTTAAATTTCACTCGTATGTATTCGATTTGCAGGATATGGCTGATAACTGAGATAATATATACTTATTTGTTAATCCCCTTTTATTTTTTTTAATTTCAAAGCCTATAGAGTAAAGGCTTGGTTAAATTGTTTATTAAAGTATTACTTTTTCGCGACAAAAATCCGTGATATTGTTTTCAAATACCTATCTAAGAATACTTCGGTTTTATTTTGGAATCTAACGATACCTCAAATGTCAAAATCTATCCTGCCATTTGGAAGGTACAAGATAAAAACCGGTAACACCACATCTTGCAGTTCATGGCTTATGCATTTACAAATGCCGAAGAGCTTGTTTTACAATAAACATCAAACTAAATATAAAAAAATTCGTTATTTAAGTAAGAACATTTTTACGAATAGAATTGGACGTTTATAGTTTATAACGTTATTTGTCTCACACACACCCACATCTAAAAAGGACTAAACCAAATCAAAAGAACATGTAACACAATAGATACAGAATGTATCAACACACAGAAAAAATTAAAAATTATCTCTAATCACCAAACTCATACCAAATTTATAATATCAAGCAAACAAGTTTTTGATTTCGCATCTATTATTAAAATGATTATATTGATTACTAAAAATTGTAAAATTTCGAATATATTTTTTCAGTAAATGATTTTTTTAATTTAATTTAAAAAAAATGATCAAACAACTTTGCCATTTCAAAAAATGTGTTCATTTATTTAATTAAAAATTGACAACAACAACAATTCTACCAGTTAAAAATATTTTTTTTAAACGAAAAAGTAAATTAATATATTTTGATATTTGATTAATATTTTAATTAAAAATTTATTTCAAAACAATTTAAATATTAATTAAAAAAAAATTATATTTTTAATGTTCTTTCAACTAAAAAAATAATTGATTCAATTATCGCAATAATTAAATTTAAATACTTTTTAAACCATTTTTTTATTTGATAAAAAACTTTTTTCTGTGCATGTAATTTAGTTCTTAGGTATCTAATTAGCTTGAATTTGAAAAAAATATTTTTATATTAAAAAAGTATAATTTTCTAAGAAATTAATTTTAATCGATTAATTGACAGAAGTGTTCGAGTTATTTGTTATTTGAAATTGGCTATTTTAATTATTCTATTAAATAATGGCGAAACATTTCTTCGATTTTTCGAACAACGATTAATCGAGTGGATACTCTAAATCTTTTGCATAATTGCCTATTGGGCCCAAAAAGTGTACACTCTCGAACATTTTTTTGTAAATACGAGTACTGTTGTGCAGGGTATCAAATAGTCGGGCTAAGACCGAATACCTTTTTTTCTAACTTGTTTTTTATGTGAATGAAGGTGAATTCTTGTACCCTTAATTTATACGAGCAATTAAGAACAAAAATATTAATGTTTTGATGCATACACTTACAAACATATAGTTAATATACATGTATAATTTTGTCTTAGTTAAGTGGAATTTATAAATAGAATCATGTGTGAAAATAAGTTTGTAAGTATACTTAAATAAGAGGATTACATTTTCATGCATTTACACTTATATAGAGCTAAAAATGGAAATAAATATCAAAGGAAATGGGGAAGGTATTCGCTAGAAAAAAAACCAATAATAGTTTGCTCGAAAAAAGGATATATACTTAATTATTAAAAACACGCACACGAGTTTCATCCCCTTTAAAATCCAATGTATAACTTCAAATTAGACTTTATCTTAAGGACGGACATGGTTTTTTCTGAATTTACGGTTTTTTGTGTTGTTTATTTTGAAAATATTCAAAGCAATTTATCCCATTCTTATTACCAAGATAAAGAAGTTCTGCGGAATAGAATAAGTATGGGGTGTTTTTTAGGCTTCATGAGAACATAAAATAATAATACAATATAAAAATACTGTTGTAATGAAATTGTTTTTTTTTTTTATTATAATCTGGTAGATAATTTATGGAATATTTTCGATAAGGTTACCGGCATATATCCTCCTTGGCTACGAGTTACATGGTTCATTCGATCAGTCCAATTTTTGGCTAGTATTTCAATAAATCTGGCCGTATGGTGTCAATGGTGGCTTGAATTTTGGCTCCCAATGCTTTATGAGTTCCTGGCTTGCTGGCATAAGCTTATTGCTTTACGTAGCCCAATAAAAAGTTATTTATTTATTTTTATTTGTTTATTTGTTTACAAATTTATTATAATTAAATTACAATAAATCTTAATTGTAAAGCACTAGCGACTAACGGCTATCGGCTCGCTCAAGCGAGGGGGGACCAGAGAGCAGGGGTCTAATCACCGCATTCGATATCGAATAGCTAACGTATCGAGTAAACTATCGTATTTTGCTGCATACGATAGACACTGACATATCGAATGAAAATTATAAAGATATAATGTCTTTGGTTACTCGATATCGATTGATATCATCTCAAATTACGATACATTTCATTCGATATCGAGTATCATGATACCAAAATTAAAAATTTAGATAAATTCTGCTCGATATCGTATGCGGTGATTAGACCCCAGGACTTTAAGCGCCCTGTATGGCAAGTTGCGCCGTCTTATTGAAACCAAATGTCGTTGATGTTTAGCTGAAAATTTTGTGGAAGCAAAAATTCAGTTAGCATGGCTCCATAACGCTAGCCAATCAGCGTAACGGAAGCTCCTTGCGTCTTTCGAAAGAGCATGTAAAGCACCTAAAAAGACCCTATACAAGATATGAATGCCAAGAGAACTTCCTAAAAGATGCATATTAGAAAAAAACGTCCATTTCTTTTTATAGGCCAACCTTAAGAAGAGCGGCAAAAGTTTAAAGATATTGATATATGTACATGCATAAATTGTATGACAATAAAAGAGTTTTAACATCTAGAAATGCTTATAGCTCTTATTTAGATTGGCCAGTTAGCTTTCAATGAATTTATACACTGAATACACAGGCAGGCAGATCCTCCTCTTCTTTTATTGCAAACATTATTATATTAATAATACTCTATTTTTATTTAGAATGGAATCCTTTCTATTTTAAAGTCAATACATTTGTTTTATTTGAAATTAAGTCCCCAATTTTGTAAAACGCAACGCAACGTCAAAAACTATAAGGAAAGCAAAAACAAAGTCAAAAATATTTTACAATTTTCTTGTTGCTTTCTACAGAAATTCATACTGAATTTTAAAATTTCAAACTCTGCATATCTTGTGGCATTGAAAATGTTTTGCTTTCATTGTTATTTTGAGTTGCGTTGCGTTTAACACAATTGGGGCCTTAATAAACTTAGACGTGAAAATAATCTAGTGTATGTGCTTCTCATTTTTGGCTGGGCATAGTGCGTTATTTCTTAGATTTTTAACATGAAATATTTCAAGATTTTCGCTGCTATCGGTCGAGTTTCTTGAATAAAATTTATATGAATTTCTAGTGTTTTGACATTATTACATGCCACCGAATAGAATATCTAAGCTCTTCGATATAATACAGACGGATAGACATAATTAGAGCGAATGAGATTGAGTTTATTGGTATAGTGCACCCAAAGAAAAAACATGTTTATACATGGTCACCTCCAATAAAACTATTTTATAAGAAAGATTTTAAACATATTTTGTTTAATTTAATCGTACTTTTGTCAACGACAAACATATTATGGTTAAATGTGTCCTCCATCAAGAAGCCACAACCATATTATGGCTGCCTTCAAACATGTTTTGGTTAATAATAAGTAAAATATGCTTAACACTTATAATAGCATGGTTGGTTTTCAACCATAGCATGTTGCTCTTTTTAATTTAAAAACAAATTATTGTCATATTTAAACAAAACCTGTTTAAAGACAACCATAATATGGTCGTGGCTTCTTGATGGAGGACCAATTCAACAATAATATGGTTGTCGTTGACAATAACATGGTTAAACTAAACATAATATGATAATTAGTATTGTGGTTATTTTGTTGAACTATTCATGGTTTTTAATCCAAATTTTTACTATTTAATTAGGCTTAAGTTCATTAAATTTAATTTTCATTAAATTATTTTTATGAAGAAAGGAATTTTTACAACATGGAAGATTAATTAAAATTGTTATTGATAATTTTCATTCTTGACTGACCTGGGATTCGAAGCCAGGCTGGCTGGCGTGTGATTCGAACCCAGGCGGCTGGTTACCCTGACATGTTTCGACCTCAACCACTAGGTCTTCTCAAAGGGATTTGCCGTCTTACACTCGCAGCCATCGATGACTGCTGACGTCAGTAGTCAAACATCAATCCTTAAACCAAATTGTATTTTAACCTTTGGTAGATCGAAATTTGCTTATTGAATGATTATCCATTTTTAATTGATCTCACATGTTTTTCCTTTACTTCTGTTTTTTCCGTACTTTTGTCAAGAATTCTTCTTGAAGTCCAAAGTACATTTTTTGTTTATCATGTTTTTTGTCTTTCTTTTTTCTTGTTGACATTTTTCAGCACAACTTGAAGGACAAATGAACACATAGAGCTTGTGCCTTAGCTTTAACAATAATTAGTATTGTGGTTATTTTGTTGAACTATTCATGGTTTTTAATCCAAATTTTTACTATTTAATTAGGCTTAAGTTCATTAAATTTAATTTTCATTAAATTATTTTTATGAAGAAAGGAATTTTTACAACATGGAAGATTAATTAAAATTGTTATTGATAATTTTCATTCTTGACTGACCTGGGATTTGAAGCCAGGCTGGCTGGCGTGTGATTCGAACCCAGGCGGCTGGTTACCCTGACATGTTTCGACCTCAACCACTAGGTCTTCTCAAAGGGATTTGCCGTCTTACACTCGCAGCCATGGATGACTGCTGACGTCAGTAGTCAAACATCAATCCTTAAACCAAATTGTATTTTAACCTTTGGTAGATCGAAATTTGCTTATTGAATGATTATCCATTTTTAATTGATCTCACATGTTTTTCCTTTACTTCTGTTTTTTCCGTACTTTTGTCAAGAATTCTTCTTGAAGTCCAAAGTACATTTTTTGTTTATCATGTTTTTTGTCTTTCTTTTTTCTTGTTGACATTTTTCAGCACAACTTGAAGGACAAATGAAGACATAGAGCTTGTGCCTTAGCTTTAACAAAAATTAGTATTGTGGTTATTTTGTTGAACTATTCATGGTTTTTAATCCAAATTTTTACTATTTAATTAGGCTTAAGTTCATTAAATTTAATTTTCATTAAATTATTTTTATGAAGAAAGGAATTTTTACAACATGGAAGATTAATTAAAATTGTTATTGATAATTTTCATTCTTGACTGACCTGGGATTTGAAGCCAGGCTGGCTGGCGTGTGATTCGAACCCAGGCGGCTGGTTACCCTGACATGTTTCGACCTCAACCACTAGGTCTTCTCAAAGGGATTTGCCGTCTTACACTCGCAGCCATGGATGACTGCTGACGTCAGTAGTCAAACATCAATCCTTAAACCAAATTGTATTTTAACCTTTGGTAGATCGAAATTTGCTTATTGAATGATTATCCATTTTTAATTGATCTCACATGTTTTTCCTTTACTTCTGTTTTTTCCGTACTTTTGTCAAGAATTCTTCTTGAAGTCCAAAGTACATTTTTTGTTTATCATGTTTTTTGTCTTTCTTTTTTCTTGTTGACATTTTTCAGCACAACTTGAAGGACAAATGAACACATAGAGCTTGTGCCTTAGCTTTAACAATAATTAGTATTGTGGTTATTTTGTTGAACTATTCATGGTTTTTAATCCAAAATTTTACTATTTAATTAGGCTTAAGTTCATTAAATTTAATTTTCATTAAATTATTTTTATGAAGAAAGGAATTTTTACAACATGGAAGATTAATTAAAATTGTTATTGATAATTTTCATTCTTGACTGACCTGGGATTCGAAGCCAGGCTAGCTGGCGTGTGATTCGAACCCAGGCGGCTGGTTACCCTGACATGTTTCGACCTCAACCACTAGGTCTTCTCAAAGGGATTTGCCGTCTTACACTCGCAGCCATCGATGACTGCTGACGTCAGTAGTCAAACATCAATCCTTAAACCAAATTGTATTTTAACCTTTGGTACATCGAAATTTGCTTATTGAATGATTATCCATTTTTAATTGATCTCACATGTTTTTCCTTTAGTTCTGTTTTTTCCGTACTTTTGTCAAGAATTCTTCTTGAAGTCCAAAGTACATTTTTTGTTTATCATGTTTTTTGTCTTTCTTTTTTCTTGTTGACATTTTTCAGCACAACTTGAAGGACAAATGAACACATAGAGCTTGTGCCTTAGCTTTAACAAAAATTAGTATTGTGGTTATTTTGTTGAACTATTCATGGTTTTTAATCCAAATTTTTACTATTTAATTAGGCTTAAGTTCATTAAATTTAATTTTCATTAAATTATTTTTATGAAGAAAGGAATTTTTACAACATGGAAGATTAATTAAAATTGTTATTGATAATTTTCATTCTTGACTGACCTGGGATTCGAAGCCAGGCTAGCTGGCGTGTGATTCGAACCCAGGCGGCTGGTTACCCTGACATGTTTCGACCTCAACCACTAGGTCTTCTCAAAGGGATTTGCCGTCTTACACTCGCAGCCATCGATGACTGCTGACGTCAGTAGTCAAACATCAATCCTTAAACCAAATTGTATTTTAACCTTTGGTAGATCGAAATTTGCTTATTGAATGATTATCCATTTTTAATTGATCTCACATGTTTTTCCTTTAGTTCTGTTTTTTCCGTACTTTTGTCAAGAATTCTTCTTGAAGTCCAAAGTACATTTTTTGTTTATCATGTTTTTTGTCTTTCTTTTTTCTTGTTGACATTTTTCAGCACAACTTGAAGGACAAATGAACACATAGAGCTTGTGCCTTAGCTTTAACAAAAATTAGTATTGTGGTTATTTTGTTGAACTATTCATGGTTTTTAATCCAAATTTTTACTATTTAATTAGGCTTAAGTTCATTAAATTTAATTTTCATTAAATTATTTTTATGAAGAAAGGAATTTTTACAACATGGAAGATTAATTAAAATTGTTATTGATAATTTTCATTCTTGACTGACCTGGGATTCGAAGCCAGGCTGGCTGGCGTGTGATTCGAACCCAGGCGGCTGGTTACCCTGACATGTTTCGACCTCAACCACTAGGTCTTCTCAAAGGGATTTGCCGTCTTACACTCGCAGCCATCGATGACTGCTGACGTCAGTAGTCAAACATCAATCCTTAAACCAAATTGTATTTTAACCTTTGGTAGATCGAAATTTGCTTATTGAATGATTATCCATTTTTAATTGATCTCACATGTTTTTCCTTTAGTTCTGTTTTTTCCGTACTTTTGTCAAGAATTCTTCTTGAAGTCCAAAGTACATTTTTTGTTTATCATGTTTTTTGTCTTTCTTTTTTCTTGTTGACATTTTTCAGCACAACTTGAAGGACAAATGAACACATAGAGCTTGTGCCTTAGCTTTAACAAAAATTAGTATTGTGGTTATTTTGTTGAACTATTCATGGTTTTTAATCCAAATTTTTACTATTTAATTAGGCTTAAGTTCATTAAATTTAATTTTCATTAAATTATTTTTATGAAGAAAGGAATTTTTACAACATGGAAGATTAATTAAAATTGTTATTGATAATTTTCATTCTTGACTGACCTGGGATTCGAAGCCAGGCTGGCTGGCGTGTGATTCGAACCCAGGCGGCTGGTTACCCTGACATGTTTCGACCTCAACCACTAGGTCTTCTCAAAGGGATTTGCCGTCTTACACTCGCAGCCATCGATGACTGCTGACGTCAGTAGTCAAACATCAATCCTTAAACCAAATTGTATTTTAACCTTTGGTAGATCGAAATTTGCTTATTGAATGATTATCCATTTTTAATTGATCTTACATGTTTTTCCTTTACTTCTGTTTTTTCCGTACTTTTGTCAAGAATTCTTCTTGAAGTCCAAAGTACATTTTTTGTTTATCATGTTTTTTGTCTTTCTTTTTTCTTGTTGACATTTTTCAGCACAACTTGAAGGACAAATGAACACATAGAGCTTGTGCCTTAGCTTTAACAATAATTAGTATTGTGGTTATTTTGTTGAACTATTCATGGTTTTTAATCCAAATTTTTACTATTTAATTAGGCTTAAGTTCATTAAATTTAATTTTCATTAAATTATTTTTATGAAGAAAGGAATTTTTACAACATGGAAGATTAATTAAAATTGTTATTGATAATTTTCATTCTTGACTGACCTGGGATTCGAAGCCAGGCTGGCTGGCGTGTGATTCGAACCCAGGCGGCTGGTTACCCTGACATGTTTCGACCTCAACCACTAGGTCTTCTCAAAGGGATTTGCCGTCTTACACTCGCAGCCATCGATGACTGCTGACGTCAGTAGTCAAACATCAATCCTTAAACCAAATTGTATTTTAACCTTTGGTAGATCGAAATTTGCTTATTGAATGATTATCCATTTTTAATTGATCTCACATGTTTTTCCTTTACTTCTGTTTTTTCCGTACTTTTGTCAAGAATTCTTCTTGAAGTCCAAAGTACATTTTTTGTTTATCATGTTTTTTGTCTTTCTTTTTTCTTGTTGACATTTTTCAGCACAACTTGAAGGACAAATGAACACATAGAGCTTGTGCCTTAGCTTTAACAATAATTAGTATTGTGGTTATTTTGTTGAACTATTCATGGTTTTTAATCCAAATTTTTACTATTTAATTAGGCTTAAGTTCATTAAATTTAATTTTCATTAAATTATTTTTATGAAGAAAGGAATTTTTACAACATGGTTACCCTGACATGTCAGCCGCCTGGGTTCGAATCACACGCCAGCCAGCCTGGCTTCGAATCCCAGGTCAGTCAAGAATGAAAATTATCAATAACAATTTTAATTAATCTTCCATGTTGTAAAAATTCCTTTCTTCATAAAAATAATTTAATGAAAATTAAATTTAATGAACTTAAGCCTAATTAAATAGTAAAAATTTGGATTAAACATAATATGTTTAAAAATTTTCTTTAAAAATTTGTTTTGTTGGAGGTGACCATTTTTAAACATGTTTTTTCTGCGTGTGAAGAACAATCATTTAAAGGACACTAGAAAGAACAAAGCAAAACTTTTGTTTTTAGTTCAAAACAGATAAGACTGAAATCCCAAAGTCTTGATAAAAGGCAACCTTCCTCTTTTTGCACCCCAAAGAAACACTTTATCATATTACATGCCCAAACATATTTAAGCGATAGATTAAATAAAATGAATTAGTTTTCAATGGAACTAGTCTACACAAAACACATTAGTTAATAAAAACAAAATATACAATATTCAGTATAAATGATTTCATTCATAAACAATTAAAGGCAGGTGTTTTGTTTCTCTCCATCCCTCTCTCCCAATTTAAATAATTACGTCTCATTTAATAAAATAACAAGGATTAGTTTAATTAATAATATTTCCATTTATCAAGTTTAAGCAATTAATCATTATAATATGAATGATTATTTGTTTTGGTTTAATTTCTTTTTAGTTGCCACAATCTGAATTGGACGGTATTGATCCGAATTTTAAGCGTTTTCGTGTAGAGAATGGTGAATCATTGGCGGAAAAGGATGAGGTAAGTTTATTATTTTTTTAATAATTTATTTTTATATGTTACAAATACATCTACAAAATTTTTTCTTAGCAAAGTAATGAATACCTTTAGCTGGTTGTGTGAAATAGAACAAAGTCCAGAATTGTATGAAATATACCAATATTAGTAAAAAATTTTCAAAAGAATTTTTAATATTCTAATATATCTATAATTGAATAAACAAATTTTCATCTTCAAATAATAAATGAACTTCTAGACAAGAGTCCGGCCAATTTAATTTTAGCTCAGGATTTTATTTTAACCCAAACGTTTAAACATAAACTACAACGATTTCTTTAAATTTTTGATGAGCTATTAAGTCCAGTATTGGCCAAATACACATATTTCAAATAGAAGGTAAACTCTAATGCGTTTATTATTGAAAAATAAGCGCAAAAATCATGCTTTAAAATAAATTTCAAAATATGCTCTAAAAATTAAGAAATTGTGAATTTTTATTGTTTAGGAAAACTGACAAAACAAATTCTTTTTATCAACAACATATTTTTTTATTGAATTTAAAACCAGGTTGGCAACCTATTCACTTTTAAAATACATTACAGTTACTGATTGTAGGTTATTAAATTCGTTTTTCGTACTATTAAAATGTAATAAGAATTCTTAAATTTGGCCCCTGCAGCGCCTAGGATGCCCCTAGACGGGTCCAACCCCTTTTTATTTTTTATCTCCACCATTTATTTCTACAACATTTTCAATACGGACTAGTAATATATTGAAGATAAAGCCCCATAACTGCCAAGGGGTCGCCCCTGGCTGGATAAGCTGTATGGCGGACGTCCATTAGATTTTTGTCCGTAACATTTTCTCAAAACATGCTCGCCATATATCTCCACCCCTTAGGAGTGCTCCCATACATATATGGCGGTTTAATGAAATTCTTAAATTTGGCACCTGCAGCGCCTATGATGTTCCTAGATGGGTCAAATTTATGACTAGCCACATTATATTTTTGATCTGCATAATTTATTTCTTACATACCTACCCGCTGTCACCATTCCATAAGTGGGCTCCCATACAAAACTTGTAATACAGACTATAAATATATTGAAGAAATAGCTGCATAACTGAATAGGATTCGCGCCTAGGGGGATACAATGTATGACCGACCTCCATTGGTTTTGTGTTCTTAACATTTTCCCACAACATACTTGATCTTTATCACCACTTCTTAGGTGGGGGCTCCCATACTAATACTGCGTTTTATATAATTCTTAAATTTAATTAAAATTTTTCGTCTTTTGGGAGTAAAATCAAAAGCTGAAAGCCGATTTTAATCATTTATGGCTTTTTTGTTTGCAACTTCGTTTTTTATATGTCTTCAAAAAATTAGGACCATATTTGCATTTTCCAAATTTCAAAATTTTTCTAAAAAATAATTTTTTTTGCAAAAAAAAATCATGTTTCCAAAACGACTGTGCCTATTAGAAAAAAGTTTAATGTTTCATTAAGGAAATTTGAGTACGGAATTTCGGTTTTTTTAGTTTGTCCAATAATCATATGATGTGCAACCTCCTCCATTTTCGAAATAACGGTATATCTCGAAAAAAGGGGTAAAAAAAGGTCACCACCACTGGCTTGTCGGTTTTTTCAACTAGCACAGTGTAATTGCCACCTCGTAAAAATGGGTCTTCTAGGTCGTTTACACCCCTTTTATAGTTTTTTAAATATTCTTGTTTGGTTTTACAGTTTACAGTTTTAAAAGCTGCTGTACCGGTATACCGATGCCGATATAACTAAAGTACCGACACCGATATAACAAATTATTTATTACCGATACCAAAATGCTAATACCGATTTCGTTGGCAACCACTTGTTTCTGGAAAGATTTTTACTTTAAAAATGTTAGTTTTGCATCACTTAGATCCTTTACAAAAGAGAATTTAATAAAAAAGGGAAATTGTTGGATTAAGATCTTTACCAGAAATACGAGAACATCAGCAACGAAATAAAAAAATAGCACATTTCCAAATAGTCTGTGTTACTTGAGCAAAATCAGGTTAACATCGAACGCCGACCTTGAATATCAAAAATACTGATTCAAACTTAAAAACAAGACCTGCTTTAATGCAGGGTGGTTTAAATTTTTTTATAGCTCTGTATTTAAACTTTTGTAATTTCAGTTTTATTTCGACTTTTTGATATATTAAAAAAAAAAAAAGAATCAAAAGATTCTGTTGAGCTCGAGGCCTTTACAATTACATCACATTTTATATTGCGCAATTAGACTTTTTTCAGCATTTTCTAAATAAGACTTCAAAACAACATTTTTTATTTTTTTCGAATTTATGTGCTAAATTTCAGTTATGTATTTTATAAAACTTTTTGTAATAGTTCTATTCCTTAAATTTTTTTTAAGGAATGACTGTATACACTACCAGACTATTTATAAAAAATGTTGAATATAATAAAGTAGCATATGAAAGGAAATAATTCCCAGATTCTATTTGTACCAAGCCAACTTAGTTGTATACTTTTTCACCGTTTGATACTGAGTGGTGAAGCCCATTTCCTATTAGATGGCTACGTCAACAAGCAAACTTGCAGAATTGGAGCTAGGTAAAGTTTATTGGGCAGCCGGGTTGGGGCAGTTCAGCTGGAACCTTATAGCGGTCCTCTTTTCATACCCTGAGCATATGTCCAGATTCAAGCCAATATTTACCAGATTATTTTGCCGATTTCACATGAACCATGCAAATAAGAGAGATCGACCTTAGTCCTACATTAGATAGAGAGCATCCAAGCAGGGCAATATTGTTCTCCCAAAATTTCTTACCCTTTTATCTACGAGACCTTTTTACTCCTCATTGGCAAAGAAACTGAAAGACCGTTAACTCCTCCTCATCATTAGGAAAGCTTCTGTGGAAGTCTAAGCCTTTCCTCATCGCCAGGCCTTTCCTCATAGCAATTAACCAGTTATTCATAATGACCGATACCACCGTCCTCATCTGGTCCCTACTTAACCAAAGTAGCTCGCGGGTTTTCCCGCGTTAGCTAGGCCATATAGTACTAGCCACCGAGCCGGTATTCCCACCCTACAGGACCCTGTCATCTGGACTGGACTTTCCTGTACGAATCACGTCAATCAGGGTTCGCAGGGATCATTAAAAGGATATTACACATTTTAGTGTTACATCCTCTGGGGCAAATCAGGTGGAGTTCAATCCTGGGATCCGCAAGAATTCAAACTTTACCGATCAAAGAATAGCTGGCAATAATTTACGCGCACTTACAAAAGCCGACGAGAGTTATCGGAGGATTTATATTTTTTGCTTTATAGTCATACTTCCATGGAGCTCTTCGGTACAGAGATGTGATAGCAGGCAGAAGGAGCATGATATTTTACTGTTGCCGCAATACTCTTTCCTCGGATATTGAAAATCTATGCTGGGACGAACAGGTGTATGCATACCTAGGATGCGCCTCACATCTGAAAATATCGAGCTCTTTGGGGTCTAATGAGTTCAAGGAGACCCTGATTTACCTCAGTACGTAACTGATGGTTCCCAGGGTGTCAGAAGCACCCACCCGTCTGCGTTTGTATGGTTTCCAAGAAATGCATCCTGAATTCCGTGGACTCGGAAGACGGTCTTGTCCTTCTTTGAAGGAGTACATTCGGAGAACACGAAGTGGCTGTGGTTATACCTTAATCGCGGGTAAATAACGGGGTGTCATTATTTGTTGGGAAGCCCATGTAAAGTGGGCACCTCCTGAGGGGCTTAAATTATCCTGAGGTTCTAATGCTATAATAACGGAAACGGCCTTGAATGAGATTATCAGGCAAGTTGACATAGCTCCAGCTCCTTAACAAGGGGGAGGGTACGATATAGAGGGTACTCTAAAATTACAACCTGTGCATGAAACCTGATTCTTGCATACGCGGCGGCACTTGGTAAGTCCATATTAAAATCACCAAGTGGTTGAGATCCATCATGAGCTAAGGCCATAGTGCAAGTGCTTATGTAAACCAATATCACAGTTGTACGACTCACGTCTACTGAGAGTTGTTCAGTGAGCCATCTTAATAAAAATTAGGCCACCCACGAACATATCGTTTAAACTTCGGAGTTCAACAGCGACATTTGCAACCACATTAGTGTACTGTTGAGCGTGGTGTTCCGTCCGAAAACTAATGGGCCTATATTTTTTTGAAAATTATATTAGTGTCTGTCCTCTGTCAACGGTAGTGCAAAACGGACAATATTGGAAAATTGTGTTAGGCAAGGTGTTGTTTCCATAAGATGGTGCCACAGCACATACTGCAGTTGCTTCAATGAGTTTGGTAAAGGATTTATTCGGCGAAGCGATTTCAAGTGGACCCTACGTTCATTGGGGTAAACAACTCCCGACAGTTCTCTTTGAGAATATTTGAAAATAAGTGTAAAAATCAATATTTGCAATTTTGCAATCAGTTATGGAAAATATGAAAAAGCACCACGTGTTTAAGAAGCAGATTTTTCAAAGCTTATGAAAAATATTCTCCGATAATGAACTATAAAGTTATCAACAACTCAAACCACATACCATTCTGCGCTACCTTGTATAATTAAATTTATTTATTGCCCCAAATTTTTAAAAATATGATTTTTTTGGAAAATGATAAATGATAATTAATTTAAAAAAAACTGTAATTCCTATAAAATATGAATAAAAATGCGCAAAAAATCGATACCATTACTCAGAAAAAAAGTTGATTCTGATAATAACTAACAAATCATGCATTTACATATCATTTCACCCCCTAGTTATAAAACACCTACATGACACTTGGGCAACTAAGTAATTTTTTATGGAACACACTTTTGTGAAGTTTAAACACTAACTCAGCTTTAAACTGTGATACACACAATCAAAACACGAAGAGAAAACACCTCATTATGCATTATTTATCCAAGCAGCAGTTACTTTTTCAGTTTTCCTTTTTATCTTTTTCATTGGGTGTAAAAATGTAAATGAAATTTTTAAAACTTAAGAACGAATTGGGGGAAAAACAAAAGTCTACATCCTTAACCATAATGACGGGAAGATAATGACAAAATTAAAATACTTGTACCGAAAGTAAAAACATCATAAAAGTGATTAATAATGAATGTATTTTTTGGGTACAAAAGTTTTTAAAATTCTTAAACAACCCATAAACTTAAAGACTTTGTGGCAATGTTATAATAAAATAAATAATTATATGTTATAAGCAAGATTAATAAAATTATATGTAATAATTTAAGAGGGCAAGTTTTTAAGTTGTTTTTTTTGCATATATCTTTAAAATTTTGGAAAAAAAAAACAATTTGTTTGCATATAAAATATTATTTTATATGATTTTCGAGTAATGATGTTTGCTTTTCCTCAAAAAAAAAAAAAAACACCTTGTTAAAAGGTGAATGTGTAAAATGTCTTGCCAACCCTTACCAACCCCAAACAACAATGACAACTTTAAAAAATTCCTTATTTCTATAAAATTAGGACAAGAAAACCGAAAAACAAAAAAAAAATAAAAAACCTTTTTCAGGACATAACAGGGGTGTTATGGCACAGTGGCCAAATGCATGTGAAATTTTAAAATGTTACCTTTATCAACGCAGTGAGTTTTCTTGTATTTTTCTGCCACTCCAAGGGTTCTGTTGTTGGAGATGACACAATGTATATGCCTTGAAATTGTGTTAGGTGTGGATTTGTTCTCTCGTCGTTATTATTCAACATAGAATTGGAGAACATACTGGGCAACCCGGTCCATTACATGCGATCGTCATTGAAAGCCAGATGATAAAAGTTATGTCTTTTTGCTCAAAGAAGTTCCCATATGTCATCTTAACTGCTTTTATTGTGCAATATGGCAGCCGAGTGCGGGTTTAATATTAATGACGGTAAGACCAACAGTCTAAGCGTCAATACTTTGACGAATAGGCTTCTTTACTTTGTACGATGCAGAAATTGAATCCTTCACATATCCTGGGAGTATTGTCTCCAGTAATGGCGGTTCCAAAGAAGATAGGAAGTCACATTTATGAAAGGTTGAAGCAGTCTTCGGTGTGGCAATCCACAATCATATCCAGAGACACTAAAATAAAAATCTCTAATGCCAACGTAAAGCCAGTCCTCCTCTACGCATATGAAACGTGGAAGCCATTTAACCGCGAATTGGAAACAATGCAAGCTTTTTTGAATCGTTGTCTGCATATAATTCTTTGAATATTCTTGCCTGATGATGTACACATACTTATAATGAGTTTTTAAAACGGAGACGGCAGACACCGATTCGTACAGAAATAAAATGTCTTAAATGTTCCAGGCTAGGACAGACCCTATCCAAATTACGGGATAATGTAATTACACAAAGTATCGAGTAATCAGCTCAAGGAAGCCGATTAAGGGGTCGCCTATCCAAAAGCTAGCTGATATTATTGGAACTGGAAGCAACGGAGGCTGGGATATCCTGGAGCTTTATACGTAGTAGTAGGCATTTCCTTGGGATTTTCACGGATAATTTTCGTAATACGATATCCCAATTCGTCTAAGTCGGAAAAAGTCACAACTTGTAGAAAAGTTGCTACTTACATGTATTCCTAAAAGGATTTTATGCGTAGTTTTGTTATTGTTGCCTGTATGTAGATATCTAATATATAGTACACTTGTGGCCATTGTAAACAAATTGGCACAGCAATATTTCAAGTGCTATAAAATTATACAAAATTAATTTATTAAATTAATAATGCTTTTAAATGTTTTATTACACATCGAATTTTCCAAAAAATAAGTAATTATACACTTTGCATTAAAAATAATAACTAGAAATTCATATCCACCTTTACATGTGGCTTAATAGTGAAATTTATGTGATTTTTACCACAAAACTGCGTATTGCAATTAATATTTTTTTAAACTCTCTGAACTTTCAGCTTATGAATTATGCAAAAAAAAAAAATATTTAAAATGTCAACAACTTTTATATATGCCCTCAGTAAATAAGTGTTCCCTAATTGGTACAGCGGCCGTAAATGGGTTAACGAGAACTAAACACAAGTTATCAAACAGTTTGCTCTTCACCAGAAGACGTGGACGAATCCAATAACTGATTAATGGTAATTTCTGCACACATAATGGATGCGGTAATATCCATATTTTAACTTTTTCCTTTAAAAATGTTTAAAAATAGTGAAGAATTTTCTTTAGTTTTTTTTTCATAAAATATACCGTTGCCGGATTGCCGATTTACCGACACCGAGATTTTTTGATTTGAAGACTCTTTATGAGAAAAATTTTATAACACCGAATCCACTTTGATATTTATTTAACAGACAACCCTCCATTAACAATGTGATGCTTTCTTAGGTCTTTCTATAAAATAATAGAAAAAATAACTTTTAAAGCTTAACTTTTTACTGCCCTGATTCGAATCTATTTTTTCCCAACTTCGCTGTTAGGCCTATATATGAATAAAAGTGTCCTGTTTTACAGGGCATTATCAAAAATGACGATTTATATGGGCCTCATGCCGTTATTAAGGGTGATTTTTTAGAATAAAGCATGTCACCCTTTAAAGCCTGGTACTCTGTTCAATATTTTACGTGAAAGATGTCAAAACTTGTGCGGAATTTCTATGAAATTTTGTTGATAGAGTTGTACTCTGTTAAATTTATGAAGCAGTTACGAAATGTTTCAGGCAGCAATTTTTTTCACGTGGAATTTTAAGCAAAATGAAAAAAAGTTTAAACTTTATATTAAAATGAGAACGGAAGACATAAATAACACAACCGGTAACAGTTTTTCTTTCATATTTACTTTAATTTTTACTTCATTTTTTATTTTAACAAATACTTCTTAGTAAAATACATGTGCGTTTTGTTAACATATGCAAAACAATGTCGCATACTTTAAAAGTTTAAAAACGTCAAATTGTGCAAACTCGCGATATAGGTAACATTGATACTTGTCAAATTTTTCGAGTGAAATAATAGATGTTGCTGAACAGTTTTTACAAATTGGAACAGAAGCTTAAGAGATTAAAACATTTATTAGAAAGAAACACCAAATGGCATTTTTTAAATAAAATTTCACCTTTTTTATAGAAAAGAAAACACCATAAAAGCTCAAAAGTCTTTATTTTACCTGAATTTAGAGTCAAGAGTAATGGCAGGCAATCCCGCCAATAGTTTTTAACCAAGGCAAATGGATACACAGAAAAAAGTGTTTTGTCAATTAAAAAAATGGTTTAACAGGTATTTAAATTAAATTAATGTGATAATTGAATCAATTATTTTTTTAGTTGAAAGAAAATTATAAATTTGGTTTAGATTTAATAAACATTTTAGTTGTTTTGAAATAAATTTTCAATTAAAATTTTAATTAAATAACAAAAAATCTAAATTGACTTTTTTCCTTTAATATAAAATAATTTAAACATGTAGAATTGTTGTTGGGAATTGTCAATATTTATTTAAATAAATTAACATATTGTTTGAAATGGCAAAGTTTTTTGATCACTTTTTTAATTAAAATTAAAAATATTCACAATTTTAAAATTTTCAGTAATCAATATAATCATTTTGGTAATAAGTGCAAGATCAACAAATTGCTTACTTGATATTATGAATTTGGTTTCAATTTGGTGATTGGAGAAATTTAATCATTTTTTCTGTGTATATGCTCTTAAAACAGTTCTATACAGTTTAAAGCTCTAAAAAGTTGTTAAAAATATGCAATAAAAACAGAATGTCTTATATGAAAAGAAAACATTTGATATTTGCTTATAATTAACAATAAAGAAATTATATTCGGTCAAGACCGACCATTTGATACCCTACAACACAATATTTACAGACATATTTTAGAGAGTATCTGGACACGCAAACCATAATAGCATTATAAGTTAAGATCTAGTGGACAAGTAAATTTTTGAGATTTTTCCGTCCTTAAATGATTTAAGGAAGGTTTTTACGTGGGACCTTTGGTCAATTTTGTCCCCACGATTATTAAGTTTTATATTACATGACGTAGAAGCTATTACTTCAATGATATCGTTATCAAATTGTATATCAAAACCAACATTTATAAAGGAGTTATGACATTAAAGGCAATGTTCGGAAGTGGTATTTGTATGGGAGCTATGGTTAGGATGATTTAAGCCTCGTTCACAATAGGCAGCAACATTTTCACTGATGTTCATAATAGAGCAACAATTTTTTTTACAACCACACACATTTTTCCTTGAGAAACCGATTGCAAATTTTGCCCACAATAATATTACGTATTTATTATTATTTTTAAAAACATTCTGTTGAAATTTTCATTCAAAACTAAATAAAATTATTATAAACGTCATATACATTTTAATACAAATTGTTGCTGAAATAGAAGTAGACTCAACTTTTAAAAAAAAAATTAGTTACAGTTTGAATGGGTCCTATGTGAAATTATGGACCGATTCTCACCAAACATTTTAAACATTTGTACCAAGTGTCATCAACTTTTCTTCAAAATGACGACCTGAACTGTGCGCACAAATCGGTTAATCACTCGATTAATTAACCGAGGTTTTGGTTTAACCGATTGATAAAGTTTTTTTTTAATAAATTAGGTAATTTCAATAAATAAAAACGCATAAATGATTTATTATTTGGAGTTTATTAGTAAATATAAAAACAGCAATTCTTGAACTCAAACGAGCCAACAAAAAATTAATTCATCAATATGTAATATTTACATAGTTTTAAAATAATACATATTATGTATTTATTAAAAAATAAACCGTGAGAAAAGTTGATTTAAATGTTTGCGATTTAAGCGATTCTTTTCTTTAGTTTTGATAAAACTTGACTTGGATAAAATTCTTTCACTTATCGTAGATGATTGAGAAAACGAGAGCAACCGACAATGCAGAATATTTTATTTCTCAGTCCTTTTCCTGAATTTCTCTAAACATATAAAATCTTCCATTATGCCATTTGAGTTCCGCTTTAATTTTTTTAAATAAATAACACTTCTAAATGCTTAGGTTAATTCTGTTAAAAGATTGATAAGAGAAGATATGAGAAGAAACAAGCCCTGCAAATAATACGACTTGTCCATACACGCATGTAAAATATAGCTCATAAGGGACTAGGACTAGTCCAAAGGTAACTCAAATGTATTGAAAAAAACATGGTCGTTTTAACATTACGATGTCCTAGGGCAGGACCATATAACCCAGCTCTGTATTACAACGGAGTAGTCTTAAAACTACTCCATGTTCATACATACTCCTAAGGGATTTGTTTTGAAACTACTCCATTGTATACTTATGGGCTATATTTTACATGAGTGTATGGACTAGTCGTAGTATTTGCAGGGTGTTGACAGCAAACACTTACACACATATTACATATTTCAAATGAAGATCACTGAACGCCTTCTTTGTTTGTATTGAAAAATATTTTTTCACGGGCTGATTACACAAACGCAGTATTGCAAAGCATCACTAAAAACAAATGCGTTGACAAATCTTCGCAAATAAAACAATGAACAAATTTCGCAACTATTTTGCAGTAAAAACCGTTATCATGCAATAATGACCTCAAGGCCTTGTCTACAGAAAAGTTTTGGAGTTTTTGAGGCAAATGCTTTTAGGCCGGGCTTTTGTGATGTGGATTAAGCTTAAACTAAGTTTAACGTACTCTAAAACTTGGATTTTTCCGGCGAAATGTGATTTTTTTTATTATTTCATTAAAGACCAACATCTTAAGCAAAATTAATCTGTTCCGTCAAAACTTTGTATACAAACTTGGTAATGGCGGCACAAATCTGTTTTCAGATTAATTAAGCCTAGTTTAACTGAGATTTCAAAAACCCAGCCTTAGTGTTGCATTGCAATACTGCGTTTAAGAAGTCAGCCATACCTTTTGTATGTTAGTGTTTCCTCTCAATACATAATTAAGAACGCAAACAAATATGTTATAATACTACAAAAAATTTTTAATTAACTGATCAGTTAATCGGGTATAACTGAATCGGTTAACCGATTAACGGTTAATCGAATGAATACCCTAATAGCCACCCAGCGTGTCAACTAGTCCGATGGATGACTTCAGCTTCTAACTACTGCAAAACTACAGCTACTGAAACGATCGTAGTAAGCGGTGGGTCAAGGAGCAAACATCTTAAGTGTTTTACATATCAGCATTAATTGATCGCAACAGGAAAAACATGCAATATCTATCGTATAACCGGTTTCACCGGTTAAAACGGTGTAGTGTTATAAAGCCAAATTAATTAAATTTAAATAATTTTTAAACCATTTTTTTAATAGATAAAAAACTTGTGATATTGGAAATCCAATTGTTCCTTAGCTCAAATGTGGTTAATTTTCTATATTAAAAACTTTTTATATAATACGAAATATGTAAGAGATATGAAGTCCTCGTATCTCATATTGTGGGGTCGTTACTGTAGCAAAACCGTGATTTCTGGAAGAAAATGGTAGTTATATAGTTGTCTATAGATGGGTTCTTTATAGACCGATTTTGGTTTTATCACTGCCTGTTATCTACTAGGTTTACTTTACTCAGCCATTTGTGGTCCGATCTGGCTTAATTACAGTTGAAAACTATTGAGGACTAATCGCGATATAAAAAAATAGCAAACGAGTACCCATCATATATAGGGTCTTCATAAACCCCATTTCAAAATACACACGGAAAGATAAGCCGACAGACGGATAGACGCATATCACTAAATCAAGCTTCTTACCGATTTCGATATGGCAATCCTAGGTAAGAATTACAAAAAAACACTTTAAAACTTTTAGTGGTAGTTTAACAAGCATTAATAAAACAAGTGGGTAGCTCCATAAAAAAGCGTTACTTTAGCAGTTTTTTGTACTAACGACTAAATTTAGTTAGTCTCCCGGCGTATGCAAAGCACCGGACTGACTATTGTTTGAGGTGCCGTTTACTAGTCTTCTTGTGGAAAGTGCATCATGTCTTTCAGGATCATTATCTTTTCGGAAGCTTTACTTCTCTGACAGAAGGTTGCTTTTCATCAAGTTGTTCTCCGTCAGATTGGGAAGTTGCTATTTGAAGGTATGACTCACAAGCTCAGTTCAACGAATGTCAGCTTTTTTAATGAATATATACTTTTGTGGATCACGTGTTGTCTGTGGTTTAAACTCAAAGGGCAGAGATAGTACAGAAAATCCTAATAAAGGGCTGATTGTTCAACCGCTGTGGGTACGTTCATTCAGCCTGAGGGAGTGCTATATCTATGTGCTGTAGCTATTGAAGAGACGCTGCTTTATTTCTAATAACAGTGGCGGTTAGATAGCTCCGGCTCTTAAGCAATGGGCTTGTGTATAAATATTTTGTGGGTTTATTCAGGCAAATTGCTTCCCGAGTGGAAGTATCCGTCCACACATGGAGGCGGTTGTTAAGCGCATTGTGTGTCATCCAGTGGCTTAGATTCACCATGAGATTATGCCGTATGGCAGGTGCTCATGTAAATCTGTTTCCACATTCGAAAAAATCATAATAGAAAAATTTCAATTTAATGGCGTTTTGTCGAAATTCTGTATTAGTGGGATAACTATAGGTTCATTGTAAACCGCCTAACTAAAATCACTGAAAGACCAACAAATCTTATGCAGATGAAGATATCTTTTTAATATGCGGCACGAAGCACTTTTTTATGAGTCATAACCTAAAACATAATTTTGTTGTAGTAGGTAAATAATTTCTCATGGTTCCCAAACAGGGTACACTCTTGAAAATGTGTCTCCAAATACTGTAGTGGAGGGTCAAGCCCGACCACACTACGAACGGATTTGACCGATTCTTTCTTGTTTCTCTTTATTTTTGACGAAAGTAATATCAGTCGCACTAGATTGATTTTTATTCCTAAAATATATAGGAACAAATTATTTTGTTAAAGTTGTAAACAAGTAAAATTATTAAATATTCATGTACATATCGCACTGATTCTTCTAAAGAGAGTTAACTAAAAATTTACAACTATTTTCAATAGAGACAAAAACTGTTTTTTTTTTAAATATTAACAATGAAACTTAAAAAAAAACTATGGCATTGTAAAGAAATACGAGTAAGAAATACGAGTAAGAAGTAAAAACGGTAGTTGGTTTTATAATTTCTTCAGGGGTTATGGAAAATTATCAAGTTTTTTGAGTTGAACCCCTTTATGTGAAATTTGTTTATTTTTATAGTGATGTAATTTCAAGTTGTGCCAGTTTAACTGAAAACCCCGTTATGACATAACCACTAGCACAACTTAAAATATTTCTCTTTAGTTGACTCTGGAGAAGCTACTTTTATATCAAGAAGAGCGATACAACTGTATTTTTTTGGTGAAAAATTAGAGAAAATGAAGTAAGATTTTTACAGTGGGTAGATATGATCACTGTACATCGATTTCTTGCAAGAAGTTAAAATTTCGAGTTGACTCTTTTTAGAGGAACCTGTGCGATATTTTTTGTTACCGCCATGGTGTATAGATACGTATGGATAAAATAAGGGATAGAGATCTAAGCTCTCTAACTCAAAATAGTTAATTAAATGATGGATATAGTAATTAGTTTATGAGACTATTTGGTTAAAATTTATTATTTTTTTATATTTTCAAACGAATTTTATGATACTCGTATTAAATAATATCGTAACTGAGTTAGAGGAAAACCTTTAGCTCATCTTTTTTACTTTCTAACTAACTCAACAAAATTGGACTTTCAAAACTTATTCAATCTACAACTGGTAAAGGGAAGTGTATAACAAGTTTACCGTAAAACTGCTCTAAGAACTTTTTGTTTTGCAAAATGAACTGCAAAAATTTTACTGAAAACTACTCATATCAAAAATAATTTTTAAATTTGTTACTTTTGAACTTTAAAAACAAATTATTTCCTAGATATAAACTCAAACACTTTTATTTGAAAATTTTAAAACAGAATGTAAAAGTTTTTGGAATTGACTAAAGTTTTAAATTTACTGCGAAAAAGAACATGCTAACTAAAAAAAAAAAAATTGTAAATAACAAAAAAGGAGCTCCATAACAAAACGCATTAATTCCATTTCAACAATCTTTTGAATAAATTAATATTTTTAATTAATCGCAGAAGGTTTTGTTAAAAGTTGCTTCAAAATTGACAGTACTAAAATTTTGGAATATAAAAAAAAAATTTGAAGATTAGATTTCTTAGTCGCAACAATAATGTTTTTCTTATTTCCTTTTACGTCTACACTTCATTAATATTTTTAATTCCCATTATTCACTTTGTATAGTTTTGGGTTTATACCTTGAAAAAATCAATTTTCGTGCACGGTGGATTTTTAAACTTATAATTAAAATAAGCAGATAAGTAGGTTACACAAAATTTATTTGGACAACAATTTGTTCCAGCTCTAATATTTTGAAGATGTTGTAAGAAAAACCAGTAAGACTCCTATTTGGCTTTGCTGAATCTTTGATAACCTCCATCCAGAGTAAGAATAGTTTATCATTTGGCTATATATAAGCCAATATTAATAAAAAATGCGCATTGTAGTCTTATTATAGGCTTATGATGAATTCGGCACCAATCTTTACTTCATTTTTGCACTTAATTTTTCTACAATAGCATTTTTCGTTATGGGTTTTGTCTTACTAAAATGTTTTAAGACAGTTAACTTTATATGGGATCTAAGGGAAATATTTTTTTTTTTTTTTTTTTTTGGTTAGGACCAGCATTAAGGGCATGACCCCTACAAATGCAATACATTGTGTTGGATCTAGGAAAAAAGGTTTTGGCCAGGAGGAGAGAGGCAGTAGGGTTTGTGAACATTCGGCTTGAACTTATTCATATTGAAAGTTAGAGGAAAGACTTCAGCAGGAAGTCTTGTTTCCCATATGAACATTCCGGCCAAAACACGAATTATCCCTGCAAGACGTTGTACGATTTACCGGCCAATCGACCACAAAAGGATGGGCTCTTGAGGAAAAACGTGTATTACGAACAAATGTATGGGTTTCGGGAACCAGATCGCTAATTTCATTAGAACACATCCCATTGTAGTAACGAAAAACCTGCAAATACAACCCACACTGCGACGGTGCTCAATGTAGTCAATAGATAGAATAAGTTACCCTGCTGTCATTAATGAGAACCTTCGCCCTCTCCTGCACGCGGTCAAGAATCTCCAAAATAGACTTTGAAACACCGGCCCACACATAAGAGTTGTATTACATACGCGGACGGATAAAGGTGGTATAAGTAGTAGGGAGATCCGATGGAGTAGAGTATATCGTATACCGTTTCAAAAACCCGAGGCACTTGAATGCATCTTTCGACACCATAAATATATGTTCTCTCCATCAGACACCACATTGTATCCTCATGCCCAGAACATCAACAGATTCTGATTCCTCAATTATTATATCACCCATATATACAGAGCACCTGGATGCGTCGCGCGTATATGCGTCAGCATGCAAGATTGGGTTTTTCGGGCATTAAAATCGACCCTATTTGAGCGACAACATTCCGAAACTATATCAAGGTCTCGGCCAAGCATATTATTCATGTTCTGTATCATACCACCAACATCAAATACGCTTGGTCTATAATCAAATGAATACGCGTGGCAAAGGTTGGAGTCTTGGATGAATATTAAAAAAGTTCAAAATGACAAATTTAAGGTTTACCCAGGCTCTATATTTTAGTTAAGTCCGAATCTAAGAGGAATAGAATTTTTTAGGGTCAAAAGGGGTCAAAAATATTTTACTACCATTTGAAAGATAAAAGTGTCCTCTTTAATTCCATTTATACTTTTGCAACTGTTTGGAACTGTATGCAGAACACTTTTTTCATTTGAATGAAATTACTCGCAACATTTTTTTGCTATTTTTACTTTACTGAAACTTATCACAATAGTTTGCGAACGTTTTGTTTTGAAAATTAATTCTGCAGCTGATGCAATTCTTGAAACAGTCATAGCCGGGCAGCTTTTGAGTTAATTTGAAATAACACGGGTCCATAGATGGTCGGGAAAGTGAATAGTCGACCTCTAAAATTGGTAACCTTGGATATGCAAACTTTTAAAAATTCGCCAAAAATATATGTATTTATGGACTGCAAAAAAAAATTGAGCTGACCAACAAAAAATATGCTTAAATATTTAGATCATCTCCTTTGCCTTTAGAGATATTCGGATAAAACGAATTTTTTGGATCGATTTTCTTACGATTTTTCTAGTTTTTAAATCGGATGGATTATGTTAAATATCAAACTGTTATCAATTGTGGGTAAAATATTTTGTATATTGGTAGGAAAGCAGACTTTAAGCAATGCCATGTTGTGCTATTAAATTAATCTGCATTTTCTATAAGTGTAGTGGTATATTCGAGGCGAATGTATGTGTATCCGTATATATGTAATACATATGAATAAGCATTTATTCTATTTTACCAAAAGATGGCCATGTTTTTTCGCTGATTAAGAAATATTTTCTCCAGAAATATATAAAAATGTTTATATTTTTGAAAAAAAAAACGTTATGGATATGCTTGTTAAAGCCATTTTGAGTCAATTCAACATTTGTTTCCCCCACATGCCCTATCCAAAAAAAATAACATAAAAAAAAAAAAAAAAATAAATAAATAAATTTTTCGAAGAAAAATTATAACAATTCGACACACAGATTTTTATAAAATTAAAACAGTATTACTATCAAAGTTGTTTTTGGGAATACAGTTATTTATTAAAATATTTTGTTTGTTGTGCTTAGTTCCCTTTTTTTATAATTGATAAAAATAATAAAATTTATTGTTGGAGGATAAGCAGTTCCTATGCGCATTTCACTGGTTGCTGATGATCTGGCCGAAGCAACCAGTGAAATGCGCATAGAAATATATCCTCCAACAATATACTTCCGTATTTTTTTTTATCAATTATTAAAAAACCGGAATTATGCACAACAAACAAAATATTTTAATAAATAATTGTATTCCCAAAAACAACTTTGATAATAAAATTTTTGCAAGTGCACGTGCATAAAAAACTGAACTGGCAAATGGTTTTTATTTTGATTTCTTGCGAAAACAATAAAAGTAATTTTTTTTTTTTTTTGTTTTTAATATGTTTTTTCTTTGCCCACTTACAACTACAATTAATGTTGGGAGAATTCTAACTAATTATAGGGGGGAGTGTAAGAAAAGATAAAGTCGCTGTTTTATTGTTGGTATTTGTTTCAGCTTTGATATCGTTGCAAATAAGACTTTTTGAGTGTTTGTAGGTAATTCTCATTCCCTCTGTAGTTTTGTTTGCTGATAGCTTTGGATTTTCTAAAATTATTTAGGAGAACATTTCCTGATGATTTGGCCTAAGCAACCAGTGAATTGCGCATAGGAACAGCTTATCCTCCAACAATAAATTTCATTATTTTTTTTATCGATTATTAAAAAAGGGAATTAAGCGCAACAAACAGAATATTTTATTAGAACAGTAATGTTTTCTAATATTTCCGTAATTTTCTGGGAAATTCTGATCAATATCGATTGGTAAATGTGACAGTATTGCCATTTTTGTAAAAAAAACTATTTATTTTAAATCAGGTTTCCGGGTTTGGGAATTTGGGGTATTTCTTAATCAAAAATAGGGATGCTTTTTAGTCCTCTGTTTTAAGATCTTGACGGTCTACACAATTTCAAAATTGCATTGCGATATCTCTATGTATGTCAGATTCATGGAATGTCAAACATTAAAATTATTCTTACAATAGTGTAAATGAATGAAAGGGCTTTCAATAGGAGTAAAGAATAGTAGTTTTAAGGTTTGAAATTCTATAAATCTAATAATTATAAAGATATCGTAATGAAATTCGGCATTTTTTTAGACTAAAAATTTCTTAAAACAGCCCATTTTTATTTTTGAATAAAAAAAATACCACAACTCTCAATCTCAATCAAATGCATTTTCATACCAAATGCTAAACCACATAAAAAATTTAACTTTGAACTTAAATTTCTCAACAACTGCTAAACCGATTTTAATAAAATTAAAACTGTAGGAAAGTTCTCTCCAGCGTAATTGAAAACAATCTCTATCGGTTCAAGAGTTACAGATTTTTGGCCGATGAAAAACGATTTTCAGCCACTGTGCACCATATGCTACAAGCAGTGTGACTAGATTTTACAAATTTAAAGCTAAATCTGGCATTAGACATAACCAAAAAATGCTATAAATTATTTTAAAAAATGCTTAAAATAATGCTAACATGTTTCAAAGATTTTTTAAAAATTTATTACTAGTATCAAATTTTATTCGAAACTAAATACATTTTAGTGACTTATTTCTTAACGAAATTCAAAAATATATCCATATAAATATTTAACACGTTCACCACTTAGCGTCACATATATGTGACATAGGAGTCTTCACAGAAGCTCATGTCACATATAAGTGTCGGATTTTTATTGAAATATATTTACCTATAATTTCGTGAAAGTTTGTTGGAAGGTGCATTTGAGGCTCTTGTGCATTTGAGTCTCTGTTACAATATGACATAAATATATTCCCTGCGGTTTGTGTATAGGCTAAGTAGTTATTTGAAAAATTCGCTTTTGCTTTCGGTACTTCCTGAAATGCTAATAAGTTTTACTTTTTATAAAAACTTATTTTAAAAGCGTTTTTAACTGTGCAGAATTTTGATTTATAGAGGAATGTTCGACATCAAAATATCTATATATTTAAAAACGCAATTGGGTTTGTTGGTTGTTTTTTTGTTGAGTATATATTAGGGTATTCATTCAATCAACGATCAACGGTTAACCGATTAATTACTACCCGATTTACTGATCGGTTAATTAAAAATTGGCTATTTTCCATTGACGATTAAGCCGGTTAATTTCAGTCGATTAACCGAAGTAACAAAATTTTTGCTTTTTTGTAGTATTATAACAAATTTTTTTTTGTTTTTGGTTGCTTCTAATATCAATATTTTAAGAATATTAAGCGAAAAAAATTAGAAGAGTAAAAAATTTTAAAAAATTTAAACATGACTCTAATGGCATAATGGAAGATTTTATATGTTTATAGAAATCCAAAAAAAGAACTGAGAAATAAGATATTCTGTATTATGGGTTGCTTTCGATTTCTCCAACATCAACGATAAATGAAAGAATTTTTTTTCAAGTCAAGTTTTATCAAAACTAGAGAAAAGAATCTTTTAAGTCCTAAGCATTTAAACCAAATAATTTGCCTAAAAGATTATTTTATAAGATCTCCTTAAACTATTGAAATAACTAATAAAATATGTATTAAATAAAAAATATGTATTACAAATTTATAAATTATTCTTTTGTTTGCTCGTTTAAGTTCAAGAAATGTTATGTTTGTTATGCTATTGCCTTTTTTTTAAACTCCAAATAATAAATAATTTAGGAATTTTTATTTATTGAAATTACTTAATTTATAAAAAAATCTTTATTAATCGGTTATTCGATCAATAACAAAATTATTAATACCCTAGTATATATTCTTAAACTACTGAATCAATTTCCCTGAACTTTTCACAGTATTTTTATGACTATCCGGCACTTAACATAGGCTATAAATATTTGTAAAATTCCAAGTGGACGTGGCGTGGCACTTCACATACAAAAAAAAATATATAGATTTCTGTATATCTGGAGAAAGGTAAAAGTAAAAGTATCTCAATGTAGAAAATATATCTGTTAAAAAATGGACTGGATTGGTACTTCCTATACAATGACAATTTAAATTTCTGTGGATATGTTACAAAAGAAGATTGTGGAATTGATGTGGAATTAGTATAAATGTGGAGTATGCATAGGCTGGGAAATTTATTGGAGTATGTCTACAAAAAAATGGCAATAAATTTTAATACGTTTTTTAGATTTTCGTTTTATTTAGAAAAACGAAAATTACTCATATATGTGCAGCCTAAGGCCTTAAAGCCATGGCCATGTATATTCGTTAGTCTATAATTTTTAATTATTTTCTTATGCTACAAATAAATAAATAAATAAATACTCATATATGTGACACCAATTTAACTCAAAACTCATGTCACGTATGCGTGACATATATTTTTTTTTGTTCCTAAACTTCTGTAGAAAACGCAAAAAATTGTTGAGTGGTGAACGTGTTAAACAAGTCGTTAGGTTTTGGTATACACATGTAGCACAGGTTGTTGAGATTTAATTTTAAATTTGGGGTGCCCGCAAAACTCCGAAACCTGTTAAATTAATACGATTTTATTTCTATGCTATACAAAATTATTTAGATCATTTTATTTCTTATAGTTTAAGAAAAGTTGAAGTTGTAAAATTATTATTTTTTCAGCAGTTTAGAGCAAAATACTTTTTCAAACATTTACACTATAGAATTTTTATGGAAATACAAAGCGAAATTTCCCTGCATTTTAATACTGAAATACCGAATTGCAAATAATTTTTAAAATCACCATGATGAGGGCATTTCTAATATTCCCTTTCTTAACATAAGAATTATCCATTTTCATAGGAAATTTCATTTTGGGTACAAATATTTTTAATTTAAATTTATTATAATTTAAGTAGAATCAATAAAACTATTTGTCAACATTTTTTAAATAATGCTAAAAAATCTAAAAATATTTTATAAAAATTCTTAATAAAATTCCAAGTGCTAAATGAAAATTTTGCAGCAAAAAGCAAATTTTTAATGCTAAATTTAGCTGCAAAAATGCCAAAATGGCCACACAGGCTACAAGATGCATCAAACTATTAAAAGAAACATTAATATACAAATCAATACCGAAATAGAATTTAAATGATTCAATGGGTGTTATAAAATTAGAAACGTCTAAATATTTTTTTAGCAGTTCTAGAACATAGAATATGCCTAAGTTTTAATATTAAAATTGTTTAAAGTAATTTTAAATATATTTATAACTCATGCAAGTAAAAATAAAATTTTAACCGGTTGTTAAAAATAGTTAACAATTGAAATACACGCAAAAGTCTGGACATGACATTTTAACAATTTTATTTCTTATTCAATATTTTTTGTTTTTTGCTTATAAAAATATAAAATACGCAATTGTCAACTTAATTTTTCTTTATTCTTTACTTTATTCTTTTCCGTATTTACAATAGTAGAATGATTAAAAAATTAAATATTAATCATACGCCCGGTACAATGTACTTGCCACAGCCCACTTAAACTAGAAATTCGATAAAAAAAATAGAAACTTTTTTAAAGAAAAGATTGACTGACTGAACAATAAATTTAAATAACGCATTTTCCATCCAACACTGTTCATACTTTTTTAAACGAGAATAATTTAAAAAAAAGAAAACATTTATTTTCTTTTATAATGTCATTTACCGTTTGCCTAAAGGGCATTTAAATATTTTCAGCAAATGGAATGTAAATACGACACAAAGAGGTTGTTTGTTTGGGATAAGCGAGAAAATTCCATCAAATTTTTAAGTTAACAAAAATAATTGTATTTAAAGTGCATTAAGCAATTTTAATAAATTTAATTCTTTCTTTTGTTGTTTTTCTACTACAAAAAAAAAAAAAAAATAAAAAGACATGATTTTTTTTAGCAAATTTCTTTTATAACAAACGACAGCAATTTATTCTTCCAAAGAAGATTAAAGTGAGCTTAAAGGTCTTATTACTACGAACAAGTATTACGAGCATTTAGAGCTTAAAGAAGAAAATAATGTGAAATTAACTTTAAGTTGATTGTCATTTGTGTAAATAAATAATTTTTAAAGACGACGTTTTTCTTTTATAGTGTGAACCCAGACCTTATAACCTCCACCAATATATCATTCGGCGTGTAACACCAAAAAAAATTTATTTAAGATCCCATAAAATACTTATAGAATATTTTGGGTCCTTAAATAATTCTAAATCCATTTGGTGCAAAGGGAACGTCTCTTAAAATGACGCCCAGTTCAAAACGACTTAATATAAAATAATGATCTTACGAAAAAAAAATTTAATAGCAGCCCAGGATTAAAATTCAGACCAACTGCTTAGAACTTTACAGTTATGGTTCACATTACCCAAAAAAAAATTTTTTTATTCTGTTTACGTAGTAAAAACAAAACCAACATAAATAGTACAGGCCTGCAAAATTTGGAAAATTCGAGACACTTATCGAAGGTTTGCGGTGAATGCGTATCTGAGCTCAAAAAAAAAAAATATATATATATATATATATACGAAAATTAGGTCAAAATTATTAAAAAAAAAAAACACAAAATAAAATTTAAAAAATTATAAAATATCATGAATATAGCGAAAAATCGGATTTATTTAATTTACAGGATAAAATATTTCAGAAGAGGAACAAGATATTACAAGATTTAAATATTGATTTTTAGGCTAATTGTTAGGAGTTTGAGACAACATATCAGATTTAATAAATAAAGATTAATTCGCAGAGTTATAAAGTCTCGAATATGGCGAAGAACAGGGGATTTTAAGCTTAACCAAAGATATCGCAAAAACCTAATGGAGAAACTCTAAGTACAGATTAGGATTCAACGCATATTCCATGTATTTAAAATTTGTTGGCCTATGTAATTTTCTTTCATATGAACTAGTGAGATTATTCTAGCAAATATAAACTTCAATCCGCCAATTCAGGTGGGCATTACATACGAAAATCCTTAATTTTTATTTACTCGACAAAATACTAAATATTAGCTTAAAATCAGTGGCGAAATGTTATTGTCATGTAGTTTTTTATAAATGTGTACTATGATCGATCCATAACTGACCATAGATTTAATATAAAGCCCACTACAGAAAAATAATTTAATACGCCAAAGGCAGTAACGAATAACGAAATTAGGGATGGGCAAATTTAAAAAATATATCGATATATATCGTCTCGATATTTTTTAAGAGTATCGATATATATTAATTAAAAATATCGATATATCGATGTATCGAACGTATTAATCTGAAAATATTACCAAATTAAAAAACTTAATATACCTATGTCAATACATATGTATTTAAATTTGTACAAATATATTACATGTAATTCCATTTTTACTTTTTATTGTTTCTTTTAATTTTAAATTTACTGCCTGTCACTCGATTTCGAACGAAACTTTCATTCGCTTAACTTTTATTTAAGACAAAAAACAATTTTAAAATTTAGTTTTTAAGGTAAGTTATGCGAACGAAGTTTTCGTTTGAAATCGAGGGACTGGCACTTAATTCTGCAATAAAAAAAAAATTTAAAAAAAGTAAAGAATACAAAAAAGTATTTATTAATTCGCCATATGAAATCCAAAAAAATTAATAGGGATTATATAATACCGGATTATATACTACCGGTAAACGAAACTTGTGACACATACTAAACAAGTAAACTGTGCAATATTTTATTTTTAAATAAAAAAATACAAAAAAAATATTTGTTTATTATTAACATTCCAACTTTCATGAGTCTATTGCTGCTAATACGCCATAATTAAGGCGATTGTTTGCATAATTCTAGGAACCCTTTCCAAAATATTTTTTGCGAGACAAAACTGAACGGTGAAATCTATGAAAAAGTACAATGGAAAAGCGCCTTTATTTTCTTATTATTAGTTAAAAAACATATGATGCAATTCTTAAAAAAAACAACAGTACTGTAAGCAGTTGAGCAACGGTTATGTTGAATTTTATTAAAGGGTCCGACAAATAACTTTTTTTTCGAAAATGCTATAAAAAAAACTACTGAATATTTTCTCAAATTTCTTTTTTTATTTGAAAGTACAATCCTTCCGGTTAATAAAGGAAAATAATTTCATTCAAATGGCGTCATACCAAGGTCTTAATGCAAAATTCGTCTCAACGATGTCTCCGAATTGTTGAGAACGACAGTGAATTGACTTTCTGCCACAGCAGCAATATTCTCGGGTGTACGCACTGTTTTTGGCTTTTCACGCTTTGGTTTATTGATGAGGATGTGAGTTTCTTTCACTTTTTTCACAAGATAACGAACATACGGAGCTGGCGGTGCTTCTCTTCTTCCAAAATCCGTACGCAATTTTCGCACACATTCTGCAACATTACCATGATTTTTCAAAGTAATGTCGCAATATTTCCCATCGTTGTTCAAGCGTATACACAACCATATTCGTTTCAGCGGAAGGATAAAACTAATTATCTGTCAAATCAGACATGAGCTAAGTGTTACCATTAACGAAATAAGCACTAGTTGAAAAAAAAAACGTTAGATGGCGGACCCAATAGAAAGAGATCTTAAAAATATCGAATTCGATAGTCGTAGATACATATCGATGTATCGATATATCGGTATTTTAAATATCGGCGACATATATCGATTATAATTTTTTTAAATATCGATATTTTGATATATCGATATTTATTGCCCATCCCTAAACGAAATATAGTTCAATTTAGTTGTATATGACTAGAAACCACAGCAAAAACTAGGTAATGACTTGAAATTACTGAACGACTTACTTTTCAATGACTACTTTATACCATCTGCATTACATAGAAGTAGTTAAGTAATGGTTGTCATGTACTCTAATACATAAGCACTTGTTTATGAGTTGATTAACGAAATGTATAATTAATTTATAATAAAATACATTTAGGGCCATTATTACAACCTAATGATAAAGTTGCTGGTGGTTAACGTGAACAATAGCTATCTTGAACGATAAAGTGACCAATAAGTTTTTTCCATTATTACAACTGTCCGATAAAATAAAAAATGTAATTTATATACTGTGGCAACATCGCAGTATATACCGACTACTTTTGGTTGTTAAAATACGTAGTGACAACGACTTGCTTTTGTCTCTTTCTTTAATTAAAAAAAGAATTAAATTTTTGTGCTTTATTTTTGTTCCTAATGGTAAATTGTTTTGTTTTTTGTGTTAAATTGTGTTTTTTTTTTAAGTTTGCATAATTTAATTTGACTTAAAACTGTCACTGCTGCTACCATATCTTCAGCAGAAAATATGGCATCTTCAAGTTCTTAAAGTTCACTTGTAAAGTTACCATGAGGATAAACCTGATGTTAGCTTATCAGTCACTTTTTATGTTAATGTTAACTTGTAATAACCAAAAACTATTTATCTGTCAGATAGCATCCTAAAAAAAACTATTTGTAAGTTGTAATAATGGCCCTTAAGGTTTTATTTATTCAAATCTAACACAAATTGATTTTAAATACATATTTGTTCTAACAATTTGTGTTTTTTTTTATCTATATATAAAAGTGAATGTATGTTTGTATATATATATATCAGTGATGGAAAATTGAAAATTTTATATGGTACTGACCACCAACATTTTCAACATTTTGGTACTTTTTCAAACATATTTTTTTTTTTTTTTTTTGGAAAATAAACTTAAAAATAAAAAACTAAAATACATAATATGTTTGCCCATATCTCAGCCACAGCAAAATTCTGATGAGGATATCTGACATTAAAATAATCAACAAGCTGTGTTGCCATAACCTTTTGATAAGAATTTACAAAAACTTTAAAAAAAATATGATAAAATCTGCTAAATCGTAAAATGATGAAAATTAGCCGATTAAAACAAAAAAAAATTTTAAATTTGCCTACAATATGATAATCTTCTGAATTTTTATAAAAAAAAATTATGCTAAATATTTGATTAATAAAAATGAATTTAAGTTTTCTTGGGGATAAATGAACTGTTTATGGGTTTTAAACCAAATTTTATTTTTTTTAATCAGGATTAAGTTCGTCGAATTAAATTTTCATTAAATTATTCTATTGAAGAAAGGAATTTCACAACACAAAATGAGTTAACATTTTATTGATCATTTTTATTTTTGACTCGGGCCGAATTCACATGTTTCGAGACTCTTCATCAGAGTTTTTGCAGTTTCACCCTTTCCGCTACTAAGACGGCTGTCAGTCTATAGTCAAACATCAAGCTTTTAACCAACGCAATTTTTTGGTAGATCAAAATCCGCTGTAATTGATAATCAAGTTTTCAATTTATTTACACCTCTTCCTTACTTGTGTTTTTAAGTACTTTTATCAAGAATTTTTCTTGAATACAAACGTTATTTTTTGTGTTTTTTCTCTTTTTATATTGAAATTTTTTCACAGCCTGAAGGATATTTAAATTTTTAAACATATACCTCGTGCCATAGCTTTACAATAATAAGTTTTCTTGTGGTTAATTGAATCGTTTATGATTTTTAAAACAAGTGTGGATTCATCTTGTTTTATTTTCATTAAATTATCCTAATGAAGAGAGGAATTTTAATATAAGTATATATCAAAAATACTTTGAAATTGCCAATGGAATATTTGAAATATTCAGCCATGTCACAGAGTACAATTCCATTCGGAATTGAAGAAAACATATTTGTTTATTGATAGAAAGTAAATTTTGGTAGTTTTTTTGCCCTTAAGGTACAGAAAACTCCTATTCCGTTCATGAAAACAAATATGGTTTCATTCCGCAAAGTTTTTTCGTAATTTTCTCAAGGACCAAAATACGGAATGAATGCCGTTTCCGAACGGAATTGTACTCTGTGACATGGCTGATTAATTCGAAATTTTTACGGAATAATTTTCTTGCTAGATTTAACCATCTAAAAAGTACTACGTTAAAAAAAGAGTTTAAAGTCAAATAAGGACCAGTCTCATATACACTTAGCATTAAGGTAAGATTAGGAGTCGGAGTTGAAATTTCAGCGGTTGGAGTCGGAGGTAGTACTTTTTGGTGACGACTCCACAGCCCTGGTTGTCAATCTCAAAAAATAGCAACGCTAAATTTCTAAGCAAACAAGTATAGCAAGAAAAAGAGTACTAAAACGGACGTGGGGGTACCGTGGTATTTTTGAATGGAAAAAGTACTAAAAAAAGTACCATAGTACTACTGAATTTTCCATCCCTGACATATATATATATATATATTTGTGCCTTATAGGAGGTCAAACCACTTGACCGATCATCTTGAAATTTTCACAGAATATAACTGTGACCCTGGAAGAGACATTAGGCTATATATATAGGCTATATAAAGTTGAGATTGGACAAAGGAGCGTTGCCACGCCCATACAACCCAAAATTTAAAATTGTTATATCTTAGGCATTTTTTGGCATAGGATGATGATATTTAGGACATATGGTATTAGTATGAATAGAAATAAGCTCCATGAAAAAAAGAGGGCGGAGCCACGCCCCTTTATAGAAAAAGTAAAGACCCCCATATCTAATAAAATACTAAACCGATTGTCATCAAATTTCCACAGTAGTAATGTTGCCTTATCAACAATGTTATTAGCATTTTGTCACAAATCGAAAAAGATTGCCAAATATATAAAATTTTGCCACATTTTTGAAATTTCCCTACATTTTAATGATTTAAAAATATCTGTCCTTGTTTTCCCTTCCCATTTTTTTAGAAGAAAATCCCTACGAAAAGAGATTCTTCCCTACGTTTCACATCGCTGCTTGGGATTTACAATTTCAAAAAGTAGTAGTGCGGATGAAGATGTTGCATATCAAATAGACAAGGCCCACAAGGCCATTTTGGCGCACAATGATTAAGGGGCAATAATTACCGACTTTCAGTTACATGATTGTTATGGTATGCGGTAATATGAGAAACAGCTGTTGTGTTTAATAACATTTTTTGTTTTGTTAACATTAACACCACCGAATGCAATAAATAAACTTATAAACCTGTAAAAACAAATGTAATTTGTTAAGTGAAAATGATTTCTTGTCAAAAGAAAAAGATAATTGTAGCTGCTATAATTATTTTGCGTAAATTGGATAAAATGAATAATGAAAAAGTGTGTTAAAATAAGTATTTGGGTCAGAGAGTGGCTCACAAAAATAAAAAACATTAATGAAGTTTAGAGAAATCGAAAATCAAAACTTTTTTCTTAAAAATGTCACACGTATGGCCGAACAAAACTTTAAGGAATTGTTGCAACTAGTGTCTCCACTTATTAAAAAACAAGACACATATATAAATAAATAATAATTAATATATTTACAACAGTAAAAATTAATATTTCTTACAGATATACTATTCCACGACTAAAGAAAAAATTAATATATTTTTTAATAACTGTTTGTAGGATCCAGTATTCTCTTTAAAATGACATACAAATCCTCTTCGTATATGAAGTAGTTTTTGAGATTTTTAAAAAATAACCTCAACACATTCGTCTTATTCGGCGAAATTATAACATTTTGAAAATGACGTAACTTTTAAAAACAAAAATAAATATGTTCCTTACAGGATGAAAGGAACCTTTACACTAAATTTCATTCAAATCGAAAGGGGTCGGGTCCAACTCTTGGTCGACTTGACATGGAATTAGCCATATATGGTTGTTATTAAAAAAAAAACTACCAAAAAATAATGTTTTTCCGTACTTATATTAGTATGTTGTTTGACTTTTTGTCGGTTACATTATATTTTTTAAAGCAATAACTGTTAAATTTGATAAAAAATTTTATAAAATTAATTTAAGACATATAATCTGGGGATTTAGTTCTCATGGTGAGTAATATTTATTATAAATTTCAATGTAATTCGAATCTGTATCCTAAGTCAAATTACAATTTAAAAAGCTTTCGTACTTTAATAGTCTTGTTCCTTCAATATTTTCCAGGAAAATGTTCTATGCACTATTTAAGTATGAAAACTTTATAAATTGTAATTTGACTTTGAATATACATTCGAATTAAAATGAAAATTTATAGCAAAATTAATTCATTAAATTTTCTGTTGAATTTAGCTGCATAATTAAATATATAAATATTTTGAGTTTACGTAAACAACCGAAACTGCAAGATGTTGGCTTCGAAAAATCCAAGCGGAGTTCATCAGCGAAAATTACATTCACTTAACTGCACTACTTGGGCGGCAGAACGTCCGAAATGATAATTGGGCCTATTTTTTTTTTTTTAAATAGTGATGTTTTATTTTTTGTTCAGATTGGTGTATATCGGACGGTGTTCAAAAATTTTGTAAAGCCAGCTGTGAAATATCATTCAACCTTGTGTCTTCAACTACATACTGCAGGTGCTTTGGAGAGGAGCATTTTCGGCGATCGCGTTATTTCACAGGCGATAACCACCACGTTCACCGCATTTTACAGCTCCTTTCGGTTTTCTTTGGGTACGTTTATGAGAAAGAAAGTGTATGCTACCAAGGTAATAACCATTGCCCAACTAAAGACCACATCATTTAAAATGAAATAATGGCCATTGCATCCGAAATTTTAAAAAAGTTATAGAAAACATGTTAAAAAGAGCATGTATGAGCAAAAAAAAAATAGCCAACATCAATATAATTTTTCAAGGCTTATCAAAAAAAAATTCCCATACAGCTACTCCCACTATAAATGGGACACCTCACAAAAAAACCCTGCGGCAAATTTGTGTTACTGTTTTTAAAGCACTTATCCCGCGACCAATAAATACAGGTGAAAACAAGATATATCACTTTACTAGTGATAATGTGCTTAAAGTGTAGTTACTCCATAGGAAAAGTAATTGACAGAGAGGTAGTCATGTGAGTGGATTTTGTGCGGGTAGTGGCTGATGCTATCTGGTTCAATTCCATTATATGAAGGGGATTAATTATATTACCATAGTTCGGTCGGGCAATATTTGCGACAGGCATTAAGATAACCGAAATGTGGTCATTTAGGTCATGGCCTGTTAGAGAGTGTCATAAAGGTGCCAGTTAGTCGCTTGTCCTAGGACATAGCCATGTAAAAGTGACAAGTCCCTCACATATAAAGTGTTAGAACTAAAACCGGTGCCTACCACTTCAGAACTGTCATGCGACAAGTTTGGTGTTAGTTCCCTTTCCCCTAGGGTACTTAATATGCATCCTTATGTTAATAATTTTGTGTTGGTCTGAATTAAATTGCCATAACTTAATTAATATAGGGTGCCACGGCAGGCTAGCTGGTAGTGAGCAAGTCTATCAGTGCCGGGGTTGCGGGTTCGATTCCCGGCAGAGCCTCTAGTCTCCTGCAGACAAGCGTAGAGCTTCGCGGGACTAGCATAAAAGGAAAAAATATATAATTCATATATAATGAAGACTTTTATTTTGAATTCCAAAAAAAAGAAACGCCAAATCAGACTTGTTCTATGTGTCCCACTTAGGTTGTACGTTGCCGTCTGTATTTATTCTGTATAATAATTGCATATATTAAAACTTTATAAGCAAATTTAGCCATTTTTCTCATTCCGCGCTACCCTGTATATATAAAAAGAAAATTTAATAAATTCCTATAAAATATGAAAAGTGTAAACCGGTTAAATTTTTAAATAGGGTGAATATTAAAATACTCCACTAAAAACATCATTTATATCAAATTTGTTCATTCGGCAAATGTATTCATTTGGTTTATTCGATGGTTTTACTTTTCTGTTTTCTTTTTTATTTTGCTCAAATATGACCATTATAAATATCAAATGATTCAGCACAAAAGTACAAGATTTTTTTGTGTTCTGCTACTTCTCTTAAACCAATTTAACTCACTCTCGCTATTTTAATTTGATTTAAAAAAAAAGACTTAATTGCTCAAGTACGTGATTAACACTTAAAATTTATTTTAAATTAACAAAAATTATTTTCTTTCATTAAGAAAATCCAATTAAGCATTTTATCATTCATAAGTTTGAACCAAGAAAATCAATCTATGAAAATAAAAACAGTCTCATAAGCAAGAAAGTATAGTCGAGCTAGCCTTTTGTTTTAGGCATATAAATAACCACAAATATTATCTAGTAGATGCCACCATATTTGTATCTTAAATGTTTTAAGTAAGGAACACAACTGGGACGATGGACGAATTTCGCCTAGTACAACGAATTTTTCAGTAAAAATTCACTGAGTAAATTCGTCGATTGAAACACAATATAACTACGAATAAGGCGGCATTTATACGAAGTTTTTTCATTCATGTTTAGCAAACACGTTTTTTTTTTGTTTTTTTTTTTTTTGTTGTTTGTAAGGATCGGTTTAGAGAATGAAGAGGGGTTGCCAAAAAGACACGAAATGAGATTTCGTGTTTGTTAATATGTATGTACGTATATTCGACAGTTAAACACGAAAACCGAAATGTGTTTGAGAATGATAATTAAAAGAGAACGAATAAAACAGAGATGTCTGAAAAGCCATCGTATTAATGCCGCCTATCAAACAGCTGTTTGTGAAAAGAGAGAGAAATAGTTGACCATATGAAAAAAATACTTTAAAAATAAAAAATTAACAAAATCATAACTTAAAACTATCTTAATAGCTAACAATGTTGTATATTTTTTTTAAATGCTATTAAATAAAACAATTACTTATGTTAAAGGCAACTTTAATGACTAAAACACTTGAAAACTAAAACAAAGCATGGTCACCTAGTATTGATTTGTTCGTCGTTGGCCGGCATATGAAATAGAAATAAATCTATTGCAAAGTTTTTATTATTTATGTGTATTTTCATATGCACCAATATGTTTCACCTTTTGCGACGACTATTCGCGGCCAAAAATTCGTCGTTCGTCCCAGTTGTGTTTTTAGCATTATAGTGATTTTTGGAAAAGGGTGTTCTTAGTAGAGGGTGGCGCATAAGTAGCCATAATTGGAAGAGTTGTGTGAGTTGTGGCTCCATCTTGTTGAAACAACAATTTTGGATATTTCTCTACATCGGGCCTTAAAAAATTTTAGATCATTGCCATGTATTGAAGATCATTCACATTAACCGCAATTTGTTTCTCGTTTTCAAAAAAATATGGTCCAGAGTTCTCTTCTGAAGTTAATCCGTACAATACTGTTCATCTTAGTGGGTGCATTTATTGTTCAACAATTCTTGAATTTTGGGTGACCCATATTTTTACTAGGTTGGCAATTGAGGTGAAAATGGGCCCCATTGTTCATTATTTAAAGTTTTCACAGCGAATTTAAAGAAAACGTGAATAAAAAATGTATTCACTAATTAAGTCATGGAGTTTATTATGCGCCACCCTGTTTAGATGAATTATACAGAATTTCAAGAGTTTTATTTGTATGGCAGCAACATACATATAACGGTCATTTACCGCAATAGTGACACAACTCAAAAAAGTAGTGATGCAGAGTTGTTCGCTATGTTTACCGCTGATGTATTTTGACATGAGTACTATGACAAGTGTCTTTTTGATCCCATGACACTTTAACATCACTTGGACAAGTTGTCATCAGGGTCAATAATTTTAATTATGTCATCAATGGGATGACACATCGGCATCACAGCAATGACGAATCGAAGTCAGTTTTATAAAGCATGTCATCAGTGCGCTGACAAATTGTCATTGTAATTGACCTTAAGTCACATTGATAGAATATCTTTATTTACTTACCCGTTACACATGTTTGTTTCACTTTTGTTGTATTCCACCCCTTGTTAACAGAAGAACATAAGACACTAGCAGCATGTCGTAATAATTCTACTTTACAAATTGTATGTGTTTAAATAAATAATTAAAAAAATAGAATATGGGAATTTTTGCTTCTAATTCAAATTTTTAATCATGAAAATAATGTTAATAATATATTATGACATGATATCATGTCATTGCCCTGATGACAGTTTGTCATTGCGCTGATGACAGTGTGTCATCACACTGATGGCATGATATATTATGTCATCGCACTGATGACAGTTAGTCGTTTCACTGATGAAAAGTTTTCATTTCAGTGATGACAGTTTGACATTTAACTGATGACAGTTTGTCATCACACTGACGACATGATATATTATGTCATCGCACTTATGATAGTCTATACTGATGTCAAAATACATCAGCGTTATGACACCTTTTCTATCAGTGTACACAAAATGTGGCGTAGAATTGATGTCACTGAAGTCATAGCGTAGATGGCACATAAAATATGACAACATTTTAGGATGACGTTCGTCATTGGACTGATGTCAACTTTTGCCTCATTGATGTCATTTGTAATAACATTGATGTCACAATTCTGATGTTAGGGAATCATCAATATGAATATGCATTTTTCAATGAGTGTTGTGTAGAAAATTCATATTTGTATCTCTTATACTTTCTCCGTTTGAAAAGAATGTGACGTTATTTTTCTAAGTGGTTAAAGCAAATTAAAAATATGGAACACGTCTATCTAAAAATGGATAACATGGAAATGGAGTTATGTCACTATTAAAGTAAGAATCATAAAGTCGTAATAGGTAAACTTCACTGTATACAAAATTTAATTAAAAAAAAAACTTTTTATTTTACCAAAAACTCTGTTGTAATTAATTAATATTGACTACTTAAATTTTTCTTTCTACATTTTTTACAATTTTTCAGTAAATATTCTGTCTGTAAATTTGTTTTATTTAACTTGATATTAATAAATACCTCAATTTTCTTTTAAATTAAAATAAATAAATCCGAATATATCACATGTCATTAACACACGACATCTTTAAATAACAAAAAAAGTAAAGCGTTCAGGTATTATTAACATTTACAAGACTAATCTGAAAAAAGGAAATATGTACAAAAAAGCGACGGAAGGAATGGAAAAAAAATAAGGAAATAATTTTAGGAATATAAAGAAAAAAAAGGCGCTTTCATCTTAAGTCATATAGAAAATAACGGGAAAATACTATGAAAACATTTCTGACGTTATTTGCCATACTACCCTGCAAGCATTTAGAAGATTTTTGAAGGAACAAGTGAACGGACGTCACTTATTTCTTCAAATCTAGACAACTGAAAGAAGATTTTATACATTTTACCAAAAACAGGATACATATCAATCGTATTTTCATCATCTGATTGTAGTCGTTATCACTTATTAAAGATAATAATGAAAGAACGAACTTCTTTTATTAGCAGAATCAGAATATTTCATCAGTAAGAGGACATTCAGTTTACAAAAACAAAATAAATTGTTACTAAAATTTATACTTGGAAGAGAACTTTAAATAAATAAATTTTATTTAAATTCGAAATATATTATTTCACATGAGCACACAATATACATGTTAAATTTGGTTCAGAATATGAGGAGTTAGCTCATATTTGTATGGGCGACAAATTCTAAAATGTCCTGAGGACATCGTTGGACGGTCGTTTTCGTCTACGACCATTTTACCATCTGCGTAATAGCGTAAGAGATTGTTACTAATACATAGAAAAAGCTATAAGCAAAAATAATGTAAACAAAGAAAATCAAAAAGCTTTATGCAAAGCAAAAAGAACGACAACAAACAGCATTTTCTCATAATCTTTAAACTGGAGAGCTGGAGAAAATGAACAAGTAAGAAAGTCCACTCGGGCAAGCCCGAACATAAGATATTCTTCACTTAAGCATTTATATGCACATTTCTGGCAATGTACTCTACTGCAGACCCATGGGCAACCATGAAACCGCCAAAACAAAATTATAGAAAAGTTTGTGCCGAATATTATTCAGTGCCCATGTTCTGTAACTCCTTCGTAGAAAAACTTTTTGATTGAAATGGGTGAAACAAAACAATTTGTTTATTTTACATCACTTTTGTTATTTTAAAACAAGTTAGAGTTCAATATTCGGCTGTGCCGAATCTTTGGTACCCTCCACCGACAGGAGTGGGCTCTATGTGATATCTACATATATTATTAACTAATCTTTATAAAAACGAACGTCAGCACTAAAATTGGTTGCGGCTTAGATCTATATTAAATTATTGACCGACAATCAGAAAGTGTTATGCTTTTATTTGTGAAGTTTGAACTAGCTTGAGTAAAATATAATGATTCGTAACAGTTTAAGCCGAACTAAAATGATTATCAGAAGGGTAATTTGTATTGGACCCAAGGTAAATTATAGACCAATCATCTCGAAATTCTGTAAAGTTATTTTTGGTATTAAAAAAAATAAATTAGAATAAATTTCAATACAGCAGTGAAATTTATTTTAGCGTTTACAGTTAATTTGAAAAGGCTGCTAAATATAGTCATACCACTAAATTGCATGACTGTTTTCTTTCTATATGGCAAGAAAACTAGGTTTGAAGAAATTTAACAGTAATATATATATCTACTACGGTTTTAGGCGAATTTAATTATTTTCCCAAAGTGGGCTTTATATGGGGCTTATCGTAAATTATGGACCGACCATCACGAAATTATTAGTGTGATTTTTAGTCATATAAAACTGTGCCATAATGAATTTCATTATGATGGCATTATTTATTACGGTTTTATGCGTATAAAACTGTTTTCCGGGAATACGGTTTATATGGGGTCTAGGGTTTATTATGAACCGATCTTCACGAAATTAAGCAGTGTGATTTCTAGTCCTACAAAGCTGTACCGTACCGAATTTAATTATGATAGCATTATTTATTACGGTTTTAGGCATAATAAACTGTTTACCGAGAGTAGGGTTTATGGACCGATCTTCAGGAAATTTGACAGTATGATTTATAGTCCTTTAAACTGTGACTTAGAAAATTTTATTATTATAGTATTATTTATTACAGTTTTAGGCGTACTAAACTGTTTCCCCGGAGTAGGGGTTGTAAGGGGCCTAGGGTAAGTTATGGATCTATCTTTAGGGAATTTCACAGTATGATTTGCAGTCGTATAGAATGGTTTTGTGCAAAATCTTATATCATTCCATGCATTATTCCACTATTTATGTGAGTTTTTGTAACAAAATTATCAATTTTTTAGGGTGGCGGTTCCAAATTTTGATTCATAGCTCTGATCCTTCTGAGCCGATGCGGCTGGATTTCAATCATAAATTACAAGAAATTTGAGACCAAGTTTGTTCTTTTCTTTTGCGTTTTTCGAAAGTCAGCGTGTTTTTAACTCACGTACAGACATTGCCAAATCGACTAAGAATTACTCAAGGTGCCAGAATATATATTTTTTGTGAGTCTTAGATGTATAATAAAAAAGTTTTACACGGAATGAAAAACTTAGTATCCCTCATGCAACACTAGTGGTGATGCAAGTTTGCAATTAAAAATGCTTGCGGGGTATTTTCCGTACTATTTATAAATATATGTACATACACTTACACACATTCAGAGCATTTCAATATGTGTGGATTCTTAACAAACAAACAAAAACCAGTCTACAAAGGACTTCTTAATACGATTATTGTGTGTCTTTGTCTGTGCATTTAAATATTTCCTTGTTGTGGAAGTTGATTGATTACAAATGACTGTAAATAAAAGTTTAAACGTCCTATTGTTGAGCAAGTATTTGTTTGTTCAAATGAGGGTTTATTTGTGGGTGTTTTTGCTTTGGCATATCCTAGTTGGCCACGTCTTTAACACATCTTTAACGACGGGTACAAGACATCCATAAGTCGCAAAATACATACTGAGGACAGCTTAATACAAATCGCTGACGAAATTATCATACAAATGCGGCGAGGTCACACAATCGTTGGCATTTTTGCAATGACACTTTCTTTAATAGTTTCGACGACGACTTCATACAAGACTAATATTTCCTACACGATCAGTATCCTCTATACTATATACAGGGCAATATCTCTTTTTGTCGTCTATTTTTTCGTCCACGACAAAAATTATTATATGGTTATTTACTTCAGACAATTTTTGCATGTGCTTATTTTAGTATAGTTTCAATTATTTCCCCCTTGTTTTACTTCTGTGACATGTTATATATTCGTCTTTTATCAGCAATTCTTAAATTAACAGTGCAGTTTAAACTGCATTTATTCAATTTTCCAGCCCGCGACTATCTTTATCAGCATAATTTTGGCTTTACTGGCTTGTGATAATTCGAGAACTGAATGTAGGTATTTAAATCGACAATTAAAAAAATAATGTGAGAATTTTAAGCAAACCAAACAAAGTGATCAATCTGGTAAATAGCTGTATAATAAAGCTAGTTGTCGTTTCACTTACGATAACCAATTAAGTGACAATATACATATCCGGACGGGTGTCCGTCAAGGCTGTGTTCTCTCGCCTGTACTGTTGAACCTAATGTTTGATAGAATAATGAACCGGATGACGAATAACAACACCGGTATTACATTAAACCCTCCCATATCGCGACAAAACTTTAGCACTTAAGTGAGTGTAGTGCAGTTGCCACTTATAAGGTATCAACTGCTTATCCAATAACCACTCTGAAATGCATGCATGCCACCCTAATCGGAGTTGGGTAAATGCCATACACTAAATATCAAATAACGGTACTTACCCAGTGATTCTATATGTTTAAATATGAAGCAATACGAATAGTGTAATGGTAAAGCAAATCAATCAGAATGTGAGTTACATAATTTTGAAGTGCCGAAAGCAAATGAGTCCATACTCATACATTCTGATGGCTAGAACATTATACAGTGGGAAAACCTTTATAATTCCATGGTATTGGCAGAGCAAACAAGACTTAAACAACTATTACAATAAGTTAGAGTAAGTTAATAATATTGTTAGATTTAGTATAAAAAGGGCTGTCTGTAGCCCATGAATAAAACAGACGTTGATTCGAAAAACACAAGGTCGCACACGTTGACTTGTTTGATTATTTTAGTCTCTAATTTGGCAGTTCGAAAAAACTTCTGGCCATCAAGCTGGTACCCTACAGCTGCATAAAATTATATTGGGCATTAGAGAAAAATAACACTACACACAACATCCAACACAACACAAATAAGGCCTTAGGATTAAAATAGCGGCAACCCAGCTAGTGAGCATTTTTGCCGACTACACTCAACCTATTTAAACGGGAAACCAATCGAAGTTGTCGACTCTTTCTGCTACCTGGGAAGTATCATTTCCAGTAATGGTGGAGCAAGTGATGATATAAGATTCCGCATCATAAAGGGCAGAACATCGTTTGGAATGCTGGATAAAATCTGGCAATCAGCATTTCTCTCCAATCGCACCAAACTTTAAATCGTTGACGCTAGTGTAAAATCCTTTGTTTTGTACGGGCTCTTCAAGTATTTATAAACCGGTATCGACGGCAAATCTTAAGCCTCTAGTACACGGAATGTACGTCAATGCAAAGCCACAATAAGCATTGCGTGTTGTGTGATGACGTTAAATTACGTCAGAAACACAAGCTCATGTGGCTTTTTACATGCCGTGTACTAGAGGCTTTACTCGTTTTCTGGCCGAACACCATTTCAAATGCCACATTGTGGGCAACAACAGACCAACTACCAATAAAAACCAAAATTCGACGACGTAAATGGAATTGGATCGGGCGTACGTTGAGGAAGACACCAGACAACATCACTCGAACTGCGCTTGACTGAAATCCACAGGAAAGACGATGAAAGGTAAGACCTGATAATACATGGAAGAGACTGGTTGATTTTGAGGGACCAGCAGCAGTTCGTACATGACGTGAAATTAAGGATTTGACGTTGGACAAACATAATTTTTACTTGTTTGTTGAGGCCCTATAATCAACCTAGGAACTACGGGAATTAACTTATAAATTATAATAATAAACCAAGTGAATAAAAAGCACTCAACTAAGACAGAAGTAAACTTTTTCGTCAATAGCTTTTTATACAAGACAACTTAAAAGTTTGATAGAAGTCAACATCGAAGGTAATGTCCTTTATACTGTCCCTCATCGAGTTTGACAGAAGACAACTTGTAACACAATGTCGCTTATACAGTCCCGCGTAGAGTTTAATAAAAGACAACATCTAAGACGTTGTCGTATATACCCACATAGATTTTGATGGCGACATCTTAAAAGATAATGTCGCTGAACCTGTCATTCATAAAGTTTGTTACGGGACACCAAACAAGACGTTGTCGCTCAGTATGAGCGACAAAGCGATAGTGGGCAGCTCGTGCATACTTCATCGACGATGATGTCGTCAACGGCAATCTGGCCAATTGGGATGTTAAATTAAGGTCTTTCAGAACAAAACGATATTATTACACTTGACCTGTTTTTTAATAAGCCCTTCTATTTAATTAGTCCATGAATATGTGTTTATAAATGAGTGTGTGGAAAACATTTGTTATGGTAACACACTTGTCGATAAATTATACACAACATAAACAAAATCACTTGCCTGGCGGCCAGCTTTGAACCAAGTTAAACTTCGCGTACAAAAAAAAACCATTTTCAGTAAAAAAACATTTCCACTTTTTGGAATGACTTTTATAAATTATTTTATTATTATTATGTTATTCATTATGAAAATAACTTAAATAATAGTTTATAAGAAGTTGCTTTGTATAGCTGCTATGGAACGTAATTAGAAGCAAAGAAAGCTTCTTAATAATACGTAAAAGAAGCCATTTAATTTCAACAAGGTAGAGTGCTATATTCGGCTGTGCCGAATCTTTGATACCCTCCACCGACATTTCGAATATTTAAGGAGTGGCCTCTATATGATATATATATATTATTAATTAATCTTTATAAAAGCGGACGTCAGCATTAAAGTTGGTTGCGGCTTAGATCTGTATTAAATTATTAACCAATTATCGGAAAGTTGTATGCTTTTCTTTTTAGAAATTTGAACTAGCTTGAGTAAAATATCGTGATTCGTAACAGTTTTAGCCAAACTGAAATGATTTTCAGCAGAGGAATTTATATTCGATCCATGGTAAATTATGGACCAAATATTCCTAAATTCTTTAGAGTGTTTTTTGGTATTAACCCTAGAACGTCATACTTCGTCGAATTGACGACGCATGTTTTTATTTCGTATTCCTTTTTCCGTATTTGTGTTCTTTTCAAGCTTATTTCTTATATGGCGGCTGTCTTTTATATAGACTGAGTTCATAAACGCAGTATTGCAATGCAACACTAAAAGTAATAGATTCATAAACTCCAAGACTTTTCTGTAGACAAGGCCTTCAGGGCATTATTGCATGGAAACGGTATTTACTGCAAAATGCTTACGAAATTTGTGCATTGTTTTTTTTTTTTTGTGAAGCCTTGTCAATGCATTTGTTTTTAGTGATGCTTTGCAATACTGCGTTTATGAAATCAGCCATACTCTTGATGTGTGCGCCTGTATAGCTGTCTAAGCATTGCCTAAATAGGTATTTCTTTGCACTTGCGTCGTCGAAACGACGAAGTATGATGTTTATATAAATTCCCAGTGTATATATTTTTTCCGTTAGTATTTTAGGCTTTGTGTTTTTTACATAATAGCAAATAGAGCAGATTTGACCGATAAAGAAATTATTGATATGTGAATTTTGTCCTGCGTTTAAACGACGAAGGACAAAATTATTGAGCTTGAAAATGATAATGTGCGGAGCACAAAATACAACTTAGAGCCTCTTGCACAAATTTAAGACTAAACCTACTGAAAACCATATCCTTTTTTTAATTAATAAGTTAATTCTACGATGAAAATAAATTTAATGGATTATATATTTTAAGTTAACTATTTTCATAAATTTTTTTTGTTATGTTTTGAAAAACAAGCCAAACAAGATAGTACTCTGAAACCGTCTGTTTTAATTATATAATATTAAAAATAGAGTATTTATTTATTTTATCTGATTAACATCAATAACAAGTTATTGAACAAGCCAAATTTCAAATGTATTATCAACGTAGTTTTATCCTTTTTTCTCTTAACCATCGTCGATTCGACGAAGTATGATGATTTCATCATAAAAATAAGTATGATATTCTATGGTTATAACCATAAATTATAATAAATTTCAATACAGCAGTGAAATTAGCTTTAGCGTTTACAGTGAATTTCAAAAGGCTGCCTAATTTAGGATCTAAGGTAAATTATGGACCGTATATCACAAAATTGTATGACATTGTTTAAGGCCATTTGAAGATTAGTTGAAAGAAATTTAACCGCGATATCTATATCTACTACGGTTTTAGGCAAATTAGATTTTTTTTCCCAAAGTTGGCTTTATATGGAGCCTATGGTAAAGTATGGACCGACCATCACGAAATTTATAAGTGTTATTTCCAGTCATATCAAATCGTGATGTATTAAATTTTATTATGATAGCACTATTTACTAGGTTTTAGGCGTACTAAACTGTTTTCTGAGAGATATGGGGCCCAGGGTAAATGGTGGACCGATCTTCACGAAATTTGACAGTATAATTTCTAGTTCTACGAAATGGTGATGTACCAAATTTTATTAAAATTGTAATCTCAATTACCGCTTAAGTCGTACTAATCTTCACGAAATAGTCTTATAAAACTATAACGTACTTAATTATATTGCGATAGCATTATTTATTATGCTTTTAGGCGTACTAAACTGGGGGCCTAGGGTAAATTATGGACAGATCTTCACGAAATTAAACACTATGATTTCAAGTCTTATAAAACGAGTTAGGGCAAAATCTCATATCATTCCGTACATTATTCCACCATTTATGTTAGTTTTTTTTTTTTTTTTTTTTTTTTTAAATTATCAATTTTTTATGATGGTGGTTCCACATTTCGATTCAAAGCTCTTATCCTACTGAACCGATTTTGCTGGATTTCAATTTCAAACTGCTTAGGGCAAAGAAAAGCAGTTTGACACCAAGTTTCTTCTTTTTTTTTTTGAGTTTTTCGGAAGTTCGCGTTTTTTCAACAGCTGGGCAGACAGATGGTCATGGCTAAATCGACTTAAAGTTACTCAAGAAGCCAGAATATAAAGTATATATATATTCTGAGGCCTTACTTGTTTAATAAAAAAAATTTAGACGGAATGACAAACTTAGTATAGCCTCACTAACCACTACCCAGTTAGAAACACTGCCGTCGACGACATTGTCGTTAGGGCCTTATGCACGACATCTATCACTTAGGATTTCTGGAAGACAGTTTTGAGGAAAATGTCGTGGACGACAAAATACTCGACATTGTCTATTGCACTGTCTTCTTAAGAAGTTTATAAACGGCGACATGACCGACATTGTCTTCCAAGTTGTCCTTTTCTTATATCAACACAGTGTTTTGACAGCTATACACGACAGTATTAGCGATATTGTCTTGTAAGTTGTACCTTATAAAATGAACGACATGAAGAGCGACAATGTCTTTCTTTGTGTTGCGCACGATTCTTGTGACACTTGTTCGAAAATGTCGTTAACGATTTGTTCTGGCTGTCCCTCACATGTCGTGCATCCGTCTTCAACGATGTCTTAAAGACGTGGCCAACTGGGTAGTGGTGGTGCAGGGTATACAAAGAAAGCGAATTTTTAACTAGGCAGTCCATAAATTAACAAATTTCAAAATGTTGCCTTTTGATCCGGCATATCATATTATTTCATATTAATATGAACACATATCGAAATGTTTCGTTTTAATGTGAATTACAGTTTTGAGTTGTGGTTTTATATATTCGGCTAAGCCGATTCTAATATATCATTCACCATAGTATTAAAAATTGTACGAAAACCTTAACCTCGGAAGTATACTTCTATTGGGACCAGGTAAAAAAATGAACCGATTGGGTTAATTTTCAATAACACTCCTTATTTTACTAAGTTTACTTCAGGTGAGAGTGAACAAATAAAGGTATTAGATTATAAGAAGACTTCAAAAAGAAAAGGTTTAGAGATTTTTGGGTTTTTGGAGTTAGAAGTTGTCGAAGTTTTTTGCTCATAGATCATCCATTTGTATACTCATCTTGTTGAATTTCAGTAGAACTTTATTGCAGACTATAGGCGAATGAAACTAAAATACAGATAAACGGAAATAGTTTATTCAACTCTGCTAGTTCATATACTTTCTAGGGTACATATTGTAGAAATATCAAAGAGAACGATGAACTTATATACACCGTTTCCTCATGTGTTGAAGGGCGTATACATGGTATTACGGGTACTTCAAAATCGACCACAGTTTTTATTTAACTTCCAGTCCAATAAATCACCTAAGTATTAGAACAAATATGGATACAAATTTCGTCTAAAGTATATAAAATGTATCAAAAAAAGTCTCTGCACACTTGTTAGTGGTGTAGGGTATTGCACTTTTGTTTCCACTGAATTAGAATTGACCTTAATCAAAAGCAAAACTACTTAAAAAGTGGAATTATCTTCTCAATTTGTCTCTTTATTCATTTGATTTATTTTCTTTCCTTGAAAATTTTTTTAATTTAAGTTTTTTCTTACTTCACACAGGTATTTGGTTCACCCAGTGCTCCCATATTGGAAAATCCTGAACATCAAACACGTTGGTATTTCAAATATTTTTTGGGCAAATGTAAGTAATATTATTTGTATTTTTTTTCTTGTTTAATTTTGTAACGATAAAATAATAAAAAAAATAAGTAATCGGCATATATCATAAACGAACTACGAAGGAAAGATGTTGGCATTTGAACAAAAAACCAAATTAATTTGTTCAATAAAAAAGCAATTTTTTTTATTTTATATCCAGCTTTAAAGAAATCGAAGAAATCTTGCAGGTCTTAATATATTTTGTGGATTCAAACGGTAGTCATAAAGTCATACGTCATAAAGTAAAAACACGATAAAATATAACTCAGGCAGTATTTAAAATAGTTTATATATTTGAAATACAAATACGTATTTAGTTTCTATAATAGTATTTGTACTGTGTTTTTGTTACAACAAAACACATGAGATCAAGGCGAATTCACTAGAAGGTGGGGTCAAGTCAATATATGGTTTTTTCTGTTGTCGAGTTGTTAAAGTTTGTATACAAACTAGTTTTTTATGTAAACAGTCCCTTCTTAGTATTAATATTTTTGACAATCGGACCACAAACACAGTGTTTTTGTAGAGTTGACCTCATCTCGCAGTGAATTCGAAATGAAATAAGAAGAGAGATTGTTTACCATGAATTTTTGAATTTTACTACTTACACATAAATATTTCTAAACATTAAAAACCCGAATTTTTAACAATAAGTGTCACTATTAGATCTTTTTTTTTTTTTCTTTTTATGAACTGCAAATTTAGAGAAAAAATTTTTTTATTGTATTATTCTCATATTTACGATTGTGCAAAAAAAAGTTGCAAGTGTTTTTATTTTCTTAATGTATGAATGCACGATGAATAAACGACGCTTAAAAAACAATTTTCTCATGTACAAATCAAGGTAACAAATACTATTATATGTACATGAACGAATAAAGCAAGAATAATTTTTTTTGTGCTTTTCAACACAAATAAAGCAAAACACAACCGAGTATAAACACTTTTATTCATGACCATGGCCCAGCGGGAAAATAAGGAATTGATTACATAAATAACTGAAAAAAAATAATGCATTATTTTCGAATGAATAATGAATGAATTATTCATTGGCATCGAGAATGTAATTTTATTGACAAAATAATTATACATTGATTACAACGTATATTCCCATTTTTCTGGACGTAATGAAATCTGTGGTGTGTGTTGTGCATTGGTCTCCATATGCGGCAACCTTGCTTAGAGAATCACCCGTTAAACCAAAAATGAGCCCTATCGCTAAACACAGTTTTGCGACAAAACAGCTATGAATGATTTTTAAAATTAATTTTATATATGGTAGCGTCGCTCAAGGCCTAATCAATTCTTGACAATTTTCCAGAGTATGCAGATCATATATGTAGAAATGTGATACCATTATGATAGTTCGATGATGGGCTTACTCTTAACAAAATTCTATCGGGCTTAAGAAAATCTCTAAATACATACAACATTACCACCATTTACAAATATCACACGACCCAGTTTTCAAAACGAATTGAACAGCTCTGCAGAAAAAGTGAATATATAAAAGGTGGCCCAACCATAATTTACGACTTTATTTGTAAATAAAACAAAAAGCTTTCAGGGAATTATCATAATATTGCTTATTATAATAGAAGTAGGGTGTTCAGCTAATTCTCGATTAACTCTTGTACGATTAATCGAATAATTTTAGGCGATTAAATGTTCGATTAATTTAAAATTGCGGATTTCGATTAATGGATTAATCGAAGAATTTATGCCGATTAATCGAATAACAATACATATATGGTTTTTCTGTCAAATTTATAATTTTTTAAAGTTTTAAGTCAAATAAACAAACCAAATGTATGTGTCCGTTGGAATTAAAAAATAGAGTCATGTTTAGTGAGCAATTCTAATACATGGACGTACTGCTTACCGAAAAAATTTGCAGTAATTCGTTAATTTTTACTTATTATTGAAACAAATGCAAAAAACTACTTTAACCCTGGAGCCACACGTTCAATAAATCACTTTCAAGTTGTTCACAAAAGCTGCTTGTCAAAACATGTTTGAATTGACAGCTGTGTCACATGCTGCACTCAATTTGATAATCAATTTCATTTTAAAAATGGCCCTGACGAAGAAATAGTAGCATGGCTCAAAGTATTTTGTAAAAAAGCACAAGAATTTTTTAGAATACAATTTTTTTTAATAAAGCACATTTGTTTTTTAAGAAATATATTTATAAATAAAGCGGCGAAGTTAATTTGTGGTCAGTTGTCAAATTGAACGTAAAATTTGCAAACAAATGGAAAGGTAAAATGGAGAGCAATGTCGTGGTCAATTTAAAAAGTTTGAGTGCGTTAATAAAAAAAGTGAGAGAGTATAGTAAATTAAAAGGAAAGACAAAACTTGATCGTGTGGCTTCCAAGTAAAACAAAACATTTAAGCAACATTTTATTTTTAAAACATTTTTTAAAAGATATGTTTAATTGTTTGTACATATAAAATTATATGATCTCAATACATGTTTTATTTTTTTATCGTTGTAAAGGTTTTATCAATTAGTATGAATTGTTACGTTTGTTTTGTTTTTTTTTTTTTTAATAAAATATTAAAATACTTGTAATTAATAATGTTTATTTACTCAAGTGCCAATTTTTTCTAAAATTATCGAAAAAAAAATATCTAAATTTATAAAATTTCTGGATTCTGAATTATTCGATGAATCGATTAATTTTAAAATTTTATTCCTTTAATCGAATAATTCAAAAATGCCAAATATCGATAAATCGTTTAATCGAACAAAAAAAGCCGATTAATTGAACACCCTAGATATAAAGATCTATTGCAATTATTTGTAACAAAATATCAGCCAAATGCTCGCCACGGCTTCGGTGTCATACCTCTATCCGATGGTCCATATTTTCAATGATTCTGAGACATAATTTAGGTGTAATATCGTTAATTTGTCGAATTATCTTATCCATTAGCTCTTGAATCGTTCTTGGCATATTGACGTACACTTTTTCTTTTAAATATCCCCAAAGAAAGAAGTCCAATGGTGGCAAATCACATGATCGCCGTTTCCAGATAACATCGCAGCGACGTGAGATAACACCAATGAGTTTCTCGCGCAAAAGAGCCATTGTCTCGTTGGCTTTATGGCAAGTGGCAACATCCTATTGTTACCATATATTGTCCAGGTCCATATCTTCAATTTTTGGTCAGTTATCATCTCCCTATAGCAAACACCAGTCATGGTAACTGCTTGGCCGACCTCATTTTCGAAGAATTAGGGCCCGATGACGCCGCCAGCCCATAAACCGTAACAAACAGTCACTCTTTGTGGATGCATCGGCTTTTCAACAATCACTCATATCACATGTTAACGAACCCATGGAGGTGAAAGTTTGCCTCGTCGCTGAAGATGATTTTCTTTGTAATGTCACCATTCACTTCTGTATGTCCAACTAACCATTCGGTTGACGAATCTTGAAATGGTCGGTAGGCTTCAGCTCTTGAGTCAATTGAACCTTGTAAGCGTGTAAATTCAAATCATTATTCTAAATTCGCACCAGTGATGTTCGTGAGATGTCCAATTGTTGGGCACGACTACGAGTCGAGGTTGACGGCTCTTCTGTCACCCTATCGCGAACAACAGCAATGTTTTCCGCAGAACCCACTGGGCAATCATGCACAGGTGTTTTCACACTTCCAACAGACACGGTTTGTTGAAATTTGCGAACGATTCTCCTAATTGTAGACACATTTGGTCGATTATGCTGACCAAAAAAATCACGAAGTGCACGAAATGCAATTCGATTTGAACGCCCATTTTCGTAAAAGGCTTCAACGCTCAAATGTGTACCTCTCCATGGTTAAATTTGTTAAACATTGAAACAGAGAAACGTCAAATTTAGTTGGGCAAAAAACTTGACTTTAAGGTGTCTCACAATTAACATCATGCATTGTGGTTGGACCACCCTTTATATATTGTTTTCTATTGATTTTAATGACTATAATACGTAGGGATTTTTTCGGGTAAACGTTTTTCAAGAGAAAAATCAGATTTTTTTTAATATACGTAGGTATTTTTCAAAAAATCTTCTGGCAACACTGATCCCTTAATTAATTATAATCTCTTTCTGACGAGCACTGCCCTAAAAAGCGCTCTTATGCTTTGACATTTCAAATTTCGGTTGCTTAGGAATGATGTTGTGGAATTTAAGTTAAATATGCCCAAAGCCTATTTTATTTAAGTTGATTTTCATTATTTAATAGGATTTTATATATTAAATGGAAATAATCTTAATCTTGTTAAAGAAGAAATATTATTTAAAAAAAAAGAAGTTTACAAAAACTTTTTTAATAGAAAGTTGATTGTACATTTTTTTCTTTTTGTTATTGTGGCTGGCTAAAATTAATTTTTTCTGGACTTAATGATTTTATAATATGACTTTTTATTAATATGGAAAAGGGAAGAAGATAGAAAGTGTATTTAAAACTCAATTTTTAATGAAACTTACCAAAAAAAACACACTTACAAAAATTTTAAATAATTGTAATTAATTTTACTGCCTCGATTTTACTGTTAATCGATTTTGAACGTTAACGTTCGCATAGAAAATTAAATTACACATGCAAGTGTAAGTTCGAAAAACTCAATACACTCACACATTTTTCGTACTTGCTGCCCAACTTGCAAGAGAATTTGATTGCAAGTACATTTTTGACACTTGCAACAAGTAAAATGACAAATAAAGAAACAGTGTTACCGTGGATGCCTTTTGTATCAATTTACTAGAACTTAGTAAAATAAAAATTATAGTTATGGCTGATTTTCTGTCTATTTATAAAACTGAAAAACAAAACAAAAACATTACTATACAGCAACACAACTTCATGGTATTTTTAAACATAAATAGCAAGCATTTCAAAAAAAATTGTTAATCCAAAAATTTGCTCAGAAATTTTATAATATCGGTAACTACAGCAATACTGGATTCACGTATGTTAAAACTAAATACAATTTTCATCAAGACGGACCAAAAATAAAATAAAGAGGAAATGATTAAATTAATTTCGTGATAACGTTAACATGATAATGTTTTTTAAACACAAAAATAACGCTTTTTTCATAAGATGTTTTCGGTTCGAGAACATTTGAAAAATAAACTTGCAACTGACTGTATAAACACTCAAGCTACTTGCAAGACTTTCGACTATTTCTTCGACATTTTCGATGACAATACATATACACGAGTAGAAGTAATTACTTGCATGTGAAAAGGCAGGGTTAAAAGCAAAACAAATTTTGAGATTTTGTTTTTGGTTTAATTTTCTATGCGAATGTTAACTTTCGAAATCGTTGAACAGGTTGTTAATCCATAATATTTTAAACTTTTATTAGATAGTTAGAAAGTCTTAATATTTTTAAATTTAAACAAAATCTAGAAGATTTTAAATTGCAGAAAATAGTTTAATTTTTTTCTTAATTTTTTTTCCTACAAACGAAAAAAGCTTTTTTTATATCAATTGGGATTTTATTGAAATGTTAACTTTTCAAGTTATAAAATTCATTCCTTCATAAAAAAAATTAAATATATCAAATATTATTTTGTTTGTTGTGCTTAATTCCCTTTTTTTAATAATTGATAAAAAAAATACTGAAATTTATTGTTGGAGGTTAAGCTGTTTGTTTTTTATGGATATAAAAAAAAATTATTCCATTTTGAAGTTATTTTCTTCTTCGTCCGATTACTACAAATTTTTTAAAGTTTATAAAACAATTTTTCATTAAATTATATATTTATTCGTCCTTTAAAATTCAATATTATTCAATATTAAACGAGGTCTGTTGTATGTAAAATTTCTTTATTTGCTCCAATATTTCGATATTCTTTGAATATCATCCTTCTCTTCACGTTTCATTATCAAAAACTGCACTTTAGTGTTCATAAAAAATATAAAATTGCGGAGTACAGGTACAATTTGATATCCTTTTTGGGCTTAAAATTTAGTTTTTTTGAAGAAAAAATCGATTTAAAATTGTCTACCTATTTTCTTCTATTTTCTTAAATTTTCGAATAAAAATGCGAAATTTTTGTATACGGTATAGAGACACATAAGTCGGAGTTGAAGACTACCGAAGATTTCGAATATAATGTCATCATGGAGTGCTTCCATGGCATCCTTATCCAACGATGCTCTCCAATGATACTGAAATCTATTTTGTACTTTATTTTATTTTTGATGTTGTGTGTCAACACAAAAAATTTAAGTAAATCAAATCAAGAAGTACACTGATAGCTTTAATTAAATCAACATACCACAGTGGGTTCGATTGTACTCAAAGTGACGATTAATTCATAGAAGACGTAGTTTTAAAATATTATATATTTTTATTGATGAGTTATTACATTTAAAGATTTTGTTTGTTGTGCTTAATTCCCTTTTAATAATCATTTTATTATATGTATTTGTATAAGTTTAAATTGAATTTTAAACCCAATTTTGGTTTTTCACATAATTTTATATATGTACAATTTTTTTCAAAATAGTAGCAAAAGAGAATATTATCATTTTTTAGTAATGAATAATCATAAATACATAAAAACACAACTTTAAAACAAATGAAAAAAACAATTTTGTTTAAACCTGTTAGCCGTTTTTTTTTTTTTTTTTTCGTAAAAAACATGATTCACAATTTGCACTTTACCTTTGAAATCAAAATAAATTAAAAGAATAAGTTAATAATATGTATTCCTTTAAGCTTAAATTTGTATCCAGTTTTTGCTTTCAGTTAATGTAAAAATTAATCGGAAAAAATAAAATATTTAAAACTTTTTGGGAAATCTTTGTTTTTGAGAGTTTTTACACAAAAATGAAAATATTATCCGGACTTTTTTGTTAATATAAGCTGATATCCTATACTTCTGTAAAATCCATAAAACTAGTTCCAACTCTTACTAATATTATACTTGTGGCCCATTAAATGCGGAAATTATCCCAATTTTGGACCTTTTTTAAAAAAATTATTAAAAATATTTACACATAATTAAAAAGAAAACAAATTTACTATATACTTTAATACCTGATGTTGAAGGTTTCATTTATATCATTATAAGAGATTTACATTAAATAGATTAAACATAACTAATAATCTCTTGAATTTCCAATTTTTTCACTTTTTTAAAAAACAGCAATAATTTGCTAACTTTGACCGCTCACTGAAAAAAAAGTGAACAACTTACTTGATTGGTTTTTACAGCTAGTGATGCTGAATTTTATCCACATTTACCCTAAAATAAAATTAATTATAAAAAAATGTATTTCTGAATATCAATTATTCGCTACTTTTATACCATTTGAACCCAATGTGCATACGTTAAAAGTTTAAACTTGCCTTACTTCTGTACTCTGCGTTAACGAATATGTACGTTATGGGACAAAGTTTCAAGAAAACCTGTACATCAACTAAGTTGTCAGTTGAGTAAAGCAACGAATAAAGTACAAAGTATTCAATGTGAATCGGCCCATATATATCACCAATCAGAAATGTATCTTTTCGGCAGTTTGTTTAGAATTTTGATATTATTATCAGTATTGAAACCTGCTCTTTGAATTCTTTAACCCTTCTCCCCGTGATTGGACTATTAAATAAAGGGACGACATAAGACCCAAAATATAAAAAACGAAACGATTAAAACTTTTTTAAAGTCTTTTTAAGGTTTCGTTTTCAATATCATAATGCGTACCATCCATTATAGCCTTTACCCATTATACCCTTAAGCTTCTTTAGACTTTTCTCTCCGTTATTTGGATGTAAAACAAAGCGACAACGTAGTACCCAGAAGGGGCTCCTAGGAATTACAAGGTCCCTAAATGTTAATTTTGTCTGGCATGATCTGTCGAAGATCGGCAAAGCGAATGTTAAATTTTCGTCTGCACTTTTGCTCCTCGAGGACGCTAATAAAGCAAATACTTCTGAAGACAAATACGCACAAACAACTGGAACTACGTTTATATTACCTTAAATCGATTTCATCGATTTTTCCTGAAGAATATGAGCAATAGCAAATTAAGATATTTTTATGATAGAAAAACTTATTTAAAAAATTACAACCAATTTAAAATTTAATGAGCCTAAGCAACCAGTGAAACGAGCTTTCCCTCAACAATAAATTTCAGTGTATTTATCAAAACTAAAAATTGGGAATTTAGCACGTCATAGAGAAATTTTATTTATAATTAATCATTTCTGTTTCGGCTTTCTTAAAAAAAAAATGTTTAAGTCTACAAATAATTTCTTTAAGTTTATTGCTTAAATTAGTCTGTTACTGAAATTTCTACAGAAAATGTTGAAACAAAATTTTAAATTACATTTTTCATTTCTTCCATTTAAGTATTTTGTTTTTCTTTTTATTATTAAAAATTTATGAAATTCCTTTATTTGCTCATCAACCACGTTGAGCTGCACAATTTACAATAGTGAATGTGTGTATAATTGGATGTTCATGTTCTCTTTTCGTTGCAGTGCATCAAAACTATGTTGGCATTGATGCTGAAAAAAGTCCATATTTCTTATCCGTGGTTTCTCAGGATTCTGGCAACCAAGGAGCACCTATGTATCGTGCCATACTCTTTCGCAAACAGGTAAATAAACGAACACAAAACAAATAAAAAAAAACATCACACATATGAATTTTTGAAAGGCATCTTAAGAAAATCCCAACAAGCCATCCCAGCGATAGAGAATAAGTGTTGCAATCATAAAAAAAAATTTGTAAACATCATGTATCTAGCGGTTAAAATAGCGGAAGAATTAAGTAAGAATGCTATATTCGGCTGTGCAGAAACTTTGACACCCTACACCAAGCACAAGTATTTTTTGCAGCAGACTTTGGTATGGGCTCTGTAATAAATTAAAAAAAAACTTTCCTAGAATCTGGCATCACAATTTCGAATTACATAAACTCAATTGGATTAAATTTCATTACAATATCAAAGAGTTTCTTTAAGTTTTGTTTTTATGAGACCTGCGGTAAATCATAGACCGATTTGATTTCAAGTATTAAAAAAAAAAATAAGGCATACAAAAATTTTATCAAAAATGTATTATTCGTAACGAGTTTTGGTTTTTTTCCAATGCGGGTTCTATATGGAACCAATGGTAAATTATTGACTGATGATCACAAAACTTGGAAAGGTGAGAATCAGTGTTGCCACTTTGTGGGTAATTACCCGAATTTGTTGTAATTTTTTCTCTCGTGGGTAGAGCGTGGGAATTTCTTTGAGGTGTAGATCAGGTGTAATTTAAAAATTCTTTCATTTTAAAACTAATTATCAAAGGAATTGATTTGAGTGATAAATTTTATACCATTTGAGATATTGTTAGTCTAAAAAATTTACAGTATATCAACCAAATTTATTTAAAACAAAAAGGTTTCCATAGTGAATCAAGCAAAAAATTTGTAGATATTGACGCCTGATGGACAATTACATTTCGATAAACTCATGTTCTGGTTACTCCAAGATATGATACACTTATAATGAAACGATCGTTTGTAGTAAATCTATTGGTTTATGGAACTCTTTAATTCCTTATTCAGAGCGAAAATTTTCATATTCCTTTAATAAGTTTAAAAATTTGATTTTAAAACAGTTGTGAAATTTCCTTTCTTTAGATATGTATAATACATATATATACACAGACAAAATTAAAAATTTTCTCTAATCACCAAACTTATAACAAATTCATAATATCATAATATAGTTGTTGATTTTGCACTTATTACCAAAATTATTATATTGATAACTTAAAATTGTGAAATTTTGAATATTTCTTTTCAATAAATGATATTTTAATTTTAATAAAAAAAAAATTATCAAAAAAACTTTGCCATTTAAAAACCTTTTTCTGTGTATATTTCCTTTTTTACAATATAACTTCTTCATTTTGTTGTCAATCAGTTTACACTCTATTATATTTGATTGCTTTCAACTTATGTGCAATGGGGGGTTTCAGATATTAAATAATTATTTTCTTTGTTTTCAGATAGTAATTTTGTTATCCAAAATGAAATTTTTAATAGGACAATTATTAATTTAAGTTATATTTATATGCCACTTGTTATATTTTTCTGGTTTATTGGCCCATAAGGGCTTAAAAAACTCTAATAAATAAATAAATAAAAATAAATATTAGCTTGTGTGATTTTAAACACGAATTTTATTAGAAAAAGAAGGTATTCATACTAAAAAACCCTTTGTTAAAATATGTTTCCAATAATAAAAAAAACTAATTTATTTTGTTATTGCTTTCAAATTTTAAATGCTTTAATCGAGATATATTTAGCGCCCTTAACATTTGTTAAACAGATTTGAGAAACAGACTGTCATATGGAACCATTACAGGAATTTTTTTTACTTAATAAATTATACAGGGGATGATGAACATGAACATTTTGCACCTTCCCTGGATAAATGGAAGTAAAACTTATATTCTAAGTTCTTATTTAATTTTTTTTATATTTATTTGAGGTTTTAGTGCTATTTTTGATAAAATATTTTGAACTACTACATGAATCTTAATAGTATGTCTAAAACTCTTCTTATTTAAGTGAAAATGGTATTATGAGTATTTGCTGATGTGTGAAACATATACAAGTATTTTTTGTAGTATACCGATCGACTTTGAATCAGTATCTGAGTCGTCCTACCAGTTGGCTGGTTGTCTGTCCATGTTTACCTTCTGCGCAAAGTGCAGGTCGCAATTGCTAAGGTAACATAATGACATTTGGTGCATAAGGTTTTTTTTTAATTTTGAGAATCGTTAATATTCGGCGTTAAGAATTTTTACACTTAGCACTCTTAAAAATTTGTCTGTAAATAATTTATAATTTGTTCTTTTGTGTAAGTTTTTTTTATAATTCAACGTAAATATGTAATCAAGTGTAGTTTTGAATTTTTCCGGTGGTAACACTGGTGAGAATACCTGCTCGCTGGGCAGGACTCTATGGCCTGGTTATGACGCGAGGAAGACCCTCGTGCTTTTTAGTTTGACGGTGATATCAGTCATTACTGTTCACGAATTAATTGGGTGATATAAGATGATTATGGCCACAGATTATAATGACTACTGCAGAAGCTGTCATGAAGAGGAGGAGAAGGTGGGATGAGGCATTTGGGCATCCCGAATAGAATTGCCGTATTTGGATGCTCTATATAATGTAGGACTTAGGTTGATCTCTTTTTCTGCAGGACATCAAAATGTTTCAAGTTTGTTGAAATTATGTCTGCAGTGAGGGTATCAGAAAGGGACTGCTTTAAGAACCCAAGAGAGCCGTCCTTGTGTTAGCTGCCCATTGAACCTTACTTTATCCCTCACGAAATTTGGTAGCCCAATTTGCATTCTTATAAAACGGAATTGTACCAAATTTCATACAATATCAGTAAGGGGTAGCGTTTAAGGCATATTGAAGTCGTATTCGGGAGGAGACTTTTAAAAGACCTACGGAAAAATATGGATCGATCATCATGAAGTTGTACATATAATTTTAAGTCATTTAAAATTTACTTGAGCTGAAATTCATGAAATCATTCCTATTATAAAAGTAGTCGACGTCTACATAATTTCAAGGGATATTGAAAATCTAATCTCATAAAACAAAATCCAATCTCTAATAATCGTTATCTTCTGACATTTAATAGGACCCACGAGCAATCGTTGGACCCGCGAGAAACAAATTATGTTATGAGGTTAAGATGCATATGAAAGTTCTTTGTGCCGAATATTATTTAGATATCTTCATCTATATATGCTTGTTTGCTTTTAAGAGATCTTAGGATGGCGGTTTATATGGGACCTATTGTAAATTTTGGACGTATCAGGAGAATATTTTGTCATGACATAAAGTTAATTTCGCCAATTTGTATGTTAATACAAACATTTATAAGGCAGATATGGCATTAGAAGCTATTTTTGGGAGTAGTATTTGTATGGGAGCTAAGCTCAAATGTGGTAAGATGATTTTGATTGCAATAAAATAATGACAATTTTAATCTAAATACCAACGTAATCATATGGTTTTTGGGCAAAAAGACTCCATTCCAGGTTATATGAAATTATGAACCGATTCTCACCATTTTCAATAAGCTTGGTCCTTATGACAATTAGAACCTAAGTACCGAATTACATCAAATTATCTTCAGAATTCCTTACTTTGCGCTCAATGTTTACATCGACAGTCAGTCAGAACGAACTAAAGTAATGTAGCTATCCGCCCTACTCCTGGACAATATTATATCTAACAGAAATTGCTTAAATATAATAAAAAATATTACCATTATCTTTCTTACAAAATCTTCTTAACACAGGGTCTCCACCTGAGAGAATATATAAGATTTTTATATCAGCAAATTCAATCGTAGAGAGTATTATCTTGCATGTGGATTCTTAAATATTGTTAGTATTAATATTATAATAAATGTTATAAGACAGTTGTTATAAGAAATCTTATAACAACTATCTTATAAGATGAGCTGTCAAAAATACGCATACATACAATCATATAAAACAATAATAATCCACTATCATTTAATTGTGTAATTAATGAATGCCAATCTTGCGAAAAGTACTTAAAAAAACAAAATTTTAAACTAAAAAAGAATAAAAACGATACAAGTTTACTGTACGAGATTCAGCCCATTATGAAATCTTATAAGATACGTGTTCCCCTTATTATACCCACCACACCAGTAGTGGTGAATGAGGGTATACTAAGTTTGTCATTCCGTGTGAAAAATTTTTATTATACATCTAAGATCCTATAAAGTGTATATATTCTGGCTCCTTGAGTAATTCTAAGTCGATTTAGCCATGTCCGCCTGTCTGTCCGCCTGTTGAAAACACGCTCACTTTCGAAAAACGTAAACGAAAAGAACAAACTTAGTCTCAAATTGCTTGTAGTTATTATAAGCAGTTTGAGATTGAAATCCAGCAACATCTGTTTAGTAGGATCAGAACTATGAATCAAAATGTGGAACCACCACCCTAAAAAAATTGATAATTTTCATACAAAAACTAACATATATGGTAGAATAATGCACGCAATGATATAAAATTTTGCACGAATTCGCCTTATACGACTGAAAATTATACTTTTAAATAGTCAGTCCATAATTGACCATAGACCCCATATAAACCCTACTACCGGAAAAGAGTTTTGTACGCCTAAAACCGTAATAAATAATGCTATCATAATGAAATTCGGTACTTCACAGTTTTATTGGACGAGAATTCACACTGTAAAATTTCATGATGATCGGTCCATAATTTACATACTCGTTTGGTATGCCTAAAACTGTAATAAATAGTGCGATCATAATGAAATTCAGTACGTCATAGTTTTATAGGATGAGAAATCACACTACCAAATTTCGTGAAGATCGGTCCATAATTTACTCTAGGCCCCATATAAACCCTACTCTGGAAAAACAGGTTATTGCGCCTAAAACCAAATAAAGCCCATAAGAGATATAGATATTGCGGTAAAATTTCTTCCAACTTGGATTCATATGGCCCGAAAAAATATCATGCAACTTTGCGAAATTCGCTGTTAACGCTAAAACTAATTACACTGCTGTATTGAAATTTACTCTATTTTATTTTTGGAATACCAGAAATCAGTCTTCAGAATTTTGGGATGATTGGTCCATAATTTACCACAGGTCCAATACAAATTATCCTCCGAAAATAAGATTAGTTCGGCTAAAACTGTACGAATCATGATATTTTGCTCAAGCCAGTTCAAAGTTTTAACAAGAAACGCATAAAACTTTCTTATTGTCTTAATAATATATATGTATTTATCATATAGAGACCACTCCTGTCAGTGGAGTACATCAAAGATTCGACACAGCCGAATATAGCTCAATAGATTATAGTTTAATATTAAGATTAACATAAAGAAATGTGTTCTCTCATTCTGTCGACGTTCTCTCAGATATTATATCAGATATTATCTCAGGTGGAGACTTTGTGTAAGGAAGTTCTCTTGTTATAATTTCTGACGGAAAAGACTGGATCTCTAATTCTATTTTCCACTAAAATATAATGGCAAATCAAAAGTTGATACAGACACAGTCTTCAGTATCCAAGTTTAACATTTCGATATCTCTTTGGTTAAGTGACCTTAAATTTCCGTCATAAATCAACAGGTTTGTTATGGAGCGGCTGGCGACCATCAACTTTGCAAAAAAATAAATGCCCTTTCAAATGTCCTCGCGCTTTGGTCCAAATAAGAGATAAAACTTATTTGTGTTTTAGGGGAAAAGGGAGTTTGACCTACAATTTAAGGAATGAAGAAATCTGTCTCATTCCCTAAACTACTGTTTTAGTGAAGAATATGTTTTTTCTGTTTCTGGCAAGCTCTGCTTTTAATATAAATTTAATTAGCCATTTTACGAAGCAATTCATGATTGAAAGAATGACGGGACATATGGACATAACAGCTTCACTTTAAGTCGCAGCTTGAACAAAATTAATTGTATGACCATTTTACCAACTTCGGCACAAAAGCAATAGACTCTTTGGTCCCCATCCATACTATAAAATATATGCTGCAGACCCGTTCTTTAATTCTCTTTTGAAGCTGTATTTTAAAGGACCTTATGTCGAGGCTGTGCTTAATAATGAATCTACTTAAATTGATTTTAGTGATTTTATACGACATATATTTTGTGTCCTTAGCTAATTCTTAGTGATGCCCAGGTAGGCTAGCTGGTAGTGAGCTCGTCTATCAGTGCTGGGGTTGCGGGTTCGATTTCCGCCAGAGACTCTGGTTTCCTGCATACAAGCGTGTAGCTTCGCGGGATTAGCATAGGGCAACAAGAAAAAAGTGGATTTAGCCATGTTCCTACGTCTGTCTGTCAGACCTTTAAAAAAAAATACGTTCACTTTTACGACTCAACCATCTTCTAAGTTCTTCTAATCAGGTTAGAATTAAAGTCCAGCTAAAAATGTTTTGTGGAAAAAGAGTTCTGTTTATAGCAAATATCAGTAAGTCTTTTTTTAAGGATTTAAAGGATATGTTGTCTTTCCAGTAAAATGATTTATCCGCCAACTTATGCAGGTGGGCGCCACATTACAAAAACCTTAATTTTTAAGTATTTACAAAATGAAATTCCTTATGAGATATGACACAAATTACATGAATAAAACAGAACTTCGTAAATAACCCTGTAGGAAATGTCACTCGTGAATATGTTCTGATTTCCTATTGACACAGTCACCAGTCTAGTGACTATATAACTAGTGACTTATTATACCCCAGACAATGTAATTTACTATAGACATTTAACATGTGTGTGTACGTGTCATTGGAAATCTACTACTGACGTTGGTAGTATGCACTAGGTAGTTTTTTTTTTTTTTTTTGCGACCATATGTAGACATTGGAATCACAGAATCATTAGCACATTTAAGTAAATCTAGTCTACACTTTTGGTACTTTTTTGAAGTAGATATTGAATTGAAAATTGCATATTTTTTAACATTTAATTACTTTATTAAAAAAAATGAATATGCGAATTCATAAAAAATTTATTTTCATATATAAAAGCAATATGAATGTATAGGCACTTTGTTAACAATGTCGCTAAAAAGTCACTTAAATAGTTGACAAAACTGGTGACTTGGAGACACTTTCACCCAGGTTTCCATCATAAAACCATATGGCAAAAAAAAACGTTATGAACTTAGTTTTCTAGAAATAACATTTTAAAATTTAAGCGATCCATGACTTCCCATTAGTCCTGTATAAGCCTGATTTTCGTAATTTTTAAATTTATGCGGTCTGTTGGGACCAAAGAAAGCACGTATAAAAACTAAATTCGCGTAAACCAAGGTTCAGTACTGGTACAAATTCTGTTTATGGGACCAGAAATTTAACATATCGCGTAAATCAAGGATAAGATACATACAAAATTTAATTTTTGTTCCTTAAAACCGTGTTAAACTAAGAACACCAAGAGTTATATATATGTTTTAACAATTTTACTTTTTAAAAATTAAAGGATATTTCTTTGTAATGTTATTTGCTTTTTATAAAACATTTTAATTAAAAGAGAACAGAGAAAATAATTGAAACATATTCGAATATTTAAAATCAAAACTATAGAATATGTAGTCAGTTGTGCAGTTCTATTTCGGCACACAGCTGATGAAATTTCTTTAATCACAGTGCTGCACTTCGCATAAACTGAGGATTGCAATAATAAAGCGCGTAATTCAAAAAAGGTTACTATTATTGATCCGTGTTATATCTAAATTGCGTAAATGAAGTACCGTGTAAATCAAGGGATACCTGTACACTATAATTCACCTAAAACCGTAACGAATAATTAATCTGTCATGTCATTACTTGCTTATGACTAGTAAATGAGTTGTCAGATTTTATGAAAATTGGGCCCTAAATTATCGTAATTTACAGAGTTTACTTTAAAAAACTCTTATTCTTACTGAAAGCTAGACATTTCGACCATGCGGAATATAACGTTCTCACTTGTTTTAAGATAAATCCATTTTTTCTGACTAAAATTTTTTAACAAAATTTTTGGGAATAATTCATACATAAATGAATATTTATCTGTTTAACAGAAGCAAAAAAGTTTTTACTTGTAATTTTCATTTATATTTTGACAGTTTATTTTAAAAATATTTTCCTTCAAAGTTGAACAAAAGTAAATATAAAAAGTTATTTACGGAAAGAAGTGTATTTTATCTTTTGTTTTCTTTTGCTAATTACTTTGTGTTTACACACTGCTACACAAGTATTTAAAACTTTCGTGATAAAAATGTTTCGAAAAAAAAAGCTTTGCACTTCCGGTAATTTAAATTAAGTTAAAAATGTTTTTAAAATAATATTTATTATGTACAAGAAAATTAAAATTGTGTTTACACGAAATGTTGCAAGAACATTTTTGAACATATGTTAATTTCAAGAACAAAATTTAAAACATCCTACAAAATAATTGTTGTATTTTGATGAAAATTTTGATAAAGACTTTTACAATATTTTGAGACATTTTCGTTCTACACAACACTTCGGAAAATTAACTTGATATCGCCACTCACATACGAGGGCGTATCATTAAGTCCGTGACTTTTTAAATGAAACACGGGTTTTTTTAGATAAAAAAAATTTTATTTTGAACATAGTCCCCTTTGAACTCTATATACTTTTACTAACGTTTCTTCAATTTTTAATGTTTCTGGCATACCGGAAAGAATCTGCGCCGAATCTTTGATACCCTCCACGGATAGTTAGAATATTTAAGGAGACAGTGTAATTTATAGTCTTATGAAACTTCCAAAATGTTATGGTCCATTACTGTCTAATAAGCGTGGGTGTTTCTTACAGGTAACAAAATGCGTGTGTGCGTTCATTCTTTTAACTTGTCGATATTGTTTATGGATGTAGTGAATGCATTCTTGCCAGGGATGTGAAATAGAATCTTAGATTTTGTACCAACTTCCAAAAAAAATGTACTTTTTGGACCATCACTGTACTATTTTGTTTAATTTATTAAAACAACAAAAAAAGTACATCAAAATTCAATAAGGGCTGACTTCCAAAACGTACTAATACAAAGTTTGTACACAGTTTTACTACTGTATTTTGACCATGTACATGTACAGAGAACCGAAACAATGCAACTATGTGTTTTGTTTATTTAAACGTTTTGAAAATATTAAAAATAAACATGTATTGTTTGCGAATTAAATGTTAAATGCCACAAAGCAACAATTTTAAAACCGATGCCCTGATTGTTTTTTGCTGCGTAACTAATACTTAACAGTGATGTTTTGAAAGGGTTTGCATTGTATATACTTTTTGTACTGCGGCGTTATGAGACATTAAGGCCATGTCAGATAAAACTTTTGCTTCGCGTTGCGTTACCGATTCGCTTTGACATCTAAGATAAAATATACATACTTGTACGAAATATGTCACATAAAGTACTTTCAAAGCGAAGCGAAGCAAAAAGTTAGCCAACTCTCATCTTTTAGCGCGCTTTGGCAATTGGCTAGTATAATTTTCTTTTTTTTTTAATTTTTTTGCCAAATTCAATTCTAAAAAACCGTCCAATTGAATTTTTAAGTTTTATTTTTATAACAAATAATTAAATGTACAAATTACCAACCGCTTTTATAAGTAAATAAACAATGCGTGAGTGTTGTCAAAGTTTTCATTGTGTCATATACCTTTTGCTTTGCGTTTTTCTGCCAAAGGTAGAAACGTCACGCAAAGCGACAAAGTTGTATCTGACACGGCCTTTATTCTCTGTCCTAATACAAAACAATTGACGTTTTGGAAGTCAGCCAAGCACAGCAAAACTTTTAAAATAGAAGTGAAGTTGGCTGCAACAAACAAGTGTCAATATATGTAAAGCTGCACACAGACCAGGGAACATTTGTCGAAACATCTGCATGTTACACTAAATGTTGCTACGTGTGTAGTAGTGTTTCTGGCTAAAATTCTTGTTACCTTTTTGGTTACTCAAATATCAAATTTTTTTTGATATTTTTGTTTCCAAAAACAATGTTTTATCAGGTATGGGGATGTTGACTGTTTTTTCTCTCTCATTTTGTTGAGAGCAAAAAAGGAAAAATAACAAATAACGAAAACAATGCAAAATGGAGGAATTTTATAAGTGGATTTAAAAATTGTACAGATTTATACAGATATATAAAACAAAAAAAAGCAGGATATGAAAAATGTCTTTCGTATATATTTGTTAAGTTAAATAGTACTTCTTTATTCCAAAAAAAAAACACAATACAGATGTTTTGCTTTTAGTGTCATTGTCTGTGGTAAAAAGGAAACAAAAATAGTAACACATGTTTTCATTAATGTTGCCTCGTCTATAGGTACCATAAGTCCCCTTTTACAATGTGGCAAGTGAAATGCAGACAGACGAAGTTTATAGGTGAGAGAGGAAAAAAGAGTGCCACGCATACAGCCTCGCCCCCTTACCAACAAACTTCGTCTGTCTACCTTTCACATGCTACATTGTAAAAGAGGACTAAGCGCTCGATATACCACAATACTTGTCGCATATTTAAGCGCCCATTACATTAACGATTTGTTGTATAACATAAATGCAATGAAAAGGACTCAATAATTTGTTTGCTACACAGAAAAACCGTTTTATTAATTAAAAATTGGTTTAAAAAGTATTTAAAAAGTTTTTTGATCACTTTTTTAATTAAAATTAAAAATATCATTTATTGAAAATATTTTTTAGTAATCAATAATTATGAATTTGGAATAAATATGGTGATTGGAGAAATTTAATAATTTTTTCCGTGTATACTAAAAATTCAAAAAGGGGGAACTATGACATATTTTTAAATTGTACCAAATGAGTCACGGTAGTACCACGGTACTTAAGAAGGTCAAAAAAAAGTACCAACTTTAACATCCCTGATTCATGCAGGTTTTTAATACATATATATAAACACATATATACTTCGTTTGAATCTCACGTGCAACTGTCTCGGTTGCACACATACGTATTTTGTTAGTGCCTTCTTTTCGGTTTTTGAAAGCTGTGAAATAAGCGACTCTTTTGTTCAGAGTGAATTCCATTTAAAAGCCAGAAGAACATTGAATATTTCAATATGGAAAATAACAAGTTCTGTGTCCCTGCAAGCCGAAACCGTTTTCACCAATCCGACCCATGTGAATGATGCAGACACATGATATTGAAAATAATGCACTTCAACCGCCAACACAAATATTTGTGGATTTTTAATCACGTTATTGAGCAAAAAAGATGAAAAATGGGGAAAAAAATTAAAAAAAAATGGGAATTTTTGCGATTTTTGAAGCACTGAATGCACTTTTTTCGGTACGTACGTGATAAAAATCCACCTAGAGCGTGGCCATTAAATTATTAATGCAGCCAAGTTGACAAAGCAAAGCTATGGGGCTACTTTCACGTGCAATTGTCAGAATTGAGTCCCAAATCAATAAGCTGAAAAATTTACTGTGTTATGCTCCACTCTTCACGAAATTTTGTGGTATGCATTCATGCCATATAAAACGAATTTGTTCAACATCTTTGTATTTTTTTAACAAAATTGTCAGTTTTTTAGGTTGGTTGTTCCACATTTAGATTAAAAATATTATCCTACTAAACCATTTTGCTGGATTTCCTTTACAAACCGCTTAGGAGAACGAGAAACAACTTAACACCAATATTGTTCTTTTCTTTTGTTTCGTTCGAAAGTGAGCGAGATTTCAACAGACGAACATGGCCAAATCGACTTAGATTGACTCAAGGACCCAGACAACACATATATTATGGGGTCCTAGATGAATATTAAAAGAGTTTCACACGGAATGCCAAACTTCCCTTATTCACAACTTGTGTTGAAGGGTATAACAAGAAATAATCACTCTCGGCTAGATCCGCAGAATAGCGGATGAGGGAGCAATTTGTAGCATAATTCATGGAATGCTTTGGTATACTTTTTCATTTTCTGCTTAACTAAATAGTTTTGTATTTTCATAAATAGATATTTCGGCATGTCTGTGCGAGGTAAGATATCGTCCCATTTATTATTATTATTATTAATAATTTGTATTGCATAGTCGTACCTCACACAGACATGCCGAAAGATCTATTTAAGAAATTACTAAAATGTTGTGTAAAGGAAAATCGTTATTTTAAATACAAGGACAAGATTTATACACAATGTAGCGGGCTACCGATGGGGTCACCAGCCTCTCCAATTGTGGCCGACATCGTAATGGAGGAATTGTTAAGAAAAATCGTCAAAAAACTGGACAGAAAACCAAGATTATTTACAAAGTACGATGACGACCTGTTTGGGATAGTGAGAGAAAATGACATTATGGAAACACTTGAACAATTTAATAAATGTCAGCCCCAAATTAAATTTACAATCGAGGAAGGGAAGCACGAACATTTACCGCATTTGGACACTATGGTAATCAGGAGAGGAAATCAGATTTAAGTTGACTGGTATCAACTACCAACTTCGTCGGGAAGAACTATAAACTATTTTTCGTGCCATCAAAGGACGATAATCATGAATACTGCAAGTAATTTTATTAATAAAGTGCTGACAATCAGTGATAGACAATTCAATAGGAAAAATTTACGTAAAAAACTCGTTCCCGAAAAATATTATTAAAAAACTAATTTATAAAAATAAGAACAGTAAACAAATAGCAATAACAGATGACTCTTATAGAATATATAAATAAATGACCTACGTCGCAAAAATCGCGGAACGTATTCAGAACCTTGGAACTTATAGCAAAGAAAAATATAAAATAGCTCCAAAAACAAATAACACTCTCCGACAACTTTTTTTTAAATACAAAATGTAAGATTGACGACATGGATAAATCAATTCTTATCTACAAAATAAAATGCTTGGGGGACAACACTAACATATGCAATCAAGTTTATGTTGGGACTACAAAAACCAAGCTTAAAACTATAGTAGCAGGACACAGATCCGATATTGGATGTAGGGATAATTCATCAACACAAAAAACAGCACTTGCGGCCCACTGTGCAATGAGAGACATATACCAGGGGGCATTCGATATCGAGTAGGCTATCGCATAGAGTAAACTATCGTATTTTTATGCATACGATAGACACTGAGGTATCGAATGAGAACACGAGAGATGTGATGTCTTTGGTTACTCGATATCAAATGTTATCATCTCAAATAACGATACATTTCATTCGATATCGTGTGTCATGATACCTAAATAGAAAATTTCGATAAATTTTGCTCGATATGCGGTGATTAGACCCCAGATTTGGATATTGTACAAATATTATAACGAGAGGAAATATATAACCGAAGATTTACATTGGAATTGTTACACATAAACAAAGTCGAACAAGAAAAGAGAATAAACAACCGAACCGATATAGAAAATGTGTCCAAGAGTTATACGTACATTATAAATAAAAATAATTGGATCAGTTCGTGCAATATTAAATGTTAAACGTTAAAGTGATAATTATTTGATTATTGTTAATCATTTTTTTGTAAGTTTTTGTCGTGCTATGCTATAGTATTGTAACAGTGATAAAATAAATTTGATTGTATTATTATTGTTATTTTTGTATAGATTTCTTGATGATGCTTACCGATGGTAGGCGAAATATTTAATAAAATATTTTAAACACAGACCTCGAGCCTGATTATTTACATAAATTAATCGAAAGTTAAAAGGTCGAAAGAAAAACATATTTAGTTAATCATCGATAAATTTAAAATATCTTAAGCCAATAGCCATTGCTGCTAGAGCTTTTAGTTTTAAGATTTATTGTAATTTTAATTATAATAAATATGAAATAAATAAATAAATAATTTAAAATATCTTTTTGTGACTTGTAAAAAAAACCGTTCTTAAAACTGATTCCATAAGAAATCACGGGTTTCAAAAATTCTGAATTAAATTTTTTATACAACAGATTTAACGACAACTAGAATTCGAATGTAAAAAAGAAGGTGTTTCTTGTTTTGCTCCTTTCTCATTTTCCATACCGGGTTGCTTCTCATACATATTTAAACATTGAAAAGCATGACATTTGACTCTTGAACTCTCCATCTCTGCCTTTCTCAATTATCCTGTTTGGGTTTTTTTCAAACATATTCTTTTGTTTTTGTTTCAAACCAATTTAAACGTGAATCAAATTTTTTTGCTAAAGCACTCCCTCCATTCCATTGTTATAGTTATTTTTTTTTTCTTGATTTTGATTGCTTTCTAATTATTGTTGTGTTGTCTTAAACTTTAAGAATCTTTAGCATCTTTGTAAAATAGTATCTATGATAAAAATACACACCCTCTACAACCAAAAATAAAACACTCTGTTGAATGCCAAAAGGAAGAAGGCCTTTCAAATTAAGAAATAAAAATATGTAGTAAAATCTGTAATTTTCCTTTAAATTCAAGTAAAACAAAAACTAGCAACAAAAATAAAACTTTAACAACCTTGATATGGATTGCTATAAAATTTTGAATTTTCTAACCTCAAAAAAGTTTTTAATTCACTTTCAAACTCAACTTTATGGTTCTTTAATTCATATTAAAGAATATAATGTTTTATGTTTTTTATTGTTCAAATTCAAAGGTTTTATTAAAAAAAAACATTAAATTTTATTTTATTACTTTTAACCCATTCCTGTCATTAGTATAAACTGGCTGCTTTAATTTCATTTAAGGCCAAAAAAGCGAGTTCAAAAGCATTAAACCGCCGTATTAAATTCGTGACCTTTTCGTAATAGATATTGTTATCGTTGTTATTGTTATTTTCGAACCAATATCATTTCACCAACAATGCTAATGATTCTAATTAGCAACTTAAATAAATATTTGTCAAGAACAACATTGATATCGGTAGCACAAACAGCAGCAGCAATAGAAAAACTACACAGGCAATTAATCCTGTAATGGCAAAAAGGAGTTGATTTTATAGCCCCTTTAATGTTGATGTTTATTTATTTATTTGTTAGCAACCGAACACAAACATAAATTGTTGTCGTTCTAATTTTGAAATCATTTAAAAGGTTGGCCAAGGATATTAAACAAAACTGGTAATAACGTTTATATAGTAGTTGGCCTAAGTAGATACGCAGTATATGTAAAATGAGATTCGAAAAAGATGGGATTTAAATTTCAAAAAAAAGTTATAAATATATGTCAAAAAGCTCCACAAACACAATATCATTTTAAGAGAAGTGTTGAATTTTGCAAAAATGTTAAAAATATCGAATTCTGTTTACTTTCGATAACAAGTGGATTGTCCTATTTGGTAAGCAGACTAGTAAGTTTTTCAATTAATTTTCATTAATTAATTACGTATGCAAAATAAGTCGAACTTGTCTCGAAAATAAGTTACTTGTTCCTTAAGTTTCATCGATATTTGTAGCCTATTTCGGATGTGCGAAAGAATTCTTTCTTTCGAACAACTACATTTAAAACAAAAACAATTTCTAAAAACTTTGTTTTTATTTTAAATGTAGTTATACGAAAGAAAGAATTCTTCCGCACATCGGAAATAGGCAGTTAGTTTTTTATGTTTTTATTGCACTATGCCAATTAAATCTTTTGAAAATATTTCAAACAACCGTCGAAAAAATAAAAAAAATTATTTTACCTTATCCATTTGGTTCCGTATTGAAACAGGGGTCACAAATTAATATAGTCAACGCTAATAAAACTATTTCTAGCGAAACATTTTTAAACATATAACGATTTATTACTTGTCACAAGCAACCAAGTCAAATTTTAAAGACAATAAATGGTTAGATATGTAAAAAAATCAAAAAGTCAAAAAATAACACACATCAGTTAAACATGAGTTTTTTCTGACAGTAAAAATTATATTTAATTTAGCGTTTAAAAAACTGCAGTCAAAGTTTTAAAACCGCAATTTCTTCCACTTCTTCATTTGTCATTGGCCAAAAAAAAACAGTTGCTTTTACTTCTGATTCATTAAATGTAAACAGTCGATGTCAAACCAACTCAAAAACTGAAAAGTGGTACACAAATTTTCGTTTTTTTGTTCCGACAGTTTTTGGTTTCGACTGCAGTTTTTGAAACCCCGAGCTAATCAGGCTTATTACGGTTCTCAATGTCGGTAACAACGTAAGTCGAATTTTGTATTAGATTAAATAACACATGTTGTATGTTACTTTTATCTAATACAGAGTCGTTTTCGACATCGAGAACCGTAATGAGGCTGAATTATAACTAAGCTTGGTGAAAAGGACCGTTAATAATTCAAATATAAAAATTTACGCTTTCAATGATGGCTCAAACTTATTTAAGCAAAAAAATTCTTTTATGTCAAACTTGATTGCGATTTTGGTTTCTATATTGAATTTTTACAATTAATTTTGTATTGAAATGTTTAAATTTTATACAGAAATTATTAAATATCTTTATATTCAGCCTTATTACGGTTCTTGAAGTCGAAAACGACTCTGTATTAGATAAAAGTACTCGTAACACACAACCTGTGTTCTTCAATCTACTACAAAATTCGACTTTCGTTGTTACCGACACCGAGAACCTTAATAAGGTTGATTATGTCGAAATTTAGTAGAAAAATGCGACGAATTTGAGTTTTCCAGTTATTTTAAATTGATAATTAAATAGCCAACGTTTCTTACGAGTATTTTAAGATTATTTAAGTTTCAATGGTGCATTTACTTGACAAGGCTTCTATATGACAACAATTAATAAGCAACAGCTAAAGCGAAAAACAACCAGATGTTTCTGCGAGGTCAGCTTTTTAATAAAAACATTTTACAAGTTTCTTTATTTTGGCAATTAAGCTGTTTAAAGGTATTAAGTAATGCTGCCTTGCATTAATATTACACAGAGTTAACATTTGCCAGTGCTGTCCAGACCAGTGTTGCCAGTGAAGTTTCGAGAAAGATATTTTAGTTTCCAAAAAGATACACTTTTTCCCAAAAAGATACATTTTGAAAAAAATTTGAAAATCAATTTTTAACGTTTAACATTTTTATTTCATACTAGCTGACCCAGTCCGCGTTGCTGGCCCTAAGCAAACATTAGTGTTGTATTACCAGACGATTTAAATTGATCTTTAAAGGAAATTTACGGCCTTTAAATAAAAATCCATGAAATACCTCTCATAAAGTTTTTTTACAGAATAATTTACATATCGATGCCTTACTTTCTCAACCTCGTATCTTAAAAAAATACGGTTTGGACTTTTTCATATAAAACGATTGTTTTTTTTTGTGTTCTATCACTGCAACAACTTATTATTTTAATACTTTGTCTCAATTCTGTAAATATTAATAATTTATTGATATAATAAGTTTTTGCAGTAATTGAACACAAAAATAGCAATCGTTTGAAATGAAAAAGTCAAAACCGTATTTTTTTAAGATGCGAGGTTGAGAAAGTAAGGCATCGATATGGTGTAGATATGGGTTCAATGAAAAAAGAAACACATGTATTTAAGGCAAATTGGAAATTATATTTATTGATTACTTCATCTTAAGGCTAGCGGATAGACAATGTAGAAAATGTTGAATATTATGAAAACTTAAAGTTGATTAATACGAACATTTGAAAGAAAAATTAGTCAACTCGATGGAGCCGTTTTCTGATTTTAGGTAAATCGAAAAAAGTGGGCGTAAAAGTTGGCGGGGCAAAATTTTCTTTCGGTAAAAACCTATGTAAGTTGGACCATGACGATCATTTTCAATCGCTCAAATCGGTCAAGTCGTTCTCAAGTTATGGATTTTGCCGAAAATCAGAAATCAGACTTCACAGTGTCACCCGCCTGAATATTCTGAAGATTCCCTGAAAATTTCATCAAAATCGGCCCAGCCGTTTTGGAGTCCATACGTTACATACACACATACATACATACACACATCCTTTTTTATATATATAGAAGATTTAATGAATATTGCAAAGAAAATGATATCATATAAATTCATTTTATATTTATTTAAGTCATAAATATTAGGTATATAATTTTTAAAAATACAGTAAGCAAACTTTAAAATTAATTATATGTAACTATCTTTGGATGTTATCAACACAAATTCATTTTTGTAAAAATTAATATACGAGTTAAGGCGTTAATACTAAGGCGATTATATCAAAAAGTTTACATAAATTTTTCTTCTAAAATTTCATCTTAACACACATACACAAGAATAAGCAGACTACAGAAGAACTTAGAAAACCTAAGATCAAAATATATGTTATTTTTGTATAGCTTCGTACAGACGCACAGTGTCTCGACTAGTACAAGCTAGCGGGACAAAATTATTTCTTCACTTATTTCAACTGTTTATGTATATTCCAGTCATCTTAAGCTATTTTAAGAAAAAACAAAGTTGAAAAATGTGTACTGTAATACTTAATCGTTTCAACCCATTTTTCAATAAATTATGTTTTTTGTATTTTTCACATCAATAATCCGATTATTATGATCGGACACATTTTGAAGGTTTTATAGCGTTTTTAAGAAAATGATATATGGCAGGACCTTGAGTCCTTAGTCCGATTTAAATGAAAATTTACACACACGTTGCAAATTGTATGTATACCAAATTTTATTCTGATCGGACAATTTTTGTAGGTTTTATAGCGTTTTTAAGAAAAATGATATATGGCAGGACCTTGGGTCCTTAATTTAATTCAAATGAAATTTTACACACACGTTGCTAGTTGTATGTTTATCAGCACTTTTTGTAGCTTAATGGGCATTATTGAAGCTAAAATTAAATTTTTAATTTTCAGGACACATCGGAGGTAGGCGTGTCCTTGGACCGCTTTCTCCAAAAATTCGTATTTTTCTTAACTAAGATATTTTATGCTATTGTACCGAATTTCAAAAAATATCTGAGAACTCCTTCTATTTTTGTCCCTTCGTTATATGGGGACAAAGCAGTGTGCGACTCGTTCTGGCAAAAATAAAATAATTTTACTTGCGGGCCTTTACGGGGTCTATAATATATATCAATCTGTTTCTGAATGTTGTAGGTATTAAATATAGAAAAATCTAGGTAGATATATGTGGATAAAAAAAGTTGCTAATCTTTAAAGTTAACAATTGATGTAAAATTTGCTGGAGTTATCTATACATTTACAAATTGATATTACACCAAAAGTATACATCTTTTTTATAAAAAATATAAGTCATAATATAGTACATACCTTCAACGGAATATTCCATCACAAAAAAATCGTTTCACTTTGCTACAAATTTTAAAATGCAAATGAAAATGACCTCTCTTATAAAGGGTTACTTTGACCCCCTGATAAGATACCTTTATGAGGTGATAAACAAATTAATTTTTGGAATTCGCTACCTGGGGGGGGGGGGGTTCTTTACAAGATGCTATCAGTGGTTAATGGAAATAACGTCATGAATATTGTCCAGCTAGCATGCTCTAGCCGAATCACTGTGAGACGGTGGTCAGATCATACAATACTGTAAGCTGGCGTTGCCAATAGAAATAATTTTCAGACCATGGTGCCATTGTCAGATGCATTATTTTATACGTCTGCCAAATATAAATGAGTTTACAAGGTTCACACAGTAGCAATACATTTATAGTCAATTTTAATGCAATTTAACCAACGTTGTTTACCAATATTGTAAGATCTGACCACCGCACAGTGGCGCCCGTAGAGGAAACGAGGTTGCAAAAATCAAAATTTTCATGAGCGCCGACGAAGTTTTGAATAAGCCCATGTTATAGGAAACTTTTCAACGATTTCAAATATGCCACTCTTAATAATATCACATTTTTAGTTTAGAAGATATAACCGTTCAAAGTTGACCGACTTTCGGTTTTCAAAAAAACACACAATTTTTAGTCAATTTGTTGCGATTTCAGGTGTAGTATCACGAAAAATAGGTAACGAATCGCCTTATTTTTTGTTTGTATTGATTGATGTATTAATTAAATGTATAATGATAAAAAAAAATTAACTGTTTGCTTTGTGTTTCTCCTGGTAAATCACTATTTAAAAACTATCCGTTTTTTTACTATTTTTCAACTTTGACGGAAAATAAAAAAAATCTATATTTTTCTATATTTGCCATATTTGCAAAACCTGTTCTTTAATTATTTCTTTACATAATTCAAAAGGTTTTATCTGCCCGTACGTGCCCGTTTGGCTTCTAGAGGTAAAAAAGGTTAAAAAGACATGGTTGCAGAAATTGTATGGCGTCCATCCCTATATGTTTTGACTGACAGTAGTTTGATCTAATAGTTTGAAAAAAAAACACTCATTGAAATTAGCAGGTCCGTACCTCACTAAAACAATACTTTAGCGCACAAATGGTCAAGAACAATATTGACTTATGGTCCCTACAGGTAGGCACAAATCTTATTTGGATACGTGCATAATATCAAAATTTCATTATTCAGCCTAAATCCATATGTATGCAGGGAACAGGTAAATTTTTAGGCATGGTAGCATAAGCCTATATATTGCAAAATAAGCATAATGCCTGGATTAGTCTACGACTGAAAGTTGGCGCAACAATTACTGAAACCATTAAACAATTTAAGTACTGAAAACATGGCGTTGAACAATTTAAAATTATTTGAACTGTTTAGAAAGTCAACCACACCAAAGTTTTTCACGGAAGCTGCTTTAGAAGAACTTGATAGCTTATACGGAAATATTGAGAGAAGCGAAATTATAAAAAATAATTTTTATCTGATATATGCAAATATTAAGGCAAAATGGGTGAAATCTAATCGAACCATTCAGAACTTCAACTCCAAATACGAGGACTGGCTTAATGAAGACACCATCCTGGATATATTGGCAGTAGATAAACCCACCACATCAACCAGAGGAGCAAAAGGAAGGCCAAAAAAAAGTATTGAGGAGTGTTCAATTTTCACAAGAAAGGGGAAACTTGCCGATGCCACCAATGACTTGACCACGAAGCATTTATCGGACGCGCTGTCTATTAAATATACAAAGGATAGTGAAAGAGTAAGGTCGCAGAAAACCAAATCTGTTGCTGATGCAAGCCCACTGCGACTAAAAAGGATTAAGGAAAGCATTCCCACGCCTACAAGCGCACACATTAAAAAGTATGGTTCCGAAGAAGCCTTGGCCTTGTTTATCGACTTAGAACTTTCCAAAGAGAAATATGAGAAACTGCGGGCATCTTTAACGCGACACGGCGCTGACGTTTTACCCGGATACAAACATATTACGCCAGCCAAAATAAATTCACGACCACTGCATACGGAGTTTACGGAAGTCTCTGCGAAAGCCAATCTGCAGGATCTCATAAAAAGATTGGGAACGATCTTGGATGTTTTAAACTGCAAAGAAAATGTCAATTCTACAAAATATGGAGAATATGCGTCGAAAACTGCATCTCTTTTAGCAGAAATGTATCCACAGATGAAGTTGACCCCGACCGTCCATAAAATATTGGCGCATGGCAAAGATATAATTGAGTACCAGTCTTTGCCAATTGGAGAGCTTTCTGAAGAAGCACAGGAGTCTCTTAACAAATTTTATAAAAAATATGGATTGCAGAACACATTCAAAGCATCAAGGGTAAGGCAAAATGAGGACCTCTTCAACATGTTGGCAGCATCTTCCGATCCACTTATTTCTTCCCTGCGGCATGTGAAGTCACGAATAGAGTTACAAAATAATTATAGTTTAGAAATGGTTAGTCTTTTAGATATAACTTCTCTTACGAATTGTGATGAATATTTTACAGAAAATTGAAAAAATAAATTTAAAAAAAAAAATAATTTTTTTTTTAATTTGTTGGGTAATAATTTAAAACATAAAACCCTAAAGAAAAAAAATAAAAACAATCTAAAAATGTAAAAATAATTTTTTTTAGTTACCATAAAATTGATTTTTCTACTAATTTTAACTTTGATAACCCATAAGTTTTTTTTTTTTTTTTTTTTATTATTCCTACACTAAATCCCGCGAAGCTTTTTGCTTGTCTGCAGGAGACCAGAGTCTCTGGCGGGAATCGAACCCGCAACCCCGGTACTTATAGACTAGCTCACTACCAGCTAGCCTACCGGGGCCCCTACAAAGCGTAGCACCCTTTCTAAACGCTCATTTCATAGGCTGAACAGTTATCTATCATATGCTGTTTAAACTGTTCAATTATCTTATTCGGTTCAAAAGATATGATTTTTGCAATGAAAAAACTCAAATGGCGCCACTGTGCACCGTTTGTACGAAGCTTATTTAGTTGTCACTTTTTTTTAGTATTCATAACGAAATAATAACTTTAAAAAACTATGTCAGATACGGAAAGTTTAATATTTTATTTCTGTACACTTTGCGTACAGATTCAAAAGATACGAAAACTGTTGGGATTACACATGAAACATGAAGTCATCAATAGATACGAAAAATGTATCTTTCGTATCCTTATGGCATCACTGTTCCAGACAGTAGCAATACATGCAAACTTTTTCAACTGTCTTATAAAATATAAAACACGTTAAGCTGCAACGTTCATGTTCGCAATTTTTTTGAAAGTGAACTGCATTGCTTACCTCACGAAGGCATTAAGATGTGTTTTTTGACAACTTATATGCACTTTCTTACTGCCTCGACTGTCAAATGTAAACGCTGTGTTAATTACATTAGTCAAGAAGCACCTTAAAACCAAAACTGTATTGAAATATAAATTAAATTTAACTAAAAAAATAACTAAATACGTATTTAAATACGAAGTAAAAAACTGGCCATAAAGGCGTATACCTTACGGATCAACTGCTGCCATTCTCTTAGAAATATTATGTACAAATATGTACTCTAACGTCAACGTGACGTTACGTTGCGTTGCTGTTGAACCTAATAAAAATAAATAGGTTTCCGTTTTTATGTATCAACTGTCAACGAATTTTATGTTTGCTTATGGTTATTTATTTTTTATATTTTCTGATATATTTTTTTTATATATTTATACAAAGCGAATACAAAACAAACGCTAAAATTAATATATTAAATAAATTTTTTCAAATATTATGTTTTTTACCACATTTCACCACTTTTACGTATTTTTATACCCTTTGGTGAAGGTATAGGCTTGTCATTTCGTTTGTAATTTCTAGAATATTGAGCATGAGGTCGCTTAAGTCAACTTAAAAAACTGTGCGAATACATATAAAACATATGTGGCCAACTATAATGAAACTTTTCGTTAAGTTCCGTCAAATGTCATTTGCTTAAATAAAGTGCCAAGCTTAACGCATATTCCGTACGGAATCAGCTGTTTGTGCATTGTTAAAAAAAAAATTGAAATGGATAATGAAAAATAAGAAAAAGAGGAATTTTACATATTTTAATTTTGTATCCATTTTTGTTTTAATAAGTATTTTTTTCTTTTTAAAACGATGCTTGCATATTATTGTTGGGCCTTTGGACCCTTAAAAGTATATATACATATTTTGGGGGCTTAGGAGTAGCAAAATTTATTTAACAATGTCCGTCTGTCCGTGTGTATGTTGAAATGGGTTTCCGAAGACCCGTGAAATGAAATAGACCAGGTTGTTGCACATTAACGTATATCACATATACTCCGCTTAAGTTCGCAATTGAAGTTAAGTCAGATCGGCTCATAAATGATTGAAATATAAGCAAAAAACCACGACTGCCTCTAATTTTACCCATAAATCCCCTGTTGTTTTTTTATATTTGTTCTGTATATCTGGATAACGGCCCGCCAAATTAGGTACATGTACATGACAAAATGTTATCAGGTTTAGAAAATTAGGCGTGGCACAAAATAGATTTATTTTTATCTGAAGAGTATATAAGGTTCGGCATAGCCGAATAAAGTACTCTTACTTGTTAGTAAATACTAATCCAGGGTTTACACGTGCAAGTGCAAGTTCGAAAAACTCAATACACTCACACATTTTTCGTACTTGCTGCCCAACTTGCAAAAGAATTTGCTTGCAAGTAAATTTTTGACACTTGCAGCAAGTAAAATGACAATTAAAGAAACAGCGTTACCGTGTATGCCTTTTGTATAAATTTGCTAGTACTTAGTAAAAAAAAATATGTTTTAGCTGATTTTATGTGTATTCATAAAAATAAAAAAGCAAAACAAAAACACTTCTGTACAGCAGCAAATCTTCATGGTATTTTTAAACATAAATTGCAATAATTTTGTTAACAAAAATTTTGAACAAAATATTTTCTTAGAAATCTTATGATATCGGTAACGACGGCAATACTGGATTCACATATTTTAAAAATAATCACAATTTTTTCCACAAGATGGACCAAAAATAAAATAAAGAAGAAATTTTTAAATCAACTTCGTGATAACGTTAACATGATAATATTTTTTTAACCCAAAAATAAAGCTTTTTCATAAGATTTTTTCGCTTCGAGAACATTTGAAAAATAAACTTGCAACTGACTGGGTAAACACTCAAGCTACTTGCAAGACTTTCGACTTTTTCTTCGATATTTTCGTCGATAATACATATACACTACTTGCAAGTAATTACTTGCATGTATAAAGGCAGGGAAAAGTCAGCCGCAACGTTAACATGTCCGCAATATTTGCGTATGAGAAACGAGGCCATAAGATATATCACATACATGCACAAAAGAATTAAAAAAAAGAAAACATAAATATACATATATATTAGTGTGTCACAAAAAATTTTTTTTTGATTTTTATAGGTACCCCAGCATTTTATTAGAGCTTATAGGGTAAAGTATTTTTGTGATTTTTTTCAGATTTTTCGGAAGAGGTTTAGAGGTCGCTAAAATCGAATTTAACGCGAAAATCGGGTTTTCTCGACTTTTTTGAATTTTGCAGATTACTCGGCCCATTAGCACGATTTTCTTTGTTACTAAGTCAATTTTTTTAAAGAAAACTTTTCAAACTTTACTTCTTTGTGCAGATATTAAAAGTTTCGGTTATTTTTTTGCTCATTTGGGTCCCCTTAATGACATTTTTTTGTAAATTTAGCATAAATTTGAAAAATAATGCTTTGTAACTTTTAAAATTTATATTGAAGTTAAGAAAACTAATGATTCAGTTTAAAAGGTGGATAAATTCTGAGTCATGGCACACAAACAAATCATTTAATGAAGCAAAGAACAAAGTTCAGCAATTGCACGTGGTAAATTATGTCGCAAAACGCGGCGTGGCCTTAGCTAATACTTACATTAATCTAACAAGCTCTGCAACAGACTTTCAGAATTTATTGCAGGACATAGAGCTTCATCGTAAAAGCTCTAATAAATAATTGAAAGCTAAAAAAATAGTTTTTTAATTTTTTTTTTTTGGTATGAGAAGTGAGCTGCCTAGTATTTTTTGGACTCGCATTGCTGAAGTCTGTGCAACAGAACAAAAACCACCCATATTTAATATTTTAAAAGAATACCTAATATCTAAATATCTAACATTAAAACAAATCCGATGCATAACTGGCAAACACATTACAATATTTTTAATTTCACAAAATGGGTACAAAACTTAAAAACGGTATAACTTTGGAACAGTAAGAGCAAATTCAATTATTTTTTTTTTTTTGCAATGACTCAAAACTTATCCACCTTTTAAACTGAATCGTTAGTTTTTTTAAATTTAATATAAATTTTAAAAGTTACAAAGCATTATTTTTCAAATTTATGCTAAATTTACAAAAAAAAATGTGATTAAGGGAACCCAAATGAGCAAAAAATAACCGAAACTTTTAATATCTGCACAGAGAAGTAAAGTTTGAGAAGTTTTTTTTTTTTTAAAAATTGACTTAGTAACAAAGAAAATCGTGCTTATGACCCGAGTAATCAGCAAAATTCAAAAAAGTCGAGAAAACCCGATTTTCGGGTTAAATTCTATTTAAGCGACCTCTAAGCATCTTCCGAAAAATCTGAAAAAAATCACAAAAATACTTCACACTACAAGCTATCCAAAAAAGGTGGGGCATAAAATAATATTTTTTTTGGTACACACTAATATATATATGTATATTACTACCAATTTCATGGTATTTGCTTAATAAAGTATCTCCGTTATCAATGTATTTTCGATATGATGTTTTTAGCCTACATATACACAAGGATCAAAATCGATTTTTTCATTTTACACAAATACGTCTCGTTACAATATGCAGTAGTATAAAAAAAAAATGGTTATAAAAGCAATTGTACATTTTGATATTTTCAGTTTTTATTATGATGTTACCTTCTCCTGTAAAGTATGTAAAGGTATCACTTACAATGTAATACAAAAACAAAAACCTTAAACTTAAGTTTACCTTCATTAGGCGATGGATAAAAATGGCGTATAAAATTTTACATTAAAAGCAACATAAATAACAAATAATATTTGGTAGAAAATTAAATAACTACGCAGCCGAAATAAAATGTAATCGAAGTTCTACATCTGGTAAAAACGTCGATTACGTTCTTCGGATCGTATGGACTGTATGTATGTTTGGATTTGTGAAAAAGCTGCCAAGTCTCCAGACTACTTGCAGATATTATAACAAGGGATGAAAAAGATAAAAAATTTAAAATAATTTGAAAGACCCAATGAACACTTTAAAAAAAACTAAAACACTTTCCTGTTTCTTAAACGTTATAAAACTTATTAAATTTTATGTAATCGGTAGAATTCAAATATCCGAACAATTCTGATCCAATTTTGTAAAATATGACCGTCCGTCCAATATTGCCTCAAATAAGTTTAACGAAAGACATAAATAAAATAATATAGTAGTTTTCGTTTAGCTGCACTTCGCTTAACCGAATTTGATGCCTATCTGCACAATATACAAAATATTATATATGGTGGCTAAATTTTGTCAGAAAAAAAATCGTCTAAGTGCATTTTGCTTATAGCTGGTTTACACTATGACACAAGTCTTACGTATTTTGAAAAAATACCAGCCTGTGATGATAAGTTGTTATTGTTTTTTGAAAATTTTAAAACAATAATTAATTAACTTTTACAGTAATTACTGATGGTGTGGGAGGTGCTATAAATTATATATATATATTTTTCAAATCTTAAGTGGGTGGGGTATCTCCCATACAAAGACTTTATAGATTTATGTATATCTGTACAACGACAAAAGCTAAAATTTCCAAATTTATTACGAATATCTTGGTTATAAATACACAACGTCTGCCAAAATCTGGGCGGGATTGGAAAAGTGGGTGGGGGACCTCCCATACAAAGACATAGGTAATATTCATAACAACTGAACCGATCTTTATAAAATTTGTACAGTATATAAAAACGTTTGCTCCGAGTACGTGTTACTAAAGCTCCAGAACCGATTGACACAAGACTTGGACAATAAATTAGTTTAGTGTGGAACCAGGTTGCTCTAAAGTTTAGTCTCGAAATTTTTTTAATTTACAAAATATATTTATTGAACAAAAATAAGTTTCCTGATTAAATTTTGACCTGGTAGATAGCGGTTGGGTCAAGTTATTAACAAAATTCTCCAGAATTTAAATATTTGTTGAAAAATCCCAGGCAGCACTCGGACAAAACAACTAGTATAAAATAAAGAAAAATTTAAAATATAAACCTTGATGACGGTGGCGCCTCCAGATGTCAATACCGCTTAATCTTTAATACACGTTAACATCTGGGATATACCAAATAAAATGTCTTATCGGGCTGTGCTGAATGCTTGATACTTTTACCAATTATTGACATTTTTTGAACGATCACTTTTCAAGGGAAAATGTGAAATCACAACTGATAGTCGTAAAAAGCAATTGTGTGCCAAATTTCATGACATTACTATTATTCATTAAGAATATAGACGTTTTAAATTTGTTTTGTGAAATCCCTAGAGGGAAACGAACTGACACCAAAGTAGTCCCGTGATAGGTCTTTAGTTGTAGAGACCGGTTCTAGTTCTAACACTTTATATGAATAGGACATATCAAATTTACATTGCGTTGTCATTGGAGGGGGTCAATAGACTCCTAACAGCCACCATTTGACAAGTCACACATTTATTCTCAGTGAACGTGTTTAGTGTTAGTTACTACAATGTAGTACTATTTCAGCAAAACTAGTCCTAGAATTAAGTTTAAAACCCAAATTTTAGAAAGTCCAAAAAAAATGTGTCACACCACCAGTGAATACTGTACTGTAATTCATTACTTTTTCTACCTTTTGGTTCTTCATATACCAGTTAAATGATTGGTGCTCCTTTCACTGGTCATGAGTTCTTCCTTTTTGTACTTGTTCTATTTTCACAAATACCAAGACCAGTCTTTTGACACAAATTTCCCGTAGGGATGTGACTTACGGCAAATTCTGAACCGATCATCACAAAATGTTAAAGTATGATTTCTTGTTCTAATTAAAGGGCTGAAACGAACTGGACCACAGTGCTTTTATTCGCAAGCGTTTTTTTTTTTGCGGGAACTTTATATTGGACTTATGGTAAATTACGGACCGACTATTATAAAAGTAAGCAATATAATGTCTAGTCATGAATACCTAATTTGTGCCAAATAACATGATAATAAATGGCTAAATTTCCCATTTTATTAATAAAATTTTATTTTGTGGCGTAAATGCATGGAATATAATTTTTAAAATCTTTTTTACTCCCCGCCAAAACAAAATTTTGTTATGAGATTAACATGCATATAAAAGTTCTTTGTGCAGCATTATATCTAGATTAGTGATATTACGAAATTCTTATTCGTATCGCCGAATATTCGTCTATCATATGACATTAGAATTCGCCAAATTGAGGCGAATGTTTCGCGAATATTTTGCGAGTACGTTCCAAAAACAAATACAAAATTGTATAAAATACATAAAATGAAACAAAAATTATTAATTTTTAAACTTATTTATCTCTATTTTAATATCGTCTTTCTTTCCCTAATTTTGGAAAACTGCCGGTATTGTGCGTATTCCTAAGTGTAAGATTTTTAATGGTTCTGATTATCTAAGACCTATTACCATGCTTCCGGCGGTATCTTAGAATGTTAAACACCTTCTGAGGGATCAAATACTTCAAGCTGTTAATAGCAAGATTTATGAGTTCTAGTCTGTTTTCCGTAACGGGTATAGTACCGCATCCTTGTTGGTTGATCTTACTGATACTATTAGGGAAAAAGTCACTGTAGGTAAATTAAGTGAATGGATTTGATTTGATTTATACACAGAAAAAAGTGTTTTATCAATTAAAAAAATGGTTTAAAAAATATTTTAATTTAATAAATGTGATAATTGAATCAATAATTTTTTTAGCTGAAAAAATTTAAAAATTGATTTAATTAACATTTTAGTTGTTTTGAAATAAATTTTCAATTAAAATTTTAATTAAATAACAAAAAATCTTAATTTAAACATGTAGAATTGTTGTTGGGAATTGTCAATATTTATTTAAATAAATTAACACATTGTTTGAAATTTCAAAGTTTTTTGATCACTTTTTTAATTAAAATTAAAAATATCATTTATTGAAAATATTTTTTCAAAATTTTAAAATTTTTAGTAATCAATATAATCATTTTGGTAATAGGTGCAAAATCAAAAACTTGTATGAATTTAGAACAAATTTGGTGATTGGAGAAATTTAATAATTTTTTCTGTTTATAGAGCTTTTTATACTACACAGTACAACATTTTTCAGTTAATTGATTGCCAACTCAATTCTGTGAACTGTATGTGAAATTAGACCCAAAAAGAAGAATTTCTGCATCATTCGTTTTGTCTTCTTACCTGCGATTTGAAGTTAGTATCGATTTGAAGTTAGTACTATCGTATAGGGGAATTTATCACGTTTTAGGCTCTGTTGTTTGACATAGCTCGACAACCACTAGCCCAATTTAGTTGAAATAAATTTTAAAAAATTAAGAATTACAATTCCCTTAATCTGTTCATATATTGTTTTCCTATACAAGTAACACTTTCGAAGTTAAAAATGAATGTATGAAGGGAAAAAATTATTTTTTGCCTAAAAATTTAATTTTTTTTTTTTAAAAATACATAAATAATCCAAAATGGAAAAAAGTTTCAAGTCTAGTTATTTTTTCGCAAAGTCACATAACCTATGAGCAAAATGAGACAAAGATCATAAAAATCGATGCACGCGTTTCGCTTTTATTCGCAATTGAGTAAATGTATGAATTTCAAAAATTTGCTCGAGATATGCACAACATTATTTGGAGAAAACATTGACACCTTTTTCATGATTCTGAGAATTAAAAAAACAGGAATAAACAAAAGGTTATTTGATTTTTATGATTGCGGTAATAAATGTACGTGGACAATTAAACGGAAAGTGGACCTTTTTATTATTTGGGTTTTTCCGGTGGCTACCTATATGATTTTTTTACAGAAATTGCACCCACATTTAAGGGTGGTCATTATTTGGAAAGTTTTGCACAGTTTGAAACGTACAAGTGCTGAAAAAGGTATATAGCCAGCCGCCCTTAAAATATGCGCCCATTTATAAGTACCTGGCAGTAAAATATTCAAAAATACGTAGTATTTATAGGTGTGCATTGATCGATTTTTGGCATTCAGCCAGTGCCGACGAACGCGAACAGTAAAAGTGATTTTTCTCCCGTTTTTTAAAAGTGAATAACAACAAAACATAAAATATATCAATATGGAAAACAACAAGTGCCCATATTTGGATGAATATTGTTACGTTTGTGGTCATATCGTCCGAAAAATACAGAAAAAGATCGAAAAAATTTGTTTACTGAGCAATTCAAAACCGCGTATTGTAATTATTTCGATGAAGCAGATTTAAGTGGTGCAAATTTTACGCCGAACACAGTGTGCAACAGTTGTTATACTACCCTTCTAAAATGGATTCACGGAAAAAGTAGAAAGTTATCTTTTATGAAGCCAGTAATTTGGGTGGAAGACACAACTGGACATGATGAATCCAGGTGCTATGCATGCATAAATTTTCGTCCTGGATTAAACAGACAACAATTGAAAACAAAAGTATACACTGCTGCATTTACTGCCACACTTCCAGTGCAACGCCCTGCTGATACCGATGCACCTAAACCTCCGAGTGCGGATACTGTGTCCCTGCTAGCCGAAACCGTTTTCACCAATCCGACCGATTTGGATGATGCTGATTGGATACCCGATATTGAAAATAGTGCACCACAACCGCTACCACAAATCGAAATGGATTACATTGTGGCCAAGCTGGGACTATCACAACACGACTCCGAATGGCTGACATCATTTTTGAAGAGAAGAAAACTCACACAGCAAAATGTCAGCGCAACATCATACCGACAACGCCAAGCTGACTCAGACCATGAATATGAACAACCTACGAAGAAAACAAGATCATCAGAACCACAAGCGTCAACTTCTACAAGGATGGATATTGCCAATAATTGAAAAAATGTTCTAAATTTTGTTTTTATGCATATTATAATTGCGTATTAATTGCATATTATTTTATTTTCATTAAGTTTTTATAAATAAAGTTTTTTTTTGCATGATAATTTTTTAATTTATATTTTTATTTTAAGGGTGGTGGCTATAACTGATTTTTGAAATTCATACCTTTACTCAATTGCGAATAAAAGCGAAACGCGTGCATCGATTTTTATGATCTTTGTCTCATTTTGCTCATAGGTTATGTGACTTTGCGAAAAAATAACTAGACTTGAAACTTTTTTCCATTTTGGATTATTTATGTATTTTTAAAAAAAAAAAATTAAATTTTTAGGCAAAAAATAATTTTTTCCCTTCATACATTCATTTTTAACTTCGAAAGTGTTACTTGTATAGGAAAACAATATATGAACAGATTAAGGGAATTGTAATTCTTAATTTTTTAAAATTTATTTCAACTAAATTGGGCTAGGGGTTGTCGAGCTATGTCAAACAACAGGGCCTAAAACGTGATAAATTCCCCTATACGATAGTACTTACTTCAAATCGATACTAACTTCAAATCGCAGGTAAGAATACAAAACGAATGATGCAGAAATTCTTCTTTTTGGGTCTAATTTCACATACAGTTCACAGAATTGAGTTGGCAAATCATGTGTTGTACTGTGCTATATGCCATTCAGAGATGCTCATAAAACTTTAGTTTTTAAAAACTGCTTGTAAAGTGCTAGGTAGGTCACAGTTTGTGGACGTTAAAGGATAAAAATCTCGTTTACTTAATTTGTAATGCTGGTCTTCTCCAAGGCTTTGTGTTCGGGCTTACTTTATTTCCCAGCAAAAACTTTGCTTGCAATTTAATCAGAAAAATTACGAGAACTTGACAAAAAGACTACTTATTTTTCTACGAGAAAAAGTACTTAGTTTTGTTCGCGATGTCCAAAAAATAATGCCTTATAATTTGGCCAATTACAACCTAAAAATAATACCTTTCTTTTATACTTAAAATTTTTATAAAAATATATAGTTACAAAAAGAAACATAAAATAACTAGTTACAAATTAACTTTCAAAAAGGTTAAAACATTCTAATTAAAATTACTTCTTCTAAAACCTAAATAATAATGGCTTATTACAAAGATTATAGAAGCTAAAATATAACTCATTAAATTTTCATTAAATTTCATTGAATTTTCGTTGTTTCTTTACAACTAAACGATAGCGAAGAACAAAAATAAAACACTTAAAAACGTTGAAAAAATTTAGAAATTATGTTTTTCATAGCAACAAAATATCTTACAGAAATTTTTATAATGATGATATTTGCTTTTCTTTTTTTATTGATGACATCACTGAAACCAGCCAATCGTTTACGTTTACATACATATTTAATATGTTTACAAAATCTTATTATTGAAAAAACAAAATTCGCTTATATGCATGTGAAATCTTATCTTAATATATTTAAAAAAGGGTGTTATGGCTACACAAAATCATTTATATCTCTAAACCTGTAATAACCATTTGTGTAATGATATATGTAAGTGATTGTTTACATTAGATCGATTTCACGTCGGAATTATTCTTAAAATGATATAGTATTACCGAGTATGCAATAAATATTAATTAAATATATTGGAAATTAATTCAAATAATTATTTAAAATCGTATAATAATAACTTCTTTAAGTCATTATATTAAAGTATTAATTTTTTTTTTTTTTATTACTTATTTTTTTTTTTACTTTGTAGCTTCGCAAAAAGTAGCGAAGCTACAAAGTAATAAGTTCAGGAAGTCATTAAAATTAGGATTGTAAGTAAAGTTTTTGCTGGGTTCTTTCATATGATAATGACTTATATACACATACCAATTGGAAAACTTGTGCGACATTCTTGTATGGTGAAAGCATTTTCTCTTATTTACAGCCAGGCCCCCGATGTCGAAGCGACAACATGTCTACCCATTATCTTTCTCTTAAGCGGCCCACTAACTATCGACTTGTCGGTCGACATGGTTTACGTGTCTAACGTAACTCATTTATTTATTGACAAATGACAGTACTATAGTACTTCATCATTATGCTAATGAAATGTTTGACTAATATGATACAAAAAGTCACAGTCTTAATAAAGTTTCTTGCATTAAGTTAATGCAAAATTTTCATCAATTTTTTGAAACATTTCGTTAACTGGAGGCTAATGAATAATCTTCATTAATCCAATAAAACGTTACATAGGTTGAATTTTAATGTATTTTTTCATTGCATTAATGCCAAAATCAATTGGATCGGTGAAGAAATTCTTTCAGTGTAGTTTGGAATTAAAAATCGACAAGACATACAAATTAAGCCAAACGATAGAACTCTGGCTACAAAACAATCAGATTTGACTGTATGGCCACATCATCAATTCCATAAATAAAACGCTACTTTGGAAATAAAAATCGACAAGACATATAAGTTAAGCCAAAAACTAGAATTCTGGCTACAACCTAATCAGAATAGAAAACAAAGGAGTACACAAAAAAAAAAAGCAAAGCAGTAAACAAAAAATATAGAATAGAAATTCATAAAAAATATTTTAAAAACCTACACAGAAAAAATTAAAAATTTTCAGAATCTCAAAGAAATAAATACTCAAGCTCGACGTCAGAAGTTTTTTTTAAATAAATAAGGAGTTATTAAGATAAATAAAAATTATTTAAAAAACTTATGACCTCGAGCTTGAGTATTTATTTCTTTGAGATTCTAAAAAGAAAAGGTCGAATAAAACAAAACTAAAGTTTATTAAAAATATTCAACATTTTTTATTTTTCGAATTTATTCTATGAGTTAAATTTCAGTTATGTATTTTATAAAGCTTTTTTGTAATAGCTCTATTCCTTAAATTTTTTTTTTTTTTTTTGAATATAATAAAAAATTTGCTTATGAAAAGAAATAATTCCCAATATCTGTTTATTAAAAATTTTCTTTAATCACCAAATTTATACCAAATTCATAATATCAAGCAAAAAAGTTGTTGATTTTGCATCTATTACCGAAATGATTATATTGCTTACTAAAAATTGTAAAATTGTGAATATTGTTTTTCAAAAAATTATATTTTTAATTCTAATTAAAAAACTTTTCAAAAAATTTTGCCATTTCAAACAATGTGTTTATTTATTTAATTAAATATTGACAATTGGCAAACACAATTCTACAAGTTTAAATAATTTTATTTTAAACGACAAAATATCAATTAATGTTTTTTGATATTTAATTAATATTTTAATTAAAAGTTTATTTTAAAACAACTAAAGTGTTAATTAAATCAAAATTATATTTTTAATTTTCTTTCAATTAAAAAAATAATTGATTCAATTATCACATTAATTAAATTTAAATACTTTTTAAACCATTTTTTTAGTTGATTAAAAAATTTTTTCTGTGTATATAATTTTATAAGTGGTGGTGTTTTAAAAAAATATAATAATAAAAAAATATTAAGTCCCTTATCATGTAAAACGCAATGCAACGCCAAAGAATTACATTGAAAGCGCAAACAATGCCATAAATATTTTGTAATTTTGTTGTTGCTTTCTACAGAAATTCCCGAACCGTTTTAAAATTTGCAACGCCACAAACTAAACAACGTTTGAAATTTTAAAACGCAATGTGAATTTCTGTAGAAAGCAACAACAAAATTACAAAATATTTATGGCATTGTTTGCGCTTTCAATGTAATTCTTTGGCGTTGCATTGCGTTTTACATGATTAGGGCCTAAGTGTTTGTAAATAAAGAAAATTTTGTTAAATATTTTAACAAAATGCCTATGTCGACAACTACAACACAAGTGACTCATTATGACATTTGTGGTCACATTATATTTCTTATAGGGCCGCCAATTTGTATGAAAACTGTTATGTTATCGGTCGCTTGAATTGTTAGTGGGCCGCAAATCAGCTGTTTGTCGTTGAAAATGCTAGCGAACTATAGCGGTCGATATCGGGGGCCAGGCTGTTTAATGAGTGTTTTTCTGATTGTTTGGACTGGAACAAAATGTAAACGACTGTCTGATGCGTGTTTTGCAGTGGTCTTCTAATATATTTTTGAAATGTCAATTTCTCTAAGACTAAGGCTTTTATGTTCGCTCTTAAGGACAATTCCACTACTAATTCTATTTTATTTTAAAAGTCTCTTTGTGTTGCGATTTGGATGGTATTTGTTCTTATTTTTAAAAAAATTGTCGTTACTCTTTTTGTTTCCCACTTGGAATGTTTTAAGATAAATGGAAAATTTCTTCTTTTATTCCAATATTTAGGTATGGAAATGAATGTGATGTGAAAAATTATAGGTCAATATCTAAATTGGCCACTGTTTCTAAAATGCTTCTTTGTTAGTTCTATAATAATTAATGAGCAACGTGGATTTTTACATTGCCGTTCTACTACTTCAAAGTTAGCAGATTTCATGCAGTATTTCATTTCAAGTTTTGGGTCAGGATTTCAGTTCGATAATATATATACTTATTCGTTCGGTTAACCGTTAATCGGTTAACCGATTAATTACTACCGTATTAACTGATCGGTTAATTTAAAATTGTTTTTTTTTCGATTAACGATTAACCCGGCTAATTTCAGACAATTAAACGATTAACCGATGTATTTCGTCTCATACACAAAAGGTATGTGTTAAGAAAATATTTTTTCATACAAACAAATAAGGTGTACAGTCTTTATTTTAAATAACCCAGCTAGTATATGGGTGATAATTTTTTGTAAAAATAACATAAAAGAGCTTTTTCAGATTTTGAGATTAAAAACTGATTTATCACATGAGCGATTGAAAATGGATTCATTCATATATTCAAATAATGATTTCTAAAAGTTTTGAATTTAAAACTGATTTATCACTAGAGCGATTGAGGATTCACTTATGATTCGTACATATGATCAAAAAGGAATCAGCAAATTGTATTACAAATAATGTTTTGGATTGATTCATCGGTAGGATACCATTTTCTCACAACGAGAGTATCATTTATGAAAATTAGCTCATATGCGGTTATTTTGCTCATGAAGCTGATTCCTAAAAGATTCGATTATGACACAAAATGCTAGCAGGGAAGAGTTTGCTGTCAACAGCTTTTTGTTTCACGCACTTTTTATATGTATGTGTTTAGATAGTTGTTTCTTCTCATATCTTCTAATATTAATCTTTTACCAAAATTAACCAAAACAATTAGATGAGTTAAAAATTTAAAAAAATAAAACAGGACTTTAATGACATGATGGAAGATTTCATATGTTAAGAGTAATCCAGGAAAAATACTGAGAAATTAGATATTCTGTATTAACGGTTGCTTTCGATTTCTCCAACATCAACGATAAGTGAAAGAATTTTTTCCAAGTCAAAATTTATCGAACTAAAAAAAAAGAATCGCTTAAATCCTAAACATTTAAACCAAATTATTTGTCTAAAAGATAATTTTATAAGATCCCCTTAAACTTTTGAAATAACTAATAAAATGATCCCACAGATTATTTTTCAATAAATACGTAATATTTAAGTATTAATTAAAAAATATGTATTAAATATTTATGAATTTTTTTTTTGTTTGCTCGTTTCTTTTTATGTTTATAATGTTATTGTTTTCTTTTACTAATAAACTCCAAATAATTAATAATTTATTCATTTTTATTTATTGAAATAACTTAATTTATAAAAAAAACTTAATTAATCGGTTAACCGATCAATAACAAAATTAACCGATTATTATTTAATCGAGCGATTAACCGATTAAAGCAAAAGCCCGATTAAATGAATACCCTGATATATACTGACTGTTCGAATAGAATTTATCACAATATTCTTCTAATGTAGTGTATCCACACAATTCATTCTTTCTTACAAATAAACAAACAAATAATATTATTAAGTTAGGTCAGTAACATAACTGAATTGTTTTTCGTTGTCACAATCATAAATTCTTTTGTGTAATCCGATATTTTAAATAAACAACGGTCAACGTTCGCTTATTTATGTTGACAACAAAATCGACAACAGTAGTTCAATGTACGTTGTTACATTTATGCTGATCTAACAAATTCCTTAGTTATGAATAAATTCTTTAATACACTGGACACCGATATAAGTAATAATTAATGAAAATACAAATTGATAAAGTAACTCAAAGATTTCTGTGTGCCTGATACAATACCGTATCATTTGTATGTAAGTTAATGCTAAGTACTAGAATAAGTGATTGAGTGAACTTATTGTAGTCACTCAATATTAGGTTAAGTTTTATTCTCATAAGTAGTATTTAAGCAAACAAAAATTGTAAATAAGGATCAATGATTAACCATCAGTTTTCGCTTGTGTTCTTATTTATTATTAAATAAAACATTACACTAACTTAATTAGACAAAATTGGTATACATTCATATTTTTTGAATTGAATAAGTTCATATTTGCATAGCCGTATTTGCTCTGTAAATATTGATGATTACTTTTCATCACATATATTGCCACTTCTGGTGTTCCTCAATAAAGCATATTAGGTCCTTTACTTTTTAGTATTTATATGAATGATATATCTTCATGGTTTAATTTTTGTAAATTTTTGCTTTATGCTGATGATTTAAAAAGTTGCAAAAAAGTATAATTGAATTAGTATTATCGTCTGCTCGTAATTACTTTCAATTTAATATTGAAAAAATGTTATTTTATACGTTTTCCTATATTCAAATACACAATAACCTTTGATAATTCCATCAATTCAATATTTCTGACGAGAGTTGATGATATAATAGTCTTGGGTGTGGTGTTTGATAGAAAACTTATTTTTATTAAGCATTTGAATTATATTATTTCCAAATCGTACTCACTCTTGGCTTTTATTATAAGAAATAGCAACAAATTTCATAATCAATGCACCCGTAAAATTTTATATATTTCATATGTGAGGTGGTCAGTCCTTGAATATGCTTCAATTATATGGTGGCAATGTTATTTTGTTCAAATAAATCGTTTGGGGAGAGTTAAACGAAAGTTTAAAAGTTTTTCTCTCTTGTTTAATAACATTTCACGCAATCCTGTACCATCATATATATTATTTCTAAAGCACTTTTTTTTTGTCGGTTGCAAATATCTCCCATACCACCGCATCAAATTTAATGAATGATATCTAATTTTAAAGCTTATTTCTAACACTAATGACGAAAAATAATAAGAAATTGAAAAATTAATATTTTCATTGATAAAAATTATATTTTATATAGAACTGCATGATAATACTATATACGCTATAATACGCTATTTACTACAATGCCGTTTATTACTAAGGGCTAATAAATCAGAGCAAGTTAAACTCTATTTTTGGTTTAAAATGTGTTTAAGCCAACAAATCTATAAATCAGAAAACATATAAACCATATATAAACGCATAAAATTGGGCGTTTAAACTACCAATACAAACCATATGAATTTGTAAACATTTATCGTAGTGCTGCCACATGTTATCTTTTACACTACTTATAATACATGGGACACTGATTTACAACTGTTGAGTTTAAACTACATATAAATTTAAGTTTAGTTCAACTAAACCAGCGTTTAAACACTCACTGATTTATTAGCCATAAGTCAGTTATATATAATTGCGTACGTTTAAAGATATTTTTGTTTGTAATAAGGATTCGTACGGGCAAAGTTAACGATGATCATGTCATTACCTCTAACATTGTATTCAAAGAAGTATTATAAAAGCATTTAAACATATGTATGTATGTAAATATGTATGATATATATTATGATTTCTAATATTTTTATACTTTTAACAATATGTTTTGAAGTTACTAAAATTTCTATTAATTATTTTAATTTTATGTTACAAAAATGACAACTAACGGTGCAAAACATTCGCACGGGTCATCTAGTCTATATTATTCGCTGCAATATACTAGAAATTAAATCTCTTCAAAGTAGAAGATCATTGTAATCAATTATATTTTTAAATGATATGATATACAAATGATGTTGTACACTTGTTCTGATTTTGTATCTTGCATTAATATTAATGTTCCTTCTATTCTTTGCCCTTAAGATTTCATATTTATTTTATACTTTAAATGAGCCATTAGTTAAATGTCAAAATTTATATAATAATTTAAATGGTAACCATCCCTGCGGGAAATTTGTGTCAATTGTTCCAACAGACTGGTCCTGGGATTTGTGAAAATAGAACAAGTACAAAAAGAAAGAACTTATGACCAGTGAATTGGGAACGAAACATTTAACTGGTATATAAAGAGCCCAAAGGCAGAAAAGTAATGAATTACAATACAGTATTTACGGGTGGCGTGACACATTTTTTTTGGGACTTTCTAAAATTTGGTTCTTAAATTTAGTTCTAGTACTTGTTTTATTAAAATAATACTCCATTGTTGTAACTAACACCAAACACGTTTATTGAGAATATATGTGTGACTTGTCCAATGGTGGCTGTTAGGTGTTAATTGACCCCCTCCAATGATAACCCAATGTAAAAGTAATAGTTCCCATCCATATAAAGGCTGACTTCTAAAACGTACTAATACAAAGTTTGTATATAGTTTTACTACTGTATTTTGACCATGTACATGTACAGAGTACCGAAACAGTGCCACTGTGATTTGTTTATTAAAACGTTTTGAAATGTAAGTGATGCATTGCATAATATTAAAAATAAACATGTAGTGTTTGCGAATTAAATGTTAAATGTCACAAAGCATCAATTTTAAAACCGATGCATTGATTGTTTTTGGTTGCGTAACTTATACTTAACAGTGATGTTTTGAAAGGGTTTGCATTGTATATACTTTGTACTGCGGCTTTATGAAACATTATACTCTGTTCTAATACAAAGCAATTGACGTTTTGGAAGTCAGCCAAAGTGTTAGAAATAGAACCGTCCTCTACAACCAAAAACTTATCACGGGACTACTTTGGTGTTAGTTCACTTCCTTCTAGGAATATTTAAGATATTAATTTTTCTAAAACTAAATTTAAATTATGTAAGCACATCAAATAATATTTTTAAGCGAATAGGTTTTAAGGATGTTTTGTAAGTCCAATAGAATATATAAATAAATAATTCTTGATTGTGGCATTTCCATTGGAGCTAATATGGGTATAATATTTATCAGGAAAAGTCTGGTGAGCATTGCGAAGAATTTATTCAACTTATATGTATCTACCAGTGATGGAAAATTTAAAAAAATGAGATGGTACTCACCACCAAGCAAATGAGTACTTTATTCAACATATTGGTACTTTTTATAAAACAATATACTCAAAAAACACAAGAAATTAAAAAGAAAAATAAAAAATTAATTAATGTTGATATAAAAATATATGTAAATGCAAAAGTGCATACACACAGAAAATAATCAATGTATAATCGTCTAAAACGCGGTTGATTTAACATTTTTCGGCAGTGATTTCACTTACTAGTTACTTCATGTTAATTTTACATGATTTTACAATAGCTTGCGAACAACAAAGTTGAGAGCAAAATGACATTGATATTGAAATAACACTACGAATCACGTTGTTCTTAGGTTATTTCAAGTTGAAGCAACGTGAATTTAATGTTAAATCAATTTAGTTTGAGTGTGAAAAACAGTGAAAAGAAGACAACATATGTTTTTATTTTAGAATGATTGTGAACACATTTCCCTGATATTCAATCAGCATTGCGCCTGGTTAGTTTAACATTGGTATTTTTTCTGTGTGTATGTATGTACATATAGGTACTTTCTAGAAATGAATAATTTGTTACCCATTGGAAGCCGCCTTCTTTTTTGCAAAGTTTCAGTGCATCGTTTAATTTTCGTTCTTAATTTCCGATCAAAATATTTATTACATATGTTCTAGTGGTGTTCAAAATATGTTTGTTAGCTATTGGTGAGTAAAACAGTGAATACATACTACGCTATACAGTAATCGAAACACACATTTAAAATGTCATTGGTGCTTGCAGAATACAATTTTTGCAGCAGAAAACATGAAACGAAAAATAACAATAAACTGTATGTGTTCCCTCTATGTTATTGAAACGTAGAATATGTTGTCAAATAAAAAAATTTCACCCTGAATTTCTTTATAAGCATAAAAAGAAAAGAGTACTAAAACTGACGTGGGGGTACTGTGGTATTTATGAAAAGAAAAAGTACTGAAAATAGTACCAAAGTACTTAATTTTCCATCACTGGTATCTACCATCTCGTGTTTGACAAAGATTGGTCTATGCTCTTCTTATGCCATAGGGTTATAAGGCCTTAGAGTGTCTGGTTGTTCTGGTGTTTCCATTATTTGGTTAAAATGAATTGTTATTACTATTGCTAGTTTTAGCTTACAGTATTAGGCTTTGGGATCATATTTCACCTTAGGTTCATAAATTTTTTTGCTGTTCTTTTAAGAATTTTGTGTAATATCTGGTTTTGTTTAAAACAATAATTAATGGCGATTTCTTTTCTGAGAAATTTGTTGCATAATTGTTATATGCTCTACATTTTTGTGTTCGTTTGTACAAAAAATACAACTGTGGGAAAAATTTTAAAGTTCTTTTGTGAATATGTTGATGAAAAGCATGCAAAACATGTTGCCTATTTTACCCTCAGTTTAACTTATGATGATCATACTGCCCTACAACTTTGATACTGACTACTTTGTTTGTACAAGCAAGATTTTATTTTGTTTGCCATAAGACATACCGCTTGTAGTTTTGTAAAAAGATTGTTTAAAAACAATATATAAAATTGTTACATATTAAAATGAAAAAAAAATTATGTATATTATTATTTTTTTAATTTTTTCCAAGCTATAAGTGATGTCAATATTTGTTTCCAAACAGTAATGCTCTTCAAGGGATTATTAAATGTATATTCCTAGAACTTATAAATATACTCTTGGGAGATAGTTTTTTGTGAGAACTGCCGGTTGTTGACATTACCTGTCCTGTGAAATTCGAATTTTTTCTCACTCTAAAAATGTTTTCGCCCTTAACTTCTCGGCTATTTACCTGAAAGCATTTGATACCCTTTTTTTATTCGTATGCTTCTTGTAAGAATTATTGCTTTTTTGGGATCACTATTTATTCCTTTTAATTGTGCTGAAAAATTCGTCTATCATAGAATTGTTTTGGCTGGGAAGCCTTTTTTGTTTTAATGAATTGTAATTTAGATTTAAAATATTTTTTCTGTCTGCCTTTAATTTACAGCGCCTACGATGCCCCTAGACGGACCAAATGTATAATCAACACCACTTTATTTTTCATCTACATCATTTGCTTCTAACAGACCTCGCTTAGTGTTTTGTTCTTAAAATTTTCCCTGAACATACTTGCCCTTTATCCCCACTTCTTAGGGGGGCACCCATATAAATATTGCGTTTTATGAAATTCTTAAATTTGATTAAAATTTCTCGTCTTTTCTGTGTAAAATCAAAAGTTGTAGGCCGATTTCAATCATTTATGGTTTATTTGATTTGCAATTTCATTTTTTATATGTCTAGAAAAATTAGAAGCATAGCTGCATTTTTCACTTTTTTATGATTTTTAAAAAACAAAACTTTCGAAATTTTGCTAAAAATTTTTTCATTATTATTATGGAATTTCGGTTTTTTTTTAGTTTGTTCGATAAACTAACCCGTTTTTAGTTACGCGAAGATGTGTTGTGCAGCCTCCTCCATTTTCGAAATAACGGTATATCTCGAAAACAAGAGTTAACCTTAAAATAAACGGTTAGCGTCATTGGACTTAGCGTACCCGAATTAAATTTTCTCGTATTTATGTAATTCTGGACCTACTATCACAAAGTTTTCAGGATAGGATTCTGAGTATAAATATTAATAGCATTTATCACCCCTATCGTGAATAATTTTTCCGTCGTAATTTGTTCCCAAAAAATTAATTCAAAGGAGAATAATAACGTAATTCCCCTTATCGTTTTTTTTCCTCGGTAAGATTTTCACTTTTCCCTTTGAATTTCTCACTTTATTTTTGCTAGGAAACAAAACATTTATGTAAGTAATTCAAATATTAAAGTTTATAAAATTAATTTTAAGGTCAATTTCCGTTAAAAATGCACAAACCTTTATGTTTATTGCTAAATAAAGGCAAAACAACAGGTCGAATGCCTGAGGATTTGTGAAGCTTTCCAAAGACGTGGTGGCAGAATTTAAGAAATTATTTTACTACATAAAAGTGCAATAAGCTCATGTGGCAATCAAACTATCACTCCAATAAAATATATTTTACATTGTTTTGTTAACTTTTCTTTAAAATATATGTATAATTTTGAACAAAAATTTCTTTGATTTTGAATGTTTTATAATCTTTCTTCTTTTTTGCATTCACTGAGAACTGATAGCGCGAAAATTGTTCACGGGAGTTTTACGATAGCATTTTTCCCTTCGAGGAGAACAAATATTTCATGGGAACAAAAATTCCACTTGTTATTCACGATAGGGGTGAATATTTCTAAGTGCATTTCATTTTCAGCACATACTCATTATATTCTTGCCACTTATCTTGGCGTATGGTATAACAAATTGACCCAAATATTTTTTTCCAAAAACCCTTTTGGAGTTGCAACACAAATGCAACCTGCAGATATTTTTTGCAATTTTTTCAAGGTTCTATGAACAATGAGTGTCTTTGTGTTTAATAATCATAATGCATGCTTGTTTACATTCAGAAACAGAATTGGAAAACACTACTTGTAATTACGCAGCACCAATTGTGTTACCAAAATCTACCTAAACGGTTCACATTAGAGAAAAGTTGTTTGGTATTTGATAGTAATGACTACAAATGAATGGAACTTAAAGATACTGAAAAATTGTATGCCACTGTGCATAATATTGTAAAATGTAAACATTTTTTTCTTTCAACTGAAATAAAATTTACATTTCTGATTTAAAGTTGTACTTGTTACTTTAAGAATGGCAATAAAAATCTATGACTTTGAGAAACTGTATGTAATATAGTGAATTTAATGGTCATTTAAAAACGTAGCTGTACTTTCAACACCAAAATAGAAACCAAAATCCAACATCTAACAGCAACAATAAAAAATATCCAAAACTGCAGTACCAACCAGTATGTATGAGTACATTGTATTGTAAATCTATAAACATGTTTATGGCATTTTTGAATTTTTTTTTTTTAGTTTTTTGTAATATTTTGCAAAAAAAAAATCTTGAATGATTCATACACATTTATAAAACACATGAATTTAGTTTCTTTCGGAAAACCCTGCAGTTATGAAGGTGACATGAATCCACCGATTTTTCTTCGCTGTAATGGAAGCATCTGTGAGTAAGCTAGAATATAATCAAAGGCCAAATTAGGCCCTAATCATTGAAAACGCAACGCAAAGTCAAAGAATAACATTGAAAACACTAACAATGTCATAAATATTTTGTAATTTTGTTATTGCTTCCTACAGAAATTCACATTGCGTTTTAAAATTTCAAACGCTCTATAGCTTGTGTCGTTGAAAATTTTAAAACGGTACATGAATTTCTGTAGAAAGCCACAATAAAATTACAAAATATTTATGACATTGTTTGTGCTTTCAATGTAATTATTTGGTGTTGCGTTTTACATGATTAGGGCCCTAATTTTTAGATTGTACTTACACTTAAAGGTAGATGCTGTTTTGACTGATTCTCAATAAAGTTATTTTATTAAATATTCGCTATTTCATTTAAATATTAATTCACTACTTTAAACGAAAAAATCAAAATTTAAAATATTAGTGGTCACTTATCGTCGATAAGTTATCGAGCTCCGCTTTTGCAATTAAACAGATTAAAACTTCTTTTTATCTTAATATAAAATATTGAGTTTTAAAATCAGTCGCAAGTCAAGCTTATGTTTATTATTAAATGCTTATTTAAAAAATTTAAGGCAATTTTCGATTTTGTATATAAAATATTAAAATTTTCCATAAACCGTAAGCGATAAAACCTTTAAGCCTCATTTAAAATTTTTGATTTCTAATATAAAAAACCTAAAAACTAAATATGTATTCGACTATGCCGATATTATTTACCCTTCACCCTACGTTTAATAAAAAAAATTTAAGTTCTTAAAGTTCTTGTTATTTTATGGAATTATTTTGTGCTTAAAATTTCCGATCTTGTGATATATAAAACGTATCCAAAAGGCATGCTGAAGCTGTAGTAATTAAGTTATTATTAAAATTAATTTTTTTTTTTTTTGCTTATTTTTGCGGTATTTTTGTCATAACTCGGCCATTTTGTCACCGATTCGACAAACTTATTCACCGACTTGTGTTAAAGAAATTTATTATTGGGTTATTAAATTTGGATTTGGAAAAACAATTTTTGGCTGAAAATGGGTAATTTTAAAAACTTGCAATATTCTGTTTGATACTAAACGTATATTTAGGTCATACTGGGGCCCAAAAAAAGGTTTTTTTTTTGAAAACTTTAAGGTTTTAAAGCTCATTACAAGACATTTTTGCTCACTTCTCAGCCTTTTAGAAGCCGATTTGGCTGATTTAAAAAAGTTAAATTTTCGAAAGCATAAGCGATTGAAAAATATATCATGCATACAATGGGATTGAGTAGGGGCTCCACAAACTCGACTTCAACCGATAGACAGACGTACATCGTGAAATCAACTTAGCTTGACATAAGGACCCAGAATTATATACTTACACAGGAAAAATTAAAAATTGTCTCTAATCAACAAATTTATACCAAATTCATAATAATAAGCAAACAAGTTGTTGATTTTGCAGCTATTACCATAACGATTATATTGATTACTAAACATTGTAAAATTGTGAATATTTTTTTTTTCAATAAATGATATTTTTAATTTTAATTAAAAAATGATCAAAAAACTTTGCCATTTCAAACCTTAGCTATCCCTCGGCAGAATGTAATGCATGCAAAAAGCTTTATAAAATACAAAACTGAAATTTAACTTATAGAATAAATTCGAAAATTAAAAAAAATTTGAATATAATAAAGTTGCTTATGAAAAGAAATAATTCCCAATATCTATTTTTTAAAATAGTTGAGTTAAATACATTCAATTTATAAAGTATCACTATCCAGTGTGACACAAAGAATGCTGACGAAGGCCGTAGCGGGCCAGAAAGTGCATTACATTCTGCTGGAGTCTAATAATTATAAATTTTTCTGTACATACAATATAATTCATTGCTATCCAACGGATAGCTAAGGTAAAATGTAACAAGAATATACTAGATAATAGTTTGGTAGTGTATAAAGTCATTCCTAAAAATTTAGGAATAGAACTATTAAAAAAAAGCTTTATAAAATACAAAACTGAAATTAGTTTATAGAATAAATTCGAAAATTAAAAAAAATTTGAATATAATAAAGTTGCTTATGAAAAGAAATAATTCCCAATATCTATTTTTTAAAATAGTTGAGTTAAATACATTCAATTTATAAAGTATCAATATCCACAGTTACACAAAGAATGCTGACGAAGGCCGTAGCGGGCCAGAAAATGCATTACATTCTGCTGGTGTCTAATAATTGTAAATTTTTCTGTACATACAATATACTTCATTGCTATCCGAGGGATAGCTAATGTAAAATGTAACAAGAAAATACAATATAATATTCTGGTAGTGTATAAAGTCATTTCTAAAAATTTAAGGAATAGAACTATTAAAAAAGCTTTATAAAATACATAATTGAAATTTAACTCATAGAATAAATTCGAAAAATAAAAAATGTTGAATATAATAAAGTTGCTTATGAAAAAGAAATAATTCCCAATATCTATTTGTGGAAATTATTTATTTTAAAAATTTGGACGAATTGTTCTATTGATATTACTTAATTTTTTTTATAAATTATAATAATTTTGACTTAAAATAGTTGTACCTAAAATAATTTCGTATGCCAAGGGAGAATACTTATATTAAAAAAACATCTTGTTAAAAAAATAGAATATTCAGGGAATAATAGAAATGTCCTTATCAAATTGATTGTAAATATTTTTTGCCCTTTGATTTACGATATAAAAGTACAAGAAAATTTTACTTTGTATTTAAATAAAAGTTCAATAGTGTAAATGTGTGAAAAAACTTTTTGCTCTAAACTGCTGAAAAAATAATAATTCTGAAGCTTTAACTTTTCTTGACCTATAAAAAATCAAATGATCTAAAAAACGTGTATAACATAGAAATAAACTGTTTAAGTTTAGCATGTAGCAACGGTCTGCGGGGCCCTAAATTTAAAATTTAATCTTAACTACTTATGCTTCATATTTATGTGTATCAGATGCTTTACCAAAATCTATCCACATGTTTGAATATAACAATTTATTTCAATTTCGTTAAAAAATAAGTCACTAAAATGTTTTTAGTTTCTAATAAAATTTCATACTGGTAATAAATTTTAGAAAAAATCTCTCAAAAATCTTAGCATTATTCTTAGCATTTTTTAAAATAATTTTTAGCATTTTTTGGCCATGTGTAATGCCAGATTTAGCTTTAAAATTTTTTTAGATCTGGTCACACTGCTTAGAATACACACTCGAATTGATACAAAAATTTATAATAAAAATGATACTTAACATGAGAACTAAAATTCCCAGATTCTATTTGTTAAAATAAACAAATATATATGTATTATAGCATATTCATGTGCTTTTCACAAATATGTAATAGCAGGCAACTTATATCTAAAAACCATTAAGAGTCTAGAGCTGAATGAATTAAAGGCGAGCACAAAATTATTATAACACACTTCGGGTACCAACTAATAGAGTTTTTTTACATCTATATAAAATTTAGGTAAAATAATAAAAATGTTTACGTTTGAATACAAATGTATCGCTTAGAAATTTTCGAACAACATATTTTTAAAAACCTTACGAATCAATCCCCCTATCGTGAAAAATAAGTGGAATTTTTGTTCCCATGAAATTTGTATTCCCCTCGAAGGGAAAAATGCCATCGTGAAACTCCTGTGAACAATTTTTCGCGCTATTAGTTCTCAGTGAATGTAAAAAAGAAGAAATATTAAAAATCATTAAAAAAAATTTTTTGTTCAAAAATATACCCAAAAAGAATTTTTTTTAAGCTCTATGTCCTGCAATAAATTTTGAAAGTCTGTTGTTCTTTGCTTCATTAAATGATTTGTTTGTATGCCATTTGTTTGTAAAAAATCACTGAAATGTTGCTGGTTTGAAAAAAGGCTAGGCTGGCTTCGGATATTAAATCTTGAATTGGTTTGTTTGTAAGCATGTTTTCGGATAATTCAGCTTTTATTAATTCTTTACCGTTGCTTGGTGCGTGTAGATTTTGGACCATTAATTAAACGCAAAGTTTTGGTGTCGATACGTTCATCAAAAAATGCTAAGGCAGCCAACTTACCGGATAAGTACCACTGATGAAGCTGAAGAGTTTTCAACGTGGCGCGTGCGATTGATTCGTTAAAGCTTTTGTATTCATCCAATTGGAAAAATGGCATACAAACAAATCATTTAATGAAGCAAAGAACAAAGTTCAGCAATTGCACGTGGTAAGTGATGTCGCAGAACGCGGCGTGGCCTTAGCTAATACTTACATTAATCTAACAACCTGATAGCTGCCTAGAATTTTTTGGACTCGCATTGCTGAAGTGAACAGAACAAATAACCACCCATATTTAATATTTTGAAAGAATACCTAATAGCTAAATACTAACATTAAAATAAATCCGAATCATAACTGGCAAGCACATTACAATATTTTTAATTTCACAAAATGGGTACAAAACTTAAAAAGGGTATAAATTTGGAACATTAAGAGCAAATTCAATTATTTTTTTTTTTTTTTTGCAATGACTCAGAATTTATCCACCTTTTAAACTGAATCATTAGTATTTTTAACTACAATATAAATTTTAAAAGTTACAAAGCTTTATTTTTTAAATTTATGCTAAATTTACAAAAAAAAAATGTGATTAAGGGGACCCAAATGAGCAAAAAAATAACCGAAACTTTTAATATCTGCACAGAGAAGTAAAGTTTGGGAAGTTTTCCTTAAAAAAATTGACTTAGTAACGGAGAAAATCGTGCTTGTGGGCCGAGTAATCAGCGAAATTCAAAAAAGTCGAGAAAACCCGTTTATTGGGATAAATTCGATTTTAGCGACCTCTAAACCTCTTCCGAAAAATCTGAAAAAAATCACAAAAATACTTCACACTATAAGCTTTCAAAAAAGGTGGGGCATAAAATAATATTTTTTTTGGTACAAACTAATATACACGTATATTTTAAAGAAAAATTAAAAAAATAAAATATATTGTATTGGAGTGATAGTTTGATTGCGCTTTTATGTAGTAAAAAAAATTTCTAAAATTCTGCCAACACGTCTTTGGAAAGCTTCATAACTTCTAAGGCAATCGACCTGTTTGTTGCATTTTGTTAAACAATATACATAAAAATAATTTTGTAAACTTTAATATTCGAATTATGAGAAGAATTACTTACATAAATGTTTTCTTCCTCAGCAAAAATAAAGTGAGAAATTCAAAGGGAAAAGTGAACAAATTACAAGGGAAAAATTTGTTCACGATAAGGGGAATTTTTTCCCCGAACATTTTGTTTCACGTTATTATTCTCCTATGGGAAGAAAAAAGTCTATTTTGAAAAGAAGTTTTTATGGTTAATATCTGAAATTATAGGCCGATTCTCAGCATTTACATAGATAGACTTCGTCCATAGTACAAATTAAATGTATTTACAAAATTTCATAAAATTATCTACAAAATTGCAAGTTGTACTTTGCGCACAAAGTTAACACGCATACACAACCAGCCAGACGGACGGATGAACATCGTTAGATCACTTTAAACAGTGGTTCTGAGTCGGTCGGTATACTAAAAGATTGTTCCATATTTCCACACAGAAAAAAATGTTGAAAGCACATGATTTTCAATACCACACAAAATCGCACATTTGATTTTAAAAGCTCGTGATTTAAAAACACGTGATTTTCAGAACAGGCCCGATAAATATAAAATTTGAAAATTTAAAAGACATTTATGTTTAATTACAATCTGCTTTGGCTTACAATTTTATAGTTAAAATAAAATGTAGATGGCGAAATTGAAGCATCACAGATATTTATTTAGAACAGAGAAACCAGAATTTTGAAAAAAAAACATTTTTTTTCATTTAGCATCTAAAAAAAATTCAACATGTATGAAAATGCCTCAAAAAGGCAAAATATGCGGTATTAGCTCAAAAAATGCTGCACTAACAAATCGATGCCTATGAATTTTGGCTCTAAAACCGATAAATATATTTGGGTGATTGACAAGGTAGTCATAACGTTGTAAAGTCATTATCTTAAAATAATTACAAAAAATATATATGGCTGCTGTGGGCAACCGCTAATAATTTAGATTTCTACTGTACAGTTATGACGAATCAATAAACACAGCATTAACATTTTTATTTTGTTTAAAGCAAAACAATATTTTTTTTTAACAATTTTAAAACATTATTTAGGAAATTATGACGATATGACTTGATAGCACACCTTGTGAATCACCTAATTGTTTCTGCCTTCATTGGTCGCACATGGAAAAACATACAATTGCATATTTATGATTTCCCTGGTGATGAATATTTCAACCCAGACAAATCTTTGTTTTTGAAACAAACAGTTTTTAGCATGTTGAACTGTTTTAACCAAAGTCCGAATTAAGTAAATATATTCTGCGTCTTTGAGTAATTGAAACCCGATTAAGCTATGCCCGTCTATCTTTCTGTATGCCAGTATTTCCGTTTTAAAAAACACTTTAACTTTCGAAACGTCCCACACAAAAACAATTTTGGTTTTACACACTTTTCTGTTCTCCTAAGCAGTTTGGGATTGAAACCTAATTAAAACCTGATTGTTGGTAATTAATTAGGCATAGACCCAAATCTCTACTTCCTTAAAAATTTTATTTGTCTGCTAGAAACAATAACATAAATTGAAGGTGCAATACGCCTTTGGTTATTGCATTTTTGCACAAATTAGTTTTTTATGACTTTAAATCAATCACACCACCAAGTTTCGTAAAGATCGGACCCTAATTGAATAATAAAACCCACTCTAGAAATTTATTTTACAGCTGTAACAAAAATAGATACTTTTGTGAAATTAAGTTCTATTTAGCCCTATATGTCTAGAATAATCGGTCCATAATTTACCATAGGCTTCATATTAAGCGGCCTTTCGAGAACTCTAAAACGCTACAAAATTATAATAGTGTATTGAAATTTGGTCAAATTTCGGTTTATTAATATTAGAAATTAGTCTATCGAATTTTGTGATGATCGAATCCTAATTAACTATAGGTCGAATTTAAATTTCCTCCCAGAAAATTACCTTAATACGCTAACACTGAAACGAGTCATGATGTTTTATTTAATAATGTTTAAAGAGGTTGTTACAAATTGAAAAAAAAAACCATAAAACTTTCTAATACTATAGGTCCAATATAAAGCGTAGTAGTTTTTATAAAGACTAGTGGGATAAATATTCTCACCTGTCGGTGGAGAGGATCAAAGATTCGGCACAGCCGAATAAAGCCCTTTTATTTATTTTGTATAAATATCGATAGTTGATAAATCTGGTTCTATTTTCATAATACTATTAGAAGGTCTCTCATTTGAGAACTACAGGGCTAGAGCCAGTATTAGTTTGCTATTTTTTGTTTCCACTTTATGACAAAAATACTAACCAGCAACCTAAAAATAAATGTAAAGAGGGCAACACTTACATTCCTTACACATAAATATAACACACACTTGTAAGCAATTTGTTGGCAAAATAAGCTTCATAAATATACATGTGTGTACGAACATTTATAAGGACACATAAAGGAGTGGATTTTGAAAATATAGTTTGGAATTCCATAAAGGAAGTTATGACAATTGTTACAGTATATGCAGTTTTTATGGTGTGAGGAAACAATACGTAGAACAATTATTTTACTGTAAACAGCTCATCCACTTAAATAGTTTATTATTAAACTTTGTTACTTGGTAGATTAATTTTAACACTGCTCCAAAGTGACTTAATTAAGTGAATTTAAATTGATTTCTTCGCATTTAGTTTTAAAATATTTTTAGAGAAAATATATTTGAAATTCCACTTGGTTTTTATACTTAAATTTTTATTACATATCGCTCATTTCGTGCAAGACCGTCACAACTCAAAATTTGAAACTTTACAGGAGAGCCTTTTTAAGATTCCAACCTATTATTTTTACCTTCTCTTTCACTAAAATATAGTTATAAAATCAAATGTTTCTTTTTTGCTACAAAGAAAACCACATGTACAAGAGGAATGCCAAACATAAACTGAAATGTGACCTTGTTGATGTTAATTGCTCAAGTTTGTTACGAGAGGTCAAAGCGTCACAAGCATCTGTATTACCGTTATTTTTTCGATAATTCTCTCCGTTATTAGATCAATTTGTAGAGATTTAAGAGAAGAACATTTCTGCATTACTAACTCGAAATTGCCAAATTTTGAGTTGTGACGGTCTTCCACGAAATGAGCGATATCACTTTATCCGTTTACTTCTGCAACGAACTAATTCGCCAATAGGGACATGGAATAATTTAAAATGAATTTGCATTTAATTCTGTCTTTCTTTTATTCATTTATCTAGTTGCTATCTTTGAAACTCATATACAACATATACATATATACCTCTATAAATGAGATTATTTTATAATTTGAGTAATGAACTCAATTATACATTAACATGCGTTTTCCGAACTGTTCATGCACACGTAGGGTATTAATTCCGTTCACACCGGTAATCGGTTAACCGATTAACTACTACTCGATTAACTGATCGGTTAATTTAAAATTGTTATTTTTTCGATTAACGAATAAACCGGTTAATTTCAGTCGTTTAACCAATTAACCGATGTAACAAAATTTTTAATTTTTTAGTATTATGTGTTATAATATATTTTTTTGTGTTTTTTATTAATTATTTCATCTCATATAAAAAGGTATGTTTTTAGAAAATATAGAGATCTTCATTTTAAATAGGTGTTTGCTCTCAACAGCCTTTTTCACGTACTTTTTATATGTATGTGTTTAGTTATTTGTATCTTCTCATATTTTCTCATATCAATCTTTTAACAGAATTAACCGAAACAATTAGAAGTGTTAAAAATTTTAAAATTTTAAAACATGATTCTAATGGCATAACGGAAGATTTTATTCGTTTAGAGAAATCCAGGAAAAGGACTGAGAAATTACATACTCTGTATTCGATTTCTCCAAAATTTACGATAAGTAAAGTGAAAGAAAAGAAAAGAAAAAAATCGCTTAAATCCCAAAAATGTAAACCAAATTATTTTTCTAAAAGATTATTTTTTAAGGTCCCCTTAAACTATTGAAATAACTAATAAAAATATTAAACAGCTTATTTTTTAATTACTACATAATATTTCTGTATTAATTAAAAAATATGTAGCAAAAACTTACATTACAAAGTAATGAGTTAAAAAGCTAATATAACTACTCCTCACCACTTATACAGTGGCATTTTAACTCATTATTTTGATACGGTAATGTCATTGAAGGCAAGTACTTACCACCCACGCTTACAAGTAGGGAGTTAAATAAGTCATTACCACGTTTGGTTACAAAAAGGCACTTCACATTGTTATCAACAAAACTGAATATGTCAAAAAAATTATGTCTTTAATTTAATTTGCTTTCTAATGCAAAATTTTACTACCCTGCATCAAGGACATATTCATACCCAATAAACCAGAGAACGATATGATTGCAAAAACGATATTATATTTTCATGGAAAAACTTTGTTATAAGGACATCTATAATTTAAATACTATCGTTTATGATACAAGATCGATATCATATATTATAATTTATATCACCTAGACAATATCGTTATAATATCGTTTGGTTGATTGATTAGTGTAGTTTTAATTCAAAATTTAAATTTTAAAATACATATTAAAATCAATTAAGTATTTTACTTTTTTAAGTTCATTTATAACAAATAAAAAAAACAAATTGTTTGAACAAATATGTATTTAAAATCAATTTGTATTAGATTTGAATAAATGAAACCATAAATGTATTTTATTATATATTAATTATAAATTCGTTAATCAACTCATAAGCAAGTGCTTATGTATCAGATTATATGACAACCATTACTTAACTACTTCTATATAATGCAGATAGTATCAAGTAGTCATTGAAAAGTAAATTGTTAAGTAATTTTAAGTCATTACCTTGTTTTTGCTGGGATATTTATGAATTATTTTTTGCTTGCTCGTTTTAGTTCAAGAATTGTTATATTTCAATTGTTATGCTTGAATTGTTATGCCAGCGGGAAAAAGGAGTCGGAATAAATTCTAGAATGCCTCTGTACTCCTTTTTTGGATGTACAAGGCCTGCTCGTTCTATTCCATACTTAGATCTTTTTTACACACGTTGTCATTGTGGGGTAGGCCTTCCGATCTCCCTTCTTTGGCAGGTACATAAGAATGAATACTGGATAGAGAAAAAAATAATTCTTTTACTTTTGCTTTGGCAAAAAACAAAACAAAAAATGCTACTCCTTCTCTTCTCCCTTCTCATAAAAGCGAGTGTGGAAGGTATATCTTATATTTTATACAAGAGAGCCGAGGCCTTCTTTATCAGTTAGATAAGAATAGTAATTGAATAAAAAACATTTCTAAGCAGGCCTTCAATAAGACCTAGAGTAAGAAGGTCTTCCGAGTCTTACTACTGGGATGTTTGTGTTGTTAACTCCAAATAATAAATAATTAATGCATTTTTATTTATTGAAATTACTTAATTTATAAAAAAAAAACTTTATTAATGGGTTAACCGATCAATTACAATATTAACCGATTATTTACTGATTAAAGCAAAACATCGGTTAATTAATCGAGCGATTAACCGATTAAAGCAAAAGCCCAATTAAATGAATACCCTATGCACAAGGACTTTGAATGACAAAAAAAAACTTAACATTTAATTTGATTTTAATTGAGGGTTTTTTGCGAAATGGCGAATTGAATTAATTGCAGACATATAACGGTAAAAGAATACAACATGAACAGATACACAAACTAACATATTCGATCATTAAATAACTTTCCATGGAAATCTTTTGCAAGTGGGATTACGAGTGATTTTATAGTTTAAGTGAAATATTTCATATACATACATTAAAATAAAACATTTGACTAATACTAGATTTTACTTAATAACATTGGCTTGTATTCATAGTCGCACACTAAAGTCGACTCTTACTAAAGTTAATCTTTAAGTTAAAAGCTCTTACTATCTTTTTGGTATTCATAGTCAAAAAAAAAGTATACTTTAAGTTGAGCTGGCTTTAAATGGGTGTCCACTCTTATTTGCTTAACTCTGGCATACAATTTCTATTTAAAAAATAAAAAGTGGCAACTTGATCAGCTGCTTTTCTGTTGTTTACTTTTGTTGAAACAAACAATAAAAAAAAATAAAAATTTGTTAAACTTTTTGCGTCGATTAAATCAAAATTATTAAAAATAATGGAAAAAGCAGAAATGGTAAGTTTCCAGAACATATTTATGTACATACATGTGTGTGATATATTTTTGGTTTTGCATTTAATAAATGTTTTGCTGTCAGAAACTGAAGAAGCCAAGAGAGGCAAATCGGAGTGCCTCTGAGTGTGTAAACGTACACTTGGATGTGTAGAAAACAGAGGAAATGATATTTCATTAATACAGAAAAAAAAAGAATGCGTGGAAAGTTATAAGGGAGACGATGCTTTCATCAGGTTATGACCGCGAGATTTGTAAGCTAAAGGCTCAATGGGTACGGATGAAAGTAAGTACCTAAAAATCTGTTGTTAACATTAAAAGAGCTACTATTGCGACGGGTAATTCTGTCACGATTCCCGAACTAAGTGCGGAAGAAATGCTCATTGAAGGAATGATTGCGCATGAGCTAGAGGAGAACACAATTTTAATTGACAGCAACTCCTGCTTTAATGAAATTTCACATGAAGAAATTTCGCATATTGATTTAATTGAAGAAGAAGATTTGGCATCCTTTAACACCCCACCAAAAAATACCGCTAAGGGAATAAAAGAAGATAAAAAATGTTCGTCGGCAATCAAGGAATTAAGAAGTCTTCCCAATGCATCGTTTCCAAAGAAATAGAAAATGCCGATGAAATTTTTAAATTGCAAATGAAGCAACTAAAGGCACAAAAATCCTCATCGTTTAGGTCGAATTGATTAAATCTATTTTTGTAATTTTTTGGCTTCCTTACACAAAAATCATCCTCACAATCACCAATTATTGTAAAATCTCTTTCAATATCTTGAAATCTTAACATTTTTATAATTTTCAATAAATCTTTTAACTTTACAATGAACAGCTGATGTTATTGTTAATTGAGTTAACAACAGGTTCAGCTGGTTTTAGATTTAGAGCCGACTCTAACGTCAAAAACCAACTTTAAGTTGTCTATGAATGAGTTAGAGTAGACTTTTCTAAGAAATTTACTTAAGTACTGTAAAAGTCGACTTTATTTTTGACTATGAATATGGGCCATTGTTGTTAAAACTTAATGAAAGAAAAATGCTAGATTTTTGTGAAAAAAATGCCAAAAAATGCAAAAAAAAATGCTTTAAAAAGTGCTAAAAAATATTATATAAAAATAAAAGGAAAAAGAATTTAATTTGATATTAATTTGAATATAATTAGCATCATATAAAATTACATAAATTAAGACAAACTTTAACAAGTTCAGTTAAAACTAACTATTACTTTCAGTTAACGATATGTTTTCAATACTTATAAATGATATTAAATATTTTTATTATTTTTTTTTATTCCAACGCTAATCACGCGAAGCTCTTCGTTTGTCTGCAGGAGACCAGAGTCTCTGGCGGGAATCGAACCCGCGATCCCGGTACTGATAGACTTGCTTACTACCAGCTAGCCAATAATCGTAAAACATATCTTCACTGTAGTAAACAAACAGAAAAACTATGTTTAAATATGGTCAACTCCAACGAAACTAATTTTAAAGAAAATTGTAAGCATATTATTATCACCGACAACCATATTATGGTTAAATGTGCCCTCCATTAACATCAAAAGACACGACCATATTACGGTTGTCTCCGAACATGTTTTGGTCAATAATAACTAAAATATGTTTAACACTTATAATAGCATGGTTGGTTTTCAACCATAGCATGTTGCTCTTGGAGAAGATGAAAATACTATTGTTCAGTTAAAAACAAATTATTGTCATATTTAACCATAACATGTTTAGAGGCAACCATAATATGGTTGTGAATTCTTGATATATTACCAACTAAACAATAATATGGTTGTAGGTGACAATAATATGGTTAAATTTAAACATAATATGTTTAAAATTTTGTCTAAAAATAGTTTTGTTGGAGGTGACCATATCTAAACATGTTTTTTCTCTGCGTGTATAATTCGTTTCCTAATATAAATAAATTTGTTTGATTTGTTTCAGAAATATTATAAGGCGCATTAAAGTGATTTTCAGGAGCAGATTTTATGTTGAACCGATCGTAAATTATACACCGCTCATCAAAAATATTTAAAAAAGAAAAAACTTAAATTCAACCGAATCTCTTATACAGTAAAACAATTTTATTAGAATTAAAAGCATTTTTAAATGATTTTAGGAAGGACGCTTTACATGTGGCCTATGTTAATTATGTACCCATCTTCATAAAATTGTATTGCGATTTCCAGCCGTATGATCGGCACATTCTGTCACCACTTTTAATTTTTGGAACATAAATATATATTTTTAGGGAGGTTGTTCCACATTTGGGTTTATAACTTTTTTCTACTCAGCTGATTTCAGATTGATTTCAATCCCAAACTGCTTTGGGAACAAGAAAGAGTTTAACATCAATATTGTTCTTTTCTGTTTGGTCTTCAAGAGTAACCGTGTTTTAAACAGACGGACCGGCAGGCGGAAATGACTAAATCGACTAAGAACTACACAAGGATCAAGGGTCTTAGATAAATATTAAAAAAGTTTTACACGGAATGACAAACTAAGCAAACCCTCATTGACCACTAGTGGTAGAGAATATAAGAATCACATAATCAATTTATATTAAAAATAAAACAAAAAAAAATGCAAAAATGGAAATTTAGTTAATAAAAAAATAACGCAGAATCACATTTAAAAGTAAGATCGGTTAAAACAATTATATTCACATTTTATTTTTAAAATATTAAAAATAATAATCGCCTTGGTTCTATATTCCACTAAAAAATGAAAGTAAATAATTTTAAATTCCACAAAGACAATTTCCCTTTATTCTAGAAAAGTAATGAAACTTTATTTTTATGATGATCTCATTTTCATTTTGTTTTAAACAACTATTTAAAAAAATTTAAATTAATTTTTGCTCTTTTAACATATATTTAAATGTGTTACTGACGTCTTGCAAAATTTGAAAAAAATATTTCATTTGTTGTAATTTTGGTCTTCATAAAATCATGTAAATTATGTTGTATTGCTTCTAAATTTCTTATTTTTTTGTCTTTTACCGACTTTTTTTTACCGGCTTAGCGATTTCAAATAAATTTAAAGGCTTGTTTCCAAATGAATGTATATGTTAAGATATCACAGAAAATGTGTCCTTTATTGATCATAGTTGTTATTATTACTCTTTATATTACTCTTTAAGAGAGCAAGACATTCTTAAGAAACGAACACCAAATTGCATTTTCTAAATAGAATGTCAAATTTTTTTGTAGAAAAGAAAACACCATTAATTTTACTTCTTATTTAAATTTCACTGAATTTCGTAATTGGATTTTTAGTATGTCAGGGTGTTAAAAAAAGATGTTTAAATAACCTTGAAAAAGCTGGGATATTTTAAACGAAAAAAATCAATTGATATTTTTTGATATTTTATTAATATTTTAATTAAAAATTTATTTAAAACAACTTTAATATTAATAAAATCAAAATAATATTTTTATTTTCTTTCACCTAAAAAAATAATTGATTCAATTACCAAATTAATTAAATTTAAAGAATTTTTAAACCATTTTTGTAATTGATAAAAACTTTTTTCTGTGAAAATTATAAAACTTATTAAATTGCCACACTTGCCAATTAAAAATATTGCTTAGTTAACAATTTGCTTAACGTTGTAAAAAACACAAATAATATATCAATATGTGGAGCAAAATAACGGTTTGGATATACGCACAAAAAAAGTCGACAACAGATGTTTTCACTTACAGACCAACAGAAAACTAACAGTGCGACCATTTGCATAGCCACAGCCGTAATGTTAATATTTTTCTGTAATCGATGGTAACATACAGGGAGCATTTCTAAATAACATTTAGTTAAGGAAACAAAGGGGAATCCCACATTAGCCGCATATTCCACAATACCCGAAGTTACTTTATATGTTAAATTCTTGGTCCCAAAAAACGATTTTGTTCTAATTTTGTAATAATTAACCGAATTTGATTTACACGTAGTTTGTTCGGTCCCAGTAAGCCACTAAAATCGAGGCCTACCTGTACTTTTAAACTTTGTAAAATACTAGAAAATCTAGCAATGAACGATTGTCTGTCATTTGTGGGCCCTAAAGGACTCGCAATAGATATTAAAATGATTATACTTACCACACATATTTTTTAAGCAAGGGATTAGTTTGGTACTTCATTCAAACAATACCACAGATGTACTCTCACAGTTAAAACTTCAACGAGATACATGGAAAATGCTACTCAAATAAAGCATTTTTTTAAAATTGTTGGATACTTTCGTTAATTTGGTTTGCGGAAATGTTCAAGTTGTCTTTGGCGTACATTTCTCTCGTTGGTTCCGTTTTAATTATGATCTAACAATTTCGATTCTGGTAATAGGTCCATTTTTTGGAAGACCTTAATAAAAATATCTAATGTATAAAACCGGAGTTCGATATTTTTAAATTTAAGTTTATGTAGCATCCGTTATTCTTACATTTATATGAATCCTAATACTCTTAAATAATTTTTGATTATGTTACTTCAATAATTATGGATCGTAGTCTCCACTCTTTTTCTAGACTCTCAACAACAATGCTTTACAGTTTGTTTTTAAAAGAACTGAATTGTACATATTCCCAACCAAATTCAATCTAAAGGGTGGTTAAATTTTAAAGGCCGATGTTGAATGTGAACCACACCTAAACATCAAGTTTTTTCTGCATTTCAGTTGACATTTCTCAATTTCAAACTAACTCAATTTGAACCATGGAAAGATACACAATCGAGCAACAGAGTTAAGGTTATTCAGGCTTATTATGAAAATGGGCTTTCAAATCAAAATGCATATTGTCAATTTTCGAAGAAAATCATCTTCAGTGATGAGACACATTTTCACCTCAGTGGATTCGTCAATAAGCAGAATTGCCGCATTTGGGCGAATGATAATCCAAGAGGGATTGTCGAAAAACCAATGCACTCGCAAAGAGTGACTGTTTGGTGCGGTTTATGGGCTGGCGGCAAAATCGGCGCGAATTTTTTCCAAAAGAAGGCCGGCCAGGCAGTTACTGTGAATGGTGTTCGCTATCGTGAGATGATAATGAAATTTTTATGACCCGAATTGGAAGATATGGATATGGACGATATGTGGTTTCAACAGCACGGTGCCACCAGCCACAAAGCTAACGAAACAATGGCTCTTTTGCGCGACAAATTCAATGGCAGTGTTATCTCACGTGGTGGCGATGTCAATATGCCGCCAAGATCATGTGATTTGACACCGTTGGACTTCTTTCTTTGGGGTTATTTGAAAGAAAAGGTGTACGTCGATTAACCACCAACAATTCAAGAGCTAATGAGATAATTCGGCACATTAACGGCATAGAACCTCAATTATGCCGCATCGTCATCGAAAATTTGGACCATCGGATGGAGGTATGCCGACGAGGTCGCAGCGTTCATTTGGCCGATATTATGTTCCATACATAATTCAACCATACCAATATCATCATAATAAAAAGAAAATAAATAATTTGTGTTTTATTCAAAATCAACATCGGCCCTTAAAATTTAACCACCCTTTAAATACCAACATATTAGGATTGTTTTTGGGCAGAAAGACTTTATTTCGTAAAGAGGCTTGTATGAGAGCAATGTGAAATTATGGACAAATTTTCACCATTTTCAGTGGTTTTGGTCCTTTTGTCAATAATATATTCTGAATGTATTTTTCAAATTTCCTCTACCAGATGAGTTCATACCCTCAAGAAGGTGACTGTGTGTGTTTGTGAATGTAACTATGAGTGAGGAACTGTGTGTGAATAAGTAAGTGTTAAAGTACGTGAATTATATGAATAAATTGGTGTGGTTATTATGATACCAAATTTCATTAAATTAGCTCAATAATTGCGACATGTACCTCGCGAACAAGATTTACATGTATAGACATCCAGCCAGCCACCCGGATAGCTTGCCCTACGAGCATTGTTAGATCGATACAAAAATTGATTCTAGTGGTTCTAGACCCACCAAAAGATAAGCCAATTTTTAAAGTGTTACAAATATCAGGACAAGCGCATAATACGCACTCTACTATTGCGGTGTGGATATAAATATGTAATAATTTTCAAAAATTTTAATTTTTTTACAATGACGATTGTAGTGACGAAAGTCAATTTGACGACTTTGAAGACTTTTTTTTTAGCAAATGTTGACTATTTTCAACCAAATTTATCTGGCAACTATGTATCCAGCTAGTACATCAGTGAGGGAGATGCGGGTTCGATTACCGGCAAAGACTCTGCTCTGTTTCACTACAACAGGCAGAAGACCTACGTCGCTATTGGTCGTTAAGTTATAATATAAGAGGGGCTTAAAACACAAGGTTCTTAAGTGTCTTTTTTTTAAAAAATGGAGATTAAGTGCTCATATACCCCGTGTGCTCCAAGCGAAAGAGGTATTTGATTGACAACTGCTAGAATTGGAAGCTTGTCAGGATACTCTTAAGGGTTTTTTCCGTTCTGGTGTAACATCCTCCGGGGAAATTAGATGCAGTCAATAGCTGGAATTCTTAAAAAACCAGGAGATGTTAACGATCTCTTGCAATCGCGGCTGACCAGATTTTCTATCGAGTCCTTTATAATTCCATAGGAGTCCTTAGTCCCCGGTGAGTAAGCACCGAACTGATACTGGTTGAGGCCTCCCAAAGACTTCTTACGGGAAATGCTTTATGTCTTTCATGAAGATTGTCTCTGCGAGGAGTTTTACTTCTCCGTTAAGAAGATGCTTTCGGTGATCACGTTGTGTTCACTACCCAAAGTCGCGAAAAGGTAGATCCTGAAAATCCACTCACGCGCTAATTTTTACCCACTTGCAGGAGAGTTCGACCTGAGGGACGGGGATGCCTTAGCTGATGTTGGGACAGATGCTGCTAGCATATTTCCTAAGCTAAGGTGCTGAAATAGGGGTGAGTGTATAATCTTGCCGGACTATGCACTCAGTTTGCTACCTGTATGTGTTCGTTACGCTCACACTCAGGGGCGGTTGGTAAACGCACTATTTGTAACCCAGTGGGTTAGATCCATCATGAGATAAGGCATATGGTCATGCAAATTTTTCCCACATCTTTATATGTAACATTTAGTAAACAAATAAAAAATTAAATAAATATACATTAAAATGTGAATGAAAAACGAGCGCGAACAGCTCAAAATGACAACAGGCAATTTAATGTCAGTTAGTCCCCTTTCAGACAGGCAAAGTTTACTTTGACAAAGTCTGTTGAATTCTCTTTTAAACTTTGTTTGGTGCTCAGACACACAAAGTTTAATTTGACAAATTTTTGTTTTCTCTTGTTTGAATATAATATACAAATTTATCATATTTTATTTAATTATGTCATATTTAAATTTATAGATTTTATCTTATTTTGGATTATTTTTTTTAACAAAAATATGATTAAAGATTTTTATCTCAAATGATGATTTTTTTATTTTTAGAAATTCTGATTTTAACTTTAATTTTGCTTATAGAAAATACACGATTATTTAAACAGTCAATTTTTAAACAATGAAGTTTTGCATCAGCTTGATGTGTGTTGGTGCTGCACACTTTTGTACCCAGTATCTAGAATACACAAAATTGCATCATTATTTCTAGATATAAAAATATTAAAAAAGGCATATTATAACCTATTTCCAATGTGCGAAAGAATTCCTTCTTTCGAACAACTACATTTAAAACAAAAACAAATTCTAAAAACTTTGTTTTTGTTTTAAATGTATTTGTAAAGGTACGTTCAGACTGACGAAATATTTGAAAGCAAACATCAAATATTTCATTAACGTAGTCTGAACACAAAATATTTTTGAGTATCCAATAAAATAACAGCTGATTTTGAGCAAATAAAAGTATATATATTTTTTTTTTTGGTTTTTCCCCTACATTTTGTTTTTTAACCGATTTTGCAATTTCAAATATATTTTAGGGTTTGTTTCCAAGTTAGCTATTTTTCGCGAATTTTAGCCATGCTCGCGAAGAAGCGATTTTTCACTGTTAATCTTTAGAGCTTTAACGATTTTTAATAATTATTAGGCTTTGCTATCATACCGCTATTAGCAAATTTTTGCGAATTTCCGCTAATTTAGCAATTTTTATCGAATTTTTGCCATTCATTATAGTTTTAGGCACTTTTAATAAATTTTATGGCATGTTTGAAATATCTAAATTTTTCGCGAATTTTCGCTATTTTTGCAACATTTTTTTCTTTTTTCTCGTCATTTTGTTTTTTAACTGATTTAGCGACTTCAAATATATTTAAGGGTTTGTTTCCAACTTTGCAATTTTTCACAAATTTTAACCATGTTCCCGTTACCCAGTGGCTTCCATTTTTTTCTTCTTCTACATTCACCTGTTCTAACACTAAAAGAGATGCTGATCCACAGAATAAAATAAATAAATTAGCTTTTGCGCTCATTTTCACCATTTGAGAAATATATTTTTATTTTTGAACACTTTCATTAAATAATTATTTGATGCAAATATTTCTTTTAGTATGGCAAACATGAATTAATTTATTTTATTTAACACTGTTTGCCAACTGTTTCATCAAACAAAAATTATCAAATATTTGAGCTTAGTTTGAACATTAACAAAATATTTTTTTGTTTCACACAGTTTGAAGCAAATATCAGAACAAATATTTTTGTTAAATATTTCATTAGTCTGAACGTACCTTAAGAAGTAATTAATTCTTTCTTATTATATTACATCGGAAATAGGCAGTTAGAATATTGATAAAAAAAAATATTTGTGAAAAGAAAAAATGTATTCTTATAAAGTTTCATATACTGACGAATTATGTTTACATGTATTTCAATTTAAATAATAAGAAGTTGGTTTTATAAAAAATTAATAACTCTTACTATTTGGTCCTTGTTTTAAAAAATTTAAATTAATAAAAAAAAATTTAAGATTTTCCTCTTCAAAATATGATTTCTTTCGCCATATGACAATTTTCATTCCAAAGATTCTGGTAACGCTGTATATAAATATAAAGTTGCAGCCAACTTCAGGTATAATCTACGAACGAAAAACAAAACGAATTTGTGAGTACAGCAAAGTATGTACTCCCCCGCTATTCTCTTTTCCCTTCTCTTCTATAAACTCAAGACTTTGCAAAGTAAACTTTGCTTGTTTGAAAGGGGTTTTAAGTCCTAAATAGAGTAAAGAAACAACTTTAGAAGAGTTATGTTCCAATTCGCAAACTTTTTGCATTTTTAAGATGCATCTCTTTCACATCATTATATGACTAAAACTAAAAACAGCACAGGATTATTGGACTTAAACTGAAAACAACAAATCGCTCAAACTTTTCATTTGCACTCACGATCTTTGCAAAACGATCTTTTCAAAAAATTTAAAAAAAATCTAAATTTGTTATAATTTCTTTGTTATTGGGAATGCCCATATTTGACCTTTTTGCTTTCTTTAGTCATATAAAACTCCATTTTATTGATATAAAGATACATTAAGCAGGAAATGCATCACAAATGGTCACGTTTTGTTTTTCCTCCGTAAATGAAAAATTCTTTTCTTAAAGAAATGAATTGAATTGAACTAAATAGAAAACTGAGTATAGGTCAAGTAATAAAAACATATTGAAAATTCTGTGTCTTCCTATGACACATGTCAAAATGTTATATGTTGTAAAGACTGGATAAATAAAAAAGATGGGCTACACATACACACATACATATTGTATATAGCAAAATACTTATATAAAGCAATTTACAGCTTTTTCTTGTATAAATCTCTTGAAGAACCGAAATTTTAAAATGTTCAATTCGGATGTCTGTTACAGTTGATTAGATAACAACAATTACAACAGCTTTAGGCTTAATGTCATTTCCAGTTTATCTTTAAAAGGCAATAAGATGTAAAGCCACACAAAAATATACACACACAGTTTTGAAAGTTAGTCAGCATCGGCGATATCTTTATATATTCTTTCGCTACAGGAAACAAGTTACCACAGAAATATTGTGAAGTTTTGGCGCCCATAATCAGAGTTGAATGACAATAAAAAAAGATTTTTAATTTGAATTAGGGATGTAACAATACGATACCGATACTCAAAGAGAAATATCTTCGATATCGATACCGAGTCGAATATCAAATTTACTGCCTGGCCCATAATGTCGTTAAGAAAATTTCTTGCATATATTTATATTCAAAACAAAAACAAATTTAATTTTTTTTTTATTGGTTTCAATATAAATATGCGAAAGAAATGTTCTTGTCGACATTGTGGGCCTGGCAGTTAAATTCAAGGTAAAAAAAAAACAAAACTTAAGTAGAGTAATTTCTTTATTAAACAAAATGACAGTGTAAAATTGATTTTAATAAGAATTTAATAACACCGAAATTAATTTAAATTCATGATAAAATGAATTGAATTTTTTTTTAACAAAAAACAGGGCAAGAGATTATTAATATTCAAAATTAATATTAATAAGATTTTTGTTTAAAAAATGAAGTATTCTCAACTTTTGCAGAGAAAATTTCGCAAATCTGTTTGAAGCAGACCTGCAGTAAAAAATTGTCTCTCAGACGTGGCTGACAACTTAAGTATTTCTGCGTCATGGTCTTAAATTTTGAGTATAATATTTAATAGCGCCAGTAAACAAAAGAATCTGCGCCTTTAAAAAAAAATTAGAAGATCTAAGGTATATCTAGACTTTTTATTTAGCTCAACCACAGCGTAGGATGGACATAGGATCATCCTACGCCAAATTTTCTTTTAAGATTTTTACAAACGCTCCAAAGGACAGTTCTTGTAGACTTTCCAGAACTTTTACTAAGTTTAGGGGTGAACGTGTCTTCAACACTTTCGGAATGTAGAAACATGTTGATGAGTTTTTCTATAAATTGTCTTTGAAATTTTCTAGCTTTGTATCGAAGGCAGAGGATTGTTGATAAACAATAGATTTCATTATTCTCGAAACAATCAAGTCGTTCATTCAGAACTAATGCTACGTAAATCGCCAATTATTGGGAATCTGAACTATTCTGCATCTTAATTTATTAATTTATCGTATTTTCTAATAATTTTCGAAGACTGTGAACAATCGAAATAGTGTCAGAAAATCTAGCAGTGGCTGTGCTTATGAATTTTGTGGTCTCTTTGAAGAAACCCACAGTTTGTAGCGAAATGATTTATATTTTAACAAAAACAAAATGGCTGATGTTGAAGTTGAAGGTCCACAGCAAGCGTTCAATGCGTTTATGCATCAGTCCAAAAAGTCGAAGTGTAGAATTGTATTGACAAGTTACACAGCAAAGGCGTAGAATGCATATGAGTATCGAAAGCATGAGTAGAATCACTTTCTACTTTAGTATGCGTCTCGAAAAAAGGAAACCGCGTGGTCTGGACCGAACAATTTATTATTTTGTTGGATTTTTGTATTAGTTCTTAGACCAAAAGTAAACATTGAAAATTAAATTGTTTGCTAAAAAAAAAACTATAAAAAGGTATCGGTGTATCGACAGTAAAATATCGGCCGTGCCGATATTTCGGCAAACGTGAAGTATCGCCGATATATCAGTATCGGTATTCGTTACCACCCTAATTTTAATTGTGAAACATTTTTAGCGCTGTTAATGCTAAAATATAAATAAAAGAATATAAGTGGAGTTTCCCGATGATAACTAACTTTTGACGTTGACTGTATATTCTACGAAATAAAAATGTTCTTATGTCAGATAACACAGTACAACATTTTTCAGTTAATTGATTGCCAACTCAATTCTGTGAACTGTATGTGAAATTAGACCCAAAAAGAAGAATTTCTGCATCATTCGTTTTGTCTTCTTACCTGCGATTTGAAGTTAGTATCGATTTGAAGTTAGTACTATCGTATAGGGGAATTTATCACGTTTTAGGCCCTGTTGTTTGACATAGCTCGACAACCACTAGCCCAATTTAGTTGAAATAAATTTTAAAAAATTAAGAATTACAATTCCCTTAATCTGTTCATATATTGTTTTCCTATACAAGTAACACTTTCGAAGTTAAAAATGAATGTATGAAGGGAAAAAATTATTTTTTGCTAAAAATTTAAATTTTTTTTTTTAAAAATACATAAAAATGCAAAATGGAAAAAAGTTTCAAGTCTAGTTATTTTTTCGCAAAGTCACATAACCTATGAGCAAAATGAGACAAAGATCATAAAATTCGATGCACGCGTTTCGCTTTTATTCGCAATTGAGTAAATGTATGAATTTCAAAAATTTGCTCGAGATATGCACAACATTATTTGGAGAAAACATTGACACCTTTTTCATGATTCTGAGAATTAAAAAAAAAGGAATAAACAAAAGGTTATTTGATTTTTATGATTGCGGTAATAAATGTACGTGGACAATTAAACGGAATGTGGACCTTTTTATTATTTGGGTTTTTCCGGTGGCTACCTATATGATTTTTTTTACAGAAATTGCACCCACATTTAAGGGTGGTCATTATTTGGAAAGTTTTGCACAGTTTGAAACGTACAAGTGCTGAATCAGGTATATAGCCAGCCGCCCTTAAAATATGCGCCCATTTATAAGTACCTGGCAGTAAAATATTCAAAAATACGTAGTATTTATAGGTGTGCATTGATCGATTTTTGGCATTCAGCCAGTGCCGACGAACGCGAACAGTAAAAGTGATTTTTCTCCAGTTTTTTAAAAGTGAATAACAACAAAACATAAAATATATCAATATAGAAAACAACAAGTGCCCATATTTGGATGAATATTGTTACGTTTGTGGTCATATCGTCCGAAAAATACAGAAAAAAGATCGAAAAAATTTGTTTACTGAGCAATTCAAAACCGCGTATTGTAATTATTTCGATGAAGCAGATTTAAGTGGTGCAAATTTTACGCCGAACACAGTGTGCAACAGTTGTTATACTACCCTTCTAAAATGGATTCACGGAAAAAGTAGAAAGTTATCTTTTATGAAGCCAGTAATTTGGGTGGAAGACACAACTGGACATGATGAATCCAGGTGCTATGCATGCATAAATTTTCGTCCTGGATTAAACAGACAACAATTGAAAACAAAAGTATACACTGCTGCATTTACTGCCACACTTCCAGTGCAACGCCCTGCTGATACCGATGCACCTAAACCTCCGAGTGCGGATACTGTGTCCCTGCTAGCCGAAACCGTTTTCACCAATCCGACCGATTTGGATGATGCTGATTGGATACCCGATATTGAAAATAGTGCACCACAACCGCTACCACAAATCGAAATGGATTACATTGTGGCCAAGCTGGGACTATCACAACACGACTCCGAATGGCTGACATCATTTTTGAAGAGAAGAAAACTCACACAGCAAAATGTCAGCGCAACATCATACCGACAACGCCAAGCTGATTTTCAGAAATTTTATTCCGTTGACGAAGCAAATACGTTCACGTACTGCCATGATATCCCAGGTTTAGTGAAAAAATTGGGAATGGATTATATCGCTGGCGACTGGCGTTTATTCATCGATGGTTCAGTTACTAGTTTGAAGGCTGTGCTGCTGCACAAAAAAAATAAAAAACCATGCATTCCATTGGGATTCAGCACAACTATGAAGGAAACGTATGAAGCATTGGGCGAAATTTTGAAGAAAATCAAATACGATGAACACAAATGGAACATTTGTTGCGATCTGAAGGTGGTCAACATACTACAAGGGATTATAGAAAAGGGCGGATATCCAAAATACTTCTGCTTCCTTTGTAATTGGGATTCACGATACAAAGGAAATCAATATCAATGTAAAGATTGGAAAGGAAGAACTCCCGAGCTCAACAAACAATTAAAATTACGCAATGAACCTATGATAAAGGACCTGGATGATATTTTGTTGCCACCGCTCCACATGAAACTGGGAATAGCTGGGAAATTCGTTGAAGTGGTGGTCAAAAAAGTTAACGGCGCCTTTGACTGTTTGAAATCCATCTTTCCGAAACTCAGTGATGAGAAAATTAAAAACGGTACGTATCGTACTCTGTATTTCAGTATTGTCATATCTAAATTTGTTAATTTCTATACATTCGCATTACCAATAATTTTTTCGTTTTTCTTATGTATTTAAAACAGGTATTCTCAATGGACCTGATATTCGGAAATTGATCAAAAGTGATTCTTTCACACATCAGAGCATCACGACCACCAACATGCATGGAACGCATTGAAAGAAGTAATAGAAGGCGTTCTAGGAAAGAACCGTGTCCAGCGAGAAGAGATACAGCAACGAGTGGACAGGTTGCTGTTTTATTTCGAAAAAATCGGTGCATCCATGACGCTGAAATTGCATTTCTTGCACCACCACCTCGATACTTTTTTGGCACAATCACCTCAGGAATCAGACGAACAAGGAGAGAGGTTCCACCAGGTGACCATGCCATTTGAAAAGCGGTTCAAAAGCAAAAAATTGGATGCATTGCTTGCGGAGGTTTGTTGGTGGAGTTCCACAATTATGCAGTTTGAAGAAAGCACCGAAGATGAAGACATTGAAATTGGTGGACACAGTGAAAGAAACACGCCCTTGAATAGTATCTGTATCTCGGATGAAGATACAGACTCAGACCATGAATATGAACAACCTACGAAGAAAACAAGATCATCAGAACCACAAGCGTCAACTTCTACAAGGATGGATATTGCCAATAATTGAAAAAATGTTCTAAATTTTGTTTTTATGCATATTATAATTGCGTATTAATTGCATATTATTTTATTTTCATTAAGTTTTTATAAATAAAGTTTTTTTTTTGCATGATAATTTTTTAATTTATATTTTTATTTTTATTTTAAGGGTGGTGGCTATAACTGATTTTTGAAATTGATACCTTTACTCAATTGCGAATAAAAGCGAAACGCGTGCATCGATTTTTATGATCTTTGTCTCATTTTGCTCATAGGTTATGTGACTTTGCGAAAAAATAACTAGACTTGAAACTTTTTTCCATTTTGGATTTTTTATGTATTTTTAAAAAAAAAAATTTAAATTTTTAGGCTAAAAATAATTTTTTCCCTTCATACATTCATTTTTAACTTCGAAAGTGTTACTTGTATAGGAAAACAATATATGAACAGATTAAGGGAATTGTAATTCTTAATTTTTTAAAATTTATTTCAACTAAATTGGGCTAGTGGTTGTCGAGCTATGTCAAACAACAGGGCCTAAAACGTGATAAATTCCCCTATACGATAGTACTAACTTCAAATCGATACTAACTTCAAATCGCAGGTAAGAAGACAAAACGAATGATGCAGAAATTCTTCTTTTTGAGTCTAATTTCACATACAGTTACAGAATTGAGTTGGCAAATCATGTGTTGTACTGTGTAATTTAACGTTTTCTGCCATAACATTGTAAATTTTAAAGAACTTACCCTTCTTTATATTCTTTATAATATAGTTGCCGGTTAAAATAATATGGTTAAATTTGCAATATTATGTTTAAAAATGCTCGTTAGAAAAAGTTTTGTTGGAGGTGACCATATTGAAACCGGTTTATTGTTGTATTGCGAACAGTAATGTTAACTTAAATCGTTTAACCCTTTCGGTATATTGTATCCATATAGATACATGTACTTCTAAGTTCATTTGTAAGCTACATGATAGCTTAACAATTTATGTTTAAGATATAATAGTAAATGAAGGTCCTCTCTATCAATTAAGACAATTTTTATTTTATTTATTTATTTAATAAACATAAGTAAAAATTCATTATCAAAAATGTTGTTTTTGGGAATACATAATTTTTTCCATTAATAGCTTTTATTTATTGTGCTTAATTCCCTTTTTTTTAATTGATAAAAATACTGAAATTTATTGTTGGAGGATAAGCTGTTCCTATGCGACTTTCACTGGTTGCTTAGGCCAGATAATCAGGAAGCACAATAAATAAAATCTTTTAATAAAAAAAAATTATGTATTCCCAAAAACAACTTTTTTGATAACAAATTTCTGCAAGTGCACGTGCATAAAAAACTGAACTGGCAAATTGTTTTTATTTTGATTTCTTGCGAAAACACTAAAAGCAATTTGTTTTTGTTCTTTATTTGTTTTTTCTTTACCCACTTACAACTACAATTAATGTTGGGAGAAGTCCAAATAATCGCTATCAGTATTCGTGCACCTCTTTTAATGATTATTTAAGCCTAAATATATTTTATTGATATAAGAAATGATAAACTCACTGTTTAATTGTTGGTATTTTGTTTAAGCTTTGATATCGTTGCAAACAAGACGTTCTGAGTGTTTGTAGGTAATTCTCATTCCCTCTGTAGTCTTTTTTGCTGATAGCTTTGGCTTTTCTAAAATTATTTAGGAGAACGTTTCCTGCTTATCTTATCCTCCAACAATAAATTTCAGTATTTTTTTTATCAATTATTAAAAAAAATTATTAAAACAAACTTGATTTAATTGTTTTTCATCAAAAACAGGGTTTTATTAGGGACGTAACGATACGCCTTCTTGCCGCTACGATACCGATACTCAAAAAGAAATATCGGCGATACCGATACGAATATTAAATTTGAATTCAAGATAAAATTGACAAAACTCAAGTAGAATAATTTTTTTATTATAGAAAATTATAGTGTAAGAGATTAATAATATTTAAAATTAAAATTAATATGATTTAAAATACCACAAATTTGATTTTATATTAAGAAAAAATAATATTTTTATAGAAAAGAACAGTGTAAGCGATTATAAATATTTAAAATTTAAATTAATAAGATTTTTGTTAAGAATGCAAAGTATTCAAATCCGTTCGAACCCGACCTGCAGTGTAAAATAGTCTCTCAGATGCGACGGAACTCATTTTAAAACGTAAGTAATTCTGCACCAAGCGGATCTTCGTCTCTAGAAATATTAGGAGAACTAAAGTATATCTCGACTTCTTCTTTTGTAGAACCACAACTGATGATGGACAGATGTTCATCCATCTAGGATTTTCTTTTAATATCAGAATGCTTAGTCATAGTAGCTCAGTTAGACGTTTTTTGGATACGATTGGTTTTAAAATATTCGAAGAATTTTAGATAAATAACAGATTTCATTACTGTCTAAGTCCTCCTTCATTCAAAAAACATGCTAAGTGAATTGCCAATTTTTGGGTCTTTAAACTATTTTCTATCTCAGTTTATTCATTTATAAAATGTTTTTAATAATGTTCCAAGCGAAATAACGTCAGACCATGTAGCAGTGGTCTTTGCTTATATATTTTGTAGTCTTTTCTAAGTTACCCGAAATTTCCAGCAAAATGAGTTTTATTCTCACAAACATCTCATTAAAAATAAGTAAAAAAAATCTAAAAACGTACAAAATTTTCACGTTTTTGAACTGCAAATATATCAAAGATTTAGCAATGAGAGTCCATTTTATTAATATTTCGCAAAGGAAGACGGCTATAGCTGGAGGTCCACATTACGCGATCAATTCGTTGATGCGTTAAAGCATCTATCAAAAAAGTAGAATCAGTGTAACATTTTATTGACAAGTTACACAGCAAACGTGTATAATGCATATACGTATAGAACGCATTAAGTGGGATTACTTTTCGCATTTGCCTGAGTATTGAAAAAGGTCAAGGTAGTATCAAACGCATAGAACGCGTAGTGTGGACCTCCAGCTAAATAATTAAAAAAAATAACTTATTATTTTGTTTTGATTTTATGTTCTGCTTTAAATGTGTTATTTCATTTAGTTGTTATGCAAAAAATAAACATTGAAAATTTAATTGTTTTTTCAAAATAACTTTAAAAAAAGACAGTAAAATATCGCCGAAACCGATATATCAGCAAACCTAAAGTAACGCCGATATATCGCTATCAGTATTCGTGCACCTCTTTTAATGATTATTTAAGCCTAAATATATTTTATCGATCTAATTATCCATAGTTACTAGAAAACACCATATTAAAAGATTTTGCATTAACATTTTTGGAATAAAATATTTTTTAAAGCAGTAAGAATTTAAAAAAATATGGATACTTAAAACACATTTAGGGTTAAAATTTTGAAAACAAATGATTATTTACTGTTTCTAGGGGCAATATTAGTACAAATGCAGAAAATTAGATTTTTGACCCGCCCATTTTAAAAATGTACTGAAAGCGTTAATAAAAGACACAAAATAAAAATAAAGATGGGAATGGAGATAAAGATACAACCGATAAAGTGATCTACAAATATCTAAGATTCACTACTTAACGCACTGTCAAAACCGAATTTTCTTAATGCTCAGCGCTGCTGCCGCGTCTTTTGTGTTGGCTTCATACATTTTGTATGCGCATAAGAATTTTTGACGGATAAAGAACCCTTGACGCGCTGATTTGGGTTGGTCTGTTAGAAAGATAAAAAAATAATGTAAAAAATGTTTTTAAAAATATTGGATTTTTAAAAAATATTTTTAAACTTCTATACTTATTAGATATTTCGGGATTTAAGATACACTTTTTTGCATTAACTGCTATCAGAAACTGAAGTTTTTTGAGCTTCATGAAAAGTTCTGGATAGAAATTTAAAAGTTATTAAATCTTCTGTCTCTTTTTACTTTGTTAGATCATCATTCGGTAAATTAAAGGAGACTTTCTAGTCTCTTAAAGATGATTTAAACAAGGATTATAAAAGATGATCTAAAACGTTAAAGATTTTGGTTCTAAGAGAAAAAATATAGTATATAATCTAAACACTTACTTCTTGTGGTTGATAATATATGCCATCAGCTCATTATTGGCTTGGCGCATATGCCAAAAAGCCATAATTGAGAAAAACGACAACTAAGGTTTACTTGAAGTTTTCTGAAAATTTTTGTGAACGCTTATGAACGAACTTAGAATTTAATAGCGTCTGATTAAAAGTGAAAATTATGGTTATATTTTTGCCGCGTACGCCAGTTTTCTAAATTTATTATTAAAAATTAGCTCTTTGTGCTGCATACGTATACTTACTGCTGCAAGGCGAATTCATGTATACGGTGGTGTCGATACTACAACAAGTAACAACACCAAAAACACAACAATGTATTTTTTTGTTGCTTTCGTTGATCGATATGTCAAAAACACAAGCAACTTTTGACATTTCTCTCTCTAAGTAAGAAAAAAAAGTAGCACAGCAGTGCTTTCAACGCCACCTGGTAAATGAATTCGCCTTGTACTGCTGTGTATATTGGTTTTGACATTTAATTTTGCTTTTGCTTTAACTACTTTTTTTCTTACGGCAATGAAGCGAAGCAAGAATGAAATTTATTTTGTTGTAGTCATTTTCTTTTGATTTCGCTTTAACTACTTTTTTCTTACGGCAATGAAGCCAAAAAGCAGTGAAATTTATTTTTTGCGTTTTTGTATGAAAAATTTTCTGCATTCGCCAAACAGTGACATGTAGTGCAAAACAATACCTTATTAACTTTAAAATCGTTGATATAAAGCAAAACTAATGCTTAATATCTCAGAAACCACAAACAATTTTGTGTTACCGGTTTTTGATTAAAAAAATGAGTAGTCGAAATATATCTATACTCAATTCCAATAATCACATCAATAATGAGCAGACGAAACGTTATTCAGCTAGTTTTTTGCTGTTCCTATTAGTCGAAAAGGAACAATTGATATACTCTGATTCTCGTTCATCGAATCAACGCTCCGAATAAAATTATTGTCCTTAATTGCAACAAATATTTTAACTACTATGGTAAAAATCCCATATCAATCCCATATCTTTAAATGATAACATTTTTGAACAAATCAATAAAATTAAAGAAATTATTTGTATTTAAAAAATATTGCCATTTAACCGAAAACAGCTTAACTCTTCTTAAATTCCTTAACAAAATATATTAATCAGCACAATGTCAATGGCACTTAAATAAAATAACGGAATGCTTATCATCATTTGTATGTGATAAAAAATCTCACATGACATAAAGCTGAAATTGATTCAATATGCCCCGTCACTACCACGAGTGGTGTTTGTGGGCATATTACGTTTATCATTCCATGTGTAACACCAAGAAAAACTCAACGTAGGAATTTTTAAAGGTGCAGTGTTATAAAGCTATATGCAATAAAGCCATACACGAAGTGAAATAAAGCCATTATGGGGTTATTGCACATTTAAAAAATTTTAATAAAATTCTAGGCGCTTCAAAATGTGGCCCCACTCAATATGACCCCAAAAAGAAAATTAAAATTGCCATTATAGACTACTTTTCGTTATGCAATGTAACACAATTCTTTTTAATGAAATGTTAACCCAAAATAATGAAAAATAGACCGAAAATGCAGAATTAATTCCTCTTTATGAAAAAATCACATTAAATTTACCCCAACAAAGTTAAAATTAAAAAAACAACGAATAGTATCAAAAGCCCTCATTTAAAAATCCCGAAATGTAAAAATCCCGAAATGTAAAAATCCCGAATTTCAGAACTCTGAATCTTAATAACTTATAATTCCGAGTTTTAAAATCCTAAATTTAGGTTATGTTAGGTTAGGTTCAATGGGCAGCCGACGCGAGGTCGGCTCACTTGGGTCCTTATAGCGGTCCCTTGGTGATACCCGTAACCAGCGACAAGAGTCAACCGGTATTCACCAGACTATTGTCCAGAAGTCACCGTAGCCTCGAACCACCCCGACTCGTCCCGACATGACAATTCCGGTCCCCCGGAATGCCTAAGCCTAATATCCCCGAGATCGGGGCATTGTCAGAGGAAATGAAGCCCCGTCTCCTCCTCCTCATCATCATGACAACTTCTACAGTAGTCATTATAATCAAGACACATTCTCCGCGCATGAGTCCCTATCGCCCAGCGATCAGTTATGACCGATGTCACCCTCCTTATCCGGTCCCTGCCGAGACCAAGTAGCACGCGAGTTCTTGCCGCGTCCTGGCCAAGAAGCAGGTATGTTCCCCCTGCCATCATACCTGAGCCCTTCTGTATGACTTACGCCCTATGAGAGTTTTGCAGCGGGCCATTGAAATGCCCATCACGCCGTCGACGAACATGTCGTGCCATAGACAGCCGTTTTTGGCCAGACCGTCTGCAGTTTGGTTGCCCGGGCATCTTCTGTGCCCTGGTACCCATACCAGCATTACCCTGGAATGTTCCACGATCTCATTTAGAGACCTCCGGCATTAAACTGTCAACATAGATGTCGTGAAGACACCAGCCAGAGCTGCAATGGCAGCCTTGCTGTGCGTAAATATACATACATCTTTCGATATACGATAGTATTTCAGCCAGTTCGCTGCCCGCCTTATGGCAGAGATTTCCGCCTGCAGTACGCTACTGCATTCCGGCAGCCTAAAAGGGACCCTTATGCCCAATTCCTCGATGAAGAAACCTCTACCTAATCTGGCACCCACCTTGGACCCTTAGGGCCGGTTCCAGAGACTGCGTGCCATCGAACATCATTGCCTCGATGAACTGTGCACAAAGCACCGAAAAAGGGTTCCGGAGTGCAATAGTCCAGTCCCGCCAGGTCAACTGATGCGCGCAGTGTGACCCTGCCATGACCGTAGTCCTGCGTAGACCATAGGCCCACCGCAAATTAAAATTAAATCTTAAAAAAAAATTCAAAAAGCAAGTCAAAATTATTAAAAAACAAAAATCACAAAAAATATAAGCAATTAAAAAAAATTTAGAATTTATCATAAATATAGCGATAACACGGATTTTTCTAACTTCAGGCTAATATATATCAGAGAACGAACAAGATATTACAAATGTTATGCATTTATTTTCAAGGTAATTGCTAGGACTTCCAAACATATCAGCTTTTATAAATAAAGATGAATTCGAGCAGTTATAACGTCACGAACATGGCGAAAACCAGGTTTTCTAACCCTTAGGTCAGGGAACATTTTGGTCTACCTTGTATTTTTCATAACTACTTTGAAATAATTTTTGATCATAATTATAATTTACATAGTAATTCCCCAAATTCTTTTGTTGTGCATTAAATATATGTTGTTGCTTTATATTGTTCTATTGCGGAGATTTATTATTTTTATACAGATATGTTTTCAACCAGAATGAATCGTCCTCCATTTTGTGATTAGTTTTTTATCCCTTCACTTTCTCTGGTAGAAAAGAATGGAAAATCGATGAAATTTGTTGTACAGTAGGTCTATTGCAGAAGTTCTAAATGAAAGATATCCAAAAATGTTCATTCAGATTCAGATATTTTAATTTCTTCCATATTAAATGAAAATATTTAAAGTGAAGGTGGTATTGATGATTCATGTGAATATGAAATAGAAAATGGTAAAGAAGCTTGTGGTATCGATGCATAATATATTGCGAAAAAATGCAATGAAGTGCAATTCCTTTACCACGTCATATTGGAGCTTCAGCAGAGAATATTTAATTAGTACCACCAGGTTTACGTTATGCGATGTCAAGATGCCGTTTTGTCAACTTCTCTGTTCTCTGACACTTTATAACAGGTCACTGAGATTACTCAAATGGACACATTCAATTTCGGTTAAAACAAGCAGATATTGTCCGGAGTGACCCTTGTTAATATGATAGATCCCCTTCATGTAAAGTAATAGAACCAGATAAAACCAGCCACTACCCGCAAAAAATCCAATCACATGACTAGTTTTATCTAAATTGTCTTTCCTCTGGAGTAACTACACGTTTAACACATTATCGCCAGTTAAGTGATATGCCATATTTTCACCTATCAAAATTCGTTTCTTTTCATTATAATATTGTGTTTACTGGTCACGCGATAGGTGCAATAAGAACAATTGACACAAATTTCCCGCAGGGTATTAATTGTAATTTACCACACAAAAAAAATTGTTTTATCAATTAAAAAAAATGGTTTAATAAGTATTTAAATTTAATTAATGTGACAATTGAATCAATTATTTTTTTTAGTTGAAAGAAAATTTAAAAATATAGTTTTGATTTAATTAATATTTAAGTTGTTTTAAAATACATTTTTAATTCAAATATTAATTGACTTTTTCGTTTAAAATAAAATAATTTAAACTTTTAGAATTTTTGTTGTGAATTGAACTTATTTAATTAAATAAGTTAACACAATGTTTGAAATGGAAAAGTTTTTTGATCATTTTTTTAATTAAAATTTAAAATACAATTTTTTGGAAAAAAATATTCACAATTTTACAAGGTTTAGTAATCAATATAATCATTTTGGTAATAGGTGCAAAGTCAATAACTTGTTTGCTTGATATTATGAATTTGCTATAAATTTGGTGATTAGAGAAAATTTTTAATTTTTTCTGTGCAATTACAATAAACAGTAATTGGTAAAAGTCAATAGCCAGTTGCTTGTAGTTGTATTTGGCAAAGGCCGTTATACACTATCCCATAAAGTCTTAAGTATTTTCCGAAAATGCTTCCCTGATCTAATTATTGTTTGAAAATTTTCAAAAAACGATAACAACTTATCATGACAGGTTTGTATTTTTTTTTTTTTTTTTTTCAAAATACGTAAGAATTGTGTGATAGTGTAAAGTTACTTGGAAAATAACAAACTATAATTAATTATATAATTGACAAAATTCATTTAAAATTACTAAAAAAATATGTAAATAATTTTTATCAATTGCACATTACAAATGGAATTTAATTAACAATATTTGTTAGTTATATTATCTAAATTCGTGGTAAAGGGTATCAGAGGTTCGGCACTGCTGAATGTATCATTTTAAGTTGTTAAATTTTATGTTGATTTTTCTCTCTTTTCTGCGATATAATAAAAGCGGAAATACCGCACATCGCTTATGTTTTATTGATTCAATTTCACTAATCCTTCTCGGTTGACAACCACGTAATCCTTATAAGCAATCACTGACATACGTTTGATGGAAACGGAAACGAAAACATTATGTTGCATGTATTATGGCTCAATGCTTGTAAAGAGAAAAACGGAATGGAAAAGGATGTTGAATATTGATGATTATAGTTTTTTGCCTACATTCGTTTTGTTTTTTTTTTTTTTTTTTTTTTTTTTTGCAAATTCGAAGGCATTTGGCAAATAACTGACAAATATAAAACGGAACAGTTTAAAGGATTATGAACTTCATAGATTAATTGTTGCAAAAAAGCATATTAAACGATAGTGTAAGATGAAAAAATGTTACCAGTAAATAACAAATTTCAAACCCCTAACACTTGTTAAAAGTGTTTATGGTAGTTGGGAGTTATTATTTTCATGTTTTCTTTTAACAAGTATCCTTAATATTCATATATGCTTTTTGAACGTTTTCTTCGTTTTTTTTATCCTTAGGGTACTCAAAAGATTGCATTACCTTATCAAGCCAATCAAAAACTTACAGTTAAACAAATCCTAACACACTTCACTGGCATCGATGCTTCAACGATGAAGAATCCTAAAGAAATTTTTTCAGCTGACATACAAAAGGATCTTTTGCTGTTGGAGGAGCAAGAAGGTTCAGTTAATTTTAAATTTGGTGTTGTATATATGAAACCCGGCCAATGCTGTGACGATGAGATGTTGAGTAATCGTAAGTAGTTTTATTAAAATGTATACATAACTAGTATTGCTAAGAATAAATTTGAATAATATCCCCAAATTATAGTCAGAAATGCCAGAAAAAAATACATCCTTTTATTAAAATTTCTAATTTTATTCAAAATTTTAAGTTATTATGTCAAATTTAATATCTGTTGCGAACTTAAAATTTTATTTTTTAACTGTCATTTTATCTTTACTTATACATACTAATATTATAAAGAGGTAATTATTTTTTTTTTTTTTTTTTTTTTTTTGTACGAGTTAATCTTCGTAACCGCTGAACCGATCTTTATGAAACTTTTTCAGTATTTTACTGATGGTCTGAGAGGTCCTATAGGCTATATATTTTTTTGAAATTTTAAGTGGGCGGGGCACCTCCCATACAAAGGTGATATATGTATACCTGTACAACGACAATAGCTAACGTTATGCTTAAGTTAAATTTAGTATGATTATCTTGGTTATCAATACACGACATTTGACAAAATCTGGGCGGGACAGGAAAAGTGGACAAGTCATCTCAGATATAAAGACATAGGTAATCTCCGTAAGCGCAGAACCGATATTTATGAAACTTTTACAGTATATTACTGATGGTCCCATATATAGACAATAAATATTTCTGTATATCTGGAGGACGGCAAGAACTAAAGTTTCCAAATGTAATGAGAATATCTTGGTTATTACTACACAACATCCGGAAAAATATGGGCGGGATTGTAGAAGTGGGCACTGCACAAAATAGATTTATTTACATCTGGAGAACGGCAATAGAGGAATCTTCCAAATTTTATACGTATAGCTCGGCTATCAATACGCAATATCGGCCAAAAAAAAGTGGTCGGGATAAAATAAGTGGACATGGCACAAAATATAATTATGTATCTCAGCAAAACTACAAGTATAAAATTGTCCAAATATTTGGGCTTTTATGCTATAATATTTTTACAAAGTGTTAAAAGTTAGAAAATGAAAAGTTCATAATGGTTTGACCCCGGGAAGTGTTTGGATCCGCATCCGTAACCGCTTAACCGATCTTTATGAAACTTTTACAGTATATTGCTACATACTTTTTTTAAATTTTAATTTGGCAGGGCACCTCAAATATAAAGACAATATAGATCTATCTATATCTGGAGAACGGCAAGAGCTAAAGTTCCCAAATTTGGTACAAATATCTTGGTTATCAATACACAATATTTTTAAAAATCTGAGTGCGATTGAAGCAGTAGGCGTGGCATAAAATATATATCTTTATATCTGGAGAACGGTAGAAGGAAAAAGGACAAAGTTGGTGCACATTTCTAAAAAATTGACGGGAATAGAGACTTAATAGATTTATTTATCTCCGGAGAACGGAAGGAGACAAGGTATCCAAATAAGGTACAGGCCTCTTAGTTATCAATACAGAGAATCCAACAAAATGTTGGCGGGATTGGAGAAGTGGGCGTGGCAAAACATAGATATTAGTAAATCTATACACCAATAGAAGAAATATTGTCCATATTCGGTGCACATAGCTGGGATCCCAATACACAGCCTTTCTAAAAAACATTGTTATGATGTTATTTCAAGTAATTTGAACTAACTTCAAAAAAAAATCATAGTTCGTAACAGCTTATGCCGAACTAAAATGATTTTCAGGAGTGGAATTTATATTAGACCCATGTTAAATTATGGACTAATCATCACGAAATCCTGAAGAGGGATTTCTGTTATTAAAAATCTAAATGGATAAAATTTCAATACAAGAAGTGAAATTTTTTTTTTGGCGCTTAAAGTGCTTTTGGATAATCAGAAAATTGCTTGATATTGTTTCTGGCCATATGAACCAAAATTTTACCACAATATCTATATCTGCTAGGGTTTTAGGCGTATCTGGACATTATATTGTAAATTATGGACCGAGCTTCAGGAAAATTTATAGTGTGTTTTTTAGTCCTGTAAATCTTTGACGTACCAAATTGAATTACAATAGCATTATTTATAACGTTCTTTAACATAATAAACTGTTTTTCGAGAGCAGGTTTTATATGCGGCCTAGGGTAAATTATGGACCGACCTTAACGAAATTTACCAGTTATCAAAATCCTGAATTCCTTTACCGAAGAGGAAAAAATATATGCAGACATGCTTTAGTTAGCGAAGCCGATGGTCGTTATAACATAGAGGAGAAACCCCTTTTCCCGGCCTAAGGCCGGCTATGAAGTGAAGCTTTAGTTAGCGAAGCCAGAGTTCGTTCGCCCGGCCGAAGGCTGTATAATAATACGGGATATTAAAATTCAGGCCTTTGCAATTATGTATTTTTAAACTAGGGATTTGAAATTCGGGATTTTGAAATTCAGGATTTTAAATTTGGGAATTTAAGTTCCTGAATTTTTCATAATGAAGAATTGCCCCAATATGACCTTAAGCACATTACACTTTATTTTTAGGGCGATTTTTAATTTGTTGAGGTAATTTTTCATTAAAAAAATGGGGTCATACTGCACAATGAAAAATATCCCCAAATTTCGGATCTATTTTTATTTTTTGCCCATATTTCGGGGCGCCGAAAAAAGTATCTTAGATGCTTTCTTCGTTCTGTCATTTGAAAACTTAAGAATTCCTGCGCCAGTTTCATCAAGTTTGGGTATAAGATGTCATTGCGGTCGCAAAAAATCGGATCTTCGGAAATGCTAGGAGTTCTAAGGTATCTCTCGAATTCTTCCTAAGTAAAATCACAGCATAGGATGAAAAGAGGCTCATACTCATCGGATCCTCTTATAATTTTTTTTTTACAAACCCGCCAAAGTTTTCAACATTTTCGAAATGCAGAGACATAATTAGAGCTCAATAAAACGTTTTCTCAATACTATTGAAGTCAATTGTCCTTGAAATATTCGAGCATTGTGTCGAGGATCAAACATTGTAGACAAACAATATGGGGTGGGCCTGTGGTCTACGCGGGACTACGGTCATGCCAGGGTCACGTTGCGGGCATCGGTTGACCTGGCGGGACTGGACTATTGCACTCCGGAACCCTTTTTCGGTGCTTTGTTCACAGTTTATCATGGCAATGGTGATGAGCTGTTCGCAATCTCTGGAACCGGCCCTAAGGGTCTATACTGATGGTTTCAAGATGGGTGCCAGAGAAAGTGGAGGTTTCTTCATCGAGGAATTGGGCATAAGGGTCCCTTTTAGGCTGCCGGATGGCAGTAGCGTACTGCAGGCGGAAATCTCTGCCATAAGGCGGGCGGCGAACTGGCTGAAATACTATCGTATATCGAGAGATGTATGTATAATTACGGACAGCAAGGCTGCCATTGCAAATCTGGCTGCTGTCTTCACGACATCTATGTTGACAGTGTAATGCCGGAGGTCTCTAAATGAGATCGTGGAACATTCCAGGGTAATGCTGGTATGGGTACCAGGGCACAGATGATGCCCGGGCAACCAAACTGCAGGAGGTCTGGCCAAAAAGGGCTGTCTATGGGACGACATGGTCGTCGATGGCCAGATCGGCTTTTCAATGGCTCACTGCAAGACTCTCGTAGGGCGTGAGTTGTACAGAAGGTCTCAGGAGAGATGGCAGGGTGAGTATACCTGCTTGGTGGCCAGGACTTTATAGCCTGGCTACGACGCGGCGAGAACTCACGTGCTACTTGGTCTCGACAGGGACCGGATAAGGACGGTGACATCGGTCATAACGGGTCACAGGGCGATAGGGACTCATGCGCGGAAAATGGGTCTTGATTATAATTACTACTGCAGAAATTGTCATGATGATGAGGAGGAGGAGACGGTGCTTCACTTCCTCTACCAATGTCCCGGTCTCGGGAATATTAGGCTAATGCATTTCGGGAGACCGGAATTGCCATGTATGGACGATATGTCCAATGTGGGACTGAAATCGATCTCTCTGTTCTGCAGGATGTCGGGGTGGTTCGAGGCTGCGGTGACTTCTGGCGAATAGCCTGGTGAATACCGGTTGACTCTTGTCGCTGGCTAAGGGTATCACAAAGGACCGCTATTAGGACCCAAGTGAGCCGTCCTCGTGTCGGTTGCCCATGGAACCTAATCGTACCTACAACCTTAATCTTTAGTTAGTGCTAATGCTAAGGCAGCCGCTAAATTTTATTATTAGTTATTTGTTCAAAAATACTCCAACAAATATCAAAAGTATCGTCGTATCGACAGCAAAATATCGTCGACACCGATATATCGGAAAATCTGAAGTATCGCCGATATATTGGTATCGGTATTCGTTACACCCCTATTGTAAATTACTCGAAACCGTAAAAAGTCTATGGGACGACATGGTCGTCGATGGCCAGATCGGCTTTTCAATGGCTCACTGCAAGACTCTCGTAGGGCGTGAGTTGTACAGAAGGTCTCAGGAGAGATGGCAGGGTGAGTATACCTGCTTGGTGGCCAGGACTTTATAGCCTGGCTACGACGCGGCGAGAACTCACGTGCTACTTGGTCTCGACAGGGACCGGATAAGGACGGTGACATCGGTCATAACGGGTCACAGGGCGATAGGGACTCATGCGCGGAAAATGGGTCTTGATTATAATTACTACTGCAGAAATTGTCATGATGATGAGGAGGAGGAGACGGTGCTTCACTTCCTCTACCAATGTCCCGGTCTCGGGAATATTAGGCTAATGCATTTCGGGAGACCGGAATTGCCATGTATGGACGATATGTCCAATGTGGGACTGAAATCGATCTCTCTGTTCTGCAGGATGTCGGGGTGGTTCGAGGCTGCGGTGACTTCTGGCGAATAGCCTGGTGAATACCGGTTGACTCTTGTCGCTGGCTAAGGGTATCACAAAGGACCTCTATTAGGACCCAAGTGAGCCGTCCTCGTGTCGGTTGCCCATGGAACCTAATCGTACCTACAACCTTAATCTTTAGTTAGTGCTAATGCTAAGGCAGCCGCTAAATTTTATTATTAGTTATTTGTTCAAAAATACTCCAACAAATATCAAAAGTATCGTCGTATCGACAGCAAAATATCGTCGACACCGATATATCGGAAAATCTGAAGTATCGCCGATATATTGGTATCGGTATTCGTTACACCCCTATTGTAAATTACTCGAAACCGTAAAAAGTCAATGAAAACGCATGCCAATTTACACAACTTTCCTGAATTCAACAGTATCCAAAAACGACAAGTTTCAATCAAAGGTCTTGAAAATTCACTATATGGTGCAGAATTTTGTTATCTCTTAAGCTGCTTACTTAAATTTTTACATTTCTTAAATTTCTTTTCTGTGTCTTATGTCCAGCTAGATTGGCAAAAACCCCTATTTCGTTGTTGAAATCTGGTCAAGATATTAGATATTAGAAAACATCGCTTTCTTTCAAGTTTTCGGACAGGTTAAAATGATGCTCACAAAAGTGTTTTTTGGCCAACTCCCTACTAGAATTAAATTCAATAAAAGAAAAATTTCAAGTAAAATTATAACGTTGCTATGGAATTCTTCAAATATTAATTGAACTTATTCATCTGAAACCAAAAGTTGAATAGTAATTTATTTATTTTGCACTTGAATAAATCTTTAAACGAAAATCAACAAAATGTCTCCACTAAAAAGTATTTTTAGTTTTCCTTAACGTCGAAGAAAAAAAGCAACCAAACTTGAATATTTATTTAAAAGATATTTTTGTTTCGTTTTTGCTAACAAATGCTTTCATAATTATTTTTTTGTATGTTGCTATTCTGATAGTCATACACTTCATATTGTCTGTTTTGCGTTAATGACTTTCTTTTGTTGCTTTAAAAAAACCATTAATGAATGCAGTCTAATGCCAAACATTTTCATCACAATCATCATTTTCTTCTTATTGTTTGCAGAGGCAGCGAGCCAAGACTTTGAAGATTTCCTAGATGTTTTAGGCGAACGTGTGCGTCTTAAAGGTTGGGATCGTTTTCGTGGTGGTTTAGATGTTAAAGGTAAGATAAAAGCGAAACAAATGAAAGCAAGTAAAAAACTGACAGAAAATCCAAAGGAAATGAAAATAGAAATTTCTTTTATTACGTCATTCCTTCCCTAAACTACAGGCTTTTTTATTTTACTGTTTTCTAATTTTTAAATGGACTTTCCTATCGCATTTATTTTAGTTATTTATATGTATGTTATTACAAAAAATTAGAAAAACATTTTATATATTTTTCTTTTTATACGAAAAAATATGTACGAACCTTAAAAATATTTAATTAATTTTATTGAATAAAAAAGGACAAACAACCTTTTTCATAACAAAAAAAAACAAACAAACTTGTTTTGCCATGAATTAATTCATTAAATAAACAACGCAAAAATAGTATCTGACTGTGGGCTTAATTCTAAGTATCACTGTAAATTATGGTTGGCCTTTACATGTTGTTTGTGTTTGTATTTGTGCGGTAGTGACCTAAAGTATGTTATTAATTTTATCTTTGTATCAAGTGCGGGTTTATTATGTTGTTTTTGTTATAAATACGTATCCTTTTGGTTTAGTTGGACTTTGTACGGTTGGGTATTTAATGTTATTTAATGCTGATATGGTACTTTTTGTCCTTTCTTTCTCTTATTTATTATTTCTGTTATTCAGGTGATATGACTGGCAAATATTCTGTGTATACTTTGTATGAGGGCCATGAAATTATGTTCCATGTTTCAACACTTTTGCCCTTTTCTAAGGATAATCGACAACAGGTGAGTTGTAATAACTTTACAAGTTTATTTACTTGCTCTTAAGTTCCTTTGTTATTATTTTATAGACCAAACAATGAACAACAACTGTTTATTTAATTACTTTTTAAAGATTTAAAGTGTTAACAGAAGAGGAAAAGTTTTTTAAATTTTTTAAAAATAATCTTATTTGGGTAATTTTTTAAGCATAGGCAATTATGGATGGAAGTTATGTTGTGAGTTTATTTTCATCGTAGATTCTAAATTTTTGTTTAATTTAACCGGAAGTAAGTCCTGCTCAGTGAGCACAAGAGATACTGGGTATCGCTCCCGGGAATGCGTCAGGCGAAGGAACTGATATTTCCCACGACTACATTGGAGACGAGGAGTCTCAACAGACGGGAACTACGACTGTTGGTGGCTTATCTGACAGGTCACCATACGGTCAAGCACCACCTGTTTCGGATGGGCCTGGCAGAGGACCAGGAATGGAGACTATATCGTGAGGAGGACGAGTCCACAGGGAATTTATTTTGTGACTGCCCTGCGCTGGCATGGGCCAGAAGGAAACACTTGGGGCACGGCGCGATAGGCGCATCCCGAGTCGGTGCAACACCGGCAAAAGACCTTCTTGGATTCCTCTAGGAGGCAGAGGTTCTTGTGGTCAACTAAAGTGGGGTGGGTACAATTGACCTGGCTTAGTCTCGGTACCGTCTCCGTTGGGAGGAATCTCCCCGCTCTCTCTCTTTAAAAAAAAACTCCTGTAATACAGGGGGTTCCTGCCGAGTTTAACTTCACGAACGGAAGCATTCTAACATTGTCTTTTGGGGACCGTCTAGAGTATAGTACCCTTATTTCGAAACGATTGCTGTAAATGATAACAACGTAAAATAAAAGACTCAAAGTTAGTTACAAGGCAGATTGGCTAATCATGACACGGAATCTGCTAAACACATCTGCCTGTGAAGTTTCACCCTTCTGTCTTGTTTTTCCACTTATATCGGATTCTTATGAATCTCTGATCGCTGAAATTGCTTTACTAATAACCAGCATATACAAACATACACATTGGCTGCATTTATATATAACGCTGGTGCAACACAAAGAGGAAGGTACTCCTCAGGATGCAGAAATGGTCAAGATCAACAGGAGCCCCCCCCCCCCTGTTATAACGGCTATTCCCGGTGATATGATGCGCCTCTTGGTCGTTGTTAAAACAAGAGAATTTTGCATTGGTTATTTATTCAACTTTGGCGCTTTAATGTGCTGGTATTCTTTGGAATCTCTAACATTTAAAAAAAAGGTGAATATATCCTGGAATGTAAACCGAGCTTCTTGGGGTCCAATGGACTTCGTTGTGTTCGAAGTTGTACCTCAGTACTTAGCTGAGGTGTCACGGGAGTCAGTAGCCCCCGGTAAGTGTATGCACTAGTCTGAATATTCTTCTTGCGAAAAAAAACTTCCTATCTTTCGGGACATTTATTTGAAAAGATACTATCTCGGAGCAAGTGTTTGTGGTTTAAACCCAAGGTCGCGGGTTGGGTGACGTTCAGTTGGACTACTGATCTTTGCCCTGCTGAAAATTTCGGTTTGTGGAGGGATCCCTAGCTGTTTTCCTATTAAACATAAGCTGCTGAGAATAATGAATAGCAGTGAAGGTAAGATAGTTCCGGCCTCTAAGCAAGGGATAGGTGTATAATTTCTGGTGAGTTATATATTTGATTTGCTACCTGTGTGTGCAAATTATCCTTTTCTCAAATAGGGGCATTTGGAGAAGCTAAGTCCAAAGACATATATTCACGTTAATCAATATCATAGTTGTCGTAACGGGTTAACGTCATGGTTCTCTTACACTTACTCGACCCGGTGTGTCTATCTTTGCTCTAATATCAGGAAGGATACGTATAGTTTGCAATTTTAGTATATGAATGCCTGGACAGTGAACTAACCATTTGCTAAGAAGATAAAGCTTATAAGCTGCCACTGCAAAGCAGTGTTAGTTGCATAGCAAAATCGCACAGAAACAAATGGCACTAGTTAAAACGTTTTGCAATGTTACGGTCAAAACTGTATTTTTAAGATCTTGTACAATCATAAACGCTATGTGATCCACGAAGGCTTATCTTCAACAACCAATCCAGGCCTACTAGCGCTCTCGTCAATCTTAAACTTGAGAGATCTGCCAATTTTAGTAGTTTCTATTTCCCTGAAAATGAACAAACCTAGGAAGCAATTATTAACACACATTCACGAAGATTTGATCAAGCACACAGAAAAAATTGTTCACCAATTAAATCATTAATCAAAAATTAAATCGGTTTTAATTAAAAATTTAATCAAGTGAATTAAACGTTTAATCATGTAAATTCAACGTTTAATCAAATGAACTAAACGTTTAATTGATACTATTTATTTGTTTACTGGTGCAAATTTTATAAATTTTTTAATTAATATCATAAAGTTTTAAGTTAAAATCAAATGTTATTTGTATCTGTGCAGACTTCTTCTGTCTATCAAAAATATGTTGTTTTTACGGCCGGCGCTATTGTCTTTTTCACAACACAGAAAAAATTCTCAAAAGTTTGTCACCAATTAAATAATTAAAAATAAAATGAGTTTTAATTAAAAATTTAATAAAATGGATTAAACGTATAATCTAGTAAATTAAACGTTTAATAAAGTGAATAAAACGTGTTATTGATACCATAAATTTGTTTACTGGTGCAAATTTAATTAATTTTTTTATAAATATCACAAATATTTCAATTGAAATAAATGTTTAATTTTTTCGGTGCAATACGACCTTAAAACTCTGAAAATGGGACTATCTTCAGCCAATCGTTCATATAACAACGCTTTACCTTCAGAGGCTGACTTTACACTCACACCGGAAAAATTATCCAAAATTGGTCACCAATTAAATCAAATATAAAATCTGTTTTAATTAAAAATTTAATCAAGTGAATTAAACGTTTAACCAAGTGAAGTAAACGTTTATTTGATACTATTAATTTGCTTACTGGTGCAAATTTAATTAATTTTTTAATTAATATCACACATTTTTTAATTGAAATCAATTTTTATGTGCACTTAAGATGGGCCACTTATAAAATTATAAGATGTTGATAAATTTTATAATCGATGCACATTTTTCTGTCATCTGTGATGACTAGATAAATAACATTATAAATTCCATAAAACAATGTGCATCGTTGATATGAAGCGAAGACTTGAGGGTAACGTATGTAACTACTAGGGTATTCATTCGGTTAACCGTTCATCAGTTAACCGATTAATTACTACCCGATTAACTGATCGGTTAATTTAAAATTAGCTATTTTCGATTAACGATTAAACAGGTTAATTGCAGTCGATTAACCGACGTAGCGAAATTTTTAATTTTCCTTGTGTTTTTAATTATTTGTTTCGTCTCATATACAAAAGGTATGTGTTTAGAAAATATTTTTGCATGGAACAGAAGGTTTTTAGTGATCTTTATGTTAAATATGTAGGTGTTTGCTGTCAACAGCCTTTTGTTTCACATACCTTTTTATGTATCGGGTATGTTCTGGAAATCGAAATCACGTCGAATTGAAATCTAACCTCTTTTGGAAACTCTACCGTGTTCAGAGTTCATAAAAATATGTCCTGTTCTATATCTCATACTTTGAGGACCAACTTCTGCTACCTAAATTACTTTTGAAATCAGTAATCGCTCCGTTCATTTTAACAAAAATTCAATTGAAAATCTATATCGATTTAAATTCCACGTGATTCCGATTTTCAGAACATGGCCATATGTGTTTAGTTATTTGTTTCCTTTCATATTTTCTCATATCAATCTGTTAACAAAATTTACCGAAACAATTAAAAATTAAAAAAATTAAGATAGGACTCTAATGGCATAATGGAAGATTTTATACGTTTAGAGAAATGCAGGAAAAGGAATGTGTAATCAGATATTCTGTTTTATGGGTTGCTTTCGATTTCTCAAACATCAACGAGAAATAAAAGAATTTGTTCAAGTCAAGTTTTATCAAAACTAAAGAAAAGTATCGCTTAAGTCCTTAACATTTTCTAAAAGATTATTTTTTTTAAGCTCTCCTTAACCTACTGAAATAACTTATAAAATTATATTACAATTTATTTTTTAATTACTACATGATATTTATGTATTAATTAAAAAATATGTATAACATATTTATGAATTATTTTTTTTTTTTTGTTTGCTCATTTTTAGTTCAAGAGTTGTTATGTATGATATGCATTTTTTTACTAAAACACTCCAAACAATAAATAATTTATCCATTTTTATTATTGAAATTACTTAATTTATAAAAAAAAAATTGTTAATCGGTTAACCGATCAACTATAAAATTAACCGACTATTAACCGATTAAACCAAAACCCCGGTTAATTAATCGAGCGATTAACCGATTAAAGCAAAAGCCCGATTAAATGAATACCCTAGTAACTACGCTGTGAGGATTAGAAACCAGTATGGCATTGTTAGCAAGCAACCGCAACGTATTCCATACAGTCAAGCTTAGCAATCATAATGTGTTTACAGCAATAACAAAAGCTATTGAAAGGATACTAAAAGAATTACAAATGTTCTTTTTCTGAGCACAAGAGCTGTGTTATATTTTTAATTTAAAATTGGAAAGTATTTTGAGTTTTGTATTGGGCTTATGCTGAGATTCTCATAAGTAAACCTTTAATTCACTTGACCTTCATTTGGAGATTTGTCACTAATAAAATCAGTAACTTAATTAAATATATGTAAATTATTACGACACATTTCTATCTTTTTATAATTGAATACTTCGTGCAGAAAGAGCTGAACGTAACGTATTGAACCGAACATAAATAGTTTTGAACAGTTTCACATTAGGCAGCAGGGGACAAAATTTACGAAATAATTAAATCAAAATCAGGGATCTCTTTTGTGTACATTTATTTTAACTTTAAATATTTCTATTTTAATGTACTTCTTTAAAATATTTTTAAATCCTCTAACAATCTTTCTTTGTCTATTATTTCAGGTGGAACGCAAACGTCATATTGGTAACGATATTGTAAATATTGTCTTTATTGATCAAAGTATGTCTGCCCATGTTGATACAGTTTTGCCAACCACGTTTGATCCCACATGGATAAAAAGCCAATTTACACGTAAGCCATTAAAATACCTTAATATTATCTTATGATTTAAAATCCAGTGAGCGTGAATAAATTTTATTTTTTTAAATTTCAACTAACAGAAGTTGGACCATTTAATACCCTTCACCACAGTATATACAGACAAATATTCGAGGGTGTACCTATCAGGAACCCATGGGCAATCAACACAACATTGTTAAGATTCATTTAAGGGTTTTTTGCGACGAATATTTCCGAAATATCAATATCTATAGGAGATTTGTTTTTCTAAAAGCGATATTGGTATGGGTTTTATATGCATTATAAGATGTTTCATGAGCACAAATATTATATTCCGGGGAGAAGCTTGTGTAAGGGCATTTGAAATGTATTTTTCAAGTTTTATCAAAGTATCTTCAAAATTATGACTTGTACTTTGCGTACAAGGCTTGGGACGGACATTATTAGATCAATTCTGAAAGTGATTAATTAAACGTTGTAGCTTTCCTTTTGGTAGCATTCACCTTATTCCATTTTTCGCGGGGACTATGTCAAATTTTCAGTATTAATAAAACTTTGAGTATTGGAAATTTTTAAGGTAATATTGAACGCCCTCATTCCTTTCTTATGTCCGCTATCTTGTCAAAAGCTTTATTTTTGGAGTACAATTGCTCGGGAGGACACCTGCATGGGGGAAGAGGTAAAATAGTAACCCAACTTTGCTTATTAACACTATCTATTCATTATATCTTTTAAGTATCTGAGTCAAATTTACTTCTCCTATCTCTTATGACGCTATTGTGCCAAAACGATTATTTTGAGGAAAAAAGGATGTTCTTGGCCATATCTCCATCCTTTATAAACCAATCTTGCTACAAAACGGTAGAACGCCGAACGAAGCCTATTTAAGGTGAAAGTAAAAATATATAGTTCATAAATTATCAAAATACTTCAAGAAGCGAAGAGGTAAAACTAAGAGGCAGTCGTAGCATTTTGTTCGAACCACAGTCTGGCTAAATTTCAAAAGCAAGCTTTTCCTAGATATTTGTGATATAAATATGTAAATAGGAGCCAATTTAGCCGACTCCAGGATCCAATATATTTAAATTTTTATATACATATATATATATTTAAGGTCTTAAATCCATATTGTGCAATTATAAAGCGAAGCACAAACTTTTATACACCCTTTCCACCCATCGTTAAAAGCATAAAGACAATTTTATTATATAAAATAAAATAGTTTTTTTTTTAAATCTTAAGCCTCTCACACAATAGGAAGCAACATTTTCACTGGTGTTCATAATAGAGCAACAATTTTTTTCACAACCACACACATTTTCCATTAAGAAACCGATTGCAAATTTTTCCCACAATATTTTACGTATTTATTATTATTTTTTAAAATATTTTGTTGAAATTTTCATTCATTTAGTTTTGATTATGACAAACGTCATATACATTTTCATACAAATTGTTGCTGAATTTTTAAAAAAAAATTAGTTACATTTTTGTTGGAAAAATTAAAGGAAAATATATGAAATACTTTTGGAAGAAATAATATTGAAGAAGAAACAAAATTGTTGCTAGCATTGTGTACGAGGCTTAAAACTAAAGCTGTACATCAGCGTTGTTTTTGGATCACGCACGCTCATGCACGCCTACTTACAAAATTTTTGTTATCAGTTACGAATCTTTTTCAAAGTCTACAAATCAAACACACTTCAATGTTTAAAAAACTGCTAACAAGCATTTCTTTAAGTTCAGATAATTGTAGGGCTCAGAGCTGAAGTGAACCCAGTCAAAAAAGGTAAATTCGAAAACATTTTGAGTCTGAATAAGAATAAGAAATAAACTGTCATTAATTTCTGGAGCCATTACCGTTACCTGAGCAATGAAACTATTTTTGATTTAGTCCGTTACAGAACTGTATAGAGTTTAACTTTGCGGGTAATTTCGCACCAGTTTCGATTGCATGTATGAATTATATTTTATGACTTGGCTCGGTTTAGCTCTGAGCCCTTCAATTGTAAAGGGTGATTCAACGTGAGGTTTCAATATTTTTTTTAAAACACCACGCGTGACTCATATAAACTGCTAAGCCTTTTTTGTTCAAAAATGTTTGGCAAGTCATCATGGACAGACTTACACCACAACGGTTTCAGCATTTTTAGTGAATGGGCTCTGGAAAAACTCAACGAAAACGTGGTGTTTTATTGTGAAATTTTGTTCATTTACAATGCACATTTTTGTCTCAGTGGATACTTTAATAAGCAAAATTTCCGTACTTGGGCTGATGAGCGACCCGAAAACAACGGTATGGTGTGGCTTATGGGCTGGTAGAATCATTGGTCCATATTTTTAAAAGAAATGAGGATAATCATAATGTCGTCATCAATGGTAACCGTTATCGCACCATTTTAACGGACTATGTGCTCCTGAAAAGCAAGCGAATGGTCTTGGTGATTTCTGGTTTCAACAAGACGGCCATCGAGCGCGGGAAGCAATGACCTTGTTAAGAACTTAATTTCTCGTTTTGCTACGGCCACCTAGATCGTACCTTTGGACTATTTTTTCCGGGAATATGTAAAGTCTGAGGTCCGCTGAAATAAGCCAGCCTGGATTGATGCTTTATATGCCAACATTACTCTTGGTATTCCTGAGATACCAGTCGCTATGCTCGAACGAGTCGCCGAAAATTAGACCTTCCGAATGGACCACCTCAGACGTAGTCATAGCCAACATTTACATGTTTTCATTTGCAAACTGTAAATGCCATAAATTGTTTATTAAACCGATAACTTTTCAAATTGATGTGTTTTATTTTAAATTATAAATCAAACCTCAAGATGAATCGCCCGATATAAAAACATTTTGTCAAATTTTATATACCTACTCAATAGTTTCTTGAGAAAGTCTTTAGAAATAACATAAAGCAGCATAAGAAGCGTTTTTGTCCTTGAAAAAATTATTTTTTGCCTAAAAATTTAAATTTTTTTTTTTTTAAATACATAAAAAATCCAAAATGGAAAAAAGTTTCAAGTCTAGTTATTTTTTCGCAAAGTCACATAACCTATGAGCAAAATGAGACAAAGATCATAAAAATCGATGCACGCGTTTCGCTTTTATTCGCAATTGAGTAAATGTATGAATTTCAAAAATTTGCTCGAGATATGCACAACATTATTTGGAGAAAACATTGACACCTTTTTCATGATTCTGAGAATTAAAAAAAAAGGAATAAACAAAAGGTTATTTGATTTTTATGATTGCGGTAATAAATGTACGTGGACAATTAAACGGAAAGTGGACCTTTTTATTATTTGGGTTTTTCCGGTGGCTACCTATATGATTTTTTTACAGAAATTGCACCCACATTTAAGGGTGGTCATTATTTGGAAAGTTTTGCACAGTTTGAAACGTACAAGTGCTGAATCAGGTATATAGCCAGCCGCCCTTAAAATATGCGCCCATTTATAAGTACCTGGCAGTAAAATATTCAAAAATACGTAGTATTTATAGGTGTGCATTGATCGATTTTTGGCATTCAGCCAGTACCGACGAACGCGAACAGTAAAAGTGATTTTTCTCCAGTTTTTTAAAAGTGAATAACAACAAAACATAAAATATATCAATATGGAAAACAACAAGTGCCCATATTTGGATGAATATTGTTACGTTTGTGGTCATATCGTCCGAAAAATACAGAAAAAAGATCGAAAAAATTTGTTTACTGAGCAATTCAAAACCGCGTATTGTAATTATTTCGATGAAGCAGATTTAAGTGGTGCAAACTTTACGCCGAACACAGTGTGCAACAGTTGTTATACTACCCTTCTAAAATGGATTCACGGAAAAAGTAGAAAGTTATCTTTTATGAAGCCAGTAATTTGGGTGGAAGACACAACTGGACATGATGAATCCAGGTGCTATGCATGCATAAATTTTCGTCCTGGATTAAACAGACAACAATTGAAAACAAAAGTATACACTGCTGCATTTACTGCCACACTTCCAGTGCAACGCCCTGCTGATACCGATGCACCTAAACCTCCGAGTGCGGATACTGTGTCCCTGCTAGCCGAAACCGTTTTCACCAATCCGACCGATTTGGATGATGCTGATTGGATACCCGATATTGAAAATAGTGCACCACAACCGCTACCACAAATCGAAATGGATTACATTGTGGCCAAGCTGGGACTATCACAACACGACTCCGAATGGCTGACATCATTTTTGAAGAGAAGAAAACTCACACAGCAAAATGTCAGCGCAACATCATACCGACAACGCCAAGCTGATTTTCAGAAATTTTATTCCGTTGACGAAGCAAATACGTTCACGTACTGCCATGATATCCCAGGTTTAGTGAAAAAATTGGGAATGGATTATATCGCTGGCGACTGGCGTTTATTCATCGATGGTTCAGTTACTAGTTTGAAGGCTGTGCTGCTGCACAAAAAAAAATAAAAAACCATGCATTCCATTGGGATTCAGCACAACTATGAAGGAAACGTATGAAGCATTGGGCGAAATTTTGAAGAAAATCAAATACGATGAACACAAATGGAACATTTGTTGCGATCTGAAGGTGGTCAACATACTACAAGGGATTATAGAAAAGGGCGGATATCCAAAATACTTCTGCTTCCTTTGTAATTGGGATTCACGATACAAAGGAAATCAATATCAATGTAAAGATTGGAAAGGAAGAACTCCCGAGCTTAACAAACAATTAAAATTACGCAATGAACCTATGATAAAGGACCTGGATGATATTTTGTTGCCACCGCTCCACATGAAACTGGGAATAGCTGGGAAATTCGTTGAAGTGGTGGTCAAAAAAGTTAACGGCGCCCTTGACTGTTTGAAATCCATCTTTCCGAAACTCAGTGATGAGAAAATTAAAAACGGTACGTATCGTACTCTGTATTTCAATATTGTCATTTCTAAATTTGTTAATTTCTATACATTCGCATTACCAATAATTTTTTCGTTTTTCTTATGTATTTAAAACAGGTATTCTCAATGGACCTGATATTCGGAAATTGATCAAAAGTGATTCTTTCACACATTTGCTTTCAGAGCATCACGACCACCAACATGCATGGAACGCATTGAAAGAAGTAATAGAAGGCGTTCTAGGAAAGAACCGTGTCCAGCGAGAAGAGATACAGCAACGAGTGGACAGGTTGCTGTTTTATTTCGAAAAAATCGGTGCATCCATGACGCTGAAATTGCATTTCTTGCACCACCACCTCGATACTTTTTTGGCACAATCACCTCAGGAATCAGACGAACAAGGAGAGAGGTTCCACCAGGTGACCATGCCATTTGAAAAGCGGTTCAAAAGCAAAAAATTGGATGCATTGCTTGCGGAGGTTTGTTGGTGGAGTTCCACAATTATGCAGTTTGAAGAAAGCACCGAAGATGAAGACATTGAAATTGGTGGACACAGTGAAAGAAACACGCCCTTGAATAGTATGTGTATCTCGGATGGCGATACAGACTCAGACCATGAATATGAACAACCTACGAAGAAAACAAGATCATCAGAACCACAAGCGTCAACTTCTACAAGGATGGATATTGCCAATAATTGAAAAAATGTTCTAAATTTTGTTTTTATGCATATTATAATTGCGTATTAATTGCATATTATTTTATTTTCATTAAGTTTTTATAAATAAAGTTTTTTTTTGCATGATAATTTTTTAATTTATATTTTTATTTTTATTTTAAGGGTGGTGGCTATAACTGATTTTTTAAATTCATACCTTTACTCAATTGCGAATAAAAGCGAAACGCGTGCATCGATTTTTATGATCTTTGTCTCATTTTGCTCATAGGTTATGTGACTTTGCGAAAAAATAACTAGACTTAAAACTTTTTTCCATTTTGGATTTTTTATGTATTTTTAAAAAAAAAAATTTAAATTTTTAGGCAAAAAATAATTTTTTCCCTTCATACATTCATTTTTAACTTCGAAAGTGTTACTTGTATAGGAAAACAATATATGAACAGATTAAGGGAATTGTAATTCTTAATTTTTTAAAATTTATTTCAACTAAATTGGGCTAGGGGTTGTCGAGCTATGTCAAACAACAGGGCCTAAAACGTGATAAATTCCCCTATACGATAGTACTAACTTCAAATCGATACTAACTTCAAATCGCAGGTAAGAAGACAAAACGAATGATGCAGAAATTCTTCTTTTTGGGTCTAATTTCACATACAGTTCACAGAATTGAGTTGGCAAATCATTTGTTGTACTGTGTAAGGTTTATTAACCAAATGTTCATATAAAATTCGTTTCATAAACCTGCAATAAACCTTAAATATTTTTTATGAATATGGGGGTTAGTCGTTACGGTCCCTCTTTAAATCAAATATTTATTTTAAATATCTTTCACCAAAAATAAGCAATAACTTAATATTTATAGTCAAACAAATGAAATTTATTTAATTTGCAGATATTTTTGCTGTGGTAACAAAAACTGAGCAAACTTATCGTTTGGCCATATTTTGTGATGAGAACGTGCCACCATTTGGTCCAACATTACCAAACCCACCAGAATTTACCGTAAGTAAAAATGACTTAAAAAAAAAATCTCTTACACATACTTTTGCATATGTTATAGAATGGATATGTGTTGTTATTTATTTTAACACAATAAACCGTTGACCCATTTACACACACTTGCACCGAAAATATTGATTTTAATGCCTTTAACGATGAAAGAACCGTTACATAAGCAAACTGAGTAAAATTATTTACAGGGCGTAATTAAAAAATTACACAGCCATTAACTCATACACTTGCAAATGCCAATATATCTACAATAGAACTTACACATACATTTCAACATAATAATAGTAATAATTGTTGATAAGTTAACAAGCAAAAAGAGTTTACCCACCGTGTGCTAAACGGCAGTAACGTTTTTATTGTTGTATAAAAAATTACAATAAAAAATGTTGTTCAATAACAGCTTTTACAATTTCAACTCATTAAAATCTACATCTCCCCAAGTCCAACGTCTGACAAACCACATGAGGTAATTAATCAACAACACATTACAACAACCATCAATGTCGTTCTCGGGTTATTGCCGATAATCGCAAACATCAGGGATTCGATGACAAACTAACGTAACCTTTATGCATCGTTAAATTGTGCTCGTGCTTGCATACACATTGACAGCAGTTGTCAGCTTGTTAGCACAGAATATTCATTTAGCTATCCTTACAAGAATAAACAAAATGGCTTAAAGTGTTCGGCTAAGATTAACGTATTAAATTATCAATAAAAATAACAACGAAATTCAATCGATAAATAATTATTTATTTAATTATAAATTAGGATTTTTGTAGGTCATTTAATTTCTAATTAAATAGAAAGTCCGCAAATACCATATTATGTTTGTTGCTCATCACTGATTTAAAATAATACTGACGTGTGCTATCAAGTCATATCGTCATAATATCCTAAATAACATTTTGCAATTATTTAAAAAATATATAAGTTGTGTTTCAAACCAAAAAAGGAATCTGTATGCTGTAGTTATTGATTTGTCATAACTATAGAGTAGAAATCTAAATTATTAGCAGTTGCTCACAGCAGTCTTTTTTCTTGTTTTTATTTTGAGACTTATGAATCCAGCAATTGTGTATAGAATTTTTCTTTTTCCAGAATTTTCCATTCCCGGGAAATTTCGCTTAGTAGAAAACGGTGTAAAACACAATTTAATTTAATTTATTTGAACAAAAAACAATTCATGAGTTTCACTGAATAAATTTAACAGTGCATTGAACATTAGTAAAAAGCATTGACATCAAACCAAAAAATTAAAATTATTTTAAAAAAATATTGCAAAATATTTCTTTGAAATAGGATTTTAGTACAGAATAAGGATTAACAGCCTATTTCTAATTTGAATCAAAAAGTGTCCTGTTAATGTGAAAGCACGTTCCCTTTCTTAGTCAATAGAACATTTTATTATTTCTGGACACTTTAAGTGTTTTCACTACATCCTTCAAAAACTTGTAATCCTTTTTTTTAAAGAAAATGATTTTTTTGTTTTGAATCAAAATTTCCTTAAAAGTTAATTTTTACTTTTGTCGTCATCTCCTATTTTTATTATAAAGACATGTTCATTATTACAATTTATTAACAATTTTAACCCTTTCAGGGTCAAAAATAATTTGTGGCGAGATAAAAATCTGAAAATTTGTATTTTAGGTAATGTGATGGCGCAGAAGCCAGGAAAAATAATAGTTTTTGCTTTATGCAGCTCCCCTGGTTTTTAGGAAATGCCGAATATATTTAAAATTGGCCTTCAAAGGTCCATAAAATATTTTTTTTCAAGAAAATACTTATTTACGCATGTATCAAAACTTAAAAATATTTTTAATATCACTTGATCCCCGAAATTGTTATTTTTTTCTTTCTTCCTTAATATAACCTTTTTACAAATTTGCTGACTTGGGTACGACAATGCACTCAATAAGAAAATAAAGTCAATGTCTACTATAATAACAATTTAAAATATCAAGTGTCCCTGTACGTTTTTATACAGTAAAAGTGAGTAGAAAGAGAGTACAATGCAATGTCGAATATATCCGACAAAAATACTGAAAGGGTTAATTTGAACTTCGTCTATTTACAAATGCTTTCTACGAATTTCTTCCACTCTTCTCTCTCTATCTCTTGCTATGTATCGTAACTGAGGGGCATACTAGTCTCTAAAGCTACAGTATTTCTCCATGATGTTTTTGGTCGACCAAGGCTTCGATATCCTGATGGTTATACTCTGTATGTGGGGCCTCAGACTTTTCTTTTCTTAGAGTGTGGCCCAGCCACCTATATTTACGCTTCTTTATTTTATTCTCAACCTTTCCTTGGTTAGCCCTAATAGCAAATTGTCGTTCATTATTCTTTCAGGCCATCATATCTTAAAATACAGCGAAGGTATTGATGAATGTGAAATTTTTGAATTATTTCATTTGTAAGGAACCATGTTTCGAAACCACATAACAGGATTGATTTTACGCAGACGTCAAATTTTCTTATGGGTCGATTACGGATGGCAACACAACTTTAACGACAGATTTAAATTGGTATTAGGTACGGCAACATTGTTGATTTGCCAAAAATTTATCGATAGTGCTATTTTGACAGTTTGGCAACTAAAACATTATATAACAATTAAAAAAAAACGAACAAAAAAGTAATTCAAAGTGAATAAAAAGTTAAATAAAATAAAATTAAGAAATATGATTACTTCTGTGGTATGATTTTTTTATGACCAAGAGGATAAAGGCGATAAACGTGGCTTCTATTAGACTCTATATTAGAGATATATAAAAGCCTCTACCGATTGTCGTTGCCGCTCGTTAGAATTTTAAAGCTCAGTATCTTGTTCCAAAACTTCAGCCAAGTTTGTCGAAAAAACATGTCCTTTAGAATTCACTGCCATCTCCATCTGTAAAATCTCGGATGCACCCTGTTGAATCGCGGCCAAGCATATTTTCTCCGCCGGTATTGTATAAATTTTTTTTATCGTGCGACATTTTATTCATTAATTTTGCATTTAAATGCCACCCACACTCGTTGCCAAAACTGTTAAATTTTTCTCCGATACGCCTTCATGTAGCTTCAGTGTTGACTTCTGTTTCCCCCAAAATACCGAACACCACGAGCTATTTGACTATTATTTTTCATTTTATGGATTAAAAGTTTTAACTGTTTTCGAGTTGTTAATACAAAATACCCAAAGTTTTAATACAAAAAAGAAATAAATGAGTTTTGCCGCCTTCTTTACTTCAAAAAATATTATCAGCAACTACAACTTTGGCAATATGTTAATAATATGGCAACTGAAGTAGCAACCTGTTAGTAAACAGTTGCCATACGTAATATAAATTTGGCAACTGGCAGCAGAACTTGAGTTGAGTTGCCATCCGTAATCGACCCATTAATTTCGTTGAGGGGCTTATTGTGTTTGACCTCCACACTGCCCTTAGCTGTCTTCAGTCGGGTTTTTTCGTCCAGTATTGTACAATCATTAATTCATCATTAATTTCGGCATTAATTCTCATCGTTTTCGTCTTGTTGATATTAGCTTTAAGTCCTTCTTCATATGATTCTTCCGTAAGGGTAGTTTTGAGGAATCGGATATCTGAGTTTTTATTGGATAGAAGAACTACGTCGCACAGTGTTGTGAGGCGGCCAAAAATAGTAAAATGGAGTGCTTGAAACCCGCAAATATTTTGAATCTACACCCAGAGAAAAAATATGTTTAAATTTGGTCACCTCCAACAAAACTATTTTTAAAGAGAATTGCAAACATATTATGTTTAAATTTAACCATACTATTGTCACCGACAAACATATTATTGTTAAATTAGTCCTCCATCAAGAAGGCACAACCATATTATGGTTGCCTCCGAACATCTTTTGGTAAGTTATAACTAAAATATGTATAACATTTATAATAGCATGGTTGATTTTCAACCAAAGCATGTTGCTCTTAGAAAAGAGGAAAATACTTTTGGTAATTTTAAAACAAATTATTGTCATATTTAACCATAACATGTTTAGAGGCAACCATAATATGGTTGTGGCTTCTTGATGGAGGACTAAGTTAACAATAATATGGTTGTCGGTGACAATAATATGGTTAAATTTCAACATAGTATGTTTAAAATTTTGTCTAAAAATAGTTTTGTTGGAGGTGACCATATCTAAACATATTTTTTCTCTACGTGTATTTAATAGTATACACTCTGACTAAGAAAATTAGAAGAGAATTAAATATAAATGTTATTTTTAGCCGAAGTTATAGAGCGTCAAAGTTGCACTTTGTAAACAAGTTCAATAATTTTTTTTTTTTTAAATAAGTAAAATTGGCATGTGCTTTAAAGGTCTAAAAAAGTAAATTACATCGATTTACGGAAAAAAATGTTTACTAAATTATTTAGTCTTATATGATTTTAATATGGCAACGCTATTTTTAATTTGAAATATTATTTTTTTTTTTTTTGGCTTTACTTAAAAACTAAAGTTTTTGGCTGACTATTAAAGTCATATTGCCAGGGTATCCCACGAATTTTTGGAGCTTCAACCACAAGACCTCGTTCGACCTAAACCATCGTATAGGAAGGCGAGAGCTCCCAGAATCCACTCCAGAGTATTATTGGTCTCCACCAGTAAACGTCTGAGTTTTTTATGGTTCTCCACCAGTCACTTTGAGTTATTATTGGTTCTCCACCAGAAAAAAAGTTAAAAATTTGAGGTTACAAACGATTGCACAAAGTTAATGCCGACAACCGCAAAAACTGTAACTCGGTACAGTTATACGACGCCACGCCATTAACCAATGCGAGGTGACAACGCAAAACGCACGAAAAGCAGACAAACAAGAACGACCTGATTGCCCTTAAGAAATAATGACAACGAGCGCGAGCTGCCTCTCCACTCAGAGCAGTTTTACGAGTGATTTGAAATATTAATGACAATAGGAATACCGTAATAACGAAGACAATAACAAAACAAAAAATAATTTTTCTGCAAAAAAACGTCTCACTATATCCCGCAGAACTTTTTATATAATTTAATTACTACAAGTACGTATAATAAAAAAAAACATAACTTTAGGTGAACCTGGTTGCAACCTTTAAACTTATTGCATTTTTTTTAGTGTCAGCTCATATGAAAATACGTGATTTTTTTAATTGTTAGATTGAAGTAAAAAAATGTTACGAGGAAGATGTTACACAAAAATTAAAAAAATATGTAGAAATTCGATTGGGAGTAAAGTTAAAAGATAACGGTGTGCAACAAACGGTTAAAATCAAAAATAGCCAAGCTCTTGGAGCAAAAGCCATCGATCCAAACAAAAATTTGAAAATAAAATTTTTTTCACTTTTTTCACTTTCTTTTAATTTTTGGAACAAGGAATTTTTACTCCGATTTTGATAGAACTTAGCCAAAACTTTTAGTGTATACAATTCAATAAATATACAAAGTTTCATGAAGCTCGAACTTTTTTCTATATTCTATGACATTTTTCAATTCGGGATATAGGTATGGGAAGGATGCGAATCCTTCACATAAATTTTTGAAATTTTATATTTGGTTACCATGTGCCAATTTAAATATGTGAGCCAAATTTCAACTTTTTACAATAACTCTTTCTAATTTTGGCCGCTCGTTATATGAAATGACGATACTGTGCGTCGTCGGTATACAAAGAAAAAAGTTTTTTATCATTTAAAATAGAATAGTTTAAACTTGTAGAATTGTGGTTGGGAATTGTCAATATTTAATTAAATAAATTAACACATTGTTTCAAATGGCAAAGTTATTTGATAATTTTTTTCATTTATTGAAAAAAAAAATCACATTTTAAAATTTTTAGTAATCAATATAATCATTTTGGTAAAAGGTGCAAAATAAATAAACTTTTTGCTTGATATTACGAATTTGATATAAATTTGGTGATTAGAGACAATTTTAAATTGTTTTTCTGTGCACTCTACACCCAGAGAAAAATTATGTTTTAAAATGGTCACCTCCAACAAAACTATTTTAAAAGGAAAATTTTAAACATATTATGTTTAATATAATCATAATTTTTTCACCGACAAACATATTATTGTTAAATGTGTCCTCCATCAAGAAGGCCCAACCATATGATGGTTGCCTCCGAACATGTTTTGGTCAATAATAACTAAAATATGTTTAACACTTATAATAGCATGGTTGGTTTTCAACCATAGCATATTGCTCTTGGAAAAGAGGAAAATATTATTGTTGATTTAAAAACAAATTATTGTTATATTTAACCAAAACATGTTTAAAGACAACCACAATATGGTTGTGGCTTCTTGACCAATTAAACAATAATATGGTTGTCGGCGACAATAATATGGTTAAATTAAACATAATATGTTTAAAAATTTTCTTTAAAAATAGTTTTCTTGGAGGTGACCATTTTTAAACATATTTTTTCTCTACGTGTAGATGTGCTAGTTTATTGTACATTCCCAACTGCAACATATACAACATCCTTTACAGTTATAAATAGCAACAGTGACAGAGATCCTACGAACCACCGTAAAGGCCTAACTCTCCAGGCTCGTTGCTACCTAATAATACCGGCCGTGCTCAGGGAAAATGGTATGGTTCTTGCTCCTATTGAGTTAGACCGACCAAAAGAAACAGAAAGAGAACTAAAAACACAAGATAAGAGATAACTGAGGGATGGAAAATGGAGTGAAGCAAAATAGTTGAAGAGATTAAGGTGTAATTCCCCCTTAAAAATATCTTAACCCACCCAACCATGCTATCTGTGCATAATATTCCTAGATAGCCCAAATTTTCCCTACTTACTAAAGGACCTTAACTTTTTATGAGATTTAAAAAAATTTAACCATCCATAATGTCTACGTAACTTATTTAATTATTATTTGAATCAAACATAATAAACACTGATTATAAAGTATTATAAAAAAAATAAAATTTATATATGTATATGATAAAGGATATAAGAAATAATTGTTTTAAATGTACGATATAAAAAAAAATGTTAACAAGGTTTAATAGCAAACAAAAATGTTAGAATCCAAAAAAAAATTATTATTCAAATATTATGTTAACTGTGTAACTATTCTGTTAATAACATAAAACAAAAATTAAAATATTTTATGTAATTTTATGCTCGAAACGCCTGCAGATTTTTTGTATAGTTGTGTTTTTATCGGGCAATTGTTTTTGACATCTTGTCCATTTTTGACACAAAAAAATACATTGGATTTTGACATATTTAACACAATTTACACAAACAAAATGCGTGTTGTATTTTCTATTGTTGCATTGTTGTAGTTTAGCGTAGACCTACTAATTGGGCCATGGTAATTAACATAATTTTTCCATTTTAACATGACTTTATTGATGTTATGAACATTGTTCAAAATTTTAATTAAATTTGAATTGTATAAAAAAAAACTAAAAAAATTAAAAACTTAAGCCTCGTACACATTTTCACTGGTGTTCATAATAGAGCAACAATTTTTTTCACAACCACACACATTTTCCATTAAGAAACCGATTGCAAATTTTGCCCACACCAATATTTTACGTATTTATTATTATTTTTTAAAACATCTTGTTGAAATTTTCATTCAAAACTAAATAAAATTATTATAAGCGTCATATACATTTTCATACAAATTTTTGCTGAGGTAGAAGTAGGTTCTACTTTAAAAAAATTTTTTTTGTAACATTCAAGGCGAATTCATACAGGTGACATTTTCCAGTCATCTGCTTATTGTTTATTTATTTCTGTGTATACTGAATGTCAAGCTTTGTTTACATTTGGTGAAAAAAAAAAATTTTAATTCAATAAAAATCCAAATACTTGAAAAAAACTTATTTAAATTTTATAAAACATAAAAAAGTGAATATAAAATATAACGTCAATGAATTAAAAGTGCCGTAAGGAATAAATGGAGCTACAATAAATTTGCAATACAGAAAAAAGTTTTACCTTCTAAAGCAATTGTATATATTTTATAAACAAAAAAAAATACCTTGTTTATGTTTTCAACAAATAATTTTGATATTCACTCTAACTTTTTACAAAAACAAAATACAAAGTATTTTTAAAAAAAAAAGGATAGCTAGCATAACGGTATCTCATGATGCGGTTATCTGTATGAATTCACCTTGGTTACATTTTGGCTTGAAAAATGAAAGGAAAATATATGAAATACTTTGAGAAGAAATAAGATAGAAGAAAAAACGAAATTGTTGCTAGCATCGTGTACGAGGCTTTATGCTAGAAACACCATTGAGTCGTATGTCGTATTCACTTACCCACAATGCCGTCGTAAACGTATTTTGTTTTCTCTTGAAAAAAATATAAAAATTTTACCAATTTATTACAAATTATTGTTTATTTTTCTATCATTTTATTTTGTAATCGAAAATTCAATTTGAAAACACAAAAATTATTTCATTTAATATTTCCTAGTTTTTTTTCTATGACAATACGGACGTAACCGGCGTATAATATAGAATTTGATCTATGTCGACGTGCGACGTAAAAACGCTTTTACGTTAACGCCAGATATTGTGTGCCTTTTTATAAAATATTATACGTTATAATATGACAACGAATCTACGTCGTACTCTACTACGTTCATACGGTGCAATTGTGTTTCTACGGTTAGAGCGCAAATAAATTTGACATTTAACTCACCACATGCTTGTCACACGTTGACTTCAGGCCTGATGTCGATGGAATTTTGGTTTTATTATTTTTAGATGTAGTTTTTTATATCCGGCTAAAATAAAATTATGACTGGTCCGGTAGGGTTGACAGGTCATCAACTTGATGACCTGAATAAAATTGAAAAATCCGGTATCCCTAGGTTGTTAAACGATTATAACAACTAGTATTACCAGATCGAAAGGATTTGAGCCAGAAGTGAGTATAGTAAAGTACGAATATTTAGACGTCCAAATGTCCAAGCTGGTATATAGCACAACTATGTACCAAAATAAGTATGTAGATCACAGCAAACAAACTTGCAATTGAATTGTATTCTTTTATTATTCGACTCCAATAGACTTCAATATTGGCCACAAACAGGAAAAGGTTTGTCCCAATTTCCAAATAGAAATAGGGCTCCCAACAAAAATGCCGCAATAAGAGCTTTAGAAAAAATGTTTACGGCTTTTCCTACAAAACCTCAGAAAACATACTTATACACAAATTAAATTTTGATTTGAAGAACAAAAAAAATATTTTTTGAAAGTAGCAGACAAAATATTTAACCACTAAGCACAATTTTAAAATTTTCACACCACAATCACCCAATTTTCATGATGAATTTTATGACGTCCAATTTTGGATGTCATTTTTTGTTTGGTAGCAAGCGGAGTAGAGAAGAAAGAGGGGTAGAAAAATAGACATGATTTCTGTTTTCATGGTTTTTTTTTCACTTCGCTTTACACTTTTTTCTGTTCTTAGTAGTTTTTGGTAGCAACTTCAAAAGGGAATTAAGAAAATTGGATGTCATAAAATGCATCATGTAAATTGGGTGAATGACAAAAATTTTTTAATAAAAAAAAATAGAAATGGAACCAGGCGAATTCATACATCGAGTCATCTGCTTATTGTTTATTTAATTGTGTGTATACTGAATGTCAAGCTTTGTTTACATTTTGTGAAAAAATTAGTTAAAATTTAAAATTTAATAAAAATCTAAATACTTGAATAAAACCCTTATTTAAATTTTATTAAACCAAAAAAGTGAATATAAAATCAAGGAATAAAAAGTGCGTAAGGAATAAGTGGAGCCACAATAAATTTGCAATACAGGAAAAAGATTTACCTTCTAAAGCAATTGTATGAATTTTATAAACAAAAGAAAATCCCTTGTTTAAGTTTTCAACAAATAATTTTGAATTTCACTCTTACTTTTTACAAAAACAAAATACAAAGTATTTGTATTTTTATAAAAAAAAAAGGGATAGCTAGCATATGCGGTCAGGATGCGGTCGCCTGTATGAATTCGCCTTGAAATGGAATTAAATGTCAAAGAAATAAATTTATTAAATTAAAAATTTTAAAATACTGCAAATTATTGAATAGACATAAGAAATGCCTCACACACGCCAGTTATTGCATATTTTCTTTTCACCTTTGTTGGAAGTTTGATAATGATCGGCACTTTTCAGTCGGGAGGAAAAGCTTCAGTGTTCCAACTTTTTTTTAAGAATTGATACAAGATTCCTGCCATTGCGATAGGATAAGCCTTAAAATATTCTATAGGACTACTGCTATTGCCGGCTAACTGCATTTCATATTCTTATTTGCTGCACGGATCTCGCTTTCATTGGGGCTTTGGTATTAATGCTTTCGTTGGGGTTAAGACGCCTTCGTATTCTTAAGTCATCTGATTCATTGTGTATTATATTCAGCGTTTTCTCAAAATATTAACTGCAAACATGTAGTTGATCTTGTTTGGAAGTCACTGTATTACTACATACTTTTATTATCTATAATAGGAGAACAATATTGCCGCCGACAGCAAGTGTTCGAGTTACCTGGCAAAGTTTCTTCATATCTCCTTTTTCTGATGCTGTCTGCCCTTCTTTACTAATACTATCATAAAATTGCTTTTCGCCTTGCTTAATTTGTCGTTTAATATGTTTGCTTTTTGTGCTTTACTCTACATTATATTCTTCTTTTCGTTGAGGATTTTCATCTATCATCGCTATTTTAATTGCTCGTGTTTCTTCTGTCATCTCTTAAAGAAATACAGCCGTATTCATAACAAGAAATAAGCCACAGTTTGTACACTACGTTCAATGAGCTGCTAACCAGAATGCCGATTAAGCTTAGCAGCTTGTTAGCACAGAGTTTATTCATAATAAATTTTATCCGTCTGCTAACTTTTAATAACTCAAACCTGAATATTAAATATACCACATTATAGTGCTTAAAAATGCATCACGTTTATCATAAGCCATCGCTGGTTTTGTCTTTTCTTTTGTTATTATAATTTTTATTTTTTTTTTTTTTTGTTTTTAAATTAAAATATATTTAAAAATTACTCTAAATTAAAAAAAATACATTAAATTTAAAAACTCAAACAAAATTATTCAACATTAAACGGCTGTTTTTCACAAGTTGGCAAACGTTTGGCAGCTCGTTAACAAGAGCTTACCAGATCGTTAGCCATAGTTTGGTAAAAAAGTGCAAACATATGCGATTTTCACGAAATTGGAATGAGGATGGTCGTTTTTCCTTAGGTGGAAATCAGCTAGAACTAGTGACGGAGTTTCTGGATTTAGGAGTTCTCCTTGATAGTAAATTAAACTTTAATAAACATATTATCATGATGGTAAATAAAGCTCGTGGCGTGCTTGCTTTAATCAAACGATGGGCTAAAGAATTTACTGATCCTATAAAAACCAAACGTTTGTACACATCCTTAGTAAGGCCTATCCTGGAATACGGTTCCATTATTTGGGATCCCTACATTGACTATCACAAGAAGCGCATTGAATCTGTTCAAAAACAATTTTGTCTGGGAAATACAACATGGAATGCAAATGTGAATCTTCTCCCATATTCTGCAAGGCTCTCTATAATTAATTTGCCGACTTTGGAAAGACGCATCGTGCTTAACGTTGCTTTTTTAGTTAATTTATTAAATGGTTCAATTTCTTCAGAGTTCCTGCTAAAGACAATTAACTTCAATGTACCTCTAAGATCAACCACTTCATCTACAGTGTTTTCAAACTAATTATGCAAACGCTGACCCCTTAAGGAGATTTAATGATTTCTATAATTTTATTGATTACCCTGTAAATGTCAATATTATAAAACGTAACATCATTTTGTTCTTAAATGTAAGCCATTAGTTAAGTTTCTTAATAAAATGTAGATTATTTTATTGGTCTGTAAGGATTTTAGTCCATAGACCGTGATTAAATAAATAAATAAATAAAAAAGTGTATTATGAATGAATTTTGTGCTAACTGCATGCCAAATTTTCGTTATGAATACGGCTAATAGTATTTACTGCATTTTCAGAATATGATCAACAAAAATCTTTTATGCAGCTGCTCTGCAACATCTATTTCTTGACATAACTTATTTACAATTCTCGGGAACTCCCGCACAAATGTCCCGGTATTTTTGTGCCGCAATATGCAAGATCCCGGGATTTGCTGGGAAATCCCGTATGAAAAACACTAGTTGTGTACAATGTTTAATAAAACAACCCCAAAAAATACCAATAAGTTTACAATGAAATTATTAATTAAAGTTTACAATACCACAACAATGGCTAATTGTTTATAATGTGCTTCATTGTTAAATAAAATTAAGCCATTTAATAATATAAGCGAATTAACTACTCCATGAAAATTATTACAACAAATTGTTTGCTGAATAAATATTGTCTTTACTTATTTAATATGCACTATAGTTAAGCAACAGTATTATTCAAGACGTTGCACAGTGGGTTTTAAGAGGCAAAAATTATATTTCTCGACCACTTAATTTCAAACATCGAATAATGCAGTTTTGTATAGAAATGTTTAAACATTAAATTTGCATTCAAAAAAAATTGGATTTTAGTTTAGAAAAATCAAAGTAAAGTACATGCAAGATATGACTTATATTTTCCGTGGTCCATTTGCAAACACCGCAAAGTTAAAAACAAATAAAAATTCTGTAAAAGGCGCCATTTTATTTTATTTTTAAAATGGTCCCTAAGTCATTGTCAATCTCGCTCGAAACTCTGTAATTTACGCGTAATTTCTGGTTAAATACTGGCAACACTCCTGCAAACCTCTCTATTTTGCTTGGCATTTTACTTCTAAAAAACTGTTATAATCAATTTTTTTTTTGTTTTTTAAATCAGCGGTGTTTGCAAGTGAACTACTCATATGTATAATTATCTTGATACTACAATTTGACTTAAGTACTCGTATATTTAAGATATTATAAACTGTTAAGAAGATATGCACAAATTCTCCCAAGCTGTTCTTTTCCATAAAATAAAAGCTACGAATGTCTGCCCTTAACAGATAAAAACAATTCTCGGACATTTCTGATAGTGGAAGAAAACTATAAAAAAGCTGCACAGAAAAAATTAAAAATTGTCTCTAATCAGCAAATTTATACCAAATTCATAATATCAAGCAGACCAGTTGTTGATTTTGCACCTATTACTAAAATGATTATATTGATTACTAAAAATTGTGAATTTGTGAATAATTTTTTTTCAATTAATTATATTTTTAATTTTATTTAAAAAAATGATCAAAAATCATTGCAATTTCAAATAATGTGTTAACTTATTTAATTAAATATTGACAATTCTACAAGTTTAAATTATTTTATTTTAAACGAAAAAGTCAAATAATATTTTTTGATATTTAATTAATATTTGAATTAAAAATGTATTTCAAAACAACTTAAATATTAATTAAATCAAAGTTATATTTTAAATTTTTTTTTCAACTAAAAAAAATAATAGATTCAATTATCACCTTTATTAAATTTAAATACTTTTCAAACCATTTTTTTAATTGATAAAAAACTTTTTTCTGTGTATTTATTGAAAACTAAATAAAACAAAAGTTTTTTTTTAATAATTGGAGCAAAAAAGTTCATGGAGCTTATCAAAAACGAAAGAAAATGATTTTTTTAGGATTAGAAAATTTATATTTAATGATTGTGTAGTCAACAAAACGAAAGAATAACAACATTGGGGTTGTATGGCCTGTGGGCATAGCCGACTTTGATGAAACTCTGTATACGTGTTTGTATACTCACACAACATTTGTGGTGAAGGTATTATGTGTTTGTGCTAATGTGTCCCACCATTTGGTATACCCATCAACTCAGAATCACTTTCTGAACCGATCCAACGATGTCCTTACCTCCGTCCGTCCTGTTGGCTGGTTGTCCATTCACGTAAACTTTGTGCGCAAAGTGAAGTTCGAAATTATTAATATAATTTAATAAAATTTTTATGTACGTCTTATTGATGAGAATTCGTCCATAATGTCATGTAGCCCCGCTCCATACAAGCTTTTTTTGAGCAGGATCATTTTGTCCGTAAACCATCTTAATCAGGCATGTGATGCAAATTGATAGATTTCAAAAAAATCGTTTTTAGCAGGAGTGATGAGCTTTGAGCGATTTCAAAATCCATTTCTTATTTACAGTCTGAAGTTTTTATTCAAAATGTAGTACAATTATATAAATTATATAGAAAAATAAATTTTTAATGATACTCTAAACGAGATTATGGATTTCATATCGTTTTGTTTTCAAACTCGTTTCCATTACATACCTCATCATATTGCTAGTTAAATTAAATTTTTAATTAAAATTAAATTGCAATCTGAATCAGCCTACCAAGTTTTGTCGAAATCTGTCCATATTTAGCCATAGTCCCTATAGAAATACCAAACTTTTGATTGGATAAAAAACAGTTTATGCGAAAATCGGTTAAAATTGAGTAACCAAATTTGATAATATTTAATTTTTTTCTTAATTCGGCCAATGAAATACTTGATGACAACTTCCAAAGATTTAGGATCTCTCCTAATAGTTTTTATACAAAAGTATATAAAGCCATCCCACTGTTAGCTGAACCGAAATATGAAGCCGCAATTTTGTTTTTTAAGCCGTCGCACACTGGGGCCAAAAGCCCTTTTTTCGAGGATTAATTCGTAGCTCCTCAGCTACAATAGTGAGGCACACTAAATTTGATGAGGATAACTCTTAGATCAAACTTAATATTCTAACAAAATCTGGGGTATAAGAATGGAGATACGGGTACCCCCATACAAAAATATTATTTTTTTTCTTATATCTAAAGAACTACAATAGTGAAGAATACTAAAGTTGATGTGCGTAACTCTTAAAACAAACTTCATGTTCCAACAAACCTTTGGAGGTATAAGAGGGAGGAGACGCGTGCCTCCCATGCAAAAACATTATTAATAACAAATAAACATGATTTTTTATTCACGAACACTGCTAAATCGCTGATGGTGGCAAATTTATGATACTATGCAATGCTTTCGATCTTCTTTACGCAACCAGTCGTTCTTAATTTGATTTGTGCAGCATCTACTAAAACTTGTAACTTTCTTTTCGATCACGCATTGGGGTCTTAGCACACGGAAATGCAATTGATGATTGCAGACAATTCTTATTCGCTTCACTGAAAAATCGGTCTTCGTTTCTGTGAGTTTTATTCCATTTAGTCTTATACTCAAAAACGAAACTGTTAAACGTATTATTGAAAACATGAGAGTTGCGCTCCCAATAACCAGTGCGTTTCTTTAGTTTTTCTTTTAATAGGTAATTTTTTGGAGATTTTTTAAACCATTGAAATCACTTGGTACTTTTTCTGCTCAGCGGTCACCATTTAAACCTTTTGATTTCCCATAACTGTGTGTGTTCTTTTATGTATACTATTGCTTTTTTGTTTATGTATGTGAAAAACATATGACACAATTTTAGCATTCTAGTACAGTACGTTACGGGTACAGCAACGTTTACCTAACTCAGCCTAAAATTTGTATCACAAAATTTTTGAACATCAACTTCGAGTAAATACATACTGCCGTACTCAAAACTAAATTTCTATGAAAATTCTACTTAATAAATGTTTTATAAATTTATTATTCATTTATGAAAAGGGGTATAATATTTGTATACCCTTCAACACATGTGGAAAGGGTGTCTGAAAATTTGTCATTCCGTTTGTAATTTCTGCAATATTGTTTTTAGATCGTACAAAGTATATAACTTTTGGGTCCTTATGAGTAGCGAAGTGGATTAAACGATGTCCTTATGTATGTTGAAATGTGTTTCCCGTATACTACAAAAATAATAAGGACTAGGTTTTTATATATGTCTATCACATAAACTCCTTTAAAGTTTGCTATTGAAATTCAGTCTGATCGGTGTACAAGTGGCTGAGATATGAGCAAAAAACCCCCACTACCTTTATTTTTACCCATAGATTCCTTGTTGTTGTTCTTGTTTTTTTTTTTCTTTATATCTGGAGAATGGCAAAAGATAAAGGTTTCCAAAGTAGGAATAAGCATATTGGTTATCCATGGATCGATAAAAAAGAAAATTATCCATTTACAGCGAAGCAATTTATACCCAATTTGGAAGCCTTTACTACTACGATTCTCTAGAATCTATTTTTAATTTGTATGAGAGGTGCTACTCCCACTTCTCCAATCCTGCCGACAAATCGCGCCACTAAAGCGGCTATTCACAAACTGGGTTGTGTGAGATAATTTTTTCGACTAATGTGGACTTTTATCGAGCACGGTTCCAAAGTATGGGGGGTTTTATAGGGGCCATGACCCATCCTTAGGTTACCCGAGCACTGGTACTCTAATCTACATGATAGGGTTTGAAGACTGCCTTGACTGAATTTCCACTATGTGCCCCCCCTTTTATAATAGCTCGATACAACCTTGATTGTGTCGTACGCTGTATGGAACGTTGCACTTTTCTATTGGAGCATATCCTTTCTTGAAACAGAGCAAAAATTAGATTATAAATGGATCTTTAACCTACAAAAATATTAAAACACATTTTTAATATAGCACTAGAGAAAAGAAGATATAAAATTGCACATTAAACTCCTACAAAAAAAATCCTTTAGCAATTTATAAATTTTAAGATTTTTTCCCTAAAAACATTATTTAAATTTCTATTTTAATATGCACTTTAAACAAAATCAGGAATCGAACATTCACATTTTTATTCGTTTTTCCATGGCTTAATTTAAATTTATCATTGAAAATTACAAACATGATTTTAATTAATTTTAAATCCAATTAAATTTAAAAATTTTTCTTTACAGGATGTTAATTTGTTTCGTGAATTTTTACTGGTAAAACTAATTAATGCCGAAAAGGCAACATTTCAAACACCAATATTTTCACAGAAACGTGAGCGAACACTTGAAATGCTGATAAAAGATTTACATGAAGACTATATTGGTGATAGTAAATTGGTAAGTATGACTAAAATAATTAGAACTAAAGTTTTTCAGTGTATGAGATAAGCAGCACAGATACATTAATAACAGCTGGATTTTAGCCAAAAAAAAAAAATAAAGTAAACTCAGGAGAAACACATAAACCTAAATCATTTTCATTTTCTATATGTTGTTGTATACTTAAGTAAATGGAACACTCGAACACACCTTAGCTTTAATAAATCTTTGTTGTTAAAGACAAAAATAAAAATGAAAAAGTACTAGATTTAAGTACACAGGAAAACTGAAAATATTCAAGACAAATAAGTTTTAAATAATTTTTAAATTTTATATATTAAAAAAATTATCATTTTTTTAAAGAAAAGGGTTTTGTCATACGAAATCAAAGTTAATTCAAATTTCATGCAATTATAACTTCTGTTCCAATTACAATTTGTTACACTGTATATGTCTTACAGCAACTGTGTGAAATATCCGTGCGTGTTTATAAAAATAAATATTTTTCAAGCACTCAAAGAATGTTTAGTGCACTTGTGTCTTACCTCGAAATTCTATATTCAAGCAGTGTTGCCAGCTCTTTACGATTAGGAAATGGCTTAAGAAAATTGTATTGTGAAAAACGCATCAATATTAATGTTTACATTCAAATTTAAAATAACTGATAATATCCTTTATACCAATAATCTCTATGTTACAAAAGTATTTTTTTATTTAAACCAATGGACCCCAGTTACAATGAACTGAAAGGAAACTCGAACAGTTTAATTTTGTTAAAAACATAGTTCGTTTTATCTATACAAAGGACACTTTCAAAAATTTTATAACGCTTTCCTGTTAAGTTTTATTTATTTATTCATTGTTACAAATAAAATTACAAGCTATATTCTCTATAAATTTGGCGAGCAATGGTAATTTAGACCTTTCGCCCGTTTAAATGAAGCATACTAGGATCTCTGGCAGGAATCAAACCCGCAACCCTCGCACTAATATACTAGCACACTACCAACTTGGCTCTCGGGGACCCTGTTAACTTTTAACAATTTCACAGTTTTTAATTAAATAAAAAAAATAAGACTTAAGTAGAAATTATTCTGAAATCAGACATGTGTGTATGAAATTTCTTAAAACATGTGCTTTAAAAAGAGTTTAGTATAAAAGTATTTATTTACCTACTACGCGACCGCCAGTATGGCTTTGATAGAGGACGCTCTACTGGAGACTTACTGGCCCTGTTATCAGTAAAACGGTGCCGTTCCATTCACCATTTTGGCGAAAGAAAGGTAACTGCTTTAGATATTTCCAAGGCGTTTGACAGAGTGTGGCATGGTACCCTCTTGTCAAAACTTGTAGCATATGGTGTCGGTGATAATTTCTCTCGATTTATATCGAGCTCTCTTAGAGATCGCACTATACGGGTTGTTATAGATGGGGTTTCATCAAGCGAGTTCAAGATTCATTCAGGGTGCCGCAAGGCTCCGTTCTTTCTCCTACTCTATTTCTTATTTTTCTAAATGACCTTCTAAGTCCAACTTCCAACCCTATCTACTCTTTTGCAGATGACAGCAACCTTTGCCATTCGTATTCATTTGATTATAGACCAAGCGTATCCGATGTTGGTGCTATGAGATAGAACATGAATGATACGCTTGACTGAGACCTTGATATAGTCTCGGAATGGGGTCGCGCGAATAGGGTTGATTTTAATGCCCGAAAAACCCAATGTTGCGTGCTGACGCATAAACGCGTGACGGATCAAGGAGCCTCATCTGTATATATGGGTGGTATAATCATTGAGGAATCAGATTCTCTTGATGTTCTGGGCATGAGGATACAATGTCATGTCCGATGGACAGAACATATATTTAAGGTGTCGAAAGAAGTATTCAAGTGCCTCGGCTTTTTGAAACGGTGTAGGACATACTTCACTCCATCTGATCTCCTTACTTTTTATACCACCTATATCCGACCGCGAATGGAATACAACTCTCATGTATGGGCCGATGCTTCAAAGTCTATTTTGGAGCTTCTCGACCGTGTGCAGGAGAGGGCGAAGGTTCTCATTGGTGACAGTATGGTATCCAATTATATTGACTCCCTTGAGCACCGTCGCAGTGTGGGTTGTATTTGCTGTTTTATCGTTACCTACAATGGGATGGTTTCTGATGAAATTAGGGATCTGGTTCCCGAAAGCCGTTTGTTTGTTCGTTATACACGTTTTTTTCTCAAGAGCGCATCCTTTGTGGTCGATTGGCCGGTAAATCGTACAACATATTACAGAGAAAATTCGTGTTTTGGCCCAACTGTTCGTATGTGGAACAACCTTCCTGCTGAAGTCTTCCCTCTCACTTTCAAAATGAATAAGTTCAAGTCGAATGTTCACAAACACTACTCCCTCTATCCTCCTTCCCATAACCTTTTCTCCTAGTTCCAACACAATGCATTGCATTTGTAGGGGTCATCCCCTGAGTGCTGGCCCTAACCAAAAAAAAAAAAATTTATTTTTACGAAATGTCGTTTTAAGGACATTTAATTGTGTTCGATACACAAAATTTTTGCTCCGAAGATTATCTATTCTTTATTAACCCTCTCATGCCCAAATTTAAATGAGCAGGGCGAAAATTTCTTTCGAACTTATAAGTATTTGGCTTGACTTAAGTATAAACGGTCAGAAATTTCAGAGTCCTAGGTATCCTAGTTGTGGTGAGTATATTAGATTAGTTATACGTGTTTTTCTTAACTCATCATGCGACATTGGGCATGAAAGGGTTAAATACTGTGTTGCTAACTGTTCATGCCCAAATGTGGCTAAATTAATAGCAAAAATTTTCTAACATATGGCACCATGCCGGCTAAAAACATTTATAAACAAGATTTTATTACAGAACTTTAACCCACATATTCATAAAAAATATTTTTGATTAATAAGAGTTTTATTAAACAAATTTTCATAGAAAATTCGTTTCAAAAACTTGCTATAAACCTAAAATATTTTTATGAATATGGGGGTAAAACTATTAATCTAAAAATTTATAAAACTAGTTTGTTCCAAAACAAAATTGCAGATATACCTATAAATCATTTCTAGAATAAAATCTTGTAAAAAAAATAGAAATTATCTGTTTTTGTTCTCAACTTTGCTGCAGTTTTGCAATTGCTCGTCAACAAATTTGTAAGAAAATTATGTAAAAGAAAATCGCTAATAGCTTAATTACTGTTTTCGTGGCTAAATAAGATAAAAAATTACTAACTTGGCTACATTAATTTAACAGTACCCATGTTCTTTAACTTTGGTGAGAACTTTTCGTGTCGAAAAGATGTGAAACAAAATATTCCATCGTTTCTCGAAAAGTAAGAAAAAAATGTGTATGTAACTTATGTTAAAAACTATCAAAAGAGATTACGTCGTAGGGATGGGCAAATTGAAAAAATATATCGATATATATCGTATCGATATTTTTTAAGAGTATCGATATTTATTAATTAAAAATATCGATATATCGAACGTATTAAGCTGAAATTATTACCAAATTTAAAAACTTAATATATCTATGTCAATACATATGTATGTATTTACATATGTACAAACATATTACATATAATTCCATTCTAACATTTTATTGTTTCTTTCAAATCTACTCATCTCGCTTAACTTTTATTTGAAACAAAAACCAATTTAAAAATTTAGTTTTTAAGGTAAGTTATGCGAACGAAGTTTTCGTTTGAAACCGAGGGACTGGCAGAGATCTTAAAAATATCGAATTCGATAGTCGTAGATAAATATCGATATATGGATATATGGGTATTTTTAATATCGGCGATATATATCGATTATAATTTGTTTTAATATCGATATGATATCGATATTTTGATATATAGATATTTATTGCCCAACCCTATTACGTCGTTAAGTTAAAAGTGGCATAATATTCCACTCAAAGCCGATATGAAATTGCAGATGTTGAGAACGCCAGTCAAACATGTCGTTGACGGCAACCAAAATTTGCCAAACTTGAAAAATGTTAAACGACGACGGTGAAAATACAACCATCTGCTATACCAAATAATGTAAAGTGCGACTTTAATGTTTGTTGTTTACAAAATTACTATGAAAACATTCGTATGTTCTTCAAAAATTTTAAAAGCAAAAAATTTAAAAATAGAAATAAATCTCCGTGTTATTAAGTGAGAAAAACAGTTGTTTGCTCCCCACTATGAATTATTATGCGACCACAAATGTCAAAATCAGTCATTTATGTTGTGGTTGTCGACAAATTCAGAAGGAAAGAAATAAAGAGATTATCAGGGGTATTCTGGAAATCGAAAACGCGAAAATTTTTGAGTTCTTTTTAATACACTATTAATAAAATTTTTTATAATTTTCTAATAGAATTCTGTTTAATAGATATATATTTGAGTTGAATTATATTTGTGTTCCTTTAACTCCAAAAGTCTTATTAAAAAAAAAAAAAGACTTTTAAGTTCTTGCGTTTGCGTTTTCAATTTCCGGAACACCTCTGTATTATTTCTATAATATTTGCACAGTTTCGTTAGGCACTTAATGGCAACACTGAGTACAAATACGTATGTATGTAGATTATGTAAATTTCGTATACAAAATAAACCACAGAAATTAATTGAATTCTTCACGTTTGTAGATGATGAACACAAGTGTAAGAAAGTACATACGTCATCCATCTGTAAAAAAGTAATGCCTCTTTGATTGTTTTAGCTTTATATCTGTATATATGAATAGCTATTTATATTAGCTCTTGTTAAAAACAAAATCTTAAAAAAAAATTCAATTTAATAAAAGTCATTCTGAAGATACAAAACACCTTAAAGGGAAAATTAAAAAAAAAAAAACTTTAATTTTTAAAGAAACAGAAATTGGTATACACAGAAAAACTTTTTTTTTTATCAATTAAAAAAATGGTTTAAAATGTATTTAAATATAATTAATGTGATAATTGAATCAACTATTTTTTTAGTTGAAAGAAAATTTAAAATATAATTTTGATTTTATTAATATTTAAGTTGTTTTGAAAAAAATATTAATTGACTTTTTCGTTTAAAATAAAATAATTTAAACTTGTTAAATTGTTGTCAATATTTAATTAAATAAATTAACACATTGTTTGAAATGGTAAAGTTTTTTATTAATTTTTTTATAAAAAGTTTGTTAACAGACTTTTTTTGGTTTTTACAACATATAACGAATATGTGGGATCATATAAAAGAAATAGTTGGAAAAAAAGTTTTGATTTTGTTATAATTCATTTTTTATAAGCCGTCCGATTTATCGGACGCTATGCACAGCGCACCAATGTATGTATAAAAATAAAAAAAAAATTTTTTAATCAAAACGCTTTTATTTGTGTTAAAAATATGTTTACATATGAGCAAAATATATTAATGGCATATTTTATGTTGCAGAACCTATTACTTGGTATCCCATAAAACATTTAGGATGAAGGCCAACATCACATTTCATACAATTAAACTTCAATTATCCACCACATTTATTAGCACAGCGACGTTCTGTGCTTATGGGAGCAATCCAATGGTCTTTGCCATCATACTGTGTTGTGGATAAGGGCTTGGCTGGTTTTTGTCCTTGTCGTGGTGGAGTTCCATATTTAACAAGTAGACTTTGAGCTACATATCTTCTAAATGCAAACAAGGATTCCGTACCTTTATTGCAATCATTTTTTCTAGCTAATAGCCAACCATTTACAACCGACACATCTAAAAAATACGCAAAAATTGGCCACCACCATTTCTTTACACGCATTCTTGTGCGAAGATTCGCGACAGCTTGATCGCATTTATCAAATCCGCCCATATGTTTATTATAGCTGGCAATAAGAGAAGGCTGAGGAACAGAAATTTTCGCTTTTTTTTCATTAGACCAACGTGTGGCAGATGTTAACGTCCAGTTTTCAAAATTTGTTGCTACTGTAACAACGTTGTTTTCCTTCCATCGACATACAAAAACTTCTTCAGATGACCTGTAATCATACATGCCGCGTTTTTCTCGTTTGAACTGATTGACTTCTAATAGAGGACAGTTTTCAACTCGGTTCGCCCTTACTGTTCCAGTTCCACAATAACCTAGTACCTTGAGCCGCCTCATCAATGGCAATGATGTGAAGTAGTTGTCGAAGTATATTTTTACTCCACTTTGACTTAATTAATCTGCGTGATCTATCAGATTCAAAACTACATCTCCACCTAAACCAAAGTCCTTTTTTCTGTACTTTTTCCAGTATAAATACTAAAGGCCACCATGTATCCAGTACTTGAACATAAAGCCCAATTTTTGAAGCCAAATCGTATCGGCTTTCCTCTGATAAATTGTTTTGCACAACTCCGTAGTGTTTTTTGAAAGATTCGCCCAAACTATCTAGCAATGGACGAAACTTATACAATCTATCTGATGAAGTCGATAACAAAGTGTTGTCATTCAGATGAACATTTTGCAATATCGCTTCAAATCTATTACATCTGTTGCTTTCCGCTAAAATTTTTGGGACGTCGTTATCTTTTGAAAAATATAATCTTTTATATGGTAGTTTAGCATAGCCAGATAATAACATTCCTCCTAAAACTACGTATATTTCATCTTCAGTTACCATCAAAGGTCTATTTTTTTGGCCAGCGTACAGATTGGTTTGATTAACCATATTTTTTATTAGATCATTGTGAAAAAAAAGTTGGAAGTAGTCTAATGGATCTTGACAACTTTTACTTTCCTGCGAAGTTGATTTTTCGATAAATTCTGGATTTGTGAAGCTTGGTAGTTCTTTTTCCCAATGCTCTATTTTCCTCTTTTTGTATTGAGGCTTTTGTATTCCTTTTTTATAAGAATCCCGTAAGGAAGATAGCGGTACATTGTCGTCACTATCGGTTTCGTCATTCAATGTCTTTTCATCTGAAGATGGGTTTGATTGGTATCGTCTCTCTTCCGACCTAAACATTGTACTTTGCAGTTGCTATGAAGCAATGTGCGCCCTAAGCAGCTAAGGTTCCCCACGTGTTCATCGTCAGACTTGTCGCTGTCTTCATCTGTTACCTGTCCGCTATGCTCAAAAGGGGGTTCAACATAAATTAAACGTTCTGTAGACTCTGTTTCATCTTCACACTCTAAAAAAGCTAATATTTCATGCACTTTCAAGCTAAAAAAAATCGACAAATAATCACACTCAGAAGTTTGTAATGCATAACGTCCGATATATCGGACGCTTTTAAAAAACCACATATAAAAATGAAAATAATAATTTTTGTAAGCGATAATGTTTGCTTCAATGTAGAAATATAATTGTTTTATAAAAGCAAAGCATTATTTTTAATAATTTATTGTTGAATTTAACAATATTATAAAATTAATCTTACCTCTTCTGCAAAATACTGCAACCGCGTTCAGGCATTTTAAACAATGATAAATAAAACTGTTAAATTTTTTTTATTCTTTACAAGCGGTATTGCCAAACTTCAACTAATTCCAAACTTTCTGCTACCATCAAATACGCAAGAAAAATTATATGAGTTTGGTGATTAGAGACAATTTTTAATTTTTCCTGTGTAAGTAAATTAACAAAAAGTCTAGTATAGCATGTCCGATATCCTTCCCAACTTCATCACAACAGACAATTATACAAGCCTGTGAAAAAAAATCTTGAATTGTAGTTAGACTCAAGATTTATTTGTTAGTCTAATGGTGTGTTCTTGTCTTAAAAATGTTGCCTTATAAATGTGTATTATTTTTATCATGTTACACATACATCTACCAAGTCGTATATTTTTTATATTTAAATGGAACAATATAATATCTAGATTTTACACTCAACACTAATTTGTATTTACCACTTCAAATATTGAATTCAAAGTTTAAAATTATAAGCGATATTTAACACTGTTAAAGCTTTAACAATACTGATTAAAAAATTTTGCGCCATATTTGTTTAAAAAATAATTAAAAATTTTCCGTAAAAGTAAAACAACAAATTTTATATCCATTTTAGTTAATTACACTTTGGTAATAAAAAACCAAATGCGATAGAACTTTCTTTCGCACAACTTCATTTAATACAAGAACAAATTATAAAAGAATTGTTTTTGTTTCAAATGTATTTGTGGGAAAGAAAGTGCCCGTTTACATTGTGCGATTTTTCTCGCTTTGATTCTTTCTCTATGGTCGAGAGGTAGGATTGCCATTCGTACTGTTTTTATCAGTACACGTACTGTTTTTTGTTTAAAGTACTGATTTATGCATTACAAGCAAATCAGTACGCAAATGTACTGATTTTTTTCATTAATGTACAGTTTTTGGACTGTTATTATAAATTAATTTTGCTCAGTATATTGTAGTGGACGTTTATGGGATCTGGGCATGGGCTAATTAACTCTTATTTTTGTCATATAACCTCTGTAGTTAGATGCCGGGTGGCGAAGGAGATTTTGAGAATGGTAAAACATAGCACTATAGTGTTACACGCTGATATGTTATGCACCCATATCACTTTAACAGAATCGTTCAGTTTTCCTATTAATTTGCTGCATATGTTTCTTTAAAAACTATTTTTTATTTAAACCAATAGTAACTTTTTTTTAAAACGTTTTAATAATTTTGATAGCTACATAAATATGTTAGCATGTATACACATTTATTATTAATCATATGTTTTCTTGCTTTGTCTTGTTCTGGTTCTACACGAACCTTATTGCCTGATTGGAAAAAATCAATTCATGCAGTATAAGAGTATTGTCCTAGCTAAGGGAAAGAGAAAAGTGTCCGGGTGCTTAAAATTGCTTCATGCTTACAAATAATTAAAAAAAATCTTGAAAACTATATACCGTATTAACCATAATTTGTAATTTTTCTAAATTGAGATGAGTGCAATTCAAAATGTCGGTTTGCCTTATTTATTTATTTTTTGGTTTTGTTTGTGTAAATTCGTTAAGTCGCTTGATGACTGAAGTCTTTGCATAAGTGATTGGAATCTTCGATATCGAAGTTTAAAGTTATTTTTTTATTTTATGTTTATGGCAACTTGACGGGGTCACCTGACCAGCTGGATGTCAAAATGTTCTAAATGGTGCAAAGTTTGTCATATCGCAAAATTGTTTGCAATACAAATATTAATATAGATATTCTTATCGATGAGTAATTAACATTAAAGGTTTTTGCCCAGTCAGTACGAAAAAGGATGACAGTAGGAGAAAAATGGAAAGTGTTTCTAAATGGAGGTGCCTTTATGAATTTGAGGAAATGTGTAATTTTATTTCTTCAATTCCACATTTAAACACTTTTACAGAACGGGTCATAAGTTTTCAAAGTGGAGAAAAGAGAGAAACAGGCTCCTAATATAAAACCTAGAAAGTGAGTTGCAGATAAAGACAAACTTTGGTTATAGTTATAATGTGTTTCTTGAAGACTGAAGACAGGAAAGAAATTATGGACAATGTACACAGAGGCCATAAATATTTTTAACTTGTAACAGTGTAAATATCTATGTCCATACATATGTAAATATATTATTTATAAAAATCTATAGTATAAGATCGTCTGAAAAACGATTGTGCCTTTCGCAATAATTACAATTATTAATAGTAATTAGTTGTAAATCACTTTTAAATAATTCTGAAGATAAATACATTTCATTATTTCAAGTGTTTAATTTGTTTTTTAACATTTTGTCCTCATATTTGTAGCTTGGTGTTAAAAAGGCCAATGTCAAATAATTCATTTTTGAGAAAATTTAAGTTTTAGTTTTTTTATAGAAGAGTTCTTAGTGAGCAAACCCCTTTGAAGCTGTTCTCGGTTAATTTAGACATTGGCAGTTTTCGAAAAATATAAGAGATTCAGCATGTCCTTTTAATTACAAAATGAAATTAATTATGCTGGTAGATATAGCAAAGAACTACTTTTATTTAATTTTATGTTGACCTGTAAAAGAACAAAGGAAATAAAATTTTAGTTCACATGTTGGTCACGTTTTTTTAGTCAAATATTTGCTAGGTGTGACCGTAGCTTAAGAAAAGACCTAATGCAACAATTAACTCAAAACATCAAAATACTGTCATTGGCCCTTTTAGTACCAAGCTTCAGACATAAAGAACTCAAATTATTAAACCAAGTAGCTTACAAGAAATTAAGAATCGAATTTTTAACAACTTGTTGTGTTTTAGATTCTTTGTTATTTACTTTGTATTCCAGCTAAAAATATATACGGAATTGAATTATTGTTTTGGAAAATTTCAGTTTTATTAATTAAATTTTGTCACTGTTCAAATTATAGAATGAATTTAAGTTTTGTTTTAAACAACGTTAAGGCTTTTAATGTTATTAATATGCAATTTTATATAAAAAAAAGTATATGTACTGTTTTTTATGCAATTGTACTGATTTTTTTCTTTTATGTACTGATTTCTCTGAGTTCAAAACTGGCAACCCTAACGAGAGGGGAGAGAGGAATTGAAAGGAGTACAGCAGCGAGTGTTCTCTAATATTACGAAAATTTATTTAAGTTCGGTTGTCCAGAAAAAGTTGCGGCGAAAACATTGCACAATTTAAACAAGGAGATCGAACAGTTATTATTCGACCGGTTTTAACCGGTTATTTTAGCTTTGCCCAAGTCGGTTATTTTAAAATGCCCATTTTTCGAATATAGAATAAACTGGTTATTTTTGTATAATAAACCGGTTATTTTAGTAATGTGTAATTTATATACATTTTCCTTACTCTTGTTGTAGATGTACCCGTAATTTAAGTATTTTCTAATTGCATATTGGCCAAACTTGAACTTTTTATGAAGAATGTCAAAACAAAATGTAACAAATGTCAAAAAAAGCATTATGAACATTGTAAATACAAATCGCTTATAAAAGATGGGTTCTTGTAGAAAAAAAAAACTAAAAACTATTCAAAATACTACAAAAACGTGTGCAGTTAAAAGGTAAATAGTAATTTGTGCAAGAGCATTCTAAATATTAAATATATTTTTATATAAAGGTTATCTCTATTTTTCGAACGCGATTAAAAAGACAAAGATAGTTGCCTGAAGTGCCCTAAAATGATAAGTTGTAAAGGTTCTTCCATGTCACGACTTCTTAATTACCTTTTATTAGCATACATGCTTGGCATTAATGTGATCCAAATGAAACTTAACTCGAAGTAGTTCTAAGGAGACGACAAATAATAATTTATTAAAATACGCTGCAAAAAATTAATCATTGGGTGAAATATTAGCCTGTTGTGTTGCCGAGGACGAATGCCCGTTAAGGCACTAAAAACTCTTTAATAGTTCTAGCATCTCTTCATGCTGAAAACTACAACATTACGGCGGAATCAACGATATGGGAAAAAATTTTACCAGTTTTATTTATTAAAATACCAAGAACTTAAAAACCAAAATGAAGAAATCAAGCAATGTCATGGAATGTTTTAAATTGTAGTCGACGAATTGACAAATATTTTGCCCAAAAATAATGTTCAGTTCACTATTCGTTTCTATAATGCTGAAACAATTTGAAATAGTTTATCCTGGCTAAGAGGTTTTGTTTGCAACATTATAAAATTCCTATAATTTATTTGCTTTTGCAAAACGTTTGTCTAGATAAAATATCATTCGACAGTATCTAAATTACATTATGCAAATATCTTCTTGCAAATCAATAAAAAATTGTTGAAAATTTAGCTAAAGTTTGATCAATTTACTGGTCCCACTTTTCTTGGATTTTATCGTAAAATATTTGTTAGGTCTGATCTAAGTCATATCTATGTATTTTGTTGGTTCCTTACTTTTGCAAATTGTTTGCAATTGCAAAAAAGGGTATTTTCTCACCCTGACCCTACAGATAACGCTTGTGCTTCAATACTACTCCAAACGTATGGAAAATTCGTGATCGATTCAACATTGCGATGTCCTAGAATTGGACAATATAACCAAAAAGTACTCCATGGAGTACTGAAGAGGGTTATTTTTAAAATTGCTCCATATCGCTACTCCATGATTAATTAGTGGTGTTCGTTTCAAAACGTGCACTGTAATACATTATATATATAATTTTATTGATATTTTTATTATCATTTATACACAAAATTACCTTTTTCACTTCTAAATAAACAAAAATGCATGACATCAGGGCTACCAATGTGTAATATTATAGTATACATCATGCAGTTGTTGGCAACACTGCATGTTTAAATACAACAATGCACAATTGATACATATTGATACATACGACAGTACATTGGAACATGTTTTAAGTAGTCCATTTAAGCCACAGTGGACCACGTAGTCCAATTTTATCTTCAGGGGAAATATAGCTTGGGGTTACATTTAATACAAAAAAAATTCGTTTAGAAATTTATGTTGAAAACAAAAACAAATTTCAGTTTTTTTCTTTTGTTTTTATAAAAATTCCCAAGCTAACATTTTTTATTTTATTATGAAAAACATCCAGTTACTGAAAATTCCCAAACGAACATTTTTAATTTGATTTGCAAAACAAGCAGTTATGTGCTGTTTCCAAATGACAAGCGAGCACTCAAAAAACTGAGTGCATTTTATATACATTTTTTTTTCGTACCAATAAGTATTTATAATTAATTATACCTTTGCACCATTCTCAAAATAACCTACTATGATCTCGAATTTTGCAAATTAAGTTAACCTTTAATTATCATCATGGGATGCATATTTTTTGGAAATAAATAAGTGGTAGTCTCTGATGGTTCTTCTAGCCGTTTTTCTAGTTAGATTTAAGTTTGTTAAAAAAAAAGTACGAGATAAGATTCTGTTCTGACAGGTTTTTAATTTGCTACAAGCAAGTTAAAGATTTTGAGAATAAAAATTATTCTCAAATTTGTTTACATTTTTGGAATACATTTTTTTTACAGATTTAACTCAAATTTTTTTCAAGTAGTCTTGACACAATGACAACAAAGTGTTGTTATTAAGAAACTTTAGATTTGTTTGTAGTCTTCTTTTTTGTTTTATTTGCGAAAACGAAAACAATTGAACATCTTTTACAAATATGTATCTCATTAAAAGTTTAATTATAAGGACATTCACTTGGCACTATAAAATAACCTTTCTACCACTCACTATGCAAACCAAATTGAGTTCGTCTGACACAAATGAATCAATGTGAAAGCATCACCTCATATCTCTATCTAGAAAATATTTCTCTAGACATTAAAACACACACAAAACTACTCATACTCATACGTTTTTATTTGTTTAATGAAACTTAAGTCATATTCAAACTAAACGAAAACGTTAGTTGTCTTCACTCATCCTTTTCATTTTTATCTCCTCCACCACAAGACGGTATTATTCGTATGTCATTCCTTGTGTAACACCAACAAACGTTTAAATAATATCTAATTCTGAGAACAGAAATAATTTTAATTTGATTTAGCCAAGTACGTAAATGACTCAATAGAAAACAATGATTTTGGCGTTACAGCGCTTCTAACTTCTTTGGTTCTAACTTCAGTATAGTCGGACCAATTTAATTAAAAAAATTTTATTTTTATTCTTCTTACACCGTATTAAGTTTCTATAACCAATATTAATTACTTTTTTATTTAAAATGTCCTCAAGACGTATTTTTATTTAAAAAAAATATTTGACCCGCCCACTTCAGTATCACAGAAAAAATTAAAAATGGTTTTTAATCACCAAATTCATAAAATCAAGCAAACAATTTGTTACTATTTCCAAATCATTTTGATACTAAAAATTGTAAAATATAAAGCTAGATTTACACGATTGAAAGTTTCTTGAAAATTGCTCTTCAAAATGCTTAAACAGTTTGAAGCATTTTTTATTGATCAAAATTTATTGATCGAAATTTATTGATCAAAATTTATTGAACAAAACTTTTGAAGATTTAATTGATGCCGTGTAAATAAGCATCAAAATCGCATCTGGCAATATTGATAACTATAAATAATTTGACAGCATGTTCATTCTTTTGATTCAATACATATTTATACTTTGGGAAATACTCTCCCATTCCTGCTCTGTTGCTGGCATCTCTACCAATCGATATTATTTTTGATATGTTTTTTTATTTAATAAATTAGGTTTAACCTTTAAAAATTCATCTTTTATATAAAGTATATAATGCAGCGCAGACTTCAGGCACAATATTGCATATCGATGATTTTGATCTTTTAAACAAGAACTGTCCCCAGTATCTAAGAATCTCAAAGTAATTGCCAGGCGTTCTCCGGGGCATTTAGATTCCCGCATATTAGTATTGGCCTTTTCTATTGATGGGGTGACGAGATTAAGCAAATAATGAAAATCGTCTGGTGACATTCGCACAAAGTTTTTGTATAGGTCGGGATCATTCCTTTTCAATCGCACCCTAAAATAAACATACATACCATTACCTTCCAAAAGAAAAGGTCGAGGTTCCTTTTGTTTTCTTCTTTTTTTTTTGCATTATTATCAGCTACTTCTTCCTCCAATATTAAAACTGTGAAACTTTTTTATAATACATCTAAGACCCCATAAAGTGTATATATTCTGGCTCCTTGAGTAATTCTAAGTCGATTTAGCAATGTCCGTCTGTCCGTCTGTTGAAAACCCGCTCACTTGCGAAAAACGCAAAAGAAAAGAACAAACTTGGTCTCAAGGTGCTTGTAGTTATCCTAAGCAGTTTGGGCATCAAATCCAGAAAATCGGTTCAGTAGGATCAGAACAATGAATCAAAATGTAGAACCACCAACATAAAAAAATTGATAATTTTGATACAAAAACTGACATAAATGGTGGAATAATGCACGGAATGACATAAAATTTTCACGAATACGCTTTATACGGCTGTGAATCATACTATTAAATTTCGTGAAGATCGGTCCATTATTGACCATAGGCCCCAAGTAAACCATTCTCGCGGAAAACAGCTTAGTACGCCTAAAACCGCAATAAATAAAGCTAGCATACTTAAATTTGGTACGTCACAGTTTTATACGTCCACTAATCACACTGTAAATTTTTTTGAAGATCGGTCCATAGTTTACACTAGGTCCCATATAAACCCTACTCTCGGAAAACAGTTTATTGCGCCAAAAACCAAATAAAGCCCACTTTGGGAAAATTAAATTCGCATAAAAAATCACAGATATAGATAGATACTGCTGTAAAATTTCTTCCAATTTAGATTCACAAGTCCATAAAAAATATCATGTAATTTTGTGAAATTCGCTGTTAACGCTAAAACTAATTTAACTGGTGTATTGGAATTTATTCTAATTTTTTTTTTTTTTTTTTTTTTTGTAATACCAGAATCAGTCTTCAGAATTTTGGGATGATTGGTCCATAATTTACCATAGGTCCAATACAAATAACGCTCCTAAAAATTATTTTAGTTCGGCTAAAACTTGAACGAATCATGATATTTTACTCATGTCAGTTTAAAGTTCTAATAAAATGTTCTTATTGTCGGGCAATAATTTAATTCAGGTCTAAACCGCAACTAGTTTTAATGCTGACGTTCGTTTTTGTGAAGATTAGTTAATAATATATATGTATTTATCATATAGAGCCCACTCCTGTCGGTGGAGGGTATCAAAGATTTGACACAGCCTAATATTGCACTCTAACTTGTTTTTTTATAATAATAAATTATTTTTTATAATAATAAATTATTTCACAAAAGAAGCAAAACAGCTGATCAACGTCAATATTTTCAAAATAAAAAGCTAACCAATAGTGTAAATTGGCTTCAACAAATTTTGATCAAATTTTTATCAAAAGATTTCAAAATATATTAAAAGAATATTTTGATAAGATTTTTGAAACGTTTAAATAGAACATCAAAATAAATTTTGAAAATTTTGACAAGACTTCAAAATACCTTCAATCGTGTAAATCTAGCTTAAAAAATAAAAATTTTATATTTTTTTCAATAAATAATATTTTTAATTTTAATAAAAAAAATTAAAGAATCTAGGAATTATTTCTTTTTCATAAGCAAAAATATAATTCTATAGAATAAATTCGAAAAATAAAAAATATTGAATATAAAAAAAAATTATCAAACACCTTGCCATTACACACAATGTGTTAATTGATCCAATTAAAAAAATTATTAACAAAAAAATCTATATTTTATGCAATTACCTCAGTTAATTAAAAATAATTAATAGGGTAAATAAATTGAGCAAACTAGTAATTAAATTAATTCAATTAAAATTTGTATTGAATAAATTAAAATGTATAATTGAAATTTAAATTCAAAATTATTTATTTAGTTTCTTATGGCTAGAAATAACTCTATGTAATTTTTTTTATGATCGGTCCGTATTTTACTATTGGATTCATATAAAACTCACTCATAGAAAACACTTAAACACGTCTAAAACATCTAACACAAAAATGATATTGTGGTGTAATGTTGTTGCAATTTAGTTTTGTAAGACTATAAATCATAACAAAAGACTTCTGTGATGGTCGGTCGAGAACTTATGATGTTTGACATACACATAAAGCCACCTTCCAAAAACCACTTTACGAGCTATTTAGGCGTTTTAAATTGCATTTATTACATTTTTATATCTTTAGTTTATGAATACAAGAAATCGCGACTAAATTTTGTGGTGTACGGTTTATAATTTGCCAAAGGTCGAAAACTTCCTTCCAATAATAATACGCCTTAAACCGAAATTAGTCATAATATTTTATTTTATATGTTCATAAATAAAATTTAATATTATTATGATTTTGTTTAATAGTTTTTAATCTTGAAGCTTAAGTTGCAATTGTTAAGATATATGTATGTTAATTAGGGAAGTAACGAATACCGATATATTGGTGATACTTCATGTTTGCTAATATATCGGTATCGGCGATATTTTACTGTCGATACGCCGATACTTTTTTTTATAATTTTTTTGAACAAACAATTTAATTTTCAATGTCTTTTTTTTTCATAACAACTTTAAGCAAAAAATCAACCAGAATAATAATTTAATTTAATTCTTAATCTGGCGGTCGATCCACACCACCCGCTTTTCCTTTTTTCGAGACGCATGTTAAAGTAGAAAGTAATCCTACTTAATGCTTTCGATATGTATATGCATTTAACGCGTTTGCTACAAAGAAAAAATAAAAAATTGTTAATCACCAAATTTATACCAAATTCATAATATCAAGCAAACAAGTTGTTGATTTTGCACCTATTACCAAAATGATTAAATTGATTACTAAAAATTGTAAAATTGTGAATATCTTTTTTCAATAAATGGTATTTTTAATTTTAATCAAAAAAAATGATCAAAAAACTTTGCCATTTCAAACAATGTGTTAATTTATTTAATTAAATATTGACAATTTCCAACAACAATTCTACAAGTGTAAATTACTTTCTTTTAAACGAAAAAAAGTCAATTAAGAATTTTTGTTATTTAATTAATATTTTAATTAAAAATTTATTTCAAAACCGTGGTGGCGATGTCAATTGACCGCCAAGATCATTTGATTTTTTTTTTTTTTTTTTTTTGCTTTGTTTTATTTATTTAATCTTCATATATTTAATATGATCTAACAATAACACTGTGCACGAAATTGACAATTTGTTCGTGACAAGCTGGGCACCTATCGTTTTAACATTATTCGGGTAGGCTGAATCCAGTGGTGCCCGCGGTTTTTTCAGATTGGCTCTGGTTTTCGAGATATACCGTTATTTCGAAAATGGAGGAGGTTGCACAACATATGTCCGCAATAAAATTTCCTTTAAGAAAAGTAAAATTTCTTTCTAATATCCGCAGTCGTTTTAGAAACATAATTTTTTTTTTGGAAAAAAATAATTTTTTTATCAAAATTTCGAAATTTTTGTTTTTTAAAAATTCAAATGCAGCTAGGCTTCTAATTTTTTGCAGACATATAAAAACCAAAGCTGCAAACAAAACAAGCCATAAATGATTAAAATCTGTTAGCAACTTTTGATTTTATTCACAAAAGTCGACAAATTTCAGTTAATTTAAGAATTTCATAAAACGCCCCCCTAAGGGATGATGATAAACGGAAAGTATAATTTGAGAAAATGTTAAGCACAAAAATCTAATGGAGGTCAGTCAAACATTGTATCCCCCTAGGGGCGACTCCTGGGCATTTATGGGACTTTTTCTTCAATATATTTCTAGTCTGCATTGAACATTTTGTATGGAAGCCCCCTTAAGGTATGGAGATAGCTGGTGGGTATGTTAGAAATAAATGATTGAGATGAAAAATAAAGTAGGGCTGGTCATACATTTGACCCATCTAGGGGCATCCTAGGCGCTGCAGGGGCCAAATTTAAGACTTTCATTAAACGGCCATATTTGTATGCACCCAGAAAAAAAATATGTTTAAATTTGGTCACCTCCAACAAAACTATTTTTAAAGAGAATTGCAAACATATAATGTTTAAATTTAACCATACTATTGTCACCGACAAACATATTATTGTTAAATTAGTCCTCCATCAAGAAGGAACAACCATATTATGGTTGCCTCCGAACATCTTTTGGTTAGTAATAACTAAAATATGTTTAACATTTATAATAGCATGGTTGATTTTCAACCAAAGCATGTTGCTCTTAGAAAAGAGGAAAATACTATTGTTAATTTAAAAACAAATTATTGTCATATTTAACCATAACATGTTTAGAGGCAACCATAATATGGTTGTGGCTTCTTGATGGAGGACTAATTTAACAATAATATGTTTGTCGGTGACAATAGTATGGTTAAATTTAAACATAATATGTTTAAAATTTTGTGTAAAAATAGTTTTGTTGGAGGTGACCAAATTTAAACATATTTTTTCTCTGCGTGTGGGAGCCCCAAAAGGGGTGGAGATATATGGCAACTATGTTTTAAGGAAATGTTAAGAACAAAAAACATTGGAGGACGGTCATACATTTTATCCCCCTAGGAGTGAATCCTAGGCCTTAGAAACAAATGCTGGGAATGAAAAATATAGTTGCGCTGGTCATACGTTTGGCTCGTCTAAGGGTATCTCAGGCGCTGCAGGTGTAAGTGATTAAAGTCTGTCTACAACTTTTGATTTTTTCAGAAAAGATGAAATTTTTTTATTTTTTATAATAACCAAACTTAAAAATTGTAAAACATTTATTTTTGTTGTTAATTAGTTAAAGTTAAAGTTTTTATTTCGAAATTTTTTCTTCTTCCTCCTACAGATTCCAACAAATATCCCATAATAGCGAATCAAGTTGTTTGCCGCTATACCAGTGTTCGAGCCTGGCTGTTACTTGGTGAAATCTCTCGCCATGTTCATCAGACTCGGCTGGTGATTGTTCATTAAATTTTTCGGCATGGTAATGCAAAAAATGTATTTTCAATGACATTCTTACGTTTAAGTTTTTAAATGAAAAAAAAAATTATGTATTTTTTTTTCCAAGAAAAAAATTATGTCTCTAAAACGACTACGGATATTAGAAAGAAGTTTTACTTTTCTTAAAGGAAATTTTGTTGCGGAATTTCGGTTTTTTAAGTTTTTTCAATAAGCTAAAGCGTTTTTGAGTTACGCGAACTTATGTTGTGCAACCTCCTCTATTTTCGAAATAACGGTATATCTCGAAAACCCGAGCCAATCTTAAAAAACCGTGGATTCAGCGTACCCGAATTATGTTAAAACGCTATGTGTCCGGCTTGTCTGTTTTTTCAACTAGCATAGTGTAATTAATCAAATCTTATCCTAATATTTGCTTTATGTCCTGCCAGTGCCAGGCAAAAAAGATTTCGTTATCTGATTGGGTGAGTGCTGCAGTGTCTCTTCTTCTTTAGCGAGTGTGGCCGCCATAATTTAAAATATTTCGAGCTAATGGATTTGGGTGCAGTTCCAGCCTTTTTAAATATTTTACTGCATATTTCGTTATCATAGTTTTTACTAATGGTACATTGAGATCCTTGTGGATATTTAAGTTTGTGGTTATTCGAAGAAGTTTATTTTGGCGCCTTTGAATTTTTTCGATGTTAGAAGCCGAGGCAGTGCCCGGTGATTTGACACCGTTGGACTTCTGTATTTGGAAGAAAAGGTATATGTCGATAAGCCAGCAACAATTTACGAGCTAAAGGATGAGATAATTCGGCACATTAACGGCATAGAACCTCAATTATGCCTCAGCGTCATCGAAAACTTGGATGACGAGGTCGCGGCGGCCATTTGGCCGATAGTTTGTTCCATACATAATTGAACCATACCAATATTATCATAATTAAAAGAAATTACAATAATTTGTGTTTTATTCAAATGTTAATTAAATTAAAAGTATATTTTAAGTTTTTTTTTTTCAACAAAAAAAAATTTATTCAATTAACACTTTTATTAAATTAAAATACTTTTCAAACAAGTTTTTTAATTGATAAAAAGCTACAGAAAATTTTTTCTGTATAGGAGTTTCATCACAAAAACCATATTTTCATGTTTTACGGGTGGGCCAAAAATAGTCATTATACCGATGGCGCAGCAAGTTATTGTAACGAATTATTTCGTTCTATATAAATAAAGATATAGTACAAGGTATCAAAATAAAGGTCCATTACTTACTTTTGGCCCCCCATAAAGCCTAATCTTGAATTGTTATGAAATTTGATTTCATTTAGTTCAATAATCCATCAAACTAAACACCCAAATTTTATGACGATCGGTCCAAAATTTACTATAGGTCCCGTAAAAAGTATATTCTTGGATAATACTTAAATACGCCTAAAACCGTAAATATTATTTTCCTAAAATTCGGAACACATTACTTTCATTGTAATGTCAGATTTGTTTAAATATTAATTTAAAATTTTTACAGATCCCATATAAAGTCCGCTTCAGAAAAATTTCTTGTCATGGTAAAGGGTATCAAAGATTTGGCATAGCCCAATAGTAAAACTTTTACTTATTTCTTATTTTATCCTTTGACATATCAAATCATAAACACACATACACGTGCTTGTGTATATAAAGCACTTTTACCACACAAAATCTAACTGACACACATTGACATGACCTCAAACAAGTAAACAAACACTTTATCTCCTCCCCAATAAAAAAAACTAACACTTATGTATATTTTTCAATTACATAAACAAATATGTGTTCATATACTTGTAGAACATGCTAAATAGACGCGCCTTCTCTGAAGTGCTGTATGACGTGCCAAGAACATCTAAACTTAAGGAGGACGCAAGACAAATTGAATTTGTACGAATAGGCCAAGCACTTAAATTGGAGGCCATTGTGCGAGGTGACGCCCCCACTAGCATTGCCTCAGCCAGCCCCTGTACAATATTTAAAAAGCCTCCTTGGGAACCACATTGTTTCTATCCAACGTTTCCCCATCGTGGCTCATTGGCAGGTGATTCCTTCGGTACGAATGATGAGTGCTTATTTATAGCTACCGATGATGGTACATTTTTGATGAAGGGTAAGTGAACACACAAACACATTTAAATAATTGAGTAATAAAAAAAAGAATATTCTTAAACCCATTCAAATTAATCATTTACCACGCAAACAATGAGAGTAATTTATTAATTAATTTTCCTTTTTATACTTGCCTCAATTTAATTTAACCTGTCATCGGTTGGAAAATAGAGGATCAATCATTGCAATTGGTTTTCGACAAAACGTTGCATGTGCGTCAGTTGAATGTTTTGGAAGAGCATGGTTTAGTTTTAGTACGTGGTGGTTCGGCCACAAATCGTGATGCTCATCGCGTCCACGTTTTTCGTCTTAGGGAATTTTACAGCCGAGCTGTGGAAGAATCCTTAAAATGTCGTTCACGTTCAGAAGTTAAAGATCGTCGCATAGAAAAAACCCGCGGTTGTAATTTATATGCCACTTCACACATAAGTGGTGGACACTTGAGATTGGTTGTAGCCGTTGGCCGTAAGTTACAGTTATTTCAATGGAAACATACAGCTGCTTGGGCATCATGGTGTCCAGAAAATGATACAGAAACCGTAGAAGGTTTTATTTTCCAAAAAGAGATTACTTTAAGTGATATACCCACAGTGGTTACGTCTCTGGAAGGACCTACGAATACCAAAAATGGTGGCCTAATATGTGTGGGTTATAGGTTGGTATTAGAGATCATTTTTTTTTTTTCTTTTCTTTAATTTAGTTGTAATAAGTCTTTAATTTGTTTTTTAGGTATCATTATGAAATTGTCTGTGATCAAAGTGGAGTAGCCACCCGTTTGCATGAAATTGAACCGGCCAAAAGAAATCAAGCTCAATTGACTGCTGCTATTGAGCTGTGTGATGGTTTAGAAACCGAATTGCTGTTGTGCTATAATCGTAAGTATAATATTTTGTTTTCGGAATAGTTTAACTCCGATAAAAATTAATTTTTGGCTTACTTAAAACTTGTCGTTAAGAAGTATTTTAAGAAATTGGAAATTTTCTCGTACATATTCCATCACGGGAAGTGTGTATCTGTCATGGACTAGCAATCTCTATGAGGCGTTATGCTCACAGGGGGCATAAATAAAACCAACCCTGCGGGAAATTTGTGTCAATTGCTTTTAAAGCACTTATCCCGCGACCAGTGAACAAAATTTTATAATTAAAAGGAACGAATTGTGATAGGTGAAAACAAGACCTATCACTTAACTGGTGATAATGTGTTTAGAGTGTAGTTGGTCCAGAGGAAAGGTAATTGGCACAAAACTATTCATGTAAATGGATTTTGTGAGGGTAGTGGCTGATTCTCCCTAGTTCTATTACTTTATATGAAGGGGATCTATCATATTGACATGGTTCATTTGTGACAATATCTGCGACAGGCATTATTTTAACCGAAATTGGAAGGTTATTTCAGTGACCTGTTACAAAGTGTCAAAAAGGTGCCAATTAACCCCACGTAGGACATCGCCATGTTAAAGTGACTTGTCACGTGACAAGTTTACTGTTAGTGCCCTTTCCCCTAGGGAAGTTTGTATGTAACTTTAAAGTATCATATCGCTAAGAAATCGAATTTGACTATGGACTTATATGATATGAAGGAAAATGTCTTCAGAATCTTGTGGTTGAAAGGGGATTATAAAAATGTCGGTCTATGGGCTGATAAATTGATTAATAACACAATTTAATCGGCACTTTGATTTTGTAGAAATAACACCCTAACAAACTTTTAGAAATTAGTTTTGAAAGACTTATTTACTGTTTCTAAATAACAGGCAAGTGATTGTGTAGTAAAATTTATATGAAAATTGCTCAAAAAACTGAGTGCTTTATATATAAATTTGACTACCCATTCACTGGCCTGTGATTTAGAAACAGCACATTAGGCTGGGTTTTTGAGATCTTAGTTAAACTAGGTTTAGTTAATCTTAAAACATTTTACTGATTTGCAAGTTGTATACAAAATTTTAACGCAACAGCTTAGTTTTGCTTAAAATGGACTTTAATGAAATAATAAATCACATTTCGCCGAAAAAATTCGAGTTACAGAGAACGTTAAACTAAGTTGAAGCCTAATCCACATTTCGAAAACCCGGCTTTTAAATATAATAAAATTGGCATAATAATTTCCCTTTTGTATGTAAAAAACTCTAACAAACTATAAGAAATATATCTATACGATATAAAGGGTGGTTAAATTTTAAGGGCCGATGTTGAATGTGAACACCATCTCAACTTCAATTGTTTTTCAGACTAACTCAATTTGAACCATGGAAAGATAAATAATCGAGCAACGCGTTAACGTTATTCAGGCTTATTATGAACCTGGGCGATCAAATCAAAATCTTCAACCTCAGTGGATTCGTTAATAAGCAGAATTGCCGCATTTGGGCGAATAATAATCCAAGAGTGATTGTCGAAAAACCAATGCACCCACAAAGAGTGACTGTTTGGTGCGGTTTATGGGCTGGCGGCATCATCGGGCCGTATTTTTTCCAAAATGAGGCCGGTCAGGCAGTTACTGTGAATGGTGTTCGCTATCGTGAGATGACAACGAACTGGACGATATGTGGTTTCAACAGGACGTTGCCACCTGCCACACAGCTAACGAAACAATGGCGTTTTTGCGCGACAAATTAGTTCAATGGCCTTGTTGTCTCACGTAGTGGCGATGTTAATTGGCCGCCAAGATCATGTGATTTGACACCGTTGGACTTCTTTCTTTGGGGTTATTTGAAAGAAAAGCTGTACGTCGATAAGCCAGCAACAATTCAACAGCTAAAGGATGAGATAATTCGGCACATTAACGGCATAGAACCTCAATTATGTCTTAGCGTCATCGAAAATTCGGACCATCGGACGGAGGTGTCCGGCCGAAGTCCCGGCGGCCATTTGGCCGATATTTTGTTCCATGCATATGAAACCATACCAATGTTATCATAATAAAAAGATATGACAATAATTTCCTAAATAATTTGTGTTTTATTCAAAATCAACATCGGCCCTTAAAATTTAACCACCCTTTATGATTGATACAGACAAAAGTCTAAATTGAACAATATTTAATAACTCAATTCACCTAAAATGCTGCAATTATTTAAAATCTTTTTTCTTTTATTTCAGATACTTGCCATTTTCAAAAACTCAACGATCGAGAAGAGTCTCGCAACGAGTTTGATTTTCATTGGAATACTTCTCCGACCTCAGTTGTATGTGCGTTTCCATATATACTAGGTTTCACTACAGATTCCATGGAAATTCGTTTACTAGTCAACGGCAATTTAGTACATACAGCCATTTTACCTGAACTACAAATGATCACCTCAAAGCGGGATATTTTCTTTGTAACCACAGCACCGGAATTTATGTCAAAAGATCTCAATATCAAAGGTTTGCACATAAATGAGCAGGCTGTTGAAAAAAGACTCGTAACAACACCAAGCGAATGTTCGTCCAATGAAGAACTAGCACGCGATGCCAGCGATATACTATGTTCAACAAGTGTCAAGGATTTGCCCTTGAATCTGGAACATGAAATGAACAATTTATTGGAAATACCCAATGCAACGGGAATGCAAGTACACGCAATACAGAGAGCAAGATCTTTGCAAAAGACAAGTAATTTGGAGGAAAAACCTTTAATAGCCAAAAGTAACTCTTGTGGTGATTCTTATCATTCCGAGAATAAATTTAACGCATTACGTGGTAATTCTATTATTGATCCCCAACATGCGGGCGTACCTCCTAACTCTCCACGTAATATTACAAATACAAATAGCAATAATACAACAAAAAGCACAAATCAACAACATTCACCCATGTCACCTACAAAACGAAACTCTAAATATCGCAGCCTTTTTTCGAACGGCAGTCAGGGTACTGATAACTATTCCTCCTCACCAGATCGCTTAAAACCTTTAAGAGTTTATCGAATTCCCTTGGCTAAGCTAGCTGGAGCCCACTCTCATTTTCACATGCAATCCTTTAATGCCACAGCTGCAAAAACACAAAATTCATTACGTGAACAATATTCACTGAATATGAAATCTAAACAAAAGTCTATTGATGTACCTTTGGCTAGTGGCAATGAAGTGCCAGAATGACAATTGTTTCAGGAGTCAATTGAACAACTGCAAACTCATATACCGCCGACCTTGGAATTTATGGAGAAACGAAAGTCCATAGATCTGTATGACTATGACGATAATAAATTCAATGAGGAGGATGAGAGGCGTTTTGAAATGCTTATGTTACAACGTTAATGAAGAAGGAGGCTGCAATTAATGTCTAGCTGGCTGGCATAAACGCTCATAATGAAGCAAATTACAAAAAGATTTTTATTTTGATAAAAGTTCCTATAAATTATAATATAATCGCCAAATTGGTTAAAAAAAGAACATTTTCGTAAATTTCTTAAAAATACAATAGCCCAATTCACAATCTTGTGCAAATGGTCTTGCATTGTAGGATTTTGCAAAATGGTATAGTAAATGCTATAGTATACTCTAGAGATTATAGTAAATACTGTACCATTTTGCAAATGCTAAGTGATCGTTAATATTTTTGAATTATTTGTAATCATAAATACTTAGTTATTAGAAATTCTATTGCACAGAATTAAATAATCAGTAGCCCAATTCACAATCTTGTGCAAATGGTTTTGCATCGTATGATTTGCAAAATGGCATAGTCTTTACTATAATCCCAAAAGTAGAAATCCATTGATTTACGTCGCCTCGATTAACGTTGTTTCGGTTTGCGCCGCCAAATTTTGTGTGACTTCTAACTTTAATTTGCGTCGCCATTCGATTTGCGTCTTCATATTTTTTGTGCTTTAAAAACTTGATTTGAGTCGCCATCCGATTTACGTCGCCTCATTTGTTTATGTTTTATAAGCAAAAAACGGGGAATCTTAGTTTTTAGTTGAAATGTTCTTTTGGGGTTTCCATGCGTGTGTAGCTATTCCTATCTACACAAGGATACATTTTGATTTTTCTTGTCAAAAACAACAGACAGAAATATGAGATCAAAAAAACACAATGACCCCAGTTATGAATAAAAATGCACCGGGAATTTTTCCCTTTGCCCATTTTTGCAATAGAATTTAAATAGGAAAAATGGGAGAAAGGAAAAAACTCCCGTGGAATTTTTTTTTATAATTGGGCTGAATATGTAGTGGAAATGCTGAATATGCATTTGTGCTAATGTTTGTTACACCTTAAAATATTGGTCCTAGACCTTACTTTAAGTATACCGATCGCGTAATAATCACTTTCTGAATCGATCTAACGATATCCGTTCTTTCGGCTGTCTTGCAGGCTATGAATGGAAACATTGTACGCAAATTACAGTTCGTAATTTTGGAGATAATTTCATTATATTTGGCATACATGCCAATTGAACATGGTGAGTATCGGTTCATAATTTCACATAGCCTCCACACAAGGTTTTTTCGGAATTGAGTATTTTTACTTATGAACCTTCTTATTATGTTGGTATTTAGCTTAAATTTATCTCATTGCAATTTAAATCATCTTAAAAAATGTTATTAGAATTTGTCCATATTTGAACAAAGTTCCCATACAAATACAATCCCGAAAATATATTTTTTATAAATGTTGGTATTGACACAAAATTAAACGAAAAACACTTTAACGATGGATTCTATGTCATGGCCTAACGGGATACTTGTAGATCCTAAATTAACTATAGGTCCATTTAAGCCCCCTTATTTAAAAATCATTTAAACTACACATTAACATGAATCTTAACCTCATAATATAATTTTTTCTTGCGGGTCCATGATTGCCGCCCATGGGTCCCAAATAGGGTACACTTTTGAAAATTTGTTTTTAAATATACTTTCTTACTTGTAAATGTTTTGTTTATAAATTAGCGTTTCTTTATGTTTTTAATAAATTTACATTTTATAGAACACATATGAACATGTTTTAATTTGATTTACGTTGTTTCGATGTACGTCGTCATTTTCCGGAACCAATTGCGACGTAAATCGAGGGACTACTGTACTATAGTATTTACTATACAATTTCGCAAATGCAAAATGTGAATTGGGCTAATATATATTCGTACAATTCCCTACACGCAGAATATGGTTGAAGGTGACCATAATTGGCTCAACATTAATCATAAGTTGTTCAAAGTTAACCATATAATGTTTAAAATTAAACATAATGTGGTCGGAATTTTCCAGAATTTGGACAAAAGTAACCGTATTATGGTCAGAATTAACGATAATATAGCCAATGTTAACCATATTACGGTTATTTATTTTAACCATATTATTTTAAATTTGCTTATTAACTGCAGGGTTACCGTTGGAAATTTAGAAAAAGTCGCACAAAAAGTCGTTTTTAAAACAAGAAGTTGTACAAAAAAGTCGTTCTTTCAAATTAAAGTCTCACACTTTTTTTTAACATTTTTATTAAACAAAAACACACAACTAACAAAACAAAAAGGAATTAACAATTTAAACGATGTAAATAGCTAGGAAATAATTAATTTAATTGTGTTTAAATACACTTTTATGTATTAATTTTACATTTGATTTTTACAGGAGAAGCAAAAAACTTTACAAAGTCAATTATTACAAGGTGTTCTTGGCGTTTGAATTTCTTTAATAAAGTCGCGTCGCACATGTAGTTTACCAAAGCGAACAAAAATCAAACAAAAACTGAATTTTTGGGTAGTAACGTCTGTTTGCATTTATTATGGCGATATACTTTAATTGTCAATAAATGTTACGTTTTATTTTTTTGCAAGTTCGTCTCTGTATTTTCGCACAAGTTCATTACTTGGCTTCCAACGTTCTATTTGGGTATCTAGCAAATTTAGAGCTGATAGCATGAGCTCACAAGTTTTTACTTTTAGCTTGTTGGTTAATTTATATTTCATTAACCTAATTTTGAAAAAAAAAATTCTGCACTCGCATAAAGAATTTTTTTAACTTCCTACTGTATGCCAAAAATGATCAGCATTTGTAAATTCCAAAATGTATTTGTATGATTTACTTGCTAACAACTTTAATTCGTTATAAAAGCCTCACGATCATTTATAACATTTTTAAATTTAGATATAATTTCTATATATTCAATGTCTTCGCTTAGAAGAAAAAAGAAGTTGGATTTAAAAAGTTTAAAAAAGAAATGCTAATCATTCGAGATGAAACGATACAAATGAACGCGATAGAAAACAATGCAAATTCAATACAGTTCAGTAGTTAAATTCGCCTTGATACAAAATACTCACTTGATCAATAGCGAATGTTTTAAACAAAGTTGATATTTTAAGGGAAAATATGTGTAATTATGCAGTGTATTTCTATGAAAAAGTGGGAAAAAATTGCACAAAGTTGGAAAAAGTTGGAAAAAATTGCAAAATTAGAGAAGCTTAATAAAGTCGCACAAAAAGTCTTAGAGGGTGAAAAAGTTTGCAAATTGCAACTAAAGTCGCACAACGGTAACGCTGATTAAAGTGTCAAGCTATAATTGTATTTCGTTTTGTATTCGTGTTACGTGTTATGATCCCCTTTTATAAGCAATCCCCTATAATTTATTTCACGGCCTGTGACGACTTTCATAAGCATTCTTTCTGTTTTACTGGTTTATACTTCGTAAATTTATGTATTTTAATTAATAATTAAAATGATTGAGAATTTTAAGCAAACAAAGCAAGTATGTAATTGGAAAGCATTCAACTATTGTAGAGAGCAACACAGCAATAGTGTTGATACTTTAAAATATGTTAAAAAGTGTTCTAAAATATTATAATTTCAAACATATTATTGTTAGATGTTTGGAGAAAAACATAAAATGGTTATAGCTTTTGGATGCATGAATTTAACCATAAAATTGTTACCAATGACAATAATATGATTAAAGTAACCATAATATGTTTATGTGTATGGTTGTAGCTTTATTTTATTTAAACATTATATTAATAAACCAATTTGAAGTTTTCATATTCAAAAATAAAGTCGACTTTTTCTAAAGCATGCTTTAGAACAATGGTGGTCCCATGCATTTAAAGCCGGTTTTAGGTTAAAGTATACATTATTTTGACTATGAGTATGGGCCTATATTGTTAAAAAAAAACAACAACATATTATTTACCGCGAAAAAGTAATGTTAAAAACATTACCATTATATTTTTTTAACCATTTTATTTTTTTTCCACCATATTTTAACCATGTATTTTCTCTGCGTAAACACAGAGTGAAAAATCTGTCATAAAAATACAAAAATGTACACCATCCGTTGTCAAAAATTAACCAACTACGTTTGTGTTCAATTCGATATCGGATGACGTCAAGATGTTAAACCAAATCTTTGGCATTTTGTCACCATTTGGTATAATTTTTGGAACAAACTAGAGTTGGGCAAAATCGTTCCTTTTGTAGAATCGTTCCGAGAAATCCGAAAGATTAAAGGAACCATGTCGTTCCTTTCGCTCATCGTTTCTGGTTTTTACCTTGAACAATGGATTAACAAGGAACGAGTAAATATCTCGGTCGTTCGTTGAAACGTCAGCAAACAAACTTTGTTATTGTTTGTTTTTATTTAACCCTGGATGTTTACTGTTCTTCTAATCGACGAGGCTCAATTACATTTTATCATATAACATTTTAATGTGTATTCAAATTGCGCTCTTTTTTGCAACAACATTACAGTGTTGCCAGTGAAATTTCGAGAAAGATACATTTTAGTTCCCAAAAAGATACATTTTGAAAAAAATTTGAAAATCAATTATTAACGTTTAACATTTTTATTTCATATTCAATGAATATTGCAAAGAAAATGATATTATGTAAATTCATTTTTATATTTATTTAAGTCATAAATATTAGGTATATAATTTTTAAAAATACAGTAAGCAAACTTTAAAATTAATTATATGTAACTATCTTTGGATGTTATCAACGCAAATTAATTTTTGTAAAAATTAATATACGACTTAAGGCGTTAATACTAAGGCGATTATATCAAAAAGTTTACATAAATTTTTCTTCTGAAATTTCATCTTAACACACATACACAAGAATAAGCAGACTACAGAAGAACTTAGAAAACCTAAGATCAAAATGCATGTTATTTTTGTATAGCTTCGTACAGACGGTGGTCAGATCATACAATATTGTAAGCAGGCGTTGCCAATAGAAATATTTTTCTGACAATGGTGTCATTGGTTCACACAGTAGCAAGACATTTATAGTCAATTTTAATGCTATTTAATCAACGCTGTTTAACAATATTGTAAGATCTAACCACCGTTTGTACGAAGCTTATTTAGTTGTCACTGTTTTTTTTTTAGTAATCATAACGAAATAATAACTTTAAAAAACTTTGTCAGATACGGAAAGTTTAATATTTTATTTCTGTACATTTTGCGTACAGATTCAAAAGATACGAAAACTGTCAGGATTACACATGAAACATGAAGTCATCAAAAGATACGAAGAATGTATCCTTCGTATCCTAGTGGCATCACTGCAACGTTAGCTGGTGACAAAAGCTTTAAAAAAAATAAATTTTAAAACACAAAAATTAGTAAAAACTCGTATAAAATTTTAAGAGAGAAGAAAAACTTTCCTTTTTTAATAAAATACTTAGACGTTCCGCTAGATTTTTTTTAAAGTTCATTAATTTTACGAAGAGTAAAGGGCATAATAAACCACACAAATAGCTTGGCAAACATGTCAAAATTTTACGTTTGTACAAATATTTTGTGTTGTTTATTGGGGTGTTTGCTGTTTGGACAAGCATTTGAAGCAATGTTTGCAGAAATATTAAAAATTTTTAATATTTGGCAGACATGTTAGATATTTGTCAAACTTTTTGTGGTGTCTAGTGCTAAAAGTAATCATTTCAGCGAAAACTTTGCAGAGTAAAGACGTAGAATAAGAAGCAGTAAAATCAATTTCAGCCGTAAATTCAAATTTTTTTAGCAGCATTGTTTCCCCAAAACAACTTGTTACCATTTTTCCTTTTTTAACAAATCGCGAGCAAAATTGCCGCAGCACAATCGTCGTCTGCATGCATTGAAAACAAAACCAAAATGAAAAATTTATGTTTGTACGAGATAAGATTGTGTCGTTTATTGCCAAACAGAAGCAAGAACAAAGTGCATGTTTGCCAAGCAATTTGTGTGGTTTATTATGCCCTTAACCTTAATATACTAAAATGAAGAGTAACCTTTCAGGGTTAATGGCGCAACAACTAAAGAAGTAAAGCGTGATCCATTTCGAGGTTCCCTACTTTAAAAAAAAAACACAGAAAATTCAAATTTAATGGGGAATGTTTATTATCATTTGAAAGAATATTCTTTGCCATTTATTTTTTGAAGATTTTTAAAGTTATAACTGACTTCAGCTATGCGACATCTTGCATATTTCATTAAACAGAAGATTGTAGACGAAGGGTGTAAAGGCGCTTGAGGGGTTAACAATGGTGCACGATATAAAATATCAAGCAGCAGTTTGATATTCCTCTTTAAAATTTTTCTTAAAAATGCTTTAAAATGATGCAGTTTGATATTACTCTTTAAAATGTTTCGTAAAAATGCTTTAAAATTAAATTTTTAATTTAAATTTAAGAATTAAAAGTCAAATTGTAGCTTATAAACAGTTATTACATATCACAATTTTTTTTTTTGTCTTCTCTAAATTTTCTGTATAGAATATAAAATTTACATTATCCATTTGGTTCTTTTTGTTCTTTTAAAAATATGTACATTTGAAAAGTATTTTCATTTAAGTAGAAAGCTTAAAAACTAGTTAAAACGTTTATAAACGTTTTGTTTTACGGTGAAACATTTTGCATTTTTTTAGATGTGTAAATAATTTAAAGGATTCAAAATGTCTAATAAAATATTAAGAAATATACATAATTGTGCTAATGAATTATCGTTTAAATAAACTAGAGAATATAATTCAAAATAAATAAAAAATTATTATGACTAAAAATTTACTTAGGCTATGATCGCCAGGTGGACGAAATGCGACCACTTGACATTTACAGTTAAAATAAATCCTTTTATGCACGCATTGAATATGCAATTTTTATTTAAAAGGGCTACCTAAATCTAAGAAAATAACAAATTGCATGTTTCTAAAAATAAAATAAAAATAAAAAAAAAAATATATTTATACAACAACAAAAAAAACATAAATTTCTGAACGAAAATTTTTATATTATTTTCAAAAACAGGCAGTATATTTTACTTCCATGAACAATTTTTGTATGTCCGTGAGTTTGAAAGAAAATTAAAACGCTTTTTATGCACTTTACTCCAAAATATATTGTGCATATCTGCACAAAAATACCATTAAAACGATATATGTTTCATTAAAATCGGTGGACTAAGTATCTAATTAAAGCTAAACTACAAAAAAATTGTTCCCGTATTTATTATAGAATTTCTCAAAAATGGGGAAAACAAACATTTTTTTAAAGATTGTATTTTGGAACACAATTTCTAATAAATTGCAAATATTAACGAATTGTGTGTTTTTTTAATATTCATAACAACATTCCCACATACAAAAGAAATTGGTAAAAATTGGCAACCCTAAAGCAAATACTCTTTATCTTTTCACCAATTGTAACTAACTGCCTATTGGTAGAACGCAAGCTCAAAAGTGACTCGTTTAACTTACATTTAAAAGAAAAACAAAAAACAAAATTTGTTTTTGTTTTTAATTTAAGTTCAGCGTTCTACAAACAGGCAGTAAGTTTTTATTGACCAAATTAAAGAATTACAAGCGTAAAGTTATTGCAATTTATTTTCAATAAATAAATTCCTAAAAATAGTAAATTGTTTCTTTTATTCAATTAAGTTTTTAATAATTTCAACTCACTTTGTAGCTTCTTCTTTTATGTATGTATGTATGTATATGTTGGTATGCGTGGTATGCAATATTTTTATGCATTTTATTACACTAATTTCAAAAGATTAATACAACACTTATATAAAACAACACTCACTAAATTGCAAACTATGATATTGAACACATTTGATCACTAATTTTTGATTATTTTATTTAAAATTGAAGTAGATAAAGTTTTTCCACTTGCGCAAATGTATGTACGACATTTTTGCTTCCTTCTAACCCGATAATAAAAAGAAAACTGACAAAACGAATCAACAACTTAAAGGAAAAGGAAAAAGCTTTCATAAAATGCTGTGCTTTATTAATGATCATCCTTAAGATAGGCCTTAAAATGTTGTTTAACTTATTTGTAGTAGAGGTTAGCGTTGTCAACTCGGTGCGATTCGCACCATTAATGGTGCTTTTTTTTTGATGTTTTGTGCAATTAATTCCTAAATTGGCGCGTGGTGCGTTTTTTTTTTTTTATATATCGATGCGTTTCTTATGTTAAATTTTTATGATTAAATTCAACATTACAAACCACAATAAGAACGACAAGAAAATATAATAAAATAAGGTTTAAAAATTAGGCAAAATTCAAAAATGTACCTATAACCATAAACTTGGAATGAGAGTCATTTTAGGAGTTAAATTTCTTTTAAATTAAAATAAAACTCATTTAAGAAGTTTTATTTTTTCCGTCATCAAATAAAACTCATTTGAGGAGTGTTATTTTTTCCTTCAGAAAATAAAACTAATTTTAGTTTTATTTTACCCTTTAGAATAAAATTTATTTTTCATTTAGTTTATTGAAGAAAAAAATCTAATTTTTTTTATCAAATAATTGCAAAAATAAGTTAAATTTCTTGTAGATATATGAAATTTTTTTCAAAGAAATAGAATTTCAAATATCAGGCACCAGCAGAATGGTCCGATATGGTTTTCGTCATAATATCTTTGAAAATTTCATGTATTTTACTCAACAATTTTAACAAATAGAATTTGGGAATTGTTGTGTCTTTTTAAGAATACTGTTATGTTTTAATCAACATAAACTCTTCAAAAGAGTTTAATTTTATGACCGAAATATGAGCTTAATTAAGACGGCGAAAATAAAACTCCTTTAATGAGTTTTACTTAAGCTAGAAAAAATAACACTTCTCAAATGAGTTTTATTTAAGACGGAAAGAATTAAACTCACCTTATGAGAGTATTATTCGACCTTTTATTTTTACGTTGAAAAATAACTCTTAACTGTGGAGTTGAGATCGTTTTTTTAGATCCGTTATCTCTAATGTTAGGAGTTTTTGAGTTTTCATTTTCTGTACAACTGTTATTTACGGTCCATGATATTTTCTAATCTCTTCTTTTGCGTTTAATTACTTTAACCGATGCAGAAAAGTATGAACTAAAATGGAGAAAAATGCGCCATTTAATAAAAAACGCACCAAGTTTAGAATTTATTTTTTATTTAAAGTGTTTATTGAATTAATTTTGCATAGAAAGTATAATATTTTTGTTTTTAGAATATAAAAATTAACAGTCTTTTACAGTTCAGGCTTTTTAGAAGAAAAAAAATAAAACTTAACAAAAAAAAAATTTGTTTCAATTAATTTGCACTCGATAATAAATTTTTTTTAATTTCTTAAATTCTATAAAAAACTTTTCAAAAAATTATAAGCAATTTGATTCCAAATTAATAATACAGCATATTTCATATAATGAAATGTATATTTTTCTTAACATAATTATCTACAACAACAAGACCTGTGCACATGATTTGGTACGTCTTAAACTACTTTTCTTGTTGTTCTTATTGTAGTCTGTAAAATTGATTGTAAACATTTTATACTGTTGAATTTGCTTTAGTGCCGCCAAATCTAAAAAAAAACACCATAAATGGTGCGAGACGCACCGTGTTGACAACGCTGACTTTTAGCTACAAATAAATTAGACAACATTTTAAAGCCTATCTTAAGGATGGTCATTAATAAAGCACAGCATTTTATGAAAGCTTTTTTCTTTTCCTTTAAGTTGTTGATTCGTTTTGTCAGTTTTCTTTTTATTATCGGGTTAGAAGGAAGCAAAAATGTCGTACATACATTTGCGCAAGTGGAAAAACTTTATCTACTTCAATTTTAAATAAAATAATCAAAAATTAGTGATCAAATGTGTTCAATATCATAGTTTGCAATTTAGTGAGTGTTGTTTTATATAAGTGTTGTATTAATCTTTTGAAATTAGTGTAATAAAATGCATAAAAATATTGCATACCATGCATGGCACCAACATATACATACATACATAAAAGAAGAAGCTGCAAAGTGAGTAGAATTTTTTTAAAACTTAATTATGTAATTGAATATAAGAAACAATTTACTATTTTTAGTCAATTTATTAATTGAAAATAGATTGCAATAACTTTACGCTTGTAATTCTTCAATTTGGTCAATAAAAATTTACTGCCTGTTTGTAGAACGCGAGTGCAAAAGTGGCTCGCTAAACTTACGTTTAAAACAAAAAGAAATTTTGAAATTTTGTTGTTGTTTTAAATGTAAGTTAAACGAGTCAATTTTGAGCTTGCGTTCTACCCAGGGCTGCCATATTTGCCGATTTTTTGCCTTAAAATTAGCGAAGTGCTGATTTGCCGATTTTTGCTCCAAAAACGCCGATTCTTGGATAAACACTTAAGCCACGGTAACTTTGGTTGTTAACGTGTAATTTGGTTATTTTGGGTAACTTTGGAGCACTTATCATAAACTATACAACCTAATGGAAAGTTTTTTTAAAATTGTATTAACTAATTTTATAAAATTAAAAAATTTAATTTACTTAACGAAATTTATGAATACTAAGAATTTTTTGAACTTTGATGAGAAGTATTTCGTCTTATTGGCTAATGAGTTACTATCAAAATCAAAACTCAACAAAAGCGAAATTAACAAAACTGTTAATAGCTGTATTAATTTTTATATAGAACTTGCAATCAAATATTAAAACGTTTTGATTTTTGAAAAATCTCATAAATCCTTAAATATGATTAACCCTAACAAAATTATGAAAAAAGAAAATATTTCTTTTATGGTAATTCTTAGAGTTTCCCAGCTTTATTTCTGAAAAAAAAACATATCTTAGGCTCTGAATTTAGAGAGTTAACATTTTAAAACTTTAAAGAATATTTAGAAGGAATTGAAGTCAATTTGCAATATTTTTGGCAATAAATTTCAAACTTAAAACGTGGGGATTTGTACAACAAAGTATGGTCCTTTCATATTCTTCCTCAAATGTGGAAATAATTGTTAGCCAAGGCAACCCTAATGAAACCAAATTTCAATGTTCCCTGGAAAATGAATCCTTTTAAGGAATTCTTTTTTTCTAAAGATTACTTAAAATTTAATAATGCAAACTGTTTTGATGTTGATATTAAAATAGATTTAATTAAAGTATTAAACTCAAATATGTTTCTATAAAATATTTGTTAAAATTAAATGTTGAAAAAAATTTTTCTAATGTACAAAATTTTTTTAAATTAACTACAATTTATTAATAAAAATATTCTTTTTTATTAATTTTTATGTTTTTATATAGATTATATGTAAGCTAATGCTGAATTATTGTGATTTGTAATTTTTTGTGTTAATTAAAATATGTTTTATTGTTCTTAAAAGGGATATTTTTAATTTGCCGATTTTTTGCGATTTTCTTTAATTGAAGTGCCGGGAATGCCGATTTTTTTTATTTTTTTGAAAATATGTATGCCGATTTTTTATCAAAATTATCTGGCACCCCTGATTCTACCAATAGGCAGTTAGTTACAATTGGAGAAAAGAGAAACAGTAATTGCTTTAGGGTTGCCAATTTTTACCAATTTCTTTTGTATGTGGGAATGTTGTTATGAATATTCAACAAGTTAGAGTGCTATATTCGGCTCTGCCGAATCTTTGATACCCTCCACCGACAAGAGTGGGCTCTATATGATAAATACATATATATTATTAACTAAGCTTTACAAAAACGAACGTCAGAATTAAAACTAGTTGCGGTTTAGACCTGAATTTAAATATTGACCGACAATAAGAAAATGTTATGCGTTTCTTGTTAGAACTTTGAACTGGCTTGAGTAAAATATCATGATTCGTAAAAGTTTTAGCCGAACTAAAATAATTTTTAGGAGCGTTATTTGTATTGGACCTATGGTTAATTATAGACCAATCATCCCAAAATTCTGAAGACTGATTTCTGGTATTACAAAAAATAAATTAGAATTAATTTCAATACAGCAGTGTAAATAGTTTTAGCGTTAACAGTAAATTTCAAAAATTTGCATGATATTTTTTCTGGCCATATAAATTTAAGTAAAAAATTTCACCGCAATATCTATATCTGTGATGGTTTTAGGTGAATTTAATTATTTTCCCAAGGTGGGATTTATTTGGTTTTAGGCGCAATAAACTGTTTTCCGAGAGTAGGGTTTATATGGGGCCTATGGTAAATTATGGACAAATCTTCACGAAATTTGGCAGTGTGATTTCTCGTCCTATAAAACTGTGACGTACCAAACTTCAATTTGATAGCATTATTTATTACGGTTTTAGGCGTACTAAACTGTTTTCCGGGAGTAGGGTTTATATGCGGCCTATTGTAAATTGTGGACCGATCTTCAAAAAATTTTACAGTGTGATTTCTGGTCCTATAAAACTGTGACGTACCAAATTTTAATATGATAGCCTTATTATTCTAGTGAAGATGAAGACCTTAATGAATACGTTATGAAAACGTTAGTAAAACAATTATAAGAAGTAAAATTTTTTTTATAAGAATTAAATGGGTCGAATTTCTTCTTCTTCTGTATGAAATGCAAAGTGCATTGATAAAAAGTGGGCATTTTTTGTTATTCAGTTTGGCAATGCTGCGAGGTTTAAGTTTCAACTTAAAAACTGCAAACCCAATTAGTCCTCAATTAAATTTATTCTGAGATTAATTAATTATAGTTTGCTGCTAAGATTAACCTCGATGTTAAAAACCCACTTTTAGGGCTTATAAATGAGACCAAGTTAATCTCTATTTTTCGTTTAAAATGTGCTTAAACCGACAAATCTATAAATCAGTAAACATATAAACCATCTTTAAACGCATTAAATTTGGCGTTTAAACTACCAATACAGACCATATGAATCTGAAAACATTTATCGTAGTGCTGCCACATGTTACTTTTTAAACTACATATAATACATGGGACACTGATTTACAACTGTTGAGTTTAAGCTACATATACATTTAAGTTTAGTTCAACTAAACCAGTGTTTAAGCGCTCACTGATTTATTAGCCATTAGGGTCTAAAAGTTAAATATTTTACTGAATTAAATACAATTTTGAAAATGTCATTTATCATCCCTGTGTATGTATGTAAATATGCATCCAGTTGGCAAAACTGTCGTCGACGACATTGTCGTCAACTATTTATGCATGACATGTCCTCTATCACTTAGGATTTCGGGAAGACAATTTTGTGGAAAATGTCTGGACGACAAAATACTCGACATTGTCTAGTGCACTGTCTACTAAAGAAGTTTATAAACGACGAGATGAACGACATTGTCTTCCAAGTTATCTTTTATACAAGCCTTTCCACGAAAACATGACCGACATTTTCTTGTAAGGTGTCATATATCAACACCTATACACGACAGTATGCGCGATAATGTCTTGTAAGGAGTTCTCTATCAACAACTATACACGACATGAAGGCTGTCCCTCACTTGTCGTGCAGGAATTAACATAGTCATGCATCCGTCTTCAAGGATGTCTTAAGGACGTGGCCAACTGGGTATATTACTTTAAACTACATGAGATACAGAGCTGCCGTTTTTGGTAATTGCTCACCAAAATTGGTAATTTCATTTCTCAATATGGAGATGTGAATATTTTTTTTCATTTAGGCTACTTTTTCTAAAATATAAAATACGTATGAATATGTTTATCTTGATACACTTGCAATTTACGTTTTTTAAACTTTTACCGTTTCGATTTGAAGGAAATTATTTACGACTTCGATTAATGTGCACTACGATTTTCTCATTAATTACTTGTTTCAAATGAACGGATAATTTTTATACTTTATCGAAAATAAAAAATCCCTTTCAAAACAGCTAACAGATATTCTTTTAAGCTTTTAGTTAAGAAAAAAATTACAAAATGTGATTTTTTTTTAATTAGAAACGGTCATGATCTAAAATTGATTTCGAATGAAGTTTCATCCCCTTATGCAAAAAACGTTAAAGTTCACATTAGTTAACCAAATCATTAAGCCCAGCAAAAGTGAATGGGGTTAACTAATTAATGTTGGTTAACTAATGGGAGAATGTGAAAAAAGTTAAATTTTTTGCACAAGGCGGCGGCTAATCGATGGAGATTTTCAATTAATTAATTTTTTTTAAATGCGCGTTGTTTTCCCTGATTTTAATAGTAGTAAAGAAAAGTGGTACTTAAAGTAGAAAATGCATAATATCACGCGGAATCGATTTTAGAACATGACTGAAAAAGTACACAAAAGTAGTTTTATTGTTTCTAAAAACTTGAATAAAAGTAAAATGTTCTGAATTCACATTATTTCCAGTAGTATATTTTAATATAATAAAAAACACATAGTATTTTAAATATTTTTGAATTGATATATAATCTATAATTTTAGAGTTTATGGAATTTAGTGTAAGAAAATGGCGGGAATTTAAGAATTTTAAATTTTACTTTTTATTACCTGTCGGTCTGTATATTTATTTAATGGGTTTTTGGCAGTATTTTTAATATATAAAAAAACTTTTGACAACAATTGCCGTTTCGCCAAACGTAAATTTCCATCAATAAGAGTATTAATAAATCGTAACATTTAACAGCCCTGCTACTGACAGCATAAAAGCAGAAAACAATTTAATTTTTCTTTTTTTGTTATTTATAACTCTGAAGTACAAATTTCATTTATTGTAAATGATATTTTCAAAAAAAAATCCATTTATTAGCTTTCAATATACTAAATTTTTTATGGAAATTTTACCGGTTATCTCTTATAAAATAAAAATGTTTTTTATGAAAAATGTCTCAAATATATAACAACTTTTAGTTTATGTTTCTCGATATTTGTTTAATATGTACAAGAATTACATTTCTTGTTTTGTTTTTTTATTTGTTATAAAAATTTTCCTATAAATGTTAATGTTTTTCAATCAACAAAAGGCATTTCTAATTTGACTAAATTTTTTCACATTTTCAAAAATGTTGGTTATAAAATGTTATTAGAGGTGGCAGCACTGGTGAGATACTTCTTTGGTTAAAGCACAATGAAATATATAAAGTCTATCTTTAGGATGTTATTGTTAATGTTAAGCTTTAATTGCTTTTGCCAGGGCTACCGCTAGGAATTTTTAAAAAGTCGCACAAATGGTCGTTTCATAAAAATAAAGTCGCACAAAAAAGTCGTTTGAGAAAATAAAAGTCGCACATCTTTTTTTGACCTTTATTATTATCAATAAAACAGTCAGTTGCATTTTTCAGGAGCCTCTTTTGCATTTACAGTTTTCATGATAGCGTTTAAAAGTCTTGCAATCTGTGCAAACTGTGCATTTTTTACACCCTCGCAAATGAACTGTCAAAATTTGTATGAGAATTCATTAACTCAAACTTCGTAAATTTGACTAATAATTGTGCTGTTCAATTCTGAATTTATACAAACAGATCTTTTTTTATGATTACCGTCGTTTTCAACGAGAACGAACAATTAAAACAAAAAATGTTTTGAATAATATGAGGAAATTTGTCTTTTGGCTTTCCTTAGATATTTTTAAGCACGAATTTCTCTTTTTAGGCACAAATTTCAACTTTTTTTTTATATATTTTTTATTTTATTTTTGTATTGGCGTTTCTGAAATTTTGACATTAATTGTTGAAAATTACACAAAAGTTAAAAAGGCGATTCATGAAACGAGTCTCGCAAGTTTGACCATTTGCAAAAATAACAAATTCAAGCAATTTCATGAAAACCCTTCATGAAAATTTGCAAAAAATTTCTTAAATACATTTTATACATGACAAGTTTCCAAAAAAGTGATAAAAGGTTGCCAAATGAGCAAAAATCTGTGAATTGTTTTAAAATTTTAACGACGTTATTATTTTTATATATTTTTATATATATTTTTTTTTTTTTTTTTTTTTTTTTTTTTTTTTATAAGTTTCACAAAAAGTCGCAGGCCGCAAAAAATGCGTCAAATTGCGACTTCAGTTGTGTAAACGGTAACCCTGACTTTTGCTTTTCTTAATTATTTTTAATATTAAATCATTTATTTTAAAAGGATGTAAAATAAATTAAATAAATATTGCTTATGTAAAATTGCAAAGTCTAATTTAAGGTTGATACTTAGGCCCTAATTATGTAAAACGCAACGCAACGCCAAAGAATTACATTGAAAGCACAAACAATGTCTGAATACTTTGTAATTTTGTTGTTGCTTGCTACAGAAATTTACATTGCGTTTTAAAACTTCAAACGCTCCATAGCGTATGGCGTTGAAAATTTTAACAACAAAATTACAAAATATTTATGACATTTTTTGTGCTTTCAATGTAATTCTTTGGCGTTGCGTTGCATTTTACATGATTAGGGCCTTAACAAAATGTAGTATTTTACTTTTCATGACCTTTATTTATATGGCAAGTTTAATATGATAATTATGCTGCAAGAATTTTGCTAATTGGTGGCTTTTAAGTACAAAATCATTAAATATTTTCTTAACTTATATTACAAAAAACCACTCCAAACCAAAAAAAAAATAATAAAATGAATAATGAAAAGTGCAAAATAAAAACTGTGTTAATAAAAAAATGCAAGTACAATATTGTGATGTATTATTGTTGTTGGCATTCAAAGAAAAATTTTATGAATTGTTAAAAACTTAAAGTAAATATTAACAAGTGCTTGAAACAAAAGAGATTTTCATAATGACAAGATATTGATGTATTAAGAAAAACCTTTGAATTAAAGAATATTTAAAAAATATATGTTTAATTTATTATAAATAAATTTTAATTACTTTAACAAATATTTGTTATTATAAATACATTGATTTATGTCAGTCCCAGCAAATACACTATGAAAATAAAATATTTTTCTTATTAACTTTAAAGGCATCTATCTGCATTTTATACTGGGATTATCCTTAATATAAATTTCTAAATAAGAATAATAAAAAATACTAAATACTTAAATAAAACAAGGTATAAACATAAATAAAAAATATGTTTAAATTTAAAAAAAACTAGATTTGCAAAAATTTTTAAAATTATTTGTAATTTTTTAAACCAGAATACAGATAAAGTTAAATATTCCTGTTTAAATTAAAAATTATGGGTACGAGCATATTAGTTTAACTTTAATTTTTCCATTTATAAAGTTATTTAATACGTACATATATTATTTTAATACTTTTACTACTTTCTATTAAGCTGATAGTTATTAAAGTTTTTAAATGAAAAAATTAAAAAACAATTCAGTGCTCTAAGGCTGGGTTTTGGGATCTCAGTTTTGCTAGGTTTAGTTAATCTGAAAACAGATTTGTGCGGCCATTTCAAAGTGTGTATACAAAATTTTTGACGGAACATCTTAGTTTTGTTTAAAATGTTGGTCTTTAATGAAATATTAAAAAAATTACATTTCTCCGGAAAAATCCGAGTTTCAGAGAACGTTGAACTAAGTTTAAACTTAATCCACATGTCAAAACCCCTGCCTTCATTTAATAAAAACTAAAATTAAATAAAAACCAAAAATATGATAAAAAATAACAAATTTTGTAGTAGATTTATGTATAATTCTCATTTAAACTCTAAGGTTAAATAAATGATTTATTCTACTCAAAATTGACTAGTTTTCATTTTGATATCGGTTGTCTGACTAAAATGGAATGGGATATAAAGCTAATAGTGGAAGGCCAATGTAAGCGGCATGATGTCGCGCGCGCCACTCAGCTGTTCTACTTGCCGCTTGAACTTTATGTAGGTAGGCAAATGAGCGCGGCATATTAAAAAGCGGCAAATGTCAAAATAAATTAATTTGATTTGCTTATTATAAAATTTAAATTATATAAAAAACAATTTTTTTTTGATTGTTGACTTGTTTGACTGAGAATACTTGTTTTTATTTAGTTGGATTTTTCAAGTTTTTATGATATTGGAGAAAATAGCATAATTATAAACATAATTCAACATATTTACTTTAATTTGGTCGAGTTGTTGCTTAGGAATATTTTGAAATTATTGTTCCAACATTTTAAAGAGAGGTTCATGCTTATTTGTATCCGGCTGGCGTCTTTCTGTGTGTACTTTATGAATGTGCAAGTGAAAATATTAAAGTTGACTTACTTCCTTGGTTGGATATGGTCACTTAAAAACTCCAGGTGATTTATTAAACTCCATGACGTTTCCGCCATAACACTCGCGCTATCAAATAAAAGTTTTTTTTTGTTAAGCTTTACATGAAATTTTTCCATCTCGATTGGCAAATAGTTTCTACAGATAACATATGTAAATTTAAAAATTTTCGTACAAAAAATAAATTTACAGACAAATATCTTACCATTTACTTTCATTGCTGTGCTTACTTTAGCCCAGGCCTTTGCCCTTTTAAACTTATTCCTATATCCAATAGAACTTTTTTTCGTACAAAATATTGTATTTTTTAATTTCCAAAATTTATTTTTCTTCGTCTATTTATTCCATTTTATTTAAATTTTTTCAATTTATTGTGTCAAACTGCTTGTTATGTTTGCATATGTTTGTGTATGACAACATCGTTTTAAGCGGCAAAAAAACAGTTGAACAAAATTCAACTTTGCCGCGTGGCCGCCTATGACAGCATTGCCAAGTTTATTTAATTGTGATATGTAAAATTTTTTGTATGAATAGTTTTGCAAACAAACAAATGTTTTATTCACTGGTAATAGTGACGACGCCCGCGACCCCATGCCGCTTACATTGGCCTTCCACTATAAGGAAAAAGCTCTACATGCACACTACTAATGTGAGTTTTTGGAGTACTGGTAATATCAGAAAATATTTTTATATTTATTTAAAAAATTAATAGTAAAAAATATCTAAAGAAAAAGTTCCAAAATATAAATATTTTACAAACTATTTGCTATAAATGCAGTAATCAGCAGGAAAAAGTCTACATATAGCGTTACCAACTCTCAAAATAAACAAGATCGATTTCATGATTTACTTTATTTTACAAACATTTTAATAATTTTAGTGCGAAAAGCGATTTTAAAACAAGTTTTAATTTTAAAACGTGCTTAACCGTCAGAATGAAAAAAATTTTATAAAGAAGTTACTAAAGTAGTAAGATACTCGTTCTACTGTGAAAACTATTTTAAAAAACACAAATACATAGTGCTTGAAATGAGCCAAGATATGGAAGACCTAAAAAAAACTTTTAAGGCACGATATATGTAAGAAGTCCATCATGATCCAAAAATAAGTGCCCGAAAGTTAGCGGAACACGTTGCAAGATGTTAGAATATTATTGCTTAATCAAGAGCAGTAATAAACGTTTTGCATGACAATATTCACGTTCATAAGACGTAATTGTTGGTTAAGCATTAAGGCCCTAATCATGTAAAACGCAACGCAACGCCGAAGAATTATATTGAAAGCAAAAACAAAGTCATAAATATTTTGTAATTTTGTTGTTGCTTTATACAGGAACTCACATTGCGTTTTAAAATTTCAAACGCTGCATATCGTAAGATTTATATGTTTTTTTCAAGTTTTTCTGAGAAGAAAAATGTGCAAAAAGTTTTTTTCTAAAAAAAAAAGTTTTTCAGAAATTTAAGTAGCACACATAAATTAAGTTATAATTTGTATAAAATTAATCTTCACTCAGCTTAGTTAAATATAAAAATTTAATACATATTATAAAACAAATGGATGAATTAAATTTTTATTTTTATATTTTATATATATTTTTAATCCAAATTTTTTTATATTTATAAGTTCATATATATGTATATATGTATGTATATTTTTATATGTTTTTTTTTTTAATAAATAGAATCAAAACACATGCAGTGTAAGTGATTCGCTTTAACGATTTGAAAAAAAAAGTTTTTTTGATCGAAACAAATTTTTTTTCAGAAATTAAGATTTTTGAAAAAAAATATGACAACCCTGCTTGTGACATTGAAAATTTTAAAACGGTACATGAATTTCTGTAGAAAGCAACAACAAAATTACAAAATATTTATGACATTGTTTTTGCTTTCAATGTAATTATTTGGCGTTGATATGCGTTTTACATGATAAGGGCCTTAGTCTTTGTCTTAGAAACGCATAGTTGAGGAAATATGCTCAAGTCAACAGTGGCAATTTTTCCATCATAAGTTTTTAAGTACATAAAATAACATATTCTGCTTACCTCAACATTTTTTAGCTGTTTAATTTTGCATTATTTTCATCATGCTAAGACGTAAACGTTGGGCTCAACAGTTTAGAACTGTTTTGTAGCAGTTGAGCTCAAAACGACGTCCTATGAACGTGCCCAATGGCTTTAAAAGTAGAACAGTACGCAAAAAGCCACTTATTTCAGCTAAGAATTATCAACTTCGCCCAGACTTTGCTAAGTCATATTTTCAGTATGGGTTTTTTAAAGTATTTTATATTTACTGACGAAAGTATGTTATACTTACTTACTTGTTACGAAATTAAATTAATTTAATAATTATTTATAGTTTAAATAGTAAGTTATCTTCTAATCTAAATGTTAGTATTATAAAAGTTTAAAATTGTTATGCAAAATTATATTTAAGCTCCACTGTAAGAAACTTTTTAGTAATGGCAACATATTTGTTACGCCTAAAGGTAGACTGTATATTTAGATGTATTAAAGTTAATTTAAAATAATTAGAACAGGAAAGTTCAGAAAAGCTCTTGAAAAGGTTGTGAACTAAGAATACAGGCTGACTCCTAAATGTTAGTTTTGTTTTATTTGATTCGATAAATTTTGTGAACTTTGTAATTAATTTCAATAGAGTTTGTTCAAGGCACTTTTACACGATATGTATTTTGCAGTGGCTTTGTCAGATGTAAAATCCATGTATAATTGCACATGTTTGTCAAAATTACCAAATAGAGAAGAGAGAACGTGTGAAATCAAATTGTTTTTATAGGTTTCACACGTTCGTTTTCATCTTACATAACCCAAAAACATTCATATTAGCAAATTATATACTGATTTTTATTTGCATTTACTTTTAATTGTATTTCAGTAGCTCATTTCTGTATTTCACGCATCGTAAAATTTCTCACATGAAGTGTGAAACAATAAATTCCATCGTTACTCGTATTGTGAGAAAAACGTGTTTCTATATTTGAATGTGAAAAAGACAACACTGATTCTGTTTTTACTGGAATAAGCGAAACATCAAATAAATTATAAAACTAAAACATATTGAGACAACAAATTTGTTTTTTATTTATTTACATAGTTTTTATTATTCATTAATCATTTAAATTCTTAGTTTTTATTAAAATTAAAAAATAGTTGGCAAAAACATTTTTAAATTAAAATATATATATTTTTTATTATCAAAGTTGTTTTTGGGAATACAATTATTTATTTAAAGATTTTGTTTGTTGTGCTTAATTCCCTTTTAAGATAAACTCATCACTGTTTTATTGTTTGGTATTTTGTTTAAGCTTTGATATCGTTGCAAATAAGATTTGTTGAGTGTATGTAGGTAATTCTCATTCCCTCTGTAGTTTTGTTTGCTGATAGCTTTGGCTTTTCTAAAATTATTTAGGAGAACTTTTCCTGATGATCTGGCCTAAGCAACCAGTGAAATGCGCACAGGAACAGCTTATCCTTCAACAATAAAGTTCAGTATTTTTTTTATCAATTATTAAAAAAAGGGAATTAAGCACAACTAACAAAATCTGTTAATAATATCTATATTTTTTAAAATTTGTTTTTTCTCGTACCAATTTTTGATGCGACTTATTTTGACAGTTCTTGTGAGACTTTTCGCAAAATATTGTTACAAAAACACTTTTTATCACAGCCCTCCAATTATCGCTGGCTACAACTTGAAGTAGAGCAATAATAAAACGCGGGCTTTTCAAATTCGAATTCAGTTTCCCGTGCAGGTGGTTTTATTATCTAAATATATACATTTAAATATAAATAAGTAAAAAAAGTTGAACATTTTATTAAAATTACTCACTTAAATCTCTGGCTTTCTACTTGCTTTTTGCAACGTTATTTCAAACTGCCAAATTGCTCCTCTCAAAGCGGGTACCTTTGTACCGATTATCGCAAGTCAAAACCAGAGTAGACAAGTTATCAAATTGAAAAAAGATACCATAAAACAGTTAAGTTAATTTTAAGCAAATTATACAAAATAAAAATTCAAGAAATTCAATTTAACGGTTCGTCGAGCTTACCAATTAACTTCACAACAATTATAGATAATTCTCGCAAAGTAAAGATACAGAAAAACTCGTGTGAAAAAAACTTTTTTTTCTTTTCAAAGTTAATTTTAGGAATACAACATTTATTATTATTAAGATTTCTCTATGACGTGCTAAATTCTGATACCGATACGAATTTTAAATTTAAGTTCAAGGAAAAATTAATAAAACTCAAGTAGAGTGATTTCTTTATTATACAAAATTACAGTGTAAGAGATTATTAATATTTGAAATTGATTTAAATAAGATTTTAAAAACAACGAAATTAATTCAAATTCATGCTAAATTAATTTATTTTTTAAACAAAAAAACAGTAAGAGTTTTCATGATATCTCTTAAAAGGCTCGCAATCTGTGCAAACTGTGCATTTTTACGCGCTCGAAAATAAACTGTCAAAAATCGTCGTTTTCAATGAAAAATTCAAGTGTTTATAAATAAGAAACAATAAATTCTTCCAATAATTTGAACACATTTGTCTTTTCGATTTCCTTCTGCATTTTTTAAAACCAATTTCACATTTTAATCACAAATTTCAACTTTTATTTTTATATTTATAATATTTTGTTTTTAATTTTGTTTTTGCACTGACTTTTCTTACAAACTGATATTAATTGTTTAAAATAACACTAATATTAAAAAGGGTGTTCATAAAACGAGTCTCGCAAGTTTACCCATTTGGACAAATGGCAATTTTAAGCGATATCGTGAAAACAGTTAGTGTATGCGATTAATAATATTCCAACTTAATATTAATAAAATTTTTGTTTAAAAAACGAGTATTCTCAACTTTTGCGGAGATAATTTCACAACTTGAAGCAGACCTGCAGTATCGTCTCTCATAAGTGAATGAACCCATTTGTCAATTTAAGTATTTATGCGCCATGGTCTTACATTTTGAGTATAATCTTTAATTCCACCAGTAAACAAACGGATCTGCGTCTCTAGAAAAATTAGAAGATTTAAGATATATCTAGACTTCTTCTTTAGCTGAACCGTAGGATAGACAGATGATCATTCTTCTCCAAACTTGCTTTTAAGATTTTCATAAGCGCTCCAAAGGACAGTTTTTGTAGACTTATCAGAAGTTTTACAAGGTGTAGGGGTGATCGCGTCTTCAACCCTTTCGGAATGTAGAGTCTTGTTGAATAGCTCAATAAGAAGTTTTTTCGATTTATTGTCTTTGAGACAATTTGTTGCGCCAAAGATTTATAGGACAAAAATCACACTTTACAATATCCTGAAGCTCGGTCCATAATTTACCATTTAATGTTCAATATTATGCTCACTCTGGGAAAGTATTTAAATACATCTAAAACCGTAGCAGATATAGATAATATTGTAAAATTTGGTCCAATTTTGGTCCATATGGCCAGAAATAATATCATGCAATTTTCTGTTTGTCGGTCCATATTTACCTTAGACCCCATATTAAGCAACCTTCTGAAAAGCACTTTAAACGCTAAAACAAATTTAACTACTGTATTGAAGTTTGATCGATTTAGATTTTTAATAACAGAAATCACTCTACAGGATTTCGTGATAATAAGTCCATAATTTACCGTGAGTCTAATATAAATTCCCCTTCTGAAAATGATTTTAGTTCGGCAGAAGCTGTTACGAATCACAATATTTTATTCAAGTCAGTTCAAATTGCTGAAAATAAAAGCATAACACGTTCTGACTGTCGTCCAATTGGCTTAAACCGAAACCAATTTTTATACCGACGTCCGTTCTTATAAAGATTAATTAACATTTCATAGCTCTCATATATTCCAACTGTCGGTGGAGGGTATCAAAGATTCGGTACAGCCGAATATAGCACTCTAACTTGTTTTAAGGCAGTACCTTTTAAATGGTTAAATGTAGCAACAAAATGACTCTGTAAAAATTTATAATCGATGTTTAAAATATTGCATCGACAATTTCGAAGAATTTTTATTTTGGAAAATATTAGAAACATTTTTAAATTTGTTATGCCAAAAAAGTTTGGAGTCGGAGGCACGAGTTTTGTGGGTACTACGACTATGACTCCGGTAGAAAAACCTCAACTCCGGCTCTTCAACTGCGGCACTTCAACTCCGACTCACAAAATTTAACCACTATTGTAAGTAGCGATCTGAACAGTTTAATGTATCCAATCAAACTAAACTAAACTTTTATGAGTTAGCCTGTATTTATAGTTAAAAACTATTCCTAGTTGATTCAAGAACCGTCTAGTATTTTCCAGAATGTTGTGTTCGAATTATTTAAACATAATTTATACATCTAACTGCATGTTCAACGATTTCGAACGTTAGCGTTCGCATATAAAATTTATATGAAAAACACTAAGTTTTAAAAATATTTTCCATATAAAATTCTACACGAACGTTAACATTCGAAATCGTTGAACAGGCAGTAAATCTAAAGTCTACAATTACAATTGCTAGAAAATATAGTACAGTGGCGTTCATAAAAATAGTAACTAATATGACATAAAACTATAATTTACAAGATAACTTATAACTAAAACCATAAATAATTATTAGAAAAATCTAATTTCGTAACAATATATTCAATACTTCTGCAAAACTCACTTTATTGCTTGGCAGTACAGTACACTTACGAAAAACTGTTTTAATCGATTTTCTCTTAATTTTGTTTTATTAACAGAGGGGTTTTATCTTGAAGTTTGAGTTTTGGCCATTTTTTAAATTTATATAAGTTAGTGCTATTAGCAAAGAAGTGTCTTCACCAAAGTTTGTTGTCCGGTTTTTACTTGAGTTTTAGGTGCCGTAACGATATACAAACTTTTCAAGGCATTTTGAAAATGAAATTTGTTATAGTCGTTCAGGCCCAAAACAACCTGTCCTTTTTGACAGTACAAAGTTAAACTCTGTTTTTGGATTAAAATGTGTTTAAACCAACATATCTATAAATCAGTAAACATATAAACCATCTTTAAACGCATAAAGTTGGGCGTTTAAACTGCCAATGCATGCCATAAGAATTTGACAACTTTTGTCGTAGTGCTGCCACATGTTACTTTTTAAATTACATATAACACATAGGAAACTGATTTACAACTGTTGAATTTAAACTACATATAAATTTAAGTTTAGATTAACTAAAACAACGTTTAAACACTCACCGATTTATTAGCCATTAGTAGTCTAGTAGTAAATTGTGTCTGATTTCTTAACTTATGAAAAGATTTATATCATTGAAAGTACTTTTTATAAATTACCATCAATTTAATACATGCCAATTGCAATAAAACAATAACTTTTTTGTCATGAATTTAATCATTATTTTATAAATTTCAATAAATTTAGGTGGGCTTAAAGTATTTTTAGAGGTGGCCTTAAAATTTTCTTTTGATAGTAGATATTATTTTTAAGAACTGTGATACCAAAATTTGTACGAAACTTAAGGGGCAAATAAGCAACGGTAACACGAATATGTGTATGAAAAAAGTATAAGGCATGTTTGTGTAAATATATATGAAAAATGCGTACTGTTCATGCCGTTGTTGTTGTCCAACACGTTCTATAGCTTATTTGGCCCTTTATTTTCAAGGTTGTACCCCCTAGGGTTAAATTAGATTTTTCAAGCAATGATCAAAATATTCGATAGGCCTAAAAGCTGTGCTGGGTCATAATTTGTACAAAAAGGTTTAAAAAACTACTAAAAAGTACATCAGGTGTACAAAGAAGGTTTATGTTTTTACTAACCAAAATGACACATAGTAATAACACGAACCAATAATTTACGTACAAAAAATAATAGATGGCGCCAGACATTATTAAATTCCTTTAAAATGCAAAGAGAGTTTCATTAGGCACTTCCTTCTTGTATTCAGTGCTGTCATATGTTTTTTTCAAAATCTTTTTAGATCTGAAAAAAAACTTTTTTCGAAAGAAAAGTTTCTCTTACAAATCGTTAAAAAGAATCACGGCACTGCATGTGTTTTGTTTCTACTTATTAAAAAATATAACATAAATAATATAAATACAAATGTATAAACTTATAAATATATATATAAAATATATATAGAAAATTTAATTGATCTATTGGTTTTCTATCACGTATTATTTTGAAATGAACTTACCTGAGTGAAGCTTAATTTTAACAAATTATAAGTAAATTTATATAAACTACTTAAATTTCAGAAAAACTCACTCATACTAATTATTTAATGAAAGAATACAGGGTTTTTCCTATATTAAAGGTGTTTTTAATAAAATAATAAACATTAAGATAAAATCATCCATAAAATTCGATCGGATGTAGGTAATACTTACACGCTTTTCTAGTTTTTTTTCATAATTATTCAAATAATTTTGTAACGTTTATAAAAATAAAAAGAAAACTCACTGTTATAAATGCAAAATTTCAATTTAAAACATTATAAAAAAAGTCTCATATTGATCCAGCAAATGGTTGAAATTTAACCCGAAGACCGTATAAGGGTTAAATAAAACAAAGTATATGGAAGATAACATCGAAATATTTTATTTGTTTGCAAGGGCTATTGCTGCTATGGAATATAATCAGCCGTATTTATAACGAAAATTTGGTATTAAGTTAACACAAAGTTTATTCACAATACATTTATCAAACTCTGGCTAACGATTTGCTAAACTATTGTTAACAAGCTGCCAAACGTATACCAACTTGTGATAAACAGCCGATTAATGTTGAATCCTTTTGTTTGCTTTTTTAATACTTGTTTTTTTTTTAATTGAGAGTTCTTTTTTGAATTTAGTTTAATTTAAAAACATTTCAAATTTTTATATTAAGAGGGAAAATAAAAAAAAATTAAATGAAATGACAAAATCAGCGATGATTAATGAAAAACGTGTTGCATTTTTGAGTAATATAATGTGGCATCATTAATATTCAGAGTTGATTTATTAAAAGTTAGCGGACGGATAAAATTTGTTATGAATAAACTCTGTGCTAACAAGCTGCTAAGCTTAATCGACATTTTAGTTGACAGCTCGTTGTACGTAGAGTCCAAACTGTGGTGGCGTGCAATTCTCCATGGAATTGGCACATAAATTAGGCTGAATTTGAGCGATGCCATGGGTTATTAATATTGGCTTTATTGGTCACTGTGACTTGTAGCTTATTTTCATAGACCTGCGACTTAAGAAACCCCCGAAGTAAAATCGTACAGTGTCAAAGCGACTAATCAATGTGGCCAGTTTACATCACCTTTAAGAAAGGTGACCATTCCCCCAAAAAGCTCGTACATATTGTGCAATGTGGCATAAGCTGTGTGGTTCGTAGTGCCTTCGTAGTGTCGTTGGTGTCGATCTTAGGCCAAAATTAGTAGGTTATCAGCGACTTATAGCGCTTGCCGTTGACGTTAATTAAATATAGACTGACGACGCCGCCAGACCAAAGTCTACTCATACAACAGTGCATTTTGGATCTCATGTGGGTTGGCATTGTCCTAAATATGGCAATTTTGTTTGTTGACGCTAAAGTAAGTGATGGTTAAAGTTAGTGGACATTTAAATGCGAATAAAAATTCTTCTCATAAGAAACATTTCTTCTTTTCCACAAAGGCTTTCTTAAAGTCCTTAAAATTAAGGTCCACTCCACGCGTTCCCGGGATTTTAAGGATTCAGTGAATCCCAAATCCGGGCATTTTAATTTTTTTTAATCACGGGATTTATTGTTTAATAATTTTTTTATTTTTCCTTTTTTTATAAAAAAAAAATCATCTTGACTTTCCCTCATGAGTAGATAAAGGTACGGTCAGATATGGCAAACATTTGCCGAAAAACGTCAAATATTTGTTTGCCGTAATGTGACCACAAAATATTTATTTGCGACAAACAGGAAAACAGCTGATTTTGGGCTAATAAATTTGTTTGGTGTCAAACAAAAATGCTTTTAATGTGACCACTCAAAAACAAATATTTTCCTGTATTTTAAGCAAACAAATATTTGTTCTTACAATTATTTTGTAAGAGCAAACAGTAGCAAATAACTGCTGTTGGGAACAACTTAAAAAAAAAATACTACTAAAATCAAATAAAAAAACACAAAGTATTGTAATAATATTTTTGTAAAATTTAACATTTATCTAATTTATTTATTAAAAAAAACACATGATTTTGGAATTACATTAAATTCGTTTTTGATTTTCAGTATTTTTTGTTGTTGTAGCCAAATCGTCGTGCGGTTACTGCCTTGGATCAAAGATAAAAAAGTTATCTAATCTATATATATAAAATTGTAACGTTACTGATTCACTCACTGATTCATCATCGTACAGCCTAAACGACTGAAGGTAAAAACTTGAAATTTGGACCAGGGCTAGCTCTCCCCAAATCGATCACAAAGACGGGATTTTTGGAATTCGAATGTTTAGGGAGTAAAAACGGGTAAATTCGGTAACCTTATATCTCTAAAACTAAAATTTCATACTTATCGTTGTTCTTTAAAAAAATAAGCGGACAGGTGTCTGGTACTTTTTGGAAATTCAGCCCTTTAACGGAGTAAACGGGTAAAACCTGTATTTTGGTACTTTTTTGTCACACCCATAATAAGAGAAATAAGGGTTATATCACATTTGAAACTTATCTAAAAAATCCAAATACAAATTTCGTACTTTTTCGAAATTTGGACGTTTAAGGGGTAAAAAGCGTAACTATTTTTGGTACTTTTTTACAAAACATTGTTTTTATTTATTGACATAGACGTATTAAATTATGGGCTCCCACTACAATATTTAAATTTTTTTATGCTTCAATGGGGAGAAAAAAGTACAAAAAAGGGGAAATAGGGAGTAAACGGGTAAAATCTGTATTTTGGACTTTTTTGTCACCCCATCTATCTTTTAAACCTATAAACATAGAAATAAGGGTTATATCACATTTGAAACTTATCTAAAAAATCCAAATACGAATTTGGTACTTATTCGAAATTCGGACATTTAAGGGGTAAAAACCGTAACTATTTTTGGTACTTTTTTACAAAACATTTTTTTTTAGTCAAAAATTTAGTACTTATTGTTGTTCAATAAAAAAAAAAATAAGCGGACAGGTGCTTGGTACTATTTTGAAATTCGGCCTTTTTGGGGAGTAAACGGGTAAAACTTGTGTTTTTAAACTTTTTTGCTATGCCATCTATCTTTTAAACCAATAAACATTAAAATAAAAACTATATCACATTCATAACGTATCTAAAAAATACAAATAAAAATTTGGTACATTTTCGAAATTCGAACGTTTAAGAGGTGAAAATCGTACCTATTACAAAGTAGCTGGTTAAAACCTAGAAACATAAACTTTGGCGTAATATGTCCACGAAAGAAAAGGAGATGCTAACGAAGTAGCGGGTTAAATGCTAGTTATTGTATAAAACCATTTTTTGAGTAATTACCATTTTAAGATTTCAAAAATGGATTACGAAATATAAAAAGAACACTGAAATCATATATGTATAATCGATTTTAAACTCAACCTTTCAAAAATCTTTAAGCAATTTTACACGATATTTATTTTGCGGTGGGTTTGTCAGATGTAAAGTCCATATGTAATTTCACATGTCTGTCAAAATTGACAATTACAGAAGGTTAATCATTTTTGCTTTAACACGTTCCTTTTTGGTTTCACCTGACATAACATAAAAACATTCATATTAGCAAACTATTTACTGATTTATATTTATGTTCACTTTTTATTGTATTTTAGTTAATTAAAAATTATGTTTTTTTTTAAGAATATGTGTAAGTAAATAGATTTTAATATATATTTGCCTCCACAAACAGACGACTTGCAAAACAGCTGATGTCAGATGGTTTGCCAGATCAAAATAGAACACGCTCTAATTGAAAGAAATTCCTCTATATTTTCCATCACAATTTGTATAATAGTGTTTTGGCAAATAAATTTATATATTTTGACAGTTTGGTCAAATATTTTGCTTCGGCAAATATTTTTTTAAGTGTGACCATATGGAAAACATGTTTGCTAATATGTGTGTTTGCCGCTATTTGACATCTGTTCGAGCAAACAAATATGAGCAAATAAATGTGCGCAGTGTGACCACAAAATGAAACCTACATTGTTTTGAAAAAAAATTTGCCAAATAAAGGCAAACATATTTGGGGCTAATATTTGCCATATGTGACCGTACCTTAAGGAACATAATATTTATATTTTTACAAATAGAATCTGGGAATTTTTTCTTTCCATAAGCTACTTTATTATATTCAACATTTTTTATTTTTTGAATTTATTCTATGAGCTTAATTCAGTTATGTATTGTATAAAGCTTTTTGTAATAGTTCTATTCCATAAATTTTTAGGAATGACTTTATATACTACCAGACTATTATATTGTATCTTCCTGTTGTATAGCAATGAAGTATAACTATTGTATGTAGAGAAAAATTTACAATTATTACACACAAGCAGAATGTAATGCATTTTCAGGAAGATACATTATAATAGTCTGGTAGTGTTTAAAGTCATTCCTAAAAATTTATGGAATAGAACTATTACAAAAAGCTTTATAAAATACATAACTGAAATTTAGCTTATAGAATAAATTCGAAAAATAAAAAATGTTGAATATTTATATATTTATTTCTTTGACTAATTAGGCCGAAAGCGCGCCCAAGAGTTATTAAGAAATGTTATTGTTAGAAGTGCTGAAAATAATTAAAGAAAAAATGCCGTTTGAAATGCACAAAAGAAATATATATGTATATTGATTCCTATGGTACCTGGGTGTAACAAAGGGCCATAACATTTGTGATCTATCCTGCACTATCTGCTTCACTTCGGCCCAGGACTTTCCAATTGAGTTAATTTCACTTTCGATTTGTCTCCTCCAGGTGCAAGCGAGTCTGCCTCTTCTTCTACTGCCTTGGGGATTCCATTCAATTGCCATATTGGCTACGTTGTTATTGGTGCGTCTGAGAACATGTCCAATCCAACTCCATTTACGATTCATGATCTGGATACGTATTGGTGATTCACCTACTCTTTCCCACATTTATCTGTTTGAGATAAAATTTGGCCAAAATATCGTGAGTAGTTTTCGTAACCAGCGATTAGCGAATGCCTGCAAGGTTTGCAAGTCGCCAGCTGTGGTGTTCCAGAATTCAAGGCCATACAATAGGACGGAACGCAGATAAAAAGAGGTGAAGTTTGGTCCACAGCTGAATTTGGGGTGATTTCCATACTTTTTTCAGAGCCCCAAATGCTTGGTTTGCCTTTTTGATACGATTAGCAATATCCTCTCGGGAGCTGCCTGATGCTGATTTGACACTACCCAGATATGTAAACGATTGCACATCTTCATGATCTACGTTGTCTATTTGAAACTTTTGGGAGTAGCAATACCAAAAATTCCGTGTGGTTTTATTTTCTAATTGATTTAACCGGGGCACCAAATGCAAAATGCAAACTTTATACGGATTTAGCGTATTAAATTGTTTTTCGGGATTTTTTATTTGATTCTTCGGAATCCCAGGATTTGCGAAAACCAGTCCAGATTGGCATCTCTATTAAAGGGGTATTTATAAGTTTGTCGGTCTGTTTGTAATTTCTACAATATTGAACAAAGATCCTATAAAGAATATGAGTAGCGAAGTTGATTTAACGATAACCGTTGAAATGAGCTCTCCGAAGACCCCCGAAAACGATAGAGACTTGCTTGATTTTGAAATGCCTAAGTGTCTTAGATATGATCAAAAAACCACGACTGCCTTTAATTATACCCATAAATCCTTTGTTTTTATTTTTTTGTTTTGTTTTATATATATCTAAAGAACGTCAAAAACTGAGCTTCCAAATAAGGTACAAGCAAAATGGTTATCAAAACACATTATCAAAAAAAGGTAGGCGGTATTGGAGAAGTGGGTGTGGCACAAAATATATTTATTTATATCAAAAGAAAGATAAAGATAGATTTTAGAATTAAGAACAAGCATTTTGGTTATCAACACACATCAAAGGATTGTGCATAGCCGAATATAACACTTTTTTTGCTTTTTTTAATGCTTTTGACGGGCTTTTCATGACCTTTTGACAGTAGCTTAAGCTAGCTTATGCATATTATGGTTAGAACAAACATGTAAATCAGTGGGTCTAAATTAAACCAATGCCAAACAAAAAAAAAAGGATTTATTTACTGATAAACGTTCATATTTTCCCAATAAAGGCCACATCAAAAACCAAGATTATTGATCAATAGCCTGAAATTGCTGAATGCTGCAATTTGCCCAACTTAATCATTTTTAAAAATAATTGAATTTCCATATTAATTGATTGTCACGCTCTTTCATACGAAAGAGTTAAATAAATAAAACATTTTTTTATTTCTTTCAATAGAAAATCATAAAAACAAATTGTAAATAAAACTATAAAAAATTAAAACCAATTAAAAATGGTAAACAACAATAAAAATTATTAAAAATAAAATTTAAAATATGAGGGCAGTTAAGTACAAAAATTATGGATCCATATATATAAATTAGCACTAATAATAAAAGACTAGTATTAGAAAATAGTCGTAAACGATATGGATCTTAAGTCTGTGCTCATTAAAATTATTTAAAATTAAGCAAATTAAAAAGGCGAAACAAAATTAAAATAAATTAAAAAAATATTAAATTAACGATGACAATCACAGTTATAAATTTAAATAGAAAGATTCTTAGTAAATATAAAAAAGTTTTATAACAATAATCGTAAATAATTAAACTATAAATTTATTTTAATTGGCCAATGGACCAGACTCGAAAGAGTGCAAACAATTTATTTGTGTTAAGGTGTTAAATAAATCTTTGGATCGGTTTTTTTAATACTTAATATAAAAAATTTTTAATAAATCTTAGGAAATTTCTTAACAAAATAATCAATAGTAAAATTTCTTCTTTCATTGCAAATGTATTTTTCTCTAAATGAAAATTTAAAATTCTGGACTGTACAAAATCATTAACTATACATCTGAGGCTAAGCCGGAAAACAACTTAAGGCGAAAACTAAAATTTAAAAAAATGGTTTGTAAATCAATTAAAGTTTAAATAACACTTCATGTAAAGGTATGTTTAGACCAAACAAATATTTGACAAAAAAATTCAAAAAAAAAGCGTGACCAGTAAATTGATCAAAAAATTGATTGATTTTAACAATTTCTATTAATTTACAAAACTTTATTCGTAAGAAGATAATTGTATAATGTAATTTAGAAACTGTTTAATGATTTTAAATCTATCCAAACGAAAGGTAAAAGCAAATAATTTTTTAATTAATCTAGTGGTTACGTGTAGGACGTCAAATCTTTCAAAGGTGTGAACATAGCTTAAGTTATCTTTTACTCATACATCTGAGCTTAATTTATAAAACTAAGCTTAAAGTCATTTACACTCTGTGGAGTACACACAGAGCAGACACGAGACGGAATACATTGTATCTTCTTATGTCTCTTTCTTCGAAAGCTGCCCTTTTTGCATTTCTCTTTGCACCATCTTTTATGCCGGAATACAATGAACATAAATTTATTTAAATCCGAATTATTTGCAAAACTGTTGTAAAAATTAACTTTTAAATTTACCACAAAACAAGTTAATAATATTTAAGTAAGTAAATAACATTACAACTCAAAACAAGCGGGTATGTGATAAAAATCGATCGATTTAAAAATTTACATTTTCAAAAGGTGTGATGAATTTCGAGCGATTTTAAAATCAATTTCTGGATTATAATCTTAATTGTTTGTTCAAAAGACAGTACAATTAACTTATGCAATACACAATTCAAGAGAATATAGAGAGGAGTTGAGAGGAATATGTGTTAGAAATAAATTTTAAGGTTTTGAAAAGATATTATCGGTTTAAAATCGTTTCGTTATCCAAGTCGATTTCCATCACATACCTGAATATTACAAAATAATTTTTTTTTTGCATTAAAAAAACGTTTGTTGAACGTGTTTTGTGTTTTGTTATTTTTGTTTTGATCAAGCAATTTGTGTTGATTGTAGCGGCCTGTTTTTACACAAAGCCACTTCACTAACAAAAAAGCTTTCTGCCTTCGAAAGCTGTCCTCTCAAATAATTTGGGATTTTTTTACACGTCACTTTTTTCATCTCTTTGTTTACTCTGTGGTCATTTCGACGTTTAAAATAAGAATTGACCCTCTTTTCTTTTCACGATCAAATTATTAAAATTTAAATTCTCTGAGTGCATGAAAATAGGACGGTCTAGTTTTTTAATCATGGTGACATTCAAAAATTTTGTCATTCAACAGCCAACCACAAAATAATCATTAATAAGATTTTTCTATGACGTGCTAAATTCACAATTTTTTTTTTTTTTTGATAAATACACTGAAATTTATTGTTGAGGGAGAGCTATCGTTGACTATTGACTGACGAAAATCCGTGGACACACACCATTGAGCATGCAAAACTATTATTCATGTTCGATAGTGTGTAATCCTCTTTACTGTTTTCCAAGTCTTCTTTATTTCTTTTAGATTTCATTTATACGGAGCATTAAACCGATTCAAATTGTTCTGCTTACAGTAACAGATAATTTTGTATATTAACTATCCATTGATATACAAAACTTTTGGACCATTAAATTTCTTAGTTTATCTAACTTTCTTCTTCAGATATTTTAGATTACTTTTCTTAAAGGCAAGCTCTTTGTTTTTAACACTTAAAACTAAAACTTAGTAACTAAATTTTTTTTTAACTTAAAACTATTTTGTTATTGTCGTTAAATATAGAGAGTGTGATATGTTTTAGATAAATAATAAGGCCTCCTTAATAATGAGATATTTATAGGTTATTTTTTCATAAATGAATATCATTCATTATGCATCAAAATTTCATAAAAAAAATATACATCAGTAGATTTTTACCAGTCTTCATCATCCTCATTGGGTTCCGAAATCTCAAGACGGAAAGGCGTTTTGGCATTTTTCAGTCTGCGATGACAAGTGCGACCCAAGGGATTGTAACGTAAATCTACCAATTCTAAACTGTCACTGGTTATAACATCATCTGTATCAATTTCTAAAAGAATAAAAAAAAACACAACAATTAATTAAACTTATTAACGAAATTCGTTTGCTGAATTAATTATATTATACCTATAATGGCATTATGACTGGCATTTAACTCCTTTAATTTGGGCATTTTGAAAACCACTGGCGGCAAAACAATAAATGAATTGTGTGATATATTGAGTTTGTTTAAATTCATTAAGTCCGCCAATTCATCGGGTAATTTGGACATTTGATTGTGTGAGAGATTCAATTCTGTAAAATTAGAAAATTTTATTATCAAAGTTGTTTGTGGGAATACTATTATTTATTAAAAGATTTTGTTTGTTGTGCTTAATTGCCTTTTTTAATAATTGATAACAAATACTGAAATTTATTGTTAGAGGATAAGCTGTTCCTATGCGCATTTCACTGGTTGCTTAGGCCAGATCATCTGTAGTCTTGTTTGCTGATAGCTTTGGCTTTTCTAAAATTATTTAGGAGAACGTTTCCGGATGATCTGGCCTAAGCAACCAGTGAAATGCGCATAGGAACAGCTTATCCTCTAACAATAAATTTCAGTATTTGTTATCAATTATTAAAAAAGGGAATTAAGCAAAATAAACAAAATCTTTTAATTAGAAATTTTTTTTTTTTAATAATTCTTAAGTTTTTCTGGACCTTTTATTCAATATTTTACCTGTTATCAAACTAAATTTCAAGGCAAACTTTGGTGAGATCTTTTTGATCACATTACCACTGAGATCACAGGTTTTTAATTCTGTATTGCGCATTAAATGATAAACAGCATCTGGTATTTGCATCAATTCACATTCTGATAGATCTGTAAGAAGAATACAAATAAAAAGCATTATAACATTTTTTTTTTTTAAATAATATATATTTTTGTAATTTGGTTTTCTACTTTTCTTTTTGCGACTGGACAAAATCTAAAAAACCTTGGCTAACTACTTATAATTGTATTGCCAGGGTATCCCACATTTTAGAGCCTTATCTAAAAGTCATTTTGGTCTCCACCAGTAATCAATCTGAGTGTAAAATGGTTCTCCACCAGACAAACACTTTGAAAATATGAGGTTAAAAACGATTGCATATGATTTATGTTGAAAATTACAAAAAACTGCTCGGTACAGTTATACGCCTTCAAGCCTTTTCGAGGCCCTATGTTCCTTTAAGGAATTATTAGCCATTGCGATGAAACATAAAACGCACAAAAAGCAGACACAAAGTTCTACTGCTTGCCATTCAAAAAATAATAACAAAGGCGGGCGAACTACTTCTCCCCCCAAAACAGTTTTACGAATCACATATTTCTACGTCTTTGTTAAAAAGTGCTTGTCTTTTAATATATATTTGGGGTATTCACAAGGTGTGCTATAATGGTTTATTGTCATAATGTTCTAACATTTTACAATGGTTTAAAAATATTGTTGTTGGTTTGTAAACAAAAAGTATCTTAAATAAAAAGAACGTTGCTTGCTATGTTTATTGTGCTGTCATAATGAATAGCACATTAAATTATGAGGGGTTGCTCACAACATTCGTATTTTTTCATGTTATTATTTTAAGACATATGACTTTATGACACCTTGTGAATCCCCCAATTATATATATTTTGTTAATGTCATACTTTTAACAGAGACTGGCACAATTCAAAATGTTCGGTAAAATTGTAATTCTGAAAAATTTCATGATTTGCTTTATCATGTCAACTCAAACAAGGTGCTATGACATGTAATGCCAATTAAAACATACTGTCATGGTATGTCATAGCTGTTGCTAAGCTGTTGTACGCCTCAAAATTTTCATATAGACCTCAGAAATTACGGCTTACGCCTGATGAGCCGTACACACTCATACATATATGTAAGAAGCCGAAACTTCCAAAGTCAAGCCCTTATAAATATTAAAATGAGTTTTTTCTTTTTGGTACTCCACCAGCACAATGCAAAAAGCTAGGTCATCTGACGGTAAGCAGTGCTGACGAAACGCAAAACGCTTCGCGCGCGGACGAGCTAATTCTTAAGAAATAAAGACAATGACGAGCGAGTTGCTCCCTCACCCAGAGTAATTTTACAAATGTTGAGTTCTTTAAGTTACTATTTTCTGAGATTTTAAATCTATTGTGTGGCCAACCCTGTTAAGTTATTACTTGCATGTATTATCAACGAAAATGTCGAAGAAATAGCCGAAAGTCGTGCAAGTAGCTTGAGTTTTTACACAGTCAGTTGCAAGTTTATTTTTCAAATGTTCTCGAAGCGAAAACATCTTATGAAAAAGTTTTATATTTGGGGTTAAAAAACATTATCATTTTAACGATATCACGAAATTAATTTAATCATTTCTTCTTTATTTTATTTTTGGTCCATCTTGTTGAAACAATTATGTTTATTTTTTAAAATATGTGAAACCAGTACTGCCGTAGTTACCGATATCATAAAATTTCTGAGTAAATATTTTGATTAACATTTTTTTAATGCTTGCAATTTATGTTAAAATATACCATGAAGTCGTGTTGCTGTATAGTAGTGTTTTTGTTTTGTTCTTTATTTTTATAAATGCACAGAAAATCAGTAATAAACATAAATTTTGTTTACTAAGTACTAGTATATTAATACAAAAGGCTTTCGGGGGAGCACTGTTTCTTTATTTGTCATTTTACTTGCAAGCAATGTGATGGGGTTAGTAAAACTGTGTGAGTGTATTGAGTTTTTCGAACTTGCACTCAGGGGTGTCAGATAATTTTGATAAAAAAATCGGCATTTTCTTAGAAAACAAATCGGCATTATCGGCACTTTAATTAAAAAAATCGTCAAAAAATAAAACATATTTTAATTAACACAAAAAATAGCAAAACAAAATAATTCAGCATTAACTTATATGTAAACCATAAAAAAACATAAAAATTAACGAAAAATAATTTTTTTATAAAAAATTGTAGTTAATTTAAAATAAATTTTGTACATTAGGTTAATATGGTTTTTATTGGGAGAAAAATTTTTGTCAACATTTTATTTTAACAATCATCAAAACAGCTTGCATTATTAAATTTTATGTAATCTTTTTTCTTTGCAAGGAAGGATTAATTTTCCAGGGAACATCGAAATTTGGTTTTATTAAGATTCACTTAGCTACAAATTCTTTCCATTCTTTACGGAAGAATATGGAAGGACCATAAATACATCATTAGAATCCCCACGTTTTAATTTTGAAATTTTTTGCCAAAAAGCTTGCACATTTACTTCAATTCCTTATAAAGCTTCTTAAAAATTTAAAAATTGTAACTCTCTACATTCAGTCTAAAATTTGTTTTTCTTTTTCAGAAATAAAGCTGGGGAACTCTTTCAGAATTTCCATAAAAGAAATATTTTCCTGTTTCATAATTTTGTTAGGGTTATCGTATTTCAAGATTTATAAGATTTTTGTTCAAAATCAAAACATTTTAATATTTGATTTGCAAGTTCTATATAAAAATTAATACAGTTCTTAGCAATTTTGTTAATATCGCTTTTGTTGAGTTTTGATTTTGTTAGTAACTCATTAGCCAATAAGCCCAAATATTAATCAGAGAGCTGCAAGGAGTATGATCGAGCCTGCTCAATCACTACAGCTGAACATTCTCTAAAATCAAAAAAGTATTCTTCAGTTTCGTTCTCGTTCAATCGTCAACACGAACCAAAAAATTCAGTAAGAAGTATGAATCAGTTGCAAAATTATGCTTGTATTTGTTTATTTAAAAGTGATGAATTAGTATTACTAATCATTAAAGTTCAAAAAATTCTTTGTGTTCATAAATTCCGTTTAGTAAATTTAATTTTTGTAATATTAGTTAATACAGTTTTAAAAAAACTCCATTTTGTTGTATAGGTTATGACAAGAGCTCCAAAGTTGCCCAAAATTAATAAATTACACGTTTACAAGCAAAGTTACCGTGATTTAAGCGTTTATCAAAAAATCGGCTAATTTTAAGGCAAAAAATCGGCAAAATGCTGATAAATCGGCAAATAAGGCAGGCCTCGTAAATAAAGTCTCTTAATTCTGGCACCCCTCTCATAATAAATTTCAGTTAACACCCCTGTTTTTTTAATTTGTTTTTATTTTTTTAATTTTATCTATAAATGGTATTAAAAAAGCGAGCCCCAAAATATATGTACGCACATTTTAATTTAGTCATTATAAATAAATATAAAACTTAAATAATTTAAAAAAAATATTACATATAAAAAAAAACTTTACCCAAATGTTGATTTCCTTGAGCCTTTTCGCAACGTTCCACGACTTGTACAACTAAATGAGCCATTTTGTTAATTCTTTTAACAAAACCTTTAAATAAATTTTACAACTATTAAAGACTTTTGATGCCAAAATATGAATTTTTTTGAGAAATATTAAAATTTCTTTCAACAGACAGTAAGTTCACCTTAAAAATTTATTTAGCACACACACGATCGGTGTGAGAAACTAGCAACTGACACATTCTGTTTATTGCCTGTCAAAAACACATTTCTTCTTTAAAACAGAAAAAGTCAGCTGCTTAGCTTTTTTTTAGTTTCTCTTTTAAATTTTCAAGATGTATGTATTTATCGAATCGAAAGAAATAAAAATGCTCTTAATTATTAATAAGTTGCACCTTCATATTTTTGTTGCATGGTTTTTGAGTTAAAAAACATGATTCGGATTTGTATGCTTTTTTAATTTTTGAATTTTTGGTTTATTTAAAATTATATTATTTTTTTTAATAGTTGATAGGCTTTTTAAATATGAGTAAGAGTTTTTGTCTTTAGAATGTTCTGGAAATTTTTTAGTAATATATATATACATATGTTTATGTATATATCGATATTTATATGAATATAATTATTTTTTTAATATATTTTTCTCTCGCTGCTCTTGCGCTCACTTCCACGAATTCACTTGAACTAATTAATGCTTTCGATAAATTATATCTTGCAACGTGTGTGATTATTCTGAAAATGCGAATCATTCTTTGTATGTATTGTTAAATTTATAAACAAAGAGTATTTAAGAGATACATGCCATGCAGCGTTGCCATAAGCTTTAAGAAGAAAATCCTCATTTGCAAAAGAAAAATACATAAAATTTTGAAGAGAAAAATCATCATTTTTAAAACAAAGGATAAAAGAGTAAAAATTATTATTTTTTTTATAAAAAAATCCTTCGTATTGTGCAAACTTTAAAGGTCACTTTTTTTTAATAAATTAATCAAATTATTTTTTATTTATCAATATTTCGATTTCCACTGGAAATCTTCTTGAGGAATTTTTTATTATAATATAAAATTACAAAATTGTTTTTGACAATAAATGGAAAAATTAAATGTGTGTAAAACTATTAAAAAACAACACGATACAAAACTTCATTGTTTTAAAAATTCACTGTTTAAGAAACTGTGAAAAAATATGTATTTTGTACAAACAAAGTTAAAAATCATAAGTTCTAAAAACAAAAAAAAAAATCTTCAGTTGAAAAAAAAAAAATCATAAAATCTTATTTTGGTAAAAAAATCATTAAAAACGTGATAAAATCATCATTCTGGCAACGCTGCATATATGTTATAGATACATTTTTCAAAAGAGCTTTTACACTTAGAGATTTAATGTTTCTCAAATGATGGTTTTATGGGTTTTATGTTGCAATCAGAGATGGCAAAATTGGTACAATTGTACTTTTTTTTTGAACTATTTAAACTTGAAAAGTACTATGGTATACCAATGGCTAATTTATTATAATATAAGAATTTTCCCAGTTTCATATGACAACTCATCTTTTCAGTCTTATTTGCGAAGTTTGAAGAATAAAATTACACTTTTAAAATTAATCTTTAAAATGGCTTAGTAAATTTTGTCCAGAAAATTTAATCAATAGAAAAACTAATAGTATATTACTACTAATTAAAATATTATCAAAAAAAAAAAAAAAAAAAAAAAAAAAAAAAAATACTAAAAACTGCAACCCTCCGGCTTTATCTAAACAAAGGACTTATTGAACTTAGAAAACTGCAATTTTTGCAAAATTGTTTATGATGTAAGTTAGTATCAAATATGCAATTCTGTTATCTAAATGTTGGATATTTGGATGATTGTTTGTGGTTCAATTACGCGAAAACTGCTTAATGGATTTGGAAGAAATTTGGTAGATGGAAAGCATAAGGATACTTTTTACGAGATAAATCGGGAAAAATTGTTACTCCGTCCCAATTAACACAATGACATTTCGATTTTTGATGGCGAGGGATCGAAAAGGAAAAGTGTGTAGTACATAACTATCTGTACTGTGCATTTTTCGTTTCTCTTCTTGTTGCTTTATATCATTTTTCTCAAGCCGTCATTCTGTAACTGCAAGAACAAGACGCGAAACTTTACGAAAGAAAGAAACAAGAAAAAAATTTCTGCCAGACTTCTAATTTTTCATATGTAAAATCTTAAGGGACTTTGGTTCCTTTTTTGATACATTTGGTATTTTTCTAGTACAACAATTAGGGTCAAAAAAGTAAAATTTTTAAAGGTAATAAATTATATTTTTAATTTTAATTAAAAAAATGATCAAAGAACTTTGCCATTTCAAACAATGTGTTTATTTATTTAAACAATTCTACATGTTTAAATTATTTTATTTTAAACGAAAAAAGTTAATTAAGATTTTTTGTTATTTAACTAAAAATTTAATTGAAAATTTATTTCCAAACAACTAAAATGTTAATTAAATTTTAAATTTTCTTTCAATTAAAAAAATAATTAATTCAATTATCACATTAATTAAAATTAAATACTTTTTAAACCATTTTTGTAATTAATAAAACACTTTTTTCTGTGTATTTCTAGTTTGAATTTAAATTAAATTTTTTGCCTACCCAAACTTTTTGTAACGATAGTTTTCCAAGAAAAGCTTTCAATTTAAAAAGCTATTTTTACAAACTAGTGAGAAAAAGCTTTTTTAAAATACTCTCACTACATCTATAATTAAAATAATAGACCAAAAAGAAAATGTTAGTTTTTATATTTTTTATAAGAGCAAAATTTAAAAGGAAAAAATAAAATTAAAAATAATTCAACATTTATAATTTATTAAAAGATAAACAGGTCATTACACTTACAAACAAATACATGCAGATAAATGGATTCTCGTATATATAAATCTTGATCAGATGCCAAAATATATATTACATATAAGTACTAGTACATATTATTCTATCTACGAGTACCTTTTTTCTGTTCAACAAAGAACTTGTGCCAGCATTTGCACACTGCTTATGAGCTCGAGAGTAAAAAAATCGTCATGATACAAAAAGATTTTGACAAATAAATAAATAACAAAATAATTAAATCGAATTGAATGAATAGATTTTGCACTTAAGAAAAAAAAAAATGCGTCAAATTAAATTTGTAATTTTTTTCACACTTTTATATTTTGTAAAGAGGAAGTACAGGTAAAACAACATAAACATAAATTTCGAACGTTTTTAGATAATATTTATTATATGTTGCTTTTGTCATGCTTTTGGAAGAAGAAGAAAAAAACACAAAACCACACAGAAAAATTAATTCATTAAATCACACATATAATTAACCATTATAAGCAGAAAAAAATAAATTATAGAAAGAAAAAAAAAAACATTAACAAAGAAAAGTGGAAACAAATTAACAAAGATAAAAAAAATTCAAAACAAAAACACATTTTGTTGTATGGCGAATGTATGACAACAACATGGCACGCTTTTGCACCACCAGCAGGGTATTTTTACGAACATTTTTTTTTTTTTTTTGTTGAGGAAAATTTCTTTATTATAAATTTTTTTGCAGGAAATGTGACAAAGAAATAAATTATGAAATGTATTATAAATAATTAAAATAAATACAACAAATAAACATAATATTTCTAAATCGTTTTAAAATGACATACTTTTTAATATTGAACGCAATTCACATATTCGGAAAATATATTCCGGAAATTTTTAAAAATACACGTAACCCTCGATTTATGCTGGCTATTGGGACCGAAGCACGTGTTAATCAAATGCGGAGAAATCAAGGTTCAGGACTGGTACAAATTCCAGAAATTAACATATCGCGTAAATCAAAAAACCAGATACATATAAAATTTAATTTTTGGGCTTAAGAACCGTCTTAAACACATAAAATTATACATTTTTTTAATAATTTTATTTTTACCTTTTAAAAAATTAAAGGATATTTCTTTTTAATGATCTGTATAAAACTTTTTAATTATATTTTTATAAAACATTTGAATAAAAAGAGAAAAAAAAAAATTAAATGAAGCATATTCGAATATTTAAAATCAAAAATATAAAAAAATTATGCCTATAGAAAAATAGTCAAAAACAAACTAAACCAAGGCGAATTGACTTAAAAACAGTAAAATTTTACTATTTACTAAAAAAAAATTGCAGTAATCTGTAAAAATTTCCAGTAAGCAGTAAATTTAAAATTTTTAATGCAGTATTTATTTCATGCAGTATGCCCATGTGTTTTTTTTTGTTCCCATGCTAATCCGGCGAAGCTCTTCGCTGGACTGCAGGAGACCAGAGTCTCTGGCAGGAATCGAACCCGCAACCCCGGTACTGATAGACTAGCTCACTACCAGATAGCCTCCCGGGGTATTGTTTGAAACATTACATAAAAAATTAATTTTTGTAAAATATGTATGTATGCACTTGTGCAGTTCTATTTTAGCACACTGCTGATGAAATTTCTTGAATTGCAGTGCTGCATTTCGCGTAAAATTAGGATTGCCATACATTTTTGAGCGTGTTTTTAATAAAACCGTAAAAAATGCGTAATTAAAGGTTACTATTATTCATCCGAGTTATATCTAGATCACGTAAATGAAGTACCGTGCAAGTCAAGGGATACTTGACTCCCACGGTACTATTAAGATCAGACCTGTATTAAGACTAGGGATGTAACAATACGCCTTTTTGCCGATACGATGCCGATACGAATATAAAATTTATATTAAAGGTAAAATTAACAAACCTCAAGTAGAGCAATTTGTTTAATATACAAAACTAGATTGTAAAAGAATATTAATATTTAAGATTTTAAAAACAACAAAATAGTAAAATTAATAATTTTTTTAAACCAAAAACAAAAAGTGTAAAAGATAATAAGTATTCGAAATTAATATTTATAAGAGTTTTGTTTAACAGATAAAGTATTCTTAACTTTTGCGGAGATAATTTCGCAACTCAATTTGAAGCAGTCATGCAGTAAAAAGTCGTCTTTCAGATGTGACTGACTGAACTCATTTGACAACTTAAGTATTTCTGCGCCATGGTCTTACATTTTGAGTATAGCAATTAATTGCGCCAGTAAACAAGCGGATCTGCGTCTCTAGAAAAATTAGAAAATCTAAGGTGTATCTTAACTCCTTCTTTAGCTGAGCCACATCGTAGGATCGACATCCTTCCCTAAATTTTCTTTTAAGATTTGCACAAACACTTCAAAAGTCAGTTCTTTTAGACTGATCAGAACTTTTATTAGGTGTTGGGGTGACCTTGTCTTCAATACTTTTGGAATGTTCAGTAGCTCAATAAGACGTGTTTTAGATATATTGTCTTTGAAATTTTCTAACTTTGTGTCGAAGGTAGAGAATTGATGATAAACAATAGATTTTATTATTTTCTAAACGCTAAAATCTTTCATTCAGACCTAATGCTACGTAAATTGCCATTTTTTGGGACTCTAAATTATTATGCATATCAGTTTATTCATTTATCGAATTTTCTTATAATGTGCGAAGACTGTTAGCTAGCGAAAAAGCGTCAGAAAAGGTAGCAGCGACTTTGCTTATCGATAAGGAAGTGATTTTTATATTCACAAAAATCATTAAAAGTTAGTAGAAAATTCTGCTGCAGGTCCAAGCCAAGCGTTCAATGCGTTCATGCATCAGTCCAAAAAGTCGTAGTGGAAAATTGTATTGACAAGTAACGCAGCAAACGCTTAAAACACATATACGTCTCGAAAGCATGAAGTAGAATTACTTTCTACTTTAGCATGCGTCTCGAAAAAGGTCAATACGCATAAAACGTGTGGTGTGGACCGAGCTCCAGCTTAAGAATTAAAAGAAACAATTTATTATTCTGTTTGATGCTTTGTTCTTAGTTGTTATGAAAAAAATAAGCATTAAACATTAAATTGTTTATTCAAAAAAATTATAAAAAAAGTATCGGCGTATCGATAGTTAAATTACGTCAAATATCGCCGATATATCGGTATTCGTTACATTCCTAATTAAGACTATTAAATCGGCTGAAGCATTGGCAATTTTTGTAAACCAATAAATGTTAATGTAAGCCTATTGCTTGCATTTTAATGCACTATATTTTGCATGAATTTTTTGCGTATCAGAGTAGTGGATTTTTTTAAATGCCATTCAATTTAATGCACTAATTTGATAAGAAAATAATGTAGTGTAATCAATAGTACGCTAAAATGGTTAAAATTTATGGTAATGCAATAATTTTGGACTTATATATTTTATGGTCAATTTAATGGCAATGCACAAGCAGTGCAAATTTCAAATATATTGCAAATTTTGCCACCAATGACCCTAATACAAGTCAATCAATCATAATAAGTCCCACGCTGGGAAACAATTTTTACTGCCAAAATCAGAGTACGAAAATAAACAAAACTTGTTGTTTGCGATCGTTTTGTTTTGTATTTTGCGCAGTAAGTGAATCAAAAACCAAAGAGAAAGATTTTGCCAAGCAGAACACTTAAATTATTTTAAACGTAAAATAAAAAAATGGAGCGAAGTTAAAAAGTTTTGAGCAAAACCTTTTTGCAAACGCTTTCTGATTGATCTGTGTCTTGTAATGATATTTATGAGAAGAATTATATTATTATAAAGTTTTTTTAAATTTTGTTACTGCTTATTTAAAAAAAGCTTATTATAACATTTAAGAGCAAAATTTAAAAATTTTCGTAAATAAAATAAATTAATCATAAACCAAATACGTTTTGGCAGTTGTTCTATTTTCCGATAAGTAAAAAAAATATAACTGTTTTGTTTGCACTCTCTTTGCCACTTCAAAATTATTTACTTTAGTTTTGATCATGTACAAAACGATTAAAAAAATTTTAAAAGTATTTTACATTCTGCAAATGTTTCCAAAATGTTTCGTTTGTTTTCATACACTGGCGCAAATAGCGTTTTTGTCAGTTAAAAACTCTTTAGAAAATGTTGTAGTGCTAATTTCATAATCTAAAACAGGTCTTACAAAAGTCCCGCACCCTGTAAAAATTCTCCCAATAAAAGGAGATAAAATTAGATACGAGTATACCTCAGGCAATCTAAGACCTCGTCCGACCATAGCTTCAATATGTGTGCCAGTATATGCAATTTTGCCATTGAATGGCTAGATTTAGCTATTTTCCATCACGTTTAGCCATGAAAAAATCAATGTAGACATTTGCCACATTTCCTTTAAATGCTTAAAATTTTTAGACCAAAAATTTTTATAAATGTTGCATTAATTGTGTTGTTAGCTTAAATTTTTCTTAATTAGTTAAAGCAAATTACTTTTTCTATAAACAAAATCAATTATTATATAATTATCGATAGTTTTTCAAAGATTTTTCTTATGTTTAGTTTATTGTTACTAAACTTCTATTTATCCAACAAAATAATCTCTTATGTGAAATTTCAGGGTAGTAAATCAATTTGTAATTTTTTTTAATATTGATGCCCTTTTTTGTAATAAAATCTTGTTTAGCCATTTTAAGTAGTGAAGAGTTGGCATAACTGATGAGCGTCATTCTTGAAATTACTTTTAAAATATGAAAAAAGCGTTAACTTTGTACAAGCCTGATTACAGAATTTTAAAAGTCCAACTATAATATGCATAAGCTTGCTTAACTTAAATTAACAAAAAGCTTCTCAAATGCATTTAAAAAACAAAATCAATGAAAAATTTGATTACGTAGGGAATGTGCGTTTCATAATACTTAACAAAAAGTTTTCTTAAGTTCAATATGGCTTAAGCCAACTTATGAATATTATAGTAGGGCCTTAATAGTGGTCGTCGAAATCTAATCAAAACATTTTGTGGTGGTAAAAACATAATCGACTGATTAATAGATTAACTTTAATAATACATTTGTGATGTAGGGTATTATATGGTCAGGCTTGCTTGACATAACTTTCTTACATGAATATACACATTTAGATAATTGATTGATGGTGAATAATTTTCCATTTGTATGTTAACCCATGCTCCATATGCCTTGTTATTTAGAAGGGCAATTAATTAATTGATGTTTTGTATTAATTGTTTAATCGCTTGAAAAATTATTCGAGGTAAAAATGTAATCGAATAATAATTGAACAATTTTGTCTAGTGTAGAAGTTTAAAAATAAAAAAGCTGCAGAGATTGAAAGTAAAGCGTTATAAAATACTCGTATATACAATTTATCTGTTCTTTTTCTTGTCTTTCCTAAAAATTGGTAGTCTTCTATTTTACCACTTGAATCTCTTTTGAATACTTTAAGTAGTCTTGTTAAGGTCTGGTAGAAAGTTATTTTAATTCGTCTCAAAAAAATCATCTTCTTCATCTGAATTATTTTGGTAAGTCTGTACTTAACATTTTTAGAAATAACTTATTCCCAAACTCTTTGGTTTCAGTCCTTGTAGTATATTAAAAAAATTATTACTCCAAGGAAATGTTTCTGAGTTAAGAAACAATAAAAGGGTATTAAAAACGTAACGGCTTGTTTTTTTTACATAAAAGAATAAAACTAAAACTGTGAAAAAACAAATTTTCGATTAATCGATTAGTCAACATAAATTATTCGAATTAATCGTTAATCGGAAATAAGCAATTTTTTTTTTTTTTTTAATTATTCGAAGAGTTAATCGCCCAAAATTAATCGATTATTCGAATACCCTATTATTTAGCCTGTACTCTGAGCGTACTGTTTACACGGACAGTCAGAAGGGAATTTTTAAATCGGTAATTCGGGTTCCATTGGCATAGTGAAAACGAATTATTTTTTTAAATATTGTACAAACTTTCAATAATTTTTTTTTTGTAAATCTCTGTAATCCTATTGCGTAAATTTTGCATAATTATAGATTTTAAATTATATATATGTATATATACATATATATGTGATCCCGTCGTTCCTATGAGCAACATAGGGTCTCGATTTTAAATTAATTATTTAAAAATTTGGTCACAAACTTTTTGATAAAACAAATTTACTTTTCATTATGTTATAGAGTATTTATGTATTAGAAATGGACGTTGGTCATTCTCCTATTTTGTTATAGAATGACTTGACGTCAGCGTCATACTGTCTGCTTAGCATTAAAAATTTTTAATACATACATTAAATAATATAAAATTCGGTCAACATTTCTTCATAGTCATGGGTAATGTCTAAATAAATGACGTTGTCTTCTACTCTAATAATTTTCTGTTTTTATGAAAATTTTCATAAAAATAAAAACACATGCGTTTTAATAATTTTTTTTGTTGTACTTTTCAACAAAGAGTGTTTGTGTGTCTCAAAATTTGGAAATTGCGCAAATTTGTATTTTTGCTGAAATGTTGCCAAAAAAAATTGTTGAAACTGTATTTGGTCTAAATACTATTGAAATGAAAGAAAAACGTATGTTCATATTTACAAAGAATTTTTTTTATATTTTTTACATCGTCATTTTAAAGGAACTCATAAATTTGCTACAAAACACATGGAAAAATTAAGATGTTTCTGGTGAATAAGTAAAATAAAACGAGAACATTTTTCTTTATTTACAGCCATTAATTGTTCTCTTTTTTGTTGGATTTTCAAAAAAAAAAAAAATTACAAAAATTTTTAACGATAAAGAAAATGCGTTATTAAATTTAACAACGATAATTTTGAAAACAAAGACAAAAGATTTTACCATTCACAATAAATCCTCTACCTACCTCTCCATTTTGTCCCATTTCACCTTTTCCTTACATTTTCTTTCATATTTTTTCCGTTGTTTACTTTTTTTTTGTTTTGCATGTAAATCACGAGTTTAACAAGAAAAAAAATTTTTTTTTTATACCTATTATTTATTTTATTAAATGCGTCTTATAGTATTTTTCGTTAATGAAAAATTCTTTTTAAAATTTGTGTTCAATTAAATTTATGTCAAATAAGTATTTCAATAGCGTTCTTATTTTAATTTTATTATTTTTAAGTTGTTAATTTCATTTTCTTTGTTTTTATTTATCTATAATTTTTCTAATGAAATTTAAAGAAATTATAAATGCGTTTTTAAATTTTTTCGTTCATTCAAAATGTTATCTGGGCGTAATGATGTTTCTTTATCTGGGCGTAATGATGGGTGTTTGTTTTTATTTTAAAAAACAAAATGTGACCTATTTATGAAAAAAAAAACGCATTTTAGAAAAAGCTAAAACGCATTTTATAAAAATTTGCAATTCATTCTTCACAAACTTGACCATCACTGACAGTGTTGCCAAAAAAGTTTTGGCCCATGTCCCCAATTTTAAGATTAAAGGCCATTAAAAATTCTCATTTCAAAATTTAAAGGCCAATTTTAAGTTTTTATATTAAATCGCAGTTATACTTAAAATCGTTTTAAAAACAATACGGTACATTTAAATTCAACTTAAGGTTTTATTGTATATAACCTAGCAAGGTGGCCTCAATACCACATCAATACAACAACAAGAGGCAAAGCAATAACAGTCAGCTGTCTTTTGAGACATTTTTCATGATATTTTTTTGTTTTGTATTTAGTAGTGCTACCATACTTTTATCTTAATTTAATAGACTTTTTAAATAAAATTAAAAAATGTATCTGTATTAAATGCCATTAAAGTTTATATAAAAACTAACATAATAAAGATTTAAATACCAACCTGAAATTTCCTAAAAGTCCTTAATTTTGTCTTCAAATTTTAAATTATTAAATATAATTTGTCAATCTCTTAAAAAAATTTATAAGTTTTATCAGGCCTGTTTTGAAAATCACTTTTATTCAAATCACATGTGCCTTTTAAAATCACAAGTTTGATATTTTTGTGTTCCGTTTTTGTATGTTTTGGCGTGGTTTTCAATTGCCGAAAGCATACCGAGAAACAAAAGAACGAAATGTTTTTCAGAACACCACAAAATCACACGCGTTCTAATCATTATAAAGCCTGACCTCGCGATATTATAATTCGTTGCGGTTTTAGGCGTATTAAAGTTTATTCCGAGAATACGCTTTATTAGCCGATCATGTCATCGTATTATGATTTTATTTCTAGTCATACTAAATAGTCATACTCGGGAGGGGGTCTTATATTGTACCTATCGCAAATTATAGACGATCATTATAACAATTGGTAGAGTGATTTATAATATTACCAAAAACTAAATTGATCAAATGTTTACACCGTAATACAATTTTTTAGCGTTTAAAGTGTTTTAAGGGGCTTTTTGAGAGTCAGCTTCAAATGGGACCCATGAATAGTTAGCTCTTGATCTATCATCACAATTTTTTTTGGTGTGGTGTTTAGTCCCATAAAACTACGAATCCTTTCTTTGCTGCAACATTCTAAGGACTTAAATTTACAAACACCAAAATGAAAAAGAACGTTTAAATCTTCTCTTAAGTATACACTATCTTCATAAGAAATATTTACAATAAGAATGATATGTAATTAATTTACAGGGAGACCAGAAATATGCTCAAAAAACGCTCTTTATGCACATTAAATATGTAGTAAAAACTCGAAAATATGCCCTAAAAATTGTAAAAAATATGCTTCACAAATATTAAAAATTGCTCATTTTAAAACATTTGCATTTAAAAAAACATTCCTAAAATTATAATCGGTAAGGCCCAAACGCCAGACGAGTTTTTACCTTATTTCAGTGTTGCCAAAACTTGGTGACCAAACATGGCTAAATTTACGGAAAAATGGCAACAAATTGGCTAAATAATTACAAAATTTTTTTTTTAAATAAAAACACATTAAAATTCAATACCGAATCAAAAATAATTCATTAAAAGTTTTTTACAGTGAAATTCATGTACAATATTAAAATTTTCAACGCCACAAGCTATGCAGCGTTTGAAACTGTAACACGCAATGTGAATTTATGTAGAAAGCAACAACAAAATTACAAAATATTTATGACATTGTTTGTGCTTTCATTATAATTCTTAGCCGTTGCGTTGCGTTTTACATGATTAGGGCCTAAATGTAGATGGCGACATTGAAGCAACACGTTGGGTATACAAATATTTATTTAAAACAGAAAAACTAGAATTTTGAAAAAAAAAAATTCAAAAAAGGTGTTTTTGGGAATACATAATTTTTCATTAAAAGATTTTGTTTGTTGTGCTTAATTCCCTATTTTAATAATTGATAAAAAATACTGAAATTTGTTGTTTGATGATAAGCTGTTCCTGTGCGCATTTCACTGGTTGCTTAGGCCAGATCATCAGGAAACGTTCTCCTAAATAATTTTAGAAAATCCAAACCTATCAGCAAACCAGACTACAGAGGGAATGAGAATTACCTACAAACACTCAAAAAGTCTTGTTTGCAACGATATTAAAGCTTAAACAAAATACCAACAAAAAAACAGTGAGTTTATCTTTTCTTACATTCGCCACTACAATAAGTTGAAATTCTCCCAACATTAATTGTAGTTGTAAGTGGGTTAAGAAAAAACAAAATAAAAAACAAAAACAAATTGCTTTATTGCAAGGCAAAATATGCGCTATAAACTTAAGAAATGCTATAAAAAATGCTCTTTTAACTAAATTATGCAAAAAAAAAAAAATATGCTGTAAAGGGTAAAATATGCAAAAATATGCACTAATAAATCGATTCCAAAATTCACAAAAAGCTGTAAAATGGATAAATATATTGTTTCTGCCTTCATTGGTCGCACAAGGAAAAACATGCAATTGCATATTTAAGGTTTTCCTGTTCATTAGTGATATAAAGTCGAAATTTGGGATTATTGACTTATGACGTTGTTGCAGCAAATGATCGATATATAAAAACCAAATTTCACCAAAAAATCATTATTTGTCATCGTTATTTATTTTAAAAGTTTTAAAATGTTTTCTGACAGTGTTCTTTATATTGGCCCCTGGTCAATTTTAGACCTTGACGATTGCTCGTGCGGTTTCTTACCGTTGAAAACGAATTGGTTCAAAATTGAATGACAATCAGTGAATACCGCCGAAATTCCCGAATCTCCACTCACAACGAACTGTTCCCAACTTAATGTTCAAGTCCACACTTTGGGTACATCCTCTCATCTGGCAACACGGATTACTTATGCCAGACCCCCTTTCCCAAAGAAGCGCAATGACCTTAAACTATTTCGAATTAAATATTTTCATTGTATTGACTAATATAAACAGCTTATTGTTATTTAAATTTAGATCCAAAAATCATAACAAAATCGATTTTTTTTTTTTTTTTTTTTTGGTAATTTTATATTATAATAAAAATTTTAAACAATTGTTGTTTGTTAAGATGTGGGACAAACAAGGCAATGTAAACAGTTTTAACATCGAAACGAATTGGACGGGTTATTGCTCGTGCTACCTTGATAAGATAAAGAAAAACATACACAATAACAAATATTTGAAATTAAAAAGTTTTATTTTGTCCAAACCACAGTTGCCCCAACTCTGCTAGTAATTATCAATAATATTTGTATTGCGTTGTAGAAAATAAGGAATCAAAACAAAATTGAAATAAAAACAATAGAAAATATGAATGAGTTAAAGCAATTTTCTAATACTCTAGAGTAATTTGAGTTTTCGCCATAACTGCATTAAAACTTAAGATTTGTTTGCACGATAAGCAAAAATAAAAACGCAATTACAAAATTTATTAACAATTTACTTTCTTTTTAACTATATTTATTGATTTGCAGAACTCTTTTATTTAGAAACTCGTAGTAGAATGTCATGAAATAAACGCAAAAACATGTATGATTAAACAAGTAAGAAATTTTAGTCAGTCTAGAGCGTTCATTTGATACCTTACACCACAGTATGAACAGGGAAGTTAACGAGAGTGTGCCCTATATGGATCCGACAAATCAAAATTATATTATGATGTTAAGATTAATATTAGAGTTCTTGCTGGAGATTAACTGGATATCTACATTAGGGTAGAGCATTTTTTTTATTCTCGATTTTTAAAAACAAAGGACACTTTAGCGGCCCATTTCCGATGTGCGAAAGAATTATTTTGTTCGTACAACTGCATGTACAATAAAAATAAAGTTTTTAAAATTGTTTTTGTTTTAAATGTATTTGTTCGAAGGAATAAATTCTTTCGCACATCGGAAATAGGCTATAAGGTTACAATAAAATAAATAAATAAAAAATTTGGCTAAAATTTTGAGCTCGATGGGAGAACAAATATTTTTTTATTCTCGATTTTGTGTCAGGTTACGATAAAAAAAATGTTGGTCTCGATCGGTTAAAAATTTGCGTGCCACACGGGTTAAAGTTCTTGAGAACGAATATTTTTGATTCTCGATTTTTAAAAACGAAAGACACTTTTGTGTCAGGTTTCGATAAAAAAAAATTTGGCTAAAATTTTGAGCTCGATCGGGTAAAAGTTGGCGTGACCCAACTATTTGTAAGTATTAAAACACATGTTTTTTTAAATGCGTTCGAAAAAAAGAACATTGAACTTGATTATAAACTGCGATATTTTTCAAAAAAAAAAGAAAAAAATGGTTTTCTTGCAGCATTTCGATAATAAGACTTAAGCTGTGTTCACACCTATTTAATTGTTGACGCCCCAGATGTATACAAATTTATCTCTTTTAGATTTATTTGATTTCACACAACGTTTGCTAGATCAAATATCAATTAACACTTTATAAACTGCACTTTATTATGACTTCTTTTAGAAATAAAGTTTGGTAAATCAAAAGAAGTAAGAGTGATACTTTCGGCTGTGACGAATCTTTAATACCCTTCACCGAGAGTGCGTCTATTTCTGGAGTGGGCTTTATATGGGACCTTAAAATTATAAGCCAATTTTTGTAAAACCTGACCTCACAGTATTAAAATTGCCTAAATATAATATCCTGATTTTTTTTCAGAAATATCATTAGGCATATTTAAGTGATTTTCAGGAGCGGACTTAAATATGACCAAATGTCAATATAGAAATATTTTTTTTTTGTAATTTTAATGTTTTTTAAATTGCTTTTCAGAAGTCCGGTTGATATGGGGCCTTTGGTAAATTATGGACCGATTATCACAAAATAACATGGTATTATTCTAGCCATATAGTACTAAATTGAGCCAACACAATATCCATATTTGTTACGGTCTTGCTCGTATATAAATAATTTCCTATGGAGCCTGTGGTTAATTATGGACCGATATTCATGAAATGTTTAAAATGACTTATTATCAAAGTTGTTTTTGGGAATACTATTATTTACTAAAAGATTTTGTTTGTTGTGCTTAATTCCCTTTTTTAATAGAAACGTAGTTTTATTCCAATATCATTATTAAATAAAGTTTTAGGCGTACTTAGGTATTTTTCGAGGTTGTCCTTTTTATCTCAACAAACACGAAGTCAAACCTTTGATATGATATGACTTTAACATTTGGCATCAAACAAAATTTTTAAGCCGTTTTTGACAGCACTGAAGCGAAAAATAAATGTAAACAGTAAAAATGGCGATTAAAGTTAAATGTGTTACACAATTAAAGAATAGTTACATATTACGTGAAGTGAATTCGACTTTAAAAACCTTAACTTCTTGTTAAAAATTATATATTATTTATGAGTAAAAACTTAATTACAAAGTGTAAGAATGTGAATAGGAATAAAACGGGAAAGTGAATAAAATATTAGTTTGTTGTACGATCGCGCTGTTACGCCATTACAATTCTCAAAACAAAAGGGAGCCAAGTATTTCGCCTTTGCAAGAATAAGAGGACGAAAAGAATACTATTTCATCTTTTAGCTATGGTGCCGATTGTTGAGCTCACAGTTTATTTAAATAAATAATGAATTTTAATTAAAAAACAAATATTGTATTAAAATGTACATTTGAAAAACATTTGAGAATAACGTTTGACAGTAAGTTGAAAATAAATGCATTTATCAATTTGAAAATAATTCCCCTTTTTTGTTGAGAATGCTATGGTTTTCAAATCATTATCAAACGTTTGTCGTATGAGAAAAGGTTTGATTTCAAATCATTTTCAATTTTAAATCAAACCTTCGTGTTTGTTGGGATGGGTCCTATGCTAAATTATAGACCGATCTTCACAAAATTTTGTAGTATGATTTCCAGTTAAGTAAAACGAATTTGTTCAAAATTAAATGAGAACCGGAACATTCTTTCACCATATTATGTTAATTTTTGTAACAAAAATACTAATTTTTTAGGTCGGTTGATCGACATTAATGTTCATTCCCCTTTTCCTACTGAACCGTTTGTGCTGGATTTCATTTCAGAATTATCCTTAAATATACGAACTTTTAAATGTACTAAGGAGTTTTTTTTTTATAACAAAATCGAATATAATGTGCAATTATCACAATTTCGAAGGCATTAAAATTTACATATCGAGCCTTTGCTGTAATAGAGTCAGAACTCAAAAACTCTGATTTAGTTCTTAAATTCCCAGAGGAACAGAGGGCCACATACTACACTGCTAACAATGTGGAGTTAATCGCCATATCGTTTCTTTATATTGTGTAAAAATTTCATACAAATATCTAATATGCTCAACAAAATAATTCAATGAAAATTAATTTAATAAACTTTATTTAACCTGATTAAAAATATGAAAATTGGGATTAAAAACCATAAACAGTTCAATAAATTAACCTCAATACTAATTATTATATACTTAACTCTAGAGAGAAGAATTAAATTTTAAGATGGTAGAAAATTCAAATTTGAGTTATGACTCTATTGCAGCAAAGGCTCGTTATATTGAAAGTATTCTGTAAGTCCATTAAGAGAATATATTTATGCCGAAGTTTATGTTTGAAACTTTTAAACATTTTATGTATTAATTAATTCTAAACTGGTTTCAAAGAGCGATTTTTCGAATATTTCTGATGTCTGTAAAACAAAGAAACGTTATTTCTAGACCCACCTTTAGTATACCGATCTGCTCAGAATCTCTTCGATATTCGCTTGGTAGATGTCTAGCTGGCTGGTTATCTGTCCCAGTTAACTTTATGCGCTAAGTACAGGCCGTAATTTTGAAGATACATCAATCAATGAAATTTTGATTGTAATAGGAACAAAGCCTTTTGGAAATTGTCAGATTGGGTCCCCATACAATTCCTCTCCATTCCTTGTAATTAGGTAAGTATTTTAATTAAATGAGGTTAAAGCAAGTTAGAGTGCTATATTCGGCTGTGCCGAATCTTTGATGCCCTCCACCGACAGGAGTGGGCTCTATATGATAAGTACATTAAAATTAGTTGCGGCTTAGACCTGAATTAAGTTATTGACCGACAATAAGAACATTTTATACGTTTCTTGTTAGAACTTTGAACAGGCTTGAGTAAAATATCGTGATTCGTAAAAGTTTTAGCCAAACTAAAATAATTTTTAGGAGCGTTATTTGTATTGGACCTATGGTAAATTATGGACCAATCTTCCCGAAATTTGGCAGTGTGATTTCTCGTCCTATAAAACTGTGATGTCAATTTGATAGCATTATTTATAAAGGTTTTAGGCGTACTAAGCTGTTTTTCTGGTCCTATAAAACTGTGACGTACCAAATTTTAGTATGCTAGCGTTATTTATTGCGGTTTTAGGCGTACTAAGCTGTTTTCCGGGAGCAGGGTTTATATGGGGCATATGGTCAATTATGGACCGATCTTCACGAAATTTAATTTGCAGTTGTATAGAGCAAATTCGTGCAAAATTGTATGTCCGTCCGTGCATTATTCCACCATTTATGTTAGTTTTTGTATCAAAATGATAAATTTTTTAGGGTGGTGGTTCCACATTTTAATCCATAGTTCTGATCCTACTGAACCGATGTTGCTGGATTTCAATCCCATTGTGTGAAATAATCAACGTTGCTCAACATTTTTGCAAGTGGCTTTACGCTTAATACTCTGTTCCAATTTGTTAATAATGTTTAGGAATATCTATTATTTCATACGAAAAATTTGACATGTATCAATGTTACCTATCTCGCGAATTTGCACAATTTGACGTTTTTATTCTTTCAAAGTATGCAACATTGTTTTGCGTATGTAAACAAAACCCACATGTATTAGTATTTTTAAATAAAAATGAAAGTAAATATGGAAGAAAAACTGTAACCGGTGGTTTTGTTATTTACGTTTTTCTATTCTCATTTAATATTAAGTTTGAACTTTTTTTCATTTGATTAAAATTCCACGTGAAATAAGTGCAGCTTATATTATTTCGTAGTTGTAACACAGGGTCTCCACCTGAGATAAGATATAAGATTTTTATATCAGCAAACGTCGAATTCAATCGCAGAGAGTATTATCTTACGTGTGGACTCTCAAATAGTGTTAGTATTAATATTATAATAAATATTATGAGACAGTTGTTATAAGAAATCTTATAACAATTATCTTATTAGATGAGCTGTCAAAAATACACATACATACACACATATAAAACACTAATAAGCCACCATTCTTAAAATGTGAAATTTATTAATGTAAATAGTGCCAATCTTGTGAAAAGTGTTAAAAAAATACAATATTTTAAAATAAAAAATCAAAAAACTAAAAAAAAAGAATAAAAAATAATAAAAACGATACAAGTTTTCTGTACGAGAATCAAGTCGATTATGAAATCTTATAAGATACGTGTTCCCCTTGTTTAATATTAAGATTAACATAAAGAAATTTGTTCTCTCATTCTGTCGACGTTCTCTCAGATATTATATCAGATATTATCTCAGGTGGAGACCCTGTGTAACAAAATGTTGCCACAAACATTTCGTATCTTTTTCACAAATTTAACAGAGTACAACTCTATCAACATAATTTCATAGAAATTCCGAACAAGTTTGTTTCATATGAGTTTTGACAGCATTTCACGTGAAATGTTGAACAGAGTACCAGGCTTTAGAAATAATAAAAATGTAAACAAAAACACTGCTACCAACATTAATTTTTGGTATTTTTAGTTACCATTTTTTGCTCTTATACAATTTTTAAGTTAACCAACAGTTATGATTTTAGTTTACTCATAATTAACTAATGACTGTGAATTTGGGCCTAAATCTAATAGATGGACCAAAAGTCAAATAACTGAAAGTCTGTAAAAATTATTATTTCCAAAGGTTGTTGGAATATTGGATTGCTGTAAAATTTTAATTTTATTTATAAATTCAACGAATGATTTGTAACTAGTATTAAAACACATTATTGACGTAATTAAATTACAATTTTTATATTTTTTTTTTGAAAATACTGACAGGAAGACAAGTGCAACAATTAAATTTTAACATGGATTATTGTGTTAAGTAAAAATTTGTTTGACATATTTACAGACGAACTTATCAAAATCCAAATGTTAAGCGATTTATTTGTTAAGTTTATTTATAATAAGAGCCAATAACATATTAACTTATTTAAATTCTATTTTGTAAGAGAGTTATGTGCATAATATTAGTTAATTAACACGCACAATTAATAATTCACTGGTCGCTTTATCGGTCTCTCGGACAGAAAGACAGTCAGACAGACATACACTGGTGCATTAGTCAGTGGGTTAAGACGAATACAATTTAGTTTTTTTTTTTTTTGGTATTAAATGAACACTTAAATAAATAAAAAATTAATAAACAAAAAAAATTTTTTTTTTTTATTGTTGCCATATTTTTCAGGTTATTAGTAAATTGCACTGTAAAAATTTTGTAAGGTGATGATCGTTATGAATGTAAACAAATATTTTAAAATTTTCTTTCTTGTTTTAGTTTTTCATAAGTATATTTATTTCTTATTATTACATGCACTTTCAATTGCGGAAAGAGTTTATGAACTATTTTTATAAACCAACTATAATAAATTTTAAAATTTTTATGTGCTTTTATTCGATTTTATTTTTAAGTATTTAATAGTTTATATTTATATGTTGGTTTATTTTTGCTAGCAATTGTCTAAATTACATAAAACGTTGAAGCAAATTTTGAAAAATTGCTTGAAAAATATTTCATTAGTCGGTCAGTTTGTGTATAAGAGTCTGTCTAAAAATAAAAATTAATGAGAATGAAAGTTTGTTACATGCAATACGTTATTGCTGGTACCCTACTTTATAGTGTTTGGTTGTCTAAGTTTAGACAAGAAGGAAAAAGTTTAGACAAAATGTCGAAATTCCTTTGGATACATTTATTGTTAATATATTTTTATTAAATGTTACAAATGCAATTACAAATTATTTTCTTACTTAATTTACCGAAAAGTAGTAACGTTGACCCTCAGCCCATTGTAGTGAAATAGACCAGAGCCTCTGGTTGGAATGGACTAGCTCACTACCAACTAGTCTACCGGACCACACCTTTAAATACTTAAAGTTATTTCCATATTTCGAATTTTTCTTTAAGGGAATTTTTTGGTGACATGCGATTGCGGTTTTTTCTAGGATTTCTTAATTTTTATCGAAATTCGATTTTTATTAAATCAGGCTCAGATTTATCAAATTTAAGTTTTATTAAATTATTTTAATGCAGGAAGGAATATTATAACATAATGTGAATTACAATTTATTGATAAATTGTATTCTTCGCTGAAGGAGACGTTGAACTCGGGTCAAACTTACATTCTCAAGAATAATTACATTTTTATCATCAGAGTTCTTTGCAGTTTTACCCTTTTCGCCCATGCAACGGCTGATAGTCTAAAAATCAGTTTAAGATTGAAATTTGCTTGAATTGATTATCTATTATAATTTTTTTTATATTTTTAAAACTTGTTTAGACTAATGTGCTGTTTACACAACACAAGTGAATGAACGTGTAGTAAAATTTATATGAAAAACACTCAAAAAACCGAGTGCTTTTCATATGAATTTCACTACACGTTCAATCACTTGTGTTATGTAAACAGCATGCAAAATTTTCTCCAAGCACCAAATGTATTCCAAATTCATAATATCAAGTAAACAAGTTGTTGATTTTGCACCTAGCACCAAAATGATTATTTGATTACTAAACATTTTAAAATTTTGAAAAAAAATTTCAATAAAAATTTTTAATTTTAATTAAAAAAGTGATCAAAAAACTTTGCCATTTCAAACAATGTGTTAATTTATTTAAATAAATATTGACACTTTCCAACAACAATTCCACATGTTTAAATTATTTTATTTTAAACGAAAAAAGTCAATTAAGATTTTTTGTTATTTAATTAAAATTTTAATTGAAAATTTATTTCAAAACAACTAAAATGTTAATTAAATCAAAATTAAATTTTTAATTTGCTTTTTGACCTTCTCGTTCCTAATACAAAACTTACTGTCTGTTTTTAAAACACGAGCGCAAAACTCGTTTGTTTAACTTAAGAATGTTCAGACCCATGAAACAAAGGAAACAAGATAGTGCATTGCGCAGGTCCGTTAACTTTGACGTCATTTTTACGCAACTGTAGTAAAGAGAATTAAATGTAAACAAACATTCAACATAGCACATACACTTGTTTGTGTGATCATGTTTGTGCTCATTTGCTACTATGACGTACATGCGCAGAAAAATAATGTTTTTTTTTTAATTTTAGTGCACTATATTGTTTTCTTTGTTTCATGGTTCAGATCTAACAAATACTTGACGAAAAAAAACGAAAAAAGCATGACCAGCAAATTGATCAAACTTTAGCTTTTTTTAACAATTTTTATTGACTCCCTTATCTTTATTTGTAAACAGATAATTGTATTATTCAATTAAGAAATTGTTAAATTATCTTTTAATCAGCAAACGTTTTGCAAAAGCAAAATTTTTTTTAATAAAACTAGTGGTTACGTGTAGGACGTCAAATATGTAATAGGTGTGAACATACTCGTACCTTTACATTAAAAAAAAACAAAATTTCAAAATTTATTTTTGTTTCATGTGCGGTCGGACTCGTGTTAGTTTATACTATCAGACGATCAGTTTAAAAACATCATCTCATTTTCTTTTTTTTCCACAAATAACCCACTGTACATTGTCATGTGCCCAATAGCGAACTACAAAATTGTGCAAATTTTTGAATTCTGACAGAATTTAATAAATTTTGTTTCTATTTGTTATAGTTCCAAATCTAAAATTTAATCTCAAATATTTTCAATAAAAAATTTATTAAAAATCGAACAACACCCAGAAAAGAAATATTTTCTTTTCAATAAGGTCACCTCTAACCAAACTATTTTGAAGGGAAATTGTTAAACCTATTACTTTCACCCTATTCTTGTCATCGGCGACCATATTGTGGGTAAAAAAGACACAAGCATATAATGGTAAATAATAATATCAACAAAATGTGTAGCGGTTATAATTGTGTGGTTGTTTTTCAACCATGGCATGTTGTTCTTAGACAGGTTGAAAATTTTATTGTTAATTTGTAACTAAACCATTATTAGTTGTGAACAAATTATTGTCACATTTAGAGGCAACTGTAATAATATGGTTACCGGTGACAATAATTTGGTTGGAGGTAACCATATTGAAAAAAGTTTGTTCTCAGCGCGTAACCGTTTAATCCTTCGCTACTAACTTGAATTTAGTAACACGCTTACTAACATCGACCTCTCAGACCGATAACATAATATATAAATATATATTGATTCTTTACTATATCCTTCACCGAAGGTAAAAGGGTATAAATAAGTTTGTTATTCCGTTTGTAATTTCTACAATATTGATCTTAGACCCTATTCTGGGACCTTATGAGGAGCGAAGTTGACTTAACGGTCCGTGTGCCCGTTTAACTGGGGTTTCCGAAGATCCCACATAAAAAGAAGACTTGGTAGCTTTATATTTAAGTTGCATATATTCTGAAATTGTTTGCTATTGAAAATCAGCATGATTGGTTCACAAATGGCCGGGATATGCGTAAAAACCATGACTTCCACTAATTTTACCCAAAAATCCCTGTGTATCCTATATGTATGTATACTCTAAATATTCTAAAAAAATGGGCAGAATTAGAGAATTTGGCGTATCACTTCCCATACAAACACATTATAAATTTCTTTACATTTGGAGAACGGAAAGAGCCAAAATTTCAAAATAAGGTACACACATCTCACAACATGTGGGAGGGATTGAAGAAGTGGGCGTATCATTTTTCATACAAAGACCCTCAATTTTTTGTAGAACTGAAGAACGGCAAGAGCCAAAGTTTTCAATTTAGGTACAAGCATCTTGGTTATCAAAACACAACATCCGGCAATACGTGGGCGGGCTTGGAGAAGTGCGCGTGGCACAAAATATATTTATTTCTCTCTTACGAACTGTATCTAATTTACGTTCGGTTCGTATCGCACCATGGTGAAGGGTATATAAAATTCGGCATAGCCGAGTAAAGCACTCTTACTTGTTTTTTTTATTAATTTTATTCCTTGCTTTGTTAAGAAAAAGTTTTATTTTGGACTATCTTATCTTTCGAAAAGTTAATATTGACAAGATATAACTTTTTAAACGAAAACTGATATTTTTCATGAGACATTATTTATTAATCATCAATAATTGTATACAAAAGCACTGATTGATTGATAGTAATTGCACAGGTCTGCGATTAAAATCTTTATAAAATAACTTCATATAAAAAATGTTGTAGATGTTGCTTCAATTGGGTAAAAATGATCGGGTAAAAAATGGCGGACTTATAGTGGATAAAATATAAGATTTGTCATTGCGGTAGATGTTTCTACCACTATTAATAACAAAATTCATAGTTTTTATTTTTTTAAGCCATAATGGACCGAAATCGGATAAAAACTAAAAACCATATCCAATGTCGTTGCGTTATTTACTTCTTTGGTGCAACTTTATTTTTTATAAAAATTAAATATGAAAAACAAAAAGCAATTACTTATATGCAAAACTAAAGTAAGGGACTACAGAAATGGTTTGTAATATTTTATTTCGCAAAGACAAAGAAAAATAAGAAATTTGCTTTAAAAAGCCCTGTTGTACAGATACAACAAGTGCATACAAGGGTTAAGCTAAAAATTGTATGCGCGATTTTGAAAAGACAAACTATAGCTTAATTTTTTTAATATATTCAATAATAACGTGAGTAGTTCAATAAGTCCACGCCTTACAGCTTAAGGACATCTAGCGGCTTTTGCATATGACTGTCTGGTCCATGCTTAATTTATTTTACTACACAGAAAGAAAAAAAGGATATCTAAGGTAAAATGTAACAGGAAGATACAAGATAATAGTCTGATAGTGTATAAAGTCATTCCTAAAAATTTAAGGAATAGAACTATTACAAAAAAGCTTTATAAAATACATAACTGAAATTTAGCTCATAAAATAAATTCGCTAAATAAAAAATGTGGAATATAATAAAGCAACTTATGAAAAGAAATAATTCCCAGATTAAATTATAAAAATAATTAAACAAAATTATAAAAATTATTTGTTTCTAAAATATTTTTATTTTAATGATTATTGCCCATTTATACTAGTGTTTGTCCAGTGGTCGATTACAGACCATAATTATTTATGCATATACATATGAAGAAAACATACATATGCGTAAGTATATTTAAATTTAAATGTTTCGAGCATTTGTCTTTTTCCGTCGTAGTGGATCGATTTTGCGAGGGCCCATATAAGTCCAATAATTTTAAAAAAATCAGAAAGTTTCAAATTGAAAACCAACAAAGTACCAAAAAGTCTTCAATCACTCTGAATGTTGAACTTTATGTTTCTTGGTTCAGTATTAATAACAATTCAAAATATACCTGTTTAAGAATGTTTTTAGGCCCAATATAACGAATATTCAATATCAAAATTTGGATTAAAAGCGTTATGAATATAAAACTCGTAATTTAAAATTTATTTTATGTTAGAATACACAAAAAAAATTCTCGCCAATTTTTTTGCTGTTAAACCAATAATCAAAAATAAAATCAGTTTTAATTAAAAATGTAATCAAGTGAATTAAACGTTTACGTATATCAACAACATTACTGCAGCAAATGTTGTTAATAGCAAAAAACATTTAATTAATATTATTGGTTTACTGGTCAAATTTAAGTAATTTTTTAATTAATATCACAAAGTTTTTAATTGAAATCGTTTTTTTTCAGTGTAGATTATAATTTAAGTTTCTTTTGGTGGAAGAGTTATGTATTTGAATTTTTTTGGGCGCTTTAGGGAGATAAAAATGTTTTAACCTTCGCCTAAGAGTTTAATAAAAATTCAGTCTAGGATCTAATTTTTGGAATACTTTGGATTCTATTTTCACAAATAGAATTTGGGAATTTTAGTTCTCATGTTGATAGTGCATAGAAAATATTACTGGAAAATATTGAAGGAATAAAACTTAAAGTATGAAAGCTTTATAAATTGTAATTTGTCTTAGAATACACCTTCGAATGAATATAAAAAAAATGTATAATATATTGAATTATATTGATCCTGTTTCAAAAAATATTCAATATATAATTGAACGGTTCCAAAAACTTGTTCTGATCTTATTCGTTAGGTATAAATCAAAATTCAAACTATTAAAATAACTATGTAGCTCTTAGAACTAAACCAGATTTATGATATTGTTTTAAAATTCTTTAATACAAATTTCTATAAAGAATTTTCTAAATAAATTGAGAATATACCTTATGAAAATGTGTTAAATTTAGGAATATTTATTAAGTTTCTTGTTTAAAAACCCGGAAATCGCAATTTAGTTTAGAATACTAAGATTAGAAAAAAGTTCACATCAAAGTAAAAGCAAAAGTTCAAGGTCTTTTCGATTCAAACAGTATTTTTTTAAATGGTTGGTAAATCAACTGACAAATCCAAGTGCATAAATAAATAAATTGAGAATAAAGTCACTAATTAGTTTTTTCCTAATAATTTATTATTTAAAAAAGCAAAGAAAATCCCCACTGTAGAAAATTAAAGCGAAAAACTACAAACAAATGTTACTGTATTAAATGTATGATTAATCGAAACAGTTACCCAAGTTTAACTTGAGTAAGTCGCGCTATTATTTAATTATTTTTTTTTTTGTATTTCTTTTTGTTGCTGTTCACTGGGCAATTAAACAAACCGGTTTTAGAGAGGTGTGAAACAATATGGAAAACTTCATTAATGAAACTTACCCAACATGCTGTTCTCTTTGGCATCCTCACAGCGACCCACTACTCGAATGACACCACGACCAGCTACAGGTGAAAATGTAACAATTCCACCGATTCTGGCAATATGAGGGGGTACTCGAGGATCATCTTCTTCGTGCAGTTGATTTGTGTTATTATTGCTGTTGTTATTGTTGCCATTATTATTGTTATTATTGTTGTTGTTATTGTTGTTGTTATTGCCATTATTAGCAATATTAGTAATATCGTTACCGAATGGACGCATTTTGTTTGTTGTTGTTTTCTTTGGAGTTTATTTTAAAATTTAATTATTTTTTTTTTTGCTTCTTATTTCCTGTTCAGTTTCAAATTTTTTCTTCAGTTTAAAAATTTTTTTAAGCACTTGTTTAGATTTATGTTATAATTATCGTTATTATTCCTTATTTATTTTATTTTTGCAATTATCTTTTATCTTGTTTGTAAATTTATTAATTAATTAAAAAAAAATTTTTTTTCTTCAATTTTCAGTTACAAACCGTCTGGTAAGTATTCCGTTTTTCAAATGTTTCAAAAGCTTTTACATCAGCTGTTTTTATACCACCGTAAAACGCAAACAAAAGAAAATTCACAAAAAAAACACAAAAACGTTTTGGCCAATAACAATTTTTTCGTTCGTATGAATGTGAAATGAGAAATATAAAAACAAAAACAATAAAAAGCAAGCAACATTATTCATCTGTTCGTTTGTGTTGTGTTTATTGTGACGTGCTTTTTATCTGTTTTATTTTGTTACTCTTTAAACAATACCAAAAGTCATGCAGTGTGCAGTGATCGCACATTTGCGTCTTCTATTTTTTGGTTTGTTTACATTTTGCTTGAGATCGCTCTCTTAGCTGTTTAGCTCTTAGCTGTTTAGCTCACTCCCATTAACTCAAACTTTAACGGAAAGCTTTTTGCAATTACTTACCGTAGAGCTGCCAATATTCACAAAATAATATGCAGCATTCATTCTTTGGATAAATTTGATAAATGTGCTAATAATTAGAAATCTGCTTATTTTATTAAACTGTTTATGGGTTCACAGAAAAAAGTGTTTAATCAATTAAGAAAATGGTTTAAAAAGTATTTAAATTTAATTAATGTGATTATTGAATCAATTATTTTTTTAATTGAAAGAAAATTAAAAATATATGTTTGATTTAATTAACATTTTAGTTGTTTTGAAATAAATTTTCGATTAAAACTTTAATTAAATAACAAAAAATCTTAATTGAGTTTTTCCGTTTAAAATAAAATAATTTAAACATGTAGAATTGTTGTTGGGAATTGTCAATATTTATTTAAATAAATTAACACCTTGTTTGAAATGCAAAGTGTTTTGTTCACTTTTTTAATTAAAATTAAAAATATCATTTATTGAAAATATTTTTTCAAAATTTTAAAATTTTTAGTAATCAATATAATCATTTTGGTAATAGGTGCAAAGTCAACAACTTGTTTGCTTGATATTATGAATTTAGAACAAATTTAGCGAATCGAGAAATTTAATAATTTTTTTTGTGTTTTAATCCAAAATTTTTATTTTTTTATCTGGCTTAAGTTGATAAAATTAATTTCTCTTAAAATTATTTTTATAAAGAAAGGAATTTTAAAACATGACATGAATAATAATTTATTGATAATTTTTCATTCTTGACTGACCGGGGGATCGAACCCACGTTCACGGATAGGTCGATTTGACATGTTTCGATAGTAACCACACTATCTCTTCAGAATTCTTTGCTGTTTAACACTCACCGGCATCGAAGGCGGCTGGCAGTTAATAGTCAAACGTCAATCTTGAAACCAAATGGTATTTTTACCTTTTTGGTGGGTTGTGAATGATTATCTGTTTTAATTGATTTACATGTTCTTCCTTACTTCTGTTTTTCATACTTTTTGTCAAGAATTCTTCTTGAAGTCTAAAGTACATTTTTTGTTTTTTTTTTTTAATGTTTTTTTGCCTTTCTTTTTCTGGTTGAACTTTTTCAACACAACTTGAACAACAAATGGAAACATAAAGCTTAAGCCTTAGCTTTTTAATAATAGTTAGAAATAACCACATTTATTGAATCTAATAGAACTTCATATTATAGCAAGGACATTTCTAATAGGACCACGATGATTCTCTACGCAAAATAAATGCTTAATGAACAAATGTTGGTTCGTTGACATCTATTTTTTATTGTCTTAACCATATTTCCAATAAAAGTATATGGTCCTGTAGGTATCGAGAGGTTTCATATCGTTTTTAGTGAGCTTTTCTTAGCTGTTTCATCAGCAAAGGTTGATATTAAGGTTTAGCTGTTGATACACTCAAAATATTATGCAGGTAAAATCAACGTAAAATGGAATATAAAACAAATGAAAATTTATTTAAAAACCGCCCAACTCATTTTTCCTTTAAATCAGACTAAAAATTTGTTTATTTTTAAATGTTAAAAAATAACTAACTAAATACATTAAAAATTACTGTTTTTATCATTTGTTTCAAAATTTTAACTATCATAAAAACAAACTTAAATTTCCGTAAAAATTACTGATTTTCACATTTGTTTCTAATTTTTAACTATAACAAAACAAACATGTTTTAAAAAAAAATAATTTTATATTTAGCTATAGCCAAAAGTTTATTTACAAATGACTCTTTAGCTTCTCTTAAAAATAAGAAAAAATAATATTAACATATTTTTTACAAGAATAAATGGAGATGTGCCAGTGTACAAATTCATTTTTTACATCAGTTTCAATAAATTTTATTGTAGATAATTGCGATTCTGCAATTAAAGCTATCACCCTTCCTCTAGACATTCTTTCAGGCTTTAAAATTCCATGCATCACGCAAATATAAACTGAATCTAAATATTTTGCATTATGGGGAAGGGTTGAGAAATTACTGTTTTTTTTTTAAGATTTTTAGTTGCACGTCTTAATGAGTTGTCAGATTTTGGAGTTGCATTAAATTCTTTATGATACTTTTCCAAGAATGTTGTTTTTTGAGCCTGGAGTTACTTTTTAAACTTTTTTGTGCAGTCTTTCAGTAAAGTTTTAAACTGAGGGGATCTGTGATGTTGCCCGTCTATAAGAACTCTTCCTTTTTTTTCAACCAGCAATCGTTTGACATCTGCAAAATATATTATATTCGATTTGTATATTTTAACCAATTTATCCGTGAACTATCTTTCGTTAGATAATTATCTTCTATATTCCCATATGGATTACTTTGAGAACCAGTTGTCAACAGAATCTGATGAGCATGGTGAATAATTTCATCAGACATGTGCACCCATTGAAGAACGCTATAAAGGCAAAAGCATTCATTCGCTTATCGCTGAAATATGCTAGACATTGTATGATAATAAAGTGGAATTGCCTGGACCTAAAAAAATTTAATAAATGAATACTTCCAATCCAAATTTGCTATCTAAGGAAAAATAATATAGATATTAGTGATTTTTAGTTAAATTTGAACAATTTTTTTTCATGCTAAATTTTTGGGGTACTTTAAAATAAAATTCTTCATAAATGCGAAATTAACCCTAAGCTCTCTTTTGTTGTGTCTTATTTCTGACTTTCTGGATGAATTTTTCATTTTGGTGTATTTTGTGAATTATAGGAAAATTTCACGGATAATAGTTTTGCGGACCATTTTAACCCCTTAAATCCCTGTTTTAATGGTGTCTTTTGCTCTTATTTAAAAGAAGGACAAAAAAGACCCATACATTGAAGAGTTAGACGGTTAACATATTCTACAAAAATGTTCTCCTTAACATTCTACATAAACTTGCTGAACACATTTGATACCTAAAATGTAAGGGTCACATGGTTTCTTATGCCGCTTAACAATAAGAATGTGCCAGAGCTGGAAAACTTTAACCCCCACTCAAATGAAATTCAGATTTCAAAACGCCGATACACGTGTCTTTTTTTTGTCTCCTTTATCAAAATTTATAGGCCGGACCTTGTTATTTTGGAAAAATTTGATTTTGTTGGAAATACAAATTTTAAGGGCTCATTATAGTAACTATAAGTATTGTGGGTGTGGGATCAGAAGATAATTCAATGAAAGTTTCTATAAAAATCGTTTGCATCAAGATGTTTTTAACCACGCCAAAATCGATGACATCTATAATTTTCTGCTGATCAGTATTCCAGTAGGTCCGCTGTCATATTTAGTCCAATTTTAGAAATTGTGTTAAATAAAACTCGTCCCTTTGGTGTTTGTTTTGTCTAGCGTTGTCATATCCAGCAGCCACAAAACAGGGGGTTTTGCACAAACACATTATCCTCTCCACATACAGTAGTCTGAATATAAAAAATTAGGGCAAAATTTTGCGCTAGAGTGGCGCGGGCAGCTTGAACTTTTTCCCTATGTATAAAAAGATTTGAAACTTATGAGTACATATTTGTAAGGAAATATAATCAATATTTACTCAATTTCATTAATGTTTTATAAAATGAAATTTTCCAAGCAAATTCATTTTATATTTTTTATTAATTTTAAAAAAATTCAACTTTGTCGTACTTACATTTTAACCGATATTTGTCGTTAATATTTCTAAACGAAAATATTTGTTTATTTGAAATAGAGAAGAACAAATTTGTTAAAGTTGCCGAGGTTTATCTTTGCTTAACGATATCGGTAGTTAAATTCAAAAAGTTACAGAATTACGGTACTGGGAAACTCAATATTATTATCAGCTTTCTCGGGAAGTAGAAAAAATGCGGAAATAACTCTCCTTGTGACATATTAAAAAATTTGTCTGACTTAAAAAGAAAATTTTGACAAAGACACAGGCTTTAATTGTAAACTCAGGGAAATAAATTTTCCTAAAAAATAGTTTTTAAGATAAAACTATTTTATCCTCTGGCATCACTTTTTCTAATACTAAAAAAGCTTTTAGTTTCTTTGACTTTGTCATCTCAGCTCCTCTTGACCCTTCTACAAATGACAGTGGCGTTTTACAAAAATAAAAAATAAAATATTTCTTTATTTTCACAAATAAAAACTCAGCAGGTATGTTTATTTTAATTATAGTTTTAGCTCATTTCATGCGTTTGTTTTTATTATTGTATCTGCTTTTTGTTGTTTCTTTTCGGTTTTTAATTCATTTCAAATGTTATGGGTCTCGTAGTATTTAATTGCTATTAAGAAGAAGTGCGCCAATTTTGTAAACATGCCAATATTTATTTTTAAACAATTAGAAAATTTTTGGCACACACTTCTTAGAATGTCTTTTTCTATAGTTAATTTACATTTGCGAATAAAATAAAATTAGAGGCAAGAACGCATTCATTACTAAGAATTGCAAGATTTATTTAATGTTCTATATAAAATAGATCGGGTACAAAAAACATCTCGTTTTAGTTTTTTAAGTTCTTTTTGTAAAAGTGTTTTGTAGACGTTAAATGTCATGTGATTATGTTTTAAGAAAAATAAATAGATTTGTAATTTCAATTGTAATTGTGTATACATGAAGGACTTGCAATAAAAGTGAGCAAAAAATATTATTAATAATTTTGATTTTTAGGTTGAAAGGTTTGTGCTTGAGGGTATTTAAATGTGTTTTTTAAGGACATGCAAAAAAAAAAAAAATTTAGGATGAAGTATAGTTAAAAAGAATATATCATGGTCCCCGCAAAAACCACAAACAAACTATTGCTGTTTTTATATCCTCCACCACCACTAGTGGAGAATGAGTTTCTCATTCCGTGTGAAACATTTTTATTATAAAGGGTGACTCAAGTATAAATACTTATTTCAATAGCCTTTTTTTGACAGATCACGTGTGAGTCGTGTCATGCTGTCATGCTATTTTTGTTAAGTATTGCTTGGCATTTCATAATGGAAATACTTACGCCTGAACAACTTTATTACGAAAATTCACGTTCTGTGAGGAATGTGTTTAGTGCACTGCGCTTAACTTATCGTCAACATAATCGGCCCACTGAGCGTACTATTCGCAACACCATCATCCATTTTGAGACCCAGCATTCATTATTGGATAATATTCGAACGAATAGACCACGTCCAGCACGCTGTGAAGAAAATATAGCGGCCGTAGCTAAGAGTGTACACGAAGACCGTGGAGAGTAGATTTGGCGCCGTTCGCAGCAGCTCGGACCGTTATCGTGCCATGATAACCAACTTTTTGATGCCTGCAATTGAAGCTCGTGATCTCGGCGACATTCGGTTTCAGCAAGACGGCCACTTCCCACACATCGCATCAATCAATTGGATTTATTGAGAGAACACTTCGGTGAGCCAAGATCATGTGATATCACACCGTTAGACTTTTTCCTGTGGGGATATGTAAAGTCTTAAATTTGTGCGGACAAACCCCTGCGATTCAGGCCTTGGTGGAAAACATCACTAGTGTCATTCGCCACTTACCAGTCGAAATGCTCGAACGAGTCATCGAAAATTGGACTCAACGGATGGACCATCTGCGACGTAGCAACGGCCAACATTTGATAGACATAATCTTCAAAAAATAAATGCCAAAGAATGTTCTTTCAAATGATAATAAACATTCCCCATTAAATTTTAATTTTCTGTTTTTTTTCTTTAAAAAAGTAGTGAACCTCGAAATGGATACGAGTACTTACTGTCTGTTCAACGATTTCGTGCGTTAACGTTCGCATAGAAAATAACATTGAAAATAAAAACAAATATTGAAATGTTGTTGCTATCTGAAAAGTAATTTTCTATGCGAACGTTAACGTTCGAAATCGATGAACTGGCAGTTGAATTTTTGACTTCAGTTTTGCTTCGATTTGTTTCAAGTTATAATGCAGCACATAATGTATTGATTAGGGTGTTCAGCCGATTAACTCTTGTTCGATTAATCGAAGAAGTTTAGACGATTAATTGTTCGATTAATCGAATAACAATACATAAATGGTTTTTCTGTCAAATGTATAATTTTTTAAAGTTTTAAGTCAAACAAACAAACCAAATGTATGTGTCCGTTGGATTTCAAAAAAGAGTCATGTTTAGTGAGTAATTCACATAAATGGGTGTACTACTTAAGGTAGAGTTAGCCGAACGTCCACGTCCCCTAACGAAACGTCTGGTCCGTTTTGTTATTTGCTTACAATGTAAATGCTTACCGAATTTAAATGTCACGTAACGGAACGTCTCAATCTGTATAAATTAGAATTTTATGCCGTCTTTACGTGACAGTTGTAAAGCAGTGATGGCCTGCTTGCAAATTAAATTGAATGCGGGTATTTTCGCTCTGTTTTTGGTACTTTTTTCCAGTAAATCTATGGACTTTCTACAAAACGACTTACAATACAACATATTTCCATATATATAAATATACATAGCCTTAGATGTACAAAATAAGCAAATGCATAGGCACACACAACAGAAATGAGAAATATATAAAAGGCTTTAAATGGTTGCAAAATATTGTTTTGTCTATGCACATTTACAAATTAATACATGTAAATGTGTATGTATATGTTAAAATACATATTTGTTTATTGTAAATCTATAATATAAATATCAGATATTAAATTATTAATGTTTTTTTACTAACACTAAATACTGTTTTAATACCATTTTAATCACTTGGTACTTTTTCTGCACAGCGGTCAACATTTAAACCTTTTGATTTCCCATCACTGTGTGTGTTGTTTTATGTATACTATTGCTTTTTTGTTTATGTATGTGGAAAACATATGACACGTTTTTAGATGTTCTATAAGTGCCCCAACGTGCAAGCGGTCTGTTACAGTAAGTTACGGGTACAGCAACGTTCGCCTAACTCAGCCTTTACTGAAAAAGTAACCAGTAAATTTTTACTGATAATTGAAATAATGCAGTAATCCATTAATTTTTACTCATTATTGAAACAAATGCCAAAAACATTTTTAACCCTGGAGCCACACGTTCAATAAATCAATTGCAAATTTCAACTTGTTTGAATTGACAGCTGTGTCACAGGCTGCACTCAATTTGATAATCAATTTCATTTTAAAAATACCCCCGGCGAAGAAACAACTCAAAATAGTAGAATGACTCAAAGTATTTTTTAAAAAAGCACAAAAATTCTTTAGAACACAATTTTTTTTAATAAAGCACTTTGATTTTAGAGGAAATATAGTTTTTTTTAAAGAAAGCGCCGAAGTTAGTTGTGGTCAGTTGTCAAATTGAACGTTAAATTTGCAAACAAATGAAAAGGTAAAACTGAAAGCAATCTCGTGGTCAATTTAAAAAATGTTAGTGCGTTAGTAAAAACAGTGAGAGAGTATAGTAAATCAAAAGGAAAGACAAAACTTGATCGTATGACTTCCAAGTAAAGCAAAACATTTAAACAAAATTTTTTTTTAAAAGATTATTTTAAAAGATCTGTTAAATGGTTTTATCAATAAGTATGAATTGTTACGTTTGCTTTGTTTTTTTTGTGAATAAAATATTAAAATACTTGTAATTAATAATGTTTATTTACTCAAGTGCCAATTTTTCTAAAACTAACTAAAAAAATCTCTTTATTTATAAAATTTCTGGATTTTGTATTATTCGATTAATCGATGAATTTTAAAATTTTATTCATTTAATCGAATAAGTCGAAAATGCCAAATATCGATTAATCGTTGAATTGAACAAAAAAAAAACCCCCCGATTAATTGAACACCCTAGTATTGATGTGAATGTGTACGAAGATGAAAACGAGTTGCTATTAATTTCAAGATAATGAAATATTTTCATACAAAGTTTCATAATATATAAAGTCTTTTTCTTTTCGTTTCTCAATGTTCGACCATTTGTTATTAAGTTTTGCTAAATTTTTGAAAAATTTTAAAAATTATTTGCTCGAAGATGACACTTAGGGCTTGAACACAAAAACAATGGGAATTTGACCGAGTGTAAACGAATCGTAATGGATTTTAGAATAACCATATTAATTTCACTAACAATCATATTATGGTTAAATAAGTCATCCATCAAGAAACCACAAACATGTTATGGTTTTTGGTTTTAAATTAACAATAGTATTTTCTTCTTTTCCAGGAGCAAAATGCTATGGTTAACATAATAAACAAACTATTTGTTATAAGGGTTAAGAATATTTTTGTTATTATTAACGATAACATGTTCGAAAGGTAGCCATAATAATATTATGGCTTCTTGATGGAGGACTAATTTAACCATAATATGGTTGCCGGTGACATAAATATGGTTATATAAGTCATAATATGCTTAAAACATTTCGTTAGTAATAATTTTGTTGGAGGTTACGTTATTGCAAAAGGTTTTTTTTCTCTAGGTGCGGCTTGTTTCCTTATAAAGTCTGCTTCCCAATTGCTGGGTCCTGCAACGCTACAAAATTGCCCATCTAATGAATTCAACAACCCTAAAGACAAATAAATCAGTGAATATTTAGACTCTGGTTTACTTGAACTAAACTTAAATGTATATGTAGTTTAAACTCACAGCTGTAAATGTGGCAGCACTACGATAAATGTTGTCAAATTCATATGATCTGTATTGGAAGTTTAATCGCCAAATTTTATGCGTTTATAGAGGGTTTCCTGGTTTTTAGATTTGTAGGTTTAAGCAAATTTTAAACCAAAAAGAGAGTTTAACTTGCTCTGGTTTATTAGCCCTAAGTCAGTAACTGTTTTATTTAGTGATTAAGGGTAGTAGAAAAAATTTGATTTTTAATGGCTTTTTTGGTATTATTTGAACTAATGCTACTATTTGTGAAAAGCTAATTGGCTAATTGGTCTTAAGATCCTGAATTATTAAATTTTGAAATATAGTTCGTGAAAGCGTTTCAGTTCGGACCAACGACTTTAACTGGAAGTTAAATTTGGCTCTTAATAGTAGATATAGTAACCTATAATCCAACAGGACTTAAGCGGCACAAAATTTAAAATGGACTTTTTTAATGTTGTATTTTGGAAATTACATCGTAATGAATAAAAAATTCGATTTTGAATTTTTTTCGCTTGCGGCCTTTTGGATTTTAGGTGACGATACACAGGTAGTTAGTTTGTATTCCACTTTGAACCTATTTATGGTGCAGTTTTACTTCTTTGATATACCAGTTTTCATTCCAGGTTTTTTTAAACATCTTATTCATAAGAAAATAATTTAAAAAAATTTTTACCTACAAGTAAAATTATGTACATTCTTAAATAAGATCAAAATTAGTCTAAAAATTAATTTAGCTTTTGTAATAAAACTTTTATTTTGCCAAAAAGCTCTTTTGTTTATAAAAATGTGCTTTTTCTAAATTGCAAATCATTCTCTTGAATTTTTAAAATCCATCAAAAGAAAACAGAAAAATTATTTTATTTCAGAGATGGAAAACGTGGTACGACTTTAAAAGTACTTATCAATAACCAAATGTGGTTGAAAACTTTTCAAACCAGCATTAAATCGTTTATCTTTATCATATATTTTGAGTTCCAGATAACGTACCGATATCAAATTTTTAATAGTTTTCTATTAAATACCTGCGTATGCTAGGTGTATGCATACGTGCATTTTTTTGGCTGTGGACATTATTGCTTAAATTTAATCTTATATATCTACTATATAAAGCATCGTGGAAACAGTGTTAAGGCAAAACCAAACTTAATATCGTGGGCTTATATTAAATATCTGCAATCTTTTGTAAAAGAGTTTTTTATAAGATCGAATTCACTGACTGTCATCTGTCATTTAAATTTAAAAAAAAAAAATTTTCCCAAAACTTTTTTTTTTTTCATAAATATTGTATTGTGATATCTACATAAAAAAGTAATAAAATAAATTTATGAGTTTTTGTCAATAATATAAATTTTTATTTATGCAATAAAAACTTTATTAGCTTAAATTATTTAATGAAATTTTGCAAGTAAATATATTTTTTAATACTTAATACAAACCAGCTAAAAACAATCCCACAATGTGGGATTTGTTTACCCACACTATGCACATCCAATTGCTTTGCATTGGATGGGCACAGGAGCACAATATCATTCAGATGTAGATATGTATGGTTCCCAAACCAAGTGTTTGTAGGGCGATTCAGAGTTTGCAGTTAAACGATAGGTTTTCGTTTTCAAACGATTTCAAAACTAATCCTCTAGAGTATACCATGGAGTAGTTTCAAAACTAATTCACTGGGAGCATGTATGAACATGGAAGTAGTTCTAAGACTACTCCGTTGTAATGCAAAGCTGGGTTATATGGTCCAGCCCTAGGACATTGTAATGTTGAATAGACCATGGTTTTTTAAACATTTGGGTTACGCTTGGACTAGTCCTAGTCCCTTATGGGCTATATTTTACATGAGTGTATGGACTAGTCGTATTATTTGCAGGGCATAAGTACACACATACATATAAACTTATAAAGTGGTTTAACACCAATGGTTTATTATCTTAAATTTTCTAAAATAAATCACAATATGTACATATGAATGCATACCTAAAACTGACACATCTCTAAATATGAAATGTGAAATTTGCTAATAGAGATGGTAAATTACTTGTAGAAATGTTAATAAAAGGTTACTACATTACAAGTGATGTTAAAAGTTTTGTGAAACGAGTCTTAAAATTAGTTGTAAAATAAAGACTTGTAAGTTATAACTTGTAGATTTGAGAAACAGGGCCTTAAGCGTTGTTTTTAAATAAAATTGTTAAATAAAGTTCTGTTTCGTTACTACTCTTATGGCCAATTTTTTATTTAAATATCAGTTTATGTATAAAATTCGTTGTTCATGTCAAAACAAAATAAAATGGGGGGTGCTTTAAAACCATGTGAGATAAGGCCATTATGACTTTTTTGCTCAATTGAATGGGAGATAAAGCCATATTGGCCATATTGCCCAATCATTGAGAGGTAAGGTCATATTTAAAATTTTGCGAAATGAGAGATATAGCCATACTTTTTTTTTTCGCAAATGAGAGATAAAGCCATATTTTAAACTTTAGTATGCGAAGCAAAATTCCAATACTTTACTTAAGTGTTTCCGGGAAAAGAAACACTAAAGTTGTGACGCACGCAGGAAAACTTTATTCAGCGAAGCCACCTGCCGCGTCCTACTGGAGGAAAAAACCCGTAAGCGCGGCCGCAGGCCGCCACGCAGAAAAACTTTAGTATGCGAAGCCAGATTTCGTAAAAGGGAAAATCTATTATTAATCAATGTAAAATGCAAAAGTTCTTCAAAACTGAAATGAGAGATAAAGCCTTTTTCTAATATTGCTAATGTGAGCTAAGGCCATAATGGCTTTATCTCCCATTCAAAAGAACAAAAAAAATAAAAGACTTTATCTCCCTTTTGAATGAGAGATAAAGCCATCATGGCCTTATCTCCCATGGTATTAAAGCACCCCCCCAATAAAATTATATGAAGAACTATATATAAATATGAATTGATATTTAAATAAATTGGTGAATTGGCCATTAGAGTTGTTTCGCTCTGCTGTAAAATTGCGATTTTGCAGTTAGCACTATTTGACTATAAACATTTGATATGATAAATACAAAAAGTAAAATTTTTCAAAATATTTTCAGTTATTTTTAAATAGTGTGGTGCCCGTTCTCGATTCTACAATATATTAAACCTAAGCAAGCAAGCTCATGTGGCTTTAAATGAAATTGAAATCATCGTGCTCGTAAAAGGTACATTTTGTTTGAAAAGTTGGTACAAAATAAGAAAAGCCATTTACCATTCCTGTTTTATTAACAACAAACACTAGTGACTAGTTTTGCATTAAGTCCATTCAAAACAACAAAAATGTTTGAGGGGGGTGATCTCAACACTTTAAGAAAATTAAAAAAAAAAATAATAATAATATAAAACTATTTGCCAGCATGACACGTTTAATGCATTATATTTGATTTGAAAAATAAAAGAAATAGAGAAAAAACACAACGTAAATATTATTTGGCCGACTGCCAAAAAGAACTATATTTCCTGAGTGCCGTGACTCGGTCATAATTTTTTTTTTTGTTATTATTTTCATATTGTTAGTGTTTATAATTAAAACAGGCAGGCAATGTTTTGATGAAACTTTTTTTCGTTTTAAAAAAAGTGAACAAAAACAAGAAAATTGTAAACAAATGATAAATTATGAACAAATTATAGAAATATCGCACAAAATTTTGTAACAAGAAAGAAATCAGCATCAGAAAAAAGGAAGGTGATTAACCACTACTCAATGAATTATGGGAATAAACGTCGGAAGAAAGGAAATGTAAGTGACCGGTACGATGAGTGGAGAAAACTCATTGTCGTCTTAGTCTTTGTTGCTAGAAGTGTAGAAAAACTTAAAGAGGTTATTGGGTGTAAAAATTGGGTGATCGACTCGGGTTTTCAACCGGGTTTTTCCTCAATATGGTTGTAAGTTTTTTCAAAATGTTGGTTTTTCGAATGTCGAGTAGTCCGGTTTTTTTTATATGAAAAAAGCGGCTAAGTCAAATACTCTTTCATGTATATAATTCGGCAATAAAATAAATTTTTTCTATATTAAGACATAAAGAAACATTTTCAGTTTTATGCCAGACTTATCTGTAAAAATGTTTAAATCTGGTCACATTGATAGTTCTGTGGTTTTTATGAGCAAACGGGTATGTCTTAAAATCAAATGTTTCAGGAAGAACCATTTCAGAAGAAGAACCATTTTGAACTCGGTTATTACGTTAAAAAATCGTTATTGGTCCATCTTTTTTCTGAAATTTTTGGAATCATGTAAAGAGCGTTTAAAATTAAGCAATATGGCATCAACATCTTAAACGGTTGCCCATGAAAACCACAGAGTTGTGTGAATGTCAAAAAATTCTGTGTAAATATAAAACAAAATAAACAAGAAGATGAAAATAAATAAATTTGTTTGAAACCCACTTTGGAAAATATTTGCCGCCCAAAAATATTGCAATTGAAAAGAAATCCGGCAAGTACGAGTATATAATTACATACATCCAGGCGCGGATTCAGGGGGGGGGAAAGGAAATTGCCCCCCCTAAATTATAAAAATATGTTTTGCTTATTTCGATAATACACGAATTTCCGAATGTACAAAATTTTTGGAAATCCCATCAAGTTTTTTTTTTTGTTTTTTATAGAATCTCTAATCAAATTTTCAATAAGTATCCAAGTATTTATTCTAATAGTTATTTATTATATATTTCCAATGAAACATCTAGTTAACTGTATTTAAATATATATTATTCTACATTCAATCCCAGCAAGAGCCATCTATTTCCGAAAAATAAACGTTTGGGTTGAAAATTCGAGCGGTTGAATTATTAATAAGCCTTAGTAGTATATGCAATATTTTTATTTGTGCTATGATAATTATTTACTATATACATTTGAATATAACCCTTTTTCGTATCATATTTTCATCATAGTAGGCTCTAAATTTTAATTTAATATTCATTGCCATTCTACCTTCCCATATATACATATGAAAATATGTATTGGTCTAGTAAAAGTTCACCAAAGAAGAATTATATAACTGTCAAATTTCAAGTGCATTAATAAGAAAAGTTCTTTGATATACAAAAATACATAAAAATGAGTGAAACAATAGTGAGTCCGTAATTTTTTTTTAATATAATGTACCCATATAAGTATATATCATTACCTTCAGTCGTAAAGGATGTAGTCCAATGTATAAATTTTATAGGAGAGAGAAAAAACTTTCTAAGGTCTTTAGTTCTGAATATATTTTAAGTCTGTAAATCCAGTTTTGCTTCATTGCCGACTCTTTATTGGCTTGCAAACGAACTAAAAATAATACATTTATGTTTTACGTAGATTTTTGTGACATCACCTTTTCTGTTATATATTTTATATTTTTAATGTACATTTTATCATGTCAATTTGCCAAAATAAAATTTACTATAAAATTATTTTATTTATTTCAATGTTGACTATTAACAAATATTAAAAATTTTTTTTTTTGAAATTTTCACATTTTAATGGGCCCTAGCGCTTTTTCTTTAGCATTTTTGGACTTAGAACTTTTACATATCGTTGCAAAACAAGAACTAGAAAAAAATATTTGTATTTTTTCCGCAAACGGTGTATTTTTGTTTACTCTATTGAACTGCATCAAAAACTTAATTTTCAAAATTGTGGCATTAGCGCATTTACGACTGAAGGTACATATGTACGTATGTATGTGCAGGCAAAATTATTTTTGTCTTTCCATTCTTTTAAGCCTTAAAATTCATTTCTAAATAAAAATAATTTAAATAAAAAAGTTATCTTTAATCAACTTAAGCCAGAATAATTATATATTTATCTTTAGATTAAAACCCAAACAGTTCGACTAAAATTCATAACTTAATTTTAAAATAAGCGAAGCAAGCATATTCCTTCTTCCAAAATGTTGTTAACAATTGCATATGTATTTTTTTTTTGGTCGAAAAATTGGTCAAACAATTTAGTATGATGTTGTCAAATAAATTGTTTCGAATAAAAAAAAACATTAAAAATAAATAAAATTATTTTTATAGCCAAAACGTTATTTAAAAAGATTAATTTATTTTAATTTGTATTGAACTGATCTTATATTTTATTTTACCTTATTGTTGAGTTCAAAAGTCCAAAAATCCTTAGTTGTGCTGGCCCATCTACATCATCATGCGGGGTGGTATCAAAGAGAATTAATTTTCCAGGTGGCGTTGAAAGCAGAGCTGAGCTACTTTTTTTCTTACTTAGGGAGACAAATGTCAAAAGTGGCTTGTGTTTTTGACATATCGACCAAGGAAAGTAACAAATAAAATACAATGTTGTGTTGTAGTATCGCCACCACGGTTTACATGAATTCGCCTGAGCATGGAGAATATGCTTTTCGTTTAGGTATAAAAATTGTTATGTGTCGTTTAAGAATAAAAATTGTTATGTGTCGATTACACAAGGGCACAAAATTGACCTTTTTTGTGTTGATTGGAAGTTTTATGCAATTTTTTACTAATTTAAGGTCGCTGATTTCAAATCTAATCTCCGTTTTTCTCCATCAGCTCGTATTTTTAAGTTACAGGTACTAATCGTTTTTTGCCTTTTTTATAAAAATTAAAAGTTCAAAAGATCATAACTTTACTCTTTCATAACTTCATAACATACTTTACTCTTAAGTGCCAAGTGAAATTTTAATTCATAGTTTTATTTATTAATTTTCAGTGCACTTTAATCCTGCCGATAAAATCGTACAAATATAAGAATTCCCCAATATTTCAATACATATAAACAAAATACTCACCTTCGACATTAGTTTTCATTTTTATTGTTCTGTAATCATAAGTTATTTGTATCAAAACTTTTATTTAAAAATCACTTGTATTTTACTGCACTCAATCATTAGCTGCGTTCGAGAACACAAAAGTTTTTACTATTTTTTACTGAACTTTACTGCATTTTACGAAATTGCGTTCGAGTACACAAAATGCAGTAAATGAGAACACAAATTGAGAGCGTAAAGTGACAGTTCTTGACTGAGTGCTTAAAAATTTTTACTGCAGTAATTTTTACAGTAAGATTTAGTAAAACAAAAAATCATATGTTTCAAAAGGTAAACAAACAAAAGTAACAAACAAAAAGCATACAAATTGCAAAAAAATTGTTTAAAAAAAGAAAAGTGGAAATAAAACTAAAATAAAAACAAAAAGTAAATAAATATTAATTAATTAAACCTGTTTGTGAAGCATTTATATGGCTACATAACACTTTTTTGTTATGTTAATTTTTTGGTGTTGTAAAAGTGTTAAGTACTCGGGTACTTGTTTTTAAAGTAATCAATTGTAAAAAAAAGTATTCATGTACTATTGATAATATTTAGCGGGAGAAAAATTAGCAAAACTAATTAAAATAAAAAACAAACAAATATGATAGATTACATAAAATAAAATGTTTGTATTTTCCAAATATGTTCGTGTTATAAAAAGGATTTAATCGAGTACAGATAAGAAAACGAGATAAGTAGTCAAAAGTGTAAACTTTTTCCAACACTTCAATTATTTGCCATCAGCTGTTGCCTTTATTTTACGAATTTTTACAAATTTTGCGTTCGCGTACATTTTTGGACAACAGCTTTTTATGAGAGCAAATTTTTAAATTTACTCATTTACTGCATTTTACTGTAAAAGTACTCAAACGCACCTATTGTTTTGTACTCGGTTACAAATCACATCCCTGACGGATTTTTATTAGCTAGCTCAACATTTGGTTGACTTTTAGCTAACTTATTTACAACTGACTAGTGACTAACTCATAATTGGTGCAGATTTGAGTCAGGCGTGTTTTGTGCGACTGACTTCTTCTCGATAAGTATTGAACTAGCCTTTGGCTAACTCAAAAGTTATGCAGAGATTAGTGAGTTGTGTTTTGTGCGACTGACTTTTTCTCGATAAGTATTGAACTAGCCTTTGGCTAACTCAAAGCTGATGCAGTGGACTGTGGTAAAAACACGTTTTGCTTGTTTTGTGTACTTTTTCAAAGTTAAATAATAAGCAAAAGTTCCCATATTCTCTTTGTTAATATCATTTAGTTAAATACATCTTATTTTCAAAGTAGAATTATTATGAAAACCGGTTTTTGCCATATCGGGCATGCTGATGGTGTCTTATAACTGAGAGTTTTTCTGTAGACAAAGGGGAAATACAACAAAAGTGAAAGAAAACATATGTGTAATAGTCTAGACAGACAGAGACAGAGCTCTGTCTCTCTTTAAAAAATAAATAAAGCAAAATACGTAATTTTTTTTTATTCTCTTATTAAAGTCAACATATTGTATGCACCACAAGCTGACTCATAATGAGCTAACTTATGGTTATCTAAAAAGTTATGCAGTGTGAGTGAGTACTGACTCGTACTGCGGACATTGCGTGTAAAAAGTGAATAGCTTTAACCATGTAAATGAGTTAGCTTGTGAGTCACCTCTGACTAACTTCTGGTTAACCATGAGTTGACTTTGAGCTAACTCATTTTCCGACAGGGATATGTTTGTATCTATAAAGTAACGGTAAATCCACATTGTAGAAAAAAAAATACACACAAATGCCTATTTACAAATTTTTTTTTGACTTTTTGCCAAAAAAAAAGGCAAAAATTTCCTATAGTGCAGTGGTGCGATTCACTAACTCACTAACGAACCGACAATCGTAATAATTGTCGACATAAATATTCGCTTGCAGTAACGATAGTGTGATTCTGTAACTTTTGTTAAACGATAGTATACATCTCTATTTTTGTATGACATCTCTGTCTACAATATGTAAATTTAAGCGAAAAGCACAAAAGAGAATAAAATAAAAACAAATGAAATTGTGGTTAAATTGCGGTTTTTGTACTTTTTTCATATTTTACATTTAGAATTTAGTTTTTGCTCATAATTTGCTTTTTTTCTTGTAAATTTTGAATATAGAATTTGGTTTTTGTTCATACATGCATATGTATATATGTATGTATGTATGTATGTATGTAGGGCCCTTTTAAAAATAAAATACTCTTTATCGATAAAATAAGCACAACGTTAATTATTGTCGCTAAAATAACGAAAAAAAATGCTTAAAGTAACAGCTAGGTTATTCATTTAAACGGGCCTTTGCTTTAATCGGTGAATCGCTCGATTAATTTTATTTTTTAAAGTAAAGTGTAACTGTTATTATTAAATGTTATTCCTTCTTTTTCCTATACCAATCCCGTGAAGCTATACGCTTGTCTGCAGGAAAGAAACCAGAGTCGCTGGCGGGAATCGAACCCGCAACCCCGGCGCTGATAGACTAGCTCACTACCAACTAGCTTACCGGGGTACTCCAATTAATTTAATAATTAGCCGAGGTTTTGGCCTAGTCGGTTAATAATCGGTTAATTTTTTTATTGATCGGTTAACCGATTAATAAAGTTTTTTTTTATAAATTAAGTAGTTTAAATAAAAATGCATAAATAATTTATTATTTCGAGTTTATTAGTAAGAAAACCATAGCATAATAAACAATACAATTCTTGAACTAAAACGAGGAAACAAAAAATAATTAATATATGTATATGTAATAAAAAATTAGTATTGTGCTTAATTTATTGAACTGTTAATGGGTTTTAATCCAAATTTTCATATTTTAATCAGGCTAAACTTCATTAAATTTAATTTTCATTCAATTATTTTTATGAAGACAGGAATTTACAACATGAAATTAATTAACATTTGTTGATAATTTTTTATTCTGGACTGACCGGGGAATTGAACCCTCGTTCACGGACAGGCTGATTTGACATGTTTCAATAGTAACCACACATCTCCTCAGAAATCTTTGCCGTTTAACACTCACCGTCATTTAAGGCGGCTGGCAGTCAAAAGCCAAACATCAATCTTTAAACCAAATTTGGTAGATCGAAATTTGTTTTGAATGATAATATATTTTAATTGATTTTAAGAGTTTAATATTTCAGAAAAATAATTTGATTTAAAGGTTTAGGATTTACGTGATTCTTTTCAATAGTTTTGATAAAACTGGACTTGGAAAAAATTCTTTCACTTATCGTAGATTTTGGAGAAATCGGAAGTAGCATGTGAAATCTTCCATTATGTCATTAGAGTCCTGTTTTAATTTTTTAAAACTTTAAATACTTCTTATTATTTCGTTTGATTGTATTAAAAGATTGATATGAGAATATATAAGAAGAAAAAAACTAAACACATACATAAATATACAAGCTGGTGACAGCAAACACTTATTTAAAATGAAGATCTCTGAGCATCTTCTTTGTTTATATGAAAAAAATTTTTCTATAGATATACCTTTTTTTTATGACACTAAACAAATAATTAAAAACGCAAAAAAATATGTTGTAATACTACAAAAAATGGAAAATTTTGTTACATCGGTTAATCGCTTAATCGACTTAAATTAACTGGCTTAATCGTTAATCGAAAATAGCCAATTTGAAATTAACCGGTCAATTAATCGGGAGGTAATGAATCGGTTAACCGATTAACGGAATGAATACCCTAGTAACAGCTGACTTCAATCGGCAGCGAATATCGTTAAACATTTTAAAAATACCATATTCGATAAATGTTCGTTCTATATATTTTAACGATACGATTGTCGTTATAAACGTTAGTGAATCGCACTGCAGGTGCCCCGATTGACAACAAAATGTCAAATATAAAAATACCATATTCGATAAAAGTTCGTTATATTTATTTTAACGATACGATTTTAACTCACTTTTTTTACGATAATCGTATCGTTAAAATAAATATAATAAAAATTTATCGAATTTGCTATTCATTAACATTTTTAACGATATTCGCTGTCGATTAAACTCAGCGGTTACTTTAAGCTTTTTTTTTTTTTGTTATTTTAACGACAATAATTTACGGTGTGTTTATTTAATCGATAAAGTGTATTTTATGTTTAAAGTGGCTGAGGCCCGACATCTTACATACATACATACATATATAATATGTATGAACAAAAACAAAATTCTAAATTCAAAATGTACAAAAACAAGCAAATTATGAACAAAAACAAAATTCGAAATGCAAAATTCACAAACTAAAACATAAAAACAGTAAAGGCCATGTCAGATAAAACTTTTGCTTCGCGTTGCGTTACCGATTCGCTTTGACATCTAAGATAAAATATACATACTTATACGAAACATGTCACATAAAGTACTTTCAAAGCGGAGCGAAGCAAAAAGTTAGCCAACTCTCATCTTTTTGCGCGCTTTGACAATTGGCTAGTATAATTTTCTTTTTTTTTAATTTTTTTTGCCAAATTCAATTCCAAAAAACCGTCCAATTAAATTTTTAACTTTAATTTTTGTAACAAATAATTAAATGTACAAATTACCAACCACTTTTATAAGTAAACAAACAATGCGTGTGTGTTGTCAAAGTTTTCATTGTGTCATATACTTTTTGCTTTGCGTTTTTCTGCCAAAGGTAGAAACGTCACGCAAAGCGACAAAGTTGTATCTGACACGGCCTTAAATTATGCAGAATTTCATTGGTTTTTTCTTTAATCTCTTTTGTGCTTTTCGCTTATCTTTACATTTTGTATACAGAGATGTCATACAAAAATACAGATGTATACTGTGAAAAAATTTAAAGAATCACACTATCGTTACTGCAAGCGAATATATATGTCGACAAAAATTAAGATTGTAGGATCGTTAAAAGTTAGTGACAAAAAAAAAGATTGACAAAAAAGATGTCAAATTCTATCACAGTGTTATAATTAAGTCATCGCTGACAAAAAGAGGTTTCTTTTGAAAGCTGCATTACCATTTGTCAAGTTTTATTTTATATTGTTTATATACTTCAACAAATTAAATACATTTTCGTGTTTTCGTTTAAAACTTTTGCACTTTTGTAGAAAATAAGTTTTTTAAATTCATTTTTTATACCCTCCACCACCACTGTGGTGACAAACTAAGTTTGTCATTCCGTGTGAAACTTTTTTATAATACATCTAAGACCCCATAAAGTATATATATTCTGGCTTCTTGAGTAATTCCATGTCGATTTAGCCATGTCCGTCTGTCTTTTCGTCTGTCCGCAAAAGAAAAGAACAAACTTGGTCTCAAATTGCTTGCACATATCCTAAGCAGTTTGGGATTGAAATCCAGCAAAATTTGATCAGTATGATCAGGACTATGAATCTAAATGTGGAACCACCACCCTAAAAAATTGATAATTTTGATACAAAAAGTAACATAAATGGTGGAATAATGTACGAAATGACATGAAATTTTGCACGAATTCGCTTTATACGACTGCAAATTATACTGTTAAATTTCGAAGATCGGTCCATAATTGACTATAGGCCCCATATAAACCCTTCACGCGGAAAACAGTTTAGTACGCCTAAAACCGCAGTAAAGTCTACTTTGGGAAAATAATTAAATTCACCTAAAACCATCACAGATATAGATATTGCAGTTAAATTTCTTACTTAAATTAATATGGCCAGAAAAAATATCATGCAAATTAATGAAATTTACTGTTAACGCTAAAACTAATTACACTGCTGTATTGAAACTTATTCTAATTTATTTTTTGTAATACCAGAAATAAGTCTTCAGAATTTTGGGATGATTGATCCATAATTTACCATAGGTCCAATACAAATACCGCTCCTAAAAATTATTTTAGTTTGGCTAAAACTTTTACGAATCATGATATTTTACTCAAGCCAGTTCAAAGTTCTAACAAGGAACGCATAAAATTTTATTTTTGTCGGTCAATAATTTAATTCATGTATAAACCGCAACTTATTTTAATGCTGGCGCTCGTTTTTGTGAAGATTAGTTAATAATATATATGTATTTATCATTTAGAGCCAACTCCTGTCGGTGGACGCTATCAAAGATTCGGCACAGCCAAATATAGCACTCTAACTTGTTTTTAAATGTTTGATGGTAGATGTTATATGATAGATATTAGAGATATTAGATCTTGAACAGTAATAAAAGCCTATTACGGGTTTCTTTTAACAAAGTTTGTTTAAAAACCAGATATATAAATATTTTTAAAATCTATCCAAACTACGCGTCCTAACAATTTAACAACATTAAGTATTTCCCTATATGTTGAACATAAATAATTAAGGGGCTGAAAAGCAAAGGGGTTCAAGTGCCGAAATAAAATTTTCGAGTAATTTCGCTAATTTTTTTAATATTAAAGTGTGTACTTACCCCCATATTCATAAAAAATATTGTTGATTTATAAAAGGCATATAAAAGAAAGTTTCATAGAAAATTCGTTTAATAAACCTGCTATAAACCGAAAATAGTTTTTATGAATATGGGGGTTAATATATAGTTTAGGTCGACATAGCGTAATTTGGGGTCATTATACATACCTGAATTCTTGTACAATGATGCATCTAACTAAATTTTTTTAATTTTGGCAATTGTACCCTTTGCTTTTCCACCCCTGAATTAAAAACGTTAAAAACCGAACTCAAAACAAAAGCGTGCATAAATTTTTAGTGCATATTGTGATTTCATTTGCTTAAATATTTTACTATTCACATTTGTGTTATTTTTATAAAAGATTATAATACGTGATCCATTTCGAGGTTCCCTAATTTTTTAAAGAAAAAAAAAACACAGAAAGTTCAAATATAATGGGGAATGTTTATCATCATTTGAAAGAACATTCTTTGGCATTTATTTTTTTGAAGATTATGTCTATCAAATGTGGGCCGTTGCTACGTCGCAGATGGTCCATCCGTTGAGTCCAGTTTTCGATGACTCGTTCGAGCATTTCGACTAGTAACTGGTGAATGACACGCTTTAGACTTTACATATCCCCACAGGAAAAAGTCTAACGGTGTGATATCACACCATCATGGTGGCCTATCAACCGACCCAAAACGTGAAATTATGTGCTCACCGAAGTGTTCTCTCAATAAATCAATCGATTGATGCGATGTGTGGGAAGTGGCGCCGTCTTGCTGAAACCAAATGTCGCCGAGATTACGAGCTTCTATTTCAGACATCAAATAGTCGTTTATCATGGCACGATAACGGTCGCCATTGACGGTTACGTTCGCACCGGTATAATTTTTAAAGAAATATGGACCGATGATTCCACCGGCCCACAAACCACTCCAAACCGCTGCGTTCTCTGGATGAAGTGGTCCCAAATGCGGCAATTTTGTTAGTTTACATACCCATCGAGCCACAAATGAGCCTCATCGCTGAGCAAAATTTGCCCCGAAAACGTCGGATCTTCTTGGAACTTTGAAGAGCCCATAAAGCGAAGCGATGTCTCTTGGGAAGGTCGAGCGGCTTCAGTTGTTGCACCAGCTGCATTTTGTACGCTTTCAATTTAATACCTCGACGTAAAATACGCCAAGTCGTTCCATACGTCAGTCCGAGTTCGACTCTCCACGGTCTTCGTGTACACTCTCAGCAACGGCTGCTATATTTTCTTTACAGCGTGCTGGACGTGGTCTATTCGGTCGAATATTATTCAATAATGAACGCTGGGTCTCAAAATGGGTGATGGTGTTGCGAATAGTACGCTCAGTATGCCGATTATGTTGACCATAAGTTGAGCGAAGTGAACGAAACACTTTCCTCACAGAACGTGAATTTTCGTAATTAAGTTGAACGATTTGTAAACGTTGTTCAGGCGTAAGTCTCTTCATTATGAAATGCCAAACAATACTAAACAAAAATAACATGACAGCATGAGACCACTCTTACGTGATCTGTCAAAAAAGGCTATTGAAAAAAGTATCTCTACTTGAATCACCCATTATTAGATTATTACAAATTTGAGCCTGGCAAGCCTAAGATGAATGGTGAAGACCATAACATTGGATAAAGCTGGGCTATCTACAAAATTTGGCAAAAAATACATTTATGTTTAAAAAAACACCCTTAATTTGTATATATTTATTTCTATTTTTTATTATAATTATTTCATTTGTATTCATAATTGATTTTTTATTTGTTAATAACAATTACATATTTAAAACTAATAAAATACATAATTTGTTTAAAAGATTTTTTTTCGTTTTAAAATTAAAACATAAAATACTGTTTTTTTTCTTTCCATTTTAGTTTTGCGTTTTTAAACAATATTTCATTATTTTCATTTAAGACTTTGTTAGTTTGTTTAATAAATATAATTTTTGTTAAAACATTAAAATATAATTGGTGTATTTGTAACACTAAATTGAACTTTTCTATCATTTTTATATTGTTAAATAATTAAGACATTGTTTTTTTTTTTGAAAGAAGACCTTTATAAAATAAAATTTTAAATACATTTTTATCTCTTAATAAAAGTTCAATGAACATTTTAAAGAAAAAAACTATTCATAAAAACTGGTGCAAGATTTTTTAAACGATAATCGAAAACAGTAGAATTTTACTACGGTTACATTCAATATCCATTAAAATTTCTATTAATATATGGTATGTTTTTTTTTTGTATATTTATATAATTATGATCGCGAATCAAGGGGATTTGGTTACAACCTTGTCTAATCTTCAAAAGGGGGGAAGGGGAAAAGGTTTAGATATTTCCTCACTAAAGCAAAATGTGATGGATAATAATTTTGTCTTTCCCTATTTCATTTCATTTAAATAATTTTTTGGTTTTCATATCTTAAAATTTTACCTTTCTTTAATAAGTTCTAATCTTAATAGTTTTTTCTTAATACTTTTTTATAATTTTTGTTATACTTTAATTTGACTAATTCAAAATTTCGTAATAGGATTTGAAATGTTTCAGCCTTATTAAAAGAAAAATAAATAAATAAAAAATATGTAAATTATGGTGAAAATATCTTTTCGATTTTGATTTTTACACTTTTACTGCTTGCCCACACCCTGAGCATGTTGCAAACCGGTACACAAGTATAACATTATTACGCTCAGTGCTTGAATACGTTCTTCGGATTTCCCTAAAAAGTTTGATTTATTTGTCGTTTGTTGCTGCTGCGTAGAGTTATCGGTTGTTGTTAAAAGTTCGCTGCTGCCGTTTTTCATTGAAGCCGTTAAATTCGAATGTATAGCGGTTTCACTATCTAGAGCCAGGCGTAGTTTTGTAAGCTGAAATGGGAGAGGGAGACATTAGACGTTTCTTGCAGTCATGATATTGGTTATTTTGACTACCGTAATTGATTATATTTTCAAATATGGTAATGAGTAAGTGGGCAAATACTTCGAAAATATCAATTTTAAGCATTGTTACTTCCATCCGCGTACACGCAGAGAAAAAATATGGTTGGACATGGTTACGGCAACTACACTATGTTTATTGTAACAATATATTGTTGTCGTACACAAAATATTGTTTTTTTTATGTAGTATCAACAATATTATAGTTGCTGTAAACATTTCAATGTTTTACGCAATTAAAAATTTAGGTATGGTAAACCGAAAAATAATCATTTTTATAACGACTAAATAATGATAGCTTTGAAAACATATTATATTCCTCACAACCATTTAATGGTATTTAATAGCCACAACATAATTACTTTCTATACATGTACTCATAATATGTTTAAGATGCAAACAAAATATCTTTACTCTAATAATATTTTGTTATCGCTATTTTGCATCAGTTGTATCGTTTGTTTCATATATGCCTATCGAATTATTTGTTATTCAGTAGTTAAACAATTAAAAAAAAAAAATAAATACCGATTAAAAAAAATTTAAAAAAAAAAATTGGAAAGTGTCACAAAATAAAATACCAATGCTAAAAAAAAATTTAATATTGTTTGAAAATCGTGCAAAAATTTTAACCACTGTTTTGTGTGATTTTAGAGAAAAAGAATGAAAATTCTATAAAATAATTTATAAATAATTTCGACCTACGAAAAAAATATGATGTGAAATATATGTAACAGTTTTACTTTAAGGATAATAAATAAATAAGCATATAAATATATGTGTTAAAAATATTTTTCGGTTTTAGATTTAATCTACATATTATTATGATTAACATGGTAATAATATGATTACTTCTTAACTTATTATGATTAACATGGTAATAATATGATCACTTCTTAACTTAATTTGATTAATATGATAATAATATGATTACTTCTTAACTAATTATGGTTAATCTACACCAAGGAACCCGACTATCTATATAGAAAATTAATATTTGCAAGATCAGCTAGAGGCAGGGTTATATTGCATATCCGATATCATTACCTAATGTCGGAACTTCAATTTTTTATATACGCCGTACGGCTCTGGAATCAACTTCCACGTAATATTCAAAGCACAAGCAACGCAGTTCATTTCAAAAGAGCAATTTTTAATATTTTTGACTAACAACAAAGCAAAAATTAGTCTTTATTTAGGTTTATTACAAATAACTTATTAACCCAATATATGTTTATACATTAATTTATACATATAACTTTAATTCTTATTTTATAAAATTAAAATTTATTGTAATACTTGATAAGTTATTCAAATTGTATACGTTGCCAATATTGATGTCCAGTGCTAAATTTAAAATATATTTGGGAGATTCACAAGGTGTCATAAAGTCATATGTGTTAAAATAATAACATGAAAAAAATACGACTGTTGTGAGCAACCCCTCATAATTTAATGTGCTATTAATTACGACAGCACAATAAACATAGCTATTTATTTAAGACACTTTTTGTTTACAAACCAACAACATTTTTAAATCATTGTAAAATGTTAGAACATTATGACAATAAACCATGATAGCACACCTTGTGAATACCCCAATTATATCTTATTGCACTGGTGACATTTTCTAATAAACAAACAAACAGGTATAAAAAAGACAAAGAAAAATACAAAAAATTTCTTATATGATTTCTTTTTTACATGTTAAGATGTAATCATAATAATATGATTACTTCTTAACTAATTATGATTAACATGATAATAATATGATTACATTAAATTAAAATGTGATGTAATATTTGGAATAAGGGAACAATATTATGATGTTATAATACGAATATATATGGTCATAATATGATTCAATAGTTATCGTAATATGTTGACTAAAATCATGAATCTTTTAATAATATGTTGCTCTTAGAATATGTTAACCGTAACCATGTTTTTTCTTTGCGTGTAGGGAAAATCGAATATGTTTTGTTTAATACTTTTAACTGACAATAAAAATAAAATTGTTGAGGCAGATTGTGCTTTTGTGTTATTTTTAACAAATTTTCCTGAATCCCTAACTGCTTCAAATTCACCATGCTTTTCTAAGTCCCCACAATATTATAACACAAGGGAACAAGGTATTTGTTGATTAATAACACTATGCTAGTTGAAAAACAGACAGGCTGGGCACATAGCGTTTTAACATAATTCGGGTACGCTGAATCCAGTGGTGCCCGCGGTTTTTAAAGATTGGCTCTGATTTCGAGATATACCGTTATTTCAAAAATGGAGGAGGTTACACAACATATGTTCGCGTAACTCCTTTAATTTCCTTTAAGAAAAGTAAAACTCCATTCTAATATCCGCAGTCGTTTTTGAATCAAAAATTATTTTTTTAACAAAATTTCGAAAATTTTGTTTTTTAAAAATTCATAAAAAATTGGAAATTCGCAGGGGTATAAAAAGCGAAATTCCAAACAAAACAAGCCATAAATGATAAAATCTGTTTGCAACTTTTGATTTTATTCACAAAAGTCGACAAATTTTAATTAATTTAAGAATTTCATAAAACGCTAAGGGATGGTGATAAAGGGAATGTATAATGTGAGAAAATGTTAAGAACAAAAAACCAATGGAGGTCAGTCATACATTTTATCCCTCTAGGGGCGACTCCTGGGCATTTATGGGACTTTCTCTTCAATATATTTCTAGTCTGCATTGAACATTTTGTATGGAAGCCCCCTTAAGGAATGGAGATAGCGGGTGGGTATGTTAGAAATAAATGATTGAGATGAAAAATAAAGTGAGGTTGGTCATACATTTGACCCATCTAGGGGCATCCTAGGCGCTGCAGGGGCCAAATTTAAGACTTTCATTAAACGGCCATATTTGTATGGGAGCTCCATAAGGAGTGGATATATATGGCAACTATGTTTTAATAAAATGTTAAGAACTAAAAACATTGGAGGACGGTCATACATTTTATCCTCCTAGGAGTGAATCCTAGGCCTTAGAAACAAATGCTGGGAATGAAAAATATAGTTGCGCTGGTCATACGTTTGGCCCGTCTTTTGATTTTTTCAGAAGAGATGAAATTTTTTAATTTTTTATAATAACCAAACTTAAAAATTTCAAAACATTTATTTTTGTTGTTAATTAGCTAAAGTTAAAGTTTTTATTTAGAAATTTATTCTTCTTCCTCCTGCAGATTCCAACAAATATCCCCTAATAGCGAATCAAGTTGTTTGCCGCTATACCAGTGTTCGAGCCTGGCTGTTACTTGGTGAAATCTCTCGCCATGTTCATCAGACTCGGCTGGTTATTGTTCATTAAATTTTTCGGCCTGGTAATGCAAAAAATGTATTTTCAATGACATTCTAACGTTTAAGTTTCTAAATGCGGTTAGCATATTTTTGATTAAAATTCGCCAGTTTTCAGACCGAGGATTTCCTAATACATTTTCTATTACTGATTTCACACAATTCCAGGCCAATAGCTCGATATCATTCAATGCAACCTCAATTTGATGGTCCTTCATAAGACGACGAATGTCCGGTCCATTAAGAGTTCCTGTAAAATAAAAACATTATGATATGAAATATAAATCTAATTTAATAAAGTAGTTCGAGTTCATACCTTCTTTTACTTTCATGCCGCTTAATCGTGGAAAAATTCGGCGCAATTCGGTAAAAGCAACACCATCTGGGCTCAATGCTTTTATAAAAAATTTTACAATACCCAGTTTGATGTGGAGCATTTATGACTTTATTTCTTAATTCTAAGAATTTTTTAATCGGTAACTGTGGATTTTTCAAAATTCCTACCGCAAAGTGAAAGTGTGGTAATAATGCATGCATATTTCTTTGGAATAGTATAAATTTGAATATTTGTTCTTTTGTTTTGTATTGTAAATGGCACAAAAACCGCATTTAAAAAATTTTACGTCAAAATGTCATTGAAAATAAATTTTCTGCATTGGCACATTCTCCATATCGGCCCTTTGATGCAATTGAGCCATAACTCAAATATAAATTTCTAGCATCTAAAAATTCAATTCTTCTCTCTAGAGTTGAATATAGAAGATATTTGTATGAAATTTTTACACAATATGAAAAAGCGATATGGTGATTATTAGCTAGTAGGCGGCCCTATGTTCAACTGTGAGCTAAAGCATTAATTACATTAGCTCAAAAGCCAGCGTTTTTGAGTTATGACTCTATTGCAGCAAAGGCTCGATATATACATTATGTTAAATAAAGAATTTAATAATTAAAAGAATCCTATGAAATGCTCCATATAAATTATATTCTTCATATATATTAAAGAAAAAGTCCCATAAATTCCCTGAAGTCGCCCTAGTGGTATATAATGTATGAACGACCTCAAGTAATTTTTTGTCCTTAACATTTTCTCAAGACATACTAGCCCTTTATCGCCACTTCTTAGGGGCGTCCCATACAAATATTGAGTTTTATGAAATTCTTAAATTAATTAAAATTTGTCGACTTTTGTGAATAAAATCAAAAGTTGCTAACAGATTTTAATCATTTACGGCTTGTTTTGTTTTCAGCTTCGTTTTTTATATGTCTTTTATTAGAAGCCTAGCTGCATTTTTTAATTTTTTATGAATTTTTAAAAAACAAAAATTTTGATAAAAAAATTAATTTTTTTTTCAAAAAAAAAAAAAAATTATGTTTCAATAACGACTACTCATATTAGAAAAAAAGTGTTACTTTTCGTAAATGAAATTTTATTGCGGAAAAACAAATTTTGTATGCAAATTTTCCAAAGATCCCGAATTCCAAAAAATCCCGAAATTAAATTTTTTAAGTCCCGAACCCCAGGATTTGCGAAAACTAGCCCCGATTGGCATCCCTACTTAATTGTGAATAAAAACGAAATGCGTTTATCGATTTTTACGATCTATGTCTGATTTTGTTCATAGGTTATGTGACTTAGCCTGAAAGTAACACCCAATTTTCACAATTATTTAAAAGACATGTTTGTTTGCATTTCTTTTTAAAGAAACTTCCAAAAACTTGGTTAATTTTTACCATGTATCTTTTTTTCAGTCAGAATTTATTTTTTCTGATTTCCTTAGTTGCTTATTCGTATAAAAATATTTAAAATTTTGTAATTCCAAATAATTTTGATATATTTTGATTTTTTTTAATAATATTTTTTTTTTCTATATTTTAATAAGCACTTGTCAATAAGAATAAAACATAAATTAAAAAACACAAATAAGTTCAAAGAGGAATGTCAAAAAAAAAAGAAACACAGAAAATACGATTCATGTACTTTTTTCTACCCTGCTTACTTCTTTACCCCGCTCGCTATCAAACGAAAAAAGACATGATTTAAAAATAAGGGGAAAACATCATCGGAAAATTGGGTGTAATAAGACTTTAGTTTTTTCCGTTTTGGATTTTTCATGATTTTTAAATATACAAAATTTTAAATATTTTTTTTGTTTTCTTTTTTTACGGAAACAACCATTTCTTAGTTTGTTTTTTGGTGATTTTCAAAAATTTGACTGTTTGTCAAAGCTAAAAAGAAGAGTAAAGTTTTGAACTCTTAAGCTTTGGAAAAAACTCAAAAATAAGATTAGTATCTGTTACAAGTATCTGTTAAAAATGCGAGCTGATGGAGAAAAACGGAGAATAGATTTGAAATCAGCGGCCTGAAATTAGTAATAACAAAAACTGCATCAAACTTCCAATCAACACAAAAAAGTTACATTTTGGTCCCTTGTGTAATGATCATTTTATGTTTGTCATCTAATGCTGTGTTCGCACCAGGCGCGGATCCAGCTTGAACCTTAGGGGGGGGGGGGATATTTTTTATGGTACAAAACAAGTAAAAAATTTGTTTTTAAAAGTTTATTAAAAACGATATGTTTATATTATACTAGCATTTAACCCGCTACTTCGTTAGCGTCTCCTTTTCTTTTGTGGACATATTTTTACGCCAAAGTTTATGTTTCTAGGTTTCAACCCGCTACTTTGTAATAGGTACGATTTCACCCCTAAACGTACGAATTTCGAAAATGTACCAAATTTTTATTTGTATTTTTTAGATACGTTACGAATGTGATATTTTTTTATTCCAAAGTTTATTGGTTTAATAGATAGATTGAGTGGCAAAAAAGTTTTAAAATACAGGTTTTACCCGTTTACTCCCCAAAAGGGTCGAATTTCAAAAAAGTACCAGACACCTATCCGCTTATTTTATTGATGAACATGAGGTTAGGGAATTTACCCGTTTTTAGCTTTTTTAACCTCTAACCATAAACATTTTCAAAACTCCCATCCTACGGAATCGATTTAGCGAGAGGCCAACCTCCCGGTCAAATTTCAACATTTTAGCTTCAGGCATTTAGGACGTGCGTAACGTTACAATTTTATATATATAGATAGGTAGATGAAGAAAAACGTTTTGAAACAAAAATAAGAGAATTAGGTATAGATGGCATAGCAAAAAAGTTTTAAAATACAGGTTTTACCCGTTTACTCCCCAAAAAGGGCGAATTTCAAAAAAGTACCAGGCACCTGTCCGCTTATTTTTTTATTGAACAACAATAAAAACTAAATTTTTGAAAAAAAATGTTTTGTAAAAAAGTACCAAAAATAGTTACGGTTTTTACCCCTTAAATTTTCAAAATTTTGAAAAAGTGCCAAATTCGTATTTGGCTTTTGGCTATGTTTATGGGCTTAAAAGATAGATGGGGTGACAAAAAAGTACCAAAATACAGATTTTACCCGTTTACTCCCTATTTCCCCTTTTTGGTACTTTTTTCTCCCCATTGAAGCATAAAAAATTTCAATATTGTAGTGGGAGCCCATAATTTAAAACGAATATGTCAATAAATAAAAAAAAATGTTTTATAAAAAAAGTACCAAAAATAGTTACGCTTTTTACCCCTTAAACGTCCGTATTTCGAAAAAGTACCAAATTCGTATTTGAATTTTTTTTAGATAAGTTTCAAATGTGATATAACCCTTATTTCTATGTTTATGGGTTTAAAAGATAGATGGGGTGACAAAAAAGTACCAAAATGCAGGTTTTACCCGTTTCCTCCGTTAAAGGTCTGAATTTCCAAAAAGTACCAGACACCTGTCCGCTTATTTTTCTAAAGAACGACGATAAGTATTACATTTATTTTGCATCTCTATTAGATTTGGAGAGTGACCAATCGCTAGTCCAAATTTCAAGTTTCTAGGGTCAGCGGTTTGGGCTGGGTGATGATGAATGAGTCAGTCAATCAGTCACTCACGCAACTCTTTTATATATACATATAGATTAAAAAAAGGCTCAACAATAAGGTAAAATAGAATATAAGATGAGTTCAATATAAATTAAAATAAATTAATATTTTTAAATAACGTTTTGGCTATAAAAATAATTTTATTTATTTTTAATGTTTTTTTTTATTCGAAACAATTTATTTGACAACATCATACTAAATTGTTTGACCAATTTTTCGACCAAAAAAAAAAATACATATGCAATTGTTAACAAAATTTTGGAAGAAGGAATATTCTTCACTAATTTTAAAATTAAGTTATGAATTTAAGTCGAACTGTTTGGGTTTTAATCTAAAGATACATATCGCACTTAATCAACAAGAGGGTATTAACTCAAAATTTAAACATTTTCAGTAGAAGCAAAACAATTTTTAATTTAACATTGAAGGCATATGGAAATTAATTTTTAAACCAACCGTTTCATTACCAAAAAGTATACAAAATAGCAAGATATTTTTACAGCGGGCAGATATGAATATAGCGTGTAGATTTTTTCGAAAAAGTGGAAAAATAAAAATTTTGAGATAATACCCTCTTGTTGATTAAGTGCGATATATAATTATTCTGGTTTAAGTTGATAACAGCTAATAATATATTATATTATATAAATTTTTTTATTTAAAAAGGAATTTTAAAGCTTATAACAATGGAAAAACAAAAATAATTTTGCCTGCACATACATACGTACATATGTACCTTCAGTCGTAAATGCGCTAATGCCACAATTTTTGAAAATTAAGTTTTTGATGCAGTTCAATAGAGTTAACAAAAATACATCGTTTGCAGAAAAAATATAAATATTTTTTCTAGTTTTTCTAGATATGTAAAAGTTTTAAGTCCAAAAATGCTAACGAAAAAGCGCTAGGGCCCATTGAAATGTGAAAATTAAAAAAAAATTTGTTAATATTTGTTAGTAGTCAACATTGAAATAAATAAAATAATTTTATAGTATATTTTATTTTTTGCAAATTATGTCATGCTAAAATGTACATTAAAAGTATAAAATATCCCTTTCCTACCGGCTATGGCTTAAAGTAAAAAAATATAAATTTTTCTTTATTATTATGTATAAACATTATAAATGAAACTAATTATTGATTTTAAAAATTTTTTATTTTGACTCTTAGTATTACTTTTAGGACCTAGACTTATAAGTACCGTCAGTCTATTAATGACACAGATGAAAAAAATAAAATAATGGCATTATTAACGCTAATTATTTGCCTCATGATATTCAGAAAAACAGTTTTTCTTTTCGTTCAGGCATAAAAACACATCACAGTGAGAGCACTTGGAATGAGGCTTAGATTGTACCTTCTTCATGCTACATACCTCACATCTCCCTCTTCTTTCCACAAAGACTGCCCAATGAATACCTCTGTTGCCAAGCCTTACATCCTTCAATGTGGAGAAGTCTATTTTGCACCTTTTGTTTGAACAAGGACTTGAAACATTGTCTTTTGGTGTTCGTTTTTTCTTACCCACATCTTTAAAAGTCATCAAAGCTAGGGCTACTGATCTTCTAAAACCTTTGACTGTAGATTTTTCAATTATAGGGCCATGCACAATATATGCGTTTACAAAAGCGATATCTAGCACACCCCAAAATATCCAATGCCACCATTTAGGCGATTTACGGTCAACGCAATAGAGTGCTCTCAATCGATCAGCGGTGTCAACACCTCCCATATATGCGTTATAATCCTTTACGGACCTAGGACAAGAAACCGTAGACTTGGTTCCATTCTTCTGCTTTCGTAAAACGGAAGTTTCTTCATTGCCATGAAAATTTTAAACAAAATGAAGTATTTTATTATCTTTCCACTTCCAGTAACCAATATTTAATTCTGAAAATCTGTGGTCATACTCTCCTCTTTTTAGTTTGGAGTCGATTAACATATTGTTGGGAATGCCCTTACGGTTTGACCTTATTGTGCCGCATCCAAATGTTTTTCACTTTTTAACTTTTATATTTTTATCATAGATTCATCTACACTCAATTCTCTGGTTCCATGATAACACTTATCAAATTTTTGGCTTAGCTTGTCCACTACAGGTCTTATCTTATATAACTTTTCCTTACAATTGGGAGGCATTTTGGAATTGTCATTACAGTGTTAGTTAAACAATATAGCGGCAAATCTATCTCTTGGCATTGTCGTACTTATAAGTGGGTTGTGTAGATCCGGAGCAGAAGAGTAGTGATCAGTCCAGGCAGGACGAGTATTGTAACCTATAAAAAGTGTATGCCAATAAAAGCCAAAAGCTCTTCCTTCTTGAGATTAAGAGTCTTGTTATTTTGGGTGGCATACAAATCGCTTTGATAAACAACGTCATCAAGAATTGTTTCAATTAGTGCCAGAAATACATCCGTAGGCGTAGAGCATTTACTAAAGCATTCCTCCACGACAGAAGTATTTTCAGAGTATTCTGGTAAATAAGTCTCAACATTACGTTTTTTCCATTTCCGATGAGGATCTGGAACTGTTTTGTTTGACTGTGATGACTTATCAATGGTTGCTTCGGCAGATTGTAAAGGTGTAGAAGAAGTTGCAGCTTCAGAAGGTTCATCATCTGCTGCATCTTCAGCTTCCAATGTGTAAAGAGACTCTTGTACTGCTTCATCAAGAAGTTCATCAATGCTTACTGGGGCTGATGGATGACATTTTCATCATCAGATAATTCTACATCTGAGGCAAAATCGCATTCTGGGATATCCTCGGTCAATAATGCTTCTATTAGATCAATATTTTTAGAAATATCCATCTAAAAAGTAAACATCGCAAGAATATACATAAAAATAACAGAACTAAAATAATTCCTAAAGTCACTGTCGGTACTTATAAGTCCCTTACGGTTTTATGCAGATTTTATGCACATAAAACGTATAAAATACCTTTATAATAATAATAACAGTTTACAACAGATTGTAAACTTACTATATACTAAAAATAATATTACTTGCCTTGTAAATTTTATAAATATATTGCAAAGAAAAATGCGAATTTTTTTCTTACCAATGCACCTACAAGTTCCAAGTTCAATGTGATACTAATTGGGGGTTTTTTACTTTTCTTCAACAGAATATTTTTTTTTGACAGCACAATTGTTTTAGAAGAGATATTGAAGCAGAGCGTGAGCTGCTGCGATCTTATGTTTTGTAAATTGACCGTTACAAAAGGTGGTACGAATTAGTACCGTCAGATAGGAAAGGGTTAAATAATAGAAAAGGTGATAAGTCACAAAAAGCTATGTGAAACATAAATGTATTATTTTTAGTTGGTTTGCAAGCCAATAAAGAGTCATCAATGAAGCAAAACTGGATTTACAGACTTAAAATATATTCAGAACTAAAGGCCTTAGAAAATTTTTTCTCTGTTCTACAAAATTTATACATTGGACTACATCCTTTTCAACTGAAGGTAATGATATATACTTATATAGGCACATTATATTTAAAAAAAAAATTACGGACTCACTATTGTTTCACTCATTTTTATGTATTTTTGTATATCAGAGAACTTTTCTTATTAATGCACTTGAAATTTGACAGTTATATAATTCTTCTTTGGTGAACTTTTACTAGACCAATACATATATTCATATGTATATATGGGAAGGTAGAATGGCAATGCATATAAAATTCCAATTCAAATCCTACTATTATGAAAATATGATACGAAAAATGGTTAAATTCAAATGTATATAGTAAATAATTATCATAGCACAAATAAAAATATTGCATATACTAAAGCTTATTAATAATTCAACCGCTCGCATATTCAACCCAAACGTTTATTTTACGGAAATAGATGGCACTTGCTGGGATTGAATGTAGAATAGTATGTTTTTAAATACAGTTAACTAGATGTTTCATTGGAAATATATAATAAATAACTATTAGAATAAATACTTGGATACTTATTGAAAATTTGATTAGAGATTCTATAAAAAACAAAAAAAAAACTTGATGGGATTTCCCAAAAATTTGTACATTCGGAAATTCGTGTATTATCGAAATAAGCAAAACATATTATTATAATTTGGGGGGGGGGAAATATCCTTTTTTCCCGCCCCCTGAATCCGCGCCTGGTTCGCACGACAACGTGATTTCGTTATTCGCTTTCTTATGCTTAACACAACCCTCGATCAATTACATAATTCTACAATTTTGAGAGCGAATTACCCAAATTATAAGTAATTCTATTTCTATTGCACTATCTGTTAGTTCAAATTTAATGTTATCTCTAATTTTTATCGGTTTTTGTCATTACCTGCTGTTCGCTTTTAAATACGAAACCGTTTCCAGCATAACCGTGAATGGCGAACGCTACAGGCAAATGACTCGTGAATTTTTCTATTGCTCATGTCATTGCAAATCATTCGGAGGAGAATTGGTTCCAACAAATTGGTGCAACATGCCATACAGCGCGTGAAACCATCACTTTGGTGAGCCGAACGCCTTGTTACCGAATCATCTCAATAAATGGACCATTGGCCATCTTGTTCGTGTAATTTGAGACCTTTGGACTACTACTAAATGCCATTAATTTGTGATTTAATAAAGCCCAAATTTTGGTCATTCCATTGAATTTGTAGTGTTTTATTTCTAAAAAAAATTCTATGCCTCTAAAAAACACCCATTTTTTTAGTGGGAATACAACAAAAAGACTGGGATTCGCATTTCCGTCACAAGATTTCTGTATGTGTTCATTGAAAATTTGTTTTTGATAGACGTGGGGAAAACCAAACACAAGTATTTTGAGTTTCTAACACGGCATCAGGAGAGTGTATTCCATATCTGCTTTTACTTATGGACAGATTAAGTAACTGCCTGTTCAACGATTTAGAACGTTAACGTTCGCATAGAAAATAACATTTAAAAAAAAAAACAAATTTTAAAATTTTGTTGCTTTTTTAAATGTAATTTTCTATGCGAACGTTAACGTTTGAAATCGATGAACTGGCAGTAAGTCTTGCTATTCAAAATCTTAGTATTAGGGAGATCGAACGGTTATTATTCGACCGGTTTTAACCGGTTATTTTAGTTTTACCCAAGTCGGTTATCTTAAAATGTCCATTTTTCAAAAATAGAATAAACCGGCTATTTCTGTATAATAAGCCGGTTATTTCAAAAATGTGTAATTTATATACGTTTTCCATACTCTTGTTCTAAATATACCCGTAATTTGAGTATTTTTCTAATTGAATATTGGGCAAGCATTAACTTTTTTTGAAGAATGTCGAAAAAAAAGGTAAAAAAATTAAAAAAAACACATTATATAAAACCCAAATACAATTCAAAATACTACAAAAACGTGTTCAGTTAAAAAGTAAATAGTTATTTGTGCGAATGTATGCTAAATATTAAATTTCTTTGTATATGTACATAGATGTTATCTCTGGAGATATTTCGAACGGGATTACAAAGATAAAGTTACGTGTCTGAAGTGTCCTAAAATGATTAGTTGCAAAGGCTCTTCCCCGTCACGACTTATTAATCAACTAGTCTACATGCTTGACATTAATGTACTCCAAATGAAACTTAACTCCGTTCTAAGTAATTCTAAAGAGACGTCAAATAATACTCTAATAAAATACGCAGCCGAGGGTTAATCATTGGGTGAAATATTAGCCTGTTGTGTTACCGACGACGGAATGCCCGTTAAGGCAATAAAAACTCTTAAGTAGTTCTAGCATATCTTCATGCTTAAAACTACAAGATTCCGGCGGAATCAACGATATGGATAAAAATAAATTTGTACTTGTATTTATTATTAATAAAAGCCTTTCTAAAGCAACAAGATATAAAATCTTATGATTGACAGCTCTAGAATCAGATGAGTTATCAGATATAATATTGGTAAAATAACATTTGTTGAAGCTATACTAATCTAGTGTAATTTGACATAAAAAAACATTAAACATTTAAACATTTTAAACTTGCAGTACAAAGTAGTATAAAATAAAAATAAGATAATATATAATAAAAACATTATGCAAAGTACGTCATTAACAATTTTTTGAAACTCAATGCGTTGATGGTGAGTTGAATATTTGTAGGAAGATGGTTCCAGAGATGTATTGTGTAAAGTAAAAATTGGTTAAAAGATGCGCTGTTTCTATATGTAAAGGTGATAATGCTATTATTTCTTGCAGACGCACAGTGGCGCCCGTAGAGCAAGCGAGGTTGCAAAAATCAAAATTTTCATGAGTGCCGACGAAGTTTTGAATAAACCCATGTTATAGGAAACTTTTCAACGATTTCAAATATGCCACTCTTAATAATATCACATTTTTAGTTTAGAAGATATAACCGTTCAAAGTTGACCGACTTTCGGTTTTCAAAAAAACACACAATTTTTAGTCAATTTGTTGCGATTTCAGGTGTAATATCACGAAATATAGGTAACGAATCGCCTTATTTTTTGTTTGTATTGATTGATGTATTTATTAAATGTATAATGATAAAAAAAAAATTAACTGTTTGCTTTGTGTTTCTCCTGGTAAATCAATTTTTAAAAACTATCCGTTTTTTCACTATTTTTCAACTTTGACGGAAAATAAAAAAAAACTATATTTTTCTATATTTGCCATATTTGCAAAACCTGTTCTTTGATTATTTCTTTACATAATGCAAAAGGTTTTATCTGCCCGTACGTGCCCGTTTGGCTTCTAGAGGTAAAAAAGTTTAAAAAGACATGGTTGCAGAAATTGTATGGCGTCCATCCCTTATATGTTTTGACTGACAGTAGTTTGATCTAATAGTTTGAAAAAAACTACTCATTGAAATTAGCAGGTACGTACCTCACATAAACAATACTTTGGCGTACAAATGGTCAGGAACAATATTGACTTATGGTCCCTACAGGTAGGCACAAATCTTATTTGGACACGTGCATAATATCAAAATTGCATTATTCAGCCTAAATCCATATGTATGCAGGGAAGAGGTAAATTTTTAGGCATGGTAGCAAAAGCCTATATATTGCAAAATAAGCATAATGCCTGAATTAGTCTACGCCTGAAAGTTGGCGCAACAATTACTGAAACCATTAAACAATTTAAGTACTGAAAACATGGCGTTGAACAATTTAAAATTATTTGAACTGCTTAGAAAGTCAACCACACCAAAGTTTTTCACGGAAGTGAAAATTCTTCCTGAGAAGTTGACATTAATCAGCAAATGGGGCTGCGATGGATCATCCGGACAAAGCGTTTATAAGCAAAGCATATCTTCCGATGACGCTACAATATCGGACGGAAATATGGTTATGGCATCTGTTGTTCCTTTACGTCTAAAATCGGATGATTCCCTACACTGGAAAAATCCACGTCCGTCATCAGTGCATTATTGCCGACCAATAATGTATCAGTTTGCAAGGGAATCGGCAGAACTCATAACGACTACGGCAAAGGACATTGAAGAACAAATAAGCAAGATTAAGCCTACAAAGCTGCAAATTGGAGAAGGAAAATATATTGAATGCAATTACGAGTTCCACCTGACCATGGTTGACGGAAAAGTCGTAAACGAACTGACAGGAACAACCTCAACAATGTCATGCCCGATTTGCAAAAAGAGTCAGAAGAACTTTTTTCAATTAAATTCAATTTATTTCATATATAATATGTTACATCTCAATTTTATATAATTAGTTGTAAAGAGTTTAAGATTAGTATCTTTTTCTGCTTTATTATAACATATTTCAATTAGTTATCATATACATATATATAGACAGAATTATATTGGAGGTAAAAATTTAGCAAAACCCTATTTAAACCCCTTTTTTCGTTTCATTTTTATATATTTTTTATCGATTTTTTATTATTATTTGTCAGAAGAACTTTGGTAATTTAAACGATTCTACAAATGAGGAGAATTACGAATATGGAATGTCACCATTCCACGCAAGGATAAGGTGTATGGAATTCTTGCTAAAACTGGCATATACCCTACCACAAGAGGAGGAAAACTTCGATGAAAATACATCAATAAAGGATAAGGAAAAGATCAGAAAGAAGCAAATACAGGATGCTTTTTTTAAACAAGTTGGACTAAAAGTAGACTGTCCCAAGCACGGATACGGTAACTCAAACGATGGAAACACTTCTAGGAGATTTTTTGAAAATGATGAGGCAATAACTAGAATCATTGGAATTGGCAATCAAATCGTGAAAAGATTGGGAACGATCTGGGGTGTTTTAAACTGCAAAGAAAATGTCAATTCTACAAAATATGGAGAATATGCGTCGAAAACTGCATCTCTTTTAGCAGAAATGTATCCACAGAAGAAGTTTACCCCGACCGTCCATAAAATATTGGCGCATGGCAAAGATATAATTGAGTACCAGTCTTTGCCAATTGGAGAGCTTTCTGAAGAAGCACAGGAGTCTCTTAACAAATTTTATAAAAAAATATAGATTGCAGAACACATTCAAAGCATCAAGGGTAAGGCAAAATGAGGACCTCTTCAACATGTTGGCAGCATCTTCCGATCTACTTATTTCTTCCCTGCGGCATGTGAAGTCACGAATAGAGTTACAAAATAATTATAGTTTAGAAATGGTTAGTCTTTTAGATATACCTTCTCTTACGAATCGTGATGAATATTTTACAGAAAATTGAAAAAATAAATTTAAAAAAAAAATAATTTTTTTTTAATTTATTGGGTAATAATTTAAAACATAAAACCTTTAAGAAAAAAAATAAAAACAATCTAAAAATGTAAAAATAATTTTTTTTAGTTACCATAAAATTGATTTTTCTACTAATTTTAACTTTGATAACTCATAAGTAGGCCCCTACAAAGCGTAGCACCCTTTCCAAACGCTCATTTAATAGGCTGAACAGTTATCTATCATATGCTGTTTAAACTGTTCAATTATCTTATTCGGTTCAAAAGATATGATTTTTGCAACGAAAAAACTCAAATGGCGCCACTGTGAGACGCAGCAAATGTTAGCTTTTTGCATACGAGCTAGGTTCCTTAGTAATATAATAATTTTGTGTAGAAGAAGGAAATTCTTAAACTTCAGATAGTTATCGAAAGTCATACCAAGGGTTCACCTGAAGTATGTTGTTACAATTGCAAGCCTGCACGTAGAGAAAAAACATGTTTTAATATGGTCACCTCCAACAAAACTATTTTTAAAGAAAATTGTAAAAATATTATGGTTAAATTTAACCATATTATTGTCACTGACAACCATATTATTGTTGAATTAGTCCTACATAGAGAAGCGACAACCAATTATGGTTGCCTCTAAACATGTTATGGTTAAATATGACAATATTTTGTTTTGAAATTAACAATAGTATTTTCCTCTTTTCCAAGAGCAACATGCTATTGTTGAAAACCAACCATGCTATAATAAGTGTTAAACCTATTTTAGTTATTATTAACCAAAACATGTTCGGAGGCAACCATAATATGGTTGTCGCTTCTTGATGGAGGACTAATTTAACAATAATATGGTTGTTAGTGACAATAATATGGTTAAATTAATCATAATATATTTATAATTTTCTTTAATAATAGCTTTGTTGGAGGTGACCATATTTAAACAAGTTTTTTTCTCTGGGTGTGGGTATAGCAAAAATGTAACGCATAATGATATTAAACGTAGTATTTAGCTTTCGTTTGTCATTATTATTGCACCCGGCGAAAACTTCAGAAGAATAAGCAAGGTTTGGTATTAGGTATGTCCTAGCTATCATCATTCTTATTTTCGGTGGTGTGAACGGTTGACTATACCATAGACTTCTGAGTATACCATATACTCTGCCGCACGTTTGATTAATGTGGTCAGACCAGGTAAGCGTGCTATTCAAAACGACACCCGATTTTTAGCCGAACCGACCAACTCAATTTTCTTTCTACCATGGTATATACCTACGTCTTAAATGATTTTCATGCTCTTCTTGGAAAAGATTAGGTATTTCGATTTTTTTTGGATTTAGGCATAGGCCATTTGCCATGGCCCAGTTATAAATCTTGTTGAGATCGTAGTTAAGATTTCCAACTTTATGACTCACTGATGTTTTGGAGCAGTCAATGTATAGCTGGACATCATCGGCATACATATGCATGTTTGAGCGCTTAATCTGAGAAGGTAGGTCGTTGGCATAAATCGAGTATAGAAGCGGACCAAGTATCGACCCCTGAGGAACGCCTCTTGGCATGGACAAAGGGCTAGATACAGTTCCATTGCTACAACTTGCCATCTCTCTGAGAGATATGACGCAACTAGTTTCGATGCGGTGTCAGAAAAGTTGAACATTTTCAATAGTTTCATGATCAGCATTTGGTGATCTACCGTATCGCAGGCCTTTGAGTGGTTAAGTAAAACCAGAAAGGTAATTTTACTTTCATCCATGTTTTTTCGAATATTTTCGCTTACTTAAAAAAAGGCTGTAGTCAAGGACCGGAAAATGTTTTTTTAAAAAATATTTATCATTGGTTTTCAAAAAATATTTTAAATTGCACAATAACCAAAAATAGATAAAAATATTTTGTTTGATATTGTTTCTTTAAGTTCAAAATAATAAAGTTCTCAAAAAAAAGGTTTTTAGAACAAAAATTTTTTTTTTGTACTTTTGTACAAAAAATTACGAACCGAAAATTTAATTTTTTCTTTTTAAAAATTTAAAAATCATTCGAACAAAATAATTTTTTTTTCATCTGTTTAAAAAAATAACAGCAAACACAAAAAAAGATATTTATTTTTTCAATACAATATTATTTTGTACATGAAAAGAAAAAAATGAACAGAAAACTTAAAATTTAATTTTTTTAATTGGCAAAATTTAAACTCATACGTACAAAATTATAGTAAAAAATATAAAGCTAATTAAAAATAAGTAGTTATAACATGATAAAGATTATCCTAGAACTAAAAAGTAATCTTATCAATTAGCTTGATGTTGAGTTTGAGCAACATTCTCAGAACTTCTACATTCTCAGAACTTAAATTCCTTCTATTTTTGGTCATAATAATTGGCAAAGCACTGAAGGCTGTCTCCACAGATACCTGTGTTGCGGGTACAGCTAATGCAACAGCAGCTGGTTTTGATAATTAAGAATCTCTAAGGATTTTTTGCAATTGCAATTTAAAACACAATTTTATATTATAATTTTAATTAAAATTCACAATTTTAACTTCAAATTGAGTTTTTATTGTTAGTTTCTAAAAACAAAAAAAAAATATTTTTCTCAAAAACGTTTTTTTTAAGAACTTTATTAAAATAATTTTTATTTTTATTTATTTTTTGTACAGTTGAAAACATGTTTTGAACACCAATGACATAACTATTTAAAAGAAAAATAATAATAAAAAAAAACGTTTTTGTGTATTATTTAAATTTTTGTTTTTTTGTTTCTTTTCATGTACAAAACACATATTGTACTTTAAAAATAAATATCTTTTTTGTGTTTCCTATTTTTTTTTAACTGATAGAAAAAAAAAATTATTTTGTACGCATGAGTTTTGAATTTTTCAAATGAAAAACTTACATTTTAAGTCTTCGGTTCTTAATTTCTGATGCCTGGCTGTAGTGCAGCCAGATCAGTTTTATTTATTAAAACACCAATAACTAAAGAACTTACTTGAAGAAATTAAACAAACAATGTCATGGAGTGATTTAAATTGTGGTCGACAAATTGGCAAATATTTTATACAAAAAATATGTTTATAATACTAATCGTTTCTATAATGCTGAAACAAAATCATTTGAAAAATATAGTCCTGGCTAAAAGGTTTTGTTTGCAACTTTTCAAAAATATGGTTGAAGTCTACTGATTATTATAGACATGCTTAACCACCCACATATTAAGTCTCATTTAAAATAAATTTGGGAGAATATCATTTTGTATTTGCCTTTGAAATCCGTTTGTCTAGACCAAACATAATTTAACAGTTTATAAATTACATTACACAATTATCTTCTTACAAATAAAGCTTAGTAAATAAGGAGAAATTGTAAAATATAAAGCTAAAGCTTGATCAATTTACTGGTCACGCTTTTCTTGGCTTTTAATTTCAAAAATTTGCTAGGTCTGAACATACCTTGTGTCATATCTATGGATTTTGTTGGTTCATTGCTTTGTGAATTGTTTTGATTTTATTCAAATAAGCGTTTTTTTACACAAACTTATTTGACTTTTGTGTTCTTATGTATTCGAATTAAAACCGTTTAACCGGTTATTTTAAGAATGCTTAACCGGGTTTTTTTTAATTAGCAACTATTCGGAATATTCGAAAATTGGTTTTAAAAATAAATCGAATAATCGATCTCCCTACTTAGTGTGTTAAAAAGATAACCGTTTTGAAGCAAATAATCGAATACAAAAATACTTTAAACATAATTACCATTCTACTTACCAACAAATTAATTTTATCGACTCTTTCCGCACCACTTAAGTCACTATAAAGATTTTTTCCAGCATTTTTAGCTAAACTCATGACATCTTCATCGCTGGGTAGCAACATAATATGTTCTGCAATAGAAACAATTTGTTCGGCTGAAAAACTAGTAACTTCGGAGGGCAAAGCTTCCAAACGTTGGGTTACCCAATCAAAAGTATTGGGACCCAATGAAATCACGGATGATTTTCTAAAAACGAAATAAAAAAATGTTTGCTTTTAATTATTAAGAATCAAATCAGAACTCACCTTGAAGGAGTATGTTGGGGAGTTGGTGGTAAACTTTTTGCAATCGATCCTGGAGTAGCACCCGCTGCACTACTAGCATTACCCGTAACACCGGCTATTGAAGATACTATGCCAGGTATGGCCAGATTATTAGCTGAATTAACACGTTTAATGCTTTGAGCCAATAAGCCAGACAAACTTGAACGATGTACTTCCAAACTACTGGGTGTTGGTGTAGTAGTATTCGATTTCTTTTCACCACTGTCAGCGGTAAAAACAATCTCGCTGTCTGCTTCTACTCCTGTATCAATATCAGCTTCGGTAACCATAAATTCGGGCGCGGCCACTGTTGGGGTGGTTTGCTGTAGCGCCGAGGAACAATCTACCGGACCGCATACTGTGGCATTTTGGCATTTGTTAATGCATTTTTTGTGGCAACACATGAAACAATCGCGACACTGTACGGCATCTTTAAGCCAAATTTTCTTGCCACAAAAATCACATTGAGTGGCACGTTGAAAATGCGTGCGTATGAAATTGTGGGCTCGTGTTTGGTAGGTTGAAGTAGTGTCCGTGGATTTAATGGAAATTGTATCAGAGTAACCGCTGTCATCGGTTTTATCCACAGACGATACAGATCTGAATCAATTTAAATATAATATAATATGATGATTATTATTGTTTTTTTAAAAATAGTTGTATAAATGCATTAAGCAGAGTTTAAAAAAAGCCAATTGTATTATTTGTTATTTCTCTAGTAGTTTGTGTTTAAAACTTACTTTGACTTAGCTTTCATTGTCTGTTTAGAGGGCGTCTCTGTGGCTCCCAAATTTGGATTACCATCCCAGGTAAAAGCAAATACTATATCACCGAAACAAAGATTAGGGTCAAAACCAGACTGTGTGGACAAATAGTGATTTTTTCTACAAGTGAAATATTAAAAAAAATTTTTAATTTTCTAGAATTCAAATTAGAATCCTCAACTTACAAATCCTGTTGTATGGGTGGACTTAATTCATATGTCTTGAACGATTGGCTCAAACTGGTCTCACAACACTCTGCCAATATTTGATAGATGGGTAAATTAGTGAAACCCAGCAACTGGTTTTCTCCTGAACATTTGCCATAAACACACACATTTAAAAAGCGGCATTGGGGATCTAATTTAAAGTTGCAGACATCTTCCATGTGTATTAAGGTAGCCAATTTACAATCGATTGTGGAATGCTGGTAATAGTGTTCGACATCGTTGACTCCTGTATTAAATGAGCTTAGAAGATTTTCACAGTTTGTTTTAGACGGAACTTTATGTAAAGTTGCTTGCTTGGCTAAGGCTTTAGCTTTTAACTTGGCCTCTTCATCTCTGAAGCTGTCACCATGATCCCGACTAATGGTTTTCTTTAATGCCTTCGCTATTAGCTTTGTCTTTTTGGGTGAATTGGTAGGAGTATTCGACAAACTGGACTCACTGCTAGTGCCCTTGTCAATACTACTGCGAATGGGTATTGTATCAGTGTGTTTTACGGACGTACTGTATCCACTTTTGTTATCACCTAAATCTTCATAGATATCCAAGTCCTCCAAAATGGCATCATTGCGTATAATTCCCGGTATTATGCGATCTATGCGTAGACTAAAACTATTCGTTTGAAGACCTTTAATAACTTTGGCGACTTGTTGTATGGTGGCCACTCGTTTACCATCTATGGCTAGCAAAATGTCACCGACTTTCAAGTTGGACTTACAGGCCGGAGTATTAGGCAACACCGCCTCGATTTCTACTGTATCCGCCGAGGACTGCTTGAAGATAATGCCTATCTGTTGGTTTTTAGCTTTATGAATTTCCACATCCAATGACACCATGACATGTCTATCATCCTGCTGATGGGCCTCCACAAATGCCAATGATGCCATGGTTATCGAACAGTAAATATCCGTTAAATGTGAAGCACACATAAGTCGGGATATTTCCGATACTTTAACCTCTAACACACCATTCGGTTGTATACCTTCACTATCACCAACATCTTCCTCGGGAGTTTTGTGAAAAAATGGTTTATAGCGCAGTTTATAATTGGGCAATGTGTGCTTGCGCCTAACCGCCTTCCGTATTTGATTCGATATTAAACTGGTAATATTGGATTGCATTTGACGCCCTTGATATTTTGATTCAATAGCTAAGTCCAGCTCGGGATCTCCTAGAAAACTTAGCGACCAATGTGTGTAAGGATTACGGGTGAATTGCAGACGCGCCAATCCGGAGAGTTGTTTGACTGTAAAATAGAAAGAAGGCAGTATTAAAAAAGAAAGCTTGACTATTCTTAAAGTTATTTTTAGAAATTTTTAAAACCTTATCTTACTTACCCTTCAAAGTCAAAGAACCCTTCTTGCCCAGTACCATATCAGCATCTATTGATGTGCGGAAATTGCCCATATAATTTATTTCCAACAGTAAATCTAAATTCTCAATACGTTCGCCATTTTCATCCAATTCAACATTATGGACTCTTAAAGTTTTTATCTCCGGAAATTGATCACCCAACTCAAGTTGTTTTATCTACAACAAAAAGACAAAAACAGAAACAAAAGCATAAAAAATAATGAGTAAAAAAGGAAAACAAGGTAAAAAAAAACTGCAAAACACAAGAAAGCAAATGAGACAATGAGTAAATAACCAGACTAATTAATGTCACAAATTAACACCTACAGACACAAATGTTTATATACGAAATAAAATGTGTGTGTATGAACTACAGTAGAAAAAAGATACTGGTATTTTATGTAAAAAACAACAGAAACAACCACAATAGAAAATGCAACACTAACAACAAAACAAAAGATGTAATTGTCTGTACATTCATAAAGCTGACGATGAAAACTATAAAAAGGGAAATGCTTTCAAACGGAAAGAAACTAGACGAATATAAAAATACTCTAGACGTGGATGAGGCCACTTTAAATAATATTATGAGTACAGTAAGAGTATTTTGTTGACATCTTTTTAGTTCAGCTTTTATTAAAAAGCTAAAGGTAAAGCGATTTTAAATCGCTTGTAAATAGACTTATGTTAAACGCAGATTATTTAATTGTCAATATTTAAAAATTAAAATCATTTAGATTAAGCAATTATATAAGATAATTTCTGATTTTAAATAAAATTATAACTAATCTGATGTATGCCTACTAGGGATGCCCATTGGGACTAGTTTTCGCAAATGCCAGTATCGAGATTTCAAAAAATCAAATCCCGGGATCCCGGATTTTGGAAGTCAAAAGAGAAATGCTTTTTATAATTAGTTATTAAAAAAAGTCTTTTAAAGAGGTTTACAAACAAGAGTTTTATAATTCATTTAATATTACAAAACATTAAACAACTAAAAGTTGTAAAAATTTAAAATTGTGATTCCTTTTCTTAATAAATGATTAATTCAATTGAAAATAGGATAAAAAAAAACAACGTACGATATCCAACAATGTGTCAATTAAAAAATAATTAACATCTATATTTTACTCAATTAGCTCAGTTGTTTCAAACTTAATAAAAAAAACAAGTTATAGTGCTATATTCGGCTGTGCCGAATCTTTGATACCCTCCACCGACAGGAGTGGGTCTATATGATAAATACATATATATTATTAACCAAGCTTCACAAAAACTAACGTCAGCATTAAAATTGGATGCGGTTTAGACCTGAATTAAATTATTGACCGACAATAAGAAAGTTTCATGCGTTTCTTGTTAGAACTTTGAACTGGCTGGAGTAAAATATCATGACTTGTAACAGTTTTAGCTGAACTAAAAAGATTGTTAGGAGAGTAATTTGTATTGGACCTATGGTAAATTATGGACCAACCATCCCAAAATTCTGAAGACTGATTTATAGTATTACAAAAAATAAATTAGAATAAATTTCAATACAGCAATTTCACAAAATTGCATGATATTTTTTCTGGCCATATGAATCTAAGTTGGAAAAAATTTAACCGCAATATCTGTATCTGTTATGGTTTTAGGCGAATTTAATTATTTTCCCAAAGTGGGCTTTATTTGGTTTTAGGCGTAATAAACTGTTTTCCGAGAGTAGGGTTTAAATGGGGCCTGGGGCTAATTATGGACCGATCTGCACGAAATTCAGCAGTATAATTTCTAGTCCTACAACACTGTACCGTACCGAATTTAATTATGATAACATTATTAATTACGGTTTTAGGCGTACTAAATTGTTTTCCGGGAGTAGGGTTTATATACACGTAGAGAAAAAATATGTTTAGATATGGTCAACTCCAACAAAACTATTTTTAGACCAAATTTTAAACATATTATGTTTAAATTTAACCATATTATTGTCACCGACAAACATATAATTGTTAAATTAGTCCTCCATCAAGAAGCCACAACCATATTATGGTTGCCTCTAAACATGTTATGGTTAAATATCACAATAATTTGTTTTTAAATTAACAATAGTATTTTCCTCTTTTCTAAGAGCAACATTCTTTGGTTGAAAATCAACCATGCTATTATAAATGTTAAACATATTTTAGTTATTACTAACCAAAAGATGTTCGGAGGCAACCATAATATGGTTGTGGCTTCTTGATGGAGGACTAATTAAACAATTATATGTTTGTCGGTGACAATAGTATGGTTAAATTTAAACATAATATGTATGCGATTCTCTTTAAAAATAGTTTTGTTGGAGGTGACCAAATTTAAACATATTTTTTCTCTGGGTGTAGGGTCTAGTGTAAATTATGGACCGATCTTCAAAAAATTTTACAATGTGAGTTCTGGTCCTATAAAACTGTGACGTACCAAATTTTAGTATGATAGCGTTATTTATTACTGTTTTTGGCGTACTAAAATGTTTTCCGGGAGTTGGGTTTATATGGGGCCTATGGTAAATTATGAACCGATCCTCACTAAATTTAACAGTGGGATTTGTAGTCGCATAAAGCGAATTCGTGCAAAATGTTATATCATTCCGTGCATTATTCCACCATTTATGTTAGTTTTTGTATCAAAATTATTTTTTTAGGGTCGTGTTTCCACATTTTGATTTATAGTTCTGATCCTACTGAACCGATAATGCTGGATTTCAATCTCAAACTGCTTAGGATAACTACAAGCATTTTGAGACCAAGTTTGTTCTTTTCTTTTACGTTTTTCGAAAGTGAGCGTGTTTTAAAAGACGGACAGACGGACAGATAGACGGACATGGCTAAATCGACTTAGAATTACTCAAGGAGCCAGAATATATATATACTTTATGGGGTCTTAGATGTATAATAAGAAAGTTTTCCACGAAATGACAAACTTAGTATACCCCCATTTACCATTACTGGTGGTGGAGGGTATAATAATTATTATAGTAATTGAATAGTGCAAATTAGTAATTGATTTGTTTGTAATTTCTATTCTATTAAAATTGTTATTAAATGAATGAAGATGAATAATTAAAATTTTAATTCGAAATTAATTAACAAAATCCATTTTTTTAGTGTACCATAAAAATCTTATTTTAACAAAAACACATTTTTATACCCAGCGCTGGTGGTAGGAATTATGTAGTGTATAAATTACACAACTTAATTTCGTGAAATCGCTCCATAAATTACCGTAGGTCACATGCCCACTTTTGGTTTTTCTTTTTTTTTGTCATAAAAGATTTATTTCTTTGAGGAGTTTTCTTCTTTAATTATTTTCAGAACTTCTCTCATTAAAATTTCTTAATAATTGTTGGACAAGCTTAAAAAGAATAACAAAGCTTAAATTTCTTCTTTCGTTTTCAATGGCAGTATTAACGGGTTTAATCAAACAAGGTAGGTAGAAAGGCTGGTGTGAAGTCTCCTTCACACCTTTACCCAGAGACCACCTTTACCCAGGTCCATTGTGATAATCAAACAAATATAAAAGATCAATATTGTGTTCCCTATCCTCTCATGGGAATGAATTTTGTTTATTAAAAAAGGTAAAACAAACAAATTAAGTTAACGATTTCGGGATTGACTAAATCCCGAAAATCACAGGATTGAAAAATTCAATTCGGAATCGGGATTTCGGGACTGGCATCCCTAATGCCTACGCAGATATAGTTATAAGTGAAATGAAATTTTTCTTAGAAAACTCCAACTTGTAGCCCAAATCGTTCGTAATCAGAAGGTCAAGTTATTTTATATCGCTTGAATTTTTGGGAAAATGTAATCATGTAATATAAGAATTTCTATTTTTTAATTTATTTTAGGACTACTATCGAAAACTTATTATCACAGTCCGCTTTCGGTATTCGAAATTTAATATCTTAGATCAAACACGATAGTTACAGCTAGGCCCATGATCTCGATCAACAACTTAAGCGAGCTACAACAGCTCACTCATTTTCGTTCTCTTAAGCGGCCCACTAACTATCGACTTGCCGGTCGACAGGTTTTACGAGTAAAACGTAATTCATTTATTTATTATCAAATGACTGTATTGCCACATCATCAATTCCATGAATAAAACGCTAATTTGGAATTAAAAATCGACATGACATATAAATTAAGCCAGAAAATAGAACTCTGTCTACAAACAAATCAGAATTGGCTGTTTTGCCACATCATCGATTCCATCAATAAAACGCTGGTTTAGAAATAACAGTCGACAAAACATATAAATTAGCCAAAAAATAGAATCCTGGCTACAACCAAATCAAAATTGAAGACAAAGGAGTAAACAAAAATCAAACAAAGCACTAAACAAAAATATAGAATAGAATTTTTTAAAATTATTTTCAAAAACCTAGTAAATAATTTAATAAGTGGTTGTGTTTTAAAGAAATATAATAATAAAAAAATTTCTAGTATTTTTGTGTAATGAAAATTTTGTTTAATATTTTAACAAAATACGAGTACCTATGTCGACAACTACAACACAAGTGACTGATTATTAAATTTTTGGTCGCATAATATTTCTTAGTGGGCCACAAATTTGTATGAAAACTGTTACGTTATCGGTCGCTTGCATTGTCGATCGACTTTTCGTACTGAACATTGTTAGTGGGCCGCAAATCAGCTGTTTGTCGTTTAAAATGCAAACGAACGATAGCGGTCGACATTGGGGGCCAGGCTGTTAATCTGTCTTAAAGATTAAAAAAAAATCAGCATTCATATTTCGATTTAAAGCCAACTCTTTGGATTCAGTAATTTTTCTTTTTTTTATATTCGTTCTGGACAAGTTAACAATTGTTTATGTCTTGTTTAGTACGAATAATTTAACCTCATTAGTGGGAAAACTTACTTTTTAACCGCAGCATAATCAATAACCAGTCTATTATAAAACATTTGTTCCGACTTCCCATACAATGATAATTGAACTGCAGTGGGGATGTAGAAATAGTACAAACAAGTACAAACACTCAATGTACCGACTAACAGCAACCCACTGCTACAACATGGATGTCGGCAATGATAAGGATAACGACTACACTAACGACGCACAGTGGCGCCATTTGAGTTTTTTCGTTGCAAAAATCATATCTTTTGAACAGAATAAGATAATTGAAAAGTTTAAACAGCATATGATAGATAACTGTTCAGCCTATGAAATGAGCGTTTGGAAAGGGTGCTACGCTTTGTAGGGGTCTACTTATGGGTTATCAAAGTTAAAATTAGTAGAAAAATCAATTTTATGGTAACTAAAAAAAATTATTTTTACATTTTTAGATTGTTTTTATTTTTTTTCTTAAGGGTTTTATGTTTTAAATTATTACCCAACAAATTAAAAAAAAAATTATTTTTTTTTTAAATTTATTTTTTAAATTTTCTGTAAAATATTCATCACAATTCGTAAGAGAAGGTATATCTAAAAGACTAACCATTTCTAAACTATAATTATTTTGTAACTCTATTTGTGACTTCACATGCCGCAGGGAAGAAATAAGTGGATCGGAAGATGCTGCCAACATGTTGAAGAGGTCCTTATTTTGCCTTACCCTTGATGCTTTGAATGTGTTGTGCAATATATATATTTTAAAAAATTTGTTAAGAGACTCCTGTGCTTCTTCAGAAAGCTCTCCAATTGGCAAAGACTGGTACTCAATTATATCTTTGCCATGCGCCAATATTTTATGGACGGTCGGGGTCAACTTCTTCTGTGGATACATTTCTGCTAAAAGAGATGCAGTTTTCGACGCATATTCTCCATATTTTGTAGAATTGACATTTTCTTTGCAGTTTAAAACATCCAAGATCGTTCCCAATCTTTTCACGATTTGATTGTCAATTCCAATGATTCTAGTTACTGCCTCATCATTTTCAAAAAATCTCCTAGAAGTGTTTCCATCGTTTGAGTTACCGTATCCGTGCTTGGGACAGTCTACTTTTAGTCCAACTTGTTTAAAAAAAGCCTCCTGTATTTGCTTCTTTCTGATCTTCTCCTTATCCTTTATTGATGTATTTTCATCGAAGTTTTCCTCCTCTTGTGGTAGGGTATATGCCAGTTTTAGCAAGAATTCCATACACCTTATCCTTGCGTGCATTGGTGACATTCCATATTCGTAATTCTCCTCATTTGTAGAATCGTTTAAATTACCAAAGTTCTTCTGACAAATAATAGTAAAAAATCGATAATAAAAAATATAAAAATAAAACGAAAAAAGGGGTTTAAATAGGTTTTTGCTAAATTTTTACCTCCAAAATAATTCTGTCTATATATATGTATATGATAACTAATTGAAATATGTTATAATTAAGCAGAAAAAGATACTAATCTTAAACTCTTTACAACTAATTATATAAAATTGAGATGTAACATATTATATATGAAATAAATTGAATTGAATTGAAAAAAGTTCTTCTGACTCTTTTTGCAAATCGGGCATGACATTGTTGAGGTTGTTCCTGTCAGTTCGTTTACGACTTTTTCGTCAGCCATGGTCAGGTGGAACTCGTAATTGCATTCAATATATTTTCCTTATTTGTTCTTCAATGTCCTTCACCGTAGTCCTTATGAGTTCTGTCGATTCCCTTGCAAACTGAAACATTATTGGTCGGCAATAATGCACTGATGACGGTCGTGGATTTTTCCAGTGTAGGGAATCATCCGATTTTAGCCGCAAAGGAACAACAGATGCCATAAACATATTTCCATCCGATATTGTAGCGTCATCGGAAGATATCCTTTGCTTATAAACGCTTTGTCCGGATGATCCATCGCAGCCCCATTTGCTGATCAATGTCAACTTCTCAGGAAGAATTTTCACTTCCGTGAAAAACTTTGGTGTGGTTGACTTTCTAAACAGTTCAAATAATTTTAAATTGTTCAACGCCATGTTTTCAGTACTTAAATTGTTTAATGGTTTCAGTAATTGTTGCGCCAACTTTCAGGCGTAGACTAATCCAGGCATTATGCTTATTTTGCAATATATAGGCTTATGCTACCATGCCTAAAAATTTATCTGTTCCCTGCATACATATGGATTTAGGCTGAATAATGCAATTTTGATATTATGCACGTGTCCAAATAAGATTTGTGCTACCTGTAGGGACCATAAGTCAATATTGTTCCTGACCATTTGTACGCCAAAGTATTGTTTATGTGAGGTACATACCTGCTAATTTCAATGAGTAGTTTTTTTCAAACTATTAGATCAAACTACTGTCAGTCAAAACATATAAGGGATGGACGCCATACAATTTCTGCAACCATGTCTTTTTAAACTTTTTTACCTCTAGAAGCCAAACGGGCACGTACGGGCAGATAAAAATTTTGAATTATGTAAAGAACTAATCAAAGAACAGGTTTTTCAAATATGGCAAATATAGAAAAATATAGTTTTTTTTTATTTTCCGTCAAAGTTGAAAAATAGTGAAAAAACGGATAGTTTTTAAATAGTGATTTACCAGGAGAAACACAAAGCAAACAGTTAATTTTTTTTTATCATTATACATTTAATAAATACATCAATCAATACAAACAAAAAATAAGGCGATTCGTTACCTATTTTTCGTGATATTACACCTGAAATCGCAACAAATTGACTAAAAATTGTGTGTTTTTTTGAAAACCGAAAGTCGGTCAACTTTGAACGGTTATATCTTCTAAACTAAAAATGTGATATTATTAAGAGTGGCATATTTGAAATCGTTGAAAAGTTTCCTATAACATGGGTTTATTCAAAACTTCGTCGGCGCTCATGAAAATTTTGATTTTTGCAACCTCGCTTGCTCTACGGGCGCCACTGTGCGACGGCGACGTCGGCGACAACAGGATGAACGGAGATATGCAGAAGTAGGAACAAGTACTTGAATAGTGGTGGCACATACTTATGCCGAGGAAAGCACTCACACAAATGAAAGTGTAAGTCGTACACGTACTTATTGTTTGCAATTGAAAAAAGGTCATCAGCAAATGTTAGCAAAATGATATTAAATGGGTTCACTTTATTATTTGTCTTGTTCCCTGATGCACTTTTGCCATTTAGTTTGTAAAAACATGCATAAATACGGGTTTGTTTTTGCAAATTATTTAAATGTGAATGTGTGTGTGTAATGTTGAACACACACAAATGCATAACATCCCAGCGGTAAAAAGAGGGTGTACGGATGCCTTCTAGAAGGCCTCTGTACTCAGCGTTACCATTCAAAATTTTCAAAAGGGGCACAAAAAAGGTATTTTCAAAAAATAAGTGGCACAATTAGAGGATTTCTGAGAAAAAAAGGGGCAGCTTGAAAATGAAGAACATTTTAAAAAATCAAACATATTTATGAAGTTATTTTCACTGAAAACATAAACATTAAAAAAAAAATTCTAATGCATAAATAATACATTATATCGTCGGTTGATAATTTAAATGTCGTAGGTTTTGTGCTAAGATCGATTCCTTAGGTTTTCCGACCTGATCTTTCATTTGGCGTTATCAGTTTTTCGATACCTCAAACGATTTTCGAGATATGGAGTGTTGAGTTTGGCGTATGTGGTATTTGCTGAAGCAATTTTCAAATTAAATGTGTTCAAACTCAATTTACTCGAAACTATCGGAATCCACATACTAAAATTAAATTATCAGCCGACGATATATGTACATACAAATTGTTTGGGAAATACATATACAGTCGAACTTCCCTATAAATAATCTGCATGGGACCAGAAAATCACTTCATTATATATAAATTTCATTATACAGAACTTTATTGTTTCACTTTTGTTTATAAAAACAGTTATTTTAGTTTCGATTACTCCATCACGAACGGCGTTATCGATTTGGCCTTTGCTTCAATAATATCTTAAAAGGCCAAGTTTGTAGTCTTTTGCGTTTATGCCCGTAATTTATACAAAAATAAATCTAGCTGTATATAGAAATCTATGGTGTAAGTGCTGCCATATTTTAAAAGACTCTCAACGTAAAAACACGGAGGCAAATAAATATGGAAATAGGTAAAGATACCTGTTAGGTACGAACACGACCAGCTATCTTTTTGTAGAAATTACGGGCATTACATGAAGTGCTAGAAAACAAAGTGCTTAGCTACAAAATTGTATGTGTTACTGCTTTAACTTTAACTAATCAAATTTTTTTTAAATAAATGCTGCTACATTTTCTTTCACTGAACACGAGGGGCTGCTGTAAACATTTTTGTCACAGCACGTTTTTCTTTTATTCTTATTTTCATCTTTGGGCATCGCCTAATAGAAAATTTTTTCAAATAATTTATTATACATATTGAGACAAAAATGTATGAGTCAAATTTTTATTTGAAAATTTGGATCATTCTAAAAGAAACTTCACTGTATTGAAATTTATTATAAGGAAATTCGCTCAGCGGATGCACTACTATGAGGTAAAGTAAAAACATACGAATATATAAAAGCTGGCAGGCACATCTGCGTTCATTGACTGCCAATATATAAAAAAAATAGTTAAAAAAGGGGCAACAAAATTAGAAATTATACTAAAGTGGATTTGGAAAAAGGGGCAAAGAAAGTGGCAAGACAGTCAAAAAGGGGCAAAATGTGACCTTAGTCACATAACGGTAACACTGTCCGTACTCCTTCTTTCAGATGTACACTCATATCTGCGGGGTAGGCCTTTCTTGGGAAGGTACATAAGAAGAATGGCAACTGGATAAAAAAAAAATAATTATTTTACTTTTGCTTTGGCAAAAAACAAAACAAAAAATGCTTCCCTTTCTCTTCTCCCTTCTCATAGAAGCGAGTGTGGATTGTGTATCTTATCTTTTATACGAAAGAGCCGAGGCCTTTTATGAGGCATTCTTTAGCAGTTAAATTAGAATGGTAATTAAATATTAGTATTGTGGTTATTTTATTGAACTGTTAATGGGTTTTAATCCAAATTTAGATATTTTTTAATTAGGCTTAAGTTCATTGAATTTAATTTTCATTAAATTATTTTTATGAACACAGGCTTTACAACATGAAATTAATTAAAATTTATCAATAAAATTTTAATTAATTTCATGTTGTAAAATTCCTGTTCTCATAAAAATAATGGTAATTAAATCTAAAAAAATTTTTAAGCAGACCTTTAATAAGGCCTGAAGTAAGAAGGTCTTCTGAGCTTTCCCGCCTGGATATGTAGTACGTGCAACATTCAAACATATTTTTAGCTGTTAATGATGATGAAGATAATAGTGGCATTGTTATTAGTAACCTACATTTGGTCATATATACTCCCATAGATTGTATTCCTCTCACATTTGTTTAGTTTATATTTTTTTTTTGTCAATAGTTAGAGCGAAATTAATATGTAAATGTGAATATTATTTTAAAAGCATTTAAGGCAATTATGAATTATTGAAATTTTTTTTTTTGAACTAATAGAAATGGGAAAGTTTTTTACAACAATGTGATTGCATGTCTTTAGGGAACTTAAACTGATACACATACTTTGTCTGTATTCCGTTTGGCCACAATATGTTATATGTTTATATATGTTTATCTCTTAAAGAAAAATCAATTTATTTTTATTTTTTTGTTAAAATTACTAAGCAGTCTTCAACTGTTACAGACGTATGTCCAATGCTTAGGTTAGTATTTATGTTAGGGACGTAGCAAATACCGATAGCGATATATCGGTGATATTTTAGATTGTGCGATATATCGGTATCGGCGATATTTTACTGTCGATACGAAGATATTTTTACAAATTTTTTTTAACAAACAATTGAATTTCCAATGATTATTTAAAAGCAGAGTTAAGGCGAAATTAATATGTAAATGTGAATAACATTTTAAAAGCATTTAAGGCAATTATAAATTATTGAAATTTTTTTTTTCAACTAATAGAAATGGAAAAGCTTTTACAACAATGTAATTGCATGTCTTTAGGGAGCTTAAACTGATACACTTACTTTGTCTGTATTCCGTTTGGCCACATTACCTTATCTTAATGTTTTAAAAGGAGAAAAAAAAACAATCAATTTATATCAATTTTAAGGATAGTAAAATTAAAATTTCGAACAAGTCGTAGTGGGTTTGAAAGCTCTATTTTATTTCTTGCAAGAGCTAAAAATACTACGACTTATTATAAATTTTAATTTCTTTATCTCTTAAAGAAAAATCAATTTATTTTTATTTTTTTGTTAAAATAACTAAACAGTTTTCAACTGTTACAGACGTATTTCCAATGCTTAGGTTAGTATTTATGTTAGGGACGTAGCAAATACCGATAGCGATATATCGGTGATATTTTAGATTGTGCGATATATCGGTATCGGCGATATTTTACTGTCGATACGAAGATATTTTTAAAATTTTTTTTTAACAAACAACTGAATTTCCTATGCTTATTTAAAAGCAGAGTTAAAGCGAAATTAATATGTAAATGTGAATATCATTTCAAAAGCATTTAAGGCAATTATAAATTATTGAAATTTTTTTTTTTTCAACTAACAGAATTTAAAAAGCTTTTACAACAATGTAATTGCACATACTTTGTCTGTATTCCGTTTGGCCACAATATGTTATCTTAATGTGTTAAAAGGAGAAAAAAAAACAATCAATTTATATCAATTTTAAGGATAGTAAAATTAAAATTTCGAACAAGTCGTAGTGTATTTGAAAACTCTATTTTATTTCTTCCAAGAGCTAAAAATACTACGACAAATTTTAATATCTTTATCTCTTAAAGAAAAATCAATTAATTTTTAATTTTTTTGTTAAAATTTCTAAACAGTTTGCTAGCTAAAATATTCGGCTATGGTTCAACTGTTACAGATGTATATCCAATGTTTAGTTTAGTATTTACTAGGGTATTCATTTAATCGGCCTTTTGCTTTAATCGGTTAATCGCTTGATTAACTAACCGAGGTTTGGGCTTAATCGGTTAATAATCGGCTAATTTTGTTATTGATTAATACTTTTTTTTAATAAAGTAATTTCAATGAACAAAAATACATAAATTATTTATTATTTGGAGTTTATTAGTAAAAAAAAACAATAACATAAGAAACACAACAATTCTGGAACTAAAACGAGCAAACAAAAAAATAGTTCATAAATATTTAATACATATTTTTTTCAATTTGCTTTAGTAAACTTTTTAAATAAGGTACTTCCCATTTTAAACATTATATTTCTTAAAGAAATTATATCAGATAGTTTTAAAACTGCAATTCTAATTCCACTACTGAAGAAAGGAGATCCAAATATTCCATCTAACTATCGTGGATTGTCTTTAATAGATACTCTATGCAACATTTTAATAGCGTACTTTTGAATCGTACAGTTTATTGGATAGACGAACATAATATTTTAAATGAATATCAATCTGGGTTTAGAAAACAATACTCTACCATCGATAATGTTTTCCATCTAATGAATATTGTTCATTTGAAAAACTTAATTGTAAAAACACTTATGCTTTCTTTGTTGATTTTACTTGTGCATTTGATTCGATTCCTAGGAATTCAAATATGAAATTGTCATCAAAGATAATACGAATACTTCAAAAATAGTATGACAACACCTCCAGTCAAATACTGTTTGGTAACTCACTCTCCAATTCTTTCAATGTGAATCTTGGTGTCAAACAGGGATGTATATTAATCCCAATTATATTTGCATTATACTTGAACGACTAAGCCGACGCTCTTACTGACGGAATAACTGATAACAACATCACAGTAAAAGTACTTCTTTATGCAGACGATATTGTCATATTGAAGTATTTCAAATGTTTAGGTTAGTATTAATATTAGGAACGCACCAAATAACGAAAGCGATATATCGGTGATATTTTAGATTTTGCGATATATCGTTATCGGCGATATGTTACTGTCTATACGACGATACTTTTTAAATTTTTTTTATAGTTTTTTTGAACAAACAATTGCATTTCCTATCCTTTTTATTTGAATACCAGCTAAGAGATATGACGCATTTAAAAGCAGAGCAAAAATAAATTATTTTATTTTAATTCATAGCCGCTTTGCTTTGCACCGTAGCACAGAGGCTTGAAATGTATTTCGACTAAAGCCTTAATTTTTTTTTTTAAACCACAATATTTTTATAATTTTTATCGCATCGCTCTTATAAAATTTCTGGTAAATAAAATTTTATAAAAAAAAAATATAACAATAAACAGAATGGCACAACAAGAACATTTACATTAAATACGTAGCAAAGTGCGTTGCTGACATATACATCAGTGATGGAAAATTCAGTACTATGGTACTTTTTCAGTACTTTTTCATTTAAAAAATACCACGGTACCCCAACGTCAATTTTAGTACCTTTTCTTGTTATGCTTCTTTGTTGATAAATTTGGCGTTTCTATTTTTTTTAACATTGACAACATTGCCTACACAAAATTTATTGCTCTTATTTTCGTTAATGTAAGCAAAATTAAGGACGAAATGGACGAATTTATGTTTCCTGATAATTCACGTATTGCTATTGGAATTTTGTCAATATCCCATTTATCAGCAGCAGTTGAGCGCACGTTTTCAGTGCAAGATGCTATAAAAACGAAAAAAAAGAAATCGTTTGCATGTACAAACTCTTTCAAATTTAAAAAAAATCAAGATATAATAACATCAAATCATTGTTGTTGTTACAATTATAATATTACTAATAATTTCATTAAGTAAATTAAATAAATTGCCTAACAGTCTTCCACATCTAAACGTGTGTACCTTATATTAAATCATAAGCAAATACATATATATGCAATAAAAAATATCTTTGAAAAAAGTACCAAAATATTGAAAAAAGTACTCTTTTGCTTGGTGGTCAGTACCATCTAAATTTTTAAGTTTTCCATCACTGATATACATTAATGACAATAATATACTAAAAGAACTTAACGGCTTTCACCCGAAAATTAAATTCACCGTTGAAGTGGAGACGAACGAATCGTTTATATAAGTTTGTCATTATATTTTTCAACAATAAGGAAATTAGTATTTATATATTCTAGCTCCTTATGAGAAGCGGAGTTAATTGAACGATTACCGCTTATTCATCCGTCAGTTTGTCTGTCGAAATGGGTTCTCCCTAGACTTCAGATATGATGGGGGGTAGGTTGTTATATAATAATATCACATATAGATCGGAATAGTTTAACAGATCGGTCCACGAATGCCAGAGATATGAACAAAAAACCACGCCTGCCCCTAATTTTTAACCATAAAATGTCACTTATTTAAGTCTATAATCTATGAAATTTCCTGAGATTATGGTTTTGGCACAATAGCGTCCATACTATATGAACTAAGAGAACTAAATTTGGCCCAGTTATTTCTTATATATAAGGAGCATTAAATATTAAAAGTGTGTCAAATCCGACCATTATTTCACCTGGCCGGAATGAGGCTCCCGTAAATAACAACTGGGATTTTTAATACTATGGTGAAGGGTAAAATGATTCGGCACAATTTCAAATATTAATATCTTGCACTGTTATTTTTCATTGTAAAAAGTACTCTACTTGAGTTTTGTTAATTTTAACTTGAATTCAAATTCAATATTCGTATCGGTATCGCCGATATTTCCTTTTGAATATCGGTATCATATCGGCAAAAAGGCGTATAGTTTCATTCCTAATTTATATCTATATTAAATTTCATGCAGTTTGGCCTTTCCAGTGTTATTTAATTAATTAAGATAAGAGTTTGGTATCAAAACCATATATAAAAAATATATCATAAAAAAGTGTATTTATTTACAAGGGGGTCTCAAAAACAGCTGTCAGTTAATGCATTGGCTGTTGTTGTTCTATTGTTGTGATATTGAGGACACCTTGCTAAGTTTTGCACAATGGAAACTTATATTGAATTTAAATGTACCAAATTGGTGAATTAAGGCCCTAATTATGTAAAACGCAACGCAACGCCAAAGAATTATATTGAAAGCTAAAACAATGTCATAAATATTTGCGTTTTACATTATTAGGGCCTAAGTTTTTTTTAAGTGTTTGGTTAATAATAAATATTGTATAATTGTTAATAAATATTGTATTAAAAACAATTTTATATATAAATGTGATTTAAAATCGAACGTAAAAATTGGCCATTATATATTTATATCTTGATCTTTATTTGTATGTAAGTATGACGAAAAGTCCACAATAAGTGGTAAAAGAATTTTTAATTTTCTTAGGTAGTTGGAAATTGGAATTAGAAAACTTTGATTTGAAGGAACTGGGTTTAAAAAATTCCAGAAATCGGTTATTTTAAATGCAACATCCCGTGCTTCAGATTTCGGGAAATCACCCAATAACTGTGGAGTTTAATCAGGTTGTAAAACATCCCAAAAATTATTTAATCCCCCTAAAAGTATGAATAATTATCAAAACATAATTATTTAAATATTTCATAAATGAATGCGACTTGGCCATAAGGCCAGTTCAAAAATCTTATTTCTATAAGCTCCTCATTTAATTTAACAAAAGTTTCAAGTAAGAAGTTAGAGTGCTTTACTTGACTGTATCGAATCTTTGATATCTTTCACTGACTGCTGGAATATTTCCGGAGTGGGCTTAATATGAGGCCTGTGGTAAATTATAGACCGATCTGTATGGAATTTTATACTGTGATTTCTAGTCTTACGAAACTATGACGGACCAAATTTTATTACAATAGAATTATGCGTTACAGTTTCAGGCGTACTAAAGTGGTTTTAGAGAGTGGGATTTATTTGGGGCCTGTGGTAACTTATAGACTGCAATCAATATTAGAAATAAATATGCAAATCGAAATTACATATCAACAAATTCGTGCAATTTTTTAAGAACTTTATGTAAAATTAAAAACAGATGATGATGTTTGCATTATTACAATTAAGCTGTCATCAGGTAATGATAATGTTTCAGGTAAAATGTTATTAAAACGTAAAAATGAGATTGCATCGTATGTTAAAAACATTTATAATAATATTGGTACGAAAATAAATTTATCTTGGAATCATTTATAGTGTTAAGCCTGGTGCTCTGTTCAACATTTCACGTGAAATGCTGTCAAAACTCATATGAAAAAAACTTGTGCGGAAGTTCTATGAAATAATGTGGATAGAGTTGTACTCTGTTTTATTTATGAAAAAGTTGCGAAATGTTTCTGACAAAAATTTTTTTTACAACTGCGCAATAATAGCCCTAGGGGAAAGCGAACTAACACTAAACTTGTCACGTGACAAGCCACTTTAACATGGCGATGTCGTACGTGAGGGTTAACTGGCACCTTTTTGATCCTTTGCAACAGGCCACTGAAATAACCTTCCAATTTTGGTTAAAATAATGCCTGTCGCATATATTGTCACAAATGAACCATGTCAATATGATAGATCCCCTTCATATAAAGTAATAGAACTAGGGAGAATCAGCCACTACCCACACAAAATCCAGTCACATGAATACTTTTGTGCCAATTACCTTTCCTCTGGACCAACTACACTCTAAACACATTATCACCAGTTAAGTGATAGGTCTTGTTTTCACCTATCACAATTCGTTCCTTTTAATTATAAAATTTTGTTCACTGGTCACGGGATAAGTGCTTTAAGAGCAAGTTTTAACCGAAATTGGAAGGTTATTTCAGTAACCTGTTACAAAGTGTCAAAAAGGTGCCAGTGTCAAAAAGGTGTCAAAAATGAGACACGTTTAATGTAAGTTCCCTTTCCCGTAGGGTAGTTTAAAAAAAGGATGGGGTACCGAAGAAGCAGTTGTAAATGTCGTGAATTTGATTTGAGCGTAAAATGGATTTCTTATGACTTTTTGAAAGCGTTCGACAAAAATTTTCTCAGAAAACTAAAATCTTATTAATGGAAAAGAACTTTCGCTCAAAAAAAAAAAAAAAAAAAATTCTTAACAAATCGCAAGCAGTTTGTTCAAATTAACAATAAAAAGTACACTCAAGGGCGAATTTTTACTACTCGTGGGAGAGTTCGGCCTAATGGACGGATTATACCCAAGTGCTGTTGTCGACTATTATAATGCAGCGGAGGTTAGATAGCTCCAGCTCCTAACAAGGGGGCGAGTGTACATTTTGTTGGATTGCACACTCAAATTGCTATTTTTATATGATGGTTGTTCTAACGCACAGCGTTGGATGATAAGCGCATTGTTTTTTAACTCAGCGGTTAATTTTAACTTGAGATTAGGCCAACTCGGCATGGGCTCAACTAAATTTTTTCTAATAGTTGTGCCAAAACAATTATTTTAGAATAAAAAAGTGAGTTATTTGTCTACAACTTCCCCTATTAATAACCGTAATTCAACCAAATTTAAATAACTCACGCAAATGTCAACAAAATAACTCTATTGATTTAAAAATTACTAAACTGCATTAAATACCATCTTAGATATTTGCCCTTGATGTACTACTCTATTCTACAATATTTTTATTTAAAAGCTATAACTGCCAGGCTAGTAAACCAAAAGTAAAATGATTTTAATTTCGGTGGGCTTCCGTCATTATTATTACCATCGCTGCATTTTTACGCAGTACAAGATTTTTAAGCAGTGTTGTCAACTATCTACAACTGAAATGGAACTAGTCAAAAAATGCATTCAAAGTTATTTTTTTAATGGCTGCATAACTTGATTATCACACAGTTGACATATCTTTCAAACATGATTTGTATCTAAAATAACATAAATGACCTTTTTGGAGGGCTAGCATCTATCCACTTTACCCACTCAGTCATTTTAGGAAAATTTGTAACAAAGTTTGGTTTTACTTCAAGAGTGACGAATTTCGTTCCAACAAAGCATAACTGAAACACATCGAAAATTATACTGAATATTTCTCAACGATGTCAACGTGCGAGGACAAAAGCCATCCAGATCAGCCAGGAAATTTCGAAGATGATAAATTAGAGGTATCAGTCCATAAAAATTGTTCTAAAACTTTAGAATAAACCACTAGAAGAGCAGTTCTTAAACGTTTGCCAGCAGAGGTCTAATCAGTTAGTATCATGAAACTGGATATCGAATCAAATCTATCGTAATTGGAGATAATAGCATTTGATATCGAATAAAAAGATACTACTTCTCTCGAGTTTTCATTCGATACGTCAGTGTCTATCGTATGCAGAAAAATACGATAGTTTACTCGATATCGAATGCGTTGATTAGACGCCAAGACGATTTATTCAAAACGAAAAAGGAGAGCAGTTGAAAGGCGACTTTACTTTTTAATGGCTTAATGCCAAAAAAGATGAAATTTTTGCTTCGAATAATTACCAGCTAGGAAAATTGGATCCGCCATGAAGACCCAAAGCGTAGTAAAATGCATGTGAAGCTTCAGTCAATCGGCCAAATCAACGCTAAATGTGAACATCAATGACGCGCCATTGCGGTGAAGTAATGCTCTGTATTAAGTGGTGGCAAAAGGGTCCAGTATACGTTTTTTTTTTCGGAAAACAAATCCTGGTATTTTTTTTTTTATATTCCCGTGAACATTCAGATCGAAAATTTACAGAATTTCTTTGCAATGTTCTCCACGCAAATTAAAATTTTTGTGTTTATTTGGTACCATCTGCCAGTTTGTTAATGTCCAATGATATCGATATTTTTTGACTCAAGCGTTTAGATTCTTAGTGAAAATTTAAAATTTGAACTTTGAATTCGGTTCTCATGACCAAAACGATATTTTAATTCAAAAAGGCTGAACAAGATAAGAAGAAAAATGGCTGAATCTAGTCACTTAATAGCTAAATTGGCAACACAGGTATCAAGAGTACATACATATAGGTTATTTGTACATACCGTTAATTTATCGAATAATTTTCCGGTTGTTGTTTTTGCTATCAATTCATCCAACTCCAATGAAAGTTTGCGATAAAACCATTTTCGCACGCGATTTGAATTTTTCAATTCATGAAATAGGAACTGCATAACGAAATTTAAGGACACTAAGGACGAAGCATCTGTATCTTTGGAAGTCACACTAAGGCCTGGAGTTGGAGTTACTGTAGCGCCTCCTGCTAAAGAGCCTGATGAGCTGGTAGCAGTTAAAGAAGCAGCAGGTGCTTGGTTAAAAGCAAGAGCAGTTTGATGAAGCGACTATTAAAGAAATGGAAATTATTTTGCTTTTAGATTGTAGATTTGGTTATAAAAAAAATTTACCGTTGGTAATTTGTATTTGGAGTTTATGTCCTTTTGTTCGGGTGTCTCCTCGGGCAATAGGGAAAATTTCATATACACATAATATTGCAGCAGCAATATAAAAACTGCTCCAATTATAAAAAATATAAAACACAATAAAATCAACATTGAAAAGTTTATATCCATATTGATTGATTTTAAAAAATCGTGGCTTTTTTTAAATAATAAAAAATTCTTTGTTTTGGAATTTATAAATTGTTTTGTTTTCTTTGTTATTTATTTAATGTAAATTATTTTTAATTATATTTCATCATTAAACCAACATACGCACAAACACATACAATCACAAATCCATACACATATACTCTTTCTTACGTTTGCAGAGACGGAAAATTCCAATAAATAATATTTTTTTTTGTTTAAAATAACTTAATATACAATAGATTGGGCCACATTAATTTTGGGTGTGAGTTGTTAAATTATTGACTAAGCCATTGTCTTAAGTAAGATTTGTTAAATTTTTGGAACTAAAGAAAAATGTTCTCCCTTTTAGTTCTATAATATTTTTCTACTTTGGTTATTAGTTTTTTAACTTTTTATTTCGGTAAAATTTTTTTCTAAAAGTTCTTTAGCACTTAGTGTTATTTTTTTATAAAATATCTTTTAACTTTTAATTTCCGTATTTCCGTTGTTGTTTTGTTTGACGTATTGTCTGTATAACTTGCACTTGTATGGACAATTATTATTCCAAATATATTTCTATTGAAGTGCTTGCGCTCTAGGGGTGCATTTTTATGTTCCATTTCTTTGCGTTTATGCTCTCTTTATCAAACAACCCCTTTAAATCGATACTTGCGCCGGAGTTTAATTTCGCTCGCATCAGCTGTTTGCATGGAATTGAAACAGTCGTTTGTTTGCATTTTTTTCTGTTTATATTTTCTTTACGATTTTTTTGTTTTCAAACAAATCCGGCTTTTCAATGTTTTCATTTTAACAAATGTAAACAAACCAAATTACATTTTTTTTGTCCTCGCGGTTGTAAGTTTTTGCTTTTGCAAAAACAGTCGGTGTCAAGGATATTGGTAATAGTAGAGTTTATGGTATCATTAGAGCAACACTTAATTGTGCGAAGAAGAAAGTGCAATCTAAATATTAATATTTTGTGGAAGTTATGGTTTTTTATATTGGGAATCTTGTATTTGTAAAAGTAGAAGTAAAAAAAATTAAAAGAATAAAAAATAGTATGATGTTATGTTTAAGGAAACGATAGCCTCGAATAAATAAATTGCCATTGAAACTCTAAAATTGTTTTATTTAAAAAAGACTTAAATTAAACCAAATTGCTTTTCTGAACTAAGCGCAACACTTATTTATGAACCTACAGCCGAACTATAAGTAAAAATAAATTAATAGCCTATTTCCGATGTGCGAAAGAATTCTTTCTTTCGACCAACTACATTTAAAACAAAAACAAATTCTAAAAACTTTGTTTTGGTTTTATATGTATTTGTACGAAAGAAAGAATTCTTCCGCACATCGCAAATAGGCAGTAAGCTTTTCCGATTAACCTTAAGTGCAGACGACGTAGAACGTAATTCCCCTTTTATTATACCGATACACTTAGAATCACTTTCTTAATCTGTTTAACGATGACCATCCATTCGTATTGCTGCTCAGATGGATGGCTGGCTGTGTGGTTATTTACATAAATCTTGTGTGCAAAATACAGGTAAATAAAATGTACATTTTGTGAAATTTATGGCACGAAGCAATTAAAAAACGAGCCAAATATCTAAAGTGGCTTAATTTTGACCATACTGTGGAGTCGTCAGAAAAAGTACTAACTTCGACTCCAAACGCTGAAATTTTTTAAATACGACTCCGACTCACGACCCCAACTTCGACTCCAAAAACATATCACATTAGCTAAATGTTCACTACGTGTTCACTAAAAAATACAGAAAAAGTAACTCAAAAAAACTTAACACGTACTCTAAAATAAGTTCGGTAAGTTATCTAAGTGTTTGTGTTCATCTGCTCACAATAGTTGTGTACCATATTTTGTTTTTGTACAAATTCACAAACAAAAATTTGCAGTACACTAAGTTGCTGTACTTTACTGTTTATTTTCGAACTCTGTCACTAAATAAAATTTTTGCTGGTTATTTAGATCGACTTTAGTTTTTAATAACAGCCCTTTTTTGTGTGAGTAAATTTGTAAAATCGGCTCTTAAAATCGAAGCTCATTAGTGAATTTATTTGATCTTAAGCTTTTTTTCAATTTAACTCGTATTTAGACGACAAGAGCTTATTTAAAATTTTTTAATTGAAAGTATAAAAATTCAATATTATAGAAAATACAAATAATCACAAATCGAGTTCCTTTTGATTTATTAAATATTTATTCACAAAACTATAGCCGATTTGCATTTTTTTATATTTTCCGTAAAAAAATGGGAATTTAATCATTATGATCACAAATCGAGCTAATTTTTGAGTCTTTATACTCGCTGACAAACTAATGGCCAATTTCCAGAATGGATATTAAAACACATTTATGATAAAAATCGAATTAAATACCAAATTCTCATCTTCACTAAACACGTTAATGAGACTTAATTCACCGACTTGGTAAATTTAAATTCAACTTAAGTTTCCATTGTAATAACTTGGCAAAGTGGTCTCGATATCGTGACAATACAACAACAACAGGCAAAGCCATAAGATTCAGAAAAAAGTACTTACTTTGACTCCGACTCCAAACGCTGAAATTATTTAAGTACGTCTCCAACTCCGACTCCAGACTCCGACTCCAACTCCTACTCTGACATTGATGCTAAATGTATATATATGAGACTGGTCCTTATTTGACTTTTAACTCTTTTTATACCCTACATCACTAGTGGTGAATGAGGGTATACTAAGTTTGTCATTCCGTGTGAAACTTTTTTATTATGCATCTAAGACCGCACAAAGTATATATATTCTGGCACCTTGAGTAATTAGATTTAGCCATGTCCATCTGTCCGTCTGTTGAAAATACGCTGGAAATACTTTCGAAAAACTCAAAAGATAAGAACAATGTTGGTGTGAAATTGCTTGTAGTTTTCCGTAGCAGTTAGCGATTGAAATCCAGCAAATTTTTTTTTACAACCACCACCCTAAAAAATTTACAATATTGTTACAAAAACTAACATAAAAGGTGGCATAATGCACGGCATGATATAAGATTTTGCACAAACTCTTTTTATATGACTAGAAATCATACTATACATCTAAACCCGTAGTTTTATAGGACTAGAAATCACACTATAAAATTGAAGCTTTGTCCATAATTTACCTTAGGCCCCATATAAATAATTTTAGAAAAGCCAAAGCTATCAGCAAACAAGACTACAGAGGGAATAAGAATTATCTACAATCAAAACGTCTTGTTTGCAACGATATCAAAGCTTAAACAAAATATTAACAATAAAACAGTGTGTTTATCTTTTCTCACATTCCCCACTGTTTTATTGTTGGTATTTTGTTTAGGCTTTGATATTGTTGCAAACAAGACGTTTTGAGTGTAGGTAATTAATTCTCATTCTCTCTGTAGTCTTGTTTGCTGATAGCTTTGGCTTTTTTAAAATTATTTAGGAGAACGTTTCCTGATGATCTGGCCTAAGCAACCAGTGATATGCGCATAGGAACAGCTTATCCTCCAACAATAAATTTTAGTATTTTTATCAATTAAAAGAAGGGAATTAAGCACAATAAATAAAATCGTTTAATTAATAATTTATAAATCTCATATGTTCTAACCAGTGGTTCCAGTGAAATATTGAGAAAGATACATTTTAGTTTCCAAAAAGATAAAATTTTTCCCAAAAAGATACATTTTGAAAAAAATTTAAAAATTAATATTTAAGGTTTAACATTTATTAACATAACATTTTTATTTCATATTTAATAAATATTTTTAAGAAAATGATATCATATAAACTCATTTTTTTATTTTTTTAAGTCATTAATATTAGGTATGTAATTTTTAAAAATACAGCAAGCAAACTTTAAAATTAATTATATGTAACTTTCTTTGGATGTTATCAAAACAAATTCATTTTTGTAAAAATTAATATACGAGTTCAGACGTTTATATTTAGGCCTTTATACGAAGTTCATATAAAGTCTTCTTCTAAAATTTCATCTTAACACACATACACAAGAATAAGTAGATGACAGAAGAACTTAGAAAGCCTAACAACAAAATACATGTTATTTTTGTATTTAGTTGTCACTGTTTTTTCAGTGTTCATAACGAAATGAAAACTTTAAAAAGTTTTGTCAGAGACCCAAATCTTAATATTTTATTTCTGTACATGTTACGTATCTGTAGGAAAGATACGAAAAATCTCCGGATTATACATGGTACCTGAAGTCATCACAATATACGAAAAATATATCTTTCGTATCCTAATGGCATCACTGATTCTAACTGTTAGTAGAGGTTATCAAAACTTCGGCACAGCCGAATATAGCACTCTAACAAATTTTTAATGCAGTACTTTTTAAATGGTTAAATATAGCACGAAAATGATTCTGTAAAATTTCAAATCGATATTTGAAATATTGCATCGCCAATTTCGAAGAATTTTGATTTTGAAAAATATTAGAAAATCTTTTTAAATTTTTTAGGCGGAAAAATGTTGGAGTCGGAGTAGCGAGTTGTTGTGGGTACTACAACTCCCACTCCGACTCTGGTACAAAAACCCCAACTCCGACTCTTCAACTCCGACTCCGACTCCACAGCCCTGATTTGAATACGATTTAAGGTTATATAAAAATTAACAAAATATAGATTTTAATACTTTCTTAAAAATTGGACATAAGAACAGCTTTAAGATCTATTTATACTTAAGTTTTTCTTTTCCCGGACTTTTTAATTTCCCGTAAAAGCGAAAGTTCTTTTTTAACTTCCAGGGATTTTCTGCTTAATATAAAACGGTGAAAAATATAATTTAATTTTAGTTTATTTGAGCAAAGAAGTTACATTATTTTAACAGTGTATGACAAAATTTTTTCTTTGAAAATAGGATATTAGTACAGAATCGTTTGAAAGTATTTTTCTTATCTTTATCAAGAGGAGTCCTGTCATTGTGGAACACGTTCACTTTCTATGGATGTTGGAATTAGATACGAGAGCATAACATAATCTCTGAGACTTTCAATTTGTCACCACTTTCTTCAAAGACTTATAATTCCTTTTTTAAAAAAACTATTTTCTTTGAATCAAGTTAGCGATTTGTTACTTCAAAATTTCCTGAAATGTAAATTTAATACTTTTGTCATCATCTTTTACAGAAATAGTGTTTACTCCATTTTTGCAATCTAATCCAAAAATTATTTTCCAAATAAGATCTGCATATAAAATTTTTTTTTTTTTATAAAACAAATCCGGATCTATAAAAAAATTTAAAATTGTGTTAATTTTTACTCCTCTTCTTTAACTAGTTCGAAATTTCACAATGCCGTAGTTATCGGATTTGAATTTGCATCTGATTCTTGACATAATTTATTTACTATAATATTACCAGTTAAGTTACCGAAATTATATTAAAATTTCCCAATTTTATTTTCCCAAAAATGTTGGGGATCCCGGGATTTTTGTTTGAAATACACCCGTTTGAAATACACTAATTTTTACACTATAGTAGTTGTGAAGAGAGTATACCAAGATTGTCCGTCTGTTGAAATATTTTGATATCCATCTAACACCCCATAAAGTTTATAAATATATTCTGCGTCCTTGAGTAATTTTAAGTCGAGTTAGACATGTCCGTCAGTCTGTCCGTCTGTTGAAAACTTTTGAAAAACTCAAGATAGAAGAACAATATGTATATATTTTAATTGATAATTTTGGTACAAAAACTAACATAAATAGTGGCGGAAAGCACATATTTATATAAGATGTTGTACAAATTCGTTCCATAGAAATCATACTAAGAAGTTTCGTACCATTGGCCTTAAAGCCTACTCTCGGAAAACCCTTTAGTACGTGTTAAACAGTAACGAATGATGCTGTACTAATACAATTGGGTCTGTCAAGGTTTTATAAGACTGAAAATCACACTGTCGCCTTTACTAAAGTTTGGTCCATAATTTACCATAGGTCGTATATAAGACCCACTCCTTAAATATTCTATCTGTGTGGGGAGGGTATCAAAGATTCGGTACAGCCGAATATATCACTCTATTTTAGTTTTTTTAAGTTTTTTAAATATAGTTCTTAAGGTTAAGCCAATTTTGCGAATAAAAGCTGTTTTAGAAAAGCCATTTAAAATTTAAGAAACAAGCGATCACTTTACTCAAATTTTGATTAAACGCTTATTTAAAAACTTTAGATGAGCAAGTAAAAATGTAGCGGTTTTTTGCAATTAAACATTTTATAACGAAATTTGTTTGTTTTAAGATATTTACAGTTCGTTAAAAAAGTTAAATTTTTTGTACAAGCTTAAGAATTGTAAAAACTCTTTACTGGGATTGATATCTCTGTAATATACTTTACCTTTATGCCTAACAGGCCAACCTAAATCAGCGCGCCAAGCGTAACGTTTTCTAGCGCCTAGCCTTACCGCTATAATGATTTACTGAAATAAGAGCATCAACATTGTGTCATGAACAGGTACAAATTAGAAGTAAAAATTAAGATAAATCCTTTAGATTAACCTTAAAATAGCACAATTGACATAATATTTTTAACAATAGCAGCCAACTTCACTACGTACCGCGATGTCCAAATCGAAAAAAAAAACGTCTAAAGTGCTGATTTGGGTTGGTCTATAATAAATTCAAGTCTCGAGTTTTTTTGAAGAACAACAAAAACAATAGTTTTAATTTTTTATGTTTTCATGTATTTGAAAAAAATTATTTAGTTTTTTTTACTGCAGTTTTTTCGGTTTTTTTTTTTATAATTATCCATAATTTTATAATTTATTTATAACAATAATAACTAAATTGTTTTTTATTTTTGGGTTTTTCTTATTGGTTGTCTTGTTTTATAATTTTTATTATTATTATTATTTTTTTTTTTTTTGTTTTTCATTCGTAGTCTGTGGTGTGGACAAAAATTGATTTTTTTTTATTAAATAGTTCTTTTACGGTTTTTTCTTGTTTTTAAATTTAATTAAAAAAAAAAAATAAAGAATAAAAATGGTATTAATGAATAAAATGCATTTTTTTAATATTATTATTTTACACTGAACCAAAAGTAAAAAAAATTTTAAATTTTAAAAAAAAAATAAATATTTAAGAATTTTAATTTAATTAAAATTTTAAAAGAAAGAGAAAATTTTTTTTTAGAAATTATTATAGCAGAGTACTTTTTTTCAAAAGAGTAAACTTTGAGCCAATTTATCTATGGAAATTTTAAAACATTCTACTATATCTTTGCTTGGACTAATGACCGTTTTCTTTTCTTCTCTATTTCGAATTCCTAAATTTCGCAAAATTTTCAAAATATGTAAAGGACTCTTATATTATTTATGATGAAAAGTCTAATAATATATCCAACATGATAAGTAGCGGGGAAAAGGGAGTCGAATATATTAAAATAGAAAAGCTTGTCAATTGATTGATTCTATATAATCTAAAGAAGGCTCTGTTAAAGATTAAATATTTTTTATAAAGGCCGTGCATATTTTGATTCAAAAAGTTATGAATTTGAAATCCTATATTTGATTAAAGACGTGAGTAATAACAGACCCACGTCTTAGTTTAAACAGAGTAGCCAGTTGTAGGCCCTCAAGTTTATTTAAATGGAGTTCAAGTTTATTTTATTGGAGATTAATTAGGGCCTTACAATGTCATTTAATGAGAAACCCTAATTAATTTTTAAGGATGTCCCAAAATGGGATCCCCCAGAGCGACACTCGTTTAATCCTAAGACTAATTATTGTATTTAAAGAAATGGCAATTCTCTATTTTATTAAGATGGACTTTTGTTAGAGAAATATTTATAATTTCATTTAAAGGATGAGATATCCTTAAATTTATTAATAAGGAAGTCAACTAAAGGACTAAGATTTCACCAAAAAAGATATGGTTTCAAAGAAACTCTATTAAACTGGCCAACGGTTTTAATAAAAGTGAAAACAATTAGAGATCCTCCAAAGTGTTTAAAGGGATACCGTTCCAGAGATTTATCTGAAAGAAGGCTCATTAAATATACTCGATTTTGATTTAAAGATTGCCAATTAAAGATTGCCGTTTGTAATGATGGCCAACAATATAAAGCCCGATTGAACTTAACATTTTTAAAAATAACACAAAAAATTAAATTTTTTTTTGTTCTAAAGATCAATACATGGCATTGATATTAAATTAAATAAAAACGATTTCGGTCGCGATGCCCAGACTATTCTTGACGAAGTCCATTCTGGACGTCCTATTTCTGAACAGCACGAACAATGTTGGCATCTAAGGGGTCCATTGTTTTCGACTTATTAGCATAAGCCAGCGACTTCAAGTGGCCCTAGCCAACTGACAGGTCCATTTCTCAACAATTGCGATCGCTATACAGCCCGTAGTACCATTCCATCCGCATCAATGTCATCCATATTTTCTAGCAAAAAAAAAAAAAAAAAAAAAAAAATAAGTGATCATGGTAATTATTCCTGCGCCCGACGACGTATCGATAAATTGGGATCTTTTTCGTTTACAGGGGCGATGTTTTCTTTATAACTTACATTCCTTAGACGCCTTAGGATTATTGCACCATTAAGAGAGTATGTGGAATGAAATACATCTGAAGTTCGACGGACGACTAACTCAGATAGAAGATTATGTTAGCCTTAAAAATCAAGAAGTTGTCTATAAGTTGCACGAATAGATCACTGATTTTCAAGGAATAGTTGAATAAGTTGGTAGCGTTTTGCAAGCATGAGTTTATTCATGATCATTTGCCAGAGTTAGTGCAGTATGACAACTTACTCGACAGCTTAACTCTTCGTGTGTTCTACTGGATTTGTTCTATATAAAAGTTCACAATTGCTTTAAAAATTATGAATTTTACAAATTTACAATCGCAGGTTCAATTTTATTTGTTCAAGGCTCAAAAAATTTCCTTCACAGAAAAATTAGCAACATTTTTTTTTATCTATTAAAAAAATAGTTTGAAAAGTATTTTAATTGAATTTAATTGATAATTGAATCAATTGTTTTTTAAGTGAAAAGAAAATTAAGAATTGTAATTTTGAGTTAATTAACATTTTAGTTGTTTTGAAATAAAGTTTTAATTAAATAATAAAAAATCTTAATTGATTTTTTCGTTTAAAATAAAATAATTAAATTTTGTAGAATTGTTGTTGGGAGTTGTAAAGTAACATATTGTTTGAAATAGCAAAGTTTTTTGATATTTTTTTTAATTAAAATTAAAAACATCATTTATTGAAAAAAAATATTCACAATTTTATATATTACAACTTTTAGTAATCAATATAATCATCTTGGTAACAGGTAAAAATTCAACAAATTGTTTGCTTGATTTTATGAATTTGGTGATTAGAAACAATTTTTAATTTTTTCTGTTTTGTGAAAAGTTAAATGCTTTGAAACGAATATTTGGTTTTCTAAAGATCAAGTTGATCCTTTTAAGATTAACGGCTCTGGTTAAAACTTTTCTTTTACAGATTTCTGATTAAAGTCCAAAAATTATGCAAATCTTCTTAAGACCAACAACAGCTGTATAATTTGCATTATTTTCTTATCCACAGCTTTGAAAAACAATGGACATTAAAATGTTCATAATTTATGCTGAAATTGTACATCGAGTATAGACTCACACAGTAAGTCCAACATCATGTTTAATCGCCCAAAAGTCATTGAAATAATAGCTGATAAATTGCCCTAAATCTGACGGCTTTTAAATAGATGTTGAAATCTATTGCCTGTCTTGACAAACAAACAAAATATTAATGCGCCAATATTCGTTAAAATTGATCTGGTTAAAAAATATTCTTCTTTAAATTTTATAAACTCTAATTTAGTGCAATTTATTTTTAAAAAAAACTTAAATTTAGTTCGAAATCCTTTAAAAGAATTTCGCGAAATTTCCCTACTAAAAATTTCCCACCATTTGCAGGGAAGTTTTTCTCGAAGAGAAGTCCAAGTTTGGATCCAAAAATATACCTTTCATAATTGTACGAAAGTTTATTTGTGCTAATGAGAAATTGGTTATAGATTATCGATTTTAGATAAATTGATCTTTTTGAAAATTTTTATATTTATAGGTCTACTTTTCCTCTCAATAAGTGGTTGTCCAATAGAATCCCATTTTATCTTTTAAAAATTGCAAATCTTTTCTTATAGATCCCTTAGTCCGGGTTCACACTATAAGAGTTTTGTTTTAGAAATTCTGAGTTTATTTGCGAAAGGGGAAAAGAACTTGCAATTCATCTATTCCCTCTTACCAATAAACTCAGACTTTATGAAATAAAACTTGAATAGCTTTAACCCAGGCTAAGGGCTTTATGAATATTAAAGGTAAAATTTTAGTTATTTTGGAATCTATATAATTCGAATAATTTCATTTGGAAATCCGCAATTTTAGTACAAATTTTAAATAACAGATGTGGATTTCTGGCTCCGGCTCCTTAGGGGATGTTTAAGGATTTCCGATTAAAGGTATACGATTTGTCCTCAATATTGAACTCGTAAAAACACGTAATTTGGTCTTTTAGATCCTAAATCTGGGTTATAATCAGTTAATCAGGAGAATATTTGAGATCGGTAACTTTAGCTCGCAAAAAGGGAATTGCGTATATTGCTAAAGGATAAGTTGCTAAAGATTTCTGATTTTAGATAAAATTAAATTATTTGGAAATCTACGATTTTAGTTGAAATAATTTGGTTGCCGTTTGTGATCGGACTAGGATTTCTTATAAAATCAAATTGAAGTTAATTAAAGACTTTTTTTAAATAAATAACTTTTTTTGATTTAAATAAAAACTTTTAATCAAAAATATGCAAAAATTATAAAATTGTTTAAAATTTAAAAAAATAAAAATAAAAAAAAAATGGTTCAGTTTTGAAATCGAAAATTTTATAAAACAATTAAAAAAAATTTTTAATAATATTTTGCTAAATTTTGTTTTTAATAACTTTAAGAAAATTTGTTTTTTTTTTTATTATTTTCAAGATTTTTTTAGCGTTTATTTTGTAAATGGGGTTTAATTTTTTTTGTTTGTTGTTGTATTTTTTTATTTTTTTTTGGTAAAAAATCGTTTGGTTTTTTTGTTTTTATTTAATAGAAATAAATTATTATTTTATATAAATTTTTTAACTACTTGTTTTATGTGTTTTTTTTTCTTATATTTTTGGTTTTTATTCAATACGTATTTACAAATCTCAGCTTCAACAAAGAAAACAATTTAGGCGTTTTTTTTCATTTAGAGTTTAAATTCAAAAAAATGCTTGATTTTAGTTTTAATTAAGCGGTTTTTTTTTGTTATAAAGATTGATGTTTGGTTGGTATTAAAAAAAGTATCTTCGGTTTCTTATATTTTTTTTTTCAATGTATATAATTTTTTGTTATTATTTATGTTGATTTTTTCTTCTTTATCTTGTTTTTATTTTATTTATTAAATGCCAAATTATAGTTTTATGTTTTATTTTCTTAGATATCTATATATGTGTATGTATTCGTGAGGGGGAGAGAGAAGGAACTATACGAAAAAGATTGGTTGTACACTGATAGAAATGTATTTAAAGGCAACTATTGAAAGATTTTAAAATAAAGATTAAATTTGCTTCTATTGTAAATAATAAGTCTAAGTTTGATAAATACAGCAAAAGAAAACAATTAAAACAGCCGGGTGTTGAAATCGATTATTTTAGAAAAAGCAGATCCAATTGGAGATCCGGCCCTATGCTCCCCAGAGGAGTAAAAGTAACATATATATACATATATATATATATATATATATATATATATATATATAATTGGAAATGCATGATTTTATTTAAAGGAGGCTTAAATATCCTCGATGACTTGAAATGAGAGCAATTAAGTTACAAATAATCCATTTTGCTAAACTAAAAATTTCTAGGTTTTCAATTTAAAAATGCCGAAATGTTAGTTTATCGAAACCCATTTAACATAAACGTTGTTGTCCTTTTCGATAACAAGAACTCTTAATTTTGCGCCTATGCCTAATGTTTATGAAACCTTTTCTGTAGAAACGTTATTTCTCTTTTAAAACTGCAGTATTTTAAGAGCACTGAGACCTTTGATAACGGACGCCTCTCCTATCCGGAAACCTCCCATGACCGTACATATTTTGTTTTTTGACTATTCATTAGTTTTTCCATACAAATTGTATTCCCATAACCGTAATCTGACGCAGACATTAAATTATAAATTTTTTTTTAATTATCTCTCACAAACAGATTACACTAAGAAGAGTTGTATGTATAAGTAGTTCTTCTTTTAACAACTAAATTATATATTTATGTTAATGCCAATGAAATTGGTAATGCCACTGTTAACACAAATTTACATACTCATGTGTTTTTGGGATGGCAAAGAAATTGCAGTTTATTTGCAGAAGTTGTTTGTTTAGCTCCTCTTGTCTGCTTTAGAATCACAAAAGGGCTTTCGGAAAGTTGGTTTTCCTTAAGCTATCAAAAATCTTTTGAATTTTGATGCCAATGGAGATTTCATAGTTGCAACGTTTGCAAATTAAAAAAATCTGCATAGATAAAAGGGTCTTGCGAGAAGATAGCTTTATTGAAATATTAAATTAAAGCGTAGTTGGAGAGATAAATTATTCGGAAATCTACAAAGATACATGTAGAAGTGTCCATATTTTCCCGTTTAAAGAATTTTGCTCGAGACGACTTTGTTGCACTTCAACACATCAAAATCTAATAAAAATCTTAAAAAATTTTTTCAACCGCAATAGACTATTTCTTTAATAGAATGTTTTGTTATTTATTATTGTTTTATTATTAAATAAGATATTTAAAATAATAAATGTGTACCCGCTCTCATAAGCGGACATCTCTCATAACCGGACAAAAACACAGTGACGGTAAGTGTCTGGCAATGGGAGACTTGACTGTATTTTGTATGCCTCCACTCTTTCTTCTTCTTTCTCTGTCTCCTTTCACATACAAACAAAAAGTTTCGCAGCAAATGTTTCATAGTATAGACAGAGATAAGGTTGGTTATATTTATGAATTTAAAAAAGACTTTAGAAAATAAAGTTTGTTGCCGGAAACATTTAGCAGGTTTTTTTTAATCAGAGGTCAAATTACTTCTTTCGATATCAATTAAAATAACAATACACATATTCTTTTAGAACGTCCCTTTTTCAACACTCAAAGGACACAACTCTTTGGAAATAATGACCCAATACATCTTCTTGCAGATCCAACTGATGAAAACATTACATCAATCATTAAATATTTGAAGTCTACTAACCTATATAATTCTATCTAATACAACCAAAAACGTTTATTGAACTGATGTTATTATATATTTTTAAGAACATATCAGGGGTGTTCTGGAAATCGAAAACGCAAAACGCAAGAATTTAAAGTCGTTTTTTTTAATAAGATTTTTGTAGTAAATAAAACAAAAGTACAATACAATACAAATATTTCTCTATTAAACAGAATTCCATAAAAAAAAATTTTAAAAATTGGATTAAGAGTGTATTAAAAAGAACTTCAAAATTCTTGTGTTTTGCGTTTACGATTTCCAGGACACCCCTGTATATTTTTACATTAGCTGAAGGTCTAAGTCACTATTGCTCATCCATGCAATTAGCTTATAGTTTTAATTATATATTAATTCTTAATAAATAAATAAAAAATAACAATACAAATTTGATGGGAATTTCCATTGATTTAGAAAGCTGCAATGTGGGCTCGGATCTGTGTAGTTTTCGAGTTGCTAGAAAATGGTGTTAGGAAAATATTATAAATTTGGTTCCAGAATTGATTTTTTGGTTGTGTGTAATATATTTACGTCCAATAGTGGTCAGACAAAATCCTTGTTCATTCGGTATCCTTGCTCCTTGCTAAAATCTCCTAGATACTCAAAAAATTAATCTATTTGGCTATGCAGAACAGGAACATTAACAAAATGTCTTAAAGGACAAGAAGTAGTACTAGGATATTTCCAATTGTCTCAGTTCTGATGTTGGCGAAATACAGCAAAAAGGACTTTTAGGCAAACTGAGAAATAAGAACTTTTGACAAAGTGCCGGTTTAATGCCAGATACATCAGACAGTTTCTTGAAGATAGAAGGTTATATAGTGGCTTGTCGCCATTCCTTGATAGCGCTGAAGAGTGTCAGCAGATTTGTTCTACACATTCCTCATTATTTTATCTGCACAGATACGTAAGTAATCCTAAGATCTAACACCTTTTAATATGATTTTAATAAATAAATAAATATTTTAACAATTAATGGCTTTTTGTTTTGTACAAATCAGAAACGAAAAGTAAAATAGTATTAACATTTGATTTTTATAATTAAAGAGAGTAGATGAGGCTAAAATATCATCCGTATGACTCTATAGTATAGAGTCTTTACACTCTTCGCCACCAAGCAGAAGAGTCATATTGAGATTCCAGTCTGGTTAATTTTATGTTGCTTGTGTGGGAGTCCTACTTATCATTCTGAAGCTTTCGCTCAGTTTCTATGTTACAGATTAGTTAAAATTTGGTTCGGAATATGTGTGTATTTGAAAAAAATTTGAGAACGGAAACAAATTCTGAAATAAATAAATACTAATTTTTAGTAAAACATTTCAAATTAACTGTTTACTAAATTAAAAATCTATCATAAAGTCGCTATTTTTTAACAGATCGACTAAATCTCTTTATCTAAAAAAATTTTCATATAAAATGATTTTAACTTTCAAAAATGTTAACGAAAATATTTTTCAAGTGCGTGGAGCTGTTTTGAAAAATAAGTAGTGAAATCATTTGACAACAAACTCAGAGATTATCAGCCTTTTTATTAGAATCATTGCCGTGATCCAGATATTAATAGCTTGATATTTTTTTTCAATATCATTTTAAATTTGCGATAATAATGTTTTAAAAGACATAAACATTTTCAAAAATGACTGGTTTTTGTTTACGTCTCTCACAATAAGGCCGATTATCATGATATATCATTCAAAAGAGAACACATTTAAATAAAAGCGTACAAACTTCATTCGTAAAACTGTTTTGAGAGGGAATGCAGATTTGTCAGTGTTGGAAATTATCGCCGTGGTGTAATGGTAATATAATTTAAAGTAGTTAGCCAAAACGGATTTTAAAAATAAAAAAAAAGTATTACAGACTTGACACGATTTTACATTTAGAAACATCTTTCTGTAACTAAGTAAAGCAGCAAAGAATAACATGTTTCCTTAAAGGTGCCCCGGTTAATGTGTCAGGAGTGGGCTAATCTATCAGTGAGAGGAGTACGGGTTTGATTCCCGTCTTACACTCTGGACTATTTCCCTATATCGGACTGAAGTCATACGTTATAGTTGCTCGATAAATTAAGTTCATATATATTTTGCTATTATATTTGAAACATTTAATAAATAAAGTAAAAGTTTTATTCGACCTCGTTTTAGAAATCGAAACTATGCGGAGGTAAGTTTTTCCTGGGGGCAAATTACGGCATTTGATATCAATCGAAACTTCGATTTAAATTGTATAGTAATTTTGATCGACATCGAATGCCGTAATTTGCGCCCTGGTTTTAAGAGAAGAAATATTTTTTAAACTTTCAAAACAGGGTCATTTGCAAAATTTGTTCGATATAAAATTTACTGAATTTGATTTTCAGAACATAACCGGCTCAGAACTTTTTATGGAAAGTCTTCAAAAGATTTATTTGGACTAAGACCCTCAAACTTTTAAGAGAAATATCTTTATTTGATAAATGTACTTAAATTTTTTTTTTTTTTAGTTAAAAAATTGAATTGTAAATTATGTTGCCTTTAATCGATTTTTCTTCAGTATACTAATGGAGAGGGGACACTTTAAGTAACAATATCTAAGTTAAGGTCTGAAAGGTTTAAGGAAGTATCAAAACTGTTGATTTTTATGCGATTTTAATAACAATAAAATGTAAATTTACTTAAAGTGCCTCTCATAAGAAAATGACCAATTGCAGAGACGTGAAAACAATAAATTTAAAATGAGATTTTATTTAACAAAAGTTTGATAAATTTACAATTTTTGTAAAAATTGGCTATTTAGTTTTTGTATGTTTAGCGTGTTTTTAATTTGTTTTTTTTTACTTAATTCAAATTTTTTTTAAATTTATTTTAATGTTAAGAAGTAATGAATTTTTTGTTGTTTTTTTTTTTTTGTTAAGGTATAATAAAAATTTTTTGTTGAAGGCAGGTGTTAATATTGTTATTTTTTTTATAAATACAGTTCAATTTTTATTTTTTTAATAATAATTTTTTTATAATAATTTAAATTTAATAATTATATTTATTTTTTATAAATATTTCCTATTTGTTTTCTTTTTTTTTTTTTGTTTATTTTTACTAAAGTACGTTTTTTGTTTCTTTTTCGGTTTTGGTTTTAATCTAATATTTTTTGGGGGATTTTTTTCGCTTTTTTTTTAACTAATTTAATTATTTATATTTGGGTTTTTTGTTGTTGTTGGTTTTTGTTTATAGAAAACTTTGTTTGTATAAACCGGCTAGTTAAGTTTACTTTAAGATATATTTTACAATTTAATTAATATATTAAATTATTATTTTTTTTTTTTTTAATTTTTGTATATATAAATATTAATTTAATTTAGAGGCATTATAAAGTATATTAATTTTTGTTGCTATATTTTAGTTTTTTTTTATTTAATTTACAATATTAAATGAAATTATTTGAAATTGTTATCAAAATCTATAAATGTCTAAAGTATTTTTCTTGATTTTTTTTTAAATGAATGGAAATGTATTTTTATTTATTTTTTCTTTTTTTTATTGAATTATTATTTATGTATATATATATGTATATATAAAAGTTTTTTTTTTTTGTGAAATTTAATATAAAATTAAATTTTTATTTTATAGTTTTATTTTTTCCGACGCTTTTATGAAAAAGGAAGATGTTTATAAATTTTTAAATAATAATTTCAAATATTAACATTTAATTTATATTATTTTGTTAATTATTAATAACTAAATGGTTTTTTATTTTTTGTTTTATATTTAATTTTTTAATAATAAGTTCTTTTTCATTTATTTAAATAATTCTAAATGTATTTTTATAAATATTTTACACGTTTCTTTTAAATTGTTTTTAATATTTATTAAATTTCCTAGTGGGTGTGTTTTATTTTAATATAAATATTATTTTAAGAGTAAATATTTATATGTCGTAATCCAAGGAACAGATCAAGCTAAATGTTTCATTTTGTAGTTTTTGGAAAGAATTTTTGTTTGAAAAATTAAATATTATGTAAATGGAAAAATTTGTTTAATAAAAATGTTTTGTTTTGTTGTTGCGTAGTAGTGTTAATAAGGTTATTAATTTTTTTTTCTTTTTTTTTCTTTAACTATGAAATTTATTTTAAATCTCAATACTCAATGAACAACATCTTAATTATAGTGTTTTAGGATATAGAAAAAACAAATTAAAAAAAAAATAATGTCTTATGTCTGGGTTTTTTTTATTTAAGTTTTTCTTTTTAAAGTGACTTTTGTATTTTTTGGCAGTTATAATAACTATAAAAAACGATTTCAAGATGGTTTTTTCGGTTGTTTATATATTTAAGTATATAAAAAAGTTTGTGATTTTCTTTATATATTACATTCTATATACAGTTCGCAATTTTTTAATGAATAGTAGTCAAATAATATAGCAATTTAAAAAATTATTTAAAAACTCCAATATTTTAAAACATTTTACTCTAACCCTAGTCTTCTGTACGATGCGACACTGTTAAATTTATAATAAGGAAAATCACAATAAGGATCTTAATATATTAATGTGGCAACATTGTGACATCTTAACATTCATTGTGAGCAGACAACGATACAAAACACAGTATATTAAAGTTTTAAGCTCCGTTCACAATAATAGCAACAATTTCGTTTCTTATTCTTTTGAAAGTATTTCATCTATTTTCCTTTCATTTTCCCAGAAAAAAAAAACAATTAATTGTAAATTGTGTTTATAATAATTGTTATTTCATTTTGAATAAAAATTTTAACAATTTGTTTTAAAAAATAACAATAAAAATGTAATATTGAAATTTTGCAAACGTTTTCTCGATTGAAAATGTGTGTTGCCTGCCACTGCCATATAAGTGGTAGGCAACACATATACAATAATATTTGCGCTTGTGTGTATATAGCAGCAAAAAATTTATGTGATTTGCTTTGCCGTAAAGCCAACCAATGCAAGATCTGAAGGAGTTCAGGTTGATATTTTCTTAATTGTAGTGAAAAACAAAAAGAGCAGTGGGAGTATTTGATAGTGTAAGTGTGTATCGCGCAACCATTATTGTGTTAAGGCTCAACCATAATATGCTCAAGTTGGCTTAAGCAACTGTGCCTTTACATCACATCAAATCACCTGTGTCAAGCCATATTGAAGTTTTATGAATGACAGCATTTGCTGAAGAGAAGTGCGGAACCGATCACACTTTCCGTACGGAATCAAATGTTTTTTGCTTTTTTTTTTGTTTTTCTTTATAAATGCAATTGAGAGACTTTTTGTTATTTTTTGATAGAAGCTTTTGCATATTATAGTTGGTCGTTTATTGTTTTGGAATTAGTTCATCAAAGTATCAGGGATGGGAAACAGAGCTTGTGGAAAATTACTGTGCAAAATTAATTAAATTCGTATAGAAAGTGATTTATATTTTTGTAAGTTGTTTTTTTATATTCGTATTGAGTTTATTATCACATCGAAAACGATTCAACTTTTAAAGTTTATTTTGTAAAATATATGAAAAATAAATATTTGATAATGTTAAAAATTAGATTTACTTTTCGAAATTTGTCCGAAAGTCTTGTATTAAAATGTGGAAAGCAAAATTCGAAATGGCTGCAGTTTAATTTTTAACGAATCGATAAACTAGCTTCGAATTTGGGCAATCAGGCCATTCTAGACCAACGTATAACATATTTAATTTGCTTAAGGATGAAAGTCCTGCAGGTAGTCTAAAATCAGTTATTATGCCAGAAAACATTGATGCTGCGCGCAAATTGATAAAACAAGATAATAATGTAACATACCGCTAGATTGAGACATTCTTGGGCATAAGTATGATGAGCATCAATAAGATATTGCATGAACATTTATATCACCAAGAGATTTGTTCAACGTAGATACTGAATTTTTTTTAGAAAGCTCAATATTTTTATGTCAACTGGTGCAAAAAAATGCTTCGGAAAAACAATCGCGGCTTATCAACACCTCTGTGTCTATATAACACAATTTATGAATCTGGACTCAAAAGCTCTGTGTAGAATCGATGAATCTGGGATCTATGCATATGGGCCCGAAAGAAAAAAAGATTTTTCACATTTTGGAGGCACCCTAGTCAGAGAGTTATATGTGGTAGCAAAATTGGTTCCAGCGCATGCTAAAGGGTATTATTTAGCCTGGAAAAAACTTCGAAAAACAATAACGTTAATAACTGTCTTATCTTTGTAAGACGCAAAGCGGATTTCTAAAATGATTGATTAACATTAAACATTAAGGTTTGAAAATTCAAGAAAATTTAGCACAGGCAACAATAACATTTGGGGTTTTTTCATAGATTTTTTTTTTTTTTTGATTAAAAGTTTTGAAAAGAAAAACTGAATTCTATAATAATAACTAACCACTACCATCTCTGTGTCTGCTTTTAATCCTGTCAACGTTTTGCCAAAATGCAAATCTATATATATTTTTTTTAAATTTTTATATCAAATTTTGCGTTAATTTGTTTTTATCTCGTTCTCGGCTCTATCGTTTCGTATTTATAGTATTTAGTATATTCTTTTTTATCTATTTTTTAATTTATTTTTCTTCTAGTTAATGTATTTAATAAGTTTTTGTTTACTATTTTGTTAAACCTATTAAACCTACAATGGTTTGTGTCTATGCCTAATGTGGGAAGGGGGGTGGGGGTGGCGAAGTATGATTTTTTCTTTACGATTCCGAATGAAATTTCTTGTGCGCTCTCGTCTTAAAAAGTTGTAGTTTTATTATAAATTTTATTAATACTTTTTTTTTTGTTTTTCTTGATTACTTATTCCTTATTAGTTTTGTTACTGTTATGGGAAAATGTCATACTGAGTAAGATTTGACTGTCTGTCTGATTTGACAGATGGTTTGTTTGAACTTTGTAACGGGTATGATTTGTAAATGTTTTGAATATATAATTTGTGGTATTGTTTATGTTTTTTCTAATTAATCTTAATTATATACAAGAACTAAATGAAGAGAAATAAATTAAAATTAACATTTCTTATAATTGATTGCTAAATGTTGTTTAAATGAAATTTAGCAGACCCTTTGTGTGTATGTTTTCTTAATGTTTCGTTAAAATTGTATGTAATGTATTTTTAATAATATTAATTTATTTCCTTTTTTTTTCTTAATTTTCATTGAGTTTGTCTTTATATTATTGTTTTTCTTTTTGTAAGAGATGGGGTGTTTTGAGGGGGATTTTGTGGGCTGGCTTTTATTTTGGTTCAATAAGTATTGCGATCGCTTTTCCTTAAAAAATTTTCAGTTTCCTTTTGGTAAATATTTTTCTTTTTTTTTTAATCGAATTGTTCTTGGTTTGTTATAATTAAAAAAATCGATTTTCTGTTATTGTTGTTGTAATTTGTTGTAATATATTATTAAATATATAAATTTTCTAACTACTCTGTTCGGTTGTTGTTTCTGTTTGTTAATGTTGTTGTTGTTCTTTATTGTTTATTAATATATTATGATTTGTTAGAATTTCGCTAATGTCTGAATTGTTAATATGATGAGTATAAGTTTATAATTATTTTATTCTGTTTTATTAATTTAATATGTTTATTAGTTTTATATATTGGATTTCTTGATTATTTTATTTATTTATTTATTATTATTAGTATCTTAATAATGATAAAATTGATTCTCTATTCTGATCATCTTTATTTTCTTTTGCTGTTTGAATGTAAATTTTTTCTAACTAATATTTTTGTCTAATAAAATTTGAAAAAAGAGTAAAAATTTAAATTATAACAATTTAAGCCAAATTAAGCACTTTATGCTGTAGTTTATAGCAGTATTATAGTAAATATTTCTTTAAGTTTAAAATCTCTGGTTAGAATTTAACACGCTTTAACAATAGTATTAATATTAATTACCTTTATTTTCTTAAAAAGGCAAACACTTGGAATATATTAATAAAATAAAAATAAATTCAAGAAAATGGATGTCGATCACTACTCTATTCTTTAATAATTTGTTGGACTAAACAGAAATGTTTCTAATTTTAAAATTGCTAAAAACAACAACTTGTATTGAGGATGCCTAAAGACGCTCCAAAAAAAGTTCTCTCACTAAAAAAAATAAAGCTTGCAATTTCTTGACTAACAAAGTTTACATTTAAAACCTCTAAAGCTCCTCTGAAATTTTACTTTACGTATCTCTTAGGGAATTTCTCTTCTTATTTCTCAGCAACATAAATACTTGAAAAATCATTCAGTATAACTTTGATTAAATTCGTATGCTGGTATTTTATAAGGTTAAGCTAAATTCAGTGTTATCCCCTTAATCTTTGAAAAAATCGAGCCTTATATATCACATCGAGTATCTTCCTTGCTATCACCATTCTAATATTGATTTAGAAAAGAACGTTCGACTTCTACTTATCTTTTGAAACTTCCAATTTCAGTGATATCCTTATTTTATTTCGGCATGCAAACTAATATCAAATATACGGATCGTAGAAAAGTGTCTGATAAAGTAAATGATGACCTTCTAATGTAAACGGTTGTCCCACCATAATGCATTTCGTGCGCTTCGCGATTTTTTTGGTCAGCTTAATCGACCAAATATGTCCACAATCGCGAGAATTGTGAGCAAATTTAAGCAAAACGGATCAGTAGGAAATGAGAAAACACCCGTGCATGCTCGCCTAATTCTTTAGGCAGAAAACATATTCTAAGGCTTTGTCTGTTCCATCCGGATTTCCTTAACCCTAGATAGATAAGGTACGACTGCGCGATGTACGCTTTTTCAATTTTGTGCTCCTACTCTCACATTTGTTAACATTCAACTATCTCGCGCTCAATTATCTCAGTCGTTAGCATCAGCACAAATAAACACAACATACGTCTGAAAGACGTATCGTTATGATTAGTGCAACTTTTGTAGACAAATAACTTTTTGTTTTGGTTGAAGTTTAAGGTATTTGTTATTTAAATTAGCTGTAAAAATGTCTTGTAAGCGCGGCTTGGACGACACAGAAATTGCTGCTCTTGAAAAGCGTTTTGGACCAGCGTTACCGTTTGCCCGACTAAAGTCGCAATTTGACCCTTTTTAAGCAGTCTGCGACTTTTTGTGAGACTTTTTTTATCACCGACTGTTGCGACTTATTTAATTTTGTTGCGACTTTTTACACTTTTTTTGTAAAGGATCTAACTAGTAGTAAATCGTTAAAAAAAAGTCGTTAAAATTTTAAAGCAATTCACAGATTTTTATTCATTTGACAAAACTTTTATCACTTTTTTGCAACCTTTTCATGTGTTTAACAAATTTTTCGCAAATTTTCAGTAAAAGTTTTAAAATAACTTTTTAGCAAAAAGGCTTTTAAAAAAATTGCAGTGTTTATTTTACAAAATAATTTTTAGCCACCGAGTCAATGAAAGATGAAGTTTTCGTAAAACATGGACAGGCATGTACGTACATGAGAATATTTTGCTTTAACTTAAAAAATAATATTTATTTTTTTCTTTAAAAAAGGATTTCTTGTTAAAAAGAAAAGGAAATTTGAAATGAAAAATAAAATGGAGCTAGAAATACGCAATCAGAGGCAGAGAAAACCAGGGAGTCTGAGACGGATAACGTTAACATCGCTGAAGGTATTCGAGAGACTGGGCTAAAGCAAGACATGGAGTTTTTTTGCAGTGTTTGTAAACAGCTTTTAGTGAACCAAAACAATCATCTTCAGAGACATGGAAAAACAAAAAAAAAAAAAAAAAAAAAAACAGAAATAATAAGGGGTTTCATGGACAAACTTGCGAGACTCATTTCAAGAATCGCGTTTTTAACTTTTGTGTAACTTTTTACAATTAATGTCAATATTTAAGTAACGCCAATCCAAAAAAAATAAAAAAATTAAATAATAAAATTAAAAAAAAATATATATATATACATACAATAAGAAACTTGAAATTTGTGTCTAAAAATTAAATTCATGCTTAAAAATACCTAGATAAAGCCAAAAGACTAATTTGCTCAGACAAGTCCAAGAATTTGTTGTTTTAATTGTTGAATTTTTCGTTGAAAACGGCGGTAATCATAAAAAAAATCTGTTTGTATAAATGCACAATTGAAAGGCTTAACTGTTAGGCAAATTTACGAAGTTTGTGTTATTGAATTCTCATACATATTTTGACAGTTCATTTGCGAGAGTGTAAAAAATATACAGTTTGCCCAGATTGCGAGACTTTTAAGCGATATCATGAAAACTCTTATGTAAAAGAGGCTTCTGAAAATAAAAAAGTGAAACTGACTGTTTTGTTTAATTTTTTTTTTGTTTTTTTATGCTTTTTTATTAATAAAAAAAAAAAAGTTAAAAAAAAGATGTTCGACTTTTATTTTCTCAAACGACTTTTTTGTGCGACTTTATTTTTATGGAACGACCTTTTGTGCGACTTTTCAAAAATTCCTAGCGGTAACCCTGTGTTGGACGACTCAGATTCACTGGAAAATGTGAGCAAATAGGAAGAGGAATAAATGGAGGATAAGATTCAACGTAATGCATAAGACAAGCTTGTTGACATCCTTGATGCTGATGAGAATATACCACCGACTTAAGAAAATCCTTAAGAACCTGATAATTTTACTACTTCTGCCGATAGCCAATTATTACTGTATATTATCCCACTATAAGACGTAAAAGTAAGCACTGCTGAACTACATCAAAGGTTCAAAACGCTGGCCGAATTTCTTCAATGAATATAGTTCGAACGGCAAGAGGACTAATATGGGAATGTAAATAACTGTACGACCCAATTTCATGCGTCGGCATTTTTGTTACTACCGAAATAATTTCAGAAATTATTCAATGCACCAAGCAAAAGGCTAATAATTCCTACTTTATCGGAAACTTTGCACGGTAACATTAAAAAAGATTTACCAGATGAAGTAAACAATAATTGCAGTAGCAGTGGAGAATAGCCTGAATAACAAAGAGAGAAAATACTGTCGTTTCTGTCCATCAAAAATTCGACGTACGTCCAAAATGATATGTTTAAAATGCAATGCAGCCATATGTGGCGACCACAAATATTAGCTTGCAAGTCTTGCATATAATGCTATTTGAATTTATTATTTTTTTTTTGGTACAGCTATATTATCTAAGCAAAGTACAACAAAAGGATCTATTTTAGTTTTTAGAGCCGAACTGAAGTCCTTTATAAATAACTCTTTAAGTTGTGATATTTTTTTAAGACTTATTGCATTTTATTTTTAATTTCATTTTTATTGTTGTTTTCTGTTTAAAAACTTACTTTATTTTAAAAGAAATTTAATAAATAAATGATCTTACAAAACAAAAAAATGTATCAATATTTTTTTTCGGCGATGCCCTTTAAAGGATATAAACTAGCACACGTCTTTCAGGCGTAACGTTATCTTTTCGGTACAAAAAAATAACGTTATCTTACTAGGGTTAAGAAAGTCACTTCGGTTCATTCAGTATTATTCCCATAATTCACTACCAATTTATCATCTTGCATTAAATATGCCAACATTTTTATGTATGCAGATGATGTAAAGCCCTTTCTTAGCTACTCCAAGATGATCTAGACAGCTTTAGCTTTCGGTGTAATAAAGATTTAATGGATCTGAATTTGAGGAAATATTAGTAAGAATAAGTCCAGTACTTTGTAGATGTATATTTAGTAAGTATCTACTTAAAAGAGTGGAGACATTCCTCCATCTAGGTGTATTACTTGATCATAAACTGAGAATACGGCTAATATTTTCCTATAGTTTATCAAACGTTCGGGGAAAAAGAGTCGGATGATCTCTATGTCATAAGAAAATTATATGTTGCTTATTAGTTTGCCCTACTTTGGGGTACGCCTCGATCTTCTGGGACACCCAGTATCAGGTCCTTTCTAAAAAATTGGAATCCACACAGAAGCAATTCTGTTTTCTGCGAATACTACATTGGAATCCAAATATCAACTTGCGTCTGTATGAGAACCATTCAGATGAAGATTATAGTTCAACATCTGCTTCATGCTGAGTTTGTTGAACGGTGAAATTGTTAAAGGGTTTTTATTTTGTAAAATTTAATTTCCAGTTCCAAATCGCACTTCCAGAAATTGTTTTCTCTAAGACTTAGGTACACCCTAACTGCAATGAAATGCTTTTGAAATTATTGGTTTGAATCTAAATTGTACCGAAATGTGATGAAATTATCACAATCGTTTCGGTTTTCTTTAAGAACAGACGTCTGTTAAATGTCTAATTCAAGTTATGAAGAAGTTTTTGTTATGTATTTATTTGTAACTCCGACAAAGAAAGAGGCGCAAAAGGTGAACTATATGGATACATCCCTACATGGAGATGAATATCGTCGCTGGCAAAAAATTACAACAAACTCATTCATGAATTGTTATCGTGTGAGCAAATCTACAAAACTTGAGCTTGTTGAAATTATAACACCTCATCTTCAGGTGGGATTTTGGCCGATGAAATCCAAGCAGGGTTTCAATGTAACTGATTCCGAAAGCGTTTTAAATTGGTTACAATATGGTCATGACAGGTCTCAATGGAGTCTATGGTATAAACTTAAATAAGTCCTAAAAAAAGTTACAGTTGCGTTTCACGGTCTGTTCTGGGCCTTAGACTTTCGGTCTAATTATGCCTAAATATTTGCTATGCATTGAACGACATTTGATAAAATGTCTCACACTTTAATTCAACACCAAAAGTAACTGGCATTTGGATTGCATATTTTAAGGCAGCTGGCACTGTTAATTAAACATTTGGGAGTATGAAACTAAAGACGATTTAAGAGGATTAATAACTTCTCAATAACATAAAAAAACTTCTGATTTCTCTGAAAAGTTAACTAACGGTAAATTTTTAGGTTTGATATTAAATTACATTTATGTGAAATCGTTTTTAATAAAAAGTTATGTTCTTCTCTAAACAATTAAATTGAACTCTATTCAACAAGCTGTTACGATTAAATTCAATTTAAGTTTCCATTGTGTACAGCTTAGCAAGGTGGCCTCAATATCACAAATATATAGAACAACAACAGGAAAAGAAATAACAGTCAGCTGTTTTTTGAGACCACATTGCAAATAAAAACACTTTTTTTATGATATTTTGTTTTGTATTTAGCAGTGCTTCCATACTTTTATCTTAATTAAATAAGATTTTTTAAATAGCACTGAAAAAAATTCCACTGTTTTTAAATATGATTTAAGTTAATATGAAAACTAAAAAAAATATATATTTAAATTCTATCCTAAATATTGGACTTAAATATATTAAAAAAAAGTTATTGCTTCAAGTCATCAAATTTAATAACTAATATGAAGTGAATCTTTGATTCTATTACCTTAAAAATTTTCTACAAAGTTGCCTTCCAGTGTTTGCCTTTTTTTTTATTCTTTTTTATCTACCCGCCTTCAATGAGATCATTTCAAAATTTTCTTATATTTGATTTTTTCAGTAATTAATTCATTAATTTAACAGGGATCTAAAAAATTTGATAACATTTTGGCTGGTATTTTCATATGATGATAAATACATTTTATAATAAAATATATTTTCTTGCTTTTTGTTAAAAAATTAATGGCAGCAAAACAATTTAACAAGTCAAGTTTTAATTAAACAAATCGAGATCCATAAGTTCCTTTAGGCCTGTTTTCACGACTTACCGATAGCTAAAGGTAGGATTTTATCGACCATATATAAAGTGTTCCATTATTATAAATTTATATCGGCTAAAGTGAGCGATAAGTTAAAGAAGGTTCATCAAATATGGTAATTGAAAGAAAAGCTGTAATAAAGAAATACTTTTTAAACGGCCGATAAAATCCTACCTTTAGCTATCGGTAAGTCGTTAAAACGGGCCTTAGTGTATTCAAAAACCTCTAGTCCTAGTAAGTATGTATTTTAATTAGTTTTTCACAAATCTTTCTTCGCTTTAAGAGCCAATCTACTTAATTTTGGTTAATATAAAAATTTAAACTTTCAAGTGCTTAATTTGGAGCAGTTAACAAATTCTTTTCTTTTTTTCTTTTCATAAAATTAAACTGCTTTATATGCGTTTTGTTAATTTTTTTTTTTAATAAAGAGAAGCTTAAGTGTTGAACTTTTTTAGATTTAGAAAAATAATAATAATAATAATTGTTTAATGATGTTAATAAATATGCTTAAAAATAAATCTAAAAACAATTCTTTGGCCTTGTTTTAATTCATTCTAGAGGTAAAAATCTTGATTTTCTTAAATGTTTGCTTTTTGTGTTAAATTTTAATTGTATTTTTGACGGTTAAAAACTTGTAATAAATTTGTTTATGTAACAAATATGTTTTTTTATTATTATTTTTTTAGGTTTCTTTAAATGTTTTTCATATTTTCTTTTCAAGGTACATACTTAAAAGTTTGTTAAAGCTTGGTTTACAATAATTAATAAAAAAGAAACTTAAATGAAGCTAATTTTTTTTAATTAAATGGTTAGAAGGAGAATTGTTTGCTGTAACAAAATTTTGGGTGAATGAAAGAAGCGATCGGTATTCGTAACTAAATTCTCAACTGAGAGAAACCTGTTAGATTTTATTGAAAAATATTGAGAACATATGAAAAGTATTGACGCCAAAAACGCCGACATTTCTACAATCTTTCCTAATTCAATATCTTAAAAAGGTAAACATTATTCACGAATCCAAATATGATAAATAGAATAAGGCAGTGTAAGAAAATATAAGCTCACTGTTTATTGTTGTTGTTTTGTTTAAGCTTTGATATTGCTACAAGTAAAACTTGAGTGTTTTTAATTCTTATTCGCTTTACAGTTTTATTTGTATTTTTAGCTTTTCTAAAGCCTTTGAAAATAGGTTTCCTGATGATCTGGCCTAAGAAACGAGTGAAATGCGCATAGAGACTTGCTTGCCCTCAACAATAAATTTCAGTGTATTTATTAAAAATAAAAATTGGGAATTAAGCACGTCATAGAGAAATCTTATTTGTAATTAATTTTGTATTCCCTAAAATAACTTTTGAAAATATGATAGTTTCAATGAGCGAAATACAATTTTCCTTTGAGGCCAATTGGTCCGTTGTGAAACCAAAAATAACTCCCAAGTCCTCTTTTAATGTTGCCTCCATATAAAGCCCTCCCTACTCCCTTCAAATTTCATTAAGACAGTAGAAATCCCCAAGACCTTCAGCTCAAATCGTTACCTATTTTTATGTCATCGCGGCAGTGGTAGTAGACGTCCTGATATTTTAGTGTTGCCAACTTAGCCAATTAGTTGCTAGATGTAGTCATACTTCTTTAGCCACTAAAAAATTAATTTAGCCATTTTTATTTACCAAAACCTGCTTTAAGAAAAACATCTTTTTTAAATTATTTTATAAAAAAAAAATTATTATATTACTTGTTTTATCAATATTGATATATGATTTAGTCATTTTCGGTCGCGAATAGTTAGTAGCACTGTGATATATTTCTAATTATACTAAAGCCAGCCATTATGCCAGAGTTAGTTTCTAACAAAAAAACAACACAATATAATTTTGTAGCAGAGCGAGAAATCGAAAATCTTTTATTTCTTCAAGAGAAAGCCCCCTTTTTTTTGTAGAACTATTTACGTTAATTTGAGTACACAAAACTTTGTTTTTATAGAGTTTAAAGTGGGGAACAGTATAGTCGCTGCCCTACAACGTTACGAATAGCGCTGCAAACTGTGAAAAGTTAAAAACTGCAGTTTGAAAGTAGTGCCAACAGAATACGTAGTTGTAGAAGTCGTTGCAGTTGAAGTTGAAGCGAAAGTTCGAAATTTTGAATCTTCCTAGGCAGGAAAAGACAATCAGTACGACGCAGTGCCGACGTTGATGGGGGCACTATCAACATCAATACAACGTACTGTTTAACAAATTTACAATGTACTCACAATATTAAAATGATTTTGACAAATGTACGTCTTCCTACTCTTGTTTTAAGTCTTGCCACAATACCGTAAATTTAAATTTACAATATTGGACTCACGAATTTACAACGCAGTCACAACATTTAAATGATTACGCCAAATAACCATCTTCCGACTATTGTTTTCAATATTGTCCCAAACCCGCACGTTTTAACTCACAACATTGAATCAATAAACATAAAAGGTAAATATTAATATTAATTTAATGATGAAATAAAGCTAATACTCTTTTACATAATTAATTAAATGTAATGTGCATATGGATGCAACAACATAAATTCGTTAAATCAACAATCAAAATTTTGCAGTAAATTTGTATTTTTTTTCTTACCTTAAATAGTTTTTTGTTTCAATTTTAATACCGCAGTACTTAGTAAATTAAACCCCATATTCATAAAAAATATTTTGGATTAATAAAAGGTTTATTAAACAAATTTTCATAGAAAATTCATTTCATAGACCTGCAATAAACCTAAAATATTTTTTATGAATATGGGGGTAAGACTATATATTTGCTTATACGGCGTTGTAGCGGTATAGTTTTATTGTAAATACGACATTACGAAACTAAAGTCGTTTATTTTTATTTAAAACAGTAGGCATAGCTGCCAGATAAAATGTATCGAAAATCGGCAAATTTGGCAAAACAAATCGTCAAATTGACTTACTTAATCGTCACAAAAATCGTCCCTGTAAAATATCACTAACTTTTGTTATTTTTTGAAAATTGTTAAGCTATTTTCTGTTTGTATTATTTGAAATAAAAAAATCAAATCATAGATATGTATGTAGTTCTCGTCTAAAAAATCGTTAAAAATAAAACCGTTGTTCTCACTCCTATTGACTAGAAATGCTGGTTTTAACTCCTTCTATAGACCAACTTAAATAAGAGCGGCAAGTGTTTTTTATATATGAAAAATTTAGGTTTAAATAATTGAAACTAGGAAAATATTTGAAAATCATTTTGTTAGTACATATAAGTCAATTATCGAAGCTTGTCAACAGAAGACTTTGCTTGTCTTGTGTTGGGTATGATTTTCTTAGTTACAAGATCAATAAGCGATTCATAATGATTCGAATTTGCCACAAAAGTTTAAGAACGTAGAATTAGAGATGTGACTTAAATAAGATCTTTAATCATTCATTAAAAAGTACGAAAATTGGGTGCCACATGAACTGAGAGATATCGAACATTGATTTCACTCATCAGAAATTCTGTTTCAGTGCTTAAAAAAAATGGTTAAATAATTGATCTATTACCTGAATCCCAAGTGTAAATTGTTATATTTTTATTTTTATTATGAAGTGCTTACACGGGACAGTAAGTGGCAACCAAATAAACTTTTTTTGTCATATGAAAAATCGTCAAATTTATGGTATAAATCGTCAAATCGGCAGTGGGCCATTTATGGACCGCAAAATCGTCAAAATGACGATAAATCGTCAAATCTGGCGGCCATGACAGTAGGTTGTAATTTTGTATATACAGTGTTGTGATGGTACAATATGTTTGGAAGAGTCAACAAATTTTTGTAAGAGTCGAAATTTCTGCCTGTGTTGTTGCGTTACACAGCATTCGTCAGCTTAAGCTAATACAACAACCACTTTATTATATTCCAGGCCTAAGAATTGTGATAACGAATTTAAAAAGAAATACCTCTATATAACAGAAATATTGCACTATAGCATAAAAAACTCTCTCTTTTTTAGGTACTCTAAACGTCCACTCATCGTTCATTCATGAGTGAGTATGAACGTTGGAAAATTTCGGTGCTTATTTATTTTCATCCATGAATATGAAAACCAAAATACATGTTACTTTGGTTTATTCTTGTATGCGATAAGCTCTTCGACTTAAATTTTTTTTTTCATACATAAGCGAAAACTTCATATTTTTGAAGTTTTCGGCACGAGAAATATCAAAAATGTGTGTTTTTAAGTTTTTGTGCATGAAAAATGGCGAACTCCGCATTCAAATTTAAGTTTATTTAAACTATATAACAGCCCCAGCACCAACTTAAAAGTCAATTTGAGTTGCTTAAAAAAACTTTGTTCGTAACAAACAATCTCCTTCAGTCATTTTTTTATATATTATGTTTGATTTTTTTTAAAAATATTGTTAAATTTAAGTTAGAAAATTATTTTAAAAAGTCTTAGTTTGAATTACTTGCATTATTAAAAAATAGAAATTAATTAACAAAAATTTGCTGATGATTAAATTCCTATCAGTAGTGATGAGTTTTTGGGGAGGGAATGGACAATTTCCTTATGACTTTTTAAAGTAGACATTATTTTTGTTGTTGTAGTATTTCTTAATGATTTATAACGTGTGATAAAGATGTTGTTCTTGTTTATGATGATCTGCTGTCTTACAAATGGTTTGATCACAAATTGGCTCTTCGAAACCACATTCGGTTGGATCTATTGGTGTGGCGTTAGTAGTTAATGGTTGTGTTGCTTTTGGTAAAGTGCTGATTTTGTTGTTATCGATTGTTGTTGAAGTTGTTTGTAGTAGTGGCGGTGTTATTGTTGTTGCTGTTGTTGGTGTGCCATTGGTCTCATGATATCTACTCGAATAATAATTTATTTCATGATCTGAATAGACTTTTGTTGTTGCAATGTTCGGTTGCATAAATGAAGTCTCAGCAATAATTGCCTCAATATCAATATCGTCGTCATCATCATCAATATGATAATTATGCCTTAAGATGGTTGTTGGTAGTTGTTGTAGTAGTGGTGTTGTTGTTGGTGGTGGTGGTGGTGGCGTTATAAGTCTTTGGTTCAATTGTATTAATGTTAGTAAATCATTATGTGACATGGCGGCTGGTATTGTTCTTCCTGTTGCAGTTGGTTTTATTGTTTTATCAAATTGTTGCATTGGTATTGTATCAAAATTATGATCTAAGTCTGGTGCGGATAGTGTGGTTTGTAAAATGGCCTGATGCTATACCCAGATCTGTTCCCTTCGATCACGCGATCGCAATCAAAGCCTTTGCTAGCACCAATCTTCTTCATCTGAATCGGAGTGGCGTGCATGAAGGCCACCCTTTGGCTTATAGCCATTCAAAACGGGTGAGGGTAAAACTCTCCCCGTTCTGCCCATAGCTAACGCTTGTTCAAAGGACAAGGGTGCTACGTATTCCAGTCTAAAATTAAAACAAAACAATAAAAAGAAAGACAAAAAGACAGGAAGAAAAAAAAAGAAAAATGCATAAGAATTATTTATAAAACCAACCAGATATATCTTAAATAATAAATATGTAGTTTTGTTTTTGTTTATTTCTTTTTTACAAAATTTTTTACCTTTCTCTTTCATACTCCAACTCACGATCTCGTTCTCGTTCATATAACTCACGCTCTCGATCCCGATATTCATATCGTGGATCGTAGTCGCGTAAGCGGTCCCTATAACGAGCGCGATCCCGCTCGCGTTCTCTACTACTATAATACAGATCTCTAGGGTCCCGCAACAGATCGCGGTGGTGTGGCAACGAGTGAACACTATGAGGTGTTGAATGATGTGTCTGCAACAAAAAAACCAAAAACAAAATGCAAGTTTATCGAAATAAAAAATTAAAAATAAATAAAATCATAGATATTTCTGGTTGTTGTTGTTCTTGTTTTTATTGTAAACGAAACATGCTTGGTATTTGGTGGTGGTTGTACGAAATGATGATGATGATATTCATGATTCAGCTGTTTGAACTTTGGGTTTATGATTTCAAGAAAAAAACTATAGTGCTGTTTTCATAACACAAGTGATTGAACGTGTATTATAATTTATATGAAAAACACTCCAAAAACTGGGTGCTTTTCATATAAATTTTCCTACACGCTCAATTACTTATGTTGTGAAAACAGCACATAAATTTGTGTTAAAATTATTTAAATAATTTGTAAAATTATGGGTTTTTTCTATAAGAAAATTTTTAAAAAATCTTTTTTTTTCTTCTAGATTGAACTTTTTAGTAAAGTGCTTTTTGATCCATGATCGTTAAATTTGTTGTAGTTTATGAATGTTTTCAATGTCGTAATGAAGTAACTTAAGAAATTTGAACGATTAAAAGAAACCAATTCCCAAAACAAGCTGCAGGTAACATGCAGTCATCCATGATGATGATTTCATTTTTGCATGCACTCTGGAACTTTAGTATTCACGCGTTTTAGCGAAGGTTTTATGGGTCTTAATAATAGTTATTTTTTCAGATAGAACGGAAGACGTGTGTTGAAATTTATACATATTTTATATTGATTCTAACTTGTTAGAACGTCTTTACATTGTTTTATGCTTGTAGACATTTAAAAAAAAAAAAAAAATCACTTGGCAAATACTTTGAAATTCATTTAACAAATATATTTATATACCATTATGTGTGATTCGACGTGAAACCCATAACAAAACTAATTTCGAAAATATGTATATTGCGGCTTTACATTTGTTTAAAAAAATAAAGATAAGTTAAGAAAAAAATCTATACTTCTTCCAACCAGTATCAATGTTACTTCTTAGATTAAAATAAATCGACGGATACATTTTACACGAGACTTACAGAGCTAAAACTTAGAAAAAAGGAGGATTGTTATTATTTAATGGTACTTTACACTATCACAAAAGTCTTATGTATTTTGAGGGAAATATAACCCTGTCATGATTAGTTTTTATTGTGTTTTTTTTTTTTGAAAATTTTCATACAATAATGAAATCAGAGAAGTATTTTCTTCAAAATATGTAAGACTTGTGTGATAGTGTAAAACGGCCTTAATTATTGCATTTTATCCTTCCGGATTATTGATCAGGTGAAACTAAATGGCGCAAGAATTGTTTTATACATATCAAAGAAAGTTTATCAAAAATAAACTATAAATCAGTATTAAAAGTTTCCATATGATTTATCTTCCAAACCGGCGATGCCACTTTTTAAAACTTGTTTTAAAGATACAGAAGGACACAAGATTGAACAAAAAAAAAAAAAAAAATTCTTTATAACGATATCGACGTAGGCAAATAAATGCTGTAAGCCATAAAACATGAAATTTTCACCAGAGCCGAAAATCTAAAATTAGAAAGAAGACACTTTTATTTTAAAGAATAACTTACGACGTAAGGGGTTTTATTTTCGTCGCAAAAATATGAGACCCAGAGTAATCAACGCAGTCTGATAAGAATTATGCAAAAAACATATTTTTGGATTTTTTTGGCTTACGCCATTTGCGTTTTCAAGTTATAAGAGACGAATCTGCTCTTATCTACCGGTCAGTAGGCTTATACTACATCTTCTTGACAATTGTCACGATTGTCTCATTTGATACTTTCACTGAAAATAAACTTTAGCCAACAAACTCATCCGAGAGGTACCAAAGAGGATTAATAATTTCGTAATTGGTCATGTTCTTTCACAGGGAAAGGTCTGCCCAAGCTGCAATTCTAGTCATAGGTGCTTCAAACCACAAAGCGTTCCAACTGAGATTTTACCTTTTGTGTGGTTTTGAAACCGCCTTCCTAATTAAATAAGTGGATTTTGCCGGCGTATCACAATTTCGTCAACCAACGAGCATGGGCTACTGCACCTTGACCACTCCAATGAATTTCATCTCAACTATGACACAGACTATTAGTAATTTCTCCTTACCATCTGTGGATCAATAAGTCCATGATTTTTCGAACTTCCCTCATAGTTATATGAAATGCAACACTGCTCCCATTAAGTACCACCTGTTAATAGATAACTGTCAAGTTTTGAGCAAGTTCCGTCATAAACTTTGCGTTTAACAGCTGTTCAAAACATACAACCTCGTTGATTTTTTAAAAATGGAAAAAAAGTGAATTTCGAGTGCTCATTAAACATTATTTTTTGCGACAATGGGTTTCTCCGGGTGAACCGGCTCCGAAAAAGCCAAGGTAAGTTTGTCGGCCAATACGGTGATAGCAACAGTTTTTTTAGGATGCACGCCTGATAAACCACATCGATTACCTTTAAAAGGGAAAAACAATAAACGGGGAACATTATGCCAACTTATTGGACCGACTTAACCAGGATTTAAAAAAACGACCCCATATGGCCAAGAAAAAAGTTCTTTTTCATTAAGATAATGCAGGGGTTCACACGTGTGCAGTCTCAATGGCAAAATTACATGAATTGGGCTACGAATAGGTACCATATCCGCCATATTCTCCGGATTTAGCCCCCAATGACTATTTCCGAACCTAAAGAGATAGCTCGGGGAAAGAGATTTAGCTTCGACGATGAAATGATTGGTCAAACAAATGCCTATTTTATTGACCTCGAAAAATCCTATTTCTTGGACGCAAAGTAAATGACGGAACTTGCTCAAAACCTGACAGTAGTCTATTAACAGGTGGTACTTGATGGGAGCAGTGTTGCATTTCATATAACTACGAGGGAATATCGAAAAATCACGGACTTATTATTCCACCCTCGTATTTATACTGGCAAACGATCTACTTTTGTGGTGCCCAAAATATCATGAAGAATCTCCCTGCTCAACAAACAATAAATGAATCGTCATAAGAAACAGATCGCTTTATTTCCTCAAAAACAGCTTTTTTTTTTTTTTTTAATAAACTAGAGATATATCCCAAAGCTGTCGCAATAAGGAGCACTAATCAAAAGGCTTCCCTATCAAAAACCTTGTTGCGATCTAATGCACTAGTGACATATTTTTGAAAAAAGATTTTTTTTTGCAATTGGCTAAGTCTGTTTTCAGTGTTTAGTCTGCGATTCCCTTCTTTTGAGAGTTGCTAATGGCTTATACATCTCTATTCATTTATTTTTAGCTGAATCAGAATGGTTTTTTTTTTTGGTGATTCATCTTCTGAGTCTGAAATAGTTTCCATTGAAGCCATCACTGAAGAGAAACCTTTTTCAAGTACCTTTTGTTCTTTTATTTTTTTTTTTTGTAATTCTTTTTTGTTTCTTGTTGTATTTCTTGCCTGCTGATTAAATACTCATACTTCTTTCCGTCCTCTGATTAATTAAAGACTCTCGGTCTTCGTTAACTGTGCTCATATTTATTCAAGCTAATCAATACAATGTTTTACAAAAACCCAGAAATTAATATATAAAAGGTTAGAAAATATCCAAAGCTTTAAAACTTTAGAGACGTTGAGCACTGTCTTCTAATTCCCTTCGGGCATCGAAGGAAAAATGTAACTGGGTGCCCTGGGATGTGGAGTGAATTTGGATTTTTGGGGAGCCCTAATGGTCATGTAAGTACACCCATAATATGGTTGTTCTGCAATCGGTTAAAACGGGTCAACTGTGATTTGGTAGAAGTTAGAACAGAATTTTGGCGCCAGATATTTTGAGAACTTTATTAAAAACCGTTCATATTAGATCGGAACTGATCAGCTAGTTACAATAGTATTTATGAATTACATTAGATGCTCTTGTTGCCATCGCGTACGTTATAAGAACCATTCAAAATTTTCGTTATAGAATTTATTGTAGTAATAAGTTTTATTCACTTTCGTTTGACAAACTACTTACATGTGTTGGACTTGCATTTAATTTTGGAAAATTAATATTTGTTGGCTTTAGCTGCAGTGTCGATGGTTTACTTGGTGTCGGTGGTAGACGTCTACCTCCACCACGACGATGGTTTAAATTTGGGTAACTATGTTGGCCATGGGGTCCACCTAATGGAAGCAAAAGAAATATAAAATGTAAAACCGGATGTTCAAATAAAAATTAGTAAAAATGGAAATGTTACTTTAAAAAAGAATATAAATTGAATGAATATTTTTTAAAAAAACACACATTTAATGGAGTTGTTTTTTTTTTATCTGACAAATGTATAGAGTTTGTTGTTAATTGTAGATAATGAAATCGCTGTTGTACAAAATTTAGACACCAATTAATGAATAATATAACAGATAAAAATAGAGAGAAAGAGAGATAGAGATAGATAATGTGCTCTTTACAATTTAAATCATATGATAGACATGCATGACATTTAATAAAATATGAATTGTTTTGAAATAAAACATAAAGAAATTTAATGAAAATTAATTTGAGTTATTTCGATTGCTTAATTGAAAAAACTTAAAAAAGGCAAACTAATGGCTAAAAAAAGCCATACAAAATAAAAGTTAAGTTCGAAATAATAAAAAAAAAATTAATTAACCAAAAAAAAAAAAACAAAAAAAATAGAAAAAAAAAATTGTTAGTAACGCATAAACCCACTTAATAAAACGTTATGATGACATGTTATGACATGAAGGCGCACACTGACATTGATATAATTTTGTTAATTGAATGCTGGCATTTTGGATGACATTTAACACATAACAAGACGGCGAAAGTTTGTTAGAACGAGAGAAAGAGAGAAAACTTAAAATATAAGTATGGGATGATTAACATAAATTAGTATATTTAAAGCTTCAAAAGTTTTATATGAATCGCATGTGGACTAAATTTTATATAGGATGATTGGCAGACTGACACATGAGTTAAAAATGACAAGATCAATGCTAGTTCCAATAAAAATATATGGCTCTAAGAAAAAAAGACAACCGTGGCTATAAGAAACGATGTTCTACGTTTAGATCAGTGTTGCCATTTTACCGCTTTTCGGGTATTTTATGACGCTTTTTTTGTCTCGTTGCACTATTATTTTTTTCGAATAGCCTTTTCCATTTTTTTGTCGTACTTTTAGTGCTTTTTGTTTCAACCCTGTGATTGTTCGATATCGAAAATATTTAAAAAAAACGAAGCAGATATTGTTTACAGAAAAATAAAAAAAATTTATTTCCATTAAAAAATTTGTGATATTAATTAAAAATTAATTTAATTTGCATCAGTAAACAAATTTATAGTGCAATAAAATACCTACAAACTAATTGTTGTGTATTTTTGTGACTCGTTATTTCTGAAGATGGCATTCAAAGCACCTCGAGCTTGAACAAATTATTTATTTTATAAATTATAAGAAATTTTATATTATATTTTATAAATTATAAATTATAAGAGTAAAAAACTTATGGTGTTTTCTTTTCTACAAAAAAAAGGTGACATTTTATAAAAAAAAAATTCAATTTGGTGTTTGTTTCTTAAAAATATTTTGCTCTCTTAAAGGGTGGCATGTCTTATTCTAAAAAAATCACCCTTAATAATGGCATAAGTCATTGCATTTTACGCCCCGAATATATCGACAGTGTTGATAATGCCCTGTAAAATAAGTCACTTCTATTTAGGGCTGCCAGACAAGGGAGGGAAAAAATTGCTTCGAATCAGGACAGTAATAAAGTTAAGATTGTAAAGTTATTTTTTCTATTAGTTTATAGAAAGACATAAGAAAGCAATACTTTGTTCATGGTAAGTTGTCAGTTAAATAAAATCTAAGTGGATAAGTTGTCATAAAAAGTCTTCACATAAAAAAATCTTTTAAGCTTGGTGTCGGTAAATCGGCAATCTGGCAACGTTATTTTCATGTTTACAAATTTTATGAAAAAAATAAAGACAATTTTTGAGTATTTTTGAACATTTTTAATGGAAAAAGTTTATATATGGATATTACCGCATCCATTATATGCACAATATGACAATAAATCAATTATTGCATTCATCCCCGTCATCTGATGAAGATGAAATGTTAATTATATTTAAATTTTCACCTAAGCGTCCACTAGTTTTGACTACGTTAATTTAAATCTAATTTTTACTTACATTGAACGGATTTCGGATTTCGAGGAAACTGGAATTTCGTCATTCATTTTGTTGTTTATGCAATTAACAAATTTTAGATTATTTTTTTTTTTTTAAATTCCGAAGTACAAACTTTTTGTCAGCTGTTAAAAACAGGGACTCCACTTTTTGATATCTTGTGTTTAGTTCTCGTCAAAAAACAAAGACATTTTTTACATGCATCTTTTAACAAGGTGCTATTTTTTTTTTTTTTTTTTTTTTTTTGTAGAAAAGAAAACACCATTAAAAAAGGTATCAATTAAATTTTTTTGATATTAACAACACTTTCTGCACTAATGTAGTTTATATAAGTAAAATTTTAATTCACTTGAATACATTTTTAATTAAAACTGATTTCATTTTTGATTAAAGCTTCGTTCACAATGGCAGCAACATTTTCACTGGTGTTCACAATAAAGCAACAATTTTTTTCAAAACCACAAACATTATTAATTAAGAAACCGTTTATTATTATTTTTAAAACTTTTTGTTAAAATCTTCTTTCAAACCTAAATAAAATTATTGTAAACGTCATATACAGGCTGACTTCCAAAACGTGCCAATACAATACAAAACGTGTATACAGTTTTACTACTGTAGTTTAACCATGTACATGTACAAAGTGCCGAAACATTGCAACTATGTGTTTTGTTTATTTAAACGTTTTGAAATGTACGTGATGCAATGGATAATATTAAAAACAAACATGTAGTGTTTGCAAATGAAATGTTAAATGTCACAAAGCATAAATTTTAGAACCGATGCCCTCTGCCCATGTTCTGTAACTTTCGCTTCGAGAAACTTTTCGATTGAAATGCGAGAAATGAAACAGAAATGCCATAAATTGAAACAAACAACTGTTTTTCTTACTTTACTGCGTCTCTAAAATTTTTAGCGAGTAATAACTGTCACGTAAGGAAATTACTCGTCAATTTACAGAAAAAGTGTGTCTGTAAAATATTTGTGAGAAAGTTCCTGCTTTGAACTGTCAAATAAACTCACGCATAAAAACGGGGTGAGAAAAAATATTACCACTAAAAAATATATTAAATATGCAAAATGCAATGAATAATAAGAGGGAAGAGATTAGTATTTTGTTTTTGACTGATTTTTCATTGTTTAATTATCTTGCTTTTAACATTCTTGAAAACTATACGAATGTTTTCAAAACTATTTTTTAAACAACAAAAATTAAAGTCGCACTCTACATTATTTGCTATAGCCGACGGTTGTATTTTCGCCGCCGTCATTGAAAATATTTTTAAATTTTAATAGTTTTGGCCGGCGTCAACGATATGTGTTACTGGCGTTCTCAACGTCTGCGAGTTCACATCGGCTTCGAGCGGAATATTATGCCATTTATAACGTAACGACGTAATCTCTTTTGATAGTTTTCGACATGAGTTACAGACACACTTTTTTCTCACTTTTCGAGAAACGATGGAATATTTTGTTTCACATAGTTTCGATGCGAGAAGTTCCCACTAAAGTTACAGAACATGGGTACTGATTGCTGTTTTTCTGCGTTACTAATACTTAACAGTGATGTTTTGGAAGGGTTTGCATTGTATATATTTTGTACTGCGGCGTTATGAAACATTATGCTCTGTTCTAATTCAGAGCAATTGACGTTTTGGAAGTCAGCCACAGTTTCATATAAATTGTTGTTGAAATAGATATAGACTCAACTTTTTAAAAAAACGTTAGTACCATATATTTTTGTTCGAAAAATGAAAGGAAATATATCTAAAATAACACTTTGGGATAAAATAAGATAGAAGAAAAAACGAAATTGTTGCTACCATTGTGACAAAGCTTTAACCAAAAATAAAATCAGTTTTAATTAATTGAAAAAAATTGGCGAGAATTTTTTCTGTGTTGATTTCATGTAAAATTTCATTGATGATTCGTTTCTAATAAATAAAATAGAAATTTCCCTAAATAATCTAACAATGCAAAATGGAAAAATAAAGAAAGAACTGATGAATTTTGAATTAAATTTATTTCGAAAAGGGCTCATCTCCATATTTTTTTAGAATATTTTTTATTTGTGTTTTAGTTAGCAAATGAAAAAAAATTTTGAATTTTTACAGTGAAAGGTAAGTTTTGGCTTTGTGGTCCATTTATTATAAAAAATTATTTTTGACTTTGCCATTATTGAAAAGTCTGAATAGTGAATACCGTTTTAGGAGAAAAATTAAAATAAAAACACAATTTTTGTTTATCTTCATTTTGAAAATGTGTGAATGCAGCTACTCCCAGCAGCCAATAATATCCGCTTTGCCGATTTCCAAAATGTTTATGAAGATACTCTGCAATTGCCAACCGACATGTATTCGAAGGCACATATAGAAAGAAGAAGATGTATAATTCATATGTTTATATTGATGAAATATTCTCATTTTTCTTCGATGAATGTATGTATTTTCTATATTGTGATCTCAATAAACAGAAAAAAATGTACCTAAATGTTCTACTTGTTCCTTTATAGTAAAAAGATTATGTTAAAAATGTGGTTTACTCATATTAAAATTTTAGAGTTCTTAAATTAATCTTCAAAGGGGTTAAATCTTATCTTAAAATGCAAAATGAATTTTTTACGTTATAGATTTTCTCAATATTTGTGTATTTCAATAAATTGCATACACTAAAATTACCATTTTGCTACTAAAACCACGAAAATTCAAAAATAATTTTCGAAAAGGGCTCATCTCCCGAAACTGCAATGACCATTTTCTCCTTCAAATATTACTAACAATATTTTTTTGTTTTTACTATTATAACATAAACAGAGGCTTACAATATGGAAAAAAAACTCTGGTTCAGAAATTCAAATCCTTTAACAGTTTTTTAGTTTTTTGTGTCTCCTGAACACTTTGTATTTTTGTACCTGTGCCCTTTTGGAAATAAATTATTCAATTATAAAAACTATTTGTGGAAAAAGGATTTTCCAGAACTAGCAAACTTTATTATTTGTAAAGTTTCGTTTCCTTGCTCATATGCCGAAGTCGAAGGAACATTTGGCTTAATTAATTTTCTTAAACTAAAGATTAGAAATCAACTTTCTTTAAGCTCAGCCAATTTATTATTGTATATTAAATGCGGTCTTAAACAATAAAAAGTTTGTGGATGTAATTACAGTTTACATACAAGATAATTCGAATCAGACTTATAAAATATTTGAGTATTGCATTAAAAACGATTGTGGCCCTATGATGACGATTATGAAACGGATATATTTGAAAAGGAAATTGTTTTGCTTTAAAACGTTATTTTTTTTATTTCTTTTTTTAATAAATTGTTATTTTATTTTAAGGTTTTCCTTACTCCTAAATTCAATGAAATGATAATTAAATCATTCAGTTAAAAATTCTTATATCCTTTTTTTATATTTAAAGTTTTCTGCATCATTTCTACCCCTTTTTAATGTGTTTTTTGCAAAGCAAAAAAAAAAGAATTTTTAAAAGTTGTTGGTAAAATTCTCATTTCTTACCCTTTTTTCGAAATTTTTTACCTTATTTACCCGTTTTTAAGATATACTTGAGGCTCTTCTTCATTTCTAAAATGGCAACACTGGTTTAGAGAACCAAATATGCTTCCGTATGATTACAGGTAACTATGTTATGCTTCGTAGAATATTTCAATGTTACTATGGACACTAATATCGTTTAAATGGTTGCAGCAAGATATTACTACGTTGTACATATTTAATATACTGCAACTATTTGTATGATGATCAGGATAATTTAAATAATTGCCCATAAGCACATCCCATGTTGCTCTTAAATTATGACTCAACCATAATATGGTGGTATCCGTGTAAAGGACTCACAATCATTTTATGAATTAAGTAATTACTGGAATGATTATAGTGACCATAATTAAAACTTTTTTTTGCATACACGCAGAGAACAAACATTTTTCAATATGATCCCCTTCAAAAAAATCTATTTTTTACCGAATATTTTTAAGCATATTATGGTAAAATTACCCATATTATTTTCACCAGCAACCATATTTTGATGCCACCATCAAGTACCCTCAACCATATTATGGTTGCCTCTAAACATGTTATTTATTTTTTATTTTTATTTATTTATTTATTTTTTTATTTATTATCAAAATATTTATTTATTTGAAAAATAAACAGTACAACAAGACTTACGCCCTAATTATGTAAAACGCAACGCAACTCAACGCGAAAGGACTACATTGAAAACAAAAACAATGTCATAAATATTTTGTAATTTTGTTGTTGCTTTATACAGAAATTCACGTACCGTTTTAATATTTTCAACGCCACAAGCTATGCAGCGCTTGAAATTTTAAATCGCAATGTAAAATTGTGAAGAAACAACAACAAAATTACAAAATATTTATGACTTTGTTTTTGCTTTTAATATAATTCTTTGGCGTTACGTTGCGTTTTACATGTTTACTGTCGTTAAACATGACAGTAATTTTCTTACAACTTATAATTGCTTGCTCTTAAATTAACAATAGCGTTTCCCTCGTTTCCAAGAGAAATATGCTATGGTTGAAAAATAACCATGCTTTTATAAGTGGTAAACATATTTTGGTTATTGTTAACCATAACATATTCGGAGTCAACTATTATATGGTTGAAGCTACTTAATGGAGGACTAATTTAACCATAAGATGATTGCTGGTGACAATAATATTTTTAGATTTACCATAATATGTTTAAAAATGTTCGGTAAAAATAGTTTTGTTTGAGGTAACAAACTGAGAAATGGGTCTTCCCTGGGTGTATCCTACATAATGTTAACCTGTAACCATATTAAAGGAAACATATATTTTCTCTGCGTATAGTAGTATGGTGATGTTTTTGATTGAGTCTAGTGTTTAGTTGTGGTTGTTTTTGTTGTGAGTTTGACAGCGAGTATTAAATAATGACAGTTCTTAAAAGGACCAACAGACCTTTTACACTGAAACTGAGCTATTTTTTTGATTTTTTCATTATACAAAGCATTTTAGACAACATGGATTTTTCTAGACTGAACAAATTAAATTAGTTGGAACTGATTTCAAAGCTAAAAATGATAATTTTTTTTATGTTTTTCTTGTTGGTGATTTAGTATATTGACAAAGTGTTTTATTGTTTATGAAAGAGTTATACTGAATAATTAACGAGTAAGAGAGATAGAAAGAGAGAAAGAGTTTTTTTAACAGTGAAAAAATAAATTAATATAAGAGAGTGTGTATAGAGAGTACCCATATCAATCCCATAGCCAAGTCTATCTCTTTCACGCATCTCCTGTAGTCTAGCAGGACTTGGTGATCGTGATCTTTGACATAGACTTGTTGTCCCATATGTGGGATAAGGCAGTTCAGGGCGTCTGGTGCGCGGTAAATGGCCACCATAACGTGAAGGTGAAGGCGAGCGGGCCGGACTTGTCGATGCTGACCATGAACCTGTTATTTGGTATACATTAATAGTCGAAGAAAAAAAATATGTATAAACAATAAAGAAAAAAACAAACAACAAAATGGCAATAAATAATAGAGAAAAGGGGTAAAAGTATATATAAATTTTTCTTTTAAAAATTTATGGTTTTTTGTTTCAGTAAAATAATTACAATTATTTTTAAAAAATGAGCAATTCAAAATTTAAAAAAAAATAATATTATAAGTAAATATTTTATTTGAAAAGCTTATTTACAAGAACAACTTAATAAATTTTGTAAATTCTAATACATTTATTAGATAATATATAAAATATATTTGTTTGTTGGTATAATAATTAAAATATATGTATATATTTATTTTTTATAGTACCCTGGTAAAAATACAAATGGTCCGTTTTAATTTTTTTTATTATTTTATAGTGTAACAAATTCTCATGTGAACAGTATTAAGTATTACACTGATTAAATATATTAATAACTATTAGAACTTTAATTTTAATACGTTATTTTTACTTTTATTTTATTAGTTTCCTTTACAAATTCACCATAACCAGAAAGCAAGACAAGTATGTTGAGACATGGATGTTAAAGTTGGTACAATTGTACTTTTTTTTTTTTGGTACATTTGACCTTCTAAAGTCCCGTGGTACTACCGTGACTCATTTTGTACAATTTAAAGATTTGTCGTAGTTCCCCCTTTTTGAATTTTTTGTATAACAAACAAATTATTGAGTCCTTTTCATTGCATATATGTTGTACAACAAATCGTTAATGTAATGGGCGCTTAAATATGCGACTAGTATTGTGGTGTGTAGAGCGCTTAGTCCCCTTTTACAATGAGGCAAGTTAAACGCAGAGGGCGACGCTGTATGCGTAACACACTTTACTTTTTTCCTCTCTTGCCTACAAACTTCGTCTGTCTGCCTTTCACTTGCCACATTGCAAAAGCGGACTTATGGTACGCACTGATAAGGCAACATTAGTCAAAACCTGCGTTACTACTTTTGTTTCCCTTTTACCACAGACGATGACACTAAAAGCAAAACATCAGTACAGATTGACTTGTTTTGTTTTTTTTTTTTTTGAATATAGAAGTACTACTTAACTTAACAAATATTTGGCTCAAAATCACCAAGGAATGACAGTTTTGACGTCCCGGGAACGATTGATAATTTTCGGGAACATCAATATTTTTCAACCAAATACACATAAACTTTTTTAGAAAAAACATAGTTTGTTATATTACAGAGCTTTCATTCTGTTCATGTAACGTTAATTCCATTATAAGAGTTTGAAATTTCTTAAATCTTATGCACGAAAATAGCAACTTCTTTAATTTTTTGGCGTATTTTGCTTGTAGAAGATTTTGTATGTATTGTTTTTGCTTCTCTTTATATAAAATAGATTCATAATAAAGCCATGTTATTAAACGATGCTTAAGTTATGTACTTTGTTTTGTTTTTATTAATTTTATTAAACTTAGAAAAACGTTCCCGAATTGATGGTTTTCTGAAAGATATTCACTAAAAGGCATTATTATGAAAAAAGTGTAGAATTGTGTGCGCTGCCCTGTCAAAGTTTATTAATAAACGCATTATAGCTTACAATTTTTTCTGGCATAAAATCAATATTGAAATTAACAACATTAGTGATTTTGAGCCATATGCGAAAGAAATTTTTCATATCCTGTTTTTTTTTTTGTCTTAGCTTTATGACTTTCACATTTAACGTACCATAATTCTGTAAAATGTTTGAAACCATTTATAAAATTTCTCCATTTTTAATTGTTTTTAATGTTCGTCATTTTTTCTTTTTGTTTTTTTTTCTACAATTGAATTTTTATGTGCTATTTTTGTTGTTTTAATAAATAAAAAAAATGGTACCGTGAAGGTCCAAAAAGTACATTTTTTTTGGAAGTTGGTATAAAATTTAAAGCCCCATTTAACATCCCTGTGTTGAGATCAGTGACCGACAGTGTGGCCAGGTCTTAAAAATTTTTACATCTAAATCTGGCATTAGACAAGACCAAAAAAGGCTAAAAATAATTTAAAAAAAAAAAAACTAAAAATAATGCTAACATTTTTTAACACTTTGAGCCCCACGTGCCCACCTGTGGTCATTTTTTTCTGCACCGGTGGACCGCGTGCTGATGAGTGGTTATTCCTTAGTTGACAAGCTGAGACCAAAATTGGTTTAGTTAGTTTTATTGATTTTTTGCAATTGGTGTGACTTTGTGATATTTATTTTTGATAAACTAAATGTGTTTTTGTTGTTTTTTGTCCTGTTTTTTTTTGTGACCACCGGTGGTCACGTTGTACCAGAATGTCAAAATACATCTTGGGCCCAAGTGGCCACCAGTGGGCATACTCTAATTTTATATTTTTATGTTTTTATCTTTTTATATTTTTGATTTTTTATATTTTTTGAATTTTTGGAAAAGTTGTATTTAATTGGACTTGTTTTAGTTGAGAAAATCTATTTCTTTTTTGTAATGATCTACAAGCAACATAAAATGTACCTTACTTTTTATATGCTAAAATGAAGATTTCTTACCTAAATTTAACTTAGTATTATTTAGGCATTGGCAGACCAAATTACAAAGTCCAAGTCAAATAGGCTTACATCATGGGACCGAACTAATTTTATTTTAATAGTAAATGTATGCAGAACGTTTTCACTGGTAAATGTATGCAGAACGTTACCACAATGTCGGGAAATAACACACGACGTGTGACCACAGGTGGTCACGATGTCACATAAAGTAAATCCACCAATGCCCACAGGTGGTCACATTGTCCCAAATGTCCACCGGTGGGACACGTGGGGCTCAAAGTGTTAAAGACTTTAGTTAAAAATGTATTACCAGTATGAAATTTTATTCGAAACTAAATACATTTTAGTGACTAATTTTGGAACGAAATTAAAATAAATGGTTATATTTAAACAAGTGTATAGATTTTGGTAAAGCATCTGATACACAAAAATATGAAGCACAGATAGTTGAGATTAAATGTTAAATTTAGGGGCCCACAAACCCCTGATAAATGTTAAATTTAAACGATTTATTTCTATGCTATAGACATTTTTTACATCATGTTATTTTTTATCGTTTAAGAAAAGTTATTATTTTTTAGAATTATTATTTTTTCAGCATTTTAGAGCAAACAATTTCTTCAAACATGTACACTACCAAATTTATATCTGATCCAAAGTGAAATTTCCTTGTACTTTCATATCGTAATATCTAAGGGCACATAATATTTGCAATCAACATAATAAGGTAATTTCTCATATTCCCTGAATATTCTATTTTTTTAACAAGACAGGTAAGATGTTCCTTAACATAAGAATTTCCCATTTTCATTTTGGGTACATCTATTTTTAGTCAAAATTTATTATAATTTATAAAAAATGCTAAAAAAGCTAAAAACATTTTCCAAAAATGCTAAATAAAATGCTAAGTGCTAAACGAAAATTTTGCAGCTAAATAAATATTTTTAATGCTAAATTTAACTGCAAAAATGCTAAAATGGCCACACTGGTGACCGACAACCTATACTTTTACATTTTGCGATTGTATGCGTTATATCGCTCTACCTCTTCTAACCCACTTATGCAAAAAAATTTAAGTTACATTAGTTAACCCATACACTTTTGCTGGGCTTAATGTGTTAGTTAACTAATGTGTACTTTAACTTTATTTTTTACCATAAGTGGGTAAATCTCCAATGACAAACTTATTAGTTGCAAACTTATTTTAAATTGCATTATTTTGGTATTGCATTACGTCTTCAAAACCACTGTGCAAGAAATTGACACTTTTATTTCGTGACAAGCTGGGCACCTAGCGTTTTAACATAATTTGGGTACCCTGAACCCAGTGGTGCCCGCGGTTTTTTAAGATTGGCTCTGGTTTTCGTGATATACCGTTATTTCGAAAATGGAGGAGGTTGCACAACATATATTCGCGTAACTCGCTTAAGCTTATTCAAAAAAGTTAAAAAACCGAAATTCCGCAATAAAATATCCTTTAAGAAAAGTAAATCTTCTTTCTAATATCCGCAGTCGTTTTAGCAACATAATTTTTTTTGAAAAAAAAATAATTTTTTTAACAAAATTTCGAAATTTTTGTTTTTTAAAAATTCATAATGCAGCTATGCTTCTAATTTTTTGCAGATGTATAAGAAACGAAATTCCAAAAAAAACAAGCCATAAATGATTAAAATCTGTTTGCAACTTTTGATTTTATTCACAAAAGTCGACAAATTTTAATTAATTTAAGAATTTCATAAAACGCAATATTTGTATGGGAGCCCCCTAAGGGATGGTGATAAAGGGAAAGTATAATTTGAGAAAATGTTAAGCACAAAAATCTAATGGAGGTCAGTCAAACATTGTATCCCCCTAGGGGCGACTCCTGGGCATTTATGGGACTTTTTCTTCAATATATTTCTAGCCTGCATTGAACATTTTGTATGAAAGCCCCCTTAAGCAATGGAGATAGCGGGTGGGTATGTTAGAAATAAATAATTGAGATGAAAAATAAAGTGAGGTTGGTCATACATTTGACCCATCTAGGGGCATCCTAGGCGCTGCAGGGGCCAAATTTAAGAATTTCATTAAACGGCCATATTTGTATGGGAGCCCTCCTAAGGGGTGGAGATATATGGCAACTATGTAATATCTTCTATATTCAACTCTAGAGAGAAGAATTAAATTTTTAGATGCTAGAAATTTATATTTGAGTTATGACTCTATTGCAGCAAAGGCCCGATATGGAGAATGTGTCAATGCAGAAAATTTATTTTCAATGACATTTTGACGAAAAATTTTTTAAATGCGGTTTTTGTGCCATTTACAATACAAAACAAAAGAACAAATATTCAAATTTATACTATTCCAAAGAAATATGCATGCGTTATTACCACACTTTCACTTTGCGGTAGGAATTTTGGAAAATCCACAGTTACCGATTAAAAAATTCTTAGAATTAAGAAATAAAGTCATAAATGCTCCACATCAAACTGGGTATTGTAAAAAATTTTATAAAAGCATTGAGCCCAGATGGTGTTGCTCTTACCGAATTGCGCCGAATTTTTCCACGATTAAGCGGCATGAAAGTAAAAGAAGGTATGAACTCCAACGACTTTATTAAATTAGATTCATATTTCATATCATAATATTTTTATTTAACAGGAACTCTTAATGGACCGGACATTCGTCGTCTTATGAAGGACCATCAATTTGAAGTTGCATTGAATGATATCGAGCTATTGGCCTGGAATTGTGTGAAATCAGTAATAGAAAATGTATTAGGAAATCATCGGTCTGAAAACTGGCGAATTTTAATCAAAAATATGCTAACCGCATTCAGAAACTTAAACGTTAGAATTTCAAAATACATTTTTTGCATTTCCAGGCCGAAAAATTTAATGAACAATCACCAGCCGAGTCTGATGAACATGGCGAGAGATTTCACCAAGTAACAGCCAGGCTCGAACACTGGTATAGCAGCAAACAACTTGATTCGCTATTAGGGGATATTTGTTGGAATCTGCAGGAGGAATAAGAATAAATTTCTAAATAAAAACTTCAACTTTAACTAATTACCAACAAAAATAAATGTTTTGAAATTTTTAAGTTTGGTTATTATAAAAAATAAAAAAATTTCATTTTCTCTCAAAAAATCAAAAGTTGTAGACAGACTTTAATCACTTATAGCTTATTTTGTTTGGAACTTTGTTTTTTATACGCGTAGAACCCTAGCCTTAAATTTTGCACCTGCAGCGCCTGAGACGGGCCAAATGTATGACCAGCGCAACTTTATTGTTCATTCCCAGCATTTGTTTCTAAGGCTTAGGATTCACTCCTAGGGGGATAAAATGTATGACCGACCTCCAATGTTTTTTGTTCTTAACATTTTCTTAAAACATAGTTGCAAAATATCTCCACCCCTTAGGGGGGCTCCCATACAAATATGACCGTTAAATGAAATTCTTAAATTTGGCCCCTGCAGCGCATAGGATGCCCCTAGATGGGTCAAATGTATGACCAACCCCACTTTATTTTTCATCTCAATCATTTATTTCTAACATACCCACCCGCTATCTCCATTCCTTAAGGGGGCTTCCATACAAAATGTTCAATACAGACTAGAAATATATTGAAGAAAAAGTCCCATAGGGGGATAAAATGTATGACTGACCTCCATTAGTTTTTTGTTCTTAACATTTTCTCAAATTATACTTTCCCTTTATCACCATCCCTTAGGGGGGCTCCCATACAAATATTGCGTTTTATGAAATTCTTAAATTAATTAAAATTTGTCGACTTTTGTGAATAAAATCAAAAGTTGCAAACAGATTTAAATGATTTATGGCTTGTTTCGTTCTTTATACGTCTGCAAAAAATTAGAAGCATAGCTGCATTTTCCAATTTTTTATGAATTTTTAAAAAACAAAAATTTCGAAATTTTTATAAAAAAATTATTTTTTTTTTCAAAAAAAAAAATTATGTTTCAATAACGACTACTCATATAGTGTAATTATATCGTATGGATAGGAATTTATGCGTAATAATTTGTTGACATACGCCCAAATGAATGCACTGATATGAACGACATATCTCATCTAACTATCTGTAAAAGAACTGTTAATGAAAATTTTGACGTACACGAAGTGTGAAAGGAAATCTTATCTTGATGTCGTAAATGAAATTGTTTTTTCTCTTACATATAAGAATAAGTTTTGTTCTCTATAAACTGAAATGCCAATGTAATTGTGGATAAAAAAGATGGTCTTGTAGGGCGTTTGCTAAAAAATTTTAAAATGTATATGGTTTTCTTGATATTAATCTCTAACAGGCATTATTTTCAAAAAGTTTGAATGCAATAAGTACAATGAAAATTGTGATTCAAATACGAGTAGTTAACAAAATACTAAGAGGTCATAATGCCGTAAGTCATAGAAAATTCAAAGATTGTCTTGAGGCCGCGCATGCTGCAATTGGAGATTTAGCATAGTATACAGAAATAAGCATATTTTCTGCACTAAAATTATTTATTAGAAAAGTTGCAATTTTAATACAAAACATTAAAAAGTAATTTGATAAGTTAAAAAAGAACATTTAATATTTATAGTGAAGTTCCAAGTAGCAAACTCCCTTTGTTATGTAACATTGAACAACACAATCATAATTTTCTAAAAACAAAAAAATCAATTCAGATTGTCCATCAAAAATGTTGATAGGGACATATTTTTTTCCCTATAGCAACGCTGATTCTAAAAAAACGAGCTATAACACGACCTGGCTTGTAAAATGCCAAAGCGAGACTGATTAATGTTGTTTAATTCTCTATTTAATTATATATTCAATAGTGAAACTGTACTGATTCACTATTGACTTCGTCACCGGTAATATTGACCATCTGTAGGATTTGCTAACTTAAGCTTGTCTGAGGATTTTTTGAAAATTTAGCTCATAGAATAAATTCGAAAAATAAAAAATTTTGAATATAATAAAGTAACTTATGAAAAAGGAATAATTCCCAGATTCTATTTGTTAAAATAGTTGGGTTAAATACATTCAATTTATAAAGTATCACTATCCAGTGAGACACAAAGAATGCTGACGAAGGCCGTAGCGGGCCAAAAAATGCATTACATTCTGCTGGTGGCTAATAATTGTAAATTTTTCTTTACATACAATATACTTCGTTGCTATCCAACGGAAAGCTAAGGTAAAATGTAGCAAGAAGATACAAGATAATAGTCTGGTAGTGCATAAAAGTCATTCCTAAAAAAATTTAAGGAATAGAACTATTACAAAGAGCTTTATCAAATACATAACTGAAATTTAACTTATAGAATAAATTCGAAAAATAAAAAATTTTTAATACAATAAAGTGACTTATGAAAAAGAAATAATTCCCAGTTTTTGTTAAATAAAATTTTTATAAAAATTTATTGGGGTAATATTTCATTTCTTAAAATTTGCATTATATTTAAATAAATGAAAAATAGCCCCAAATTAAAAATTGTGATTTTATTTGGGGATATTTTTCTCTCCTTGATACTGGAGTCATTTTTCACTTCATTTAAAATGCAAAAACTACCCAACGAAAAATTTTAAAAAATCAAAAAAAAAAAAAAAATTAAAAATAATAATTGCCCTAAAATTGCGTGTTGTTGTGTCTCATGGAAAAATTTGCGCCGTTTTTTATTTTGTTTTTGGGGCCATATTTCCTGGGGTCACTTTGCGCACCACCACTATTTTCCACCGGAGGTCTGGTTCAAACGGACTTGCGAAATCGTTTATCTCCGCAGAAATTAAGAATATTTTGTTTATTAAGCAAAAATCTTATTAATACAGGGTGTCCGCCGGGAAGGTATACTACTTTCTTTTGCCGTCATTTTGGTAAACATTAGTCTGGACAGTTCATATTTGGCAGTCGTGAAGTAGACATGTGGCAAATTATGGAATATTATTCGATAAACCAACGTGCTTTAATCGTTAAAACATTTTATCAAAATCAATCATCGAGGGTGAGAAAGTTACGTGAAATTTTTGGGAGCAACAACGTGCCAACAAAACGCACTATTTATCGTGTAGTGAATGATTTCGAAGAAAGGGAGTCTGTAAGTGATAGGCCCAAGCATGGACCACAACGTACTGCGAGATCGGCTGAAAACATTACTGCTGAAGAAAGTGTTCAAAACAATCCATCAACCTCAATTCGAAGCCGAGGAAGCTGAGGAGCTTGGTCTTCAAAGAACAACTTTGGCCACAATTTTGCACAAGAATTTGCATTTGTTTTCATTGAGGATTCAGTTGACACAAGAGCTTCTTCCACAAGACTATTTACGCCATTTACAAACAAAGTAATATGCCTTCCCGGCGGACACCCTTTATTTTGTAAAATATATTTTATTTTTATCATGAGTTCAAATTTAATTTTTTGTTTTATAAATCTTATTAATATCAATAGGAAATATAAGAAATCTTTAACAACATTACGTATAATTTATAGTTTACTGAACTTGAGTTTTGTCAAATTTAACTTGAATTCAAATTCAATATGCGTATTGGTATCGTTATCGATATCGGCGATATTTTTGTTTGAGTATCGGTATCGTATCGGCAAAAAGCCGTATCATTAAATTCCTATTTTGCGAAGCACTAATGGTACATTTTAAAAAATGTACACATTTATGCGCTACGCAATAAGACATACACAGATGCAGTAAGGTAACTGAAGGAATTCTTAATAAATTAAAAAAAAATACAAAAAAATTTGAAGAGCCACGACATTCCCTTACTACGAATCAGTTTGTAAGGGAGCATATAAAATAGTAACTGTTACAAATCTGATCGTTACATTCACTAATTTGTATATGAGCTGAATAAAGCGCTTTCTGTGTCAAAAATGTATTGCTTCAAAGTGGGACTCGCCATATAAAATTCATGTCTTCCGTAAGCGATATGGTAAGCGAAACTTTTACGTTTCTCCCTTACGCACCTGCTTCGTTGGAAGCTCCATTTTTTATTGGGTAATTTTAATATTTCTAGTCTACATTTTTGAATTATTCTACTAGATTTTCGCAATAATAATGTAAGTGGATAAAGTAATTAATTAAATCGAAATTCGTTTATCTATATTGTTAAAATATGATGTTCAATTAATAAGAAGAACTTAAAAAATACACATACGTATTAACATGTACGCCACAAAAATTATTTGTATTATAAATCCATACTATTCATCTAAGCTACTTGATTTCATCTTGCCCTCAAGTTGCAAGTACCCATTTCGAGTAGTTTTAGTAGAGTCCACCAAAACAGATTTTAAAAATTAAAGAGGCGTTTAAATGTGCATATGGTATTCAATAAAATAGTGTAGTTCTAATACAATTAAATAAATATTTGAAAAATCTTTTTGTGTGTGACACTTTTTGCCGGCCACTTAATGCTCCATTAAAACAACATCATATTTTCGAGTGCCTTAAACTAATATTGAAACAATTTCTATGTATTTTGCTTTCAAAATCGGTCGAAGTAGTTATAGTGGATGAAAGCTAAGAAAACTGAAGTTGATCAGTTGAAGGCATTACTCCATGAACATTGTTGCCAAGATCAAAACCAGCCTGCAAAATAGTTTAAAGTCACTGCAGCAGCAAAATTAAAATGTTTTCAAATATTAAGATTTATTCAAATGCTATAAAAATAAAGATCCCACATGAGTTAAAGTCGCTTGAACGACATAAAAAGAGGAAATAAAGAGGTAAACTTAAGATGAGAAATGGATTAATTATGACAACCCGAAAGCCAAATAATTGTATGCTAAGCCAGCTGAATCAACGACAAAGCCGAATATATATGACGATTTTTCGATGTTATGCGATTGGTACGATCAAAAGGATCCGAAGTTTATTCTTTCATATGAAGCGAGAATTGACAGAAAAATTACAACGGCCGGTCACATGTTGTAAGCTCAGTCGAATCTTTTTAGCAAACAGTAGTAAGGAAGTTTTCCTAAGCCCGGTTTTTAGTCCAGGCCGTGTATCTTTCGACTTCCTGTTGTATTGACCGATATTGCAGGCATTTAATGGAATGCGCTTCACTTTAGATTTTCTAGATTTGTCTTTCAACCGGTCATAATACCAGTATATAGAGTGCAGCTATAGTTATGACAGGCATTATTTTAGTTTTAGGCAAGAAAATACTCCGTTTGCTTTGTTCGTATTGTGTTCTTGCATTGCGAAATTTTTTAAGTCAAATATGTACCTAAACTTAAAAAAAAATAGAAATAAATCCTTTGTAAAATAAAATATATTTGGTTAAATTAAAAAATAATGACTATTTGCGATCCCTTATTCGAATTACATATTTATTTAATGAGAAAACTCAACGGTCGAAATATGTGATATTCGGCAGTTCTCTCTTATACAGATAATAAAAAATACAGTCAGTCTTTTAGTTTTTGTTAAATTAATGGAACAATTTTTAATAAAAAAAGTACACCAAAATCAAAATTCATAAATACAATAAATACAATACCCAGTAAAAACTTTGCTTACTTTTTCAAAATTAATAACTTCTTTCACTCATTATTTAGTAGCTTTCTTTGCTACTGTTTGCGTTACATAGCAGCTATTACAAAGCAACTTATAAAGTAATTATAATAATGAATAAAATTATGATTTACAAAAACCAAATATTTTTTTAATGAAAATGCACTTTAGACAAGTTAAAAAATTTTTTTTTTATTAATTTTCCCTTTTTTACATCCATATTTATTTGAATTTTTGGTAAGTATTTTGCTCCTTATAGGCGCTTTGGTTACTTGTTGCCATTTAGATAGAAAGATAATCTGCGTAAATCTTACGCATGTACTTTAGAAATAGTACGATTTCTTTTTAATTAGCATGAATCTATGGATGTGCACTTCAGACATTTTAGTCGTTACTAGTATTGGGCAAAATCTTTCATTTATGTGAATCTTTCATTCTCTTTCAGAAAGGTTAAGTGAATTAATTCATTCATTTCTTTCACCTTTCTTAAAGACACACAGTTTTCAGAATGAAGTGCCTATCTTTTTTAATGAATGTTTAAATGGTTATTTTAAAAACAAAAAACGATTTTTTATTATAAGTGTATTATATGTACGTAGATTTCCTTTTTAATTTAAAGAGCTGTTTTAGAAATATAAATTATGCATGCATTTAGTATGTACATATCGTTACCTTAAACGCAGAAGACCCTTACTTACAAAAAATAAAAATCTACTTTTTCATTGATTTTGATATATTGCATCAACACAAATTACTGCTACAACAAATTATGAAATCTTTCGACTAAGTGATTTTATTAAGAAAAAACAACCGGCCCATCTACAAAAAATATATATATGGTAAAAGAGTTAACTAACAGCATAATATGAAACATTGTCAAAACAACTGGCAGGTAGACGAATGAACGTATTTGACATAAAATAGAGAATGAAAGAAATATGAAAGAAAAAAGATAAAACCGAATGATGAAAGAAATTGAAAGAAAATACAGAAATATTTCATTCTTTCACTTAAGTGAATCATTCAGTTGAAGTAATTCATTCATGAACGACACAAGCCTAGTCGTTACGTAGACCTTCTCTGAGGCACACAGGTCGCTGCGGCAGGTATTGCCAATTTCGAATTATAACGAGTTTGTGAGTCAAAATGACTCAGATTAGTGATCACTTTTCAAAAGAATACGATTTTTTTATTTAAAAATATAATCCACGTTAGTTTGTTCTTAATAAGTCAATAAATACAACAATATAGCAGGTTTAAATATTCACCCCTATCGTGAATAATTTTTGCCTCGTAATTTGTTCACTTTTCACGTATTTGGGATCATGAAAAACTCCCATGAAAAAAATTAATTCATAGGAGAATAATAACGTGTAAAAAATGTTCACGGGAAAAAATTCCCCTTATCATGAACAATTTTTTCCCTCGTACTTTGTTCACTTTTCCCTTTGAATTTCTCACTTTATTTTTGCTGCGGAACAAAACATTTATGTAAGTAATTCTTCTCATAATTCGAATATTGAAGTTTACAAAATTAATTTTAAGGTAAATTTCCGTTAAGAGAGGCACAAACTTATATGTATATGGTTCAACAAAATGCAAAAAATAGGTCGATTGCCTGAGGAGTTATGAAGCTTTTCAAAGACGTGGTGGCAGAATTTTAGAAATTTTTTTAATTCATAAAAGCGCAATAAGCTAATGTTCCAATCAAACTATCACTCCAATACAATATATTTTATTTTGTTTTGTTTTTAAGTTTTCTTTAAAATATACGTGTATATTTTTGAACAAAAAAAATTTTTGTTAATGTTTTTTAATATTTCTTCTTTTTTTACATTCACTGAGAACTGATAGCGCGAAAAATTGTTCACGGGAGTTTCACGATAGTATTTTTCCCTTCGAGGGGAATAAAAGTTTCACTTGTTTTTCACGATAGGAGAGAATGTGGCAGTTTTACGCATGATTATCTTTAACGTATGTGATGATGTAATAATCATTCTAGGGTTAAATGCCTTATATTTAAATTGTAGCTCGTGACAATTTACATTTTAGGAGCGTAATGTGTAACAAGTACCATTTAGTTTTAATGTGAATGTGTTCATTTTGGGACTTCCATTGTAACATTTTTTGGTTCTTTTAGTAGAATTTTAAGTACAGTATTTATCGCTTATAAGCATTTCATAAATTGCACGTTTTTTGGTGGTTTTATACGATAAATACAGTAATAAAAACTCGCTTATATGCATATACTGTGCTAATGAAAAAAGCTTGCTTACTTTTATCAGCATCATGAAGAAACCTTTTTACTTGCATCGAAATGCATGAATAAATTCAAAGTTAGATCAAAACTTAGTAAATTTAGTTATGACGAAATAATTTTTGTGCGAATTTTTTGTATTTAACTCAAGTTTGAAGCGAGACTTATATTAGAGTTTTTTTTAAAGTAATTTATTAAAGTTGTATTATATTGTGATGCATATGCATATAAGCAAATGCTTATATACGAAACAATTTCGACTATTTTAAATAGCAAAATGTAACTGCGCAAGTTTGGATGCATAAAAGTGTAAAATATTTATGACTGGTGTGCAAAAAAGCGATAAATACTGTAGTATTTTTGCTTTTTTTTTATTAGTCAACACATAATATGGTAGGCGAAGTTTTTACTGGGTAATTATATTATTTGTTGTGCATTTAATTTATTTATTTTATTTTAAAATACATATATTTAATATTTAGAATTTGAAAAACAATTATTGACACTTTTTTTTTTAAAAAAAGGGTGAATAAATATTAAAAAATTGTTTGGATTTTTGTTTGATACAAACAACATTTAACAGTGTCATGCAATTGTTTTGTCATATTGATGTTTTGTTTGTTTGCTGATTGCATGTCACTTGTAATATCTTTATAAATATATTATTAATTAAATAATACTGAAGTAATAACATTTAAAAGTAAAAATAATTTAAAATAATTTGCATGCTGTCTTTTTAAATTAAATTATAAGTACAATATTTTTAATTTAATTTTATTTTTAATAATAAAAAGCTTAAATAGTAAAATTAAAAAAAAATTTTAAAAATAGTAATTTTAATTAATATGTAAAAAATATATTATACCTCTTGGATAACGCGTATGATGACCATAACCTCGTGGATGACGGGTTTCCTTGACCATCTCTACAACATTAGATACAGTATCCGAAAACCCAATATCGTGATGTTGATATGGATGGTCTCGCCGTCTACTTGGACTAGGTGATCTGTAACGAAGTTAAAAAATTTTAAATGTATAAGGAATGTTAAATATGAACAATTGAATATATCGCACTCAATCCACAAGAGGTTTTTAAATCGAAATTTTTATTTTTTCACTTTTTGTAAAAAAATTTACACGTAATATTCATATCTACCCGCTGCAAAAATACCATTCTGTTTTGTCTACATTTTAGTAATGAAACGCTTGATTTAAAAATTATATTTTATATGCCTTTAATGTCAAACTAAAAATTATTTTGCTTCTTTTGAAAATTTTAAAGGTTTGAGTCAACACACTCTAGTGGATAAGTTGCGATTTGTATATTGATTTGCTTAGAAAAGTTGATAAAGTGTATTTTAATTTAGAACTCTCAATGATTTAATTAGTATTCAAACTAATATTCCATTTGTTAATCCTGGAACTTCTTAATTCGTCGAATTGACGACGCAAGTTTTTATTTCATTTTTTTTTCTGTATTTGTGTTATTTTTAATCTTATTTTTGGTATAGCCGTTGATATACTCTTGATCTGTGTGCATGTATATCTGTCTACTCATTGGATCAATAGGATTTTCCTTGCATAATCGTCATCGAAAGCACCAAATATGAAGTTTATGTAACTTTAACTGTAAATTTTCCGTATTTGCATTTTCTTTTATAATAGCAAATATAACAGGTTTGGCCGATAAAGAAATTACAGATGTGCGTATTTTGTTCTCCGTTTAAGCGAAGAATGCCAAATAATAATGCAAATTTTAAATGCAAAAAAGCCTATGTCCGGAGCACAATACATGTTCAATGGACAGCGGACACGTGGACGGTTCATTTGGGTCCTTATAGCGGTCCACAATATAAAACTTTGTGCCTGGTTCACAAATTAAAGACTAAACCTACTGAAAACATTATAATTTTTTGATTTAATAATTTAATTCTACGATGCAAACATATTTAATGGATTATATATATATTTTTTTTTATAAATGTTTTTTTTATATTTTGAAAAACGAGCCAAGCAAAGAAGTACTCTGAAACATTCTGTTTTAATTAAAAACTAATAAAATAACAGTATTTATTTATTTTATTTCACTAACAAAATTATTGAACAAGCGAAATTTCAATTATATTTCGTACGTACTCGTATTTTAGCCGTTTTGCTCTTGCTGACAATAACCGCTTCTTCTAACAGAATAAAACATGCAAATAATGCACTCCTAACGTGCTTTTTAAGGGCTAACTATATTAACATATTCATTAATGTTTTGATTTTAGTTGTTTAAATGCCTTTTATTAAATCGTTTTATTTATTGCATAAATATTTGTCAAACATTTCCGCAGGGAATGAATTTTTGATCTGTGCATATGACTCTGAAATAAAACTGGGGGCTAATGCTGGAAGTCGGGATCGAACACTTTTTCGATTCGAATTATTTCTATTTTTAATTTTTTAAAGTGACACTGAACGAATCAAAGTTATATTTTCACTGTTGTTTAAACTCAAAAAAATACTTACAACACAGAAAATATAATTTTGATTCGTTCAGTATCGACTGAAAGAACTAGAAATAAAATTGCTTTCGAATCGAAAAAGTGTTCGATCACGACTACCAGAATTAGTCCCCTGCTGCTAACCATTTATGTCAAGACTAGAATGACTAAAATGATAAAATTTTCAAGTCAGTGTAAACAACTGACCAAATTTAAGAACGATTTGCCATTTGAGGTTATTGCAAAAAAAAAATTTAAGCTTTTAACTTTTAAATGTAGATGGCACCTAAAAACACCCGGTGTTGCCAAAGCTCAATTAATCATAAGCAACCTTCGTAGATACTTGCTATCTATATACATCATATCTGTCTATATACATCTTATGAATGTCATTGAATATGAAAATCTTCTTAAAGTACTCAAAAAGCTTTTAAGCTTGCCGACACAAATACTTGCATACATAATCTCATATTTACACACATACAACCATATAAGTGTATTATGTATATATTGAAACTAATGAAATTGTTTTAAATGAAATATTAAGCACTCAGCATTATCCTCATCAGCAGTAATTGTATGCGATATTCTCTTGGGAATCTTAAAATCATATGAATTTATTTACCAAATTTAATTGTGTTTAATTTTTATTATAATTAAATTTAGGAATATCACATTTTTAAAATTTCATTTAAATCAAATTAAATTGTTTTAAAAATAAAATTAAAATCGAATTGCCTTAAAATTGCCATAAAAACGTTTTAATAATAAAATTTCGTTGTCTGAACAAAAAGTTGACTCTAGAAAAAAATCTTTTAAGAAGAGGATAGGAAAATTTCGTTTTCATTAAAGCTTAAGAAATGTTTAAACAATATTTCTTCGCCTCAACGAAAAGGGAACTATTACTAAATTTCGTAGTCTTAACAAAAGTTTTACTATACTCAGAAAGAAAAAACTCGTACTAAATAAAAGCTTTTCCTAATAATATAATATATTTTTATTTTTTTCGGTTTAAAACCTTCTAAGTTGTCAGCACTAAAATAGCAGCTTTTGCGTGTATTTCATTCGTTATCATTTACAGCTGTATAAGAGCTCTCTTATTGAAGCGCTCGATTATGCGCTTTTTCACTAAAGTGCTTCAAAAAATACAATTTTTTTTTTACTGGGTTGCTAATTTATTACCGGTATGTTATCCTTTTAAAAAGTGTGAAAACGGGGGTTTTTTATGATAATACTAATACAATATTAAATTTGTATTTAAAAAGGGGGTTTATGTTTCAAAGAAGTGGTAATAAAAGATTATTTAACAAAAACTTCTATCTAGAGTATAAAAATTGGGCCAATATGCAAATAAAACAGCAATTCTTTATAACAAAAAATTATCTAGGAGACATAGCGTCGGCTGATAATTTAATTGTCGTATGTAGATTCCGAAAGTTTCGAGTAAATTCAGTTGGAACACATTTAATTTGAAAATTGCTTCAGCAAATACCACATACGACACACTCAACACTCCATATCTCGAAAACCGTATGGGGTATCAAAAAACTGATTACGCCAAATGAAAGATCAGGTCGGAAAACTTAAGGAATCGATTTTAACTCAAAACCGCAAAAAATCCACATACGACATTTAAATTATCAACCGACGATATGCCAACCATAGTTTATAAAATTGTGTACCATGCGGAACAAATAGTTCAACACAATATGCTACCAATTGGAGATCTATCTGAAGAAGCGCGAGAAAAAAGGAACAAAGACTACAGACTCTTCCGCGAACGTAATACAATAAAAATGTCCAGATGTTGTACTAATGAAGATCGTATTACTATTTTGTTGTGCGCATCAGATCCATATCTGTCCAGTATTCGACAAAAATGGAAATCAACCTCTATCGAATTAGAGAAAGAAGCTAAACGGCTTCTGGAAAATGAAACCCAAAGCTATTTAGAAGAAATTTTTACTAATATTGTTTAATTTAAAATAGTTTATAGATTATAATTTGTTTTTGATTTAAGAATATATTTGTATTAATATATAAAAATAAGATACATATACATATCAAGCCAAAAATAAAAGTTGAATTACTTAAAATTTTATCGATAGCCAAGGATACTATTTGGGCATTTCTCAAAATGTTCCTTTTCAGTCTTATCCCTTTAACAACTCGTCTCATTGGAAAAAGCCAACTTTTGGCTCCTGTGTATATTGGGACTAAAAAATTTACAGGGGCCAAATGTTGGCATTTTCTGACCGGATCTAGCTTTATAAAATGTTGAGAGTCCATATGACTGGTTATTGCACTGATGTCGCAAAAATAACATATGCTGGATTATGTCACAGTTTGTCGGAAGCTTAGTTTTGTTCAGCGGAACAGAAGAAAAATCCATTTTTCAATGTTTTTGTAAATTTATTTTAAGTCTAATATTATAAATTTCTGGTGCTCCTGTCATTAATAGATTAAGATGTTTTTAATAAAAAAATTTATATTTTACAACTTAAATTTATCTCACAGCATCCAGGATTTGAAAACGGAGCAACAGATCTCCAGGTTATTATAATTGAAAAATGAAAAAATTTGATACCCATATTGCCTATATATGAAAAAAAAATCTATCGCGATTTTCGCGTTTTATGTGAATAATTACAAAACAAAAAATAAATAAACATTATTTTAAAAAAGATTCAATTTGAAAAGCAGAACATTATTTCCACATACGTAGAATTTATATGAAAACCCGAAACGAAAATATGTATTTAGTTAAATATCTCAATTAGTAGGTCGCAAGTGGTCCAATGGTATATAAAACTTATATACCATTGGAAAATTTTTTTTTTTTTTTTTTTTTTTAACCATTTATTGAAAATTATATTATACATATTCACAATAATTTTTTAATTTAAAGTTAAGAGATTAATCTGTACAATTTTTCACCTTAAATATTTAAATACCAAGTAATAATATATATGTATACAAACATATCTGTGGAGTTTTGACAAAAGAACTTAACTCGAGATCGGACAATTTTCCACTTTTCAAACCATATGTATAAGTTTTAAAAGCGCATCTTTCTGTCTTTTCCGCGTGTTTCTAGATAGTGTAGATCGGAAGATATATAAGCCCCCAAATCAACCTATCTCGCAATTTTTACAATCTGCTTTTGACAAAAGAACCCATATCGAAATATGCTGCAGGGCACAAAGAAAAATATCATAACGTAATTTTGACAAAAGAACCTATTTGAATATGGGTTTCCAATAATTTACTAAAATTATTTTGACAAAACAACCTATTTGCACTAATGTTCTTTTATCAAATGCATAAACGAAAATAACACGTTCCCTTCTAAAGTTAAGTTCTTTTAATAGCCATTTCATCATTAGCATACATTGTGACAAAACAACCTATGCTAACATGAGTGCTTTAGTGTAGTGGGAATTAACGAAATAAGAGGAACCTATATCAAATCAAGTGCTTTTGTCGTGTGCATGTGTAACAAATTAAGACGTTTTTTATGAAAATATGTTGTTTCCTAATATATAAAAACATAAACAATGCACAGAGGAAGACAAAAAACAAAGGTTCCAAAGTTTTGGAGGAGCATTGACTCTCTTGCAAGTGCATACACTGACTACAAGAATTATAGATATACAAGATTACGACAATTATCAGCTGTTTTAAAGGAACCTACGTCAAAGATTTTGTCAATTTGTATGGAATTTTCAATGATTTTAGTATATTCGACTTTTCTAGAGGGTGCCGTGTTTATCGAAGGAATTTCACCTTTGTTCAACTGCCGATACTTAACGAATCCAAGTAAGCCATTTGTGAAAAGTCACACTATCAATGACAGATATGTCAGTTACGACAAAATGAATAGTACTCTCTTTCTATTTTTCATTCAAGTTGTGTTTAAATTAAATTAAATAAAATGTATCACACAAGTGTCCAAGATATTGATGAAGAGATTGATATTGATGAAGATCCTTTCCATTTATCTGATGTTGATGACTCCGATTTTGTCCCGGAGACGGATTCCGATCTTAACACCACTACGCAGGAAATGGCTCCAGATATTGAGTCCAATGTAAGTAATTGGGATTTCACCAAAATTGATGAAACCCAACTATTCGAACTTCCAACCACATCAGCAGTTAAAAATAAAAACAGGCGTAACAAAAACTTAGAAAAAGAATATGTGACCAATAAAAAGAAAATCGTCTCTGCTAAAAAAAATTAAAGCACTTTCAAAATGCAGAAAGTTGTGTAATACTGCACCTAAATTTTGAGGAGCAAAAGATGATTTTTAAACTGTACTGGAACTTGGGTGATTACAACAAACGACGGCAATATCTGTCAGGCTTAATTGATGTTGAATTTAAGAAAACGCATACAATTAATAACGTTGGAAATCGACAATATAACTTTTTGTGTAAAATGTAAAGTTAAAGAAAGCTCCGTTGAAATTGTTCAGTACGATAAAAGAGGAAAACATTTTCCACAACACAAACTGTCGACGGAAAAGTACCAGGAAGTTTTAGATCACATTAATAGTTTTCCGAAATATGTGAGCCATTACAGCCGTCGTCATACAAAACAACTATATCTTTAGTGTAATTTAAGCATGGCAGAATTATACAGATTATACACAAACAAATTTTCTCAACCTGTTTCATTGGCAACGTATCGAGAAATATTTCAGAAGCGTGACATTAAGTTTAAAAAGCCGCATATTGATGTATGCAACAAGTGTGAGACTTTAAGAATATATATTAAAAATGCATTAACTGAGGATGAAATAGCAATGCTTTAATTAAAACAACAAAATCATCACGAAGAGGCAGACATGGCATATGAATCTAAGAAACATGATAAAGAACTGTCTTCGAAGGAAAAATCTATTAAAATGTATACTTTTGATCTGCAGCAATGTTTGCCAACACCACACTTAAATGCGGCAATGTTCTTCTACAAACGACCACTGTGGACATTTAATTTTACGATGCGTGACGGAGCAACAAACAGAGCGAATTGTTATACATATATGGAATGAGATCATTGCAAAGCGTGGAGCAAACGAGATTAGTTCCTGTATCTTCAAATGTATTATGGAATTACCGACACATGTGAAGCAAGTTATTTTGTACAGTGACTCCTGTCCAGGGCAAAACCGTAATTCTTATATTACCGCCATGTTTGAAAAGGTTTTAAAAGATCATCAAACTATAGAATTAATTGATCACAAGTTTCTGGTTGTTGGACACAGGCATATGGAATGTGACACGGTTCATTCCCAAATAGAAAAAAAAAACGAAAAAATGTGTGAATTCCATAAATCACCCACATGACTGGGCTACTTTAATAGCAACTACAAATCACAAATACATTGCAATCGAGATGGTTCAAGATGAATACTTTGACTTCGGTAGCCTATTAAAGAACAAATACACGTGGAGAAATACTAATACATAAGGTGCGTGTAACACTACTTATGTTTGTATATTTTTAGAATAATTTTTAATTGTTGTTTTGACAAATTCGAATGGAAGCTAATACGTTGGATGCGATATGAGAAATCTAAGTCTGGAATTTTACAGTACAAGCTATCTTTACAGCCGGACGAGGACTTCAAGGAACTAGACATAACACAGCGGCGACGGAAAATAACAAATTTCAAATTTAATAAATGTTATTCTGCTCCTTTGGCAATATCTTCTAATAAAAAAGGTGATTTATAGTCCGTTCTGCCATTTATTAATGCAGAGTTTCATAATTTTTACAATAACTTGCACGTTGAAGGTGAAGTACAATTGGAAGATGATTGGGATATTGACGAATATGATTAGCTGTAGAGTTAATTATTCTTTATTTCTTCTGAATTATAAAAATTAAAGCAATTTAATATAAATGTGAACTACAATATAATATAATATATGAACTATTTCTTATTTGTACTTTTAATTAAATTAATTCCAACTTTTCTTTTCCATACCTAAAAATACATGTAATTGGTTTAATAGAAAGCATAACTTTTTATAATATTCGTTTAAAATAAACTGAATTATATTTAAGAAAATAACATATGTCACTGAATTTTTCTTATTTCATTTTAATAAAAGCACTAGTCCCGACAAAGGTTGCGAACTATTTGTTACTTTTCAGTACGAAAAAAGACTTTATCTAGAGAAGGGGTGATTTTTCGATCAAAAAGTATTTTGACAAAACAACACATCTCGGTTTTTGGACATTTTCTCGGGAACAGTTATATCTGGAAGAAAGATGCAAATTGAAAAATAAAGGTATTTAAATTCTCCGCCATAAAAATAGGTTATATTTGCTTAGATATGTACTGGGACGATTCTGTGACCCTATAAAAGTGGTTTTTGGCCCTCCTGTAAAATTCAGTTTTTCGACATTGGTTGTTTTGTCAAAATTCCACAGATATAATCTTTTTAGAAGGGAAAAGTTAACAAAAACCCATTGAAATATGAGAGAAAAAAAAATCGTTTAAAACGTAAAAAATTATAAGTTCATCTTATAAACATAAAGAGAGAAGTTTATCACTTACTAATTTTATGTTGGATATAGAGTGTAGTGTTGATATCGAAAAATTATTTGGCAGATTGTATATCATTTTGAGAAGTTTGTTTTGACAAACTTGTAGTTTCTTTAAATGACACTTAGAGGCAGTATACCACAAAGGAGCCGCATAGAACAAAATGGCATGAAAAACTGCTTTTAATAATAGAAGCTTGTTATCGATGCTCAATTCTGAATGTCTATTAATTAACGGGTACATAGCTTTTGTTGTAAAGTTTATTTTATGTATTATATAGCTTATATGATCGTTAAAAAGCAATTTTGTATCTAGTACAACACCCAAATATTTTACTTTTGTTTCCCAGGGAACCCTAGTGTTTCCAACCGTAATATTAGATTGGGGAACAAAACACCCCTTTCTCCTCCTATTAAAAAATATAGATTGCGGTTTGGAAGGGTTTATCATGATTTTCCATTTTTTGAAAAAGTCGACTACTATTTTTACTGAAATTTCAAGGTTATTAATGATTTCTTCTGCTAAAATATCAGTGCTTAAAAGGCAGTATCATTTGCAAATATTGAGGAATTGCAACCATCCAGGACTGGGAAGTCATAGGTAAAAATATTGTATAAAATAGATGACAAGCACGAGCCTTGTGGACAAACAGCAGGAATATTATAAGTTTGTGAAGCACTGTTTCCAATATAAACTTTAAACGATATGTTCGACAAAAAACTTTTTATTATTTTTATAATAGACATCCATGCCAATTGTAAACATTTTGTGTATAAGTTCATCGTGCAATACGGAGTCAAATGCGGCTTTAATATCCAATAGGACCATTGCAGTAGATCTTCCACAATTAAAATTACTTTTTATAATATTTTTTATTCTCACAAGAGGCTGTATGGTATTATGCTGCTCTCGAAAGCCAAACTGCTGTGATGGCAAAATGTTGTTATCATCAATAAAGTAAACTATTATTTCTTTTATAATTTTTTCTAGTATTTTACTTAAGGTGTTTAGCAGACTAATGGGACGATAAGATTCTGGACAGTTACTGTCCTTACCTGGTTTAAGAATTGCAATAATCTTCGACTGCTTGCAGATTAAAGGGAAGTAGCTTTGATTTAAGCACGAGTTATAAATACGACAAAGTAACTCAAGACCATTGAAAGGAAATTGTTTTAAACAACGATTAGAAACCCCGTCAATACCCGGCGATTTTTTTGCTTTTAGTTGTTTAATTATAGTTTTAACTGTGCTAACACTTACTATAATATCTGTGGAGTTTTGACAAAAGAACTTAACTCGAGATCGGACAATTTTCCACTTTTCAAACCATATGTATAAGTTTTAAAAGCGCATCTTTCTGTCTTTTCCGCGTGATTCTAGATAGTGTAGATCGGAAGCTATAGAAGCCCCCAAATCAACCTATCTTCCAATTTTTACAATCTGCTTTTGACAAAAGAACCCATATCGAAATATGCTGCAGGGCACAAAGAAAAATATCATAAAGTAATTTTGACAAAAGAACCTATTTGAATATGGGTTTCCAATAATTAACTAAAATTATTTTGACAAAACAACCTATTTGCCCTAATGTTCTTTTATCAAATGCATAAACTAAATAAACTTATAAAATAACGCGTTCCCTTCTAAAGTTAAGTTCTTTTAATAGCCATTTGATCATTAGCAAACATTGTGACAAAACAACCTATGTTAACATGAGGGCTTTAGTGTAGTGGGAATTAACGAAATAAGAGGAACCTATATCACATCAAGTGCTTTTGTCGTGTGCATGTGTAACAAATTAAGACGTTTTTTATGAAAATATGTTGTTTCCTAATATAGAAAAACATAAACAATGCACAGAGGAAGACAAAAAACAAAGGTTCCAAAGTTTTGGAAGAGCATTGACTCTCTCGCAAGTGAATACATTGACTACAAGAATTATAGATATACAAGATTACGACAATTATCAGCTGTTTTGAAGGTACCTACGTCACGGCTCCAAAAAGTTTGTCAATTTGTATGGAATTTTCAATGATTTTAGTATTTTCGGCTTTTCTAGAGGGTGCCTTGTTTATCGAAGGAATTGCACCTTTGTTGAACTGCCGTGAAAAGTCACACTATCAATGACAGATATGTCAGTTACGACAAAATGAATAGTACTCTCTTTCTGTTTTTCATTCTAGTTGTGTTTAAATTAAATTAAATAAAATGTACCACACAAGTGTCCAAGATATTGATGAAGAGATTGATATTGATGAAGATCCTTTCCATGAATATGATGTTGATTACTCCGATTTTGTCCCGGAGACGGATTCCGATCTTAACACCACTATGCAGGAAATGGCTCCAGATATTGAGTCCAATGTAAGTAATTGGGATTTCACCAAAATTGATGAAACCCAACTATTCGAACTTCCAACCACATCAGCAGCTAAAATAAGAACAGGCGTAACAAAAACTTAGGAAAAGAATATGTGACCAATAAAAAGAAAATCGTCTCTGCTAAAAAAAATTAAAGCACTTTCAAAATGCAGAAAGTTGTGTAATACTGCACCTAAATTTTGAGGAGCAAAAGATGATTTTTAAACTGTACTGGAACTTGGGTGATTACAACAAACGACGGCAATATCTGTCAGGCTTAATTGATGTTGAATTTAAGAAAACGCATACAATTAATAACGCTGGAAATCGACAATATAACTATTTGTATAATTGTCAAATTAACGGTCAAAGGAGAAGAGTATGTAAACAATGTTTTATGAAAATATATGCCGAAACTGCTCAAAGTATTAAAACTGTTACTAATTGTAAAGTTAAAGAAAGCTCCGTTGAAATTGTTCAGTGCGATAAAAGAGGAAAACATTTTCCACAACACAAACAGTCGACGGAATAGTACCAGGAAGTGTTAGATCACATTAATAGTTTTCCGAAATATGTGAGCCATTACAGCCGTTTTCATACAAAACAACTATATCTTCAGTGTAATTTAGGCATGGCAGAATTATACAGATTATACACAAACAAATTTCCTCAACCTGTTTCGTTGCCAACGTATCGAGAAATATTTCAGAAGCTGGACATTAAGTTTAAAAAGCCGCATATTGATGTATGCAACAAGTGTGAGACTTTAAGAATAGGTATTAAAAATGCATTAACTGAGGATGAAATAGCAATGCTTAAATTAAAACAACAAAATCATCACGAAGAGGCAGACATGGCAATTGAAACTAAGAAACATGATAAAGAACTGTCTTCGAAGGATAAATCTATCAAAATGTATACTTTTGATCTGCAGCAATGTTTGCCAACACCACACTTAAATGCGGCAATGTTCTTCTACAAACGACCACTGTGGACATTTAATTTTACGATGCATGACGGAGCAACAAACAGAGCGAATTGTTATATATGGAATGAGACCATTGCAAAGCGTGGAGCAAACGAGATTAGTTCCTGTATCTTCAAATGTATTATGGAATTACCGATACATGTGAAGCATGTTATTTTGTACAGCGGCTTCTGTGCAGGGCAAAAGCGTAATTCTTATATTTCCGCCATGTTTGAAAAGGGTTTAGAAGATCATCAAACTATAGAATTAATTGATCACAAGTTTCAGGTTGTTGGACACACGCATATGGAATGTGACACGGTTCATTCCCAAATAGAAAAAAAAGAAGAAAAATGTGTGAATTCCATACATCACCCACATGACTGGGCTACTTTAATAGCAACTACAAATCACAAATACAATGCAATCGAGATGGTTCAAGATGAATACTTTGACTTCGGTAGCCTATTAAAGAACAAATACACGTGGAGAAATACTAATACATTAGGTGCGTGTAACACTACTTATGTTTGTATATTTTGAGTATAATTTTTATTTGTTGTTTTGTAAAGGTGACACATTTGAATGGAAGCTAATACGTTGGATGCGATATGAGAAATCTAAGTCTTTAATTTTGCAGTACAAGCTATCTTTACAACCGGACGAGGACTTCAAGGAACTAGACATAACACATATTTAATAAATGTTATTCTGCTCCTTTGCCAATATTTTCTAATAAAAACGTGATTTGCAGTCCATTCTGCCATTTATAAATGCAGAGTTTAATAATTTTTACAATACCTTGCACGTTGAAGGTGAAGTACAATTGGAAGATGATTGGGATATTGACGAATATGACTTTATTTCATCTGAATTATAAAAATTAAAGCAATTTAATATAAATGTGAACTACAATATAATATAATATATGAACTATTTCTTGTTTGTATTTTTAATTCAATTATATCCAACTTTTCTTTTCCATACCTGAAAATACATGTAATTGGTCTAATAGAAAGCATAACTTTTTATAATATTCGTTTAAAATAAGCTGAATTCTATTTAAGAAAATAACATATGTCACTGAATTTTTCTTATTTCATTTTAATAAAAGAACTAGCCCTGACAAAGTTTGCGAACTATTTGTTACTTTTCAGTATGAAAAAAGACTTTATCTAAAGAAGAGTTGATTTTTCGACCAAAAATTATTTTGACAAAACAACACATCTCGGTTTTTGGACATTTTCTCGGCAACAGTTATATCTGAAAGAAAGATGCAAATTGGAAAATAAAGGTATTTAAATTCTCCACCATAAAAATAGGTAACATTGCTTAGATATGTTCTGGGACGATTCTGTGACGCTATAAAAGTGTTTTTTGGTCCTCCTGTAAAATTCAGTTTTTCGACATTGGTTGTTTTGTCAAAATTCCACAGATATTATTTACCAATTATTATTTATGTCGTCTTGGAGCAAAGTACAAAAAAATTCGAAAAACTGAAAAAAGGTATTTGGAAAAAATTTCCTGACGAGCTGGCCTAAGCAACCAGCGAAATGCGCATAGAAACTAGCTTTCCCACAACAATAAATATCAGTGTTTTCATTCAAAAATTGGGATTATTAGGACATCATTAATAAATGAATTATTTAATAATAAATATTTCATTCCCGAAAATAATTTTTGATAAAAAAGACAATTTTTAAAATGGTCCAGCTCACGGATGGTCAACGCTAGAATCAATATATTTTTGGAATCATCCTAAAACATATCAAGCTTTATTTTCAGAGGGATAACAAAAACACTTTTTTCAGCTCCATACAAGGTGAGTCGGTCTAGTGCAAATATATATATGTATATATATGTGTATATACATATATGTATATTAGGGCGGGTTGATTTGTATGGATGAAAAAAAATTAAAAATCGTATAGCAAAAACGTAATCTACATAAAATTCTAAGAAAATTCTTCGAAGAAACCATGGGTCTAAAATCAAATCCTAATCCGCGCCTCTCGACTTGAAAATTTTTTTCCTCTTCTTTCGCTAAAATTATTTTCTTTTATTTTTTTTAATATATTATGTCTTATTATATTATAGTTTATGCAATACAGGTTTTGTTTTGAGACTAACCAATATATTAAAATTTCAAAAAAGCAGTTGAACCCCAATATGCATTTCCTCTGGTTTGCGTTCTATATAAAAAATAGTTAGAACACGTTTTACCTAAACTGAAATATTGTTTGAGTGAAAACACTTTTTTTGTTTGTTTTTATTTGCATTATAAAATAAGAATTGTTTATCGAAAAAAAGGTTATTTTATTAATACTGAAAACAATTTTTTGAGTGTAATTTTTTTTTGTATCTTTTTCATTAAATTATGAAAGAATTTTTTTTTTATCTATGTTCCTTATAAAAATATTAAATATAAAATTATATACAAACTTTTTTACTTCGGTGAATATTTTCAAGTCGAGAGGCGCGGACTAGGATTTTATTTTAGATACATGCTCAGGAAAAACTTTTTGAATTTTGGTAATAGGTCGTCGTTATTTCGTGGTAAGTTATCGTCATTACAATTGTCATTATTCTGAAAACCTCAATAAGTACTTCCTAGTAATGACCTCAGTAAGTACTTTTCACTACTATTATTTTCAGTTATGAATATTTGCTTACTAAGAATCAGCTAAATAACTACTAATTAGTTGTCTTGTTTTCAGTACTGAATATTAACTTGCTAGTAACTAGCTCCATAACTACTTATAAGGTCTATTTACTAGCGCCAATTAAATACATACTAGTTCTTTTTGGCTTCTAGTAAGTATATTGTAAGTACTTACAATTTAACTTACTGGTAGTTAAATAATAACTAGATATTTTTTTACTTCTGGTAAGTGTATTGTAACTACTGAATTCTGTGGACAACTCGAACAAAAATAAGTAGTTATTCAGCCGAAAAATAAGTAGCGTTTATATTTCTCCAACATTACTTGCTAACTTACCAGGTAAGTAAAGTTTTTGCTGGGTGGTTTCTTCGGAGAATTTTCTTAGAATTTTATGTAGTTTACGTTTTTGCTATACGATTTTTAAAAAAAAAAATCGACCCGCCCTAATGTATATATATAGATATATATATATATATACATATATGCATGTGTATATCGATGCCTTACTTTCTCAACCTCGTATCTTAAAAAAATACGGTTTGGACTTTTTCATATAAAACGATTGTTTTTTTTGTGTTCTATCACTGCAACAACTTATTATTTTAATACTTTGTCTCAATTCTGTAAATATTAATAATTTATTGATATAATAAGTTTTTGCAGTAATAGAACACAAAAATAGCAATCGTTTAAATTAAAAAGTCAAAACCGTATTTTTTTAAGATGCGAGGTTGAGAAAGTAAGGCATCGTATAAGTTAATATTGCAAAAGCTAATGCAATATTACAATCAGACACACATACTATTCAGCAGTTCTCATAAAAAACACACAAAAAACAATGCGAAGATAAATTGAACAAAATTAATGGGAAAATTAAACAACTTCCTGCACATGCCGCAACCTCAGCAAAATCCAGGTTTTATTTAATGTTTTGCAAAAATGTATTTTTAGTTAGTACTTTAAGTTAGTTCATAAGTCATTGTCAAACTTTTAACAAATAAATAAAGAAAATAAAAAAAAGAGATTTAAAAATTCTTTTTTTTAAAGAAAAATAATTAGAATAAACCCAGCTAGCAAAGGCTGTTTGTTAGACGATTATGTTTAATATACAACTCCTAAACGAATCTTCTGATGATTATCTGACGAGTTACAAAAACAAAACCAAAATTGGATGGTTTATTTTTTTATTTATTAATTTTTTTTTTTTGTAAATTTTTGACAAGCTCGTCTTATTATCTTGGAATGAACCTTTTGAGACTCCCTGTAAGAGTCATATAGCAATTACTGAGCTACCTAAATAAGAGCGTTTTTGAAATATGAAAATTCTATTGCCAATACAATTTCAATAAAACAAACCGACCTAAGGATCTGTAAAATAAGATTTTCCGGTAGGATGGTGTTGTTTTCGCAAGCTTAAGGTTTGTTTCATATAAATTGTATGAAAATTATATTTTATATTTAATGAAAAAGACGCTAGATGCCCTTATTTAGGTAGCTCAGTTATACGGCTGAACATTTCACCAGTTGTAAAATAATCCCCTCATGATTCTCATACGACTCTTGGCATGATTTTTGAACGACTCGTTAGATAATCTCTAAATAGATCATAAACAATTCCCTTTAGGATTAATGTAAGAGTATTTTGCTGTGTTATGGAAGAACCTCACATACGAATCAGCACGTGTAACAGTTTCTCCCGTGCAGGATCCTCGACGATCAAAACCACTCTTCATGAGATTCCCAGTAGACTCCTAGACGATTGAAAATGCTAGCTGGGAACATAACTTATACATATGTGTGTGTTTGTATATGCATATGTATATGTATATATATTGGCAATGTATTCATATGGGTATGTAAATATGAGATTTACATACAATTTTCGGAATTGTTCGTTTTGGGATTTTTCATAGCTAGTATTCTTACATTATTATTAAGCTATCTTACCCTTTTTTAATTATACACACTTTAATTTTTATATACACATACATACCCTCTATATTAATTTATTTATAATTATTACTAGGTTAGGGTATTGTGAGAAATAAAAAAAAAAAAAAAAAAAATAAAAATGCATTTTGAACTTCCCATAATATTTGTTCCTATCAGTCGAATTTTACGTTTTATGGCGCAAATAATTTAACAACGCACCTTTCGAGCAAAAAATACCCATCCAGTCAAAAGTTATGGAAATTTGACCGCCTTCTCGTAAAATTTCCCACTGTGCGTCGTCGATTCGACGTCATAAAATTAAGTATAATATTCTAGGGTTAAATATATTTACCTTAAACTAGGTGATCTTCTATGACCATTTTGATAAACGTGTCCAGGATGTAAATGACCAGCATCGGCTCCGGTTAATGATTCCTGAGATGGATGTCTTGGCGCATCCCGCAGTTCCAACATCTACAGCGCGAATATTAATTTCAAAATAAACAATAATCAAATATTAGAATATATTTTATTTTTTAATAAACATTTTTTTTCTCTGTTCAAAATAAACAATTTTTCATTTAAATAATTAATAAAGAAATATTACAAAACTTTTTTAACAGGGGGGGATTCTAATATATAAATATATTTTTTCATTAAAGGTTGGGATTTAATGCAGGAGGGTTTTCCAAAAAAAAAAAACAACATATACATATATATATTTATCAAATGTATTTGACTTTGGTTATAAATATACATATAAATGTATGTATCTAAAAATATAAATGTGTGTATAGAATTTACGTTTATAATTAACCAAATCACATTTAAAGAGAATATTTGTAACATTTCTACTTAAAAATAGTAACTTTGTTTAAAGTAAAAAAAAAACTCCTACTGCTAACATTTCAAATTTTCGGTTAAATTCAAATTTAGTTTGTACTAATGAATTGCATTTTAAACGCTCTAATTCTGTTAATTCATTTTGATTAATTTTTTGTTGGTTTTGATTTCAAAATTATTAATTTGTCCTATATTTATGAAATATATTTTTAACTAAGGGAAAATTATAAAAAACGAAACTCAAAATTTCTAAATAAAACCAAAAAGAAATTAAAAAAAATATTACTAAAAATAAGTGCTACATTAGGTTTGGACTAATTCAACTAAATTGTATAATTGATTTTAACAAATATTGTAAATTTATTGTAGACATGCATTTCATTACATTATTTAAGTGCTACACATGATTAAACTAAATATGACTAATATTTACCAAAGCGAAACGTTTATTTAATGTCACATACTTACCCCCGTATTATAAATTATTTTTATGAAATTAAGAATTTACAAAAAATCTCAAAAATTAGAACAAAATATGTATTTAAATGATTGACAATAAATATTTACAGTGTTTTATGTACAGTGTGGTGCAAAAATGAATGTGTGAATTTTATTTACGTGTTTTGATTTTTTTGATTTTTAATTCAACATTTACTAAATATTTTTCTAAACGAATTTAATATTTTAGGGGTTTTCCATAAAATAAACTGAAGTTAATTTTAGTCATAATTAAAAAAGACAAGATTCAATTATTTATTTTGACAACAATCGATATCCTGACTCCGAACCTTAAAAACTGATAGTAGTTCTAAATTTTGCAATTTGTGTGCGCCTTATCGTGCCTAATTTAAATAAATATTTTGGCCCTAATCATGTAAAACGCAACGCCAAAGAATAACATTGAAACCACAAACAATGTCATAAATATTTTGTAATTTTGTTGTGGCTTTCTACAGAAATTCAAGCACAGTTTTAAAATGTTCAACGCCATGGAGCGTTTGAAATTTTAAAACGCATTGTGAATTTTGTAGGAAGCAACAACAAAATTACAAAATATTTATGACATTGTTTGTGCTTTCAATGTTATTCTTTGGCGTTGCGTTGCGTTTTACATGATTAGGGCATTAAACTAATTACACCTTGCTACCAAGAAATATTCAATAGCATTTTGTTGGCGTCAACAAATTAAAGAAATGCTAATAATATATTTCGATTTCATCATTAAGTCCTTTTTTTTTGTAAAATAACAGTAATATTAAAGTTACAAATTACAAAAAATTATAATTTTGGAAGAGATTTTTAAAGTTCCATTTTTTTGGATGCGAAAGATGTGAATTGTGGCGTTTTCTTTAAAAAAAAAAATTTTACATTATGCATGGTCCGGTCCGCACACGATGACAAAGTGGAACATTTGTTTGTACATTTTTTAACGTTAATATATATTTGTGTCCATTTTTTGACTTCGTAATTAAATATGTATTTAGCTAATTTTCATAAAAACCTTAAATTGAATTTAAATACCATTTAATTTTGTAAGTCACTACTATTTAGTAGTGCTACCATACTTTTATCTCAATTAAATAAGACTATTTAAATAACACTTAGCAATAACACTTGCAGCAATTCTTAAGTTTATTGGTGAAAGAGGTGAGAAAATTTGGGAAGGGTACTCATCTCACCAATAGAATCAAGAATTGCTGCAACAAAAATTGCAAGTCTGAACCATGACTAAGTGTTATTTAAATAGTCTTATTTAATTTAGATAAAAGTATGGTAGCACTACTTAATAGCAAAAAAAAAAAAAAAAAAAAAAAAAAAAAAAATCATAAAAAAGTTTATTTATTTACAAGGTGGTCTCAAAAAGCAGTTGTTTACAGAAAAAAATATCTCAAGAAAATTTTGAACAACACAGTTTGTCAAAAATGAAAAAATGTATCAATATTGCACTTTGCAAGATAGCACTAAATAAAGCATTTTTAATAATGAAATAGTTTAATATTTGCACATATTAAATAAAAAAAAATATATTATCAAAGTTGTTTGTGGGAATACTATTATTTATTAAAAGATTTTGTTTGTTGTGCTTAATTCCCTTTTTAAATAATTGATAAAAAATACTGAAATTTATTGTTGGAGGATAAGCTGTTCCTATGCGCATTTCACTGGTTGCTAAGGCCAGATCATCAGGAAACGTTCACCTAAATAATTTTAGAAAAGCCAAAGCTATCAGCAAACAAAACTACAGAGGGAATGAGAATTACCTACAAAAACTCAAAAAGTCTTGTTTGCAACGATATCAAAGCTTAAACAAAATACCAAACAATAAATCAGTGATGAGTTTTATCTTTTCTTACATTTCCCGCTACAATTATTTGGAATTCTCCCAACATTAATTGTAGTTGTAAGTGGGTAAAGAAAAAACATATTAAAAACAAAAACAAAGTGCTTTTATTGTTTTCGCAAGAAATCAAAATAAAAACAATTTGCCAGTTCAGTTTTTATGCACGTGCACTTGCTAAAATTTATTATCAAAGTTGTTTGTGGGAATACTATTATTTATTAAAAGATTTTGTTTGTTGTGCTTAATTCCCTTTTTAAATAATTGATAAAAAATACTGAAATTTATCATTTAAATACTGAAATGACCTGGCCTAAGCAACCAGTGAAATGCGCATAGGAACAGCTTATCCTCCAACAATAAATTTCAGTATTTTTTATCAATTATTTAAAAAGGGAATTAAGCACAACAAACAAAATCTTTTATTAAAAAAAAATATTTGAATCAAATCGTTAATTTTTTAATAGCTTTGATATCGTTGCAAATAGACTTCAGTGTTTGTAGTTCTCATTCGCTTTACAGTTTTATTTGTATAATATCTTCGGGTTTTTCAAAGTCTTTGGAAAAAGGTTTCCTGATGATCTGGCCTAAGCAACCAGCGAAATACGCATAGGAACTAGCTCATCCCCCAAAAATTTAGGTTTAGTTATCAAAGAATAAATATTGGGAATTTAGCACATCATAATAAATGAATAAATAAATAAAGATTCGTTAAACATTTGGTTTGATTTATTCAACATTTCCAAAAATTTATTTTTAACAAATAACATAAATATATTGTTTAAAACTTTTTTATTGACTCAATAAACTTGGTTGTTGTCTAAACATTAAATAACTATACCTGTAAACTTTTCTATTAATACCGCAAAAAATCGTCAGTGCCGAAAATTCAATATTTTTTTTAATCAAATATGCGATTTTCGTATTCAAATATGAAAATAAATTTTTTTGTGTAATTGCTTTGCCTGCTGTTGTATTGTTGTGATATTGAGGCCACCTTGCTAAGTTACGGTGATGTGTGAGAAATAGAGCCACGAAATAATATGGACTCCTAACATTAAAACTCAAAAGGGCATATCTTTAAAAAGAAATCGGGTATTACATGCAAAAAAAAAAAAAAAAAAAATCAAGACCAGATTCTGTAAGTAATGAACGTGCTACGAGGGTCGAACTGGAAAATCAAATTATTTTACCATATTTTTTAGATACTGTGCCCATGTTCTGTAACTCCCGCGCCGAGAAACTTTTGCATTGAAATGTGAGAAATTAAACAAAAATGCCATAAAAAGGAACACACAGCTGTTTTTCTCAATTAACTGCGTCTGTAAAATTTTTGGCGAGTAATAATTGTCACGTAAGAAAATTTCTCGCCAATATACTGAAAAAGTGTGTCTGTAAAATTTTTATGCGAAAGTTCCCGCTTTGAACTGTCAAATAAACTCACGCATAAAAACGGGGTGAGAAAAAATGTTAACACTAAAAAGTAAATTAAAAATGCGATGAATATTAACACGGAAGAGGTAAGTATTTTGTTCTTGGCAGATTTTTTTCATTGTTTAATTATTTTGCTTTTAACATTTTTGAAAAATATACGAATGTTTTCAAAGCAATTTTGTAATCAACAAACATTAAAGTCGCACTTTACATTTTTTGGTATAGCCGACGGTTGTATTTTCGCCGCTGTGGTTGAAAATTTTAAAATTTTAGTCAAATTTGGTCGCCGTCAACGATATGTTTGACTGGCGTTCTCAACATCTACAATTTCATATCGGCTTCGAGTGGAATATTATGACATCTATAACGTAACGACGTAATCTCTTTTGATAGTTTTCGACATGAGTTACAGACACACTTTTTTCTCACTTTTCGAGAAACGATGGAATATTTTGTTTCACATGTTTTCGATGCGGCAAGTTATCACCAAAGTTACAGAACTTGGGTACTGGTTTCTTAATATTTATATCACGATTGTTTTCTAGTTCATAATTTTTTTTTAGTAATAATCTAGCTGATCATTTTCAGTTATCATACAATTTTTTTACTGACTAACAAAAAAGTTACATACAATAGTTACATTGTTAGAAAACTCATCCATTTAATTTTCGACCTTCAACATTTTCTTAAAACACAGGAAACACAACGTTTTGTCCTGACATAGAAGCTACCGTTAAGGTCATTGTCAGTTTTATGTAAATACTAATATTTTTAAGGAAGTTATGACATTAAAGCTATTTGTATGGGATCTAGGTCAAATATGGACCGATTCCAATAAGATTTGGTAAGATGATTTTGATTGCAATAAAATAAGTTTGGACCAAATTTAATCTAAAAACCAACATTATAAGATGGTTTATAGAAAGAAAGACTTAATTCCGGAAAGAAGCTTGTACGGGAGCTATGGGAAATTATGGACTGATTCTCACCATTTTTGAAAGGTTTGAAATGCATGTACCAAATTTCATGAAAAATTTTCTCTCCGTAGGTGGAGTGGGTGCAAAAATTAAAGGAGATCTCCTTAGTCCATATTAAAAGTAGAATATCATTAAAAGCGGATGTGTTGAGTCCCGAAATAGCCAGCAAGTTTGCAAAATATTTATTTTTGAATTTTACGATTATTGGTATTAAAACAATATGAGCTAAAGGAGAAAACTCTATAGTTTTCATAGGCAACCGCGTATGTCTTAAAAGCAAATTTTCAGGAGAGCCGAAAAACTATTCAAGATCAAACTATGGGCTTGAAATTGCACTTATTGATCTTTGTTTTTACGTTAAAACTTGGAATGGGTTCATCTTTTTCAGACATTTTTAGAACCATGTAAAGACCGTTTAAAATTAAGCAATTTGGCATCAGCATCTCAAATCGAAAAATAATGGACAGACGGGGTTGCCCATGAAAACCACCGAACTGCGTTTACACATTAAAAAAAATTTTTACCGAAAAAAAGTTAGTCAGTTTTTTGTATCTTTAGTATGATTTTCTTGAATTAGCCAATATTTTAAACAAAGAAAGAATTTTTCATATCATTCTATAAACAGCAACCTTCCCTTCAAGATAACCGTTATTTTCTTAAAACGAAGTGATCGATAGAAATTTCAGGTCGTTTTGTAATTTATGTAGTCCGTAAATGCCAAATGTTATGTGAGAGCCAAACTTTATTTTCCAAAGAATTGTTTAAAAAAATTTCAAAACACTGGTCAACTGACTTACAAAAATTGTTTTGTCGAATTTTCTCTACACCACTATTTTATAGATAACACAAATGAGAGTCATGATACCTTATAGACCTATCACGCGGCCAATATGGCTGCTGTTTTGGCTCGTAATTCTAATACTAAGAACTCATATTTAAACTTCTTTATAGATAGTCTGGTGGCGATCAAGGCGATATCCGCTTAATATACATACTCTTCGATCGTCCGGAAGTGTTAAGACTCAATAGATAGACTTAGTGCCAATAGAAGAACTGGGTTCGCGGCCACCAGGGCGAAGAAGGTAACGAAGTGGCAATGGACGTACAATTGTTCAATTGCCGTACAATCGAATGATTGACATTCCAGTTCCAATTGGTAATACCATGAAGGTTACGGACTCTAATATACTGATGATATCTGAGGCGGTTTGGGTAAGCACCGAAACGTGCAGGGATTTCAGGGTTATATGGGGATCCTATGACCCAAAATCGACTTTCATTCTTATATCGCTAGCGAGAGGGGACTGTAGGCTTTATTACGGCTCACTGTGGGACGGCAGTATACGCAAAAAGCCTTAATTGGTGGGGCGGCTCTTGAGTGGAACCCCCAAGGCATTGATGTCCAGCCCATACCACAATTGGGGAAATTAATTCACACACATTATTCACAGGCATTCTTACGCTCTTTCATGTAGTCCACGAGAGTACACAATTCTGTCGTCAATTATCAACCGACGAGTGCACATGCGGCGGATGCTTACATATGTAGATGACATATTTTTTATAGTTAATGAGAAAGTTTAATTCATTTGATCAGAATATCAAGTTCTTAGAATTGAATTATTTAATTCCATATTTAGATACATTGGTGATAAGGAAAGGAAATAGATTATTGATATATTGTTATCAAAAACCAACCTCATCAGGTAGAACTTTAATTCACTCATCATCATTACAACGCTAGGAATCTAATATATACGATATTAACAATTATTGATAATAGATTCCATATGAAAAATAAGGAACTTATTGAAAATATTTTGAAGAAGGTTTCCTCACAAACTTATTTGCAAATTGTTAAGACGATACAATATAAGAAGATCTCGTCATATTGATTAAATTTTGGAACCAAAAATTTATAAAACATTAACTTATGTGAATACCTGGGTTTCGGAAAGATTAGAGAACTCGAATAAATATGACAAAGGGAAATACAGAGTGGCACATTAGCTGAATAAAAATGTTAGGAGATTATTCACAAGAACTAAGAATATTTCAAAAGTCGGATATGGGCATTTCCTTGGGTCACGAACGAACGTTCTTACGCTTTTGATGTACAAATACTCGTAATAAAGAAAACAAAACTTTTCCAAGCATTTTTTTTCAATTCGATAGCATTTTGGTAGCTCTATGTTAAGTACAAAATATGGATTTCATCGAGTTTAAGTTTTCATAATGATTGTTATAAACATGTGGTCACGAACGCGCGCCAAATAGAAGTCAACTTTGGCTGACAGTAGTGAAATGTAAAAATCTACGAAATGGTACGGAATATTTAAAAGTAATTAATTTATTTTAAAAGTGTATTAATGTAGGTCTCTATCCAGTATTTACACAATAGAATATCTCTATTGGTTTTTGTTTAATTGGCTTAAATACCGGTCACGAACTTACGATTTTCCATATGTTTTAACCGTTAACTAACCGTTAATATAACTTTTTTGTTCTCCTTACACTGTTCTCTTCCTAATTGATTGTACTAGAGAGATTTTGAGAAAAGGTGCAGACATAACACAATTTTTGCATGTCAAATAATTAAATATAAAAATGTCTTTAGAAGAAGTTTAAAAAGAAAATATAAAATTTCGCAGTTTCCAGCCCAATTTCCTCAAGTAGAATAGCTGAGATATGCTACGAAAGCATTCAATTATAAAAACATTAACTTTTTTTATTATTATAAACATTTTATTTTTCCATCCTGGTTGACCATTTGGAGGAAATGCCCATATGTCTAATATAGTTTATAAAACTTATTGTGGTGGCAAATGCTAATGAACAATGTAGGCAAATATATTTAGGGACAAAACTTAAAACTAGATTAGCAGGACATAAACATGACCAAAAATATAGAAATTATGATTCGGCCCATGAAACGGCATTATCAACACATTGTAGGGATTTTAATCATTATCCTGATTTTAAGAACACATCTATTATGAACACAAAAAATTTTAAAGAAACGTAGATATATGCTAGAAATGTTACAGATTAATAATGTTCCATTTGAAAAAAGGATTATTTTTAAAAAGATACTGACGGCTTTGCTCAGATTAATAGACATTTATTTAATACAAATAAATAGGTTGATGGAAGGAAAAATAATAAATAATTATTTTTCTGTGATTATTTATAAAATTAAGTTCATTTGGCATAGATCAGATTGAAAACATACATATATTAAATAAATATAAATAGATGGACGGAAAGGGAAATTAAAATAGGTTTTAAATATTTTTTTAAAATTTGTTTGGTTTTCTCCATGGTGAAATTACTAAAAGGTGGCCTCGGTAAGTCAGCCGTTCATTGTTTGATTGTATGTGTTCGTTTATTGATCTTGTCAAATTTGATTTCGGTTTGCTATTAATACTGGCAAACAATCGATAGTACTATCGAAAGTTCTGTTCCTATTCGACTATCGATAGTTTACTTTCTATAGCGATACAATCGTTGAATTTTTTTTGGTAAATTGTCAACAATTTTTGTTCAGCGGCGCCGGTTTCATTGGCTTTTAATCAGCTGGAATCGCTTATACCACAATTTCGTTGAAATCATAGTAAATCTTTCAAAATTTATATTTTTCTACTTCTTTGTTGAAAATGTTTTCAAGTCCAAAAAGTTTCAACTTTCTGCGTTTCCATTTCTTGCCATATGGAATCGTAGCACAGCCCTTAATATCCGCTTTATTCTGAAAATTTTCTGGTAATGTTTTATATGGCTGAAAACTAGCCTGCCCAAACTTGTAATATTGACTCCAAAATTTTACCATTGATAATGTTTTTTGTTTTAATTCTAATCACGTGATTTCAAATAACATGTGCCTTTTAAAATCACACGTGTGATATTTTGGTGTTCCGTTTTTGTGGGCTGAGGTGTGATTTTCAATTGCCGAAAGCACACCGCTAAACACAAAAACGGAACGATATTCAGAACACTACAAAAGCACACGTGATTTAAAATCACATGAGTTTTAGAACAGGCCCGATATAATTATTTAAATTTTTTCCAAAATCTCCTACTTTATGACGTAGTTTAAGTTCAAGTAGATCAAACAATTAAATTGAACAGTTCTACAAAGTATTCGATACTATTAATAGTTAACAAACTATCGAAAATATCAATTGTTGTGACTATCGATGGTTTGCCAGCTCTAATTGTGCTATTTAATTGTCAAAGTATATTAAACTTTGTGTTTTGAATTTGTCCTTTTTATTTGTTTTAAAGTTTTAAATATTTGTATTTTATAATAAAAATTATTGCTTTAAAGATTTAATACCATCTAAAAAACAAAAATGCGTGTTTACTGTCAATTTGTAGCAAACGTAGGACATAAATAAGGAAGATAAAGCCATGTTTTATACATTAAGCTTCTTGTGTCTGGGCTATGCATTTTATGCAATTACAAATAAATCTCGGCCACGATTTTGTTTTCCGTTTAATATATTTATATATGTGCTATATTATGCTGGAACTTCTTGCGTGAAATATTTTCTTTTTTCTTTTTTCTTAAAAATTGGATATTTTATAAATATCTTTTCTTGCCCAGCCATCAACAGCGACACAAATCATGAAAAACGGACAAAGTTAAAAATTTAATATATGTTATTTTGGATCTTTTTACAAAAATTATAATTTTTTTAACTATTTTAAAATTTTTATAATTGGTTTTTCAATATTTGCTTTCTTTGTATCAGCTTTTTTGACGTTGATGATACACTTTTTGTCTGTAGAGTTTGTATTATTGGGTGGTATTATTGATTCCGCACGGAAAAGAAAGTTTAACGGAAATAAATATCGATCGATATGCAAATTGCAATTATTCATTCCTGCGGTATAAGCTTTCCGCAAACCTTTTTAACATCTCTGTTTTAAAAGTTTCGGAGTTGATATTGTGTCAACTGTTGGTAAAAAAAAAAAACATTTAAAACAAGTTGTTAGAGTTTTTGAGAGTAATAAGTTTTTTACAAGTAAAATTTATCTAAAATATACTAACGTAAAAAATATAAATTTGAAATATGGATATAATAGCATTTTTGAAGATAGCAGTGAAGACGAATGCTTAGACCTTCGAGTAGAAAGAAGAGTTTCGCAATACAAATCTGAAGATGTAATGATATGAATGATAGGGAGTAAGTTGTAATAAAAAATTAAATACATGTTTAAGGCAGTTAATCTTTTGTTTAATTTTTCACAGCTTTCAATAAATTTTCACTTAAATAAGGAAACACTTAAAGAAATCTTGTATGACCTAGAGAATGTAAGTTCCGGAAATAGTCGGCAAGGAGCTCTTTCTGCCAAAGATAAAGTTCTGCTTTTGTGAGATTTTGTTACAGAAGGAAGCTACCAAAATACAATACAAACAAAATAATGTTCGCGTTAGTAAAATTTTATTAAAAACAGTTTCAAACACTGGCACAGTTTATGGGTGGCCCGAAACCATTTAGAGTCAATGCCAAATCTTCCAACAATTAGTTTGTTTCACCTATCCACGTTTTTTAAAACCACAAGCGATTTATTGATCTAATTTCATTGAATCGACAATAAAAAATTGCTTATAATAACAATTTCATTGAATCGACAATAAAAAATTGCTTATAATTACAATTTGTTTGTATATTTATATATTTTATTCAAATTAAATTTTTTTTTTGTTTAAATAGCGAAACCAAATTATCTTTTTTTAAATTTTATGTAACTTCTTACATTTTCATTCCTTCCGTTAGCTTCTCGCTGTAAAATTTTAACGTAAGTAAAATGGCGAAAAATATCTATATTGCGGTATCAATAATATGGCAATCCCGCAATGGTAGAGATGATACCGCAACAACGGAAAGATACCGCACAAGCGGAAGGAATAATTGCAAATTTTTCTTCCGCAACAAAATTGCTTTCCGCAATCGCGGAACGGAATCAATAATACCACCCATTATGTTTGTTGTATTACCGAGACCACCTTATAGAAATTTCACCATGGTTTTCTCTTTTTATTTTAAGTTTGTTAATTGAAATTTGTAATTTATTTTATTAATTGAAATTTGTAATTTATGTTTCCATTTTTCCAAACAATTTTGTAATATTATATTATATGAAAAAAAAAAAAAAAATTCTGAAAAAGATTTCCAATGGATCCCGAAATATTGATATATAAAAAAATATTTTAATTAATTTATTAAAAACAAGTGACGTAAAGCTTAAAACATATGTATAAAAATATAATATTTAATAGAAAAAGGTCGAAGTAATAAGAATATAACTTATATTCTATATTAAGAATACTTGTCTCTTTATTCACTAATACTAATATGAAGCAATACAACCACAGTTTTCATTTTGGACATCACTGCCCCCAAGGACAACGACGACAAGAAGGACCAATTGGCACATGAATGCGAATTATGAATCAGCTCGTGCATTCTGCAATCAAATTTAAATTTTCGACGAAGACAGACTATTTATTTTGAAACTCGATTATACCACTGCTTTCGTTAAACAAAATATCGACTTGATTTTCCCTCTAGAAATATGTATAGAATTTCAAAGCAACAGCCTGGTGTCCCTAGCACTCACATGTCAAGATTATTAAAAATGTCCCTTATTAAAGAAACAACGATTAAGTTTCTATAAGAAAATAAACTAAGTTTTCTATTAGACCTAGAAAAAAAATTTGTATCCTCTAAAATTTAATATTATAAATTAAACTTAATGTGTGATCTAATTTCTAATTACAACTAGCTCTATAAATCAATTTGTAATAACTTCTCCATCTCCACTTAATTTAGCTAAAACACTTGGCGTGTCTATTTAATTATTTACAACTATAAAAATCTATAGCTCTGTTTCTAAAATTGTGATTAAAAGGATTCTCTATATGAAACACAATTAAGAAATTAAACAACATCAAATATTCTTTAGATGAATATTACAATTAAGAAAGAAACATAAAACCAGAAGGACACACAGATATTAATTAAGATTAATTAGCAGTAGTAAGTTAGTAAGTATTACGATTATAGTATACATAGTTATAGTAAGTAACCACATCGATTATTTATTTTACACACACACACACACACACTTAGTATTGTTTAATTAATTAATTTATGTAATTAGTTTAATATACGAATTAAAAGGACTTTTAGGTTTTTTGTTTTTCCATATTATTGATTTGTGTTACCCAGTTGTTGTTTAAAACAATTATTCACCTTTTTGTTTCTGAAATTTGAAAAAATTATATAGAAAGTTTTAAGTAAAATATTGATTTTTTTCGTGTTTTAATGTTTGCATAAATATTTAAAAATGAGGGTGATTGTGAAATTGTGATGATTGATGATTATTTACGTTTAAGTAAATGCGAAAATTAAAAGTTTAAGCGAAATTTTGAAATGAATAACGAAATCACATATTTTGATTATTATCGAGCATCTTCTAGAAATCGAAATGAATTGAAATTGAAATCGAACGATTGTTAGTTAAATTTTTACTAAATTACCGAAGTTGAGAGTTGTTCCTGTAGAATTAACTAGAACTCAAAAATAAAGTTTTCAAAATTCGTTCGATTTTAAATGCACTTTGTCTCAATTATGTATATTGTATTGTTCAATCTCTTTTTTAAATACATATTTGGGGGTTCACAGTGTGTGCTATCAAGTCATATCGTCATAATATCCTATATAATATTTTATAATTGTTTTAAAAATTATATTTGTGTGTTTAAAACAAAAAAAAAAAAAAAAAAAAAAAAAATTTAATGTAATGCTGTGTTTATTAATTCGTCATAACTGTACATAGAAATCTAAATTATAAGCGGTTGCCCACAGCAGTGAAATCTTGCAATTATTTTAAGACATATGACTTTACAACTTTATCGACTACCTTGTAAATCGCCCAATTGTAAAAAGTATTAGAATAATGTTTTTTTTCTTGCTTTTATGTTTTTATGTATGAATAACTAGTGTTTAAACTTTAAAGTAGTTAATGGCCAACAAGAAAGAGTGTTAAAATTAGAATAGAGTATATTTAGAGTTAAAAAATTAAGATAAAGAAACTATTCATTATGATTTTTATTCTTCCTTTTTTTTGGAAATTTATAGCAAAATAATAAATGTCAAAAAGTGAGCGCAGCATGACAGATCGTTAATTCTATCAGGATTCAAAAGCACCTCTAATCAACATTTTGTTTAGGCCAGGCTAAGACTGAATTACAATATGCTTAAACGTGTTTTGCTCATATATCAGGCAGATAGTGCCCAGCAAAGTTTTGCAGACCATGTATAAAAAAAAACATTACAACCTGTCCCCTTCGCAACTGACATCATCGGAAATGTACTACGCATAATGATTCAGAATATATGTATACATTAGAGTGCACATGCCTCTAGAATTTTTCTATCTTATGTGTTAATAGAAAAACGTCAACTGGCGCCGCATCGAATTTGAATTTACATGGGAAAAACGACATTTCTTTCAGTTTTTGTAAAAATTAAATAATTACTTTTGCAATTAAATGTAAAAGAATCGAAATTTGTACGTAACTAACGTTCTAATGAGATATAAAAGACAACATTGGGCTAAAAAATTTTAAAGTTTTAAAACTTGTCTCAGGCCACTTGAACAAGATACATATGTAGGAACAGCATTACCTTAGTTTTAGGAGTATTTAAATAAGAGCTAATTTGAACTTAAACTATACACAGAAAAAAGTGTTTAATCAATTAAAAAATGGTTCAAAAAGTATTTAAATTTAATTAATGTGATAATTGAATTAATTATTTTTTTACTTAAAAGAAAATTAAAAATTGAATTTTGATTTAATTAACATTTTAGTTGTTTTGAAATAAATTTTCAGTTAAAACTTTATTTAAATAACAAAAAATCTTAATTCGTAAAATCTTAATCCGTTTAAAATAAAATAATTTAAATATGTAGAATTGTTGTTGGGAACTGTTAATATTTATTTAAATAAATTAACACATTGGTTGAAATGGCAAAGTTATTTGATCACTTTTTTAATTAAAATTAAAAATATCATTTATTGAAAATATTTTTTCAAAATTTTAAAATTTTTAGTAATAAATATACTCATTTTGGTAATAGGTGCAAAATCAACAACTTGTTTGCTTGATATTATGAATTTGGAATAAATTTGGTGATTGGAGATATTTTATAATTTTTTCTGAGTAACCGTATTTAATTGTATATGATTTTCTGTCTTCGTAGAATACCGATAACCTACTCGGAGGTATGACAAAAAAAAAAAAATCTTTAACTGCAGCTCCAAAATTCCATTTCCAAATATTTAAAAAGTTTGTTAAACAAATTTCAGAATTTTGCTGATCATCTCTTTGGGATCTATTGAGGATATATTAGGGTATAAAAATATGGAAAAATTAATATGCGTTCAGTGTGGCACTTTGCTTAAGCAAATGACATTTGACGTAACTTAACGAAAATATTCTTTAAGTACATTATATTTGGCCACATATATTTTATATGTATTCGCACAGTTGCTTAAGTTGACTTAAGCCACTTCATGCATATTATGGTGTGGCCTTTAAGCTTATGTTATTAAGAACTCTCTCTTCTAGAGACTAAAGAGAACTTAAATATATTTTAGGTAAATAAAGAGATTGAAACATTACAATATAAAATATCTGATATTAATTGGTTCAAATTAAATGATTTCGAGGTAAATGATTTGTATTTGTTAAATTCAATGAAAAAAAAAAAAAATAAATAAATAAAGTGATAATAAGATGAAAGAAAATATGTAATATTACCTAACGGAACGTTTTCTCATTGTACTCCGACGTGCCAGTGTTGCCAAACTACCATGTTCAGCATCACCATTTGTGTGACCATTATTTGCTAATAAATGCGTTTGTGAATTGGCAGCATCAGTACCATTTGGCTCATAACTGATGGAACCCTGACGCGATCCTCCTTTGTCGAGGGCAGCCATATCGAGTAAACAATCAAAGAATGATTGTTTCTAGACAATCATTATTGAAATTGTTTAATTTTATGGATGTTTTTCATTAACATATTCCGTTATTTTGATGACATTGTTTGTTGACATTGATTGTTGTTGTGATTTTTTTTTTAAAAATTTTTTTAATATTGAACAGTGTGTTTTTTTTTCGTTTTACAAGAGCATTTGGTAAAGATTTTTGTACAGTGCATTAAAAAAATTTCATTGTTTCATTAAATTTGTCAAGTGATGCGTGATTTTATTGAATCCAAGTGATGAAAATTTGTTTTTGTAATTTTTGAGATTTTGTGATTTTTTTTAAGATTTTTATACATAGAGGTGTTTTTGATAGACAATTTTGTAAACGCGATCGTACCAAAAAAAAAAAGTTATTTTGAATGAAGAAAAGTAAAAATGATTAATATGAGTAAAAGATTTTCTTAAAGTTTTAGATAAAAATTGTATGCATAGAAGTTGTATAAATTATTAAATATATTTTGTTACGAGCTTAAGAAAAAAGTAGCGTCTGTTTTGTTTTAGAATATTTTAAGAACAATTTTATAAAATTTTTACAAAAAATTTATCTAGATACGTTTTGTTAGTTTATAATAAAATCTAATTTAACTATTTTTTTTTGTTTTGTTTAATATACAAGCAGTTTTAAGAAAAAAATTTATTTATGAATTTTTATTTATACTTTTTTTTAGATAGTTTTAAACTAAGAGATCACACTAAGTGCAGATTGTTTAAAACGAAAATACAATATCATTAAGGTTTTATAAATTTAAAAGGCTATTTTAAAAAATATTTTAAACTTATTGCATTTTTTTCTGTTCTAGCGGCCTAAGTTATAAAAAATAAAAACAGGTTAATAAAGGGCTTATGAAACGGATATTGTATGAAAATCCATTTCATAAACCCTTCATTAACCTGTTTTATTTTTTATAACAAAGGCCGTAGTTCTTTAAGTCTTTTTTACGGGTTCTTCAATAAAAATTTTGTTTTTCAACAGGGATATATTGCAATAGTATTGCAGTTATGACATTTTACTTGTTGATATATCAGTAATTGACGATTCGAATTTTTTTTTTAACAAAGTCAATTTTGGTGGAAAAATGCACTAGAAAAAAAATTTTAAATCTCCTCTGACAATGGTAGTTTTCTTAAAGCTACATTTTATTACATTCGTGAATTTTCTGGATCAACATAAACGATCTTTGGGACGGCTATTAGAAATTTGGTCTATAATGTTGAGGTGACTGGCTCGCGACATAGTCGTTTAGGTGAAAACAGCGCATTCAAAAACAGTTGCAGCTATCCATAACGACCAGATGGCAAATTTTGCGTAAGGCTTAGCTGAATTTATTGAAGAACAACTAAACCGCTGGTTGAAAACAGAAAGGAAAACACTCGGGATAAATTAAGCTTTTTATACTTACTTTAAGTACGAGTCGTACTCAAAATTACAAGTACGAATATCACTAAAAAGTACGAATAGCACTAAAACAATCCTAAATGGGATAACTTACGAAAATCAATCCCGGAATTTCTTAAAGTAAGTATACAATTCTTAAACCAAGTACAAAAAAAAATGAACTTTTCGTTGTTAGTGCCACTCTGAGACTAAAATTACAAAGTGAGCGTTATAATCTCATATAACTTATCAAAATTTGTTGTAGCCACTACACAACACCACACAAGTAGCTAAAAAACGATTTGCTTGTTGCGTGTAGAAACAACAAAAACAACAGAACACGAAGAAACACACTTTTTAAACTTTGAAAAGTAAAATTGAGAGCAAGAATTCTCATTTCCTTTATATTTTTGGTTCAGTATGTACATTAAGTTTTTAAAGTAAAAATCATATCGGGCATGATGCTGGTGTTTTATAATAAGAACTCTGTAAGGTGTGAAACGGGTAAGAAAATCAAACAAAATAATATTCTTCTTTTAATTTCACTTTTAGTTAATTTCAAGTATGAATTCGGGACTAAATCAACTTTAAAACACTTGAATCAAGCACGTTTTGAGATTGATTCAATCTCAGTTTTACTTAAATCAATCTAATTTTCGGATTATTTTAAGTACGAATTTGGGATTAAATAAACTTTATAATTCTTGAATCAAGCGCATTTTGAGATTGATTCAATCTCAGGTTTATTTAAATCAATCTCATTTTCGGATTATTAAAAGTACGAATTCGGAATTGAATATGGATAACTTGAGTATTTCTCGATTGAATAATCTGTACTTGAATCAATCTTTCTGTACTTGATTCAAGAAAATCCGTACTCACCGTACTATTGATACCGCTTCGGATTGATTTGAGAACGGATGGATTGATTTTTCTTTTGAGTGTACTGGAAAATTTTTTTTCAGACGAAGCTGATTTTCAATAATCTGGATGTGTCAACCAGCTAAATTTGCGCACTTAAGCTTACAAATATCAAACATCGGAATATCTGTGACAAAAAAGAAAACGTGCTTAAGTTGATTTCAGCTAAGTTTAAGTCAATGGCACCTTTGAGATCTTCGCGTTTAAAAATACACATGGGCAACGTTTCAACTATTTTGTAAATTTTTTTAGGAGGTTACAGCAAAATGATTTTTTGCTTATCTTTGTTCAATATGCAATAACATTTGGAATAAAAACTTAAGTTTATTTCAGATCTGTCAGATTAGGAATATTATGGAATAGAGAGGTAATTATTATATTAGAATTGGAGGAAAAAATCACTTTTAAAGTTTAAAATTACTCTTCTAAAAAGCTAAAAGATTGACTCTTATTTGCCACTTGATTGATCTAAAGGTTAAAATAGCAACAAACTATATCTAAACCAAACACCGCTTGCAAGTAAAGGGTGTTTTTTATAGAGGTTTAGAATTTTGAACTGAAATAAAGCAAATAAGAATTTTAAAATTGAAATGAAATTTACTTTATTCGAAAGATAATCTTCTGGCATTATAATTTAAATATGACTTCTGGAATATGAAAGCCATGGGTGGCTAGGACGTAGTCTAATCTGAAGGTGCAATTTTCGATGACTTTCCAGCATTTGTGGTCATATATCGGCAATCAGGCGGAGAATGTTGTCCTCCAAGTAGTCATTCGTTTCGGGCTTATCGGCGTAGATTAGCGACTTCACATATCCCCACAGAAAATAGTTGTGCGGCGTTAAATCGCATGATCTTGGAGGCCAATTCACTGGTCCGAAACGTGAAACTATGCGGTTACCAGACGTTTCCTTTAATACATCAATTGTGGGAAGAGCTGTGTGACATATTGCGTCGTAATGTTGAAACCACAGCTTCCGCACATCATGGTTGTTTAATTGATTAACGGAAAAGTTAGTAATCATGACTCTATAGCGGTCACCATTGACTGTTACGTTCTGACAAGCATCGTTTTTAAAGAAGTACGGACCAATAATTAAACCAGCCAATAAAGCACACCAAACAGTCAGTTTTTTCGGATGTATCGGGGTCTCAACATACACTTGAAGGTAATCATCACAGGCATCAGTCTATTTATGTTGAAATGTCTAACCAAACTAAATCACTGGACAGCTGACAAAATGCCGCCAGTTAAAAAAGTGTTACAAACTTAAATTTGCAGCTAACTATTAGTCAATTCACAAGGTATCCTAACATGTCATATTGTCAAAATGTCCTAATATTTCACAATGGTTTAAAAATATTGTTGTTGGTTTGTTAACAAAAAGTGTCTTAAATAAATAGAACGTTGCTTGCTGTGTTTATTGTGCTGTCGTAATTAATCAGAAAAGTCCAGCGCTGAGCGGCTGAGCCGTACAACAATATTTTTAAACCATTGTGAAATATTAGGACATTTTGACAATATGACATGTTAGGATACCTTGTGAATTGACTATATGTATAGTGTCAGGGTATCATACTATTTCCAAGCCTCATTTAAAGTCATAGGGGGACCCAAACCTTCTAATAGGAACGCGAGCACTTTCCAATATCGCTACAGAGTATTGTGACCTCCATCGGTAATAAATTTGAGTTCTACATGATACTTCACCAGTAATTCGTCAGGGAAACACGTTATAAAAGTGCGATTTAAAAATAAATGTTTAAAACCGCAAAAACTTTAACTCGTACAGTACTCGCACGACGATAAGACATTAGCCGGTGTTTGTTATACCATAGACGAGAAAATCCTTGCGCCCGGCCGAAGGCCGGCTGTGCAGATAAGCTTTAATTAGCGAAGCCGGTATTTGTTATACAATAGAGGAGAAAATCCTTGCGCCCAAAAGTGTTTTCGTTATATATTTAATATATACACCCAGAGAAAAAGCAGCAAAACCATTTTTAAAATTTTTTTTTACCATATTATGTTTAACCAAATCATTGTCACCGACAACCATATTATGGTTAAATTAGTTTCATTAAAAATAGTTTCGTTGGTTGGGACCATAATGAAACATGTTTTTCTCTGCGTGTATGCAGATCATTTTTTTGTATATAACTTCTTTAGTAATTATGGACCAAATGACACTTTTGAAAGCTAAATATCAACTTTTGAAAGTGTCATAATGTCCATTTGCAAAGTGTCATAGTGTCCATGGACGTTATGACACTTTCAAAAGTGTCGCAGTGTCCGCACACGAATCTGCACCAAGAAAATCATGAAGTGATTCTTAGTCGACCGGTATAATAAAATATAAATCTAGGACCTTGAGTTTCATTTAGTTTGCATGTTGTTTTTCTTATTTTTATGCAATTAATGTCATATTTCAATACTAACGATATTGTATTTTCATTTATTAAAATTTTTCATTATTTATTTGAAATTTCTAAACAATTTAAAGATTTAAAAAAAGTAAGAAAAACATGCTTTAGGCTAAAAACTTTGTAAATTCACAAAAGAATAAAAAAAATAAAGACAAAGACTTTTAAATAAACGACAAACAAGGTGATTTTTTTTTTACCAAAGAAAATTTAATAAAAAAAAAATCAAAAAAAAGGTAATTTAAAAAATCATAAACAAATTTTTTTTAAAAAAATAAAATGACAACATGCTTTTTTTTTTTTTTTGAAATGGGAAAGGCAAGAAGATTATTTACATGCATTTTAAATGAAATTATAAAAAAAAAAATTATTAAAAATGAAGAAAAAATAAATTTTAAGCAATATATAAAACTTAATATTAACATAAACAAATAAATGAATCACTTTAAATTTAAAACTAAAAAAGAAAATTTATTAAATATAGGACACATTTATTCCTTTTTTTAAGATATTGTTTGCTAGCTGTTTTTTTTTTTGGTATCTCTAATTTTGTTTAATAAAACTTTTTTTTCAAAGTTATTTGTGTTGGAAATTTTGTTTACATTTTTACACATGTTTTTATTTTTTAAATAAAAAAAATTTAATACATATATTCTAATTATAAATAATTTAATACGTTTAAATAACAAGGAGACCATAGCTTTTTAACATTAAAAAATATTTAACGTTTTATTATTTATTGAGTAAATGTATTTGAGTGCTTGAAGTAAAAAATAAAGATGGAAAGTGGTGCAAAATAATTATTAATTTAAAATTTAATATAATTGTAAATATTACGGACCAACCTAAATCAGCTTAAAAGGTGAAATGACATACTTAAATGAAAACGTTATCATCTTGTTTAATGAAACTCAACAAATGGAGAAAGGAGATGATATCGCTAGATTAATTTAAAACAGCTAAATTGCCCTTACTGCTTAACAATATTATGCGTGGAGGTCTACACGACGCTTTTAATGCGTTGATGCGTTTTTGCATCTGTCAAAAGACTGGAATCGGTGTAAAATGGTGTTGACAAGTCGTCAGTACACGAGTAGAATGCATGTACGCCTCGAACGCATGAAGTAGTATAACTTTCTACTTCTGCATGAGTTTCGTAAAATATTCAAGAAAGTATTAAACGCATAGAACGCGTAGTGTTGACCTCCAGCTTAAAAGCCATAGCAGCCAACTTCACTACTTAACGCGTTATGAAAATAATACGTTTTCCTTTTTTAAAGCGTTGACGCCGCGCTGTTTGGGATAGCTTTATACATTTTGTATGAGTATATAAAAAATGCTTGACGCGCTGGTTTAGGTTGGTCTATTATTGTTTGTTGTGAATAGTTTTCGCGCAAATTCTTTGGACCAATTCTTGTTATAATGATGAATTTTGTAGTTTTCAGTGCCAAATGTCGGTTTTTTTAATAAACTATTTTTTTTCAATTTGTATTGTTTTTTGCTTTAGAAAATTTGCGCTGAAATTACTGGTTGATTTTTTTTTTTTTAATTACATGAAATTATTTACACATACATAATTGGGTAATGATTGATTTTGTTAGTTTTCTTATAATTGTTTAAATTAATTTAAAAATATCTTAATTGTAGATTTATGCTCCTTTTGTAGTGACTTTTCTAGTTTTTTTTTTTGACTGGAAAAATGTTTTTGCTTCCATTGGGTCTTAAAGTGATTTTAGGTAGGGGGTTTTTATGGAACCTGTATCTAATTCTGGATCTAGTTACTAATAGAATACCATGATATTTTAGTTACTATAGAAGTAATCGTCATGAAATTGTACAGCAATACTAACCACGGTTGGTAACCGATATCGTTATTAATACCGATATCGCTTAAATACCATCTAAAATTTAGTACCACTACAGAAATAATAAAAAGTTTTTTACCGGTTTTGATACCAATTACGAAATTCCTTTCGGTTGCCAACAAATATATTTTCGATTAGAACAAGTGTTGAAATTTTTAATATGTTTCTACTCTGTAAAATTTTTATTTTTTAAAGAGATTTGCATTTTTCAATTAAAGATAAATTCTTTTGAAAATTGCCACCTCTTGAAAAATGCGTCATCTTATCCCTTAGACACCTTCTATTTTCTTTTTTTAACAAACTTGTTTGGTTTGGTTAATACAATTGTTAAACCGATATACGTATACCAATAAACGTCTGTATCGGTATACCTATAGCGATATAAATAAAATAATATCGATACCAAAATAACAACTAATTTAATACCGCTGCCGATACCGAAATAGCAAATACGATAATACCAATACAGAAATTAGTTTCGGTTGCCAACCCTGATAGTTACATTTATAAGGAGATAATGGCATTAAGAGCTTCTATATAGATTGATTGCAATAAAATATTGTAAGATTATTTTGGATTCATTAAAATATTTTTCGGATTATTAAGAAAGTTATGAACAAAAAACTGAAAATAGAGTCCTTTTAAGGAGTAATAAAAATGTCAAAATTTACCAAGAAGGTCCTTTTGAAGGGTTCTAAAAAATATCATAAAATTGAGGAAATAAAACATTTTGCTTTTTACAAACCAAATTGGCGTGGAATGACCCATACATATTCTTTATAGGTTGTCCAATGATTACTTCGATGTGTTGCAAACTAAATGACTTTTTGGTGGAGGATATAAAAATAATAAGGGTTTCGTTCAAATTTCTGGTTTGTTTTTCGCATGTTTTTATAAAACTTATAAAAAACATTTATAACCATATCTTTAAAAAGAATGTTACTGAATGAAACCCTCAAAAAAGAGTACGTCCATCTCATTCACAAAGAAGGCAGTTACAACTAGAAATAGCAGCAATGGTAAAAAGCTTGAACTTAGTGAAGATGTGAATCCTCAATGCCGGATTATGTTTAACCTATTTCTATAGGCTATATACCATTTAAAGCGACCATGGGAACATTTATTTTATAATGGTTTGTTGTTAACATATAAACGGCAATGTCAGCCATTATATGGTTATGGTGGCCATATAGATAACATAATTGGTCATAATGTGGATTATATAACAATAATTAAATTATTTAATTTTGTTATTCGTGACCATAGAGAAACATAGAAATTTATTGAAAATATAATAAATTAATAATGGATGCAAGTTTTGTACTAATTTCGATGTTGTCCGCATCATTTTCATATTAGCCCATACACAACAATTCTTTTTACTATACGTTTTCACGATGGAACTACACTATTAGAAAAATGCATCTTCAAACTTATGATGCCCTAACATCTGAATCGCGGTATCAATGTTATTACAAATGGCATCAATGAGGCAAAAAGTGACATCAATCCAATAACGAACGTCATCTATGACTTCAGTGACATCAATTCTATGCCACATTTTGTGTATTATTAACATTATTTTCATGTTTAAAAAGTAAAATAAGAAGCAAAAATTCCCATATTTTATTTTTTGAAATGATTTGGTTAAATACATCGAATTTTCAAAGTAGAATGATTACGAAAACCTGGTGTCTTTCTAATTGAGAGTTCTTCTGAAAAGAGGGCGGAATACAATAAAAGTAAAATAAACATGTGTAACGGGTAAGTAAAAAAAAGTCACTTGACTTAAGTCAATCCCAATGATAGTTTGTCATTAAATTGAGCCTCATGAGTCCTTTCTACGATGTTACTGGATCATCGCACTGATAACATGTTTCATTAAACTGACTCCGATTCGTTATTTCTGCGATGCCGATGTGTCATTCCATTGACGACATAATTGAAATTTTTAAACCTGATGAAAATTTGGCAAAGTGATATGGAGGCTTACATCACTATGATGAAAAGTGTCATGGGGCCAAAAACAAAGACACTTGTCCATAGTACTGGTGTCAAAATACATACACAGAAAAAAGTGTTTTATTAATTAAAAAAATGGTTTAAAAAGTATTTAAATTTAATTTATGTGATGATTGAATCAATTATATTTTTAGTTGAAAGAAAATTAAAATTTTTATTTTGATTTAATTAACATTTTAGTTGTTTTGAAATAAATTTTTAATTAAAATTTTAATTAAATAACAAAAAATCCTAATTGACTTTTTTCGTTTAAAATAAAATAATTTAAATATGTAGAATTGTTGTTGGGAATTGTCAATATTTATTTAAATAAATTAACACATTGTTTGAAATGGCAAAGTTTTTTGATCACGTTTTTAACTAAAATTAAAAATATCATTTATTGAAAATATTTTTTCAAAATTTTAAAATTTTTAGTAATCAATCAGTCAACTTGTTTGCTTGATATTATGAATTTGTAATAAATTTGGTGATTGGAGAAATTTATTAATTTTTTCTGTCTAAGCATTATGACGCCTTTTCTATCAGTGTACTCATCATGCGAAATCAAGCAAGAAAGACGATGGGAACACTTTTAACTAATAATCTTCATCAAACATTTTTTTTGGTTGTTGTACTGACAGCCGCAAAAGCTGAGCATAGATCTACAATACTTGTGATTTTTTTTTGATTCTTTTAAAAAGTTTATAATTATAAGGTTTTTTGTTAATAATCATGCAGTTTTTATTTAACTTTTAAAGAGATCGTATTATTAAATAAAAATTCAAACTTTAAATGACTTGATTTAATAACTTGATTTAATATTCAGTTTCCTTCTTTTTTTTCGATTTGCTCTCTACTACCCAGTAAAAAATTTTAATGCTTTTGAAAGCAAATTACAAGATTTATGTGCTTGCTGTGACATACTACTTAGAAGCATCAGAGAAGCGGAAACCATTGAACTGAATCTTCAATTTAAGTTAATAAAAATGATTTAACAACTTCGTATTATCCCTTATAAGTAAGCAGATTGAAAGTGAATAATTCAAATCACTATTTTAAAGAAAAAATTCACGAAAATTCACGTTCTTAGTGCTTCTGGTAATCCCTTACATGGAAGCAGGTTGTATGGCAGTGATTTTGAATTGTATTTACGATTATTCCCGAAATATTCCCGAACATAGAAATTACATTTTTTTTAATACGCAATCAGCCATCAAATTGTTTTTTAGCTGAGAGAAAAAAGTAGTGCTTCCAAGTGGGAATTCGCCATATACAAGTCATGCCTGTTGTAAGCTGGTTTGTAAGGGGGTATTGTGCTTCTCCTTGCAAAACTGCTTACCAACAAGCTCCATTTTTTACTGGATACTAACATTTTCTTGCGTGTACTATAATAAAAACTTTTTCATCGTCCCTTACAGGTAAGTAGAGAGTGCTTTAAAATATCAATCATAACCCTTTTGAAATATTTTATTTTTGGAAATTAAGAAACGGGATGCAATTTTATATTAATAACATTCCTTTTGACAAAAAAAGATTTTGAGTATATGGTTTTTTTCTTCACATAAAAAAAAAGCGCAAGAAAATAAAATATTATTTAGTGGATTTTATTTCATTTAGCAATAAAAAAATATTTAGGTGTAACAGGTAAAATGAAAGGTTTATCTTCAAAGGAAGTTTTTAGGGGGAGTTTTTTTTTTAATTAATCACGTTTATTAAAAACATTTAAAACGAGCAGTATTTTAAGGGGGCAGTTATATTTTGCTGTATTTTACACATTCTTTTTCTAGCAGTTAAAATGTCTAGCGAAAAGAAAAGAAAATTCAAAAATCTTTTTTGTACCGGTTCATCGTCAGCTGTTGGACTGTGTAAAGGTTCTTCTTCTTCTTCATCATCATCTTCACGCTTATTCCGCTAAATTTTAGTTTTTAGGTTTTTTTTTTGGTTGATTTATGATTTTTATTTAAATTTTATTTTTTTATGTTTTTAAGTTTGATTGTTTTAATTTATACGAAAAATAAAAATAAAATTGATGAATGATTTTTTTTGAACAACAATTAACAAAATGATATACAATGATATTTTTAAATATAAGTATTTAATAAAGTAATAAAAAAAAATAATATTAAATTAAAAGGATTCAAACATAATAGAGGGCATTACACGGTGTCTTTTCAGACACCCAACCTATTGTCTCTTCACGATGTCCTTCCAAACATGCCGTTACAAACAAATTAAAAAACATGAAAATTCATCAAAACAAACATGAAATCTCCTTTCGAGTCTGTTTGAAAGCACCACAGTTAGAGAAAAAACTCAAACAAACATGTTTGCTAGTCTGAAAAGACACTGTGTAAATTCCCTCATAGAGAAACTTTTTTAGGGTTTAAAAATATATATACATATATATATATATATTTTTTTTTTTGGTATATTTAAATATAACCTGCCTGTTCATCTTTTTCTGAACGAAGACAAATTATAAAATTTTATTTTTGTTTTACATGTTAGTTCGTTCTAAGTCGAAGAACATGCCATATTTATTAATGCGATTTGTCCTTCTGTTTACTTGTTACACAGAGAAGTTACATCATAAACACAAATATCGTTCGTTACCTTCACTCGTTGAGAAGGTAAGACCATATTTTTTCAAAATTTTATTTTTTGATGCAGTTCACACTTAGTCTGAAGTAAAAAAATACTATTTTATATGTTTTAATTGTTGTTTCGCTATATTACGTAAAAGTTAAACAAAAAGGGCTAAGTCCCCTTTTAATATGAAATTTTATAATAAAATAAAAACACTTGTTTTTTGTAAACTTAAAAATAATTAAAATAAGATTAATTCAGTATTTTTTTTTGCGAATTATCAAACTCCATTTTTAGCTTTTGCTATTTTTGTTCGGATCTGTTAAGAAAAGCATACCAATTTTCATAGCTTTCTTTAAAGTTTGTGTGTTTGATAAACAGATTTTATTTAATTAAGGGCGTAAAAATTCGTGTGTAAATTTCAGTGTTTTTTTTTTATCATAAATTGAGATTATTAGCACATAATTAATAAATGAATTAATTAATAAATATTTCATTCCCGAAAATAATTTTTGATAATAAATTTGCATGTGCCCGGCAAATAAAAAACTTAAATGGCAAGCTTCTTTATTAAGCAACTTGTTTTTTTTTAATTTTGTTTTTTTTCTTTCTATCCTCTTACAACTACAATTCGTGTTGGAAAAAAGCCAGCCAATTGTAGTGGAATGTAAGAAAGGAAAAAATTCACTGTTTATTGTTGTGTCTTTGTTGAAGCTTTGATATGGTTACAAGTAAGAGCTGAGTATTTAAAATTCTTATTCACTTTATGGTCTTACTTGTATAATATTTTTAGCTTTTCTAAAGTATTTGGAAAAAGTTTCCTGATGAGCTGGCCTAAGCAACCAGCGAAATGCGCATAGAAACTAGCGCTCCCACAACAATAAATTTCTGTGTTTTTTTATTATAAATTGGGATTATTAGCACATCATTAATAAATGAATTAATTAATAAATATTTCATTCCCGAAAATAATTTTTGATAATAAATTTGCATGTGCCCGGCAAATAAAAAACTTAAATGGCAAGCTTCTTTATTAAGCAACTTGTTTTTTTTTAATTTTGTTTTTTTTCTTTCTATCCTCTTACAACTACAATTCGTGTTGGAAAAAAGCCAGCCAATTGTAGGGGAATGTAAGAAAGGAAAAAATTCACTGTTTATTGTTGTGTCTTTGTTGAAGCTTTGATATTGTTACAAGTAAGAGCTGAGTATTTAAAATTCTTATTCACTTTATGGTCTTACTTGTATAATATTTTTAGCTTTTCTAAAGTATTTGGAAAAAGTTTCCTGATGAGCTGGCCTAAGCAACCAGCGAAATGCGCATAGAAACTAGCGCTCCCACAACAATAAATTTCAGTGTTTTTTTTATTATAAATTGGGATTATTAGCACATCATTAATAAATGAATTAATTAATAAATATTTCATTCCCGAAAATAATTTTTGAGATTTGCATATGGGTTAACCTTATCGAATGAAAAACCTTTCGGGTAAAATAAGGCCCTTAAAATCATATTTTATAGCAATTTGTGATGAGGAATGCTTTGCTAAATGTATTAGTCCAACATAAAGCAGTTATTGACCAAATTGAAGTGCCATCCGGCACAAACAAATTAATGCCCCGCTGACTATAATGCCATATGTTTAGTTAAGAGCTCATTGCATTATCTTCCCCAAATATAAGCCTATTGGACGTCTGGACGTCCATCAGTAAAAATAGCAAACCTCTCATACAACCTGCCCTACCCTTACCTGACCAGCTCTCTCTAGACTTTAATTTTACCCTCAGCAATTACCCAAAGTCGACCCTGGTTCCCGCGTAATCCGTGGACCCGGGCAGGCCAACGCAATAAACACCAATGCTTCAGTTTCCTCAGACTAGAAGACTTCTGGCTGCTATTCCCATCACATACTGCTCAATAGGCAGAAAATGTGGAATAACATCCGAAACTGTTTGAGAAGTAATTCTCATGGTGTATATAATACCAATTAAAGCACAACTGTAAGCCTTAGACAGAAGGTTCCTTCGAATTGCGCAACTCATTGTCCATATGTAAGAATGGGCTTCACCACCAATATGTACAGCCATCCCACTGCTGACAGCTTTAGTCCCCAGTTCCTACCAATCGATGATTTGCCCTCTAAAATCCTTTATTCTTCGTTAAATCTATTTTATATTATATAAAATTTAAAACAAGTGAAAGAAAAAGTATTAAGTCCTCATTAAAAGTGCAAAATATTAAACAGGAAAGGCGTAGCGCCAAAAACATTTGTAAAACAAAGTCCATCATTTTTAGTTGTCCATGTCTTGCATGTCAAAAAAAAAAATATACCATAAAATTAAACTGCAATTACAGATTAAAACAATATTGAAATTTAAAGATTTAAGACAATTTTTCCCTCTCCTGTGCAATTTATTAAATTGGTCTTAGCTACTTTACAAACGAAAGAAAATATATGTTTTTATATGCATATAGATAATGTTTAATGAATGCTGCCGCAGCTGCGTGAACCTGGAACTGAGGAGACAGTATTTTATCTCCTATGTAATTGCCCAGCGTTTAATTCAACACGACATGGATTATTTGGGAATAACCTTCTACAAGGACTTTCTGAGATATCGCGGATGAGACTCGGCAATTTGGTAAAAATATCTAAACGCAACGGGCTGGCTTTAGCCACCTCAGTATTGTCCTGGGTCACGCTTGATCCGGGATTCCTATACTTGACGAGTTGTGTGGTGTCAAAAGGGAGTCACAGTCGCATATGCGCTAAACCAATAACGAGCTGACGAAATGTTTTATAAAAATGGTAGTTGCTTAAAAAAAAGTTTTCGAGAGTTACCCTATTTGGGACCAACGGGCAATCATGGACCCGTTTGAACAAAATTATGTTATGAGTTTAAGATTCAGAATATTATTTAGAAAGCTTCATTTATATGACATTTGTTTGCTTTTAAGTGATTTTATGAAGGGTGATTTATATGGGACGTGAGGGTAATTTTGGATATACCAGTTCAACATTTTGCCACGACTTAGTAGCAATAATAAAGGGCCGATTTTTACGTCAATACCAACACTTTTAAGGAAGTTATGGTATTAAAAGCAGGTCATATATGAAACCACTCGAACAAAATTTGGTAAGATGATTAAGATGGCAATAAAATAAATTTGGACCATATTTAATCTTAAAACCTACATAAAAAGATTGGCACAAGCCCTCCATTGTGGACAGCAGCTGTTTTGGGGCTATTTGATATCATCCTAATGTCACCAATTTTAAAATTTCAAATTTCATTAAATTATCTCCAAAATTGCGACCTGTATTTTGCACACAAGGTTTACATGGAACGCCAGCTAGACGGATGGACATCGTTAGACCGATTCAGATACTTATTCTAATTCGATGGGTATACTAAAAGGCGGTTCTAGACCAATATTTTACGGTGTTATGAACGGCAGCACGAACGCCTAATACCTCTCCACTACTGTGGCGTCGGTATTACAATATGACAAAATCACTCGAATTTTTTGTTTTATTCTGTGTAAAGTACAAAATTAAACTATTGCAAAAGATTCGTTTCTTTAGTTTCGTACCCTGATTTATTATTAGTTAAACTTTGTATGATTATGTTGAGTATGATCTAATCTGGTTCGTCATAGTATGCAATCATACATGTTTGATCATTAATACTTAAAGAGCATTAATAAACTTTGTTATTCTCTGGTTTAAATCCTTTTAATTTATTAGTTTATAAAAAAAAAATCAACAAGTTAAACAAAAACCTATAGAAATATGTTAATACCAACAATAGAAAACAAATTATTTTATTTGAATGTAACATAAAACTGCTAACAAAACTTAAATAATGGCATGCCATAATATATATGTTATACCATTTAAAATTGGTTAATTATATAATACAACTGATATAACTAAAAAACCAAAAATTAATATTTTTAATCTCTTAATACTGGTGGGCTATGGTCTTAACTTTAGTTTTCAAAAGTTACCTAAAATACTCTATTTTTAAAATATATACGAATAATCAACAATTACTAAAATTCTTGAAACTTTTGCATAAAATTAATTAACGTTTTTAATTAAACTGTAAAAACACGATTGATTAAATAGTTTTTAAAATTATTAACAAACATTAATAAAACAAATTAATACTTCGTAATATTGAAATATATAAATAAATATTTCAGGAATTTTCTTTTTTCAAATAATTCTTGTAAGTTGTTCTGGTTAAGAGAGTAATAAGTACCTCTTTCCAATTCTGCTATAATTATGATTTTTTTGTTTTGCATAATTATAATTTAGGAAATTTACAGTTTTAAACGTGTAAAGAAAAGTTAAAATAATATATTAAAATTAAATTACGTATTTGTTTTATTCTAGAAAACACATAAAATTTCCTTACAAAATAGTGTCATTAAATAATAACTACCAATTAAATATTAATGGTTTTTGTGCATTAATAACTTGAGTTAATCTAATTAATTGCCAGAGTGTTGTTAAATGAAATTTATTAACTGTTTTTTTTAAGAAACGCTAATTTCTTGCTCAAATAAATACCAATATAATTATTAAATAAATTTTGTTTGATAACTTTTGTCAGACTACCGTTTGTCTTCGATTTATATAAAATTTCGGTTTCAATTATTTGAAATTTGCAAATTTTTTAAAAAAATTCTATTAAATTAAAAATGTGTTTAGTTTCGTTTACCTAAATAGTTTTAAAGTTGTAAGTTTTTTCTTAACAGTTTGTTATAAAAATACCTAATTTTATTCTGCATAAATATTTTTATCATGATTACTTACCCCCATGCCTCCTTGTGGCTGTCCTCCTTCTCGTCTTATGCGAAATGCTTCATATATTAACAGTCCTGCATAGACTTTACCCACTGTCAATTTGCCCTTATTCAATTGATCATTGGGTGGCACCAGTAAATACAGCATTTTCTTGGCCTGCAAAGGCCATATATTTGTAATAGTATCCCTAAGTTCAGAATCGGCTTGGTCCATTTCTTCCGCTAAATGTGGAACGATAAAGAGAAAGGTAATCATAATTTTTGAGAATATATTTTCAAATTAGTTATCTTTTTAGATTTCTCTTCGATGATACTGAAATAAATGTTAACATATTTCATTTTTCTAAATCATTCGATTCGCAAAATTTCAGTTATTTAATGTACAAAGTGATTCCTAAAAATTTAAGGAATAGAACTATTACAAAAAGCTTTATGAAATACATAACTGAAATTTAGCTCATAGAATAAATTCGAAAAATTAAAAATGTTGAATATAATAAAGTAACTTATAAAAAAGAAATAATTCCCAGATTCTATTTGAAATAAATGTTATATAGATTTAAAATTTCCCTTAATTTGTTTAACTTGTTAATGTAAATTTCTCTTAAATTCAATATGTGGAGAGTTTTGACAAACTCGATGTGAGGGAGTTTCGATTCCTTTTCGATAGCACCTTCGGCGGGTATGGGTGCCGCTCATATCTTGGGAGTGTCTTAACTACAAAACGATAGATTACTAAAAGACCACGGCTAACCAGAGCCTCAGGTTATGGACAATTATTTTAACAGCGTATGGAGATCAGAAAACCGGTGGGGAGTGCCTTTAATCTAATGACGAAACTATTTATTCTGACAAGTCGTTATGTGTGTTATTGCCATTCAATAGTGCTACATAATCAGGGGGAAATTAGAGAACTTCAACTTCTAAGCAAGAGGCAATCATAGGCTAGACTTGACATGTTTGTTGACAAATTGTTTTCATCCGGTATTAAGAACACTATGATGAACAGTATCCACAATAATCTTAAACAAATTTGTAATTGGATGTAATTACAAGTAGTAAACAATCTATATATTCTGGTTACTTTAACCATACTTTTTAACCCGCAACTCTATTATGGTTATATTTGTTCAGTATGAACAAACTACAACCATATTATGCTTGCCTCTAAGCACGTTATAGTAAATAATAACAAAAATTGTTTACCTTTTAAAATTATATGGTTTTAATTAAAAAGAGCAACATGTTATGGTTGAAAAACAATTGCACTATTATAAGTTATACACATATTAACAATAATATTCGGAGGCAACCATTATATAGTTTTTGCTTCCGGCGACCATACTATGGTTGCAGGTGACAATAATAATTTTAAAGTAACCATTATATGTATAAACATTTTCGTTAAAAATTGTTTTGTTGGAGATGACCATAACGAAAAAACTGTTTTCTTTGCGTGTATAATAATTAAATTTGCAATTATGTTTCTCATGAGATTACATCATCACCTCGTTCATTCATTCCCAAACTGTGGGTCCCAGACCACATGGAGAAGTGGGGGCAATTTTGACGCGTAAGAAGTTCTAGTGGGTCGTGAAGTTTTTAATTTCTATTTTACATATTAAAAATCACCTAAGATAAATCACCTATACTTATATGGGCGCACTGCATGCTCCATAGAGCAGTTGTTGTATCAAACAATATGAGTGAGGCATTTAATAACATATTTAATATTAAATTTTATATTGTATATTATTCGACCTTTATAATATATAAATAAAAGAACTTATTTTGAGCTCGAGGTCTTTTTAATTATTTTTATTTTAGTATAATTTATTAAATTTTGCCGATATTTCGTTTTTCATTGAAAAACATATTCTGGGCTATAATATTGAAAAAATTATTAACGTACAAAAACAGAAAAACTTAACTATTATTATATTGTGTTAACATCGTCTTATTGTGAACTCTCCCTTACAATTCCAAAAAGATCATCTACATACTTAAATAGAAACTTAGGATTAGTTTTTAATTTTTAAATACATTGTTTTATCTAATATGGGTCGCAGTATCAGAAAGTTTGTAAATCGCTGGCCTAGGTTATTAAAAAAAAAATTTAGATAAATCAGTGTAAGTAAGTCTATTTGATAAAGAAATATCATGTCAATTTTCGTGGTGCCTGTTACCAAGATCGAAAACAGAGGTTGCATGTTTAAAGGCGACCAGCCTTATTTTAGCGATCTGTTTTAGAAAGGCATGGTACAAAATCGATTTCTTAATATCTGAAGGACAATAAGAGTAAAATTGTTCTTATTTGGTTCAAATAACTAAGATATTAAAACCTTATCTCTGCCATAAAGTGGGTGCACTTGCATAAGTGGGCGTGACACCTACCATACAATCCACACAATAAATTTTGTTTATCTGGAAAACGGTAAGAGAAAACTTGTCCAAATTTTGGTCAAAAAGCTTGAGTATTTCTAAACAACATCTGAAGATGTACGAAGACCAAAAGATTCCTGCATATTTGTAGAACGCTAACAGTCAAAGTTTTTAAATTGGTTACAAAAAGCTTCGTTATCAATACACGATATCTGCCTAAAAGAAGACTGGCTTAGATTTTGGGGCGAGACACGCTATACGAAGATAATATGGATTAAAAAAATCTTAATACAAAATCCTAAATAAACTTTAGTAAAAAGTAACACTACATGCATTAATTTTTTTAAAACAAACTGAAACAACTAACCGCCTTATGCAAAAAAAGTTAATGTTCACATTAGTTACCCAACACATTAATCCCATTAAGTTTTGCTGGGCTCAATGTGTTGGTTAACTAGTGTAAACTTTAACTTTTTTTTACATAAGGGGGTAAGTTAAAAAAAAATATCTTAGTTAATAAACGTTAATGCCAAAAATTTTCTTTCTACTTACCCGCTCTCATTTTAATACTAAGATTTTCTCGTATCAATGCAAATAGTGTGGTGGTAAATTGTACTCTCATCTCATCATCTAACGGCATATTCATACGTATCAGTTTTTTGAAGGCGAGGCGATTGGGACATTTGTTACCGAACCCCAACGGAGGATCCATATTTTTTAACATATCATACATTTCCGTATAATGGATTCGGCCACTATACAGTCAGTATCGTACAAATTGCGATTTTCGTTCGTTGTGTTGACAAATTTTGAAGACAAAATAAAAATATTGATTTTTGGAATTAAATAAATTTTCTTCTGTTATGAAGCATTTAACAAATTCATTATCGAGCTTAGCAAAATACACACACACACACATATATAAACAAGGAAATATAGAAATTATTAACATTTTACTTTTTTGTGTTTTAATTTTTTGAAGGGATTTTTGTTTTGCAGTGATATATAAATTTTTTAGTGGTACGTACTTATTATTTAGTAAGTAATTACGTGTAGGTAGTATTAGTATACAACAAGGATATTTGTTAAATGTTATTTACATGTAAGAAATTAAATATGTGTTTTTGGTTTTGCGGCTTAAGTTTACAAAGGAAAGTGTAGGCAGCTTAAAGTTTTCGTAAAAAAAGGCTTTAGTCATAAAAAAGCTTTTAATAAATTTAGTTGTTTTTTTGTTTAAGGATATTTTCTTGCTAACTGAAAGCTTTGTTGTATTAAAAAAACTTAATTTAAGTTAATTGTTTTTATTAAGCTTTTGGGTATATAAATTTATGTATAAATAGCTAGCTTTACTCTTTAAATATATTGCTCTATTAAGGCTTGATAAAAAAGGATTTTTTTTAATAGAAAAAAGAGCTTTAAGCTCAAAAAATTATTGTTTGCTTTAAAATTATTTTACCTTTTTGTTGCAACGTGTTTAGTTTCGTAATTATATGAAACAAATACGATCAAATAATAATCATTTAATATAAAAGCTTTAAAGCTTTGTAAGTTGGAGCTATTTTTGTTTTGCTTTTTAGTTGTATATTATTGTTTTAAAATATTTTTTGTGTAATTTTATGAACTTAAATGTGTATTATTTATTAAAACAAAGCATACAGAATTTATTAACAACAAATTTCTTACTACTTTTAACAAAAGAAAAGAAACTTAAAATAGAAAAAAAAATTGAGAGGTTAAAAAATTTACTGCCTGTGTAGTTATATCGAGTGTTAACATTCGCATAGAAAACTTCTATTTTTCACATAAAATTCTGTATGAACGTTTACATTCGAAATTTTTAAACATTTTTAGACAGTTAATTTATAAATTTTAAAAAAACACTTAGCAATCAAACTACAATTACAATTCCAATTAAATACAGCAAAAATAAAGGTAGTTTTGTCCTAAATTGCAAAGGAGATTTTCGATTATTGTGGAAAAAATTTATAAAGCTTTTGGTGTTTTAAATTTTAATTTATTCTTTAAAGTATTTTGTCGTTCACACTAATCATTTGAATTATATTAAAGCTTAAAGCTTTTTTGAAGTTTTTTTCAGCATATAAGCCTTGTACTCCGTTTAACATTTCACGTGAAATGCTTGAGCGGAATATTTATGATATATATATTATATATTATATCTACTATAGAATCGAACTCTGTTTATTTTGTGAAAAAGTTACGAAATGTGTATGACTGCATTTGTTTTACACACTGCGAAATAGTATAATCTGCACTAATTTCGCGTGTAGCTTTAAGCAAATGGAAAAAAGTATAAGCCTAATATTATATTGGAAATGCAAAATTTAAATAACACAACTTTTTGTTAAAAAAAATACTTTTTATTTAAATATGTCAGCACATATGCACAAAAAAAATTCTCGGAGTTTTCTTTTTTCAATTAAACCATTCATCAACAACAAAATTAGTTTTAATTAAAAAATTAATCGAGTGAATTTAATGTTTACTTATTTTAACAAGACTGCAGAAAATGTTGTTAAATAAAAAAATATTTAATCGATACTATTAAGTAACGAATGTAATACTAACGTTTATAACAGGGCATACAAGCTGCTTAAATTTTATGCGACTTCCAGGCATAGACACACAATTTTACCTTATGAAACAATTCTCATATAAGTACGACGGCTATACACGCCATGCGTTTGAAGGAAACTCCGAATTAAAAATATGACTGTTTTCTAACGACTTTTACTAGTTGTACATTTTGGTAGTGGTTTTTGTCTCACTGCCTGTTTTTAGAAAATAAAAATAAAATTTCGTGTGAGGAATAATATTAAAAACAACAACAAAATATGAAAATTAATTTTTATTATTATATAATTTCTCACACGAAATTTTGTTTTCATTTTCTAAATACAGACAGTTAAACATTGTTTACACACATATGACAATAGTATGTTAAATAGATTTACACATAATATAAATATCGTTGTTATTGGAAATGTTCACTCGTAAAGGTTCCATGAGTTAACATTTTATGACGTGAATATACGTCATGTCCCACGAGAAAACTTTGTCTTGACGTCTGAAGACGTCAGCGTCCGTGAAAGGGTTAATTAATATCACCAATTTATTAATTAAAATCTATTTTTATTTTTTTCTGTGTGGGTTTTGTTGACATACGCAAAACAATATCGCATACCTTGAAAGAGTAATAACGTCAAATTGTGTAAACTTGCGAGATAAAAAAGTTTCTTAGCATTTTTCACAAGTTTGAACAGAGTACGAGGCTATATGTATAAAAGGCAAAAAGTATTATTTATAGTTGCTTCATAAGTTTTAGAAATCTTTTTTGTAAGAGAACTTAAACAACTGCACAAATTAAGGAAATTTCTATAAATTTAAATATTTAAATTGTAAATATTTTTTTATTATTTCTTTAAGCTTTTTATGATTGTGCAAAAGTTGTATAATTTAAGCTCTTAAATTTTATCGTTACGGTAAAAATATTATTACAAAGTTAAGTTAAAGCGTTTAAGACAAATCAAGAACCCCGCTATAAGTTCGATATTGCAAGAGTTATTAATAAAGGTTTAAGCTCTAGAATTTCTATTTTAAGATTCAATAGCTGTTTAGTATAAAAAATAGTTGTAGTCTTTACAAAACAGCTTTAAGATTTAACTTGTCATCAATACGCTGTTATAAACCTTTTAGCTTTTAAGCTTTAAGTTTTTAACAATGCAATATCTTCTTTAATATATTCAAAGCTTTAAAATTCCATTAAAAGCATATAATAACATTCTTAGAGTTATTAATAAAGCTTTAAAATCTAGAATTTCTACTTAAAGATTAAATAGCTGTTTAGTGTAAACAATTGTTGTAATCTTAACAAAACAGCTTTAAGATTTAACTTTATCCCAAAACGCTTTTATAAAACTCTTAGCTTTTAAGCTTTAAGTTTTTAACAATGCAATATCTTCTTTAATATTTTCAAAGCTTTAAAATTCCATTAAAAGCATTTAGAGCTTTAATATATTCTTGTAAAAAGTTAATGCTGTAAGTATTAGTTGTGATCACTCTTAAAATGTTAGGGATTAAAAAGCATTTATGTGCAATTTTGTTTTTAAAAATTCGACTCTTTTCCAATTTATATAAAAAAGACAATTCTACCTTAAAATAAGACTTAAAAAAATCAAAACTAAAAAATTTTTAAGAAAATAGAAAATTCGCAACTCATTAAATAAATTCAATTAGTACAAGATAAATTTTCAAGTTATTTTAAGTTAAACAAATTTATCAAAAAACTCAAAATGATAATAATTTAAATGTTCAATAATTATTACAAAAATAAAAAAAACACATTTAAATAGGAAATGTTAGTAATAAAAAGTAGTATTCAAAGAATTATAAAATAAATTTATAAAAATATATTTGAATTATTATATTAAATTGATAATTACGTCGCATTTGGATCATATTCAGCCCATATCCGAACAAATTCATCTAAATGATGTGCCCCCAATATACTGGAATCTCTTGTTAAATAATCAAAATTATCCATAATAACAGCCACGAATAAATTCAACATAAGAAATGAACAAAAGAATATAAATGATACAAAATAGGCATAGGCCAATGTGGAACCACATGTTTCATCGCCTTTTTCGGCTTCGTCATCGCATGGCCTCCCCTTAAGGCACGCCAGCATAATGTTCGGCCACGCCTCGCCCGTTGCACATCTAAAATAATACGTTATTAGTATTACAAATACAAAAAGTTCTTTCTCAATTTCATATCAATTTTAAATAAAAAAACAAAAACATTTTTAACTATTTTTAGAAAAGTTTTTAACTAAATATTTTAATATAAAAAAATCAAAAACAATTACATATTTATTCAACTCTAATTTTAAAATATTTAGTACAAGAAAAGCTTTAACGTTTTCTTTGATTTATACATTTTCTTTTTCTCTAAGAAAAAAAATTATTTAAAATTTATACTACACAATTTGTTTATTTTTCTATATACTATAATTTCTTTTTTGTTTCGTTTTTTTTTTTTTGTTATGTTAAATAAAGCCTCATTCACAATGGAGGCAATAGTTTAATTTTTCTTCTGTATTATTGGTTTTCTACGTATTTCATGTAAGTTCATTTAATTTTCAGACCAAAATTTAAATTTAACTTATGTTTTATTAGAAAATTGAGTCTACTTCTACTACAAATTGTAAATTACGTTTAATAGAATTTTTACAAATATATATTATATTTTTCGGGGCATGGTTTTCAGATATTTCTTTCTTTAAGAATTAATGTGTTTGCAAACAAAATTGTTGCCAACATTGTCAACAGCCAATAAAAATGTTGCTTCCATTGTGAATTCGGCTTAAAAGTTAAGTTTTATTTAATAATTTTTTTATGTATATAATTGAACAATATTGAAAACTCAAATTATCTACTTGAAAAATATTTAGTTATTTACACTATTAATATTTAGAAAAAAAAGGTTAACCAATTGTTATTGTTTTATCTTATTTTTAAATAAAATAATTACTTTTATTTAGCCTAATTGTTAAAACCTAAATGATAAATGTTAATGAATTTTGAAGAATAAATAATTTTGAATATAAAAGAAAAATTTAAATAAACTATTTTAACTCTATTTCTAACTGCCAATTGTTTGAAAGGAATTATAACTAAAAATTGTTGCTGTAAAAATGTTGAGAGAAATAGTGAGAGCAAAAGAAAGTGAGCGGAAAATTTAGCTGAATAATGAATAAATGTGAATTGGAGTTTAAGAAACTTAAAAAGCACAATTATTAAAGCTGCATGGGAACCAGGTTGTGAAAGTTCAGTACTATTTTGGGGTGGTATATTGGGGTCTATATTGATTTGGTCAATCCGTTTGTACTTAATCGGAATATACCATAGAACTCGCAATAGCAGACTGATACGTTTGGTTTGTAAAATATGTCCACTAGTTTATTTCGTCCTACTACAAATTTTCTCCTGGAATAAGGCTTTTAGCATCATACCAGACATACGGGATAAGGTAAAGTAACAAAAATTAGCATGTACACTCACTCTGTACAAATAGTACTCAGTGGGGAAAATTAGCCATTTCGGCCCCCATGCAAACGTCCCTCCCGAATCCGACTTTTGGCAAAAAAAGCGACCATATGGAATGAGCCAAATCAACATGTACTTTTGTATACCTAGAAAATTTGTTACTGAAAATAGGCCAATTCGGGTTTTTTCAAACCTAGACTGAGGCAAAACAATTTGCATAAATATATATAATATATTTTTTACAGAAAAAATTATTGCTCAAATATTTTCAAGCAAACACATGTTTGAAAATTTTTTTAAATTTCAACCAATTTTTTTTTTACTGTTTCTATTAATATTTTTAAATTTTTAAAATTTTTTTTTTGATCGGAAGCAACACTTCTTTTAATGAAAAAAAAAATCAATAACAACAAAAACACATACGATCTATTTCTGGACGCATTAAAAAAGTACAACGATAAGAAATATGATGAAATAGCGTGGCGAAGCTTGTTATTAAAGCAATCCCAAAAGTAGGTAAAAACGATTCAATTAGTCAATTCACAAGGTATCCTAACATGTCATATTGTCAAAATGTCCTAATATTTCACAATGGTTTAAAAATATTGTTGTACGGCTCAGCCGCTCAGCGCTGGACTTTTCTGATTAATTACGACAGCACAATAAACACAGCAAGCAACGTTCTATTTATTTAAGACAATTTTTGTTAACAAACCAACAACAATATTTTTAAACCATTGTGAAATATTAGGACATTTTGACAATATGACATGTTAGGATACCTTGTGAATTGACTAAATGTTTGTGTCGCCACAATTACAACACTAAAAAACAGAATTTTTTGGTTGGTTTTAAAGTTTATTAAAAAATAATGAAAAAATCCCGTATTCTTTTTCTTCAAACTTTTCAGTTAAATAAATCAAACTTTGAAAGTAAAATGATGATGAAAACCATATCGGGTCGTAATGCTGCTGTTTTAAATTAGATTTCTTCTTCTGTAGCCAAGGAAACCATACAGCGACAGTGAGGGAGAAAGAAATATTGTGTACAACAAGACGAATGGTGTTCAAAAATTATTAAAAAAATTTTTTGCATATGGAAATTCGTTTGTAGGTACTCTTTTTAACAAAAATGGTTTTGATTTTAAATTTTTTTTGTTTGAATTGGAAAAATAATTTTTTCTGTGTTCGTTATACAAAGAACATTTAATATCAAAAACGGATCAAATCAGTCAATTACTTCGCCTAGCTCTGAAGGAAATGTCGTCCAGCAACAAAATATGAAAAAATGTCTTCTACACTACCGCTCACCTGAATAGGTTCACTTTTTAACATTACAATTAATTGTTTTTTTTGTTAAATAATAAAGTTATTATTTATATAAAATTTTTAAATATTAAAATATTGAATTATATATCATTAAAATGTAAACAAAAATACAGCCACAATTAATATCTGATTAATAATAATTATGTTTTTCTTGGCTCACTCAAAACCAACAAGAAATTACAATTTTCATTAATTTTGTTTTGTTTTATTGTTTATGAATTTTTTTAATATTTCAATAAAGACTGAATCATGAGTATATCCTCCTTTATTGGATATAGCTATAAAAATACGATTTGGGAGGAAGATATAAAGATTCTCAATTAATGTCAACGAAATTTCGGCACAAGCTTTTTAATTACTTCAATTAAAGCTTCCTTTGTTGCGTATTGACTGCCTGACTCAAACACTTTGCGAGAAAGTAATACCCATACCTTCTCTAAAATATTCAGGTCAGGAGAATATGGGGCATTATCTTGTTGAAATATCCACGGAAAAGGTCCAAAAATGAGCAAAATGTAGAAAAGCCTTCTCAACTACAGTTTTATAAATATAAGCGCTCATTCTCTATGAAAAAAATTGAAGCTCACATGTTCCCTAGTATGAAAGTACCCTCCACACCATCACACTACCCTCACAGCTATGCAGACGACTCAGGTAACGTTCTTCTTTTGGTAAATCGTGGAAATAATAATTATAACCATCTGGACCTTCAAAATTAAACTTAAAAAAAAAAAAAACAATATGTTGCCATTCCTTTTTATAACACATGCGTTCACGGGAAAACTGAAGCCGGTTTGCTTAACGAGTGGCATTTAGAGATGGCTTTTTTAAATTTTTAATCTTCTTAAATGCTTGGGACTTCGTATAATACTTTTTAACGTTGCTACGCTTGCTGAAACACCCGTTTTTTGTTTAATTCTTGCAGCAGAATCACTCGAATTGGAGGCAGGTCTTAAGATAGCTCTTCGGTCCGCTTTTGTTGTGACTCTATGCGTACGTCCATTCATGTTTTTTTTGTTATCTGACTGTTTTCTTATAAAATTGTTCACAACTGTGTGACTTCGTCCATTTTATTTCATTTTTTTTTTTTTTTGTAATATTTTTATGACTTAGACCAGTTTCTACAAACGCTTTAATTTTACCTTCTTCAGTTAATGTCTTACTGCGTCCCATTAAAAAAAAGATTAAAAAAATATTGCATATATTCAGAAACACTAAAATTGTAAAATATTTTATAACAACGGATGAACTGATTTTAATCTTAATGAACTAAATCAAGTCAGCTAAAATTTGCATTTGTTTTTACTGCATTTCTACAAAAAAGCTATTAATTGTACCTTTAGTTTTGATTCTCTCGGTTATTGGCATACTTTTGTATGACCTCTCAACCAGTAATGCCATTAGCATACGAAAGATAAATTTTTCGTATCTTTTAATGACTTCATGTATCATGTATAGTACTAAAATTTTTCGTATCTTTTGAATCTGTACGCAAAATGTACCGAAATAATATTTAAAGTATTATCACGGGCAACCTGTCCGTGAAAACCTGGGTTCAATTCCCAGCTCAGTCAAAAATGAAAAATTATCAATAAATTTTAATTCATTTCATGTTGTAAAATTCCTTTCTTCATAAAAATAATTTAATGAAAATTAAATTCAATGAGGCAAACCCCACTGAAGAGATTGTGTGGTTGCAATCGAAACTAGTCTGGGCAATCTGTCCCTGAAAACCTGGGTTCAATTCCCAGCTCAGTCAAGAATGAAAAATTATCAATAAATGTTAATTAATTTCATGTTGTAAAACAACTTTTTTCATAAAAATAATTTAATGAAAATTAAATTCAATGAACTTAAGCCTTATTAAAATATCAAAATTTGGAAAAAATGTTATGTTAATAAATATTAAACGTTAAAAATGGACTTTTAAATTTTTTTCAATATGTATCTTTTTGGGAAAAAGTGTATCTTTTTGGTAATTAAAATGTATCTTTCTCGAAATTTCAATGGCAACACTGCTCTCAAACTTAGTTTAAATAATTTGTTCTCTTATGGCTAATAAATCAGTGAGTGTTAAAACGCTGGTTTAGTTGAACTAAACTTAAATTTATATGTAGTTTAAACTCAACAGTTGTAAATCAGTGTCCCATGTATTATATGTAGTTTAAAAAGTAACATGTGGCAGCACTACGATAAATGTTGACAAATTCATATGGTTTGTATTGGTAGTGTAAACGCCCAATTTTATGCGTTTAAAGATGGTTTATATGTTTTCTGATTTATAGATTTGTTGGCTTAAACACATTTCAAACCAAAAAAGAGAGTTTAACTTGCTATGATTTATTAGCCCTTAAAGTATGTATTAAGAGAAATTAAAATGATAATTGAAAAACTTATGAACCTAATCAAGTGAGCGGCAGTATATATACAAAGAAGGTTCGGTAGCATAAAATGGGTGAAATCGATAAAACTGCTTTATTTAGCCGCCTTATTGGAATTTAAAAGTATTATACGTACAAGTAAACTGAATAAGAGTTAGTTAAACTAATTGCCATTATTTTTTTCAAGATATCTTGAACTGATTATTTGCATTTGTGTTAGATACATTTCTGTCCTTTTATTTGGACTGATGGTAATGGGTATCAGAGAATAACTATAAAAAAGAAGTTCTTATATAAGAAGTACTACCATACATCTGTTCCAAAAATAATAAATGAAATACACGTACGGAATCCATATGATTTTAAGTGGATAATGTGTTGAGTGGTGATTATACTCTTTCTTCTAAGCATAAAAAAATACCTTGAGTGCTATAAGTCTTTTGCCGTACCTCGAGAGTTTGTGGAAATAAATAAAGATACAATTATAAACAACTTGTACAATGTTCATATCGTCACCTTAAATGCAACAAAAAAAATTCGAAGTAGAGTTTTTGATTGTTTTTTGTTTGCTGTATTAAACTACATATTCGCATCGATCAAAAATGGTGACTTTATTAAAGAAATTCAAGCACCAAGTAAATCTTGTTGTTGTTAATTTTGTAAAGCTTTTTTCTTCTCCTGTAAAAAGTGTTGTTACGCCGTTTTGCGTTTTAGATGACGACATGTAAGTATGTAGGCAAAATGTGGTGATTTTTAAACGCTCAACTGTGTATACACTTGTGGAATTGTTATTTTCTTATGTATTAAATAGTGTGCCGTACATGTTTTTTGTTTAATGGAAATACTCAAGGTGCATCCAGAGTATTAGTACAATCAAACTCGCTTGTATATTTTAAGTGGGAGTATATCATGGGCATAAACAATTTATACTTGCAATCGTTTTAAATGCATGCAAAAAAGTAAGAGAATGCACACATTATTGCCTACATTTGCAGTCCTTCGAGTGAAATTCGGCATGAATACGTTGTGATTGGTGTTGGGCTCATCTTTAACTATGCGCACTCATACATGTTTGCGCGTTAATACTCTTGTTAGTGTCTGGTGGGTTTTATAGGTTCGTCATGGCTGAAGAAAGCCAGCTGGCTCTTTAATGTCTGATCGGCAGTAAAAAAAATGATTACTGTTACAAGGGGACAACTACTAATGCAGTAAATAATTTGCTGGGCTTGTCGAGGGATTACTTTGTCAAGAAAGGTAACTGTGATATCGATTTACGTGAATACCTCTATGGCGACTTAAGGCAACTACATGGTGTGTTAATATTAAGAACTTACCAAAAGTCCCCGTGTGAATGAAGGATCATTTGCACAAACATTGGAAACACTGCAGTGATGTTAGACATCATAGTGCAAACAAATGCTTGAACAATAATAAAACATCGCCAATGACATTCGTTACGAGACAAATTAATGTGTCCGCATAAAATTGTTTCGAGTTACAAAATATTGATGGCTAGTCTGGGCGGTGTAAAATGATACAGTGTCTGTCGAAAGGGGGATTCCGCTTAATAAAGATGACCGTTAAGGGAGATTACACAAACTTAAAAAATTGGAATAGTTTTTTCAACACTTTACAGCAACAATAACTACAAATGATTAATATGAATAAAAAATTTAGAATTTGAAAAAGAACAAAAATTAAAAAAAAAGAAACTATTTCAGTTTTGTTTATTTATTATTTTTATTTATTTTTTAACTATAGTAACAAATAAAGTGCAAATTTTGTAAAAATTATTTGATATTTATTTTTGTTTTAAGTTGTTCAATGTTTAATATTTAACCACCATATTTAAACCACAAATTAACTCTTAATTAACAATGCAAGCTTTTTATTAACAAATCGACTGAACAAATTTATATATGACAATTAAAATTAAAAAAAAGGAAACGAATAAATAAATTAAAGAACAAATCTTTAATAAATGATGAATGCGATAAGAGTGTGAGTTTGAGTGTGTTTTTCTTTCTTTTTATCACTATTTTTCCATAAAGAAAGAGAACTGAAAAAAAATAGTTTTGAAACTTAAAACTCTTTTTTAACTAAAAACTAAAATAACAAGAAGAAGAAACTAATTTGTTAAGTGTTGTGGTGACCTGGGCTAAACATTTATTTAAAACCTTAAAAAATAACAAGTAGATATTTGAAAAAATTTTCCTATTTAAAAAAAATAAAAGCCTAAAACTTTTATTTTTTGCTTTAATCTAAAAAAATGTATTTTATCATTTGTATCGTCTAGTTTAAATTTTCAAATTTAATTAATTGGTGTTATTCAACTAGTCTTAACTAATTATTTTTTTGTATTTAAAACTTAAGAAGGAAAAAAAACTTAATTTTTAATTTCGATTTTTTTATTTGGGATTTTGGTTTTTGCTTTTCGTTATTAAATAAAAAATTTCAAAGTAGATAATTTTAGAGTTTCATTGTTAAAACATGATTACATACCTGAATAGAAGCATGACACCTTGTATAAATGATTGGAAGTTGTTGTGCCTAGTAATGGAATTTTCCACTGTACTTAATTTGATATTTCCAAATACCTATTTGCGATACAATACACACAGACATACACGAAGTAGCGAATGTCATACAAGTTTTAGTTTTTTTTATTTGTGATTTGTTATTTTTATTAAAAAGTATTTCAAATTAAAGTGTTTTTTGTAAGAAAAACTAAAAACTAAGAAAATTAAAAATAATAAATAGTTAAGGCCAATAGTTCTTATTTTCTTTTCTTTTACTTAAGTGTTTTTGGAGTGTTTTTTATGTAAATGATTAGAACGAAATTATTATCAAAAGCGTTCTAAAAGTTTAAATACAATTAAAAAACCAAATAATAATAATAATAATAACAAATATTTAATTTAATTAACTACAAATAACAACTGTTTTTTAACTCTGGTTTTGTTTAATCAAAATAACTGGGGTGTTTGGTTTATTATTTTTTTGTTTGAGGGAGGGTCTATATAAATTTATAACTAGATAAAGTTTTGCCAATTAGAAATAAGTTTGTTATTAATTAATAGATTGTTATAAAAAAGTTACATTTATAGACGAAATAGGACTGAAGCTTTATTTGCACTGCCTGAGTTCTTAATTGAGATGTATGTCTGTGTCCAGGCAGAAAATCTATTCGTTATTTTACATCGAAAGGCGCAAAGTTAGTTAGATAACTTTTAGCTACGATTCTATCTTAGAATAGAACTCGGATAATGTAAATATAGCTTTAAGAAAAAATTAGAATGTAACGCTTACACATACTAGTAAAAAGTTAAATAAAATGACTTTTCACTGCAGTTCTTTTGGATAAGAATGTGACTGTTTTCAATAATCTTAAGATACCGTTAAGATACTGCTTAAGTATTAATAATTAATTCTAATCTTTAAGTCCTATTTTGATATTATATGCCTAATTTGTGGAAATATTTCGTCAGTGGCTGTTAATATATTTGTACGAGGAAAACACTGAGCAAATTAAATTGATGTTTTTGATGTTTTCTTAGAACATAAATATCAAAAAATTTATGAAAAGTTTTAGTTCTTCTCCAGTTATAATTCAGTTTGAAATCTATTCTACTTCTAGATTAGTTCTAGCTCAGTTTTAGTTCATAAATAATGTTAATTGAGTTATAACTCATAAATAAATGTTAGGTCAGTTATAGTTCATAAATAATATCAGCCTATTCTTGTTCAGTTCTAGTTCAATTCTAGTTCAGTTCTAGTTCAGTTCTAGTTCAGTTCTAGTTCAGTTCTAGTTCAGCTCTAGTTCAGTTCTAGTTCAGTTCTAGTTCAGTTCTAGTTCAGTTCTAGTTCAATTCTAGTTCAGTTCTAGTTCAGTTCTAGTTCAGTTCTAATTCAGTTCTAGTTCAGTTCTGGATTAGTTATAGTTCAGTTCTGGTTCAGTTCTTGTTCAGTTCTAGTTCAGTTCTAGTTCAGTTCTAGTTCAGTTCTAGTTCAGTTCTAGTTCAGTTCTAGTTCAGTTCTAGTTCAGTTCTAGTTCAGTTCTAGTTCAGTTCTAGTTCAGTTCTAGTTCAGTTCTAGTTCAGTTCTAGTTCAGTTCTAGTTCAGTTCTAGTTCAGTTCTAGTTCAGTTCTAGTTCAGTTCTAGTTCAGTTCTAGTTCACTTCAAGTTCAGTTCTGGTTCAGTTCTTGTTCAGTTCTAGTTCAGTTCTAGTTCAGTTCTAGTTCACTTCAAGTTCAGTTCTGGTTCAGTTCTTGTTCAGTTCTAGTTCAGTTCTAGTTCAGTTCTAGTTCAGTTCTAGTTCAGTTCTAGTTCAGTTCTGGTTCAGTTCTTGTTCAGTTCTAGTTTAGTTCTAGTTCAGTTCAGTTCTAGTTCAGTTCTGGTTCCGTTCTAGTTCAGTTCTAGTTCAGTTCTAGTTCAGTTCTAGTTCAGTTCTAGTTCAGTTCTAGTTCAGTTCTAGTTCAGTTCTAGTTCGGTTCTAGTTCAGTTCTAGTTCAGTTCTAGTTCAGTTCTTGTTCAGTTCTAGTTCAGTTCTAGTTCAGTTCTAGCTCAGTTCTAGTTCAGTTCTAGTTCAGTTCTAGTTCAGCAATAGCAAAAGGTTTTATTATTATCTATCATCCCAAATCCTTTATTTAGAGCTAATGCTAAGTCAGCCGCTAAGCCGCTTTTTGGACTTTGAACTATTCTCAATCTCTGTTTATTTATTTTATTATATAAAAAAATTTCATTATTCTATTTCGATTTTATGCTCTGTCTTAAGTGTTATTTCTCTTAGTTGCTATGCAAAAAAAAGCATAGAAAACTAAATTATTAGTTAAAAAAAACTCCTTAAGAATATAAAAAATATTGTCGTATCGACGGCAAAACATCGCCGATACCGATATATCCCAAAATCTGAAGTTCCGCCGATATATCGGTATCGGTATACGGTAAATCTCTGGTTTTTGGTTTTTCTTATTCTGCTAGCCAGTTCGAATGAGAATATAAAACGATTTGCTTAACTTTATTTTTATAAGGGGCTTTCAACTCAAATGCATTCCTTTACTACAGGGTGGTCCAACCCTAATGCACGATTTTTATTTTGGGTCACACCTTTACCTCAAGTTTTTTGCCCATATTAATCTGACATTTCTTTGTTTCAGTGTGTGATTCGAATTCAACCATGAAAAGGTACATTATTAAGCATCGCTTTAAGATTGTTGATGCCTTTTACGAAAATGGGCGTTCAAATCCAAACGCATTTAGTGCACTTCGTGATTTTTTTGGACAGCATAATCAATGTCAGTGGATTTGTCAACAAGCAGAATTGCCGCATTTGTGCAAATCCACAAAGAGTGAATGTTTGGTGCGGTTTAAGGGTTGGAGGCTTCATTAGGCATTACGTCTTCGAAATTTAGGTCGGCCAAGCAGTTACCGTGAATGGTGTTCGCTATCGCGAGATGATAACAGACTTCTTGTGGCCAGAAATTGAGGATATGGACCTAGACGATATGTGGTTCCAACAGGATGGTGGCACTTGCCTCACAGCCAACAAAACAATGACTCTTTTGCGCGAGAAATTCAAAGGCCGTGTTATCTCACGTCTTGTCGACGTTAATTGGCCGCCACGATCATGTGATTTGACACCGTTGGACTTCTTTCTTTGGATATATTTAAAAGGAAAAGTGTTCGTCAATAAGCCAAGAACAATTCAAGAACTAAAGGATGAAATAATTCGGCATATCAACGACAGTAAACCTCAATTATGTCTCAGGCTCATTGCAAATATCGAATATCGGGTAGAGGTATGCCACCGAAGCCGTGGCGAACATTTGACCTATATATTGTTTCGCACATAATTGTCATATCATAAAAAAATATTAAGATCATTCTCTGAAAACTATTTGTTTTATTTATAATTAACATCGTGCGTTCTGGTTGGACCACCCTTTATTAACTGAAACATCGACTTTCGTCTTGTTTTAAATGTTTTAAAATAAGCTGTTCTTGCAAGTGTCATTTATCCAGATTCTTAGTGAACATGCCTCTGACATCAATTTCCACAAATTATTGATCAATTTATTGTTTATTTTCATATTATTTGTGATAAATTTTGGGTAATAAGATAATAATAAAACTTAAATATAAGCTCTAGACTAAAAAAAAAAAGATATTTGCTTCTGGGTAAAAAATACTTAAAAAATATGGGAAATCGAAGATGCTAAATCCAATTTCATGGGCCGGGGAGAGGAAGAAAATGTCAAGTGATTTTAAACAATTCTAAATTCAAAAATACAATTAAGTAAGTAAATTACGTTTAAATTACAAAAATCTCTTTTTATTTAGACAAAATAATCCAACAAATTAAATTAAAAATAAACTCAACAAAATCTAAATATTTATACGAGTATTTTAATTTATTTGCTGTTTTTTTATACACATATTAATATAAATAAGGGAAATAATAAATAAATTAAATAAATAATTAACTAGCATTCAAGTAAAATTAACAACGTAAATTTTTTTTTTTTATTTTTTTCCAACAATATAAAACTTTTTCCAAAGAAAAATAATTGCTTGAATCTCTAACTACATTTAAAAGGAAATAAACCCTGCAAAATAGTTTTTTTTTTTAATATTTATAAACAAATTCTAAGACATTTACTTTTTTTTTTTTTTTTGTTAAATATATATGTATATTATATAGTATATAGTTAATAATATGTATAGTATATAATTTTCAAATTGTTACTTTTTAAAATTGAATTAAACAAATTTTTTTCTTGCAAATTATTGTTTTTTGTTAATTTAATTAATTTGTTTGTTTGGAATTACGAAAAATACTTTTTTAAAAAAATAATTACTTTGTTTTGCAAATACTTGTTCAAAATCAACAATGGTTTTTACCGAAAAAGCAGCATGATTCCTCCGGAGAATGATTGAAAATTATTGTGCCGGTTAAGTTGCGTATCCGGATCGTATTTGATATTGCCAAAAACCTTTTTAGGTTTGAGAAGATTTTGTTTTTTTTTAGTTTTGTTTGTTTGGTATACGTTTTGATTTTGTTTGTTAATTTTTTGATTGAATTCGTATTTTTGAGGAATGTTTTTTAAATATTATAGATTTTTTTTTGATAAACAATAAATGAGTATACACGAATTAAGATTAAAAATTTTATTAGAAAAAATTAAATATATAAAATAACTAAATTTTAAAATATTTATAATAAAATAACTAGTTTATTTCTATTTAAAAAAAGGGAAGGAATCCGTAGTTGTATTATTGTTTTTTTGCGTTCTAATAAAATTGTCTACCTTTTCAATCATACAGGCAGTGTTACCGCTGTCATACGAAAGTATCAATTTTACCCTTTTTGTTATTTTTCGTTTTGTATCATTCCTGGCTATTTCATTATCCTTTTTTACCCTTTTTGGAAATAGCACTTACATATTGTTTTTTGACAACAGAAATAGTTGTTGTAAGCGGCATGTCACAAGCAGATTTTATATGAACATCGTTTCTGTTGTGCCCCTAAAGTCGAAAATGTTACCCTATTTTGAGGCCGTTGCTACTTTTATGTCTCCCATTATAATAACCCTAATGTACCATTTCAAATCAGACCCCTTTGGGACCAATTTTGAAATTATGTCTCGAAATTGTTTTAAGAATAAATAAAGGCGAGATGAGAATAAATGTTTTTAAGATTTTTAAAGCCCGTATTAAAAAATCAAAGCAAGACATATTATATTTTCTTGAAATTGTTTCCGAATTCAAGACAACATTTTAAAGCAGAGGCTTTTTCAACAATTTTATGATATAAAAAAGTAAAATAAATAAAATATTTACTTAACATTTAATAAATTCGTTACATTCATTTTTTCTTCACCCCAAAGTAGTGCTATCTAAACAAGCATTTTCGTAATTAGCATTGCTTAAACTTTAAAACAGACTCAAAGTAGAAACGGTGGGATTCCATGTTTTCGTCTCTTAATTTGTTGGATATATATGGAGGAATTCATGTCAACTAGAAATACTTTTGAAACCGATGTCTTCCGATCGGTATGAAGTTTGCACCAAGGTCAGTCCTATTGGATAGTGGTTTGGACACAATTTTTCAAAAAGATCGGTCAAGAACTCTCTGGCCAAACATGTGTTTTTTTTCTCATTTATGTTGCTTAATACCTATTGTTCCAAATTGTTTAGATAGCTATTTTTATAATCTTTATTATTATTTTTTATTTTATTTTTATTTTTGCAAAATTAAAAATGTGGGCCAATTGACATGAAATCCCCCACATATAAGGGTCCACCATCTAACGTTTTTTTTCAACAAGTTCTTATTTCGTGAATGGTAACACTTAGCTCATGTCTGATTTGACAGATAATTAGTTTTATCCTTCCGCTGAACGAATATGGTTGTGTATACGCTTGAACAACGCTGGGAAATATTGCGACATTACTTTGAAAATCATGGTAATGTTGCTAAATGTTTGCGAAAATTGCGTACGGATTTTGGAAGAAGAGAAGCACCGTCAGCTCCGTATGTTCGTTATCTTGTGAAAAAAGTGAAAGAAACTGGCATCCTCATCGATAAACCAAAGCGTGAAAAGCCAAAAACAGTGCGTACACCCGAGAATATTGCTGCTGTGGCAGAAAGTGTGCGTGAAGCGCCATCAACATCAATTCTCCGTCGTTCTCAACATTAGAGACAACATTGACACGAATTTTGCATAAAGACCTTGGTATGAAGCCATACAAAGTCCAATTGTTCAGGAGTTGAAACCAACTGACCATCCAATGCGTTTTCTCTTCGCTAAGTGGGCCTGCGATTGACTTACAGAAGATGCCGATTTGGCCAAAAAAATCATCCTTTCAGATGAAGATCATTTTGATCTTGGCGGGTATGTAAACAAGCAAAATTGTCGCATTTGGGGCACAGAAAACCCGCACGCATACATTGAAAAGCCGATATACCCAAAATGAGTCTCACTGTTTGGTGCGGATTTTGGTCCAGAGGCATAATTGGGCTATTTTTCTTTGAAAATGAGCAAGGAGTGGCCGTTACAGTCAATGGCGATCGTTATCGGGCCATGTTGAACGAATTTTTGTTCACAAAAATTGAAGAGGAGGATATTGGCATCATTTGGTTTCAACAGGACGGCGCTACGTGCCACACAGCCGAAGCTACACTCGATGTTTTGCGCCCTGTTTTTGAAGATCGCATTATCAGCCGCAGAGCTGATGTCGTTTGGCCACATCGGAGCTGCGATTTGACACCGTTGGACTATTATTTGTGGGGTGCCGTCAAAGATAAGTGTTACGCCGACAAGCCAGAGACAATTGACGCTTTAAAGGACAATATTCGTTAAGCCATTGGTGAAATACAGCTGCACACAATCGATAATGTGCTTAAAAATTGGACCGATCGTGTAGGCTACTGCATGGCCAGCCGAGGCAGCCGTTTAAATGAAATTATTTCCCATTATTAACCGGATGGATTGTACTTTCAAATAAAAAAAGAAATTTGCGAAAATATTCCGTAGTTTTTTTTTATAGAATTTTCAAAAAAAAAAGTTATTTGGCGGACCCTTTATAAAGTAAAAACAATTTTCTACGACTTCTATATTAATTTTACGATATAAAGTACAAATGAAAATGCACTCTTTGCGACCCCTTTATTGATAAATACTGCTAGTAAAAAACACTGATTCTTTTTTGCTTTGAAATGTATTTTTTGACCCTTTTAGAAAATGTCCAAAGACCACGCTGCATACCTGTTTAAATTAAATTTTGTATATCGACTTATGTCTTTTTTCCTGGCCATCAATGCGTAATTATTTTTTTTATTAAAAGTTAAGAAATCCTGGAAAACCCGTAACACGGTGCAGTAAGATGAAGCGATATTAAACATCATTAAAGAAGTGAAATAAGGACAATGACGCGCGATCTCTTTCACAGCAGTTTTGGGGCTGTTAATGCATTCAGAAAATAGCAATATACCGTCTTAACCTATTAACGCTGGATTGACAGAAAAATACCCAAAAAGAGCAATTTTAGAAAATTAATAGTTAAAGTAAGATGACAAGCAATTGAACCATGCAAAACAATTTAATGGTCAAAAATTAGAAAATTTGTAATGCCAAGATTTTTCAATAGGAACTGCTCTGTAAAAAGGGAGAAAGGAAAATCATTGAAAGAATATTTTGGCCGCATAAACCTTAATATGCTCTGTTATGTAAAATGTATAAACTTTAATTGCTCCACTTATTTGTAATATATGGAAAAAATAACGGCATGGGTATTTAACCCATATCATCGTAGTGTTTCATTTTTGGAGCGAAAATTGGACTCAACGGATGGACCATCTGCGACGTAGCAACGGTCAACATTTGATAGACATAATCTTCAAAAAAATAAATGCCAGAGAATGTTCTATTAAATGATAATAAAAGTAGGGAGCCTCGAAATGGATCACGCTTTATATATATATAATGTTTTAATATTATTGCTTTTATCGAAACAAATGCCAGGCGAACAGTACATGTTTCAAAGTAACCTTTTTGAGTAAAATGTGCACATCAGTTTATGGCTAGTAAAAATTTATCAAATACAACATTGTGTTCGGTTGGATCCGATATGTTTTCCAATAGTCATAGTAAAACGTTTTCTGCAAAACTATAATTAGCATCATTGCAGAAGCACCAGCATATGAAATTAAAAAGGAACAGTATCCTGTCACTGAAGATAAAAGCTAATATTTGTAGTCAAATCGTAATGCATTGCCTCTCAAAAAAATTTTCAAACATCTGTTAGCACAACGGGAACTAACTAATGGACCCACGTGAGCTGTGCTTGATCACGGCTGCCAATGGAACCTAACCTGTTCTTCTATCGAAAGGTTGTGATCACTCAGTTACTCAGTGAAGTAACTTTTGCAAATTTACCTCTGGCATCAAGACAGTTATGCTTTCCTCGCGAATTTTACCCACCATCAGCACAAAAAAATGTGTTTACTGATACTTTTTCCAGGTTGTGTTAATGGAAAATAAAAGTATGTTTAGAACTCATTAACGCCGAAGTGGGTTGAAAAATGCCCAGATGCCACAGGTGCACGTACCACAGGTAAAAAAATTATAAATCTATGTCAATACAAATAGCCTAAATAACGTCTGTGTAAATTTTCATCCAAAACGGATAACGAATTTGTGGGACAGGCGTTAATGGGTTGAAAATAGAGGTTTTATTTTCATTTCTTCATGCATACTGTTACTATAATTTTGTATTCGACAACCCAGAGATTTTGCGACAATTAAGTTATATAAAGAGAAAATATATATTTGCAAACATCAACCATTCCAGCTCTTTTATTCTGATCGTATAAGTCAAACCTCTTTGTTTCGTAAAGCACACTTGTTCGTGGACTAGGTGTTATAATAAGTCGTTTTGTGTCACCTTCAATATCAAACAAAGTTTACAATTAAAGACTATTTAAGGCAAATTACATTGTACACAGAAAAAATTCTCCAAAAATTTTGCCTCAATTAAAGTATTAATCAAAAATAAAATCAGTTTTAATTAAAAATTTAATCAAGTGAATTAAAAGTTTAATCAAGTGATTGAAATTTAATTGATACTATTAATTTTCACCAGTAAACAAATTAATAGTTACAATTAAACGTTTAATTCACCTGATTAAACGTTTAATTCACTTGATTAAATTTTAAATTAGAACTGATTTTATTTTTGATTTATCTTTAATTGGGTCAACATTTTTTCTCTGCGTACGTAAATCAGCCTTCTTGCTAAGATCCGAGTTACCGAAGGATATTTGTACAGGGGCTCTGTGCGAACAAGATAATGCAAATTTTTGGCCAAATTGTATTCTTCTAGCTTTATGTTGGGAAAAAAAGAGATGTTTACATTAGTCTATATCTCGGACAAAGGTACTCATTTGTCGGCCATTTTTTATATTTGCCAAGATTTTAGCCAATCTTGGCTAAAATCCAATTGGGGGTTTTTTTAAGTTATATCTCAGCAATCTTTTTGAAACAATATCCATAATTAAACGAAACTTTACCTAATTACATTACAATTTTATGTTTGTTTCGATTTAAGCTGTGATAAAATTATTTTTAAGAGCGGAATTTTTTAAGGACATAATAACCCAATAAAGAATGAAGCTTCAAACGAAGCAGGTTTCTAAGGGAGAAACGTAAAAGTTTCGCTTACCATGTCGCTAACGGAAGACATTAATTTTATATGGCGAGTTCCCACTTTAAGGGAATACATTTTTGATACAGAAAGCGCTTCATTCAGCGCATATAAATTTTGGTGAATGTAACGATCAGCTTTGCACACTGAATTTTTTGTTACCCTTATGCTTTGACATGCTCCCTTAAAAGCTTGCTTCGTAGTAAGGGAATGTCGGGGCTATTCAAATTTTATTTATTTATTTTTTTAATTTATTAAGAATTCGTTCACTTATGTTTTTGCATCTCTGTATGTCTTATTGCATAGCGCATAAATGTGTGCTTACTTTTTAAAATGTACCATTAGTGCTTCGCAAAATAAGAAAAATTTTTATTGGGAAATTATTTCTATTTTGTCGCCTTAATATATGGAAATTGATTAAGGCGACAAAAATCCGTTAGCCTGGCCGACTGCCCGGCTGGCTTGCCCCCAAAGTACAGGTCGCAATTTTGAAGATAATTTGATCAATTTGATTCAATTCATAGTTTCCAATTGTCATAAGGACAAACCCTGTTGAAAACATTGATTGATAATTTAACATAGCCCCTATACAAGCTTTTCCCCGAATAGAGTTGTTGTATCCATAGGCCATCTTATTTTGTATTTAGATGGAATTTTGTCCAAATTTGTTTTATTACATCTTGCAATATTTGATTGGAATCGGAATGACTAAAGCATGTAGGCAAAATTATTTTTTAGATTTTTTCGATAATACACGTATATGTTTAAAAGGCTGCTCGATTTAAAATTTTTTAAATGTACTAATGTACTAAAGCCGCACTGCTCCTATATTGAACCCCGTTTATATCTTCAAAATGAAAATACCTAAGTTATAATCATATTTCATTGACAACTTTCGATATCTTATCAAAAGTATCTCCAATTTTTTCGATTTTGTCACAAAGTGCAATTCATTTCTAGTTTGCGGTCGATTGCATTGCACTTAGGGCCTATTTCACCATTTCTATTAAAATGTCAATTTCGGTTTAAAATTCATTTTTCATGTCAAATAAAAATTAATCATTCTCTCCGTACTTTTATTTACTGATATCTTTGGCTTTTCTGAAATATTTTGGGAAAATGTTTCCTGATAATCTGGCCTAAGGAACCAGTGCAATGCGCATATAAAGAGCTCATCCTCTAACAATAAATTTGAGTGCATTTATCAAGAATAAAATTGGGAATTAAGAACAATAAGCAAAATCTTATTAATGAAAAATTATATATTCGCAAAAATAACTTTGATAATAAGTGCACGAACTTAAAGTTGTTAGAAACAATATAATTCCTTAGCTACTATCAGTGTTGCCAGACATTTTTGAGGCAAAATCAGCAAAATTGGATGATTTCTTGATGAAAAATCTTCAAAATCTACATTTCAATAAAAAAAATCTGCAAAAAATCGTCAAAGCAAATTTTAATTATATTCTTCTTTTCATTAAAAAATTTTTAGATCTAACAAAAGGTTTCAACAGAAAATCACATTTGCACGTACATAGAAGATATTTCTCATAGAAACAAAACGAAGATATATTTAAGACAAATGAATTCAGTTATATTATTTTTATTTGTGAACTGGTTTATGAAAAAAGAAAAGATTTTGATAAAAAGATGAAATCGATTTCTGCAAATCTGGTGATATTGAAGTATCAATATTTTGTTTTATTTAGATTCACCTGACTAACAATTCTTTCTACGTTTGCCGATGAAAGTGGCCAAATCAGTATGTTCTGAGCAAAGAGTAGGAAAATCATAATCGGAACAAGAACGTTTAATTTCAGGTTTTTTCCAAAAATACATTAAAGTTATTTCTTCCTTATTTAAGAAATTGGTTAAGTTAAACCGTTTTCGTTCTCGAAACTTAGAATTCAGATCTTTTTTCATTTTCAAATTTGGAAAATATATCGCAATATTGAAAATTAAATTAGAGTCACTACTTATTATTAACTTTTGATATATATATTGTAGTTCTCGGTAGCTTCGCTTTGAAATGTTATATTTATATTATTAATTATACCCAGAATGCACTTGAAAAAGATAAATAAATTTTATTTGTAGTGTTAAGATTATTTTATTATTATTTAAAAAAAATATGCATGTTTCGGACAAAAATCTTTAAATTTGCATTTTATATTTTAGGGTCATAAAAACTGCAAAATGCAAAACAGTGGCTACAATAAATACCATTTCGGTATTGTTTTCTATTAAGGATTCCTTCCCTTTCGCCTTGTGTTTTATACTTAATTATACGTATTTAAAAGAAATTAACTAAAATATGTGTAATGTGCTAAACTAACACTGTAAAGTCTAAGACTTGATACTATTCGCTAATTTCCTCCATCAAAAACTATAAAAGGCTACCTAAACAGAAAATAACCCTAAACAGTATTTAAAAATAAAACAAAAAATGGTTGAAAAATTAAAGATAAAATTAACCTAATAAGAAAATTTCTAGACCTAAACCTTAGATATTCGTTATAACTAAAGCTATAATAAAACTAATATGTGTATTTGAACTATATTCGTTGTTTAAAAAAAAATATTGTGTAAAAGAAAAAACTTAAAAAAACTGTTTTAATTCATAAAAAAAATAATATAAAAAATAAGAGTATAGAAACTTAAAAAAGTGTGTGATTATTTTGGGGGTTTTTCTTTTTATATAAAAATATTTTTTATTAAAAAGCATTTTCAATAATATATTTTTTTTTCTATAATTTGGAACGTATTTGTTGAACTTACCTGCATGCCAATAATGGCATAGATAAAAAATAGCATGGCTATCAGTAGACAGACATATGGAAGTGCTTTAAATGATTGTACAAATGTCCACAGCAGAATACGTATCGTGTAGCCTTGACGCAGTAATTTAATTAAACGCGCCGCACGAAATAAACGCAGGAAGCCAACGTTGATTGAGTTCGACTGTAAAATATTTTTGGTCAAAGAACAAAATGAATGGTGAGCGGGTGGGACGGAAGAGAGCGAGAGAGAAAGAAATAGAGAGAAATGAAAGAGAAAGAACAAAAAACAAACAAACAGAGACAAACAAAAAACAAACGAAATTCATCAAATTAGCCAAGTTTTTTTGTTTGTTTTTGTTAATGTTATTAGATTTTTGTTCTTGTTTTTTAATGTTGTTTGTAATTTGTTGTTTTTACAATAAAATAAAATATAAGTGTTAATATGGTTTATGTTAGTTATTATTATTATTTTTTTTTTTTTGTCTTTTTTTAGTACAACAATATTATAGATTTTAAAATAAATTAAATCTGTTAGTAATAGTTAAAGCATTTTTAAGTAAATAAGAGTTAGTTGGGTTCTTTGGTTAAGTAAATTGGTCAGGTATTTAAGAGATCTAAGAAATAAACAAGACTGTGCTACAGAGTTTAAATATAATTCATCATCTGATGTTAAGAATATCCAAGACTTAGGCCAAGATAATCTGGAGCCCATCTTATTTTCTTCTCTTATAAAGGGTGTTTTTACAGAGGCATAAAACATTAAGTTGGCAACACTTTTTTAACTGGCGGCCATTTTGTGAGCTGTCAATTGATTTATGTTTATGTATAGTTTGGTTTGACTTGAACAGACTGGAGCCTGTTCAACGCTTCCAAATTGCTCAAATTTATTTTGAAAATCATAGTTCTGTTCGAAGCGAATTTTGTTTAGCGATGAAACTCATTTTTGTTTGAATGGATAAGTCAATAAACAAAACTTTTGTATTTGCAGTGACGATAATCCTCAAGTGTATGTTGAGACACCGATACATCCTAAAAAACTGACTGTTTGATGTGATTTATGGACTAGTGGAATCATTGCTCCGTACTTCCGTAAAAACGATACTGGCCAGAACGTTACAGTCAATAGTGACCGCCGTAGAGCCATAACTACTGACTTTTTCGTTCATCAATTAAACAAACATGATGTGCAGGAGCTGTGGTTTCAACAAGACGCCGCAACATGTCGCACAGCTCGTGCCACAATTGAATTATTAAAGGAAACGTTTGGTAACCGCATAGTTTCACGTTTCGGACCCGTGAATTGGCCTCCAAGATTGTGCGATTTAACGCCGCTAGACTACTTTCTGCAGGAATATGCAAAGTCGATTGTCTAAGATGATAAGCCCAAAACGATTGCCAACTTGGAGAACATCATTCGCCGCGTTATTGCTACGGCCACAAATGTTAGAAAAAGTCATCGAAAATTGGACCTCCAGATTAGACTACGTCCGATTCGTCCGTCATATGCCAGAAGTCATATTTAAATTATAATGCCAGAAGATTATCTTTCGAATAAAGTAAATCTAATGTCGAATTAAAAAATTCATCTTTGTTTTATTCCATTTCAAAATTCTAAACCTCTTTAAAAAACACCCTTTACTTTTCACCAAAAGTAGTTGTGTAAATTAATTTTAATGCTGCAAAAACTAACAAAAAGAGTGAGAGCACTTCTACACTGCACGAAATGAGTTGGCAAAAATTCATGGACCAGCTTTTATGGAAGTTTTTGCAAAGATTTCAAACTGTTCTTCAACAAGCTTAAATTAATTTGGTCTAAAAACGAAGTCAAATCAATGGGAAGCCCTACGTTAGAATAACTCAATGATATTTTAAAAAGGAATGTTTTTGTGTTCTTAAATTTGAGGGATGTTCATTTATTCCCCTGTTTAATTTGTTAAGGCACTTCAGGGTAAATATCAATAAATAATCGACTTTTATTAATACGTTAATATTTTAAACATAGTATGGTTACTTTAACCATATTATTGTCATGAGCAGCCATATTATATTTAAATCCGTCTTTAAAAACGATATTTTGGTTACCAATTATAATATTATCATAAGTGATAATATTAATATGTTAACATCAGATTTTTGCTCTGTTTGCTATATTTTAGGACCAGCGTGTAATAATTATAATACAACCATACTTTTAACTGTGGTTAACATATAAATGTTATTTTTAAGCATAACATGATCGGAGAAAATGGAGGACCGAAATATGTTGAAGTTAAAAAAATATGTTGAAATTTCATGCGCCTTATTTAAAGTCGTTCGTAAACGCTGTCCATTTTCTTTTAGAATTTGTGAAAGAAAAAAACTTTCAAAAGTCAAAAAAATATTAACATAACGAACCCAATTATAAAAAAAAATCCCAGGTTCTATTTCACTTTTTCCATTTTTTACAATTGAATTTAAATGGGAGAAGCGAATAAACTCTCGGGAAATTGTTATTCATAATTAGGTTGGTTAGTGCTTTTTGTAAATTTGGAGCAGAGACGGATTCCTGTATTAATTTGCTTTTTCCGAATTATGAAAACTCTGTAGCACAGTTTTGCAAATATATTCGCTTTTATTTTAATTTAACATCTTTTAAACTAATTTATGGCATAACAATTATAAAAAATAAAAATTTAATAGATATTTACTTATATTTTTCAATTTAATATTTAATAAAATAAATTTAACTTAGGATTTCAAAAACTAACTTTTGGAAATTGGAAAAAAAATTTTATTGTTAAACTAATTAAACATACGCACACCAATTTTTATGTATAAGAATAGAAAAATAATTAAATAAAAAAATAACTTAACTTTTTTTTACATATTGAAAAAATTAAATTTTAACTAAAGACTACTTTTAATTAAATTTCATTTATACAATACAAAATTTTGAATAAAAATTAATTCCTAGCAAAATGTACAGGAAAATTTTTAGAAATTCTATTTATAAAATTTAGTTTTGCAATTCATTACAGCAAGAGAAATTGGGTGAAAATAGAGGGGGGTGTTAGTCGACAGTCAATAGATTATTTAAGGTTTTATTGTATAAATAAAAATTACGCAATTTAAGCTTTTTAATTTAAAAAAAAAAACAAATTTTAAAAAAATTAAGGCCAATGCAAGACAGTTTTCAAAAACTTAATTTTTTTTTTTACAAATTATAGAATAAAAAAGTTGGTAAACTAAATAAATTATATCAAAAATTAAAGAAATTATTACAAAGATTTTTAAATACACCTAATGAGTTTAAGGCTTTAGTAAAATTTTAAATATGCCAATTAATTTTAATTTTATAAACTAAAAATAATTTAGATACTAATTTAAAATAAGGAAAAAAATGTTGCCTTTTTTGCAAGACCGGATTTTCAGTATGACTGACTTTTGTTTTCGCAAGAACTTGTGAAAAGTCATGAGGAGTTATTAGATAAGCCATTCTAAACTCAACGCCTAATAAGCTAAAAGTCATGTCTGTTCTCACAAACAAAATAGTCGTAATGGAAGCCCAGCCTTGGTAATAAAAGGTGAAATTTTAACGTTCATTTGTATTGATTGTCTATTTAAAATTTCATCATTTTATTATATTTTTAGCTATAATATATGTTTATATATGGTTTTCTTTGTTATTTAAGCTCACATTGAATTATAAAAATAATTTAGAATTTTATTCGACAAATAATTTAATTGTATATCTATATCTTTCTATATAATTGGGATTGAAAATAAGACTCAGTTGGTTTTATAATTTATAAAAACAAAACAACTTTTACTAAATTAAATTAAAAATGATGGAAAAAATATTGTGTAATTTATTTCCAATGTCACTTCAACAAATCAATGTTTAAATCGTTAATTTTACGACTGTTTTAGTGGCATTAAAAATTTGACTAAATGACCAAAATATTTTACGACACATCAGTTGTTGTGGGTTTAGAAAACGAGAACAACCAATGCAAAGACGCATACCGCCTCGCAGTGTGGCCTCACAGCTTTATTTTCATATTCATATTCACTATATATAATTTTTGGAATTTATAAGTAGATTTTTTTTAATTAATTGAATTCCATATATAATTTTTAATTGTAAAATAATTTTATAAGATATATTTTTTAATTCATATAGTTTTTCACTACACTAAACTAAAATATTTATATTAAAGAAAATAAAGTTAAATACTTAAATATATAAGGATCTTTTTCTATAGCATAGTAATTTATGGTTATTAGATTAGGCTCTAAGAAAAAGTTAAACACAAATTTATATTAAAGTGTAATAATTAAAAACAAAAGAAAACTACAATACTCTCAACTTTGCTGTGCTTCGTTTTTAATGATTTTTATTTTATTTTTGATGATGTTGTTGATGATTTCATGAAAGAGCTTTCAAACTAATTTATAAATTAAAGGTTTGCACGGGGTTTCTCATATAAAGATTTTGTTTTATTTTAGGGAATATCGACCAAAATATCTTCTTCTTTCTTTATGTAGAAAGAAAAAGTTTACATAAAGACAAATATAGTTTCCAACATTATCACAAATTACTTAATTAGAAAATTTAGACCGTATTATCATGTTAACGATTAATATGTTGATAAGCGAAATCATAGTGTGATTGCTTTAGTCTTTTAAATGTAACCACAATTATGATCACCATATGCTTTTCGCAGCAGAATGGTTAAAAACAATAGATCAATTAAGATCACCCGAATCACACAAAATATAGTATTACACGGAGTACACGATCACAGACGACCTGTGCCAAAACAAGTGCTTCAAATAAATCGACTGACGAATTGGCTGGGGAAACGCCCAAAATATGAGACCAGACATGAAGCCCTAAAAACTCATCATGGCAACGCTCAACCCGATGTTGAAAGATTAGTTAAAAACTATATATTAAAATAGTTGCTAAGAACGTTTGACTCAGCCGCCTTATAGTTCAGACCTTGCCCCGTCTGATTTACATTTGTTTTGATTAATGCAGAATGCGATGAAGTTTTTTTTGCTCCAAAGTCGATGTCAAGGCGAATTCATGTATACGGTGGTGTTGATACTACAACAAGTAACAACACCAAAAACACTGCAAGGTATTTATTTGTTGCTTTTGTTGATCGATATGTAAAAAACACAAGCAACTTTTGACATTTCTCTTTCTAAGGGCGTGTGTGAAACGGTAGCAAAGTGCTCATGAAAGTAAAATTTTGACACTTTTTAGGTGAATAAAATTTCACTAGCCCAGGAGGCTAGTATAAATTTTGACGGTAACGTAGACATTTTTGACAACCACACAATTATTTAAGACGTACTTCCAGCTCGTGCAGCTCAAAGTCGCTTCCAAGCCACCGCCGAATTAAAATTTTGAGTTGAAGTTGCCGCTGGTACGAACAGCATATTTACACTCATTTTTTTTTTTTTTTTTTTTTTTTTTTTTTTTTTTTTGGTCAAACTTTTCTTTTTAGCCTTGTTGCATATTTATATAAGCTATTATTTATAAGATCAAAAATATTTACATGTATAATTTTTTCTTATTAATAACGTTTTTCGTTATTATAATTTGTGCATGTTGACATCAGTGTCTAATAAAAGTAAAACCATTTTTTTTTATAAGGAAATTAATTTAAAATGCAGTAATAGACTACATAACTCTAATTACATTTACATTACAAGCATTTTGTTATATTGCCAAGGCAAAAACAATCTTATGTAAGTGTAATTGGAAGAAACCAATCACAATATCATGGAAATATATTCGATTGAGAGGTTATCTAGATAAAAAAACAGGATAAATACTGTTTGCTAGATCATTAATTCCATAATCAGCTTTTTAGGATTTGGGTTACCCAAAAGCGCCATTTTTTTAAATTTAAAAAAATGATAAATTTCCTTAAAGTTTAAAAAAGCATGTAATATCTGTTTATAGGTTTCAACCAGAAGTGAATAAAAAATCGCAGAAAAACGTCAAAAATTAAGAAAAAAAGGCAACTATTTTATAACTTATGGAGTTGCTCAAAAATAAAATTTCCGGACAAAGTAATTGTTTAACTACAATGAGTTGAACACCCAATAATAACGAAACAAATGAGAGAATAATTAAAGACAAAACAAAAAAAAAACACATTCAATTCAAGGCGAATTTATTTTTCAGGTGGTGTTCAAAGCACAGCTGTGCTCCTTTTTTTCTTAAGGGCATAATAAACCAAAAAATTGTTTTTGCGTTGGTTTGGTAATAAACAACACAATCTTATTTCGTGTAAACATTAATTTTTCATTTTTGTTTTGTTTTCAATAAATGCAGACGACGACTGTGCTGCGGCAATTTTGCTCGTTATTTGTTTAAAACGAAAAGAAATATTAAAGAAAGAAACAGAATTTGGAGTAAAGAGTACTCTAAATTGATTTCATTTCTTCTACGTCTTTACTCTGCAAAGTTTTCGCTGAAATGATTACTTTTAGCACTAGACACCACAAAAACTTTGACAAATATCCAACATGTCTGCTAAACATTACAAATTTTTAATATTTCTGCAAACATTGCATCAAATGTTTGTCCAAACAGCAAACACCCCAATTAACGACACAAAATATTTGTACAAACGTAAAATTTTGACATGTTTGCCAAGCTATTTGTATGGTTTATTATGGCATTTACTTAGAGAGAGAAAAGTCAAAAGTTGCTTGTTTTTTTGACTTATCGACCAACAAATAAAATACAATTTTGTGTTTTGGGTGTTGTACTTGTTGTAGTGCTGCCACCCCCGTTTGCATTAGTCAACTTAAGTCAAATGAGTTAAATATTTTGAATGTTTTCTGTAAACTTGCACGCGGTTCAGACGGTGATTTTTTCCATGTTTTTTAAGACATGATTTTTGGTTTTTGTAGGCGAACGGTGTACAGAAAGAAGCAAACACGTTTTCTGTTCTCTGTGTCTTTTTTTATATTTTTCCTTGCACATATTAGTATTTTTGTTATGTTGCTTCATATTATTTTTTATTTCAATGTGGCAACATCTCCTTGCAATAGTCCCCTTTTACAATGTGACAAGTGAAAGGCAGACAGATAAAGTTTGTAATCGAGAGAGGAAAAAAATATAGTGTGTCAAGCATACACCCCCCATACCAACAAACTTCGTCTGTCTGCCTTTCACTTGCCACATTGTAAAAGGGGACATACAAAACATTGATCGCATAAAGAAGAATTAACGATAATGGGGAACAAATCAACCCTAAAATCATGGGGAAAAAATCTTCGTTTGAATCTGTTGTGTTTTTGGAAGCAACTTTCAAAAGGAATTAAAAAAAGACAAAATTTTTAGATCACGGTCTGAATCTAGTGTTGCTATAACGAGTCGTTGCCATGTTTTTTTATTTATAAATGCATCTTAAAATCATTTACGGTAACAAGTTTTTTATTCAATTCATTCATTCTTATTTTTGTATATGGCTTGCTCTCTCCTTATCGCTGTGAGTGTTTTATATTTGAATAAATGTTGTGCACTTTGGGTAAAGGCAAACAAGTGAATTATTCAAAGTAGACCACTATTATCAACATATCTTTTGTGTGGATGGATGTTTGCCATCTACTGTTTTTATTATAAAATCTGAAAAAAGTGTAAATTTTCATATAATTTTTTTCATAATTTTGTTTGTTTGAACTTGATGTAATTTGTGGTGAAAGTTTGGAAAATAATTTGTATAGATTTTAGTAGGGAGCCATTGAGGTGCAACTATCAAAACTGATATAGTGTACAGGTGGCTAATTTTTGCAGTCGTAATCAAATACTTTTTCGATTCAAAAGAAATTTTATTTCAAATTATTTCAGTCGATACTGAGCGAATCGAAATTATTTTTCAGTGTTGTAAAGCATTTATTTGATTTAATGAAAAATTATTTCGATTCGTTTAGTAGCGACTGAAAGAATTGGAAATCAAAAAGCTGTCGAATCAAAAAAGTATTCGTTTACCACAGCAAAAATTAACCCCCAGATGTTGATTAAAAACTAAGTAAATTTAACTAAAATTATAAGAAACATACAGAATTGTTTTTATAACCTTCTATTCGTCTAGAAGCTTCATTAAATTATAAATTAGTAGTGTCCTTACTCTATAAGGATCTTATTTATAATATATAATAAAAAATTTTCAACATTTTGGATATTTCTAGTGTTAAGCCCCAACCCAGCAACAAATTGTTTAAATTTGGGCGGCAATAAATACGCAACCTGCATCCCAACCGCTACTTTTTTAATTTCTAAAATTATTTTCTTACTCTACTGCAAATGTAAAGTGAGGCATACAATTCTACAATTTTTAAATGCAGTGCTAAATAATAGAAGAGAATCCCTATATATTAGTTTTTTAGTGGACAACATGTATTGGTTTATTGAAACAGTAAAATCATTTATTATTTTTATAGAAAAATATAATATTTGAACTTAATTTTACAACAATTAAATAAAACTGTTTATAAAAGTATAAGCCCACAATTCAAAATAAATATTTTAGATCAATAATAACTTTTTTAAACGCTTAAATAAAAATTTTTCCGGTGCCTTATTTTTTCACTTACTTTATTCATATAAATCATGTCAGTTTTCAAAACACGAAGCAGGCATATTTCAGATATCTAAAAAAGAGCTTCTGTGCAATAAATTTCCAACAAAAGTCATGATATATTTCACAGAAGTGTTAGCGCTATGCTGCGAATATCCCTAACTATTTCCGAGGAAGCATAATTTTTTTCTGGTAACGACCTCAAAAAATAAAATTAAAGTAGTTCTAAATTCAGTATGTCAAGAAAATGTGTCGACATAGTGAAAATAGTTTATTTTTCTTTTGACAGGAGAAGACTGCCCAAGATTAGATTCTAGCTCTGTTTTAATATTCGTTGAACTTAGACCTTTCATTAAAATTTTTAATTATATAACGGTAATTTTTTCATATATAAAAATTTATTTATTTTTGATAGTTTAAAAAAAATTAAGCAACATGACCTTGAAGTTTATGTTAAAAAAATTTGCCACTTTTGACCAAAGTAAATTTCTTAGTCTACTGCCTCCATATATACGTCAGTAGGGCTAGTTTGAGGACTGCTCTCATATAGTCCTTCTGAAATTGCAATTTAACATGGAAAATAATTGCAAAATAAAAAAAATATAAAAAGATAGACTTCATAATGTTAAGAAGCTCTTTTACCTTTTCAATGAATAAATTTGAATATGCCCGGCAAAAAGACTGAACTGGCAAGTTGCTTTAGTAAGCAATTTGTTTTTTTCATGTTGTTTTTTCTTTTTACCCTATTACAACTACAATTCGAGTTGGAAAAAGAAGCAGCCAATTGTAGGGGAATGTAAGAAAAGAGAAACTCACTGTATATTGTTGTTGCTTTGTCGAAGCCTTAGTATTGTTACAAGTAAAGTAAAATTCTTATGCACTTTATAGTCTTAGTTGTATAATATTTTTAGCTTTTCTGAAGTCTTTGGAAAAAGTTTCCTGTCGAGCTGGCCGAAGCAACCAGCGAAATGCGCATAGATACTAGCTTTTCCCCAACAATAAATTTTAGTGTTTTTTATTTTAAAAAATTGGGAATTTAGCACGTCATAGGGAAATCTTATTAATAAGAAATTTCTACAAGTTTTGGAAATAATGTAGACTCGAATCGTTGCATACTAGGCTAAAAAACCGATCTTACTATTCGCATTTTTTTTTCAAAATTATCGCGAGTGTGAGTTGTTTTCATTTAAGTTTAAATTTCATAGGCCTGATGTTAGAGTTTTTTTGTTGGCATTACTTATTGCATACTTTAGAGAGTGAATACTATAGTATTAGTGTTATTATGTAAATCATACGTACTTAGGACCAGCTCTGCGTTGCATAAACAGTCAGGTAAACAATATGTTCCCTTATCTAAACAATTCTGTATGTTTCCAATTAAAAGCAAAATAATACTAAAAATGTTAAATAAATTAGTTGAGTTCACACTATTTCTGCAGTATTAATCTACCCTGCAGATAACGAGACTAGTCCATACATGCGTGTAAAGAGTAGTCCATAAAGGAGTAAAAGTACTCCAAAACTACTCCAAATATATGGTTAAAAGGTGGTCTATTTAACATTACGATGTCCTAGGAGTGGACCATATAACCCACCGAAGTAGTCCCTAAACTACTCCATGGAGTACTCAAGTGGGTTAGTTTCAAAAGTACTCCATGTTACTACTTTTTCACTAATCGCCTATTATGGCGTGCACTGTAATCCATTATTGCTTTTATTATATATATTTACTTGGTATTTTTAATTTTTTTTTTACTGTTTTTTCACAAATTTTAAAGAACTTTCCTGTTTCACTTTTTAATAAAGAATTAATAATGGACAACATCAAGGCTTGTGTAATACTGTAAACTATAGTATAGTATACCTATACATCATGCAGTTGTTAGCAGCACTGCATGTTAATTTATCTAATATGGTCCATACTACAGTACATTAGTATGGTCACACTTAACCAATATAAGACACCCCACGTTACCACTGTTTTTATTAAACATTTGTATTAATATACTACAACATACAACATTTAACTGTTTACTAAATAAATTCTACTAATATTTTTTTTTTTTTTTTTTTTTTTTTGAAAGCAATAAATTAACTTTGTGGTCTCCCTTTTTCCATTGGGGTTTCGTCAAATATTTGTTAAGTGTACACATACCTTTAGTCTTAAAAAAATATATACATTTTGCGTAATCTTCTTTAATAGACACCTCTCTTTAGCGGACAGCCCTTTTCCGCGGACACTGTTTCTGGTCCTGGCATATTGTAAAGGTAAACATTGAGTTCTGTTCAGAGGAAAGTCCCCTGGTACGGACACAGTTTAATGATCCCTCTGGTGCCTGCGTATGAGGGCTGCCAATGTATATAGTATAATCCCCTTTAGCGGACAACTTCGTTAAATGGACACATCCTTTTAGACGGACACTGTTCCCCGTTTGCGGCAGCGTTGTAAAAGAAACCATTGAGTTCTTTTGTTTGATTTTTTTGTGGAAGAAATCTTCTAAGTATATATATGATGATATTTGTATCAATGTATATTTTGCCACAATTATGGAGCGTGGCCAACCATTTCAATTGAGAGTAACCGGACCACCCTTTTAAGGAGAAATTTCCTTGTACGGACATATTTCAATGGTCTTTGGGGTTTTCGGTCATAAAGGATGTCACTGTATCTCGGACATATTCTAAAGTTGACACCCGCTATAGACGGACACTGTTCCCTAGTCCCGGCAGCATTCTAAATTAAAGCACCAAGTTATTGTTGCGGTAAATTCCACTTATACGGACACATTTTACTGCTCCCTTCGGATTGAGGACAACCCTTTTCGAAAGGAAAATATTGAGTTATTTTAAGAGAAAATACCCTTGTACGTACACAGTTTACAGATCCTTAGGCCTTCGGTAATGAGTGCTTCCGCTGTATTTAATTTAATCTCTTTTAAGCGGCAATATGTAAAGTGAACATCCCCTTTCGACGGGCGGTCGAAACGTTGAGTTCTTTTGAGAAGATATTCCATTTTATTGGTTCCTTTCGTGTCTTTGGAAATATATTGCAAATATACTAATTTCCAAAAATTGTAATTTTATATTTTTGAAACAACAAAATTTTTTTTTTGGAATTTTAGCAATTTAACAAATGAATAAATAGTTACCATGTATAGTGTGAATTCAACTAATCTAATACAATTTCTAAGTGGTAGAAATTATAAGAATTTCTGTGATAAAAAGTTGTTATGTATAAAAGTTTTGCAGTTATATAAATAAGCATACATATTGAAGGTATATATTATAGTAAGTATATGTATATGTAGCAGTAAAAAACAACATTTTATCAATAAAATTTAAAAAAAACCACAATTAAGTAAGTATGAGTGTATAGGACAATTATGATTGTTTAACTACCAGAGTACTTACATCCTGTGTGATATAAGAGATTTGTAAATTTTTGTTTTGTTTATAAATATTTTTCGCATTTTTTTTATTTTTATTTTTTTTTTTTCAATAATTTTTTGCAGTGGAACGTGTGTTTTGATTGTTTTTTTTAGAATAATTACAATTAGATGCAAATTCATGTTAAACATTTTACCATTTTTTTTTTTTTTTGGCATTTTGGTGGTGGTAGAAGAGAGTATCGTTATTAAGTGGTTGGTGATGGTGGTGGTGTTGTTATTTTACACAAAGATTTTTTATAGTTTTATGATATTATTGTAATATTTGTTTTTTTTTTATAGAAATTTAAGAATGTTGTGGCAAGCATTTTTGTATTTAAAATATTTTGTTTTTAATTTATCAAAATTTTCCATAATACGTTAAAAAAAAACACAATGCAATTTGTTTTATAAATGTTTGATTTTTAAGAAAGATAAAAAAAAATACATTAAAAAAAAGTAACACATTCATTCACAATTTGTTTTAATTGTTTTGTTTTTTGAAAAAAATTTTTTTTTTTTTTTTTTTATGTCAACAAAAAGTCAAGTTGCCATACGCGCACATAAGCCCCACAGTTGGTTGAATTTAGTTTTTTTTTCAAGATTCAAATTTGTTTTTGACGATTTTTTTTAACCAAGATGTTGCAGTTGTTCAGTTTGTTTTGGTTTTTATTTAATAAAAAATTTCGTTGTTTTTTTTTGGATTTTAGAAAAAAAGAAGAAGAAAAATATAAAAAATTTTTAATTTAAAAATTTGTGCTTAATAAATTGCTAATTAAATTGTCAACAAATAGGTGGGATTTTTTTGTTTTGTTTATTTGGAGTTTATAGTTTGGTTTGCGCAAATTATAATTGAATTAACAGCAACAACGATTGTAAGTAAATTGCAATAAAAGCTTTTTGAACATCAAAGTAAAATACATTTAGAGGTGTTTCTGGTATATAACAAGAACAAGCAGCAACATTTTGTAACCAATCAATATAACATTAATATTTTGTTTTTTTTTTTTAGTTTATTCAATTTGTTAATGAATATTGACTAAATAGATATTGTTCCAAATGAATTTTTAGACTAATTTATTATGATACAGATTTATTTTGAATTTTTTGTTTTTTTTTTTTTTTTTGTATGGTAATAAAGCTAGGGGTATGGTACAACTTTGTTTTTGGTTCGTTTAATATTTTTTTTTCTTTTGGAAATGTATAAAAGGTGTGACCTAGAGGTTTCTCTGAAGCGTTTTTTTTTATAATAATTTTAAATATATAAATACAAATACGAGTTACGTAACAAATTTATAGTGAACTAAGATGATTAAAATGATACTAAATTACTTTGTATGATAATAAACATTTAAAATTAATAAACAATGTATATGGCTTTCTTTAAACACCATGTTTTAAATGATTACCTAAGGCGAATTGATACAGGTGACCGCATCAGAGAGATAGAGAGAGAATATGCTAGCTGTTCCTATATTTCAAGTGGATATATGTATTATAAATGTCGAACTTTATACAAAATATATTGACAGCCTGCATAACTATCTCTGTGGTTACTTGTGTGAATTCGGCTTGTGATTAACTTTCAATATACAAATGACACGATTACCTAGAATACTTAACAAACACTTCAAAATTAGTTAAAACATACACTCATACAATTATTACAGTAATTGATTGTGGGTTATCAAATTCGTTTTTTGTACGGTTAAAAGTGAATAAAAATATAGTTATTTTACGAATAGCTTTATTTTTTAACAATTATGTTAGTTGTTCAAAAAACAAACAGCCAAAAAATAATGTTTTTCCGTACTTATATTGTTATGTAGTTTACTTTTTTGTCGGTTAAAATATAATTTTTAAAAGTCACACCTATTAAATTTTATGGAATAAAATAATAAATAACAATTTACTGACAGGCCCACAATGTTGACAAGAACATTTCTTTTGCATTTGTATATTGAAAACATTAATAAAAAATTTAAATTGGTTTTTGTTTTCAATATAAATATAAGAAAGAAATGTTCTTTTCGACATTGTGGGCAAGGCAGTTAATAAAAAATGTAAAATTCTTTTATTGAAAATTAAATGTAAATGCTCCTCCGTGTTTTTAGTTGTTTAAAATGAATTTTCTTTTGAATATTTGAATTTAGCTACAAAAGATTTTGAGCGTACATTTTTCCGCATTTTATTCTTTTTTTTTTGCAAACTTTTCTCAAGCTGGAAATCCACACCACACCACGTGTTCTATGTTTTGTTGCGTTGAATGAACCTGTCAACCAACTAGAAACAATGTATTTATATGTGACAAGTTACACAGCAAAATGCATAGAATGCGTAAACGTATCGAACGCATGAAGTAGGTTAACGTTCTAATTTTGTTTAAGTCGCATGCGTCTTGAAAAAAGATCAGCTCATTTTGATAGCCAATGATGACAAATTATATATTTTATTTTTAATATTATCGATAAATATGCTTGTGTGGCGGATTTTTTTTTTGCCAAAATTATTTTAAATTGAGAAAAAAATATTTACATAACAGTTGATCAAAATAAAAAATTTGCTGCATTAAACGCGTGAATTTGAAACAGTATAATATGATCATAAACCACAAAACGCATAAGCTGTAACAACGCATAGAACGCGTAGTATAGACCTCAAGCTTTAGCTTATTGTAAAAATTGTTTAGGAAAATAAGGTTGGCTATTGTGGTTACTTACTGCGGAGTCGAAAAGACTCCGTTTGGACAAAAGAAAATACCCAGCAAAAACTTTGCTTACAAAATAAGCAGAAAAATAATGAGAACTTAAGGAAAAGAGTACTTATTTTTCTACTAGAAAAAGTACTTATTTTTGTTCGCGATGTCCCTAAAGTAATCCTTTATAATTTGGCCAATTACAACCTTAAAAATAATACCTTTATCTTATACTTAAAAGTTGTATAAAAATATGTAGTTATCAAAAGAGACAAGAAATAAGTACTTTCAAATTAACTTTCAAAAAGATTAAGACACACTAGTTAAAATTGCTCTGAAATTTTATGGAATTTTTGTTGCAAAAGTGTACACAATAATAACTTTTTCGAAATGTAAGAAAATGTTTAATAATAACAATGTGTGTATTAATAAATGTAAATATGCGGGCCTGTCACATAAATCAATTTCGACCGAAAGTTTTTTTATTTCCGAGAAAAACCGATAAATTTTTCTCGGAATGAAATCTCTTTTAATTTTTCGATCTAAAAAAGATTTGGTTTTGGTTTGCATATTTGGTTTGCTACATTTAACTTAAAAATAACAAAATTAAAATTTGTCGGAATTACGAAAATCGATCGAAATGAAAATGCGGAACCATTCCGAACAATTTCTGTGACAGGCCTGATTATGTTCTTCAAAAAAAAAAACATCGTTAAAATGAAATTGACTACTAACAAAAATATATTGTGGGGGTAATTTTAGAACATATTCATGTATATATACATACATATATATATATATTTATATTAATCTTGAAATTTTATAATATTACCGTATTTCTAACAAATATATTGCAAATTGATTAAAATAATTATTTAAAATCATGTACTAATAATTTATTTAAATCATTATATTAAAGTATTTTTTTGTAATGTATAATTATGACTTTTTTAAGATATAATAAGAAAGTTATTATTTTATATATAACTAATAATGCAAAAAGTGGAGAATACAGCTACAAAGTAATGAATTCAGGAAGTCATTAAAAATAGCATTGTAAGTTAAGTTTTTGCTGGGTAGTTTTAGTTAAAAAATGTTTCCTCAGATAAGGTTTTTTTTTTATTTTATTTAATTTAACCAACATTCCCATATAAAAATAATGATATTTGCAAAAATGTTTAGAGATTTTGGATTTGGAAAACACGCAGTTCATTATTATGTTTTCTAAGATTTAAAAAACAGGAGCTTTGTTTTAATAAGATATCGTAATTCTTGATAGGAAAACGTTTATATATTTTTCAGTCGTTTAATTACATACATTAAAAACATTTTGACTTTTATTAAAGTTTTTTTTTCATTTTTATATTGAAATTAACTTTATTCTTAAGAATGTCAGATAAAAAAGTAAAACTACCTTCTTTTTTATAGCATGGTAAACCAAAACATAGCGTATGTAACACATTGTCTTAATGAGCCATTGTTTTGTATACACACGATCAAATTGTTGGCAGAATTAATTATTTATGTTATTTGCTATAGGAAAACCGTATGGCATAAAAAGCAACAATAACAATCAAGAGGGTGTTTATTTAAATGACAATACTGCTGTACTATTAGACATCATTGTGGGAAAAAAGGTTGGAACAATTTTTTTTTAATGCGGCCCCTACACGTTGCAACTGGTCGTGCAATTGAGTTGAATAAACCAATTGAGTGCAAATCAAATCGTTTTGATTTGTTTATTCAACCGTTGACCAGCCGCCCCTTTAACGTAAGAATTGGTTGTACAACTTGATCAAATTTTACAACAAGTCACAAATTGTAGGGGCCACATAAGAAGAACAAAAAAATTACAATAGCAATTTTGACAAGGCAAATTAATATGTGCACATGAATTTTTTGTTGTTTAAACCAGTGTTTAAAAGCACCCATCAGCTAGATGCTTTTTATTTTTGCTTTTGCCACTGCCATTGAAATTTTGAATTTTTTTTATCAACAGCCAATGTTTTGTTTTTCGTTTGTGCAAAAAAAGCAAATCTCCTATTTTGTATATTTTTATTTTTTTACAATTGCTTTTTTTACCAGCTAGCGACAAGAAGTGCCAGCCACATAAAAAGCAAAACCTCAAAATGATTCTTTCGCCTTTTCCTTTTTTACTTTGTCCTAAAAGAAGAGCTACTTAAAAAAGACAAAACTAAAAAATTTAAAATTCAAAGAAAAAAACTCTTCTCTTTTTTCCTACAACATAAAAGTGATTGCCGTTGCTTTTTGAGTTCCATCAAATAGGAAAATTTTGCTTATGTTAAATAAGCAAAATCTGACAGAAGCCAGTGCCCTTTGCTGCTGCTTTTGAAAAGTGTGGGCTTTTTTAGTAGTGGTACTTGTCGGCTTTTTTATTTTGATTTTTTTTTAATTACGAAAAAGGCAAAATTTGGCTGCTTTTGCTAATATGGCGATAGCATTTTAAACACTGGTTTAAACATATCGATGTCACTAGCCATAGACAGTGGGGAAACAAAACATAAATAATAATAAAACAGCTTAATAATACATATTATAGCATACTTTGAGGCGGTCAGACGTATGAGTAACATGATTGTCAGCTATTAAAATAATATAAAGTATACGTCTTAAGTGATTATAAAATGTGATCATAAATAAGAGAAATTGTTTTCTTTCAATTTAAAATCATTTTATGACCATCATTTTTTATATAGTACTTTTTAAAAACGGAAATTTATTTTAAAAAAGTACGATGCCTTTAAAGAAGTGGTAAGAAGTATGTAATTATTTTAAAAAAGGTATTTTTTCGAAAAGGGCGGGATTTTTTTGGGGAAGCTATAAATAAGTTATTTTAACATGAAAGTTGTATAACGGTATTTGCCATAAGAAACATATTTTTTGTAAAGGTTATATTATATATTATTGTTTAAGATTGTTATATATTATTGTTAAAGATCGCATTTTTTGCAAAATGTACTTTTTCGCAAAAGGTACTTTCTTTCAAAAATGCAATTTTTGCAAAATGTACTTTTTCGCAAAAGGTACTTTCTTTCTTTTTTGCAAAATGAAGTTTTTTCCATGGTACTTTTAGGAAAAGATATTTTTGCAAGAGTTACTTCTTCTCAGAAGTTACTACTGTGTAAGAGGCACCTTATTGACAAAGGTACTTTTTTCCAAAAGGTACTTTTTGTAAAAGGTAGTTTTTGCCAAATGCATTTGTTTGTTATTCACAAGACATTAACTACACATATATACGAGTATATTGATATCTATAAACTACGAGTATTTTGTTGTTACATGTTAACCCATCAAAGTTTTATTTAAATTATGTTATATCCATCTTTCGTTACGTTGTCATTATTAATAAAAATACTTTGTTATTACTAGTAAGAAAAAAAATTTAATAAACTTAAATCCAATTTCAAATTAATTTAAAAAAAAGTACGTAAATAACTTTAAAAATTAATTTTTAACAAAATTTTAAAGTAAGTAATTAATTATTAAAACGTGTATAAGTAGCAGTGTAAAGATAGTAGAAAGGAGCAAAAGGATAAAGATTAAAAAAAAACATAATAAAATAACTTTTTAAAATTGTGTAGTTATATAAGTGTAGATAATTTTTATTAAATTAAATTGAAACAAATGAAACATGCCTTATTTAAAATTCAATATGAGAAACTACTTGAAAAATACGGTGCACTTTAAAATTTATTTATTGCGGTTTTCAAACAGAATTCAATTCGATTTATGAGTTTTTCATACACAATAAGTGAAGTGTTTTTTTAAGTAAAGTTTAGTTTATTTTAAAATGCTTAGAAATTAATTAAGTGGTGAAATAAATTTGTTGATAAAAAGAAAAGTTATTTAGCAGGCACTGAGATAAAAAAATATTTGGTTATTTTAAAATTGCGGTTTGTTCTTTTTTTAATTTGGATAAAAATAATTCTTGTATTTGCCATCTTAAAGAATATTGACCATTATTAGGAATCGTTTTTAAAAATTTGCAAATTTCCCAAAATTTGGTATTAAAAGCAAATATTAAAAAAATTTGCTATATAAACCAAACTTCCGATTTGTAGTAAAATTTTCCAAATCTTTACTATTTATAGTAAATATTCCATAAATTTCCTATTTATAGTAAATTTTTCACAAATATCCTATTTACAGTAAACTTTCCAAAAATGTCCTATTTATAGTAAATTTTGCAAAAATATCCTATTTTTAGTAAATTTTTCAAAAATTTCCTATTTATAGTAAATTTTTCAAATATTTCCTATTTATAGTATATTTTTTAAATCTTTACTATTTATAGTAAATTTTCCAAAAATGTCCTATTTATGGTAAATTTTCCAAAAATGTCCTATTTATAGTAAATTTTGCAAAAATATCCTATTTATAGTATATTTTCGAAATCTTTACTATTTATAGTAAATTTTGCAAAAATGTTCTATTTATAGTAAATTTTACAAAAATGTTCTATTTATAGTATATTTTCGAAATCTTTACTATTTATAGTAAATTTTGCAAAAATGTTCTATTTATAGTAAATTTTACAAAAATGTTCTATTTATAGTAAATTTTGCAAAAATATCCTATTTATAGTATATTTTCGAAATCTTTACTATTTATAGTAAATTTTGCAAAAATGTTCTATTTATAGTAAATTTTGCAAAAATGTTCTATTTATAGTAAATTTTACAAAAATGTTCTATTTATAGTAAATTTTGCAAAAATGTTCTATTTATAGTAAATTTTGCAAAAATATCCTATTTATAGTATATTTTCGAAATCTTTACTATTTATAGTAAATTTTGCAAAAATGTTCTATTTATAGTAAATTTTGCAAAAATGTTCTATTTATAGTAAATTTTACAAAAATGTTCTATTTATAGTAAATTTTGCAAAAATGTTCTATTTATAGTAAATTTTGCAAAAATGTTCTATTTATAGTAAATTTTGCAAAAATGTTCTATTTATAGTAAATTTTACAAAAATGTTCTATTTATAGTAAATTTTGCAAAAATATCCTATTTATAGTATATTTTCGAAATCTTTACTATTTATAGTAAATTTTGCAAAAATGTTCTATTTATAGTAAATTTTGCAAAAATGTTCTATTTATAGTAAATTTTACAAAAATGTTCTATTTATAGTAAATTTTGCAAAAATGTTCTATTTATAGTAAATTTTGCAAAAATGTTCTATTTATAGTAAATTTTGCAAAAATGTTCTATTTATAGTAAATTTTACAAAAATGTTCTATTTATAGTAAATTTTGCAAAATTTTCCTATTTATAGTATATTTTCGAAATCTTTACTATTTATAGTAAATTTTCCAAAAATGTTCTATTTATAGTAAATTTTGTATAAATATCCTATTTACAGTAAATTTTCAAAAAAATTTCCCATTTATAGCAAATTTTCCAAAAATATCTTATTAAAGTAAATTTTTCAAAAATTTCCTATTTATAGTAGCTTTTTCAAAAATTTCCTATTTATAGTAAATTTTCCAAAACATGTTTACTTATAGTAAATTTTCCACAAATTTCCTATTTATAGTATGTTTTCTAAAAATTTCCTATTTATAGTAAATTTGGCTAAACATTTCCTATTTATAGCAACTTTTACAAGTATTTTCTTTTTATGGCAACTTTTATAAAAATTTCCTTTCCAAAATATTCAAAATTAGCTATTTGTTGTAAATTTTTGAAAAACTTGCTAGTTTTTTTTTTGACATATTTTTAAAATAGTTGCTTTTTATGGCAAAAAATTGTTGCAATAATTTTGACAGTTATTGTGAAAGTATCTTTTTTTTTGTATAGACAACTTTTTATTCCCCAAGTTCTAAATACCCGTAGAACAACCAAATATTTTTTACTAAGTAAATGCTTTTTATTTTACATAAAAAATTATTGAAAATATGTAAAAGAATAAGCAAAAAAAAAAAAAAAAAAAAACTAAATGCAGTTCAATTTGTTTTTCCATACGCAAAGTAAATGAATAAGTTATTTTTACAAATATTTAAGCAAACTTAGAGAGTTAATTAATTATTTTTTTTTCGTCAAATGCAACTAATTAGAAAAAACTTTAAATTACTTAATTGTTTGCAAGGTATCAATAGTACAAGTATTTAAATTTTGTGATAGCAAATCACAAAATTATAGAAAAAGATTTGAATTTATAAATATTTTTTTTTTTTGGAAATATAGATTTTTTAAATGGGATACTTTTTAAAATATTTAGCAGAATTCTTTTTTTACATTTTTTGATTTAGATTGATTTGGTAAATTCTTACTTACAGTTAAAGTTTGCTGATGATCAATATGGACTGTAAATTGCCTTGCGGTGTTATTTGAACTGATATAGTGGTTGTAGGTGTAATGGTATTGTATAACTGGTGGAGTTTGCTGGTGGTTGTTTAGTTTAAGTTTTAAGTCAGTATATTTTGTTTTTAACATTTAGTTTCAAACAAAAGGAGTAAAATGTTTTGGTAGTGATTTTTGTTGTTGTTGGTGGTGATAATTTTGATAGTTGGTTGGTTGGGTGTACATTCAAGAAATCAAGCATGTTGGTTAGTTTTAACAGGATGATGTTAATTGGAGTTGATAAAGTATTTTGTTTAAATTGCCATTCAATAGAGTTTTAGTTGAATTATTTGTTTGATGTTAAAGTTTTTGAGGTGATTTGTTTTCAGAGTTGTATTTTTCAGAATTATAAGTGTTTTTTATTACAGATTCAATAGCCATTTGTTTAGATATTTTGCCAGTGTTTTAGGTGTTTGTGTTTTAGAATTTCAGTTTTTGTTGGATTTTGAATTAGTTTCACATTAGTATTTGGTTTTTGAAATTAATTGTAATAATTGCATAGAGATCACATGATTTTAAAATAAAAATTATTGTTTTTTCAGGTTTATTTTTTTTAGTCATAGTTGCAGTTGAGAAACATTTAGTATTTGTTGATGTGTTGTAAAGTTTTTGTGTAGATTGTGATTATTTTTTTAATAAAATTGTATCAGTTTTTTTAGGTAAAATTTAAAAAAAAATTCAGGCGTTAGAAAATTTTTGTTTTTTCGTTAAGTGAGATAATAAAAAACAGAAAGAAATCTTAATAATGTGGGATTTGTGATAAGAGTGTTATTTTGTTTAAAAAGGTGGTTGTATTAGTGGTAAGAAAATTTAATTAAAATGTGTTTGAATAAAAAGCTTAAAGAACAGAAAATATAAAAATATTAATTAATGAAATAAAATGTAAAAAAAGAAACTTAAAGCCTTCTTTAGATGGGTTACATTTGTTAATTTTCTTATAGTTTTGTTTTCTTTTTTTCCAAAATGTTTTTCAATTTAAAGTTCTACTTAAGAAGAGATTTAAAAAAAAGATGCTTAAAAATAATATTAGATTAGATTATGTTATGTGTTTTTAATGATGTTTGTTTTTTTAATAAATTAGCATTCCATGTCAAGAAATTGTTTTAAAATAAATTATTATTTTGTGTTTTTGGTATAAAAGAAACTCAACATTTAGAGACATTCAAAAAGCGTTATGAAAAATATGTTTGAATTTGGTTTGTTTTAAGATATTGATGTTGATAAATGGTTCTTTTTATTTAAAAAAAAATATATAATGTTTCAATGATAAATTAAAAATATATGTTCAATTAATCAGTTTTACAAAAACTTATGAGAATTTTATATCGATTTAAAAGAAAGTTTAAGGTGTAACTTTAGTCATTTAATTATAACACAAATTTAAAAACTTCTTTACTAAGTTGCGTTGATTGCTAAATAAACTAAAATTTTTATAAATATTTTGTCAACATTTTAAACTGTCCTATTAGTTTAAGTCTTCCCTTAAATATATAAAATATGTAGTTCGAAAAATCACTTGGCAAACCCCAGTTCCATTTTTTCCTTATGAAATGTCTTTAGTTGAATCAGAATAACGAAATAATAAATAGTATTTACAGATTTAATTTGTTTAATATTAAAAACTCTATTGTTACATGGAAAACAGATATATTCGGCTGTGACGAATCTTTAGTAACGCAGAATATTCGACCCCTCACACACTAGCACATATTATCAATCAGAATTAAGACAAGTAAGAGTGTTATATTCGGCTAATCTTATATACCCTTTGCCATCGTGCGATAAGAAAAGTATTGAAATTCAAGTTGCTTGTAACTAATTTGGAAACTTCGGCTCTTAACGTTCTGCAGATATACAGCAATCTACGATGTCTTTATGTGGAAGTGCCACTCCCACTTCTCTAATCACGACCACATTGGAGAGGTTGTGTATGGATAAGCTTGGTTATGTGTACCAAATTGAGATATTTTTCTCTTACCTTTCTTTAGGTAAAAAAAAACTCTTTTGTTCCACGCCCATTTTTCCACTTCCGCCCACATTAAGTCGTATGTTGTCTATTGATGACCAAGATGCTTGTACAAAATTTGGAAACTTTGTCCCTTGCCGTTCTCAGATATAGAAAAAAAGCAACAACCAGGGATTTGTGGGTAACATTTTTAAATCGGTACTCATAAGAATACAGAATATATATATGATATTCCCGTGATTAAATATATATTATCAAATGTTATTCTTATACACTCTAGCACCACTAGTGGATAGTGAGGTAATACTTAGTTTGTCATTTCGTGTAAACCTCTTTTCATATTCATCTAAGACCCCATAAAGTATATCGTTGTCAAGCCTGCAAGTAGTGCAATGTGTTTTTAACAGGTTTTCAGGAGAGCTAAATAACTGATTTATATTATCAGTTGAAGATATTTTATGTTAATAATTTGCCTCAGTGATTCACGGATTCAATACTGCGTTATAAGAACTTCGGATATAGTCTGTTGCAGGGCTTTTAAGAAAAATTACACATAACTCCTTTGGAAGGAGCCTTTTTCTAATATATGTTCATACCAGTTTGAACATATAACACTTTTTGTTCATAGAAAAGAGTTTGGTTTTAATTTTTTTACGGAAAATACGCTAAAAAATACGAAATGTAAACTAATTAACCTTTTTTTTAAAATGCAACGACAAGTGAACAAAGAATAATAAAATAAATAAATTTTTAGTGGCAAAGATTGTCATAAAAGGAGTAGTAATCTTTTTCATTATTTCTTCAATATTTGCAGGATTTTAATATTGGGATTCATACTTTTAATCGCTATTTATGAAACTGTTATGGCTCAATGATTTTCAGAGTTTTAGTTCAGTTTGTGAACTGACCAATTCCCAACTATCGGTGTAACGCAGCTTGAAATAAATAAATCTTGTTGCATTTAAAAAGCAATACACGGATGAAAAGTCAATTTGCATCGCCGGATCTAATTGAAATGAAAGTTCTAGGAACGTGTTTGTAATATGGATATGTTGGTCTCGCCTGTCTTATGCGACTAACATAATCAAGTGAAGAATACAGTGGAGTTGTAAACAATTGTTCTAGGGTAGAGTGAACGCTATCGACTTCCATCATTGTATGACCTTTTTCTAAAATAATCTGCTCCAACAACCAGTAGCTGCAGAAAAGTTCTGCCCAAGCGCTACATAGTACACTATATTTATTTTGGTAGCTGATATAAGGATAACCTTATTTGCTGTTACTTTGGTGTTTTTAACATCATATAAGAGTATTAAGATACAGTTTAATTTGATAGTAATATACAGATACTAATAGGTTTGGAGAGAGAAAAACGCTTTGCATATCCATCGAAATTACCACAACATGACATGACTTCTCTCAATGACCAATCTCTTTTCATTTCTAACTTCGGTTCTTCGGGCTTTAAACAATCTTTTTAAGTCAATAGGCTGGTCACCTATTAGCAACTTCTTATAATATAAACCAAACATGGCTGTGTATGACGAAACACATAGCACTTGTTGCAGGAATATTTTGTATATGAGTTACACATAGGTAGCATTTTGTTGTCTTGTTAACGCATTAAAATATTACAAAACTGCTTAGAAGATGTACATATGTATGACCAATAGAGATTCGCCACGATGCAATAATTTTTTTTTTTCAAAATAACACATAGCACTACTTGTAGGCTAGACGACGATATATCCTTTGGATCCTTAAGTAATTCTAAGACGATTTAGCCATGTCCGTCTGTTGAAAACATGTCACTTTCGAAAGACTCAACCCAACTTAGTGTCAAACTCTTTTTAGTTCCCCTCACCAGGAAAAGCGTTATTGACCCAAAGTGTGTGTTTGGAACCAGTGTTTAAAATACTTAAATCAAAAGTTGAAAAGTCGCAATATTTTAGCTTTTTATTGTTTTAACTGTTCTCTGCTTTTTAAAATAAAACATTGATTCTGTTAATACGTTTTAAAAAACGGCAATCGTATACTTCGTTTTTCTTCTGCATTTGATAAGTTACAAAAGCAAAATCACAATCGGTGTCTTTGTTTTTAAAAGTTGTCAGAAGTCCAGTCCTAAAACCAAACGTTCTTTGAATGATGAAACAGAACTGGGGCTGAACGATGTTTTCCATACAGTTTGACATAAAATTATGCCAGAGAATATGGTCGAGAAATAAAATCAATTTTATTTTAAAAACCTTTTTCTCATGCTCTCACATATAGACAATTATTCTCCCAACAATGCTACCATACTTTCGATCAATTTCATATATTTTGTAAACAAAGAAAAAAAAACAAAAGAAAACGAAAGAAATGAGAGAAAATTTGCAGTTACGGTCGACGTTTTAATTATGGGCTTAAAGGCCATGTCAGATAAAACTTTTGCTTCGCGTTGCGTTACCGATTCGCTTTGACATCTAAGATAAAATATACGTACTTATACGAAACATGTCACATAAAGTACTTTCAAAGCGGAGCGAAGCAAAAAGTTAGCCAACTCTCATCTTTTTGCGCGCTTTGACAATTGGCTAGTATTATTTTTTTTTTTTTTTTAATTTTTTTTGCCAAATTCAATTCCAAAAAACCGTCCAATTAAATTTTTAACTTTAATTTTTGTAACAAATAATTAAATGTACAAATACCAACCGCTTTTATAAGTAAACAAACAATGCGTGAGTGTTGTCAAAGTTTTCATTGTGGCATACACCTTTTGCTTTGCGTTTTTCTGCTGAAGGTAGAAACGTCACGCAAAGCGACAAAGTTGTATCTGACACGGCCTTAAGAATTTTTGCCTGAAGTTGAAAACTCAGTTCTGTTTCATCATTTAGTTTTGTACATTTTTAGCAGAAAAATATTCTCTTTTCTCTTCTGTACTTTTTACATTTTTTCTTATACACATGTATATTTGGATGTATGCATACACATACATATGTTTATTATTATTATTATTATATCGATAGCGCAAAAAAGTTAAAGGAACAGCGTTGCCAGAACATAGATTTTATCATATTTTTGATGATTTTTTGAGCAATATATGATTTGATGCTTTTTTCTTAAATTATGACATTTATTTTTAGAAATTATGATTTTTTACCAGGGACCGTAACTGCTATGGCTTTTTTTTGGTCAAAAAATAACTGTTAAGGGGAAAAGTTTCCCAATAACGTACAAACAGCATGATAATGTTGTAAGAAAATGTTTAATATTTTTACAATTAATTCTTTTTCGAACGTCCATAAAATGAATTGTCATGAGAAAGAATACATATATTTTTAGTTTAAGAATTTCTCCGCAAATACTTTAATCTAAATAGCATCACCTTATCACTACATATACATAAGGACAAAGTTTAAACATATTTAATTTTGTACAAATGCGGCAGTTATGTGTGTATGCTTTGTTTTTTATATAAAATAAATTGTTATTACTATTTTCCAGTTATTACAAGGCTTGATTAAAAAAAATTTTTTGATTTTTTTTTTTGCCAAATGATGATTTTCTTCCCAAAGCTTCTGTCAACGCTGGTCTTAAGCACGAGAAGTAAAATCAAATGATTGCAGATGCTTATAAGTTACAACATGCAAACCCAAAAATTTTTTCGTCTGCAACTGTTTGCGACTTGAAAAAGCAAAGAGATTGATTGTACTTTTATTTGCGATACTGTTCAAAAGTAGAGAAAATCAAAATCAAAATTAAAAAAAAACTGCTCGCTCAACTATTCGTTATTCGTTTTATAATTTTGCATTGACTAAAACTGTTGTTAATTTCAGAAGCACAAGCAGAAGTAAACTCAAAATAAATTGAAGTTATAGCAGTTTTTTAAACACTGTGTGGAACAGCCTCTCAAAAATTTATATTTTTGTTTGGTATTTTTTGATATTGATATGGATATTTTTGCACCCATTCTCATTTAATTTTGTAAAAATTCGTGACTTTAAATGGACTATTAAATTTTGTGAAGATCGGTTCATAATTTACCATATAAGGCACACCCTCGGAAAACAGTACTCCTTAACCCGTAACGAACAAGCCTATTGCTGAAAAAATTTGGTCAGTAATAGTTACATATGATAAGAAACCACTCCCCCAAATTTCGTTAATATCGGCCCATAATTTACCATAGGCCCCATTTAAACCCCACTCTCGGAAAACACTTTACTACGCCTTAATCCGTAACGAATCGTGCTATTGCAGTAAAATTTGGTATGTCATAGTTTCATACATTTAGAAACCGCTTAATTTCACAAACGATCTTTCTCCGGATACAACTAACAATGCTTCATTCGCTTTCATAAGTACCAATGTTTAAACGTCATATATAGTAGAAGCACAGCTAGTATAAGCGTGTTCGTCTTTTGAGAGATGATTCTGTTCTTAAGCTGTTTACCGAGCCAGAGGTAGCATATATTGACGTCGTTCTTTTGACTTATGGGCGATCTGAGGTATATAAGTTCATCTACTACCTTGACGTTGCAATTGCCTGCCATAACTATCACAACTTTCTTCCGTTATACGTAAGCAAGTCTTGCTGAATATCTTGGCTGCACATCATGCTTATTGGCTCTTTATATCTATCTTTTCGAAAACATATATTTCGCGTTTACGATATGATTTCATATTTTTCTTTTAAACAACACACTTTGCGTCGTTGTCTTTAAAGAACAGTTAGATATTAAAGCTGATACAAAATCAGAATATCTATTTTAAGTCCGAGATCAAAAGACAATTGGGAATGGGTCCCCTATTCTGACATAACTGTTATAGACAATAATAACATATTGATAAATTAAAATTGATATTATTAAAGTTCAAAAAATCATTTGCTTTTGTCGTATTTTAATCTTTTTAAACTTTTAAATTACTATTATTTTCTAATAAAACATTATTAAAACAAATAATAAATTGTATCTAAATAGTTTACATGTATATATCTAATATATATTGAATAATTATGCATGTCTATTACTGGCTATAACATCAATAACAAATTTACTCTATAGCTTAAATTACACCCAAAAAATTTGGATCATAAGAATTCTCAAAGAATTTTTGTAAAACTAAACTAAGTAAAACAAAACTAAAGCATAAAATAGACACGTGAATAAATAAATGAGGAAAAACACCAAAACTAAACAATAATAAAAAAAAGGCATATAATATTTAGTTTTATGTTTTTTTTTTAATTTCGTTAAATAAAGACATCAATAAAAGGCAATTATGCAAATTTGGGGAATGTATTTCGTATCAAGTATCAATTAAAAAAGGGGGTTAGTAAAGAATTATTTTGTTAATAAGACGATAGAGAGAGAGAGAATGCGAGAGAAAAAATGAATTTTGAAAAACGAAACAAGTATTGAGAGAACTTAGTTTAACTTCCATGCCCAGCGGGAAAATAAGGAATTGATAAAATGAATTAAAAACCAAATTGGGTTGTTTAAGGAAGGCTGATTATCAGGTTATATTTACAACAACAAAATACATTTATAAATTTTTTTTTTATATATATTGTTGCTGTTAATATAAATACATAACCATATAGCCTGATAATCCGCCTTTCGTGAACGTCCCAAATAATGTTTCATTTTGGGAGACTTATTATGCATTCATTGGAATCGAGAAGGTAATTTAATAATTATGAATTGATAACCACGTCTATTACCACATTTGCAGTACAAAGAATGTATTGTTTCTGTTCGTAACAATAATTCGTGTTTTTCTTCATTTCGTTATAATTATTCGTATCTTTTCTTTTACATATTTTCTTAATAAAAGTCCATTATGAAATATTTAATTCATTCGCAGTTTACATTAAAATAATTTATTACAATCCTAGGACATGTTCTGTGTTAAAAGTAATGAGTTCTAGAATCAAACTTTAAAGAAGATATGTATTACATTCTCGATTCCTATTGATTACATTTTCCTGTTGGGAAAGTTCTTGTTTCTCTTTTTGATATACTTTTAAGTAAAATCTCAATAAATGCTTCATTTGTTTATGTTTGTGTTAAGTACAAGGCGAATTCATCAGGTAGAATTAACCGATTAGCTGTTTATGGTAGTTGTTGATGGAAACTCTCAAAGTTTTTATATTTGTTTAGACATATACACGGATTTTGATACATATATTCTATACCAGCAAAAAAAAAAAAAAAACAACAAATTTTCAGTTATTCTGGTTGATGCCACCTGATATATGAAAAGGCCTTGGTTAAGTCTTGGGTGTATATTATAGAGCGAGACAGAAATAGTGTATTAAAGTGTTTTCGTACTTACATCGTGCTGTTATTGTTGTTGTTGATTTAAGAATAGAGTACGTGATGATATTTAATTGGTGTTTTGTTGATCATGAGAGTTATTTTTTGTTTATTTTTAATTATTATTGTTTTGAATAATTGTAGAAGAAAGTTATTTTTTATCATAAATTTTGATGAGATGATTTTTTTTTTTTTTTTTTTTTGTTAGAGGATTTTAAAAGTTGATTGTTTCAGATTGGCAAAAAATCGTTTCATTTTTCGAAAAATTCGTTTTTTTCAATGGATTGAATATGGTATTTTGTTATGAGTAGTATATTGTATAAATTAATTTATTTTTATGAGTGTATTTTATATTGTGTTTGAATTGTTGTTATTTTATTGTTTCAGAAAGGTGTTGTTGATTTTTATTGTTTTCGGGTGGATTTTATAGAGTATTTGTTGCAAGTTTAGGTATTTAGTTTATAGAGATAAATAGAGTAGAGAAGATAGAGATTAGTTGTATATAAAGTTTGTTGTTTATCATATATGTTGCATATATAGATTAAAGGTGTTTGATAGTATTTTAAATTGTTTAATATAATTTGTTTGATATTTAGATATTTAGGTTGTTGTTTTAGGTGTTTGTTGTGGTTGTAGTAGCAGTGTTATCAATTTTGTTTGGTGTTATTTTTTGTTTTGTATTCAATTTTTTTTATTAAAATTTTGTATTTCAACCCCATTTTCGTAATTGGTTAACAGTTTTTGAATGTTTTTTTTTTTTTTATTTTTCGGTACACATAAACAAATTATGAAAAAAAGGAAATTAAAAAAAAGAAATATATGAGATTAATAATATTCAATGACTTATGCTAAATATGAGTATATTAATAATAATAATATTTAATATAGTATAATATATTTAAATATAAATATCTTTGAGTAGTAATAATAATAAGCATATTCGTTATAATATTAATGTAAATTAAATTAATTAAATATAATTTAAAAAAATATTTATATATTTAATTGTTTTTATTAAATATTTATGATATGCATATAAAGTTATGTTCGTAAATTGTTAATTGAAACCTATTCAAGATCTTAAAGTTTTACTAAAGCTTTAAGTTAAATTAGTGATTTTTTTTTTTTTTTTTGTTTTAAATTGTTCTGCTGTCATTTGCAAATTTATGCTTTTAATTAATATTTATAAAAGTTTGCCCTAATTGAAAAAAGAATAATTGTAACAAATAAATACATAACACATACATTCCAACGAAAAAACCAAAACGTTTAGTTCATTAAACATGGCAAGAAACAGTTTTGTTCAAAATAACTCTTAAAACAGTTTAAAACACTTGGACATGTAATATTGTAAAATTTTTTGCATTTTTTCCTGTGTCCTCCTTAATATATTGTATACAAATTATAATAAAATACCTATAATATTTAAAATAAAAGTTTTTCAATAGTTACCCCGAATTCCATCCATAAGGCATCCACTATACTGCCCAGTACAGTGATTAAATCAAATATATTCCAGGGATCTTTAAAGAAATTCTAAAAGGAAATATTTTGCTTAATTAATTATTGAAATATAATTTTAAGAGAGAGATGGAATAAATTTTATAAAACTGCTTTCTCAACTTTGCAATGTTTTTCGAATGTTTAATGACAAAAAGATTTTCTATCATTTTTTTTAAAGTAAATTACAGTGCGCTCTCGATTCTTGCAAACCTCAATTTTGGATCACCGTGGCAAGCAACAGCACTGCTGTTAAATAACTATTACTTATTTGGAAAATAAAGTAATTGATTACTTCATGTTTTGTTCAAATAATATTTAATTACGATTAGAAATAATCCAAAACTATATATACAGATCCCAAAAATAGTCCAACTATTTTAAAGATTATTTTGTAGTGGGGAATGTAAGAAAAGACAAGCTCACTGTTTCATTGTTGGCAATTTGTTTAAGCTTTGATATCGTTGCAAATAAGACGGTTTGTAATTCTCATTCCCTCTGTAGTTTTATTTACTGATATCTTTGGCTTTTCTAAAATTCTTTGGGAAAACGTTTCCCGATGATCTGGCCTAAGCAACCAGTGAAACGCGCATAGAAACAGCTTATCCTCCAACAATAGATTTCAGTATTTTTATTAAGAATAAAAATAGGGAATAAAGCACAACAAACAAAATCTTTTATTGAAAAGTATTCTCAAAAACAACTTTGATAATTATATTGAAAAGAATCAAAATTATCTGAAAATAATCTTAAAAATATTTAGATTATTTTTTTATTACTTTGGATAATTTTTTACACTCTTGAATAATTTAAAGTAATTGCAATTAATTTAAGATTATTTGTAGTGGTAATCAATTAATAATAATAAATTATTTATTCACGATTATCTAGTTATTACGACTATTTAAAAAAAAATCAAATTGAGTACTAGTTAATTGTTATCGCAATTTAACAGTTTTTAATATCAGACTGTATTATTATTTATTACAGTAACAGCAATGACTTAAAGAATAATGATATTTGATCTTTAAGTTAATTTTAAAACAAGTTTTCTTTTGGTAGCATTTATCGAGACCGCCCTGTGTGTACCTACCGTTATGCCAAAAGCTATCACTTTCATTATTGTTTCCGTTAAGAAGAACATGGTAAATATTAAATTCATATTGGCTAAAATCTCACTGTGTAGGGGCGGTGCATCGTGAAACTACAAATTTTTAAATTTTGTTTAATAAAAAAGTAAAAAAAAAAAAAAATTAAAATGCCAGAAAGACTGTCTTTAATGAAATTTTTAAAAATATTTTAATTATTTGCAGAAGTTTGATTTTGCCAATGCATTAACCTCGTCAATTTATTTCAAAATAACGATTTAAAAATTTTTCTTTTTTTTTCTTTTTAAATAAAATGTGGATGAATTTTGTGTAAGTTGTGGGGTGTAATCAAAATAATAATGTTTAATTTGCAAAAAGTGCGTAATTACAGCGAAGAAAAGAGAAAAACTTATTTATATTTTTTACATATTAAGAAAATGAATAAAAACTTTCAGAAATTTCTTACACTATACAGATTTAATTATATGAAATTCAGCTTGATGTATGAGACATCTGGGGAATTTAATCGCTTATAAGAGACAAAAGCTGCCAGCCATTAATGATACAATTTTTTATGATTCGCTGTTCAAAATACAAATCATACTGTTTTAACCTGTAAAAGATTGACTGTAAATTGAAATGAAAGCTTGGAAATAATCGCACAAATTATTTATCCAAAACTTTGAATAAATATCAGCAATATTTATTCATTATTCATTTGTGGGAGCATGATCTCTCTGAGATTATTTTAAATATCACCTAAATGCTGCTCTAATGCAGCAAACATGAGGATTTTTTGCATCGAATGCATTGAAGGTAAACAGGTTAAATAGTTGCAAATTAACTCAAAAATATAGTGGTTACTTTTATCACACAATCCGTGTCATGAGTTTAGCGCCTCCTCTATGAGCTTATTATGTTTGCTCTAGTGGGTGTTGTTGGATATATATGTTGTTGGATATATATGTTGTTGGATATATTAATACTTATTGGTGTTTCATTCTACTCGTTACTGTATTCACTGATTCTTGTAATGAAAGCATTGTAGCTACGTTGTCTTTTCGGATAAGAAGAAATTGAATTTCGAGGGTCCAGACGGCTATAACTACTACTTCGCAATCTTCGACTAGGTATAGCACCAGCTGGATCGCCTATATAGTCGGGTGGGTGGTGAATTGATCTGGGGAGCCCTATTCTACTTTGGCACGTAGGAGCTAGGTTTTAGCTCTGTTCCACATGCATAACGAAACAGTCCGAACTTCCACTAAGTTTCCCAAAAGCGTTCCACATAATAACTTTTGTGCAATTAAGATATTAGTTGAGAGATTAATTTTTTTCATTTCCTGTACAAATTTGTACAAACTTTCTCTTCGGGAAAGTTCGGACAAGGATGAACAATCAGCTGTTTTTGTTTACATATGAAACTAAAGGATTAATCAAGAAATTTACAAGCAAAAGAAAAAGTTTAATTTTTATTAAAAAATATATTAAAACGCAAAATGTAAAATTTTAATGAAAAATTAAAGTGGTGAATACATTATTGCAAACATATTTCCCATAATCTTCAATATAAAAAAAAAAAAAAATACAATGATGCAAATGTCTGGGTTTTATAATGTTATGACTTTTAAGCGTCTAAAAGCACTTAAATATATCTTAATTTGTAATGTATGCAGCATAAGTTTTAAAGAAGTGCACAAATGGTTGTTTGCGTTTCAGGAATTTTGGGTAGTTTTGTCAAATTTAGAGAGTAAATTTCATTTTACTCTCATTAGTCCGAACTTGCCCGAGATGTTGTTTAACACACCTTTTTTGTCATATGTTCTTTTGCAAAAGTGAGGCGCATTTCCTTAGGATTGAGAGAGGTTTTTTTAATCTTAGTATTTTTAAGTGTGGATCATTTCTTAGTAATCATTGAATAGCAGATCAGCTCGCCTTAACGCCAACATTTGACCTGATTTTTGTTCTGAGCCATTAGAGTCCGACGCTTCTCTTAAAATTGCACTTCTATAAGTGTGCGAAAGAACTGTTTTATAACTTCATTTTACCGTTTTCTGACTTATTCTCAAGAATGCCGTTGTAATTTTATGACTTTTGCCGATTTTTGCAATATTTCGTTTACTGACAGCTTTAAATACCCATAAGCTTCAATTTTCGCTTTCTCTTCCACAGAAAGTGATTTTCCTTTAGCCATATTGATAACAATAGACCACTTGATCAGCAAAAAATAATTTAGTGTTGATACACTTTCAAATCTTTAAGAAAAAGTAAAAAGTAATTGCAGGCGCTAACCTGATGACGTAAATAGAATGTAATTTTTTTTTATCGAAAATAAAATAAATGAGCACCGTCGCAATGTTGCCTGTTTTAACGTTACTTCAATAGTACGTGTTGTTATGAAATTAATGATCTGGTTCCGAATCCCATTCATTTGCTTGTAGTACATGTTCTTCCTCAAGAGTACATCCTTTTGTGGACGATTGGCCGGTGCATCGTACAAAGCATTACAGGGAAAGTTCGTTTGTTAGCCGAACTCTTCATTCACTTTCAACATGAATAAGTACAAGTCGAATGTTCTCAGGCACTACTCCCCTAATCCTCCTTCCCATAACCCATTTTCCTAGTTCTAACACAATGTAATGCATTAGAAGGGGTCATCCGCAGAGTGCTGGTCCTTACAAAGTGAATATTATGCGTTTGCACCTTAAAAAATGGTCCTTGACTCATTTTTACGTATACCACTTGACTTGGAATCACTGTCTTAATCGATCGAATGATGTCCGTCCTTCCGGCTTTGTATGCAATGTACAGGACGCAATTTAAGAGGTACTTTGTTGAAATTTGGTACATTGTCACAAGGACCAAGGCTATTGAAAATGGTGATACTCGGATTTTATACAGTTGGTTTTTTTTTAGGGATATTTAAAAGAAAGAAGTGTATGTCAATAAGCCAAGAATAATTCTAGAGCTAAAGGATGAGATAATTCGGTACATTGAATATTGGGTAGGGGTATGCCACTGAAGCCATGGCGATCATTTGGCCGATATTTTGTTTCACACTTAATTGTCAAAGATTCTTCTATGATAATAAAACAAATTAAAATAATTATGTGAAACATTTTTTTTACAATTAACATCGTGCGTATTTCGGTAAAGGTTCGAGAATTTTCCAGAAAAAAAAGTTGCTGTCTCCAAAGATTGTAAAAGTTTTTGCTTATAAAGTTTTTATTGGAATGAATAATAAATGATTTATGGTGTACACCCTGACCTGGCGTTTTTTTTTTAATTTTTAAGAAAATATTGTTTAAGTGAGGTGAAATGTTTTACATTTAGTTTCTTTAATAGTTTTTATTTTATTTTTCTTAAGAATATTATAGGTAAAGTTAATGTAAGTGTTTTGGTTTCCACTACTTTCGATACAGGGTTGAAAGGGTTTAAAAAGAATACGATTAAAAGAAAGTATTAAATACTTTTATTCCACAAAACTTCCGTACCATTTGGAGGTCCCAGTTATCCATCTCTGGTTTTCTCTATAAAATAAAACCAGCAAAAAAGCAATAAAATGTTTCTATTTTACCATAATTCAAGAGAAATATATTTTATGTTTTAAGCATCTACATCAAATTATCATTAGCCATATAAATATTTGTGGTAAGCATATGGATTATTGTAACACCCATAAAATATTGGCGGGAAATCAGAATATGGTTGTGTTAAAATGAAGGGGATACATTTTTCATAGCCTAGTTGCTGTTGCGGAGTTCTGAAAATGCATTTTTTAAAAGCCGTTTCAACAAAAAACCTTGAGAATATGCTGGTACCACTAATGTATAGCCCGGACCATAGAGAAGAACCCCTCTCAAAATAAAATAAAATCTTGTCACCCGAAATTCCGTACGTGTGAATTAGCTTTTTCGACAGAAGATTTATATTTTTTCTCTCTCTCCTTCTTCTAGGCGTTTTATTCGGCCAACACTTTTTGCCGTTCTTTGTCAGTCGATGCAATACAACTTAGATCGAATATATAGTTACGTAAGTAAATACACTTTAAAACTTAAAATTGGACTAAATTTTTATATTAAAGAAGGCATAATAATTATTTTTTGTCCTTGCTTTCCTAAACCTAAGCCTTAGTTTTGTATTATTTGAAGATCTTTTACTTTATCTTGGTGCTCAAAATTATTTAAACAAAACCATGCTCCAACGAAAAATATTCAACCGAGAAGCAAATTACATAAAGCCTTTTGGTAAATCTCATGCTTAAATCAAAGCCTAAAAAGCCCACGTTAAAAAAAAATTGTAACTATTACTTACTATAAATTTTGTCTTTTCTTGAGACTATAAATACGTTGAACTTATTTTACAGATAAAATGGAAAAAAAAACATTGCAAATTCAACAACTTTACAGCTTTATAAAATTTAATTAAAGTGTGCTATTTTTTTACAATAAAATTATGTATAGAATTATTTATACTTATAAATATTAACCACCTACCTTTACACCAAATCCAATAATCTTAAGCACCGTTTCAACACTGAACATTCCAGTGAATCCCATGTTGATATATTTCAGTGATTTCTCATACATCTCACCTTGATTATGGTACTAATAGAGGAGGAGGAGGGTGGAAATTCGGTTGATGTTTTTTTTATTTTAATAAAAGTTATTTTATTTATATAATTTAAATATACACTTTTTTGCAATTATTATCGACACTTAATTACCAGCCCCATTATTCTTAATGCCAAGCCATATCTTGCTTAACTGTAAGTTAACAGTCAGTTAAAACGATAACTAGACATTAAGAAACGAGGGCTTAATGAGTTCAAACAAAACAGACAGCAGTAGCAGTTAATAAGTTCTATGAACAGCACTTTTTACACATAAATCAGAAATATAATAATTAAAAAGATAAAAATTGCATATTCTGGAGTGCGACCACGAAATTTTTCAAAAATCATAGTTCTGTTGAGGATGATTTGGGAGGAAAGCAAACATGCAGATAAAACAAAGTTGTTTATATGATCGCCTCCAACAAAATAATTTTTAAACATAATTTGGTTACTTTAATAAAATTATTGTCAGTGGCATCTATATTTTGGTTAAATTAGTCCTATGCCAAGAATGCACAACCATATTATGGTTGACTTCAAATATGTTATGGTTAATAATAAAATTTGTTAAGCACTTATAATTGTTAAGTTCTAAATTAACAATAATATTTTCTTTTTTTTCCAAGAGCACCACGTTATAGTTGAAAAACAAACGAATTATTGTTTTTAATAACCAAATATTCATAGGCAACCATAATTTGATGGTGGCTTCTTGATAAAGAACTAATTGAACTGTAATATAGTTGCCAGTGACAGTAATATCGATAAGTAGCCATAATATGTTACAATATTTTTCGCTAAGAGTTGTTTTGTTGGAATTGACTAAAGTAAGAAAATGTGTTTTCTTTATGTGCATTTATAGACGTTTCATTGCTGAGGATTTATTAGCTTCTTCCTAAATTGTAATACTCGGCGATAAAATATTTAAATTATATATAAAAGGATAAATGTATGTATATGTATTGAAAATGTTATATAACTACAACTTAAAAAAATAAATTTAAAAAAGAAACCAGCAAAAGTTTTGAAAAATTTTTAAAGACCGGTAAATTATTTATATCACAAGTCTGTGCCAATATGTCGAATATTGTATCCTCAGTTTTGTTGAAACTTAATTCGAGGAGGTTTTTGCTTGAGGGCTGTATATTATCGTATTAAAAAGCATTTCAATAGAGCCTTAAAGTAAATGCTTAAATTTTTTTTATTTTGTAAAATTAAAAATTTTACATCTTTTATTGCAATAACTGAATCTTTTCTTATGTCCACTTAAGCTACTCTTCCATATGACCAAAGGAATAAAAGTAAAGCACAATTTTTGATAGAACTACATCATTTTCATCAATATAAAATCCTTATATTGATCAATTGTGGTCTTCTGAAATAAAAAGATATTGATAATTGAAAGTCTTAACGGTTTAGAAGTGGTGATGTTGATGAGAAAAAGACCGCCCAGGACAGCCAAAATAGTTTGAATTTAAGATATTGCTTCATTAAAATTGTTGTAAAAATTGAAACACAACTTAGATATTCATTGGGATACGCTAAGCAGTAAAAGCAATTCCAAAACCTTGGCAAGCAGGTAACATTAAGGCAATATGGTACCACACGAGTTAAAGCCGCGAGACAACTTTTAACTTCCAAATGCAGCAACGAATCTGGTGATGAACTAACTCGAAAATAACAATGACTCAGGGTTATCAATTTAGAAGTTTCTTACCGGTCTGGCAAGGCTGTCAGCTTTTAAATAACTTTCATCTGAAGTGTCATTCATTTGGTAAACGGCTTGCCATTTACGAATATGGATCGTTTAACCACCATGTAAAAATAGTTAAATCATACTACAAAAGTGGTGGTTCCCACGTGGCTTATTTTCGAGCATTTCAAGCATTACCGTGTGGATTATGGTCGTAATAATCGACCTTGTGTGCAAGGAATCAGCAGGATTATAAAAAATTTGAAGAGACCGGAAGCGCTACAGATGTGGTCAAGCCTGTGCATCATTTCAATACACCCACTGCAGAAAATATCGCTTCTGTCAATTGGCCACCAAGATCATGCGATTTGACTCCTTAGACTTTCTTATGTTTACCTACGTTGGAGCATTCGAAAACCGTAATTTATCCAGATATCCCTGAGATACCGACCGAAATGTGCAAAGAAAGTGGTCAAAAACTAGCTCAATAATGAATGCTTCCCATATTATGTTTGTATGGCTGTAAGTAATACCAATAGTTTTGTGATGATGTGTTCAGAATCTGCCATTTTTTTTGTATAAAAATAAAAACAGTAACACGAATACTGTAATAAAATTTGGAACACATAAGTTTTATAGCAGGTCTTCCAATAGGGCTGTCACAAGTTAACAGTTCATTGCGCCATTTATCAGCGACCAATAACACGTGCAAATGATGAATTTTTTTTTATCAAAATGGGTGTTCTATTCTTGCAACGTTCCGTAATTAAATCTGGTGGCGAGTCATCAGTCCATATTTCTTTGAGAACATCGTTGGACAGGCTGTCACCATCAATGGTAAACTTTATAGGTCGATGACTACGAAGTTATTTTGGTCACTATTTGATGATACGAGCCCAACCGTCTTGTGGTTTCAATAGGACGGTGCTACGAGTCACTAAGCTCATGCCACATTGAACATTATGCACAATAGGCCACCGATATCGTGTGACTTTACCCCGTTGGAGTCGTTCGTGATTGGTTTTCTGAAGTCACAGGTCTATGTCAATCGGCCACAACCTACAGATGGCTTTGAGCAAGATATCCCATGTAATTGATCAAATTCAGCCAGCATTCGCATGGTGTTATATTATATCTGAAATTCGCCACAAACAAATGTTGCATTTTAACTTGTTTAATATATATAAGCTTTGATTTTCTTATATTCACATAAACATTCAAGTAAACTTTTTTTGGAGGAAACCCAAATTATTAAATATTCCGAAAAATTGCCACATTATTTTTATCCAATTTTTTTGGACAATATTTATTCAAATTTTAATATTTTAATCAGGCTTAATTTCATTAAATTTAATTTTCATTAAATAATTTGAATGAGAAAGAAATTTTACAACATGAAATGAACTAAAATTTGCTGAAGAAGGTCAACGAGAAAAAAGAAAGACAAAAAAGAAAAGAAAAAACATAAAAACCAAAAATGTTTTTTGTAGTTCAAGAAGAATTCTGGACAAAAAGGATGAAAAGCAGAAGCAAGCATGAACAAGTAAATCAATTAAAAAATTCACAACAAACTTCGATCCACCAAAAAGGTGAAAAAACCATTTGGTTTAAAGATTGATGTACTTGACTATTGATTACCAGCCGTCGTCGTGAGGGTTAAACGGAGATGATTTCTGACGAGATATTGTGGTTACTATCGAAACATATCAAACCGACCTGTCCGTGAACGTGGGTTCGATTCCTCGGTCAGTCAAGAATGACAAATTATTAACAAATTCTAATTCATTTCATGTTGTAAAATTCCTTTCTTCATAAAAATAATTTAATGAAAATTTAATGTAATCAACTTTAGCCTGATTAAAAAATACAAATTTGGATTACAAATCATAAAAAGTTCAATAAAATAACCACAATTTTAATTATTGATTACTTTTATTTCTAAATAAAATTTCCAAAATCTTTTGCTGGTCGTTAAAGTAAAAAAATATAATGATTTAAAGGAGTGCTTAAAATATATAAATTTCTTTTAGCCAAAAGGAAAAACCACATGCCAATTTAAAAAACATAATAATTTATGAGGACTTATTCCGCACGTTTTGTAAATAAATTTAAATATTAGATTTAGAAAAAAATCTTTAAAAATTCAACTTAAAAATTATTTATATAAATTATTGGTATTTAAGTATTTACATTCGAGAATTTTTACATAATATGGGGAATACGTTAGCATAAAGACACAAATTTACAGTGGAACACGAATTAGTACACAAATTTTTTTTTAAGATAATGTGTAAGAAAATTTAATATTCCAATAAAATTTCTAAGCCAAATAGAAAAAATTAAAACAAGAAATGTGTTCAAAGGTTAAGGAAATGTTTCGACTGAATAGATGAGAATTAACAGAAAACTATGAAAAAAAATTAAAATAATATATATATAATCTTTAAAATATAACCAACTTATTCATAATACAATATTAATTTTAACAAGATTTAATTTAAAAAAAGTTTGTTTTAATAAACTTGTTTCACAAATAGAATCTGGGAATTATTTCTTTTCATAAGCTACTTTATTATATTCAACATTTTTTATTTTTCGAATTTATTCTATGAGCTAAATTTCAGTTATGTATTTTATAAAGCTTTTTTTGTAATAGTTCCATTCCTTAAAGTTTTTTGGAATGACTTTGTACACTACATAACTGAAGATACAAGATAATAGTCTGGTAGTGTATAAAGTCATTGCTATAAACTTTAAGGAATGGAACTATAACAATAAAGCTTTATAAAAAACATAACTGAAATTTAGCTCATAGAATAAATTCGAAAAAAAAATCTTTAACTTGTTTTACTTTAAAAATGTATTATGAATAAGAAATTACAGAAAATGCATTTTTAAAATCCTGCTTTGTTACTCTTTTTCTAAAAGACGTTTATTTAAAAATTTCAAAATTCACTTACCTTCATCATTAATAATAAGGTATTGAACACAATTAGCATCATTATAAAATATTCGAATGGTGTCGATACGACAATACGCCACACTTTATATTTAAATGTATTACGATTTTTGGGCATGTAACGCTCTAATGGTCGTGCTCCTATTGTAAAGTCTATACATGATTTCTGTAAAAATATTTTAGATAATTTCAATTAACATCGCATTACAATTGAAAATGTTTAAATTACTAAAAGTGTTTTTGTTAGGACTTATTTTAGTTGAAAGTTACACATGAGTAGTAGACATACTAGTTTTGTTATGTGATTCTTTTTAAGGCATTTATTATATTATACATTTTTTGTATTGTACTATATAAAGTGACATCTAAAGCAGAGTTAGTATAAACATTTTGTGATAATTTTATTGTTAGTATAAATATATTAAGTTTAATTTTTTTTTGTTTTTTGTTTTTTTTAATAATGTATACTAAAGCAAGCCAGATGTTGTTCAACGAAAAGTTTTCTTCAATCGAAATAAAAGATGTACCAAATATTCAATTGATAGACTCAGCACAGAACACAAAACCAAAGTTGTTAAATTTTTCGATAACTTAGAGAATACGAATTTTCGTGGTTAGAGTGCGCCTAATTGTTCAATAACACAGGGCTGCAAAATTGGGGAAAAGTCGAAACCCTTGGACTAGAGTATTATTTTCTAAGAGTTTGAGTATTTTTTTTTTTGAAGATTTAAAATTTTTTTTTTGTGATGTAAAAAAAAATCTTATAAGAAATATACGAAAAATTAAAAATTATAAAAAAAAAAATTAGAAAAATAATTCATAAAAAAATATAAAAATATTGAAAAAAAACACACAGCCGGAATTTTTAAACTTCAGGCAAAGATATCTCAGAGAAGGAACAAGATATTGCAAAGGTTAATATTTTTGTTTAAAAGTTTGATGTTAGGACTTTAAGATGAGAAATCAGCTTTAAAAAAAAATGGAAGTCGCTCAGTTATAATGTCTCGAATGAGTTAAAACCAAATAACGCTCAAATCCGTATTAAATGTTGCCGTAGTTTTCAAAAATTTTACATAGAAAACAACTCATTTATTCACAAGATCTTCATTTAAATGAACAAAATTGTGGAATATGGATCATCTAAAATCCAATTATAATGGTTGAGGATTAAAAATACGCATTGATGTTAAATCATGGGAACATAATTTTTTTTTTAACGAAAAACAAGTTGGTGTTAATGAAAATGGCGAAACAAGAAAATAATTAATATTTTTTTTAAAGCCAAAGGAAAACAAGAAACCAGAGTTATGGTGCCAACTCATGCTGCCTGGCTAAAAACGCAACAGTATCTAACGAACCGACAATCGTTTTATATATCTACATAAACATTCGTTTGCAGTAACGGTAGTGCGAATCTGTAATTTCTTTTTAACGATAGTATACAGCTGTATTTTTGTATTCATTTAATTTAATATCATGTGACATTTCTCTTTACAAAATGTTAAAATACGTAAATGCCAAGTACTGAAAAGCCATTTTAAAAACAAAATACACTTAATCGATTGATTAAACACCACGTAAATTATTGTCGCTTAAATAACGAAAAAAAATACTGCTTAAAGTAACAGCTGACTTCAACCGACAGCGAATATCGTTAAAAATGTTACTGAATAGCAAATTCGATAATATTTTCGTTATATGTATATTTTTAACGATACGATTATCGTTATAAAAGTTAGTGAATCGCAATACAGGAGAAATCCAAATGAAAGGAAAATGGGTGGCAGATGAGTAATGCCAAAAAAAAAAAAATTCGAAAGGTGAACTTAAAAAATCGAAGGGTAACTGGCAATAAAAATTGGATTGATTGCTACAACGCCAAATAAACGCCCAGCCAAATATTAATAGCTCCATCAATTATGAGCTGCTGAAATAGGATAAGTCGATTACAACATCGGGCCAGTGCCGAACACAATTGGTGCGTTAGAAGTAGACACTGGCCCTAAAACACCCGGAATATGCGGTGTGACATGAAGCCGTATTTCATTAAAACGCTCGGTCACATGTTGCAGGACGGGTTTAAGTCCATCTAGAAAATAGTGCTTGGAAATTTTTTAACTGCCCGCCTTAAATGCCAGAACTTGCCGCGTTCGACTACTATTTGCTTTGATCGCTGCAGAAGGCTGCAACTAAAATACGATTTACTTTAGAAAAAGGTATCTTAAATTGGCTAAATTCGTTTTTGGCCTCAAAATCAAGGCATTTATTTTGGCGCGGATCAAATATGTTGCCAGAAATAGAGGGTCTTAGCGAAAGATTGTCAGTATTTTGAATAAATTTATATTTTACCAAAGCTTCACCATTAACGCCTAAAATTTTTCAAAACAATTTAAGTTATATGACAAAATATCATATCCGAGATAACTTGCCTTACGAAGTTAATCTGCAATTGACACATACGCAAGGCGTATTTAACAAAACCTCTTTTTTATTTAAGCAGTCACATTAAAGACCTCGTTACTTGTACGTAAAGGCTGCCGTGTGTTGTTACTAAAAATACGTAAACGTGTTGTACCTGTATCGATGATATTAAAAGAAGACTATTGATAAATTTTAGTTTTGTTATTTGTTCGAATTGTATTAAAAAAAAGAAAATGTTATAGGAATGTGCGCTATATCAATAAGCATAAACACACATAAAATTATTTAACAGCTGCTACGTAAAAATGGGGGAAAATATTTATATTATCAGAAACCATCTGTAACGTCACATTTACGTAAGACTGCCTATTTATACATAAGCCTGATAAGGAAAACGGAACAGCTAACGAGGCCATAACAAGTTATTGTATGATTTGATCTCTGTTTTTAAGAAGAGTTGCATTATATCAACTAAGTAAGTGACGCTTGAAAGATTGTTGTAAGAAATAGTGAATTTCAAAGAAGTTTTTGTTAATATTCACATACAAACAAAAGATGTTTGCCAATAAAACGATTTTGACAGAACATGAATGATAAGCTTGTTCGAGACCTTGATACAGTCTCGGAATGGAGTCGCGTGAATAGGATCGATTTTAGTGCCCGAAAAAACCAATGTTACGTACTGACGGATCAAGGAGCCTCATCTGTATATATGGGTGGTCAAGTTACTGAGGTATCAGAATCTCTTGATTTTCTGTGCATGAGGATGCATTGTGATGTCCGATGGACAGAGCATATATTTAAGGTGTCAAAAAAGCATGTGTGGCCGGGGCTTCGAAGTCTATTTTGAGCTTGTCGTCCGCATGCAGGAGAGGGCGAAGTTTGTCATTGGTGACAGTTGTATTTGCATGTTTTATCGGTACTACAATGGGATGTTTTCTGATGAAATTCGGACGATTGTTCATAATACACGTTTTTCCTCCATAGCCCATCCTTTTGTGGTCGTTTGGCCGGTGCATCGTACAACGCATTACAGGGAAAGTTCGTTTTTGGACGAACTGTTTTTATGTGGAACAACCTTCCTGCTGAATTCCTCCCTCGCACATTCAACATGAATAAGTTTAAGTCAAATGTTCACAAACACTACTCCCTCTATCCTCCTTCCTTAACTTCACTTACACGTTGTTAAAATAATTGTTCTCTATTCAAATTAATTACGTAAAACTTTCGCTATTTACTTAAAAATTATTTAGCGTAAATTGTATGTCTTTCATTAACAACATCTGATTGCTTTAATCATATTGATTAATTTGTTTGTTCTATTTATTATTTAAATAAATATGTATATCTAAAAACATAAGCATATTTATGAAATGTAAATAAAAATTTATATTAAAAGCTGCTCACTATAAAGCAACATACAAACCTGGTTTAAAAGTTTTATGATGTCTCTTTTTTCAGTTTCGTGTTCGAAAAAGTTGCAATTTTATCAGAAATAAACATTTTATTTTGAATCTTTTGAAACGAAATATAATGTTTACGATAAAACTAATATTTTAATAAATTTATACACTGAAAAGTGCATAAACTTTAGGAACTTCCGGAAAATGTTCAACATTTATACACATTGAAAATAAAAATTTGTTTAAATAAATTAAAACTAATTAACAACTAAAAACATATGGATATGATTTACAAAAAGTGCTGGAGAGGATAGACCGTAAAGGCCTAAAATCGAAAAGATTTTTGGAAAAAGTGGGGTTTTTATACATTTTCTTCAATTTTAAAAGGATAAACTAATTGCGTTTTCTTTTCTGACACAAAATGTTGCAGATCTATTTGGTCGCACTAATTAAATGTTACTCGCATAATCGCTTAAGTGGGTAAGTGGGTAAGTGGCACAAATTGCCGCATGGCCCTCACTGGGACAACTTGTATTTTGTATGCAGTTTTTTGTGGCTATCGCAAAAAGTCACATCAACGACCTCTAGGCCTTGGATTGGGACTACTCTTATTTGTACGGAGTTTTTTATAGCTACAGCAAGAACATTAAGTAAATAAAATTTAAAAAAAAATTCTTATGTGCAGCGTTTTTATACTTTTTGTTTTGATATGTTAACTACAGTTTATATATGTAAAATAGTGTAAGGCCTGGCCAGGACCTGGTGGTACAAATATGAATAACAATTCTTGACAAAGATTATCACGCCCACATATACAAAAAAAATTTAGGCTCTAAACTGTTCCACTCAGAACACCTTAATTGAGAAATTCATAAATAAATTAGGAGGGTCTGTCTATGCTATTTAGGTAAAATATAAGGAGAAAGTTCATAAATGCCTGGCCTTACCAAATATCCTATTAAGGGTTATGAGAGTACATTTTTAACGATCTTTTGTGTAGGTTTTAAGCAAGTCCAGTTTAACCCTTTCCGGGTCAAAAATATTTTAGGTCGAGGTTAAAATCTAAAAACTTATATTTAAGGTAACGTGATGATGTTAAAGCCAGGAAAAAAGTTTTCATATTGGCCATCTCTGCTCAAAAATATAGAAACAACTGCAATCTCTACATTACAATAAGCTTTAAATTTGTATATCGTTCAAGCGCATAGAAACAGAGTACAATGTAATGTCGAATATATTCGACAAAAACACGTAAAGGGTAAATATTTTTAATCAAAAAATACAAATATCGTAAACGAAACTAAAAAAAAATGTTTTTCTCTAACAACAAAAAGAACACCTGTTTCAAAAATGTGATAAAATTAAATGGTGAAATATATAAAATGTTTTGGGTTTTTTTGGGTAACATTATTAGTAAAATACACGTTATCAGCCTTTGATTTGATTCAAAATATTAATCAATTTTGAAAAAACGACTAGATACGTTTGAAGATAATAGACAGAAGTTAAAAAACGGTCGATGTTTTATGCAAACTGTGCTGGGATCAATCGTGTCAAGGTTTTTAGAATAAAAAAAAAAAAAAAATTTAGTTCACGTCGAATGTTTTCAGTAACACCCAGGAAAGTAAGAACACAGCTATGACTTTGACGAAAACCTGATTGCTTATCAGAGTAAAGTGAGAAGGCTTACAGTACCGATTATCCAGAGTGCATGCTAACACCGATGCGGCTCTGAAAACTAAGTGATAATCCGACAACAATTAGTCGCTGAAACTCTAGAAGCTTTAGCCTAATCAGTCAATCTTCTTAAACCTAATTGATTACAGAAATGTCAATAAATTTGAATTTAAATAATGACCCCCCCCCCACGATGATGACTTTCGGCTTTAAAAAACAATTTATGATTGGAATGTGAGAACTATCTCTGACGCCCTATGTTCTCCGTGAACTTTTATTTAAATATTTAATTTTTCATTGTTTTGTATACATATTATTCATAAAAAAATAAAGGAAATATATATATATATATATAAATATATATAGTTTGGCAAGTCATCATGAAAAGACTCACACAACAACAGCGTGTCCAAATTGTTCAGCTATAATACGAAAATCAGCGTTCTGTGCGAAATGTTTTACGTGCGAATCAAGGAACTCACGGTTCGCATAATCGACCTATTGACACCACTATTGCCAGTACCATTCTCAAATTTGAGTCAGAGCTTACATTAGTGCACAGGTTGGAGCACATCCAGCACGTAGTGAAATGAACATATCAGCTGAACCTTAGATAGTGGTGTATGTGCCGTTAGGATCGCGGCGTAAAAAATTCAACAAGACGGCGCTACGAGCAATACAGCGCGTCAAACAATGACGCTTTTGACAAATCATTTTGCTGAGCACTTAATTTCACGTTTTGCTACAGTAAATTGGTTACAAATTGACCTATTTCGTACGATATCACACCTTTGGACTATTTTATCTGGGGATATGTAAAGTCTGAGGTCTTCAGAAATAAGCCAGCTACGATTTACGCTTTGGAAGCCAACATCGTTCATGGTATTCGCCGGCTACCAGTTGTAATGCTCAAAATACTCGCTCTAAATTGGACATTCCGAATGGACCACCTCAGACTTAGTCATGCCCAATATTTACATGATATCAGCTTCAAACAGTAATTCCCATAAATTGTTCTTTTAACCGATAATGATAAGTTTAAGTTCACTTTCAAATTTATGTGTTTTATTTTACATTATAAATCAAACCTCAAGATAAATCACCAGATCTTGATATGTAGCGACGTTTGATTATAAAGAAGTTTTTCGGGAGCCTTAGGTAGGAAGCACAGGCTGGCAATCGGCCTAAGCTCTGAGTCATTTGTCGGAATTGGCACTGTTTTTGCGTATTTTCGCTTCATCGTAAAAAGTACTAGTCAGTATAATAGTTTTGAATAAAATTGTGTATGTTATGTACAATAAATAAGTTATTCTACTTATTTGAACTGAAGATTATATAGACTTAAAATTGGCTTACACAGGCAAATTGTTATACATTACTATTGGTTTTTAAATCATGAGAATTGATGCTTGAAAAGTTGTTAAAAGTGTTATTTCCCTACGGCAAAGGGAACTAACACTAAACTTATCACGTGACAAGTCACTTTAACATGGCGATGTCCTACGAGTGGGTTAATTGGCACCTTTTTGACACTTTGTAACAGGTCACTATAACAACAACAACCTTCCAATTTCGGTTAAAATAATGCCTGTCGCAGATATTGTCCCAAATAAGCCATATCAATATGATAGATCCCCTTCATATAAAGTAATAGAACTAGGGAGAATCACCCACTACCCGCACAAAATCCAGTCACATGAATAGTTTTGTGCTTATTACGTTTCCTCTGTACCAACTACACTCTAAACACATTATCACCAGTTAAGTAAAATGTGTTGTTTTCACCTATCACACTTCGTTCCTTTTAATTATAAAATGTTGTTTACTGGTCACGGGATAAGTGCTTTAAGAGCAATTGACACAAATTTCCCGCAGGGTTATTGGTGAAGGTTCTATTAAAATCTTCGGCATCAGCTTGACAACTGCTGGAACTCTCTCATCTACCAGCAACAGTCGTACCAGTGTTTATTCGAGCATGCCTAGAGCCTAGTGCAGAGCCAAGGCGTCTAGAATAAGACTCAGTTTTTGCCATTGTAAGGCTGATATTAACGTTTCTTTTTGCAGCTCCAAATTTAGCTTTCAACCTTAGGGTTCTAAATCGCTTCCACCTTGAATAAGCATAGTCTCTTTTCGTTTTAATATTGGTCGAAAAACAATGTTTTCCCTCCTTTAGGCTTAAGTGGAACTGTTACATCAAATAGACTTTGAATCTTGTTTTCAAAACTTACTGCTTGCTCATCAACTGAGGGCATGTAGTTATTTGAGATCAATCAACACATGTGGTGCTTTTGTGGAGCATGCTTTTAAAGTACAAAATATATATTTTTATTTTTCTTGGACAATAACACGAACAGCTTTTTTTATAATGCTACATAAAGGGTGAAACATGTAACATCCTTTTGGTTTTGTTGGTCTAAATTATTAGTAAAGAGTCGAAATGGGAAAAAGGTAGTGTAGAGAAGGGAAAAAAGGCAGAATAAAGGCAACATATATGCTAGAAAGAAAACGCAATAAAACTAGTAAACTATTTTTTTTAATGGCTGGAGATAACCAGCTAATTTGAGTTTAAGCTAAATTTTAGTAAATGAGACTAAACTATTTTTAAATGAATATTTTGGATTTTTTTTTTTTTTTTTTTGTTTAATTTAAATTTATAATTTTTAGCAAGACTAATTTAATTAAAAGGAGAATTTAGAGAATTGGCAAATTTATTTATAATTTTTAGTATAAGCATAAATTTTTTACACTAAATGCTAGACTTGTTAAAAAAAATAGTTTTATATGATTAAGACAAACATTTATGGTACAACAAACACAGCTATTTTATATTTTTTTTTTATCAATTAAAAATTTCTGGCAATACCAATTATTTAATTAATTAAGTTCATTAATTTAGATAATTTTTTTTGTTTTTAATTAGTAGTTTGTTTTTAATTGTGACATAAAGTTCTTAATCTCACCTGATTTTTATCAATTTCACCGTCTTGTAATTCAGCTTCGCCTTGTTCTTGGAATGTAATGATAATCAAGGCCACGAATATGTTTACAAAGAAGAATGGAAATACAATAAAATATACGATATAAAATATGGACATTTCGATCCGGAAATTTTGTATTGGACCCCTATCTTCATAAGTGGCAGCCATGGAGTGTTGCAGTACTCTAAATTATTTTTTGTAATACAAAATTTTTTGTTGGTTGATTTTTATTTATTTTTTTTTTTTTGTTTTTGTTTTCAAATAAATTTAATTAAGTGATTAAAAGTTTTTTGTTTTTCAAAGAGTTAATCAGTTAAAGTGTTAAAAAATCAAGTGTCAAGTGTTAATTATTGTTAGTAGGAAATTAGTGAACAAAATCGCTTACTGTGGCCATCCTTCGCCTGTTTGTACCGCAAAAAGTGTTAACATTGCTGCTGCCACATTGTCGTAGTGAAAACTTCTCGGCTTCCAAATGCGTAACTCCGGTCTGGGCAGCAGTTCACCCTCTTCATATTTAAAATATGAACCCCTTTTTTGTGCAATAACGTGATGTTTTATTTTCAAATTTTTTAAGTTGAGTTTTTTTTTTGAAATTTATTTTCATATTTAAAAATTATTTTAACAAAAAAAAAAATAAAAAAATTTAAATATCTACCAAAAAAATATAAAATTTTACTATTAAAAAAAAAAATTAAGAAGAAAACTAAAGTTTGACTACAAAATTATTTTAAAAATGGTTCATGTCAAAATGGCTTTAATGGCTGTATGTGTTCTTTTGGTGGAGAGGGCAGGAATGTGTCAAAGTTGGATAGTGAATTAAAGCTGTTTTCTTAAAATACAGTTTTGATTGGTTTAAAGTTAAGAAAGATAGAGATAGATGTTACACAAATAAGGCGTAAAAAAATAGCAAATGTTACAAAATCGATACATAAAAAAGCATTTTTGTTGAGAGGAAATTCGTTTGGTTATTGTTAAGAACAAAAAGTTTAGCTTATTTTTTACTTTTTAAAATTAAAATGAAAAAAGCAACAAATAATAATGATTTACATTTTAATGATTATTATGAAATTTGAGAGTAATTTGTTTAAAAATGTTTTGGAGTATTTTTTAAGTGTTTTTTTTTTTATTTAGGTAGGACTAGTTGTTGTTGTTTGTTTTCAAGTTTGTCTTTGAATATTGTGAGCATTCTTTTTTTTTAAATTTTAACGGAATTCATTTTTAAGATAAGATTTTAAAATTTACTACGTTTTACAAAAAGTCAAATGATACAGTGTTTTTTTATTTCGGTCAAATAAATGTTTATACCTCCACCGCTAGTAGTGAATGAGGCTACACTTAGTTTTTCTTTGCGTAAAAAACTCTTTTTAATATTTATCTAAGACCTCATTAAGCTTTTTATATTTATATTTTTATATTCTAGGCGCTTGAGTTATTCTTAGTCCATTTAGTAATGTCCGTCTATCCATCTGTTAAAATCACGGCCACTTTCGAAAAACTGAATAGAAAAGTATAATATGGGTGTCAAATTCTTTCTGTTTTTTAAATCTGGCGGCCAGTAAAATGACCCAAGGCAAGTCGCCCAAAGCAATTGGCGGTAGCCATGTTCGTGTGTTGAAATCACGTTCACATTTAAACGACTCCAAAGAAGAGATGAGAAGAGAAGAGATAAGAAGAGAACAATTTTGATACCAATCTGATTCCCGGTCTCTTAAGCCGTTTGTGATTGAAATTCAGCATTAGCTTTTAAGTAGGGAAAGAGTTATGAACCCAAATGTGGTACAAGCACCATAAACAATTGATATTTTTGTTATAAAAACCAACATAAATTGGTGGCGGAGTGCACCGATCACTAAAGTGTGCAGAAACTCGTTTAATATGACCACTAATGAATTTCCATAATTAGTGCTGACGCTCCATAAATTACCACGGTCCCAATTTACACTCGGAAAATATTTGAGTATGCCTAAGACCACAACGAATAATACTATTGCAGTAAAATTTGATCAGTCCTAGATCTTGTAGGACTAAAAATCACACCGTCATATTTCGTTTTAGTCGTTTCATAATTTACCATAGGCCGATTAAAAATGTCAGTCTAAAACGCCTTTATTGAAATTTCGAAAAGATCGGTCCATAATTTACCGTAGGCTCACTCTCGGAAAACACTTTAGTACACCTAAAAACATAACGAATAATGCTGTTATAGGAAAAAAATAGTCGGTCGTTTTTCCATTATACTAAATATCATACTATCAAGCTTCATGAAACGGTCATCATATACAGGTAATTCTTGAATACACTTTAACTACGACCAAAACCATAACGAATAATGGCATTGTGATCAAATTTAGTCCAATTTAGCTTTGTATGAAATAATACTATGTAGTTCTGGGAGGATTTTCTATACCTCCAAAATAAAATCTCCTCCTGCAGATCGCTTTAATAAGCCTAAAACTGAAACGAGTCAACAGCCGGACTCATGGTCCACTCATGGTGAAAAATCAGCCTGTTAAGCTAACTTTTTAAAATCTTCCTTTCCGCGACTTTAGTCTTAATCTACAGCTATCGCTTGATCCCCGAAGGGCCTTCTTCAATAGTCAGACTGGAATCGGCTTTAGCGGAATCCGGTCCATATTTGGCCAATCGCAACTCCCAAAAAAAACTTTAAGTGCTACAACTTTCTTATAAATGTTGGTATTGATATAAAATTTGGCAATGATAACCTTCATACTAGCTTCTATGGCATGCTAGGTCCAACATTTTTAGCTAGGTCGGTCCAAAATTTGAGTAGGTGCCATATAAACTCACTGTCCAAGATCGCTTTAAGACGAACAAAGTTCAGATAAAGTTGATATTTAGTTAAATTTGGGCACAAAGAACTCTAATATGAATATTTGCCGCATAACATAATTTTCTTTAACCGGATTCATGAATGGCCATGAGTTCCAACTAGAGAACAATCTCGAAAATGTATGTATATTTACACACTGTGCTGTTGGGTATCAAATAGTCGTGCTTTACCGACTGCACTTTCTTCCTTGTCTCTCTGACGAATTTTAGGTATTGACATTTCCCTGAAGTATTTAATGTCAAAACGTATAATACCCTAAAGAAAGGTTCCCACTTACCCCCAGGGGGAAATAACGGAAAAAGGGGAATACAAGATTTTGCTATGCGCATAATTTCCCTTAAGATGACGTAGTTTGTGCGTGGCAAGGGTTGCCAGGTATAAATGTTCCAAATATTCAGGAATTTGTTTATAAGAAATGTATTACACTGTATAAGAGCTGGCAGCGCCGCTATTAAACAACCACTTTCTTAAGTTTACCAGCTTAAAATAATTAGCCAGTAGGAATGCAGTTCGCGTAACGTCATTTGTGCGACATGCGCAGAACATTTCAACTTTGCTTTTGAGATAGCGCAATCTTTATTTTTTTTTCATTCTTGCTCTATATGACCAGCGCAATAATCGTCATATAGATCTTTTCCCTTGCCATTTAATGGTTGTCACAACCACTTATATTTTATATGGCTGCCTTTAATGCAAAATATTATTGTTTAGATTTTCTTATTAATTCAAATGTGTATTCTAAGTCAAATTACAATTTATAAAGCTCTCATATTTTAATAGTCTTATTCCCTTAATATTTCCAAGAAATATTTGTCTATGCACTATCAAAAAAAAAAAATTAAAAAAAAAAATTCCAAGATTCTATTTTTGTTTAGTTTTAATAATATGTATTGTTACTGTCAAAAATGTGCATGTTTGTGTGCAACAATTTAATTATTGTTTAAGACAAGTAAAAGGGGCAAAATCAATTATATTATGATTGCGGTAATTTAAGTGGCCATAACATATTGAATGAATTGGCCAGTGACTATATTGAGTTATTGTTATTTAAATTTGGCCATAATAAAACTAATGAGCAGATTGTATTTGATTGTTACAAGTCGTTGTATAGTAAGATCTAGTTGTTTCTAAGTTGAAAATTTTTCGTCAAGTGTGATTCAGGTCGTGACAAGTCCAATTGTCTGTGGAACTTAAAATTGGAATAAGAACCATTTCTCTAAACACTGTATCATTTCTTCGAATTAATATTTTTTTTTTAATTACACCATACTTTTTGTAAAAGTTTCATTGCACACGAAGGCAAACAATCAAAAGATATAAAATCTTTTTAGGTTTAGTAAAGTGTCTCTTCTAGAGAAAGAAACGATTCTTGTATTATTTAAAAAACAAGTAAAGGAGTGTGTTGTAAGATTATTTAAAATTTTAAGATTTTTTTTTTTATATTATTTGTTTTTTTGTTTCTAAAGAAAAATAAAAAAAGGTTTTTAACCAAAAAAAAGATACTAGAGATTATTATTAGTTTTTAAAATGATTTGTTAAATAACTAATATGAAGCTAAATATTTTTTTTTTTTTAGGTTTTACTTTAGCTTTAACTATTTGCTAAAATTTTAAGCTTTACTAATTAAAAAAAAATTTTCTCTAATAAATTAATCGTAAATATATAGTTTTTGGATTTCAGCTAATTAAAAAAAAATTCATAGATATTTTTGATTTAATACTAGCAGCTTTTAGGGTTGGAAATTAAGATTTATCTAATTGTAGAATAAGGTAAATAAATTTGTTTAAAAGAATAAAATTCAACTAATTAATTATATGAGCAGTAATTAATTTGATTTGTAGTTGCTGTTGTTGTAGTTATTTAATTTTTACTAATAAATCCAGACTTGAGAATTTCCTTTTTTTTTTGTTTTTGTAGAACTTTAGAAATATGCAAAATCAAAGGCATAAATCTAAGTTTTTTTTAAATTTTCAACAGATTGTATTTAGTGAATTGGAATTTAGAGCGCGTGTAATTTTTAGTTTTCTTTAAAAGCTTATTAAGAAATCTTCTGGCAGTAGTATGGACTCTTTGGTATTTTAACAAAAAATAAAATACCCAATTCACAAAAAAAAATCGATTAATTTTTTTACTTTACTTTGTTAATTAACTGATGAGATGTGAAATCTTTGCAATTAAAATGCAAGTCCTTTTACTACTCAAAATGCAAAAATATTTTAATCAAGGCAAAATTCTCAAATAAAAATCCTTATTAGCTGAATTTAATTTCCTTTCATCACAATAAAATGGATATTTTTTTAATTTAATTTTTAGATTTAGGCTTAAGCCAGTGTTTCGTTTTCTCAATTTGTTGAATGTTTTGTAGATAATTTTTCGTATTTTTCGTTTATAATTTTTTAGATTTGCTTTGTTTGATTTTTTTTTCTTCATTTTCAGCATTGTTTGCTTGCATGATTTTGTTTACTGGGTAGTGTAGCAGTAATCAGGCAAATAAACAAGCAGGGAAACTTTAAAATGCTACTCTTACATTCTGTAAAATCTGTGCACGCATTTTTGTTAATTTTTTTTTTTTAATAAAAATAAAAAAATAAGTCTGCAAAACTTAAAAAGAAATCTGTTTATTTATATGGGAAATTTAGAACTTTTTATTGCACGTTAAAATACCGTTTGTCTATTTAGCGAGGCTTGATGATTTCAGGCGGGCCAAAGTTTATTTCTTTGTTGATCCTAAAAGTGTTATCTTGTGTTATTTGGCTTGAATGTGTGCAAGTTTCAGTGTTTCTTTTTTTAATGTTTCAATAGTTTTTATTTGGGGTTTGTGTACAGACTTTCAGTGCAATTTTAAGTAATTATTTTTAAGACGTCTTTTTATAAAAATTTGAACTATTAGACTTTTTTATTAATTTTTAAGACTATCGTTTAACACTTGGCGTCATCGATGGGCATTGCTCTTATTTGAAAATAGAAATATCCTGCATTTTTTTCTTTGGTATTTAAAAAAAATGCGCTCTTTCACAAAATCTTATAGAATTCTTCAAATCTGATTCGGTGGTTTTTCTAAAATTTTTTTTTTTATATAGAAATAATAGAGTGTTCTTAATTTAAATCTTATTATCCTAAAGTAGAAGACTATAAATTACTAGAAATATTTTTTTTTACATTTTTTAAATCCTAATCGGATGATAAAATCACTATAAACCATCATAAGGAATTTTATAGCGTTTTAACTTAAACATTTTACATTAATCAAAGTTTTGGGAGATAATTTTAAAAAACAAAATACATATCACACTTGATCATAAAGAGGGTATTTACTCAAAATTAGAAAAAAAATTCAGTAGAAGCAAAAGAATTTTTAATTTAATATTAAAGGCAAATGAAAAAGAATTTTTAAACCAACCGTTTCATTACCCAAAAGTTGACAAATTAGCACGATATTTTTACAGCGGTAGATATGAATATAAAGTGTCCTTTTTTCCAAAAAAAAATAAAAAAAGTTTGTAAGTTAATGCCATCTTTATGACAAAGTGCGATCTGTATTTTGCTACTATAGCAACATGTTCCTATCGTGAATTAAACATGTTGCTTTTCTATCGCATCATGCTGCAATATGATATATTATTCAGCGTTTAAGTAACTGCGGTCAAAGTTGAAAAACTGCTATTTGTTCCACTTCTTCATTTGCCATTGGCCAAAAAGAAGCTGTTGCTTTTATTTCTGATTTATTAAATGTAAACAGTCGCTGTCAAACCAACTCAAAAAGCGAAAAGTTGTACATAAATTTTCGTTTTTTGTTCGACAGGTTTTGGTTTCGAGTGCAGTTTTTTAAACCCTGATATTATTATACTTTTGTGAATTTAAAGACAGAAAAATTATTTTTGGAAGTGATTAAGATTTTGCTTTCTATGCTTTTTTAACATTTACGAGAGAGTCAAGGAAAATTGAGTTGGGATACAAAATCTTGAATTTTTATTACTAAATACAAATATCTATGTAGCAACATTTTACCCCGTCTTCTAAAATGGTTTTTAGGAAAGCTGAAATAAAATTCTTCCTGTTTATAGTCTTCCACTTAACAACCTAATCTAATCTATCTAAATATATTTTATCATTATTATTTTAAACACTTAAACATTTCATACGACTAATTAATTATTCAGTGAAATGATGACATTTTAAACTTTAAATTTTATTCGAATAACTTTTGATGTAACAAAACATCTAGCGAATGAAAATAAAATTTAGCATTTAGTGACTAAGGACTGTCTGACAGTAACTTTTTTGGCTAATTGTGAGATGATTTAATATAGCTATATCAATATTATTCGAATAATATTAGAATACTTTTGTAGCTAATATACGAGTTGTACTTACAATGTATTTCATAGAGTTTTCTAAATTGTTTTTTTTTACATCTTGCTTGTCAAAATTTCCGGTATTTTCGTGAATATGATGACCAATAAAAAGATTTTAAGTTCTTTAAGTAGTTGTTGTTACAACAGTTCTTGTAGGTCTTAATTCGATAACTTGGTTTTACCGAGAGTCAATGACCCGTTTAAGAGACCAGTTTCACTTGTCTCACTGTAGATTCCACTTAATTTGTTTCATTACTTAAAAGAAAAAGTGCCTAAAATTCTATCTCAGATAAAACAGCTAAAGTTTCCAAAGTGCTTTTTGCCTAGTACCTCTAATTCATGGATATACGCATAGAAAATAATATACGGTTTCATGTTCACTTATAATATGATACCTCCGAAAGTAGTGAGTGACTTCCTGGTGATTTCTGATGGCAACATTTTCTATCACCCAGTATCCAGAAATTGTTGAAGTCTTTGCTCTCATATGATCAGTGCCTTAGATCAATAAATTCCTTCCATCTCGTCTGCATAAGTGCCTTACAGAGAGGAATTCCAAGTAGATGGACTATGAATTTGTTATGTTATAATCAGCGTGCCCAGTTACACAAACATTTTTTAAATACTTTTGAATATTTTGCAATCTTATTTTTGAGTAGTTTTTCCTTTATGACTCGGCTTTAATTTATCATCAATAACAGTCAAAATCAATCTCTCGAGATTGTTTTGTTTGGCTTTAAGCAGCTCATACTACGTAACAATCGCCTTATCATATCACATATTAAAGAAAACAATAGAATTATGGACTATTACTGAATCCAGGGCAACCGTAAATATGGCATTGCATATTTTTGCTTGTGAGACCAATGACGTCAGGAACTAAGTATATACTTATCTGTATTAGAGTTTTTTTTATAAATTTTGCGATCGATTTGTTAGTACTTCTTTTTGCATATTTTACCCTTTGTAGCATATTTTTGCATATTTAAGTCAAAATAGTATTTTTGCAGCATTTTTTTAAGTTCATAGCGCATATTTCATCATTTTAAAGCAATATTTGAAAATTGTAGAATCTTTTTTTATGATGCTTTCAAAGCAGAATAATAAAAAAGGTATTTCAAATAGATAGTTATTTTTTATTCCAAGCGTGTTGCTTAAACTACGACAACTACGTTTCAATATACCCACACCCCAATAGGTGCAGAGGGTCCCAGCGGGAAAACTCAGACTTAATTTAGGCCTACTAAAGAATGCCTCATAAAAGGCCTTGTCTCTTTCGTATAAAAGATAAGATACACATTCCACATTCCCTTCTACGAGAAGGCAGAAGAGAAGGAGTAACATTTTCTGTTGTTTTGTTTTTGTTTTGCCAAAGCAAAAGCAACAAAAATATTTTATACAGTTGCCATTCTTATGTAACTGCCAAAGAAGCGTGATCGGTAGGCCTTACCCGCAATGACAATATTTTTAAAAGGCATGAGTATGGAATAGAGCGTGCAGGCCTTGTACATCCAAAAGAAGGAGTACAAAGGCCTTCTAGAAGGCATCCGTACTCCTTCTAGTTTAAGCGCCAATTTTCATACAAAATTTTAATGGAATGTAATAAAAAAACCTTCTTCTGTAAAATTTTGTTTTTGTCGATTGACTTTTTTTTGCGGTTACGTCTCGATATCACTCCAAAAAAAACTTTAAATGCCAGAACGTCCTTTGTTCGTATTGGGAAAAAAAGGTAGGAATCAAAGATTATCAAGGATCTCCACCACTTCACCAATTACACGGAGGGCGTTGTTTCTAGACAACGACAGATGTCAGCCCGATTAACCTAGGACCTGCTACAGCAGACATAGATGATTTGCTGGAACACCAGCCGACTAACCGATAACTGATACGAGGCAAAATAACAATACTGAATGGACCTACACTCCAAGAGTAAGGACAGTGTAATCTTACATGGGAAAACTCGAAAACAAATGCAAAAAAATGTATGTAAGTGAGATGCTTTCTGGCAGCAATATGCTCTCAAAGGGGACAATAGAGAACAAAATTAGCGATGATAACTTTTATAATCGCTACTATGTCATGTAAAAATTTTGTGCTGGTAGGTAAAGAATTCTCCATCATCTTAATAAATGAAAATTTATTATCCTTAAGACGAAATATTGATATCTAGAAAATATTTGGCACAGATATCACTAATATAAGAATTTATGTACATAAGTCTCAACTTCATAGCATAATTTTGATCCGGTGGGTTCATCACTACGCATGGGTCCCAAATATTTTAACTCTCAAAAAACGCTCTGTGTTGTATGGTATTATATGGTCGTTCTTGACCGGTTAAACTTTTTAAATTGCTTATTAAATAAAAATATTTTTAAATTTTTAAATGTTTTGTTTCCAAATAAGACGTTTTTGTTTTTTAGGGCATGTTTTAAACAAATTTTAAAACATTTTTGCAAGTTTTGACCGCTTATTTAATGCGCATAAAATGACTTTTTAAGAGCCTATTTCCGGTTTACCATGCTTTTGAGTAATATCCGTTAAAAGTATGACATTATTTTAATTGAATAAGGCATTAGAAATGTATACTTTTATTCAACAAATCTTATATATAAATAGGGGAGCAAATTTTTTGTGGTTGGATTTTAAGTATCTTATCGTCCACCGATTTTAATGAATATCGTTTTTGAAAGTATTTTGTTGTAGATATGCACAATATACTTTTTTCTAAATTTTTAAGACAAAAGTGTTTAAAAGGCGTTTTAATGTATCCCAGCGGTAAAAAGAATGAGTATATAGGCCTAGTATAAGGCCTTATTTAGCAGGCACACTCCGACCTCGCCGCATTTCATACTTATTTATTTCTTACACAGGTTGTCATTGGGAGCAAGCCCTTCTATACTACCTATAATAAGAAATCCGTTCCCTTCCAAAGATGGGAGTATCGAAGGTCACTAAAAAAACTGAACAACTTCCTTTCTCCCTTCTTAAAGAAGGGTGTAGCGAATGGGTACTGAATATTTTGGAAGGTCTTTCAAAAAGAAATGTATACCATCTGGAAGGCTTCTGAAAGCAGGACATCATATGAAGCGAATCTTTTAGAAAGGAGTTTAGAGGCCTCCAAAAGGGCCTGCCACTTGCGATTTTTTCAATAGTTTCCGCTGGGATCTTACAAACATACGTACACACATGTATTAACGGTGGCTTAAAATACAAATGCTTTTTGTTTTCTTTCAAAAGGCTTGGTTTTTATGTACTTGGAGGCACACACGGGTGAAAAGATTGCATTTTGTTGTTTTCTTAAGATGTGTTCGTTTTTGTTTTTATTTGCAAGCACACATGTACACACCAATATAAACGCACTTGTTCTCTCGAAATATATTCTGTTGCTGCATTGTAGTTATTTACATATTTTTAATATTTTTTTATAAATTTTTTATTTTTTATGATTTTATAGCGAAATAAAGGTAACGTGTAACGTATGTATGTATGTCTATGGAAAGCCATTTGTTATTTCTTCTTAAATTTTATTAGATCTAATTTGAACAACGAATCACATACCCATTATATGTGCATATATACATACAAACTATGTATATAGGTTTAAAGATTTATTTTTACAGTAACTGTCAAGTGGTCGAAATTCGGCCACAGGGCGAACCTATTATTCATAAAAAGGCCGTGGAATATCATGCAAATGCATGTTTTTCCTCTAGGGCTTAAATATTAAGTGAATAAGTTTTTTATTCGAACCACAATTTTTGCAGAAAAATGGCATCGATTTGTTGATGCATATTTTTGCATAGTTTACGTTAATGCATTCTTGTTATATAATGATTAACAAGGCCCGGATTTTTATAGAAATGCATATTTATTGACGTCAGTCTGAGATCAACATAAACTAAATATATTTGCAAAACAATAAATATGAAACAAAATATCATCGAATTGTTAATGCATATTTTTGCATATTTTGCTTTTAATGCATATTTTTGCATGTATTGGTGACATTGCATATTTTTGTTGCATATTTTGGAAAACAAAACTTGTTTTAATTGCCTTATTTTGCGATGTACCGTGTTGCAGAAGAGATAAGATGAAACTTCGATGATATTGATTTATTGATTTCTTATTGGAAAACAATTTTGCAAATCACCTCGAGGTTTGCCGCATATTGAGAGAAATATCCCGATTTGTTTTTTCCTCCACAGCCTATAACAAACAGGTGGGGAACGTGGTTGAAACAAATTATGGATTTATCTTTGAGAATATTGTGGAATTAGTGAAATCGAATCCATTGAAAAAGCAAATTATATTAATTGATAATATCAAAAATAAAATGTATACAGTGGAGGGTAACTTTAGTAAACTAATTGTTATCAAGCTTGATAAAGTTTTTAGAATAATGAGGTATTCAAAACAATAAAACAAAATTCTGGCATTTTTAATTGAAATTTTTACGAAAACAGCGTAGTGAAAAATGAATATACCAGAAAGGAACTATCAAAATTTTCTCATGCACCGATCACTGTCGTCGAAAAACAGCGATATCTTTACTTTTGAAAATATTAAAAACAAATTTACGTATTTGTATTTCTAAACAAAATTTGTTTTATTTTTATTTTTTAAATTTAGGTTCAAACAAATATCTATTTAACAAGTGACGTAATTAACATGATTGTTTTGCTTTAGGGTTTTCTTTGTATTTTTGAGCTTCACCTTATTTAAACTTCTACTTTTGTGTTTATTGTACTTTATTTTCGTTTATGAGATTCAACTTTTGCGTTTTTATATTTAGTTTTTATATTGAGGTTATTTAAATAAATTTTTATTGTTGTTGTGAATATAGCTAAATAATCATATAACCTGATAACTAGCCGTGAACAACCCAAACAAATTTTTTTATTTATTTTGTTATTTTATTTATTTTGTTTTTTTGTGTGCTTGTTTTATGCGCATAAAAGACGATTTTAACTGCATAAAGGTCCGGGCCGTAAAGATTAATAATGAATATAAATTCAGATTTTATGTTAGATTTTGCTGTAAAAAAGCATATTTTTTGTTTTCATTCAAATTTTTCTTGGTGTTATCGAAATCAAACAGTTGTAGCACTTAAACAAAAATTAAAAATTTTTTTTGGAAAAATTAGGAACACTATTAACTGCCTGTTTTTCAAAATAAAATAAAAATTTTCGCTTGGGAATTTACATTGAAACTGCAAGAAAAAAAACTCAAATTTGTTTTTATTTTCAATATAAATTTCTAAACGATAATTTTTATTTTAGCTTGAAAAACGGGCAGTAAAATTTAAAATTATTTAACCATAATATGATTACCTTCAAATATTAGCATTATTAAAGTAAGACAATGTTGCTGTTAGAATATGATTACCTTCAACCATATTTTTTCTGCGTGTATAGTTCTTAGACAAAAGATTCTACAGTTTAAAATGTCATCACTAAATGAAATAAATAATGATTGCTGCTATTTAGCAAGAGAACACAAATAAAATCATATACGCTAAAAGTATTTACAAAAAAAAAAAACATCTAAGTGTTTGAAGAATTAAATATAGTAAATGAAAAATTAACATTTAACATTTAAAAACGAAATGATAAACACTGACTAGATCAAAACTATATTCAGTAAATTCAATTATCTTGTTTGGGAAACGGAAATACATAAATAAAGGAAAACAGTTAAAGAGCGTACTAGAAGGAAGTCTTAAAAGTATAAAAATCATACACATATATGAAGCACTTTAAAGTAGTAGCAGTTGTAGCAGTAGTAGTTGAAAAATATATTGTTTTTAAGTGGTTTGATTTTGTTTTCTGTTTGTTTTTGTAAATCATGGAAAATATGGACTAGGTTCGAGACAAAAGATATTCGCGAATCTAGTACGTTGCGTAAAAAAAATTAAATTTTTTTTGAAAGTGGAAATTAAAACGAAGTCAATACAAATGAGTTTTTGAAGAAATAAGTTAAAAAACTGAGTGTAATTTTGTGTGTTTTAATTAGCTGTAACTGTAAAAAACTACTGTAAATGTAAATGTTGTAAAATTTTTACATTTTTATTTGAAGGAAGAAGTTATTAACGAAAAGTATTAACTAGCTGTTTTAGAAACTTTTTTTTAGTAATAAATTGAAATGAAGAATCTTCGACAACAAAAATATATATTTTTAATAATAAAGAGACACATTTAAAGAATTAATTTAGTTTGTTACTAGCACTCTAAGTTAAATGATGTTGAAATAATAAATATTTTTTTTAATAAGACAATCAAAAGAAAAACTATGAATTTGACATATTTTTTTTTGGAAATTTTGTTTTAAAATTTTAATAAACAAAAATGTATAAAAATAAAAAAACAAACATTCGAATAATATTTAATTGAAAATAAAAAATAATTTTTATTAGAATTTTCTTGTTTACTTACTGGCACTCTTCGGCAGTATGTTTACTTTCGTCCGTACAATAAAAAAATTTCCCATTGAATAATTGTACACCAATGACAGAAAATATAAATTGAAATAATATGTACACGATTAGAATGTTAACAACATTTTTCAATGAATTTACTACACAATCGAAGACGGCTTTCAATTTGGGTACACGTTTGATTGTTTTTAATGGTCGCAGGACACGTAGGACACGCAACGATTTGATTGTTGATAAATTTTGTCCAGCACTGCTACCGCTCATATCGAAACCAAAACTAACAGCAGCGCATATAACGACCACAGCATCCATAATATTCCAGAATTCTCTTAAATAGCTGCCAGGATGTAATATAACACCTAAATCTACAATTTTCAGTAACATTTCTATTGTGAATACGCCGGTAAATGCATAATCGAAATAATTTAAAATTTTATTTCGTGGTGAATTCTCACGAACGGGATCTTCGGCCGCTAACGCTATCGATGACAATGAGATGACGACCATAATGAAAAAATCAAAGTAACGTAAATTAACAACCCAATGGGCGCCACGTCGTATGCTGATTTGTTTTTAATAATTTTTTTGTTTGTTTTAAGTTTTAATCCAATTTTTAATTTTTTTTTTTTTGGCGCGGCGCAATAGTTTTGGATTTGGTGATTTTTTTTGAAGTTGGTTAATTGTTTTAGTTGTTTATTTGTTTTAGGAAATGTTCGTATGATTTTGATGGTGATTTCGGTTTTGATTTAAGCATTAATGATTTTTTTTTTTTAATTAATTTGATTGTTGTGGTTGGTGGTGGTTGTTTCGTGCATCATGCAAGCATTATGGAGCGTTTGATTTTTTTAATAGGAAATCATAAATGAATATAAAATGAAATAAAACGGAAAAAGGCAAAAAATAAATGTTAACCATATAAAAATTAAAAAAGGAAAATATAAAAGAGAAAAATTTTTACATTAATCATTTGTTACGATTACCTTGTTCACTAAAATGTTTTTGTTAGAAAAGAACTTATTCACTAACTTAAGAAAATTCATTATTAAATATAGAAATCACTAAGGAAATTTAATAATAAAAAAAAATAATTTGCTAAATATTTTTATAGAATAAAAGGATTTGGAAGTATTATCAAAAGTTTTTGTGTGTCCAAGGCTCGGTAAAGAAAACCAATCAAGCCGATTTACAATCGAAATGATCAAATAGAGAGTTAATTTCAGTTAAGTCTCATATAAATATAAATAAATTAGAACTTTTCAACAGTAAACCCAAGCAATCAGGCGAAAAAAGACTGTCTTTGAAACGCATATGAGGGTTAATAATTAAAATTGCAGCTCGTTAGCTTTAGGCAAAGTAGGGTGTGTCGAATAGTTTTCAAATCGTGTGCAATATAATAAAACATGGAAACTTAAAATATAGACTCTGTTTTTGACAAAGAATTATTTTAAATGCAAACGCAAAAGGCAAAAGGCTGTAACATTTTGAAAAAAACTATTTATAATTATAAATTGCCATAAATTAATTATAATTTATTTTTGTAATATTTTCTTCTATGCGAACTGTTAGTTATGGTTTTAGCTTTTTGTTGCTGTACATTTATGTAGATGCAATACAGAATCAATGCAAAATTCGACTTAAAATTTTTGCTTTTTTAGGGCCTTTTGCGTTTTAGGTAACGATATGTAATTTTAACCTATTTTTATTGGTGGTCCCACCTCTACTTCGCAACTGCCGGGTATGTGCCACGTGGGTTCGTAGGGATCATCGTAAAGATGTTTCATCCTCTGTTGGCTCTGGTATAGCCAATACCTAAAATTCGGTGAAAATCGAGAATTAACATATCTGAAGAGATCTTTATGATACCTTGCGACCAGAGATACTATCTGGTATCATGGGAGTCAGTAGCCCCTACTGGTACGGCCAAGGCTGACTATTGGTTGGGGTCTCCGAAAGTATGCTACTTGCGGAAAATTATTTCTAATTTTCAGAAATATTATATACGCTGGAGTTTCGCTTTTTCGGTGAAAATAATCTTTCGGAGGTTACGGTGATGCTTGTGGTTTAAACCGAAAGTCGCAGGAAGGAAGATTCCCCCACTCAAGGGACGATTTTTCACAGGTTGTGGGAGAGTTCAGCCTTAGGGAGGGTCGTGCCTTGGTCTTATCGCTAATCAACAGATGCATAATTCCAAAAGTAGCGGAGGTAAAATAGTTCCAGCTAATAAACATGGGGCGGGTGTGAAATCATGCCGGATTATGCACTCAAATTGCTACCTGTGTATGTCGGTTGCTCTAACTCTTAGGGTCGGTTGGTAGACGCGTTCTTTGTCATCAGTGGGCAAGATCAATCATAAGGAAGCCGCTCGTGAAAATCTTTTCAGCTTATGTAGGGCGTGTGAACAATTTTCATTAAAATGACTTGAGATTCCAGAACTTTATGTCATCATTCGCAAGGCCAAACTGCCTTAGCTGTTAAGAAAATCGATCAAAATCTTCAATATTGTATTTCTGTTGGACTGTTTGGAAATTATATGAATATGAGATCTAAATGGAAACTTACCCATCTCCGGTTTCGTTTGAAAAGTGATTAGTTAATCTACAATCTCACTAACCACAACTTATAAATCAGTTCGAACCCGCATATAATTTGTGAGGGGTAGCTTAAAATATTATCTTACCAAAGATAATATTAAGAACTATGGACTCTTTAGAGCATGTATTATTCTGTTTATTTGATGATGTTTTTGAGGCAGCAGTTTTACCTCGAAATATTATTTATTTAAGTACATTGTTCCAATTTTCGATAAAAGCTTTTTGAGATCTTAAATTTAAAATTTAAATTTGAAATGATCTTTGGTTGGACCATAAACAATTCTCTTGGATACAGAATTTCAACCCTGTTTAATTGTTGGTGGATTGTTTCTGTATACAATTATAATTCTATGCAAACGTTGTAAAAATTAATTGCTTGAAATTATAGTTTGGTCCCAAAATATACTTTTACAGAAGCATATCCCAGAAATAAAAGAAATTTTGCAAAAATGGTAGTTGATTTCTATTAAAAGATGCGGATTTTAGACCAAATTACACAGGCAGAAATAAAAATTTATATCAATTAAAAAATGTGTGATATTAATTAAAAAATTACTTCAATTTGCACCAGTAAACAAATTAATAGTATCCACTAAGCGTTTAATTCACTTGTTTTAACGTTTCATTCACTTGAATAAACGTTTTATTCACTTGATAAAATTTTTAATTAAAACTGGTTTTTAAATATGATTAAAGCTTTAATTGGAGAATTTTTTATGTGTACTTAAATTTAAATTTTTATTAAATTTGAAAAAAATTTTGTTTCGGTGCACAATGAATAATATTTTGTCCATTTAATCAATTTGATCGTTAATGTAATTTTATCGGACTCGAGAATAGAATGCGGAAAAACGGTACGATTTTTTAATATGGTTATGGTAATCAAGTGCTGGTGGGGTCTGACGGATCTTTAGTCTGAAGCAGAAGTATATTTTTTATATGGGCACGGCTAACAAAACTATTTTTAATGGACATATTATTGACACTTGCCACTATATTATGGTAAGCCCTTAAGCAAACACCAAAGTGTACTCAAACAAATGAAATCCAGGGCCTGGCTGGGACCATTTGTAATTTTAGGGAGTTTTATGGCTACAGTAAGAACATTGCGTTATCAACGAGCATAATTCTTAAAAATAAAAGTAAACAAAAAGATTTGTTATATGTTGCGTGTGCTGTTTTATACGTTTTGCTTTGATTTGCTTACTACAGTCTATACATGTAAGTATCGACTGAAAGAATTAGAAATAAAATTGCTTTCGAACCGAAAAAGTATTATATAACGACTGCCAGAATTAGCCCCCTGCAATATCCACTAAAAAGTTAAATGACTGCTTCCGATCATTTCAGGGTTAATTACCGCATTCATATCTTAATCACAAATAGTTGTATGGTTGTTAATAGAGATGAGCGATCCCGTGATTTTTAAGGAACATCGTGATTAGTGAATGTGATTTAAAAATCACTGTTCTTTAAAACTGTGATTGTTAGTTTTCAGTTCTTTTATAGTTATCATAAAATAAAACAAGTATACTTTAGTTTCTAGTATATGTTTAATTTTTTTTTTTGCACGACTTTATAGATTCAGAACCTAAGAAAAAACAACAAGATATGCACTAATACTTGTACTTTTACAAATAAATTTTTTTTTAACAAGGTATTTTTATCATGTACAAAAACATTGTGGTTTTCTTACTGTCAATAAAAATATAGCGACATTATTCGTTACTGCATGCCAAAAACGCTATTACTCACACAAACAGTGAAATATTAAAAATTTGTGTATGTAACAAAAAACGAAAAGAACGACTTAGCAAGTACCTGTTACTTAACAAATTTGGTCACATCTGTTATTCGTGATTTTTCAGTATCAGTGATTAAATCACAGGTACAGAAATATCGCTCATCTCTAGTTGTTTATAAAGCATAAAATGTTGTTTGATATGTTATGGTTGATTAATACCCATAAAATTAGCATTTGTGATAAATACTTTAAATTATATATGTATCGGGACTTTCTTCAATATTTTCTCGACTCTTCATCCTAAAATATACAATTTTAAATATATATCCCGTAAGCTGAAACATTTCCAGATAACCGAAACTATCCAGATCCTTTTATCCTATTATTATACCTAAATCCTTAAAATACTTACAAAATTAAATACACACGTAAAGATATCGAGAGAGAGAATAATTTTTTGGTTTTTTTTAAATTAATCTCAAAAAAGAGAAAAATAAAAAACACATGACAAATTATAAATAAAAGAGAGTATTTACGGATTTGTTGGTGATAATATAAACATTGATGAGTATGGCAACATTGGTTTTGGACCCTCCGTAACTTCTTCCTCTTCTTTCTTTTCCTCCTCTTTCTTTTTACTTTTCTTGACAGCCACTGTAGTACCATCGCCGCCATTTTCCACATGGACACCATCACCTTGTAGCGCTTCCATTTCTTTTTCTAATTCTTGTAATTGTTTCTCTTTATCTTCTTCGACTTGTTCCTCTTCGGCAGCAGTTAATTCTTGAGCATTTGCCAAATTATCGACGGCGATAGCCAAGAACACGTTTAGCAATGTATAATTACCGAAGAGTACCAAAACGATAAAGTAACTGCTCGTCAAAAGGTTGAATAATCGTAATAGTTGTTGTTGTTTTTGATAAAGATGTTGTTGTTGTATAATCAAGAAGAAGACATAAATCGTTAAGGTATTGTTTTTTTTAACGTTGGTGGATCAATTTGATATTGTTTTTGGTGTTTTAATTTTTTTTTTTTTTTTTTTTTTTTTTTTGTTTTTTGGAATGATGAGAAAGTCAGAGAGTTAAGAGAGTGTTGTGTTTATTGAAAGAGAAAGAAATTTTTGTGGGGAAAGAGAGAAATATATAATATTTTTGTATGAGGATTAAAATTGCTTATTTTTTATAGAATCTTGTTTAACAAATAATTTGTTCTTAAATATTTAAGATTTTTTTTTTAAATAAAGTTAGAGTTTTAAAAAAATAAGGGGATAGAGATTTTTGAATTAATATAAAATTAAATAAAATAAATCCGCTTTAGGCTAAAATTTAAAGCTAAATATAGTAAATAGTTTTATACATAAGGGTTTATAAAAATTAAGAAAAAAAAATTATTTTTATTTATGCACTTGCTCTGAATAATTATTTTTAAATAAATGAAATTCACATCTAATGAGATAGGAGGAAAGTTTTAAAGATGAAAAGTTTGTAAGTAAAATAAAAAGTTTTAAGATGATTTTTGGTTTTTTTAAGAAAATTTAAGAATACCTCTTTATTTAAGTGATAAACAAAAATAAAATAGATTTTCTTAAATTTCTTAATTGAAGACATCAAAAAGTTATGTTATACTTTTTTTTAAATAAAGCAAAACTTTTTTTAAATCTCTGTTGCTCGTTAACGTTAGTCTTGCCAAGTGAGAAAAAAGCTCCCGTAAGTTCAAAGTTGAGAATTGTTATTTTTTACATCAAAAGAAATTGTTAAGAGAAAAGTTTTATAAATATTTAAAGTTTTTTGTAATAATAAAAAGTATAAAATTAAGCAATTGAATATATACATTAGAATATTAAGTAATTTGTAAATTGGTTATTATTATTTATACATGGGGTTATCAATGAATAGGCGATATTTATACAGTTATAGAGAGAGGGATATTGACAGCAGGAGTAAGAGAGCTATGAAAGTTTAGCTTTTTTACTTTTCAATAGGCGCTAGAATATTCCAAGCTGTAAAATTTATTAATATTAGTTAAAAACAAAATAAAAATTATTTTATAATATATATTTGATTTTTCGCCAGAACTCGATTAAAATCCATCACCTAATTTCATAAGTAAACTTTTTTTTTTTTGCTTAAAAGCTTTTTGGCCTAGCTTTTTGTAGCAAATGAGAGTTGTAGAATATTTACATGAAATTATTTTTGTAATATTTTTAAAATCTTTTTCTTTTGATGTTTTATTTGAAATTTCAATTAAATTTAACTTTAAAATTTTAAGTTTTCAACTAAAATTGTGAGCTAAATTTTTTTTTCTCGAAAAAGATTTTAAAAATGTTTTAATTTTTGATTGTTCCCTACTTTTCTTTATTTGCTGAAATTTTTTTTTTTTTGTTTTTCAAAATATTTTGATATAAATTTTTATTTTAAAGTTAAATTTTGTTTCATGCATCTCGTTAAGAACATGCCTCTAAAAGTTTGCATGTGATTTTGTGTGGTATTTTTTCGTGTAATTCTAGCAGTATGAGTTAAACATTTGACCGTTAAAAAAAATTATCTAATTATAGGTCTTAGAACATCGATTTATGAAATTGTTAATTTAAATTTAGTTTGTGTTTTATCTGATGGTTTTATGAAGTCCTCTTCCGGAGAAGTTTTTTTGCAAGCCTTTCTTATTTGTTGCTTATTGCGTAAGAATTTTTCATATTTTGTAATTAATAATAAGCAATTTATTAAAAAAAAAAACTATAACAACACGATTAATATATGGTAATTAAAATGTTAATATGTTTTTAACAGAGCAAACTGTGGTAGGAGTATTCCGATTAATACTACTTCTAAAACTTGGTCTGATAAATAAATTGAACTTGTATTTCCCATCTATTGATCTGTAAAATAACTTATAATTTTAACTTTTTGTAACTGTACAACTTAAAAAAGCGGGAGTTTATTTCGCAAACTGTAATTTTTTTTTTTTTTTTTTTTTTTTTTTTTTTTTTTTTTTTTGTGAAATATTGATGTACATATTATATTTTTATTCACGTTGTTCCAATGTGGAGCATAGGGCCATAATTGATATAATATAATTTTATTGAAAGTATTGGCCATCGTTATCCTAAAATCCATCTTTCTAGTAACAGATTAATTCCACGTGTTAAGAACTGCTAAGTTTTTAACAGCGTTCTGTTCGATAGTTCTCCAACGATCGAAACAATTGAAAGTTGGTCGAGGCAACGGCTAGACTATAAGTTTACCACTTGTCTTGCAACATGTGACCTAGGGCGTTGTCATGGTGAAATATTACGGCTTCATGTTTTGTCCGGCCAATGCTCGCCTTTAAAGAATTCAATTTTTTCTATAAAACATTTTTAGCAGTTCATAATAAACGGGATCCTTCTGATTCCACCAATTACAAATCTTTATTTTGGCCCCATGACTATTCAGCTGCGGTGTTAATTCGACTAGTTAGCCAAGCTTTACGTAACCTCTCCTGCGCATGGTGATGACTTAGTGAATACATATTTCATCGCCAGAAATAATTCGATGCAAAAACTGCTTCTTTTTATGCCGCTTAAGCACCATTTCGGACATGCAAATCCGTCTGTCAATGCATCTCGGCTTCAACTAGTGTAGAACTTAGTTTCCTTGCTCCTAAATAATATGTGCCGCTTGCTTCCTGAGTGACTACCAATAATTTTGCGAGGTTTTTCTTGAGTTCAAATGCCTCCAATTCTTCGTCTTCTAAACACGCTAAAATCAAGTTTTTCTTAAACTCGAATCTCTTATTCATCATCTTCGAAGCACGTCAGAATCACAGCCTCTGAATCGCAAATTGACGGAACATCTTCAGAAGAAGGTGTAGACAGAAATCGATGTGCTTCAGTTGCGCTTTTATTTTTTTGGTTGTATAAGTAAAACAAAACTTTTCGCAAATGATGCTTTGTTTGCTCAAAATTGGACATTTTTGAAGTAAAAATGTCAATAAGAATAATTGAGAGATATCTACCCTTTAAAATGTCAGATATTTTTACTAAAAACACAAACGGTGTGTAGAAAATGCGCCATCTGTTGGTAATCCTGCTTTTTTAAGTAATACACCTTAAACAAGTATTTTTAATAAAAAATTTACTTGAAAATAAAAATTTTAGCATTTTTAACATGTGTTTTTTTACATGTTTCTAAATTTTTATTTTATTCTACTTTATATCAATCTGGCACTTCTTTTAGAACTTACATATTTACTTGAATATTGTTAGAAATTTTTGTGGACTTTCTCTTAAGAACCTTTAGAAAAAACATAAATTGTTATTAATAAAAATACAACAAATAAATTAAATAGTTTTTCTGGACTTTATAAATTCTATCATTTAATTTATCGGTCAAATGTGTATTGTGTATACCTAAATTAAGCATTTAAAATAACTCATGCAATTTTAGTTAAAAAGGATTTAAGTTATATAATTATATCCTACACCACTTGAATTTTTAACGCAAAAATATATAATATGGAAAAAATCTTACAGCGATTGTATTAAATTTTGAATCCTTTTGGATTTAAATAAAGAATAAGTTAAATAATTTACTTTTAATGATAAGGCGTATATAACCAGGGTTTAAAAAAAATTGCAGTCGAAACTGCAGTTTTTTAGACGCTTTAATAACACAGGGAAAAGTTATCTGTTACTAAAAATAGTAGAAAAATGGATACGAGACAAATCCTTATCGGTAACTTTTTGAAGTCAATAAAAAATACGCTACCAATCAGTCAACCAACATGGCAAAGTTCGTACAGTAAAAGTAGTCAGAATCTATTTTTTTTTATCGTATAAGGGCCTATTTCACCAATTCTATTTAAATATCAATTTATATTTAAAATTCGGTTTTCATGTCAAATAAAAAATAAAATGATATGAAAACTTTATTTAAATATCAATTGGTGAAATAGTGTAAAAAAGATCCCTACTATAAGTCGAAGTAGCTCACTTTTCTATTTCGAAATATATATCTGTATATATAACTATTCTTAATAAAGGATCCAACTATATTTAGATTTCAAAAGCGATACTTGTAAGTGATTTATACCCATTTTACCCCAGATTGGTAAGCTTTTGTTAGTGTGATGTTAATCACAAGCATTCGCCATTTACGACTTTTCTTGAATTAGGTCAACATCGTTTTTTTAAAATTGATTTTTACTTTTTAAATCTAATTTGGCCTTAGACCATACGAAAAAAAGTTAATAATATCACTGTGCACAAATTTCACACTAATTTTTTAACAACCCGTGCACCCTACCAGTTACGCTAATTTGAGTACGCTAGAGTACGTAATGGTTCTAGTAATTTTAGTAATAATATACCATTGTACTACATGTTTTTACTTTTGGTATCATTGTTCCATTTATCCAACTCTGCTAAATACAATTTTTCGTAATATTTTTTTATAAAAAATTGTTTCCCCAATTTTTTTCTTAACTCTATTGAATACACTGCGCTCGTATTCGCGACTAAAAATTTTAAAGAAGCTGTAATATTTGTTTAATAGAAATTTTTTCGCAAGATTTATTTTCTTTTGACTTTGCATTTAATTCAATGTCAATAAAAAAAGTGGCAAAACATTTTTCTACAAATAAGAATAAAAATTTAATGTTATTTTGTATATATTAAATAGGGTTTAGAAAAATATTTAAAAGTGTTAAAAATATTTTTTTTTTCAAAACCGAAAAAACGAAAAATTTTATTTAAAAGAGTTGAATGGATTTCAATCAAACAATGATCCCAAAAGCAGGGCTGTGGAGTCGGAGTCGAGGTTTTTGATCCGGAATCTGAGTCGTTGTATCCACAAAAACTCGCGACTCCGACTTCAAAATTTTTCGGTATAAAAATTAAAAAAAATTCTATTATTTTAAAAATGAAAATTCTTTGAAATTGGCGATGCAATATTTCAAATATCGATTTAAAATGTTTAAAGAATTGCATTAAAAACTGGTTAGCGCGCTATATTCGTCTTGGCCGAATCTTTAATACACCGACAGGAGTGGGATCTATATGATATGCATTTATTATTAATAAATCTTAAAAAAAAAAGACCGTCAGCATTTAAATTGGTTGCGGTTTAGACCTATATTAAATTATTGACCGACAATCAGAAAGTTGTATGCTTTTCTTTTTAGAAGTTTGAACTAGATTGAGTACAATACCATGATTCGTAACGATTTTAGCCGAACTAGAATGATTGTCAGGAGGGGAATTTGCATTGGACCCATTGTAAATTATAAATCAATCATCGCAGAATTCTGTAGACTGATTTTTGGTATTAAAAAAAAAATAAATTAGAATAAATTTCAATACAGCAGTGAAATTAGTTTTAGCGTTTACAGTGAATATCAGAAGGCTGCTGAATATGGGATCTAAGGAAAATTATGGACCGTATATCACAAAATTGCATGATATATTTCAGGCCATATCCATCCAAGTTGGAAAAAATTGGACCGCAATATCTCTATCTGCTACGGTTTTAGGCGAATTTAATTATTTTCCCAAAGTGGGCTTTATATCGGGCCTATGGCAAATTATGGACCGACATTACGAAATTTATTAGTGTGGTTTAAGTCCTATAAAACTGTAAAGTATTTAATTTTACTATGATAGTATTACGGACATGGCTAAATCGACTTAGAATTACTAAAGAAACCAAAATATATATACTTTATGGGGTCTTACATGCACAATAAAAAAGTTTCACACGGAATGACAAACTTACTGCCAATTTATAGAACGCGAGCGTAAAAGTGACTCGTTTAACTTACATTTAAAACAAAAACAATTTTTTAAATTTTGTTTTTGTTTTAAATGTAAGTTAAGCGAGTCACTTTTGCGTACGCGTTCTACAAACAGCCAGTTAGCGCACTAGTGGTGAATGAGGGTATAAAAAGAGTTTAAAGTCAAATAAAAAGCAGTCTCATATACATTTAACATAAAGATTAGGGAACGAGTTGGTGTCGGAGTCGTGAGCCGGAGGCGAAGTCGCACTTAAAAAATTTCAGCGTTGCTTTTACTAGTACTTTTTTCTGACGAAAAAAATTTTAATCGCGAATACGATAGTGACGGTTATTGATAAAAAAAACATCGATGTTTTTTTCTTGATGCCCTGCATCGCATACAATCATCAATATTTCGCAAAATACAATGATGTTCTCTATTAAAAAAAGCTTTATTTATAAGAAATAATTGAGCAATTTCGGGTTTTCTTTTGTCTATATTTGCTGTAAGTTGCAAGAAACATTTGGTGAAAAATTTTAAAGTCAAATACTTAATTTCAGTGTTTTTAATCATAAATAAAAATTGGGATTATTAGCACATCATTAATAAATGAATTAATTAATACTAACAATTTGTTATTTTTATTCTGACACCGATTTTCAGTTTAATAGTTTTAAAACAATAGGTGTGTTCATCTTCTTTACTAGCTGAAAGTTGCAACGAGAGAGTAAATTTTAAATGTACAAAAATTTTCTCCCAATTACTCAAAAAAATAAAAAAGTAAATGAACGCTTTATCAGCAAAAACTAGCAAGTTAGGTCGTGCTCGTTGTCAACAGACGTGTTTTTTTAACTCCGCATACGATTCTTTTTTTTTTTTTTTTTAACATAAATTTGTTAATAATATTAAACAAGCGAATTTGGACGCTCAAAATTTAAAGTGAACAATAGAACAAGTAAAAAACAAACAAAAAAAAAATAATAAGTAAAAAAATACATGAAAAAAAAGTATACGTATGAACGTACATACATACATAATACAAATAATCTGTGCAAAAAATTATTTATTCTTTTGGTGTTACAAAAACATAATACATAATAAGAAGAGCACAGTCAACAAAAAAAAAAAAAATAAAAATAAAAAAAATAAAAACAACGGTGAAAAAAACCAAAAACAACTCTCTATATGAGTAATAACAATGACTCAATAACAAAAATAAATAATATTCATGCTAGCGAAAGCAATGTGGAAATAAACATAACAACAGAAAACAATAACAACAACCTAACGGCAAAACCATCAAGTGTTACCATTTCAAATACATTCCTAGTGGGAAATGATACCATGAACTCAAACACAGACGCAACGGAAAACACACAAGTAAAAAATTTTCAAAAACCACAAGTGCAAGTTGGTATGGACAGGTATATAACAGTTCTCAAACGGGGTCGCAGCCCAGCCTCTTCAGCTGTAGCCTCGGCCTCTAAAGTTCCATCTTTTGATAGAATAAATTCGCAAAATCGTTTTGCAATTCTGGAGGATGAATCTTCTGAAGCACCTAACGTCATTAAATCGTCGAAGCCACCCCCGATATATCTTAGAGAGCAAAACTCAAGTGAGCTTATAAAAAGTTTAATCTCGGTGATAGGTGAAAATTCGTTTTACGTTGCTGCAATCAAGCGTGGAAATATAAACGAGACAAAAATTCAGATTAATCATGAGAATGATTTTCGTAAAATAATTAATAAGTTTGAAGAACTTAAAAAAAGCTTCTATACGTACCAACTGAAAAGCAGTAAAGGTCTTCAAGTTGTGATTAAGGGCATTGACTCATGCGTGGACCCCGACGAAATAAAAACATTTTTAGAAGAAAAAGGCTTCAAAATAAAAAATGTTACAAATATTAAAAATAGGGAAAAAAATCCCCAACCCCTATTTCGAGTGGAGTTAGAGCCCGGCGATGTTAAGCTAAAAAAAAATGAAACGCATCCCATTTACAGTTTAAAATACATCCTGTACAGAAAAATCACGATCGAAGAGCCGCACAAAAGAAATGGACCCGTTCAGTGTTTAAACTGCCAAGAATTTGGTCATACTAGGGCATACTGCCATTTACCCCCTGTTTGCGTCGTATGTGGAGAATTACATGGTACCGTCCGGTGCGACAAGTCCAAAAATGATCCTAATGTAAAAAAATGTAGCAACTGCGGTGGTAATCACACTGCCAACTATAGAGGGTGCCCGGTATATTCGATTGTCAAGCGTTCTGTTGGACAGAAACTTAACCCCCCTCAAACGCAGGCAACTAATCAAGGAAACACGTACGGTGTCCAGATACCACAGCCAAATACAAACAGAACCTCGTACGCTAATGTCTTAAAATCTAATCCTATGCCACTGCAAGGTGATGTACCAAATAATGACGAAATTCCCATTTCTAATTTAACCCGGCTAGAAAAAACCATGGAAACATTAGTGCAAACAGTTAACAATTTCACTAACACAATGGGTAACATGATGCAAGAAATGTTAAGAATGCAATCGATGTTATTGCAAGCTGTACTAAACAAGCCATGAACTGTTTAAAAATTTGCTTTTGGAACGCAAACGGCATCCGCCAACACAAAAATGAACTAGAATACTTCCTTAAAAATAAACAAATTGATGTTATGATGGTTTCTGAAACTCATCTGACCTCAAGAAATACGTTTAAAATCAATGGTTATATATTGTATGATACAAAGGACCCTCGAGACAGAGCTTGTGGAGGTTCTGCCATTTTGATAAAGAACCGAGTAAAACACTACTTAATGAGTGATCATCGTGAAGATTATCTCCAAGCAACAAACATTTGCGTTGAGGAATTAAATCGAAACATAGTAATTTCATCATTATACTCCCCACCTAGATTTTCTATATCAGAAAGCCAATATAATAAATATTTCAAATCATTAGGACCCTGCTTCCTGGCTGCTGGCGATTATAACGCTAAACACACCTTCTGGGGGTCACGACTTATTACACCTAAGGGTCGTGTTTTGTTTAACACAATTTTTAAAATGGATCTAAATGTGGTCGCGAGCGGACAACCAACATATTGGCCTACTGATCAGCAAAAAGTTCCAGATGTCATCGATTTTGGAGTGGTTAAAAACATCCCCGCAGAAACGATTAATGTTGAAGCTTCCTTAGAATTATCTTCTGATCACACACCTACAATTCTTACTATATTAAATCCTAATAGATTTGTATCTCCGTCTGATAACTTAGTGACGTCAGCCACTCAAATTAATTGGTTAAAATATAAAAAATATCTCAGTACCCACTGCACTGAAAATATTCCGCTTAGTACACCGGAGAATGTGGATATTTCTATTGTAAATTTTGACAGTTATCTGAAACTAGCTGTTCGACATTCTAGTATAACCCTCAAAAAAACCAAAAATAGTAAAATATATTCTGCAGATGTCGAGCGTCTATTGACTGAGAAAAGGAGAGCTCGAAGAGAATGGCAATTGCATAGATCCCCTCAACTTAAGAATTTACTAAAAGAGTGCACAAAAAGGCTAAGAAAGTTACTGCAGTCTCAGAAAACGGCTTCCCTGGAAAAATATCTTAAGGAACTTGATGCAACTTCTCAATCAGACTACTCTTTATGGCGTGCAGCTAGAAATCTTAATAGACCAGTTATCACTAAACCACCATTAAGAAATTTAAATGGAAGTTGGGCACGAAATGACGAAGAAAAAGGAAATCTTTTTGTTAATCATTTGAAAAACGTATTTACCCCGCATACATCTCCCGATATTGCAGTCGAGTTGCCACCTGTTGCTGTTAGAGCTGCTGTTCCACTTAGATTTGAGATAAAAGAAATCGAAAAGGCTATTCATGATTTAAACCCCAAGAAAGCCCCTGGGTTTGATAAGATCAGCAACAAAATGCTTTTAGAGCTACCCAGCATAGCAAAGAAAATTATTCTCTTGATTTTTAATGCTATTTTACGCCTTGAATACTACCCACAAGAATGGAAAGTATCCTTAGTTACAATGATACCTAAGCCAGGGAAGGATCCTACAAAAGTTGAGTCATATAGACCTATAAGCTTATTGTCTAATATATCAAAGCTGTTTGAAAAGCTGTTAGTGTCAAAATTAGCCCCAATTTTAAATGTAAATCGATGTATTCCTAACCATCAATTCGGCTTTAGAAGAGAACATAGCACAATTGAACAAACCCATCGTATAGTAAACGCCATAAGAAAATCCTTTGAAGAAAAAAAATATTGTTCCGCCCTCTTTATCGATGTTTCTCAAGCTTTTGATAAAGTCTGGCATGAAGGGTTATTACATAAATTGAAGTTAAACTTACCAGTAAACACACACAAGCTGTTAGAAAACTACTTAATCGGTCGAAGGTTTATAATTAAAGAAGGTGATTTTATAAGTTCTCCTCAGCCAATTGACGCTGGAGTCCCTCAGGGAAGCATCATGGGCCCACTGTTATACTTAATATATACCTCAGACATGCCAACAAATAACCACACCCTAACTTCAACATTTGCTGATGATACAGCTTTTTTAAGCGTACACGAAAACTGTCATGAAGCATCTCGCTACTTGCAGAATCATATATTTGAATTGGAAAAGTGGTTAAAACAATGGAGGATAAAGGTCAATGAGCAAAAATGCGTACATATAACATTCACCTTGCGTCGGGAGTCATGTCCCCCTATTATAATCAATAATCAATTAGTGCCCCAACAATCGCATGTAAAATATCTTGGTATTCATCTTGATCGGCGCTTAACATGGAAATGCCATATAGAAGCAAAACTAACACAAATGAAACTGAAAGCAATTCAAATTAATTGGCTTATTGGAAGAAATTCTGTTCTTAGCCTCGATTGCAAACTCCTACTCTACAACTCTATATTAAAGCCAATCTGGTGCTACGGTATTCAGCTATGGGGCACTGCCTCGGCCTCAAATATCGAAAAAATTCAAAGGCGCCAAAATAAACTCCTTCGAATAATCACAGTCGCTCCCTGGTATGTTAAAAACTCTAATATTCACAAGGATCTCAATGTGCCATTAGTAAAAACTATTATTACGAAGTACGCAGCAAAATATTTAAAAAGGCTTGAGTCGCACCCAAATCCACTAGCTCGAAATATTTTAAATGACAGCGGCCACTCTAGATTAAGGAGAAGAGATACTGCAGGACTCATCCGACGAGAAGACCGCTAAAAATCTACATATGTGAATAGAAACCGTGAAGAGAAAAATTTTCGTCTAGCATTGGCAGGACAAAAATAATGTATTAGTATAAGATTTGATTAATTATTGTTAGTTCATATTTAATATATGAAGATTCAATAAATAAATAATGAGAAAAAAAAAAAAAAATAAAAAAACTATTGAGCTATAAAATATTAGATTATTTTTCATTAAAATCATTTTTTTTTTTTTTTTTTGAACAATTTACATAAGAATATTGTTCCTAAATTTTAGAAAACTAAATATTTCATTTTATTGAAAAACTTTGAATTGAAAAATTATGCAAATAATTTTTGTTTTGTAAACAAAAACATGAAACAGTTCTTGCTAGTAAAAATTTAACAATCAAAAATGTTCAACAAATTTTTTTTCTCTCAAATTTGTATGCTCTTGTTTCACTCTCTCGTTGCAAGTTTTTCGAGTACGTGAACGCTTACTAGTAACAATTATTGAAAATAAGCAATAATTTTCTGTAAATGAACACACCTAATATTGAATAATTAAAAAAATTAAAAATAGGGCATAATGTACTCTGTAGTGTGTTTAAAAAAAATTTCCTTGGCGTAAAAACCCTCATCTAATAATATTAAAAAAAATCGCCAAAATATTTCAAAGTTATAGTTCTGGCAATGTTAATTTTAAGTTAGTTGAAATAAACTTAAGACTTAAAGCAGAGGATCGTTTTTCCTTCGCTTCGATTTCAAAATTTGTTAGGGGACGAATTAAGAAAACAATAATTCGCATTGCGCGGGTCCTCTATGTTTTGAAGGCTTGTATGCCGAAAAAAGGGTATTGTGCTTTGTTTGAAAGCCAAAAAGCATACAGCTTAGTCTTTTGTGACTTAAATTTGACGTCATGCTTAGTAGAAAAGTATTTAAAAAAAGAGGAATGCGCCATTTATGTTTGTTGCTGCTTGAAAAGCACAAGGTATAAAAATAGTTGATGATAATGACATTTGACATATGCTACAAAGTTCTTGTAATAAATGTATTGCTTTAATGCATCGAAAAAAAATGATTGTTTATTCGATATTGATGAGTAAAAAAACATCGGAATGTTTCGATATATATAGCGTCAAAAAAACTAAAACACTATAATTTTACTTTACTCTAAACTTTATTAAAAAAGGTTACAATTAATTCAGGTTAATTATCGCAACGTGGTGTCTGTAATTCTCACACAAAAGAACAAGGAGGAAAAAGAGCTGCCAGATCGTTCTTATTCGATCCTGTCATTGAGGATGACTGTAAATTTTGGTCGTGTTGCCACATATATTTTGTAAGGAATCATTTAATTCATTATAATCATGACTTATATAATACATTTAAGGAAGAAGTTATGTAATAGCTGATATGTAACGCAATAAGTAGCGAAGATAGCAACTAAATAATATTTGAAAGAAGCTCTTGTATTTGAAAAAGTAAGCGAAGTTTTTATTGGGAACAGAGAATTTTTTTTTAAATTTTTTTTGCAGCCAAATCTATTTTTATTTTTGTAATTAGAAGTGGTGTAGGATAATTAAATACTTGCCCTTTTTTGTTATAAATTGCAATTTGTATATATCTTTAAAAAAAAATCACTTGTTAAATTTGTAAGAAATAAATATAGAAAAAAACTCGTAAGCTTTTTAAGATTTTAAATTAGCATTTAAGGTGGCAATTAAACTAAAAAAAACAACAATTAAGTTCAAAAGCAAATTATTATTAGATTAAAACTTAGAGTGTAGCGTTGTTAATAAAACTTTTAAGTTAAAGTGCTTTTAAGTTTTAAACGTGCAAAAGTAGTTATTTCAGCGGTTTTTTTTTCAAAGTTATTTTTATATTTTAACCCCCATATTCATAAAAAATATTTTTGATTAATAAAAGGTTTGTGAAACAAATTTTCATAGAAAATTCGTTTCATAAGGCTGCTATAAACTTTAAATATTATTTATGAATATGGCTGAAAATATGTATTTTGACAGTTTAATTAATGCCTTCAATTTCGAAATTTATTTTAAAATTTTATGGGGAAAAATTTTTATTTAAAAACTAAATATTTTTAACATGCAACTAAAAATTTACTCTAAAAGGCAAAAAATAAATCTTAAATATTGCCAACTAAGATGTAAAAATTTAATTGAAAACAAAATTAATTACTATTAAAAATATGGCAACGCTACTTTGTTTGAATATGATTGAGAATTAGTTAACTAGTATTTAAATTAAGTTTAAATGTTTAAATTTTTTTTAAAGAAAGAACTACTACGATTTGTTGTTTAAAGTATTAACAAGTATGTTTTGTAACAAAAAGCTGTTGTCTTCTTCAACAAAGAAAGTTTGGTTTTGTAATGAAAGTTTAAGTAAAATGTTATTTGTTATTTGTAAAGTAACGAAAAGCTATCTAAATTAAAATGAACTTTTATGTTATGTAACGAGAAACTTGAACAAAATACTTATATAACTTGAAAGTTTTGTAGTTGTAATTGTTGTAGTATATATTATTATTATTTTTTTTTAGAGATAATATGAAATTTAACAGTAATATTGAAATCAAGCTATTTAATACCTGAACGAACGATTAAATACGCTTAGCGAAATTTTAAAAGTTTGTTAATTCATTGACTGGACTGTCAAGCAATTTCTTGTAAGGAAATTGCTTTCAAATGGAATTTTATTTAAGTGTATCCATAAATTGTTAATGAGTTAAAACAAACTTTCAAAAGTTGTATTAAAATTCGATTATTTTGAATATTGTTGTAATAAGGAAGCAGTTTAAATGATGTTTACTTTATTTTTAGTTAAATGTTTGATTTATATAGTTTTACTTATCCTTATTTGATTTGAAAGCACATGGATTGTACACATTAATGGTTCGACGTTCTAAACATCATTATCAATTATGTGAAATTTTGATTGAATTGGATTGTATACAATTGAATTGAATTAATTGATTTGATTTGATTTATTTACAACAAATATTTTTGACAACTTAACAAGTAATCAGTACCCTTCGAAGCTTTTCTTTTTTAAGTTATGTTTTCTTGTTATTGTTGTTTTAGATTTTTCTTAAATGATTTTGTTGGTTTTTTTTTAGTTACAAATTATATTTAATTTTTTTAATTTGTTTCAAAACTTTATTTGATACTTATTTTATGTGGAAGATAAAAAAGTATCAAAAAAAGCTTTGTTTTTTCCTTTAATTAAGGGTATGGAAGGGATTAAGGGGTGAAATGCTGTTACTATTTTTATTTTTTTTTTTTAATTAACTTGTTTTAAAAAAATTATTTATTGTGAAGGAAAATACACAAGAGCAAACACTTGGATAAGGCAAGTTAAAGGATTTTTTATTCGACTTAAAACGTTTAGTTCGTTATTTTTTGTAACATTTTAAGTTGCTGTTTTAGTATAAATAAATATATCAATCGATTTACTAAAAATATTTATAAATATATTTTTAACGAAAATGTGATAATATAATGTATTACACATAATACTGTCTTTCTTAAAAATCTAATAAAGCTTAGATGTGAACACGTTAAGCTTATAAATTACACATACATAGAGACGATATGTACACCAAATATGCGAAAGAGTACGAACGACTTAGGATGGGGTTTTAAAATGTAGATTAAGTTTAAACTTCGTTTAACGTACTCTGAAACTCGGAGATTCCCGGCGAAATGTGATTTTTTTTTTTTTTATATAAAAGAACAACATTTAAAGCAAAATTAAGCTGTTCCGTCAAAATGTTGTATACAAACTTGGTAATGGCGGCACAAATCTGTTTTCAGATTAACTAAACCAAGCTTAACTGAGATCTCAAAAACCCAGCCTTAACAAAATCAACAACTAAAGTCAGTCTACTTCCGGGTCCGCCAAATGAATTCTGTTGGACTTTTTTTATGGTACTATTCGATCTTTTAAAGTATAACATAGATAGAGCAAAAGTCTGCCTTAATGTATGGATTGACTGATTAAATGAAATTACCATAAAACTTATGGTGTTTTCTTTTCTACAAAAAGATGTAATATTTTATTTACTTAATCCAATTTGGTTTTCGTTCCCTAAAAATGTTTTGCCCTCTAAAATGTTTGCATGTTGTATTCTAAATTCACCCTTATTAAAAGCATAAAGCATTGTACTTTTCGACCCTTATAAATCGACAGTGTTGATAGTGCCCTCTAAAAAAGATGACTTTGGTTTATATATGGGGCTATTTTTATAATGGCTACGATTGCCATAGACAGCAACAAAGCTAAAGTTTGCACAAAATAGCGAAAATTGCGAAAATTTTCAGTAAAGTTTCATGAAATTGATGAATAGTCCCTAAAACTATAAGGAATGGCATTAGAGAATTAGCGGAAATTCGCAAAAATTTTCTAACAGTGGCATGGTAGCAAGGTATTAATAATATAGTATTTATTAAAAATCGCTAAAGCCGTAAAGAATCGGAAAACTTACAGGAAACAATCGCTTCTATCGCGAACATGGTTAAAATTCGCGAAAAATTGCAAAATTAGAAACAACCTTTAAATTTATTTAAAATTGCTAAACCGTTTAAAATAAAAAAGGTCGGAAAAAGAAAAAAGCGTTAAAAAAAAATGAGCTATAATGATGAAGAACAAACTTTTTGTCAGATGTTTAAAACAGGACACTCCACTTTTCTGTTCTAGTCATATAATAAATAGCATTATTACAGGGTTGGCAAGATATTTTATACATGCACCATTTTAAAAGGTGACTTTTTTGTGTAGAAAGGAAAACACCATTAGGTAATCGAAATGGAATATGTCCATTTAGGCTGTTTCAGTGACCTGTTACAAAGTGTCAAAAAGGTGCCAATCAACCCTCCCCTAGGACATCACCATATTAAAGCCCCTTCATATAAAGTGTTAAAACTAGAACCTGTCCCTACCACTTTAGAACTGTCACGTGACAAATTTGGTATTAGTTCCCTTTCCTCTAGTGTATTAGCAATTATTCATCTACTAGCGTAAAAGTGTTTTTTGACGTTAAGCTTTATATAAGAGTTTATTATGCCAAAAAATCATTCAAATTAAGAAAATTTTAATGAAATTTACTTGTTTAATGGTGATTTTTGGTAGGGATTCCATGTAGGACATATCGCACTTAATCAACAAGAGGGTATTAACTCAAAATTTAAACATTTTCAGTAGAAGCAAAACAATTTTTAATTTAACATTGAAGGCATATGGAAATGAATTTTTAAACCAACCGTTTCATTACCAAAAAGTATACAAAATAGCAAGATATTTTATCAGCGGGCAGATATGAATATAGCGTGTAGATTTTTTCGAAAAAGTGGAAAAATAAAAATTTTGAGATAATACCCTCTTGTTGATTAAGTGCGATATGGTCAATGATGATAGTACCTTCACAAAAATTTTTTTCATGATATTCTCGTTTTTTTTAAGATAGTTTTTTAACTATTTGATTTAAATGCTAAGGAAATTATGGCGGTGAAAGTATTTTTTGGTAGTCTTACTTCTAGGAGCTATGGTTACCCAGGGCTGTCATATATGTATGTCGATTTCGAGATTTTCCATTTGGCGAATTTTTTTTTTTGGCGATTTAGTACTACTGATTTGTAAAAAGGCAGTAAAATACACTTACTGTGTTTTTTATGTTGTGTTTTGATGATAATAAATTCCTTCAACAATTTTCTTCTCATTCATTTTAAAATAAATTTAAAGTGTGTCAAATTATCAAAAATATATAACAAAATACAATAATACAAAATTTCAACTTTACTTTTCTCTGATTTTAATTTTTACACTTTACTGCCTTTTTTCTTAGCACGGCAGTATTGACTAGGTAGTTCTTGTGGGACCATATGGAAAAAAATATTGTACGTTTTACATCTTCATAGTTCCAGTTTAAATTTTTTTAACATTTTTACTAGATTACTGCACAAAAATATTAGTAGATATATTTTGATATATGTATATATTTTGATTGTATATATTTTGATAAAATAATATATTTGACTTATAAAAATCCTTGTAATTATTTTATAAAGGAAAGCCCGAACTTTCTCTATAAACTGTTGCAATTTCTCTTGTTTCTCAAAAGCAGACGCTTTATTGACAGTTTCATCAAGAAGTCACCAAAATAATCGACAACGGTAGTAACTTGGATACACTTGATCCGATGTTTTCTGCAGGGAATTGATGGCAATTAATGATTTATAGTATGTATTTTAATTTACGCTTTAGCAGCAAATCAGGAAAGCTTCAGCCCTACTGTACACGACAATTGATAAGGCTTTATTAGCGAAAAGTTTATTAAGCAGCAAACAAATTGACATGATTTTATTTAAAAGCAGAATTTTAAACAGCAATTTAAAAGAATTCACTTTGCAAGCCAATTTAAATAAATGAGAACTAAAAATAATTATTAACCCAAAAGAAAATGTTTGCTCCTGTATAAAATCCTTCGTGAGTAAAACGACGTTAAACTAAGTTAGAAAGAGAGTTCTAAAACTTTTTTACTAGCCCAATGAGATACTTCTGGTTTTTTTTTGGGTTGTTAAAATTAAATTATACTATTGAATATTTTATATATGCAAGTATAATAATGATAGTTTGAAAACTCTAATTAGGAAAGTTGAACTACAATTAAGAAACTCGATTAAAAATTTTGTATGTTTTTATTTTTTAGATGATGATAGTACATCAAAGGTATCTGAAGAAGGAAAGATTCGTATCAAAAAACTAAACTAATAATATCCTAGTAAAAGAGATTTTTTGGGAATTTTTTTTTTTTTTGTAATAAAAAAAGCGTTAACACATATATTTAAATAAATTATATAAAAAAAAATTATATAAAAGTACAGAACTAAGAGTAACTAAAAAGAAAAAGTATATTAAAACCAAAAAGAGAATAAAGCTACAAAAATCTTATTTTATTTATTTAGTTTTTGTTTAAAAAAAAAGTTCTCATCATACCGATCTAAACTAAATAGTAGTTTTAAAAATTTTTGTTAAAAAAAATCGGAAGAGGGATTAAAAAAGCTTTAGCAATAATCATCGCAATTCTTTTGTTAAATTGAATTTATATATTTTTACAAGGAATTTTTTTTTTTATTTTAATAAAGAAAATTAAATCATGAAAAACTTAAAAAAGAAATTTTAAAAAACAATAATTAAGTAGAAAAACTCAAAAAATAATAAAGATAATAAAAACAGAAAGTAATAAAACTGAATAAAAATTAAAACTTACACAGAGTAAATCATTCCTCTTTTAGCGCCACCTTGTGATATAATACCCTGATACATAACTTCATTCCAATCTTCACCGGTTAGAATTTGAAAGACAGTCAATAAGGCTATAGGGAATGTGTTGAAATTTGTTTCGGGGGTACCGCTACTAAAATTAAATTGCCCACCAAATAATTGCATGCCAAGTAGGGCAAATATAAGTATGAACAAGAAGAGCAGGAACAACAATGAAATGATGGATCTCATCGAGTTCAATAACGAAATCACAAGATTTCGCAATGATGACCAATATTTGGTCACTTTAAATATACGCAGCAAACGTAAAGCTCTCAAAACGGATAAACCGAATGAGCCACCCTTAACTTCAGACCATATAACTTCGAATATCGAACCACTAATGACGACACAATCGAAACGATTAAACGATGATTCGAAATAAATCCTTGGACTCATTGCATACATTTTAATAAACATTTCCGACATGAAAAGACCCAAAAATACATATTCAGCATAGTCTGTAAAATATAAAAGAAAAATAAAAGAAATAAAAAAAAATTTCATTATTTAATTATTAATTTAATTAATCTCTTACACGCTTATTACTTATTTACTTAGTTATTAAGGGTATACGGTGAATATGTTGTAGTCATTGAAAACCAAACAAAAACTTACATAAAAAATCTGACAGATATTTGGGTTGACCATAATGTTCTACAGCCACACACACGGTATTCAGAAACACCAGCACAATGACAAACCAATAGAACCATTGCTTCTTCACCGTCTTACGGATCCAATAGCGAAAACTCTTCTCTTTGCGCCAGAAACCCGTACAGCTTCCTTGAGGTTTCGAACGTGTTTTCAAATAACCTAAACGAAAATCGAAGAAATAGAAATGCAAGTGCTTAAAATAAATTGTCTATAATTAATCAAAAGAAAAAGTGAAAAAATATATAGAGAAAATAAAGCTGAAAGTATTAATACAATTAGAGTCTAATTCTAAGGCGATGTATGCTTTAATTTGATCGACTTTTTGTTTCGGATTTTGTAGGATTCGCTGGTGTTAATGTTCAAAGTACATATTTTTAAATGTCAAAATGTGAATAAAATTTTGAGAGATGTGTTGAAAAATGTTAGCATTTTTTTTTTTTTTTTTTTTTTTTTGGGTTTCAGTGTAGGTGCCTATTTATGTCTTGTACCTAAATTTGGCTTTATAAAACTAAAAAAAAAAAAAAATAACTTATATAAGATGATAAAATAATGAAAAAGGATTATTTGGACTTTGAAATTATTCTAGGTTCCATGTTTTACCAATATGCTTCAAAGTTCAGTATTTTTTGATAAATGAAATAAATAGTTTAGCACATAACGGATATAAGAACATTTTATGTAAATAAGGCAGAAACACCATGTTTTTTTTCCAAATATTTAAATACAAAAGGTATTATGTATAGATAAACGTATTATGGAAAAGATAAAAGACAACAAGTAAGAAAGTATAGTCGGTCTATCCCGACCATATGATACCCTAACCACAGAATTTAGAAATGAATCTTCGAAAATGTCCCTTTTTTTGGGCCCAGATTAATCATGGACACACTAAGACAAAATTATGGTTTGAGGCAAAGATTTATATTAGTGTTCTTTGTGCCGAATATTATTTAGATATCTTCATCTATATGAGATTTTTTTTTTTTTGTTCTTAAGTGATTTTGGGAAGGGGGCATATATATTAAGATCATTTGTTCAATTCTGGACCTACCAACACAACATTTTTACATAGTAGCTATCGGAAAAGATACTATCGCGCCCAATTTTATTGACAATTTTATGTCAATACCAACTTTAATAAGAATGTTATGGCGCTAAAGGCTATTTGCGGGAGTAGTATTTGTATGGGAGATATGGTCAAATTTAGACCGATTACAGTAAAATTTGGTGGGATGATTAAGGCAATAATTTTTGACTAAGTTTAATGTAAAAACTAGAGATGTAACGTTTGCCGATATATTAGTATCGGCTTTATCTTACTGTCGATACGCCGATACTTTTTTCATATTTTTTTTTTTTGAACAAACAGTTTCATTTTCAATGATTATTTTTTGCATAACAGCATAAGAGCAAAAAATCAAACAGAATAATAAATTGTTTCTTTAAATTTTTAACCAGAGGTCGGTCTACATACACGTTTTACGCATTTGGTGTATAGCTTGTCAATAAAATTTTACACTACGACTTTTTTGACTGATGCACAAACGCATTGAACGCTTGGCTTGGGCCTATAGCAGAATTTTCTGTTAAGTTTTAATGATTTTTGTGAAAATAAAAATCACTTCGCTACAACTTTTGGGTTACTTTCAATTTTAAATTGAAATTCTTTTTTTTCATTTGGAATTTTCTCAATTTCAATGAAAAATGGTGTAGTAGTGATATCGATCTAATGTAAACGATGTTTTTTGAAGATCATAATATTTACATATATTATTACACACATTGTTATTACAATGTTAGAGCTATAAATATGAATCTGTGCAGAAAAAGCACTCTTAATTAACACTTACACTTCGAAAAATTCATTATTGTGTAAACGTTTTCAACAAAAAATCCATTAGAGTTCACATGCATAAAAGAGCAATTTTAATTAGTGTGTTTTAACCTTTTTGAAAGTTAATTTAAAATTACTTATTTCTTGTCTCTTTTAGTAATTACATATTTTTATTAATTTTTTAAGTATAAAAGAAAGGTATTATTTTTTAGGTTGCGATTGGCCAAATTATAAAGAATTTCTTTTAGGACATCGCGACCAAAAAGAATTCGTTTTTTCTAAAAGAAAAATAAGTAGTCTTTTCCTCAAGTTCTCATTATTTTTATGCTTATTTTGCTAGCAAAGTTTTTGCTGGGTCAGAAGAAAATTTGGAGAATGGTGATCCTCTATCGATCCTACGCTGTAGCTTAACTAAAGAAAGAGTCTTGATATATGCACCTTATTTTTAATATTATATCTAATATTTCTAGAGACTCTGCTTTTTTACTGGCGCAATTAAATGTAATTTTCAAATTTTAAGACCACGGCGCAGAAATACTTAAGTTGTCAAATGAGTTCAGACACATCTGAGAGATGACCTTTTACTTCAGATCTGATTCAAAAAGAATTGCAAATTATCTCCGCAATAGTTGAGAATACTTTATTTATTAAAAAAAATCTTTTTAATATTAACTTTGAATACTTATAATCTCTTACACTGTTTTTTTTTTTAAATTAATAATTTTACCATTAATTTAAATTTATTTCGTAGTTTTTAAAATCTTATAAAAATCAATTTTAAATATTAATAATCTCTTACACTGTTTTCTTGCTTTAAAATAAATTACTTTACTTGAGTTTTAATAATTTTACCATGAATTTAAATTGAACATTCGTATCGGTATCGGCGATATTTTTTATTGAGTATCGGTATCGTATCGACAAAAAGGTGTATCGTTATATCCCTAGTAAAAACCAACTACTACGATGATGTATGGTCACAAACACTCTATTACGGAAAGCAGTTTGATTGGGGGTTGTGCAAAATTATGGAACGATTTTCACTATTTCCAACAGCCTTGGTCCATTTGATAATAACCTCAATATTTGTAACTTGAACTTTGCGCATAAGCTATACATGGACAGCCAGCTGGACGGACGGACAATGGTAGACCGGTTAATAAAGGGATTCAGAGGCGATCGGTATACTCAAGGGTGGCACAAGCTTCAGCACAAACGCATAATACCCTCTTTGGTATTGGGTATAACAACTGATACAAAACATAGATTGCCATCCACCAAAAGTAAAAATTCGTATTAAAACATTTGCCAATTATTAAGATTTTAGATAGGAGTTTTATCTCGGACTTATAGTCAAAACTATTAATGGACTTAATTTAACCTAAATGCAAACAGAATAAGATTATTTATAGTCACAGAGACTCTGTTCCGCAAAGAAATTTGTATGGGGGTATGTGGAATTATGGACCGATTCGCACCATTTTCAACAGGCTTCATCCTAATGACAATTAAAACGTACACATGTACCAAAGTTCATTTAATTGCGACTAACGTGAAAAGATAAGTCAGCCGAACGGACGGAAGGACATCGTTTCATCAACTCAAAGAGTGATTCTGAATCGATCGGTATAGTAAAAGTTGGGTCTTGAACCCATATTTTAACATGGTACATACATCTGCATGGGCGTATAATGCTCTCTTCACTATTATGGTCTGGTTATAAAAATATTATTTATGTCTGTACATACTAGAGGCCTGCATAAATCCATTTAAACACACATTCCAATCATTAAAAAATCACTTAAACAATTGAAAAACGATTCATATGTTTAAAAACTAATCAGAAAATTGTATCACAAATGGTTCTTGGAGATGGTTCATCGGCTGGGTTCCATTTTCTCACAACGAAAGTATCATTTATGATCGAAATATAAGCTCATATGCAATTATTTTCGTGAAGCTGATTTCTTAAAGATTCGATGTTGATACAAAATGATAGCTGGGTATACCCATTTTTTGTTAAAATCACCTAAATTAGTCTTCTCAAATCACTTTTAATGATTAAAAACTGATTTATCACTTGAACGATTGAAAAGGTATTAATATATGATGCCTTCATATATTTAAATAAGGATTTCAAAATGTTTTGAATTTAAAACGGATGTATCAGTAGAGCGTTTGAATAAGGATTTACAAATGATTCATTCATATGCTCAAAAACGAATTAGACCATTATATAATAACTGATTCTTGGAGATTATTCATCGGCAGGGTTTAATTTTCTAACAACGAAGGTTTAATTTATGACCGCAATATGTGCCTAAAAGCGGTTATTTTGTTATTAAAACTGATTCCTAAAAGATTCGATTATGATACAAAATGATAGCTGGGTTCTGTCGCTATAACTAACTAATATTGTGTGGACGCGTAGAAAGAAAAAATCAATGCTTCGCTATAGTGGAAGTCAAATGAGAGGCATGTATATAAACGTTCTCAAAAAATTAACAAGGGATAGAAATATACACGTTGCAATGAGAGTGGGAATAAAGAATACGCACATTCTTTTTTTAATGTGTGTTTAGGATATGTGTTTGAGAAATATTATGTATATAAATTTCTTTGAAAGCATTGCAACAACATTTATTTGCAAAAACATTTCTTTGCATGAGACACAGAAGTAAACTTCGCAATCTCGTAGTTGCAAGAGGTAATTTTCAAATACTAGAAGTATGAGTAAACATGTTTTACTGTATTAAAAGATTTAGAAAGAAACAAGTAAAATCTGGAGCGTGTGACCACACATCTTTAAAATTTTACTAGCTAAATCTGGCACGGCCAAAAAATGCTAAAAATTATTTTAAAAAATGCTAAAATTTTTTAAAGATTTTTGTTTACAATTTATTACCAGTATAAAATTTTATTCGAAACTTAATACATTGTAATAAATGTTAATATTTTAAAGGTGGCTAGATTTCGGTAAAACATCAGAAACATATAAATATGTAGCACAGGTAGTTGAGATACAATTTTAAATTTAAGGGTCCCGCACAAATCTGATATATGCAAAAAAGAAACGATTTTATTTCTTTGATTTTCTTCTATTTAAAAGATTCAATAAATAATATTTTAGCTCAGTAGTGGCCACACTAGTTGTATAATCTGGCAAGACTGACTTTATAAGATTGACGATTTGACAAAAGACACATATACAATGACACAGGATTGAAAAAAACAATTTTTACTATTGGCAGTAGTAACGTTTTTGTTGAGTTGTTGGTGTATAATAAGAAAATAAAATGACAACAATTTGTTGAATATTAACAACATAGCGTTTTATTTTGATACACTAAAGATCATTTTATTTCTTATAGTTTAAAAATAGTTGAAGTTTTAGAATTATTGGCCCATAACCATAGTCAAAAAAAAAGTCGACTTTTTCTAAAGTATACTTTAGAACAACCGTGTTCACATTCATTTAAAGCAGGTTCTAACTTAAAGTATCATTATTTTGACTATGAGTATGCGCCGTTATTTTTTCAGCAGCTAAGAGCAAAAAATTAGTTCAAACACTTATACAATAGAATTTTTTCTAAATACAAAGTGAAATTTCTTTGTAATTTTATATCGTAATATCAAATAATTTAAACGTTCCTCACGAGGAGACCATTTCTGATTGATTTTTGTTGCTTATTGAAGTTTCATATCAATTTTTGTAGGCCTTTAGTTCATATGTACATATAATTGTTATAAGAAAAATATTTCTTTTATCAGCATAAACTTTTTTTAAATTTTCTTATATCCGTTATGTCTGTATTTATTATTTTGGGGAACTATTAAACGATATTTATAGAATTTGGACTTTTTTTATCAGGCTTCTTTACGTTAATACTGATAATAATAGAATTTTTATATATTTGCGGAAATTTGCTGATCAGTAAAACCTTTTTTTTACAAATATTTCAGTTAAAAGAAATTGGGAAACTCTTTGGGGGGAACTTTTGCAAAATTTAATATTTATACTACATTCTTGCTAATTTGACCATTTTTAGTAAATTTTTGCAAAGTTTACATTTCTGTAAAATGTCGCCAATTGTCGCAAAATTTACTTTTTTTAATCAGTTTTCACAAAATTGACTATTTAATGTTAATTATCGAAAATTGACTAGTTTATCTGAATTTTTGCAAAATTTAATATTAAATAAAACAAAATTTTTTTTATTGCATATTTGCAAATATGACCATTTTAATATAATTTTTGCAAAATTTACTAATTGTGGTACTTTTTTGCAAAATTTACTCATTTAAGTCAATTGTCGCAAAATTAACATTTTTAAATCAATTGTTACAAAATTGGCTATCTTTAGTTAGTTATCGCAAATTGACTGGTCCATCTGAATTTTTGCAAAATTTATAGTCAATTTTCCCTAGAAAAAGTTTCTACTCGTTTAGAGTAGCGTTATATTCTAGTGAGATGAAAAATCTGTATTTTTACATAAATTTTCCCTAAATTAAATGATATTTTTTTAACTAAAGTAATTAAATTTTTTTTGTTACAATTTAGTGATGTGATTTGCAAAATTTTTTGTATTATTTTTGTGATTTTTTGTGATAAATATTTTTGGAAATCGAAAACTAAAAAAATGATTTTTAGAAAAAAAATTACTTACGTAATTTATAAAAATATTTCGTTGTTTTTTTTTATAAAAGAAATTAAATAAAATTATAGCATTAATAAAAGTTTAAAACTTTATTGAAATATATATTTAGTTTTTGGTAAATATTTCTGTTAAAATAAATGGTTTTGGTAAATATGACATTTAGAAGGAAACAGGAATTTAAAAACATTTTTTAAAAAAATAAATAGTTGCACAACACAAGAAAAACGAAACAGAGTATAGAAAAGGGACATAACAAAATAATTCATAATAAAATTTTTTTAATTAATTAATAAAAAAAAAGTAATTAACTACAAAAACAGTAAATCTGAGCAAACAAAAATTTTTAACACATTATTAGTTTTTATTCAGGTATACGCCTAAAACTAGGGATATTGTTTTTTATGTTTACAAATTTTTTAAAAACTATTTTTTTTTAACAATTTTTTGATTATATATTATATTTAAATAAAAACTCAGAAGAGCAAGCTTAAAATATAAAAGACTTAAAATTTTAACAATAAAGGGTTTTCCAAAATTTGTATTTAACTTAAAAGTCATTAAGGATATTTCGGAGAATTAATGTTTCAAAGATTTTTGAGAAATAGCAATCATGGCTATCGGTAAAATATTTATACGTAGTTAAATTTTATTGTTAAAAAGGGTAATTTATTTCCATTACAATACAAAAAGGCAATTATTTTTTCATTAAGCTTTAGTCACTTGTCACAGTTGCATTGAATCCACACAACAGCAAACTTTAATTCATAAAAATAAAACAAAATTTATAAGCAACTATATCATTACCCAAAGCTTTTAAACTAAAGCTTGGCAGAATAACAATCAAGGCATACATACAACTCCAACCTAATTTAATAGCGTCATAACTTTTTACTAACGAAAAACTAAAGTATCTTCAAAGCTTTAAACTGATGCATTCAAAGCTTTATAAATAAACTTTTAGTAGAGGGATGAAAATCCCAAACACTAGCTTAGTCCAGAGCTGGTTTTTTATTAAATGAAGTTTTTAGTTTAAATAACCACGGTCAACTGACTAAAGCTAAAAGAGCCTAACGGCCTTTTTTATAAAAAATAAAACATGTTCATAAAAGGTTTATGAAACGGATTTTTTATAACCCGGTTCTATTTTTTATAAATAAGGCAATACGAATTTATAATAGTTTCAAAAGATATAAATCGAAATTTTTAAAATAGGCTTTACTATACGCAAGTAAAAAGTCTTATTAATCGGTCCCGAATCTATATAACCCCTGAAATTTAGAACAATGGATTGATATGCTAGTAACTCAATGGGATTAGATTTGTATTAGGGCGTTACAAGGCCCTAATACATCCCCACTATCGAGGCTAGGATAAATATTAGACCGATTTGGCCACTTCCCAATACCTACCTCTTGTTGTTTAAGGAAAGTCAAAAGTTTTGTTGGAGCGTTTTCGATTTAATGCCAATTTCTTATTTCGTATGGAGTTAAGGTAAAATAGCAGGCCACCTTTTAAAAGTCCGCTATCGTAAAGCGATCTTGAAAACATATTTAAGTTGCATTAAATACCTAGTCTGCTAAGTTGTAATGAATGTTAATACACCCATTGCACACAGAAAAAATTCTCCAAAGTTGTTCACCAATGAAAGCATTAATAAAAAATTAAATCCGTTTTAATTAAAAATGTAATCAAGTGATATTAACGTTTAATCAAGTGAATTAAATGTTTAATTAAGTGAATTAAACATTTCATTGACACTATTAGTTTGTTAACTGGTGCAAATTGAGTTAATTATTTTTATTTTTTTTTTTTAAATAAATTCGATTTTTCTTTTTTTCTTTTAATTGACACTATTAATTTAATTACTGGTGCATATTTAGTTAAAATCGATTTTTATTTTTTTCTGTGCATGCTTTTTATTTACATATCAAGCGTGGTACTCTGTTCGAACTTGCGAAAAATGTTGAGCAACATTGATTATTGCTCACGAAAATTTCGACATGTATCAATATTATCTGTCTCGCTATTTTTCAAAACTTAACGTTTTTAATAGTTGCAAGTATACAACATTGTTTTGCGAAGGTAAACAAAAACCATGTTTTATTTAATTGTCAATAAAAAACGTAAAACAATACTATTTGTATAACTTCCCAGTAAAAAATTTGTGTTTGTTGAAGCACTTAAGAGAAAAAGCGCTTAATCGAACGCTTCAATAAGAGAGATCCTATACAGCAGTAAATGATAACGAATAAAATATACAAAAAAGCTGCTATTTTAGTGCTGTCAACGATGAAGGGTTCAAAGCGAAAAAAAAATAAAAATATATTAGCCCTTAAAAAAGTACTTTAGGAGTGCTTTATTTGCATTTTTTATTATGTTAAAAGAAGTGCTTATTGTCGGCAGAAATTAGTCCTCCAAACCGGGAACACCCCATTCAAAAATCAAGCATCCCACCAGCAGGTTTGAAGCAATTTGAGGTATGAACTCATATATAAAACCGGAGCACATTTTTTACTGGGTTCCCAAAACAAAAAAAAACAAAAATAATTGTTTTATTATTAATTTTAGCACTTTTCTAAATTTTTCTTTGTGAAACGCTTGTTACAAAAACCACTTTAGAAATACACAATAAAAAATTACAAAAAATGAAAAGCTGTTGCTTAAAATTCCGTGCGAAATAATATGAGCTGCACTTGTTGCGCACGGAAAATAAAAATGTTGCTAGAAACATTTCGAATATTTTTCGTAAAATAAATAGAGTACAACTCTATCAACATTTTTTCGTTTGTATTTCAAAGAAAGTTGTTTTATATTGAGTTTGACAACATTTCGCACGAAATACTAAACAGAATACCAGGCTTAAAGCACTAAAACTTTTCATAAAACTTTGAACTTTGAAAACTTTAAATAAAGGTTTGCAACTATATTTTATATTAAAAATTAGAAAACCTATTAAAACAACAAGTAATAAAAAGGCTTTAAAGTACAAATAAGCTCTTTTGTAGAAATTTACTCTGCCATTAGGAATAAAATAGAGCTTTAAAGCTGGATTTCACTATAGAAAATCAAAACAATTTAATATATGAAGATTCAATAAATAAATACTGAGAAAAAAACGAGAAAGCAGATGCCTAAAAAATCGAACAGGAGAGTTTCGAAATATGTAAACAAAAGTTCTTTTACTTTCATAACAATTTTTATTAACATCGGGGTTTTTTAGCTGCATAAGCACTATCGATATCGATAACTACGGCCAGACAGTTCAGAATGTCAAACAGTGTTGACATTTCTGCTCAGTAAACGTACTTTTACACGACATGTATTTAGTAGTGCTAAAATCCATATGTAATTGTGTATGTCTGTCAAAATTTACAAACACAGAAGGTTTATAATTTTGCTTTCACACGTTTGTTTTTGAATTCATCTGACACATTCGAAAAACCCTCACAATAGTAAACTTTATACTGATTGATATTTCAATTTACTTTTAATTGTACCTATATCAGTTTATTAAATATTTTGTTCTTTTAAAGAAAACATGTAAATAAATATATTTTAATGTACATATATTTACCACAACAAACAAATGACTGGAAAGACAGCTGATGCCAGATGGCTTGTCAGTTCAAAAAGAACAAGCAGATTCTAGCTGACATTTACAGAAGCAAATTTTTTTATTTTTACTTTTACACGACATTTATGTATTTTGCATAGGAAAATTTATAAAATTTCCTTAAATGTACCTTAAGGTTTGGCAAGTCGTCATGAATCGTTTTGCTCTAGAACAACGCCTCGAAATTATAGAAATTAGCTTTGTAAAAAAAACTGTTCGCGAAGTTCATGGAGCACTTTGTTCATTTTACGATCAACATTGTCGGCCTAGTGAGCAAGTAATTCCTGCAGTTATTGCTAATTTTCACAATAATTTTATTCTTTTCGATTTGAAACGATCAACAAGACAACGACATGTGCGTACCGAAGAGAATATTGCTGCTATAGCGCGAAGTCTTGAAGAAGACGCCGAAATGTCGATTCGTCGCCGAGAACTTTTTGGCGTTTGTCCTTCGACTACATGTAGAATTTTTACGTCATGACCTTGGCTAACGTTCCAATGAATTACAGGTCGAGCAAGAATTTAAGCCAAACGGCCATCGCTTGTGCCGAATTTTTGCTGATTGGGGACATTTGAAACTGGTCTTAGATGACACAAGGAAACAAATTTAACTTTTTTTTGTATCGATTGGAAGTTAAATAATTTGAGGTCGCTGACTTCAAATCTAATCTCGGTTTTTTCTCCATCAGCTCGCATGTATTTTTGAATTTTATCCAAAAATAAAAAATTCAAAAAACATAACTTTATCCTTCATTAAGTGATTTTCAAAATGTTTCCTTTTTTTTAAAGATGTGATAGTTTGCTTTGAAAAACAGTAACTTTTTTTAAATCGCCAAAAAAAATGGCAAAGGAATTGTTGTTTACGTAAAAAAAAGTAAAAATAAAATTTTGTATTTTTAAAAATCATGAAAAGTTCAAAACGGGAAAAAGTTAAAGTCTTATTACTTTCACGTATATTCACATAACCTATGAACAGAATTATATATAAACCATAAAAATCGATGACGGGGTTTCGCATTTATTCACAATTAAGTGAAGGTACTGATTTTTAAATGAAGGAAAAACGTCCATAAATACAACAGCAGCAAATACACACGCATTTAAAATCACGAATTTTATCATTTCAATTTTCTCAGTAAATTGTGAATAAAATTTTTGCACCGAATGCAATGAAATTAAGTTCATTTGATTCGAAATATATTTAGCTAAACGGTTTTATACAAAAACTGTTATTTTGTAGCATTTTTATTATTTTTATTAATTTTTAAATTCCAAAAATTTTAGTTTTTTTAAATTTATTTTCCTTTTTCAAAATATCAACGGTATTTCAGAAGTTACTGGGCAAATTTAAACAAATGAAAGCACGTCTTCAAGATAATATTGTTGACGAATTTTGGTTTTTCTTTTTAACTGAATATCTTGAACCGTTTTTAAGTTTTTTAAGTATATGAAGCGGAATGGCCTTAATTTTGGCATTAACCTTAAAAACAGCATTTAGTTCTTAATCAACAAAAGTCTTGTTCCTATGTGTTATTTTTATCTAAGAATTGTGCTTAGTGATTTCTGGTTACATGGCTACGTCAATTAGCAAAATTTCAATTGGAGCGGAGTCAATTCTGAAGCCGTTAGCAAATCACCATTACATCCATTAAAATTGACTGTTTGGTGCGGTTTACACGCTGCACAGTGGCGCCATTTGAGTTTTTTCGTTGCAAAAATCATATCTTTTGAACCGAATAAGATAATTGAACAGTTTAAACAGCATATGATAGATAACTGTTCAGCCTATGAAATGAGAGTTTGGAAAGGGTGCTACGCTTTGTAGGGGCATACTTATGGGTTATCAAAGTTAAAATTAGTAGAAAAATCAATTTTATGGTAACTAAAAAAAATTATTTTTACATTTTTAGATTGTTTTTATTTTTTTTCTTTAGGGTTTTATGTTTTAAATTAAAAAAAAAAATAATTTTTTTTTTAAATTTATTTTTTCAATTTTCTGTAAAATATTCATCACAATTCGTAAGAGAAGGTATTTCGCGTTAAAGATGCCCGCAGTTTCTCATATTTCTCTTTGGAAAGTTCTAAGTCCATAAACAAGGCCAAGGCTTCTTCGGAACCATACTTTTTAATGTGTGCGTTTGTGGGCGTAGGAATGCTTTCCTTAATCCTTTTTAGTCGCTGTGGGCTTGCATCAGCAACAGATTTGGTTATCTGCGACCTAACTCTTTCACTATCCTTCGTGGTCAAGTCATTGGTGGCATCGGCAAGTTTCCTCTTTCTTGTGAAAATTTAACACTCCTCAATACTTTTTTTGGCCTTCCTTTTGCTCCTCTGGTTGATGTGGTGGGTTTATCTACTGCCAATATATCCAGGATGGTGTCTTCATTAAGCCAGTCCTCGTATTTGGAGTTGAAGTTCTGAATGGTTCGATTAGATTTCAGCCATTTTGCCTTAATATTTGCATATATCAGATAAAAATTATTTTTTATAATTTCGCTTCTCTCAATATTTCCGTCTTAATAGCTTTAAGTTCTTCTTAAGCAGCTTCCGTGAAAAACTTTGGTGTGGTTGACTTTCTAAACAGTTCAAATATTTTTAAATTGTTCAACGCCATGTTTTCAGTACTTAAATTGTTTAATGGTTTCAGTAATTGTTGCGCCAACTTTCAGTCGTAGACTAATCCAGGCATTATGCTTATTTTGCAATATATAGGCTTATGCTAACATGCCTAAAAATTTACCTGTTCCCTGCATACATATGGATTTAGGCTGAATAATGCAATTTTGATATTATGCACGTGTCCAAATAAGATTTGTGCCTACCTGAAGGGACCATAAGTCAATATTGTTCCTGACCATTTGTACGCCAAAGTATTGTTTATGTGAGGTACATACCTGCTAATTTCAATGAGTAGTTTTTTCAAACTATTAGATCAAACTACTGTCAGTCAAAACATATAAGGGATGGACGCCATACAATTTCTGCAACCATGTCTTTTTAAACTTTTTTACCTCTAGAAGCCAAACGGGCACGTACGGGCAGATAAAAATTTTAAATTATGTAAAGAACTAATCAAAGAACAGGTTTTTCAAATATGGCAAATATAGAAAAATATAGTTTTTTTTTATTTTCCGTCAAAGTTGAAAAATAGTGAAAAAACGGATAGTTTTTAAATAGTGATTTACCAGGAGAAACACAGAGCAAACAGTTAATTTTTTTTTATCATTATACATTTAATAAATACATCAATCAATACAAACAAAAAATAAGGCGATTCGTTACCTATTTTTCGTGATATTACACCTGAAATCGCAACAAATTGACTAAAAATTGTGTGTTTTTTTGAAAACCGAAAGTCGGTCAACTTTGAACGGTTATATCTTCTAAACTAAAAATGTGATATTATTAAGAGTGGCATATTTGAAATCGTTGAAAAGTTTCCTATAACATGGGTTTATTCAAAACTTCGTCGGCACTCATGAAAATTTTGATTTTTGCAACCTCGCTTGCTCTACGGGCGCCACTGTGCGCTGGCGGCATTTTCGTTTAACACCAACGACATTTTCTCCCAACAGGACGGCACAAGTTGCCATACAGCGCTCTTAATAATCGATTAATTGCAAATCTAATTTGATGATAACTTTTTTCAACGAGAGGTCCTGTTCACGCGAGTTCAAGCGATTTAACGCCTCTGGATTACATTTTATGGGGCCATCTAACGTAATGGATTTATGCTTGAAGCATTCAAAGCCAAGCATTAAAAGTCAGATATATTAGAATAACTAGTCAACAATTTGACCGATCGTATGGACCATGTAACTTGTAGCCACGGCGGACATATGCCGGAAATCATATTTAAAAAATAAATGAGATGAAATTATCCACCAGATTACAATAAGACAAATTTCATTCGAACAATATTCTGTCTTGTAAAGGGTGTTTTTTTAGAGGTTCACAACTTTGAGTTGACAGCACTGCTTTCTTTGATAAGCCATTTAAAAAAAATTGATATTGATCTTGAAATTCCATTCAAATTGTTGTTACCCGATGAAGCCAGTTTTTGGCTGAATGGGTACGTAAAAGAGCTGAATTGTCGCATTTGAAGTGAGGCTAATCCACAAGCTTTTGTCGAAGCACCATTACATCCACAGAAAATTACAGTTTGGTGAACTGTATGGGCGTGCGGAGTCATTGGTCCATATGTGTTCAAAAACGATGTTGTTCAGAATGTTACTGTCAATGGTGAACGATAAAGGAACATAATTAGAAATTTTTTCGTAACTTAATAAACTGGTACTAATTTTGATTGCATGTGGTGCAAACATAAAAGGGCCACATGCCACAAAGCTCGCGCTACAATTTATTTACGCACAGAAACTTTTGATGATAGAACAATTTCAAGTAATGCTCCAATTAATTAGCCACTAAGATCGTCTGATTTAATCCCATTAGAGTATTTCTTTAGGGTCGATAAACCAGGAACAATTGCATACCTGAAAATCTACATTCGAAAAGTTATTGGCCAAATACGGCCGCGAATGCTGCTAAAAGCTTGTGAAAATTGGTGCCAAATTGCACCTTGAACGGGCAGCCGTGTCGGCCACATGGCCGAAATCATATTTCAACATTAATGTCATAAAATTGTCTATTCAATAAAGCCCGTTTCATTGATATTAAAAGTGTATTTATTTGTTTGATTATGATTTAAACTTGTGTAACTTTAAAAAACACACTATATTGAGTTCTCATGCAGCTAAATAAAACACATTTTATAAAAAAATTTTTATAACTTTATCCGTTTTAACTTTTAAGTTTAATACCTTCGGTAAATATTTTAACAAATATTAACAAACTATATGTTATATAAAGCTTTTAAACAAATTTAAATAAAGAAACCAAACAACTAAACAGTAAAAACTTTTGAACTAAACTTTAAAAGAAAATTGATAATATAAAATAAAAAATAAAAATTACCTGCTTCGCCTTTTTCGCCACCTTCTGTAGACATATTAGCGAGTTTTATTAAATAAACAATTTCACAAAAAGTAAAAAAAATAATTAAAGATAAAAAAATTACACAAAAATGTCTCAAACGATGATGTAAAACAAAAAAAAAAATGTTTACAAAAAGTGTAAAGAAAAGGAAATAAAGTTAAATAATTAAAATTTTCAAAAAACAACATTTATGTACAAAAAATTTAAAGTCTATTTGTTAAGAATTTAAAATCTCTTCAGTTATGTTGGTTAGTTAAATGCCTAATTTTATTAAGTTGAGTGTAAATTTATATGTCACATGTGCTTTTGAGTTTTTTAAGGTGTTAAGGCATATTGCCCTTTTTTCAATTTTTTGCAAATCTATTTTGATAAGTGTTGTTTGTTACGAATTTTCGAATATTTGGTTTCTTTTTTCAATAAATGTTCATTGTTGTTGGAAAAACAAACAGTAATACACATTTTTTTTAATACAAAAATTTTAATATGTTTTTGGTTCTGAATTTTAAAATGACAATGAACATCAATAAGTTGAAACATACCATCATCACCATAGTCCTCTTCACCCTCCTCCTCTTCGGTATCCGTGGACTTGGATTTACCCAGACTTTTCAGTTTTTTTCTTTTGGCAGCATTACGCCGTCGTGCTTGAGAAAATTGGGAAAAGAACGATATGTTTAACATTTCCGCAGGTATTGAAAATTTTAAATCATTTAATTACCCTCCATTATGTGCATTCTTTCCTCTTCCGTTGTACGCTCTTCGGCCAATATTACTTCCTCTGTGAAATTTTTTTGAAAACACCAGGAGAAAAATGTTAGTAAAATATTTATAGTCATTAGAAACAGAATGCAAATTTATTTTTAGATTTAAAGTGTTTGTTAGTTAGTTAGACATTAAAAATTAAAGTGTATTAGTGTATAAGAATAAGTAGTTAATTATTTTTTTTTATTTTTTTGGTTTGTTAATTGTATAAGAATTTTGATTTGATTTGAACAAAAAATACTATACCAGCTCTACATATCCACTGAACATAGCCGTTTAATTCTCTTTCTAGTTGCTGTTGTCTTCTAAGTTTAAGAAACTCTTGTCTATTTTCTACTTTTTCACGTTCTTTTGCGAATTCACTACAAACAAAAATATTTTTTTTTTTTTGTTTTTATGTTTTATAAAATTTACAAATGAATAAAAGAAAATTGCTTAAATAAATTAAAATAAAAACAAACATTTACATCCAGAGCATAAAATGAAAGGGACATTGAAAATAAAAATTAATATTAATCATAAAAATATTTGTAAAAAAAAGGAAAATGAAATGTTGTTTTTAGGTTAAGCTCGAATAAACATGTAGACTTAAACTTAAAAACCGAAATTCTGAAGAAAAAAATTTTAGGAAAGTTTTTGGGGTTTATTTTTTATCAAAGTTGGAAATCCTTAATGAATTATAGACCAGGATGATTCGTTTCTTTTTACCAGGTTACTAATGATCAAAGGCTAAATTGTTATTGAAAATGTTTTTTTTTTTTTTTTGGTTTATGTAAAATTCAACACAGGATTTGGTTGCGAGCGTTAGAAATACTTTTACTTCAACTGTTTTTAAGACTATGTATCTTTAATAAATGCAAGCAATTCTTCTATTCTAAAAATACATGGGCAGATCAAAGGGGTTTAAATCGTTAAAAAGTTTATAAACTGTTGAAGGACTAACCCCCATATTCATAAAAAATATTTCTGGTTTATAGCAGGTTTATGAAACGAATTTTCTATGAAAATTTGTTTAATAAACATTTTATTAATCAAAAATATTTTTTATGAATATGGATGGGGTTAGTTAGTTAATTGACTTTTATTGAAGAAACACATATCGGTAGAACTATTACTTTATTAAGCGTTTATCTTTCACATGGTTTGTATATTAATTTATTCAATAAAATTTTAATCGGTTCTAACAATAATTCGATTACTAGTTTGCTCAATTCAAAATAAGTAATATATAAAAAGTAATATATTTTTAATCAAATGAGGCAATTGAATAAAAAATATATTTTTGATTCTTTAATTGAATGAATTAATACATTTGTTAAAATGGCGTAGCTTTTTGATCATATTGTTAATCAAAATTTAAAATATCTTTTTTTTTTTCGAAAAAAAAAATCACAGTTTTGAATTTTTACAATTTTGAGTTATCAATGTAATCATTTTGGTTATAGGTGCAAATTCAACAAATTTATTATTTGATATCCTTACCAAGATTATATAAAGGGTGATTCATCATGAGAATTGATTTTGAATATGCTTTTTTGCAGATCACGCGTGACTCATATCAAACTGCTTTGTCATTTTTGTTCAGTATCGATTGGCAAGTTATCATGGAAAGACTCACACCACAACAGCGTCTCCAAATTGTTCAGCTGTATACTCAATTAAAACCCCGTGTTTTTACCTGAAATTTTATTCAGTGATGAAGCACATTTCTGGCTCAATGGATACGTTAATGAACAAATTTTCCTTATATGGGCTGATGAGATACCCGAAGAGTACCAAGAGCTACCATAACAACCACTAAAAACAACACTAGGGTGTTGTTTATGGGCTGGTGCAATCATTGGTCCATATTTCTTCAAAAATGAGAAAAATCAGAATGTTGCCGTCAATGATAACCTTTATCGCACCATATTAACGGACTATGCGCTTCGTGAAATTCAAGCGCATGGTCTCGGTGAGCTCTAGTTTCAACAATACGGCGCTAGGAGGCATACAGCGGGTGAAACAATGACCTTGTTGAGAAATTATATTGGTGAACACTTAATTTCACGTTTTGCTACGGTTAATTGGACACCTAGATCGTGCGATACAACACCTTTGGACTATTTTCTCTGGGAATATGTAAAGTCTGGGGTCTTCAGGAATACGATTGACACCTTGAACGCCAACATTACTCGTGTTATTCGCGAGATACTAGTCGCTATGCACGAACGAGACGCCCAAAATTGGACCTTCCGAATGGACCACCTAAGACGTAGTCATGGCCAACATTTATATGATATAATTTTCAATTGGTAAATGCCATAAATTGTTCTTTAAGCCGAAAGTACAAATTTTAAGTTCACTTTAAAATTTATGTGTTTTATTTTACTTTATAAATTAAACTTCACGATGAATAACCCGATATGCAGGCCTGTTCTGAAAATCACTTTTATTCAAATCACGTGATTTCAAATCACATGCGCTTTTTCAAATCACACGTGTAATATTTTTGTATTCCAGTTTTGGGTGTTTCGGTGTGATTTTCAATTGCCGAAAGCACACGGAGAAACACAAAAAACGGAATGATTTTAAGAACACCACAATACCACACGTGTGATTTTGAAAGCACGTGATTTGAAATCACGTGATTTTCAGAACAGGCCCGATAAATGGGAACTATTGCGTAAACGTGACATTGCGTTGCGAATCAACCTAATTTAATTAATATTTTTCACCGTTATTACGCAGTTTAGGAATGAAATACATATTTGTTTATGTTAATTAATAGAGCGAACTTTCTTTCGCGAATACAAAGTGTTCTCGTTATATTTTTATAAAAAATGTGCAAATCTTAAAAAAAATTTTGTTTTCTTTTAACACATTGTTTACATGCCCTCAACAGTTACGTATAAGTAAAGAGGCCTTTACTTTTTTGGCATTAGAAATTGTTTGCAATTGATTTTTCAGTAATTGTTACTTTTACGAGTGTTGGTGTGTGGGAGAGGACGTATGCGAGAACTAATGGCCTCGTTATGTATAAATAAGTACACATATGTAGTTTTACGTTTTTTTGCGTACTAGCTGTTAAATAATTTTATGTTTGCTTATATTTATTGCGAGAACGAACATTATAAAAACGCACAAATTGCAATCGCTAAAATTTATAAAAAAAAAAAATCTTTAAATAATATTAAAAATCCCAACAAATTTTCTGTTTCCCTTCAACACCATATAATATGTTTAAGTATTTTTAGTAAAAATCCATCAATTAATATGAATTAGTAACGGGGCCTTAACGCTTTTAATTACGCTGCATATATAGCGAACGACTAGAGTGGAAACTCTCTTAAACGAATAAGAAAAAAAAAAATCGTCTCAAAATGTCATACGTGGGAAGTGGCAATCCTTGACTTTTGTTTTTTATCAGCTAGGTACGGGTTTTTCTCTCTCTCCCTTTTTGTTCTAGATATTTCCTATCGATGCAGAATGCGACGACTAGAGAAGAAATTCGTCATATTATGTCAAATGGGATTTTGTGCTTTTTCACTTCCTAAACTGCCAAATACTTCAATTATTACAGCAAACATTTTCAATGATGTTTTGATTCAATAAATAAAAACTTATGAACAAAATGTATGTAAAATGCAACAGTGGTTTTATCTGAAAATAATTGTGAAACAATAATTTTTCAAGTGTATTGATTGACAGTGGTGCATTTACAGTTAAAGAATAATTTTGTTGTATTGATTTACTTGTTTTCTCTTGTAGCAATAGAATTATGGTGCAAAAGTGTGTTTGATTATCTCTATTTCATTGTAGTTGTATCAATATTCTATTATATAACGATGATTTTTCTTTGTATAGAAACTTGCAATTCAAACATCATCACAGAAATACAAATGATCTATCCAGGAAATATTTTTATATTTTGTGTATATTTAAGTATCAAACAACATATAGACATACAAACGTATTTGCATCAGCTGGTATAATTTATTAACTAAATTACTAAAAACACTCAGAGCATACCACTCAAAATACTAAACATATTTATAAGATTTAATTGGGATAAACAAAAAAAAAAAAAAACACTTGAATAAAAACGGAAGCCAATGAATGAAATAAGAATTTTCGCTGCAATATGTTGGCGTAAACTTGTTGCTAGCAAAAAATACCTACATCGTTTTAATAATACTGGTCGGCATCCAAATATGAGCAAAACCGTGTATATATGTATTTGATGCATATCAACACAATAAATTCGAATGAGTAATAAGAATTAATCTACCACATTCAGTTTTGTTACTATAAGCAATTTTTGTTTTCATCAGAATTGTATAAATATGGACCCTGACAGTGGTATTTGTAAATAAGAAACCAATGATGTGAGGCCCAACTGCTAGGTTTCAGATTATAACAGAGAAATCTATTAAAAAATGCTTAAATATTTCGGTTTTCAGCAAAAGAAATTCTCTGTTCACACAACTGTTTTCCAAAGATCAAGACCCTCTAATGGCTAATAAATCAGAGCAAGTTAAACTCTCTTTTTGGTATAAAATGTGTTTTAACCAACAAATCTATAAATCAGTAAACAAATAAACCATCTTTAAACGCTTAAAATTGGGCGTTTGAACTACCCATATAGACCATATGAATTTACCACATTTTACTTTTTAAACTGCATATCATACATAGAACACTGATTTACAACTGCTGAGTTTAAACTACACATATATTTAAGTTAAGTTTAACTTAGCCAGCGTTTACACACTCACTGATTTATTAGTCATAAGACGTCTTTAAGAACTACAGCTGCCGGAGGATCCAAAGGCTTGGAGACTCTTTATTGAGTCATCCAAACTGAGTCTGAAAGCAAAATTTATCTCATCCAGTAAACAAACACGAAGTTATTATATTAAATTATATCATGTAGTTCCTATAAGGAACATAGGGTCACAAGAAAATTGTTCCAATGATCACTTTCATTTGCAATATGTTTTATTTCGCACCAGCTGCGTCCTGAAATTCTTATTTCGTTATCTAGATGTCTCCTACAAGTGTGAGCAGGCCTTCCCTTACATCGATGGCCCTGGGGATTCCAATCGATGCCCATTATGCTAACGTCGCACAGTGGCGCCCGTAGAGCAAGCGAGGTTGCAAAAATCAAAATTTTCATGAGTGCCGACGAAGTTTTGAATAAACCCATGTTATAGGAAACTTTTCAACGATTTCAAATATGCCACTCTTAATAATATCACATTTTTAGTTTAGAAGATATAACCGTTCAAAGTTGACCGACTTTCGGTTTTCAAAAAAACACACAATTTTTAGTCAATTTGTTGCGATTTCAGGTGTAATATCACGAAATATAGGTAACGAATCGCCTTATTTTTTGTTTGTATTGATTGATGTATTTATTAAATGTATAATGATAAAAAAAAAATTAACTGTTTGCTTTGTGTTTCTCCTGGTAAATCACTATTTAAAAACTATCCGTTTTTTCACTATTTTTCAACTTTGACGGAAAATAAAAAAAAACTATATTTTTCTATATTTGCCATATTTGCAAAACCTGTTCTTTGATTATTTCTTTACATAATGCAAAAGGTTTTATCTGCCCGTACGTGCCCGTTTGGCTTCTAGAGGTAAAAAAGTTTAAAAAGACATGGTTGCAGAAATTGTATGGCGTCCATTCCTTATATGTTTTGACTGACAGTAGTTTGATCTAATAGTTTGAAAAAAACTACTCATTGAAATTAGCAGGTACGTACCTCACATAAACAATACTTTGGCGTACAAATGGTCAGGAACAATATTGACTTATGGTCCCTACAAAAACATGGCGTTGAACAATTTAAAATTATTTGAACTGCTTAGAAAGTCAACCACACCAAAGTTTTTCACGGAAGTGAAAATTCTTCCTGAGAAGTTGACATTGATCAGCAAATGGGGCTGCGATGGATCATCCGGACAAAGCGTTTATAAGCAAAGCATATCTTCCGATGACGCTACAATATCGGACGGAAATATGGTTATGGCATCTGTTGTTCCTTTACGTCTAAAATCGGATGATTCCCTACACTGGAAAAATCCACGTCCGTCATCAGTGCATTATTGCCGACCAATAATGTATCAGTTTGCAAGGGAATCGGCAGAACTCATAACGACTACGGTGAAGGACATTGAAGAACAAATAAGCAAGATTAAGCCTACAAAGCTGCAAATTGGAGAAGGAAAATATATTGAATGCAATTACGAGTTCCACCTGACCATGGTTGACGGAAAAATCGTAAACGAACTGACAGGAACAACCTCAACAATGTCATGCCCGATTTGCAAAAAGAGTCAGAAGAACTTTTTTCAATTAAATTCAATTTATTTCATATATAATATGTTACATCTCAATTTTATATAATTAGTTGTAAAGAGTTTAAGATTAGTATCTTTTTCTGCTTTATTATAACATATTTCAATTAGTTATCATATACATATATATAGACAGAATTATATTTTTTATTATTATTTGTCAGAAGAACTTTGGTAATTTAAACGATTCTACAAATGAGGAGAATTACGAATATGGAATGTCACCATTCCACGCAAGGATAAGGTGTATGGAATTCTTGCTAAAACTGGCATATACCCTACCACAAGAGGAGGAAAACTTCGATGAAAATACATCAATAAAGGATAAGGAAAAGATCAGAAAGAAGCAAATACAGGATGCTTTTTTTAAACAAGTTGGACTAAAAGTAGACTGTCCCAAGCACGGATACGGTAACTCAAACGATTGAAACACTTCTAGGAGATTTTTTGAAAATGATGAGGCAATAACTAGAATCATTGGAATTGACAATCAAATCGTGAAAAGATTGGGAACGATCTTGGATGTTTTAAACTGCAAAGAAAATGTCAATTCTACAAAATATGGAGAATATGCGTCGAAAACTGCATCTCTTTTAGCAGAAATGTATCCACAGAAGAAGTTGACCCCGACCGTCCATAAAATATTGGCGCATGGCAAAGATATAATTGAGTACCAGTCTTTGCCAATTGAAGAGCTTTCTGAAGAAGCACAGGAGTCTCTTAACAAATTTTATAAAAAAATATAGATTGCAGAACACATTCAAAGCATCAAGGGTAAGGCAAAATGAGGACCTCTTCAAGATGTTGGCAGCATCTTCCGATCTACTTATTTCTTCCCTGCGGCATGTGAAGTCACGAATAGAGTTACAAAATAATTATAGTTTAGAAATGGTTAGTCTTTTAGATATACCTTCTCTTACGAATTGTGATGAATATTTTACAGAAAATTTAAAAAATAAATTTAAAAAAAAAATAATTTTTTTTTAATTTATTGGGTAATAATTTAAAACATAAAACCTTTAAGAAAAAAAATAAAAACAATCTAAAAATGTAAAAATAATTTTTTTTAGTTACCATAAAATTGATTTTTCTACTAATTTTAACTTTGATAACCCATAAGTAGGCCCCTACAAAGCGTAGCACCCTTTCCAAACGCTCATTTCATAGGCTAAACAGTTATCTATCATATGCTGTTTAAACTGTTCAATTATCTTATTCGGTTCAAAAGATATGATTTTTGCAACGAAAAAACTCAAATGGCGCCACTGTGCGTCGTCGCGTGGCTTTATAAGCATATGGCCAATCCAGCGCCACTTACTTCTACGTATCTCTAACTGGATGGGTATTTGGTGGGTGGTATTCCAAATATTGATATTGCTTATATTTTCAGGACAGAATATACCTAGTATTCTACGGAGATATCTGTTTTGAAATACTTGGATGCTGCTGATGTGTTTAGGTGCAGCATTCCAAGATTCACTGTCATACAGCAATATAGACTTCACGTTGGAATTGAAGATTCTTATTTGGTGTGGATAGGTAGCTGGGTGGATCGCCATAAAGGATTTAGTATAACAAAATGTCGTCTCACCTTGTCCAATCTGGATTTTACATCCTGAGATGAGCAGCCGGATGTTATAATAGTGCAACCCAAATAACTAAAAGTATTTACAACTTCTACAGGTTGGTGACGTAAGAGGAATGGCTGAGTAGATGATACATTTATGCGCAATGTTTTGGTATATTTGAGGTTAATTTTAAGTCCCACTCTTGCGGACATTTCCTCTTTCGTACGGAGTTTGTTTTGCATGCCAGAGTATCTGTAAGCAAGAAGGCAAATATCGTCTGCGTAATCGAACTCTTCTAAACATTGCTACAGTCCCCAGCTTACGCCTCTATTGGTACGTGTTGCATTCGCCATAATGACATCAAGAACGATATTAAATAATAGAGGTAGTAGAACCGAGCCCTGTCTTACGCCCTTGCTGGCTGCGATTATGCCGCAAATTATATTTTAGTGTAGTACTTGGCAATTGGCCTCATAGTAAACACTATTTATGAGCTCTATTATTTTCTCCGGGACACCCTTGCACCGTAATGCCGCCAATACTTCTGTATGTGAAAGAGTAGCGAAAGCTTTCTTGAAGTCAATAAACTATAGGTTAAGGGCAGAGCAACATTCCACGGATTGCTCGTTGATAATCTACGATTTATAAAGCTGGATTAATAGAATTTAGTTAGAACGATTTATATTTGTGGATTGTATATTAATATTTAAAAGAAGTGGCTGTACTAGCGGGATTCCAAAGAAGATATACAACGTATTGTGGCTTTTTATATAAGTGGGACAGCACAGCAAAAGCGTTTCATTTCGTAAGCGTTTCCACGCGTAAGAGAGGCCAAATTGAAGGAGGGCATATTTAATGGTCCCCAAACGAACCTAATCCACAAAGGCAAATTGTTAAAATCTAATAAATAAGAGCCTGGTTTGCTTTTTAAAATATATGCCACAATTTTCTTAGAAAAATAAGGGCTGCAAAATATAAAAACCTGGTACAAGAACATCTTTTTTCATATCAACATTTCTGATGAGACATGTCATTAAAATTACACTTCTTGCATTCGCACATAGAATTTTTCCAGAAAATCTTGGTGCCGTATCTAATAAGTATGTTGGAGTTTCCTTCATGATATTGCAAACATGGAACAAACATATAACGGCAAGTGGTCCCTAGCAATGTTCGATAGTTTTTGCTGGGAAATCATTCTTGAAACAGCAGATACAACTTATAAAAGAAAGCGATAAGGGCGTCCCAAACAGCATTACGAAAATAATTCAAAGCGTGTATTTTAGAGCATGGAACCAGATAAAACACAAACTTCAGATGCCTTTCCCATCGGTCTTGGAGTCTGCCAAGGCTGTGACCTTTCCCCACTCCTGTTTCTACTCGTACTGGTTGAAGTAAGGCTGGTTACAAATGGTGACATCAGCTCCTAGCTGCCTGCAGTGGAGTCCATTTACGAAATTAAATGACTTGGACTATTCAGATAATCTATGCCTACTCGAACATAGTTTTGGATATGTGAATGCCAAACTTCAACCCCTTCATCAAAATGCACTTAGGATCGAACTTGGCAGCAACACAAAGAAAACGAAGGTGATGAGACAAGCGCACTCTTTCTTAATGATGAAATGTAAGAAGATATTCCATCCTTCAGCTATCTTGGCTGAAGTGAAGCTGAAGACGTCGCAAATCGGATAGACAAAGATCCTAAGGCAATGTACTCCCTGAGAAAGGTATGGGTATCAAATGAACTTTCTCATGACTTAAAGCTAGGCATAAGTATTAAACCTGAAGAAACTCGAGACAAAGAGGCTCCAGATGTTTGACAGCCATTGCCTACGTCGAATTATCCGATGATTTTGCCCAAACAGAAGACAAATACCAATCCACTACGATATCGTACGGCAAACATTTAGATGGATTGGCCATACGCTGAGATCTGCAAGCACAATCGCAAAGCTGGCTTGAGGTATAACCACAGGGCTCCCGTCGTGTCGAGGACGCCCAAAAATAACCTGGCTTTCATTAATGTTTAAACAGCTATCATCATCTCAACTTACATGGAACGAAACTGTATAAATAGCCCACGACCGGACCCGATGGAAATTTCTAATTGATGAAACTTCTAATTACTCCCAATCTGAAGAATGCCGGAACACCGTTATCAGTATTTAAATTAATTTCAGATTTTAGTTCATGATTGAAAACAAAACTTGACGCGATAGAATAACTCTGTGAAAGTCAATTAAAATCACATAATAAAGTTCTTGCTCGCGATTTTTTGCCGACAAGTTAATTTACATTTCAAACTTAAATTTTTTTTTCTTAAATTTTTTAATATTCAATTCAAGTATTTTTTTTTTTTTTTTAATATTTTTGCAGGGTTAACTAACTAACTTTTCTGGATTTGAAAATAATACATGATTTAAGGGGGAAAAATTTGTTGTATTTATAGAAAGTGTTTTGTTTTTTTTGGAGTCATCATGTCTTTTATTAAGGAATGGTAATTTTTATGTAATTCGGAGGGGGACTTTAATTTATTTTCTTAGCAATAAATGATCTGTTTTGGCTTCTAAAACCAAGAGTATAATTGTATTTTGTTTTTAGCTAAGAATTGATTTTTTTTTTTTTGTTAATTTTGATTGTATTGTGTATATAAACCTGCTTGTGTTATCCAATCAAGATATGATACCATGGCTGTTTGAAACATTGCACGAAAACGACATTTTTGAAATTCCATACGACGTTCAACGCGATTACGTTCATTAGAAAATTCACTTGAAAAATTTTATAAAAAAAAAATAAAAAATAAATAATAGAAATAAAAATTTTATTGTCTTTTGGTTAACCAAATGTAAAAAAATAGGAACTTAGTTGAAAAATTGTTAATTAATAGAAAATTAAAGAAAATAACAAATAAATTTAATAAAAGTTGAAATAAATTATATTATAAAATAGCAGGAAATTGTAGATATTTTGAAATATAACATATATATTTTTGTTTGAAGAATTTAAAGTATTGAAACTTACCCGCTAAGAACACCAAGAACTAAGTTGAGCATAAAAAATGAGCCTATAACTATAAGAGGCACAAAATATATCCAATTAAATTGTGAACCTAAAGCGTCGTTGGTCTGGAAAAAGATGTATGGGCATTTGGTTTTTAATAAAATTGTTTATTAGATGGAAAGATAAGAAAATATAAAGTAGATTATTAATATTTTAGTTAAATTCGATATGATTTAATGAAGTTTGATTAAAGAGATTGAAAATATATAAAATCATGTTGTATTGTTAAGCTTTTATTAAAAAATGTTAGCTTTTGCAAAAAAATAAAAAATCTTAAATTTCATATTTTTAACAAAAAGTTGTTCTGCAAAAAGCTTTTATTTTGCCTTTATAAAGCTTTAGTTTGAGTCCCAATATCTCATATATACAAAAAAAAAAATAATATTGCGCTTCAAATTCAATTTAAAGATTATTCAAACTAAAAGCTTTTGTTGATTAAATATACAAATATATGACCCCTCGGCAAGTTACTTGCTTCAGTCTCTTGGATAACTCTTGGTTTGTAGATGTCAGCAGTAAGACCGGATTAAGGAAAAAATAATTTAGTACAGACTTTGTTGTACTTGGCAAGTAACTTGCGCAACTAACTTGGCGAGTCTGAAAGGGGTCTATCTAAAGATTTCAAATATTTTGGATTTTGTGGGTTACCACCCACAGCTTCAATAATAGGGGTCAATAAATGTGCCTTTTTAAAGCAAAATTTGTATGCTTTTTAACTTTAGGTTAAAACTAGCTCCTTTCAGAGGTTTCCCATTTATTTTAAATGTAAGGACCTCCTTATTCTTTCTAAGTTAATATAGCTTAATTAAATTTTCCTTTGCAAAACGCCGGTATACATTAAAAGCATTGAAGTATAAAAACTTTCTAAAATCGAACTTTTGGTAACATCTCTTAAAAAGCTTTTGTAACTGAGAATTGAATTGTAAATTGACTAAAGTTAATACGTAAACTTTTTAAAAGGCTTATTTATAAAAAAAGAAACATTGTTAAAAAACACATTAGTTACCCAACACATTAATTCCATTCACTTTTGCTGGGCTTAATTTGTTGGTTAACTAATCTGAACTTTTACTTTCTTTTGCATAATGGGGTTAGATTTTTATATTGAACTTTAAAGCTGCGATAGGCAAATTCAGGGTGCCGTGTTTTCACTTTTCCCTTTTATTACGTACTTGCGCACATACATTAAGGAGAATTTAACAACATTAACAACAGCATATGTAGAACTCATACAACGCATACAATCGAAAAAAGTAATAGGCTGAGTTGCCTATCGCTACTTTAATGTTTTTAAATTAATTTTAAGCTTTTCCAATTATTTTATTAAAAAATAGTATTTTACTTTGCAAGCTGATTTTTTTAGAATTTACATTTTCAGAATCTGTTTAAAGGCTTTTTTAATTGAAGTTTTCTTGTCATTACTTAAACCAAGGCGCATTGAATACTCATTAGCCTACGTCATCATTAGCTGTGCAAAGGCTAATTGGCTATTCAAACCCGAAATGTCAAAAATTGCTTATGTTTTCTGTTGGCTTTCATTTGTTTTATTGTGCGTCTTTAAAAGGGATTGAAAGTTGTGTTTGACACATTGGTAAAGTGATGACAGGCGAATGCGTGCTGTTTTTTATTTTTGTTTTATTGTAGCGAAATAAAAACAGTTTTTCTATGGTTTTTTTTTTGTTGCTTAAAGTTGAAACTTTTTAGTATGTTTATCAGAGTACCGAAAAGTTCACTCATTATTCAGTCATGAGCGAGCGTGCGCATTTAAAAATTTTATTTCTTTTTCATCCACATGAGTGTGAGTAATAAAATAAATTTAATTCCTCACTCATACAAAGTGAGCCAACAAACCAATTCATATGTGACTTTTTTGATATAAAAACTTTTATTTATGCATATAAAAATTCTTGAAAATTTAAAAAACAAATAAAAATATATACGATACACACACAGGCTTTTCGTGCTGTGGTCGTGCAAATTGTCGAGCAACAACAACAATACTAGTGAGGAGCGTTGCTAAAAATTTTTTTAATTCCTCACGTTCAAGAGCGAATGCGCGAAAATTCGTTCATGACTGTGAAAAAGTTACATAATTTTGATTTCTCATTAAAGGGGAAATTTACGAATACGTAAATATGAACGATCATATATGAATTTTTTTCTTAACTCTGATGTTTAAGCTTTTGTTGAACATTTTTTAATATGTTCATGCCAACTTTGAAAAAGAAGAATTTTTTTAGCTTGGATTATCTTTTTTCTCGAAAGTTTAACTTAGAAAAGGTTTAGAAAAGTACACAGGAAATATTTTGTACTAATTAAGGTTCTTATAATTTATTCTGAAAGCTTTAACTAGCACTTTATAACTAAAAGCTTTTTCCATTCAAATAAAACTTAAACAATATCAGAAAATCTAACCCCACATAAAAACATATATGGCGATCATTTTCTTATTCCCTTTAAACAACTTTAAAACTAAAAAAGTTATATTTATTTTATATAAAAACTTTGTTGTTATTTACAAAAAGTGTTAAAATTTTTAAATATATGTATATTTCTCAAAATACATGTTTAAAACAATTAAAAAATGATGCTGTATAATTTTATAATGAATTTGCTTGAAAAAGCCAAATGTAAAGCATTTTTGAAAATATTGTTGAATATAATTTTTTTTTTTTCATAAATTTTATTAATATTTTTTTTACCAATTAAGAGAAAAATAATATGAGCATCTCAAACTAAAGCCAAATTATCTAAATTTTTCGCCAAGCAATTAATTAGTACGTGTATTTTAGTGTGCGCTGCATGTTTTTAGAGAAGCATGTTTAGAATTTTTGTTCAAACATAATGATTTAACAATTTAGAATGATATTACTAATTTAAATATATATGTACAGTTACATTAACGAGCAGATCTACTTACACATTGAAATATTTTAAACGTTATATGGTTAATAGGTACATATTGAGCTTCTATTTATGATATGTATATAAAAGGGCAAAAAAGTTCAATTGATGATGCATTTTGGTTTTCAAAAATGAATTGTTTTAAGGAGTTGATTTTTTTGGAAAGCGAATAGGATTTTTTAATTTGTATCTTATTGACTGACTAAGAAAATAATAACAATTGGTTATAAGATATAGAAGACTTAGTTATCTATAAATTTATTTGTTTAAATTTTAAAAAAGGAATCTCTTGATCCAAAATTTTTGATATTCGTTATTCTATAGCTGTCCTCTTAATTCTATAACATTTAACTTACAAAGTTCAGGGGCACAAATAGCACAAATGTTAACTAACTAAGGGCAGTTATTATAACTTGGTGTTGGCAGTTATCGGACAGATAACAGACGCTTTTTGACATATAACACATTACTATCTGTCAACTTTATTCTAGCTTTAGCTAACGTAAAATTTTTAAAATTGCTCTAAAACATATGTAAGCTTAAGAGACTAGAACACATTTTAAGATTTGAACAAGGAAGAATGTAAAGTCGGACAAGAACAACCGTTCACCACTAGTCGGTCCCTATTTGGGACCTATGAGCAAATAGGAACCTTAGAATTGGCACATCGGGCAGCCATCGAGCAGGCAGCTCACTTGGGTCCCTCAGTGGTCTATTTCTGAAAACAGTTTCCTCTTGATGATGAGAAGCATCAAAACTTCTTCAGCAATCATTGAACTCCATTCTCCTCGCATCAGACCACACCGGTCAGTGCCCAGCTATCACCGATATCACTATTCTAATCTGGTCCCTATTGACCCCAAGTAAATAGTTCGTCCTCCCTTCATCACAGCCAGGCCACAGTGCCCTGGATACGAAGAGGTGAATGCGTGAGTTCATACCAACTGTGTAAGTATATAAGGATCGCACTTGATGAATGACTAACAGCCATCTGAAAGCCAATAATTGATCTACGAATCTGCCATGCAGACAACCATCTTGTTTGGTAAGCGCATCTACTATCTGGTTACCCCTGCAATTCGGCTAACCTGGTATCTGCATAAACGTTGCTTTCGAACATACAATATTCTGCAGTTAACCTAGATGTTGTATAGAATTCCACTAGGGATGCAATGTCAGCTTTGCTATCCGCAAATATATAAATATCCATCGATAAGCGATAATACCGAAGCCAGTTAGCCGCCCACCTCATGGCAGAGATGACCGCCTGCAGGGCACTACAGTCAACCAGCAGACGAAAGGAGACCTTTATATATAGGGAGCTACTACCACAAAGTTTTGCTATAATATCGAGCCCATATCGGGCTTATGGTCATTCCTTAATCTATCATCAAAAATATGTCCATGTTGTACAAGTAATTAAAGTTATTTTTATCAAATGTTATCTCAATTTCGGGACTATTGGAACTATTGTACTGGAACTATTGGAATTATTCTACTTCGATTGCTAATTAATTTTTTGCGTTGTAAACTTCAGCATAAAACCGTAATATCCTCCGACCTATCGTGGTAGGTATAATTAGTGGTTGGTATATATAAAGAAGAAGCAGAAACTTTGTCTGCTAGAAAAACATAACAACAAAATTAAAAGAACATATGGAGGGTTTAAAACCGAACAAAGTCATAAAATAAAATACACTTTCAAACTGCTAAGAAATTCTCCGCTAAGTTTAACTCGACGGACTAAATCATAAAGTGCTTCGCTCCTATGGTAACGGCAATCAATGGCTCCAGAAATTAATGGCAGTTCACGTACTCAAATTCAAAATATTTTTGAATTTTCTTTTTTAATTTGGTTTACTTCAGCTCTGAGCCCCCATATAAAGTTGATGTTATTTTAATTTTAGTGAGAAACAAAGGAACAGAAGATAACTTTACAGTGATATAGAGAATGTGCTTGCTCTTCGCGAATCTTCTGCATTTTCCTGCTCCTAAAATTGACCATTGAACAAAAAAAAAAAAAAAAAAAAATGAAGAAATCATAATAATATCCATCCTATTTCATTAAAAAGAAAATAAAGAAAAGGCTTGAGTCAACAAGTTTTGGGCACATAATTTAATAACCCAACCCAACCAACGTGATATTGTTCCTTTTTATCGAATCATAATAAAACATAGAATAATAAAAAAATATATATTACAAGTTTCCAATGTGCCCTAAAATTTTGATTAAATTTTTAGACTTCACTAATTTTTCTTATTACAAAATTCATCTTAAAATTCATTTTTTATTTTGAAAATGCATCAAAAAGAACTTTAGTTTTGAAAATTGTTTTCATTAATATGGATTTGAAAATGAAATGAAAGAAAATAAAAATTTTTTTGTCTATTTTTAGCAATAAAAATTAGAGCGCTACCGATTAACGATAGGCAATTCTGTATTAGGTAAATTATTACATACACGCACGAAAAATGATGAAGTTTGAAAAAGAGAGAAATATATGTTACAAAAAGGAACTCAGCTTAAAGTTTTTATTTTAAAAGTAAAAGATTCTTAAAGAGAGCACACTTTGTTTTATTTAAAAATATTGTAACAGTAACGATATCGTGTAACACATATACAAATATTCACATTGAAAACTTTTTTTTTAACACAAAAGTTTTAACAAATAGTAGAGCACAAATGGCAATGTTAGTTAGATGTTTAGAGTTTAAGAAAAACATTTATACAGTATGAAAAAAAAAAATAAATACAACAACATGCGATTTCTTTATTTAAACATTTGGGAGAAGTTGAAGTTTTTAGGATTAAGCTAAAAATTAAATTAAATTTAAACTAAAGAAAACAACTTCGCTTTAAAGCTTTAAGAAACAGCTTGTCAAAGTTGTTCTTATTAAATAACAAATTCAATTTAACTTTTAGCATAACCCTTAAGAGAAAATAGCAATACACTAGGAAAAAGCACTAAAGCTTTATGAAACTTTATATAGTAATAGTTGTAGTGTTGTATTTTAAACAGCTTTAAAATAGCTTTAAGTTATTTCCTGAAGTTATTTAGCTTTAAATGATTTTTTCAATAATTACACAAATTAAACAAAAGCAATGAAACTTTTTAGCATAGAAGTTTTAGTAACGAAAAAAAAGCTACAATGATTTTACATTGATCATTGAGCTTTTTCTGTTAGTAGTTAGAAAACTGTTTGATTTTTTTCATAGTTGTTAGTTTTGTTTTTTTTTTAATTTAGAAAATAATTGGCCTATTATTGGCATTTACCCAATACAGTATTGCTGTCCAGCCTTCCATAGTGATACATTGGAATACAGTCAACATGGCAAAACCGATATTGTCAAAACTAGTTATGCCAGAATTTGGTCCATCCCATTTTTCCAAACACATACTCGTCGTATAATTACATACATATGAACCACCGGCTTTATCTGTGGCATTATCCGTATTACACGGTGTTTCTGATTCACCTTCTTTCACAGGCTTATCTGGAATAATTAGAAAATCATAATGAATTTTTTAATGGTTCTATTTAAAACAAAACAAAATATAAATAAAGGGAAGCTAAAAAGCTTTAAATGTTTTTTTATTTAAAACAAAATAATATTGGAATGATAAATACTTGGATCTTCTAAACTATAACAAGTCTTATGTAAAGCACCCGAATAGAACTCGAGTCCAATGATGGCAAATATAACGATCGCAAACAACACCAAGAGACCAATTTGTAGTAACGGTGCCATTGCTTTTATAATGGACTTTAAAACTACTTGTAAACCTGTGGAAGAGAATAAATTTGCATTTCACATACACACACACACACACACACGAGAGAGATAAAGAGAAAAAAATAAAAGAGAAAAACATATTAGTACAATTGTCGTAAATAAAATTTTAAAAAGGAAATATTTTAACTACTTTTAGTATCAACTAATTTCTAAAAAAAATTCTATTTTAAATATTTGTTTTTTTTAACTACAACTAAAAACAAAATAATACTTTTTTAATTATCTTCTAATAATTTAATTCAATTTAATTTTAATATAAAACATAAAAATTTATTACTAATTAACTACTCACTAGGAATTCCAGAGACTAATTTTAAGGGCCTTAGCACACGTATGGCCCTAAGAGTTCTTAGATCTACTTCGGGCCCTAATTGTGGGAATTGTGTCATGAATCTGCTCATATGACGTTTTTAGTATTTTGTATTTATAATTTTTTGATAATATTTTTTTTTTTATTTTTTTTTTTTTAGCAATAATTTCAAAATATTATTTGGTTGGTTTTAAATAAAAAAAAGAAATTAAAAAATACAAATATTTTTATTTAATAAATTTGAAATCAACTGGCAGTAATTTTTCTAAGCAAAATTTAATTTTTATTTGTTTTTGTTTTAATTATTTTTACACATTTATTTGTTACAAAAAAAAAAAAAAAAGTCAAATAACAAGAAAACGATAACATAAAAATTACAAAAGAAAAATTATTGAATGAAACTACATTTAAAGCGATAGTATGAATTATAGTTAAAAAAAATCTTATAAAAATTCCACACATTTTTGGTTAGAACAAGAGACCCAAGCAGATAAAGCAAAATTTTTTTGTCGTCATAAGAATTTTATGAAAATAAAAAGGTTTTCTATATGTTTTGTTTTACAACTAGAAGTTATTACATTTTGATTTAGATAAAAAAACAATTTTTAATTATTTCCAATTATTTTTATACTACCTCTACTCTTTCTTTTTTTAACGTTATTTTTGTGTAACATTTATTAGTTCTCTATTAGCTTTTTGGTTTCCAATATTTAACATGTAGTAAATCTAAGAAAATAATGCTGACAAATGAAACAGTTTTTAAAATTGAAATATCTAGAGAAGATGTTAACTATGTTACCCAAAAATTTTAAACCTCCAAGATTCCAAAAATTCCTGCTTTTATTTCTCCTAACGTTATTTGATTGATTACTTCATGCATTACCTTGTATTACTCTTTAACGGTATAACAGGTAAAATATTTGATCAGAAATTTGAAAGCCTCAGATCTCTGATTTTCTAAGTACATATATTGTGATTTACTGTGCATGGGAGTTAACCTTTCTTTTGCTCTTATCGCAATAAATTCAAACCTTGCGATGGTATTTAATACATCATTAATGATTAGATATTTTAAAAGCTTCAGCTTGTACAGTTTTGTTCCCCCTTTCTTCTTTATTTGTCTATCCATTTTCGGATCACGGCGATCGTACAACTACAAGTGTAAATTTTTATACAATATTTTACACAATATATATTAAAATAGCATATAAATTATTGGCAGCATTTAGGAGACTTCGTTCATCCGGGTAGTCTGTCCACTCTCGAATACATTTTAGCCAAGACATCTTTCTTCTTGGGCGGTTTCCTTCGATACTGCTTTTAACAGTATGTTGGGGAATCTTATATTTCTCATTATGTGTCCTTAATTTGTAACTTTTTTTTTAAGTAATTCTTATTAACTGTCGGTCAGTACTCCTTCTCCTCAGAACTTTATCATTCGAAACCCGAGTAGTCCATGGTATCATCCGTCGTTATATTCATATTTCAAATGGCAAAATCGGCCAGAGCAGTATATGAAAAATCGCCCAAACGAAAAATGGCCCAAAAAAATTTAAATGGATGTTATATCCAAAAATTGTGAAAAAGGCCCAAAAAATAATGACAAATTACACAATTGTTATGTTCAAATTTGTACTTAATTATTCTAACAAATTTCTTTTAAGCCTTCACACTTATTTGGGGTATTTCATATGCCCGAAACTTAAAGTCCCGAACACAAGATCCCGAACTTAGAAATCCCGACTAGCGAATTAAAGCTTATATGCATAGCCGACCTCCGCGTGGAACAATGATTTTCTCATCTATGGTATAACAAACACTTTAGTTAGCGAAGCTGATGTTTGTTCTACTGTAGAGAATTAAATCCTTGCGCCCGGCCGAAGCCTGCTATGTAGAAGAGAAAGAAAAATTGACTGAAAAAGTTTCTCAACTATGTTAATAATTAATAATTACTCAAAAATTACAAAATCTACCAAATTTGTTAGACAATTCTTGGGCGATTTTTCATACATTACTTTTGTCGATTTTGCATTTCAAACGCCTCTAGCTTCTTTTTGTCTGCCACTGTCCATGTTTCAGCTGCATATATAAGTACGGACCAAACATAACATTTAATAAACTTTCGGCGCAATACCAACATTGTGTCTAGTTAAAATTTTATTATTTTAAAAAAGGCATTTGTTTAATAAACTGTAATAAAATCTCCCTGCTCATACGAGCGCAATTTTAAAATTTGATAGCTGCAACTTCTTTTTTTTATGTATTCACTTTGTAGAGGGTAAAATATCCTCTGCTCCTATCATGATTCGGTCATAGTTCTTAATTAAAAAAACCTTGAAAATCTTTTGGTCAGCTTATTTGGGGTATTTCATATGCCCGAAACTTAAAGTCCCGAACACAAGATCCCGAACTTAGAAATCCCGACTAGCGAATTAAAGCTTATATGCATAGCCGACCTCCGCGGGGAACAATGATTTTCTCATCTATGGTATAACAAACACTTTAGTTAGCGAAGCTGATGTTTGTTCTACTGTAGAGAATTAAATCCTTGCGCCCGGCCGAAGCCTGCTATGTAGAAGAGAAAGAAAAATTGACTGAAAAAGTTTCTCAACTATGTTAATAATTAATAATTACTCAAAAATTACAAAATCTACCAAATTTGTTAGACAATTCTTGGGCGATTTTTCATACATTACTTTTGTCGATTTTGCATTTCAAACGCCTCTAGCTTCTTTTTGTCTGCCACTGTCCATGTTTCAGCTGCATATATAAGTACGGACCAAACATAACATTTAATAAACTTTCGGCGCAATACCAACATTGTGTCTAGTTAAAATTTTATTATTTTAAAAAAGGCATTTGTTTAATAAACTGTAATAAAATCTCCCTGCTCATACGAGCGCAATTTTAAAATTTGATAGCTGCAACTTCTTTTTTTTATGTATTCACTTTGTAGAGGGTAAAATATCCTCTGCTCCTATCATGATTCGGTCATAGTTCTTAATTAAAAAAACCTTGAAAATCTTTTGGTCAGCTTATATGGAATAATAAGTAAATTATCAGAAAAACCAAGTAATTTCGGACCAAGAAAAAGTTGTCATTGATAAAAAAAGATGCGACTGGGCAAGGCTTAATACTTCTTCTGGTTGGGGATGAAACGATACCACTTTGGTATCGATACTTGTACGATACTGTACCGGCGGTAAAGTATCGATACCTACTCGTTATCGAACAAAAAGCATCGATACTTACTTGTCTCGGTCAATACTCTGATATGATTTAAGCCAGTGAAAACCATATTAAATTCAAAGTTACGTGGTTCCTAGTACGTGTTGTACATTGTACACCTATTCTCGTGTATAGGAATGCTTTTAAAGCAGGGACCGGAAATAACATTTATTTTGAAATTTCAAAACAAAAAAAGCATATAGAATAAATGTCGGAAACATAATTCAAGTGTACCATATTGATCCTTATGAACTTGTCTATGATAAAATATTATGCTTTTAAAAATTATGATTTTTTTCCAACAAGAATAAAAGTTATGTTTTGATTTTTATTATTTTGAACAAAAATAATAGTTATTTTTAATTATTTTTTTTTTTTTGAACAAAAATAACAGTTTTTTTATATATATTTTTCGTGCAAAAATAAGAATTAGTTTTTGATTTTTATCTTTTTGAACAAGAATAAATTTTAAATTATTTATAAATATAATATGTATTTTATTCGACCTTTATTATTTCAAGTATAATTAAATTTTCGAGACTACTGGGCTCTTTTTTATCAAAAAAACTTTAAACTTTTATTCGAACCAATATTTCGGCACTTCTTTGTGTGCCTTCTTTAGAGGGGTTTTTTTTGTTTCCTATCTTACAAAATTTTAAAAATTTTTCTAAATTGTGCTTAAAATGGGGGTCAACTATATGAAACAAGTATTTTTGACCGATACGAATACTTTTTGACCGATACCTACTTGATACTCGGTGTCAAATATCGATGCCAAAAGTACTCGGTACCGAATGAAAAGTATCGAGGACGTACTTGTAGTTACTGGTATCGTTTCTTCCCTACTTCTGGGTGACTTATGAGTGTTTTCAGAATATTAATAGCTACTCACATTCACTTTTAAATAACGGGCTTAATGTTACAGAAGTTGGAGAAAAATCTTTAAAATTTGCTCGCATAAGAAAGTCAATTCAAGGCGGCTGTATTGCTGTAGCATTCATCAGGCTGAATTTTTAGCAAAAAAAGATCCAGAATCCTACAATATCATAAGAAATTGAGTGAGAACATCTCAACATGTGCCGGCTGTATTAAAGTCTCTATCTCCCTATCTGTGTTGTCTCATATTTGGGTACGAACTAGATATAGAGCTGTCTTAAATACATCTATTTGTAAAGATTCTACTGTTAAACTGTACGGTACATTTAATTCAAACCAGTCTGGTAAAGTCAAAATACAAGTATGTAAGCCCCAATGAATCAACAGTGATATTTGGTGGATTTGTTCAGATATCTTATTACTTCGGGTTAAACTTTGTCATCGGTCTAAATGGACTCATTGAGGTCTGACTATCTGTGAAATCTAACCGTTATTACCTAATATGATGAGCCTCCTTTTTTAAATCACTCCCACGAATCTTGCGTTTAAATTCAATACGACTGTACAAAGATCAGAGATAAGCCAAATTAATGATATAGAATATGAAAAAAAGACTTGCCTCTCGTAACGAATATATTGCTTGGGAACCATGAGCATGAATAAATATTTTATAACTAGATTTAATTTTAAATTATAGTAAAGACTGTTTTATTATAAAATCAGCTACAAAATAAAAATGTTTTATTAAAAAAAACGTATAAAAACAGTAAAATATTTATTACACAGACACACACATGAAAATACAGTTTTCCTCCATTTTCTAAAATAAGGACAATATTTATTTAAAAAAATATAGGCTTCACAGGATTCCAATAAGGGGTGACATCGAAAACAAAACATACCTTTATTTCAAAAAGTCTCTAAAAGCAATTAACTATAAAAGCATTTCTTTTTCAAAATAATGACCCCCCGCTTGGAACTGTGAAACTGTTAAAATGCTTAACATTTTGTCAAATATAACAGGACTAAAGGCACTTCTAGGCCACACATTTATCTTTCCAATATTCTATTTTGACTAAATACGTAGTTTTAATTAAATCTACTGCAGTCTTTTTTTTTTTAAAAAAAAGTTGTTATGACACCCTAGCGGTTATTTTAGTAAAAAAAATTTTACTTTTGATAAATAGTTTGAAAATTATACTAGCCTAATATATGATTTATTGTTTTAAATATTTTTTTGCTAATTTATTTAATATATCTGAGCCTACGAAATTTTAATTTTTGCCATTAAGAAATGAAAGATAAGATTCATAGATGAAAGAAGAAAATCTTACTTGGAATTCTTGAAACAAGTTTTAACGGCCTTAAAACACGAAATGATCTTAACATTCGCAGATCGACATCTATATTGGCCTCGGCAAAGATTGTCATGGCACTAAATTTTGCCAACGATAAGCATTTCGAAAAAATGTTTAATTGCGTTTACGAACACAACGCAATCGTTCGATCACACGAGATAAAGTTGTAAAACCGTGAGTTGGTGGGAGATTTTTTCATTTATTTACAAAAATTAAATTTGGGAGCGAAAATCAAAAAAGAAAAAAAAAAAGAAAAATAGAATCAAAGGAAAATGCAAAATTGAATATAAATAAAAAAAATGCGGGAAATTAAAAAGAGATAGATTTTTTTAAGTCGAAATAAAAGACAGTAATAGATGAAAGAGAAAGGGAAAATGTTAGAAAGAAATACAGGGCAAGATTTGCAAAGCAAAATAAGACAAACAAGTAAATAAAACAAAAAAAAAACACCGTTAAATTAAACACAAAAATCATCTTGTCGTTAAAAGAAAATTAAAAGAAAAATCACAAAAAAAAATTAAATTGTTTGTTTTTCTTCTTTTCAAACAGAGACCTAGAGCTGTGAAGGGTTTTTTGTTAAAGAAAAATACATTTTCACAAACACTCTTATATACACATATTCTCACGCACACACACATATAAAGTATTCAGGAAAACAAAAAATTAAACGTAAAAATTACACTTACAAAAAAGTTTAGTGTTCATTTAGGAAAGATTTTGAAAAGTTTCAATAAATAAATTTCAAGCAATTTAAAATCTTTTTACCACAAACTAACACTAAACCATTTTGTAATAAACAAAATTAAATTAAAAAAAATGAATTATCAAGCAAAAGTTAGAATATTTACCCCGTTACTACGACAAAGAAATCCATGATGTTCCAAATATTCCTGAGGTAGGAGTGTTTATGCAAAACTAGACCTAGGGCAAGAATCTTGAGCGATGCTTCTACGCAGAAAATGCATAAAAAATAGGTCTCCGTTTTTTCCTAAATAAAAATTTTAAGCAACAGTTAAAGCGTCATGCGCTAATTTATTTATGTATAGATTTTTTAAGGAAATATTAATTGAAAACATTTGCCAAAGAGATTAAGATTTTATATTTTGGATTAAACTGTTTCACATTTCTAATTGATTCTTTTTTTATTGTTTTGGCAATAAAGATTTTTTTGTGTGTATGTTTTTAATGTTATGTGAAATATTTTTTGTCTCTTACCAGTTTTTGGGCCAATACTGTTTTATCACACTCAGGCAAATGTTCTTCTAATGCCAACACAACACAGTTGGCAATGATTGTCAATAACACAGTGTACTCGAAGGGTGGCCATTCTATTATGAAACGTGTGTATTTTCTAATTGGATTATCCTCGGTGAGGATAAATAATGATGTGGGACCACCACCAGGTGGTGTTTCCTCTTTCTTTGGGCCACCCATTCTATCAGCTAAGCGATGGGCTCCCCTTCGACCCAAGTGCCCCCCGCTTGTGGAGCCCTGTTGATGCCCTGCTAGCGCCGCTTCCTGAGCCGCTGCCAACCTGGAAATGAAAGGAATTGAAATTTCGGTTAGTGAAGTTTTTAGCTAGATTATAATAATGATAAAAAAATATATTTACTACATTGGCTCCTATAATTATATTGTTGTCCTAGTGAATAATATTGTGATCAGATATGATTAAATATGATTTACATTTTATTTTATCTGATCATTACAGGGCTTTTTTTTATCATAAAATAATCAAGATTTACTATAATAAAAATATTATATAATATGGTCAATATTTATCAGGCTACATTTAACGAACACTTTCTTAGCTTCTTTCTTTTTATTATTTAATTTATTAGTTGTTTTTGTTTGGCTGTGGGTCCACGTAAATAAATAAAATAAAAGATGAAAATTCGTGATATTTTCGTTTTTTATATTTTTATTATTTTCCCAATATTTCGGTAAGCATCGCTAACCATCTTCAGGGGTATGTAAACAATTGAAAAATATAATAAACACAAAACTTCACAATAACACTTGTGCCACTTCTTATTAGATTTTATTAACTCTTATTAATATAATTTAGTTTACTATTTAATACGAAACTAACAAAAGTCGATTCCAAACAATAGCAAAGTTGGCAGATGTTAAAGCTTATGTTGGCTTAGTTACTGGTAGGGAACAACACGCTTAAATAAATTCACTTATAGATTTTGGTATGTCAAAAAAATCAGTTGAAGTTATTTTTATGGTTAATCGAGTCTTCTCTTGAACTGAATCGTTTCTGTATTCTAAGGTAAACGATTGTTCGACCTTGTTCAAAAACCAGTTTTATCTTGGTTCACCGATATTTTGTTAAAAAAAACTGTATTCATATTCGGCTTTAAAAACAAAACTACTCTTTGAACTATTTAAATCCGGTTTTTGAAAAATGTCGGTTATGTGATAACTCTATATGGGCATTTTCGTGTCATCGTATGTGACATTTGTACGTATTCAGAGAGATAGAGATTTTGCAAAAATATGAGTAACTGCAAAATAATTTTTACATTATGTCTCATTTAGGGGGTACTAGATTTAAAAAAAAGATCACATTCGGAAACTTGTTACCCAAAATATTGAGCAAAATATGTATCTATCGTTCGTGACGCAAAACGGAATTGACTTAAAGGTGACTGTAATAATAAGCGAAAATTTGCGCATTGTGGGAGGTGTTTTTTTTATAATTTCTTACATTAACGGCCAATTACACCAAGTTCAGTTATAATTAACTATCAGTTATAACTGTGAAAAACATATTGTTAACTGGAGGTTAAAGTAATTGTTAGTTTTACTGAACTTGGTGAAATTGGCCGTTAATTAAATTTTTTTCTTTGCAGTCCGCAATTTTAAAAAAAAAATTTTTTTTTAATAATACTTGACACTCAGTTCTTGCTAAACACTATAGTTCCCATAGTGTTTGCACACCTAAAGCTAAAACCTGGGCTTAACTTTTAAACAATACACAGCTGATTTTGCGTTCACATTACAAGTTTAATTAGATCAGGTTTTAACTTACAGTTTGTCTAATATAATTGTGGAAAATAAAATAATTTTTTCGTAAAAATATGTGAATTGGAAATCAATTAGTTTTATATAAAAAATAAATCTTACAATATTTAATCCACTTGAAGTTTTTTTAATTGTGTTAATTTATTTATTTATTGATTAAGCGCCATCCCAGCCAGCATTTAGGTGACAATTTTTTGTTTTTGATGATTAAAGACTGATTTATCGCTTGAGCGACTAAAAAAGGATTCATAGTTCTTAATCGAAAACGCAGTAGGTCCTTACTAACCAAATATTAAAAATTGTGTTTTCATTGATTCTGATGTATTGCAATAAAACAAATTTCAACAAATGTTTGGAATCTAACGACAAAAATTTATTAACGATTTTATTAACAAAAAACAACTGTTTGCTTAACATGAAACATTGTCAGTTGTCCAAACAACTAATAGGTTTTACAAGAAAAATGGAAGAAAAATTATTTGTAAACAGTTTAAATTAAAGCTTCTCCTGTAAAATTTTCACAATGTTAAATAGCGATTTTGCAATTTAGGTAACGAAATAATACATCAATATGTCAAAATAATGATTTATTATCAGTTGAAGCTTATTCCTAAAATATCCGATTGTGATATAAAATGCTAGCTGGGATGAAAAATTTTCAGCTGTTTTCAATCTTCTTAACTTGGTAGTACTGAATTCAGTACAACGAACACATGGTTGTATTTCATAAAATCTACTTAAAATTAAATCAAAAATGGTTTTAAGATGGTCTTAACAAAATAACTTGTATGATAAAACGAGGTTTTAATGATTGGTTGTATCGTTAATGCCAAAATTTGTGTTAAAACCTTTAGTGTGAAAACACTATTAATGAATACACATTTCTATTAACATTCAAATTTAGACTGTCATGATATAAATACGTATGAAGTTCTTTTATTTTGGAATGGTCTTGACACTATTCCATTTTTCATTGAGAGCCAAATACGGCAAATAAACTCCTACCACATACTTATGAGCATATACATAAAATGAGAAAGCATCTAGCAATTAACATTTTTCCTTTCACAACTTGTCCAATTCTCACTTTTAAAAGTAGAACTTTCTTAGCTTTTTATACCAATCTTAATAATAAAAAATTATAATTATCATTGAGTTGTATTTGTAGTACTTACAATATCGTAAGTGACGAACCTATGAAAATATTATACCAATTATAAAAAAATTACTATCAATATTTGTTTGCGACATCTACATTGTTAAGTTTAAGTTTTTTTTCCATTTGAACCAATTTAAAAATAATAAAAGTTTCAAGCGTTTTTATTTTTTGAGTCATGCTTGACATACTCATGGAAATGCCCATATGTCAAAACATATAACGACTAAAATTTCTTACTTGCTTTCAATCAAAACAACTTTTGAAACCACTTTCTAACATTAATAAAATCTAATAAAATACTTGTTCTATTCCCATGGGGGAATTTTCAAGCATATGCAAGGTAAAATATGTTGTTATTTCAAAAGTAAAGTTTGCCAGGGTTTATAAAACTATACTTCATGTAGGATAATTAAGGCAAACAAGAGAATAAACAAATTAAATTAAATGTAACAAATGAACTTATTGTGGCACCAACGTAAATTTATATTAAACTCGCTTAACCCGTTGCTCTTCGCTACAACCATTGAAATACAAATAGAAAAATATTTTTTAACACAGATCTCGTGTATTGAGAACGAAGCAATTTGTTCCAAAATAATATACTTTCACTGTTATCCCTTTGCAGAAATTTAGACATATTAATTGCCCTTGAATGGGAGGATCCACGATCACTTTTTGAATTCATCTCGCTTTTTGACAGATGTTATGTACTGATAACCACACTAATTGTTCCAAATACAAGTATTTTACCATTCTTCAAATATACTAGCGGTATTCACCCTCTATATTAACAACTCTGTTATATTTAATTCGATTTTATACTTCAAAGCGTGAGTGTCTTTTTCGTATGCATTGTAAATTAATGAATTTGCTGAGTGAGAGAAGGAGACAGATAAAGTTTCTTCAACTGTTTTATTCTGGTAAATTCACACACTTTGTTTACTACTGATTTTGGTGGGATTTTTCAACCACAGCTTAGTATATTTTAGTCTAATACATTTTGTTGTTGCAGTTTTGTAAATGTTAGTATTTTTACTAAAATTATAAGATTAACAAGGTCTACAAGGGACTTTACTATCAAGGGTGAATTCCGCTACTGTTATTTATATTGTAAATTTTAAAATTTACAAATATTAATTGCGTCGAGCAGTGGATACGAATTAATATTATTTTTATTTATACAATATTAGTAGCTGTGAAGAGCTGATCATACAGTATGGTGTATTTGGTTTTTTATCGTACTGCCATCTACATGGTGGTATTGCAATTGCTATGTTGGCGTATTGTTTTCTGTGTTCTGTTTTTGGTGCTGCAATCTTCAGGTAGATTTGCAACATGCCATTTGCTTTTTTACGGGAATCCATGGATATTGTGTTTGTATATGAAATGCTATGAACAATTGAAATTATATAATAGTTAGGAAATCGCTGTTAAAATTTCAGAAAAATCAGCTTAGTAGTTCAGGAATCTTAAGAGAACAAACAAACGCATTTAGATTTTAATATATCGTCACCTTAAATTCGAAAGGGCGTAACAAAACTTCTTATTTTTTTACAGGAGAAGCAAAAAACTTTACAAAATCAATAACAGCAAGGTGTACTTAGCGTTTGAATTTCCATTTTTGATCGAACGTGTATATTATGCGTTTGTGCTGATATAAGTCCTAGACTAGTGCCGTCCAAACACACATACTTTGATATTTGCATTTGCGGTAAACAGCTTTGAAAGCAGCAATCATTGTTTTCACCGAAATCAGATTGGCTGAAGTGGTGTCCTTAGTGTAAAAGCACAAAGCTCTTTTGTAAAAGCTCGCACATTGTGCATATACCGATCGACTGAGAATCACTTCCATCAAACGACGTCCTTCCATCCGGCTAGCTAGCTGTCCATGTAAACATTGTGCGCAAAGTATAGGTTGCAATTTTGGATATAATTTCATGAAATTTGGTACAAGGACTAGGCATATTGAAATCTGCCCGTAATTTCACAAACTTCCTATTGGAATAATAGTCTTTTTGCCCATAAACCATATTATCTTATTATGTTGGTAATTATTTTTTTATTTATTTATTATTATAATATATTCAATTCCTGTACAAATACGAATTCAAAAAATTTTATATGAAAAAATTTTCAACGCAAGGAGAAGGGATTTTTAAAATAAGTCCATTAATCTCATATAATAAGTACAGGAAAGCAGAGATCACATATTCACATAAATACAATTGAATTAGATTATATTAAATTAAATTAAGCAATACATTATTTATATAATATGATAAATTTTCTTTACTGCAGTGCAAAGTTATTTAATAAGATGTTCTTAAAACTACTTGCGTTGGTATTAAGTTGCTGAACTTTAGGAAGACAATTCCATAGACGTGACGCATGTACAATAAAAGACGTTCAGATGACAAGAAGGCTATGCAGGGGAATTATAATCTTATTACCTCTAAGTGATCTGGCAATCCTAGTTTTATCGCTAAGATATCGTGGAGTCTCAGAAAAGATTAGTTTATCTAATAGTAAGAGTACACGAATATCAAATGTCAAATGAAACGCCGTTTAGTTTTAAAGAAGCATGCGACACATGATCATATCTACCAAGACCAAACACATATCTGGCAATATTATTTTATAAGATATTTAGCTTCCTTCTAATCGAAAAGTTCACAACCATACATTAAACCTGGAAGAAGATAAGATTTTGCAATCATTAATCTAATATTCAGGGTAAAAGGGGTAAAGTATTGTGTCGACCAAAGACAACTTAACTTCATATAAATTTGACCAGCCAGTGCGTTAATATGATTTGTCCAAGTAAGACTATCATTGAAAATTAGCCCAAGGTTTTCAGCAGCATTTACAATATTGATTTTCTGCCCGTTAATTAAAATATCAAGATCGATATTTGAACCAAGTAATTTCTTACGAATTATTATGCACTTTGACTTAGGGCTTAAACAAAGTCCGTTAGCCGTGGCCCACTGTAAATTTTATCCAGATCATCATTGAGTCTCATGATGTTTTGGGAAACAGATTGTACTGGGCTACTTAAGTACAATTGCACATCATCTGCGTACATATGTTTATTGCAGTGAACAAGATGTTTTAGCAAGTCGTTTATATAGAGTGTAAAAGGCAATGGTTGAAGAATTTTCTCCAGTACTTAAGACAAGAAGCACAGAATAGCTATTATCCTAAATTCAGAATTGGTTTTAGGTATTTGCACTATTTTTGCACATTTCCATTTCAACGGAAAGGTGCTTGTAATTATGATAATGTTGAATATATGGCAAAAGTACTGGCAGCAGCATCTTTATAAATTTTGAATGCATGTTATCACAGCCCACTGCATTATACGTAATTAAATAAAAACATAGGATGACTTCAGAATGCGTAACACAACCGAACTGAAAGCGATTACAGTTGATTACAGGGTTATTGGAGCCTTAATTTGGAAGGTCGTAAAAACTATTTTCAACTGGTACCAGAGGTACATTTGCGAATGGTTTGTTAAGCTCTACCACGTCTAATTGGCAGTGGTTTGCATTTCCTGTCCTACCAACTCCAATCTCTCGAATGCATTTCCATGTCTGCCAAGAGTCGACAGCAGAACTAAAACGTCTAGAGTAGTATTTCGTTTTAGCAATACTGATACTATAATATACATTTCCTCTAGCGACCTTAAATTCTTCTTCCAACTCTGAAACGTTTCCACCTAGAATACGCAATGTCTCTCTTGCAAATAAAGAATTAAATGTTGGCAGAAAACCAGGGTTAGACAGGGTAGACTAAGTGTGAACCAAAAATATTTTATTGCATATGATAGCTACTAATTCATGGCAAAGTTTTGTACTGGTAGGTCCAACGTAAGTCCCCTCTCTTAAATATGTCGATATCTAGAGAATATTAGGCACAAAGAACTCTTGTATGAATTTTTACTTCATAGCATGATTTTGTTCTGGCTGATCCAGAACATACTGTGGGCTTTATCGACTATACTTTCCTATACTTCGTACAAAAGCCTTCATTATTTTTCTTTCATCCCTGAGTTAAAACAAAATTATAAAATCCTGGTCCCGAATAATATTGGTATTTTATTTTTTTATTTTAAGTTCATACAATTTAGTCTAGCTATTAGGGTATTCATTCGGTTAACTGATTAATTACTACCCGATTAACTGGCCGGTTAATTTTTGATTAACGATTAAACCGGTTAATTTCAGTCGATTAACCGATTAACTGACGCAACAAAATTTTTAATATTTTCTAGTATTAACACATATTTTTTTGTGTTTTTAATTATTTGTTTCGTCTCATTTGCAAAAGGTATGCATTTAGAAAATAATTTTAATACAAACAAAGATGGAGTTCAGTAATCTTTATATTAAATAGGTCTTTGCTGTCAACAGTTTTTTGTTTCACGTACTTTTTTATATAGGCATTTCCATTGTGACGTGACGTGATATTTGTACGACAAAATTATTTAAATGAAGAAGTCAAATTTGTAAAAAAGTTTTTCTATATTGAGAAAGTAAAGAAGCAGCACTAAATTCAGAAAAAAATTTACAACAATCAACTCTAAAGGATTTGAAGATATAAGCAAACACATGCGCCGGCGTAACGTTACAAAAAACAGAAGTGGATTTTGATTTGCGTTACAAAACTGCATAAGTCTGCGAATTGAGCAAGACTTTTCCTATAAAACTTTTTTAAATTGGCTTTGGACTTATAGAGATTTATTTTCCAAGCTATCAAATTAAAAAATCTTTGCTCGTTTAAGGTACATATGGGAATTTCCAGCGAAAGCAAATTAGCTTGTATTTTAGTACCATGTTATTCAAAAGTTATCCCTTTTGTAACTTAATGTAGAGCTAGTTGCGCTTTACACAACATATAAAAAGTAAATTAAAAACTTCTGGCGTTACATTACAAAAAGAACACTTTTCGCTGGAACTTCCCTATGAATGTTTAGTTATTGGTTTTTTTTCATACTTTCTCATATCAATCTTTTAACAGAATTAACCTAAACAATTAGAAGAGTTAAAAATTTAAAACAGGACATAATGACATAATGAAAGATTTTATGCGTTTAGAGAAATCCAGGAAAAGGAATGAGAAATTATATGTTCTGTATTATGGATTGCGTTCGATTTCTCCAACATCAACGAAAAGTGAAGGAATTTTTTTCAAGTCAAGATTTATCAAAACTAAGGAAAAGAATCGCTTAAACATTTTTCTAAAAGGTTTTTTAAGGTCTCTTTAAACTATTGAAATAACTAATATAATTATCAAACAGTTTATTTTTTAATTACTACATAATATTTACGTATTAATTAAAAAATATGTTTTACATATTTATGAATTATTTTTTTATTTACTCGTGTTAGTCCAAGAATTGTTATGTTTGTTTTGTTATTGCTTATTTTTAATAATAAACTCCAAATAATAAATAATTTATGCATTTTTATGTATTGAAATAACTTAATTTATAAACGAAACTTTATTAATCGGTTAACCGATTATAAACCGACTAAACCAAACCTCGGTTAATTAATCGAGCGATTAACCAATCAAAGCAAAAGCCAGATTAAATGAATACCCTTCTAGCAATAGATAATTCATACATATATTCCTTTTTTTTCTGAATCTACCAACTTTTTGATAGCTTTGTTTTCTAAACAGTTTGACGTTTGTGTTTTTTTTTTAATATCGACATTATGACGTCAATGTTTGATTACAAGTACTAAAATCCAACTCCAATAAATTAGACATGAGCTGAAAAATTTGTTGTGGAGCTCTTAGACATCAAACCATAAAATATTTACATTTACAATACGTGAAAGCAAATAGCTGAGAATAAATAAAATTTTGAGATTACGTTTTAGCAATACAATAACATCCATTTACGACAATACACACATTTATAACCAGTAAGTAAAGTACGAGGCTTATGATGCAATATCCTTAACTAGCAATTTTAATAGTTTTTTTTTAACGGATACTAATACATATTTTACTTTAATTTAGTATCTCAAAACGTTACTCGGTAACTACTTTCATATTTATATTAGCAAAGTATTTGTCATGAACTTATTGGCCGTAATATTAAATTGAACATAACGTAAATACCTTGAACATAAATAATATTAATTGTTTTCATTCATTTTAGTTCATACAATTTATTACAAGTAGGAAAGTATAATCAGTTAAGCCCAACCATATGATCACCACAGTATTTATAAACAATTTGTTTTTTTTTTAAGTATACCCTATGTGGAACGCATCGACCTACCAGAACAAAACTATGTTAGACGGTCAGGAATTATTTAAGAGTTATTGGTGCCAAATACTATTTAGGGAAGTGAGGGCCGGACTTTATATGAGAACTATGTATGATCAATTTGGTATGATGTAGTAGCTTTTATAAAAGTTAAAATTGACAATGAAGTAATGACATTTAAAGCTATTTTGAAAAGGGGTTTTTTGTTCGGGAGTTATGGTCAAATATAGACCAATTCCAATAAAATTTGGTAAGGTAGTTAAGGCTGCAATAAAATATTTTTATGCCAAAGTAAATCAAAATACTAATATAATGAAATGTTTTATGGGCACCAAGGCTCTTTTTCGGAAAGGAGTCCTTATGGGGGTATATGAAATTACGTAGCGGTTCTCACTGTTTTTGTTGTCCTTGTAATAATTAGAATCCGTGCACAGAAAAATTAAACGTTTTCTCTAATTACCAAATTCATAATATCAAGCAAACAAGTTGTTGATTTTGCACCTATTACCAAAATGATTATATTGATTACTAAAAGATTTCGAATATTTTTTTTAATAAATGATATTTTAAATTTTTATTAAAAAAATGATCAAAAAACTTTGCCATTTCAAACATTTATTTAATTAAATATTGACAATTCCCAACAATAACTCTACAAGTTTAAATTATTTTCTTTTAAACGAAGAAGTCAATTGATATTTTTTTGATATTAAATTAATATTTAAATTAAAAATTTATTTCAAAACAACTTAAATATTAATTAAATCAAAATTTTATTTTTAATTTTCTTTCAACTAAATTTAAACAAACAAATTTAAATACTTTTTAAACCAGTTTTTTAATTGATAAACAACATTTTTCTGTGTGCACAAAATTTCATCAAATTATGTCGGAAGTTGTGTCTGCGGGCTATTTTTTTTTTTTTTTTTTATTATTCCTCCACTAAATCCCGCGAAGCTTTTCGCTTGTCTGCAGCAGACCAGAGTCAGAGAATTATAAACAATTTTTTTCGTTTACTTTTTTAAAAAAAATACTTAAAAAATGTACAGGGTGCCGCAGAATGAGCTATATGGTTGTAAGTCTTTATACATTTTTTAATTAGTATTTTTATACCCACAACACAAAAATGAAGAGGGTATTATGCATTTGTGCTGATGTGTAAAACATCTTAAAATATTGGTCTTAGACCCACCTTAAAGTATACCGAACAACTCAGAATCACCTTCTGAGTCGATCTAACTATGTCCGTCCGGCTGGCTGGTTGGCTGTTTAACTTTGTGCGCATAGTACAGGTTGCAAGTTTTAAGATAATTTGATGAAATTTGGTTCGTAGGTTCACACGAATCAAGCCAATTGCAAACGGGGCGACTCCGTCTATAATTTAATATAGCCCCCATATAAGCTGCTTTCCGGATTAGGGTCTTTGTGCCTATTATCAAACCAATTTTAATGAAATTTAAAACATAGATAGATCCATATTTATATGGGTACATAAGCTATGCATTTTCTTAAAAAAATGGGACCACGAGGGGAGATATGAAGCAATTTCTTCCTCTCAGAAACTATCAAACCGATTTTAATGAAACTTAAAATATAGATAGATGCCTATTCATATAGCCACATTGGCTATGCATTTTTTCAAACTAGGTCCCAAATAGGTACGCTTGCAAAAATTTGTCTTTATATTCTGTGGTGTAGGGTATCATATTGTCCGGCTTGACCGACTACACTTTCTTACTTGTATATTTAAAATTTTTTTAAGCATTTTGATAAGATACGTCATACATTTTGAATAACTATCCAATCGAACAACGATCAAAAATAATTAAACCCAATTAATTTGACTGTGCTAGAATTTGACACTTATCTTGAGACAAGCGGGGCACATAGCGTTATAACTTACTTCGGATACGCTGAATATAGGGGTGCTAGCCGGGTTTTTATGCTAGCTCATGTATTCAAGATATACCGTTATTTCGAAAATGCATGAGGTTGCACAAGATATATTCGCGTAGCTCAAAAACGGTTTTGTTTATTGAATAAACTAAAAAAAACCGAAATTCCGCAATCAAATTTCCTTTTAGCTAGGTTTAACTTTTTTTATAATATGCGCAGTCGTTCTAAGCTATGTTCACACCTAATAAATATTTAATGTCCTAAACGTAACCACTAGTAACCACTTTTGCAATAATTTTTCTAGGCAGTCAATAAAAATTATTAAAAATAAAGCTTAAGTTTCATCAATTTGCTGGTCATGCTTTTTTTATTAGTATTTTTTCGTCAAATAACTTTAGAATTTTTTTTTTTTTTTAAATAGTTTTTTAGACAAAATTACGAGATTTATGTTTTTAAAAATTCATAAAAAATTTGAAAATGCATCTATGCTTCTAGTTGCAAAAAATGAGTAAAATCTGTTTACAACTTTTATTCACAAATATGAAAAATTGTAATTATATTTAAGAATTTCATAGAGAGCAATATTTTTATGGGAGGACCCCTAAGAAGTAGAGATAAATTGCGAGTGTGTTTTAGGAAAATGTTAAAAACAAAAAACTAATAGAGGTCGGTTATATATATTTTATCCCCTTAAGGGCGACCCTTTGGCAATTATGGGGCCTTTTTCTTCAATATCTGTGTTGAAAATTTAGTATGGGAGCCCTCTTAAGGAATGGATATAGCGGGTACGTATGTTAGAAATAAATGATGGAGAAGAAAAATAAAGTGGGTTTAGTCATAAATTTGACCCACCTAGGGGCATCATAGGCGCTGCAGGGGCTGTCTATAAGACAAAGAATTGAAATTTTAAATGTAGCCTACTTATGATCTTATGCCACTTGTAGAAAAAATGTAGGTTAAATGTCCGTTCATATTTTTTTTTTGTGCAGAAATCGTTATAAATTAAGATAATGGAAATTTGGCATTTTTAAGTTCTTACCTGTAAGTAGAAAAATAAATTTACGTTAATTAAAGCTTACTAAAATTTAAATTAAAATTAGCATAACTGAAGTTGTTTTCAGTGGGTCTAAATTTAAATACTTTAAGACAGACAGGCAGGCATAGCTCAATTAGAACCCAGGCTATATACACGTATTTTATCGCCTTATATAAATATTTCTCGCTGTTACAAATGGAATTAAAAACTTAATGTACCTATTTAAATTGGTGGTGATATAAAATACTGTAAAATTTTATTCTTTGTATAGAAATTTTAAATTATGTTTCAGATGAGGATTCAGGTTATGTAGCTAAAAGTTTAAAGTTTAATAAAATTGATCATTATTTTTTTCAATGATTAACAGACTGAACGGTTTTAAAAAGACAATTTTAATAACAAAAGAAGAAGACTATTTTTATGTGGAAAAGCTTAAATTTTACTATCAAACAAGATTTAACAAAATCACCTTTGAAATTGGATAAATGAAAAAACTTTATAGTTAATCATAAAAATCATAATTATTTTTGCAAATATTTGTATATGTTTAAAGAATTAAAGATAAGACATTTTGTCGGAACCAAATGACTTAAAAAGCCTCCTCGTTAAAGCAAAATTATTTTGTAGCCGTTCACCAACAATACAACCGCCAAGCAAAATGACACATGTTTTCATACTAAAATAAATTTATAATAGAAAAGCGTCATGATGTCGAGTAACACTGGCGCTAAGTCATTGACGAAACTAAGAAGAACATTTTTGTTTTTTCTTTTTTAAAGAAGGTTAAAGATTTTCTAACACAAATAGACGGAGTGCGTATGAACACAAGAACACTAATCAAAGGAACAGCAGCAGCTAAAATAAAAGATATATTTATGTATGTCTGCGAAGAAGTAAATAGAAATGTCAATTGGGAATGAGTTAAAAACAGGAGCCGAAATGTCTAAAAACATCATACTACTTAACTTGTCAGCACCACAGAGTCAGACAAAAACATTGATATGTGTACTTAATGCAAGCATGTATGTACATACACATTCGATACATATATTTTTTCTATTAAGTACTGGCCTAAAGTTAAACCCTTATACAAAAAGTCCTTGATAAATAAAAGTTTAAGATTTTACCGGAAATTTAATAATATGTTAACTTTTCCTTTATTTAAGCCTAAAAGTATTCCATAAACCTAAATTTGTCATTGTTACTTTATTTCGTTATTTGTTTTTTTATTGTTTTTTGTTTGTTTGGCAAGCATTGAGATGATACTGCCAAGCAAAGTAAGTGAGCAACCATCATCTTTGCCGACTCATAAACAATTATACATCCTTATTTCTAACATTGTCAACAGCACAAGTGAAGTGAACAGCAACATGAGGTGCCACATCGTCAGTAAAATATCATATGATAACAGTAAATAATAGCGTATCGTAATGCGTATGTGGCACATTATTAAAATACATTCTATGAGATAATATTTGGTAAAAATAAGTTATTTTGAGGGCATCATTTTGTTAAAGCTGCAATTTTTAAAAACTAATTTTCTGTAAAAGCTACATATTTAAAGAACTTTCTTAAAAGTACGATTCATTAAATTTTTTTTTGCTTAAATATTGTTACGAAATTAGATTTATCTTAGAATTATTTAAAGCTTTAGTTATAAATTATCTAGTAAGTTGTACATTTATATCGTATTAGTTGAAATTATTATGCATAATTGTATTTCAACTCCACTGTACGGAACTTTCAAGTAATATAAAAATATTTGTTACACCTTAAGGTAGACTTAAGACTTAGATGTATAAAAGTTATTTTAAAATAATTAGAATACGAATGTTCACTAAACTTCTATAAAAGGCTGTGCACTATAAGGCTGACTTCCAAAACGCCAATTGCTTTGTATTAGAACAGAGTATAATGTTTCATAACGCTGCAGTACAAAATATATACAATGCAAACTCTTCCAAAACATCACTGTTAAGTATAAGTAACGCAGAAAAACAGAAATTAGTACCCATGTTCTGTAACTTTAGTGGGAACTTCTCGCATCGAAACTATGTGAAACAAAATATTCCATCGTTTCTCGAAAAGTGAGAAAAAACTGTGTCTGTAACTCATGTCGTAAACTATCAAAAGAGATTACGGCGTTACGTTATAAATGGCATAATATTCCGCTCGAAGCCGATGTGAAATCGCAGACGTTGAGAACGCCAGTAACACATATCGTTGGCGCCGGCCAAAATTATTAAAATTTAAAAATTTTCAATGACAGCGGCGAAAATACAACCGTCGGCTATAGCAAATAATGTAGAGTACGACTTTAATGTTTGTTGTTAAAAAAATAGTTTTAAAAACATTCGTATAGTTTTTAAAAATGTTAAAAGCAAAATAATTAAACAATGAAAAATTCAGTCAAAAACAAAATACTTAACTCTTCCCTGTTATTATTCATTGCATTTCGCATATTTAATATATTTTTTAGTGGTAATATTTTTTCTCACCCCGTTTTTATGCGTGAGTTTATTTGACAGTTCAAGGCGGGAACTTTCGCACAAAAATTTTACAGACACACTTTTTCTGTAAATTGTGTGTCTGGTGTAATAGGTGTTCCTTACGTGACACCTATTACTCGTTAACAATTTTACAGACGCAGTTAAGTGAGAAAAACAGTTGTTTGTTTCAATTTATGGCATTTCTCGCATTTCAATCGAAAAGTTTCTCGAAGCGAAAGTTACAGAACATGGGCACAGGGCATCGGTTTTAAAATTGATGCTTTGTGACATTTAACATTTAATTTGCAAGCAATACATGTTTATTTTTAATATTATCCATTGCATCACGTACATTTCAAAACGTTTAAATAAACAAAACACATAGTTGCAATGTTTCGGCACTTTGTACATGTACATGGTTAAAATACAGTGTATTAGTACGTTTTGGAAGTCAGCCTAAATATAACCTGACTCATAAATGTTAGTTTACGTTTTATTTGAGACACTAAATGGTTCAGTTCGTAACTAACAACAGTGAAAAAATTTGTACACATTATAATTAATTTCAATAAAGTATGCTTCTTTCTAACAAAAGAAACAGAACTGTATATAAAATTCAACAAGCTTAAAAGGATAATCGGAAGAAACTTCCCAGTTTTACACAGAGGTCTCGGAGTAATGAAAATCTCAGAAGTTATACAGAAATTTGCAGCTAATCGCGCATATAGACTTCAAAGTCACGTTAATCCAGAAGCAGCTATATTATGTAATAATGAAATCTACCCAAGGAACAAGAGCTGGTGGCTGTTATTGCATGAATTATATAAAACAGAAAAATATAACTTTTAAGACCACACAGAAAAAATTAAAAATTGTCTCTAATCTGCAAGTTCATACCAAATTTATAGAATCAAGCAAACAAGTTTTTGATTTTGCACCAATTACCAACATTATTATATTGATTACTCAAAATTGTAAAAGATTTAAAATTTTGTATATTTTTTTTAATTAAAGAAATTATCAAAAACCCTTCTCATTTTAAACAATGTGTAAATTGATTTAATTAAATATAGCTCAGGTTTTGACAATTCCAAAAACAATCCTACAAGTTTTAATTATTTTATTTTAAACTAAAAAATCAATTAAGATTTTTCGTTATTTAATTAATATTTTAATTAAAAATTTATTTCAAAACAACTTAATTGTTAATTAAGTAAAAATTATATTTTTAATTTTCTTTCAATTAAAAAAATAATTGATTCAATTATCACATTATTTAAATTGAAATATTTTTTAAACAATTTTTTTAATTGATAAAAAACAACTGATAATTTTTCTGTGCAGGTGTAATAAGATGAAATGTATATACGAGTATGTATATAATTTATGCAATAAAAAAAATTAAGTTTGGTAAGTTGAGTAAGTGTGTGCATTAATTTTGATTTCCATTTAAAAGGTTAACTAACAAGTAAGAGTGCTATATTCGGCTATGCCGAATCGTTAACCGACAGGTAGAATATTTCAGGTGTGGGCTTAATATAGGTCTATAAATTATTAATTAATATTTATAAAAACGGACGCCAGTATTAAAATTGGTTGCGAATTAGACCTACACACATATGTTAAATTTCACCTACAGTCAGAAAAGTTTATGCTTTTATTTAGATTCATATAAAACTAAGTTTTAATAAATTTGAGTAAAATATCATGATTCGTAACAGACCAAACTAAAATTATTTTCGAGAGGGAACTTATATTGGATCCATGGTAAATTATGGACCAATCGTCAAAAAATTTTGTAGAGTGAAATTTGTTAATGCGCTTAATAGTTTTAAAGTGGTTTTCCAAAGGCTGCATAATATGAGACCTAAGGTCAACTATGGACCGATTAGTACAAAATATTAGCTCTGGCCATATGAATCTAAATTAAACCAAATTAACCACAATTTCTTTATCTGCTTAGGTTTTAGGCGTATTAATTTTTTTTCCCTGAATTATACGGGGAATATGGTAAATTATGGTTATAGTTATATGAAATGCAACACTGCTCCCATCTAGTCCGACCTGTTAATAGACTACTGTCAAGTTTTGAGCAAGTTCCGTCATTTACTTTGTGTTTACAGCTGTTCAAAACAAACAACCTCGTGGATTTTTTACATGGAAAAAAGGGAAATTCGAGAGCTCATTAAACATTATTTTTTGCGAATAAAAAGCCGTCAAGCAAACCAAGGAAAAGCTTTATAAATACCATGGGGACTCTGCGCGATCAATTTTAATGGTAAAAAATTGGTTTACTGACTTTCGTTGTGATCGCACAAGTACAATCGGCTACGAATTGGTACCTCATCCGCCATATTCTCTGGATTTAGCCCCCAGTGACTATTTCCTATTTCAGAACCTAAAGAAATGGCTCGGTGGAAAGAGATTTAGCTCCAACGATGAAATTGTTGGTAGAACAAATGCCTATCTTATGGACCTCGAAAAATCCTATTTTTTGGAACGGATACACAAATTGGAGAAACGTTGGACTAAGTGTATCGAGCTAAAAGCAGATTATGTTGAAAAATAAATTCTTTTTATGTAAATAAAAAACTGTGTTTCATTCAAAAAGTCACGGATTTTTTGATCCGCCCTCGTACTATCATTTATGTTAGTTTTTGTAACAAAATTATCGATTTTTTAGGGTGGTGGTTTCATATTTGGATTCAGAAGTCGTGGCCTACTTTAAAAACCGATTTTGCTTGACTTTAATCCCAAGCTGCTTAGGCTAACTAAAACCAATTTGACACCAATATTGTTCTGTTCTTTTAAGAAGTTCGAAAGTGAACTTTATGGGCTCTGAGATTAATATTAAAAAGGTCGCGCACGCAACGACAAACCTAGTATACGCTCATTCATCGCTAGTGGTGGTGGAGGGTATAAAAAGGAAATATTTTTTAAAATGGTATTTCTTTCTTGAAAGAAGTTTCCTTTTGTAAAGCTAATTTTTTGAAAATAGTAAATTATGTCAAAAATATTAAAGACATCCTTTAGTAAGGCATTTTTAAAAGTAATTTTCTGTGAAAACTACTGTAAAAAAATTATTTCAGCAAATACTACTACTTCTTTGTTAAACATTTGAACACTAAAAAAAATTTTTTTTAGTTAATTTACTTTTCAGTTAAGGATATTTCTGCTTCAAAATACTCTTCTAATTAAGTAAAATAAACCAATTTTTCTGAAACTGTAACAAAATTGTCTTAACTACCCGGGGCTTAACATAATATTACAAGCGATCTGGCACCTTCCAAATAAACGGAACTGATACTTTTTACAACAAAGACCAAGATTCCTGGCTTCAGACCACCACAGTAAAAAAAAACTATGTAGTCCCCCTCTCAGACGAAGCGAAATATTTGAATGCCAGACTGAACCCCAAACTGTTGTTAAAACTGAGCACATACCACAGCGCAAAGAAGCTTGTGGCAGATTACTACATTGGATCAAAATCGGACTTAGGCCAAGGATAGTGAAGTCGATGTTCACCGCTATTATTCGTCCAATTCTTACCTTAGGATCCTTAGTTTGGTGGAACGCGACTAAAAGAAAACGGGCTATGGGGCAACAATATTATGTCCAAAGCTTAAAACTATATTGTACCTCATCGCCATTGTCTTATACATAGTGGCCACATTCGCCAGCAGTTTGATTAGCCTCAACGCTGCGGGAGTTTGGATATCAAGGACATACGGCCACGTCAAAATCATGAATTTGTTACCACGGACGTTGAGACGACCTACTGACTATGTCACCCCTTACATGGACTTGGATAGAGTTTTTAAAGTTTAACTTCTAACCAAGCATTAACCCCACGGTAAATTGCCAAAGTTGGTTTTGGGTCGTCAGCCGTGTGAAAGCAATATTTTCTAGGCTGAAATGTCAGCAAAAACGCATGTACCCTTTTATATGACAGACACATTCAGGGGAATATATGTATGTATTTTTGACGATAGTCATGCAGCAGGTTAAACCGTTTGGCGAAAATTATCTTGTGCGTGGCAAGTTCGGATAGTCAGGGCAGGTTTGGCTTTGAATATATTCATCTAGATACCAGTTGCAGTGGCCCTAGGAACGATTAAAGGCGGAGTTTTGAAGCACTTCGAGTGCAAAGCTGGCAAGATTTGATAAGATCTTGATATCTGTAGGATCACAACGTGGCCCTCCTATAATCTGAAACGTACAAAGCAGCTTGTCGGAGAAACATCTTACTATAATGTACATTTTCGAAGTTGTGAAGTATGAAACTTAACTTTCTCTCTAAATACCCGGCGTCTTGAAGATAGAGGTTCCTGGTCGGCTAAGTACTGACTAGTGTCTCCGCTATATCGGAGATTAAGATAGTGGATCTACTGGCATATCTTAGGTCTACGAACTGAGGGTATTACTTCGCACGCTAACATTACATCATGCTTTTGGTGAGTAATGTAGTCCTTTCCAAAGGAAGTCTACTTGTTTTCTCACAGTCTATGAGATACCACGTTAACCAACCAATTATTTGTGTACTAAGTGGTTGTTTTAGTATCAGAAAAAATTCGTGTTTTCAGTAAAAATATTTTGTAAACTAAGGTTTGTTGGGTAATTAATTTAAAAAAAACACTTATTTATTTGTAAGATGTTGATGAAACTATCGGGTGATTCATCATGAGGTTTGATTTAAAATTTGAAAAAACAGCTTAATTTGAAAATGAGCTTAAAATTGGTATTATCGGTTAAAAGAACAATTTATGGCATTTACTGTTTGAAAATGATATCATTGGCCATGACTACGTCTGAGGTGGTCTATTTGGAATGTCCAATTTTGGGCGACTCGTTCGAGCATATTGACTGTTATCTCGCGAATAATACGAGCAATGTAGGCGCCAATCGTAGCTGGCTTCCGGAAGACCTCAGACTTTACATATGCCCAGATAAAATAGGCCTTAGGTGTGATATCGCACGATATAGGTGGCCAATTTACCGTAGCAAAGCGTGAAATTAAGTGCTTACCAAAATGATTTCTTCACAAGGTCATTGTTTCACGCGCTGTATGGCTCGTAGCGCCGTTTTGACGAAACCACAGCTCAACGAGACCATGCGCTTGCATTTCAGGTCCGTGGTCCGTTAACATGGTGCGATAACGTTTACTATTGATAGTATTATTCTGATGTTCCTAATTTTTGAAGAAATAAGGAACTGTGATTCCACCAGCCAATTAACCACACCATACCGTTACTTTTAATGGATGTAATGGTAGCTCTTAGGGTTGCTCATCAGCCCAAATACCGCAATTTTGTTTATTAACGTATCCATTGAGCCAGAAATGTGCTTCATCACAAAACAAAATTTCACAGTCAAGCCCCTGATTTTTATTGAGTTTTTTTTGCAATACAGCTGAACAATTTTTAAATGCTTTTGTGGTGTGAAGGTTTCCATGATGCCTTGCCAAACGATACTAAGCAAAAATGACAATTCAGTTTGATATGAGTCACGCGTGCTCGTAGCGCCGTTTTGACGAAACCACAGCTCAACGAGACCATGCGCTTGCATTTCAGGTCCGTGGTCCGTTAACATGGTGCGATAACGTTTACTATTGATAGTATTATTCTGATGTTCCTAATTTTTGAAGAAATAAGGAACTGTGATTCCACCAGCCAATTAACCACACCATACCGTTACTTTTAATGGATGTAATGGTAGCTCTTAGGGTTGCTCATCAGCCCAAATACCGCAATTTTGTTTATTAACGTATCCATTGAGCCAGAAATGTGCTTCATCACAAAACAAAATTTCACAGTCAAGCCCCTGATTTTTATTGAGTTTTTTTTGCAATACAGCTGAACAATTTTTAAATGCTTTTGTGGTGTGAAGGTTTCCATGATGCCTTGCCAAACGATACTAAGCAAAAATGACAATTCAGTTTGATATGAGTCACGCGTGCTCGTAGCGCCGTTTTGACGAAACCACAGCTCAACGAGACCATGCGCTTGCATTTCAGGTCCGTGGTCCGTTAACATGGTGCGATAACGTTTACTATTGATAGTATTATTCTGATGTTCCTAATTTTTGAAGAAATAAGGAACTGTGATTCCACCAGCCAATTAACCACACCATACCGTTACTTTTAATGGATGTAATGGTAGCTCTTAGGGTTGCTCATCAGCCCAAATACCGCAATTTTGTTTATTAACGTATCCATTGAGCCAGAAATGTGCTTCATCACAAAACAAAATTTCACAGTCAAGCCCCTGATTTTTATTGAGTTTTTTTTGCAATACAGCTGAACAATTTTTAAATGCTTTTGTGGTGTGAAGGTTTCCATGATGCCTTGCCAAACGATACTAAGCAAAAATGACAATTCAGTTTGATATGAGTCACGCGTGCTCTGTAAAAAAGGATATTGAAAATCAAACCTCACGATGAACGATCACCCTTTATATGTAAAATCAATGTTTTAAGCAAATTAGTGAACTTCTGTGAATTTGTTGGTTAGAATTGTAAAAAATTTGCTTTATTTATTTCTTGCACGTTATGAATTGCTTTCATTTAAATTCTTAAATAATTTTTCTTTTGCATACCAAACTTTTAGTAAAAAGTTTTTTTGAATTAAAATAAAAATTACGCTGTGCACGAACTTGACAACTTTTTTTCGAAGCTACTAGTAAAGCTTATAAACTCAATGGGGCTCGCAATTTTTCGAAGTTAGCGTTTGTATTCGCGATATTCGCGATTAAAAATGATGGTACAAATGTACTATAAAAAGACATTATTTATACTTTTGGGACCATTGTTAAAATAAAATCAATCCAACTCTGTTAAATAAAATTTTTCGTTATTTTTCCCCCCCTTTTTTTTCAAAGATTTTTTTTTTTCTTAAGTATATTGAATATACTGTGTTAGTCGCAAAATCTATCAAGTTGAGCCCCTACTGGTAAACTTATTCGAGTTCGCTCAGTTCGAAGTTAGCGCTCGTATTCGCGATTAATTAAATTAAATTTTTAAAGAAGCTGACATTTTTGCTTAATGCCAATTTTATTTTCGCAAAATGAATTCAATATCAATAAAAAATATTTTGCAAAAACATTTTTTCTGCAAAAAAAAACTGCAATGTTATGTTATTTTGTATATATTCATAAGGGATTAGAAAAATATTCAATAGAGTTGAGCAAAAAAAAAATGTTTTAAATACTCACAAAAAAAATTTTTTTTTCCGAAATAAAAAAAAAACAAAAAATTGCATTTAAAAGAGATTAATTGATTTAAATTGAACAACGATCGTATTGAAATTTTTAATAGCGAATATCGCGAACGCGGGCGCTTACTTTGAAAAACGGCTATCATCATTCAATTCTATACCATTAGGGGGCCCAGCTTGTCAAAATTTGTGACAAACACAGTTTTATTAATTAAAAATTACGTCTTGTTAAAAAAAAAAATAAAATAAGCAGTGAAAGCGCCAACTTTCACAACGAATTATTACCTTTTAGTGCCAAAAGCGACACAACCGAAGTAAATTTAAAGTTAACTATTAAAAAGTACTAACGCCTTATAAAAATGTTGACACTTAAATGACATATTTTTCCGTATGATATTACTAAACTAAAAAAAAATTTCATAGCTTAAGCGCTTAAAATATGATAAATGGGGTTACTACCCAGCCAACAAAATACTCCGGCGTTGTCTAAATCAGCCATTTCTTGCCAATGTCTGACTTCATTCTTAGAAACTTCGTTCAGCTTTCTGTCAGACATTGATTATGCGTACTGTCTGGCCACTTTTAGTTCGATTTCGGACGGATATATCGGTGGGAATTTATGTACCGATATGTCTAATAGAATTCTGATTGAATTCATATAGATGTGTCTAAGTTGTTATGTGCGTTTCTTTTTTTAAATAATTACAATTCTCATTAAGTTGAAAATATTTTTATTTTATTGTTTTATTAATTTAATTTAAAAAAAAATGGTACGTATGTCAAAATTTAAATTATAAACTTTTATTTTCCAATAAATAAAAGACTTCTTACAGAAATCTGCGCAATGATTAGATTATAATTTTATTCCATATTCTTTTAGCTATCTATTAGAAAACAATAAAAATGTCGGCTAACACATCAGAATTTCCCATGCCTTTTTCACTAGATTTCTGTTAGATTTCTAGCAGAAATGCCGGCAAAAAAGTGGAAATGTTATTAAGTGGAAATGTTCAGAAATCTGACAGAATTCGTATACGATTTCAATTTTTTTGTCGACGCTTCTCTCAGATATCTGGAAGATGTCGGAAAATTTTGATGGCTGGGTATAAACATATTTTTCAATCAAAAATGCTTGCACGGTATGAACCTCTTACAAACACACATCAAAATACTACAAAATTGTATATGAGAATATTTGTATGGGTTTCTATAACTTGGCATAAATGATAAACAAAAGGATTTTTTTTGAACATATTCTTTTTCTCTAGTGTGCAATTAACAATGATTTATTGTCAAATGGTGTAATTTTTCAGTTTTTCTCTTTAAAAGCCATACCAAACCATAAAATAACGACAGCAACAAAACAAAAATACCAAAAAAAAAAAACGTTATTGTATTTCACAAATAACCACATATTGCACTGAATTGTATAAATTATATACAAGTTTGCGTATGTGAATGAGTAAATCTAAACAATCTTTATTGTTTTCATATCTATGTCATACATTCATTTATTCTATGTACAATTAAAATGTATCTAAATATATTTACTATAAAATGTATTTAAATAACTTCTCATAAGCCATGAGCCATTTTATCTCAATAAATTCAATAATTAATATTTTGTGATAATTTAAAAAAAAAAAATAAAGAAAAAAAAAAAGAATTGTGGATTTTGGAATAGAAATTTAGATATTTCATAGTCGTATGCCTTTTGTTTTAAAAATTACGATTTATTGTATTTAATTTTGCCACTTGCGTCATTTTTGGCATATTTGGTAACCAAATTTTAGTCAAGTTATGAAAAAAAAATGTTGATAAAATGATGCTGACTAATTTTTGTAAGGCATCAAGGACATTTGGAAACGTTTTAGTTTATTTATGAATTCTAAACAATAGTTAATACTGTTGAAAGCATTTTTTTTCTATTTGAACTAAATTTATTTAAGTACATGGTTATTTATTTTTATATGCATAATTGTTTATAAAAAAAAGATTTGAGAATTACAAATTAAAAATAAAGAAAACAATTTACTCTTACTACTTTTAGGTTTACTATATATATTACTATGTTAAATTCGCTTAAGTAAATGATTTCTATCTTGGAACTGTAACTTGCATTATAAGACCAAAATCTTAAATGAAAAGTATACCGTTTATTATATGACTATAATAAACTATATCATTTTGAAAGAATTTTAATTTATTTTCTATTGTGTTATATGACAGCATATTTTATTTATTGAATTTCATAGCAACTTAAAATATTGGTCCCTATTATATCGACCACTTTTTGCGAAATTATCGCAAGCGCCAAAAACACGAATTTTATATGAGAATGTTTTTTTTTTTATTATATTAAAATTTATCCGAAAAATCAAAAATATTTATTTGCTCGATTTTATATGTTTATTCCGTACGTGTAGAACTTGACAAGTACATTCCACTGATACAATTCTGGATTGTTTTTAATTTGTTAATACCCTATACTGAAAATATTTCATAAGTAAAGTAAACAGAAATCTTTGTACATTGCACAAAATTATTTTTTGTTTTGCCGGAACAAAACATTTTGTGATTAGTACAAATACGATTTTGTAAATGTTGGGGCATTCTTCTTTTCTACAATAAACAAAAGTTTTGTTTCGTTACAAAAAACATTTTGTAAATAGTACAAAATTTTCGAAGTATATTTGCAATTGTTTTGTATTATTTACAAAATTTTCGTTTCAATACGTACAGAGAAAAAATTGAAAATTGTCTCTAATCACAAAATTTATACCACATTCAAAATATCAAGCAAACAAGTTGTTGATTTTGCACCTATTAGCAAAATGATTATATTGATTACTAAAAATTGTAACATTGTGAATATTTTTTTTTTTTTTTTCAATAAATGATTTTAAAAAACTGATCAAAAAACTTTGCCATTTCAAACAATGTGTTAATTTATATATTTAAATATTGACAATTCCCAACAACAATTCTACAAGTTTAAATAATTTTATTTTAAACGAAAAAGTCAATTAATATTGGTTAATATTTAATTAATATTTTAATTAAAAAGTAATTTCAAAACAAGTTAAATATTCATTAAATTTTCTTGTTACATTTTACCTTAGCTTTCCGTTGGATAGCAATGAAGTATATTTATGTACAGAAAAATTTACAATTATTAGACACCAGCATAAATATACTTCATTGCTATCCAAGGGAAAGCTAAGGTAAAATGTAACAAGAAAATACAATATAATAGTCTGGTAGTGTATAAAGTCATTTCTAAAAAAATTTAAGGAAAAAAAACTTCATAAAATACATAACTGAAATTTAACTCATAGAATAAATTCGAAAAATGAAAAATGTTGAATATAATAAAGTTGCTTATGAAAAAGAAATAATTCCCAATTTCTATTTGTTAAAATTATATTTTTAATTTTCTTTCAACTTATAAAATAATTCATTCAATAATCACATTAATTAAATTTAAATAATTTTTAAACCATTTTTTAATTGATAAAAAACTTTTTATTAATTTACAAAATATTTTGTAAAACGTTTTTGATATACAAAAAATCTTTGTTTTTAAATTTATATAAATAAAATAGAGCAATTCCATATGAAAGCGATCACCTTTTGGACGCCCCCTCTCCGATTTTAAAATAAATAGTCTCAATCGATTGCCCAGCAAAAAATAATGTACCTACATATTTTTTTTTTTTTTTTAGTGACTGGTTTAGTGGTGGTGTACACCACTGTCATGTGACAAAATTGAAGAATTCTTCATAAGGGACCTCATTGAAAGTTGTTTTAAAAAAAACTACTAAAGCGATCGCAACGAGTGATAGCTCGTTGGAAAGGTATTGAATCAGGCTTTAATTGAAAAATAAAATTTTCCTAATTTTTCTTAGAAATTTACCTTTAAATTTTCCCAAGAAAATTAAATTTTCCGATTTTCCACAGAAGCTCCTAAATTTTCCGGCTAATTTTTTTTTTTTTTTTGGATTCCTCATAATTTTTGCTTTAAGAATCAGCAATAAAAAATGGGCCCCGACTCCTTGTTTGGCCAGGAGAAGAGCATTTAAGAGACCACCTTGTTAAGAATACTTACATTTTAAAAATTATTTTACAGTTAAAAATACATTTATGAAGAAAAAATCTTTCTTATTTTGCTGCATATACTTAATTACAATATTTATTAAAAATTTCAATTGTCTTGGCATCATTATAAAATTAAAGTAACTTTAAATTTAGCACGTCGGCAGACGAAAAGTATCGCTTTACATTAATTGACATATCAGAAATATTTGGTATGAAGCAATGAAACTTTTGCGTTCCACTTATAGTTTTGACATTATTATATCTGTTTTGAATTCGTCGCTCCATGGCATCGTGTTCTTTTTGAGTGCATAAAACTGTGTTAATGGCAATTTCCTTGCTTTGAATCCAAGAAAACAAATGTTGTACATTTAAGATCTGGTCAGTATATGGCCTTTGCAAACTTGACTTAGTCGCCATGCGTTTTAGGGTTCCCCCTAACGCATCGCATGGGCCCTTACCGTGGGACGTCGCGAAAAAGTGCCACTCGACCTTGCAGTTTTGTTCTTCTTTAATTATGCAAAGATTGTAAAAAATTTTTTTATTCTTGTACTGAGAAGCCGCGCCGTCTGAGAAACACGTTACTTTGTCGATTGCATCGAATTTTGATCTTAAGAATTCAAACAGTTTCATTTGAAATAAATAAACGGACACATAATTATGAGCTAAACTCTCCGCGACAACAACAAGGCTTACGGTCTGTAGTTCGTTATCTTCGTTTTTGAAATAAATGCAAAAAGGATGCACCGTGCACTGGTCGTTTGCCCAGTGATAAGCCTGAATTTCATCCTGAACGAGAAAAGTGTAATTCTCGGCAAAGTCGCTTATCACAATGAATTCATTTTGGGCTAATTTCTCCTTACTTTCCTTTAGAAATTTCGATTGCATCTCGGATATGAAATGGTGCGCCTTCAGTTCATTCAACTTGAATCCGAATTCCTCGATGAATTCCGGAATCTGCTTTACCACGGTATCAAGGGAACATCTGCCGCTGCTAATTATCCACTGTTTGAAATGCACCTCCTGAATTAACAGCTGTTCAAACTTTTCCGCCAAATACTGCTCTAGCTCGTCAATCTTCGGATAATTGTCGCATTTGGACAGATGACAATTTTCCGTGGGGTATGCGCACAACGACTTCGACAGGAGGTCCCTATATGTTTCAATTTCACCGTGAAATACTTTCAATTTCTTGCATGGAAAGAAAATTAATTTGATGTTTTGATGAAACATGCAAACGCAGACTGAATGCGTTCCGTGCCTGTCTAATGCCAGCACGCATTCTTTTGGTCGTAGGATGGCAAACTTAGAAAATCCCACTTTTTCTGCTGGGTATTTCTCATTGAACTGATGGTATGCTTCGGATAGATTACATAATAATAATCTGCGCTGCTTGTGTACTTTTTCTCCATCTTCACGTGTGATAACATAGTCACGTGTACCTGGGCAGGCGCGGCTGTTGTCATCATTGCAGTAAAAATCTTGAATCAATTTCACCGTTGCTTCGCTGAGGGTCCTTGAGCCAAATTTCTTGGTGGGAGTCGCCAATATGCCCTTCTGTCGAACTAATTCTTTGCTTCTTCTCGCGATGTAAAAAGATGTTTGAAACTGTTCAGAAATCTTGCGTATAGACCATGATTGAGGCAGCACAGATAAAATGAAAATAAAAGGTAATATTTATTACCTGGTAATTTAAAAAATTTACAAAACATTTTATGACCTGTAGCCTCAGTCGGGTTTGGTGTGCCATTACATGCCACTGCTGCTATTATCCATGGATTTATGGCCGATCTTGTGAAGGCAGGCAGACCATATTCACTACACACTCAACTTGGGGCTCTTAAAAAAAAATTTATTTTTTCTTCATAAATGTATTTTTAACTGTAAAATAATTTTTAAAATGTATTTTTAACAAAGTGGTCTCTTAAATGCTCTTCTCCTGTCCAAACAAGGAGTCGGGGCCCATTTTTTTATTGCTGATTCTTAAAGCAAAAATTATGAGGAATCCAAAAAAAAAAAAAATTAGCCGGAAAATTTAGGAGCTTCTGTGGAAAATCGGAAAATTTAATTTTCTTGGGAACAAACAACTTTCAATGAGGTCCCTTATGAAGAATTCTTCAATTTTGTCACATGACAGTGGTGTACACCACCACTAAACCAGTCACTATAAAAAAAAAAAAAAATATGTAGGTACATTATTTTTTGCTGGGCAATCGATTGAGACTATTTATTTTAAAATCGGAGAGGGGTCGTCCAAAAATTTGCCAATTTTGATCGTTTTCATATGGAATTGCTCAATACAAAAATATTTATTAATTTCGTAATACATTTATGCATTACATTAAAGTTCTTACATGTGAGTAGGTGAGATAAAAAACTCGTTCGTTGCACTTTATTCGTATTTTGGGAAAATGCCAAAAACCTATAGCGCCTGATTAAATGGACCAAAAAAAAAAATTTTTAATCCCATAAGTAAAAATTTCTTGGTAAAATCCTAAAGGATGTAAGTGATTTAAGAAATTAAATTTTAATTATGGATCCAGAGATGGAAAGAGCATAAAATCTCCAACTTAAACAAATTTATACTTTTTCAGGATATCGGAAGATATATAAGCAACTAGATAATTAGCGACAAAGTCTGATAACAAATTTCTTCGAACCGAGAAAAAATTCTATGATGGTTAGCTCTTATATAAGTTCTAGTGATCTAAGTGATTCGCTATATTTTGACGAGATGTTTTTTAAAAAATTTATAATATAATTTTACGGGATTGGCTCATTTGGTTTATTGAAATAAAGATGTATGAAGAGCTTCACGCTTGAACAACGCTACCAAATTATCCAAATTTACTTTGAAAAATTACTCATGGATTTGCGAAATTTATAAAAGACTTTATGATTTTAATGGCGCTAAACGGGCTAGTTAATTAACAAAATTGCCGAATATAGAATAAGACCAATCCACAGCAGACTCTTGTGCATCCAGTAAAATGCACCGTTTGGTGCAGTTTAAATACACCTTTTTTAAATAAAGCCGGAGCTCGCGTTGCGGTCAATGGATATCATAACCAGAACATGATCTATGATTATTCTTTAGTAAGTATGAATGAAAGTAACCCGGACGAAATATAGATTCAACAGGATGGCGCTACGTGCCATACGGCGACCGCAACCATTGACTTATTGTTATCAAAATTTTGAGATAAGTTGATTTGGAGAAATGGGTGGTGCGATTTGACATTTCTTGATTATTTCCTGTGGGGCTTCGTTATTGCTTCAGATTGCTAAACCAGCAGCAACTTACTCATCGGAGCGCAATATTGTTCATGTTATTCGTGACATACGGCCGGCCAGCTAAAATGGAAAAAGTTGGAAGTCCAGAATGTGCTTTGTCAAGAACAGTCGCAGTTCTTATATGCCCGAAATCATTTTCAAATGTTAATCTCATGTATTGATTAATTTGCTAAATCTTTATACATATATAAAAACGTTTGTGCCGTGTATGTGCTCCTAAAACTTAAGAACCGCTGGACAATTAGTTTAATCTGGAGCCACACCCAGAGCAAAACTATGTTTAAATATGGTCACCTCCAACAAAACTATTTTAAAAAAAATTGTAAACATATTATGGTTAATTTAACCATATTATTATCACCAACAACCATATTATGGTTGCCTTCGAACATGTTTTGGTCAATTTAAACTAAAATATGTTTAAAACCTATAATAGCATTGTTGGTTTTCAACTTAAGCATGTTGCTGTTGGAAAAGGGGAAAATACTATTATTGATTTAAAAACAAATTATTGTCATATTTAACCATAACATGCTTAGACGCAACCATAATATGGTTGTAGCTGCTGGAGGACCAATTAAACAATAATATGGTTGTCGTTGACAATAATATGGTTAAATTTAAATATAGTATGTTTAAAATATTGTCTAAAAATAGGTTTGATGGAGGTGACCATATTTAAAAATGTTTTTCTCTGCGTGCAGTAGAGAAATACAGTATCGTTTCTGTATTTCTCGCATTGCAAAATTTCTCACATTAAGTGTGAAACAAAAAATTCCATCGTTTCTCGATTTGTGAGAAAAAAGTGTTTCTGTATTTGAATGCGAGAACAGAGAACACAGATTCTGTTTTAACTGGAATACTTCCAGTAATTAAGTGTCAAATGCAAGCGAAACGTCAACGAAAGAAATAGATATAATAAAAATAGGGCTGCCAGATTTTACGATTTATCGTCATTTGGACGATTTTTTGTTAAAAAATTTGCAAAGTGCCGATTTGCTGATATTTTCTGGTGACGATATTATTCAGTCTTCGAAATAAAATAATTTTAATTAGTTTAATATGTTTATATATTCGGCACCACAGAAAAACGATATCTTTACAAACAAGGCAGCTTAAAAAATTAATGGGCAAAATCAAAATTTCGAAGGAAAATTGTTTAATTTTTATTTCCTTAGATTATTTAATACATTTGTTTATGTGATCAAAACATTAAACTATTACCCCATTTTTCAATCAATGCACTATAGGAAATTTTTGCCTATTTTTTGGCAAGTTCAATATGATATTTTGTCACGCCTTTAAGTGATCTTTTCAGGAAAAAAACAATCTGAAATTTTAAATTGATATCGGATTAAAGAGAAAAATAAAATAAATAATTTTATTTAAATAGACCTCAAGTTTAAGTATGTATGTATATATGTATAAAATATGTATTTTACCCATGAACTTTACCAATTTTTTTTTTTTTTGATTATGTTTTAATAAAAATCGAACAAAATTTGTCAAAATTAATTTTAAATTGTCCGATTTTTTAAAACAGTTTATTTTTTATTTTTTTGTTAGGAAATTAACGACTTTTTCAAAAATTTATCTGGCAGTCCAGCATAAAACGAAAACAATGAAGGGCTTAAAAAAATTAAAATAACATAATATAACAATTGAGTTTTAATTTTTCATCATTTAAATTCTTTCTCTTTAAATAAAAAAAAATAATACACATTCTTGTATACATGCATACATAATTTGTGCTCCATTTTTTGAAAATTTATTTTTCTCGCATCAGTTTTAAATGTACTTAATTTGACAGTTCTTGTGAGAAACTTTTAGCAAATTAATGATACAGAAACAGTTTTATTCACATCCTTCCAATAATTGCTAGAAAATTATTTAAATGACAGATAATTCTCGCAAAGTAAAGATACAGAAACACTTATGTGAGAAAAACCATTTTTTGTTTCATATTGCACTGTTTTTGTTATAATTCACTTGTTTCATGCGGGAAATTTTACGATGCGAGAAATACTGAAATTTTTTTAATTTATGGCACGATTTGCATGAAAGCCACAAAATATATTTATTAAACAAATATAAGTTTCCTAATAAAATTTTGAGCCGGTAGATAGCGCTGGGGTCAAGTTATTAACAAAAATTTTTATTTAAGACTAAAGAAGATATGTATTTTTTGGCGAATGTATGAATTGATCCGATATGTGGCGCTATGTTGATGATATATAGCTATTCATATTTTCGGAGACGTTTGACTTAGACTCAGAATGTATCTATTTTTTTTGCTGATAATTAGTTCGAAAAAAATTAATTGTCAATATATTAAAAAAATTCTTACAACACATTATGAAAGAAATTATATATGTAAGTTTCCATAAAAAAATCAATTTTAAGTTCCGGAAAATTCAATGTCGCTTAAAATAATGCCGACCCGACTTAGAGGAGGGATCATTGGTCAGAATGTGATTATGAGTCTATCGGTATACTAAAAACACAATACCCTCTCTACAATTATGGTGTGGATGTAAAAAACATATGAGGGTAAGACAACATTTGCCGGGATCAGCTAGTAAATATTAAAATTGTTCTTTTTTTTACAGTTCAAATTTTTATCGGGTTTAAAAAACCCCCTTTAATTAGATTTCAAGCTTTGAACTAGTTAAGCAATTCGAAAGTATGTATTTGAGCATCTTCGATGTTTTAAATCAAAATTAATTTTACCCTGAAGGGTAATTTTGAGATTAAAGTTTCCATGTGATATTTCAAAAATAAAAATTTCAATTTCTTTTTTAAAAGCTTTATGTAAAATCAAAAAGATTTTCCTTCAATCAAAAATTACTAAGCCACTTGTACTTCCCCTCACATGCGTTACTAAACACGAGTATAAATAAGTCTTTTGAGTTGATGCCCATGTTTTTTTTAAGGATTTTTGTTATGTATACCAAAATTTGCATAAATATTAATCAAAGAAAAACAAACAAACAAACAAAAAATCTAAGAATGATTGTTTGTGTTAAAATGCAAGCAAACAACAAAAAAACAAGATTTTTTTTAATGTTTTCATGAAACGTTTATCATTTATATTTTTTTTTTTTTTCTATTTTTAATATAGAAAAAATATCGGTCAAATGCGAAAAGTGACCTCATTTCTGAGTTTACTAATGTTGTTGTTTCAATTGTTGTTTTTTTTTTTTTGCATTTCTTTTTAATTGTTGACCATTAAGGGCAACGTTTTCTGCCTTGAGTTTTCATGTCACAGAAGAAAATATGATAAACAAGAAAAAGCGAAAACGAACAGAAGCATAGTAATAAATAAATATGTACGTGTGTGTGTGTGTTTCATTTTGCTTACAAACATGTATTTTTTTATAAGCCCTGGTCGATAATTTAAGTTTCGTTTGAACTCTATAGTGCAAAGCAAAAGTATGCTGCTACTTATTTTAAAACAAAATCATTTTAATACGAGGCCCTGTGCATATACTCATTGTCTTGTAATCAAAAAAAAATTTTTTTTATCTGTATCTCATAAATTTATTTTTATATTTTCTATTCACATGCACGATTCAATGTAATTGTTGCTTGATTATTGTTGTTGATACAAGCAAACATTACAAAACATTAAACTTCTTACTTCTCGTGAATATAAAGTTCTTTGCAATCTAATCTTATTTGAAACAACAGCCAGGGTTGTCAGAATATTTTTCGCTTTCGTTGCTAAGTAATACCCCACAAATCTCCAAATTTGGCAAATATTTTTTTCTTAATATTTCGCAAAAAATTGACGAATGCGCTTTTTATAAAAGAGCAAGTAAATGTGCTATATTCGGCTGTGCCGAATCTTTGATGCCCTCCACCGAGAGTAAGACTATTTCAGAAGTTTTAACACATATTAATTTAAACTGACTTCACAGTTTTATAATTCGTTGCGATTTTACGCTTTATATGGTAAATTATGGACCACCCCTGGCGAAATTTTGTAGCGTGATTTCTATTTGCATTAAACTATGACAGGTCAGTTTTTACTACAATAGCATTATTCGTTACGGTTTTAGGCGTACTAAAGTGATTTCCGAGAGTAGGTTTTATACGGGGTCTGTAGTAAATTCTGGGCCGATCTTCACAAAATGCTGTAGTATAATTTCCACTTTCATAAAAAGAATTTGTGCAAAATATAAGGAGAATCGGTGCGTAGTGCCACCAACTCATGTCGGTTTTTTTTACTAAAAATATAAAATTTTTAGGGTACTTTTTTCATATTTTGGTTCATATTTCAATTTGAAAAAATATTGTTCTTTTCTGTTAAGCCTATCAAAGGTAAGCGCGTTCAATAGACAGACAGACAGCATAACGGACATGGGTCAATCGTATTAAAGTTACACGAGCACCCAGAATAAATATAATTTATGGGCTCTTAGATGGACATTAAAAAGAGTTTCACATGAAATGACAAACTTAGTATACCCTCATTCACCACTAAAGAGAATTAGGGTATACTTGAGAAACATTTTACTCGTTTATGTTAAAATTTCGATATGCATAAATAAGAAAATATACATGTATCTATGAAACATGCGTTTCCTTAATAGTCGATAACCATTTTAAAAATCGACAAGTAACCAAACAAAAATTTTCATCGCCAAATGGGTTAAAAACTTGACACGTTTGGCCAAAAATAACCCTATCTGACAACACTGTCAATAATAGATACAACAGCTAACAATTATATTTAACAGCCTAGGAACACATTATCAACAATAACAACAACAGCAATGGCTTAGTCCAGCTGGAAACAATACCAATTGAAGTAGAATTTCAATATTTATTGTGGAATGAGAGAAGGATAACAAGAAATAGCAAAAACAAAGTAAAAATATAAAAATAAACTGTGTCACTACAAACATACATTTTATCCAGCACACACATATAAATATACATATGTAAAATTACCCAAGCACTTGCTCGTCGAGTAAATCGAGTCCAACAACGTGTATCAGCCAACTAAGCAATCGAATATTGAACCAACTACCACAGCATTAAAAGGCAATAACACTACTAGTACGTACTTGTTTAAAAGGTACAGTGGGAGAATAAAAGAAAAATCTTTAAATATTTTTTTAAATAGTTCTTTTGTACCCACTAAACTTTTTTAAAATTGCAGTGTCAATTTTAAAATTCTTACTTAAAGAAGTTATTAGAAGTTTGTACAAAGTGCCACATTAGTAACGTTATTATTTTATTTAGGAATATAAATTTTTTGTTTATTCCATAGTTATATATTTTTTATACACTCCACCATCACTAATGGTATATAAGGGTATACTAAGTTTGTCATTCCATATGAAACTTTTTTATTAGACATCTAAGACCTCATAAAGTATATATACTGTATATATTTTAGTATACATTCTGGCTCCTTGAGTAATTCTAAGTCGATTTAGCCATGTCCGTCTGTCTGTCCGTCGGTTGAAAACACGCTCAATTTCGAAAAACTCAAAAGAAAAGAACAGCCTTGGCGTTAGATTGCTTGTAGTTTCCCTAAGCAGTTTGGTTCAGTAGGATCCAGCAAAATCGGTTTTAGTAGGATCCGAGCTATGAATCAAAATGTGGAACTATCACCCTTAAAAATGGATTTTGTTACAAAAACTAACATAAATGGTGGAATAATGCATGGAATGATATAAGATTTTGCACAAATTCGTTTTATATGACTGGAAATCATAGTGGCAAATTTGGTGAGGATTGGTTTATAATTTACCATAGGCTCCATATAAACTCTACTCCCTCTATAATAAAATTTGGTACCACACACTGCCAAATTTTCTGAAGATTGGCACTTAAATTATCCTAGGGCCCATATAAACCCAACTCCCGGAAAACGGTTTAGTACGACTAAAACTAAAAAATCATTTCAGTTCGGCAAAAACTTTTAGGAATCGTGATATTTTACTCAAGCTAGCTGAATTTCTAAAAAGATTGTCTGTTAATAATTTAATATAGGTCTAAACCGCAACCAATTGTAATGCTGACGTCCGTTTTTATAAGGATTAATCAATAATATATAGATATAATATAGAGCCCACCCCTAAACTTTTAAAATGTGGGTGGAGGTTGTCAAAGGTTCGGCACAACCGAAAATAGCACCAGCACTTGTTTTTTTTTTTTTTTTTTTTTTTTTTTTTTTTTTTTTGGTTTTTTGCAGAGTTAATATTGAAATACTTAGAAATTTATAACAGAAAGACTTAGCACATAACCAATTTTATCCCAAAGATAAGCGAAATTTCACTTGAAATGTCACAAGTATATCAACACTTTACAGAAAGGGTTAAGCGTTTTCCACAACAAAGAGGGGGTATAATCTTCCTTGCACTTACATAAATACCTTATGAACTTTAAGATGTTGCCAAAATTTTGTCGAGTGCAAAAAAATACTGCGAACTATTCCAAAACTTCTGCCAGCCGTGTTATCTGCATTTGGGGATTGCTAAATGGTCTTTGAAGAAAAAAATGTGTATGAATTGTTTTTGATAAGGTAGTGTTATATTTTTTGCCGTATTCCATCTGTACGGATAACTGCAGGTCGTGGTGATGTTGTTATATATTACTGTTATTATTGGTATTAATTTTGGCAATATGATTTCTAACGTGTAATCGCCACTGCTCAACTCTACACCTTTTGCATTTACATGTTGGTCCTTATATTCTATATTGTGCTATAATATTACAAGCTCAGTGGCTATCTAAAAACGTACGTTAAAAAAGATTAAAGATATGTAAAAAAGCTTTATTTATAACGTGCGAAAGCTAATGATTATTGCGTCAATGTTCTGGAAGGTCATTCTTGAAAGACAACTGGATAAGAAAAGAGATTTACTGCCCGTTCGCCGATATCGAACGTTAACGTTCGCATAGTAAATAACATTTAAAACAAAAACAAAATTTCAAAAATTGTTTTTGTTTTAAATGTAATTTTCTATGCGAACGTTAACGTTCGTTATCGGCGAACGGGCAGTTAATTTGTTTTTACGAATATTCTTGGCTATTGCTCTAAAATGTAAGCTGTACTTAAAACTTTGAATATATTGAATTGTACGAATTAGTTTGTAGGAAATTTAATGCAGTCTAAAGAAATAAAGTTGCAATTAAAGTTTTGCGTTTCAATTCTAAGGACTCATCCAAATTTAAGTAATAAGCCGGATTAAAACAGAAATAAACGCTTCTCTCGTTTACGCTATATATTTGATTAATCGTATCCAACAGCATTAGATTTTATAGACATGCAAAATTTTCAGATGTCAATTTGATTAGAACCAATAAAATTGCAAGGGATTTGTCAATTAGTAGTATGAATAGCTCGATTTGAATAAACATTTTGACCATTGGTAATTTGACGAATGTTTTATTTAAAGTTTGCATTAATATTTATGATACCGTAATGTGTAAGCTTTCCTACAACAATTCGTAATCGAATATTTTGCCAGGTTTTCCTAGATCCGATTGAACTAGTTTTTTTTATTTCAGTAATAACCAGAGTTAGCATCTCTTATAAGTTTATTTGTTCTATTACGAATAGAGCGATATTTATTGTGCAATTGAGTGGTTTTGAAATATGCAATATCTGTTTTGGTAAGAGAATGTTTTATTAAGTTTGAGAACCCTTTGCGCAAGTAATTTTTGTTTTAAGGGGCACAGTTTGGAGGAATCACCTTTAAATATATTGTTTTACAAAGGATTTTAAAGAATTCCTGTAGCTAAAGATTGTAGTTAAAACTTTTTAAGTCGTAATAAGTAACGACCTGCTCCGCCACATGCAGTTGAAAATCGAACTTCATAAAAATAAGATTATGCTTAGAAAAACAGATAAATGTCCGCCTCCAATATCAGAAGAAGTAGTGATAACTACTTTTTTAACAATTTGTTTTTGAATTTTAAAAATTATATCTTTAACCCTGATGATGCTACTCGCTGTTTTGTAGCGAAATATTGGAAAAATAAAATATGATATTATAAAAACAAAAACCTGGACCTCGAGCATAATTAATTACTTCTTTTATATTTAGTTTATGTTGATCTCAAACTGACGACAACAAATATGTATTTGCATAAAATCAGGGCCTTGTAAATAAGATATAATAAGTTATTCTATAATAGTAAAATTGTTATTTGTCTGTAGTATAAACGTCTTTACAGTGTTGTAAAGCTAGAATAATGCGTTAGCAATACTGTACAGAATGTTTTAGTTGAAAGTCCGTTAAGCAGGAGTACAGTCTATTAAATTTTTGTTAGCACTGTGATATTAAAATTGCTTTAAATTATTAAATGGTATACTTATAGCATCGCCTTGTATATGGCATTTAAATAAAAATAAAATTGTTTGATATTAAAGCAATTATTTACCTTCTTTTGCTCTACTGTATGTCACGAATACTTGTATCTGTGGATATGTTTTGAGTGTATGTTCGAATGTTGCACGCAGCTTAGTTTAAAATCTAAAGTTAAATAAAATACATAAAAAACTTATCTTTAGTCTCATTTGAACCATGGCATACTTTAACTTTGACACAGTGTATGCGTGCATGCTCATATATATGCGTATGTATGTGTCAATGTGCTTGTTTGTATAAAAGTTCATTTGTTTGTTGTTTATTGTACAATGTACATTTTATTTGGTACTCAGAGTCAGGAATGGCAATTGGCTTTTGTAATTTTGTGCTAATTTTTTACAACAAAACAAAAATGTCCAGACATATGAAAAAAGTATGAAGCATGTTTGTGTGAATATTTAAAATTTTTAATTGTTACACAAATTTCTTGTGGTTGTCGTCATATTGCTTGTGTGGTCTAGTTGGGACTCTAAAACATGGCTGTATCATTTAATTCAGTTTACTGACGAATGTGGAATATATAGATTTGTAACCAAATATTTAAAAATATTTGAAAACAAATCGTATTATTAATCAGGAAAACTCATAGACACTTTGTTTTTAGTTCTACCACATCGTCTAAAAATATTAATTAGAATTTAATATGTTAACCACGCAATTACACAGCTTTTTTATATATCCATATAAATTGTACAGTGATACACAATATGGAAGATGGGCGAATAATCCACGAATTGAAAACAAAATGCTTCTGCTTTTTAATTGTATTAAATAAATCGCTGTAGTACGATATCAACAAAGTCTAAGATGCACCCAAAAAAGTACTATCGTACTATAATTGCCATCCCTGCTCAGAATATACTATATTTTTATACACACAAACAAACATAGATGTATTTATAAGTGTGTGTATATTTTTTATATAAATGTCTACTATGTTTCATGTAAAACCCTGTTAAATATTGTCGCTATTATTTTTATTGTATATACATATATGTATGTAAAAAGTCATTTATTAACAACATTAAAACCATAAATACTGACTGCATATTCTGGTAGAATGGTACACTTGTTTTAGTTTTACTAGGAAAAGATTCCCCCTCTCCATACGACTCATTCTTTCACTGTTTTTCAGAGGCACCACGAATATGTGTCCAACATGAGTTACTAGTATTTTATTTTTTCTTGTTTCACTGCATGTTGCATGTTGTCAGTTGATATTAATGAAATATAAACTCATGCGTACTTTATTGTTTGTGCTTTGTATCCACAAAGCAAATAAAAAATTGACAAAAACAAAAAAAGGGCAAGATATGTATATATGTTTGTATGAAATACAAAAGGACAAAAATAAACTTTACAGGACATGTGACTGCAGTAAATTTTTTCACTATAATAATTGAAATTAATTAAAATGCATAAATTTGTAAGCCAAGTTAAAAAGCACTGTATGTATGATTTTCTATATATGTACATAAAAATAAAAAAAATCATTAAAAATTGTTCGCTTAAAAAAATTAAATGCAGCAAATTGATGAGAAATATAATGAAATAAAACAGTTATTGCCCATTTTGCTGTTTAAAATTGTAAATCGTATTTATTGTTCATACTATACACATCTGAATTTTTATATTTCTATAATTTATTAAGTTTTTGTCCAGATAAATATATCACATACAAATATCCACTTCAACGAAGACATTATCTTTTTAATTGACACGGGAATTAATTTTGGCCATCGCAAAATTTTAAATATAGTTTTTATAGCATAAAAATGCTTCAAAAAACATGTGTAAAAAATTGTGGGTAAAAATTTTTATTCTAAAGTGGGGTTTGAAGATGTACATTTTAATGTACAATCCGCTTCAATTCATAAACTTTTTTACTTTATTTTACGTTTTTTTATTGGTTTTAATTTTTTGTAGTATACATACATTTTTATATAAAAGGAACACATTTCAAAATTCATTAAAAAAAGAGAACAAATTAAAACATTTTTATTTGGTATGCATTTGTAGGAAGCAATTTCGTTCTTTAGTAATACATAAATGAATTTTACACTTTTGGCAAAATAAATGAGTTCTTCCAGTTACTCCTTGGCTGGTTTTGCAATTATTTTTGCATCTTGTTGCTTCTTTTTTTTCATCATGGCATGGCATGTGATCAATGCCATCCAATTGTACGTCTCGAATTGGTCTTACCTCAATTTTTCGTTTAGATGAAACAGGTGATGACGTTGAAGGAACGGAATTTGTATTTGAGGGGCGTCCCCGCTTTTGTGCTGACTGCTGACCTTTGTATATAAGAGTATTCCCAATTTCTAATCGGAAATGCATAAGATCCAAAATCTCTCGTTTTGACCTTCCCTGTTTTACTGCATAACTTTGATATTCGAGAAAACTAGCAACTAAAGCGAAATCAAGGAAATGTGTTATTATCCGAAGAGTCCATTTCCTAGATTTCAAGAAAACCCTATAGTAGGAAATATATTGATCAAGGAGATCAACTCCACCCATTCCTGAATTATATAGCTTTACGATGTTAGGACGATTGAATTCTTGAAAAGCTTTTGTCGACTTATTGTACCTGTATATAAGACATAAAATAAAAAATAAATAATAACTGAAGGTATCGTTCGTCATATACACCTACCTTTTAACCATTTCATCCTCTTCTGATCCCATGAAATTTGATGCCAAATGTATCGGTTTATTGTCATACCATTTCACCAAAAATATATTTCCGTCCCTACTTACGACCAGATCCGAACTTCCTCGTCCTTTTTTCTTTAATTCTTTGTCATCTATCAGAGGAGGTGCTGCAAACCGATTAACTCTTACAGTTCCTACTGCATTTATATATTTTTGACGAAGTATTTCCAAAAGCTGGTACGTTGTAAAAAAATTATCACAATATAATGTGTGACCTTTATTTGAAATTCTTTCAGATAATTTGAGAACAACTGAAGTTTCAAACCCAAATTGGGATAAATTGTTGGCGCTTATATTAGTAGAACTTCCTTGGTAAAGAAAGAAGTCGTATGGCGTTCCAGATTTACCAGCTAATACGTATACTTTTACACCCCAAGGATTAGGTTTTCCTTTTATATACTGTTTCGTTGACAATTTTCCGGTATAAGGAATGATTTGCTCGTCTACGGATAGTACTTCTTCTACTTCTAACTCTAAACATCTCCTTCTGACGGCTTCAATAACAGGTCTGACTTTCCAAAATTTGTCAGTGGTATCTCTATTCTTATCCAAATTATCAACAATATGTAAATTATTCCGCAACTGGCAAAACCTGTCACAAGTTAATGTGTTTCGGAAGCTTTCAATGCCAAGCAATGGATCCCAGTAAAGTCTGAGCCTAGAGACCTTCATACTACCAATCAAAATGTGCAATCCAAATAATTTTTTTATTTCGTTGCAATCAGTATTTTTGAAGTTTCTTACATTATTTTGAGTTGCATATAAATTTGTGTAGAAGGCAAAATTTTGAAATAGTTCATCAGTAAAATATTGGTATGGTGTTTTCTCATCATCATAGCCTACAATATTTTCACATTCAAATGGAATTGGATCATTTTTAGAGTTCCTTCGGCGCCAGTTTATATCTTGCTTCCTTGTATATGTATAATTTGTCGATTGATTAACATCGGATTCATTAAAAGGGACAGAAATTTTACGGTTGATATCTGCATTAGGAATATTGTCTTCATCCTCATCTTGTTCATCATCCGATGAACTACGCGTTACGCGATTTACGATAACAATATCCTCGTTTTGATTTTCAATTTTATTATCGATGTCCGATTCATTCAATATATCAAAAATTTCTTTAATTTTTAAATTCGACATAATTTTTATTTAAAAAAATCCAAACTTTTGGCTTATTAGTATATTTAAATGTAATGTACATTTAAATGCACATTGAAGATTTCACTAAATGTACATTTTAATGTACATTCTTTTTTTAGTTAACATTAATGCCTCAAATACCGTATTTATGTAAACCGTATGTTTACATTAGAAAACTATCGAAAAAATAAGCAAAAAAAACTTACCTTTGTTATGAAAAACACTAAATTTAATATATATTTTTTTATATTTGAAACTAAACTTTAACACATAATACGCTGCATTGATGATGACAAGACAAAAGATGCAAAACTGATCTCACGTTGTTTTGAACTTTTACAGCCTTTTAAGAATTTAAACAACAACAAAGCAACGAATTGATAACTGTAAATTAATTGCATGTATGCTAAAATTTAAATCAGTGACGGGCTGATCAAATCGACGTACATTTTAATGTACACCACGCGTGAAAGGGTTAAGTGGATATTTACCCCGTAAACCTTATATACTTTTTTTAATTTTCCTTTACAAAAAATAAGAGATTCAATTGTGCAATTCACAAGCTCGCATTATCGTCCTATTTGTAGGATCGTATAATTACACAATGTTGCATTTTTGTTGTTGCTAACTTTTATACAAAAGTGTGGTATAATTATGCGCTTGATGTTTATATTTATTGAAAAATGTTGTATTTATACCTGGCATGGAAATGTTCGATTTACTTAGTGAATTTGTTAAAAGCTTTTCACGGTGTGATAACAAACACCGAAAATTTTATTCTTCTAAATAAATAATATATGTTTTATTTATTAAAATTTTTTTTTACTATTTTAATTATAATTTCTTTTCAATTAATGTTTATTACCGTTTCAACTCAAATTAAAACTCCCACACCTGGTTTAATTTCATGATATCGAACAATGTGAATGGCAAATATTAAGGAAGAAGAATTGAATAAAATCACAGAGGGAAGAAAAAAAATTATTACCAAAATTTATTAATTTCCTTTTTAGTTTAAATCTTCTTTTTTTTTTAGATAAAAATAAATTTGTTGATCTTCTTATATAGTTTACTCAAAAAGAATTGACATGTTCCATTTATGACATTTGGCAATATGTTAAAGTAACGATACAACAAATTTGTCTGTTCACACGTGCATAAACAAAAGTCGTACTTTTTTAAACGATAAGCCATACGACAGAGCTTGTGAATTGTACATTTTTATACGTTGCCTAACAGTGATTAATCAAAATTGTGAAATGTTTTTTTTTCATTTTCAATAACAAATATAGAGAGACTTAATAGTCTACTAACGATTTTCCAGTTATACATCTTTATCTAAGCAAAAAAAAAAAAAAAACCTAATATATAATACCATTTTTAACAAATTAAAATTTCACAAGGAGCCAGATTATTTTTCTTTGTCGGACCTGAGGCGGCAATATGGTTTGAGTGGTTTTATAGAAGTGTTATTTAATCAAAATATTATTGGAGTAACCTTGAACTTAAATAAACATGTATGTTATCTCAGTGTAACTGAATTTAAAAACAATTAAAATTTAGTTATCAAATTTTAAAGCATAATTAATAAGTTAATTATTCAATAAAATAAGAAAGTTTACAAATACATATTGAATCCCAATAAGCACTCAAAAACTCAATTTCAAGTGCTTAAAATCTTCAAGTTCATAAAGCAGTGAATCTGTAATTTTTTTCTAATTATAATTAAACATTTTTTACTTTTATTATGCAGATAATTGAATGAATCTGCATTTTTGACGTTAAATAATTATTGGTGCATTTTTCCCCAAGTGCATGAAAGGGTTAAATTTGCTTTTTTCCTATGAGGTATTTATTATCAGTTACAGAAAGTAGTTTAGTCAACTTTCATCAAAATATGAATATAGCTTACCATATTTTCTTTTAAATTTCATGAAAGATTTACAAAAATTTGACCAAATTTTCAGAATATAGTCCAGGTAGTTTGTGTTATTGAACTCTAATTAGCATTAAGTGGAACTTAATAAAAATGTATAAACTTTACCCTATTGTTGAACTTTGTGGAAAGAAGCATTTTTCTCGAAATCCGTAAAAATCAAATCGTTTCCCTTCCAAGTATACCGAGGGATATTTTTAAAATTTTTTTATTTTCTTTCTCTAAGATCTTCTTAGCAAGTTCCTGGTGTGCAAATCTCAATTTTTTCAAATTTGTTAAAGAACATTTTTTATAATTTGAAATTGGAGATTTTAACAACACCCCAAAATGTTTTTTCCGTTTTTGACATCAGCTGAGGACAGGTTAACGCCAAAAAAACATTTTTTCCTTATTACATAATGTGGAGATGTTTAGATGAAAAAAATTATATTACAGAAACCAATTTCAAAAATCTTTAAGGTATGTGCTCGAATTTCTCGGTCAAGTAATTATTGGCACATTACTGGTCTGGGGCATTATTGGGTAAGTACTCATAGGATTTTTATACTTTTTTAGAAAACATAATTGTATCGTCGTATCAATAAATTTTTCATCTATAATAAAACTTTAACGACAACTAGTAAAGTGACTTTTTCGCTTTGTATTCAGTATTCAAATTTTCTATAGATTTCCGCCTTGACTTTTCTTTATCCAATCGGCACCAAACTTCATATATGAAAGAAAAATCAATTTTGTTTACATTACTCTAGGTATGGGATTTGCCGGGTTTAGTGTTTTTATATACAAAGGAACCAAATTAGACCATTCACTCACTTTAGAATTCAAATTTTTTTTTGGATGCCTCTAGTGTAATCTGTGTTAAGTGATTAGAAAAGTACTTTGTATTTTAATTTAAACTTTACTGATCGTAAAATAAATTTGGAAGTCATAAAAAATTGCTTTCATCGAAACTTCCTACGAAATTAAATCATTAGCCGGTGATTACTTTTCAGCTCCGGTTTTAGTAAATCAAGAATAGAGCAAAAGTAAGTTAGACCTTTGACTTATTGTAGTGATATAGTATAGGGTCTCTGACGGGTATCGAACCGCCACCCTTGCACTGAAAGAGAAGCTCACTGCCAACTTACCTACCGGGCACCTATTTCTTGATACAATTTTGTGTCGTTATTTTAAAACGTGTCCAAAGTTTAAATTAAAAAAGGGGAAAGGGTCAAATTACCTTTTTTTGGGTCACAACGGCAACGCTGTTGACTCAATATTCCAAAAAATTGGACCCGTTTTTTTTAATTTGATAAATGAACTACTCATTCGATATGAGGTATGAAAAGATAAACGGGATAAATTAAGATACGCTATTTAGTTTCAGTGGGCAGTCATTGAGGTACTACAACGGTTCCTTTGAAATCTCATTTAGTATAGGAAAAAATTAGAAGGAAAATTTTTATATAAAATGGCAAAAATAAAAAAAACATTTAAGATTTTCCACGTTTTTTTTTTAAATAAAACATTAAAAATATGTACAATCGTTTTTTACTTAACGAAAGCATTTTACTTTAAAAAAGCATTAAGGTATGTTCAGATCTAACAAATATATGACGAAAAAATAAAGAAAAGCGTGTCCAGAAAATTGATCAAACTTTAGCTTTATTTTTAACAACTTCTATTGATATACTTAAATACGAGTATATTTGTAAGAAAATAATTGTTAAATGTATTATAAATAGAAACTGTAAAATGATGTTGAATCTAGCCAAACGTTTTGCAAAAGCAAATAATTTTTTAATAAAAGTAGTGGTTCGGTGTAGGACGTCAAATATTAAATAGGTGTGAACATGGCTTTAGCTTAATTTATATTTACTTCTAAAAATAGAAAATATTGTTTTTTTCAGGATCAATAAATACATTTTTTAAATAAAATTAATGTTGTTAACTTATATTATATTAAACCTACCGTCAATATATCCAATTTCTGATAATTATTGGACGACCGCTCGGCCATAATTGTGTTACACCAGATGTACGGCAACACACATTTGTGTGGATTGACACGTCATACACATGGCATGCAATCAACGATGTCAAACTATTAATTTATTTATATATTTTTTGTGTGTTTATTATTGTTATTAGTTTAGTTGTTGTTATTGTGGTATTATTGTTTGCTCTTGTTGATGTTATTTTTGTTGTTTCTGTAGTTTTAATTCTATTTAAACAATTTGGAGGATTCCGACAACGACGTGTAGCAATTACACACCTTTTTACAATCGTTTTCACATTCACTTTTATCTGTTCACTAACCAGCTCATTCGGCGATTGATTTGATTGTAATTGTGGCTGTGTGTATTGTATTTGAAACAGGATTAAATACTTTTTATTAGTAGTTGTATTAGTGAATATTAAATATGCAGGATATAAAAAAGTGCATTAACACAGCGGAACGATGTTGATTAGGGGGTTAAGAGAAGTTTCTTTTTGTGAAAAAGAAAACTTTGTTTCTTTTTTTAGTATTAAAAGCGGCTTATTTTTTACGTTATTTTTATTTTTTGTTTAAAGGAAACTGGACGCATTTTAAAACTTTTTTAATAGTGAATATTTTATCGTAATATTTATTGATTTTTTGTAATTTTTTAAATTATTTACCATTAATTTTTGTTAATGAAGTGATTGATTTTTTTTATGTACAGATGATTATTTTTTGAATTTTCTTTTTTGTGGTTGTAGATTTTTCATTTGTTAAATTTTTTTTCTTACTATTTATGTTTTATGTTTCTATTTTTTTTTTGTCTGCAGCGGGGGAAAAAAAGAAGAACAATTAATTTTAAAATAAATCACAGATGTATCATTAATTTTTTTATTTTTCTTTAAGATTCGAAGGTATGATTTGAGTTTATTTAATAGTTTGTTTTTTTTTTATTTTTAATGGATATCTGTTGCTTTTTTACTCTTTTCCTCAGAGTATATTAATTGATTAGATAAGGATAATTTTTTTATGATTTATTATTGTCTGATTTTATTGAAAATAATGAATATACTGAATTAATTAATTTCAAACTTTTTTTGTTTTAATTTTCCATTTTTTTTTAAAGGCCTTTAGCAGGCACCCCCTCAAACTGTGACTTAATTATAAAGCAGTGCCTCAAAAAGTTTATACATATGATACAACCTTTGAAACGATCATTTCACTTACAACTTCAAAATCGAAAACAAAGTCGTCAAAGTACGTCATTAAATCTTTAGCCGATGTTTATTTTTCCAACTCCGTTTTTAGCAAATTAAGAGTCGTTAAACTTTTCACTGATTGTAGGGTAATAGAGCAGGATCTCTGACGGGAATCAACCCGTTCAATATTATAAAAAAAACTACTCAATGTTTAACGGTTAAATAAAATAAAAATTTTCGTTGGGAAAAAGTATTGAAACAACAATAAAAAACTCAAATTGGTTTTTCTTTTCTATATAAATTTCTAAACGAAAATTGTTATTTTAGTTTGTAAAACAGGCAGTTAGTTTTCACATATTGTATTTGTTATTATTATAATTTGCCTTTATAAAGCAACATGATATAATATCTTATGAAAAACAATTTAAGAATTCTTCGATTCTTAATTTGCCCGAACACTCTTTATCGAAATTCCCGGGGAAAATTTGCAAATGAATAGTGGGAAAAAGCATAAAAATGTATGCTATTATTCACAATTATTGGTTCATTTATGCGTTTATATGAGATTCAAAACTAAATGGTGTTAAGCTGGGATCACAAGATTGCCGCAAATGCACCAATATGACACAATTTTGATTGTGCTTTATTGACGCACAGTAATGAAATTGCCCCCAATATAATATTCTGAAATCACACGATTGCCCTGTTTTATACAAATTTAATTGCCGCTGGTTGGTACAAAGCGAAATGGGTACAATAATTGCCACAGAACAGTCACACGATTGTTCTTACTTGTGTCAACTGCGAAAACAGCTGTTGTGTTCTAGTTGGTTTGTTCATTAAAAAACAGAAAATTTTATCATATATTCAAGCAAATTTTTGTAAAATAGTTTTATTTGAAATTTTTTAAATAAAATATATGAAACTCCAAAAATTAAACAAAGTAAAATTCTGTTTTAAAATATATAAAGAAATAGAGAATATTTCTATTGAAATTTTAAGAATGCAAATTAAAAATAGTTGTATCGCTTAAGTAGATTAAAATTTCGGTTTTAAATAATATTATTTAAATACCAGTACCTCAAATCTGTAACTTTTTGAATTTTGCTAACGATATCGCTAAGTAGCGAGAAATCTCTGTTACTTTAACGATTTTGTTATTCTCGTAAGTTAACAAATATTTTCTTAAAGAAATATTAACGACCACTTCGGTAAAAATGTAAAAAGTCAAAGTTTAAATATTTTTAAAAATGGTTAATAAAATAAAAATTTTAAAAGAGATAATTATCACATTATATTTGCTAAAAAAAAAATCAAAAAAATTCGCTTTAAAGAATTTCAATTCATTATGCTCCGTTATCCTGTATATATTCATTAAAACTATTAGTATTAAAACTATGTTTTGATCGAAAAATTAAGGCCCTAATCATATAAAACGCAACGCAACGCTAAAGAATTACATTGAAAACAAAAATAATGTCATAAATATTTTGTAATTTTGTTGTTGCTTTCTACCGAAAATCATGTACCATTTTAAAATTTTCAACGCCACAAGCTATGCAGCGTTTGAAATTTTAACAAGCAATGTAAATTTCTGTAGAATGCAACAACAAAATTACAAAATACTAACGACTTAGTTTTTGCTTCAATATAATTATTTGGCGTTGCGTTGCGTTTTAATTTTAATAAATATCTTGAATAAAAATCTTCATCCTGAACAACTATTGTACTAATTAAAAAAAAAAAAAAATTATCGGCCATGTTCTGAAAATCGAAATCGAGCAAAATTGAAATCGAAGGTAATTTTCAGTTCAATTCTTTTAAAAACCCCTTTGTTTTTTATGATTTTTAGAGTAATTCTAATAAACCCAGCAAAAACTTACATTGAAAACTAATGAGTTAAAAAAGCTAATATTACTACTCTTCACCACTTCTTCATTGGTATTTTAACTCATTATTTTAACATGGTGATGTCATTGGAGGCAAGTACTTATCAAACTCGCTTACAAATAGGGAGTTAAATAAGTCATTACCACATTCGCTTACAAATAGGGAGTTAAATAAGTAATTACCACGATTGCCTACAAATAGACACTTCACATTGTTATCAACAAAACTGAATTTGCCAAACAAATTATGTATTTAGTTTAATTTGCTTTCTAATGCAACATTTTACTACCCTACACCCTACATGATTGCAAAAACGAAATAATATTTTCATGGATAAACGATATTACAATTTAAAAACTATCGTTTATGATACAAGATCGATATTATATATTATCATTTATATCACCTAGACGATATCGTTATAATATCGTTTGGTTGATTGAGTAGTGTAGCTTTTATTCAAAATTTTAATTTTAAAATACATATCAAAATCAATTAAGTATTTAAATATTTCATATTCAAATTCTTATTAATTTATAACAAATAAAAAAAAAAAAAAAAAAAAATGGAAGAACAAGTATGTATTTTAAATCAATTTGTATTATATTTGAATAAATAAGACCTTAAATGTATTTTATTATGAATTAATTATAAATTTCGTTAATCAACTCATAAACAAGTGCTTATGCATCAGATTATATGACAACCATTACTTAACTACTTCTATGTATTGCAGATGGTATGAAGTAGACATTGAAAAGTAAGTTGTTTAGTAATTTCAAGTCATTACCTAGTTTTTGCGGGGAATATAAGTGATTCTCAAAGTACGGCGTATATTAAACGGAATATTTTTATGAACCTTTAAAAAAAAATAGTTTTGAAAACTTTTTCGATTTGAATTTCACTCGAATTTGATTTCTAGAAGTCTTGGTCTTAATCGTTCGTTTAAGTGACCGGTCATTATCGTTCAATTTGAATAAGTGAACGAGCTCGTTCTTTTCGTTCAATCGGTCATTTCAGGTCACTTTGTCTTTTGTGTCAGTGGGTCTTTTGTGTCAGTTTGTCTTTTGGGTCAGTTTGTCTTTTGTGATTTTCGTTCAGTCATTCACAATTGATTGAATACGGCAACGTGTTAAAAGAAATAAGTATACATATGTATAAAGATATAGCATATTCGTATAATAAATACAAGAATATAAAACAATAAAGTATAACATATAAACCACAATCGTATTGTTGTTTCTTTTCAACCAGTTTTCCTTTACACAAGTGAACGTCTGACAAGAAGACCCAAGTGACCCAAGTGAACGAAATTGAACGATGAAATTGAACGTCCGTTCATCGTTCGTTCGACTGATCCGTTCAATTGAACGAGGTCGTTCATGACCGACACAACTCTAATTTCTAGAACATGGCTGTATATAATTATAATAATAAATAAATAAATATGTATATATTTATTTCTTCTAAATGAAACACACAAAAGTAAATTTAAAAAAAAGGCAAATATTGCCTCGTATTGTGTATTGGTACATTTTTGTTATTTTTATTGACGTTCGGTTGCATATCAAGTAGTCACACGATTGCCGCACCAGAGTTCCATTTTATTGGTAAATGTAAGCACAATATTGTCCTCGGTTGGTTCATGAGCCATTTTATTGTGCAGTGACACGACTGGAATATTAAAAAGTGTGCAAAGTGGTGTATTGCGGCAATCGTGTGATCCCAGCTTTAGATTTAGTCATTTAAAGTTTACGTAATTCAAAGGCTTTGTGTTTTTTTAGTCAACTAATAAATAAATACGCACTCCTTGGTCATTATATCCATTATAGCAAAATTAAGTGAGAGAAAGGAGAATAATTTTTTTACTGAGAGTGTTCTGCAGAACGATTTCGGAAAATTTGTCCGGAAAAATAAAGCTACCAATTGTAAAAAATGGCGGAACAACTAGCAAAATACTTATATTGAATTGTTTTCTAAAAGTGTGTTAAAGAAAATGGATAAAAAGAAAAGTGATATTGTTCTTTTTAATTATAGGTTTTAATTTTTTTTACTTAACTATTCAGCAAAAAAACAATTGCTATAATATAACACTTAAACTTTAATGTACAAATTGAAAAAAGTGGCATCTCAGTTAGTTTTGTTCCGAACAATAATTAAAATTAAACCAATTCAAGAAAAAACTTTCCGAACAAAATAATTTCTCTCTCTCTCAAAAGAAAGACGTCAAACTCAATATAAAAAAAATTTTGTCCGAGTAGGCGACTGCATTGAGTAACTGAACTTTAAACTATATAAAGATGTGGTTGGAAAAATGGGCGGGCCACGCCCATATAACCCAAAACATAAAATCCTCATATCGTACCCACTATTTGGCGTAGGATGATGATATTTGGTATATATGGTATTGTTATGAATAGAAATACGTTGCATGAAAAAAGTGGGAGGGGTCACGCCCCTTTATGTCGATTATATCTAATGAACTACTGAACCGATCGTCATCAAGTTTTCACAGTAGGCTGTTGTCATGAATTAATGAGCCCTAGGCTATGTAAAGTTGTGGTTCGACAAAGGGGCGGTGGCACGCCTAATCAACTCAAAATGTATAATCCTCTTATCTTCGATACTGTTTCACGTATGTAGGTGTTGGGAGAAGTAAGATAGCTGCAGGGGAAGTGCTACCCCCCATAGGACGCCAATGTTTAATATCGCATATCGTAAGAACTGTTATAGTGACAATGTTCAAACTTGGTATTTGTCACTCTTATGGAAAACTACACCTTTAAAAATATAAATAGAGGGGGTAGGCACAGGGCGAGTAATACCCCCAATAGGAAGCATATATTTAATATCGCGTAACTGAAAAACTATTACAGCGAGATTATTCAAATGTGGTTAAATCCACTATTATGGTAAGCTATAAATTCCAAAATAAAAATGGGTGGGGTAGACGAAGGAGGAGCAATACCCTCCATAGTACGAAAATATTAAATACTTCATATCTGAAGACAAAAGTCTTCAAGCTTTGTAGGACCCACTCTTATGGAAAACTACACCTTTAAAAATAAAAATATAATATATAAATGAAAAAGCGTATGTTTGTTTATTCTCTACAGACTCCTAAGCTACTGAGCCGATTTTCCTGAAATTTTCACAGTAATTTCCTGATTACTCGGCGCTTAACATAGGCTATTAATATATTTTAATCAAGGAGGCGTGGCAACAACCATACAATAAAAATATGAATAACCTTATATCTGGAGGACGGTTACAATAAGAGTTACACGACATCTGCCAAAAAGTCGGCTGGATTAGAGAAGCGGGCATGGCACTTCCCACACAATTGCAATAAAGATTTCTACGTATTTGAAGTACTGTTATAGTGAAAGTATTCCAATAGCTTAGATAATAACCCACAAAATATTTCAAAAGGAAGGTTCAATGGGAAAAGTAGGCATGGCACTCCTATAAGAAGACACTTGAAATTTCTGTATATCTGTTGAACGGTTACTGTAAAAAAATTCAAATTTAGTCCAATATGCTTTACTTTTTAAAAAGATCTTACCAATTTTATTTCGATGGGGGTAGCAAAGCGCACTGGGTTAAGCTAGTTTTATATATTTTAATGTTCAAAAAAAGAGTAAAGAAATGGTAAGTATGTATGTATGTAAAATTTTTAACTATAAACTTTTATTTTCAAATTAAATAAAAGACTTCTTACAGAAATCTGTGCGATTATTAGATTAGAATTTGAATCCATATTCTTTCAGCTATCTGTCAGAAAACTCTAAGAATGTCGGCTAACACATCAGAATTTCCCATGGCTTTTTCACTAGATTTCCGTTAGATTTCTAACCGCCAAAAAACCGAATTTTCCTAGACATGTCTGACAGGATTCCTGTCAACCATTTCATACATTTTTTGGTCAGAAATCTGACAGAATTCGTTTACGATTCCCACTTTTTTGTCGACGTTTCTCTCAGATGTCCGGAAGTCGTCGGACAATTTTGCAGGCTGTGTACTTGTTTCGGAATGCAAAAAACATAAAAATGAAAACGAATAATAAGTATGCACTTAACAATTAAAAGTGTGTTAGAGAACCGTCTGAAAATATTAGTGTTTTGTTTTAATGTTCTATATTTTATTAAAAAATAATGAAAAATGTCGCGTCCAGTTTTTGTCACAATGAATACTTCATCAAATACCATTTCTAAAGAAAAAAGCTTTATCGTTTCGGTAGTTTTTTCCCTTTTCAAATTTTTACAATTGAATTTAAATAGCAAAAATGGTAGAAGTCTAAAAACTCCCGGGGAGTTTTTATTCATAATTAGTCTGAATATATGTATATGTAGAAAGGTTGGCAGAATATTTTGTGGGATGTTCTTATGAAAGGCGTGAAGCAGGATTGAGAAATGAAAATGAAATTAAAGTATATTTACGATTTTTACCTTGTGTAGGATTCCAAATCGGTATAGAGATGGCGAAAGCATTAACCCTCAGTCGGGTTATAGTGAAAGTTTTCAAACAAATGAGAAAAAAAGAATATGTGGATCAAGTTTCCTACATCCACTGCGGAATTTCCGCAAGCGAATATTATAGAGAGAGAAAAAATTGTTTTACTGGCAACATCGGTGCAATAGATTACATCTGCATTTGTCAAAGTCATCTGCTTCTTATGGTAAACATTGTAAAACGTTATAAACGTGTAGTTGCAATGGAAATTACTTTGTAGGAGAGCAATATTAACCGAAAGGGATATCGGAACATTAATGTAAAATACATTTTTAATGCTGCATTAACATTTAAATTTCAGTTTTACGTTGTATTTATTTTTCATAAGAATCTAAAAAATTAATAAATTTGCCAGCTAAAAACTAAGACCGAATAGTTCGGAGTCTAGTAGCTATGAAGTTTAAAGTAATTTCTTTTCGCATACTGAGTTTTCAAATATGTACTCGAATTTTGAAGGCACTACACTCAGCGAAAGTACTTGACTAGCTAGTATATACTATTCTTTTAGCATACCACCCATTTATTCAAATATCAGAACTTGTTAAAGATAAAAAATAATAATAAATATTTATATAAAACAAGAGCTATTTTCAGACGCCTTAGAGGCTAGCTATTCTTAATGCTAATAGGATCAGAGAAATCGATAAACATATAAAAATAGTTAAATTCAGTTCACTGTATTCGGATAAAATCAGAACTGACATAATTAAAGCGAAAGTATTGAAGTCTGCGGTTAATAGAATTTCTGAGAGGGCGTAATTAAGAAGTAGGAACTCTGAAACAGCTTCACCGTTAAAGAAATTCAGCATGATGTGCATATATATTGTTCGATTTTTTAATGATTGGAAGTTAAATAAGTTTGCAAATGGTTTTCATACGGGGGCAAGCTGATATTTGGATTCCAATGTTGTGTTCGGAGAGAAATTAAAATAAAATTAATTCTGCTCGTTTTCTCTTTTTTTAGAATGCAACTCATACTAGTTATCCCAGAAGACCGAGGTGTATTTCAGAAGTGGCTTAACTAATAAAATTTCTAATTATTTGAAGTTCGGTAAAAAGGTGTTAAGTCAGAAAATATGATTTTTCCTAATGTCAAATTAAAAATTATTTAATTGCCATTTTTAATTGACTTATTTCCTAATGTGCAAATGATTACGATTGTAGGCAGTTGCGCTAGACTTGAGCTATTGATTCCAAACGAAGGAGTACCAGAATTGAGTTAAGTCCAATCAAGAACTCAAAATGCTTTATTTTTAACTTAAGAACTTTTTGCTGCACTCCAAAGAATTTTCTTTTGCCATGGAAATCAATAACCTCCTTTCCCCAACGTTTGTTAAGCCCTGGGACACCTTTGACCTTGTTCACAGTCTGCGGTATATCGCATTTGATCATAGAGAAGGTATTAATTCAAAATTTCATTATTTTCAGTAGAAGCAAAACACTTTTTAATTTAGTAATAAAACCATATGAAAGAGAATTGTTCATTCAACCGTTCGTTTCATTACCAAAAAGTGGATTAAGCGGAATAGCACGGTATTTTTACAGCGGTTTGATATGAATATTACGTGCAGATTTTTTTCAAAAGTGAATAAATAAATTTTGCGTTAATATCCTCTTTATGATCAAGTGCGATATGTGCATAACAACTCTTTTTATGATAAAATAATACAATTGAATGGAGAAATGTCTGCTCTTTATAGTTGATACTTATTTTTTGCACAGCTACAGAGTACAGGACTTGACCTAGTCATTATAAATGAATACAAAAGTCGAATTAAAACCATAAAACTGCTCTAATTTGATAATCATTTGTTCCTGCTCAAACATTTTCTTCTTCAAAGTTTCATTTGACATCGATAAACTATTATTTTCTTTTAGTAATTACTGCAAAACCTTAAAGTTGAGTGAATGACTTTTTGGTTAAAATTTCCTTCATATGATTCCCCAGAATATTTTTCTGTATATAATCAGTACACGCCTTAAATTTTAATATATTATGTTCAGGGAGAGACGTAAAACATATTATGGTCGCCATTAATAGCCTTTTAATAAACTGCTACGCAACTCAAATGCCATCTCCAATTACATTAAAGTGACAAAAGTGTGACAACAATAGTTTAAACCCGTCATGGGAAGTTTCTCATGAAGCTTTTATTATGGCTTTAAAACTATCAGTTTTTCCTGGTTTTATTTAAAAGCAGTTTTTAAGGTGAAATAAAAAAACACAAGTAACCAAATTATTGTCAAGTCAATACTCTCTAAGCAAGCCATAACCATATGATGTTTGTTTCTGACCATATTATGGCTAATAAGAACATTTATATCTCTACCAAAAACAATGGAATGGCTATTTATTAACCATAACATTTTCCGCTTTATTAAGAGAAACATGTTATGGTTGATAAACAATCATAATATTATATGTGGTAAATATACTAATATTATTCTTAACTATAACATGATCGGAGGCAACCATAATATTGTTGTGGCTTCCTAGTAGTATTATGATTAAATAATATAATGGATACCTGTGACAATGGTGCGTTTAAAATAACCATAATGTGCTGAAAGTTTTTTAAAAAAAATATTTTGTTTAGTGGTGATCATTTTGAAAATTATGTTTTCTTTGCCTGTATTCAGTAACGTAGAAACAAAGAGTTATTAATCCTTATTAACACTATCGGTGGAGTTTTGGTAGAACTCTCTGACAAGTTACAAAACAGCTTTTTAAGGTATTTTAAGGATATAGGCCTCTGACTGCTGTTGTACCAGATAGGATCTCAGGTCAGCCGCGATCGCAAGAGATCGTGAAGTTCTCCTAAAATCTGCCAATATTGGATTTTTGTAGAATCCCTGGTATTGACTGCATACCAAAAAGTGAAATATCATTACGATTAGAAATATTATGTAGCAAAATTCCATAGAAAATTAATTTTAAACAATTTAAAATTTATTTAAAAAACGAATCCTTTACATTTCATTAAAAGTAACTGAATTTTACATACATTTTTGCTTTTTTTTTAAATATAATTTAACCGACAAAAAATCAAACTACATAGCAATAAAATTACTGAAAATATTATTTTTTGGTAGTTTGTTTATTTAATAACAAGCATAAATGTTTAAAAAAAATAAAGTTATTCGTAAAATAACTTTATTTCTATTCAATTTTAACTGTAGGAAATACGAATTTAATAACTTTTGAATGACAATAGCAAAATTTTATATTTTTAAAAAGATCTATTTGTTTTACAGTTATTAAATTATTGTTTTGAACTTTATAAAGATGCGCCAGATTAGACTAACCCACAAAATTTGGAAATGGGAATCAAGTCAAAGCAATCTTTGAATTGTTTTTAGTTTAGAGTAAAGTGTTTTAACCTCTTTAAACAAAATTGAAATGGTATTTTACTGCCTGGTCCACAATATCGATAAGAAAATCTCTTTCGTGTATTAACATTGAAAACCAAAACAAATTTTAGTTTTTTATTATTGTTTTGAATATAAATATACGAAATATATTTTCTTTTTTTAATTCGCGTTACGCGAATTTTTTTCTTCCCATCCCAAATTGGGAACCAAGCGGAGAGTTGTTAAAATTTTACATATTATTTGCTCGTTAACTTTTTTGCTGCACTATTATTTTAATTTTATGAAAACACATTAATTTCTTAAGGAAATATTTTCTAGTTTTGATTTAATATGTTCAGCAATAACATAAAATTGTTTAGATTTATAGGTATAATTCTTGTAGCTTTTTTTTCATTTAGAAATTTTTTAAATATTATTTTAAAGTTAAAAAAATTTCGTACAGAAACATTTTTAATACTTGTTTAATATAATTTGTTCCATTTCTTAATTTGTTAACAGTTGTATTTTTTAGGCTAAAAAATTTAACACTTATATTAAAAATCAAAAAAAAAATTATAGAATATCACAAAAGCTTTTCCGTTTTTTTTTTTTAAATTTTAAAATGTTAATTATATTTTTTATATTAATAATTTAAATTTAAATGCACATTTTTGTTTCCAAATTTAAATTTTATTTAGTTTATAAAAAAAAATATGATTTTTTTACTTTTTATTTGATTGTTCTTAAAAATTTTTATTAATTTTTTTTTTTTATTTTGAAAACTGTTTTTATTTTAAATCTGTTATGGTTTTTTTTTAATGATTATAATATCAAATTTGTTTTTTACTTGGTAATTCACATTTTTCTCTTTTTGTTTATTCCTTGTAAAATTTCTAATTAGATTTGAACATTTCTCTATTTGTAAACGAAATGAAAATGTTTGTGCTAAAAACTCAACGGAAAACCCAAAGATTATTGTTTTGTGCTGTCAATTTAGTATATTCTTCCTCTGCTCCTTTTGTTTTTCCTTCTTTTTTTATTTTCGTATTTTTCATACTTTATATACCTATTCTTCTTTCGCTTTTACGCATTTCTCTCATTCTTGTATTTGTATACTCATGCCTAAACAACAACAAAAGTGGATTTTGGATTTGTGTGTGTGTGTTTGCCTTTGTGAATGCGTTTGTGTATACGTTTAGCACGTGTGTTAAAAAGAAGAGCAGAAAAAGTTTCGTTAAGTTTTTATATTTACTCCATCACTATTTTGAATCGTACTTACATATGTACATAAAGTATGTATGTTTCTTGATATTTTGTATTTTTATTCCTTCCTTTCGTTTTCCCATTTAATTTTTTTCCAGGCCATTTCGGGTCTATTATTTTTTTCACTTTATAGCTTCTTTTTTCTATATTTTCTATTTTTACATCTACAATCATTGACTTAATTTATAGACATAGAAATTTTTTAATAACGAAACAAGAAAAGAAAGGAAAGGGAAAAGAAAAATATAACAACAAAAATTCCATATTTTGTGTATTTATACGGGTACTCTTTACTCCATGTCGTACAAATGAAATATTTATAAAAGGTTTATGTTTCATAATTATTTTGTACCAAAACATAAATTCCAAAAGGACAGAAAGTGTGAATGCCTGATCGGAAATCTCTTTTCCGAAAACTTTTAGGATTTATTAAATAAAGATCCCGAGATTTACGGGACTTGCAAATTGCCGAAAATTTAAAACCATTTTTATTTTATACTGGTGAACTTTCTTAAAGAAGACACATCTTTTTGTTTGTTTCACGAAAAAAAAAACAGTGTTAAGATATAGTTAAAAGAAAGATATTATAATCTGCGCAATCGCTAAAAATAAACCATTTTTATTTTTAATACAACTATTGTCACGGTTAATAAATTTTATTTGTTTTTAACCATAAAATCTAATTAAAATTTATCTTTAACAACACATAAAATAAAAATTGATTTCATTTTAAAAATTTATACAATTATTAAAAAAATTACAATTAGTTATAAAACAAATTAATAGTATAAATCAAATATTTTTTTATATTAACAACGTTTAATTCACTTGATTAAATTTTTAATTAAAATTTTTTCTGTGAATATTTTTAAATATTGTACGTTTAGTTTTAAAAATAATATGCTAAAAGTAACCAAAATATGGTTGTTTTGTTCTCTGCAGTTATGTGATTCAACACATTTGTTTCTTTTAATTGTTAATAGAAGTACCTGAAATTTACAAAGCATAACAAACCACGACAACAGAAAGAATACTGATGAAGATTCTCCCGGGCTTGTTAATGGATTACATGCAGTGTACTTGACTTAAAGGTTAGCTTATAAAAGTGGAACATAACATGTGAGAGAAATATACAGAAAAAAAAAATCCAATTATTACTTTACTCAAAACGAGCATTGAATAAATGGTTAAAATAAATAACCCTAATATGGTTCTGATTCTTATATATTTTTTTTTTTTATCAAATTAAGGTTAATTTTGACATTATTTTGGTTTATTTGGCCAGAATTATGGTTAATTTTTACCAATCTATGGTTACCACCAACCTCATTTTTTCTACTTGTACATATCGATTTTACCAATTTCAAGTTCTTTAGTCAATCGGCCTTGAATCTGCTTTAAAAAAATGTATGTAAATTTATTATCTACACATTTTTTAACGAGAAGTATTGTAGATAGTTAAATATTTCTCTTGAACAATTAAGCATTATCGAGGAAAGTTGTGAATGCCAGTTAAAATCGAATACTTTGGGTTTTAAACAATCTAAAGAGAACAAGGTAAAGAGATACTATTGAAACCATAAAATATCAAGTTCTTCAGCCCGCTATAGTGAAAAACAAGATTGAGGAAATAAAATTAATAAAGACTACAAGAGTGGTATATTCGGCCATGCCGAACATTTCATACCTTTCAGCATGGAGCGATAAAAGTAGAAAGTCACATAAACACCGGTCTTTAGATATAAATGAATCTACTACTGCCTCGACTAAAGGCAGAGAAAAAACGTGGTTGTGGTAAACATATTCTAAGAGCAACATATTATGATAAGGTTCAACAGCTAAGGCACGAGCTATGTTTACATTTGTCCTTCAAGTTGTGCTGAAAAAGGTCAACAAGAAAAAAGAAAGACAAAAACATCAAAAACAAAAAATGTACTTTGGACTTCAAGAAGAATTCTTGACAAAAAGTACGAAAAAACGGAAGTTAGGAAGAACATGTAAATCAATTAAAATAGATAATCATTCAAAAGCAAATTTCGATCTACCAAGGTGAAATACCATTTGGTTTAAAGATTGATGTTTGACTATTGACGTCATCCGGCTGCAATAGCCGAGTGAGTAAGACGGCAAACCCCACTGAAGAGATTGTGTGGTTACAATCGAAACTGGGCAACCTGTCCGTGAACGCCTGGGTTCAAATCTCAGCGCAGTCAAGAATGAAAAATTATCAATAAAAAAAAATTTTAATTAATTTCATGTTGTAAAATTCCTGTCTTCATAAAAATAATTTAATGAAAATTAAATTCAACTTAAGCCTAATTAAAAATATCTAAATTTGGATTAAAAACCATTAACAGTTCAATAAAATAGCCACAATACTAATTGTTCATGATTGTAGTCAAAATATATTATTATTATTATTGGAATAATAAAATATCATATTATGACCAAATATATTCGTAATATTACATCATAATATTTTTCCCTTAATCATAATTTGTTTTTATTACATCATATTATAGTTATTATTATTATTATAATATAATTTTATCATATTAATCATAAAAGGCTTAGAAGTTATCATATTATGATGCAATGTGGTTGTGTTATGGTTAAAAGTAATCATATAAACAGATCATCAGGAAACCTTTTGCCAAGAATTTTGAAAAGCTAAAAATATTATGCAAGTAAAACTGTAAAGCGAATGAGAATTACAACCACTCAAGTCTGACTTGCAATGAATCTGAAAGAATCATATTATGATTAAAAAAATTATTACAGTATTCATAATTTAATCATTTGTTATCAAAATATGGTGTAATGGTTATTAGATAGCATAAAATAGTTATAACTAATGTAATATGTTTTTAAAGTTATCAGTATTTAGTTGTTAAAAGAATAATTATTTTTCAGTGAACCAACCTCAATTTTATATTTGCGATAATCATTGAAATGTTTACAGTAACTAAAATATTGCTGATATTCAATAAAAATAACAATTTGTTTACGACAACAGTATATTGTTACAATAAACATAGTGCAGTTGCTGTAACCATGCCGAACCAAATTTTTTCTCTGCGGGTTCACACCAATCTCACGCAAAGTTTATCGGATGTTGTGTATTGATAACCAAGATGATTGTACCTAATATGGAAACTTTGGCTCTTATCGTTCTCCAGATGTACAGAATAAAACACCAACAAGGGATTTATGGGTAAAATGAGAGGCAGTCATTGCTTTTGCTCATACCTAAGCCATTTGTCGACCGATCAGGCTGAATTTCGAACCACAATTTAACGAGCCAAGGCCCCTCCGGAAAATGCATTTTTACGGACAACAGAACATCAATTAATAAATTTCGCTATTAGGACCAAGAATATATATACTTTCTTAGGTCAGGGTCTTAGAACAATATTATAAAAATTACAAACGAAATGACAAAGTTATAATATAAGTTTGTTTGGTATATTATTCCGTTTTTATTGAACGTATGCTTTTTATTTTAGAGTATTACGAATTTATTATATTATTTTATTATTTCATTATAAAATTCCACATGAAAGTCACCGAAAGTGTAATCTTTACTTTCACATATTGCTTTTTGCATCTACCACAGCTGAAACGAGTTTTTCGTTTGGTTTTTGTAGTCAAATTGAACTAAGCGCATAGTGGTTTTCTGATTTGATTCAGACTTGATTCATTCGATACAAAACAGAGCATTTATAGAAATCACGGTTCTGTTATTTTTTTTTTTTTTTTTTTTTTGATATTTTGTCCTATTTGAAAGATATTGCAAGTACAGAACAAATTTGGTCAAATTTCATAGACTTTAACATAAAAATGGATTTTCACAACGCTAATTGTTTTCAATCGAATTCAAATTAGATTCAATCGATTCAGCTTATCATTTATAGAATTCACGTCTCAGACTGGCCAGACAAATTTGGTCTGGCCAGTCCAAGACGTTAATCCTAGGGTTTAAGAATTCGTTAATAAATTTCTTCGTAAGACAACAAAAAATGTAGATAAGACAGGCAATTTTATATATTGGGTGATTCATGGTGAGGTTTGATTTTCAATATGCTTTTTTACAGATCACTTGTGACTCATTACAAACTTCTTTGTCATTTTTGTTTAGTATCGTTTGGCAAGTCATCATGGAAATGCTCACACCATAACAGCGCCTCCAAATTGTTCAGCTGTATTACGAAATTTAGCTTTCTGTGAGACATAAAAATTCGGTGTGTTATCGCGAAATTTTGTTCAGTGCTGAGGCACACTCTGGCTCAATGAATACGTTAATGAACAAATTTGCCGTATTTGGGCTGATAAGCCACTCGAAAAGTACCAAGAGCAACCATTCATTAAAAAACAACGGTATGGTGTAGTTTAAGGGCTGGTGGAATCATTGGGGCATATTTCTTCAAAAATTAGGAAAATCAGAATGTAACCATCACTGGTAACCGTTATCACACCATGCTAACGAACTGTGTGCTTCATGAAATTCAAGCGCATGGTCTCGGTGAGCTCTGGTTTTAACAATATGGCGCTGCGAGCCATACGGCACTTGAAACAATGACCTTGTTGAGAAATTATTTTGGTGGGATCACCTATTTCATGTTTTGCTACGGTAAATTGGCCACCTAGATCGCTGCATCTTTGGACTATTTGCTCTGGCGATATATTAAGTATGAGGTCTTCAGGAATAAGCCAGCTACATTGCTCGTATTATTCGCCAGATACTAGTTGCTTTGCTCGAAAGAGTCACTCAAAATTGGACATTCCGAATGAACTACCTCAGGCTTAGTCATGGCCAACATTTACATCATACAATTTTCAAACAGTAAATACCATACATTGTTTTTTTAACCGATAATACCAGTTTGAAGTTCACTTTCAAATAAAATAAGGTGTTTTTTATATTAAAAATAGGGAAATCGACTATTTGACTTTTTTCAAAAAACCGGTTTTCAAATATTCCGAATGGTTGCTATTTTAAAAAACTGGTTTTCGGTTAAGCATTTTTAAAATAACCGCTTAACCGGTTTTAATTCGAATACATAAAAATACAAAAATCAATTAAATTTTTCCAATAGAACTTTAATTTAAATAAAAACAAAAAAAATATTTGACAATAAAATACATAAAAAACGTGACCAGTTAAATGATCAAGTTTAAACTTTATTTTATAAGAATTTCTATTTATTTACTAAACTTCATTTGTAAAATGTTAATTGCATAATGGTATTTAGAAACTGTTAAATGATGTTTGTTCTAGCCAAACGTTTTGCAAAAGCAAATAACAAATTATAGTTTAATAAATTTATTACTTCAGATATGCTCCCAAATTTATTTTTAATGAGTTTTAATTTGGTTGGTGGTTAAGCATATCTATATGAATCAGTAGACTTTAAACATATTTTTGAAAAGTTGCAAACAAAACCTCTTAGCCAGGCTATATATATTTCAAATGATTTTGTTTCAGCATTTTTAAAATGGATAGTATTATTAACGTGTTTTTTTATGAAAAATTTGTCAATTCGTCGACCACAATTTAAAACCTTCCATGACATTGTTTGATTTCTTCAATATTGTGTTTCAGTTCTTGGTGTTTTAATAAATAAAACCGATGAATTTGTTCCATATCGATGATTATAGAATGTTGTGCCTTAACGATCATTGCGTCCTCGGCAACACAACGGGCTACTATTTCACCCAATGTTTATTATTTGGACCTATTTTAGTCGTCTCTTTAGAACTACTTCGAACGGAGTTAAATTTTATTTGGAGCACATTTCTGTCAAAGCATGTGGACTAATTAAATAATAAGTCGTGACGTGGAAGAACCTCTGAAACTTATCGTTTAAGGGCACTTCAGGTGCCTAACTTTGTCTTTTTAATCCCGTTCGAAATATCTCCAGATAACATCTATATTAAAACATATTTAATATTTAGAATATTCTCGCACAAATTAATTTTTAACTGAACAATTTTTTTAAGTATTTTGAACTGCTTTGGTTACTTTTTACAAGAACACCCGCTTTTATAAGCTCTTGGTACATTTTGCTTTGACATTCTGCACAAAAAGTTTAAGTTTGCCCAATATTCAATTAGGAAAATACTTAAATTACGGGTATATTTACAAGAGTAAGGAAAACGTACATAAATAACACATTCTTAAAATAACCGGCTAATTATACCAAAACATCCGGTTTATTCGATATTCGAAAAATGGACATTTTAAAATAATTGGCTTGGGCAAAACTAAAAAACCCGGTTAAAACCGGTCGAATAATAACCGTTCGTTCTCCTTAATTATAAATCAATTCTCATGATAAAACAACCGATACTAATTTATTTTAATTTATATTGATCTGATCTTATATTTTATTTTACCTTTTTGTTGAGTTTTTTTTTAATATAATATAAACATATCGTTTTTAATAAACTTTTAAAAACAAATTTTATATCATAAAAAATTCCCCCCCCTATGGCTCAAGCTGGATCCGCGTCTGATACTGCCCAAAGTCCTTTTTAAAAGTTCTCTTACGAGTACATGGCACCAGATGCCTGTTCTACCAGCTTTTTTAAAAATCACCATTTAGGTAATAGTTGTAAGACAGTTTCCAGAATTATATAGTTAAGGACTGAAGAAAAGTTGGAGTTAAAAAAATCTGATAAATTTATTGGTCGTTACATTTACCTAAAAATACTTATATGCCGTTCTCCTCTCACCTCTTTTTCCAAACCCAGACTACATAAGTTAGTGCTGATTTTACTGCATGTTTAAAATGCATTTGAAATTTTTTTGTAAATTCTAGTTTTAATTTTTTTTTCTTTTTATTTTTAGGATTATTACAAGTGCTTTTTATGTCTGTTTTAACCTTCTTAAATTGAATTATAATAATGGAATTGTATTTTTTTCTTTTCAATATCTGGCTTTTGTTTTCTTTTTCTTCAATTTATATTTATATTCGGATACTATGTAACATACTATTTTGAATAATTTCAAAAGTGTGTTATTCTTAAGTTGTTTATAATTAAATTATTAGGAAACGAATAATTAGTGTTTTGTAAATGTTGTTTAATTCCTAAAACTATACCTGTGGGAAATGTATGTCACTTGTTCTTAAAGCACTTGTGCCGCGACCAGTGAACTGATATTATAATAGAAGGGACCAAATTATAATACGTTAAAACATATAACTTAACGCGCGATTATGTGTTTTAAGTGTAGATACTCCAGAGGTAGTTGACATAAAACTAGTCATGTGACTGGATTTTGTGCGGGTAGTGGCTGATACTATCTGGTTATATTACTTTATATGAAGGCAATCGATCATATTAACATAATTCACTCGGGACAATATCCGCGACAGGCGTTATTTTAAACGAAAATATATGTGTCCATTTAGATTATATCAGTGACATTTTGAAAAGTGTCAAAAATGTGCCAATAATCTCCTAGGATATCGCTATGTTAAAATCACAAGTGTTAGAACTAGAATCGGTCCCCATCGCTTCAGAACTGTTACGTGACATGTTTTGTCTTAAATTTCTATCTCCCCTTGGGATATTATTGGCTTTATTTAAACTGATTTTAACTTCGCTCGTGAACTTTTAGGTCATTTGAAAAAATTCAACTTTTGCGAATATCTGTTGCCAAAGACTTACATACATACATACATATGTATTACATACATACATACATATGTATGTATGTATGTAAGTCGTTTGAATTTCACAATTTCATAAACAATCTTAAGTTTTTTCTAGTTTTTATGAAATCAATGTTCGCTATTAGTCATCCAATCACTATCAATGCCGCCTACACAGGATAATTTAGTCAACTGGTTTGTTTATAATTCTAATAGAGTTGTTTGTTGCAAGCAATTATTATAACAACAAACACAACAGTCTAATATTATAAAGCTTTCTTTTTTACTAGTCAATAAAATGTATAGAATATCTTATATGTATATTATATATCTTATATGGTCTTATTATCCCTTTAGGGTGAAAAGAATTACACAGAAAATTTGAATTAAAACTATTTTTTTAAAGGCTTGAGTTTTGAAATTGCAGTTTTTCCTCCGAAAAGAGAAGGTTGTAGCATTCTTGTAAACGTGCTAATTATAAATGTATACTTCATTGTAATAAATATATAGATAATATTTATATAAAGAAAAGAAAAGTGTGTGGGTCGTTTCTTACATCAGCGTTGTTAGATTATTTCTTTTACTTCTTGTTTAAATTTTGCGATTTTTTTTTTCTTGCTTCAATTCTTATTTTGTTGGCGAGAGGAGAGAGTTGAATTAAATTGTATACATTAGTGCATGTGCCAGTGTTGCCACAAGTACTTCAGATGTAGCTAAATTACCCATTTTAAATCAAATTGCACCTGATGTCAAATAAGCATTTTACAAAAAAGAAAAAAGCACACACAACTCATTTTAAAGAGATCAATATTAGTCACACTATTTAGAGTCAAATAAAGGTTGCTTTTTTAGCTGCATGAGAACTGTCTATATTGATAACTACGTTTTTGTCTCCAAAATTTTGGCAGCTTAACATCAACGATATTAGGTTCCAACAAGACGGCCCAACTTGCTATACAACGCGCTTAACAATCGATTAATTGCTAAAACAATTTGGGGACAACCTTATTTCCAGAAGTGGTCCTGTTTACTGGCTCCCTTGCGATTAAGTTCCTCTGGATTACATTTTTATGGGGCTATGTTAAGTCACAAGTTTATGCCGACAAGCCAGAAACTTTTGAAGCATTCGAAGCAGATTTTCAAGCCACCATTGACGACATATGGCCAGATTTATTTTAAAAAGAAGTCAAAAACTGAACTGAACGAATGGACCATGTACCATCTAGCCGACTCGTGGATATGCCGGAAATCATATTTAAAAAATAAATGCCTGTATTTGCCAGATAATAATAAAAAAATTTCATTCCAACAATATTTCTGTCTGTTCTTTAAGTCCTCATGCAGCTAAAAAAAAACACCCTTTAGTAACATAAAAAGTACTAAAAACCTACAATAATGAGTTCTACCTTTAATATTTTTAGGAAATTTTATTATTTTATTTCTGGGAAAAGTTCAAAATGTTCACTGCCGTATATCTTCTTTAGAAAATAAAAAACCTTTAATGGTTTCAGACGACAGTGTGTTTCTAAAATAAGTTTTACAAAAGTTTTTTTGGTGCTAAGAATTTTCTCAGCTGGAGTACTTAAAATTGGCAAAACAAAAATATAATTTATAAATTTTTTGTAATATGGAAAACTTATCGTTTTAGATCTTCAGTGTGATTTAAATGATTCATATTTATCGCAATCTAAGAGTTCATGCAAGCGTCATTCAAAATGAAACTTTTATAAATCTATATTAAGCGATTGAAACCTTTTATTTAAGATAAATAGTGACTTTGGTTGTGAAGACTGTGCTTTTTTTATGATGCACGATATCTAAAATGGTAAATTCTTTATCACTAAAATAGAATAGAATTTGGGTAACTACTTCAGTATAAATTTCACTACGGTTTTTATGTCTAATTGCCCTTACGATACCGAAACAGAATGACAAAGCCTCATGTACCAAAACACCATTAAATGTTTATTTGATTTACGTTTACAAATAGATTTTTAACTAGACTTAAAACGAAAGAGTATAGAATTATACATGATCTACATTGAAAAGAAATTATCCACGACAGTAAAAATTTAACCCAATTCGGGTAATTATCCACAAAGTGGCAACGCTGGCAAGTATTTAAGCCACTTGAATTGTTTTCTCATTCGTTTCCTACCGGTTAATAATTTCACATCAACCCTTTACAAACTTCTTTCCGGAATGTACTCATAAAAATTCATCTTAACAAGTTTTATTGAAATCGATTCATAAAGCGCCCACAAAAATACTCTTTATGCCATAATTTTATTTTAAATATAAGTATCAAATCAAAATTTGCTAAAATAAATTCTTTAATAGCTACACCCGGAGAAAAATCAATGTGAAATCGTCAAAAACAACGTTGATTTTACATTTTTCGGTAGCGAGTTTGCTTCATAGTCTGTTCATGTTAATTTAACATAATTTACATATGAAATTACAGAATAATTATTGAAAAAAGTTGTTGAAACTATTTTACTGCTGCAGAAAGTTGTTCCATCGCATACCGGATCTGTAGGAAATGTAAAAACACCTGTGCATGCACGCCCAGTTCGTTCTGCAGCAAATATTGCTGTTGTTCGCGATAGTGTGGCAGAAGAGCCGTCAACCACGACTCGTCGTCGTGCCCAACAATTTAACATCTCACGAACAAGGTTCAATTGACTCAAGAACTGAAGCCTACTGAGCATTGATAGCCACCATCATGTGATTTGACATCGTTGGACTTCTTTCTTTGGGGATATTTAAAAGAAAACGTGTACGTCAATATGCCAAGAACAATTCAAAAGCTAAAGGATGAGATAAATTGGCACATTAACATCAAACCTCTATTATGTCTCAGAGTCATTGAAAATATGGACCTTCGTATAGAGGTATGTCACCGATGCAGTGGCGAACATTTGACCGATATTTTGTTTCACACATAATTGTTATTGATCCTTCTATCATAATACAAAATATTAAGATTATTCTCTGAAAATGTTTTTTTTTATTTACAACATCGTGCGTTTTGGTTGGACCAACGAATTAATGGTAACTAATAATTTGAAAAAAAATCAAAAAAAAAGGTGCAAAGTAAAAAGTGTCGCCAACTTGGCGGCATAATAATATTTCCAGTATTTTATATTATTTTTTTAAGCTCGTGGTCTTATTTAATTAATAATATTAATTTTATTATACATACATATTATTAATATTTTTTTTCTTTTGTTAAAATAAAATAAATATTTTTTCTCTTATAATAATTATTTTTCTCTTGACCTTTTTTTGATTCTATTTTCAATACTTCCTATAGTTGTCTATATACAGGCTTTCAAGGACTTTATATTTTGTATAGAAAAATACTTATAAAAATAAATTTATATAAATTTAAATAAAAAAAATCGAACAATTTACAAGAATAAAAAATGCAGTTTAATTCCACAAAAAAAGTGTTTTATTTTAAAAATATTTTTTTTGTGTTTATTTTTAATTATTTAATTTATTTTAAATCATTTATATTTGCTATCATTTCACAAACTTAGCTCCTTTTTCATACAATGATCTTAAAATTTTTTGTCTTCCTTTAATAAAAAATATATCAAAGCTTAATTGACACCTTTACTTCAATATATGCCGCAATATATATCGGTGGTATAGACGGGGTGTGATGTAAAGGTAAATCAAAAATTAAAATTTTTTTATAAATTAGATCGTAATACAGGGCTAACCATATAGTGGTTTAAAAACCGACGGATCAGCGATCTGGCGTCATCGCAATGTGCACACTGCAGAAAATATCGCAGAATATAACGAAAATATTGGAAGAACAATTACCGTCAATTCCAATAACAGCTTTTTTCTGCCTACAATTGAACATTATGAGCTAGACGATATGTGACTCAACAACACGGTGCCATGAACTACACAACAAGACCGATTTTGGCTTGATTGCGTGGGACGTTTCCAGTTCACGTTTTGGCAACGTTTATTGGCCACCAAGATCATGCGATCTGGCATCGTTAGAGTTTTTTATGTGGGGAAACGACAAAGACCGTATCTACGCGCACAATCCCCTTACGTTGGAACATTTGAAAACCAACATTCGCTAAGTTATCGCCAAAATAATGATCGAAAACGAGGTTGAAATCTACCTCAAATGGTTCGAGTGCTGCAACCAATTTAGAGGCAGTCATTAAAATGATATTGAATTTCGTACGTAATTGCAATTGGCAAGCGTTTTAATGAAATAAAAGTTTCGTCGAAATCATAGTGCCCATTTACATTAAGCGATTTTTGTCGGCGCAATTTTTGTCAGTTCTTCTTTCAAGCTGCTTTGGCGTTTCCAGTAGACAATTTTTTTCTGTGAATAACAGACTAACGACCGGAATTAAATAAATTTTTTGTCAAATGATAGAACAAGAAGAAAACCACTGATGAAACAAAACGAATCGAAGAGCGCACTCGCTTGTGTACCCTGTTTTGATTCCTCTCGCCCAGAAAATAAGAATCGCAGCGACAAAAATAATACAATGTAAACGGGCACATAGCTTTATGTGTCTTTTATTTAACTTTACTTTTGAAACCGAAAAATGGATAACCCGTTAGCTGCAAAGCTGTCAATGTACGTTTATGAATAAAATTTTTTAAAAGTGGTTTATAAGACAAAAAGCATTTGGTAACTTTTACATACTTTAAGCTTAAAATAAGAACTTTATAAAATGACCATAGATTTAAGGAGTCAGAATTTTTTCCTTATTTGTTAATTTTATTTTCTTTTTGATTTTATTTAAAAAATCCATAAATAAAATAAATTAAATTGTGCATCACTGTCACTGTCTGTTCATCTATTTCCGAACAAAGACTTCGTTACATTTAAAACAAAAACAAATTATAAAATATTATTTTTGTTTTACATATAAGTTAAGTGAACGATGTCTTCATTCGAAATCTATGAACAGGCCATAAGAAAATAAAACATTTTTGTATTTTCTTCTTTTTATAGAAACTAGTCGTCGTTGAAGTTAATAAGTAAACAAAAATTAAACAATAGATGCACCTTTTCAAAAAAAAACTTGGAATACTCGCACTTGATCAGAAAGATGGTATCAACTTACAAGTTAAACATTTTCAGTAGAAGCAAAAGAAGTTTTAATTTAATATTAAAGGCATATTCAAAATTATATAAAAAGCTACCGTTTCATTACCAAAAAGTTGACAAAATAACACTATCTTTTACAGCGGGTAGATATGAATGTAACGTGTAGATTTTTCCAAAAAATTACATAAAATAAAAATTTTGAGTTAATACACTCTTTATGGTCATGGGGATATGTATTTCTCACATACGAATTTATGTGAGCCATCAATTCTTTATGTAAACACTTGGGACTGGGAGTGTGTGTGAGTGCATGCATGAGGGTGCGAAAATTATATTTGTAAACAAAACATAAAAATCATAAATAATTTGTAGTCTATCAGATAAAAAAGAAAAAAAATAAAAAACCTAAATGCAGCAACTTTAAGCGTTACAAATAAAATATTTAAAAAAAAATATTTCAAAAATAGCTTTTTAAAAAAAGGTGGTTTCGTGTGCGGTTTAAAAAAGGGGTTTTATAATAATTATTTTTTTTTTCTTTTATTAAAAATTTTAACAAATCTTTCATAACAACAAATGATTTTTTTTATTATACAGTACATTAAAATATAATAGAGGTCTGCAACATGCAAAATTCGTCTTTAAATAAATCAAATAGTCTGTGAATCTTTATTACTAAAAATGGCTAAAGTTTTAGTAAAAAAGTGGGTAATTAGTGGCTAAAAAATGGCTAAACACGATTTGATTGCAAAAAAAACTATCAATATTAATAAAAAAGCTATCAAAATTTATTTACTTCACTGAAGTAAAACATAAAAGATTATTTCAATACATTTTTAGTAACAATAAACTAAATATAGGAAAAATCTTTGATAAACGAAAAGCTCAAATTATCGATAACATTTATTTTGTTATTAAGAAAAATTCAACCTTATAACACAATTAAAGCAGCATTTTAATATTTTTGGTCTAAACATTTTAAAAAATTTAAGAAATTTTGGTTAAAAAATATCGCTAAATGAATTTTTCATGGCTAAACCAGATTAAAAATTGCTATATCTAGCCACTAAATGGCTAAATTGGCAACACTGCAAGTAGCTTAATTAGGTTTAATATTAAAAAAAACACATTAAGCCCATACACTTTTGCAAAAGTTGGTTAACTAATGTTAACTCAACCTTTTTTTTGCATAAGGGGACCCTTTACTAAAGTAAAATAAAAGCTTTTTTTATTAATTACCGTTTGCCGATAAATCGAGATCGGCGATATTTTACTGTCGATGCGACGATAATTCTTGAAATTGTTTACAGCTTTTTGAACATACAAATTAATTTTCAATAACAACTAAGATCAGCAAGTGTTTTTAAAACATGAAAGTCTTATTTTCGATAAATTTTCAATAGAACAAACCGTTATAGCAGTGTGTCAAATAAGATTCTCTAGTTGGGTGGTGTTAGATAAGCGTTCTTTAGGTTTGTTTTGTATAAATCATAAGCTTTGCAACAGAATAAATTAATTATTTATTTTAATTCTTAGCTGTTTTGCTTCGAACCAGAGCACAGAGGTGGTATATTTCGGACAAATCCTAAACAAAAATTTTTGGATTGTTAAAAAAATGTTATTATACCTTTAACTCATAATGTACAGCCGCCTTCTTTCACTGTAGGAGTGCCAGAAAGTTAGCATATATCGTTATTAGTTTTTAATTAAATTATTTGGCTCTTATCAATTATTTGGCTCTTTCAACAACCAAATCGTCGTAGCCTAATTTTTGATATTTTTCATACAAATAAAATTTTTCTTTGGCCTTTGAAAACTTGCACTCTTTTAAGTCAACCATAATATTTTTGATCATTTTAACCGCATCGTTTACATAAAAATTCTAATATAAAAAATTTTCTAAAAAAATAAGCAACAATAATGGTTTTTCTAGTAGTTTTTAGAGATTGACTTTCTCAACCTCTAAAAACTACTGAGTAGTAAAAAGGCCCAGAAGTAAGTACTATGAGTTTCACAACCAAATTAGTCCAAGATGTTTTTATTATTACCATTTTAGTGATCGCTATTATTACAAATTTAAAATTTTTCGATGTGTGGACAAAAAAAAAGTTATGCAATAGTGAAATATTCTCTTATTGCTAATTCTTATATGTATTTTTTCGTTTAAAAATGTTTTTTTTTTATAAATTTTTATGTAAAAAGAATTAAGAGATACCTTACATCTCCTAATGCCTCTAGAGATGCAGTTCCGCTTGTTTACTGAGAGGTTGCTTCTTAACTTTAGTGTCTAATTGTTTAAAACGCAACGCAACGCCTAAAATTTCACTGAAAGCAAAAACAAATTCAAAAATATTGCATAATTTTGTTGTTGCTTTCTACAGAAATTCATATTGGTTATTAAAATTTTCAACTCCATAAAATATGAAGTGTTTGAAATTTAAAAATTCAATGTAGAAAGCAACAACAAAATGATTAAATATTTTTGAATTTGTTTTTGCTTTCAATGAAATCTATGGTGCTGCGTTGCGTTTTACACAATTAGGCTTTTAATCCCTAAAGCCGCAATGTAACCCCTTGTCGGTAGTCACTTTTTGTGAGACTTTTAAATTTTGCGAATTTTTTTAATTTGTTGCAACCTTTTCCCCTTTATTAACAAAAAAAACGTCAAAATGAAGAATTGCGATACAGTGTGGCATTGTGGTTGCAATCATGAAATTATACTTCGTTTGGGAACACCGGTTCAAAGTTTCATAGTTTTATTTATTTGTTTAGAGAATTTCTACAATAATAAATATAAAATTTATTTTACGGCCATGCTCTGGAAATCAAAATTGAGTAACATGAAAATCAAGGGAAATTTTCAGTAAAATTATTTTAAACATTACCGTAGTAGTTCATGATTTTATAAGTGGTACTCAAAATATGACGTATATAATACGGAATATTTTTATGACCCTTTAAAACAGGATCGTTTTCAAAATTTGCTCGATTTCATTTGAATTCGATTTCAAGAACATGGCTGTTTATTTGATTGAGTCAGAAAATTTTAACAACGCTAATTGTAATTTTTGTTTTGTTTGATTCATTTTTCGTTTGATATGTTTTTTGTGATATTTTTTCGTAAATAAAATTCCTTAAAAAAGGCTTTTATTTTCTTAAGCGGCTTTTTTGTGCGACTTTATTTTTATAAAACAATTTATACCACTTTTTAAAAATTCCTATCGGTAACCCTGTTTACTGGCGCAGTGACATGTTAGTGCTGGTTCACACTATTCAAGTTTTAGCCGTCAAGTCTTGAGCTTTTAGGAGAAATGGGAAAAGGGAATGCCATTTCTTTTCCTCCCTCTCCTAAAAACTTAAAACATTTTGTTGTCAGAATGAGACCAAATGGCGACAAAGTGAGAAAAAGGTAGCTAACTTTTGGCAACGGATGGTGTCAATTTTGGTATTTTTTTTACCTGATTTTCCCTCTGTGTATACAAAAAGTATTAAGTATTAAAAAAGAGACTAATCGGACTATTTGCGACAAGGAACAATTGGTTTTTCAATATTTTGGTAAAGGGAATAAGATTGGGCAAATCTGAATATAGCACTTTTACTTGTTATTTTAATTTTGTGTTTAACTTTAAATAAAATTGTATATGTACTTTTCTTTTTATAGAATTACTATATTCTACATACAATATATACGAGCACCAAAAATAGAATTAAATAAAAAAAATTCAACCCCCTTTAACAATTGTCATATTAATTGAAGGAGGTTGTTCTACGTTTGTTCTACTTAATATTTTATTATTTTCATTGTGTAGGTATGTATGTGTATGTGTTTTTTTTTTTTTTTTTTTTGTATATCTGTGTGAGTAGAAACAGTTAAAATCAGCTGTGTTGAGGATACAACGACCTGTCAAGTTATAACAAAAACAACAACCGAATTTAAGTAAAGAAATACGAGCACAAAGGAAAATGAAAAACACTAAAGCTTATGTTTTTATTTTTCGTTTTCCATTGTAACACAAAATATAAAGGAGATTTTTTTTTGGTTTATAATTCCTTTTTCTAATTATTATTTTCTGTTGTTTATTATTAACATACACACCACATGGTATATTTTTTTCCCAGAAAATAGAAAGAAAGAAAGAGAGAGATAACATAAATTAGGAGAAACAAGAGTATAATATGCCAGTGAACAAGAAAATAAAAAATATGTTGGTAAACTCAAAACACCGCTAACGAATACACTATAGGAATTTAAAGGAATACACTAATCAAGTGTTTCCTTTCAGCACGCATTTTTCATTAAAACAGGATACTCAATAAAAAAAAATTACAACATATTTGGAAAAATTAATGAATGCACTTATGTTTGAATGAACATACAAACATATAAATGTCAAAGGAGTCAAATTGAAGTTTTAAGTTTTATATTATGAATTTAAAATTTCTTCTTAGTTTAGAATTAGTAAAGAATAATATTTTTTATGTTAGAATAGTCAGTTAAATTTTAAGGCAAACACACACACACACTCACACATGCATTGAGTTACAAATACACTGATAATTTTGTGTACCAAGAATACACATGTATGTATGTATGTACAATATATACACGCATGATTATGTTCAAGGAAAATTTGACCGAATTTTTCCGTTTTTTGTGTTCGTTTAACTAACGACCACAATTGTGTTGGTTACGGCGACGATATGTCGTTTATATGTAATTTTTTTTTTTTTTTTTTTTTTGTAAAGGTAAAGGGACCGTTTTTAAATTCTGGGCATCAGGAATTTATAATTACGGATTCTTTTGCAACTAAAATATTCTATATATCTAATTAAGTTTTCGATTTACACATTATTTTTTAAAAGAATTTTGTAAAAATTTTTTATCCAGCACTTTTTTATTGGACAGTTAAAGAAAAAAATGGTTTCCACCTAAAATTAGGTTAACTTTTGTTAAGGCATTTTATTAATTTTTTCACTGGCTTTTGAACCTTAATTGTGTTCTTTATCCCGGATGGGTATTTGCTGTAAATCCTTTTTATGTATTTATTTAATGGCAGTTAAAAAATTAAAATTTTTCTTCTTTATTTGGAAAAAATTAAATTTTCACACTTGCTCCACTTTATCTTTATTTTTTTTTTTTTTAATTTCATGTAGGTATAAGGATTTTGCCTCAACCTCAGTTTAGACCGCGCACACCCGCTCTTGTTCACTTTTCATAGATTCACTTGTATCAGCACCAGCCCCCTGACCCAAAAACCTGTATATGTACATGTGTATTGAATTTTCCGTAAGCATAGAAGAAAATTCTTGTCTTCACAATTCTTTTCACATCACGCTGTTACGTTTTTCCCAAAAAAATACATATTTTAAATCAACTTTTCACACTTGAAAATCACGTTTTCCATTGAAATTTTCATTTAATTAGTTTAATAACACCAAATACTTGATTTTTCTCATAAATTTATTTAACTTTAATAGGATTTTACCAATTTATTTTTAATTTTTCACAGAGCTTCTAACGATTTAAGTCTAACCATTTGGGAAAACAATTCAACGAACCTTACACTTCAACTTGGTCACAATGTATTTTACAGCTTTCAAACACCAATACATTTGCACACAGCTATGAAATTTTTCACTTGGAATTTCCTGTATGGTTAAAAATTTCAGCTAAGAAATGTCAAAATAAAAAGAAATGTCCATACACTGCCGAGCCACAAAAACAAATTTTGAGCAGGCAGAGTAAATAAGCAAAACATATGGATTTCATACATTTAGGGGCTTCTATAGTTGTCTTTTTTATGGGGCCTATAGTCGTTTCGCATGCGGTCCAAAAACAACCCCATCTTCATTCACACGTACACAAAATTCAATGTATATGTAAATGTACTGAAATAAAGTTGTATGTTATTGTTGTTGCTTTTTGGTTTTCGGTTTTATTCTCTTTAAAGCCCACAGGCACAACAAAAACCCTTGTTAAATTGTCAAAGTGAAAGCTTTAACAAAACCTACTGTACAAATATAAATTAAAATAGAATTTGAACATAAAATAAACAAATAATTAATTGTTAAACAAGTTTTAACTCTCTTAATCTAAATAAAATTACATTATCTGTTTGAATATACAAGCTTTTCCACTTTAATTTCTTATTGATAAGTTTTTCTACCACAATTTTATTTGAAGGTTTTTGTCTAAGATATGAGCTTTATTCGTTATGGGTGGTTTATATTTATAAAGGGCTTTATTGTTGAGCAAGTTTTAGTTTTAAAGCATACAAGCAGAGTTGTCAGATGTTTTTCAAATTCAATATCTTCAAAAATCCCCAAAAAAAAAAATATTTTTTCCATCCCAAAAAATCCTCACAAAATACAAACTACGAGGATTAAGTTTCAATTAAACTATGTAAGTTTAAAATTTGTCATAAAATATTTTATTTGTGTATTTTTCATTTGTAAATTTGACGTATATACCAGCGTTGCCACTTTATGGGTAGCTACCCGAATTTGGTGTAGTTTTTACTATCGTGGGATGAGTGTGGGTAATTATTTGAGGTGTGGATCAGGTGTAATTTGAAATTATTTCATTTAAAAACAAAAATTATAAGGATTGGGCTATTGAAAATTTTTTATACCATTTAAGATATTGTTGATCTAAAAAATGTACAGTATATTTAATAAAAGTTACAGTATATTAAAAAAAAAGATTTTCATAGCTTATCGCCCAGCTCATAATTGGAGAAGGCAAATTGATATAGAAACAAATTTACTGAGGCGCTATGCTCCTTATAGGATCGATGGGAACATATATATATATATATATTATATATATATATATATAATATATATATATCAAGCAAAAGATTGATAGTAATTGGCGCTAGATAGTAAATAATATTTCGATAAATATAAGCTTCATAGTGAGTTAGAATCCAAAGTTTAGTGGAAAAGCTTATACTAGAAAAAAAAAAACACTGGTAAAAGATATGTTTCTAATATTACAAAAAGTAATGAATTTTGTGTTTGCTTTAACATTTAAAATGTTTAAGCCGAGAAATATTTAGCGCCCTTAACATTTGTTAAACTGATCTGAGAAACAGACTGTCATCTGAAACCATTATGGATTTCAAGAAGAATTCTTGACAAAAAGTACGAAAAACAGAAGTAAGGAAGAACATGTAAATCAATTAAAATAGGTAATTATTCATTCAAAGCAAATTTCGATCTACCAAGGTAAAATACCATATGGTTTAAAGATTGATATTTGACTATTGACGTCATCTGTCGTCAATGGCGGTGAGTGTACAACGGAAACCACTCTGAAGAGATTGTGTGGTTACAATCGAAACTAGTCAGGGCAAATGTTCTATTGCTGCAACAGCCTATTATTTCAATACTTTGTCTCCATTCTATAAATATTAATATATTATTGAAATAATAAGTTCTTGCAGTAATAGAACACAAAAATAGCAATCGTTTTATATGAAAAAGTCAAAACAATTTTTTTTAAGTTACGAGGTTGAGGAAGTAAGACATCGATATAATAACTCCTTCTAAAGTGTTGTCTAAAGAAGATTCGCCAATATTTCCATAATTTTAAAATTTACCAATCTTGTAGAGTGTGACCCCGATATTATTATTAGAAAGTGGAACTTGTTAAGATTAACAGAGATTAACCTTTAGTAGACTTAGATATTAATATATTTTGGGATAAAACTAACTCCATTATTTTCTTTTGGTGCCCCTTTGAAAACTCGCATAATATGGTTGTGGCTTCTTGATGGAGGACTAATTAAACAATAATATGGTTGTCGGTGACAATAATTTGGTTAAATTTAAACATAATATGTTTAAAATTTTGTCTAAAAATAGTTTTTTTGGAGGTGACCATATTTAAACATATTTTTTCTCTGCGTGCAGAAAACGCAAGATTGCCCTTTAACACATTCGCTTATTGGAAAGACACAATTGGTGTTTTCGTATCGTATTCTACAAACAAATTAGCGACTTATAGTTTAGGAAATATCCGACTTTGAAAATTTGCTATTTTTGACCTACCTTGGGTTAGTGTTTTGCAAATAAATATTGTATTCAAATTTATCATGATTTGTTTAAAATATTTTTTGTGAATTACCAGCAAATCGATAAATATTCTACAGAAAGAACTGAGAAACAATTTTTTGCAATTAAAATATTATTAATTTAAATAGACGAATCCCTTGATAAAGTGAACATAACATTCACGAAACGTTGGGAAAATATGGATTAAATGCATTTTTAATTACATTTTCTTCAATTGCAAAGCTGGAATCAAAAATTTAAAGCACTGGTTGTATTGTGTGATTCAATATAAAATTAAATAAAAATTTAGTTGTTTTGTATTAAACATTGAAAAATCTATGCAGTTGTAAAATTTCATTAAATAATATTAGTTATTAAAGTTTTGATTGCATAAATAAAAATTTATATGGCTGACAAATACTCAAATACACATTGTTCGCTCTTTTTTGCAAAATATCTTCAATGAATTTAACAATTATGAAAAATTCTATTATATTTGGAAGTTCATACATAACTCCAATAACTCTGATATAAAATATGTATAACTCCTAACTAACTACTGTGCTTTGTAGGCTTAATGAATAAAATGAGCTTACAGCCGATTGGGGTATTTGTATTGACTCTTGAGTTTGCTTTTTGTGCTAAGTTTTGGGCTTTGGTGTGTTCTGACATTTGTGGTAAAATTTCATGCCCAATAATTTTGTAGAACATTCCATCCCAGCCCTCGCCCTTCTTAGGGGTGTTTTTTACGAGTTGTAGGAATAGAACCAAAAAAAAAGGAGGATATTCCACAAAAATATTTGCCGTAACCTTTTCTACAAAGTTGCTTAATATGGCTTATACCTCAGGTATTAAGAATACAAAGTTTTATTTGCTGATATGCTTCCCGAACTGTCCAAACGGGTAAAATTTTAAGCCCCCTTCAAATACACGTATATTTTTTTTTTGTCTCCTCACAAGAATCCATTTTCAGAAGTTCGTTATTTTGGAAAAAGTTCGAAATTGTTGTACTGTGTTACTCAAGTCGACGTGGAAAAAGTTTGTTTTATCACTACAATTTATTCTTATGGTTTTTGGCAAACTAAAGCCGAATATGAGCTCAGTTTTCTCCCATCGCCTTCACATTTATCAGATAACGGTACATTTGTGATTTTTGCTGTATATTTCTCTTTCAGCCGTCTTCTAGAGTTAAAGCCTTGTTCAATTAAAATCAGTTTATCTTAATTTAAAGGCTGCTACGCATCGAACTTTTATTGGATAAAAATGACTGGTTTATAGTGGATCGAAGCTCATATTTTATGAAAATTATATCGGTTTTCGGCAATTATTGTCATTTTGAGAGATGTGCTGTGTCGCAGTTAAATAATTTAGTTGAATATAATAGTTGATAATAAAACGTTTAAGACATAATGAAACGTAATCGGATAAAAACTTAAAATCTTATGAAAAAAAGTTATTTGTATACAAAAGCACAGGCACGATATCAGAGATGGAAAATTGAAATTTAGTTTACAAACTTTCACTATTTTTTTTTAATAAAAATTCAAGATAGTAAAAATATCAAGTTATAAAAAAAGCAGGAAAATGACTTTAAAAATTGTAGAAAAGCACCCGCCTTTTAAAACAGGTACTATAAAAAATTTCGAGGTTGCAAAAAGGCGAAAGCACTTAAAATACTTTAAACGTATCAAAATACAATCACTGTCCGTAAGTAAGCCTTGGACAGGACTAAATTACTTATACTAAAATATATTTATACTTACATGATATCACCCAATTTAAGTCTGGTTTGTATAAGAGCACAACTTTTGTGATCACTTGTGGTTACAGCCCGTCGACGTCTCGGCGGTATTTTTGGTATATAAGGTGAATTCATACCTCCACTACCACCCTCACCACCAATGCTGCCTTCCATGCTGCTAGCATTTAACATGGTGCTGCTTAAGCGCACCATTGGTGATGAGCCGCGTCGACGATTCGACATATGCCGACCTGCTACACCGCCTAACATGCTGAAAGTAAACAGAATAACACAAAATGGTATTAATTAAAATTAATATAAACAATTAATAGTGCTATATTCGGCTGTGCCGAATCAACAACAATTAGAATATTTCAGGCGTGGTCGCTATATGAGGTCAATTAATTATTAATTAATCTTTATAAAAGAGGACGAAAATATTAAAATTCGTCGCGGCTTAGACCTACATATGTCAAATTATTGACCGACAATCAGAAAGCTTTATGCTTTTATTTCTAGTCATATAAAACTTAATTTGTTATAATATGTTAATTTTAGTAAAATATCATGATTCTTAACAGTTTTAGCCGAATTGAAAATATTTACGAGAGGAAAATGTATATTGGACCCATGGTAAATTATGGACGAATAAAATAATAAAATTATCACAAAATCCTGTAGAGTGTTTTCTTGTATTAAAAACATATTTCGACTTCGTAGTGAAAAATGTTATAGGGTTTTATAGTTTAATGTGGATTTAAGAAGGCAACTTAGTATGAGAGACTTAAGGTAAACTATGGACCGATTATTACAAAATTGCATGGTATTATTTATGGCCATGTGAAGCTAAATTGGACCAAATTTTGCCACAATAGCAATATTTGCTACGGTCTTAGGCGTATTTAAATAATTTCCCACAGTGGGAATTATACGGGGCCGATCTTCACGAAATTTCACAGAATAAGTTCTAGTCATATAAAGGAATTTGTGCAAAATCTTATATCAATCCGTGCATTATAAATTCATTTATGTTTGATTTGTAAAAACAGTTATCAAATTTTTAGGGTGGTGGTCCCACATTTGGACTCATAACTCTCAACCTACTGAATCGATTTTGCAGGATTACAATCGAAAACTGCATATGATAACTAGAAGAAATTTGACACCATTTTTGTTCTTTTCAACGGTAAAACTGCAAAGTAAAACGGTATAACTGCAAAGAATTCTGATGATGAAAATATGGTTATTCTAAAAACAAGTTAATTCGACCTGAGTTCGATCCCGTCCGTGTTCAGTCAAGAATAAAAATTATCAAAAAAATTTTAATTAATTTCTTGTTTTAAAATTCCTTCCTTCATTAAAAAAAAATAATTTAATAAAAAGGAAATTGAATAATCTTAACTAATCCATATTTAAATATATAAAAAAATTCCAAAATACATAAAATAAAACAAAAAATATTAATGAAATATTAATGTTTAACAAGAGTACGAATTGGAAATTTAACACATCTAAACGAAATCATATTAATGAATTTTTGATTACCAAGAAAAACTTTGATAAAAATAATAATTTTTATTTACATATAAAGCCTTTGTCTTAAACGCAAAAAAAATGTTTTTTTTAGCTAAGTAAAAAAACAAACAAAATATATTTCAAACTAAAATTAAATATTTGTTCAAATAATGGTTACAAATTCGATAAACTTTTTTAGTGGACTGTTGTGTTTAATGCATAATTCATAAATCTTAGCTCATTTTGCATTTGTGAGCTAAAGTTTCCTGGTTTTCATTTATTTTATTAATGGATAAGGCGGCATAATGTGGGGCTCTACAAAGGGAAATACTTTACATGCCACTAGGGCAATGTCAGAGAAGGGCTTTGAGGCATAAGTCCATACCATAACTCCGAACGTTTTTAACTGAGAATCTAATAAGATTTTTTAAATTTAAAATCGCGATTAGAATTTGAGGAACTTTTGTTGTTTGCTTGTAGTCAAACAGGACCTGTAGTAAATTTCTGTTAAAGTTTTTCGTAAAAAATAAGGAGGCTATAAAGTAGACTTATTGTGCTAGAGAAAGGAAAGCGGTGAGAAGGTACGCGAATCCCTCAACCGGCTGCTAAGCTACGAATTCAAAGGATTCATCAGTCCTTTTTAAACCACTTCACCCTTATGTATTTTTACCGTTATAATTAATAGAACTTAGTGTTAAAAGTTACTAGCGTAAGATTTAAAACCAACGTAAATTTGTTTTCCATATTTCCTGAAAACTATTGTTTAAAGTGTTTCAATAAGAGTTTAAGTTGCCAATTAAAAATTTCATTCGTATTTAAGATTGATGATTGTCTATGGACTGTCAGTCGTCGGCAATAGCCGTGAGTGTTAAACGGCAAAGAATTCTGAAAAGATAATGTAATTACTATCGAACCATGTCAAATCGACCTGTGCGTGAACGTGGGTTCGGTCCCCTGGCCAGTCAAGAGTGAAATCTTATCAATAAATTTTAAATCTTTTATTTTGTGAAATTCCTTTCTTCATAAAAGTTATTTAATAAAAATTAAATTTCATGAACTTTAGCCTGACTAAAATATTAAAATTTGAATTAAAAACCATAAACATTTCAATAAAATAACTAAAACACTAATTATTCTTAAAAGTGTTGCAACATTTGAAAAGTTAAAAATACATATTTGAGGTTTTTAAGTATGTAATTTGGCACTTAATATGAAAATATTTTTTATAGGCTTATCAGTTTATAATTAAGGACATATACTTGAAAGTAGTTGAGATTTTTAGGAAGAAATAAATATAAAACCTTTCACACGAATATACATATAAAAATTATTGTAGATACATTTTATAGATAGCGCATAAGCAGTAAATTATTTGTATCCAGTATTAGAATATATTAGAAAATATTTAAAGTGCTATAATAAAATATTACTTCCGTTGATTTATTACCATCTTCCATCTACCTTTCATAAATTAAACTATAAAAACAGTACTAAGTTTTGGTTTTCTCATTTTAATCTATAAAACTCCTATTACATCAACCCTTTTCACTTATTACCCCACTCCAAGAAACACACGCACATCAAAAATAAAGTATGTATGTACAATGTTTATTGTACATACTTAGGAATGATGAAAATTGTGATTATTTTATGTTACACAGTGTAACAACTTTCTCTTTTTTATGATCTCGATGGGTATTCTTCCAAAAAAAAAAAAAAAAAACGTTTTCGCTTCAACATGGTTATAAGAAAAAGGATAAAATCTCTTCATTTAATTTAAATTCTCTGTCTTGATGTTCGAAAACAAAAAAAAAACTAATAAATTTTGCAGCTCTGAACTTATAATTGTAGTAACTAAATTTTTAGTGTTCAATATCAGGATGTTAAGTAATTTAAAAGGACATCATTTTCATTTTTGTGCAGTTATTTCAAATCAAATTTTTCCTATCAGCCATAAAACAGAATACAATTCAGTTCTGAAACAGAATTCATTCTGTATTTTTGTGCTTCAAAAAATAAAAACGAAAAAATGTTTCGGAATGCAACCACTTTTGATTTCATGAACGGAGTGGGAGTATCTTAAAAGGTAATAACTATCAAAACTTTCTATCAATAAACAAATATGTGTTCTTTATTTATTTTTCAAATAAAATATATTTAAAATAATTGTAAGCGCTTCATTTTACAAAATTTAAAACTCTTAAAAAACTCTTTAAAAACTTTTATAAAGTTATAAAGCATTGCCATATCTCTTTTTGGTCATATTTTGCCGAAATTTACATGCCGGCAACACACAAACAAAAGAAAACTGAAAAGAACAAAGCAGTATTGAAAACAATTACATTTGTTAAAGTTTTTAGCCTGCAGTTCCTGCATATTATTTTAAAATTTTTAATTTATTTTTATCGTTTGTGCAGATTTTTTTCGAACACAAAAAAGAAAAAAGATCAGAAGCAGCTCTTAGTTTTTGACGACTGAATTTTTCTTCACTATGTAAACTTTTTTTCTTCCACTGCAATAATTATTCAAATGTCCGCAGATTTGCTTTTTAAATTTCTCAAATTTGAAAGTTTATGACCTTTTTATACATAAATAAAAACTCAAATGTAAATCTTTTTGTACAAAAATTTGGTAACAACTGTTTTTTGTCTTGCTAAGTGAATTTTTTGCCATATTACACAGTAATAAATACTGATGCTGTCAAGTTGGTTACATAAAAATCGCTTTAACAAAAGTTTTCGTATTGATAAAAACGATTGGAATCTAATTAATTAATAATTAGGGCAAACGCCTCTGGGTATATGTTGCTACACAGACGGCTCTAAATTGGGGAATAAAACGGGCATAGGGGTCTATGTTGAAAACCCGGAAACCGAGATATTATACCGTCTTCCGGATCAAAATAAAAGCTTTCAGGCGGAAGTCCGTGCTATTACGGAATGTGTGAGATGGATTGAATTAAATATGAGACGCTAACATATTTACAGCCAGCAAAAGGGCAATAAGGGCGTTATCAGTTAATAGAGTTAAGTCCAGGCCCTTATTAGACTGTAGGAAGGCCATTATCGAATTCGCCTTGGGCAGTGCGATCTGTATCATATAGGTGCCGGGCCACTCGGGGATAATCTGTAACTAAAGAGCCAATATACTCGCTATCGGGGGTAGAGAACTCGAACCAGTTAACGAAAGCAGACTTGAAGGCGTGAGTTAGGGAAACCCACACGGACAGTTGGAATAGTAGGACTATGGGTAGGACCATTAAGATTTTATGGGGTAACCCAGACAATCTAAGATTTTATGGGGTAACCCAGAGAATCTTATTGGTCCTCCTCAACGGTAGCCAATCCGAAGTAGCATGATGGTGCGTATCCTGACTGGTCATGCGGGACTACGGGCACAACTGCATTAAATTGGACGGGCAGAATCTGACGAGTGTAGAGCGTGTGGCGAAGAGAGCGAGAAGCTGGAACACTTTCTCTGCTACTGTCACGCCTTCGTCGAATTACGATCCAAACACCTCGGGAGCGATGTCATGTTGGGCTTGGTATCCTTGAATAACGTGGACTGGAAAACCTTAAGGAACTACGCCTGGGAAATAAAATAACCACAATAATAATTGTTAAACAGCCAAGGCACAATATCTATGTTTATATTTGTCCTTCAAGTTGTGCTGATAAAATGGTCAATGAGAAAAAGAAAGACAAATTATGAAAAACAGAAAAATGTACTTTGGACTTCAAGAAGAATTCTTGAAAAAAGTATGAAAAACAGAAGTATGAAGAATCATGTTAATCAATTAAAATAGATAATGATTCAAAAAACATGATTATGATTCATTATTGAAACAAAGCCTGAGATCCAAACCATTATTCCTTGATCTATGGCCAACTTTTTCAATCTCAAAAACTTGAATAACAGTTTTTATTATTGGATAAGTGAAATGTTCGCTTGAGTTAAAATATTTTTGACATATTTGACATTATTTTTTAGATTCTGTTCTATTGTGAAGAAGATCATTAGCGAACCTCCAGCGTAGGTTACACATAATTTTAAAGCACTTATTTTGAATTATTTACAATTTCTTATTATGTGTTTTGGCAGTTTTGCACCATATGATTTGCAAGCATAAATAAGGGTTGGGGCTTATTACAGTTTTAAAAATAAGAATTTTGTTTTTTATGATAAAAGATGAACAATGGCCAAATTGCTTTTAACGCATTTAAACTTTCCCTTTAAATCTTATTGTGTTTGGTGAGTTTCAGTTTCTTATCTAGCAGAGCACCAACAGAATAAACAATGGAAATTGTTTCCCCAAAAGTACACAGAAAAAAATAAAAATTGATTTCATATAAAAAAATTGTGATACTAATTAAAAAATTAAATTTGCAGCAGTTAAAAAATTAAACCTCGTCGAGCGGTATAATTTTACAACGTTAACAGGCGGTATGGGTACAATTGCACCTGCATATGAGAATGCACTTACCTTTGTACATATAAAATTTTTTTAAAAGCTTATTAAATCCTTTTATGCTTTTAATTTATAATTGCTACAACGGCAGCTAAAAATCGTAACGAATTTAAAATGTATTTTTATTTTATAGTACATTTAAATTCAAATGTAGAAGATATACGTTACTATTATCTAATGAGCACAGCATTTATGTTTTGATGGTCACTTACTGAGGAATACAAATGTAACACTCAAGCAAATCAGTAATTGAAGCACAGCTGCGAATAACGTTGTAAGTTATTAATTATTAGTAAGTAATTATTCTTCAGGAGAGCAAAAAAAAAACGTTTTTAACTGGCAAGATTTTTTTTTTAGATTATCAAAAATAATGACAATAAAATCTTAAATGCAAAATATCAAGAAAATCGAATTTTAAATTACATGTTAATTGCAGTTTATAATTTTTTTTTTATTGGAAAAACGTTTCAAATCCACAACCGCGATCTCATTTAAAACTTTTTTCCACTGCGCAAGCGGCTTTTAAAACGTTATTCCATGTTACAAAACAAATTTCGTTTGTATCAATTTGTTTGTAATTTACAACGTTCTTCCACTGGCTCACAATTGTTTTTTTGTTCCACAATTAAATATGGAAAACGGAAAAATGGAAGGGAAATATGGAAACGGAACAGCTTCTTAAGGATTCTTAATTTACTAGGCCCTATTTTCAGGGCTTTCCCCAAAGAATTTTAGGCCTCTGATGATTAAGAAAAACCAGTTATAGAATATCAAAAATTAAAAAGGTACAATTGTAACCTTCCCGCTTGACAAAAGTAAATAGTATCAATTAATTAATTTTTTTTTTGTATCTACAACATTTTCTTCAGTAATGTTGTTGATATAAGTAAACGTTTTATTCACTTGTTTGAATTTTTAATTAAAACTGATTTATTTTTGATTAATGGCTTAATTGAAAAAAAATTGGCGGCGATTTTACTCTGTGTATACATAAAAATTGCTTGACTGTTGTTTTTGTTCCTATAAAAAATTGAATAAATATTGGCTCTGTTTCTTTACTCAACTTTGGGAGCCCTCTGGATCCCAATTTGCACGAAAAGCGTTACCGTACTTTAAATTTGTTTAAAATAGAGAGAATAAAATTCTTGTTCCTCTTTCACGAAACAGCCCAGCAGTGTGGCCATTTAGGCATTTTTGCAGCTTAATTTAGTATTAAAAATTTTTAGCTGCAAAATTTTCATTTAGCACTTGGAATTATATTTAGAATTTTTGAAAAGTGTTTTAAGCTTTTTTTTAGCAATTTTTATTTTAAAATTTAGACGAATAGTTTAATTGATATTGCTAAAAAAAAACATTAGAGCTTCAACTTTTCTTAAACTATAAAAAATAAAATGATCTAAAGTTATTGTATATTATATAAATAAACCGTTTAAATTTATCATATATCAGAGGTTTTCAGGCCCGCTTAATTTAACATTTAATCTTAACATTTAATCTTAAAAATAAGTTCGGTAATTTATCTAAGTGTTTGTGTTGGTCAGCTCAGAATAGTTTTGTACCATATTTTGTTTGCGTGCCCCAAAAGAACATTACACGTACTATAATCTTTTAAATATAGTGCTGAATCAAGAATGATATAAAAAGATATTACGCCATGCGCATGTTTTCCCGTTAGATGACGTAGCTTAACCCAAGCTAGGGTTACCTATTCGTGTATGTTTCGTGACGTCATTTGACCCACCTGCGCAAAAAATTCAATTTTTGAGTTCGTGTTGTCGTAATCTTTCTTCTATCATTCTTGGTGCTGAATTGCATTCATTTCATATAGATGAACCTTTTTAACCGTTATTTGTTTTTTATAATTTTCTATCTTTTTGGGTGTTTTCAAAGCAATAAAGTTATTCTAAGAATTTTGTTTTGTTTCCAATTAAGACCAAAATGTGCTATGTGGCACAAAATATTTTTATTACGAAGTACGTTAAATGTTCGGTGTTTGCCAACAAAAATTTCCGAGCGTCGACCATTAACCGATCATAGCATTTTGCCATACTCTAACACCGAACCCTAAAGTTCGGTCGGAATCTACAAATAAAGTAAACTGTTGGCTGCCCCGCACATACTAACGTTAAAATCATAGTTTGTGTATGCTTTGAAAATTTAAGTTAAAATGAAATGTTTGTGTTAATTCATTTGTCTACTGTACGCTCAGCTTTACCCTTTGGCTAACCTTACCAAGCCTTGCAGTTCCTTTATGACCAGCTTTCACCAACTTGGCTAATTTGTTTAACTTGTTTAATTTATTGTTAGCACACAACAACAACGTTTCACAGACAAATTACAACAAATTGAAATAGCCCTTTCTATTACCAATGCGAATGTGTTTGTATTTCTAAGAAATTTTGTTTATTGTATTTGGAAAATTTTATACAAAAGGGGACAGACTTTAAAATTTTCTATAGAATTTTTCTTTGGTTTAGAATTTTATAGAAAAATTTGCAAATAATGGTTTTCAAGGGATTTGCAATAGTCAACATGCTGAATTAATTTGTTTTTATCGTTTTCACACAACTGGTCTGGTAAAGAAAAAAGTTGTGTATTATAAAATTTTTATTGTAAAAAAAAGTGGTCAAAGTTTAACAAAATAATTTAATCAATTTTAATTAAGGAATATTAAAAGGGAATCGATAATAAGGAAAAAAATTATTTTTAATTAAAAATAAAATTCTATTTACTTACAAAAGGCCAGGCTTTTTGAAGAGTTTAAATGTAATTGTAGAAGTTGCCCTTAAAAATAATAACCCTATTCTTAACATTTGACGCCTTCGTGGTATATCAGGGTTTAAAAACCCCCAACACATCGGGATATTCCCTGAGCTTTCCAGGTTTTACTGCATTTTTTAATTTTATGAAAAATCTATCTATGTAGATAATTTTCCACAATCTTTCTAAGGAAGAGGTTCTTACCAAGATAAATGAAAACCAATGGTGGAAAATAAAGGGTAATTTATAGTGATGTATGATTTTCATTATGCTTTTTTACAGATCACCCGTGACTCATATTAAACTACCTTGTAATTTTTGTCCGGTAGCGTTCAAATATCGTTCGACCACTACAGTGTCCCTAAGTTCAGCTGTATTACGAAAATCAGCTTTCTGTGAGAAATGTTTTTCGTGCAATTCCAAGAACTTAAGGTGCGCATAATCGACCTAGTGAAACCACTATTGCCAACACCTTTCGCAAATTTTACTCAAGGAGCCAGAATATACATACTTTATGAGGTCTTAGCTGTCTAATTAAAAAGTTTTACACGAAATGACAAACTTAATATAGCCATTTACTACTTGTGGTGGTGGAGTGTATAAAAAATAATAATCGATTTCAATTAAAATTTTCGTGATATTAAATAAATTTTCACCAGTAAACCAATTAATAGTATCAATTAACTATTTTTTGATTTTACCATAATTTTCTGCTGTAATGCTGTCGATTTAAGCAAACGTTTAATTCACTTGATTACATTTTAATTAAAACTGATTTGATTTTTGATTAATGGTTTAGTTGAAAATTAAATTGGCGAGAATTTTCTTGTGGAGGTTAGACTATTCCGCCTACTAAGCAAAGGGCTAAGTACAGAACGTACCGGTTTTCGTCTGTTGGTACTGTCAGTTGTGCTTTGGTATCTGTGCACGAATTTTCAATGAAAATTTTTTATTTTATATGAACAATTTTTATTTTGAATTTATTTTGAAAATAAAAAATAATTTCGTTTGGAAACTTTTGATAATAATTTTGCATGTGCCCGGCAAATAAAAAAACTGAAATGGCAAGTTGCTTTATTAAGAAGTTTGTTTTTTTAATTTTGTTTTTTCTTTTTTAGCCTTTTACAACTACAATTCGGGTTGAAACAAAAACCAAACCAGCCAATTGTAGGGGAATGAATGAAAAGATAAACTCACTGCTTATTGTTGTGGCTTTGTTGCAGCTTTGTTATTGTTACAAGTAAGAAATGAGTGCTTTAAGTCCTTATACACTTTATAGTCTTATTTGTATAATATTCTTAGCTTTTCTATTCTTTGGAAAAAGTTTCCTGACGAGCTGGCCGAAGCCTCAACAATAAATTTCAGTGTTTTTATCATATATAAAATTTGGTATTAAGCACGTTATAGATAAATTTTTATATAAATAAAAATTTGTATTCCTAAAAATAACTTTTGATTACAAATTCGATTTTTTTAACATTGTTTTGATGTAAATTCCCAAATGAAAATTTGTACTTTTATTTGAAAAAGAGGCAAGGCAGTACGTATTTTCATGAGGTAATTAGCTAATAAGAAGTAAAAAAATATTATCGCTTAAAATTTTGCATATATTAGAATTGCTCCATTTTTGAAGCATACTGCAATATTGTATCATATCCATAACTCTGAGTTAATATGTTTTTTGTTAGCCGATACCAAAAACTTAGGTTACCATTCGCTTAAACTTCAACATTACAACATCCTTAATGTAATTCAAGCCAAGAGAATATTTTAGGCAAAAGTTTAAATTGGAAATTTTTGAATAAGACAATGTTGTCATTGTTTAAGTAAGATTGTCGAATACAAGGGGATGACAATGTTTTAGAAATAATCTTTTGAACTATAAAATCGTTTATCAACATCATGAAGAGCCTTCTATCGTCGAATTCACAGAAAAAAGTTTCTTATCAATTAAAAAAATGGTTTAAAAAGTATTTAAATTTTATTAATGTAATAATTGAACCAAATATTTTTTTAATTGAAAGAAATTTAAAAATATATATTTGATTTAATTATTATTTAAGTTGTTTTGAAATAAAATTTTAATTAAAATATTAATTAAATATCAAAAAATATTAATTGAATTTTTGGTTTAAAATAAAATAATTTTAACTTGTAGAATTGTTGTTGGGAATTGTCAATATTTATTTAAATAAATTATCATATTGTTTGAAATGGCAATGTTTTTTGATAATTATTTTAATTAAAATAAAAAATATTATTTATTGAAAAAAAGTATTCACAATTTTATAATTTTCAGTAATCAATATAATTATTTTGGTAATAGGTGCAAAATAAACAACTTGTTTGCTTGATATTATGAATTTGGAATAAATTTGGTGATTAAAGACAATTTTTAATTTTTTCTGTGTTAGGAACGAAAACTTTACAATTAATTGAAAAAATTATATACAACATTTATCATAGCATATCTTTGTTATCAAAAATAATTTAAGATAATGCTACTTTTTGGAGCGCAAAAAAAAATAAACTTAATAATTTATAACACTCTTAAATTTTGACAACGCAATGAAAATACTCAGTATTCCCTGTTCTCTTTGTTTATATATTCAAAAGTATATTTTCATACAAAAAGAAAAAAATATACAAATCATTTTACTACGTTGTTTATTATTATTCTAAAACAAACCAACTTTAAAAAATTTAACTTAATTTGCATTACTTTTAAATAAACAACAGCAAAAGCAGCAACAATAACGGCGACGCCAGTGGCGCAACATCATCACTGGAACTCATTTAATGGTAACAAAACATCGTCATAGCAAGTAAATAAGAAATGAAAAAATATTTATTATATTTGTACGCCACCATAGTTGGGGAAAGTATTATACGTTTGTACTGGAGTTTGTACCGCATATAAATATTTGCGTAGTTGCCAATCGCCTAAGATACACTTCCTGAGTCGAATGGAACATGTCCGTCCGTCTGTTCGGGTGGCTGTCCTTGTTAACAAAGTACAGGCTGCAATTAAAAATAGTAATAAAATTTCAAAAATAAGCTTTTATTGGCTCAACTACAAAGACTGTTGAAAACGGTAAGAATTCGTCAAAGATAATAAATCTTTTTATAAAATTCAGCCTAAAAATGGTTCATTACAACCATAATCACATTAAACATTTTAAATGAATTGGTTCATGTTTGCCCATAGCTCGTATATAAGTAAGACTCCCAAAAATCACTGCATAATGAATCTTGGTATTGAGATAAAACTTGTAAAAAATTACTTATATTATAAAATGACCCGTTTGTCCCAAGTGCGTCCACTCCCGATATCTCATGTTTGGAAATTGTCGGCTTAAGATAAAAAATATCATAAATAACTTTTTGTATTTGAATTTTAACGTTGTAGCAAAATTTTGTGCTATTATTTCAAGAATTGCCAATAGGTCCCAAATGGGAAGCAGTCACTGGAGTAGGGAATCATACCATTGGGCTAGACTAACCGTTACTTGCTTACGAGATTTATACATATGTTGATGTATTTAGATGAATTTAGAATAAGTTGTTGTTGTTCTTCAATACTAACCTATGTTTATATACTTACGAGTATATTACATACGCCCACTCGAATACAAGACCAACTACAAGAAATAAAAATTAGGAAATAAAAACATTGGGTGTTTAAATTTATTTATAAAGAATAAAGTTAAAACATTTCTTTTATTTCCTTCTTTGTTAACAGAGTTATATATAAAAAAAATATAAACTTGGGTAAGTAAGTCTTTTATAATCGTAATAGTAATCGCACAAAAACTCATGCGATTTGTCAACATAAATTCAACTCAAAATGCATATTTGAAAATGTTTTAAAAATAATATACTTAATAAAAAGATTTTATTTTATATTAATAATATTCATGGGTACTTTACACTATTACACAAGTCTTACGTATTTTGAGGAAAACACAACCCTGTCATGATAAACTGTTATGGTTTTTTTTTAAATTTTCAAACAATAATTAGATCAGTACCCATGTTCTGTAACTTTGGTGAGATCTTCTCGCTTCGAAAAGATGTGAAACAAATTATTCCATCGTTTCTCGAAAAGTGAGAAAAAGTGTGTCTGTAACTCATGTCTAAAACTATCAAAAGAGATTACGTCGTTACGTTATAAATGTCATAATATTCCACTCGAAGCCGATGTGAACTTGCAGACGTTGAGAACGCCAGTAACACATATCGTTGACGGCGGCCAAAATTATTAAAATTGAAAAATTTTCAATGAATGCGGCGAAAATACAACCGTCGGCTATACCAAAAAATTTAAGTGCGACTTGAATGTTTGTTGATTACAAAATTGCTTTGAAAACATTCGTATATTTTTTCTCACCCCGTTTTTATGCATGAGTTTATTTGACAGTTCAAAGCGGGAACTTTCTCACAAAAATTTAACAGACACACTTTTTCTGTAAATTGGCGAGTAATTTCCTTACGTGACAGCTATTACTCGCCAAAAATGTTACCTACGCAGTGAAGTGAGAAAAACAGTTGGTTGTTTCAATTTATGGCATTTTTGTTTCATTTCTCGCATTTCAATTGAAAAGTTTCTCGAAGCGAGAGTTACAGAACATGGGCACAGACTTGTATTTTTGTCAAAATACGTAAGACTTGTGTGATAGTGTAAAACAGCGTTAATTAATATATTTAACAAAAAATCATATAAACAACTTTAAGTCCATATATTTCAGAACACAACAAGTAAAATTGAACAAGAGGATGTGCAGTATTTCTCCGGGAGTAGGAATATTTTAGGATCTTTCTTTATATCTACACTGAAAGAAAATCAAGAAAAGAGTTCTCGTACTTAAAATAATTCGAAAACAGGATTGACTCAAGTAGAAGTGAGATAAAAATTATTCTTCTCAAACTTTGCTTGATTCAAAAATTTCTAAGTTGGCTTTAATACCGATATCGTAGTTTGAAATAATGCGAAAGTAATAAGTAAATAAGTAGAAAAAACTTAACTTGAACTTAAAGATTTTATTACGAGCTTTTTCTTTCCGTGTCATAGTTATAAATCAACATTAATAAAAACAGACCTCACGGTGTTCAGGGGTCTGTACACGTCAAAAATGCTTGGCATGCAGGCGTGATAAATGTAATATTCGCCACCATATCTACATTTTTGATTTCTCATCCAGCATCGTCGGTGTCACACATACAAACAAATTTTTACTATTACTACCATAGAGCTTGATGAGAAATGCTTGACCGTATACAGACCCCTTCAAAATTCATTGTGGCTTTCGGCGTATTAAAGTTTAAATCAAAAGTACCGCTTATATGGGACTAATGTTAAATTATGGAACATTCCTGGCGAAATTTGGCAGCGTGCTTACTAGCCGTATAAAAATATGGCAGGCCAGTTTTTCCTACAATAGCATTACTTATTAAAGTTTTAGATGTAATAAACCTTTTTCCGAGAGAGGGCTGTATATGGGGCATATGGTAAACTATGGACCGATTTTCACAAAATTCAGCAGTGTAATTTTCAATCTTACTAAGCTATAACTTACCAAATTTTATTGTAAGAGCGTTATTCATTGTGATTTTAGGAGTACTAAAGAGTTTTCCGAAAGTGGGCTTTATAAAGCGTCTTTCATTAAGCGCTTCCTATCTTTAAATTCAAACTTCCAGCTTGAGCATTTTCATTTAATATTGAATTGTAATAAAATATTATTTAGGAAAAATTAAAAAGCAAAGTGTCTGAGAGATATCATCCAAATATTTTATTTATTTTAAAGAACTATTGATGGCATTATGTGTGGAATATAACATCGTTGAAATGTCCTCCACGGCTTCTCTGGGTGGAGCGCATCCGAAATGACCAATTTTCCATGACTTTGGAGCACAAATCAGGCTTAAGTTGACCGATGGCATGGGCTAAGTTGGCTTTGAGGAAAGCAGTGGTTTGTGGCTTATTCGCATACGCATGTGACTTAAGAAAACCCCACAAGAAAGAAAGAAAAAAGTTTATTGAAAATTAAATAACAATCGGTGCATTCCGCCATCAATTAATGATTATTTTTCTAACTGAAATATAAATTTTTAAAGGGGGTTGGTACTGAGCTAATCGTGCTGAATTTCAATCCCTCTTATCAACTTAGAATTACTCAAGAACACAGAATATATATGTTCTATAGATAATCTTCTATGAATATTAAACAATATCACATGGCATGACAAACTTAGTATACATTAATTCACCGCTGGTGGTGGCCAATAAGACGTACAGTGATGGAGTGGGGCAAGTGAGCCAATTTCTTACAAAATTTATAAAATTAAATAACATATAGAGGGAGAATATAAAAGATCTTTAAACTCACCAGTTTCAAAGTGAGAAAATTCATACCTTCTGTAAGCTAAATTGTAAGGGAAACTTTTACATTTCTCTTCTTACAAGCCTGCTTCGTTTGAATAACCACTTTTATTGGATTGTTTAGAACCGTGTTATCATGAAACAAAGAAAACAAGATAGTGCATTAAAATTTAAAAAAACATTCTTTTTCTGCGCATGTACGTCATAGTAGCAAATGAGCACAAACATGATCACACAAACACGTGTATGTGCTATGCTGAATGTTTGTTTAAATTTAATTCTCTTAACTACAGTTGCGTAAAAATGACGTCAAAATGAGAGTAAAAAGTTAACGGACCTGTGCAATGCACTATCTTGTTTCCTTTGTTTCATGCCGTGTTATTCAATTCAAATGCTTGAGAAACAGAGTGTGGGCCTTAAATATAAATGACCTTATATATTAAAAGATATTACTTATTGAAAAGAGGAATCTTTCATTCTAAGAACAATACACCCACAAGTTTGAATCTTTTATAAAAGGTTTTCTAAAAATAATGTAACAAAAATTTAAAATAATAGGTTTTTTATTGTTTTTCTCATGTTTAATTTACGTTTTTTTAATATGAACAATAATGTTTTTAATACGTGCATAAAAATATAAATATTTCACATTTTGCTTCTTTTAAGGAGAGAAATAAAAAAAAAAAGAAATGAAAACTGAAATGCTCAACATTTTAGCAAGTAGAGGGAGAATAAAAATAAAAAAAAAATCACTTACCTTTTAAATTGACTGAGGATAATCCGTATTAAATCCAATTGTCAACTGTGACACAATTTTTCTTTTAGTTTTTTACATTTACTATAGAACATGATTTACTGATAAAATATCGATTGAAAATTTTGAAAAATGACGACATCACTTTTTTTATTATTTGATTTTTATCATTATTTTCTTTAATATCTTCTTATTTTTATTTTACTTTACTTATTTAGGATTGATTCTTAATTTTTAATTTAAAAAAATATATATTTACTTCTATTTTTGTGTGTAACCTTTTTTGTTATTATTAATTATTATTTCTTTAATAAATACACTTTTGTTATTTATATTTTTAAATGAACACATTTTTTTTTATTTTTTTATCTTGTATTTTAATTTTGTACAATTTATTTGCAGATTTGTGTTTAATCTAAAATATTTTTTTAAATTAAATACCTTTAAATTGATTTAAATTTTTTTTTTTTTTTTTTTTTGGTATTAAAAGAAATTTCTTTGAATTGTATAACAATTTTAATTCCTTTTTTTAATATGTTTTTGTTGGATGTAAGAGGATCTATTTGAAGTTTTATAAATATTAAATTAGAAATGAATACCACTCGTAAAAATAAGTGAGTTTGAAGTTTAAATATTGAAAACTACTCATACACAGTGTAAAAAATATGAAAAGATGATTTAACTTTTAAACTTTAGGTGCCATATGATGTAAGATAAGTGCTCTTTCGACGATTAAATTTACACGACAAATAAATAATTTAACTTCTTTAATTATCTTATTATTGCTACTTCAAAATATGTGAAAACTGGCAAAAGTGCCCTATTCCAATAAAAGTTTTAAATTAAACATGAATTAGCACTTTAAATAAAAATTTTATTATATATAAAAAAGTTTTATAAACATATTTAAATTTTTACAAATTTAGTCGTTTAATCACATTCGGGTTTTGAATCTTCTTGGCTTCTTGATTTTTACAATAAATACTGTAGAGCTTGAGAAAGGCAATTAATGTGTTTACATGATGTCTTGGAAAATATCGATGATGCAACGGGGAATGGAGTAACGTATTAAATCTAGATAGGAGATAGATTTTACGATGAACTGGGGCTCATCGCCGGATGTAATCTAGTCAATCTACTGGGGCTTGTCAGGGAAATAGGATGGTTGTTTCTGTTGAGGGGACTGTAGAGGCAGAAATTGTCTTACGTAGTACCTACTAACAACCTTTATTCTATCTATCTGTTATTCCTTTTCTTTTCTTTTTCTTCTTAACTTCTCTCTTTTTTCTACATCTTTACTGAAGGGATTCACAATGGACCGCATTGGTGCCCGGGTAGAAGTGTGCCCTTGGGCGCATAACCCTTCTTAAGCTTAACATAACCTAACATAACCTTAATTACAACAAAATCATATAGAAGCACTAACAAGTAATAACATTTAAAACAGATGTGTAGTTAGAAAAACTGATGTAAACGTCGCATCTGCAAGTCTCTGCGGCAAATTTTAGGCACAAAATTAGTACATAATATCTATAATAAGGTTTCACAGCTACGTATGCTGTTTATGTATCTCTCTAAAAATTTAAAATAGTTCTTAAACAAGAGTTTTTCTTTATTTACCAGGGCTGTGGAGTCGGACTTGTAGAGTCGGAGTTGAGGTTTTTGTACCGTAGTCGGAGTCTAAGTAACCACAAAAACGCGCGACTCCGACTACAAAATTTTTCAACTTTACATATGTATATAAATAACTATATTAAAGCCCAACGCGACACGTGTTAGAATTAAAATATCGATTTAAAATTTTAACAGAATAATTTTCCTGCTATATTTAATCATTTAAAAGGTACTGCTTTAAAAATAGATTTTAAATTCAAAAAGGGCCAGTCTCATATAAATTTATCAACAATGGTAGAGTAGGAGTCAGAGTCGGACTTGAAAAATTTATTCGACTGGAGTCGGATTTAGTACTATTCTTGGAAGACTCCTCAGCCCTGGTATTTACGCTTCAAAGCCTGACATGAAAAAGCAAATATATAAAGAAAAACCTTTAAAATAGCATTAACCGGTTCAATTTTAAAAAAAAGTTGATACAAAAATTAATAAAAAATTACAACCCAATATTATTTCAGTATTTAAAAGCCATATTTTCCGAACACGGTAACATAGTGTTAAATAAATTGTATTTCTTTATACACTGATTGTCCGCTTTGATATATACATATATTTATATATATATATATATGTTCCCGTCGTTCCTATAAGAGGCATAGTGCCTCAGTCCGCTTTGATGCTGCGTTAAAATTAATTTGAAATTCAAAAAATTTGCTTATATATCCGCCACTATATTGGCTTTATTTCCCGTATGTGTTTTTTTATGCCAGCGGGTATTTTGTTTATATATTTAAATTAACTTTTTTATTTGCGTACAATTAATTGGCTTTATATTGTGAAAGTGTCATTAATTGAAATGAATATAAAAGTTGTTTCAGCTTTTTGAAACATTTTTGTTTCTTTTTTTAACAACTTTGGCCACTTTGTAAACGTGTGTGTAACATGATAAAAATATTTCCTATTTATTAGGCATAATTTATTTTTTTTTTTAAGAAAACACCGTTTGAAATAGTAGTAAAGTTACATTTAATTTATTTAAGGTTTCTAAATTGAATGTGAGTTCAAATCTTTTGAATGATGACTGGGTTATTTTAATATAAGGTCTAATGGCAATTTCTTTTCTGAGAAATATGTTATATCAATGTTACATGTTCTACATTTTGGTTTTCGTTTGTACAAAAAATATGACTGCTGAAAACATGTTCACGTTCTTTTCTGAATATGTTGATAAAGAAAAGTAAAACATGTTGCATATGTTACCTTTACTTTTTCTTAAGATGTCCATAATGCACTGTTTTACGACTTTGGTATTTGCTACTTTGTCTGTATCTATAACCAGGGTTTTATTTTATTTGGCATAATACATATCGCTCACAATTTTGTGAAAACATTGTTTAAAAACTTAATTTAAAAAGTTCTATGTAAAAATATTATCATCGTTTTAATTTTTGCCAAGCCATTAGTGATGTCGATATTTTTTTCCAAGTCGTAATAATGTGCAGAAACCGCTCAAATTGCTTAAAAATCGCTAATGAAGTACATTAATGATAAAAGTGTAATAGTTGTTAATAAAAGTTTATCACCAGGTTATTATAATTCGTAAAATCAAACAATTTGATACCCATATTGCCTATATATGAAAAATATAAAATAGATAAAATATATCGCGATTTTCGCGTTTTATGTGAATAATTACAAAAAAAAAGTAAATTAACATTATTTTAAAACAGATTCAATTTGAAAAGCACAACATTACTTCCACATACGTAGAATTTGTATGAAAACCCGAAACGAAAATATGTATTTAGCTTAATATCTCAACTAGTAGGTCGCAAGTGGTCAAGTTTTATACACCATTGGATGCTGCTTAAAAAACTCTTTTCGACGATACCAAATTTTATTTATGTCGTCTTGGAGCAAAATACAAAAAAATTCAAAAACTGAAATAAGACCTTTTTTAAAAAAAGGTCCAGCTCACGGATGGTCAGCGCTAGAAACAAAATATTTTGGGAATCATCATAAAACATATCAAGCTTTATTTTTAGAGGGTAACTAAAACACTTTTTTCGGCTCCATACAACTTGAGTCGGTCTTATGTATATACTATAACGTATTTTTCTCAGAAAAGAACGACCAAAATTGGCAAAAAGGTACTAAAAGGAAAACGGTTAAGCAAGATTTTATTACAGAGACATAAATTTGTTTATCTTAAAAGTGATTTAACATATTTTAACAATAAAATTGTACATAAGCAATAATTTGCTATTTAAAATAAGAATTTAAGAACCAAAAACAGTAACATTTTCAAATACTTCCCAATGGAAATCTTTGACAAAATAGATTTGTTTTAAATAATTTTTTGTTTTAAATAATTTTTTTTTATTTATTTTATTTTATTATATTCAACATTTTTTATTTTTTAACAAGGGCCGTAGCGTGCCAGAAAATGCATTACATTCTGCCGGTGTCTAATAATTGTAAATTTTTCTGTACATACAATATACTTCATTGCTATCTAACGGATAGCTAAGGTAAAATGTAACAAGAACATACAAGATAATAGTCTGGTAGTGTATAAAGTCAGTCCTAAAAATTTAAGGAATAGAACTATTACAAAAAAAGGTTAATAAAATACATAACTGAAATTTAACTCATAGAATAAATTCGAAAAATAAAAAATGTTGAATATCGAGGGCCTATATTCAAAATCCTCTATCTTAAAAAACACAACTTTTCAGGAGAGCCAAAAAACTGCTTTTTTCGCATATAACTTGAGTTATTAAAATTCGGTATTCTACAATATTTTTTAAATCAACTACTGAATCCCACAGATAATTGGTACATAAAATTTTGCATTATTGGGGACTGTATGCGAGATAGAGGGTTTTGCTTCTCAGAAATATTCAATATGTTTGCATGAAAATGAAAAGATAGAGGGGTTTGCATTTTATTAAAACTAAATTATTTTGATTTATTTTATGTCGGTGTTTTACGTGGTATATTTAAGATAAAGGCTATAATACAACATAAGATAAAAAAAAATTAACAATTAACCATTAACTGTTACAAAAGTTTATTAATAAAATCTTATTATTAAACTAAATTTTAAACTTACTATTATATCAGTTTATCACACGATAATAATATTTTAATTACATACGATTTTAAATATCCTATAAATTATTTGACAATAATATCATAGATGACACTTTAAAAGAAGACACGTTTTTAAGCAAATTCCAACTTTAACCATTTATTTTTATGCCATGGACATTATATTTTCCAAAAACAAGCATGTAAAATATTTTCATGGTAATTCAGTTCAGAATCGGCTTTCGCTATTTTGATAAACCATTAAAAATGTCAAATTCATGTTCAGTTTGCAAAAAATAGTAAAAAATAACATGTATTGCAAGAACAAGTTATTCCAAAAATATTTGGAAATTGATTATTAGAAAAGATAGAGGGTTTTGCATTCGGAAAAATTAATTGTGTAAGATAGAGAAAATACAAAAATGCAAATAAAACAGCAAAAAAAATATGTTTTTTATGAAAATCACACCATAGATGAGGGTTGTTTTACTGAACATTTTACCATTAAAAAGTCATTTTCGTGAAAATCAAAGATAGAGGGTTTTGAATATAGGCCCTCGATATAATAAAGATGCTTATGAAAAAAAAATAATTCCCAATATCTATATTTTATTTTTTTTTTTTTTTTTCGACGAAAACAACTGAGAAAAGTTCTGTTATGTTAAAGTTCAATCTTGATATTTTATTATGCAACATTTTAAAGAACATAAAGGAAATTTTCCTTAATAAAAGAGACTTATCGCTAATTAAAATATTTCGGTTAATATAAAATTAGTTTTGAAATATTTATTTCAAAATGAAATTTTTATAAAACGAAGAGTATTTTGATAGCATTTAGTACTCATTTACGGTCAAGAACTTTAATATATTTTTTATACCCTGCACCACTAGCTGTAAACTAAGTGTGTCACTGCTTGTAAAACGTTTATAATATTCATCTAAAACCTTATCAAGTGCATATATTGTGGTTCCTTAAGTTATTCTCCATCAATGTAGCCACATCCGTCTTTCTATACGTCTGTTGAAATCAGGCTCACTTTCGAACGACTCATACGAAAAGAACCATTTTGGTGTCAAATTGTTTCTAGTTCTCCTAAGCAGCTTTGGATTGAAATCCAGCGCAATATTTAACAGTTTAAAAAGGCTGCTATTGCTCTTTTATTTTTTGATAAGATGTAATTTCTTTATACAGGGAACTTTTTTTAGCACTCAATGTAAAAAACCATAGTTGCGCCACTAAAGGCTAGTTTACACTATCACACATTCCTGACGTATTCCATAACACTTTGTGAGAAATCTAATGAGTCTTGTTGTGACTGTCAAAAGATCTAATGTAACATTACAGTTTGTAGTCACACCGTCGCACACGGACACGCTTTTGTTAAAATGCAATCCTGATCCAATGAAAAGTATTAGCGCTTAGAAAATGTGTTATGAAAATTGTCATTTTCATAACACATTGCACTCACACTATCACACTTTTACATAATACTTGAGTTTTTGACATGTATTAATACAAAGTATAATAGTGTAAACTAGCCTTAAGTACTACTACATTCAGAGTATATACTTTAATGGGGCTTTTGCTTTAATCGGTCGATTAATTAACCGAGGTTTTGGATTAATCGGTTTATAATTGGTTATTTTTGTTATTAATAAAGTTTATTTTATAAATTATATATTTTCAATAAATAAAGATGCATAAATTTTTTATTATTTGGATTTTTTTGTAGACATTTATTTATTATTACAACTCTTAAACTAAAACGAGCAAACAAACAAATAATTCATAAATATGTAATACATAATTTTTAATTAATACATATTATGTATTAATAAAAAAATAGATTGTGTGATCATTTTATCACAGAAAAAAATACTACATTTCTCTAATCACCAAATTTATTCCAAATTCATAATAACAAGCAAAGCAGTTGTTGACTTTGCACCTATTACCAAAATGATTATATTGATTACTAAAAATTTTAAAATTTTGAAAACATATTTTTAATTTTAATTAAAAAAATAATCAAAAAACTTTGCCATTTCAAAAAATGTGTTAATTTATTAAAATAAATATTGACAATTCCCAACAACAAGTCTACATGTTTAAATTATTTTATTTTAAACGAAAAAAGTCAATTAAGATTTTTTGTTATTTAATTAAAATTTGAAAATATAAAATTGAAAATTTATTTCAGAACAACTAAAATGTTAATTAAATCAAAATTAAATTTTTAATTTTCTTGTGGGCCCTTGCGGCCCACTGTACAATAACGGGCCACAAACCAAACTTCAACAATGTGAGCATTTTACAAGAAGAGAGAGAGTAACTATGCTAAGAGATACACACTAGAAATGTTACATATAGTAAACACACCAACAGACTTAAGACTCAATTACAAGACAGACACTGATAAGATTTCGCAAATATATAAATCAGGGGTGTCAGCGTCATGCACAATTGTGTCAGCAAAACTCACATGTACGCTTACGCTCTTTTATTTTGCGAGCGTAAAATATAATTTTTTACTGCAAAACACTCTCATTCAGCGGGAAATATCGAAATATCGCACGGCCTGTTTTGAGGCCTCTAAACAGAAATAATATATTTATTATTTATTATCTTTGTTTATGTTTTGTTTTATTTCTGTTTTTGACATTGTACAATGATTGACAAATAATATCTACATTGTTTTGCATTTAAGCTAACGATATGTGTTTTGTTTGTGAAAAAAATTCTTTGTTGCCTTTTAAAGGGTCCCTTTTTCTTTCGTTAAAAAGACGTACCTAAATGCAGAAATTATTAAGAAATAAATAGCCACAAGAATTTGTTGGTATTTTGTGCTTGTGCTTTCTGTACCAATCGCGTCAATGGGTTTTTTTTCCTTTGAAAACACTTTTCTCAAGTAAGTAAAAATATTTAAAAAAGTCTTGTTTTCCTACAATTTATGTGTAAACCTATACACATAAAAGCAAATGTGACAGCAGGTAAAATTTTTGGGTAAGAAGATGTGTATTATTAATGTATTAATGAAACTTTATTGTTTAACGTCCACAAACCTAAAAAATGTTTTGTTGTTTCGAAACTGCAATTTAAATTTAGAAGATATTATTGGTAAATAAAAGTATATTTTTATAGGCTAGTAAAATCTTCTCTTTTTATAATGGTGGTTAATAATTATAGAATATTTTTAAACTTAATGGAGTTATTATTTGCATTAGCATGTGCAAATGAATTTTCATTGTTGGCATTTGCAAAGGTATGTTGAGCACCAAATTAAAAATATTAGAAAGAATTTAATAAGGTAGTAAAATGACTTCAAATATTGTCAAATGCTCAATTTTTCCAAAAAATAAGCAAAGTTTCTGCGAAATGCAGGTTCCAAATTAAATTTATTTAAATAATAACTGAGTGTGTCTGTCCATAACTCAACATTTTTCGATAATTGTATTATTATTGTAGTCTTTAATGGTTCACAAACGACTGCCTGTTTATTCTTCATTTCTTTTTGTACATGCTTAATTGTAATTACATACAAAGATTCTCTTACATACTAATGAAACAATAAATAACTTAATAACTAGCATAACCCAGTTAACCATAAACCAATAAAATATACAACCCTGTCTACATTATTAATTGCTCTAAAGTTTTCATAGCAAGATATGTATGTTAATTAGGCCTCGTAATAGGCCTCGCAACCGCAGATTCCTCCCGCTGAGAATGAAAGAGACAAGAGTATTCGCACCAATACAATCATAATTGACACCACTGATATAAATACACAATAAACAAACACCGACATAGAAAACAGAAATAAGACAAAGTCGATAAGGCGAAATCGATAGGACAATATCAGTTGATGAAAACATGTTAAGCTGTTAGGACGTATCAACTTGTTTGTAATTTTTAATATTTACAGTGTTTTAAATGTATGTATTGATAGATGTTTTTATGTTATAAAATTTAAACATTAAATATATGTGTATTTTGTAGCCCCTGAAGATGACCATCGATGTATGGTCGAAATATCGGATGAAAAATAAAATACATAATTAAAAATATAAAAATTGGAAAAAATTTTTATTTATAATTTTTATGACCTTAAGCCAAACAAATAAACAACAACATAGATAATCGACACAGGTCAACAATAAATATTGAACATTATTTGTTTTGTATACAAATTTTTTTTCTGTGGGATTTGTTACGAAATTTCATTATTTCATATTTGAAAATTCAAATTGGTTTCGGAATCTAACCAAACCAAAAAAAATAAATTTGTATTAACAGGTATCAATAGTTTAAGCACTCATTAGAATCACGTAATGCTTATATTTCAAGTTTTAAACAAATAAAACAAATAAAAGTGTCTTATTAGCGTAGTAGTATTTATGTTTTAGGATTGTCCAATTGTCTGTCTTACTACATTGACCCTGTATTGTTAACGGTTGGTATACTTTATCAGTAGGTATTTAAATATACATACGTGCACATACGCTAGCTGTTGTTATGTACAAATCTCTCTCCCTTGTACAAATTGCCTTTATGTATTTATTGTAAGCTCATTTAATTTGTTTTTGTTTAAGTTTGTTTGAGTTGATGCATTTTATTTTGTTATTTTATGTACTATCCTCTTATTGAGAACACATTTACCTCTCTCTTTTGAGCAGACTGCTTGTATATATATACATACATATATTTATTTTAGTTTCATATATATTGTAAGATCATTTACTTACTCTTGATATATCTAAGTGTGTGTACTTATATTATATATATGTACATAAGTTTATGCCCATGAAAGAAAGTAAAGTATGAACGCTAGTTCAGTTGATGCTATGCACCAAAAGCGGCTAGTTTAATTATCGGCTATATAAGAAATTATTTATATGTTATCGTTATCACTGTTTTTATTATCGCTTATTTAGTAAAATTCATGAGGCAGCACTAATAATTCCAATACTTGCGATAAAAGGTTTATCATCTTCCTATAATTTCTGTAAGAACTTGTAATACCAGAATCAAGGCTAAAAAGAAATCTATAAAAAATATTTGGATTTGTTTTTCTCTGCTGCATTTATGCGAATAATATTGTCTGTAAAGCCTAGTACTCTTTTCCAATTTGTGAAAAATGTTCAGCAACATCTATTATTTCATACGAAAAATTTGGCATGCATCAATATTACCTATCTCGAGAGTTTGCACAATTTAACCTTTTTAATCTTTCAAAGTAAGCAACTATGTTTTGCGTGTGTAAACAAAACCCACATGTATTTTACTAAAAAGTATTTTTTCAATAAAAAATTAAACGAAAATGAAAGTAAATATGGATGAAAAACTGTTACCGGTTGTGATATTTATGTTTTTTTGTACTCATTTAATATTAAGTGTAAACTTTTTTCATTTACATAAATTTCAACGTGAAATAAGTGCAGCTTATATTATTTCGCAGTTGTAAAAAAATATTGCCAGAAACATTTCGCAACTTTTTCACAGAGTACAACTCTATCAACATATTTTTTTTTACGTTTATTTAAGCTAAATTCATCTACTTAAACTACAAATAAACAAATAGTATTTATACCTCTAGTATATTTAAGATATTTAATTTTTTTTTTTTTTTTGAAATTTTATATACATATGTATATATATATATAGTTTATTGCTTCTATGCAATCAATTAAATTTTTATGTAACGAAAAAATCTCTTCTTAAAAAAAACATTACTTTTATATTGTATCTAGAAAGGTTTAAGTAAAAAGTCAAAGGATAAAAAGCGGAAAGGGGAGGTTTTTAGGTTAGCCACCAATATTTATTTTTATTTATATTGTGAAGTATGTTTGATCATCGAATATATACTTTTGTCAAGTCTTGTATAATCAATTGACAGTTCCTTGCAATGAATTGCTTTCGTATTGGCTCTTCTATTTCGTTTTTGATATAACCTTTGCTATCCTCTCTATCAACATAATTTCATAGAAATTCCGCAAAATTTTTTTTCATATGAGTTTTGACAGCATTTCACTTGAAATGTTGAACAGAGTACCAGGCTTAAGATTCAAATTCTTTGTTAAAAGTTAAAGTAAATTGCTAATTTTTTATGTATTAGATCCATGAAAAAACAATTTGTGTAATGTAGGTGGCATTTAATGTTACAAATAATGTCTAACAAAATTCCACAATAAAAATTTTTAAAATTTTTAATATGTTCCAGGAGTGCAATTCGTTAATTTTATCGGCACAGTTGATTGATTGTGGTAACAATACAGCAATTTAGAAACTCAATTTTCACAACGTAGCTAAAAATTTCAATCCGTTGGCATCTTTGTTAAACAATTTGAGAACAAAACTGATTATAAAAAAAAACAAATATTTTTTTACATATTATTATTATTTTTGCATAATGTAAATAAATAATGGGAATTTTTATAATGTAAATGTGTGTAATGAGATTAAAATATATTTATTTATGAATGGCTTTTATTTGCCAAAAATTTTTTTATGTGTTTTTTTAGATTTTATAAAAAATTTTGTATTTATTTTTGAAAAATACCTACGAATTAATAAATAACGAAAAATATTTGCCATTAAGTTAGCTAAAATTGCAGACGTTATGATAGAACATAGTGGTAAACGTTATTGTTAATAAAAGTACTGAATAAAATTAACGTTAATTTTGATGTTAAACTTTTTTAACAACTCAACTGACGCAAAAAATTTAATAGAGAATGGCACTGCAGGTGATCACATGAAAACATATATAAGTTCTTCTTCACATTTCATGCCCAAGTATAATTTATTCTCCAACCAAATCTTTCTTGCCATTTGTTATTAGAAGTTTATTAGAAGCATACAATCTACTTATTCCAGAAAGGATTAATAGATCGAATTGAATTATATCAACATTGATGTTTTCGTAATTGAAATATATGCATATCTGTCAATCTTCATTATCACTAATTTGTGATCTACATTTGAAACAATTACGTCAATTGTTCTTTGAAAAATTCAATTTTTAGTGGTTTACAGAATCTTATAAAAAACGGGCAAATCTACAACATAAATTTATCGAAAATCTACATAAAAACATTTTAAAATATTTAAGATTAGAGGTTCTTTGATAGAAAGCAGTTTTTATTTAAGAATTTATTAAAAAATATATACATATATTTTTCTGTGGAAAAGACTAATTTTTGGCTTTCTACAACTGTGTTTTATAAAAATTTAGTTTTTGCTCATTTGCCGGGCTAACGTATGAAATATAAACAAAACTTTTGCAGCAAGTGATGAAGAATTCTATATATCTTAACCAAACGATTATTTTCCACAAATATTAAATTGAAATTTTCAATTAATCCGTGTTTTTTGCCACTTCAACCCAAAGTGCATTTGACTAGAATTGTGCTATTGACATAAAATGCATTGCAAAAGTCTTGAGTGAAGAAATCTAATAATAATTACTCAATTTATTTTATGCAAAAGCAATCTTATGCCACAAATAGAAATTGATTGAGTTTATTAAGTGGTATCTAGAATTAAATTTGTGAAGTTAAATATACTTGTGCGTATAATTATTTTATTGAATATGAATGTCACTCATACGCAGTGACATTTAAAAAAAAAATAAAAAAAATCTACTCGACATACAATTTCCTTCAGAGCATTAAGTTTAATATCCCAGCAGGAAACTTGAGTTAAAGTGTCGCCAATTTTGTTGTTTATTTTGATGACCTTTCGGTAGCACTGTCAACATAGCGCCTACGCTTTTGTCTGCCTTTGAGAAAAAAGAGACATTTCTTGACAGATGTAGAGCAAGAATTAGTGAAATTTATGAAACAGTTTACAGAGAAAGTACAAATTTGTTTTTCTGATTTAATTATAAGTTCTTTTAATTACTTGCGCATATTATGTAAACAATATATATCCACGTATATGAATTTAACTATTATTATTAGTGCAAATGTCTAGTAAAAATATTTAAAAATGTGGACTCAAATGATTAATATGTACTAGGAAGATCGAACGGTTATTATTCGACAGGTTTTAACCGGTTATTTTAGCTTTGCCCAAGTCGGTTGTTTTAAAATGCCCATTTTTCGAATATCGAATAAACCGGTTATTTTGGTAAAATAAACCGGTTATTTTAGAACTGTGTAATTTATATACATTTTCCTTACCCCTGTTGTAGATGTACCCGTAATTTAAGTATTTTCTAATTGAATATTGGCCGAACTTAAACTTTTTATGAAGATTGTCAAAACAAAATGTAACAAAAGTCAAAAAACATTATGAACACTGTAAATACAAATCGCTTATAAAAGCGTGTGTTCTTGTAGAAAAAAAAACCAAAAACTATTTAAAATACTACAAAAACGTATGCAGTTAAAAAGTAAATAGTAATTTGTGCAAGAGTATTCTAAATATTAAATATATTTTTATATAAAGGTTATCTCGAGATATTTTTCGAACGCGATTAAAAAGTCAAAAATGATAAGTTACAAAGGTTCTTCCATGCCAAGCTTGACATTAATGTGATCCAAATGAAACTCAACTCCGTTCGAAGTAGTTCTAAGGAGACGACAAATAATTCTTTACTAAAATAAGCTGCAGAAATGAATCATTGGGTAAAATATTAGCCCGTTGTGTTGTCGAGGACGAAATGCCCATTAAGGCACTAAAAACTCTTAAGAAGTTCTAGCATCTCTTCATGCTGACAACTACAACATTACGGCGGAATCAACGATATGGGAAAAATTTCTTCCAGTTTTATTTATTAAAACATCAAGAACTAAACAACAAAATTGAAGAAATCATACAATGTCATGAAAGGTCTTAAATTTTAGTCGATGAATTGACAAATATTTTACACAAAAAGAATGTTCAGTTCATTATTCGTTTCTATAATGCTGAAACAAAATAATTTTAAATAGATAATTCTGGCTAAGAGGTTTTGTTTGCAACTTTTGAAAAATATGGTTGATTTATATAGATAGCCTAACCACTAACAAATTAAAACTCATTCAAAATTAATTTGAGAGAATATTTCAAATAATAACTTTATAAAATTCCCATAATTTACTTGCTTTTGCAAAACGTTTGTCTAGATCAAATATCATTCAACAGTTTCTAACTAACATTATACAAATATCTTCTTACAAATAAAGTTTAGTAAATCAATAAAAAATTGTTGAAAATTTAGCTAAAATTTGATTAATTAACTGGTCCCATTTCTCTTGGACTTTATCGAAAAATATTTGTTAGGTCTGATCTAAGTCATATCTATCTATTTTGTTGGTTCCTTACCTTTGCAAATTGTTTTGTTTTGTTTCAAATTAACGTTTTATCTTAAAAACTTATTTAATTTTTGTGTTGTTAAGTATTTGAATTAAAACCGGTTAACCGGTTATTTAAAAATTGCTTAACCGAAAACCGGGTTTTTTAATATAGCAACTATTCGTAATATTCGAAAACTGGTTATTGAAAAAAGTCGAATAATCGATCTCCCTAATATGTACTATACTACATATCCCACAAGGACTACCACAAGGGATTTATTTTATCGATATGGTGCACTAAATCATAAAAAGTCACAACTCAGAATCTAAAAATGTTCCGGAGATGCCAGAAACATGGTTGCAATTCTTTTATTAAATAGAAATTTTCGTGGTCGTTATAGATTTGATTTGTGAATTGGTTTTAGAAAAAATAAACCATTATGATAAATTTTTAGTTGTAACTGTTTATGATTTAGTATGAAATATGTACTTATTTACATCTATTAACATTGGAAAAAATTAAAAAGTGAATACAAAATAAATTTTTAATAAAAATTATCCCCGTTATGCAAAAAATGTTGAAGTTCACACTAGTTAACCAACACATAAAAACCCATTCACTTTTGCTGGGCTTAATGTGTTAGTTAACTAATGTGAACTAATGTAACTATTTTTTGCATTATTTTGCATATTGACTGTAAAGCGGGAATTACAATGGTGTTGCATATCGATTACACATTGTTTGGACCATTAATAACAAATTTTGGATAGAAAATACATGTTACTAATTCCCATTTATACATTTGAAGAAATAGAGTTAACTACAATTTTTCTTTTTTAAGTATTGAGTTTTGTACAAAACATCATTTGCTTCTCACATTCAATGAAAAAAGCAGCTGATACATAAAAATGTAACAGTAAGTAAATTAGTGTCGCCATGCATCTCGTCTAGAGCGAGTATTCGTGGAAAGCCATCCAGAATATGAAATCCATGCGTTGGCTGAAAGATGGCCAATACTTTATTAATATATATATATATAATATATATATATATATATATAGAGTGTTTTTATAAAAGTATAGAACTTTGAAATGGAATAAAACAAAGATGAATTTTTTAAATTGACATGAGGCTTTCTTTATTCGAAAGATAATCGTCTGGCATTATAATTTAAATATGACTTCTGGCATATGACCACCACGGCTGGCTCGGACGAAGTCTAATCTAGAGAACCAATCAAAAAATAGAGGTGACATAACGCAACCTTGGCATTACACGGCATTCACATTTATTCTATTGTCAAGGCTGTTTTCATGGGTTACTCTATACGTAGATCCATTGCATAGAATTCTAATGCGAGACAAGTTTCGGTGGGGTGCATTTGTATTCTAGTGTCTTCCATATGGTATCATGTGCGAGCTTATCAAATGCTTTTTCGAAGTCTATAAAAACTAGAATAATAAAGATGCCCTAAAAAGCGTACCTTATACTGAGATATTTAGAATTCGGACGAAAGTGAAAATCAAAACGTTTTTTACTTGTCTAGAAAACTTAAAACGCAAAAATTTTTCGTTTTTAATTCGCTTGAAAACGGTAAGATGAAATTAATAATTTGAGAGCAATAACATAAAAGAAACGCTAAAAAAATATTTCAAATGATAGAGAAACCTGTTGCTTCTAAAGTTGTGTGTTGAAAAATGAGCAACACCAATTTAAATAATAAATTTTAAATATTTCTTGCAGTTTACAAAATCAAAAAGAAAAAACTATGATAATAAACATAAAAAGAAGCATTGCCATATTTTTCGTTGTTTTCTGTTTTTTATCATTGCTTCAGTTATTGAAGACCGGGCATATTGATATTAACCAATTTTTCAAAGATTAATTTGGTTAACAATAAGTTTTTTAATTTATTTTCGAAATACCCACAATTATTTCTATTTCTTTTATAAAACAATTTTTGGATTTTTACCGGATTTATAAAAACGTATGAAAGCTGAAGAAGTAAACCAAAAACGGTATGAATTGAAATATGTGTAAATTTTCACTTTCGTGCAAATTCTTTGACATACCTGATTAGCAAAAAACTCTAAAAAATTTAAATCAAAATGAAGCATCATTTAGTTCATTTGTCAAAATCTTGACTAACAGTCCACTATACTGCAAGTAATTATGGTTGTAAAATAAGTCTGTGCATCTTTGTTAGCTTGCATTTGAATTAAATGCTGCACGTTTTTATCTTACGCTTTTAGGGTACACGATTCCATATTAAAGATAAATAACCATATCTCCAAAGTTTCTGCAAAAATTCAAAAATACTCTTCAACCTAGCCAAGTAACTAGAACAAGTTACAGTATAACCCGGATAGTTACCCCTCGCTTAAATGCCTTTCACGCTTATTTACCTTGAGTTTTAAATCCCCGTTTTTTTTCTTCCATTTTTCAAACAAAAGTCCACGTTTGATTGCCATACGCTTAATTACCCCCATTCGGGTAATTGCCTTAAAAATTAAAATCCGAAAACAAAATTACAATAAAAATTTATTCGTTTAATTGCATCCGTTATATTTGACAACACAGCAAGTAATTCAACCAAGTTTATATAAAAAAATATGCCCAAAAAACAAAATTATGGCTTAGTTAAAGCAGAATATTCCACAATTTAATAATTGCATTAAAATAAACTTTATTCTGGGCTGACCAGAATAAAGCGATGTTATGAGGTTAGGACTAATAGAATAGTTATTTGTGCTAAATATTATCTAGATAAAGGGATTAAAGGAAAGGTCGCTAAATTTAAAATTATATTAACATTTAAAAGGATAAAATAGCTTGAATATTTTAGGGATTTATATTTGAATGGAAGCTGTATGTTTAAATCTGAACCGATACAACCATATTTAACTTGTAGTAAGATATTTTGCGCCAAATTTAATCTTAATACGAACATGATTAAATGGTTTATGGACATAAAGAAAGGTGCATGCATGTGGACTGGGTGACATTATAGACCGATTTTCACAATTTACATAGGTTTCGTTCTTATGACAATTAAAACGTATTTAGCAAATTTAATCGAATTATCTAAAAACTGCTACTTTTACTTTCCGCACTAGGTTTATATGGACATACAACCAGACGGACACTAAAGATCACTTTAAAAAGTGTTTCTGATTCGATCGATTTACTAAACGATGCATCCAGATTTCTATGTATCGGCACAAAGTTATATAATGGCTTTTTTTCGTGATTTTTGCATATATATATAAAACTTTACAGTTTGGAATACATTTTATCTTCAACGAAAACTTGCTTTGACTTACAATTGTAGAGTGAAAATTAAATACAGATGGCGAAATTTAAGCAAAAGAAAATTCATCTGTTAACCAGAATCTTAAGAAATTTTTTTTATTTGCTGAATATGTATTAAAATATGCTTCAAAAACATAAAATATGCGTGCTATAAAAATGCAGCAATAGCTAAAATTGCAAATTATTCACAAACAAATCGGTAGCAAAATTTATAAAAAGCTCTAAAACAGATAAATATATTGTTTCTGCCTTCATTGGTTGCACAAGGAAAACCGCGAAACTGCATATTTAAAATTTCCCTGATCATAAGTTTTTATGTATGAGTACGTTTTTGTTAGTAGGGTATGACAGGACATCTCAAAAAGCATTTCAAATAAAATTTAAGACAGCAAATCCCATTGTTTTTTATTGCTATCTCTTTAGATTTAGATTATACATGTAAAAATTCCTATGTCTTAACATTATCCCATACATGTAAGTTAAGGTATCATGTAAATAAACACGTTTAATTACCTCACTGAGGTATTTAAACGTATTAGCTTAATTACCTCAGTACGGTAGTTAAACGTTTTCTTATAATTACATCAACGAGGTAGCTAAGCGTGTTCGTTTAAATGCTTACCCCGCATAATTACCCAAAAATATTGGCACTTTCAACGAGGAATTATCCGTGGAATATTGTTTTTATAGTGTATTGTTTTTAAAATATATAGTTCCAAAAATACTCTAAAGTTTTTGATGCACTTTTATTAAATGTATCTATTTAGAGCTACACATTATTTCAACAAAATTTAAGTTGTTATCGTTATACTTTTTATTAGGAGCTTGAGTGTCATTAGGTAATAGCATAGACTTAAGTAGACTTGTTAATAAATCATTGTAATTTTCTCATATTGTCCTTGTAATTGAGATTTTTGTATTTTTTTATATTTTTTGCTGATGTTTGCTAGTATCTTTTAATAATGTAAACTCTTTTGAAAGAAATTTTATAATTCTTATAACAAATTTATTATTTTGAAAACAAATAGAAAGTTTTAGTATCGTTAAAAAGTGTCACTAAAGTCTTGTATCGGGTACTTCAGATATTTTCTTCACTTTTCTGTTTATTTGTAACTTTCTCAATATTTTAAAATTGGAAATCACAATACAAGGGTTCATTTTTCGTACAATTGAGGTGCTCAACAAACTCCAAAAAATTTACAAATTGTAGCAAACCTTTTTGTACTAACAAATTTGTGTAAGTACTTTTAAAACAATCCATATCAGCTATAAACATGTGAACATGGACAACAGGACTATCAGCAGATTTCCCCTCCCCTTTAATTTAATCATTTTCTATGCGTCGCCCACATTTTAACTTTAATGTCCTTTTTTACCAAAAATATTAAAGATTTAAAAATATCTTTTGTACTTAATTTCCTCATCAAGAATAAATTTCTTATTTTTTTAAATAGTTTTCAAAACTCCCAGTATAGTCTGATATAAATATTTTCTTTTGTATTCATCGTCATTATTTTAAATACTTACCTAATGATTTTTATTTTGAAATTTTATTTTTAATGTAACGATTTTGATACCGCTATAACTTTGCATATTGAAGATCATTCTTTCAATTTCAATTTAATACAAAGATACAATATATTCCTTTAAGCAAACTGTTATAAGAAAGTATACTTACATCTTAAGGACTCTTGTTTTTTATAAATAAAAAAAATAACCACGACAATCAGGGTTTGAAATAAAAAAAATGCAGTCTATAATGCAATAAAATAAGAGAAATAGTTACATTATACTTATATCTAAGAACTTCATCATACAAATTTATTAAATTTAATGCACATGAAAGAAAATAAAATTTATAGCTAAAGGTATTAAATGTATTTATTTTTAACTTTAAATAAAATGTAAGACCTTTGATGGCAATTTTGGCAACAATGACAGCAGAAAATCTTTAGGCGGAACTCTAATTATAGAAATATGAGTACAGCTATTAAATAATAAAAATTTCTGTATAAACAATATAATCTGTTTAAGTAAATGTATCCATATGCTAAAATTATTGTGGGCATGTTCGTACAAATTGTAATTTAATTTTCTTACATGTGTGTGGGTAATACACACATTTACATTCATGTTTGTATTTATTTATATCCCAGTAGTTCGCTGTATGACTTGTCTGGTAGCCGCTAGCAACAGAAAATCACTGCTCAATGCAAGAGTAATGTTATCTAATATTTCAGCATATGGTTTTCCTAGAAAATGGCATTTGACTTTAATTGTAAAGTAACCAGGAACCGTTTTTATATCGTCCACCACCGCTAGTGGTATATAAGGTTATACTTAGTTTGTCATTCCGTGTGGAACTTTTTTTATATTCATCTAAGACGCCATAAAGTGAAATTCCATAATTCTAAATCAATTAAGCCATGTCGCCGCTTGTCCCTGACGGAATGGATTACTGCACCCCGGAGCCTTTCTTCGGTGCGAGATTCGCAGCGCATACGACAAATGATAGTGGAATGTCTGGTGAAATGTACTTATACGTACCGGCCCTAAGGGTCTATACTGACGGCTTGAAAAAGGGGAGTAGAGTTGGCGGGGTTTCCTTATATAGGAACGGGATATAAAGGTTCACATTCGTCTGCTATTTCTGCTATAAAGCGGGCGACTTACTGGCTAAGCTTTGTATCGCTTATCGAGGGATATATGTATATTTACTGATTACAAGGCTGCTATTGCTTCACTAGCAGGTCTCTATACAAAATCTAAGTTAACTGCAGGAAGTCGATTGCCTTTCAAAGCTTCCGAAGGTAGCGCTTATGTGGGTATTAGGGCATGCGAATTGCCCGGTTAACCAGACAGTTTGCTGTAAATAAGGCACTGTGATGAACGGAGAACTGGCTCTCTACAAGGTCCATGATCAGAACAGTGTTCTTAGTTGTGACACTGGCCTGTGGGAACTCATGCAAGAAGAGTGGGTTTGGAATTCAATGACTACTACAGAAGTTGTCATGACGAGGAGGAAGAGGAAACTGTGCTTAATTTTATATGTCAATGTTCTGGTATTCTGGACATTAGGAAGAAATACCTGGGAAAACCGGTGTTTGCCTGTTTGGATGTTCTATCTAGGATAGAGCAAGATTGCTTGTTCCTTTTTCCATTGGGAAGACGAAATGGTTGAATAATATAGTAACGCCTATTGAGTAACTGCTCTGTGGGATGGGCATTGTCGCTGCGTATTACAAAGGGACTACTGAAGGACCCGAGTGAGCACTCTCTCGATGGCTGCCCAATAAACTTAACCTAACCCTAAAAAATTTGTATTTTTATTACAACAACCAGTATAAATTATTGACATAATGCATTTATTCTCATTTAATTTTGCACAAATTCGTTTTTGTGACTAGAAAGCATACTATTAGATTTTGTGAAGGTCGGTTCATAATTTACCGTAGGCCCAATATAAAGCCCAGTCTCTGAAAAAACTTTAATACTCATAAAATTTTATGAAAATCGGTTCATAATTTTCAAAAGGCCCCTTATAAAGCTTACACTCGGAAAAAACTTTAGTACGCCTCAAACCGTAAAGAATAATACTATTGCAGAAGTTATACGTCACTATTCAGAGCTATAACTTATAGCGTAACGAATATGGTATTGGAGTAAAATTTAGTTTGTCATAATTTCGTAAGATTAGAAACTACTTTACCGTATTAACCATAGGTCCAATAAAAGTCCACTCTCATCATCTCTCAGAATCATTTAAATACGACTAAAGCAATTTAAGAAGCCTTAAGTTAAAAAAAATTTGTATTACAAAACCTTTACTTGTTTATAAAATCGTTGTATAAATTATTAAGCTCAATAAATTACACAGAAAAAATTAAAAATTGTCTCTAAGCACCAAATTTAAACCAAATTCATAATATCAAGCAAACAATTTGTTGATTTTGCACCTATTACCAAAATTATTATATTGATTACTTAAAATTGTGAATATTTTTTTTTCAATAAATGATATTTTTAATTTGAATTAAAAAAATGATCAAAAAACTTTGCCATTTCAAACAATGTGTTAATTTATTTAATTAAATATTGACAATTCCCAACAACAATTTTACAAGTTTTAATTATTTTATTGTAAACGAAAAAAGTCAATTAAGATTTTTTATTATTTAATTAATATTTTAATTAAAAATTCATTTCAAAACAACTAAAATGTTAATTAAATCAATATAACATTTTTAATTTTTTTTTTCAACTAAAAAAAATTGATTCAATTATCAAATTAATTAAACTTAAATATTTTTTAAACCATTTTTTTAATTAATAAAAATCCTTTTTTTATGTATACAACATTTTAATAAAATGGTATTAATGTATTAAAATTTGTGATGAGCACCCTTTACATTACGGTAGCTTCAATATAAAATATTCTCCTGAAAATCACTTAAATACGCCTAATAGTATATCTGAAATAAATCGTGATACGTACAAATTACATACAAATTAAAATGGGGACTTAAGCTCAAATTAGGTATGACATAACCATAACCATACTGTATTTGATGACATGAGACTTACCATAACGAAATAATCACACAAACAATTGAAATTTTGTTTCTATTGTCATCGTGACGGCTATGACATTTTGTTTATGTTACGTCTAATTGGAGCTTTACTTGCTTATTATGAAAAGGTTTTATTATTTTACCAAACACTTTAAGGTATAAATAACTTATAGAGAGAGTTTAAACAAAAAACTTTTGTTCGATAAGAGTGCTCCATCTTTATAGAAGAAGAATTCTTTGGTTTTTTTTTATAAGTTACAACATCAAACACTAACGGCATTATTTATAAAAATTAAAACAGGTTTTTAAAAGATTTATGAAACGGATTTTCTTTGAAAAATTGGCATATATTCTTAACTTTTAAATATAATGATAAAAGTTTGATATTTAATTAAAATTTTATTTGGTTTAAAGCTTTAGAAAAACATTCTTACATACATTTGGTTATGTAAACTAATACAGCAGTACACGAACATGCAATTATTTGAAATTTTTATAACAAATGCTGGTCAACATCAAACAACCAAGAATTCCAAGAATTTTTTTCTCCGTTTTCCAAGTATTTTTTCAATTTTTTTATTTAGAAATTTTGTATATTTTTTTATGCACTACCTTGCGTACTTTAAGTGAAGTACAAAGAAATGCAAAAACGTAGGGAAGAGAATTAATTTTTCCTTTTGTTAACTAATTGTTTTTAAAACTTTTTTTTTTGTTCAGCGTTAACATAATCGCGATAAAGATTAAAAAATGTTCCTTTTATAGAAATTTAAATGGTTTCACTTTTTAATTTAATTAAACAATAACTGCCGTATTCATAAAAAATAAAATAGATTTCAAACGTATTTTAAAACAAAATTTCCATACAAATTTTACTTAAAACAGATTTCATATCCATTTTAGTTTTTTATGAATACGGCAGTAACAATTTATTTTAATTGCCGAAAATTTCAATTCGTCTTTAAGGGCTGATTTTTCACCGATTGTGGGGAAGTTTGGCCTGCTGGAGGACATAGTTTATTTTGTTATTCAGCAAAAGCTGCTCTAGTTGCTCTAGATCATATACTAAAATAAGCAACTGTGTGTGCCCCCATTTTCACATGGGGGCTCCAGTGGATGCATTATAACCACCCAGTGTTTTCAAACACAGTGGAATTAGCCCGAGGAATTAACCCGGGGTATCCACGATAAATTTTATTATTATTTTAATTTGACGGAAATCTTCTAGAAACAAATTAATTATGTAAACAAATTTAATAGAGATTAACGTAATTTTTTTTTTTTTTTTTTAGAGAAAATATGGCATAATATAATATAAATTTATCAAATAGATATTGAGAATTATTTCTTTTTATAAGCAACTTTATTATATTCAACATTTTTTATTTTTTTAATTTATTCTATGAGTTAAATTTCAGTTATGTATTTTATAAAGCTTTTTGTTGAATAGAATATAAATTTATAAAAAAAAAAAATTTAAATATCAAAGGTCTTTATTCTAAACCCTCTATCTAAAAACATACAACTCTTCAGGAGAGGCACTAAACTGTTTTTCGCGTATATCTTGAGATTTTTAAAATTCGTTACTCACGGAAAGAATTATTAACTAAATTACCAGAAAATATCGCTTGAACCAAGAAAATGTTGCATGATTCTTGTCCAAGCCAAAAATGTTCTAAATTTATGTGTGGCTTGATTTAAGCAAAAATTTATTACTCAATCGAACAAAAAATCAGTCGAATACAGTAAAAAAAATATCATTTTAATTCTGTCGTTATATAAATCAAGTTTTCGTTGCTATATATTTTACAAAATAGCCAGAAAAGCCTGCTTAATTCAAATCATCCGTATCTCGAATTAACACATGTTATATGTACATGCAGAAATCTTTTCTTGAATTGGATAAAGTTTTATGTTAATGCATTAAATTTTCAATCAAAAGATTCTCATAATACGCCTAAGTAAATTGCTTTAGGAAAATATTTCTTAAAAACTTAAGAAGTTATAACTCGATTCAAGTAAATAAATTTTAAGTTGTCTAAAGAAGTAAGCAATACTTACTCGATTCAAATATTGTAATATTCTTATCCCAACCCAGTAAAAAATGTACTCCGAAAGGAGCAGGTTTTATGTATGAGTTCATACCTGCTGATGGGATGCCTGATTTTTGTATGGAGTGTTCCCGGTTTGGATAATAAAAATATAATAAATATAATAAAAAATACAAATAAAGCCCTCCTAAAGTGCTTTTTTAGGGGCTAACTATGTTAACATTTTCATAAATGTTTTGATTTTACTGGCTTAAATGCCTTTTTTTTAAGCATTTTCGTAAACCATAATATATTTTTATTTTTTCGGTTTGAACCCTTCTTTGTTGTTAGCACTAAAATAGCAGCTTTTTTATAATTTATTCGTTATCATTTACTGCTGTATAGGATATCTCTTATTGAAGCGCTCGATTGTGCGCTTTTTCTCTTAAGTGCTTCAAAAACCACAATTTTTTTTACTGGGAAACAACGGAATCTTGTTACAAGAAAATGTTTCTTGAAATACTAAGAAATAACAAAACAAAATTTCAAGTAAATAAATTTACTGCCTATTTCACTAAATGCGAACGAACGCGTTCTTTCGCACAACTACATGTAAAAAAAACAAATTCTCAAAAATTTGTTTTTGTTTCATATGTATTTGTGCGAAAGAAAGCGTTCTTTCGACATCGTGAAATTGGTAGTTAAAATTTTCTTAAAAAGTAAGAAAAAATTACTCAATCCAAATCAGTGTTGCCAAGTTAGGGATTTTCACTCTAAATTTAGAGTTTTATTTTGCGCTTAGGGTCAGTTTTAGGGACTAAAAAGTGGTTATGGGGAAGTTTAGTGTGTAAAAATTGTATTTGGGGATATTTTAGGGCTGATATCATGATGAAATAAACAGGTGGCATTACTACGCCAGATGAAGATTTTTTGCCCTTGCAATGTTTGTCCTTTCCTTTGCCAAGGTTTTGTTTATGTTTACAAAAAGTCCCCGTTTTGTGTTGTGACTAGTGCATTTTATTTAAGTTGTTGATAATTTTAATTAAAAATAAAAAAGTAATTGACAATAATGAAATAAAAATTGACTAAAAATATATATATCTTATCACCTTTAGCAGCACGCTTTGATTTTTGTTTAAGATAATTTTTGACATTAAGTGGGACTAATTTCCATTTTTGTTGTATGTTGTATTTGTTGCCGTAGCGATGCCACCTGCATTATTTCACCATAGTTGATATTATTTTCCCAAATATTAGTAGGCTAGCGTTACTGTCACTACCATTTTCGAACGCAGCTGTCAAGCGAGCATTCTCAATTTTTAGTATTATAACAAACAAAATATGAAATCAATTGGCATCTTTAACAGTTGAATCTATTTTTTGTATAAGTATATGTTTAAATATACTAACATACATATTTATGTAAAAAATTAAATCAAATAAAATAAATGTATGCTTAAAAAAAATATTTAAAAATTATTCTTATTTTTGGGGTTTTTTTATTTTTTTCTCTGTGCAAATTTAGGGAGTCTTATTTTAATTAGGGGTTATTTCTTAAAATTAACTTGGAAACACTGATCCAAAAACATGTTTGGTAATTCAATTATAAATAACCAACATCATGACCGACATGATGTTTTAATCTCAATATAAACTAAATGGGAACTTTGGCTTCTTATTTTACTTCTTAAACATGAAAATAATGTACGATTTTTCTTGTTCTGTTGTTTTTCTTGTGTCTATACAAAACAAGCAAATCGTTTTTTATCTACTTGTGTGGTGTTATAGAAATCTTAATATGAATTAAAAACTTTAGATTGATTTTTTTGACATGTCGATTCAAATTAAAATTACTTAAATCAACTCAAGTTTTTTTGAGTATTTTCTTAAAAATTTAAAAAAAATCCATAGGATTTGGTTCTCGATGCAAACAATTCGTTTCTATATAAAAATCAAGAAAACCAGACTAATACTAAATAAATTCAGCTTGAACTTAGAAATACCTTTCATATTTTAAATAAAAACGAGCAACTTTTGTATTTCTTGTGTTATGAAATTTTTTATCATATACCAAAAACGTGAATTTTTGATCACGAGAAGATGTTTCTTTTTTTAAGAAAAATACGAACGAAATAAGTTAAAATCAAGAAACTATTTTTGGATTTTGGATTTTCTTGTTTAAAGAAACGAAATTGATTACCTTAGAAAATAAACTTCCTTCCCTATAAAAACATGACGTACACTTTTCTCAGCTGTACTTTTATCAATACCTTTTCGTACTGTGCATTTTTTTTTTAATGTCTTGATTGTATTTATCAGCTGATACTTGTTTAGCTTTAAGTGGTCCTTACGAGACACAAATAAAGCGAAATTCTCATCCTCAAAAGATTTAGAAAATGAAAAACTGGAAACGGTCTGAACATTTTTCTCCGAGCAGTAGTTACAGTAATCTGTATATATGTATATATAAACATATCTGCTTTGGTTTTAAATGTTGCTCCGATATATAAATACATATTTTCCTTGTGTCCTTTTAAATTTACTGCATTTCAGATCTTTTAGCATCAAATGATGAAATGGACATGGACATTATATATTCCAAAAACAAAAAGCTAAAATGTTTTCATAATAATTCAATTCAGAATCGGCTTTCGATATTCTGATAAACGATTAAAAAATGTCAAATTTATGTTAAGCATGCAAAAAAAGTAGTAAGAAAATACGTATTGCAAGAAGAAATTATTTGAAAATTAATTATTTAAAAAGAAAGAGAGGGTCTTGCATTCAGAAAAATTAATTGCATAAGGGTGTGTGTGAAAGGTAGCAAAGTACTCATGGAAGTACAATTTTGACACTGCTGAGGTGAATCAAATTTAACTAGCTCTGACATTAATTGACCATAAAACTTTGCTCACGTTTCACACACACCCTTAGATAGAGAGATAACAAAATGCAAAAAAAAAACAGAAATCCACACCATAGATGAGGGCTGTTTTACTGAACATATTGTCATTAAAAAGTAATTTTCATGAATTTCAAAATTAGAGGGTTTTGAATATATTTTTTTCGATTTTAGAAATAAAAACAAAATTAATTGTATTATAAATGATGAAAAGCTCAAGACTCTTCGTTTTTCCAAAATTAGATTTTTTATTTTTACGTCTTTAAAACTTTTACTATGATCGGACTGTAGGTAGATCTACATATAGATTTGGTGATCTTTTCGTACGGTGACCATAAATTCGAATATACGTCTTTTTTTGGCCATGCTAAATATCCATTTAATCGAAACAGATATTTGAGAATGTTGCTTTGTTACTAAAATAATCTTATATTTACCCAATGTGCACTGCAGTCTACCCACAAAATGCTTCAAAATGAATTTTTCAACAAGTTAAAAAGTGCTTACATTCGACTAAGCCGAATGTTATTTGCCCTTTACCATAGTACTTAAAAGCCAATTGTTCCGTAGCTCGGGGCGCTATCATATCAAATCTGATCAATAGATTATCTGGGTCGCGGTTCGAATGGCCTTCTACATATGTATATCTATCAAATCCTTATTCTGCGTCATATTTGTATGGGCACTAGGTGGAATAGTAGGTCGATTTGGCTGACTTTTTAAACCAAATACATTTCATATATGAAAAATATTTGAGCTCAGTTTGATTAATCAGTTTGATAAATAAGCTGTGGTACCAAAACTCTTGATTCGGCTGGACCCTTTATTGGGGTAAGATCAACTAAGGGAGTTATTTGAGACAAATTTGGTCCTCCTAGCTTATATTGTGCCTAAACCATTTTGTTGCAGGAAGTCGTATTTTTTTTTTGCTTATAACTTAGCCATTTAGGCACTATTCAAGACTATATGTACACAGAAAAAAATAACAAGAATTAGTATGTTATTAATAAAATTGTTTATAATATTTCAAACAATCTTATTCGTAAATTGTCATATGAACAATTTGTTTTAGTTAAGGCAAATTCATTCCAGGTAATCTCGATAGTACAACAAGTGCAACTCGTACAAAAACCACAAACAAATTTGTTAAATATAGAACGCACGCATTAAAGGTTGTAAAGAAACTGATTTTATTTCCTTATTATCTTATAACTAATATTTACAGAGTTGTCTAATAAGAGTATGAACAAAAGAGTTGTATTATAAAAGGAATTCAATTTAACTGAAATATACAACATTACTTCACCCTAAATTTTTAAAGATGTATGAAATCAAAACATAAATTATAAAATTCATTTAATATAAAGTTATAGTTAATCTTTCAATTCAAAGTTACAAAAATACTGAATAAAATAATGAAAATATGGAAGTACATTAATGTTATTCGTTAGCCATACATAGATGATAACAATTTAAGTTTTCATTGTCTTCTGTAGTCATCTGGTTGGTAGCGTATAACCTCTCGACGAATTCTAGTTGTCCTACGAACTTCAGAATTCCGTTGATTATCATTAGAGTCATCCTGGACGTCTAAGTTAGTTGAAGGAGATGTTACAATATCGGCTGGCTTACTATCCGGTGTTTGTGATGAAGAAGGTACTGCATTTGAAGATGATGGTAACTCTATTCTTTCGCTGGTTACACTAGTGCCTTCCGGTTCAATGGCAAGCGAACTACGAGGTTTCATCTGGTTTATATGACGTCTGCAAATTCCCTTCTCAGTCTTTATGGTGAAAATAACGTTGCCAATTTTTGTTTGTATAACGCCAGGTATCCATTTTTTCCCCTTACCGTAATATCTTATATATACTGAATCGTTTACTTGATATTTGCTAGGATTTGAGAAATTCTGATGATTTGATTTTGAAGATTCAAGAAACTGTGACCAAATAATTCTAACAGGTCTGCCACGCATCAGCTCTGCTGGAGACTTCCCCACTGTATTCGGCATGAAACGATATGTTGTTAAAAATTTATGTACAGCATCCTTAGTAGCCATGTTGTCGTCAATGTTTTTTGATACAGATAATTTAAACGTTCTCACAAAGCGTTCTGCTAAGCCGTTGGAAGCTGGGTGAAATGGAGTTGTTGTGATGTGACGAATTCCAAGATTTGTACAAAATTGCTCAAATTGTTTTGAACTTAGCTGTGGACCGTTGTCGCTGACGATGGTATTAGGTAAACCCTCAATGGAAAAAATAGCTGATAGAGCGGTAATTGTGTCTTCCGTGGTAGTATTTTTCATTGAAGAAACGTATGGAAACTGTGAATACGAATCAACACATATAAGCCACATAGAATTAAATATCGGTCCAGCAAAATCTATATGTATTCGCTCCCAAGGTTTTGCTGATTTCGACCAGGATTCGTATTCTTTACTAGGAGCTTGGTTTTGGACTTTACATATCTCACAGTCAGAAGACATTTTCATTATATCAGCATCGATATTGTTCCACCAAATATACTGTCTAGCGAGTTGCTTCATTTTAACAACGCCCCAATGTCCATCATGCAACTGTTTCAATGTTTGCTTCTTTAAGGCTTCGGGTATGACGACGCGAATATAGTCCGTCTCCAAACAAAGCAGGTTATTGCGAATGGTTAAACTATTCCTACGACTGAAAAATGGTTTCAGGTTTAATTGATCTTGATTAACTGTTTTCGGCCACCCATTTTTCACATAGTTAAAAACTGTGCATAACGTCTTATCAGCTTTAGAGTGTTTAAGTATATTACTTTTTATCGGAAATTCATCAAAAGTTACATTCAAGCATTTTTCCTCCTCTTTATCAAAGCTTTCATCGGTCCCAATGGGTAGACGCGATAATGCATCCGCATTGCCATGATCGGCAGTTTTGCGATATTTTATTTCGAATTGGTACGCCATAAGCGTTATAGCCCAACGCTGAATTCTATGTGCAGTCATAGTTGGCAACTGTTTATCAGGCTTAAAAATGCTGACTAATGGCTTATGGTCAGTTATGAGGATAAATTTCCGGCCATACAAAAATTGATGAAAACGTTTTACACCAAATATAATAGCCAGGCCTTCTTTTTCAATCTGACTATAATTTACCTGATGTCTGTCCAATGTTTTGGAGGCAAATGCAATAGGTCTTTCGGTTTGGTCTGGGTAAAGATGAGAAATAACCGCTCCTATTCCGAATGGTGACGCATCGGTAGCAAGGACAATTGGAAATTTTTCCTGAAAATGTGCAAGTTCAGTTGCCTTAATTATGTAAGACTTTAGTTCCTCAAAGGACTTCTGTTGAATCTTTCCCCAATTGAAAGGAACGTTTTTTCTTCGTAACATGTTAATTGGAGCGGCAATATTTGAAAAATTTGGAACAAAATTATGATAATAATTAACCTTGCCCATAAAAGCCTCAAGTTCTTTAATATCCTTGGGAGGTTTTAAATTTTTAACAGCAAGTACCCCAGATTCGTCAGGTAGAATACCCTCGGAACTAATTTGACGGCCCAAGTAAGTGATCTTGTTCTTTAACAATTCACATTTTTCCTTTTTGCAGCGGATACCATTTGAAAATAAAATTAATAATACCTTTTCGAGACGCTTCAAGTGTTCCTCTTATTTGCACATCCATCGATTCCCTGAAGTAATTGTTCAATATATTTTTGGAAAATAGCCGGAGCGCTAGCAATACCATAAGGTAAGCGTTGGTACTGAAAAAGTCCAAGTGGTGTATTAATAACCAAAATTTTCTTCGATGCGTCATCCAATTCCATTTGGAGGTATGCATCTTTAAGGTCAATCTTTGAAAAATATTTTCCATCGCGAATTGTATGAAATAAATTTTCCCGAGTAGGAAGCGGATACTGCTCCACGTCAATTTGCGAATTTACGGCCACTTTGAAATCTCCGCATATACGTATAGAGCCGTCTGGTTTCTTAGCCAAAACGATAGGCGATGCCCAGTCACTGAATTTAACCGGAACAATTATTTTTTGCTCTATAAGTCTTTCTACTTCGCGTTTGAATTGAGGTATTTGGGCAAACGGAATTTGTCGACTGCGAAAAAATTTCGGTTGAGCCTCAGGTTTTAAGCGTATGTTGGCTTTAAAGTCTTTAACCGTACCGAGGGATGACTGAAAAACATCACGAAATTTTTCACAAAGTTCACTTACACTTTTGTTATCTTTATTCGATATTAAATTAACTTGTTGAATCTTAAAACCAAACGCTTTAAATAAATCGTAACCAAATAAATTGTCTCCCGCATTGGTGTTAACAACAATTAAAATCACATTTCTTTCACGGTTACCACATTTTACATTTATATTAAGTTCACCTAATATTGGTATTAATTTTTTGCCAAATCCATACAATAGTCTGTCTGTTTTCACTAATTTCGGACTGTTTAACAATTTAAATGTTCTTAAATTAATTATTGAAATCGACGCACCCGAATCCATTTGAAATTTCACAATTGTATCATTTATTTCAACATTGATTACACTCTTTGAATTTTCTGTTTTCACTTGACCAGTAATATCAAATATTGTTTCAACATGATCAATGTTACTTTTTTGTTTTCTATTCTTATTTTTATATTTATTTTCATTTGGACTTTTCGACATACACACGGGCGCAATGTGTCCCTTTTTTCCACATTTGTTACAAATTGTATTTCTGTGTTTGCACTCTTCTCTTTTATGAGTTTTAAAACATCCCGAACATGACTTGTATTTTTTATTTTCAACGGAAAATTGTTTTTTCACTGTATTTACATCAATTGTTTTTTCACATGGTGTTTCTTTTATTGCAGCTACGGTTCTTGTTGTTGCCTCGTATGATTCTGCTATTAGCAAAACATCAGAAAGTGTTGCGCTCTGCTTTTGTAATGCGGCAGAGCGAACGGAATCGTGTGGTGTATTGACGATAATGTGATCGCGTATCATCTCGTCGACGTAACTTGCGGTACAAGAATTTGCATTGCAAACAAATTTACATGCTCTAGCTAAACCACGAAGTTCCGCTACCCATTCCTTATAAGTCTGTGTACTTTTCATTTGTTTTTTGAAAAATTCGTAACGTGCTGCAACGATATGTTGACTGACTGCAAAATGTTCCGTTAGTTTCTCTGTCAATTCTTTGTATGTGTAATTCTCAAGGTTTGTTAGTCCCAATTTACATTATACGATTTTTGTCGTTGCGATTATTGTCGTTTCTTCTTTGAAGTCGGTCTTATGTTTACATTGTACGATTTTTGTCGTTACAACTTCTTGTGTATACATATAATTTGACACTACGAATGAATGAATAAAACGAATCGTAGAGTACACTCGCTTGTGTACCCCTTTTAATTCCTCTCTCCCCTCTCGCCAATAAGGTAAGAATCGCAACGACAAAAATCGTATAATGTAAATTGGGACTTACCCCGAACACATTTTTAAGAAGATCAAATATTTCTGCTCCACACCAAGATAAAAAAAATGATTTTTGTTTTTCTGCTAACGCTACAGAATACGCCGAAAAATGCTGTTCAAGCTGTTGCAGATATGAATCCCATTGTTGTTGTTCTTTGTTGAACTTATGGAACGCTGGTACCATTGATTGGTCAGTGAGTTTCTTTACGGAAGAAGTTTCGTTCTTGTCTAAAACTGACTGCATCCACATTTGTTGTTGCAGTAGTAAGTTTTTTGTAAACTCTTGCTGCTGCTGTAGCAGTAAATCAATGCCGTTGAAATTATTTGTCATTTTTTTCTTTTTACACACGCACGAATGATATGAGAAAAAAAACACGAACCGTCTTTTTTGTACTTTCTTTTTTACTCGTCGCCAATTGTTAAATATAGAACGCACGCATTAAAGGTTGTAAAGAAACTGATTTTATTTCCTTATTATCTTATAACTAATATTTACAGAGTTGTCTAATAAGAGTATGAACAAAAGAGTTGTATTATAAAAGGAATTCAATTTAACTGAAATATACAACAAAATTGTTTTTGTAAAATCATTGTACAATGTAAAAGCCGAACCAAATCAAAACAGAAATAAAAATAATAAACAAAATTTTGGCATTCAACAATTATAAAGCAAAAGAAAAAAAGTTATCAGCATGGCTTTTAAGATCACCTGTAATGAATTCGCCTTGGTTTTAGTTGAAAAAATAAAATGATTTTCTGTCCATAATTTTCAATACAAAATTAAGAAATTAAATTTTTTTTTGGTTTTAATCTCGCAAAGAATAAACGATAGGACTGTTATTTACAACTAGGTTCATCAAGGGGTAAGTAAAGCTATTATTTAAAATTTTTAATCGAAATTTTAACGTGGTTTTACTTATTCTAGTTTAAAAACTAAAATTTGTTTTTATTTTCAATACAAATATGCGAAAGAAATGTTCTTATCGATATTGTGTGCCAAGCACTATATCGACATTTTTAATATATTTCCTTCTTTTAAAATTGCAATAAATATTTCAAAATAAATGAGCAATAAAACATTTTGTTAATATGACAAATTTTGTAATATAAGTTGTTAATTGACTGCTAACAAACAAATGTTAAATGTTAAAAACTCATTCTTAAAAATATTTGTTGAATGTGAACAATTTTATTTAACAAAAGTATTTTTGTAAATATACCGATTCAGTTGTTGGTGCCTTTTTAATTAAAAAATTAATTGTATTGACGAGTATGGTATTCAATATGACAATTAATTTTTTCTAATTTCTTTCTGTGTAATATAAAAATATAACAATCTTTTCTCCATCATATCTGGGATCTTAGGAAAACCCATTTTAACATACACCCGAAGTGCCGATCGTACGAACTGATGCACATCGTTATATTAACTTCGGAAGGAAAAATAAATACACTTGTCAACTTTTCAGTCAATTCCAGCAATTAACGGTGATATATCATAAAAGTGTTCCACTGAAATTATATGAACAGAAAATTATTGTTACAAAAGCCATAAAATGTATTACAGGATTAATCGATTATATCCCTGAGGGAAATTTGTGTCAATTGTTCCAACAGAACTGGTCTTGGGAATTCTAAAAATATAATAAGAATAAAAAAAATAACTAATGATATGTGAAAGGAGAACTAGTCCCTTAACTGCTACATTAAGTTAGAAAGAAAGGTAGATTTTTTAATTTTGTAAATAATTTTAAATTTATGTTTTAGGACCGTTTTGGTAACAGGTTCAGTATTCACCGGTGGTGTGATGTGTGGGACTATTTAAAACTTTGCTATTAAAATTAATTCTCGTACTTTCTTATTGGAAGAGTACGAAGGATAAGCGTTATAGTAACCTAAACTAGGCACGTTTATTGAGAATAGATGTGTGACTGGTCAAATGGTGGCTGCTAGGTGTCAATTAGGCCCCTTCAATGACAACCCCTTGTAGAAGTGATAGGTCCCATTCATATTAAGTGTTGGAACTAGAACCGGTCTCTGCCACCAAAGATCCTATCGCGGCAATACTTAAGTGTCAGTTCGCTGCCATCTAGCAATGGTTCCATAATTCGCACATCTTATAGAGGATCCCCATCAGGGAGAAATGCATCTCTGAAAACATGTTTATTTGCACATTCAGAGCTTCAAGTAAAACTGTTTAATTTTATTAGCATATTGGATAATCATTTCTTTACTTGCATCAGAAATGTATTTATACGTTAAAAATTTAATTCAAATATACTGCCTTTTTCACTAAATGCGAAAGAGCTCTTTCTTTCGCACAACTTAACTTGTTTTAAATGTATTTGTGCGAAAGAAAGCGTTCCTTCGACACCGTGAAATGCTTAAAACCGATATACATATATACCAGCGACTCATACTAATTGCTCTTCCGAAAAAATTATGCTTAAATAGCATTTAGAATATTTACAATAAAACCTTAAACACTTAAATACATTTTGCTAAAATCGTAATTCTGAGATAATTGATATTAAAAGTTATTTCTTGGGCACCAGTACAAACGCATAATACCTTCCACACGTTAGGTGTTGTAGGGTATAGAGAATGTTTGGTTTGTACAAATACTACGCCAAACAGCTCTCAGATACAAGCGAACACTATTAAAGAAATTGAAAAATGGAGGATAGAAAAATTTAACGATGACCACTAAATATAAGTACTAGTATTTCCAGTGCCGCCACTACAGTTGCAATTATTTTATGGCTAAATGTTGATTTTCACTTGACGAGTATACTTCCGGAATTTCGTCAGTGTTCTCTGGTTTGTTTTCCTGTGAGCATTTTATTAATGGAAAATATGTGTGTGTGTATATATGCAAGTGTAAGTATCTAACATGAGTGCGAGTGTATAAGTGCTTTATATTTTTATTGTGGCATATAAATTCTATCCTATTACTTCTTGTTTGTTGATATTATAACTATGGACTTATTTTTATGCTGGTTTTATCCTTGTTTTTAAGCCTTTTTATTTTTTCTTTTTTGTCTGTATGTGTGCTATAGCCATTTAAAATTTTTGTTGTAAGTCTGTTAAAGTGTTTGAGTATGAAAAAGTAATTTTGGTCTTCATTATTTTGTCTACAGTAAAAAGTTGTACTTTCAACAGGTTCTTTTTTCTGTTGCTGTTGCACTTGTTTGTTTCTAACTTTTAATGTTGCAAAGTTTTTAACTTGACTTAAATTTTTTTCTAACTATTTAAGTTAATTAGTCATTTTGGTGTTTGTACACTCGTATATTTGCTTTAGTAAACTTGATAATTAATAATGTTTTGCTGGATTTCATTTTTTTTTTTTTTTTTTTTATTCACAGAAATTGTAACTTGATGATGAAAACGTAAGTTTTGAAAATGTTCACTGTCTGTCAGTTTAGGATATTTTATACTTAATGGAATTTTCAAGAAGATTTCTTTTTAATATTAAGAGTTTTTTTAAATAACTGGCGGTTTAATGCTATTTTGAACATGTTAAATATTTTAAAGTTAAATTATTTAACATTATGCATTATGTTAACATAATTTGGAATGAATTTGGCGAAAATTAATTTTTTGAGGCTTTTTGTTTTGTAAAATGCAAAAGTCAAGTTTAAGTTTTGAATTTTGATCGTATATAGTGTAATGTGGCGGGCCTTGAATGCTTTAGAATTTGGCTTCTATATGGAAAATTAATAATTGTCTCACTCTATTGTTTTTGGATTTTATGGGCGGTCGATTATAGTTAAGAACACAATTTCTATGAAGAAAAATTGTAAATTTTCTAATTTATAATTATAAAGTCATGTTATGAAAAATGTTGCTTAAAATTTTGTTTTAAGCTTTTTCTTATAAATTTCTATAATACCTTAAAAAAATTTTGTATAAATTTCAACTTTATAAAATATTATTTTTTATCGCAATTTTAAAAACGGTTATGTATGCTTTAATATGTTTTTAATTATTTTAAATAATCTTGATTGGGTTAAAAAAAGGAAGTGGTGCCCGTTTGAAGTTTGCGTATATATGAAGTGCTTTATTTTGGATGCTCTAAGTCCATCCGCATTGAACGTATTGATTCTAAATTATAAACATAGTACACTTAAAATCTTCCAGGCCTCTGCTACGGATATGTTACAGTTTCGCTTAAAACTGTAGACACATTTTTCCTTTTTCACGTCCTCCACTGTGATGATAAAAAATCTGCTTGTTTGGAGCCAGGAAACCAGAAAGTAAAAATAGCGTACACTTAACCAAAAGTCTTAACGAAATATTTATTTTTATGAAAACTCAGGTTAAATAGAGATATATCGTATAAGCGGAATTTATAAGAAATCTTATCTTGGTACTAAATTTAATAAATACATCGCAGGTGGGCCTTACATTGCAGCAAATTTTAAAAAGGAAGTTTATATAATTACATTTTAACACAATTTAAATTTCATTTCAATTGCAAATTTTGATAGAAAAGATGTTTACTATATTAAACCAAATTAAAGAATTGGTGACATATTTCACTGTACTAAGCTTTAGTATACTTTTATGTGATAAGCGTTCTTGTAATCATGTTTCACTCACATTTCAATAACATTGTTCTACACAACTAATATTAAAGAATTTCGTATAGTTATTTTGATTTGTTTTTGATCATTTCTTTCGATCACTTTAGTTCTTTCGTTATGTGAAATCCGGTTACCTTTTAGTTGCAAATTATAATAATAAAAACTTCTATTGTTCCCATAAGGAGCATAGGGCCGTAAACAAAGTTACAAGTTAAATAAAACAAATATATTTTTTTTTTTTTTTTAAATATATTTTTGTTACTTGAGAGCTGAAAAATTTTAAAGATCAAGTGACGGTATAGTGTGGGTATAAGAACTTAACAAAGTTTTTAATCGGCACATTAAGGCCCAGCTCTTATGTGCATGAGCTAGCTTTAGCTTCTGTCGAAAATTAACGAAACCCCTGTGCAATGCATTAAAAAAAAAACAAAATCAAAAAACATCTGATTTCGTACAGAATATGCGATCGGTCTCGTACTTTGCTTAAGCAAGTGATAGTTTCATAAAACTTAACAATAAGTTTCCTTGCGTTCAATATGGTTTGACACATATGATTAACATGTATTCGCACATGTGCTTAAGTCAGTTTATGTACATTATGGTTGTGCCTTTCGTCTTCAAACTTTAAAAAAAATTAAAAAACAACATATTTTCATAAAAGCGAAACCGATGATTGAAAAACTATTGCCTTGACCATCTCCAACATCGATCTTTTGAGTCGATAACGTTAAACCCCACTAGATGTGGATATTGATTTCCTGAAATTCAAATGGCTATGCCACACGATGGGAAAGTGACCTGGCGATACGACCAGATAATTCATCGAAGATAATCCTCATGGATCCAGAAGACCCAACAGGCCTGCTAATACCTGGAGGCGCCAAGTTAAAAGCGAAATACGCATCCATAACTTTCGTGGAGCCAAATTTCTTGAAGCCCTATGTTGCACGGGGAATTAAAGGACAAAATATATATATATATATATATATATATATATATAATAATAATAATTGTAATATTGAGCAACCTCAAACTTTTTATGAAGAATATCGAATAAGCCGAATTTCGAATAAGCCGAATATCGAATAAGCCGGTTATTTGGGTATATTAAAGCGGTTATTGTTATAATGTGTAATTTATAACCGTTTCCCTTACTTTTGTTGTAAATATACCGGACATTTAAATATTTTTCTAATTGTAAACTGTTTATGAAGAATGTCAAAAAAAAATGTAACAAAAGTTAAAAAAAACATAATGATCCATGTAAATACAAATCGCTTATATAAGCGAAAACTATTCAAAAAACTGCAAAAACTTGTTCAGATAAAAAGTACCCAGCAAAAACTTTACTTACCTGGTAAGTTAGCAAATAACATTGGAGAAATATAAACACTACTTATTTTTCGGCTGAATAACTACTTATTTTTGTTCGAGTTGTCCACAGAATTCAGTAGTTACAATACACTTACTAGAAGTCACAAAATATCTAGTTATTATTTAACTACCAGTAAGTTGAATTGTAAGTACTTACAATATACTTACTAGAAACCAAAAAATAACTAGTTTTTATTTAATTGCCGCTAGTAAATAGACCTAATAAGTAGTTATGGAAGTAGTTACCAGTACTTAAATATTCAGTACTGAAAACAAGACAACTAAAATGTAGTTACTTAGCTGATTATTAGTAAGCAAATATTCATTACTGAAAATAATAGTAGTGAAAAGTGCTTACTGAAGTCATTACTAGCAAGTACTTATTGAGGTTTTCAGAATAATGACAATTGCAATGACAACTACTTACCAGGTAACGTATGAAATAACTACGACCTATTACCAAAATTCAAAAAGTTTTTCCTGAGTAAATGGTTGTTTGTGAGAGAGTATTCTAAATATTAAATACATTTTTAAACAGATGTCATCTCTGGAGATATTTCTAACGGGATTAAAAAGACAAAGTTATGTACCTGAAGTGCACCAATATCATAAGTTTCCGAGGTTCTTCCAATCAGGAATATATATTAAAAAAGTGATCAGAAAAGTTTGCTATTTCAAGCAATGTGTTAATTTATTTAATTAAATATTGACAGTTCCCAACAACAATTCTACAAGTTTAAATTATTTTATTTTAAACGAAAAAAATCAATTAATATTTTTTGTTATTTAATTAAAATTTTAATTGAAAATTTATTTCAAAACAACTAAAATGTTAATTAAATCAAAATTAAATTTTTAATTTTCTATCAATTAAAAAACATAATTAATTCGATTATCACATTTATTAAATTGAAATACTTTTTAAACCATCATTTTTTCTTTGTTCAAAATAGTTCTAAAGAGACGACAAATAATAAAATACATCAGTTTTATTTGTTAAAATACCATGAACATACAAGAAGCATGTTCATATTACTATTGGTTTCTATAAGACTAAAACAAAGTAATTTGAAATATATAATCCTGGCAAAGAGGTTTTGTTTGTAACTTTTCAAAGATATTGTTCAAGTCACCTAATTCATATATGTAGACATGCTTAACCACAACCAAATGTAAACTTATTAAAAATAAAATTGGTAGAATATCTCAAATGATAAATTAATTAAATTCCTATAATTTTTTAAAACCAAAATTCATCAAAAATTCTAAAACTATGTTCATGCTAGAGAATCCAATTATTTGACTTTTGGTTTTATTCGAGTAAGGAATTAATCGATATTTGAATTTAAAAATTGCTCGATTAATTGAATAGGGGTTTTAATTTGTTCGAATTACTCGAATAATTCGAATAATTCAAATAATTTCATCCAATGGGAAAAACATGCATCCCAACTTGAATTGATACTTTGCCAGCCAGTTATGAACTTTTTATGCCAATCTATAATTACTGGAAATCAAGTGAAATTGAAATCAATAGATACTCTCAGTTAAATTTTTTTGAAATCACAGTAGTTTTTCCTGATTTTAAAAGAAGGTCTGCTAAAGATAAGAAATCAATGTATGCATTATATGGAAGGACACTTAGGTTTATAAGACGGATCTAACGATATCTCAAATGATAACATTCAGCCGATTAGAAGATACGAGGTATAAATTCACACTCGGATAAAAAACGGGTGACTCATAATCTGACATGGTTTACACATTTATAACTGCTGATGAAATATTTTTCACAATAAACCGCAAAATGAATATGAAAAATTTGCTATTTGGGTACGAAATTTCTTACGTATGGCATTTGACGTTTATAGTGATTTACACACATTTTACACACACACTTAAATCTAAAAGAGACTAAAATATGTTTCAAAGTATGTGTAATGATAATGAATGCAAAAGTAATTTAGTTTTAAGGTATTTAATCAGTTAGAAATCTAAAGAAAATATTTTTAATTAATGTTAATCAATAAATTGACATAAATTGTTCGAGCTATTCGTTATTTGAAATTGGCTGTTTTAATTAGTCAATCAAACAATGGCTGAAAATTTCAATCGAATAGCGATTTATCGAGTGGAACCTATTAAATATTTTAAGTCCTTAAAGTAACCACTAGTTTTATTAAAAAATATTTGCGTTTGCAAAACGTTTGGCGTGATTAAACATCATTTAAGAGTTTCTAAATTACATTATACAATGTTCTTCTTACAAATAAATTTTAGTAAATAAATATAAATTGTTAAAAATAAAGCTTAAACTTGACCATTTAACTGGTCACGCATTTTTTTGGATTTTATCGTCAAATATTTGTTTGGTCTGAACATACCTTTAGTCATATCTATGTTATTTGTTGGTACCTAACCATTGTGAATTGTTTTGTTTTTATTAAAATTAATGTTTTATTACAAAAACTTATTTGAATTGTGTTGTTTTTTTTTTTTTTTTTTAAGACCTTCTAACCGTTTATTTTCAATATGCTTAATCGAAACCGGGTTTTTTTAAAAGTCGAATAATCGATCTCCCTAATATATATATATATATATATATATCACCTTGAGATAACACTTTATTTAAAATAAATATCGTTTATATTTTAATCGGTATATTTGCATCCATATTTTAAACATTTTTGGTCATATTAAAACTTGCCTGTATTTCAATATTAGGCTACAGTCACACTTATTAAATATTTGACTAAATAAGCATAGCCACTACTTTTTATAGTAAGTGAGATTTTACAGGGTCTTAATATCTCAAAATAAAACTTATTATACTGCCACGCAAAAATAGAACTGTATTTTGTATAATGTAGTACAATAATTACAATAAATGTTGCAATTAGATGAAATTATATTTTAGTTTAACTGTTGGTTACATCTTTTTTGTCAAATACTTGCCAAGTGCGACCGTAGCTTTTCTATTCGTTTTATTTAGGTGAATACAAACCTAATTATCAAATATATTCCGAAAAATTGGTGGCCCTATCAAAGTTATTTTGGAATTTTTAAATAGTCAACTTGGCCCAAACCAAAAATAAAACCCTAAATGCATAACTGGTCTGACGTTAATTTAACACGCTCGTTAACCAGCTTTCGGGAATTGCAGTCCTATTCTATGCAATGCAATTCCTATTTCTAAAGGCAAATGCAGAGTAATTTTTTATTTAATATTTGCCATTTGAAGATTTGTTAAATTATTTGAAGTATTGTTATTTTAAGTTTCCGATATTGTACTGTTTTGTTTATTATTTAAAAAATTAACAAAAACCAATAAAATGTTTTAAAAATAAAATAAAATATTAATGGTGTTCAAAACTAATTGCAAATTGTCTTGCAGCATAGCAAGTGCAAAATGTCTTGCGTTTTTATACCACACCAACAAGAACATACACAGATTTGCACCTGCTACATTAATGCGTTTTTGTTAGACTAAAACTGGTAAAGCATGTTTGTATTTTGTGTTTCAAAGCCATAAACAGTGATGTAAGTTTAAATATATTACTCTTTTCACTGAAAAATCACTGCATTGAATAAAAAACTACAGCATTGCTATCAAAAATTTTTAAATGTATTAAAACACGAGAGACAGAAAAGCAAAGAAAAAAACTGACAAAAAATGGAGAACAGTTATTCTCAATTATTTGGAAAATGTCCAAAACACAGAGGTAATGAAATTATTGTTGCAAAAATACGTTAAAAGGCGCTCACAGTTAAAGAAAAAACCGTAGCAAATGCGAAAATTTGCAATAAAAAACGTATTTATTTTTAAATATAGCTATTATGCACAGAACAAAATTTCCAAAGATTTTTACAAATTAAAGCATTAATAAAAAACAAAATCAGTTTTTATTAAAAATTGAATCAAGTGAATTAAACGTTCAATCAAATTAAATTAATTTTTTAATATATAAAACAAGTTTTTTAATTGAAATAAATTTTAATTTTTTTCTGTGTATTGTACCAATTATCAACAGCATATACATTTAGCATCGAAGTTGGAATCGGAGTTAAGCTTTGACGACTACACAGCCTGGTTAAGATAAATATTTAAGCAATTACAAGCGGAATAACAAACTTGTATATACCCTTTTCACCTGTGGTGAAGGATATAAAAAAATAAGTAGTTTGTATCTTGGAAAATAATTTTCATATCAACTTATTTAAAATTCCAATATTCAAAAAACACATTAATATAACCAAATGAATATAAACAGACAGAAAATTTAATTTTGCATTTTACTTTTTTTCTTTTATCTATTTTGTGTGCAAAAAACGAGTAAGTCAAATAAACAAAAACGCTTTTCTCCTGATAAAATATATTCATCAAATATCAAAATGTTCAATAACTCGAACTTCAAATCATCATTCAACTTCCATTTCAATAGACAGGTTTCATTTGTGTAAATGGCTCGGTATTTGTGTTTGTATTTGTGTATAGTTTTATTGCCCTTACTTAATTTGGCAAGAACGTATAGGAAAGAACATAAATTTTTAAAAGGATATTTTCATCATCAGCATTTTTTCCTAAATAAATTGATAATTAAAGGAAACGTGCAAAATAAGTTTTATCAATTGTATAGCATACATAATATATATAAAAATATATAGACATATCCATTTAAATACCACTCGGCGAGAAAAGTTGCAAGCGCTTCCACTTTTCAGGCCTTATATTATATTGAAACGTATTCTACATTCTATTTTACTCCTTTTACACTTCATAAAATGTTTTACAAATTCTAATTTTCATTCTAAGATAAGGCCTGTCAGGTCCAAATTTACAGTCATTAGTTTCTAATGTTATTGTAATAGCTCATGCTTTTGTTATAATTTTTTTTATAGTTATACCGATTATTATTGCTGGACTTGGAAATTGATTAGTTCCTTTAATATTAGGAACTCCTGATATAGCATTTCCTCGAATAAATAATATGAGTTTCTGACTAATTTTAAGTAAATTAAAACTATAACTTTTGGTTAACTAGCACTTCATATTTACAGTACATGGTTAACTAAAAATTTTTATCAGAGAAAAAAATGGTAGCTCTATCAAAATACTAAATAAAAATGTTGGTAGCAGTGTGTTTTTAACATTCTTATTATTTCTAAAAATGCAAAAATACGGAAATGTTATAGAAAACAAACAGAGTTGCTGCTAAACAAAAATAATATCCGTGGCAGCCTCAATAATAATTTTAAGCGGAAGAACTGTTGTCCAACTAGTAGTTAACTAATGACATTTTATGGTTTAACTAACGTTTAACAAAAAGCAGGAGATAATATTAATAATATTATTGGCCTACTGATTTTAACTAACTATTGACTGTGCACTTCGGCCTCAGTAGTTATGTCTGTATGAGTAGGAATTACTTTTATAATTTACAAAAAAAAAATATGCAACAGCATAGATAAAGCTAAACTCCTCCTTGTTATTTAAAAGGCCTTCTGGAAGCCTTCAAAGTAAATGCGATAAAACAAGATATTGAACTCTAATGGCACGCCGTATAAATTTAAAATGATTTTGGAATACGGCTGAGCAACCTTTAATAAGGCCTCTTTATTCCTCCTTTCCCCCGCTGAGTATGTCATACACAGAAACTTCAATGTAAACAATAAAGTTAAAGACAAAAGTAAAAAATATGTATAAAACAACCATTTAAATACAAAAAAAAATTTAATAAAAAATTACGTCTTCTACTTCTTGTTATGAAGTACTTGAATTTTCTCAAAAGACACTTGAAAGTCACTTCACTTCTTTGTGAGAGTTTTTTATAGAATTTGTAGCTCTTTTCCCCGTTACTATGAAATTTGAAGTTCATTGTTTTCAAATTTTCTTGCATTTGATAGCAGGGATGGATAATTAATTTTAAAATGGTATCATTATTTTTTTTTTAATGAAATCCCACTATTTATCTAAAAAAGTTGAATAGCATTACCAAGTTTTTCTCATAAAATAACCTTAATGGAGTTGCTGCTAAACAGGTAATCCATCCGATGTTGTTGGCAACAAGCGATGGAAAGATTTTTTATTAGCCGTTTAATTATGATAGTTTAAAGAGGATATGATACCATTCATGGGTTTTTGATTCTTTAACTTTAAGGAACGTATTTGTACCATTGCCAGGAACTACCTCCTGAATAGCAAAATGGTTATAAAACCAGATGTAGTATCGAATATTTCCATCAAATTAAAAAGGATGTTTTCCTAAATTCTAAATATGAGAGAAATCACTGCGTTTATAAGATCCTTACCAGAGTGAAGAAGCAGACTCACTTTGTAGCGCCTGCTTCGATTAGAAAACTCCTTGACAAATAGCAGCAGTTCATTCTATTTCAGTCCATTGAATCAGTTTTGTCCACCCAGTCACATTTAATATATCGCACTTAATCAACAAGAGGGTATTAACTCAAAATTTAGAACTTTTCAGTAGAAGCAAAACAATTTTTAATTTTACATTAAAGGCATATGAAAGAGATTTTTAAGCTAACCTTTTCATTACCAAAAAGTAGCCGTGAGATTAGGGATGCAACATCGTTCCGAAAAACATCGATATTTAAAAACATCGATGTTTCCACGATAAGTATCGATGTTAAAAAACATCGGTACAAACACGATACATCGATGTTTTAATTTTTTTTCTTATTATTATTGAAAGATTTAATATGTACCCAACAAAAAAGTGAGTTAAGTAACCTTTTGAGGAATTTTCTTGACAAAACGACATGAAATGCAAAGTATTTTAAAATAAATATTATATAATTTCAGTAAAAAAAAATAAACACATTTTAATTAAAAACTTCATGGAACTTAGCGCGTGTACTTTTTTAACAATAGCAAAAAACTAAAAATGCAATTCTTAATATTTTTCCATGTCCTACACGATTTTACCTTGGGAGAACTGATATTTGCAAAAAATTAAAAAGTTATAATCCTATTACACTGTCTCCAAAATTGTTTTAACATTTCTTTAGTTTATAAAATGAGAACCACATATGTAGTTATACAATGCATATTATGCAGGTATGTACAAACATACATATATATGTACTTTGTACACGCCGAGAAAAAACATGTTTAAATATAGTAACCTCCAAAAAAACTATTGTTAAAGAAAATTTTGAACATATTATGTTTAATTTTGCCATATTATTGACACGGACAACCATATTATTGTTAAATTAGTCCTCCATCAAGAAGTTTCATTGTTGTTGTGCTTCGTTGTGTATTGGTTGTCGATGACAATAATTTGGTTAAATTAACCATATATGATTACAATTTTATTTAAAAATATTTAAACATGTTTTTTCTCTAGGTGTTCGGCTATACTTTGAAATACACTTTTTCATATTTTTATATAAAGGGTTTCCTTGAAAAATTAAAAAATTTAAAATGGTAAAAATATTATGAAAAAAAATTAACAAATACATATTGGGAATTATTTCCTTTTCATAAGCAACTTTATTATATTCAACATTTTTCATTTTTCGAATTTATTCTATGAGTTAAATTTCAGTTATGTATTTTATAAAGCTTTTTGTAATAGCTCTATTCCTTAAATTTTTTTTTTATTTTTTTTTATTTTTTTTAGAAATTACTTTATACTATTACAAAAAGCTTTATAAAATACATAACTGAAATTTAACTCATAGAATAAATTCGAAAAATGAAAAATGTTGAAAAAAAATTAAATAAATGAAAATATTAAATAGACGATGTCGATGTTTTTTAGTTTTGACGGCGATGTATCGTCCATCAAAACATCGATGTTAACATCGGTGCTTATGAACAATACATCGATGTTTTCTAAACATCGATGTATCGTTTGCATCCCTAGGTGAGATATGAATATTATGTCTCGATTTTTTCAAAGGGTAAAAAAAATAAAAAATTTGAGGTTATACTCTCTTGTTAATCAAGGGCGATATGTATATATCTTACAAAACGGAATAAATTTCTGATCACTTACCTCCTCAATGGTACGCGTTAACCTTTTTCCAATTGTCCAAACTCAGAAGGACTTTTACACCCACCTCAGTACCGTATAATCTCTCCCTTTCTAATTATATCCCTCATTAGCGGCAATTGGAAATTAAAAAAATGGTATTTTAATATATTAAGTTAATTTAAAAAAAATTTCGTTTAGTAGAAAGAATTTACTTAAAAATTTTTAATTAGGAACAACTAGTTTTTACGCAGTATGTGTACAATGGTATTTTCTATATTAAAAAGGATTATAAAAATACAATAGCACTGAAATTTCCATGCCTGTCAGGTACATATACATATTTGTTTATGCTGTTAGGGAGAAAAAACTAATAAAAAGTATTAGTGATATTACTCACATAAACATATTTAAACAAATGCAGACAAGCCAAAAATGATGTGTTAGTTTTCCTTTTCGTTGTTTTAACACACATGCCAACTTGAATTGACACAAATGTAACCAAACAGTTACTGTGATTAAAATAATTTTAATTTCGAAGTACATAATACAAAACTAAATTTCGAGTTCCGAAACTTTTTTTTCAAAATAATTCCCTTTCTGTTTTACTATTTAAATCTCTGGTTTTTGTGAAATGAGAAAATAATTAAATTACAGAAAAACTTCTATATTTTTCAACAGATGAATTTTTAATAAAACTATTGTTTTACTTGATAAGTTAAATACAGGGCGGAGCAGAATGAGGTATTTTTTTTATTGATAATTTTTTATTTATGCGAGTATTTTTATTTTTTTTTTTTAAATACAGAATATTATTTGGGACATTTTTTGCTGAATAGCCTTGAAAAATGTTATCCTGTAAATGTTTGCCAGTTTCTGTTTCGCAAATAAACACTTTCTCTTTTCAACATATTTTTATAACTTTTTTCAAATTTCGGGTGTAAACGTCATGATTTTATTTCGAATGTTGGTTTTAAGGTAGATAATGTTTCTTGGCTTGTTAACATTCACTCTTTCTTTCATATATCCCCAAAGAAAACTGTTAGGAGCATGTTAATCCGGTGAACCTGAGGTCCAATTAAAAGCGCTTGGGCGCAAAATAATGCCTTTGCCGAATATGTCAGTTACCAAAGCGTTTTGGTCAACTGTTGCATATGCTGAGGTTCGATCTTGTTGAAATCACAGAGTACAGCTGGACTTATTAACTTTTCCAACATCATCCGATATGCACAACGGTTGACATAGAATGAAACACTATCTCATTAAAAAAAAAATATGGTTTGTTGCAGTTAAAAAGCCAATTTTTTTTAATAAATTTATAAATTTCAGTTTGTTTTTAACTTCCCTAGGGGAAAGGGATCTAACACCAAACTTGTCACGTGACGTGACCGGTTGTAGTTCTAACACTTTATACGAAGGGGACTTGTCACTTTAACACGGTGATGTCCTAGGAGGGGGTTAATTGGCACCTTTTTGAAACCTTGTAACAGGTCCCTGAAATAACCTAAGTGGACACATTTAATTTCGGTTTAAATAATGCCTGTTGCACATATTGTCCCGACTGAACCACATTAATGTAATAGATCTTCATCATATAAAATAATATAAGCCGATAGCAACAGCCCTCATAAAATCCAGCCACATGACTAGTTTTGTGTTAATTACCTTCTGAAGTAACTACACTTTAAACACATTATCACCAGTCAGGTGATATGTCCTGTTTTCACCTATAACAATGCGTTCCTTTTTATTATAACATTGTGAACACTGGTTACGGGATAAGTGCTTTAAGACCAATCGATACGAATTTCCCGCAGGGTAACAGTAGATTTTTTTTGTATATATATGTTCGATTAAAAAACTTTAACAAAACACATTGTACACAGAACTGGGTCAGAATACCTGCTCGAAGGCCAGGACGCTATGGCCTGGCTATCATGTGGGGGAAACCTGATGCTACTTGGTAGGGGCCGGATTGGAAAGGAGATATCGGTCATCACGGGCTTATAGGGAGCCATGCGGTGAGGATGGGACTAAGTTATAATAACTACCACAGAAATTGCCATTCTGAGGAGGAGGAAACGGTGCTTCACTTTCTCTGCCAATTCCCCGGTCTCGGAATTATTAGGATAATGGATTTTGGGAGACCATAGTGGCTGTGCTTGGATGCTTTGTTTAATATAGAACTTAGGTAAATCTCTCTGTTCTGCATTTATTTGAAATGGTTCGAGGCTGCAGTGAAGTCTGGAGAATAATCTGGTTAACACCCGCTTGACTCTGGTCGCTGGCTGAGGGTATCACAAAGGGACCGCTATAAGGTATCAACGGAGCCGTTGCCATGCCGGCTACTCATTTCCGAAGTAATTTTTATCTTAAAGCATTTTATCTTAAAACTTCATGGCAAATCTTATCACCAATTTTAGTTTAAACAAAGGACACTGCTCATGCAATGTAGTTCTTATTTTTGTATACTTTTTCATAACCTAATTTACTTTATCCGCACTGTAAGAAGATGAAAAAAGTAAAATCCTTTAAATGTATTAATGCAATGATCCAAACACGTAAAATAAAAATAGATCAAGATTAAATAAAAAAAATATGAATACTCATCCAAACCACTGTATCTATCAACACGATTTTTAACGTTGGTGTTTTTGATCGCTTACACTTTATCAGCATTTCCCCCCTTGTTCAATATTCTTCGTCAGAATTATGTTTGTTTTATTGTAGTCATTGAATTGTTGTCTTTAAATGTATTTTGCACAACAAAAAACATCATCATTTACCAGTGTTCAAATTGGTAACTGGAATTATGTGGTGAATAAAGTCAATTTAAAATTTTATTTTTATTTTTTCAGTTGTTCAGTTGTTCAGTTGTTAGGAAACACACATACAGTTGTAAATGTATGTAAGTTAAAATATCTGGGAGAGAGTGTGTTTTTAAAAATATCTTTTATGTCTTATTGCAAAGTATAAAATACAAGGATAATCTTATAAACTCAATAAAAACAAAAATAAAAAATAAAACGAATAAAAGAGCTTAAGTTAGTAGTGAGAAGAGTCAAATAATTTTTTTAAGAAATATAGGGAATGAAAACACACTCTAAAAATTTAATTTTTGTATTTAAAAAAATACAGATTTATTAAATATTTTTGACTTAATTTTAATTATCTTTTCTTACGCATATTTCCTAGAACTCATTCCTCATTTAGTTTTTCTGATAAAAAAAAAAGAAACTGAAATAGCCAAAAGAAACAAAATTTAATATATGAATTTTATATTGTTGAGTATTGAGATAACAGCAAACAGGTGCTTCACAAAACACATCTATACACATGTTTACGAGAAACGAAAGAAATGATAAATTATTAGTGGCTTAAATAGATTTGGGGGTTATAAAAAATTAATTTTTTCAATTTTGAAACAATATTCAGTTAAATAAAATTGTTACAGTAGAGCTACCAACAAAAATGTTTTTTTTTACAAATGGTTTCGAGAGAGAAAGGGTGTACTTCCTAAAAGCATTTGTAAAGATAGATTTTGATGTTTTAGAAAACTTTGTGGCTTAAAGCATTCATATAACGTTAAGGAAGAATTATATAAGAGCTAAAGACATGCCTTGATAAAAATTCATATCAAACACAAGAATATTATGCAGAATGATTAAAAGAAACAGAAACTTTTTTAACATTAAGACTCATTTAAATGCAATGAAACTGGGATTCCAATCAGCAGATGTCTAAAACTATATTTCGGCAATGCTGCTTATTTTATCAACTTATTTTTGCCAACACAAGCATAGATCAGAAAAAATATTTGGAATTGGACCAATAAGATAAACATGATGGATGTATTCGGAGGCATTAGAAGAGTGATTGGTATTAGTAGCAGTTTCCGCCTATCACATAAAAACTTAAAAAGGACAAGTTTATCCATTTCAAGAGATATATTATAAAAAATTTCAGGACAAGCCACAAGATATAAAAACTTTTATCGACGAACCAAATCAACACCAAACCAAAATTTCCATTGCGCCGATCCCATGCTCTGTATTTGATTTATCTGAAAAACAGTGTAACCATCTTAGCATATATTCTGCTAGAATTAGCAGATTGAGTTGGGGAATTTCATATTTGTTTTGGAGAGATCTGCCAACTGCTTTTTAGCATTTTTTTATTTCGTTTGTTTTTACTTTTAAGAAGAGAAGAACTTTTTAGCATATTTTTAAAAAAAAAGTTTTTATAAAATATAAATTAAACTTCCTTTTTATTTGACATATTTTTAGCATATTTTTTTTATAAAAATTCAGCAGATTTGTAGCACATTTTTTTGTAAACATTTTGCATATTTTTAACCATATTTAAAATATTAAAAATTTAAGGTAAAATCTTAGCAGATTTTTAGCAAATTTTCTTCATTTTACGATTAAACATATTTTTTTTTATGTTTAATCATATTCTCATCAAGCAGTTATGGCAACACCGCTGACAAAACCTGGTCAGACCATAAAATGAGCGCTCAAAAGACAACAATTAAAGTGCATCCTAGAAGACATGTCACACGAAGTAGTATATTCAATAATAAAAAAAAATGCTCATTGTAGCGTTAACAGTAAAAACTATTTGGAAAACAGTAAATAGGATATGTGCATTTCCTCCGAATGGTCAACCAGGATGGAAAAATCAAATGTTGACAATCATCGTGTTTTATTGTTTATAATTATAAAAAAGTCTAGGTTTTTATAATAGAAAAGTATATATGATATGCTACGATACCTCAGCTGTTTTACTTGAGGAAATTGGAAAATTTAATATTTTCATTTTAAGCTACTTCTAAAGACCTATTTATATTTAATTATTTTACATGCAAAAAAATTTGTTTTGTTTGCTCTATTTCTTTAAAATCTCTCTATTACAATCAATTAAGAAGAAGAAGTGTAAGGAGAACAAAAAAAGATCGATTAACGATTAAAACATATGGAAAAATCATACGCTCGCGACACTTACGTTCGCGACCGGTAGTTAAGCCAATTAAACAAAAAACAATAGAGATATTTTATTGTGTAAATACTCGGTAGAGACCTACATTAATAAACTTTAAAAATAAATTTATCACTTCTGAATATTCCGTTCCATTTCGCAGATTTTTAAATTTCACTACTGTCAGCGAAAGTTGACTTCTATTTTGCGCGCGTTCGTGACCACATGATTATAACTATCATTATGAAAATTTAAACTCGATGAAATCCATCTTTTGCACTAAACATGGAGCTACCAAAATGCTATCGAATCAAAAAAAATGCTATATTATTTGTAGATCAAAAGCGTACGAATGTACGTTCGTGACCCCAGGAACTGCCCATATGTATGGCTAAGATCTTAACCAGCCTGACGTTCAACAAATCTAAGAATTATGTTGGACTGCAATATAATTTTTGAGGTCTTCGAAAGAAAAGCGTTTAAAGTTGTGATGGTTGACCTTTAATTTCGTAGTTTGTTGATTTTGTTCCTGATTAGTTGCTGAATTCAATAAAAAATTTAAACATATTTTGTTTTTAAATTTCTATTTTATTATTTCAATATTTTTGACCATCTTCAGGGATTATTTAAAAATAAATAAAATAAAAAACAAAAAATTACTTATTTGGAGCTGCTGTTTAGCTGTAAGCTTTTGTCAAAAAAAGTTTCACTTGGAATAACAAACTTAATATACCCTCATTTACCACTAGTGGTGGAGGGTATAAAAACGAAAAATTAATGATTGTTTTAAAAAATTGTATAATTTGGGATTTGTTTTGCAAAATCATTAATAAGAGTTTGTTTGTTGTGCTTTATTCCCAATTTTTATTCTTGATAAATGCACTGAAAATTATTGTTAGAGGATAAGCTTGTTTCTATGCGCATTTCACTGGTTGCTTAGGCCAAATTTTTATCAAGTTATCAATAAAATTACAGCAAAAGCAATAAAAATTTGAATGTAACTACGGACGATAAAAAAATACAGAAATTCTTAAGTTCCTTAGAGAATATGGAAAATATCCTTGACTTTAAAAATCATTACACTGTACAAACTAGTCGCAAATTTTAACGAGCTGGCGAAGCTAATTTAAGTACGCTGAATTGAATGGTGGTAAACGTTTGTTTTTTTTTTTAAAGTAAGCAATAAAACGACATACATGTTTTATACTTTTGGGATCAATGTTGAATTTAAATCAATTCAACTGTTGTAAATACAATTTTTCGTCATATAGTATTAAAGTTTTTAGTCGCTAATAGCGCAAATACGAACGCTTACTTCAACAAATGACTAGCACCATTGAATTCAGTGTACTAAAATTAGCTTTGGTGGTACGGTGACCAACTTGTTCAAAAAAAGTATCCATTTTATGCGCAGTGTTATAAATTTAAAAGAAAATTTTTAAGATTTTAAAACTAAAAAACTACATAATTAAAAAATCAAAAACTGTATTAAAATAAACTAAAAACAAAGAAAACTATTCTTCGTTTTTACAGACTTTATTGTGAGCAGAAGCCCAAAGTTTAGCAGACAGGTCCATTAAATTTAATTCGGTTTATAATTTGTTATTGTGTACCATCTGCTAAACTACCTAGTTTTGCATTAATTATATTTATATTAATTATTTTTTTTTTTTTTATTAAACTTTCTTGCTCTTAAAACTTTAAGTTGCACCATAAATGTTTCAAAAAGAATCTGGTAACGACACTGTATCTCTTAAATCCCTCAAATATTGACAAGTAAACTAACTGCTTTTTTATTTTTACAACCGTTAACCGTATAAGACGACTAAAAAGTAAAACAGCAAAACTTGTGGTTTAACTCTCAATTGTCGTACAGCGTCAGCAGCAGTTTGTACATGGTGGCTTAAACTATTTGATTTATTTTTCTTTTTTCTTCTTTTTATGAATTTTTTTATTTGAAGAAGTTGCACTACAGAACGTATGAGTAATTTCAAATATCTTTTCAAAATCGTATGAGTTGTTTTTTTTACACCCTCCACCACGACTTAGCCCTGTCGGTCTGTCCGTGTTTTTAAATCACACGCACTTCCGACGGACTGGTATAAGATTTGTCACTAATTCTTTTTATATGACTAGAAAGGATACTACTAAATTCGTGAACATAGGGCCATAATTTAACCATAAAAAGGCCACTCTCAAGAAACACTATAGCAGGCTTAAGACTGTAGCGAACAACTGTAATAAAATTTGGTGTGTCACAGCTTTATAAAACTAGAAATCACTTCCTTCCTCAATTTACCATATATCATATAAAGCCCACTATCGGAAAAAACTCGAGTACGCTTTTAACCGTAACGAGTAATGCTAAATAATGTTTAAGTTATATAAGACTAGAAATCAAACTGTCAAATTTCGTAAAGATCGATTCACAATTTGCCATAGGTCCAATATAAAGCCCACTCTGAAAAATCATTTAAATACGTCTAAAACCGTAACAAATATAGATATTCAGCCATGTCACAGAGTACAATTCCGTTCGGAAACGGAATTCATTCCGTATTTTGGTGCTTAGAAAATTACGAAAAAACTTTGCGGAATGAAATCATATTTGTTTTCATGAAAGGAATAGGAGTTTTCTGTACCTTAAAGGCAAAAAAACTATCAAAATTTACTTTCTATCAATAAACAAATATGTTTTCTTTAATTCCGAACGGAATCATTCCGAACGGAATTGTACTCTGTGACATGGCTGATTGTAGTAAAAATTGGTCCAATTTAACCCAGAAATAACACCACACATATTCTTAAGTTTTTATAAAGAATGGTTAATAACTTATATAGTATATCCCGTATAAAGTCTACTCATGAAATATTCTAACTGTCGGTGGAGGGTATCAAAGATTCGGCACAGTCGAATATAGCACTCTAACTTGTCTTATTATATCTTTTGATTTCTTTTATTTGCATGTGTAATTTGTTTATCACATTGAATGGAATAAAAAAATTTTTAAATTTTTATGAAAATTACTTTTGCCATTTAATTGTTCAGCGAGCTATTATAAGCACTCTTGTAATACCAATATGGAAAAATTTAATGACATTGTACAAAAAATATATGTTTTTATTATAATTTTTCATTAAATTTTCATTTTTTTTTTTATTTTATGAAATATTTGAACAACTTCATATGAATTTTTATTTTTCTGCTTTTACTCTGCTTTGCAGGAAAAAAATTAAAGCTGATTTTAATTAAAAAACTTTTTGATTACTTTTTTTTAAAAACAAATTTTTATAACATATTTTCAATTAAATTTTTATTTAATTTCTATATATACACATTTAATTTTTCTTTCTTATTAAATATTTTATTTCACTATTTTTACCTCTCAGCAAATTTTTCAAACTTTTTTAAAATTATAAAAAATATTTCTATGTATATATTTATTTTTTTTGCAAAATTTCTAACAATTTTTATCTTATCACTCACGGTAACACGCATACACAATTTTTAAAAAAAAAATAAAAGTCTTTTACACTGCCTGCTGCGTTAAATGTTAAAACTTTCTTTGTTTCCTTCAATCACTTTTAATTTTCCGTTTTTTTTTTTCGAATTTCGCACACATTTACGCGCTTTCGATAATGCGTATGTACGTACGGCACTCCATTCGTTTTGGACTGATAAGTATAAAAAATGTTAAATGGAAAAAAGAAAAAAGTACGTGTTCCAGACCCAGACTAGAGTTCAGGGAAGGCTGGAGAGTAAGTTTCAAATGGGGATGGTTCGTTGGCTGGTTGTTGATTGCAAACATATGGTAATAGTAACTTTTCATCCTAACGTTCGAATGTCGACATCACCACCCTCTTAAAATATACAGCAACAACAATTTCACAGTCAGTTTCAATTGTTGTTGTGAAGCAACAATTGTCTGGCATCGGTAACTTTTGGCGGGAACAGGAAATTTCTCAATTCGCCGCAATACTGGAAAGTAGGGGTAAATTTCTAAGTACAAGCACGAGTAAAGATGCAAATAGTGCAAAAAAAATGTTTAATAAGATTCTAAGCAAACATATGTTTTATACGAGTTGTATGGAAATTTGATTTGAAATATTTGGGTAATTTATGATAAAAATGTGATTCTGGTTAAAGTTTTTTTATTAGCATTTAAAATATACATACATAAATATGCATGTATTGCTTGCTTTTCAACAAAAAAAAGAGAGACAAATTCTAGGAAATCAGTGAAAATTTTTCTTTTCATATGTAAACGAAAACAAAAAATAAGTGGAAAATATGCAAATTAGAAATTATGAAATTGTGAAGAGATAATAAATAGCATTTTATTTGGCTGCCACCAAAGTATAACGTTGCCACAATAAAAGCATTAGTATTAAAATAACTTATACATATAATTAATTTGATAAGGAGTTATAACATTTTTGATTTCCCAATTAAAAGTAGGGAAGTAACGAATACCGATACCGATTCCGATATATTTTACTGCCGATACGCCGATTCTTTTTTAAAGTCTTTTTTTTTTTTTTTTTTTTTTTGAACAAACAATTTAATTTTCAATGCTGGTTTTTTGCATAACAAGTTATAGCAAAAAATCAAACAGAATCAAAAATAGTTACTTTGAATTATTAAGCTGGAGTTCGGATCACACCAAGCGTTTTTTCCTTTTTTTTTTTTTGAGACGCATGATAACGTAGAAGGTAATCCAACTTCATGCTTTCGATACATTTTAGGCGTTTGCTGTGTAACTCGTCAATACAATTTTACACTACGGCTTTTTGGACTGATGCCTAAACGCATTGAATGCTTGGTGTAGACCTGCAGCATCATCCGTTTTGCTTTGCACCGTAATGGTAAAACGTTCTCCCATTGATAAATCTTGTATGCAATTGTATGTTTTAAGAATTTCCTTCTAATTTTTAATGATTTTTTTGAAAATAAAAATCATTTCGCTAAAAATTTTGGTTTACTTCAAAGAGACCACAAAATCCATAAGCAAAGCAACTACTACATTTTCTGACGCTATTTCGATAGTTAACAGTCTTCAAACATTATTAGAAAATACGATAAATGAATAAACTGAGATGCAGAAATTTACGATTTCCGTAGTATTAGCTCCGATTGAAAGATTTGAGTGTTTAGAGAGTTATAAAATCTGTTGTTTATCTACAAACCTATACTTTCGATACAAAGGTCAATAGATCAAAAAAGTCTAATCGAGCCTCTCAACACCTACACCTAGTAAAAGTTCTGATAATTCTTTACGAACTGACCTTTGGAGCACTTGTAAAAATCTTAAAAGAAAATTTGGAGAAGAAGGATCCTCAGTTCATCCTACGCTGTGATTCAGCTTAATAAGAAATCTAGATATGTAACCTTACATTTTCTAATTTTTCTGGAGACGCAGATCCGTTTCTTTACAGGCGCTATTAAATATTTTACTCAAAATTTAATACCATGGCGCAGAAATACTTAAGTTGTCAAATGAGTTGAGTTACATCTAAGAGATGATTTGTTACTGCAGGTCTGCTTTAAACGGACTTGCGAAATTTTCTCCGCAAAATTTGAGAATACTTTTTTAAACAAAAATCTTATTAATGTTAATTTTGAATATATATTTAGTCAATTCACAAGGTATCCTAACATGTCATTTTGTCAAAATGTCCTAATATTTCACAATGGTTTAAAAATATTGTTGTTGGTTTGTTAACAAAAAGTGTCTTAAATAAATAGAACGTTGCTTGCTGTGTTTATTGTGCTGTCGTAATTAATCAGAAAAGTCCAGCGCTGAGCGGCTGAGCCGTACAACAATATTTTTAAACCATTGTGAAATATTAGGACATTTTGACAATATGACATGTTAGGATACCTTGTGAATTGACTAATTATCTCTTACACTGTGTTTCTTGTTTAAAAAATAAATTAATTTTACCAACTTAAATTCATTTCGTTGTTTTTAAAAATGTTATTAAAATCCATTTAAAATATTAATAATCTCTTACACTGTAATTTTGTATAAAAAAGAAATTACTCTACGTGAGTTTTGTTATTTTTACCTTAAATTTCAATTTAATATTCGTATCGGTATCGGCAATATTTCTCTTTGAGTATCGGTATCGTATCGGTAAAAAGGCGTATCGTTACATCCCTAATTAAAAGCATAACCTATCTATTGATATCTGATGCTCTATTCTTGAAGCGATTAACGCCAAGAAATATTTTGTTGACGAAATTCCTGTATACTTGGCATTACTTTACCTCGAGTAGATATTTTCTTTATGATGTTAGTCAAATTTAGGTGCAAACTAGAAACATATAAAACAATATAATTAAGATAAGCGATTCTTGTAGGAAATGGTTTGATATTTAAAATAATAAATAAATAAAAATTGAAAAAAAAAATATGTTTTCATATGTAAGACTGGAAATGACCGATTTGAATTAAAATTTTTTTAACTTCGGACCATTTTTTGTTATATTATTTTTTTTAACCAAAATTTGCGTGGGGTGTCGTCCCCATTACATATATTGTTAACGTTGGAATATTGATTCTCCATAAGTTTAAAGGTATACAGATTTCTTTACACGCGGACTTTTAAAACAGAAGCGATCATTTTCAATTCCAATTTTTCTAACTTACAGCCAATTTTTTTGGGTTGTATTTTATTTACCCTTATTAACTACTAAAAAATACATAAGTGTTTAAATTATGATCAATTAGTTACACCATAGATACCTTATACATAGCCAGATTTCTATTTGTAGAAATTACGGGCATAAAACAAGGAAGTTACGTATATATTTTCTTAGGCCTAAACCTTTTTACGCATTTGGTGAATATTAACGCAGGAACAAATATGGTTGGAGGCAGCCATATGCTAAATGCAACATACTATGGTTGGATTTTAACAATGTTAATGTTTATATCTAGCCATATTATGGTTAAAAATTACAATATGTTTAAAATTAATCATAATTTGTTCAAAATTAGCCATAACTTGGTTTAAAATAACCATAATATCAAAATAAGGTCAAAATTAGCCATACATTGGACAAAACTAACCATACCTTTTCGAACTTAACCATATTATAGTAAAAATTTACCATAATATGGTCAAAGTTTTGCAGAATTTTGCCAAAAGTAAACATATTATATTCAGAATTAACAATGTTTTGATTAAAAACCATAAACAGTTCAATAAAAATAACCACAAATCTAATTTTGCTCAATGTTAACGATACAGGATTATTTATTTGGGTAACTTGTCGATTTGCTTATTAACTTAAGTTGTAATTTTATTGCGCTTTTTTTAATCGCACGAAGGAGGTGGCCAGTGAACGGGACATTTCTGGAAATAAGGTTTTCTTGTTTTGTTGTTTATCTGATTAAATTTTTGAAACGAAAAATCAGTCAGACTCGATAGCGCTCGCCATTCACGCTACTTGCTCATTTCGAAAAAGCGTGTTAACCGCACCAAACAGTTAATTTTAATGAATGTAATGGTGATTCGTTAACGGCTTGAGAATAGTTTTTGCTATAAATACGGCAATTCTGCTTGTTGGCATAAATTTCATTATGTCTTGTCAAACCTTAGTGAACATAAATGACAACACGGTGTGACATTTTCAGCTGTCAAACCACAGTTATCAATAACGATGGTTCTCATGCAGCTAAAAAAAATTACCGTATGTTCTGTCTTATTTTACATATTAAAAAAAATTAAATAAGTATTATTTTACATATTTTTTTCTTTCACTGTAATAAATATACAGCTTTTTCACACAGATATTTTCTGCACAAATTTATTAAAACCCGTAAAGAATATTAAGGATAAACTTTTTAAAGTTTTGGTTTTTTCTTGATATTTTCAAAAACAATATGTTTTTTAAAATTGCAGCGTTTCTTAGATTTTATTTGAAATAAACATTACTATACAAATTTTTTAAATTATTTTAAACATTGTCAATCTCCTAAAACTAAATAGTCCCTTCAAGAGAATTCATAATGGGATTTTCAAAAACTGAGTACACAAAAGGCTAAAAAAAAGACTAAATTTGAATTTAACCTAAACCATTGTAGAATAATACAAGGTATAGTCATTAGAAAGTTTGTTCTCAATTTTAAGACCCATGCAATGTCAAAAAAAATAATATAACGAAAACAAATTAAAACAAGCTGCAAAAATCAAATACTTAAATCAATTTTTTTTTTTAAAAAATCTCTGAATATAAAAATTTTATAATACCAAATTTTAATAAAAAATTAATTGCAAATGGACAATATATTGAATAAACATAAATTTTATATAAAAAAAGTGAGTTGCAATATCGATTTAAATATTTTCAATTCAGTAATGTTTCGTTGTTTGACATTTCATGGTTAATAATGACAAATCTCCCTAATGAACATACCTGGCACTAATTATACTATGACCTAAACCACATTTGAAAAAGTTTTGAATTTCAATTAGTTGATTTTAATAACCATTGCGTGGTTATATATTTTACGACGAATAGTTAGGATTAAAGGGGAAAGCTCGACGGTTAGGTATGTTTAAGGGATTAAAAAATTTCTTAAGTATTAAAAATTTTCTTTTATTTCACCTAGGCCCCACATCTTAAAAATGCAGCTTTCTTAATTCAGTTTTACTCAAATAAATATCGCCGCTAAAAAGTTTTTTTTTTTAAATTGGATCTCTCTCAAAAATTATTTTTCATAATTTAGTTCTCGATATCTAAAACTGGAATTAAAACTGAAATAAAATAAGTCTCATGTTTTATAGGAACCTGCAGTAGTTAATTTTCGAGTCCACCCCTGCAAAATTTTCTTCGCACTCCTGGGATAGAACATGGGTATTTAAATACCCAACAGGCTTCGATGGGATATATTTTTGATATATAAATTTTTTTTATTTTAGATATTTAACTTATTAATACATATCGATGCCTTACTTTCTCAACCTCGTATCTTAAAAAAATACGGTTTGGACTTTTTCATATAAAACGATTGTTTTTTTTTGTGTTCTATTACTGCAACAACTTATTATTTCAATACTTTGTCTCAATTCTGTAAATATTAATAAATTATTGAAATAATAAGTTTTTGCAGTAATAGAACACTAAAATCGCAATCGTTTGAAATGAAAAAGTCAAAACCGTATTTTTTTAAGATACGAGGTTGAGAAAGTAAGGCATCGATATGTATGTGTATTTAAAGATTACGTTAATTATCATTGATTTTCATTTCGCCGTTGAAAACAACCCAAATATTGTTTTGAACTGCATTATTATTCTGAGGATAGCGCCGCAAAAATAGGAATTTATCATCAAAGTCTCCCGCTTAGTGGTTTTATTGTAAAAACTGGATTAAATTTGGAAGACAATAAAATCAGGGCCCGTACGAGAATTAACTAGGCTGTAGATGAATATGTCTAAATTTCGACAAGCTAAAGGATATGTCACTTTATTCAGTGGCAATCTAGTAAGTTCAAAGGGCACTTACTGGCCTAATCACTGGGCACTGTGGTGTCGGAAACTAGCAGTTTATAGTAGGTTATGTCATTATGCTCTCTTATCTAGCAGAATTATTAGCTTCGTACGTATCCTAGATTTGTCATGATAAATGATAATACACATACTTGATTTGTCAGGAAAATTTGATTTCAAAATTAACACAATGGTGTTAACCCTCATGTTTCTAAAATAGCAATCACGTTTAATTTTCTTAAAATAAATATAAATTTTCCTTTGTTTACGCCATAATAAATTTTTTCGATTTAAATTTACACCAAAACATTTCTTTTGCTAAAGTCATTTTTGAAACTCTGTATGGACTGTTGGGTCTTTAAATACCTTTTTTCATTATATAATGTGTGTCGGCCAGGTGTATTATAAACATCGCTTTTAACTTTTTTTCCTTACTTAAGCGACACCTAAGGCTATTTATATCGGCATTTAAAATTTTTCACATTGTGCTTTATTTGGGGAAACTTTTTTCGAACATTTTCGGACATAGAAGAAACCCTAATTTTCCCTACGTGATAACTAAATGCATAAACCAAAAAATCTTACTCTTTTAATTTTTTCCAGGCTAATTAATGTCTACTTTTAGATAAAAATGAATACATTCGCACACTATCATCCATGTCACAGAGCACAATTCCGTTCGGAATGATTCCGTTCGGAACCGAAGAAAACACATTGTTTTATTGATAGAAAGTATATTTTTATAGTTTTTTGGGCTCTAAGATACAGAAAACTCCTATTCCGTTCATGAAAACAAAAATGTTTTCATTCCGCAAAGTTTTTTCGTAATTTTCTGAAGCACAAAAATACGGAATGAATTCCGTTTCCGAACGGAATTGTACTCTGTGACATGGCTGTATATCCATGAGATATAACGTCCGACCAAGCCTTGTAATGACAATCGGTCCGAAATTTCACATAGCCCCCATATAAGCTTCTTTCCGGAATATCAACGTTTTTTATTAACGGAATTTTTCAACCTAAAATAAATAAAAATTTTATTGATAATTTTTCATTCTTAACTGACCACGGGATCGAACCCACGTTCACGGACAGACTGATTTAAGATGTTTCGATAGAAACCACACAATCTCGTCAGAAATTGACGACGGCTGGCAGTCAATAGTCAACTTTAACGATAGCTACTATGTCACGTCAAACTTCCTCCCTAAAATCACTTAAAGACAAAAAATTTCAATATATTTAAATGTATGTATTTATCTATATTATATAGTATAAAAAAAACTCCATAATACATCTCGAACTTATAACATTATTATATTGCAGTGGGCTCATGATTGCCCATGGTCTCGAAATTACGGTGGTATATGGTATAATATGGTCGGACCTGACCGACTATACTTCCTTATTTGTTTTATTTTAAAATATTTATTATTCATCCCATCAATAGGAATATTGATATGTATCAGAAAATATCGTTCATTGTTCAAAGACTCACGTACAATAAGTCAAGCTCACTATAATGCGAAAAGAAACGTACCCAGCCGAAAAAATGCAAGGACTTAATTTTGGTTTTCTTTCTAAAAGAGACACGATAACCCAGTTTAAGGGTTTAATCTAATTTACCATAGATTTTAATTTATTTAGTTATTAATTTAAAATTTCCTTGTATTTAGAATGGGAGTGCAAATTTAATCGGTATTTTCCCTGCTGGGTGCATACACGCATGCCCGCACAAATAAACACAAGTAAAGGAAGCAATAATGTAAATTTATTCATGCAAACACATAATATTCAATTAAAATACCCACAATTAATTAAAATCAAATAATTTTACAAACGCACACAGGACATCAAGACTCCAAACAGCTAGACTTAGTTCTAAGTAATTTGTCTGGCAAAAGCAACAAACGTAAGTGCTGACATTAAAACGACTCACTACTGTGCACAGTGAAAAATTAGTAGAACATGCGCCGACCATAATTAATTTTTGCAAAAAATTTTTAATAATCAACAAAATTAATGTTTTTTCTTAAAGCTTTGATATTGAAGAGTATTGTCCATTAACATTATAAACCTTTACAAGTGCCCTTAAATGCAGGAAATGGTACATTTAAACTATTAAGTTTCCATAAAGCGTTTCTTCTATTAAAATAAATGTAGGTAACTTTTATGAAGTAAAATCGAAAGCAGTCGAATTGACTGAGTGAGCTTTCATTTGGTATTACAACGAAATTTTCCATAAAAAAAAACTACTGTGATTTAGTTTATTTACAGTAGTAAATTTTCTATCAGCTGTAACTTTAAATAAAAATTTTATGTTTCAAAATTTAAAAAATTTACCAACAGTTAAACATGACCTCGACGGAATTATGGTTGGTTCCAAACATTTTAGCATCTGTAGGACTTCATTCCACTTTTTTACATGCTGAACTTTTTGCAAATCCTTTTTGCTAATAACCAATGTTATTTCATAAGGCAAATTAGCCCTTCCAAAAGCATGTCGTAAACAGACTTGCATAAAAGTATAAAAACTGATTAGGAATGTTGTATTTGGCATACGAAAACAAACAAATTTGCAAATATTTACATTATCAACAAGTTTTTTAAATGTATTGACACCGTCGAAAGCAAATTTGTTTTCGTTGAAAAATGCGATGCACAACGAAATTTTCGACAGCGCTGCCAACTCATAATACAAAATGTCCATTCGATAGTCGATGTTCGATAGCCATCGAAAATGGTTTGTCGGATGTAACTCATAATAGGGACCATAAATAAAAGTTAAGATGTATAAGATTTAATCGAAATATTTAATTTGTTTCAAAGGTCTATAAAAACGTTAAGAAAGTCTTATGGGTCAGCAGCGAAATCAGGCAACGACGCTGATGTTAAAATATAAAAAAAATATTTTATATTTGGAAATCAGCGGCGTTGCTTAATTTCACTGCATACGTAATCGACCCATAACGATAGCTGTTAATTTGTAAACGTAATTTATTTTTTAAAGACATTTTCTCAACCATTTTTTTTGTTTACCTATACTTATCCCGCGAAACTCTACGCTTGTCTGCAGGAAAGGAGTCAGAGTCTCTGGCGGGAATCGAACCCGCAACCCTTGCGCTGATAGACTAGCTCACTACCAACTAGCCTACCGGGGCAAAAATTAGTTTGTTTGTGAGTATGTGCTTATGTTTGTTTTGCTGGTTTGGTTGTTTCCTACAAAATCCTAAATTTATTCACATTAATTTACTGATTACCCAGCGCTTAACATAGCCTATACATATTGGTAAATTTTCAAGTGGGAGTGGCACTTTTCATACAAAACCAGCATAAGAAATCACACAAAGAATTGGTGTAAAAAACCACCAGAACTTGGCAGCACCAAAAACAGCTGGGAAAACTAGAACACATCACTACTCATGTCTAGATGGCAGCACCAGAAACAGCTCGCCAAAATCCAAATGCCAATATAACAATATCAATACCACCATATAGATGGCAGCACCGTAAAAACCAATTACTCCCCACTGTACGATCAGCTATTTAGAGTAAAAGTTTCAAAAAGCAAGAGGAACTGGACAGTGTAAAGGTCTAAATATCAGTAGAAGTATCTTAACTTGGTACAAATTGCTTTGTTATCAATAAACGAGATCTGTTGCAAAGCGCCTCGCGTTAAGATTGTATGTTATAAAATAGTTTAAAAAATTAGCAGGCCTGCGTAATTTTCAATATGAAACACATATACGTAAAACTTAAAATAATTGTTTAACCGTAGATCGAGCTTTAAAAATAATTCATAATTCTAGCTATGTATCGTTTTTGATACATGCTACAGTGGATTCGAAATAATTTACATTTTAAACCATTCTGTTCAAAAGTATAAATATATTTATTGATATTGATACATTTTATAAAAATTCTTTTATATTGCTACATTTCTATGTTGTGTTTGTGCAATCCACGCAAATGTTGTTAGCATGTTTTTCATTGCAGCATGGCCTTTGACAGATGAAACAGAATGACGAGGTCCATTTATTCTTGTTTTCTCTCAAATGGTAGCGTTTTTGGCATCTAGCACGTTTTTTCTCCGGAGATTTTTGGATTTTTGTTTTTAGATGGACCAGTTAAATTTCTGGTATTCTGGACAGAAAGCTTGAAGAGAAACGCCACATATAGTTCATTTCTTGGGCGCTTCTTCCGTTTTTCTATATATGGTGTTGCTAATGATACTGCAAGCTCATGTAGGAAACAATTTCGTTTTGTGTGTTTTCGAGTTTGCATCCACTTGGGATTGATTTCGTTATATATAATACAAGCATTTAATACAGAAATATCAATTATATTGGAAAGTTCAACAATAGTCCACCGATTATTTTTACGCTTGCAACTCAGCATTTTGTCAACCGTATCAACTCCTCCTTTCGTTGAGTTATAAAAATATATTATTTCTGGCATCTTTTTAGAATCATCCGCAACATTAGGTTTGTGATGCATTGTGCTCATAACGATAATATATTTGTCTTTGTGACTAATGTACGAAACGATAGTAATGTCTGCAGTTAAGGTGAACGTTGAATTATACCGTGGAACTTTCTTGCATTCTAACAGTTTGAGGAATAGACCGTTTATTTTTGCGCATGGTTCCAACCATTGTCATATTTCTTTGTAAAAGTTTTTGGCCAATAGCGTACGATGAAAAAAGTTGTCTATTGTTGAAATTATGCTCTTTTAATCCGTCAACTAAATCAAGAACAACGCTGAGGACTCCCAGGTACAGCTTTGCCTAAGTAAGGCTGTGTTTTCCACACATAGCTGTAGGTGAATCAAAAATAAGCCAAAATTTCGGGCCATATCTCTCCAGTTTCGATGGAATATACTGACACTTACAACATACTTACAACAGCTATGGAATCCCAGTAGTTCTTCGTCTACAGTTACACAATCATAAGGATTATAGAATACAGAAAGTATTTCATACCATTTTCCCATAGGTTCCTAATAGGCGCGAGCTTATCATCACTTCTCTGTTCACGTCTCGTTACCACATCATCAAAGCGAATGATCTTGTGAATGTATAAAAATGTTCTCTCAGAGATAATTGACAGAAATAAAATAAATGACCGTCCATAATATTCAAATAAACCATACAGTGACTCGTTTTTGGATAAATATATATATTTTCCCAAATTTGTATCTGCAGTGTTACTTACTGTATACTCCGGCCAATAATAATACTACCAAATAGGCATAAAAAATATCCTCGTCAATTTCAATGTGACTGGAAGCATGTAAATGCTTTCCATGTTTGTTGGAGTTATCTGTTGCAATTTTTGTTAGTTGCGGTGGGAAAAGTAGTAGAAATGAGTCCCGAATACTATTGGCGCAGCTGAGTGCAGATCTGCTCCAAGTAGTGCAATCTTTGGCTGCATACCACGGATCACAATGTGTATTGCTGTCGAAACAGTCATTTGAATCTATGCTGCTATTATCTTCCACCTGGGGATCAACAGCATCAGCACCATTAACATCAGGATCAGGACACCGAGATCAGGAATATATTCATCCTCTTCACTCTCATCCATTACTTCATTCACTAGTTCTTCCAGGGTCAAAAACCGGGGATAAGACATTATTTACAATACGCCTTGTTATATTGATGGTAATTCTTGCAAATAAAAATAATGTGTTACAAAATAACTAGCAAAAACTAAACAAATCTGAAACCCTCTTCACAAATGATATGAACAACTGCACAAATTCATTCAAAATACAATATGTATCAAACATGATACATAGCTATAATTATGAATTTTTTGATTTTCGCATGTCCTGCTTGGAAATATTTTTTAAATTGTTGCTTAAAATAACGACAAGAACAATGTTAACAAAGTCTCAATACATGTGGCATCTTAAATTTTTTGAAATCAAGTTATGTTGAAGCAAATAACGAAATGTATAATTTTTGATACAAAGCTCGATTAACGGTTAATATAAAAATTTTTAATTCAAAATTAGAACTAAAATTCTCAGATTCTATTTTTTTATAATTTTGAAAAAGTTTAATGCAAATAAGAGCTTAAAAATATCCATTTCAACTTGATGTTTTAAAGAAACTCCTAGAAAAGTGAAGCACTATTTGTATTCGAATTACTTTCATTTCCACTATCAGATTCTTGTTAATTTTAATCAGAAATTTCGAGTAGCTTAAACATATTTGGCGTTAAATTTCGTTTCTTAAGTGGTGGTGATTTTTTTAACACGCAAACATAAGGATCAGAAGGAACTGCAGCCTATAACGTCTATTGTACCACTTAAACAATCAATTCTTTTACTTTTTCTTCTCTTGCTTCTTTCGCTACAAACTTCAAAATCTTTTTTATTTTACTACCCACCTTATAATCCTGGTTTGCTTTATTTATTATAAAATGTGAATAATCTATTAAAAATTATAACCAATCGTTATTATCATGCAACATTTTGCACATTAATTAAACTCAAAAATTTATATTTATGAAGTTGTATTTTTGGTGTTGAGCTTCCAACGAAATTCGATGAAATAAATTGGTCTAAACGACGAACACGTTAATTTTTGGCAGTAGAGAGCCAAACGGACACATTAAAAAGTGTCGGCTTACCGTTTTCTGTTGCAAACTTAATGGTTTTAATTTTGGAATAAACTTTTTCAAATAACAATTAGTTATATTCTTATTAATTCGACCTTTTTTCAATTTAATATTATATTTTCATATATTTTTATCAAACTTTAGGTCACTTTTTTATAAAAATCAATTAAAATATTATGTATTTTCAATATTTCGATTTCCGTTAGAAATCTTCTTCAGGAAATCGTTTAAATAATAAATTATTATTTAAAAACATAATAATAAATTATTATTTAGAAAGATTTCCTGAAGAGGATTTCCAACGGAAATTGAAATATTGAAAATAAATAATATTTTAATTGATTTTTATAAAAAAGTGACTTAAAGTTTGATAAAAATATATGAAAATATAATATTTAAATAGCAATTAGCAAAAATTTTCTACTATGAAAGCTGTTTTGGAAAAAATTGTTCTTTTATTTTCTTTTGTTTATTACTATGCAAAGTATCACAAAACAACAAGTGAGAAACAAATATCCCTAAACTTGCGGCTTATTACAAGAGATGGGGCATCGCAAGTAGTTTTTTCCCCATGATTAGGCAAACTCATGCCACAAAAATAATTGGAAAATTTTTTTTGTTCAAAGTCAAAAGGGGCTTGTTATCATCATTTTGGCAGAATTGATCAGCGAAGGCAGTTTCGGGCATAAAATGTTTTTAGTTTCTTTTAAACAAAGATCCCAGCCTCAAATAATTATCAAAAGTTCATTTTGGGGGTTTTGGCCACCTAAATTAAAAAATTGAACACTGTACGTAGGACCGTCACTTTCTACGTTATGCATGAAAAAAAGAGAAGTCAACTCTATCAGAGGTGTTCTGGAATCGAAAACGCAAAACGCAAGAATTTAAAAGCCATATTTTTAATAGGATTTTTGTAGTAAAAGAAATACAAATACAGTACAATACAAATATTTCTCTACTAAACAGAATTATACAAGAAAATTATAAAAAATTGGATTAAGAGTGTATTTAACAGAACTTAAAAATTCTTGTGTTTTGCGTTTTCGATTTCCAGCACACTCCTGTATATTTGTTGTATGTTTGAATATTTATTTAACTTCATGTTCAATCACTTGTATTATGAAAACCGCACATTAAAAATGTTTACTCACTAAAAAAAATTTCTTATTGCCAGTTCTTTACAGCCTGTTCATCGATTTGGAACGTTGACGTTAAATAAAAACAAAATTTACGTTGAAACAACAATAAAAAAAACTCAAATTTGTTTTTGTTCTCAATACAACTTCCCAAGCAACAATTTTTAACTTTATTACAAAAACAGGCAGTTACGTGCTGTTTCCAGATGACAGACAATTGATTGTCTAGTAAAATTTATATAAAAAGCACCGAAAAAACTGTGATTTCCATATTAATTTTACTACACAATCAATTGATTGTCACCTGGAAACATCACATTATTCAAAAATTGTTTAAATCATTCTAATGCAAACTTGAAATTTTAAGTTTAAATAAATATGAACAAATAGTTAAGAAATCTATTCCGCTCGTACTCAACGATGAGGTTGAAAATATTCTTGAAACTTTATTTTCAAAAAGTTATTATTTTAATTCAATTAAGTAGACTGGCATTGGACGATAATATATCCTAGGTGAAATATTTAAATACGATTGGTGCCTATTTAAATTTTTTAAGTATTAAATATTTGGATTTATGATCAGAAAGATACAAAAAATATGACCCACTGTGCTGTACCTTTTCCTCCTTTTATTATGTTGACATTATCTGCAATAGAAAAGAGAAAAAAAGAGAAAACTGGACATCAAACATTTTCATCATGAACTAAAAAGTCATAACAACATGATTCTAATAATAACAGTAACAAACAGCTAACTAACTAAATAAGAATAAAGTAACCACCTAAATAATAGTTTAATAATTGCTTGCCGCTGCCTCTTGTTTCTCACCGTTAAAACCATGACGTACCAATTTACTTAAGTTAAAATAAAAAATGAAACTCACACACTCGTAGACTTAATGCTCAAAGGCACACAGATGCAAGCACAGGACGCAAATAAGAAACATTTACATTCCTTAATTATGTTGTAGTTGTAGCTCTTGCTCTTGATGAAGCACCATTAAGGACGTTATGTCTCTCTGTTTCATTCGATTTTATTTATTTTGCTCTTTTCTCTCTACCTGTTATCATATTCAAATAGTGTATTTGTTAAGCGGTTAAGTTTTTATAGACAACTGGGTATAAAGTAAAAGTGCTATTTTCGGCTGTGCCGAATCTTTGATATCCTTTACCGAGAGTAAGAATATTTTAGATTAGGGATTTTAATGGAATCTACAGATTATGGACTAATCTTAAAGAAAACTGCGGTTTGCGGCTTTAGGTTTATTCCAAATGTGCTTTTTCGAGAATTGGCTTTCTACGAGACCTATGGTAAATTATAGAACGAACTTTTCGTAGTTTTCTGGTATGACTTTTAGTCTTATGAAGCAATGACTGACCAAATTTAATTACAATTGCTTAAGGCGTACTATGATACCTACACTCACAAAGTTATTACAGTAACTGATTGTGGGTTATTAAAATCGTTTTTCGTAAATTGAATAAAAATATAGTTATTTTACGAAAAACTTTATTTTTTAACGTTTATGTTTGTTATTCAAAAAACAAACTAACAAAAAATAATGTTTTTCCGTACTTATATTAGGTGTGATTCCGTACTCAACGTTGGGAGTCTTGTTCTTCTTGCACGAACTAGCCCGTACTTTTTCTTTGGGCTGATTGGGAATATTGTTTACCAATCAGCTGAGTCAAAAAATAAACAATAAAAAACTACAGACAAGTATTACCAAAAGAATTGAAATAAAAAATATTAATAAAAAAAAAATAGAAAATGTTGCAGAATGTTGAAAAATTCAAGAACGTAATAAAATTTTACTTTCATACATGCTAATGTATTATTTATGTTTTTATTTCAACATATTTCATACTTACGAATTATTTTGGGGTAGCATTTTGATTTTTGCTTCCGTTCTTTTGTATATTTTGGTCTATTAGCGATAGAAATTTTTGTTAACCTTCATTTTACCGAATTTTACCCAAAAAGCACGGGATCGCACCTATTGTTATGTAGTAAAATTTTTTTGTCAGTTAAAACATATTTTTTTAAAGTAAGTAATTTTAAGGAATATGCTGTTAAATAAATAAAAAATTAAAATTATTAAGGGTTTTCATGATATCGCTTAAAATTATCACAATCTATGCATTTTAATGAACTGTCAAAAATTGTATAGTAATTCATTTACACAAACTAAGTAAGTTTTCTCAGCAATTTTGTCCCGTAAGCTTGTCCTTTTCAATTGTCCATTTACACAAACAGATTTCTTTAATGCTGACCGTCATATCCAATGAAAAATTTAATTGTTAATAAATCACTAACAATAAATGCTTGCAATAATTTAAGCAAATTAGTCTTTTGGCTTTCTTATGCATTTTTAAAAACAAATCTCACACTTTTATCACAATCTTTAACTTTTATTTTTTTAAATTTATTTTTGTATCGACGTTTCTGTTTAAAATTACTCAAAAATTTTTGTAGCAATAGTATTGATTTTTTAAGGGATCTTGTTTCACATTTTTCCCCTATTGAACCGATTGTGCTGGCTTGCAATCCCAAATTGCTTTGGCACAATTTTTCTGTTAAGTCATTCGAAAGTAAGCGTTTTTCAACAGATGGACATACGGACACTGCTAAGACGACTGAGAATTGTTCAAGAAACCAGAAGATATATATGTGTATATATATGTATATGTATATATATATATACATCATGGGGTCTTAGATAAATATTAAAAAAGTTTCACACGAAATGAAGAACTTAGTATACCCTCATTCACCGCTAGTGGTGCAGGTTTCTATTTCAGTTACTTTTTTACTTAAACCATCCCCAGAGACAATTAAAAACAGAGTAAAAGTTTTTGCTTTTTTATTTGGTTTCATTAAAATTAATATCAAATTACATTTGCAAATGGAAAAAAACTATTTAGGACATAATTTAATTTTATTTTTTTATTTGTGCTACAAATTTAGGCACACGCAGAAAAAATTGTTAATTTTTTTGTAAATTTTACACAAGTAAGACATTAACGAATGATCCATTTCAAGTGAACATATTTTAATGCTCGAAAGAAAGTTTTTAAAATGGAATCGAAATATATATAAATTAAAAAATCTCTCAGGATCTTGGATCAGAAAAAATTTGTTTAAGATCAAAGCATCTAAAGAGGTTAATACGTACTAATCGTACTTATACAATATATTACAAAACATTTTACCCTGCATATTTTGAGGCAACACTATTCTCTAAACAAATTTTACAAACTTTCATCGAAAAATTCCTCTACTTCAAATTAATTTTTGTCATTTGATTCTTCAAATTTGTTATTGCAATAAAATTTTTAAATTGTTCTCCTCCAAAAATGTTACAATATTCCGGCTTACCTTTTCACTGCTCACCACATATCGAACATTTTTTTCGAATATATGAATTAACGAAAATTAATTATTTGTTGCATTAGAATTTCCAAGATCCTAGAGAAATACAAAATTCTCCCTCTTTCCCCGTAAAAAATTGGAACTTAATTCAAAACTTTTATCTAAAAAAGTATTTTAATTTATTTAAAGAATGACCGCCTTATTTATAAAAAATAAAACAGGTTTATAAGCCAACTTCATTTTTTATAAGTAATGGCGTGAATTTAAAAAAAAAATATTCTTTTGAAAAAGAAGTGCCTTAAAAAAAATAATAAAAAATGGTACTTTAAATTTAATACTGCGCTTTAAAGTATTCTTTATAACCTGAAACGAAAATATGTATTTAGTTAAATATCTCAATTAGTAGTTCGCAAGTGGTCAAGTTTTATATACCATTGGATGCTGCTTCAAAAACTCTTTTCGATGATACCAAATTTTATTAATGTCATCTTGGCGCAATAAAATTTAACTTAATGCCTAACTGATCTGTTTTTGGATTTCTATCATACATAAATTTTTTTTATAAAAAATTTTTATTTAAGTATTTAGTTTTTCCTGTTTTTGGGTACTTTTGGAAATTGTTATCAAAAACTAAAGTAATATATAATATACCTATCTCAAACTTTTAATGGAGGTAGCTAACATTCGAACATTATTATTTCTACTGATTTTTATGATTGGATATATCCGTGATGCGAAAACGGAACACTGGGCCTAAACGATATACAAATTACATAAAATGATCAAATGGAAACATATTTATACAATCACTTGGTATCTAAAACGGCACAATAAAAACACGTATGTGTGTTAATTGTTATCGAAAATTTTTCTATAATTTTTTCACATCTTACAAACTAATGGTCAATTTGCAAAATGCAGGATATTTCGCAGTATGTAAAGTCTCTATGTTAATTTCTTTATTTTTCTTATGCACAGTGTGTTATTTACATCAATAGGTAAACTAAGAGAAAACCGCACCAGTAATGCGAAATTATCCTCTCCCAAGATATTAAAGAAAAAATAACGTGGAAGTTATGTTTACTGTTATGAATCGAAGAATGACATAAGTTTTGTAATGACAGCTCTGTAGTCTCCACTTTATTAAATATTGTTTCTTTAGAGCCATTGAAACAAGTTAAGCGATACGACTGCAAAAAATTAAAATGATTACGATTTTCATGCCTAATGCGCTGTTTTTTTCGACAACGCTATGAATAATTACAGTATTCAAATCCGAGGAAATAAATGGTACTGGCGACTTTTTACTAATGCTCTAGATGCAGCTTTAGTAAATTCCTGGAAATTACATTGCCTATTGAAAAAACGTGAAGAACAACCTCCAATTCAGAATGATTATAGTTGAATCTATTTTGCGGACTGAAAAGTGTGAGAGAATAATAGCTTCCACAAGTAGTGGTACTAATTCAGTGATTCGAACTGATCGAGTCGATCATAAAACTTTTCGCCAAGAAAAACGTTTGCGATGTCGGCAATCTAGAAATTTGGCGAAGCAGTTCACCCGAAGTGCTTTGGAGCATATCATAATTGAATTAAATATAAAATGTATTTGTATGTGTATCTTCTTAACTTTTTTTCTGAAGACATGAATAAAGTATATATTAATTTTAAATTTATACAAATGCGTTTAATTTCTATATCGTTAAGGCCCATCTTTGCGTTTTCGCAACGGGGCTTATCTGGGATTAACCTAAAAAAATTTTTTTTTCATATTTAGGTATAAACAAACAATTTTTAAATGTTTAATCATTATAGCCCAATTGGATCATGTCTCGGGCCTTAATGGGTTAAAAATGGTCCAGCTCACGGATGGTCAACGCTAGTAGCAAAATATTTTGGGAATCATCATAAAACATATCAAGCTTTATTTTCAGAGGGGTAACTAAAACACTTTTTTCGGCTCCATACAACTTGAGTCGGTCTATTGTACATAAATTCCATATTAGGCACACTGACACAAAAAAAGTTTGCTATCAAAAATCTTTTAAGAATATTGCCATCGATATAAAACAGGACATACTTATCCTTTCTCTCTTTCTTTTATTTTTTATTAGCTAAGATATCACAATTTGGTCCACTGGTCTCTGGGTGAGGATGTGAAGATTGACTTCACACCAGGCTTTCTACTCAATCTAACCTAAAACTCGAAATATACATAATGTAGGTTCTAATGAGATCGGACTTGTCGGGACAATGACGAAGCCTATTTAAAAACATGAGAATCATTCTATCTCCTCTTACCGGAATTAAGATTAAATTCATCCGAAAAATATTTCATTATAACATAAATCATATTCACAAATATTACGTTAGTCGGTAAGTTATATGACTAACTCCCTTATAACTCGAGGTTTTGTGTAACACAATTTGTAAAATGGATCTAAATGTGGTCGCGAGTGAACAACCAACATATTGGCCTACTGATCAGCAAAAAGTAACAGATGTCATAGATTTTGCAGCGGTAAAAAAAATCGCCGCAGAAACGATTTATGCAGAAGCTTCCTTAGAATTATCTTCTGATCACACACCTACAATTCTTACTATAACAAGCCCTAATAGAACTGTATCTCCGTCTGGTTACTTAGTGACGTCAGCCGCCAAATAAATTGGTAAAAATATGAACAAGTCAGAGTGTTATATTCGGCTGTGCCGAATTTTTGATAAACTCCACCGACAGGAGTGGGCTCTATATGATAAATACATATTAATATAATAAATATAATAGATAAATATATATTATTAACCAAGCTTCACAAAAGCGAACGTCAGCATTAAAATTAGTTGCGGTTTATACCTCAATTAAATTATTAACCGACAATAACAAAATTTTACGCGTTTCTTGTTAGAACTTTGAACAGGGTTGAGTAAAATATCATGATTCGTAAAAGTTTTAGCCGAACTAAAATTATTTTTAGGAGGGTATTTGTATTGGACCTATGGTAAATTATGGACCAATCATCCCAAAATTCTGAAGACTGATTTCTGGTATTACAAAAAATAAATAAGAATAAATTTTAATACAGCAGTGTAATTAGTTTTAGCGCTAACAGTAAATTTCACAAACTTGCATGATATTTTTTGTGGCAATATGAATTTAAGTAAGAAACTTTACCGCAATATCTATATCTGTTACGGTTTTAGGCGAATTTAATTATTTTCCCAAAGTGGGCTTTATTTGGTTTTAGGCGCAATAAACTGTTTTCCGAGAGTAGGGTTTATATGGGGCCTAGGGTAAATTATGTACCAATCTTCACGACGGCAGTGTGATTTCTCGTCCTATAAAACTGTGACGTACCGAATTTCAATTTGATCGCATTATTTATTACGGTTTTAGGCGTAGTAAACGGTTTTCCGGAAGTAGGATTTATATTGGGCCTAGTGTAAACTATGGACCGATCTTAAAAAAATTTTAAAGCGTTATTTCTGGTCCTATAACTGTGACGTACCAAATTTTAGTATCCTAGCGTTATTTAGTGCGGTTTTAGGCGTACAAAGCTGTTTTCCGGGAGCAGGGTTTATATAGGGCCTATGGTCAATTATGGACCGATCTTCACGAAATTTAACAGTATGATTGCAGTCGTATAAAGCAAATTCGTTTCATGTCATTCCGTGCATTATTCCACCATTTATGTTAGTTTTTGTATCAAAATTATAAATTTTTTTATGGTGGTGGTTCCACAATTTGATTCATAGTTCTGATCCTACTGAACCGATGTTGCTGGGTTTCAATCCCAAACTGCTTAGGATAACTACAAGCAATTTTAGACGAAGTTTGTTCTTTTCTTTTGCGTTTTTCGAAAGTGAGCATATTTTCAACAGACAGGCAGACGGACATACAGACGGACATGGGTAAAACGACTTAGAAATACTCAAGGAGCCAGAATATGTATACTTTATGGGGTCTTAGATGTTTAATCAAAAAGTTTCACACGGAATGACAAGCTTAGTATACCCCCATTAACCACAGTGGTGGTGGAGTGTATAAAAATATCTCAGTACCCACTGTACTGAAAATATTCCGCTTAGTACACCGGAGAATGTGAATCTTTCTATTGTAAATTTTGAAAGTTATCTAAAACTAGCTGTTCAACATTCTAGCATAACCCTCAAAAAAATCAAAAAGAGTAAAATATATTCTACGATATCGAGCGTCTCTTGACTGAAAAAAGGAGAGCTCGAAGAGAGTGGCAATTGCACAGATCCCCTCAACTTAAGACTTTACTAAAATAGTGCACAAAAAGCTAAAAAAGTTACTGCATTCCTAAAAAACAGCATCCTTTGAAAAATATCTTAAGGAACTTGATGCAACTCCTCAATCAGACTACTCATTATGGCGTGCAGCTAGAAATCTTAGAAGACCAGTTATCACTAAACCACCATTAAAAAACTTAAATGGAAGTTGGGCACGAAATGATGTAGAAAAAGGAAATCTTTTTGTTAATCATTTGAAACCCGTATTTACACCTCATACATCTCCCGATATTGCGGTCGAGTTACCACCTGTTGCTGTTAGAGCAGCTGTTCCACTAAGATTTGAGATAAGAGAAATCGAAGAGGCTATTCATGACTTAAACCCCAAAAAAAAACCCTGGTTGTGATAAGATCAATAACAAGATGCTTGGAGCTACCCAGCATAGCAAAGAAATTTATTCTATTAATTTTTATGCTATTTTACGCCTTCAATACTACCCACAAGAATGGAAATTATCCTTAGTTACCATGATACCTAAGCCAGGAAAGGATCGTACAAAAGTTGAGTCATATAGACCTATAAGCTTATTTTCTAATATATCAAAGCTGTTTGAGAAGCTGTTAGTGTCAAAATTAGCCCCAATTTTAAATGAAAATAGATGTATCCCTAACCATCAATTCGGCTTTAGAGGAGAACACAGCACAATTGAACAAACCCGTCGTATGGTTAACGCCATATGATAAGCCTTTGAAGAAAGAAAATATTGTTCCGCTTCATCGATGTTTCTCAAACTTTTGATAAAGTCTGTCATGAAGGCTTATAACATAAATTGAAGCTAAACTAACCAGTAAACACACACAAGCTGTTAGAAAGCTACTTAGTCGGTCTAAAGTTTATTATTAAAGAAGGGGCTTTTTTAAGTTCTCCTCAGATAATTGACGCTGCAGTCCCACAGGGAAGCATCATGGGCCCACTGTTATACTTAATAGAATCTAATTGGTTTGAGTGTGAAATTACAGTGAGGAGAAGCTTCAGAGGTTACATATGTATTTATTTAAGAATCGTTATAAACACTTTCCCGCGGAACCAATTTTCATCTTTTTGTACTCCCCTCTGTTTACAGAAGCACTCACAAGCGGGCAGAAAGGCCCGATATTGTAATCGTCATCCTTCTACTTTGAAAATTCGATGTGTTTAACTAAATAATTTAAAAAAAAAGAGAATACGGAAATTTTAAATTATTTTAAACATCTTTTAGTATGGTTGTTGTTTTTATACAAAACAAGAAAACAGTGTTTTATGGATTCAATATTGAACAATGTTATTTTAACATTTTTCATTTAAAACCAATATGAAACATAATTTTAAATTAAGTCCATACTTTTGCAGAAGTTTACTATCATATGCAATCAACATTGCGCCATGTTAATTTAATATTGATATTTTTCCTGTGTGTGCGTAAAAGCCTATAGTTTTAATACCATCGATAGTTTTTGGTTCTTCCTATTATTGTTCTATATTAAACTTTTTATTTTGTAACACTGATTGACAGTAACACAACTTGGCAGATTACGTAGATTATCATGTAAATTCCCAAAACTCGTTTTGAGACTCTAAGAATATTTTGGTATCAAGTTTTATTTTTTAAAAGTCTTTTACTGATTTAGTAAGAAATATTTTGTATTTTTTAGGATGTAAGTTTTAAAGACTATCGATTGTTGCCGATGGTTTTGGAAAACTATCGCATTCTAACGATAGTATCGAATACAGATAGTTTTAGACCGCTATGTATAAGGTGAGGTGATGTAAAGAAAACTTATGTAAAGAAAACTTATAATTTTTGATATACATAGTTGGTGTTTGACTATGAGAAATATCTGAAAATAAAACTTATTATACAATGAAACAATAATGCTATTGTATATTTTAATTTTTATGAAATGTAATTTCCATGTAAAATTTACGACGTACAGGAGCACAAAACTTTTAAGCATTTCATTTAAAACTAATCTAGTTCAAATTGAAAATTTTCAATTGTACCTAGATGAAACTAGGTCTTAAATGTACCATAAAAAAACTACAATTCTATTCATCCCTGTTCCCAATTCCAATGTTTTATACCTTTACTCCAGGTTTTGCTTTTTGCTAACTGTTTTAGCTGAAAGACGATTGCGAACAAAACATATTTTTCGTAATCAGCGAAAAAGAGATTAATTTAGAAGAGATTAGACACAAAGATTTTAAAAAAGGTACAAATTACAAATTGCTATTAAAAAGTACCGGTTTATAAATTCCCCTATATTTTAGATTCTTGTTTAACCCGGCAATTCCCATACCTTGAGTAAAGAAAATAGAACTGATGGCTAGTTCTGGCAGTCGTTATCGAATACTTTTTCAGTTCGAAAGCAATTTTATATTTAATTTTGTCAGTCGTTACGGAACGAGTCGATCACGTATTCGATCACGACTGCCAGAATTAGATGATTTTTCTTTCAAAATAATGTAAATGTGTCGAGTTTGCACTAAAAAAAATCGAATAAAAATATTGCTTATTCCGATTTTATACGGGTGTAAGTTAAAGGTGGCGCTGCTTCCACTGACCACATTTCCATCGTTTAATATATTACTTCGGTCCATGCGCAAGAGCGTACAGAATGATGTCGCCAGTGTCTTTAGTCTCAAGAATTTCCATTATTTCACTCAATTTCAATATTTCGCAATTAATTCAAATTTAGCAAAATATAGACTAAGTAACTACATATGTATATGTACTAGAGTTTTTTTTATTCCCGCACTTTTTAAATTCCCGGGAAAGCGGGAAATAAAAATCAAATTCCCGGATCCCGCGATTCCCGCCCAAAATGTTGTATTTATTTATTTACTTATTTTTCCAATGGAACTAATATTTCTTATTGGCTATTACGCTTAACATAATTAAACCTAGTATCTATTATATAACAAAAACGTAAAAAATTTAAGATTCAAATTATTTTAAGACACTTAAGAGGTTATATTGATGCCAATAGCATAACAGATATCAATATACGTATATACATAGTCAAATTAATAGCTTATTTGCATAATTAGAATGCAAGTATAAGTCTTAAGGGAATAAAAATTCTGGAAGGGTGATAAGGAACTAAAAGCTCTATATTACGAAGTAGGAATTCTGAAACAATTTTACCGTTTAACAAATTCAGCAGAAAGGAGAAATTTTATTTACTACATTTATTTAATAACATTCACCACCCTTAGTCAGCAGTGGTTTATGAAGGTATACTAAGATTGTCATTCCATGTCATATTTTTTTAATATTCTCCTAAGATCCCATAAAGTATTTGTATTATTAGTCCTTAATTAATTCTAAGCCGATTTTGCCATTTGGATGTCAAATTGTTTCAAGATCTTCTAGGCTGTTTGGGATTGAATTCCAGCAGAATCGCTGCAGTAGGAAAAGAGCTATGCACCGAAATGTGCAACTACCTCCCTAAAAACTCAACAAAAACTATAATAAACTTGTGGATAAAGGCAAAAACGCATATAAAACACAATATACACTTTACTACGCCCTTAACCGCAATGCTTTATAATAATGTTATAAAATTTAAACTTCCGTTTGCTAGGACAAGAAATAAAATTTCGTGATTATAGGTCTATAATTTATCATAGGCCCAATATAAAGCCCATTCTCAAAAATAAGTTTAAAAGCCTTAAACTGTAGAAAATTTCAATATTGTGGAGAAATAAAGATGGATAAAACCACAAAATCACAAGTCTAACATAAATTTACTAAAGTTTTAAAAAAAAAAAATTTTTTTTAAATTTCCCGGGACGAGAAATCCCGGGCACAAACTCTAATATGTATATGTAAGTGTGTGAACTTCTGCCCAGTGTCACCTGCACAGAGAAAGTTATATTAAAAATTTTGATACTATTCCTAGAATTTTTTATACACAATTTTAGAAAATTTATATAAAATTTTCTGGGATAACTTTTCATTTCTTAAAATTTACAATTTATATTAGCAAATGTAAAATAGGCTCAAAGCAAAAATTGTGATTTTATTTGGTGTCATTTTTCATTCCGTGATATTGGGGTAATTTTTAATTCCACTTAAAATGCAAAAACACGCCAACGAAAAAAAGAAAAAGAGCCCCAAAAAACAGAAAATTGCCCCAAAATTTTTTAATTTTCCTTTTGGGGCCATTTTGGGCACTGCTACAAAAAACCCTTAGGCGATAATAACAAAGACTATTCCGACTATTCCGGTTTTTACCCTTTTGACGTTTTTACAACAATTTATTAATTACAACACAAGTCAGCAAAAAGAAAACAAAAAACCGTTTGAAGAAACTAACAAATTTCACAGCTTATATAATCAGAGTTGCTAAATAAATGTGACAAACACTAAAGAGTGTTGCTATTGTTCAAGTTATAAAAGACATGCTTGGAAAAAATCGTTTTTTTTCGTTTCCTATAGTGACACAAGGAATTGCAGGGTTAAGCACAAGCATGTTTACCAAAACAAATGTTGATAACAAGATAATTTCAAAATTTCAAACTATAAAAAAACAGAATGAAAAACTTTCAACAAATGTTGTAAATTATTTTAAGTTCGCAGACAACAACAACTCACATTAAAAGTCGTACGTATGCATGTCCATCAATTTTTCTAACGCTTTTAAGCTTATACCTCTGATTACCTTGAATGCCAAGAATGAAACCATGGTGGTAGCATTTAAAAAAGAAATACGTTTTTATAACCAGCATTCGAACAAGTGTGTTTGTATATCCATACTCAAGTACACATACACACATACACACACATACACACACACACACACGAATTTGTTTTTAGCGTGTTCAATTCCATTAAAATGCAAATGATTTAAGTTTGCATGCATGAGTGTATGAGTTCAACTACAAATGTGATGTCTACTTTTCTCTATTTCATGGCAACAACAACAGCAACAAAAATTAAAAAAGCAAATTTATAAAAGAATATGGCAAAAAAAAAGGAAGTCTGCTCTGCTCATAAGCTTAAGTGAGTGAGTGACTGAATGAATGAATGGCAAACAGTTGGTGTATGCAAACAATTGCTCACAGTGACACATGCACCAAAACACAAATACACATGTCTGTTGCTCATGATTGGGTTTTTAGTTTTCCGTATCCTGTTTATGTGAAAATATATTTATGTTACTGGGTTTATGTGGGCATGTGTGTTTTTTTTAACCGTATAGCATGAATTTGCCATAAAAAAATTTATGCACATGATCTTTGTATCAGTTTTTTTGGCAATATTTTAAAATTTTATAAAGTTTTTGTTAAGGAAATTGAAAAAATGTAGACGTCTGTAAGCAAAAACACCCTCTTTCTTGGCCCTCGTGTTAGTAAAAATACATCATTTTATATATTATACTTGATTAATAAAAAAAATATGTTTTAAAAAATCATAATCCTATTTATATTTTCCATTGTTTGTTTTTAAGCTTTTTTTTATCTCACATATTTTTAAATATAAAAATATTGCGCTTATGATTCTATAAACTTCTCTTAATAACAACATCATATTCATCATTTATTGTAGATTATATATCCAGTATATTCCAAAACTCACACATCTGTATCATTCCAAGAAAAATTGCAAGCGCTTCTACTTTCTAGACTTTCAAGAATGCCTACAAATGCATTCTTAATTATCTTTTACTCATTCCATTCTTTTTTTCTTTGATAAGGTATATTCTAGCACAAGACTTTCTCTTCTTAAGAGTTATGTGGAAATGTGAAGAAATTAGTTCCCAAAAGTCCAAAAAAATACCCAATTTTAACAATTATTGATTCACTCACTTCATATTGCACAGTGTAAGATTTAGCCAATCTAGCTAAACAAAATTAATATCTAGGTAAGTAATCGAGCTAGAGTTCGGAATTTTCCTACAAAGCATAACGAGTTCAACGTGCAACTTTCCTAAAAAATTTTAGTCCACTGTCAATACTAGTACACAGTTTTTTGTTTGGTATGATTAAGTTCACATTACGTTTAAAATGTAATTCAACCGCTGAAAACAATAGTTATATTACTTGAAAACGCAAATTGATCAGCTTTAAGTTTTTCATTTGATATTGTCAAGTTTATATTACGTTAAATAATTAAACAGCTATAATCAAGAGATATTTGACTTCAAAGCGCAAAAAATCGAGTGTTTCTATATTTGAAGAATGTATTGGAACGATTAAAAGAAGAACTCTTATAGCTAATAAATAAGTGAGTGCTTAAACGCTGAATTAGTTGAACTAAAGTTAAATTTATGTTTAGTTTAAACTCAACGGTTGTAAATCAATGTCCCATGTATTATTTGTAATTGAAAAAAGTAACATGTGGCAGCATGTGGCGATAAATGCTGTCAAATTCATATGGTCTGCATTGGTAGTTTAAACGCCCAATTTTATGCGTTTAAAGATGGTTTATAATTTTACTAATTTATAGATATGTTGGTTTAAACTCATTTTAAACTAAAAGCTGAGTTTAACTTGCTCTGATTTAATAGGCCTTAATGTGGATAAGAAAACAAGTGTTAATTTTTTTTTCATTAAAAACTAAACATATAAGTATGTTAAGATTTGTTATTGTATTTTTTTCATTTTATGGCAAAATGTAATGTAACTTTTAAAATTGGAATTGTTTATACATTTGAAAAATATTTAAAGAAATGGAAGATTTTGAGTTGCTTTTTTGGTAAATAATTTTTTAAATAACAGCTGAATCTCGTAGTTCATATAGTGTTGTTGTCGGCTTATCCAAAGCCCATTGTATACAAATGTATGTTTATCGATGTTTTACAATCGTCCACTTTAATTTTGTTTTCTTCATGACCACTATCGTATAAATCCTCTGATACCGTATCTGATAATTATATTTGCTCCTCACTACTTTTCACATAAAATTCTTCTTGAATCCAGTTGTTTTTATCAGCATTCTGGAAAAGATGTGCCGTACCAATTTGAGCTACAAGTGTACCAAAAGTTAAAAGATCTTCGTTTCCTTCCTGAATTATATTTTGTAAAATATTTAAGGGCATGTTATTGATGATGTTGGACACTGATATTTTATCCACGGACTTAGATAGGATCTGAACCGCATTTTTGAGATTGAAGTTTTTTAGTTTGAACTCCAAATTTGTTCCCTTCTCGCCAATCAAGTGCGTGATCAGTTGTTTTTTATAAAACTTGCGGCAGGCCTTTTAAAGCCAAAAATTCTCGTACCTAAAAAATTTTTACTTATGAACAACTAAGTTTAAGTAATTTACTAATTAACTTACGTGGGGCACAAGTTTGTGATGAAACCCGTCCTTGAATATAAATGAATATTAATCATTTAGGCATTATTACTGGAGTTGTCTATTACAGGATTATTGAAAAAGCATTTATGGGACGTAAGTGCGATTTTCCAACAACCAACAATTTAGTTTGTCTGTGTCATTCGTATTTGAACAGGGCAAAAAAGTTACCTGCTCTTTACATATTTTTCTTCCGGCAGTTTTCTCGTTACATGTGGCAAAAGTGTGATTTGGAAGCATCCTATAATATAAACCGGATTCGTCGGCATTCTAGATTTGGTGAAGAGTAAACCTATGCTCGTCAACGTAATCCTTAAACTCTTTCACAAATTGATCAATAAAATGAGGTTTCGAAGACAATTTCTTTTTTAAAAATCTAATTCCATGTCGGCGCTTAAATATCTTCAACCATTTCACTTGCATAGAAGCCTGCATTGGTTTGATAAATTTCGGAATACAAATGACTGGCCTTCGATCGTAAAATCGCCGCTGATATCAGATCCTTTTTCCCCCATTGTTTTACAATCCACTTATAAGGCATTTTTCCATTCCTGGGTACTCAGCTTTCTTTAAGGTGCAACGTTTGCCAGGGCCACTTCTTGTTGTACTTACGAACTTTTTTATCGAATTTTCTTGCTTAATAATGCGGTAAACCGAAGACTTATCCAACTTGTAATTCACGCAATTTGAATTTATGGAGTCTCCACATTTATATTTTTTTAATGTCACTAATTTTTTTTAGACATCGTTGGCTTTAAAATATTTTGAGCTTTTCCCATATTAAGAGCTGTATTTAAACAACAATGACACGAATAAACTGACAAAATTGAAGATCAAAATCATCCAAAAATATACCAAAACACGGGGATTTCCCTTTTTTGGTTATAGACATTGTAAATCAAATTTAACAAAAAACAGATAAAGTCGCGAAATATAACCTGTTTTTCGAAAACTGTCGCGATTGTAGAACCTACATTTTAAAAATTAAGCCGTCGCGATAATGGGTAGTCGCGAACACTGATTTCACACAGTATATTGGTTGATATCAAGATCCATCTTTAATCATGCCTAATATTTAGTTAAAAAAGTTTTTTTCGATATACCAAATTCTTTTTTAAGTTAAATTTAATAAAACTGTTTTTTCAAAACTATAATTTTTTATAGTCGGTATGAGACGAAGAACTACACTCATTTTTCACTTATCCTCTCCTGATGAGTGTAACACATGAAAACATCTCCATAGAAATACCGCTCCCGATAATAACTTTAAATGCCTTCACTAAACATTTTGGTATTTATATACAATTTGGCAACGTGAACTTTCATAATAGTTTCTCATTACGCAAAAGATCAGAGATATGATTCAAAATGTGGAACCACCACCCTAAAAAATTTATAATTTTGTTACAAAAACTAACATAAATGGCGTAATAATGCACGGAATGATGTTAAATTTGGCCCAAATTCGTTTTAGACGACTGAAAATCATACTGTTAAATTTCGTGAAGATCGGTCGATAATTGGCCATAGACTATATAAAGGTAACACCCAGAAAACAGTTTAGTACGCCTTAAACCGTAATAAATAACGGTTTCATAGTAAAATTTGGTATGTCAGAGTTTTATAGGACTATTACTCACACTGTGAAATTTCGTAAAGATCGGTCCATAACCCCACATAAACCCAACTCGTAATAAAACCGTAAAAAATAAAACCAAATTAGCAAATAAACATACATATACATATACGAAGGGCAATTTTTGGTGAGTAAAAAAAAAAATTTACTAAAATAAAAATTAAAGTTAAAGTGAACTTTAATTAAAGTTAAAGTGAACTTTAATTTTTATTAAAATTAAAGTGAACTCGATCAGTTAAAAATTGCCGTGCCGGGTTAAAATTCGTGAAATAGAATTTAGGGGAATAAGCTCATTAAAACTCCAATTAAATTACATAAGAAATCCCCATTAGTTTTGTATCCTCAAAATTTCTCTAGAAAAAAATTACCCCCTATCTCCTACACTTTAGAAATTCCCGCTGCAAAAAAACTGAATTTTCATGGAAATTTACCAGAAAATTACACCAAGTATAAAAACTTTGAATTTTACCAGAACCATGGGTATTGTGATTGCACTTACATCGGAAAAGCCGAATATTGTGCTTTGGCTTGCACTGCTCTAAAACGTTAACGATTTGTTGGGAGCTCTTTAGATTTTTTTTTTTTTTTTGTTATACTGTTTTAATTTATTAGACTCTTTATTGACTTTTTGGTTGTAATCATTACATACCACCTTTTTAGTTAAAATTAAAAGTAGGAGCTTTTGGGATCAACGTTGCCGTCAAAAAAAGAAGCTTTCGGTGTATTTTTCCACACTCGTACACTTAAATTGGAAGTGCGAAAAAGTATAACGATGGCCACGAGTTCAGACGCTAGATAAGTCTTCGGTCACAAAACAAGTTGACGAAGGAGTGGAGGAAATTGAACAAGAGGAGTGAGTACCTTCGCATAAGGTAAAAGAAGAAAAGTTTGGCGAAGAATGAGACGATCTCTTCGATATTGCCCATGTTAAACCACTCACAACGATTGTGATACAGGAGAAGAGAGAGTTTTTGTCTGCGCAAAGGAAAAAAAGGCCAGCCGGGCATAATGATTGGCCTGGAGATGGCTCTGGTTGAAATTAAACATACGAAATTGGAACTTAAAGATGTAGAAGAGCAACAGCGATTACAATTTTATTATTTTTATTCAAAAACAGTACAATTTACATCATCTACCGAATCGTCAGATAATGGTGGCGCTGGTGGAATGGAATTGGAAGTGAAAGCGTTACCGCCGACTACGAAATTTGTAAAAAGAGGAACACATTAATTTATCAATCGCTTTTGCTTTGGATAAATGCACGGTATCAGACCGAAATCCAATTTATTTTATTGCTGCAGTAACTGAAGGGTAAAATATATCCGATTTAAAGTTAAGGCTTTTATACTTGGTGTGATTTCATTTTTTTTTTTATTTTGGTAAATTTTCGTTCAAATTCAATTTTTTTTTTCTTGTATAAAAAAAGGTTGAAAACAGAGGGTAAGTTTGCTCTAGAGAAGTATTGGGGAAACAAAAATAATGGGGGGTTTTATACATTATTAACAAGAAAAAGTTCCAAAAATTAAAGAAAAATTTGCGCTTCCGGGAATAATTCCAGACAATCGATATGTATTCCTAACGTGTATTCATAAATTACACATATTTACATAAGCCTTAATTGTCCAACTTATTCGAGACCAATGTGCAAATGAAGTTTTACAACCCCTCGCTCAAAAACAAATGGGCTGACAGCTTTTGGGTTGTTTTTATGGTAAAATCAAACATTTGTATTTGGTAATAAACGCACATATTGTATATGCCACGTACATGATGTTAGTGCTTAGAGCACTATTAATGTCTTTACCAAGTGACACTAAGGTACCAAAATAAAATACACACACAAACATTAATACAGATTGTACTCGTCTATTGACACAAGACTAAATCATTGATTCATGCATTCATTCCCCATTGTACAGTTCATTAGATTTTAAGGAGATTTTTAGGTTGAAGAAAAACAATTCAAGGAAATAATATATTCAATTTAGGATTTTTAGAAATAAGATTAAATTTCCTCAATAGAATTGAATGTTAAGTGAACGAAATTCTTAAAATTATAATTGAAATGGTATATTTAAAAACGTTTCTTAGGTTCACATATCATAAAACTTAATTTTGAGGGAAATATTTCTACGCTATATATTATTTCTTTGGTGTTAGGCAAGCAAGATAATTCACCAAACGCTTTTGCATTTGTTCTTAAAGTCTATATATTCAGTGGAAGGTTTAATATCTTAGCAAAATACTTAGCACATATGAAGATTCTTACAAAATATTGAGGTTCCCTGTGGGATACGAATATTGAACAAGTTTAACATAAATAAACTTTATTTGAGCAACACTTTTGGCTTTTTATACAAAAAGGAAAATAATAATAAATACGAATATCTGTGTTATGATTTGTTTTCGGTTATCACGATACGATTTTTATAAATATTTGTTATTTTCTTGGCAAATTTTTCTTTAGGCAAATAATTGCAGACAAAATAAACACTCGTAGCTATATTTTGATTAGGGTGATCAATTCGGATTTTCAACCGATCTTAAAACCGGTTTTTTTCTACCTTTCATTGGAGATGTTTTTTAAATTTTATTTTATGAATGTCGCATAAACCACTTCAAAAATTCGGTTGTTCAATTTTTAGGAATTGTAAATATTTAGCTAGATGTCAGTTATGTATTTTATAAAGTTTTTTGTAATAGTTCTATTCCTTCAATTTTTATACACTACCAGACTATTATTTTGTATCTTCTTGTTACATTTTACCTTAGCTATCATTTGGATAGCAATAAAGTATATTGCATGTACAGAAAATTTTTCAATTATTAGACACCAGCAGAATGTAATGCATTTTCTGGCCCGCTACGGCCTAAACATTTAAGGAATAGAACTATTACAAAAAGCTTTATAAAATACATAACTGATATAAAGCTAAATATTTATAAAATACATAACTGAAATTTAGCTCATCGAATAAATTCGAAAAATAAAAAATGTTGAATATAATAAAAGGTTCTATTTAGGGACATAATTACTTTTAACGACATAAAATTTAAATAGTATTTTACTGAAAAAACGAGTAATTTCAACAAAATAATACTCTTTTAACCAAATAAACTCCATACTGAGAAACAGCAACACCTTTTTTTTAATACATCATTATAACCTTCACAGCACATGGAAAGGGTATATATAAGTTTATCATTCCGTTGGTCATTTCTACAATATGGGTGTATGATGAAATGGTTTTTTCGAAGGCCCCAGATACGCTTTCTTTCGCACAAAGACATTTGAAACAAAAATAAAACAAAACAGAGTTTTAAGTTTTATTTTTATTTTTTTTTTTTTTTTTTTTTTTTTGTTTCAAATGTAGTTAGTTGTGCGGAAAAAAGATTTAGTGAAATAGGCAATTAGTATTTTCAAAGATCTAAGATTTTGCTGAGATATTTTAATAGAAAGATTGATTTATACACATAGTCCTGGATACTCCGGTAGACTAGTTGACAGTGAATTAGTTTATTAAAGCGAGGGTTGCGGGTTCGATTTCCGCTAGAGACTCAGGTCTGAAGATTTATGTTACCATTACTCGGCAAATTAAGTTAGAATATAATTGAAATTGTTTTTGTAACACTAAATAACCAAAAAAGTTAATAACAAAATATACCTTCGGCCAATTTCACCAAGTTCAGTTATAATTAACTATCAGTTATAAATGTCAAAAACATATTGTTAACTGGAAGTTAAAGTAATAGATAGTTTTAACTGAACTTGGTGAAATTGGTCGTTAGTCCTTAAAAAAGAGGCAAAAACTTATAGACCAAAACAAATTAAATCTATAGGTATGTTTTAGATATTTTATGTGGGTATTTACTGTCAGTGTAGTTAATGTCTGTGTCCTAGCGTATTTGCTGATACAAGCAGGTTATTTTTGTGCGTGAAATTAATGTTTCTTTTTGCTCTTATATATTTTATGTATTCTATCAATATTAGTGTTTAGTTATGCCTATATTTTTTCTTATAATCACAACGGTTAACTTTTTTTTTGTCAAATTGTGAAAACTGAATAGATTTGTCCCTATCGTACATATATGTTAATACTTAGTTCGTGAATAAGTCCTAGTTGAGTATGTTTAAATTGTCACAAACTGATCATTAATAAAGTGACTGCGCTGCAGAAAACAAGTGCATTATTATTAAAAGCTTTCAAATCATAAGTATTGTAATTTTTATTTAATACCATTCAACGTCTCTTTTTCAGTGGAAAACAATGTTTTAAACAACCGGTTAGCTGTTTTTTCTGAATATTAAAAAGTACAACTAGCCGAAACTCGGTTTTTTTAATTTCCAACAATCGAGCTCTCTAATGCTAAATCACACTCCTACATCACTGCGGTAAATACAGCCTTCAAACTTCCGTGCTAATATAAACAAACAAACACAAACAAACTTTATATGAAAAAAAAATATTGACAATTCAACTCACGTTCTTAAGTCAAGCATGAAATTGTTGAATTCAAGTAATTAATTCACATCGAACATAATTTTACAAAGATAAAGTCACTGAAGCAGAATATGTATTCAAGTTCACTGGCCATACAGAACATTTTAACAAATCAGAGGTTTCCTACTAGTTAAATAAAACCAATTATATTAATGTATATTAAATCCAAGTTTTTAATGCATTCTGTTTGTTTATCAAACTTTATTTTTATTCTCAAATTTATTTTTTTTGCAACTAAAATGAATCATCCCCAACACCATTTAAGAATCTCTTGAACATTTTGCATATCAATATATGTAGAAACATCGTGTAAAACGCCTACGAACGTGAATAATTACACACAAATATACGATACAAACATCTAAATATAATACATAAGGATATACTCCTGTATATTAACACATATGCAAACTGACATTTTCATATTTTGATTGTTAGTAACTATCAGTAGTTGTAAGTGGATTGTAATTTTTATTATGACTTTACAGAAAGATTTATTAAGTATTTATCTTTTTTTGCCATGTAAGAACAAAATAAGCAATAAGCCATTTTTTACATATTTCTTTTAAGTTTTAACAAATTTGGACTACAAAATTTGATAAATAATGCATAGGGAAAACAAATCTGCAGTTTCTAAATTGATAGTCCGATTAAATTTTGCAAATTTATAGCAAAAATTCGTGATATTGGTATTGGTAAAGCAGGCATTAACAACGATATCAGCCCGAATGATGTAAATGACTTGAATACAGCTTTTACAAACATACCATTGACCCAGATGGGCAATAATTTTTACGACTTTAACTCTACAGATAATAACACAATAGGTGGTATTGGCTTTGAGTTTTCTTGCGTCAATCAATTTGATGTTTTGTCCAGTTTTGTGTCAGTAAAGTCAAATGCTATCGGGCATGATAATATTAATCCTAAATTTTTCAAAATCCTTTTACCGCTTCTCCTTCCGTTTGTGACTCATATTTTTAATTTTATTATAATGTCTAGTACTTTTCCTGCTAAGTGGAAGCATGCTAAGATAATACCCATACCAAAATCTAAGGAGGAATATCGACCAATTGCAATCCTGTGCTATCTGTCTAAAGTTTTAGAGAAATTGTTGAACTCTCAGATCAGGGATTACTTGACTCAACACAGGTTATTGTGCGATATGCAATCAGGGTTTCGCCCTAATCACAGTTGTGTGTCTGCTCTAATCGATGTAAGTGAGAATATAAGGCGGGAACTTGATGTTGGTAAACTAAATCTCTTAGTTCTACTTGACCACTCTAAGGCGTTTGACACTGTTCATCATCATACTTTGTGCATGAAACTCCGTCACTTCTTCCGTTTCTCATCAAGTTCGACACAACTCCTTACCTCATACCTCGCTAATCGAACACAATCCGTATTTATGGGCAATGTCTCTTCTCTACCTCTAGAACTCAACAGAGGGGTACCGCAGGGTTCCATTTTGGGACCTCTTCTTTTCTCTATGTATGCCAATGATCTCCCCCGTCAACTGTCACATTGTAAAGTACATATGTATGCGGACGATGTCCAAATTTACCTAAGTAGCCCTCGGGAATCGATTAGGGATAATATTGACAGACTTAACGCCGATCTGAATAGAATACATAAATGGGTTACGGCCAATGGTCTCTTCTTAAATCCTCTGAAATCTAAATGTCTCCTTATACATAAAAGGACAATTAGCCCAGTGATTGAACATGATATTCTGATAAATAACCAAAAAATTGTGATTGTTCCAACGGTAAAAAACCTTGGCCTTGTTTTTAATAGCACTCTGACTTGGACTAGTCATGTTAATTCTCTAGTTGCTCAGTCTTATTTAAAGTTAAGATCACTGTGGGCTACTCAATCTTTCACTCCACTTAATGTTAGATTGCTTCTTGCAAAAACATACATTGTCCCTGGTTTACTATATGGCTGCGAACTATTTGCGAATTGTGATTCCACTAGTAAACACCGCCTAGATGTTATCTACAACAATGTTGTTCGATATGTATATGGGCTAAGAAGATATACTCACACTTCATCATTCTCTAGGAATATCTATGGAGTGTCGTTTGAAAACCTAATTAAAATACGTGTTCTTTTATTCATTCATAAGATTATCTATACACAAAGGCCTAAATACCTCTTTGACAAAATCCGCTTTGCAAGATCCAGTAGGGGTAAAAAGTTGATTATTCCGAGACATCGTACCCTTGTCTCTGAATGGCAATTTTATGTGAATGCTGCTCGTCTTTGGAATCTACTACCAGAAAACTATCAACTAACCAGTAACGTAACGCATTTTAAAGAATTACTATATACATTTTTTGATTAATTTTGTTTTTTTATTTTATTTTCAAATTAAAATTTCATTTTCAAATTAAAATTTTGCTTTTTCTTTATCTCTAAAAAAAATTACTTTATTTTCACTTAGTTTAATTTTTAAATTTGATATGTTCCTTTTGTTATAATTTTTGTTCCTGATCCTATATTTTTTATTATTTATTTTTTTATTTTTTATTTTTCTATTAATTTATTTTTACTATATTTATAATTATAGTTTTAATATATTAACAATGTGTACCTTTTACTATAAATAATATTCTGTACTTTAACTATAAGATTTAATCTTGTTGTGCAGAAATCCAAATTAAATTAAATCCAAATTAAAAAAAAAAAAAAAAAAAAAAAGTGTGTGGTTGGGGTGTTATGATCCCATCAGAATTTTTTTCACGAACTTTTTTTCCTAACGTTTCTAAACAAATTATGAATAACGTTTAGCTGTCCGACTTTATGATTATCAAATTAACGTTGTGCTTAAAATCATAATGTTTAATTACAAAAATTAATCATAGAAATTCTGTCTTGATTATCTTTATAGCTTTTAAAGACAAAAAGACTCTTTACCGAAGGCTATTTTTACAATATTGATCTTAGAGCCTATAAAGTATATATATTCTGGATTCTAATGAGAAGGGAAGTTCAAATCCGGTTGTCCGTCTGTCCGTCCATCTGTTGCAATGAGTTTTCCGAAGACCTCAGATATGATGGTGACGTGGTTGGCAAACAACCATGACTACCACCAATTTTGCCCATAAGAATTTAGGAGCTGATTGGAAATCTTCAATAGAACATATTTTCTGAAAACATCGAAAAAACAGGTTCAGATAAGAGTACAGCAAAGTTATGGCCGAAATATAATATTTTTTAAATACCCATTTTCGGGAACCATAGATCTTCCCGAGTCCAAGTTTATTAATCCAAGTAAATGACAACGTTCTTCTGTAACACGTAGGTAAATAAACCTGCCAAATCGGCTAAAGAATGGTTAAGTTATTAGCAAAATACTCCAAAAAGTATAAACATTTTAATAAAAACTTACCCCCATTTTCATAAAACATAATTTTGATTAATTAAAAGTTTATTCAGCAAATTCTCATAGAAATTTCATTTCATAAGCCTAGTATAAGTCTAAAATATTTTTTATGAATATGGGCGTTTAATTTTAGAGTCACAATTTGACCTATGGATACGTTGAACATGTTTCCAAAAAAACTCGGAAAAATCGGTTCAGATACAAAAAAAAAAGTTTTTACCAAAATATAATTTTTTTTGAAAAATACATATTTATGGGAAAACTAGATTTTCCCGAGTCCAAGTCTTATTACCAAGGTAATTGGTAAATTTCTTCTTAAGACTTCGGTATATAAATCTAGCGGTGCGCAAAATTAGCCCAGGAAATATGGCTCCAAAAAGAAAATGAAGAATGGCCCCAAAATTTTACATAAGTCACAACAAAACGCCATTTTGGGACAATTTTTTGTTTTGTTTGGGGCTCTTTTTTTCATTGGGGTCACAAAATGAAATCATAATTTTTACTTTGGGACTATTTTTCATTTACTCATATAAATTGTAAATTTTAAGAAATGAAAAATGACACAAAACATTATATATAAGACTTTCTAGTAATAGTATCAAATCGCGATTTCTTATACCAAAGTGGAGAAAATTCATGCAGAGATGCTTTAGTTAGCGGAGCCAGTGTTCGTTATACCATAATGGAGAAAATCTGTATAAATATTCTGGTTATAAAAAAACCAGGATTTTGAAATTATAGATTTTCAAACTTGGGATTTTGAAATTCGGAATTTGGGATTTTAAGTTTCGATCACATGAATCCAACCAAAATGTTTAATATAACTTTTTTGTGTTTTTTAATGTTAACTTTTTTTGGGGTTAGAATTTATTAAAAATTTTGAGGTGATTTTTCATAATGAAGATTTACTCTAAATTCGGGGTCATATTTTATTTTCCTTTTAGGGCTAATTTTCATTTTTTTGGGGTAATTTTCAATAACAAAATGGGGTTATATTACATTATGAAAAATAGCCCCAAATTTGGAGTCAATTTTCCGAGTTATGACCAAAATACTGAAATCCCAAAAATTACTCTTTTTTATAATTAATTTGTTGTATTTCTTCCTTTTTCTTTGTAACACCGAATTAAAATATTTTTTATTTTTTTTTGTTTTCATATGTTTTTGGTTGGTATTTCTTTCTTATATAAAAAATAATAAGCAATATTTAAAGAAGGTACTGCTGTATCCTTAGTTTTCCCGGCTACTGTATGTACGTATGTTTATCTATTATTTCTTCAAAATACTAAAATTTAAGAAAAATAACAAATGGTTTTTCATTTTTCTTTTTGTGGTAATTTTATTTTAATTCAGCATCACAACACATTTTAAGAGAAACAATAAAAATAAAAGAAGTAAGAGTGCTATATTCGCCTGTACCGAATCTATAATACCCGAATCTGTAATAATGCCGAATCTTTGAAATTGTATTAGTAGACACAATACCAAAGATTTTAGAAGAAACAACAACAATGGATTTTGTGGGTACAAATTAGAGGCAGTCGTGGTTTTTTTGGTTATATCTCAGCCATTTGTGGACAAATATATTTTAGTGGTACACTCATCAGCACAAACGCATAATACCATCTTCACTATTGTATGTATTTTACAAAGGGAATGTTCTTTAAATATTACTCAATGCTCTTCTTATGAAACGCTTCATGTCACTATTGACTTTTTAATTTAATTCGCAACTAGTCAAAGTAGCACAGTTTTAATAGATTCGCATAAGACACAGAAATCTTTTTTTGGTATCTGCGCATAATTAGCCATAGCTACGGTAACCATCCGTTCTGTATTATACAGAACCGTACTGTATTTTAGAGCTTTATTCTGTATGGATTATTTTCCAATCAAAAACTTTTTATTGTGCAGAATTTAATTAAATGTTCTGCATTTATACTGTTTTTAATAAAATGACTACGAGAAAAACATTTGCAAATTCTTTGAATTTTCTTATCCTAATTTATTCCAACGAGCATTTCAGGCTCAGGCTTCGACAACAACGAAATAAAAATATGTAATTAATTTAAATATAAAGAAAACATCAACTGAGATTCTTAGTTTTTAATAAAGTCTTTAACAAATAACACGAAATAATACACATTGAACACTGTACATATCGTACTTGATCAAAATGCTAAGAACACAGCGAACAACGAGTTTCGTCCAACACGACGAATTTTTCAGGAAAAATTTGCTGATTTGTCCTATGAAGCACAGTAATGACGAATAATTAACTTCAGAAAGTTGTTGGCTGTTTGTGCAAAGAGTGTGACCATATGAACAAAATAATAATCTTATATATCGCACTTAATCAACAAGAGGGTATTAACTCACAATTTAAACATTTTCAGTAGAAGCAAAACAATTTTTAATTTAACATTGAAGGCATATGGAAATGAATTTTAAAACCAACCGTTTCATTACCAAAAGGTAGACAAAATAGCAAGATATTTTTACAGCGGGCAGATATGAATATAACGTGTAGATTTTTTCGAAAAAGTGGAAAAATAAAAATTTTGAGATAATACCCTCTTATTGATTAAGTGCGATATATAAAAGAAAGTGGCGTTAGTTACTACGTTTATAACTAAAGACCGGCTGGACCGATTTCGATGATTCGTACCAATTCGGAATGGTCTCTGACCAAGTAAGAAGAATAGCAAAAAAATCTAAAATAGGTGGCGCCATTGAAAATTACTCAGTATGAATTAAATCGTAAACTTTGCATTTGACGATGCTATGATCTTTAGCAAAGTTGTTGAGCATGAGCCGGCGAAGGTTTATAAGTTGATATGACCAATTTCAGACAGGTGGCGCCACTGAAAATGACTCGAAATGAGTTAAATCATAAACTGTGCATTTGATCATACTATGATCTTTAGCACATCTGTTGAGCATTAGCATACAAAGGTTTCTAGGTTGGTATGACCAATTTCCGATAGTCGGCCCCATTGAAAATTACTCAAAATAAATTATATCATTTGATCATGCTATCTATGGTCTTTAGTAAAGTTGTTGCGCATGAGTCGGCAAAGGTTTCTATGTTGATATGAACAATTTCCGACAAGAAGTGCCATTGAAAATGAATCAAATCGTAAGCTATGCAATTGATCATGCTTTGATCTGTATCAAAGTAGTTGTGCATGAGCCGACGGAGGTTTCTAAATTGATGTGAATTCATTGAGTGTTTGTGGCCTAAATTTGGAGAACGACTGTTTTTCACACGGTCAATTCTATGTCGCATGTTCCCGTGTAGGAAAGTTATCCTCTTTGTTCATTTTCGCACCTGACAACAAAACGAAAAATATTGTTTATCACAAAGTGCTTCAATGATATTCTCTTAACTTATTCAATAGTTTACTTATAATTCACATTTTAATATTCTTTTTTTTTTTTTTTTTGTAAATAAAGATAAATTATCTGCACTGAATATTACTAGTATTTTAAATATACACAAAAACAATACTTTTCTAGGTAAAACAACGTTTGGCGGGTCAGCTAGTGCTAAATAAAACCATTTTTATAGCCAACTATTATGTATATTTATTTTAAGGACTATAAAATAAAAATAAAACAATTATTAAAGTAAAAAGGAACATAATTTACTAAACTACTTAAACAAGGCGTGGTCACATGGTACTGATTTGCGTGTGAAATAGAAATAAATATATTGCAAATTCGCCGCGTTTCACGTATTTCAGCCGACGCTTTGATACGTTTTCAAATTTAAGCTTCTTTCATTTTTCGTACAAAAATGTAAGAAAAAAATGTATTTTTTTTTTTAAACTGAGTCTATTTCTACTTCAGCAACGATTTGTATGAAATTTTAAATGACGTTTGTAACAATTTTTATATAGTTTTTAATGAAAATATTAACAATATGTTATAAATTGCATTAAATAAGTAATTTTGTTCTGGCCAAAATTTGCAAATGTTTTCTTGATTAAACATGCATGTGCTTGGGAAAAAATTGGTTCTTTATTGTGAACACCAAGTGAAAATTTTGTTGTCATTGTGAATTTGACCTGAAATCCGAAATTTTTAAAAACAAGAAATTAAATTGATGTTTTTGAAAGTTTTCTGCAATATTTTTGGTTTTGAGACCGGCTTAATTTAGAAAATAAGGTCGTGGTTTACTCATCACGGCAGCAGGTTTGTAAGGGATAAATGTTAAAGTGTCGCTATATGGCGAATTTCGACATAAAAGGTATACAATGTTTATATAATATGCGCTTTATATAAGGCATATAAAAACCGGTAAGTGTAACGATCAGCTTTACATACTGAATTTGTTGCTGATATTCACAGATATTCATGAATATTCTCCCTTAAAAACCTGCATCGCAGTAAGAGATTGCCGTAGCGCTTTGAAAGTTTTTTTTAATAAAATTTGTTGAGTTCGTTCACTTTCCTAACTGCATCTCTATATTTCTTATTGCGTAGCGCATGAATGTGCGCTTACTTTTCAAAATGAACAATAAGTGCTGCACAAAATCAGAAAATTTTTATTCGGAATGTGGATATTAAAGGTCTGCACAAAAAATGGTTACTTCAGGTCGCATATTTTTATTTTTTCAAAACGAATAAAGCTGGAAGTAAACACCACGCGTTATACGTCTTTTCGTTGTTTACGCAGCTTTAAAAAAAATGTAGAACCTGTCTAGTTCTATGTAGCAAGTTACATGAAAAAAGCGTAGGATGCATTGAGACGTTGAATACGAAAATTAGGTTTAATTTGTACTTTTGTCAGTGTCACAAGCTGCGTTCGAACAAATCAGCCGACTTTGACATATGAAATTTTATTTTAACTTGTGATTTTGCCACATTAAAAGCGTTGCATGTAACTTGAAACTTAAAACGCAAGAAAGGTATACAAATCATGCAACGCGTGGAGGTGAAAATACGTGGTGTGGACATCCAGCTTAAGTTTATGCAACGATAAAGAAAACCAACAGGTTATGAGTGAGAGTGAGTTTATGGCAATTACAAAGAATACAATGAAAATTTCAAACACAGGAAGAAAATATCTGTTTTTTCCGATTTTTTTTTTTTTGGAATGGCTATACAAAGTTGTTAGTACAAAAATAACAAATTTTCGACATTGAAATACTTTTTTACATAATTTCGTATAAAATATGGAGATGTTGGTCTATATATTACAAATGTAACACGTCACATATATATTAGATAATGGATACATTTATGTTTTTCGCTGTATACTTCCTTTTCAGCCGTCATCCAGAGTCAAAGGCTGATTTAATTAAAATGAGTTTAATGGTTTTTAATAACCCTCATCACGCCTATATGTAAGGAAGGTCTGCGCCTTCCTTTTTGGGAAAACGAAAATAGCGTAAGAGGTTTTACAGCTTCGGACAAGCTTTAATCCTGCATGAGATAAACTTGCACTAGGAAGTTGATTATACCACACCCGAGCCAATCTTTGATCATGGCTTAACCGTAAGCATTTTGGATAACATAGTTCAATACGAATGCCCGGGAATAAGATACAGATATTCACTGATGGGTCTAAAGCACTGCATGGTGTCGGTTCTCGCATTTACTTCGAGCTCTTTAATTAGAGCATTCCTCTAATACTACACGACAATTGCAATGTCATTTAGGGCCAGAAAATGGTCATATTCACTTCCGCGAGAAAACCCGGTATGGTGAAATATCTGGAAGGGATATTCAAAGCGGCTATAAGAACCTCGGAGAACGTATTTATCACATCGAGAATTTTTCAAAAATACTGAATGTCTCTGGAGAAGATATCGAGACATGTAACGGTAACCCTTAAATGGGACCCTGGACACAGGGGCATACATGGAAACTGTATGGCCGAATCGTTATCGCATTCAGACACCACTTTGAATCAGAACGGTTCAACGTTCGATATAAATGTTTCACTCCCGAGGAGTAAGCACAGTATTTCCCACAAGTTTAATTTCACAAGGAAGGATTCGGCTACCTTTGAATCTGTCCAGACTTCACCTCAACGCCTAATTGCGTTTATAACTGGCAACTATCCCATTGGAGGACATGCCGAAAGGCTGGGGCTCCCTTCTAATGACTTATGTAGAGGATAAGGAATATCCTCTTTATCATTGCCTGACATTCGAAAACCTTATACTTAAACTGTATTTCTAAACCCCTTAGAGACAAAACTTGTCTCACTGACAGTTTCTCTCGCATAATTTGATAAAAAAAAACGTTCCATATGGCATTAAACGTAAAATGGCGAAAGCAATTCGAACATTTTAGGAGGAGAAAGAGAAATTTGAGAAAAACCAAAACAGCGAGAAAGAAGACGACGTGGATGAAGCCTTGGAAAAAGAGAGCGATGATAATTTAGAGCATTACGGTACAAATAAATTAAGATCTGATAAATAATGCTTTAAGCCAATGCGTAACAACTGAAACGTTTAAATTTTTTGTGCGCTTTGGATTGCCGTAGGATTTTATTTCTACCGACCGAAAAATATTGGAAGAACGCGAGGACTACCAACAAGGAATAGAAATTACATGGTGTGAATGACGCTGCCAAAAGAAGCGTGCAGTTGATCGAATGGATTGCCGTAGGATTTTATTTCTACCGACCGAAAAATATTGGAAGAACGCGAGGACTACCAACAAGGAATAGAAATTAGATGGTGTGAATGACGCTGCCAAAAGAAGCGTGCAGTTGATCGAAGAATACAACAACGTATTATGCCGTAACGAAGGAAAAACTTTTTTTTGCTTCAGGTTATCGCTGAAAATTGAAAGAAAATATCCTTCTCATAATAAAAATGTATTTTAATTATCACTCTAAATACCATTAATTATAAAAATATGTTTTTTATTTCTTGTACATTTTTTTCAAGAAATTTTAAATTGTTGTTATGGTCCCCACCCTAATGATTGAAGATGGGGCTAGAATGTTCTGAAAAAATGCTAGGGTAACAAAAGTATTGGGGGTCGGTCATATATTTGACTCCTCTAGCACTCTGGGGCTAGTAAGGGCGGTGAGGAGTTATTTTATAAAAAATAATATTTATTGTGTGGGCCCACTTAAGGTGCTCAGATAGCGGGTTTGAATGTTCAGAAAAAATGTAGGGGGGAATATTAGTTGTGGTCGGTCTTACATGTTAGCCCTCTAGGGGCAACTCAGCAAGAGTTGTAAAGCTTTTTGTGTATTTTATCTTGCTTTCCCCTAGCTTTTACCCCGATGAAGAGCAATTTACGCCCATCCCACCCCCTAATATTTTGGCTCATGCAGTTTTTTAAAAATTTCACAAAATTAGGGGTTCTGCTCTGCATATCTGGAGAACGGAAGGAGCAAAAGCTTTCAAATAAGGTGCAAGCATCTTAGTTATCGATTCACAACATCCGACAAGATGTGGACAAAATAGATTTATTAATATCTAAAGAACAGTATTTATATAACTTTTGGTTATTATCGCACCATGGTGAAGGGTAAGATTCGCAGTAGCCGAATAGAGCCCTCTTACTTGTTTTATTTCTTTTTAGACATTTGGCCGCCGCACAGAAAAAATTATTAAATTTCTCCAATCACATAATTTATTCCAAATTCATAATATCAAGCAAACAAGTTGTTGATTTTGCACCTATTACCAAAATGATTATATTGATTACTAAAAATTTTAAAATTTTGAAAATATATTTTCAATAAATGATATTTTTAATTTAAATTAAAAAAGTGATCAAAAAACTTTGCCATTTCAAACAATGTGTCAATATATTTAAATAGATATTGACAATTCCCAACAACAATTCTACATGTTTAAATTATTTTATTTTAAACGAAAAAAGTCAATTAAGATTTTTTGTTATTTAATTAAAATTTTAATTGCAAATTTATTTCAAAACAACTAAAATTATAATTAAATCAAAATTAAATTTTTAATTTTCTTTCAACTAAAAAAATAATTGTTTCAATTATCACATTAATTAAATTTAAATACTTTTGAAACCATTTTTTTAATTGATAAAACACTTTTTTCTGTGAAGGGAAAAATGCCTTTTAAAATAGTTTAAAAAAAATTATTCTTACATTTTTTTTTCAATGAGTTTAAGACTTCAGAAAATCTGGTTTTGAAGTAAAGTACCTGTTTTTATTTTATTATAATTTGGGATGTAAGGAATACCAATACCTATACCGATATATCGCGATACTTTACGTTTGCCGGTATATTTGCCGATACTTTTTTTGAACAAACAATTTAATTTTCAATGCTTATTGTTTACATAACAACTTTAAGCAAAAAAATCAAACAGAATAATAATTTAATTTAATTTTTAATCTGGAGGTCAGTCCACACCACCCGTTTTTCCTTTTTTCGAGAAGCATGCTAAAGCAGAAAATAATGCTACTTCATGCTTTCGATACGTATATGCATTTTACACGTTTGCTGTGTAACTTGTCAATACAATTTTACACTACGACTTTTTGGACTGATGCATAAACGCATTGAACGCTTGGTGTAGACCTGCAGCATCACCCGCTTTACTTTGCACCGTAATGGTAAAACGTTCTCCCATTGATAAATCTCGTATGTATTTACGTTTTAAGAGTTTTCTGGTAATTTTAATGATTTTTGTGAAAATAAAAATCATGTCGATATTAATTTTGGGTTACCTCAAAGAAACCACAAAATCCATAAGCAAAGTCACTACTACATTTTCTGACGCTTTTTCGAACAGGTTTAAGTGCTCGCTAATGATGGGATCTTCTCATTTACTTTCCGTGATAATGAAGACTTCAAGCACAATATGTGACAAAAATATTGAACCACTTTTTTTCACATAAATGTTTTTGTATAACATGTAAAACCTCTAGTTTTCATTTTCCAAAAAAGAAAATTTGTAATATACATATGTATGTGAAGATAACTATGGAACGACGATATGTATATTATTAAATTGTCACGTTCTTTAATTCAAATATAAAAGCATATTAGTGATGGCAAAAGATTTTTTAATGCACGACTTATAACACAAGAATTTTTATTTATACGTACATACATTTTTACTATATAAAATTGTGTTTGTGACAACTTATTACAATTTCAAAAAACAAATATACTCTTGGAAAATTTTATGTTGCATCAAAAATCCCATTTAGCCAACGGAAATCCTTTTCCTACGACACCAACACTGACAACATCATCACCACAAACAATTTTAATAACGTTTTAAATTTTAATAATATTTAGTGGGTGTGCATGGGGTTAGCCAAATAATAAACTAACTAACTACACATTTTTAAAATAAGCAACATTAAATTTAAGGATATAATTACGGATTTCAAAATGAAAGACGAGCTTACTCTGCTTTGAAATATTCTTTTTTTAACACGAAAGCTTTTCTGATTCTATACCAACTTTAAAAAAAAAACGTACATAACTTCAGCTTTGTGATTTTGAATATTGCCATTCTAAAAATTTTGATACAAGTAACCTAAAGAAAATTAAAAAAAAAACGGATAAAAATAAAATAGCCGCTAATTAACCCAATATGATACCAATCAAGGCATTAAGAATTCTAGTATAGAGCTTTCAACAGCTATTTAGCATCATTCACAACGTTGGGTAACATGTACCTTCAAGAGACATTACTACATCTTGGCCTTAGCTAAATTTAGGATTAAGGTAACAGATAGTAATGTGTTATCTGTCAAAAAGCGTCTGTTATCTAACCGATAACAGCTTACGCCAAATTATAATAATGACCCTAAATCTTATTCATTTAAGTTGAGTTTGAATTTTATTATTGTCCTTTTTTTATTTGAATTTTGCAAATTCCAATAATGTACTTGTATCCTTTTAGCATTTGGGATATGGGCTCGATTCGCCAGGCGGTTAAATAACAATTCAATGCGGAAATAGCAGTAAAAATTGTGTTGCAAATTTAAATTTATTTTCCACTTCTAAAAATATGGTCACATCTGACAAATATTTGACGCCTCGTCTTGGCTTGGTGAGATAATTAAAATAACCTGGCTTAAGATATTAAAAGAAAACAATTTTGCACCACCATTTGTAAAAGGAAATTAAAAAACCAACCGTTAACTGCGCAGTGTAATTGTAAAGTTGACTTTTTTATGTTTTGTTAAAGCAAAGTAAAATTTTTTTTATAATGGAGCCTTCTACTTCAGGCTATTTTCTGACACATAGGATAAAGCTTTAATGAAAATAATTCTCTATCGAGGACTGAAAAACGTAATTTTTTATATGTGGACATATAGTTGTGAATTCTGATAAATTCCATGGAAGTGTTTTTTATAATGTGAACATTCGATATCGGTGTAATAATAAAAAGAAAAAAAGTTGCGTTTTTTTGCTCCTCTTAAAGAAAAAAAAACTTCTAAATAAGATAGATCGGGCTTAACAACAGCACCAAAATTTTTATATCGCACTTGTTCAAAAACACTGTATTAACTCAAAATTAAAAAAAAAAAAATCAACAGAATATTACATTAAAGCCATATGAAAAATAATTTTCAGACCAACCGTGTCATTACCAAAAAGTAGACAAAATAGCACGATAGTTTAACAGTGGTCAGATATAATTATTTCGTCTCGATTTTTTTCAAAAAGTGATTGTTGAACAAGTGCGATATAATAGAATTAAGAATCTAATTTTATATATTTATTTCAGGCAGAAGGTCAAATCGTTTATCCATCTCACGTGAAAGCCTTTATAATTTAATGAAAAACTGTCCAAGTGGTCAACTGATGGACACATTTGAGTCTCTTAGGAAAGAAATGAAAGAAAGAACTGAAGTTTCAACGAAAGATACAAAAGATTAACAACCGCATAAATATATTTGTGTTTGTCTTTAAAACTCGATGGCATCATACATAAAAGAAAAACACTTTGTCAGTTTACAAAAGGATTGGTTTTACTCATTCAAAATATTTTGTTTAACGCAAGGAACAATCGGGGTCGAAAGGAATTTCCTTTTGTCGAATGCTATGAACAAAGAAAGCGCAAGGAATTGAAAACAATAAGAGATACTACATCTCTGCCTACATTACTTCAGACTTCACAAATCAAAAGTTCTGATCGAAAATGCAGCGGGGGGAGACCCGTAAGACATTTTTCGTCAAATCTGATATAATATAAATTGTTAAATGACAGTTTTCAAATGAACAAATTCATAACTTGCCCAAAAAAAAAACTGCACAACTTTAAAAACTTCCACAAATTGTTTAAGATAGAAATATAAATAAAGATAAAAAATAAGATGATACATTCAAATTTTAGAAACATAAACATCAGTAAAAATGTTAATGCTAAACACGTATCATCATATACTTGCATTGAAACCGTAAAGCTCTGCCAATTTTTGAACAAAATAGCGATAAGAATATACTTAAGTTAATTATTTTATATCATATTCTTACTTTTGTCAATACTAATGTACGAAACAAACACAAATTAGATTGTCTAACTGACTGGTGGTATTCATTTCACAAATCAGTACTAATTACCCCAGTGTGCGCCCAAACGAAACCATTATTTTAATACGATGTTTTTCAGACATAGGTTAAGTAAATCAATAAAAATTTTTAAAACAAGATGGTTAAGCTTCTTTCGGATTTTTGTTTTTTTGTAAAATATTTGCTAAGTATGACTATACCTTAATGTTTGCACTCATGTACGTGTTCAAATTTTTTTTTTACAAGTGCCTAAAGTCCAACAAAAAAGTTCAAATACATACAATGATGTTTGTTGTAGATGACATTTTCTATTTTCTTTTTACTTTTTTCCTAATTTTTTGCGTAAAAAATATTTTGAATTGTAGTCCGTTTTGGAGGTTTTATCAGTGGATATATTTCATCTATAAAGGTGTATTATGCAAAATTGAAAAATAAATATGTAGCTTAATTTTTTAAACGCCATTCTGATATATCTATATACTAGGGTACTCATTTAATCGAACTTTTGTTTTAATCGGCTAATCGCTCGATTAATTAACCGAGGTTTTGGTTTAATAAGTTAACTTTGTTATTGATCGGTTAATCAATTAAAAAACTTTTTTTTATAAGTTAAGTAATTTCAATAAATAAAAATGCATAAATTATTTATAGTAAAAAAAAAACAATAACATAACAAACATAATATTTATTGAACTAAATCGACCAAACAAAAAAATAGTTCATAAATACGTGATACATATTTTTTAATTAATACATAAATATTATGTATTAATAAAAAAAATAAACTGTAAGATCATTTTATAAGTTTTTAAATAGTTTAAGGAGATCTTATAATATAATCTTTTAGAAAAATAATTTGGTTTAAATATTTAGGATTTGAGGTATTATTTTCTTTAGTTTTGATAAAACTTGACTTGGAAAAATTTCTTTCAATTATCTTAGATGTTGGAGAAATCGAAAGCAACCCATAATACAGAATATCTAATCACTAAATCCTGGATTTCTTTAAACATATAAAATCTTCCATTATGTCATTAGAGTTCTGTTTAAATTTTTTTTTAAATTTGTATAACTTAGAATAGTTTCGGTTAATTCTGTTGAAAGATTGATTGCGAAACAAATCACAAGACACATACATATAAAAAGTACGAGAAACAAAAACTGCTGAGAGCAAACATGTATTTAAACTTAAGATCACTGAACACCTTCTTTGTTTGTATGAAAAAATATTTTCTAAACACATTTAAACTTGAGATCACTGAACAACTTCTTTGTTTGTATGAAAAAATATTTTCTAAACACATACCTTTTGTATATGAGGGTTTCGTCTCAATACGTAATTAAGAAACACAAAAAATTTTGTTACATCGGTTAATCAGTTAATCGACTGAAATTAACCGGTTTAATCATTAATCGAAAATAGCCAATTTTGAATTAACCGATCAGTTAATCGGGCAGTAATTAATCGGTTGAATGAATACCCTACTATATACCCCAAGTCCAAAGACAATACTTGAAGACAAGTCCTTAATTCTTTAAAGTTAAGTAAAAAGATCTTAAGACAGAAACTGTAGTTTTTTGTGAAGCTAAATTCAAAATTATTTAATTGCATTATTTAGCAGGCTTATTATGAAAATGATTACTATTAGAAGCAGTTGTGTTAGACTTAAGTTATTGATACCAAAGGAAGGAGTAAACAAAATTGAGTTAAACTTAATCAAGAACCCAAAATGCACGTTTTGACTTAACCCCTTTGTGACTAACGTCAAAGAATTTGCACCTGAAATTTTAATCCAATCGCTCTAACAGTTTACGAAATCCAGAATTTTTCCATTTTTTTTTTTTTTTTTTTTTTTTTTTGAAAATCTTCCCTTGTGAGGCGCTAGCTTTTGAGATCTAAGGTGCCTCTTCAACACCTGTTTTATATACATAAATTCATTTCTAAGATGATAGCCGAACGTCTTTCGCAAGACAAGAATTTTGGACATTTTAACCATTGTGCCATATATTTTTGTTTTTTTCTTTTGAAATGTTACAAGACCTGAGCACTCGTTGCTAAAAGAATATTTGAGATTTATGTTGAAGCTTCCTTAGAACTATCTTCTGATCACACACCTACAATTCTTACAATAACAAATCCTAATCGAATTGTATCTCCGTCTGATAACTTAGTGACGTCAGCCACTCAAATAAATTGGTTAAAATATAAAAAATATCTCAGTACCCACTGCACTGAAAATATTCCGCTTAGTACACCGGAGAATGTGGATATTTCTATTGTAAATTTTGACAGTTATCTGAAACTAGCTGTTCAACATTCTAGTATAACCCTCAAAAAAACCAAAAATAGTAAAATATATTCTGCAGATGTTGAGCGTCTCTTGACTGAAAAAAGGAGAGCTCGAAGAGAATGGCAATTGCATAGATCCCCTCAACTTAAGAATTTACTAAAAGAGTGCAGTCTCAGAAAACGGCTTCCCTGGAAAAATATCTTAAGGAACTTGATGCAACTACTCAATCAGACTACTCATTATGGCGTGCAGCTAGAAATCTTAAAAGACCAGTTATCACTAAACCACCATTAAGAAACTTAAATGGAAGTTGGGCACGAAATGATGAAGAAAAAGGAAATCTTTTTGTTAATCATTTGAAAAACGTATTTACCCCGCATACATCTCCCGATATTGTAGTCGAGTTGCCACCAGTTGCTGTTAGAGCTGCTGTTCCACTTAGATTTGAGATAAAAGAAATCGAAAAGGCTATTCATAATTTAAACCCCAAGAAAGCCCCTGGTTTTGATAAGATCAGCAACAAAATGCTATTAGAGCTACCCAGCATAGCAAAGAAAATTATTCTTTTAATTTTTAATGCCATTTTACGCCTTGAATACTACCCACAAGAATGGAAAGTATCCTTAGTTACAATGATACCTAAGCCAGGAAAGGATCCTACAAAAGTTGAGTCATATAGACCTATAAGTTTATTGTCTAATATATCAAAGCTGTTTGAGAAGCTGTTAGTGTCAAAATTAGCCCCAATTTTAAATGTAAATAGATGTATTCCTAACCATCAATTCGGCTTTAGAAGAGAACATAGCACAATCGAACAAACCCATCGTATAGTAAACGCCATAAGAAAAGCCTTTGAAGAAAAAAAATATTGTTCCGCCCTCTTCATCGATGTTTCCCAAGCTTTTGATAAAGTCTGGCATGAAGGGTTATTACATAAATTGAAGCTAAACTTACCAGCAAACACACACAAGCTGTTAGAAAGCTACTTAGTCGGCCGAAAGTTTATTATTAAAGAATGTGATTTTATAAGTTCTCCTCAGCCAATTGACGCTGGAGTCCCTCAGGGAAGCATCATGGGCCCACTCTTATACCTTATATATACCTCAGACATGCCAACAAACAACCACACCCTAACTTCAACATTTGCTGATGATACAGCTTTTATAAGCGTACACGAAAACTGTCATGAAGCATCCCGTTACTTGCAGGATCATATATTTGAACTGGAAAAGTGGTTAAAACAATGGAGGATAAAGGTCAATGAGCAAAAATGCGTACATATAACATTCACCTTGCGTCGGGAGTCATGTCCCCCTATTAAAATCAATAATCAATTAGTGCCCCAGCAATCGTATGTAAAATATCTCGGTATTCATCTAGATCGGCGTTTGACATGGAAATGCCATATAGAAACAAAACTAACACAAATGAAACTAAAAGCAATTCAAATATATTGGCTTATTGGAAGAAATTCTGTTCTTAGCCTCGACTGCAAACTTCTACTTTATAACTCTATATTGAAGCCAATCTGGTGCTACGGTATTCAGCTATGGGGCACTGCCTCGGCCTCAAATATCGAAAAAATTCAAAGGCGCCAAAATAAACTTCTTCGAATAATCACAGCCGCTCCCTGGTATGTTAAAAACTCTAATATTCACAAGGATCTCAATTTGCCATTAGTAAAAACTATTATAACGAAGTACGCAGCAAAATATTTAAAAAGGCTTGAGTCGCACCCAAATCCACTTGCTCGAAATATTTTAAATGACAGTGGACACTCTAGATTAAGGAGAAGAGATACCGCAGGACTCATCCGAAGGGAAGACCGCTAAACATATGTGAACAGAAACAGTGAGGAGAAAAATTTTCGTCTAGCATTGGCAGGACAAAAATAAAGTATTAGTATAAGATTTGATTAATTATTGTTAGTTCATATTTAATATATGAAGATTCAATAAATAAATAATGAAAAAAAAAAAAAAAAAAAAAATTTTGTCTGCTTATTGGTAATGAAACGGTTGTTTTAAAATTTATTTTTCATATGCCTTTAATGTAAAATTTAAATATATTAAATAATTTAAAATTTTGAGTTCATACCCTCTTTTTGATTGAGTGCGATATATAGAGATGCAGGATACAGGAGAAGGAAATTCGACATTTAATGCCACCCCCGTCCCACAAACGAAAATATTTACGCCATTTCTATGGAGTTTAAAAAATAAATTTTACAAAATAAGAAATTTCAGAAGCTCAAGCTGGCTCTGCGCCTGAGATATGCATAAATATGCGTATATACATACATATGTAAGCACATATGTTTATATATTATATAATAACCATATATGATCATATCAAATTTTTATTTACTCACGTAGTCCAAAATAAAGAGTCGAGATAGGAGAATAGATATTTCACAATCCACTAATATAATCGTTTCAAAAATCATAGTAAGTAATTATATCTCCAAAACCCGTTTTTTTAATTTTCTTTGATACCTTTGGGTCGTCAATGTTCACTTGGCCAAACCCTGTATGTATATAACATGTCCAAAATTTTAGCGAGGGATCAAATATGTTATTGTTGAATACCAAATTTCAGCTATTTAATATAAATGTTAGCTATTTAATTAAAGAATTGACCACCGTGCATTCGAAAGATTTTTTTCGCAGAAATGCACTATACATTTAATTTCAATCGCTTCAGTTATAGGCCTTAGAAATTGTTACTTACTCGTAGAAACAAGTCACATACTTATGTATGTACGTTTGAGCAAAAATAATGTAAACAAACATAACCAAAACAGTTGTATGCAAAGTAAAAAAAAAACAACAACACAGAGTTCTCTTATATGATTTTAAGTTGGAGAGCTGTAGAAAATAAAAAATAAAATAAACAAGTAAGTAGGTCTAGCAAGTCCGAACAGGATATACCGTACACCACAGTATTGACAAAGTATACCCTATTTGGGACCCATGAACAATCATGGCCAGACCAAAACAAAACTATGTAATGAGGTTAATATTCATGTAAGAAATATTTGTGCAGCATATTATCTAGATATCTACATCTATCTATATAAGATTTTTTCGTCTTAAGGTACCCAGCAATTTGTACTTTATGCGTGCCTTATTGCTGTTGTAGATTTGCCTCACATTATTTAATAAGTTGCGAAATCTTAAAAACAAATATATGGCGCAATTTTTTATTGAAAACATTTAAAATTATACAAAACATACACATATGCATATCACACTTGATTAACAAGAGGATAGGTAGTAACTCGAAATTTAAAAATTTCAGTATAAGCAGAAAAATTTTTAATTTTACATTAAAGGCATATCAAAAATAATTTTTAAACCATTTGTTTTATAATCAAAAAGTAGACACATTAGCATGATATGTTTACAGTGGGTAGATCTGAATATTACGTGTCGATTTTTTTCCCAAAAAGTGAAAAAATAAAAATTTTAAGTTAATACCCTCTTGTTGATCAAGCGCGATATGTATTTAAAATATTGTAAAATTAATTTTTCGTGATACTTAAAATAAGCAATTTCGAAATCAATCATTCAAATAAATAAAAAGTTTTTTTTTCAAAAAAGTTTTTAGTTATTATGCACTTATTATTCAGACACATATGAATTCGAACATTAGCTGCATATTTACACTCCTTTTTTTAGTCAAACTTTTCGCTTTCGCCGTGCTGCATATTTATATGAGCGGATGATCAAAAATAGTTAAATATATAATTTATTTTATTAAAAAAAGTAAAATACTTTTTTTTAAATAAATTTTAAATTCAAAAAAAGATTTATTACATTTGCATTACAATTACATTACAAGACTTTTGTTATATTGCCAAAGCAAAAACAATCACTTTCAAGCGTTAATGGAAGATCATTAATCCCATAATCAGATTATTAAGATGTGGGTTATCTAAAAACGCCCAATTTGCGAATATTAAAAAAATTAATACATATGAGAAATTTCCGAAAAGTTAAAAAAAAGCATAAAATATATGTTTATGAATGTCAACCAGAAGAGTACAAAAAATTCGCAGAAAAACGTCAAAAATTAAAAAAAAAAATAAAAATGATCTGGTTAAGCAGCCAGTGAAATGTGCGTAGGAACTACCTTGTCTCCCAACAATAAATTTCAGTGTATTTGTCAAGAAAAAATATTGGGAATTTAGCATATCATAATTAATGAATGATAATAAGAAATAAAATAACTTTGATAAATCTCCAAAAATTCCCCAAAATTTTTTCGCAGTTGCAACCTGCTAGCAAATTCTATTAAAAGCAAGAGCGAATTCTTTATAAATAATTAAGTTTATAAATAATGGAGTAGTTCAAAAATAAAATTTCCAGACAGACAAATTGTCCGTCCGACTTACAAAATTTTTTGTAAGTACTGTCTGTTGACACCGCCTATTAAAAGGCAATTTTGAAAATCGGTTTCCAAATGATGAAGTTATGCGGTAACAGATATTTAAAAATGCAACATACAACCGAATTGAAAACCTCCTTTTTTGAAGACAGTTTAATATATATTTATAATAATAACAAATACATTTAAAATAATAACAAATTGTAATAGATAATTTTTTTCATCTTTAATAACACTGTGCTAGTTAAAAAAAAAACAGATTAGTCGGGGACCTGGCGTTTTAACATAATTTGGGTACGCTGAATCCAGTGGTGCTAACCGTTTTTCAGGTTAGCTCTGGCTTTCGAGATATACCGTTATTACGAAAATAGAGAACGTTGCACAACATATGTTCGCGTAACTCAAAAACTATTTAGTATATTGAACTCAAAAAACCGAAATTCCACAATAAAATTTTCTTTAAGAAAGGTTAAACTTTTTTCTCATATACGCATTTGTGTAAAACAAAATTATTTTTTATCAATTTATTTTGAAATTTTTGTTTTTAAAAAAAATTCATCAAAAATGGGAAAGTACAGTTACGCTTCCTCAGACATATAAAAAACGAAGTTGCAAACAAGCCATAAACGATTAAAATCTGTTACCAAATTTTGATTTTATTCACAAAAGACGAAAACTTGTAATTAATTTCATAAAACGCAATATTTGTATGGGAGCCCCCCTAAGAAGTGGAGATAAAGGGCAAGTATGTCTCGAGAAAATATTAAGGACAAAAAACTAATTGAGGTCGGTCATACATTTTATCCCACTAGGGGTGACTCCTGGGCCTTTATGGCACTGTTTCTTTAATATATTTCTAGTCTGTAATGAACATTATGTATGGGATATATGTTGTGCAACATCCTCCATTTTCGAAATAACGGTATATCTCGAAAACCAGAGCTAACATAAGAAAACCGGTATATTCAGCGTACCCGAATTATGCTAAAACGCCAGGTGCCCAGCTTGTCTCAAAAAAAGTGTGCATTTCTAGCACAGTGTAATTAATGCTTTTATCAGGTGAACAACTACCGGCTCCTTTTTGCTAAGTCGCCTCCGCCAAAAACAATGTGACTTCTGATAAGAAATGTCAAATTGTCAATTGCGATGCCAAATTTTCTTAATTTATTAATTTTCACAAAACAGCAAACAATTGTTGTTTTCTTTATGTCAAAATTTTACGCTGTAAAAAATTTTATAATTTCACACAGCATAAACATGAAATATTTCTACCACAGACTAATTTTATTTTACCATTGAACTTTTCTACCGTTTCACACACACCATTAGTTCGAGAAAATCTTTCAAACATTGAAAAAATTATTTTATATTATATTAACCTTACATAGATCTACAAACAAACTAAAAATGCCTTTAATGACGTATCTACAAAAAGAAATACTTATTAAATATATAAGTTCAACTTCAAACTACTTTCTCTTTAGCTTTTGGCACTTCGACAACATTATCGAGCAATGTCCAACACAAATCCCCTATAAGGGACAAAATGCGATATGCTGCATAAACAGATCAAAAGGGTGAAACGCTAATCCCCCTCATAAAAAAATTTCGTTGTGTTCTTTCAAAACGCCGACACACGTATATCTATATATCCAACATATATATCCGTCGTCAGAAACCCGTAATTTTGGAAAAGGTTTGAAATTGTTGCACAATTATCTGGCAGAAATATAGGTACCTTTAATGTAGGGATGGGCAGTAAATATCGATATATCAAAATATCGATATTTAAAAAAATTATAATCGGTATATATCGCCGAAATTAAAACTACCCATATATCGATACATCGATATTTATCTACGACTATCGAATTCGATATTTTTAAAACTTTATAATAATATTCAACATTTTAACCGTTGCTCAACTGCTTACTGTTGTTTTTTAAGAATTGCATCATATGTTGTTTAACACATATTACGAAAATAACGGGGCTTTTCCATTGTACATTTTCATAGATTACACAGTTCAGTTTTGTCTCGGTTTTTTAAGAGATGACAACAAAGAAATAAGCGCGGAAAAAATATTCGGAAAAGGGTTGCTAGAATTATGCAAATAATCGCCTTAATTATGGCGTATTAGCAGCAATAGACTTATGAAAATTGGAATGTTAATAATAATAAAAATATTTTGTTTTATTTTATTTGAACAGGTTCTTATATAAATATAAAAAATAAAATATTGCACAGTTTACTGGCACAGTATGTGTCGTTTACCGGCAGTATATAATCCGGCATTATATAATCCCAATGAGTTTTTTTTAGATTTCATATGGCGAATAAATAACATTTTTTTTTCTTGTTTTCTTTACTTTTTTTTATTGTAGAATTAACTGCCGGTCCCTCGATTACAAACGAAAACTTTGTTCGCAAAAAAACTAAATTTTGAAATTGGTTTTGTTTTAAATAAAAGTTAAGCGAATGAAAGTTGCGTTCGAAATCGAGGAACAGGCAGTATATTTGAATTAAAAGACACAATAAAAAGTTAGAATGGAATTACATGTAATATGTTTGTACATATGTAAATATGTATTAAAATAGGTATATTAAGTTTTTAAATTTGGTAATAATTTCAGCGTAATACGTTCGATAATAAATATCGATTCTCTTAAAAAATACACTGTGCACGAAATTGACACTTTTTTTTCGTGACAAGCTGGGCACCTATCGTTTTAACATAATTCGGGTACGCTGATTCCAGCGGTTTTTTCAGATTGGCTCTGGTTTTCGAGATATACCGTTATTTCAAAAATGGAGGAGGTTGCACAACATATGTTCGCGTAACTCAAAAACGCTTCAGTTTATTGAAAAAACTTACAAAACCGAAATTCCGCAATAAAATTTCCTTTAAGAAAAGTAAAACCTCATTCTAATATCTGCAGTCGTTTTAGAAACATAATTTCGAAATTTTTGTTTTTTAAAAATTCATATAAAATTGGACAATGCAGCTATGCTTCTAATTTTTTGCAGACGTATAAAAAACGAAATTCCAAACAAAACAAGCCATAAATGATTAAAATCTGTTTGCAACTTTTGAGTTTATTCACAAAAGTCGACAAATTTTAATTAATTTAAGAATTTCATAAAACACAACATTTGTATGGGAGCCCCCCTAAGAAGTGAAGATAAGGGGCAAGTATGTCTCGAGAAAATGTTAAGGACAAAAAATTAATTGAGGTCGGTCATACATTATATACCACTAGGGGCGACTTCTGGGAATTTATGGGACTTTTTCTTCAATATATTTCTAGTCTGCATTGAACATTTTGTATGGAAGCCACCTTAAGGAATGGAGAAAGCGGGTGGGTATGTTAGAAATAAATAATTGAGATGAAAAATAAATTGGGGTTGGTCATACATTTGGCCCGTCTAGGGGTATCTCAGGCGCTGCAGGTGCAAAATTTAAGGCTAGGGTTCTACGCGCATAAAAAACAAAGTTTCAAACAAAATAAGCTATAAGTGATTACAGTCTGTCTACAACTTTTGATTTTTTCAGAAAATAATTTTTTAATCGGTAACTGAGGATTTTTCAAAATTCCTACCGCAAAGTGAAAGTGTGGTATTAATGCATGCATATTTCTTTGGAATAGCATAAATTTGAATATTTGTTCTTTTGTTTTGTTTTGTAAATGGCACAAAAAACGCATTTAAAAAATTTTACGTCAAAATGTCATTGAAAATAAATTTTCTGCATTGGCACTTTTGTCATATATACATAATGTTGAATAAAGAATTTAATAATTAAAATTACCAGAAGTCGCCCCTAGTGGTATATAATATATGACCGACATCAATTTTTCAAAAATAATTATGTTTCAATAACGACTACTCATATTAGAAAAAATTCTTACTTTTCTTATATGAAAAAAAATTTCATCTTTTCTGAAAAAATCAAAAGTTGTAGACAGACTGTAAACACTTATGTATATATAAATAAGCACATTGTTTGAAACTTTGTTTTTTATGCGCGTAGAACCCTGGCCTTAAATTTTGCACCTGCAGCGCCTGAGATACCCTGGGCCAAATGTATGACCAGCGCAACTTTATTTTTCATTCCCATCATTTGTTTCTAAGGCTTAGGATTCACTCCTAGGGGGATAAAATGTATGACCGACCTCCAATATTTATTGTTCTTAACATTTTCTTAAAACATTGCCATATATCTCCACCCCTTAGGGGGGCTCCCATACAAATCTTGCGTTTTATGAAATTCTTAAATTAATTAAAATTTGTCGACTTTTGGGAATTAAATCAAAAGTTGCAAACAGATTTTAATCATTTATGGCTTGTTTTATTTGCAGCTTCGTTTTTTATATGTCTGCAAAAAATTAGAGGCCTAGCTGCATTTATTAATTTTTTATGAATTTTTAAAAAACAAAAATTTTGAAATTTTGTTAAAAAAATTATTTTTTTTTCCAAAAAAAAAATTATGTTTCTAAAACGACTGCAGATATTAGAATGAAGTTTTACTTTTCTTAAATTGCGGAATTTCGGTTTTTTAAGTTTTTTCAATAAACTGAAGCGTTTTTGAGTTACGCGAACATGTGTTGTGCAACCTCCTCCATTTTCGAAATAACGGTACATCTCGAAAACCAGAGCCAATCTTAAAAAACCGCGGGCACCACTGGATTCAGCGTACCCGAATTATGTTAAAACGCTATGTGCCCGGCTTGTCTGTTTTTTTAAACTAGCATAGTGATAACGATATGATTTATGGGGCCAATGGTTAAATCTGGTCATTCCAGCACGAAATTCACATAGCAGCTATTATAGAAGTTATTGTCGCCAAATGTTATATTATACCAACATTTCTTAGGAAGTTATGGCATTAAAAGTTATTTTCAGGAGTGGTATTTGTATTGGAGCATTGTTCAAATGGACCCATCCTAACAAAAATTGAAAAGATGCAAAAAAATATTTTTGGTCCAAATTTAAGGTTAATAGCAACGTAATGAGATGGCTTATGAGCCTTTTTTCATTATTTAAAATATGCACCAGTTGTCTTCCGAAAATAAAACTAAATATTTAAAATTATTTAAATCTTTCCCTTTTGCTACTTACAACACAATAGGTAGATAGAGTATTATGACATTATACTTATGTGAGTAAGAAGTAAAAGTATTGGTACATTCTAGCGAGACCCATCTTTTTATAAATCAATCGACTCGGAATTACTTTCTGAATCGATCTAACGATGTCCGGCACTAAACAAATTCTTTATTTCTAGATTACGGTCGATTGGGTCAACAGCTTGTCATACAAGTTTCAAATATTTTGTACATAATATAAGAATAAGTACTCAATTTTTATTCCGGCAGTGATGGAAAATTCAATACTTTTGTACTATTTTCAGTACTTTTTCTTTTCATAAATACCACAGTACCCCCACGACAGTTTTAGTACTCTTTTCTTATTATGTTTCCTTGTAAAGAAATCAATGGTTACTTTTTTTTAAACAAAACAACATATCCTAAGTGCCAATAACATTGAGGGTACACATACAATTTATTATTCCTTTTCATTCATGTTGTTGTTGCAAAAATATAATTAACAAACATATTTTAACAAATATATTTTGAACACCACTAGAAAATATGTAATAAACTTTTTGTTCGGGAACTAAGAACGGAAACGCATTGAAACTTTTAAAATAAATGGAGGTTGCTTTCAATGGGTAAAAATATATAATTTTTTAGAAAGTATATGTACATACATAACCACGGAAAAAATACCAATGTCAAATTAAATGATTGAAAATCATGTTTTGTGTGAAAACATCAACACTACAAGAAGAAAAGCATGAATTTTTTATTTTCATATTAAAAATAATTTATAAAAAGAAGGAAAATTCCCGTATAATTTTTCTTTTCATTATAATTATTTAGCTAATACATCAAATTTTCAAATTAGAATGATGAAAACAACAAATTGCAACAGAAAAATAAATAATAATATTCTTTCTCTCTCTCTAGTTCAGGGAGTAAGTACATACATAAGTTGTCACTTCTTGCCACTGTTATTTCATACCGGGATCCCGAAATATTTTTTTCAATCCCTAGTACCGGGATTCGGAAAATCCAGTCCCGGTTAAGAAGCCCTATTATGTACATACATACCTGTAAGTTACTTGCCATAAAAGGTAGACAAATAAATACATATGAAAACATAAATTCACACTTATGCACAAAGATTTTATTGAAAAACTATTGTTGCTGATGTCGCTATGACAGTATTAAGTTAGGAACGTGATAAAAAACTTTAGAAAAGAGTAGATATCTTGGGGCACAATAAAAAAGAACATAAATACATTTATAAAATAAAACTTACTATATGGACATACCTACATTCTTGTAACCTTGGATACGCATTTTAAGAGAAAAAAATATGTATGTATGTACATCAAAACAAATCTTAAAGCTATAAAAAATAAACTAAGAAAACCTACAAGCCTCATTATAATATTTTTAGGTGTACAAAACACGAAAAACTTTTTATTAAGTGCTAAAATGTACATTAAAACGAAGTAAAACAACCCTAAAGAAAAAAAAAATTACGAACAAAATTCCAACCATTAGGAAATGTATCATATTCGACACAACACTTGTAGAAATATTCTTAATAATGTTAAAAAAAGAAGCGAATACCAAAAATAGTAGCAACAACTTCGTGCAAGTTTTAAATTAAATGTTGGAAAAAGTAATAATGTATAAAATTTGTATAAATGTATTACTACAACAGAAACAACAGGTTACAACTTGTTGCATGCAACAAACAAGCTACTAGAATAAACCTCCACTAACCGTTACTTCTACACTTTAATTCGCCTTAAATAAAACAAGGAGAAATTTATAATTTTAGCGCCTGCGCTTTTGACAGATAACGAAAATATTCCAATAACGCCAATAACGGGCAAAGGCCAGTAAATTATTTGTTTAGCTATATATAAAAAAGTTGTTTTTGTTTTATTATCAGTACTTATTTGGTTTTAATCCTTTATTGTAGAGTAGATAAGGGATATTAAAAAATCTCATATAAGAAATAAAAACCTTTGAAGAAGGTATTTCAAAAGCACCGTCTCCTTTTCCATATGTGTCAATATAAAAAGTATTCTGTATAAGAAAACTTTTTATAAGAAAAATAACTGATATAAAAAATATTTTGACATATGTACATCAATAATAAAAATAAGTACAAAAAAACATTTTTTTAACGGCAATTCTGTATTTGCTTACGCAAAATATCCAACCTTCCCAGTAAAAATGCAGGTTTTATGTATGAATTCATACCCCAAATTGCTCCAAACCTGCTGATGAGATGCCTGGTTTTTGTATGGGGTGTTCCCGGTTTGGAGGACTATTTTCTGCTGAAAATAAGCGCTTAAATAAATAAAACATGCAAACAAATATTCCTAAAGTACTTTTTTGAGGGCTTACTATATTAACATATTCATTAATGTTTTACTTTTAATTGCTTAAATGCCTTTTTTTAATCATTGTCGTAAACCATAATAGATTTGTATTTTCTTCTTCGTTGTCAGCACTAAAATAGCAGCTTTTTTTGTATATATTATTCCTTATCATTTACTGCTGTATAAGATCTCTATCATTGAAGCGCTCGATTATGCGCTTTTTCTCTTAAGTGCTTCAAAAAACACAAGTTTTTTACTGGGCTTGGTTGTTCAAAATATCTTACTTATTTTGTACCTTTAAATGCACGTTTTAAACCACAAGATTTTGTTTTCTTATAGTATAGTACAAACTTTTATAACAAACGTTATCTTACCATCAAATGTTTTTTTATGGCTACACCATAATAGTAGATATTGTATTTTTCATTTAGTATACCGATTGACTCACAATCACTTTATGCCAATGTTTCCTCCTCTAGATCGGGTCGGCATTATTATAAACGAAATTGAATTTTCTGGAATTTAAAATTGATTTTTTTTCATGGAAACTTAAATTCTTTTACAATTTGTTGTAAAAAAATTGTTAATACTTTGACAATTAATTTTTTTCGAATGTCCTTAAATACATACATTCTGAGTTTATGTAAAATATCTCCGCATATATGAATATCTAAATAGCATCACCATAGCGCTACATATCGGGTCCATTCATGCATACACAAAAAAAATATATGCCGGCAAATTAATGCAGAATTTTATTAATAACTTTATCTGGAACTTTTTTGTTTAATAAAAATATATTTTATTATTTTCAGCCAAAGCGTACCATCATTTAAAAAAAATTCAAATATCACGACAACAGAGTGAGCGACCTATTGGGATTAAACTTAAGAGAACCCTGGTTACAGACTAAAGTAAATTTTTGTCCAATTTTGGTGTTAATTGGTCCATCGGCTCTTTAGTTTTAGAACAACGAAGTCGGCACAAACGTTTTTATATATACAAGCGCACTTAATCAGCAAGACGGTATTAACACAAAATTTTTATTTTGTCACTTTATCTAAAATTGGCTCGTTATATTCATATCCACCCGCTGCAAAATATAGTGCTTTTTTGCCTACTTTTTGGTAATGAAACGGTTGGTCTTAAAATTTGTTTTTCAGGTGCCTTAAATGTTAAATGAAAAATAGTTTTGCTTCTACTGAAAATGTTTAATTTTGAGTTAATAGCCTCTTGTTGATTAAGTGCGATATGTAGAATAAATTTATTATAAGAGGAAAAATTCATATAAGAAATACATATCTTATAAATGTTCGTGGTTTTTTTTAATTTCTTTTATCCGTTACCTACTGTATATATTTTTTACCACTGATCTAAAATAGAAACCATTAAGCTGTTTCTCTGAATCACTCTCTGTGTCGCTTGTGTTTTTCTCTTTGTCGCCCTTTCTCACTATCTGTTAATTAGTTTATGATCAATACTAATTGATTTTAACCGAAAGAGTAACACCTGCCATTTAGGCATGCGTATCAGTGTGGCCAGATCTTAAAAATTCCTACGGCTAAATGGGTCGTTAGAAAAATAAAAAATACAATCCTTAAGTACTCATCGACTACAAATTATTATTGAGTAATTTATTGTCGTTATATTCCACTCTATTCAATAAGTTGCTCAAATTAAAAAAAATATATATATTGTGTAATATTTTATTCAATATACATACATATGTAAAAGTAAACAAAATCAACGCACACATATGCGTATTTTGCAATATTATTTATTTTTGCGCAATATACATAAATCAAAAGAATTTTGATTTTATTCATTATATTTTGCAACCTACTAATATTTTTTGACTTGTGTTGGCAGGGTTACTGTTTGGCAGTAATTTCTTTTTATGGGATTTAGAAATTTAGAGCACGTTAGTATAAAAAATATATAAAAAAAACATATATAAAAAAAAATAACTTGGGCTTATGCGTTAAACTTCCCCTGTACTTTGGAAACGACTAGAAAATAAACTCTCTCAAGAAAAAATTAAAATTATACTAATAGAAAAAAGTTCTCAAAATTTCGTACGTATGTGGTAATTATGGTTCATTAAAGACTTATTTGGTACAATTTAAGATTTTTTAATTGTATATAAAAAACAGTAAATTAAATTAAATGCTAAACAGATTTGCGTTAAATTTTTAAAATCAACAGTAGACTTAAATTTAAAGTTACACGAATATATTTTCAAGCTTTAGTCAGAAATTTTAACTATTTAAACCGTTGTATGTGCCTCATATGTTGTAAGTTTTCATCTTGTTGATTTATATCGTTTAAAACCGTCGTCATTTTGGCTTGTTCCTACAAGAACAAGATTCGAAACTGTAGGAAACAGGAAGAACATTTCTGTCTGACTTTTATTGTTCATATCGAGCGAGTTTAGTGAGTTATAACTCAAATTTGAATTTTCTAGCACTTTAAAATTTAATTCTTCTTTCTAGGGTTGAATATATAGGATATTTTTATGAAATTTTTACACAATATGAATAGCTAGTGGACCACTGGGAATTAATTACATTAGCTCAAAAATCATGTTTTTTGAGTTATGACTCTATTGCAGCAAATTCTCGATATGTTTAATCTTTAGGCAAGTTTAAAAGAGAATTCAAAAAATGCCCGGCAAGAAATGTCCCTAGTCACTAGGGCCTAGTGTATTATTAACCAATTTTTCTCTTCATTCTTTTACTTATTATTTGAGGGAATTTCCCTCAATTATATTATACATTTTTCACTGCAATTGTATTTCATTCAGATCTTAGAAAACAACTAGAACAGAAAGAGGGAGAGAAAAAACCTTAAAACACATACCTATGTAGATATATGATTGGGTTGGTTAGATATGTGTTCTTTTGTTGTTGTAACTTGCACGCACTAAATTCTAAGAGAAACCCTTTTTATTTTATTTTCTCTCTATCTTTCTCTTTCTACTCTAGTCTTCTTCTAGGACTTACAGGTTTATTATCGTTTAAATTTTATGACTCTGTTTTTGTCTTGTTTTTATGATCTCACAAGTTTTAGCGGATTTTTATCTTTGTGTCTTTTTTATTATTCTTTCCACGAAAATACTTATTTGTTCACATTTGACATTTCACTATTAAATGTCATAATAAAATCAGTTGATTTTGAACGCTCTCGCAATTGAGTTGCATGCGTTCCAAGTGCTAAAAATAATACAATATAAAATATCAAATGAATGAGAAACTAAAAATAGACTATTAGAAGAAAAAAATAAACAAAATAAGTGCAAACAGTAAAATAATGCATTTGCATATCACCACTATCTTGTTTATCATATTCGAACATATTAATAAAATATTTACACAAGGTATACCTATAAGTCCTTGTCCAAAAATGTTTCAATATCGTTTCGATGGTTCAGAATGGTTTGGCATATTGTCGGTGCGCAATCCAGATTTTGGTCAAGCACTACATTTACGGGTCACACTTTCGATGAGAGGGAAACCGACAACGGTAAGTTTACAAAGAACATATTTACTATATTTATAAAAAATAGTGTTTGCCTGAAAAATGTTAGATTTTGGTACTCTTAATGTGCTATAATATAAAAAAGTTTGCATTTATTTTATTAAATAATAAAACTTTAGAGTTTTCCTTTTTTTATACATACATTGCTACAAACATACATATGTATATGTAGGTATGTATAATAATTTATTTGAATTAAAGGAAATCTGAAAACGGACAACTATGAGTGATATATTCAGCTCTGTGGAATCTGTGATACGCTCCACCGAGATTTTGAATATTTCAGGAGTTGGCTTTAAATGGGATCTATAAATTATAAGCCAATCTTTATATAGACTGACCTCACAGTATTATAATTCGTGAAGTGAATTTCAGGAGTGAATTTAATATCGGACCTGTCGTAAATTAAGGATCGTCTATCACAATCTTCGGTTTAGTGATTTCTAGTATTTAAAAAAAAGTCCAAACTAGGCCAAATTTCAATACAGTAATAAAATTTTTTTAGAATTAAATTCTTTTTAAATTGCTTTGCAGAATGACTTTATATGGAAGCTATGGTAAATTATGGACTGAAATTACGTGGTGGTATTTCTAGCCATATAATACGAAATTGGACCAAATTTTCAACTACATATACATATATATTTGTTAGGGCTTTAGTCGTATTTAAATGATTCCCCAGCGTGGGCTTTATATGGGGATTATACCTAGTAAATTATAAACCGAAATTTGGCGAACTAATTTTTAATCCCATAAAACTATGAGAGACGAAACTTTACTACAATAGTATTATTGTTTACGGTTTTAGGTGTACTAAAGCGTTTTCTTAGAATGGGCTTGATATAGAGCATATGGTAAATTATGGACCGATCTTCACAACATTTTGTAGTATGATTTTTTGTCGTATAAAACGATTTTGTGCACATTTTCATGAGAATCAATGCATTCTGTCACCAATTTATGCTCGTTTTTGTAACAATAATATAAAATTTTTTAGAGAGTTTGTTCAACAATTGTGTATATAACTTTTTTTCTACTTAACCGATTATGCTGGATTTCAATCCTAACCCGCTTAGTAGAACTAGAAACAATTTGACACCAAAATTGCTCTTTTCTTTGGAGTCTTCCCTATGTGAAGACTCGACAGACAGACATGGCTAGGTCGACTTAGAATTACTCAAGCGCTATTTATTTTATAGGGTTTTGGCTGAATATTAATAAAGTTTCACACGGAATGACAAAAGAATTATACACTGGGTGAGATTATATTTAGAATTAATTATGAGAGACTTTTGAGCTCATATTTTCCAGTATTGTTTTTAAACATTGTTTTAACTTTCTGAGAAATTTGATTTCATATAGTTTTAAACAATATTGCCATCTTTCATTATATTAAATAATTGTTATATGTTTGCTTTCGAAAATTAATTTAACAGGACCCCATCGCGCTAATATTGGACTCAAAGTATTCAAAGTGAAATAGTCAAATCTTTTCAATGGTTTGCTTTTTCAAAAATAACTTTTTAAGTCATGTGGTAGTTTTTGCCTCAAAAAGTGCTAACTGAAAATAACACAATCGAATCAGGGATTTAACCTGATATGAGGGGTATATATACAGTACAGTAGTTTCAACATAAGCGAAATGCACAGAAAAATATGATCGTGTACAATTAAATCATTAAGTTGGTCAAAAAAAAATCGAGTTAATCCTTTTCATTTAATACAACAATTTGCATACTTCAACGCTTTTATAATCTTTAATTCGTTCTTGTAGATTTTGCTCTTGACCTAAACCATTTTTTGGACTCTGCTTAAATTACTTACGAATTGAAACTTTTGACTTAAAGACAGGAAAAAAAGTCAGGTAGCATTAATGGTATGATACGAACCTTAAATAACAGCTTAATATATGTTGTGTAAAAATAATACATATCGAAATTAGGTTTTAACGAGATTAAAAAAATGTCTGCCCACATCTTAATCATTTACGGAACGATCTGATTGAATTACAATATCAAACTTTAACGAAGTATACATGACATAAATATATAACCCCAAGTCCCCATCATATCTATCTGGGGTCTTTAAAAATCTCATTTCAACAGCCACATGGACAAACGGACATCGTCAAATCCACTTCGCAACTCATAAGGATATACTTTATAGGGTATCACATCAATATTGCAGAAGATAAAAATGGTATGACCAACTTATATATACCCTGTTCACCTGTGGTGTAGGGTATAAAAATAATTATAAAATAAAATATTTTTAATAAAAAATTTTTCTAAAAAAATGTTAAAATTTTGCTAAACGTTTTTTTTAATTTACCTTTACCATAAAAGATAAGAAAAATTTTGTTTATATATTACAGAATTTTAAATTTGACATACAGAATACTTACGATAAATTTTTTTATTTTATTTAATTTAATATTAAATGTTTCTCTTTTTTACAGAATTATTTGGGCGAAATTGAATTGTTAACACGTGGACAATTCTTAAGCGACACCCCGGTTTTATATAAAATAAAATTCCCGAAAAATCACTTCCCACCGAAATTGCTACAAATCACAACGAATAATCAAGTTGTTTGTCTAGGAGCAGCAGGTAAATTATTGAAAAAAAGTACGAAAGAAATAGAAGAAAAAAATATTTTTTTTTATAATTTAAACAAAATTTGTAACGAGATTTACATACATATAAAAATCAAACCTTAAATACAATAATTTTATTTCTTGTCCTTATTTTTTTTTTCCTTTAATAACACTATGTGTACGTGCAACCCATTACTAAAAAACAATGATGTCTATTGGTGATGTGTTCATATGACGACGCATCCATCAAAAAACAAAAATAACATTAAAAATATCAAAAAAAAAAAAAAAAAAAAAAAATTATTCATTTATTCAAACAAACTTGCATTTACACGCATTCATCCATCAATATTACATTTGTGCAACATGTTGTTGTTTCTATATATGGAACCTGCATGTGTGACGAACATTATCTATGAAAACAGATCACAGTATCTTTGTGACACAAATACAATTGGAACACACTAGAAAGTTTACATTCCTTCCCGATGAAATACTACCACCTACACAAACATCTTCTTCGTCATCATCCTCATCGTTATCGAAAGGTACAACAGGCATGAAAGAGTCATTAATACTGCCAACAAACATTGCATTTGGTACTAAACATTTGCCTTTAACCAATATGGAAAAGTAAGTTTAAAGTTTTAAATACATACGTATGAATATTTTTACAAAAATATACCCATCAAGACCAAATCACAATGTTTTGATGCTATAGTATAATTGAATAAAGTAAACCGTTTTAGATAATTAATTAAATTTTGTAGCCATATCTGAGTATGAATATGGGTTTTGACAAAAATGGCGGTTCACGCTTAAATTTCATAACTTATGAACATTTCGAAAACATTTCTCTTATACGCCCGTTCCAAAATTCACCTTATTCTAGTATGGAATTGGTTTATTTTTAGTTTTAGCTCCAATTAGGACCACTTCGTCCGCATTAGATACAAAAAAACACAATTCCGAACGCACAATTTTATGTGGATCTTAATTTTATTACAGGACGGTAATGAGCATGATTCAAATAAATGTAAATTTAAACTAAATCGAAAAAAAATCTTAATCATATAACTTTTGCGCTAAAACCCTAAATCATAGCTTTGGCGGATGTATACAAAGTCCATTTACTTTTTTAATTTAATTTAAATCCTGTTGATCGATTTAAGTCAGTAAAAATTATTCCCTGGAACTGTAGCAGAGTTCTTCAATATTTTATCAAACTTCACTACACTTTACAAAATTTTTTTTTTAAGGAAAATTTCAAATACTTTTAAATGCATTTTTAGTAGATAAAAGATTTATCGAAAATCTCCATTTAATACTCGGCGCCTTGTACTACCGCACCTGTCGATAGCTCTTAAACCTGCTAATGAGACTTGTTTTTTAAAATTTTATAAAAATCGTTCCAGGAATATTGGAAATGTTCAAAGATAAATTCAAAAAGTTTTAGTCTTATGCCTTAGTCTAATAATGTTTAGTCTAATTTATACAAAAGGTTAATCTGAAATATTCATATAGGTCCCTAATAAATATTATGTGAAGTTTCATATAGAACCCATAATAAATTGCCCATGGGTCAACGCAATGTGCGAGGTACTGTTAAAATTGTATAGACACACATTTATTAAGTTAACGTTAGCAAAGAATTTGTAAAATTATTTGCCATTTTTTTAACTTTTCTATTGTTTTTCTTTCTGTTAATTTTCTTTAGAAATCCCATGCGCCTTTTAAAGGATATTTGTGGTTCTATTGATGAACGTATACGTTTTCAAGTCTTGCATGCACTAAAACAAACAACAACATCACCATCTATGGTTTTGACTTCTTCCTCGAGTTTGGCATTTAAAAAACCAACAGATAGTGTTGATTTCTTATTGTTGTCAACAATTTTGTCTAGTCGCAATAAAAAAAAATCTACGGGTGGAAAAACTGATACAACTGCTGATCCTAAAATTAGAGGAGGCGAAGCAGATGTTAAAAATCATGATGGTGATGATGATGATGATGTTGTGAGTGATGATAATGACAGCTTACCCCCTTTAGTAACCAGTGACACAGATTTTAATTCTGAACTTATGTTGGATGATGCAGGGTCTGCTGATGGTTCAATGACAATAAATGAATTGCCATCAATAACTCGTGGAGCCTGGCCATGGTTGGCAGCCGTTTATGTTAATAATATAACATCACTGGCGTATCAGTGCGGAGGAACTTTGATCTCGCCACGCGTTGTCATTAGCGCTGCTCACTGCTTTCAATTATTCAAAAAGCGTTATACGGCCAATGAAGTATTAGTATTTTTAGGACGTTACAATTTGAAAAATTGGAATGAGGAAGGCTCCCTAGCGGCTCCGGTGGATGATATTTTTATACATCCCGATTATAATCAACATTTGAATTCATATGACGCCGATATTGCTGTAGTAGTATTGAAAAATGAAGTTCGGTAGGTAAAAACTTTTTGAATTTTGGAATTTTTTTTTAAAGAAAAAACGTTTCTTATTTAAGAAATTTAAGTAAATTTGATATTTTTAAACGTTATTTCTTCAATTACAGGTTTAATACCTTTATACGTCCAGCTTGCATGTGGTCTGGTTCTACCAAGGCACAATATATCGAAGGAGAACACGGTATTGTAGTGGGTTGGGGCCTAGGAGGTTTTAACGCTACTAAACACACCTCAACTACCAGCACAGTGCCGAAAATTGTTAGCACGCCTATTGTTTCGAATAAAGACTGCTTTCGGGCCAATCCCAAATATCGCAGTCTTTCATCGAATCGTACATTTTGTGCGGGCGTAACGTTAAAAGATCAAACAAAAACAACAACTAAAAGTGGCGTTAGTGGAAAACATTTAAGTTTTCAGCATCAACTGCATCAAGGACCCTGTACTGGTGACTCGGGTGCGGGTCTTATGCTTTTTAAAAATAACCGTTGGATGTTAAGGGGTACAGTATCCGGATCTCTACCCATACAACCCTCTGCAGATAGTTCTACACCATCAACAACATCGAGAGTAACTAAAGGTTGTAGCATAAATCAGTATGTGATTTATACAGATGTGGCCAAATTTCTAGACTGGATTTTCGCATTCATCATATAAACCAAAAACCAAATGGATTTAAAAGATGTTAGAAATATTTGCAAGTTACTCTCGAGTTTACAAGACTAGTGTATGTATGTATAAAAAAGGCTTTGAGTATTTGAAGGATTAAGCATTTTATGATGTGCCAAGCACAGATATATTTATTTAAATTTATCATAAGTCATGTAAATATTTTAATTAGTGATATATTTTTAAACTAAATAATAATTTATTATTTAAACTGTGATAGTTGTACAAGAGAAGTCATAAGAATTTATATGTATATGAGTTAAATTGTATGTTCGAATTTTTTCTAATTTAATTGAATAAATGAAGAACAGTTTTTTTTTAAATCAAACTAAAATTGTTTACTGTCAAATGTTGCTTAAACTATGAAAAGAGACATGTTGATTTCTAGTCTAGACTGAATCTGTATTCATCAAATCGGGAAAAGATCGTTTAATAATGGTTGATGATAACCAGAAAATCGTAAATTTGCAATTGCATGTTTTTACTTGTGCAATCGAGGAATGCATATCCCATACATTTATCCATTTTGCTTCTTATGTATTTCGACATCGATTTGCGTATGCATATTTCAGTCAAAAGAGTATTTTTACAGCGTTTTTTTTAATTTTCTAGCGCATATTCCAACTTTTTAAAGCATATTTTGCTACTTGTGGAATTTTTTAAATATTTATTTCAAAGCGTAATAAAAAAATTGTTTTAAATTCGGGTCAACAGAAAGTTTTTGATATACATACATATACATATGTATCTGTAAACCAAACATGTTGCTATATAATCGCCATCTACATTTCACATATCGTGGTGTGGCTCTTACAGTATCCAATTATTTGCTTTTGGTTTTGTTCGAGTAAAAAATTAATCGATTTTTTTAAATTATAATATTAGATAATTAACGAATAAGAGTTTTAAAGAATTCGAGTACTTGGATTACTTCAAATAACTTTATGCAATGGAAAAACACACGTCTTTTGGATATTATACTTTTATTATATTGTGGTGTTGTATCCTATGGGGCAATCAGGCGCAGCCAGTACCTGGGATTCGGCCAAAACCCAAAAATGATAGGTCTCAGTAGATCTTTACGACCTCCTTGATTACGGCTGACCAGAGATCCTATCTGGTATCACGTGAGTCTGAAGCCCCCGGTGAGAACACTCACAAAAGGTTATTTAACTGTATGTTATTTAAGAAGTAATAAGTTCAGCCATTTTTTAAAAAATAAATAAATATTTTAATTCCAAGCAAATTTACTTTTAATTTTTACTGTCAAAAATTGAACCGCGAATTCCGGAAAACCAAATGAATTTTCAGTTATTTTATATATGTGGACTCGGAGCTAAGGTTTTTGTACCGGAGTCGGAGTCGAAATACCTACAAAACTCACAACTCCGACTCCAAAATAATAAATTAAAAAAAAAATTCTAAAATATTTTCGATAATAAAAATTCTTCGAAATAGGTTATGCAATATTTTGCAGATCACTACGAATAAGTAGATTTTAATTTATTTTATGTGACTTCAATTTAAGTACTTTACTTAAATAGTATAAAAGTGTATAATAATTTAAATACCATATTGGTCATGTTTCTGGTGTCTTAAGGCTGAGTTAGGCGAACGTTGCTGTACCCGTAACTTACTGTAATGGACTGCTTGCACGTTGGTGCACTTATAGAACATCTAAAAACGTGTCATATGTTTTCCACGTACATAAACAAAAAAGCAATAGTATACATAAAACAAAACACACAGTGATGGGAAATCAAAAGGTTTAAATGTTGACCGCTGTGCAGAAAAAGTAAAAACTGATTAAAATGGTATTAAAACGGTATTACACTAAAAAATTAATAATTTAATATCTGATATTTATATTATAGATTTACAATAAAGAAATATGTATTTTAACATATCCATACACATTTACATGTATTAATTTGTAAATGTGCATAGAAAAAACAATATTTTGTAACCATTTAAAGCATTTTATATATTTCTCATTTCTATTGTGTGTGCATATGCATTTGTTTATCTTGTACATCTAAGCATATATTTATATATATGGAAATATGTTGTCTTGTAAGTCGTTTTGTCGAAAGTCCCTAGATATACTGAAAAAAGTACCAAAAAAAGAGCGAAAATATCCGCATTCAATTTAATATGCAAGCAGGCCATCACTGCTTTACAACTGTCACGTAAAGGCATGAAATTCTAATAAAGGCTCAGTTAGGCGAACGTTGCTGTACCGTATCTGTACTGTATCAATCAGCTGTTCGCTTTTTGGTATATGAAAAGCAATGCAAAAGCTTACCGAAATGTAATGTACCGTAGTTGTAACGTTTCATTCTGTATAAAATAGAATTTCATGCCGTCGTTACGTGACAGTTGTAAGGCAGTGATGGCCTGCTTGTATATTAAATTGTATGCCGGTATTTTCGCTCTTTTTTTTGGTACTTTTTTCCAGTATATCCATGGACTTTCGACAAAACTACTTACAATACAAAATATTTCCATATGTATATAAATATACATATGCTTAGATATACAAAATAAAAAAATGCGTATGCACATATAATAGAAATGAGAAATACATAAAAGCCTTTAAATAGTTACAAAACATTGTTTTGTATATGCACATTTACAAAATAATACATGTAAATGTGTATGTGAAGGCTAAAATAAATATTTGTTTATTGCAAATCTATAATATAAATATCAGATATTAAATTAATAATGTTTTTTTTACATACACTAAATACTGTTTTAATACCATTTTAATCACTTGGTACTTTTTCTGCACAGCGGTCACCATTTAAACCTTTTGATTTCCCATCACTGTGTGTTTTGTTTTATGTATACTATTGCTTTTTTGTTTATGTACGTGGAAAACATATGACACGTTTTTAGATGTTCTATAAGTGCACCAACGTGCTAGCGGTACGGTACAGTACGTTACGGGTACAGCAACGTTCGCCTAACTCAGCCTTAATTTATACAGATTCAGACGTTCCGCTACGTGACATTTAAATTCGGTAAGCATTTACATTGTATGCAAATAACAAAACGGACCAGACGTTTCGTTAGGGGACGTGGACGTTCGGCTAACTCTACCTTTATAATTGAGAGTTCTTCTGTAAACAAAGTTGTCAGTACATCAAAAGTAAAACAAACATGTATGTCAGTGTTGCCAGTGAAATTTCGAGAAAGATACATTTTAGCTTCCAAAAAGATACACTTTTTGCCAAAAAGGTACATTTTGAAAAAAATTTGAAAATCCATTTTTAACGTATAACATTTATTAACATAACATTTTTATTTCATATTTAATGAATATTGTTATAAAATTAATATCATATAAATTCATTTTAATATTTATTTAAGTCATAAATATTAGGTATGTAATTTTTAAAAATACACTAAGCAAACTTTAAAATTAATAATATGTTTCTATCTTTGTATGGTATCAAAACAAATTCATTTTTGTAAAAAATTATATACGAGTTAAGGCGTTTATAGTAATGCGATAATATCAAATAGTTCATATACATTTTTCTTCTAAAATTTCATCTTAAAACACATACACAAGAAGAAGCAGACGACAGAAGAACTTAGAAAACCTAACAACAAAATACATGTTATTTTTATATTAAGTTGTCACTGTTTACTTTAAGCAACTTTCTCAGAGACGGAAAGTTTAATATTTTATTTCTGTACACTTTGCGTACAGATTCAATAGATACGAAAAGTGTCAGGATTATACATGGTACATGAAGTCATCAAAAGATACGAGTAATGTATCTTTTGTATCCTAATGGCATCACTGATGTATGTATAAAGAAGTATGTTAATAATAATGTTTTCTCTCTCTTTCTCCCTCTCTATCTTATTATAAAAACAAAACATTTTTCAGAAATTCGGCTCTTTTTTGGAGTAAACGAGTAAAACCTGTTTTATATTAAATTATTGAATTACATAAAATAACTGAAAATTAATTTGTTTTTACGGAATTCGCTGTTGAATTTTTTACAATAAAAATTAAATGAAATTTTCGCTAAAAATATATGATAAATAAGCAGACCGGTTTTTAACTGAATTTTCATTTATGTCAGTTAATTTTATGTACAGAATATTGTGAGTACAGGCACCGGACTCACCCTTAGTATGCCCCTTGCAGGAAATGTTTCTGTATCTCAGGAAGATTGTCTTTTCGCAAGTTTTGCTTTTATTTTAAGAAGATACTGTCGGTGATCAAGAGGTGCTTGGGATTAACTACCCAGAGTCGCGGAAAGGGGAGTTAATGCCCCTAATTTCTACAAAAAGATATCTGCTCTCGTCTTCGTACCTAAGAGTAATCTTTACCTATTTCAACGTTACGTGACCTTCGCGTTTTAACCTTAAGTTTTCTTTTAAAATTGGCAGCATTTATTCTATACACAACTAGTTTTCTATTTGTAGAAATTGCGGGCATACAAGTTGGATTTTTTACCACTTGTAGAAAAGTTTGGCCTGAGGAAGGATCTTCCGTAGGTACTACTGCTTATTAACAGAAGCTGCTAGCATATTACTAAGAGCAACGGAGGTAAGATATCTCCGGTTGTTAAACAATGGGCGAGTGTATAGTTTTTCCGAATTATGCACTCAAGTTGCACTGGGCACACACGCACTCACACTCAGGGGCGGTTAGTAAAAGTATGTTTGTAACCCGGTGGTTGAGATCCGCCATGATTTGAGGCCATATGGCAGGTGCTCATGTAAATCTTTTACACAACTACTTCGGTTTAACAGATTGTAAAATGATCTGAAAGCCAAAGTTTACTTATTATACCTACACCACAATTGTGGAGAGGGTATTATGCGTTTGTGCTGATGTTTGTAACACCTTTAAATATTGGTCCTAGAATCATCTTAAAGTATACCGTTTTAACGATGTCCGTTCGACTGGCTGCCTGCCCATGTAAACTTTGTGCGCAAAGTACAGGTCGCAGTTTTGGAGAAAATTTGCTGAAATTTGGTACACAGTTTCTAATTGCCACAAGGACCAAGCCAAGTGAAAACGACAGGGACCGTAACGGTTATAGGTGATATCAAAAAAGTTATTTTATAACAATTATTTTGCGAATTAAAAAACAAAATTCCATCTAAAACAATTATATTACAACGTAAAAATACAAGGTCGAAACAAACTCTTAAAAACAGGGTCTTATTTTACCGTCATAAAATAAAACTCTTTTGCGGAGTAACTAAATATGTTTTTCTTCTGACCTTTTAACTTTTAAATAAATTATGTAAATAATCAAGCTCGAGGTCTGTGTTTAGAATATTTTATCTATTTATTTTATTCAATATTTCGCCTACCATCGGTAAGCATCATCAGGAAATCTATACAAAAATAATAATAATAATACAAATAAATTTATTTTATCACTGTAAGAATACTAGCATAACACGACCAAAGCTTACAAAACAATGAGTACCTAACAATAATCAGACAATTATCACTTTAACGTTTAACATTTAATATTGCACTAACTGATCTACTTATTTTTATTTATTATGTACATATAACTCTTGGACAAATTTTCGTTATCGGTTCGGTAGTTTATTCTCTTTTCTTGTTCGACTTTGTTTACATATGTGTAACATTTCCAATGTTAATCTTCGTTTATATGCATATGTATTTGCTCTCGTTGTAATATTTGTACGGTGTCAAAATCTGGTGTAAGTCCACTCATTGCACAGTGGGCAGAATGTGCTGTTTTTTGTGTTGACGCATTAACCCTATATCTAATATCCGATCTGTGTCCTGCTAATCTAGTTTTAAGCTTATTTTTTGTAGTCCCAACATATACTTGATTGCATATGTTAGTGTTATCCTCCAAGCATTTTATTTTGTAGATAAGTTTTGATTTATCTATGTCGTCAATCTTACTTTTTGTATTTGAAAAGTTGAGGAGTTTTATTTCCCCGTCATAAAATAAAACTAATTTCAGGATTTTTGTATTTTATTTCTTTGTCACAAAATAAAACTCATTTCAATTTTATCTTTCAAATTTGCATACCTATTCCAAAAATTTATTTTGCGTTTAGTTTATTGAAAAAAATTTGATTTTTTTCAACAAATAATTGTGAAAATCAGTTGAATTTGTTTTTGACATTTTAAAATATTTTCAAAGAAATAAATAATCATCAATTTGTTCTTATTTACTGCGATTTAGGGTTTCATAGTGTCGGGCTTGACCGACTATACTTTCTTGTTTCATTACGGTTTATAATTTGCCATTTGCAAAAATTTTAATGGAGGTATTTAACACATGTAGGATTTCAGCGTATAGTTTATTTTAATAATTTATTTTGTTCTAGAATTCCAGACACTTTTTATGAGCCAGTTATGTAAAACGTTTTAAATCAATTTATTTTTCTGGTAAAGATAAGAACTCAAAGTATGAAGTATATAAAATGGGGTTTTATATAATTTTGTGTACTTTTTAAGCAGGATGGTTTTCCGAATTTCTTCAATTTCAATTTCACTCGTATTGTTCGATTTCCAGAACATGGCTGATAATTTATATATATTTTTGTAATTCCCTTTTAATATATTAAAAATAAATGTGTAATGAAAATAAATTATATTAATAAATTATCGAACAACGATTAATTGACTGGATACTCTAGTTGCTATAAAAAAATATTAGTAAAAATATTAGGTACTAAAAATATAAGTTCCACCCACCTTTTCATATACAGATTGAACTAAAATCACTTTATCAATCGATCTAAAGTTATACTTCCATTTATCTTATACTTAATTTGGTAAATAAAATTCCTGTAAAGGTTTATCAAATCAGTTTGACAAATATTAAGGTCGCTAAATATTTCTCAACTAAAAGATTTTAAATGTTAAAGCAAACACACAATTTAGTACTTTTTGTAATACTGGAAAGATACCTTTCTCCAGGGGATATTTTTTTTTTTTTTTTGGAAAAAATACATACTTTCGTTTTTCAATAAACTTCAGGATCTAAATGATTTAGCCAATATTTATCGAAATCTAATATCAATCTTTTGGTTGATATGGAATTATTTTTTTGTCAAATAAACAGTGAGTTTTGCTGAATATACAGCATCTACATTAGATCAATAATATCTTAAATGGTATAATTTTTATCTCTTAAGTCAAATTCTTATATTATTTGTTTTAAAATTAAGGAATTTCAAATAACTCCTGATCTACATATACCTCAAAGAACTTACCCACGCCCTACCCACGGGAGTAAAAACTGCACCGAAATCGGGTAATTACCTACAAAGTGGCAGCACTGCTTATAAGATACATAATCCCCTTGTTTAAGATTAATATTAACATGAAGAAATGTGCTCTCTCATTCTGCCGACGTTCTCTCACATATTACATCAGGTGAAGACCCCATGTAAATTCATGTTACACGCGCATCTCTACACCCAGAGAAAAAATATGTTTAAATAGGCGGCATGAAATAACCCCCCAAAATATAACGCCCCAAAAAAAATATGAAATAACCCCCCAAAGTGTGGGGCGTTATTTCATATGCAATAAAACCCCAATTTCAAAAATGAAATAAACCCCCAATGAAATGAAATAACTCCCAAAATCAAAATGAAATAAGTCCCCAATATTTAGGGACTTATTTCATATGAAATAGTTCCCCAATTCCAGAAATGAAATAAGACCCCAATATAATACATATTGTTCAGTTTTGGTTGGGCGCAAAGACTTTTTCCTCTATGGTATAACAAACACCGGCTTCGCTAACTAAAGCTTTTCTGCATAGCCGGCCTTCGGCCGGGCGCAAAGATTTTCTCCTCTATAGTATTCCAAACACCGGCTTCGCTAACTAAAGCTTTAATGCATAGCCGGCCTTCGGCCGGGCGCAAGGATTTTCTCCTCTATAGTATTCCAAACACCGGCTTCGCTTACTAAAGCTTTTCTGCATAGCCGGCCTTCGGCCGGGCGCAAAGATTTTCTCCTCTATAGTATTCCAAACACCGGCTTCGCTAACTAAAGCTTTTCTGCATAGCCGGCCTTCGGCCGGGCGCAAAGGTTTTCTCCTCTATAGTATTCCAAACACCGGCTTCGCTAACTAAAGCTTTAATGCATAGCCGGCCTTCGGCCGGGCGCAAAGATTTTCTCCTCTATAGTATTCCAAACACCGGCTTCGCTAACTAAAGCTTTAATGCATAGACGGCCTTCGGCCGGGCGCAAGGATTTTCTCCTCTATAGTATTCCAAACACCGGCTTCGCTTACTAAAGCTTTTCTGCATAGCCGGCCTTCGGCCGGTCGCAAGGATTTTCTCCTCTATAGTATTCCAAACACCGGCTTCGCTAAATAAAGCTTTTCTGCATAGCCGGCCTTTGGCCGGGCGCAAGGATTTTTCCCCTATATTGTATTCCAAACACCGGCTTCGCTAACTAAAGCTTTTCTGCTAACCCGGTCTTCGGTCGGGCACAAGGCATTAGTTAGCGAAGCCGGTGTTTGGAATACTATAGAGGAGAAAATCCTTGCGCCCGGCCGAAGGCCGGCTATGCAGAAAAGCTTTAGTTAGCGAAGCCGGTGTTTGAAATACCATAGAGGATAAAATCATTGCGCCCGGCCGAAGGCCGGCTATGCAGAAAAGCTTAAATTAGCGATTCAGGATTTTCGAATTCGAAATTATAAAGTTCGGGACTTAGAGATTCCGATTTCTGAAATTCAGGACTTAAAAATAATCCCAATTTTTTTAGGATTCTGAAATTATAGTTTTTGATACTTAGTCCCTTTTTTATGTTTGGTAAACGTATGCAGTGAATATAACAAAACACAATTTGTCATCATTATGACTTTTAAAATATGTAATTTAAAAATTAAATAAGTCCCCAAAATATTTTTAGGGACTTATTTCATTTCAGATTTTTGGGGAGTTATTTCATATGAAATAATCCCCCAATTGAAAAAATGAAATAACACCCCAAAAAAAAGAAAAAACCCCCCAAAAATCGTTTTTGCTGTTCTCTGTACAAATTTTTGGGGGGTTATTTCATATTTTTTTTGGGGCGTTATATTTTGGGGGGTTATTTCATGCCGCCGTTTAAATATGGTCGCCTCCAACAAAACTATTTTTAAATAAAATTGTAAACATACTATGGTTATTTTTAACATATTATTGTCATCGACAACCATATTATGGTTAAATGAGTCCTCCATCAAGAAGGTACAACCATATTATAGTTGTCTCCGAACATGTTTTGGTTAATAATAACTAAAATATGTTTAACATTTATAATAGCATGGTTGATTTTCAACCATAGAATGTTGCTCTTGGAAAAGGGGAAAATAATATTGTTAATTGAAAAACAGATTATTGTCATATTTAACCATTACATGTTTAGAGGCAACCATAATATGGTTGTGGCTTCTTGATGGAGGACTAATTTAACAATAATATGGTTGTCGGTGACACATAATATGATTAAAATTTTCTTTAAAAATCGTTTTGTTGGAGGTGACCATATTTAAACATATTTTTTTTTCTGCGTGTAGTTTCAAGCAGTAATTTTGACTTTCTCAGATAAGTTTGAATGATACGATTACTATATAAGACTTTTCCTGGTCATGTACACTCTTCACTCAAAACAAAAAATTTTTCAATATGGTCACTAGAGCGTGCCGCCCTACAAGAACGTAGAGGTATGTACCACCCCAATATCAGAAAACTAAATCGTTAAGCTTTTGCAAATGAAGTAATTCGATAATTCCAGCAGAAAAGTGTTAAAATATTTATACAAAAAGAATTAAGACAAGTCAAGAGTGCTTATTCGACTGTACCGAATCTTTGATACCATCTACCGACAATTAGAACATTTCAGCAGTGGGTCTTCATAACAACTGACTTTAGTATTGATTGCTGTTAAGATCTGTGTGAAATAATTGGCCGACCATTAGAAAGTTTTATGCCTTTATATCTAGTCACACAAAACTTTATTTGAACTAATTTGAACAAATATCAAGATTCGTGATAGTTTTACACGTAATTCAAAGACTTTTAGGAATGGAAATTATATTAGACCCATGGTAAATTAAGAATCAATCATCACAAAATTTTGTATAGTAATTTTTGGTATTAAAAAAACCTTATTAGACTAAATTTCAATAGAGTAGTGAAATTTGTATAATCGTTTTTTACTTTTTAAGTGCTTTTCAGAAGGTTGCTATATATGCATGGTTGTCTGTCTGTCCACTTAAACCTAAATTTGACAAATTTTTACCACAATATCTATATTTTCTACGGTTTTTTATTACTTCCTAGATTGCGCTTTATATGGGACCTATTGTAAATTTTGAACCAATCTTCACGAATTACTTGATTTCTTGTCCTGTAAAACTATGACAGACCAAATTTTACTACAACAGCACTATTCGTTACGGCATTAGACGTACTTCACAAAACTTTAAACTGTGATGTCTAGTCTTAGAAAACTGTAACATTCAAAATTACAATAGCGTTTTTCGTTACGGTTTTAGGCGAATTCAAGAGTTTTCCGATGGTGTGTATTATGTGGGGCCTATGTTTAATTATGGACCGATCTTCACGAGACTTGATAGTGTTATTTCCAGTCTTTTTAAATAATGGCAGACCAAATTTTATTATAATATGTAGCATTATTCGTTACGGTTTAACGAGTACTTAAATATTTTGCAAGAGATGGCTTAATATGGGTCCTATGGTAAATAATTTATTTATTTATTTCTTGAGGTACGGTCTAATAATTACCTCCAACAAAACAATTTTGAGCAAAAATGTTTAAGTATATTATGGTTAATTTAACCATATTATTGTCCCCGTCACCCATATTATGGTCAAACAATCCTCCATCAAGAAGCCACAACTATATTATGGTTGCCTCATTCTCATAACCGGACAACGAAGGGACTAGTCAAATGTATCCGTGCCCGTACAAGTGGGATGTCATCTCAAAAGAACCAGGGCTCGGGTAACAGTATTCGTTGAAAGGCCGTATCCGTCTAATAAAGCTGTCCGTTAAAGGGTATCATAACTTTTTGAGTTATTGTTTAATGTCTATTGATTGTTTTTAGATAACATAAATTATCCTAGAGGCTTTACAAGTTAAACAAAAACATTTTATAATCAAAACAAAATAAAATAATTTTAAAAAAATGGCATTTCCGCCAGAAAAGACAATTGTCTTCTCTTAAAATGTGTCATATTGGTTTTAACCATTAAACAAATATCCTTCAGCATAATAATTATTTAATTTCTAAAATTTTTTTTATTAAATTATGTAAAATTTAAATAACACTGGATAAATTTTTTTTAATACTAAAAACTTACAAACTCAAACATATTTCTTATATTTTACAAATTTACAGCCAATATTTTCTTTCTTCTTTTTATCTATCCTTAATTATAATTATAATTTATTTCATCTTCTTTATAATCCCAAGACATATCGTCTTCATTTTCTCCAGCATAATCAGCATCATCGTCCATATTCACCCCATCTACATCTTCATCTTCCTCCTCATCATCCGGACAAGCAGTGCAACGACTTTCATTGATGCCATAATTGTAACAATTCGCACCAACACATTCACAACAGCCATCGTGAAACCAGCGATAACTACTTGCACCCTGTAATAAATAAATAAAAATTATGAAAATATTTTCAAAAATCTTATAAAATGTTTCTTACATACCATGCTTTCACAATATTGTAAACACTTTTTATTAGTTGTACAAGTATGCAAATAGATGACAGTACAATTCACTGTATTAGTTAAATGTTTTTGTGAAAAAGCGTTCTGATCGATAACATCACCAAAACCAAATGTTCCTGTAGCCATGTTGTAGTGACGTTGCAAACTGTTGCGCATGGGAAAGCGTATTGTTGACCATTGATCTTCATCTTCTTCAGCCGTAAGGGTATCAAAAAGTTCTGGTACTCCCTCAAAATCACCAATTTGTGATTTTGGCGCCAGAGCACTTAAAGTGTCATTATGTTTGGGACACATATCCAAACAACTGCAGCACTCTGTATACAATTCTCCCAAACAATTAAGACAATCCTTGCAACAATAGCAATCAGAAAGTTTACATTGACAACTTTGTGTCAAAAGACACTTGGAGACAACAGAACCACATACAAATTCGTTGCAACCATCTCCCTTAACACTGGGGAATAGCACAATGACACACAATACAACAAACGAGTACAACAAATACTTTACAAACACTAATGTACACATTTCAATTAGTTTGTTAAACGACTCAGGGAGAACAACTAACAAACAATTTTATATTAAAAATAAATAACACATACACAAAACTATATCCTTAATATCATTTATAAAACTGAGAAGCAAAGTAAGAGAACGAGAGTGTGTTCACTTTTAAGGTTTTTAAACAACTAAAAAAAATTTCCAAAATAACATTTTTAAATAAAATGGGAAAACCATGTGACAACTATAATTGTCCCAAAACTTAAAACATTTTGGTAAAGGTCACAAGCAAATTAGTTTGCCAACACAAAAACAATTCAACAAACGTTTACCTTTTTCCTTATTTAAGGGATAAATTAAAGCAACAGGTAGCATTATTATAACTGTTTGATGTTGTTTTTGTTGCTGCTGGTTTTCTTGTTGTGACTATATATTATTAATTTTGTTTAAGGTAAATACGATTTCGTAATCTGAGTCATTTTAACTATTGGAATTTAAATTGCTTTAATCTACACTAAAATATTAAATCCGTGTGTGTGTGTGTGTGAGTGTGTACCAAGAATTGGTTTGGTGTAACCCAAGTTGTGTATGCGTGTAATAAGAATCTGTCGATACGGTCATAAGCCACCCATGTTAGGGGTATTTCTAATTACAGGTAAATTTTTAACAAACTAAAATCAAATCTTGTCCTGTTTTATGAACCTTTAAAATTTGTTCAAGCACATTGTCTGTCAGCTGCACGTTTTAGTAGGTATTGTTTCTATACCGTTATAGATAAATCCTTAAGAAATTGTTTTTGACGTTTTAACCAAGATTACAAGTCTTAAATGTACGTTGGGTATTATAAATTTTTAAATTAAGTTTTAGATTACAAGAAATCTGATAAGAATTTTGGTTTTTTCAAACGTATAAATTTTTAGTTCAGTTAAAGAAGAAGGAACAAATATTTGTTATATGTGTACAATAGCGGTATTCAACGTTGTATGGCCATTTATCTAAGTGTATTCTAAATACATACAATGAATGTAATAATTTGGTTTCTTTCCATTTTATATGAAGCTTAGTGCCGATTGGATAAAGAAAAGTCGAGCCGGAAATCGATTTAAAATTTTAATAGCGAATGAGTTAGGCGAACAATTCTTTTTTTAGTTTATTCAAAATTTTTAAATGTCGAAAAAGTTTTAATTATAGATGATAAATTAATCGAAATGCAAAAACACCCCAAATAAGTTGTCCTTTTTGGACATCACCTTAAGACAGGTTAACGCTAGAGTATCGAATGAACGGATCGGTTAATTTAAAATTGGATATTTTCGATTAACGATTAAACGGATTAATTGCAGTCGATAAACCGATGTAGCGAAATTTTTAAGTTTTTGTAATTAGAAAACATTTTTTTGTGTTTTTAATTATTTGTTTCGTCTCATATGCAAAAGGTATTTGTTTAAAAAATATTTTTTCATACAAAAAAGAAGGTGTTCAGTGATCTTAATTTTCAATAAACGTTTGCTGTTATTGGTTTCTTCTCATATCAACCTTTTGACAGAATTAACCGTAACAATAAAAAGTCTTTAAATTAAAAAAAAATTAAAACAGGACTCTAATGGCATAATGGACGATTTTATATGTTTAGAGAAATCCAGGAAAAGGACTGGGAAATAATATATTCTGCATTATGGGATGCTTTCGATTTCTTTAACATCTACGATAAGTGAAAGAATTTTTTCCAAGTCAAGTTTTATCATAACTAAAGAAAAGAATCGCTGAAATCCTGAACATTCAAACCTAATTATTTTTCTAAAAAATTATTTGTTAAGGTCTCCTTAAACTATTGAAAATACTAATCAAATTATCCCGCAGTTTATTTTTTAATTATTACATAATATTTATATATTAATTAAAAATATATATTACATATTTATGAATTATTTTTTTGTTTGCTCGTTTTAGTTCAAGAAGTGTTACGTTTGTTATTTTATTGCTTTTTTTTACTAATAAACTCCATATAAATTTTATTGCAGAAGTCTATTTCAAAAATATTTTAGGTGTGTGCTCGAATTTGTCGGTCAAGTAATAATTGCCACAGGGTATGGTGCGTTATTTATTACTGAGCTAATTGTGTTAACCAATTTGAATTTTTAATCCTTTTTGAAAACTTCGTTGTATCTACATTTCGATTAATTTCTTATCCATAGTAAAACCTTATAAAAAACCCAAACAAAATTAGCCCACTTTAGAATGCACTGTAAATTTTTTTTTTTTTTTGAACACCTCTTATTTACATAAATACATTACCATCAAAATTTATGTAATTAATGGAATTTTTTCTAACATGCAGAATGAAACAAAGAAATAAAGAAAGAATGCAAAGTTTGTACAACGAAAATTATGGTAATGAAATGGAATTGTTATTTGAAACTATAATTTATTAAAAACTTAGAAAAATTTATACATATCGCACTTAATCAACAAGAGGGTATTAACTCAAAATTTAAACATTTTCAGTAGAAGCAAAACAATTTTTAATTTAACAATGAAGGCATATGGAAATGAATTTTTAAACCAACCGTTTCATTACCAAAAAGTATACAAAATAGCAAGATATTTTTACAGCGGGCAGATATGAATATAGCGTGTAGATTTTTTCGAAAAAGTGGAAAAATAAAAATTTTGAGATAATACCCTCTTGTTGATTAAGTGCGATATGTATGTATGTATAAATTATGTAAAATTAACAAATGTTAACTCTTGATTACTAATTTTTGAATACGTAATTGTGCAATTTTTTATTCAAGTTACACTTTTCGCAACAAAAAATTATGTATATCAAATTATAATTGCATACTAAGGTGTTCAATTAATCGGCTTTTTTTTTGTTCGATTGAACGATTAATCGATATTTGGCATTTTCGACTTATTCGATTAAACGAATAAAATTTTAAAATTAATCGATAAATCGAACAATTCAAAATCCAGAAATTTTATAAATTAAGATATTTTTTTCGATAATTTTAGAAAAAATTGGAACTTAAGTAAATAAACATTATTAATTACAAGTATGTATGTAATTAACAACAAAACAAAACAAACGTTACAATTCATACTAATGGATTAAACTGTACAACGATGAAAAAAAGAATAAAACATGTATTGAGATCATACACAGTAAAAAAGAAATTGTGTTTTTTGAAGCAGTTAAGAGAAAAAGCGCATAATCGAGTACTTCAATAAGAGAGCTCTTATACAGCAGTAAATGCTAACGAATAAAATTTACAAAAAAAAAAACTGCGAAGAAAGTTTTAAAGAGAAAAAATATATATATTATGGTTTACGAAATTGCTTGGATAAAGGCATTTTAGCCAGTAAAAGCAAAACATTAATTTACTAACGCACTCACTCTTTTTAAATTGACCACGAGATTGCTCTCAATTACCTTTCCATTTGATTGCCAATTTTACGTTCAATTTAACAACTGACCACAAATTCACTATGGCGCTTTCTTTATAAAAAATATATTTCCTAAAAAAAATAAATGTGCTTTATTAAAAAAAATTGTGTTCTAAAAAATTCTTGTGCTTTTTTACAAAATACTTTGAGTCATGCTACTATTTTGAGTAGTTTCTTCGTCGGGGGCATTTTTAAATAGAAATTTATAATCAAATTGAGTGCAGCCTGGGACACAGCTGCAAATTCAAACAAGTTTTGACAAGCAGTTTTTGTGAACAACTTGAAAGTGATTTATTGAGCGTGTGACTCCAGGGTTAAAAATATTTTTTTGCATTTCTTTCAATAATTAGTAAAATTTAACGGATTACTGCATTATTTCAGTAATCAGTAAAAGTTACTGAACATTTTTTTTTCAGTAGCAGTACGCCCATGTGAATTACTCACTAAACATGACTGTTTTTTTTAAATTCCAACGGAGACATACATTTGGTTTGTTTATTTGACTTAAAACTTTAAAAATTATACTTTTGACAGAAAACCCATATATGTATTGGAATTCGATTAATCGGCATAAATTCTTCGATTAATCCTTTAATTGAAATCAGCAATTTTAAATTAATCGAACAAATAATCGTCTAAAATGGTTCGATTAATCGAACCAGAATTAATCGACTATACACCATAGTGCATACATATATAAAAAAACACTATAACTAACCGCCTCACTGAAAATATTGATATGCTCACGTCGACTAAAACCGCAATTTGACCCTTTTTTGCGGTCTACGACTGTTTGTGAAACATTTTTAAATCGTCTCATCTTGCACCTTTTCCTTTTTTGTTAACAAAAAATTGTCAAAATGGCAAACAGCGACTTAGCCTAATATGGTCGGTGCAATTTTAAAAGTAGGGATGTAATGATACGGCTTTCTGCCGATGCCATAGCGATACTCAAACAAAAATATCGCCGATTTCGATACCGATACGTATATTAAATTTGAATTCAAGTTAAAATAACAAAAGTCAAGCAGAGTAAATTGTTTATTACACAAAATTACATTGTAAGTGATTATTAATAATATAAATTGATATTAATAAGATTTAAAAAACAAAGATTTAATTTTGTTCATGATAAAACTAACAAAAAAATTTTAATATTTTATTTAAGCTAAAGTTCATTTAATTTAATTTTCATTAAATTATTTTTATGAAGAAAGGAATTTTTACAACATGAAATGAATTAAAATTAATTGATAATATTTCATTTTTAACTGAGCTGGGAATTTAACCCAATTGCAACATGTTGCCCTGACATGTTGCAATTGTAACCACACAATCTTCTCAAATGGGTTTGCCGTCTAAACACTACCATCGAATAAAAATAATTTAATGAAAATTTAATATAATGATCTTTAGCGTGTATAAAATATTAAAAATTTGGATTAAAACCTTAAACATTAACAAAAAATAACACATTTTTCTTTTACAAAAATATTAATAATATTTGTCCCTAATTAAAAGCCCTTGCCGTTGAAGTGAGTCCCAAAACGTCAGTTGCAAAGCAACTTTTAACTTTAAATGCATTCTACAATGCAGCCGTGTAGAGTTTTACAATGTTATCTGTCCCAAAGTTCACCAAAAAAGTTATCGATGCGTACAGCCCAATCAAAAAATGTTTATCAAAAAGTGATTTAAAAGCATCAAACATTTAAGCAGCTTATCTTATAATTGAGAGTGTTTTCTGATTACAGTCCACAATTTAAATTTTCTCTAACACGAAACAATTCCAATGGCAGTAGTGCTCAGAGAGTAAATAACTTACAACTATTCTTCCGTAACTTAAACTTCCATCGAAATTCTCCATAACCCGTACGAATATACAAACATACATATGAATTCTATAACTCCATGTGATTTGCTTACTTTTCAGCTGGGCTGTCGTATACACCTGTTGATGTGCCTTGTTTTTATTATTTTTTTCAATTCGAAGAAATCTGTATTTTAGCCTAAGCATCAGTTCTTTTTATAAATTAGAGGCCTCTCTTAGAGCAATATCTTCTTTAGAGGTGAAGTCTAGCTCGGTCATGGACAGTTTTACAGCTCTTAACATGTTATGGTTAAATATGAAAATTATTTGTTTTTAAATTAACAATAGTATTTTTCTCTTTTCCAAGAGCAACATGCTGTATGTATTTGAAAAACCATCATGCTATTATAATTGTTAAACATATTTTTGTTATTATTAACCATAACATGTTTAGAGGCAACCATAATATGGTTGTGGCTTCTTTATGTAAGTCTTTTATAACCATAATATGGTTGCCGGTGACAATAATATGGTTAATTTAAGCATAATATGTTTAAAATTTTCTTTAAAAATTGTTTGGTTGGAGGTGACCATATTGAAACATATTTTTTCTCTGCATGTATGCATGTATAACAACTTTAAATGAAATCGTCTTATTCGCATTGATATATTATCATTTAAAAGTTGTAGGGATTTTTATAGGGACAAATTTTTGAATTCGTAGGGAAAAATAGGGATTTTTTCGGACTGCGTAGGCAATTTTCAATAAAGTCTTTTACATCACTGGTCTGAACATACTTTTTAAAATAGCAACTATTCGGAATATTTGAAGACCGGGTTTTGAAAAAAGTCGAATAATCCCTAATATATATTTTCTCCAATAAGCAAAAAACTAAAATAAACGAAATTTTTGCGAATATCGCCAAAACGTGCATTGATGAAAATAAATGAATGTCATATTCAAATTAGCTCTGAAAATTTTTTTTTATTTAATATATGACAAAACTTAGGAATTCAATGATTTCATATTAAGTGTGTCTGAAATCTGACCTTTAATGTATAAAAATAGTGGATATTTTGAGTGTAATAAGTTACAACAAGTATTGAAATATTTAATGTTGCATCATCTGATGTTTCACAAATTTATCGATTTGATATCATTTTCAAAATCTTGATATTTCTTCATTATTTTCCCCACGTATCGGAGAATAAAATGCAACGTTTTACTGCTATTTGAAATTGAAATTCGGAAAAAAATTCAAAATTATTTTATTAAACTTAACAGTTTATTTGAAAACGGTTGTTAAAAAAATAAACAAAATTAATTCGGCTATTAAAAAAAAACTTCAAAAAAGATTTTTTTAAGTATAAAATCTTTGAAACAGATTTTTTTCTCTCTTATCAAAAATTACAAAACAAATATTAAAAAAAAAATAACAAATAAAATTTTAGTTAATGGAAATAATTCCAATTAATTATACCGCGCGTTAATTTTAACTAGTACATTGTTAAGTTAACTTTTGTAGTTTTCTTTAAGTTGGTATTTTTCAAAAATATAAAATTAAAATGTTTTCTATTAACTATGCACAAAAGGGGAAAACAATTTTGAACTTTATTTAAAGTAATGTACATAGTAAATTGGTTAAACACTTGTTTTGTAATAAATTACCAAACATTTGTTTATTTCTTTATTTCCCCCACTGCTGAAACTAATTAGGATTGAGTTTGACTTCAGCAACGGCCGCATTGAAACAAGCTTTGGAGGTAGATGGCTTACGTTGTATCTCCTCAACAAATATTTGATAGTGACCCTCACCGTAACCGAAATTGCTCATAGTTTTCCGCATGGCTAATGGTATAAGGCGAACCCCTTTAACAGCTTCTTTTGGAGATTGGGGTACCAAGTTAGATGCGATTCTAGATGTGGATGCAGTATTCGATGGTACACAGCGATCGTCACAACGATTTTTTGGAGTACAATCGGCATTATTACAGGCTTTCTCTTCAATTATACAAAAGACCTGTATGAACTTCTGTATGACGTAAATGATAAAAAAGAAAATGATGTTGGTAGCAAAGAGATGCTTGCGAGCGGCCAAAATCATGTTTATCAAACAGTTTTTCTTTTTGCAAAATGGAACTGTTTAAGTTTTAAAATTATTATTTTTTTAAAGAGCACTGGGAGATGTTGAATTGTGAGTTGCAGTTAATGCAGCAAACAAACTGATTTCCTACATTAAATTGCCACAGTATTTATATCACTTTTCACGTTATACCTAATGAGCACTCAGGTAACCACAAAGCAGTTTTGCGTTTCCACTCGCTTAATTTGGGCCTAAATTATATTTTCCCTGTTAAGCAAATAAGAAATATGTATCTGCTAAAAAAAAAAATACTGTACTGTACATGCATTCTTAGAAGAAACTAGAAAATTCCCTGGTACTTTGCTTGGCAAACACATGCCATATTTAAAAAGTCCTTAAATGTATACTTGGAAATTTAAGTTTTACGACAGCCGTAGAAGATGTAGGTACGGGAAACTGCCATGCCGCAAAATTTTTTTTATTAACAATTAATATTTTAAATAAATTTTCTACGAACAAGTATAAAAAGTCCATACAGATGTTGTTTATTGACCAAAAATAATTTATGTTTTCAAAATATACGTAGAAACGTGTCTTTAAAAAACTTGAAACCAAAATTTCTTTAACAAATAGACAGAATTTGATCCTAAAATATTTAAAAATTAATGAAAACTAAGGGGGACATTGATTTATTTAGCTTAAATTAAATTTTTTTTCATTTTACGATTTTTATTATAACGCAAGGATGAAAAATGTAAACTATGAATATCAAACAAAAATTAGCACTTTTTGCGAATTAAAAGTACCAAGCGTTGATGTCTCCTTTGAATAACTGGCATTGCATGTTTGTGTCTCTAATAGATTTTGACCCCTTCTCCAGAGGAATATTTGACGAAACTACGACAATTAAAAGCTATGAAAAAAATAGCGCTCACAATGAGCTATGAGAATATCTGCCTTACATTTCTTATCTATAAAATTAGTTAAGTATAAAAGAAAAAATCATGTCTGTCCATTATTTAACATGGTTTCTTCCGAAATTAATATTTTGACTAGGCGATAAAATTTGACTGATATCCCATCCCAGTTAAAACTTAGCTTACTTTTTAAAAATCAATAGCTTCTTTCACTCATTAGTTAGTAGCTGTCTTCGTTAATATTTGCGTTAAATAGCAGCTACTAAATAACTACTTTTTATAACGTTTTACAATAGTCATTATCATAATGAATAAAATAATCACTTACAACGTAATGATTTACAAAAGTGATTAAAAAAAATAATTCTTTGAATGAAAATGGATTTTTAATGGTGGTAGCAAAATGCACCAGGTTTAGTTAATAATTTGTATAACTTCTCAAGTAAGGGCTACCTACCAGTCATTACATATTTCTATTTAATGTTTAAGATACATACTTAAAAATTTTATTTATATACATATTTCCCTCCCTGACAACAATCTTATAGTTTTATAAAAACTTTATGCAATGCTTCTTAGACTTTTTAAAGTGATTTTCAAACCAATGACAATAAAGCTTTCACATTAAAAGCTTTTTCAATAATGCCAGGTAATTGTGATGCATCGAAAACTCTTATTCGTATTCGAACTGCCGAGTATTCGGGTACTTTTCGCCAATTTCCAACTAATTTTTGCGTACGTTTAAAAAAAAATACAATACATAAAATAAGACAAGAAATATAAAATATAATATTTATTAAAAAACAACCTTTGTCTTGAATGCAAAATAAAATATTCTTTTAGTAAAGTAAACATAAAATAAACATAAGCAGTATTGTGCCGTCATAAAAATAATTTATGAAAGTACTCAAGCTGTTGTTAACCATTGTAAAATATACTATAATTTGAAGAAATTGTCTAATTATCATAAGAAAATCATCGACATCTGGAATGAGTCAATTAAATATTAAGATAATTCTAATCCAATTACTCAAATTGGAAATGCAATCGATTACACAATGTACACATAAAAAAGTTGTTTATCAATTAAAAAAATGGTTTAAAAAGTATTGAAATTTAATTAATGTGATGATTGCATCAATTATTTTTTTAGTTGAAAGAAAATTAAAAATATAATTTTGAATTAATTAATATTGAAGTTGTTTTGAAACAAATTTTTAATTAAAATATGACTTTTTCGTTTAAAATGAAATAATTTAAGCTTGTAGAATTGTTGTTGGGAATTGTCAATATTTAATTAAATAAATTAACACATTGTTTGAATTGGCAAAGTTTTTTGATCATTTGTTAATTAAAATTAAAAATATCATTTATTGAAAAAAAATATTGACAATTTTACAATTTTTAGTAATCAATATAATCATTTTGGTAATAGGTGCAAAATCAAAACCTTCTTTGCTTGATATTATGAATTTGGTATAAATTTGTTGATTACAGACAATTTTTTAATTTTTTCTGTGTATGTCATCTATCGCCAATAAATTGGAAAATATAACAGAAAAGAATAAGGCATTTAAGGCCAGAGATCTTTTCATAAAATTATATAAAATGCGAAGTCCTTTTCGTGTGGAATTCCTCGAAATACTTATCGAAACTAAGAAAACGGCATTTGAGTTTTGCTAGTTTAGCTTCTGTTCGGATTTTATGGTATCGTGCATATTTTGGTTAAAACTTGACTTTTTCTAAGAACATGTAATTTTTCTTACGATTATATATCGCGAAAACTAATTGGAATTTGGGTTTTCTGTCTTCGGCGCTGTAGTAGTTGAAGACTAAGAGATAAAAGGTGTAAAATGAACTAATCCGAAAAAACCTAATAATGATGTAAATAAAGATTTCGACATGCGCATAATTTCCCGTTAGATGACGTAATCTGTGAAAGGCAACGGTTGCTAAGCTTAAAAGTCCAATAGATTTTCGAATTTCTTATAAGATATGTATGCACTTTACTTCAAACCACAACTATCTTGAGTTTCCAAGCTTGAAATTAGCCAATATCAATGGAGTTAACGTAATTTATGTTAGGACGGAGGCTACAGAATTTTTTTTTGCAAATTTAAATTCTAAATACCACTAAAACTTTGCATTTAATTCTCAGATACATGGGAAAAATTATGAAAAAAAATGTTGGAATCTTCTTTTAGCGCTCTAGAGATCAAATCTATCAATTTGTGTAACATCATATAATGCAATATGTAACATTTTTTATAGTTGTTGAAACACATTACACTCAAAATATCCACAGTTTTATACATAAAAATCAGATTTCAGACAAACTTATGACGAAGTTTTGAGAAAAATTTTTGGAATCCTACGTTTTATTCATATATTAAAAACAGTAATTCACGGATAAATGCGTTTATGAAAAATACGTAAATCTAAACGCTTTTAATCGAGAAACGTATTTAAACGAATCTCAGTTTAATTCGTTACTGGCGAATTTAAACGAATATTGATTAATTGCGTTATAACGCATTTAACAGAATTATCTCTTCATTTCATTCACTATGCAATTAATTAAAATGTGCATTAAATGCTCATATCGCTTATTTGCTGCAACAATGTCATAAGTCAATAATCTTAAATTTTTACTTAATATCACTAATGCATATTAAATCAGCTGTTTTATGAAGTGGTAATTATTTCATGTGAAGATATTGTAAACTCAACTCTTGAGAGAAGAATATAATTTTTTGTTGTTATTATGTTGACTGTAAAATGCTTTTCTGTAAGTCAAATATTCTTGAGTTATGAACATGTTGCAGCAAATGAACGATATGTGCTATTTATTTACTGAAAAGAAACCGTAATAATCTACGGAACTGCATCAATATATTAGAGATAATCGTTTTATTCAATTTACCGTAGTATTAAAATGGTTTGACTAAAAATAATACTCGAAAATAAATAATAGTTTACCAGTTCATAGTGATCTATAGTGCTAAGGACTAAGTTACTATTTTAGTATAAGTAGCACTGTGATGATCACGCTGTCGTATTATTATGTATATGGGGGATTTCATGTCAAGTGACCCAAAATTTTAAAATCGGTGTCTTCCGATTTGGATAAAATTTGCACCAAGGTTAGTCCTATTGAATAGTAGACACAAGATTGAAGAAATAGCTATCTAATTTGTTTGGGACAAATTTTGCTAACACCAATAGATAATAAGTTACATGTATGAGAAAGAACAAATGTTTGGCCAAAAGAAACTTTTTGACCGATCTTGTTGAACATTTGTGTCTAAGCTACTATCCCATAGGACTAACCTTGGTGCAAATTTCATTCAAATCGGAAGACATCGATTTCAAAAGTTGGGTAACTTGACATGAAATCACCCATATGTAAACATTAAAATCCAATGAGAAAAATTATAAAAATCAAATGTTCTTTATTACGTGAATAAATAAATAATTAAAACAAATACCCAGCTGAAAAAATAGCCCACTAACGATATATAGGTAACAAGCTTGTATTGTCATAATCGGTGCAAGTTTAAATATGTAAAAAATGTTTAAAATATGCATGCAAATATTTTCAATAAAACTACCGTATTTTCAGTCGTTTTTTTAATCTAATGTTTATTATTATGTTTTTAAAGTTTTGCAGTGGAAATTATCTTTGATTGTCACACAAACACGTAGAATATATAGGAAAAAAAAATCAACATCAAGTCGATGTAATTAGCGCATTCTTTAATAATATTAGTTCAAATATGTTGTGAACTAACGTTTTAAAGCATTTTTAAATAAATCTCTATTAAAAATAAAACATCCAAAATTGTTCAGTTAAAGTTTTCAAAGAGCTTACATTTAGACGTTTTGTCAAAAACTATCTTTTAAATTGCTTCATTAAGATGAAGAAATATACTGAGTATATAATTTTTCGGGCTGCATGATGTATAAATCTTTTCCACATATATGTAACATGTTGCGATAAAAACAGAAAGTTATATAATTAACGTTCTTTAGGTATGTATAAATCAATTGTGTGCTACGCCCACTTATCCACTCTCACCCACATTTTGTTGGATGTTGATAACCAAGATGCTTGTGCCTAATTTAGAAACTTTTGTTCTTTCGTTTCTCCAGATATTCAGACGGACATCGTTAAATCATCCAATATACAGCAAATTTTAAATTATGTATTTATAAAAAACTTTATATAAATTTCAAACATTTTTGTATATCAAAAACTTGGAAAAAAGGGGAAACTTTGCCAAATGTCAGCGCTGACGACGTATAACTTTTAAGTTTTGCCAGATCTCCTAAGTTTCTTTTATTAAGAAGTCCATATATAGTAATTTTAAAAAATTTTCTCCAACTTTCAGCACTGGTAGCGGCAAAAAATATGTTGCAAAAATTAAGAAAAAATAATGTTCTATATAATTAGGGTAGATGCAACATTCTGGAGGTATTTTAAATCTATTGGATGCCTTTTTGGCTTTTGGTACACCGGCGCTCCACCCTAACGTACATTGTATATACATTCATATCTATGTATGAACGTTAGAGGTGTTCCCAAAAATTAAAATTAATTCTTAAGTCAATGAATGGGTTAATTAGGCTCATTTATAAAAACATTTAATTTAAAGTTTGGTGCCGATTGGATAAATAGAAAGATAAAGAGACGGAAACATATTGAAAATTTTAATTGTAAATAAAAGGCGAAAACAATCACATATAAGTACATGTAGCGGTAAATCTATAATTTTTACTATAATTAAACCACGTGCTAACGTCAAATACAATACTGGGTTAGTTTTGCCCTCAAGTGCATTAAAGGTTAATCTCAATTCTTTTCTTTTGAAATAAAAATTACCAATTACAAAAAAAAGAAAGGTTAACTTTCATCAGGATATGAATTTAGCTTACGATATATTGTTATCTATTTCATGGAATATTCGAAATTTCCGAAAAGTTTTACTTAGACATTGTTATTGGACCTTTCGTGTGGTTAAATTTTGACCAAATTTTCAAAATATAGTCCTTCTAGTTTGTGTCATAGAATTCTGAATATCATTAAATGGAACTTAATAAAAATAGATAAACTACCCTATCATTCAGTTGTGTGCAAAAAAATGCATTTTCCTCGAAATCCGTTAATATTAAATCGTTGCGCTACCCATATATACCGGTGCATATTTTAAAATTTTTTGTTCTTATTCCCAAAGATGTTTTAAACAAGCCCATGGATTCAAATCTGTATTTTTTTTTTTTTTTAAGGAAGATTTTAAACTGAAGATTTCAAAAACTTATTGTTCGTTTTTGACATCACCTTAGGACAGGTTACCGCCATCAAAAAAAAAAAAGTTTTCCATTTCTCACAATCTCGAGTGCTTCAAATAAAAAAAAATTAAGCTGCAGAAATTTATTTCAAAATATTTGAGGTGTGTTTCTCCTTCAAGTAATAATTGGCACATTAATAGTCTAAGGCATTATTTATTACTTGGATATTTCTTAATATTGTTTTTGGGGGTTTTTGACCTTCTTGAAATCATAATTGTCTCTGCATTGCGATTAATTAACCATCTAGAATAAAACCCTTTAGGACACTTAAAATATTTGACGAAAACTAAAAATAGTCATTTTTTCGCTTTGTATTCACCAGTCAAATTTTTAATAGATTCCCGCCTCGACTTATCTTTATCCAATCATAACCACACTTTATATTAAATGTTTTTTATAAAGGAATTAAATTATCCCATTCATTGACTTCAGCATTGACTTAGAAAAATTGCCATACAACGTTTAACACCGCTTATATACATACATGCATAAAATAGCTTATGGGATTGTGTTGTTTAATTCTTAACAATCCTTTTTAGGTTAGCATTTTGTCGGATGGTTAATAAATTTTGTTAATAACTTTTAAAAAAATATAAGAAGATATTGTAAAATATATAAAAGGTATGTTTATTTGTGCCTAAGCTGTTTGCATTATTTTTAAAACATACGCAAATAGAAATTTATTTGAATAATTTTGTAAATTTTTAGGCATTTTGTATTAATTTTATTTACCGGGTTTTGATCAGACGTTAAAACTCGCTTATTAAAGAATTACAACACTATAAGCTTGAAAAGCTTTCGAAAATGCTTTTTGTTTTTAAATCAAGTACAAACATAACAGACTTTTATACTTTTTATTTTTTATTTATTGCTACTTTGTATTATCATAATATAATATTTTTAACATAAATAACTGCAAAATTTTTGTCTTCAGTTAGTAGATATTATAAGTTTAAGTCCAAAATAAATAAAGTATTAGAATAAGATATTAATAGTACAACAAATCACATACTCTCTAAAAATATATACATGTAAACATATAGTACAATAAAACTTAAATTAAAACAAAAAAATAAAAAATACTTAAAAAACTAAACAACTATAATTAAATTTTTCTTTATACAAAATCTACAAAACATAACCTTTAAATTTGTTTTTAGGACTCTTAAGGAATAAAGTTTTTTCAATCCAATTTTGATAATAAAACAGTCATTTCTTTACTATAATTTCGTTAACTAAAACAATTTTGGAATATAGCTGTTCAAGTAAACCAATCTTACAAAAAAAGATATATTGAAGTTTATCTAACAGATATACCGTTAATAGTAATAACATTTCCAGCTGTGGGTTCCGGTTCGTAGACCTCATCATTTGTGCGCATTTCATAGGGAGCATCGTAAAATTGTTCATTAGGTATTTGATCGTAAATATTTTCTGCAAAATAAGAGAATTATTAAGTACAAAAAAAAAAAAAAAAAAAAGGAAACTAACCTCCCCTTCCGGCTGCACCATTTCCATTCATGCCCCTCCCGCCATGAAATGTGTTAAATGTAGCTGGTGGTCCATTATCCAAATGCATGTTACGGTTATTGGCTTCTAGTGTTGAGTAGGACATTACAGCAGCATTTCTTTCATCTTTAGTTTCTGCAGCCTGTATATTTTCCGTATTCTTTACCGGTCTTGCTTTATTACGGTGAATGAATATCATACCGATTAGAATCAGTAAAGCAATAATAACTGTGGCTCCAATTGCAATGCCTGTGCCTAAGCTACCACTTTCCTGAGCTTCTGTGGCTGTCAACTCACATCTGGGTTCATCTCCACTCCACATACCATCTTCTGTACATTTACGCAAATATTGACCAATACGATTGAATCCAGGTATACAGTGATATTCAGCGGATCCCCCATACAAAGTAGATTCGTTAACCACAATCACACGTCCGTTCTCAATAGGCAGGGGGCGACCACAGTCCACAGCTGTTAAATTTTGAACACAAATTAATTCAACTCAAGTTTTACTTTTGAAATAGACTCACGTTTACATATTGGACTTTTACCGTTCCATTTTCCAGTTTTTTGACAGACTCTCGTATCGTTACCCATCAGATTGCGTCCACGTTGACATCTAAACTTGGCTAATGAACCCACAGATTTCTCCCCAGCCTCCACAATAAGACTTTCACTTAAATCAGGTTCATCGCAAGTGATTTTAACACATCTTGGCGCCTCATGACTCCAAGTACCATCTTCGGTACATAAACGTCTGGAACCTCCATCTAATTTAAAGTTGGTATCACATTCGTATAGAACAGCAGCCCCATAATAGGTGGCATTAGTGGCTAAAGTGACTTTTCCATTGGTGATATTTAAGGGAGCTCCACATTCAACATCTTAAAAAGGAAGCAATATTATAGGACAACATTTTATTATTGAGTACAGATAAAATTTATCTTACAAACACAATCGGGAACATCGCCACTCCATTGCCCATTATCTTCACAAGTGACTAAAGCTTCGCCTACCATTTTGTAGCCACGTTCGCAACGATATTTGGCTAAAGCTCCAATTCTGCAAATCAAAGAAATTACTTTATTTCGGCTCTACTTAATTTAAAATCATTCCAAATTTACCTATAAGTCTGAGCTAAGTTCGATGAAGTTTCCGAGGTTCTAATTAAAGTACGACCATACATTCGATCATTTCCTGTAACTGACAGCAAACTGTGAGGAGCTAAAGCAGGTTCTGTACAGCGAATTTCTGAAAGCAAGGATATGTAAGTAAAAGATTTCGTTCATTTGTTATTACAGCCAGTTATTACCTTCACATTTCGGCGATGAGTCACTCCAAATGCCAGACTCTAGGCAAGTACGTTTAGGTACCCCACTTAATTTGTGAGATTGGGAACAACTAAAAGTTACTTCCGATCCCACATAAGTGGTATTTGTGGTATATTTATGACTGCCATAAGGTATGGGAGTTATAGTGCCACAATCGATATCTGATTTTAAAATAGAAAAAATTTTATATCGGTTTTATTTTTTATTTTTGTTTCTCCCTTACATTCACAAAATGGTGCTTCGGTACTCCAATCTCCCGTATCCAAGCATTCCAAAATGGGGTTGCCTCTCAAAACATGACCCGGATCACAATTGTATGTAATTTTAGAGTGAACATTATAATCATAACCCACCACAAAGGACCCAGGAGGTACGTGAGGCGTATCGCATGTTACTAACTCGCATACTGGGGCATCACCAGACCATTTGCCTTCTTTAGTACAATTAAGATCGGAAGGACCATCTAACCAATAATCCTCTTCACATTCATATTTGACCATAGAGCCCACAGTTGTCGAGGAGTTTATTAAAACAGCAACACCATGGTCGGGACGAGCAGGAGAACCACAATCCACAAAACGACAAGAAGGAGCTTTACTAGACCATTCACCTCCTAGGCCACATGAAATTATCTAATAGAAAATATTTTAAAACATCCGCCAATTTTCATTATTTTTAGAGATCTTACCGGTTCTCCCACCAAAACATAACCTATTTCACATTCATATGTAGCCGTTGAACCAGCCCTCTTATCTGTAACTACCACAGTACCACCCTGAATTTCTGGAGGCTCTGGACACCAATCTACCAAACATTCTGGCTTTTTGCCTGTCCAGCCTTCCAACTCACACGTCCTGTTCTCGTTACCAATCAATGTGTAATTTTCATGACAACTATAAGTGGCCTGTACTCCATAGCTTGTGCGCTGTTCCGACAAAAACACTGAACCATGCTCTAATTGAGGCAGCGGACCGCAATCGACATCTGCAAACAAGTTTTGTGGTGCATTAAAAAATTAGTAAATTCATAATAAAAAAAAAAACATATAAAATATTTAACATACATTTACAAGTGGGTGCTTTTCCGCTCCATGTGCCATCTGTGCGACATGTACGTTCTGCATCACCAATTAATGAATGACCCTTGGGGCATTTGTATTGTATCGTACTGTCAATTGTATAGTTTTTACCAACAATTGTTGTATTTTGTTGGGAATCTGGCGAGCCGCATGAAAGTGGTGCTGTAAAATATTTTTTTGTTTACATAATGAAAAATATTTATTTATACTTTCAATTCAAAAGGAAGTAAAGTTGCAAATGTATGAAGTGCTTAGAAAGTTTTAACACTTAGTTAGACAATAGAAAATTATATCTATGGACGGACTAATCACACATAAGGGTTCTCTAAAGATTACAGTTAATATAAAACTATTTTTTTTTAAACAAGAAAGCTTAAAACCATATACTGCATATGATTTAATACTTTAGCAAAAATTCATTAATGAACATTTTTCAAAACTTATTAATAGCAAAATGGTCTTGCGAAATATCAAATGCTAAATTCGTTTTTGCCAGAAAAATAAAAAATTTAACCATATCGAACCTTTGGCTAAATAGTAATAATCAAAATTAATAAAATTTATTTTTGCGTTTCAGGTATTTAAAGAATGCCGAAAAAGGCTTAGTTGGCATCACTGTTTTTACCATGCTTTTACAATAGCAACATGTTGCTCTTAAAATATGGATAAAGAAGCAATATGTTATTGTTGATAAATAATCATAATTGCGTTTTTTTAGCTGCATGAGAACTTGAAATAATAAAAAGACAGAAATATTGTTGGAATGATTTTTTTTTATTCAATATAATTATTCGTGGTAAGCATGGTAATGTGGCTTCCATATAAGGTACTGATTTAACCTAAATATGTTTGATAGTGACAGCTTTGGAGAATTTACCATAAAATGTTTGACAATTTTCCATTTATACATGAGTGCATTAAGAACACTAATTGTAAACAAAATATTTTGATTAGTACAAAATTTTTTCTTAAATTAAATACATCTAGGGGGTTATTTTGTAAGTCCCGTAATCCACATTACGTTGAAAAAGTTTTCATATTAAATTATTTAAACTATGTACAACATTTTTGAAATGCAAATGCATGCGTTTTTATAGAAATAACTGTATTGCTGTTAATTATGCTTTGGGTGGTCATCAATTGGAGTTGGTTGAATCATTTCTTGATCTCGGAGTCCTATTGGATCATATATTAAACTTTGTTTCACATATAAAGTTAACTGTAAATAAAGCTAGAGGTATTATTGGCTTTATAAAACGCTGGGCTAAGAAGTTCACTGATCCATACATAACGAAGCAACTTTACGTGTCACTCGCTAGACCTGTCTTAAAATATGGGTCAATCATTTGGGATCCATATTACAACATTCATAATTCAAGATATTGAATCTGTCCAAAAACAATTTTTGTTGTTCTGTTTACGTGGTCTTCAATGGAGTCACTCGACAAGCTTTCCTTCCTATTCTAGTAGACTGGCTTTAATAAAACTACCATCGCTCAAAAGTCGTCGTACAATGTTAAATGTATCTTTTATGGTTAATCTTATTAATGGTAATATTTGTTGTGAATTTCTGTTAAATTCTGTTAAATTTAATATACCTTGTCGCAATACTCGTAATTATAATCTGCTTTTTGTAAAGTTTTGTTGAGTAAATTACGCTATTGCTGATCCTTTTTCAAGGTTATGTCGACAATTTAATTCTTTGTCTCAATTTGTTGATTTTTCTTTAAATTTAAATGTTATAAAGCATAAAATAATTGTTTATCTTAACTAGTAATTTATGTACATTTTTAAATCCATCATGTAATTCAAGTCAATCTTGTTATTAGTCCATTGATTAAATATATATAAATAAATAAATAAATACAAAAAAGAGTTTATCACTATTCTGTATCACTATAAGTTCTTTTAAAAGATTTCTGTAGTTTTTCACCAACATATTCCAAAGATTTTTTTTTAATTTTTGATGGCAACTGCTACAGAAGTGTATAGGACTTTGCATACTTTTTAACTTAATTTTGCAACTTCACACAACAACATTGAGCGATTCTGTTGCATATATAAATCGTCTAGCATCAATGTGCAACATATTTTGTTGTAGAATATTAACACGGAAAAGGTAGCTTGTGCACACTGTTGAAATATGATCTCTATTGGCACAGGACCTTCTAAAAAAATAGGCACATTAAGTTGCCATTTTTTTATTATTTGTTGGTATAATGCATTATGGCTCCACTTCAATGTCAATTTGATAAATTGTTCTAGTTTTCTCTTTTTCGATGTTTTTTAAGTTTTACTACACCATTTTTTATTGAAATTAAGAAAATTCCAAATGAATATGAGAATTTCAATTTGAAATTGATAAAACTCCAATTGAAATTGAGAATATCAATTTGAAATTGAGAAAACTCCAATTGAAATTGAGAATTTCAATTTGAAATTGAGAAAATTCCAAATGAAATTGAGAACTTCAATTTGAAATTGAGAAAATTCCAAATAAAATTGAGAAATTTTAATTTGAAATTGAGAAAATTCCAAATGAAATTGAGAAATTATAATTTATAAAATTGAATTACATATATAATTTTTTCAATATTCATACAACGAACGTACATAACAAACATAATGATGGAAAAAATGAAAATAAATACAAATCGCAGTATTATTGACCAACTGGCATATCTTCCAGATCCAGAGCAGATTGATAAAACGTTGTAGTATGTTGTATGGCTCTACTGCAATCTCCAGTAGTTATACACATCTTAGAAGCCTTTATCACCTCTTCTAAAAAGGCAAGCCTCTGCTCTCCTACATTAGTGGGAATTATTTCGGACCATTCATCTTTGTTGTCGCCATACTTTTTATTTTTGACCAAATAATTTCAATGGGGTTAAGCATCGGTGAATAGGGGCTCAATCGCAGGACTGTATCTGGAGTGTATGGTTAAAACAAAGATGAATGTACCAAATGTTATTTCCCCAATTGAGTAGAATAGCAGAGACTTGACTTTTTTGAAGAGGTGATTAAGGCTTTTAAGACATGTATAACTATAGTACATACTACGCCATACAACATACTACAACGTTTTACCAATCTGCTCTGGATCTGGAAGATATTCCTGTTGGACAATAATAATGCGATTTGTATTTATTTTCATTTTTTCCATCATTATATTTGTTATGTACGTTCGTTGTATGTATATTAAAAAAAAATTATATAATTAAATTTTATAACTTATAAATTCTCAATTTCAATTGGAATTTTCTCAATTTCAAATTGATATTCTCAATTTCAATTGGAATTTTCTCAATTTTAAATTGAAATTCTCAATTTCAATTGGAATTTTCTCAATTTCAAATTGATATTCTCAATTTCAATTGGAATTTTCTCAATGTCATCTGGAATTTTTTAATTTTCAATGAAAAATGGTGCAGTGTTTTTCCAAAAGTCGAAATTATTTTGTAAATATGAAGAAAATATAGTACATCTAAGTATATATGAATTTACGTGTTTTGAGCATTTATTTTTTTCCGTGAATGTTATATTTAATTCTGTAAGTCTATTAGAAAGTACCAGTTGAAAAACCAAAAAGTTTCAAACAGGCTCCTTTTACAGGTTCTCATCTACTCACGACATTGCTTATTTAATTTTATGTTTTATGCCTAATATTGCCGAAAATTGATCAAAGTACCAGATGTAGAACGAAAAAGTACCAAAGAGCTTTTTTTAATTTCCCGCATTTCCCCATTTTGGCACTTTTTCCCCCCAATGAGGTTTAGTTGACAAATAAAGTAGGCAAGTGTTCTTAACTGGTTTGCGTTTACCGACTTATATAGTGGAAATATTCAAAAACCGGTTACTGAAAAATTTCGAATAACCGACCCAATAGTTTTTTTATTTGATAGAAAAAACTTTGTGTACTTGGAAAAAAAATTTTTTTTATTTATACCTTTTGCATTTTTTAGTAGCAAGTTTGAACGCTTTTTACTTCGATTAAAATTGTGTACCTTTTGTTCTAGTCGTTAGGCAAACAGAAGAGCAAAGTGTTCTTAACTGTTTTGCCTTTGCCGATTTATACTCGTATATAAGATTTTAAAAAATTTTTATAAAAATATTTTTCAACTGAGGTGAAGTGTTTTACAAAATAACCCCCTTTTTCAAGAAAGTCAAGCGGTAACATAAGTAATTCACAAAAATTTCCAATATTTAAAAAAAATAATTAATAAAGTATAAATTGTGCACTTTAACTCACCATGTTGACATATGAAGTGCAAATAATCCAGATTACAACCAACATCATTCCACAACCAATTGCGGCCACCGTCTAATACCACGCAATTTTGTTCACCATTATAATTATTGGGTTGATCTTTACCCCAAGCTGGTTTCTGTACTACGTCACCTGTTAATAATGTAAACAAGAAGAAAATTATTGACATATATAAAAATAAACTTTCATTTTCTAAAACAAAAAGAATCTTTTTTATAATTCACTTGTAGTACGCCACACAAACAAAAATATCAATAAAATTCCATAATAATAAGTGGCCATGTTCGTTAAGGAAAGTAAATATGGCGGCTTTGGATTAATTATAATTATTATTTATTAAATATTATATGTCTCTTGCATAATAAATTATTTTTTTAATTTTCTGTAGGTTAATCGAATGTAATTAAGATTCAAATTAGAAACTGGTTTTGGCTACATGTATCTACAAAAAATCAGCAAGTACTTTCATTTTCAACAATAAAATTTCAGATTTATTAAAAAATAATTTGACAACAACTGAACTTTTTTTGGTGTTAAATAAATAATTAAATTGTTGTCACAATTACACTTTTAATATTATTTTTAATGTGAAATTGTTTTTTTAAGAATTCCAGAAAATTTTCTTGGTACATATTAGAGTATCAATTTATTTGAATTTTGGTATTAATCGATTTTTAAATTTTAATATTGCTCGATTAATCGAATAAGAGTTTTAATTTATTTCAATAAATCGAATAATTCAAATAATTTTATCAAATAAGAAAAAACATGCATGTCTATTTGATTGATACTATTTATTTATAAACAGAAAAAACTATAAAACAAAAATTCAGTTAAACAATTCATTTGCACTACATACATACGTAAACATTTTAAATAAAAAAAATTTAAGACCCGGCCGCAAAAAATACAGTTTTGAATGCAATAAAGAGAACGAATGAAGATAAGAAAACAAAGTGAAAGAATATCTTTAATATCTCCTAAGATCGCCGTTGACCAGAGATCCTACCTGGAACCACGGTAGTCAGTAGCCCCCGGTGAACAAGACTGCCTTGTTAGAAGCCTCCGCTAGTATGATTCTTGCGGAAATTTCTTCTGTCTTTCAGAAAGATTGTCTTTGTAGAAGTTTCGCTTTTCTTTTGAAAATATACTTTCGGGGATTACGTGGCGTTTGTGGTTTACAGTGCAAAATCGTATGTAGGGGAATCCTGAAAATCTGACTAAAGGGCGGATTGCTCACCACTTGGACTCCTTAGGTGCTGTTGCTACCCTACAGAATCTGTTGGCATATTTTCAAAACTAGCGAATGTTATAAAAGGCAAGTGTATAATTTGGCTGAATTATGCGATTAAAATGCTGCACAATTAACGATTAATTTGATTCGCATAATTCACAACCACGTATAAAAAGGGACTAAAATATGTTCAGAAGTATTAGTAATGAAAATAAATGTAAAAGGTTACAACATGTACTGCCTTTTTTTTCAAAATAAAATAAAAATGTTTGCTTGGGAATTTATATTGAAACAACAATAAAAACCATTTAAATTTGTTTTTGTTTTCAATATTAATTTCTAAACGAAAACTTTTATTTTAGTTTGAAAAACAGGCAGGTAATTTAGTTTAAATGCATTTAGTGCTATTATTACAAGTTACAAATAGTTATTTCTAGGATGCTATCAGACAGATCAATGATCAGTGATGATTAGTAATTACACGTTAGTATTAGCCTAAAAAGTGACGGATCAGCTAACCGCAGGTTTATCCTCATGGTAACTTTACAAGTTAACTTTAAGAATTTCAGGCTGCCATATTTTCTGCTGAAAATATGATTACTTCAATGGCAGTTTTATGTCAAGTTAAATTATTCAAACATTTTCAAAAAACACGATTTACCATTAAAAACGAAATAAAGAACAACCAAATTGAAAAAGTTAGTCGATGCTCCACGTATCCTAAATCACCAAAAGTAGTCGGTATCTGCTAGAGAATTCATTTAATCGGGCTTTTGTTTTTATCTGTTAATCGATCTATTATTTAACTGAGGTTTTGGTTTAATCGGTTAATTTTGTTAACCGACTAAAAATGTTTTTTTTTATAAGCTAAGTAATTTCAATAAATAAAAATGCATATATTATTTTTTATCTGGAGTTTATTAGTAAAAGTGAAAAAAATACCATAACAAACATAACATTTCTTGAACTAAAGCGAGTAGACGGAAAAATAGTTCATAAATACGTGAAACATATTTTTTAATTAGTACATAAATATTATGTATTAATTAAAAAATAAACTGTGAGATCATTTTATTAGTTATTTCAATAGTTTAAATAATCATTTAGACAAATAATTTGATTTAAATAATTAGTATTTAAGGGATTCTTTTCTTTAGTTTGGATAAAAATTGACTTGGAAAATTTTTTTCACTTCTCGTAGATGTTGGAGAAATCGGAAGCAACCCATAATACAGAATTAATTTCTCGGTTTTTTTTTTTGAGATTTCTCTAAACATTTAAAATCTTCCATTAAGTCATTAGAGTTCTGTGTTAATTTTTTAAAATTTTTAACACGTTTAATTGTTTCGGTTAATTCTGTTGAAAGATTGATATGAGGAGAAATTAATTACTCAACACATACGTATAAAAAGTACGTGCAGCAAAAAGCTGCTTACAGCAAACCCTTATTTAAAATGAAGATAACTGAACACCATCTTTGTTTGTAAGAAAAAATATTTACTAAACCCATACCTTTTGTATATGAAGGTTTCATCTCAATACGTAACTAAAAACACAAAAAATTTGTTACGAATGTAACGAATATGTAACGAATGCCGATGCCGATACCGATATATCGGCGATACTTCAGTGTTTGCCGATATATCGGTATCGGTGATATATTCCTATCGATACGCGGATACTTTTTTTAAAGTTTTTTTGAAAAATCAATTTAATTTTCAATGCTTTTTTTTGCATAACAACTAAATAAAATTAATTCGTTTGCTGTGTAACTTGTCAATACACTTTTACACTGATTCTACTTTTTTGATATATGCTTTAACGAATTGACTGCTTAGTGTGAATTTTCAGCTTAAGCCGTTTTGCTTAGCACCATAGTAGTGAAATGTTCTCTCACTGATAAGTTCTTTATATGTTTGTAGTACAAAAAACCTTAAAATTTTGTACATTTTTATGCTCATTTTTAATGAGATGTTTGTGAGAATAAAAATAATTTTGGTAAAAATTTTGGTTTACAGAAGCAGATCCACTTGGTGCAGTAATAATAAAGTTTTAAAATGAGTTCTGTCGAATCTGAGAGACTAGTGTCCTCCGCAAAAGTTGAGAATGACTTGTATTTTAAACAAAAATTTTATTAATTTAAAATATTTATAATCTCTTAAACTGTTATTTTCTATAATTAGATTAGATTATTACAACAAAATCCAATTCGTTGTTTTTAAATCTTATTAATCTAAATTCTAAATATTTATAATCTCTTACATCATAATTTTGTATAATAAGAAATTGTTGTACTTGTGTTTTGTCAGTTTTACCTTGAACTCAAATTAAATATTCGTACCGGTATCGGTAGCGGTATCGCCGATATTTATTTTTCAGTATCGGTATCGGTAGCGTATCGGCAAAAAGGCGTATCGTTACATCCCTAGTTAATACTACAAAAAATTTTAAATTTTGTTACATCGGTTAAAGGACTGAAGTTAAACGGTTTAATCGTTAATCGAAAATAGCCAATTTAAAATTAACCGATCAGTTAATTGGGTAACCGATTAACGGTTAACCGAATGAATACCCTAGTATCTACTGCAAACTTGCCACAGTATATAAATAATATTTCTCCTTTTATCAAACAGTTGTAATAATGGAGAAAACTTAATGGTTACTTTATCGTTCACGATAGCTAAAGTTCACTTAACATACCAGGAACGTTATCATTAGGATAATGGCACTTAATTGGTTATAAATCTAAAAAACATACGTTTATGTTAAAAAAGTAGAATTTTGTAAGAAATTAATTATGTTCGATTAATTGACATAATATGTTCGTGTAATTCTTTATTCGATATTGACTATTAAATTTATTAGATCAAATAATGTCGAAAAAATTCCTCGATAAGTCAAACAACGATTAATCGAGTGGATAATCTAGTAAATATTTAAATTGGATTATACTGGTTATAATCTAATATAAAATTTGCAACATTAATTGAAATATATCGAAGTAAAGCTGTTCTTACTTTAATTAACACGCCAGTAGTGTTTTATATGTTTCCAATATTTGTGTACTTTATAATCAAGTTAATTAAATTTTATTTCACCTACCATTCACCCATTTCCAAGTGCGTGATGTTATTCCCGGTTCCTTTTGTGCTCCAATCCACACCAGTTGTGTTTTCAATTCTGACTTACGTCGTTCCAATTCAGCAAGAATGTAATCGTTGGCAGCTCCACGAAAATCGTGCACCAAATTGCCACCTTTAATGAAATTTTAAAATATTTATTTAAAAAAGACTTTAAACTACATAAAAAATTCAAACAAATATATAAAGATGTTATTTTTGCTACACCATTTCATTTTATTGAACTTTAACTTAAAATGTTGACTACATTTTAAAATCAAATTAACAGAAATTATGTAAAGACGATAAATGAAAATAATATAAACATTCATGCTGTTCATTTTTTACCGTCTTTATCTAAAATTCTTTATTTCACAAGGACGATTGCTCGGGGACCCGGCAAAATATGTCTAAGCCCATTTTGATTAACTAAAAAAAAACTTTAAATTAAATGAAAACGATTTATTTTTTCTTTTGTGGTCGCTATCGAGCCAAAACCATTGTTCCAGGAGCACATTTGTATGGGAGCTAGGTAAAATAATATGCTTGTCTGCATGAGGCCAAAATGTCCTCTTACAAATATTGGTCATGAATGGATTAATTTAATAGAAGCAAAATTTATAAATAAAACATGTTTCCTGCTCAAATATATTTATTTTGTGGTTATAAAATGGGTTTTTAAAAAAGTAATATAGTGCAGTAAAGGGTTAATTTTTGACTAAAATCAGCACCTGTCTAAGAACGTATAGGAAATGAAAATCGCTACCGTTTTGATTCACATTGGCGATATAGCCCATTTCATCTTTTTTTTGCCACTATAAGTAAATTTAAAAGAAAGTTTTTTCGTTATAATCCATTTAGCGATATAAGCAAATTTGCCATATAATATCTATTAGCGGCTAGCAAAGGCAAAAGTAAAGCAAATTATTAACGTAATAGTCACGTTAGCACAATGTACCAAGATTTTTTTGCTTTTCGTAGCCACAAACCATTTCTCTAATTTTTACCAGTTCAGTATTCTACTAGACTTTAGTTTAAAATAGAGAGGCCACCAACTAAAAGCAAACTTAAGCGTTGTGCGTAAACATTAAAGACCGTTGTAGTTTTTGGTCACATATTAGCCATTTGTGGGTCGATCTGGCTAAATTTATATAGCAAGCTTTTGCGATATAAATATAAACGGGAGAACTGTTTAACTGATTCTTATTATTTAATCCTTATTGAATGGCCAGAATTTTAATTCTGTTGTGGAAATGGACCGGAATATTATTAAGTTTTAAACTATTAAAAAATGTATTAAACCACGTTTCACTTTACAATAAATCCTTCATTTCAAATCTAATAAAACTCTCAAAAAATTTAAAATAAATATTTGGAAATTAAACATTTTTTATTTTTCGAATTTATTCTATGAGTTAAATTTCAGTTATGTATTTTATAAAGCTTTTTGTAATAGCTCTATTCCTTAAATTTTTTTAGAAATGACTTTATACACTACCAGACTATTATATTGTATTTTCTTGTTACATTTTACCTTAGAGTTAAATACATTCAATTTATAAAGTATCACTATCCAGTGTGACACAAAGAATGCTGACGAAGGCCGTAGCGGGCCAGAAAATGCATTCCATTCTGCTGGTGCCTAATAATTGTAAATTTTTCTGTACATAAATATACTTCATTGCTATCCAACGGAAAGCTAAGGTAAAATGTAACAAGAAAATACAATATAATAGTCTGGTAGTGAATAAAGTCATTTCTAAAAAATTTAAGGAATAGAGCTATTACAAAAAGCTTTATAAAATACATAACTGAAATTTAAATCATAGAATAAATTTGAAAAAATAAAAAATGTTGAATATAATAAAGTTGCTTATGAAAAAGAAATAATTCCCAATATCTATTTGGAAATTAGTTTTATTAAATTAAAGACTCTATCACAATGCAATTTTAGAATTAAAAACAAAGTGACTAATTTCCACTGTGGTAAAATTACAAGATTTTATACACTTAGTCAATGTTTAAGGAATTTAACCGGAAAAAAAGAATTACTAGAGATTTTTTTAAACTCTTTATAGCGGTACTCAATGTTTGGTGCGTTTTATGTTGCAACTGTTTGTTATTGCAATATTGATGCGTTTTTTATTGTAACTATCCACATTTGATACTTTTTTTTTATTAACTGTGAGCGCCTTTTTACGAATTATTGCAATTTCATTACGTCTATATTTTGGACATTTTCCAAATTATTGAGATTATCCGGTGTAAATTTCTTGTTCATTTTTTTTCTTCCTTTAGAGGCTTTATACATTTAGCAATATATCAAAAAAAAAACCCCCCGTTTGTTCCAACTTAAAGATATTTACATCAAACTACTTTTATTCATTGGAGATACATTTGGTTACCTCATCTATCCGTTGTGTGAAATATAGGATGATATTTGCGACATTAGTTTTCTTAGACGCCGTAGTTTTGTTTAATAAATAAAAACCAATTGTTTAAAAATTTGGGATAATTATTTAGAATAGTTATCTTTCGTTTAAGATACACTTAAAAAAATTGGTGAAAGAGTTTTGTGAAAATGGAAAAAACGTAACTTTATATTTCAAATGGCTCAAAACTGACTAAACCCTTTTGGGCAAAACAAACTGCTTCTGGCTTGGAATTTCAATATCTAAAATTCCTCCGTGCCCCTTCCAGCCGTCATCCAGAGTCAAAGGCTGATTTAATTAAAATGAGTTATATCTTATTTGAAGGCTACTGAATTACGCGTCTAATAGTGGCTAATTGGATTTGATCAGATAAAAAAAGCCTCAGTTATAGTGGAGCAAAGCTAATATCTTATGAAAATATTAATGTTTTTCACCAATAATTGTCATTTCGGAAGATGTTTTGTGCCATAATTAATAATAAAATCCATAATTTTTTAATTTTGTTCTATAGTCAATTTGATTACAAAAATGTTAAGCCATAATGCACCAATATCGGGTAAAATAATAAAAAACCGAAAATATCTCTCTTTCAAATTTAATCTTACATACACACATACAGGCAAGTAAATTTAAATGCTTGTGTTTTCCTTTTTTTATTATGGGGATTTTAAGTATTATTTAAATACTTTTGCCTCTAGTTGCCAAATCTTTTGTCTGATTTTCACAGGTAAAACTTTTCTGGGTATGCTTACAAAAAATACAGAAAAGCCCGTTTTTAACAAAATTGTAGAACACTAATTGGCGATTTTCTTCAACAACAGAAAATTAATGGTAAATTTTCGTATAGGCCAAATATGAAAAAGTCGTAGAACAACTATTGTTTTCTAGGCCCCAAGGAACCATTTTCAACAATAAAAAAGTTATTTTTCGCGAAAAGTCGATTTGGTTTATACATTATTAATTTTTTTTTTTTTTTAATGACAGTTGTTTCATAATTAAATAAAAAATACATGCTCCAATGTACATATGTTAATTTGTAATGACAGTTTTAATCAAGTAAAAGATGTTTGTTTATAACAAAAAAGTATAAAAATTTAGATCGTTTTTTTACATAAAATATTGTTATGATCAGCAGCTTCTCGAAGCTTTTTTTAAGATCAACATAATGTTCCATTTACACAAGGTTGACTGACTAATTTGGGAGAGCATTTCAAAAATAACGGACTTGTTAAAATTAGCACCATATAAAACAAAAGTAATTTAAAGCACACATGCACATATTTTGGCTCATTCGTACGAAATTTGGCATTTCGGGCTTCGGTATGTCCCTAATGAGTCTACCTTATTGAAATGTACCTTGATCATATCAAAGACAAACGTTAAAGCTTTCGATAGCATATGTTAGGTTATGTAGGATTCGATAGTATTCTTATATAAAAATTTGTAAGGTATTGGACCTAAAACAACATTTTACTGCATGTTAAAAATAAGTCAAAATACAAAATGCCTCCTGCTCGGACGTTTGTAGTTTTGCCTTCATTCACAAAAATAAACTAAAGTAAACACAAGATATTTTAAAAAGTTGCGTCAAAAGAGTAACCTATGCTAAGAATTTGTGTGTTGCGATTATCGAGGAGTTGCTTTTATCGAGGGTTACGTTAACCGAAGTAACACTTTATTTATAAGTTCATACATATTTATGTTTAATATAAATATTATATATATTAATAAATATAAATAAAACTTATGCAGTTCTAGTGATTTTTTTTAACGATTTGTAAAAAAAAATTTTTTTAGGAATTAAAGATATTTGGAAAAGAAATTTGACAACACTGGTTGTAGAACGTAAGTGGTGGCGACTATTAACAGTGAGCAGTATGTTAAACAACTTTGCAATTCTAGATGCAAATGAGGTAACAGCTGATATACAGAACAATTGTTCGTGAAAAATTACAACAAGCTGTTTGATTATTTTTTGAAATTGTTTTGAAATGTCACTAATCTGTGCAAAAGAAGATTTTATCCAAGCATAAGTAGATTTTTTTGCCGATTCTAATTTATTGTTTACAAATGTCAGCTGTTTAAGTATCATTCATACAAACACAATACACTTAGCAAAAAAATATACATATAGTTTTCGTATTGCACATAAGCAATGATGTGATAATTGCAATTCTTAGTATTTCGATGTTGGATTGCAAATAAAAGCTACACTCATAGAAAAAGGCATCTTCATTTTGATGATGCCCTAACATCAGAATTGTTATTACAAATGGCATCAATGAGGCAAAAAGTGACATCAATCCAATGACGAACGTCATCATAAATTTTTTTAAAATTTTATGCGTCATCTATGATATAACTACAGTGACATCAATTCGATACCACATTTTGTGTATAATTAACATTATATTCACGCTTAAAAAGTAAAATAAGAAGCAAAAATTCCCATATTCTATTTATATAATGAATCTTTTCTACGATGTAACTGAGTCATCGCACTGATAACATGTTTTATTAAACTAGCTCGGACGCCGATGTGCCATCACATTGAAGACATAATATCTATTTTTGACCCTGATGACATTTTAGCCATGTGATGATGAAAAGTGTCATGGGATCTAAAACGAAGGCACTTGTCATATTACTGATGTCAAAATACATCAGCGTTATGATAATGATAATGATATGACAATACATTACATTTACACTTTGGGAAGTCCATTTGCATCAAGCACTGAACTCCGCTAGTGTTCATATTTTATGGCAAAAAATGCTCTTTTGAAGAAAGTCACTTAAGCGCAATATATATATTTTTAATCTCAAAACCCAGATTTAAATCGTGAAATCATAAAATAAGCTTTTTTATAACATAAAATTGCCAACAACATTAGAATAGAAAATAAAGACCGATACAATTTACGGAAGCTGTCAACTTTTTTCTCTTTTTTACAAAAAAAAAGCGCAAAAATTCATGAAAATGGTAATTACAAAAGTCGTTAAACCAAAAAAAACCAAAATAACTAATATCTGAACGGTACTTAAATTTTACAATTGTGACAAAAATTATGACAAGAACGTCACTTTTTCAATAGTCGCTAAAACGAATTTAAGAGAATATTCATTTTACAAAATTCTCTTATGTAAATTTATATTTTCTTAATAAATGATAAATGCTACAAAAAATTTTACAATTAGCAGTGGTTTAAATAATATTAACATTTTTTTTTTTCAAAAACCATTTTGCTTTTTTTAATAATTTAATAATATCGAAATAAAAAGGTGTCAAAATTTGTTAAAATTTCGGTTATAATAAAAAATGTACGGCAGAACTATTCACGACTTCATTAAGGCCCTTAAAATTCTACATTTGTGATATTTGTTAAACACATTTTGTACCGAACTATTAAAAGTTCTTTGTTATACCAGCTGAAGGTCTGATAGCAAAATGAACACCAATTTTTGTAAATATTTTTTTTTCAGTTACCACGATAACTTAATGTAACAATTGTATTGAAAATAATTTTTGTTAAGATAATTATTTGCAAAACAATAATACTATTGTGCAACAAGTTCTCTCAAAGATTAAATTAAAAAAAAAAAATGTATATGACAACTAATTAACTTTAAGGTCAAACATTTTGTTTGACATGTTTCACATCATTTACTTAAGAATTTTTAGTTATTTGCATGTACTTACCAGTTGTTGTACACATCTGTTGAGCCTTTTCGAAATTCTCTCCCTTGGTTACATGAAATTCGTAACACGTCTTAGAGAAAGTTGTTAAAACAGTATCGACTGCCAAGTTAGAACTCAAACAACGATCCACAGAGAATTCATCGTTGGTAAATACTTCTGCTTCGCATAAACTAAGACTACCTTCGACACCAACTAATTGTATGGCTACATATTGACCGACCAAAGGACGGGCACAAGTAAAGGTTTTAGTAATGCCCTCATCTAAAGTGCCTGGATACCAGGCACATAAAGGATTTCTCTGTAAATCTGCACTGCTATTGCCCACTCTTATTTCTAAGTCCTGTAAAGGTTGATGACCACAACAACCTCTAGTCGTTAACCGCACAACTCTGACTGCTTGTGGCGTTAAGAGATCTACTCGCCACCAGGGGGAGGGCTCCTTTTGTGTTTCCGAACATTGTTGGCCATCGGGATTTTTATTGCCTGGCTGGCCATCGTTGGCATAATGAGCGGGACCAGCCCGTGTATAGGAGCTTTGATTAACAGGCTTCCGATATGCCACATTTGTGCCACAAAATGGCAATTCTTTTTCCCATCCACCGCGGACATCACATTTAATCGCTGATGGGCCGAAGAGTTCATAACCCGAATCACATTCGTATTTTGCCTCTAAAATCGAGGTACCATCTGTTACTGTTTGCACTCTTGCATTTAAAGGTACTGCAGGAGGGCCACAAACTGGAAATAGAAATAAGCAAAAAAAAACCATTAAAAAAATTTTATTGAAACAATTAAAAAAATGTTATCTAAAGTAAAATTATTTAAGTTTTTTCACCCAATTACATATAATATTGAGCTAAAATAACTTTGTAATATAACTATTAATTAGTTTATTAAATTTCGCCTTTTCAATAACGACTGATGGCTTGTCAATTACTAAACAATTTATTTATTTCAAAAGCTAACAATAATTAATGAATGTGTTAATTGCAAACAATTACAAGCATTTAAATTTATTTTGTCAATAATAACGCCCATCTTTTGTATTTATTTTTCTTTCATAAAAAACAACAAAGATATCGCATTAAACTTAAAGTTTATTGAACTTAAAGACATACATGGATACAACGATATTGCTATAGTTCGACCAAAAAAGGTAACGCATCTTAAAAGGCAAATCATCTTAGCACCAGCGACATAAGTGTCGCGTCGTTGACGTATGTACCATCTTTTGTCATCTGTTACGGTTTTTTGCTCTCAAAATGTATTCCCACATACGAAATTAAATAGTTTAATTAGTAAAAGATGTTATTTGTTGTGCTTAATTCCCTACTTTTATTCTTGATAAAACTACTGAAAAGTTGTTGTTGGAAGATGAGCTGTTTCTATGCGCATTTCACTGGTTACTTAAGCACAACAAATAAAATCTTGTAATAAATAATTGTATTCCCAAAAACAACTCTGATAATAATTTAGTTTAGACACAGCTGGAGTGAAAATATTTTAGATATATTTTTCATTTTGGCGGACATATCAAATTTCCAAAATTAGTTGCTCATATTTTAATTAATTACCAGCTTAACCCAATGCGTTTCGCTACTCTTATTGAAATAAAATTAGTAAGATATTTTTAATACAGATCTCGTTTGATAATGAAGTTATTTGTACCAAATTTGGCATTTTTTATTGTTACCGATTTTAAGAGATATAGAAATGTATATTGTCTTTGTATGGGAGATAACGCGCCCACTTCTATGCAGCCCACTTTTTAACACATATTGTGTATTTATAACCAAGCTATTTGTACCAACTCAGAAACTTTAGATGTTACAGTTCTCTAGATATGCAGATATATATGAAGTCTTTGTATGTCCACTTATTCACCGCCGCCTACTTTTTGACAGATGTTGTGTGTTGATGTTCTAGCCATTTGTACCAAATTTGGAAACGTAAGCAATTGCCGTTATCTAGATATACAAAATTTTATTTTGTGCCACGCCCACTTAACCAATTCCGCCAATTATTGCAAGCTGCTGTGCATTGATAACCAAACTGTTTGTACCAAATTTGGAAACATTTTCTATTGCCATGTATTTGTATGGGGGTGTCACTTTTTGGCGGTTTTGGTTTATTGACAACCCAGCTACTGTTCTCGTACTGTTCTATAGATATAAAGTAATCTACTTTGTGCCTTTTCCAATCCCGCCTACTTTTTGTCAGATTTCATATATTGACATCGAAGCTATTTGAACAAATTTGGAAACTTTTACTGCTATAATTCACCAGATATGCAGAAATCTATTTTGTATTTGTATCAGAGGTGTCACTCCCACTTCTCGAATTCCGCTCACATTTTCTCGGATGTTGTGTAAGGATAACCAAGATAATTGTATCTTATTTGGAAACTTTGGCTCTTCACGCAGAGCAAAAACATGTTTAAAAATGGTCACCTCCAACAAAACTATTTTTTAAGAAAATTTTTAAACATATTATGTTTAATTTAACCATATTGTTGTCACCAACAACCATATTATTGTTAAATCAGTCCTCCATCAAGAAGCCACAGCCATTTTATGGTTGTCTTTAAACATGTTTTGGTTAAATATGACAATAATTGGTTTTTAAATTAACAATAGTATTTTCCTCTTTTCCAATAGCAACATGCTATGGTTGAAAGCCAACCATGCTATTATAAGTGTTAAGCATATTTTAGTTATTATTACCGAAAACATGTTTGGAGGCAACCAGAATATGGCTGTAGCTTCTTGATGGCGGATAAATTTAACCATAATATGTTTGTCGCTGACAATAATATGGTTATATTAAACATAATATGTTTAAAATATTTCTTTTTAAATAGTTTTGTTGGAGGTGACCATATATAAACATGTTTTTTCTCTGGGTGTTGCCGTTCTCCATATATAAAGAAATCTATTATATCTCTGTATGGGACGTGCCACGCCCACTTATCCAATGTCTTCAAGACATATGTGTACCAAGTATGGACAACTTTTCTCTTACCGTTCTTTAGATATAAGTACATCAATTTTGTGTCACGCCCACTTTACCAATCCTGCTCATATTAAGTCAGATATTGTGTATTGATTAACAAGATATTTGTACCAAATTTGGAAATTTTAGCTCTAGCTGGTCTCCAGATATACAGAAATCTATATTGTCCATAATTATCCCTGGGTCCCAGATATGATGTCCTATCGAAAAATTGTCTGTATATACAGTGGTGTAGGGTATCAAATGGTCGGGCTTTATCGACTAGACTTTCTTACTTGTTTCACTATGTAATTAATGTACATTTTATATTAAAAATGTATGTATTGTAATAAATATTTACTTATTTCATATAAACATATACTTATTCTTTATATACATTTATCTCCATTAACTATGTATAATAGTCATATTCACAATTTAGAATTCACACGAATTCTCATTTTAAAAGAGTAAAAAAATACAATTTATTTGTAATTATTAACTACAATGTATAATTATGGGAAATATTTAATTAATGTTTATATCAATTGTAAATAGTAGTAATTTACATAAAATAATTTAATAGATGTTTTAAAATGGCTTATGAGAGTTCTTGTAGATCGAGTACAATTTCATCTTTAAAGAATTTTTATTAGGTTATGTTAGGTCCTTAAAAAGGGGACACCTACTCCAATTTGGCATGTTGTGCGCTCGAAAGGGAGAGTTTTCCCTATCCATAAGACAAAATCCGTTTTGATACTAGCTTCAATCTCCCTAAAGCATTCTAGGTTTGGTATAGTCCTTTTTCACGTGCTCTTCGCTCTACATATTGAACCATTTGAAAATTTGTATGAGCTAAAAGAGTTTGAAGTTGTGTGTGACCTGTTCATATAGTAATACTCTTCTAAGTGTTGACCTTTTTTATTCTATTAGGATTTGCGTATCACCAAAGGACTTTCATTTTATTAAGATTCTTTTATAATGAAGAAGGAAAGTTTTTAAACAGATGAAAATAATTTAAATACTTGTATACCCAGAAAAAATAATAAGATTTATTATCTAATTAACAAAATTGTTTTACACTTTTCTAATATTAATAATTAGAAATGTGGCTATTTTATTGAACCGATTTTAATCCAAATTTTTATTTTTTATTCAGGCTAAAGTTCATCAAATTTAATTTGCATTAAATTATTTTAGAACGGAATTTTACAACATGAAAAAAATTAAAACTTGTAGTTCATTTTTCATTCTTGACTGACCGGTGGATCGAGCCCACGTTTACGGACAGGTCGATAGTTACTACACTATCTCGTCAGAAATCTTCGCCGTTTAACACTCACCGCCATTGACGACGGCTGACAGTCTATAGTCAAACAACAATATTTAAACCAAGTCGTATTTTTACCTTTTTTGTGGATTGATTTACATGTTTTTCCTTACATCTGTTTTTCATACTTTTTCTTGAAGTCCACAGTAAATTTTAATTTAATTTTTTTTTTTTTTTTTGTAAATCAATAACACTCATTGTTAAAAACCTTTGTTGAATGCGAAGCAAGCGAAATGCGCACAGAAACTAGCTTTCCCACTCAATTAATTTTAGTGTTTTTATCAAAAAAAAAAAAAAAATTGGGAATTTAGCACATCATAAATAAAGTTAGCAATTTCAATTAGAAAAAACTTTTTTACATTTAAAAATTCGGTTGCTTTGAATAAAAATATTAATTGTATTTAATATGACAACTGATTTTTCGTAATTTTTTTCTGTGTACAAACAAAAGAGTTAAAAAAAACGAAAATGTACTCAAAAACATTCAAAAGAAAGCATGAGAATACACAGAAAAAATTAACAATTTTCTCTAATCACCAAATTTATACCAAATCCATAATATCGAGAAAACAAATTGTTGATTTTGCACCTATTACCAAAATAATTATTAAAAATTGTGAATATTTTTTTTTCAATAAATGATATTTTTAATTTTAATTAAAAAAATGATCCAAAAATTAATATATTTAATTTAATATTGACAATTCCCAACAACAATTCTAGAAGTTTAAATTATTTTATTTTAAACGAAAAATTCAATTGATATTTTTTGATATTTAATTAATATTTTTATTAAAAATTTATTTCAAAAAAACTTAAATATTAATTAAATCAAAATTAAATTTTTAATTTTCTTTCAACTAAAAAAATAATTGATGCAATTATCACATTAATTAAATTTAAATACTTTTTAACCAATTTTTTTAATTGATAAATAACTTTTTTCTGTGTAGAATCAAGCAAACAATCTATTGATTTTGCACCATTACCATAGATTACTAAAAATTTTAAAGTTTGAAAATTGTGAATATATTTTCTTTTTCAATAAATGATATATTTAATTTTAATTAAACGAATGATAAAAAAATGTGTTAATTTATTCAATTAAATACAGCTCAGGTTTTGACAATTCCCAACAACAATTCTACAAGTTTAAATTATTTTATTTTAAACGAGAAATTCCATTAAGATTTTTTGTAACTTAATAAATATTTTAATAAAAAATTAATTTCAAGCCAAGTAAAATGTTAATTAAATCAAAATTATATATTAGATATATTTTCTTTCAATTAAAAAATAATTGATTCAATTATCATATTAATTAAATTGAAATACTTTTTAAACAATTTTTTAATTGATAAAAAACTACAGATAATTTTATCTGTGTATGTTCCAAAAACTTTAATGCACAAGTTTGAATATTTATTCCTTACTTAATTGTTTAATGAGAGTATAGAAAATTACTAAATTTTAAAATTAAAATTATCAGCTGTTAATAAACATTGATAACTCAATTAAAAGATCAGCTGAAATAATATATTAAAAAATAAGTTACATTCAAATTTATTTTATTTTTTTTAAACGGTGGTTAACGTCAAGTTTTTTGCCCAACTTAATTTGACGTATCTTTGTTTCAGTGTTTGACCAAAGAAGAGGTACACAAGTTTCAGTGTTTGACAAATGGAGAGGTACACAACAAAAGCGCGTTAAGATTGTTGAACCTTTTTACGAAAATTGGCGTTCAAATCAAAATGCACTCACTTCGTGATTTTGTTGGTCAGCATAGTCGACCAAATGTGTCCGCAATCAAGAGAATTGTGCGCGAATTTCAGCAAACCGGGTCTGTGGAAAATGTTAAAATACCTGTGCATGGTCGCCCAGTTCGTTCTGCGAAAAACATTTTTTCGCGATAGTGTGGCAGAAGAACATTCAACCTCGACTCGTAGTCGTGGCCAACAATTACGAATTTCTTGTGGCAAGAAATTGAGGATATGTACCTGGACGATATGTGGTTCCAACAGGATGGTGCCACTTGCCACACAGCCAACGAAATAATGGCTCTTTTGCGCGAGAAATTCCATGGCCGTGTTATCTCACGTCGTGACGATGTTAATTGGCCGCAACGATTATTTGCCACCATTGGACTTCTTTCTTTGGGGATATTTGATATAAAAAGTCTACGACAATAAGCCAGATCAACTCGAGAGCTAAAGAATGAGATAATTCGGCACATTAACGACATTGAAATATGGACCATATGAAAGAGGTATGCCACCGAAGCCGTGGCAAGCATTTCGCCGATATTTTGCTTTACACATAATTGTCATAGTTCCTGCTATCATAATGAAAAATATTTAGATTATATAAATATTTGAAAACTTTTTGTTTTATTCAACATTTTTTATTTTTCGAATTTATTCTATGAGTTAAATTTCAGTTATGTATTTTATAAAGCTTTTTATAATAGTTATATTCCTTAAAATTTTTTAGGAATGACTTTATACACTATTACAAAGAGGTTTATAAAATACATAACTGAAATTAAACTTATAGATTAAATTCGAAAAATAAAAAATGTTGAATATAATAAAGTTGCTTATGAAAAGAAATAATTCCCAATAACTATTTGTTTTATTTACAATTAACATCGTGTGTTTTGATTGGACCACCCTTTAGTTTTAAATATGATCTAATATATAATTCTTATTGAAACAATTTTTCATTTCTACTCTTGGTAAAAAAAGATGACGAATAGCAAATTTAAAAATTATTTTTTATGATATTGCTAAATTGGGTTTGATTCTCCTTCTAATGTTATTTTTAAATATTTGTTCATTTCTAAGAGTTTTTCCACGCCTTAAAATAAATAGAATACACCTGCATTTTATATGAATAACAAATTTATATTTACATTTTTATTACCATTATTAGCTGTTCTATAAATAATTCATTATCCTTTAAACGTTTATATGCGCAGCAAATTTTTGTGGTTCTTTTTGTTTAAAACAATTTTATTTTGAATAATAACAATTAAATAAGCCTACATCCAAAATTTTATTAAAGTTTGTTGCTTTAAATCTTTAATAAATAAACAGTTTTATTTATTTCATCATGCAAGATATGACATAAATTGAACAATTTCGTAACTAGTGCTTTAATTTTTAGTTGAAAATAAATTTAAAATTGTAGGTTTCCAATAAAATTTGAAAAGGGAAAAACTGAACTCTTTTCCGCATCTAGTGATTTGTAATGTATACAAAGAGTTTTAAATGCATGATCGATTTGCAAAGCCCTGGTTTACGAAAATGACTTCAACTTTTATGATTCATAATCAATTTTCTGTAAAAAAAAATTATATTTCTATGTATAAGGTAATATTTATCAAAAGTTTTATTTACAAACTTTTATAAACTAAAAGCATTTCTGCTTTTTCTTATCAAGGCTTCGATTTTAAATAACTTAAAGTAAAAGAAATCAAACCGTTAAATTGTTATATGGATAGATGGATGGATGTATGAATGAATGGCTGAATAGTTGGGGTTTTTATTAATTTTTCTATTTACCAACTTATTGAGTTCCAATTTTAAACACGTTTTCGTGTTAAAAATTTAAAAAATAAATAAATATTACAAGCAGGTGGGGTCATTGTTCTTGTTTTATTTTTTAATTTAAGTCGAATACAATGTTTATGGTATTGTGATTATGCAAAAAGTTAAAACAACAAACAAAAAAAGGCAACAAAAAATAGTTCAAAACTATAAGGTGTGGTATTGATCAAGCATGTACAATTATAACGTATAAATGCTTATTAATAGTTTAATGCTTAAACTATCTTTAAAATATATAAAACAATAATAAATTTTTATATTAATTCGAATGTGTATTCTAAGTCAAATATCAGTTTATAAAGCTTTCATACTTTAATAGTCTTATTCCTTTAATATTTTCCAGGAATATTTTCAATGCTCTATAAGAATTTTTTTTTGTATATTTTTGTTACGAAAAAAATTCATTATAAAAATTAAACTCAACATGAGAACTAAAATTTCCAGATTCTATTTGTTAAAACAAAATAAAATATTTAGTTATAATTTTCTGTAATTTGCTCATTTACATCAATAATGTCATAACTCAAAAAGCACGATTTTTCAGCTAAGTAAGTTAAGACTGGATAGATAAGAAAATCCTTTGATATTTAAAAAAAATATTGTTCATCAGTTTTTAGATGTTGCTCGGCTTTTTGACAAGGTATGGTATAAAGGTCTGGTTTTTATAATCAAATATCTGCTGTCACCAGCCGCAAATTACTACAATGAAAGAATTATTAACTAAATCGCCAGAAAATATGGACGATTCCCTTTGAAACCAACAATTTCTTATTCTAACTATATGTGTGGCTTGGTTTAAGCAAAAAGTTATTACTCAAAGCTAACAAAAATTAAGTCGAATACCGAAAAAAATCATTTTAATTCTATGGTTACTTAAATCAAGTTTTCGTTGCTATACATTTTGTAAAATAGCAAGAAAAGCCTGCTTAATTCAAACAATCCGTTCCTCGAATTAAAACATTTTATTTGTAAAAGCAGAAATTTTTCTTGAATTGAATAAAATTGTGAGGTTAATGCCTTAAATTTTAAATCAAAAGTTTCTCGTCATCAGTGTGGCCATTTCGGCGTTTTTGCAACCAAATGTAGCATTAAAAATTTATAAAATATGTTTATCTTTTTTTAGCAATATTTTTAAAATTTAGACGAATAGTTTTATTGATTTTACTTAAATTTTTTTTATTCAAAATTTTTTTATTTTTAGAATTTATTCTATCAGATAAGTTTCAGCTATGTATTTAATAAAGCTTTTTTGTAATAGTTCTATTCCTTAAAATTTTAAGGCATGACTTTATAGAATAAATTCTAAAAATAAAAAAATTTTGAATTTAATAAAGTAGCTATAAAAAGAAATAATTCCCAGATTCTCTTTGTTAAATTTTTTTTATAAATAAGATTAAATTTTAAGTAAAAATAGTTGTAACCAGAATAAAAGTTCGTATGAAAATGGATAATTCGACCACTTAACATTGAAGTTAAAATAAATCTTTTTATGCACTCATGGAACATGCAATTCTTATTTTAAAGGGCTACCTAAATTTAAGAAACTAACAAATGTCTTTTCATATTTCCTTTTTTCGTTATTATTAAAGCATTTATTTACTATTTTACTATTTTCAAAATGATTATGTGATAAAGTTTGGAGTACGAAAGGTAAAATAAAGAGTAAATGCCTGTTCTTAGAAATAAAATAAAAAAAAAACAATATGTATATTGAAACAAGAATTAAATAAATATAAATGTTTAAACGAAATTATTTATTTTCAAAAGCAAAAAAATTTTGTATGTCTGTGTGTTTGCAAGCAAATTTAAACCCCTTTTTAAACACTTTAATACTAAAAATTAACAATGTGCATATCTTCCCAAAAATACCTTTAAAACGATATATGGTTTCATTAAAACCGGTAGACGATAAGATACTTTAAAATCAACTGGATCCGTATTTATATATAAGATCCGATGTTTTACCAAAAACTACCAACTTGTTTTAAATATAACCATATATTTAAATTTAATAAATATTTAAATTTAAGAAATATTTAAATTTTGTTTAAAAATATTTCAATTTAAATTAAAAAAATATTTAAATTTCGTTAAGAAATAAGTCACTAAGATCTATTTAGTTTCGAATAAAATTTGATACTAGTAATACAAAAATCTGTGAAAAAAAAATGTTAGCATTTTTTTAAAATCATTTCTAGCATTTTTTGGTCATGTATAATACCGGGTTTGGCTGTAAAAATTTTTAAGATCTGGTCACACTGTTCATAATACACTTAAGTAAGCTGCTTTAAGAAAATATTTTTTGAAAACTTAAGAAATTATAACTCGACGCAAGTTAATACATTTTAAGTGTTCTAAAAATAAAAGCAATTCTAACTCGATTCAAATATTGTAATATTCTTAATCTCAACAAAAGAATCTTGTTTGAAATACTAAGAACTAACTAGATTCAAGTAAATAAATTTAAAGTTTTCTTAAAAAGTTAGGTTTGATTTATAATGTAAAATAAAACACATAAATTTGACAGTCAACCTAAATTTTTGATTATCAGTTAAAGGAAAATTTATGGCATTTACTGTTTGAAAATTGTATCATGTAAATTTTGGTCATCACTACGTTTGAGGTGGTCCATTCGGAAGATCCAACTTTGGGCGGCTTGTTCGAGCATAGCGACTGTTATCTCGCAAATAACACGAGTAATGTTGGCTTCCAAAGCGTCAATCGTAGCTGGCGTATTTCTGAAGACCTAAAACTTACATAGTCCTAGAGAAAAAAGTCCAAAGGTATGATATCACACGATCTAGGTGGCCAATTTACCGTTTTCAAAACGTGAAATTAAGTGATAATCAAAATGATTTCCCAACAAGGTCATTGTTTCACGTGCATTAAGGCCCGTAGAGCCATTTCCTTGAAACCAGAGCTCACCAAGACCATGCGCTTGAATTTCAGGAAGCACATAGTCCGTTAGCATGGTGCGATAACGGTAACCATTGACGGTAACATTCTGATTTTCCTAATTTTTGAAGAAATATAGACCAATGATTTCACAATCCCATAAACTACACTATAACGTTGTTTTTAATTGAATCATTATATAAAGTCATACTGTATAGCACCGTGTAGTATCCTTCATGAGTGTGGACTGCATGCCCAATTACCACTTTAAACTTTTGAAACAGTTTTGGACACATGGTATCCAATTATGGTGAACGGCCAGCAATTTCATAATCAGGCTTATACAGAGGGTACAATCGCAATTTCTTAGAAACATGACGAAGCGTTAGAAATGAGAACATCCAAAGAGATATAGAGATTCCACTGGTGCAAGATGAGTTTCGCAAAGTCAGGAAGTCATATTAAAAAAATCATTCAAAGCCGCTTGCAAGGCACCTATCTCAATTTCAAACGCAAACAAGGCTTCGAAGAGCCATTAAAACATTATTGTTCTACTAGAGTGTGACTAATTTTTCAATTTTTACGGCGGTGCGTAAAATGACTCCATGAAATATGGCCCAAAAAGAAAATGAAGAAGTTAAATGGGGAATAAGAATACGCCATTTTGGGGCAAATTTTTTGTTTTTATTTTCATTTTTTCGTTGGGTTGTTTTTGCATTTAAAGTTAAAATAAAAAAAACACAATATCAAGGAATAAAAAATGGCCCCAAATAAAATATAACATAAAAATGTTATATTAAAATTTCTAGGGATAGTATCAAAATTCCGAATTATTATACCAAAGAGTAGGAAATCGGAGATGCGAAATATGGCCCAAAAAAAATGAAAATTGACCCCAAATTTGGGTCCATTTTTCATAATGCAATATGACCCCATTTTTTTTATGAAAATGTATCCCAAAGAAATGGAAAATAGCTCTAAAAAGAAAATTATATATGACCCCAAACTTAGAATAATTTTTGATTACGAAACATCACCTCAAAATGTTTAATTAATTGTAACCCCAAAAAAAGTTAACATTAAAAAAAGAAAAAAAGTTATATATTTGATTTTATAATTCGGGATTTTTAAGCTTGGAATTTTGAAATTCGGGATTTTAAATTTCGGATTTTAAGTTTCGGGCATATCAACCCAACCCAAATTTTTAATATAACTTTCTTTGAGTTTTGCTTAGTTTTAACTTTTATTAGGTAAAAATTCATTAAAAATTTTTAAGAGATTTTTGAAAATGAGAAATTATCCCAAACTACGAGTCACATTTCATTTAAATTTGATGGCTATTTTTTTATTTTATTAAAAAATAATAATATTGCATTATGAAAACATGCCACAAATTTGGGGTATATTTTCATTTTTTTTTTTTTTTTTTTGCTCTATTTCCTGGAGATGTATTTATTTCGCAGCGGCCTATATAAGACAGATTCCGTAAATAATTATTAAATTTACTGCTTACGTACTTCCTATTACGCGTTTTTTTTAGATGTTGTATAAGAACGACATATCCCCTCAATTTTGCAGGGGTCGCTATAAGGATAAAATCGTGGGTTTTTTTTAGGAGAAACGATATATTTTGTCTAAGAACAATATATTTGATCATTAACTTTATACGGCTCTAATATCTAAATAATATCTTTTCTTTTTTGTTTGAATTATGACACTATTGAAATGAGCGATATGCATAAAATTGTTTCTTTCTATTGTATTTTCATCTAATAATTACGTTTTTCCAAAAACACCAAAAAACAGGTAAAAGACTTTATGATGTAATAATTATTTTAGTAATGTGTTACACTTTTATATGGTAATAATAACTCTAACCTTATATAGTCAAAAATTAAAATACCTACAACATTTTGTTCGTCTAGTTTTAATGTCAAAACATGGAAACGACTGTATAAGTAAATATACATAAATGAATTAATGTCTTAAATTTTCTTTCATTTATTTTCAGAGATTTTTTTTAAACTCATTTGGTTAATTTTTTTAAAGGTATTTTTATACATATTTACATGCATGGACTTTTATACGATTTTTTTCTTCTTCGCTTTATTTCTTGTAAACATTTCACGCCTTGTTGCACTTTCATTTTAGTGTTTCAGCAAACATAAATTCACAACACCTTTTAGATGTGGCTTAGTTTTAATCTTTAGTTTAATAATATGTTTATTAAACGCTATTTAACAATATCAATTTAAATTAGATTTGTGTAAATAGATAAAAAAAAAAACAAAGTGCTTTTAATTAAAACAGAAGAGTTAAGAAACAAACTTGTTAGGTATAATTAAAACACATGAAGACATCTAGCAGATTCCTTTCTCGCAATATAAGAGCGATTGTCTCACTAGGACCACAGAGCTTATATTGTTCCATAATTTCATCCAAATTTTTGTAAAATTACTAGTTCTTAACGAAAAATTTATTTTGATTGCAATCTAAGATTCAAACTCGCTTTATCATAGCAAAACAATTGTGTTGGATTATTGATATGTATATATGCATCCTTAAATCTTTTGGATTGATTTTTCGTTATGAGCTTTTTGCTTTCAACACACTTGATTAATTTAAAGGCATTGGGGTAAATATTTGTAACTATTAAGCTATAAATCTTAGTGGACAAAACTTTATTTCAAACAATATTTTAAAAACATTTTATCCTTCAAGAATATTTTATCTTATTAAGTTACCAACTTACAAAGTCACAGAACTATGCTAAATGTTTCGTTTTTTATATATTTAGTAAATAGTATAACTAATTAATGCTATAGATTAAACTATCCTTTTGATCCTCTTAGGGGATATGCTGTGAATTTTATAAACTGTATTAATTCATTGGTTTTTCCGCAAATAGTTATGTTATAAAAAGTAAAAGTATTGTAGCTCGAAATAACTTATTATATAAATCGTTTAATTTTAAAGTCTATAAGGATGATGTTAATTTTATAAGGACCCAATAAAAATGTTCTCATTTTGCAAAGCACTAATGGTACATTTTAAAATGTAACCACACATTTATGCGCTACGCAATAAGAGATACACAGCTGCAGTTAGGTAAGTGAACGAATTCTTAATAAATTAAAAAAAAATTTAAAGAGCCACGACATTAAAGACATAAAAGAGTAACGGTAACAAAAAATTCAGTGCGCAAAGCTGGTCGTTACATTCACCAATTTTTCTATGCGCTGAATAAAGCGATTTCTGTGTCAAAATTGTATTGCTTCAAATTGGGAACTCGCCATATAAAATTCATGTCTTCCGTAAGCGATATGGTTAGCGAAACTTCTAAAAAACATTTGTATAAAAAAATTTGTTAAAAAAAATTTACTAAGCTACGGATAAAAATTTTAGCCATATCTTGATCGCCGAACATGTTCTCAACAAAAACAATATTAACAAGTGCAAAATATATCTGAGGTACATATAAAGCACTCCCTCTATATCTATACCAGACTTAATTTTTGGAAAACTTAATTTTTTGGCAAGCACCGAATTTTAAGAATAAAATTGGGAGCAGAATATTAGCAGTTGTACAACGTTACGAATACCGCTGCAAGCTGTGGAAAGCTAAAAACAGCAGTTTGAAAGTAGTGCCAACACAATACGTAGTTGAAGTAGTCGTTGCATTTGAAGTTGAAGCGCAAAGTTCGAAATTTTTTGCGCAACAGGGCAGTCGTCAGCTTCAGCTACCACTACAACCATTTTTTTCTATTTCAGGCGTAGAGACAAAACCCCTTCGATTTCTTCAGATTAACAAATGTTGCGCAACCGGTGCACTTAATATTGTATTACTCTATGGGAAGCCAAAAATAGATCAAGGCCAAATGATTAACAACATTTTGCTTAAAATTTTTGTAAAATTCCTTTTAATAAATTGGCTTTTCAGTAAATTTACAGTCATTTTTTAAACTCGAAAATTGTTGCACCATTAACAATAATTTTTTCACTTTGAAACTAAAATGAAAACCACAATTTTAAAAAACGGCTGGTAAAATAATATAATTTGGCATATTCAATTATTTACTTCATAATGAATTTAGAGCAAATAATAAAAATTTTCACACATTATTGAAAACATAACAAAATGTTTTCAATAAATCACTTCAATCACATAAATTGTTATAAGTTTCCATGTTACACACACATAATTAATCTAATCAATTCGTTAATTAAGAAATACATTTTTAATGATCGCTTATTTATTGCACAAGCATAAATTATTATTATTCTCCAGTGTTTGAGTTAATAATTTTGTTTAAAAAGTAGCAATTAATTTAGGACTTGCAATAGAGCAGTAAAACTTTCAATAATCGTTCGCTTCGATATTTTTGATTGTTTAAAATTGCACTATAGGCAGTATGAAATATTTTGTGAAATTGTATAATTCGAACTTTTTAGTATAAATTAAATCCATAGGTGGTACTCATACAAAAAGCCATCCATAAAAAGATAAGATGTGGTCAATTAAGGACCGATGCAGTGTTACCACCAGCAACATTTAAAACTACACTTGAGATGACGCAAAATTACCCAATTTAAATGAAATTACACTTAATATCAAATTAATTTTTTGTTATAAAAAATAAAACTTTTGCAAAAAAGAACAAACAAGAGAGTACATAGTCCATTCCGAACATTTTAAACCCTACATCACTGTGTTTACAGACAACTTTTTAAGAGTGTTTCCTTGTTAGGTCCCATATGCAGCTAGGGACCTATTAAAATAAAATTATGCTATAAATTCAAGGCTAATAACATAAGAATTCTTAACGTCGAATATTATCTTGGTCACTGCATCTATTTAAGATTTTTCGTCTTAAAGTGGTTAAAGGGAGGGGGCTTAAATATTTTTTTTTTTTTTTTTTTTTTCCCAATTCAATTTTATTGATTTATAAAAATTTTACAAAAATTTTCTTATACTACCCCGCAAAGCCATACGGCTTGTCTGCAGGAAATAAAAAACTATTAAACTATGTATATTATATAAATATGTTTTTTTTTAAAATTCATTGCATTTTACTTTTATATTAAAATTTTAATTCATTGTGAACTTATGAAAAATTGTTTTATAAGTTTTTTTCTTTTAAATTTATTTTTCGTGTTTATGATTTCTACAGGTAATTTATTAAATATTGTTGGTAGGGTTACTAATAAAGTGTTTTTACCGTAATCGTTGAGAAAACTTGGCACCTTGAATTTACCTTGTGATCGATGTCTTGTATTATATGAATGATCAACAACTTGAAGAAATCTGGTGTCGTTGTAGAATTCGCTGGTTAGAGTTGTATAGTATATGCTTCTAATATTGAGTAAGTGTAGGTCTCTAGCTATATTATTGATTTTGCTGTTTTTATTCTTGTTTAGCTTTTGTTTAGTGTTTTTGTTGGTATTATTGTTGTTAGTTGTTGAAGTGTTTCTTCTGTTAGCGTTGTTATTGCTTATGCTGGTGACATTTGTTGTGTTGTTGTTGAGTGTATTGCTGTGTATTTGGCTAACGTTGCTGTAAATTGATATTGTTGTATTGTTGTTGAGCGCATTGTTGATGTGATCGCTATTGTTGTTACGAGTTGTGTTGTTAAAGTTGTTGTTTCTTGTGTGGTTGTTGCTATTGTGAGTTGTAATAGGGTTGTTGCTGAGGGTATTATTGTGGATGTTGGTTATGTTATTGTTGTTAGAGTAGCTTTGTTTCTTATATAGGATTTTTAATAACTGATCCTGTGTTGCTTGTAAAAGCCTACAGTATGTAGCACTACCCCATGCTGCTATTCCGTGCCTTATATACGATTCAGCTAGTGAGAGGTAAGCCTGTCTTAGTACACTATATGTTGCGTAGTTACTTAAATGGAATAGCATATATGAAGATTTCCGCAGTTTTTTCTGCAGGTTTTCAACGTGTGTTTTCCATTTAAAGTTGCTATCGACATAAACACCTAAGTATTTATACGAATTAACCATTTCGATATGTGTTGTGCAAGTTTCATTAAAGTTTATAGTGTTATTGACTTTACTGTGTAAACATTCTATATTGTGGAATGTTAATTCTATGAATGAAGATTGAAGATGTGGCGGTTTAATGTGCATTACTTTTGTCTTCGTTGCATTGATAATAAGACCGTAGTCATGACACCATTTTGTAGCTATATCCAGTTGATTTTGCATTAATTCCGTGCCAATATGAATGTTTTTGTCACTAACAACTATGGCAGTATCATCTGCGTACGCGAATGTAGTGCTTCCCTGTAAGGACCTCATCAAATATGATCTACCTACCAGCACAAAAATTTGTTATGACATAGTAGGTTTTTCTTCAATGCATACCAATATTTTTAATGCAGTTATGCTATTTTCGTAAGTGGTATTTGTATGGGAGCCATGGTCATATATGGACTGATTCCAAAATTAATTTCGTAAGATAATTTAAGTTGAAAAAAATATATTTGGGCTTAATTTTGTCCAAATACCAACATATCAGATGGTTTATGGGCATAAAGAGATTCTTAGGAAAAAAGTTCGTATTAGGGCTATGTGAAATTATAGATCGGACTTATTCTCAACATTTTCAACAAACGTATGAACCAAATTTCATCAAATTATCTTAAAAATTGCGACATGTACTTTGCGCAGAAGGCCTACAGGATTAGCCAGCAGGATTGACGACTCAGATTCTTATTCTAAGTCGATCGTACTACAACAAATATTTTCATGTATCAGTACAAACTCATAATACGCTATTTTTTTAATAAAATCATTTTTAATCATATTATTAAGATTCATATAGTAATTAAAAAAAATTCAACAAGCAATAACATCAAAAACCTCGAATAAATTAAATAAAAATTTAAAATAATAAGTTCTACTTCCATATATCTAGGGAAGGTTCAAAATGTTCATTGCCGTTTCTTGGTATACTTTATTTAGAAAATATATAATGGTTTCAGATGACAGTCTGTTTCTCAAATCAGTTTTTCAAATGTTTAGGGCGGTAAATACTCGTATTTCTCTACTAAAGCATTTTAAATGTTAAAGCAAACACAAAGTTCATAACTTTTTGTAATAATGGAAACATATCTTTTCAGTATAAATACCATCTTTTTTCACTAAACTTCGGGTTCTAAATCACTATGAAGCTCATATTTATCGAAATCTAATTGTCCATCTGGCGCCAATCACTATCAATCTTTTGTTTCATAAACTATGGAAACTTTTTTTTAAAATAAGCAGTGACTTTGGTTGCATATACTTAAATTTTTTTGATTAACAATTTTTTAAATGATATAAATGTTATCACTAACATCAAATCCTTATATTATTTGTTTTAAAATGAAAGAATTTAAAATTACACCCGATCTACACCTCAAAGAAATTACCCACTCTCTAACCACGAGTGTAAAAATTGCACCAAATTTGGGTATTTACCCACAAAGTGGCAACATCCGTCAACGATGTTCACAAAATTTGTCATAAAAATAACAATTTATGTTATTTTTATAGCAAAAATATAAATTTTGTAGGGATGTTGTTCCACATTTAGGTGTATACGGCTACTCACACTTTAAGTGGGACACATAGGAAAAATCTTATGTTGATAGGCTTTAATTGAATTTAAGAATTTGTATTTAATATTTATTTAATGAGTACCACATGCATAATATTATAGAAAATACAACCAATATACCATAATAGAACGCTTTGTGAATTGCCAAAAAGTACTTTGTTTTAAATAAAATTTTTTAATTTGGCTTCTTAAAGTGAGTTGCACGTCATCTGCGTATAAATGGATGTAACATTTAGTTAGAGGCAAATCATTTCCATATAAGGAAAATAAAAGTGAATCTAGAATAGAATCCTGAGGCACATCCCTAGTCAGAGATAAGCTATCTGACCATACATTGCTTTCAAACACCGATTGTGTTCGTTCAGAAAAATACGATAATATAAGTTTAGTTGACGTGTTCGTAAATCTAAAAAAGTGTTTTAGTTTTCTGATGTGTACATCATGGTCTGCCGTATCGAAATCCTTAAAATAGTCAAGAAAAACCAAAAAGTTAATATTTCCATTTTCCAATCGTTGCCATGTATTTTCATAAGCTTCCACAAGAAGCGTTAAGCAGCTATGACTCTGATGAAAACCAGTATTAATATATGTAATCATCTGTCTGTCCGTCTGTTGAAAATGGACTTTAAAGCCGACGGCTAAATAGACTTGGAATAACTCATGAAACCGAATATATAAACTGATCTGGGTATAAGATGAATATTAAAAAAAGTTTCATACGGAATGATAATCTTAGTATACTCTAATTCACCACCAGTGGCAGAGGGTATAATAAACATTTGTACTGGGGGGCGCAGAGTAAGCTTATGGTTTGGTTTCGTTATAACTTTTTTAATTATTATTATTTCTTTGTTTTTTTTCAACAGTTACTTGGGAAATTAATTATGAATTTCTATACAATTAAAAAATTAACAATAATAATTGAATTTAATTTTTTAACAATAATAATAATTATAATAATAATTATAATAATTGAATTTAAATTTTTAACCCAACAATCCATTGTGTTAATACAGCGATTGCACCTACAGCGTCATCAATAAACCAATTTTGGACATTTTCGTCAACATGGGTCTGTAAGAAACCTTCCCGGTGATCGAAGAGCACAAACCTTGAATACTGCTTCTAATATTAAACGTGTTCGAAAGAGCGTACAGCATAGCCCCTCAACATCAACGAGGAGACGTTCGACACAATATGGACTATCACTGCTGTCTTTGCAGAGAATTTTAAGTACATTAGACACTTTTCTTTGGAGATATTTAAATAAAAGAATGTAAAGAGAGTCAACCCAAAATTGTTAAACTTTTACTTTACGCAAGAAATCGATGTGCAGTGGTCATATCTACCCACTGAAAAAATCTAAAAACATTTTCTCTAGTATTTTGTCAAACAAAATGCAATTGTATCCCCCTTTGTGATATTAGAGTTCAAAAGAAAACAGTTTTTTGTCTCTACTGAAAATTTATAAATTTTTAGTTAACCCCCTTTAGAGGAAGCAGTGCGATATGTCAACCAGCTAAGAACCATTCCCCAACTAAAAACTCACATTTAAAATGATATCATTGCCATTACTCCCGAAATTTTGAGAAAAGCTATGGAAAAAGACTCTGGTAAAAGACTGGGATATAACTATGGGAGTTGTGATGGAATACTTTATCGAAAATAATTTTATTTCCAGTTCTAAGTATTCGGTCACGACTGCCAGAATAAGACCCAAGTGTTTAAAAAAAAATAGTAATAATAATCACATAAATCAAAAAGTTATAAATCTCTTAAACCATCTAGCTCATTCTGCGCCACACCCTGTATTAAAATTTCTATTTCTAATTAAAATGCGAAATCAATCAAAATACGGACCTGCTTTTGATAATCGCTTTTACAGAAACTTTTTTAATGCAAACCCTAATAGAATTCAGATTTATTTTACATTAAGTGACAGACAGCGCCTAAACATTTACATTATTTTACTCATGTGGCGGCGAAGAGACAGCCGGCTTTTTTTTTAGTCATGGCAGAATTGTCAAAAGTTTTGTTTACATGTGCTTTTTAAAATTGTGTTTTTAAATACAATTATAGTTTGCAACTTATTAATGAAAAAGTTAAAATATAAAGAGATGATTAATAAAACTATGAATAAAAATTAAGTACAGATCGTTTTTAGGTCACAAAAAGTAATTTTAACCATTATCACTATATCTTTATGGTATTTTTATGTTTATGTACGGTTTTCATATTCAAATGCATAAACTGAACACAGAATAGAAACGGTTTAAATTATTTTCAATACAATGCTCATTTAAACCGGATTTGTAATTTAGTGCTCACAAAAATTGCACAAGTTTATGTTATTAAAGCTGTTATTTTCTTAATTCTAAAAATTATTTATTTATTTTTTTTATTTTTTAACTTAAATGTTTTGTTAATTTAGGGTTAGGGCTGCCAAAAATATATTAAAATATCCCCTCTAAAAATAAAAAGCCCCCAAATGAATTATTTTTAAATAAATTATTAAGTTTTAATATTATTAATCAGTGGAGATTATTTGTATCTTAAATTCATATTAGCATAAATAGTCACCCTAAAACTATAGTGTATTTGAATCAATTTTACAATTTGGTAATTAACTTTTAATTTCTGACCTAAAATATACGTTATTAAGGAAAAGAGAAATTTTGAACATTCAGTTAATCCAAAATATTATAAATATATGTTCTTTAAATTTCTTGTATAACTGCTGCTTAAAATATAATTCTTAAAGCTTCCATTATGCCGTTAGCATTTATTGTTTCAGCCTGAAAATCCATGTTTAATCATTTTATATAGTTTATGAACTTCTGAGGTTGTGAACATTTAAAATGTGGAGAATTTTACATGGTCCAATAAGAAGGTCTGCGCGAAACGTCTGCTGAATTTTTGCAGACTTGTGTTTTTTTTTCGTGCAATCGTTTTTGTAGCGATTGTAGCGATCGAAATGAGTGTTGTTATCCCTATTGGTGCATTGTTGTAGTTTTGCGCAAACCTACTCATTGGACCATGGTTTTTAGATACACAAAATTCTGCTGCCGATACATTTTGAATAAAAAACTGATATAGCGATCAGTAAAATCAGATTTTTCAGCCGTTCGATATTGAATTTGCGTAATAATTTGTTTATTATAAATTGTATAAAAATTAGTTTTTCACTTAAAAAAAACTTCCAGATTTTATATAGATTAGCCTGTAAAAGAAATAAAACTTTAAATAATTTACCCAAAAAGAAAAAAGTTTTCTTTTACATCCTCAACATAAACCCGAAATTAATTTTTTTAATCTAATTTGAGATTACAGCCCCAAATCTGGTATCCCTGCTTTACAGCCGTACCTAAACAAGAGCGGAAGGCGGAACGTTTTCTTCCGCGTTGCTTTTACGCTGATATGCCGTACTTTAACAAGAGCGTCACCGTTGTGTCACAAACAGTAGTGTTAACTTTTGTGCTTATTAAAACCAGCATAAAAGAAATTAGAAATGGAATTAAAACCGCTAGTTTGACCTAAAAATTGCTAATTTGCCATTATTTATTATCAAAATATAAAAACAGGGTTGACAAAACAACAAATATAGCAACCCTGCTTATTTAAACACGCTGTCAAAATCGGATTTTCCAATTGCAAAGCGTTTACGCCGCGCTATTAAGGGATGTTTCATACAAATTGTATGGGCATGACGATTTTTGACAGTTAGAAAACGCTTTCCGCTCTTATTTAGGTATTGCTGTTAGTCCACGGTTTTATGCAAAGCGTATTCATTTATATATTAATTCGCCTTGTTTTTAACATTACATGACCGACAAATAAAAACAAAATACCATGTTGTTTTTTGTGTTGTTGATTTTAATGATAATAATTTTTTTATTTTTTTTTTTAAATAACCAAACGAAATAAATATTTTCTGTTAATCGCTCTGTTTTCGTTTTTTACATCATACCAGAAAACAAATTAAACAAACAACTTTCATACGCCATTACACCTACTTAACGTAACATTCGTTTAAATTTAAGTATTGCAAAAAATAAAAACAAAACTGCTGATTATTTTCTTAAGAAACTGCAAAAAAAATGTTAAACAATTGACTAACTAATTATTTGTTATAGTTTCATGTCAAAAACCTATAATTTAGTTTTATAATCAATAACAAAATGGCAATATTATTTACATTTAACCACTGTCTCTGTGCCAAAGACGTAGTTAATTATTGTTTTTTCCAACAAAAGATATTAAGCCGATATAAGACAGGAAGTTTTTTTTTGCACTAAATATTGACAAATGCATAATTTTTAATAGACATCATTCTCGTTTGAATGCATACACAGTCACTCATGTATGCGTTTATAAGAGTTTAGCCGAGTTAATAATATGACAATTTGAAGCAATTATTATAAACCGGCATAATAAATTAAAACATATGTACATACATAGTTACAACAAATATTTCACTTTCATTTTTATTATTTTGTTTATTCAACAGACACGAAACAAATAAATAAATTAAAAAAAAACGATAACATTTCTATTAAAACTAAAACAATAAATTTAAAAGAGTTATCCACGAGTAAGGCCAGCCAATCAACTAAAACATTTGGATTTAATAACTGCACCATATAGAAACTTCCAAAGATAATAAAATATGTTATGTATAAAATATTTTAGATGTTGATACGTACACAATGTATTTTTAAGTTTATGTATTAATAAAAATTCACTGTGAGTGTGTGTATATATTGTGAACGTATAAAACTGTTTAAAAAAACAAAATTTGTGTGATTGTTGTCTATATATGTTGTTGTTATTTGTATGTTTATAATAATGATGTTTATACTTATGTGTTTTATTGTTCTTTTAATTAAATTTAAGGAAACAATTCCTGATGATGATCTTCAACGAAGATCGAAATATCGGAATTAAATAAAAAGGAATATTTATTTACAAAAAAACACTGGCCTCGAGCTTGATTAATTTTTATTTATTTAACTTCCAAAGATTTTATAACAGGGGGGGTACATTGAAGAGAAATTTTAAATTTATACATTTAATATTTGTAATCTATTGTTTGCACATTATTAGTTTTTACCTACTGTAGTTCGTGGAACTTACTTATGGTCACTTTAGAGTAGTTAATATGATTGAATCATTGTTTTGAATGTCTAACACAACAATACGAAAGTTTTTGCATAAAATAAAATACTTGCTCCATTTACGACATATTTAAATAGAAACATGTTATGGTTCTGGCAAACGTATAAATCGTATACATCAATAGAAGAAGACATAGTTCAATTATAAACATTACTTCAATGTAAAGGAGTACCTACAAAAATATTTAATTTAATTAAACTCTGCTGATGTCATATGTCTCTTAACTCACCAGCAATGCAGTATGCAGCACAAGCTAGACCAAGTCCAAGGGTACGCAAAAATATTAGGTCTGGCAGTCAATAGCTTCAAAATAGGCATGGGCAAATTGAAAAAATAATGATATATATCATATCGATATTTTTAAAGAGTATCGATATTTATTAAATAAAAATATCGATGTATCGAACGTATTAATCTGAAATTATTACCAAATTTCAATACATATTTACATAGGTACAAACATATTCCATTTTATTCCATTCTAACTTTTTATTGTTTCTTTAAATTTCAAATTTATGCCTGTCCCTTTCATTCGCTTAACTTTTTTTTAAAACAAAAACCAATCGATGATCATAAACGCCGGAAACACAACACTTCTAATCTTAGGCAACACACCACTTGAAGACGTGACGGAATTTAATTATTAGGAAGCATATTAACATCAACCGGAGGCTCTGAAATAGATATAAACAACCGCATGAAGATAGCAAGACAGACATTTGGAGCCTTGAGCCGTGGTTCAAATCGTCACAAATTGAATGTAACATTTGCCAGAGCCGTTGGCAGAATACAGGCATTCCTCAACAGATGTCTTAGGAGAATATTGCGAATCCATTGGCCAAACATAATCTCGAACCAACATCTATACGAAAGGTGCAATCAAACGCCAATGAATAGCGAAATCAAAAGGAAATGGCGGCGAGGTCAAACGTTGAGGAAGCTTGAAGGAATTATTGACAAAGGTAGACCCTCTCAAGCATGGAGACTGCAAGTCAAGACGAACTAAGAAGAGCGCATATAACGTGGCATTAAGAAGAAATGATTGGAAACATTTTATTTTGGCACTATGTTCCACCGGCGAACTTGGATAGTATTAATAATAGTAATAGCACAGGCCAACAAATTTTAAACCCCTTGACCAGAGTACACTTTTCTAAAAAAAAGTCTTAAAAATAATACAAAAATAAAGTCAAATTTATAAAATAAAAACACAAAGAAATTAAAAAAACTGGCGAAAAAACCATGAATATAGCGAAAACCTGGATTTTTAAAATTTCAGGTTCAGAGATCACAGAGAAAGAGCAAGTTAATACAAGGTAAAACATGTATTTTAAAGGTAATTGGTAGGACTTTTAGACGAGATTTTATAAATAGGTATTACTTCGCGCAGTTATAACGTCTCGAATATGGCAAAAAACTGGGTTTTTAATCTTTAAGCGAAGATATCGTAAAAACCTGATGTGATGGAGAAATTCTGAGTTCCGCGCAACTCAAACCTTTAGAAAAGTATACGATAGTCTCAGGCTTTCGACTTTTTCCAAATTTTGCAGGCCTTTGTAATAATCCGCGATCACATGTAAACATATTTTGAAGCCGACACAACAGCAGTGGAGAGGGAATAATGCGCTTGTGCTGATGTGTGTAACACCTTAAAATATTGGTCCTAGATAAAGCTTGACAGACGGTCCTGATTTTTATTGATTTACAAGAATTTTCAGTGCTCGCCAACAAAGGTGTGTGGAAAGCAAATATGTATATCTTTCATCGTTTTGTTTTAGTGTATTTGTTTTAAAATCGATCAAAACTATGTTTCCTATATTCAACACTCAATAATTTTTATTATTATTAATTTATTTATTTGTCGTTCCATACACAAGTCCAAGGATCTCATATTGCAGTACAGAACTTAGAATTAGCAAATTGTTGTAATGTTAAATCTTAAAACTAGTTCCAAAAATCAAAAATTTATATGAATTTATAAGAAATAAATTTAAAAAAAAATAATGCTGTTTTGAATCAGAAGCCCATATCAACACTTGTATGTATTTCCCTCTGTGCTCAACATTAACAGTTTATGGGCTGAATAACAAAAAAAATTATCAGGTGTTTTTTAACAATTCAAATTTTTTTCAAAAGTATTTCAATTTAATTAATGTGATAATTGAATCAATTTTTTTTTAGTTGTTGTTAGTGCATTTTAGTTGTTTTGAAATAAATTTTTAAAAATCTTAATTTATTTTTTCGTTTAAAATAAAATAATTTAAAATTTTAGAATTATTGTTGGGAATTGTCAAAACCTGAGCTATATTTAATTATATCAATTAACACATTGTTTGAAACTGCAAAGTTTTTTAATTAAAATTAATAATATCATTTATTAAAAAAGAATATATTCACAATATGAAATTGTTACAATTTTTAGTAATCTACGAGTATATAATCATTTTGGTAATATGGCCAAAATCAACAAATTGTTTGCTTGATTGTATGAATTTGGTGATTACAGACAATTTTTATTTTTTCTGTGGTATTAGCTTAAAAGCTTGTTTTAAAGTATTTTTAGTACTTAATATAAAGTTTAGGCCGATATAGTGCAATTTGGGTTTCATATGCAGTGCACATGTTCTGTAACACCCGCGGCGAGAAACTTTTCGATTAAAATGTGAGAAATGAAACAAAAATGCCATAAATTGAAACAAACAGCTGTTTTTCTCACTTAACTGCGTCTGTAACACTTTTGACCAGTAATAACTGTCACGTAAGGAAATTTCTCGCCAATATACTGAAAAAGTGTGTCTGTAAAATTTTTGTGAGAAAGTTCTCGCTTTGAACTGTCAAATAGACTTACCAATAAAAACGAGGTGAGAAACAATTTTAACACTAAAAAAGAAATTATAAAATGCAAAATGCAATGAATATTAACACGGAATATACTTTTGTTCTTGGTATATTTATTCATTGCTTAATTATTTTGCTTTTAACATTTTTGAAAAATATACGAATGTTTTCAAAGCAATTTTGTAATCAACAAACATTAAAGACGCACTTTACATTGTTTTGTATAACCGACGCACAGTGTGACTTTTGTTACTTTTAGGATTCTAAGTTCTAAGTTGTTTTATTATACCATTAACATATTAAAAATGACATGTTTTTCAGACTTTTGAATTTGGAAATTGGTATTAATTTTCATTTACATACATTAAAAAAGCAACAAACTTGCCAGCCCATACCAAGAATTGTTACTTTATTAAGGGCCAATTTTACATCTTGCCTTTAGTTAAAGGTAGGATTTGTCCCACGTACAAAAAGTGTTTGGCTATTACAACTTTGCTTTAAACCAAAGAGAGCAATATAATAAAAGCGGGATGGTAAAAGTAAAGTTGAAATATTAAATAACTAACGGCAAGTTGTAATAATGGCCCTAGAACATATTTTAAAACGTGAACTCCCTTAATAAAATATAACTCATAAAAAATACTCTAGGGTTAAAAACTCTCAAAATATTGACAAAATCCTAAGAACTATTAAAATTCGCCAAGAAAAAAGTAATAATTTTGTTGTGATAACTTTTAACTATAAATTTATTTCTTGAGAATTCACCTTGAAATACCCAAACTTTCTCAACTTAGTATAAAACAATTTAGACAAACAATTTTAAATAAATTTGTTGTTTTACCAAAAAAACAGTCCCATGTTTGATGGTCCACGGATAAAAAGTGACTATATGGCTAAAAAGTGACTATAAAACCGACTAAAGCTTAGTAAAAAGGTTGCAACCATAAAGTCATTGTGTTTTATCATACATCTCTTGATTTCGTCTTTAATTTAACAAATAAATTATCTTATTCAAATCCATCTACTTACATGTATGAATGTAAATACGTACATGTCTGAATGTATGTTGGGTACAAATGTATCCAACAAAGAGTAATTTAATATTGTACTCATGTTCGTGTAGATGTAATTTTCCAAGGAAGTGGTTACATGTTAGGAAGTTATATATTTGAGGTGGAATTGCACACACACTGCGGTATACGATAGACAGATAAAAGTGAAAATAGGGAAGTTTTTTTGAAGATGAAAAAAAACTAGTATTACGGATAATGTCAATCAATTTCAAATTTACATCTGAGCATAATAACAGTTATTTTTTCCCAATGAAACTTTTCGTCTTTTCAAACCACCAACGAAAAGTTTGCGTTTATTATTTGAATCTTAAATTCGCTAGAAAACAGTTTAATTAGTGTCATCCACTGTGTTCACAGATAGTTGTTGTGTGTTTTTTTTTTTTTTTATTTTATTGTAAAAATAAATTGTGTCATGATTCAAAGTCTAAAAACGTTTGGTGTGCTCAACAAATATTGAAGACATCCAACCAGAGTGCACCAACTAAATGAATTATTATTATTATTTGGTATTCACAATGATGCTTCTTAACACTATTTTTTATTATTTACATTCATTTATGTACCTTATTCAGTTATTGGTTTATTCGAAAGTGTATCTTAGGGAATGTTTGTTTTTTTATGTTCTTAAATATTTATTCAAATAGTCTGTAAGTAAAGAATGTGCTTTTGTGCCGTTAACAACTACATTACGAGTAAGAATTGGTTGTTCTTGAGTTTTTTCTTAGGAACTTTTCAAAGTTATTTTGATTTTATGTTACAATTATGTATGCATGAGATTACTTTAGAAAATGAATACGGTGCAAAATAAGGTGGCTTCAAATTTATTATATTTCTATGTTTGGAATGTCTTTATACCGCGGTTTTCTATTTTTTCAATGACGATTTTTTGCAGTTTTCAAATAATAAACAACACTGGTCGTCAAAAAACAAAAAAAAAACGGGAGCAAGATCTCATATATATATATATATATATATATATATATGATTTAATTATATGATTTTAATTAACTTAATCATGCTAAATTCAAATCTGTTCACGGATTAATTCTATCACGTCTAGTTTTTATGGACTTAACTAATATTTCGCCCGAAATAGGGCGGTTATGCTAATAACAGTAAAACTATCATTTGTCCACCGAATTTCATAGTTTATAGCTTATTTTCTTTTTTGTACTGGCTTTCTGATAAATTATCACACATACAACATTTTTGTCCTTAAGCCGTGTGTCCACTAGCAAGTCACTAGCGGAAGAACTTCTGCAAGTATTTGCTGAAGTGTTTCCACTCAAACCGAATCTTGCGGAAATCTGCTTCCAGAAGCAGTTTTTAGATGTTCTTACAATGATCTTGCTGCAAGAAATTGCAGACGTGTTTCCACAGAATGTGAGTACAGCTTGCAGTAGAGTTTGCATTTTTCTATAAATGACAGTATAAAAACGTCTTGTGGCAAAATAAGATTGGCAGCTGCCATCGCAGCATATTTCATTAAAAAGAAACAACAAATTAAAAAACAAGAAATAAATTGAAGTGTTTGGGTGATATATTGGGATTTAATATTCCAAAATACATTACTTGACGAATTGCAGACCGAAGTTTCCATGCAGCTAAAAACTCTCCTGAGAATGTCCAGATGGTTTTGAATTAATTTAATCTTTAATTCAAACAAGTATTAAAAAGCAGTTTACTTCATGACCAAACTGCGTTCGAAGGTTTTACAATTTCCTTTTGACCTCTTCTTCGGGCGCGTCTGTATCATTGGTTATTGCCTTTAAAGCGTTTTGTTTTTTAATTTTCTTCTTTCGATGACGTTTCCCATAATTCAGGATAACTTGAATTTCTTGTGTTTCAGTTACCAAATGTTTTTTTCACTTTTTTTTTTTTGTTTTTCATTTTTATTAATTTGGAAACCAACTTAAACAAACACAAAATAAAACTGAAAACAGAGGAGAATACCACAAACCGTTTAGCCGACTTATACCCGACTTCTTCTGCAAGTCTTCAAAACACTTGCAGTTCACAGCAAGTCGTTCAAGTTACTTCCAGCAAGCAACAAACACGTGTTTCCACATAATTGCTGCAAGTTACTTCTGCAAGCCGTGACTTCTGCAAGATGACTTCTAGTACGTGTTTACACGACAAAAACTTCTGGAAGTCACTTCTGGAAGCAACTTCCACAAGAAAACTTGGTAAGTTGCTTTATAATTTTTTTATGAATTTTTTAATATCTGAAAAAAACGCATTAATTTTGCTTTAAAACAAATTGTTGCCGCCACTCTTTACTAAATATCTCCGAAAGTGTTGGAAAGATAAAAAACTATTCTTAGAACGACTTTAAGAAAATTTAACTCCAAATTATCTGCTGGTAATTATCCACATAGGACGAATTGTGCTCAAGTTATAATGAAATTTATTAAAATAACCACCTTATTTTGGTCGAAATATTGGTCATGCCCATAATAATGAAAAATTAATACAATTTATATTGGTCCACCGATTTTAATGATATATGGCTTTTTTTATTCGTAATGTACGTGGCTTCTTGATAAATGATAAAATCTAAGACTTGTGTCCGTTAACATTTTTTAAGGAGGTTTTAAAAAACAAAACATAAAATTAAAACAAAAATGTATCGCCACTTATTTCTAAATAACAAAAACAGTTGAAAATTTAAAAAAAATGTTATTCTGATGACTCAAAGAAAATTTTTTCCTAATCACTTGTAGGTGTGTTGATCAAAGTCGGAGATATATAAAACAAAAAAGAATTTTAGAATTTTTTTGTGTTTTAAATACAATTTTCTATGCGAACAATAAAGTGCGACATCGTCAGGTTGGCTATTAATTTCACGATTACATAAATTTCTAAAATTTTATATTTTTAAACAACGTTTGGCCCAACGTTTGGTATGTATTGCATTCGACAAGCGATTCTGGTTGGTTTTCGAATATCAACAATCGAATGTAAAATGTGTATTATAAGTTGAGAATGCTGTCAAAAACTGTCGTTACGCGTCGAGTATTTTGATGAATACTCTGATACTGCCCAGCTCTAATAAGTGTTCGCCTTCATCAGACAAATCGTTGAGCCATAAATCCGTCGTGGCCAAGATTAACTTTAATTTTATTTTTAAAATATGTAAACAAAAATGTTTTATTTTAAGTGCCAGCTGATAAAAATGTTCTACTGTGAATAAACCTAATAGGTGAAATTCACAATAGTGCTTTTTCAAAAACCGGGTTTCGCAAAAAGTCGAAATACACAGTGAAACACATAAAATTTCAACTCCTTTTTTAGAGTTTCTCGAATTACTTATCGTAAATAACCACATCATATGAGATCATCAGTATCATGTTTTATGCACTTTCCGCAGTTTTCATATATTTATCTATCCAAAATACAGCTGATAATTAAAAAAAAAAAAAAGAAATCCGTAATCTTCAGATGAAATATTCATCTTCACTGAATTTCCCATAGTTTGGCAGCAACGAGCCAAAAATTGTGAAAAAGAAATTTAAGAAATGAAAATTTTAAGACATTTAGGCAATTTTGAGGCAAAAGATGCAGTGCCGAAGAAAGAAAAACAAATTTCCAATTAATTTTCCAGATACAGCGGTGAGAAAAATTGCATGTAACTTCGGAAAACTCAAGTTTTAGCCAGAGTACACATGAAGCCATAAAATCCAAACAGCAGCTCAAACTAGCAAAACCTAAATGGGATTTTGTTAGTTTCATTAAGTACTTTGAAAAGATAAGGAGTTTGCACTCGATGACTTCAAAAATGTTGCGCAGCCACCCTACCAAATGGGCCATTATTGAATTTTTATATTTGTTTTCAACTTTCAAGTGTTGCCACAAAAATTGTTTGCAAATACATTCACAAATTTTTAACCTGAATTTTCATTACGGATTGTAAATGGATTGTTAAAAAACTAAACAAACCAAACGTATTTTTATTCAAATAAAGAAAACTACTCGTATATTAAATATAGGTCACAATCTATAACCAACTAAAAATACCTACATATAATAAATATAAATAATAAGAATGGATATTTATTTCAATAAGCATTTAAACTATGAAATATTAACACGTAAAATTTCAAAAAAAAAAATAACATGCCACTAGAAAGTCTTGCCATACCAGGCAATTAAATCGAAGGCATAATTTGTTTTTAAATTTTAAACTTTTTTAACGAATCTAAAAATAATACATGTACAATCTGCGTATAACTTTTTGTATTTTACATTTTATTTAATAAATAAACAAGCAAAATCATTGTGTAATTATAAATTCAAATAAATAAATAACTGACCTCTGCAGAAGTTTTAAACACATACTTGTTTACTTAAAGACTAATAAACTATTTGAAACTATTTGTATTGGTAATTTTAAAAACTAAACTAATTGTAATTCTAACAATGTAGCTTGAACACATCATGTCAAGTGCAAAGTTAAAATGACGGTGAAACATTGGAACGATTTGTTAAGGCTTAAAGTAAATTTTTATAGCTTGAATGGAATATGTTTATTTGTATGCACGTCTAACAAGTGTTAACCAATACCGACATTAAACCAAAACAAATTTCAGTTTATTGAATAAAAAAATAGAAACAAAACTTTCATTTCGTCATTAATTTAATTAAATCCTCCATCATTAGGTCTAAGGCGAAACACAAAAGAGTGCCAATCACTAAAGAAAGAAACATGTAAGACAGCATTGTTGGGCAAGCCCGACCATATGATCACCTACACCAGTTGTGAGTATTGAAAAATTATTTTCAAGAGAGAGGACCGTACAACACATATTTTTTATATGAGGTGATCAATAAAACTTTTTTAACGAATAAATTTTAAACATATTATGGTTATTTTACCCATACTATTGTCCCCGGCTACCATATTATGGTTTAATAAGTGCTCTATCCAGTAGCAACAATCAAATTATGATTGCCTCTGAACATGCTATAGTTAATATTAACAATTATTTGTTAGCCACTAATAACACTGTAAAACATTTTTGAAATCATGGAGTGCAAACTCTTTCTCGTATGGTAATTCTTAAAGTAATTAAAGAAACCACCAGAACCCTTTTTTTTTGGGTTTTGCTTGTTTAGCTGCCTTTCGGAGTTTATTGACTCATGCACATTTTGGCTTAAACTTGATTTCTCCGAAGAACGTTTAAATTTTCCAATTGGAATTTTGTTTTTATCTTCGTCATAATTGTAGCTTTGAACTGGAAAAAAGAAAGTGTAAAACAAACTGACCCGAAAAAACTGCAGCTAATTTTTTTATTTTATACATTTTTCAACATTTTCTGCTCATAGCTTAAATTTTTAAGGTCGTCGAGTGCAAACTTTTTCTCGCGTGAAATTTCTCGAAGTACTTATCGAAACCAACAAACCCCTATTTACATTTTTCTTGTGTAGCAGTCATTCGGATTTTATGGTATCATGAATAGTTTGGCTTAAACTGGATTTTTCCGAAGAACATGTACTTTTTCTCAAGTCTATATCTCGGAAACCAATTGGAGTTTTGTTTTCCTGTCTTTGACACAATTCTAGCTATAAACTAGGAGAAGAAAAGTAGAATCCGCAAAATCGTTAAAAATATTTTCATTTTTTATATTTTTTTTTACCATTTTTGGTCCATATTATTATAATACATAATAAAATTTTTCAAGGGCAGCTCTTTATGGTTGAGAAACTCCTATACTGTATGTATAATATAAGTAGTAAACATTTTATTGCTATTAGTAACCATAATATGTTGGGAAGCAATAATAATATCGTTGTGGCTTCTTGATCAAGGACGAATTTTACAACAATATGGTTGTTGATGGCAATAATATGTTTAAGTCACCATAATTTATTAAAAACATGTTCATTTAAAATAGTTTATTGGTGGTGACCATATGAAAAGAGTACTTATGGTTACTTCTAGACCTACTGTCACAAAATTTTACGATATCACACTACCCACTATAAAATATATTTTGACCAATTTTATCACCATAATTACCAACATTTATGAAAAATGTATGCCTCAAAAAGTAATTTTCGAAAGTATTATTTTTATGGGAGCACAAATTTGAACCGTGAACACAACACAAATGCACTTTTCTGGAAATACATCGTATGGGGCTACGATTTTTACCATTTCAATCGACTACTGCAACAAAAACGTACGTACCAAATTTAATCATATTATCAAGACAACCAGACGGATATCGTAATAGTGAAAAGGATTTTATGTCATTCGCTATAACTATTTTTCAATGTATTACAAACATCAGCACTATCGTATATAACCCTCCCTACCTATAATGTTGTAGAGTATAAAAACCTTAAATTTTTTTAACAAACAAAATCATGTTTCAAGTATTTATCAACAATGTAATTTGAAATGAACTTTTTGATCTCTCTTGTTTGCTTATAAAAATAAAAAAAAATGTTCGGACAACTTAATAAAGTTTTTAAATTTGAGATAAAAATCTAGTTTGTATTGTACTTTGTTCTTTAGAAAGTTTATTTCGAAATTAATTTTTTGTTAATTGCTAAATTGTAATAAGAGTAAAAGAATAAAATTATAAGTTCATTCCCTGTGGTCTTTTTTGTACAATACGCTTGTAAATAAGTGTGTCATGTAAATGTTTTGAATAATAATTTTAGTTAGTAGCACAACAAGTCAGAAGATCATTCAACTGTTACCTTTTTGCTTATTGTTCCATTAAAAAATTAATAAGACTCACAAGAAAAAATTTGTTTTCCCTATATTGTACTTTGGACAAAATTTGTGTAGCCAACTGACGCTACATAATGTTACTTTCAGATTTTTTCTTAATACTTGGGTTTTAGATATTTAAAATTAAAGTAAAAAATACTGTTTTTCGACGGTTAAGAGTACTACAATTTATCTTTAAAATAAATGTTTAACCATTGTATATGTTAGTTCTCTGAGATATCTTAGCCTGAAGGAAAATTCGCTATATTCATGGTATTTTCGCTATATTTTTTTTTTTTTTGTTTTTAATTTTTTATATATTTTTTAATTGTTTTCATAATTTTGACTTAAGTTTTGTTTTTTTTTTAAGAATATTTTTGATATTTTTTTAGGATTTTTTAAAAAATATACGTACATTTATGTATGTGTGTATATATATTAGACCGACTCACCTTGTATGGAGCTGAAAAAAGTGTTTTTTGTTACCCCTCTGAAAATAAAGTTGATATGTTTTATGGTGATTCCCAAAATATTTTGGTTCTAGCGTTGACCATCCGTAGCTGGACTATTTTTAAAATAGGTCTTTTTTCAGTTTTTCCAATTGTTTTGTACTGTGCTCCAGGACGACATAAATAAAATTTGGTATCATCGAAAAAATTTTTGAAGCAGCATCCAATGGTATATAAAACTTTACTAATTGAGATATTTAACTAAATACATATTTTCGTATAGGGTTTTCATACAAATTCTACGTATGTGCAAATAATGTTCTGATTTTCATATTGAATCTGTTTTAAAACAATGTTAATTAATTTTTTTTTTTTTATGTAAATATTCACATAAACCCGAAAATCGCGATATATTTTATCTTTTTTCATATATAGGCAATATGGGTATCAAATTTTTTAATTTTTCAATTATAATAATCTAGTGATAAGCAAAAGATCCGTTTTCTAACCTTGGATGCTGTGAGATAAATTTAAGTTTTTAAAAATTAATTTTTTAATTAAAAACATATTATTCTATTAATGACAGGAGCACTAGAAATTTATGATATTAGACTTAAAATAAATTTACGGAAACGCTAAAAATATATTTTTCTCCTGTTCAGCTGAACAAAACTAAGCTTCCGACAAACTGTGACATAATCCAGCATATGTTATTTTTGCGACAGCAGTGGATAACCCGTCATATGACTCTCAACATTTTATAAAGCAACGATTACAGAGATGTGTGAGTTATGGAAATTTGTTCAAATTCCGGTAAAAAGTTTCAGCTATATGGAAGAACGTGGAATACCTCACAAGGAGATATCGTTCTGTTATCGAAAGTAATCGACCAGGTCATATTGCAAACAAAATGGAATCGTGCAAACTTAATACAAAGATAGAATCGCGAAAAGATTTTTTATAAATTTTATATTTTTTATTGTAATTGTATTTTTCACATTTCGATAAATTGAAAAATAAAAGAATTTGATACCCATATTGGCTATATATGAAAAAAGATAAAATATATCGCGATTTTCGCGTTTTATGTGAATAATTACAAAAAAAATAAATTAACATTGTTTTAAAACAGATTCAACATGAAAAGCAGAACATTATTTGCACATACGTAGAATTTGTATGAAAACCCGAAACGAAAATATGTATTTAGCTTAATATCTCCATGAGTAGGTCGCAACTGGTCAAGTTTTATATACCATTGGATGCTGCTTCAAAAATTTTATTTATCTCGTCTTGGAACAAAGTACAAAACAATTCGAAAAACTGAAAAATGACCTATTTTAAAAATAGTACAGCTCACGGATGGTCAACGCTAGAACCAAAATATTTTTGGAATCATCATAAAACATATCAAGCTTTATTTTCAGAGGTGTAACAAAATCACTTTTTTTTGAGTCGCTCTAAAATCGCTTAAAAATAAAAAAATAAAAAATAGCTTTAAAAAAATATAAAAATTAAGTCAAAGTAATAAAAATAAAATCATAATAAAAATGTATGTTTTAAAAATTTGATGGACTATGTTATTTATGGAATTTAATAGTAGAGTTTTTGCGTCAAAATCTACAAGATGTTGACTGTGTTTGGCAATATATATGCAACTGAATTAAGTTAATGCCAAAAAGCATTACCCCCTTTTCCTTTTAGCAATGACCAATTGTTATTTAACCCTTCAACACAACGGGTGAGAATAAAAATACTTAGTTTGCATTCCGTGTTAAACACTAACAAATATTTATCTTATACCGCATAAAGTAAATGTATGCTGGTCTTTGACTAATTCTTAGGTGATTTCTGTTAAAGGACATGGCTCAACAAAAAACAATTTGGGATTGAAATCTAGCATAATTGTGAAAATATAACCTTGTTTTTTTATGGGAAATCTAGTCTCAAAAGAACGACTATATTTTGCTCAAAATCTCTCATTAGTTAATTTTCATGTAATGTAAATGAACAACACAGTGCAGCACATAAGATGCAAACTTTTTCTTGTGTATAATTTCTGGAAGCACTATCGAAACTAACAAACTGTTATTAGGGTTTGGCTAGTTTTAGCTGCTGTTCGGATTCTATGGCCTCGGGCATATTTTGGTTAAAACTTGATTTTTCCGAAGAAAATGTTATGGTTATGGCTATTTCTCAGAAATCAATAGATATTTGGTTTTTTTTCTTCGGCAAAGTTGTAGCTATATGTAGAATTGGAGAAACAAAATGTAAAACAAACTTAAACGAAAAAAAAACGCATCTATTACCCCAAAATTACTAAGATTTGGAAAACATTTTACACTGTGGGAAATTCAGTAAAGTCATCTTCAGAAAACTATTACCTATAATATAATTCACTAATATTCAGAACATTATAATACTAGAAAATGTTTTTTTTTATTAAAGGCTATTTTACAGATTTTAAGAACAACATGACATCACACGAGTTTAGCGATGACAGAGAAAAAATGATTATTTAGGCATAGGGTGGAGTTGCCACAAAGTTTAAAAACAAGTCTTTAGTGTGTTCGTCTGGCTGTATAGGAACTTGATGAAACTCCTTTTGCAAGTTGACTTTCGAAAATATAGTCTTGCAATGCAAAACTCTTGTAAAATATTGGATATATGGCAGGGGATATAGATTTGGCTCCATCCGCCTTCTTCACTAAGTATGTGCAGGAGACTAGACTAACAACTACCTGAGGGCCTGCTTATACCCAATATAATACGATTTTCGAACTCGAGACGAGCCACCGCTAACTTGTCGGGTGACAAGCACCTCGGGCGTGAAAAAACAGGGAAGCCTATCATCTCAATGCGGTGGACGACTAAAGATTTAACTGGTGTCCCAACTTGAACAACATAATCATTAAGTAATGGGTGATGCAAGTAGAGATACTTTTTCCAATAGCCTTTTTTGACAGATCACGTATGAGTCGTGTCATGCTGTAATGTTATTTTTGTTTAGTATTGTTTGGCATTTCATAATGCATTTATTATTGGATAATATTCGACCGAATAGACCATGTCCAGCACGCTGTGAAGAAAATATAGCGGCCGTAGCTGAGAGTGTACACGAAGACCGTGGATAGTCGATTCGCTTGTGTAACAACTGAATCCGCTCGACCTTCCCAAGCGATATCGCTTCGCTCTATGGGCTCTTGAAAAGTTCCAAGAAGATCCGACGTCTTCGAGGCAAATTTTGTTCAGCGACGAAGCCCATTTCTGGCTCAATGGGTATGTAAACAAACAAAATTGCCGCATTTGGGACGGAGAGCAACCTGAAGAGATTCAAGAACTGCCACTTCATCCAGAGAAAACAACGGCTTGGTGTGGTTTGTGGGCCGGTGGAATCGTCGGTCAATATTTCTTTAAAAATGACGCCGAACGAGTGATTGAAAATTGGACTCAACGGATGGACCATCTGCGACGTAGCAACGGCCAACATTTGATTGACATAATCTTCAAAAAATAAATGCCAAAGAAAGTTCTTTCAAATGTACTAAACATTCCCCATTAAATTTGAATTTTCTGTGTTTTTTTTTTCTTTAAAAAAGTAAGGAATTCGAAATGGATCACGCTTTATTTCTACAAATGGGATTGAACTTTGATTGTCGCATTCACGCTTTGCGTGAAAATGCCAACTGAGTTCATTTGAATTGAATTTGTTGCGGTCGATGAGTAAATCGAAGTGAAACAAAAAATCATCACCAATAACAAGAGAATTTACATCAAATACATCGCCGTAAGCCCGGATCGGTTCTCAGCAAAATGGGACTTTGGTATCACTGATACATTGGCGCCAGAATCAATAAGATAGCGCATGTGTGTGTCCTTGTCGGTAATTTGGAGGAAAAGGGATTTGGCAGCATCATTGACCTTGGCAATTTCGATGCTTGGCCAATGCAAGCCATTGTTGATTGTTGTTATTATATTTACCCCTTGAGTAAGTACACGGTATTCTACAGGTGTGGGCTTTTTCGCCATAGGTAAAATGATACCAGCTCGTTGGATCTCCTTCATTGTTGTTACGAGCGCTGTCGGAAGCTTGGATATGGGATCATGAACATGCTCTAGAGTGGCTGGCGTTACGGCTTGGTTATGTGGCATTAGGTTTTTATCATTAGATGTGTTATTTGAACCAGTTATTGTTGTATTGCATTAAAAATTTTATTTTGTAAAAAAAAGGGTGATTTTAAAATCGTCAGTTACAAAGCAACTCGCTTTTTTAAATGCATTTTACGATGAAACTGTATAGAGTTTGACAATGTTAAATGTCCTAAAGTGCTTAAATAAAGTTAGCGATGCGTACACAATAAGAAAATTGTACATCTACGATACATTTTTGACTCTGACTGAAAAGAGTTATAATGTTTTGGAACTCAGCCAAAATTAAGCATTTTCAAAAATTTTTTATTTGTTTTAAGATCCCATGATCACCATACCAATTTCCCTGGGAAAAAGGAAATAGAAGAACAGCAGAATTCCCACGAATTTCGGAACTTTTAAAGAAAGTTCGAAACAACTTCTTCTCAGTTTTGTCACAACGAAAGACTTAAAACACAAACTTTTTTTAAAAAATTGTAAAATCAAAACCGTGAAATATTAAGCAAAACAATAAAAAAAAATTTTGATGATATTCAGAATTTCCCAACACTAGAAAATAATTAAAATTTTCTCATAAATTACAAACTTAATTTTTTTTATTAATACAACATAAAACTAGAGATTTATTAACATAATATAAAAACTTTTATGCTAATTTATATTTTATTTTTTTTTAATAATGACTATGAACTGATATTCTCAACACTTTATTGTAAATTTAATTAATTCAAATAAAAAAATCTAGACTTCAATAGACGCACAAGAGCATTGTAAAATATTTATAAAGCTGAACAAATTTATTCAAAAAACTAAATACTTTGGGTTACAAATTTTATTCTGCTTTGGAGTAAACCCTCCAAAAATGTTTAAAAATTTATAAAACACATTAGAACAACTTTCTACTTATGTAATTTGAACTGAATTGAAATTGTTAAAGAATTTCTATTAGACCAAACTTGTCACAAACATTAATTTATATTTACTAAAGTTTTCTGTTTCTTTTTTTAAATAGATTTTAGCTTTTGGCAGTCCTTCCACTTTTCTCACAAACCAAGAAAGTTGGAAATATCTACCACAATGACCCCCTCACTGAATTTTCTTGTAGTATAGAATTTTATACAAATTATAGTTTTTAAAATTTTTTAATTAAAATTTTTGTTTTATTTTTTTGATTCGTTTTTTCCGTTTCTTTTTTTTAACTTTTTATCAGCAACTGGCCATCTTTATGACGTTTTGTGTACAATTTCTTCTTTTCTTAATCATACCTTAACACACACCATCTATCTGTGAGATGACGAATATCTTCAAGAGTTTTTTAACATTATTGACTGTTTTCATGCGTTAATACATCTACAACATTTCGGTACTTAATACAAAAACAACAAAAAATTACTATGAACTAACTTTACACAAAAAAACAACTTTCTCTAAATGGAAACTTAAACGCCATGTTGATAAAAAATGACGTTTTTGTTGTCCCAACACAAAGCCACATAAATAGAAAAACTCACGTTAAATTTTAAGTTAATCTCATTTTGGAAATATTACTAACTTCCAATAGAAATATTTTTTTATTTATAAAATCAAAACAAATTTATTTTACATAGACAACTAATAATATTATTGTCATTTATTATGTTAATTGTGAGAGCAGTTTGTAAGTTAGAGTCTATAGAGTCATTAGCTCATGCCCATAAATGAATATTAATAATCATAGCCATAGAATATAATAAGAAGAAAGGTTTCGTATTATAATTTTTTTTTTTTTTTTTTAATTTCACTCAATAAATGTTGCAATACTCAAATATGAACTTCCCTTAAACAGCTTTAATATGTAAGCATTGCTTGAAGCTTTGTAAATTTTTCAGTTCTCTATTTCTATTCTTATCATATTGTCTTCTCTTAGATCGCGAAATATTATGGAGTACAAAATCTATTCAGTGCGCATAGTGTTTTGTTTTTATTATGAATCACGTGACAGGTCTAAGTATTGTTGAAATTGTCCAAAAAAAATATTATTTATTTTTGTATACAAAAATTATGATTAAATTAAATGGAATTTTTGTGCATACAAAAAAATTCTGTTAATTGGGTTACATTATACAGTGGGATAAAATTAAAATATTGCCAAACTAGAGATTTTATTGTTTATATATAAGCAGAAACAAAAAGTTATTTTCCAATTTCCAATTCCTACTGCCAATACTAATTTATGGTTGTGAACATTATTCAAACTGCGATTCGTTAATTAAGAAAAAACTAAATGTAACATATAACAAAATTGTCAGATATGTTTTTGGACTGAAACGCTTTTCTAGAATTTTACGCTATTCAAAGAAAATATACATTATATCATTTGATAACCTGTTAAAGTGCCGTTCGTTAATTTTACTACACAAGATTATATACACAGAGCAGCCGAATTACCTGTACCGTAGACTCAATTTATTCAGATCAAATAGGGGGAAAAGATAAACAGTATTCCACATCGTGAAGAGAAATCTAAGAAACACTTTTTAATTAACAATATTAGTCTCTGGAACCATTTACCCCATAATTTTCAAACGACAAGCAATGCAAAGCACTTTAAATGTCAGATTTTTAAGCATTTTTCGTAACATATATGATATAATTTTATTTAAATATTAAACTTTGTTAACACTTTCTTTTATTTTTGTTGCTATTTTATTTTTGATTTTAATAATTTAAAATTTTTTGAATAAAATTGTTAAAACAAACATTTAAATTTTTATTTAAATTTAACATAACAAATGATAAATATGCCTGTAACAACTTGTTCAAATGTTAAATATTGATTTGTTACTACTATTTCTGTCATTAATTGTATAATTTATTCCTTATAATTAATTAATTATTTTATTACTTATATTTAACTTTGTACATATGTATTAGTTTACAATATTTTCTCAATGCTGTTAAAGAGACTTGGTCTTATAGCATTGGCGTGCTAAATAACTAAGTAAATTTTTAGAAAATTTTAATTTTTGGTATTTTGCTGTTACGTATTGATTGCCGAGATGCTTGTACCTATTTTAGATGCTTTGGCTCTTTTCATTCTCCAGCTATAATGAAATTTATAAAGTGTTTGAATGGGAAGGGCCACGCTCACTTCTCTAATCCCGCCCATTTTTTGGAAAGGTTGTGTATTGGTAACCAACATGTTTTTACCTAATTTGGAAATATTGGCTCTTGCCGTTCTCCAGATATACAGAATAAAAAAAATGCAACAACAAGGGATTTATGGGTAAACTTGAACTAGTAAATGCTGTGCAAACTGAATATTAGTTAACATAAGTTTTTCTAAGCCCAAATGTTGACCAAACCCCTTATTATAACTAACAGATTGGGCTAGATTCACAATCTGTTAAAAAAAAACAAAAACAATTTGACATTAAAATCATTTACTTTCTACTGACTCGTTCACAATTTAAGCAAAACTAATGGCCGGTGGTGGATGGTATAAAAAGCAGTCGTCAAAACTAGTTCTAAATCCGACTCCAACTGCTGAAATTTTGTAAGTCCAACTCCAACTCCTACTCTAACTTTGATGCTAAATGTATACGAGACTGATAATTATTTGACTTTAAGGTTTTTTTTTTAATACAGTACTACCTTTTTAATGGTTAAATATGAACTTTTCTCATAAACTAAATTCAAATCTACTTATTCATAGTGGTCTGCAAAATATGGCATCGCCAATTTCGAAAAAAAAAATTTCAATTTTTTATGCCCGAAAAATTTGGAGTTGGAGTCGCGTGTTTTTGTGGGTACTTCGACTCCGACTCCTGTACAAAAACCTCAACTCCGAATTTACAACTCTGATTCTGACTCCACAGCCCTGATAAAAAGTAAAAACAACACACATCTAAAATGGTGCTCCGAATACCCCTGACTAGACTAATGTAGGTCAAAATTAGCAAATTTTCAATGTAAAATTCGAATATTTCCTAAACTAAATGCTAACATTTTTGTAGAACTCGACTAGTACATTTCACTGATAATGTTTTTTTTAAATCGGTCTAAAATTATGAATTCTGGGTCGTTTTTAATTTTTGTAATACCCGAGGTACCGCACCCTCGGAACCTATGGCGCCTCTCCTGATAAGTCTATAGATCGTAAATCCAAGGTATAACTCTTTAATTTCCATCACAAACTTTATTATAATCGGGCTAACCGTTTAGAATATTCAGAATTATTTCCATTTATTTCAAACTCCCACTGTGTGTTGTGAGGGTTCAGGAATTCAATGAAATACACTCCAGATATTACTTGTTTCTTTCAAATCCTTTCAATGCAGTAACAAATGTTTGCTTATACTCCTAGTAATTTAAGATTACCTCGTGCAGTCTATGAGAATTTGTGATCTGATGTTTTTTCTCATATCTCAGTCATTTATGGACGTATCTGGCTGAATTTCAATAGCCAAATTTATATGAGCATATCTTCGTTTTCAACAGACGGACGGACAGACGGTCCACAGGATTTACACTACTCTTAAGGATCCAGAATAAAAATACTTTATGTGGTATTGTGGAAGTTAGTAACGGAATGACAAACTTATATATATTATTTTTCCTTCAGTGAAGGGTATACAAATAAAAAACAAAATCAAAAAACATCTCGGGGCTAATTCCGGCAGTCGTGATCTTATTTTTAACTAATTGAAATTATTTTTTCAGTGTTGTGAAAACTCAACTAAAAGCTTTACAATACTGAAAAAAAAACAGTTTCGTTAAATTGCTTTCGAATGTTAAAAGTATTTGCCAGAATCAGACCCCTGGTTTCGTACGGAATGTCCGATCAGTTTCGCAATTTGCTTAAACAAATGACAGTTTCCTTTAATTCGATATTGTTTGACACATATGATTTACATGTTTTCGCACAGTTAATCAAGCCAACAAATAGTTGTGCCTTTATTTTATTCATCAAGTTTACATTTAAGAGTTTTTTTTAGTGCTTATCTGAGGTATTTTTAGAAATTATAAGCTCAGGGGTATTTATGTTTTAAATGAGCTATGTTGCATCCTGTTTGGTTTTTTTTTTCGTCCAGAATTTTCAAAAATGCCTTAGAGTATATGCATTTAAATTACAATTCTTAAGATCATTAAAATTTAATTTAATATATACCGAAATTTCGTTTTTGGTAAGAAAACGATATATGTAGTAATATAGTAAAAATCCAATCATTTCCTCTACACTTTTGCCAAAAAAAAAATATAGTTGTAACTCACTTTGTAATATATAAGTACTAGGGAGATCGATTATTCGACTTTTTTCGATAACCGGTTTTCGAATATTACGAATAGTTGCTATTTTAAAAAACCCGGTTTTCGGTTAAGCAATTTTTAAATAACCGGTTAACCGGTTTTAATTCGAATACTTAAAAACACAAAAATCAAATAAGTTTTTTAAATAAAACGTTAATTTGAATAAAAATAAAACAATTTGCAAAGGTAAGGAACCAACAAAATACAAAGATATGACTTAAGATCAGACCTAACAAATATTTTACGATAAAATCCATGAAAAGTGGGACCAGTAAATTAATCAAACTTTAGCTAAATTTTCAACAATTTTTTATTGATTTACTAAACTTTATTTGAAAGAATTTATTTGTAATTTTATAATTTAGAAACTGTTGAATGATATTTGATCTAGACAAACGTTTTGCAAAAGCAAATAAATTATAGGAATTTTATAAAGTTATTATTTGAAATATTCTCTCAAATTTATTTTGAATGAGTATTAATTTGTTGGTGGTTAAGCATGTCTATATAAATCAACCATATTTTTCAAAAGTTGCAAACAAAACCTCTTAGCCAGGATTATATATTTCAAATTATTTTGTTTCAGCATTATCGAAACGAATAGTGAACTGAATATTCTTTTTGTGTAAAATATTTGTCAATTCGTCGACTACAATTTAAAACATTCCATGACATGGTTTGATTTCTTCATTTTTGTTTTTTAGTTCTTGGCATTTTAGTAAATAAAACTGGTAGACATTTTTCCCATATCGTTGATTCCGCCGTTATGTTGTATTTTTCAGCATGAAGAGATTCTAGAACTACTTAAGAGTTTTTAGTGCCTTAACGGGCATTTCGTCCTCGGCAACACAACGGGCTAATATTTAACCCAATGATTCATTTTTTGCAGCGTATTTTAGTAAAGTATTATTTGTCGTCTCCTTAGAACTACTTCGAACGGAGTTAAGTTTCATTTGGATCACAATAATGTCAAGCATGTTTACTAATTAAAGGTGATTAATAAGTCGTGACATGGAAGAACTTTTGTAACTAATCATTTTAGGGCACTTCACTTACTTTGTATTTTTAATCGCATTCGAAAAATATCTAGAGATAACCTTCATATAAAAATATATTTAATATTTTGAATACTCTTGTACAAATTACTATTTACTTTTTAACTGCACACGTGTTTGTAGTATTTTGAATAGTTTTTGGTTTTTTTCTACAAGACCACACGCTTTTATAAGCGATTTGTATTTACAGTGTTCATAATATTTTTTGAATTTTGTTAAATTTTGTTTTGACATTCTTCATAAAAAGTTCAAGTTTGGCCAATATTCAATTAGAAAAAACTTAAATTACGGGTACATCTACAACAAGAGGAAGGAAAATGTATATAAATTACACAGTACTAAGATAACCGGTTTATTATACCAAAATAACCGGTTTATTCGATATTCGAAAAATGAGCATTTTAAAATAACCGACTTGGGCGAAGCTAAAATAACCGGTTAAAACCGGTCGAATAATAACCGTTCGATCTCCCTAATAAGTACATATAAATAAAATTTTTTTCTCCTGGTACTCTGTTCAACATTTCACGCGAAATGCTGTCAAAACTCATATCAAAAAAACTTTAGCGGAATTTCTAGGAAATAATGTTGATAGAGCTGTACTCTGTTCAATTTGTGAAAAAGTTGCGAAATGTTTCTGGCAAAATTTTTTGCGCAACTGCGAAATATTATAAGCTGCACTTATTTCACGTGGAATTTTAAGCAAATGAATAAAAGCTTAAGCTTAATATTAAAATTAAAAACATAAATAACACAATCGGTAACAGTTTTTCATCAATGAAAGTAAATTCCTTTTAACTTAATTTTTTATTTAAAAAAATACTTTTTAGTAAAATACATGTGGGTTTTGTTTACATATGCAACACAATGTTACATACTGTGAAAGATTAAAAACGTCAAATTGTGCAAACTCTCGTGATAGGTAACATTGATACATGTCAAATTTTTCGCATGATATAATAGATACTGCTGAACATTTTTCACAAATTGGAACAGAGTACTAGGCTTAAGAGGAAAAGATGCAATATGTAAGAAATACGAAAATATATTTAATAATTTGTCATAAATATTTAAAGGTATTTGGAAAAATTACCTTTATACGAACACCGTATTTCCAAATATGTAATGACGTTATCTTCACTCACAAAATTATTTTCGGTACCAATAGCTATTTATATACAAAAAGTATTCAGGACAAAATATGATGTTTTATCTTATTCTGTCGGACAGTTATCGCCCCAAAAGCCTTATTTAGGCGAGGCTTGGTGAAGTAATAAATAAATTTGAGCCATTTTCGAGGGCAAACACTCTTTGTTAAGGAAAGTATTCGTGCCAAATGCCTAGGCTAGGGGAAAAAATTCTAATTGTCCTGTTTTCAATTCCAAAGGAATATGTCATATAAAAGTTATTTTAGCAAATTTTATCTTCCTAAGTCGTCTATTTCGAGCTCCATAGTGCTTAAAAAAAGACTCACTGACAAAAAAAATTTCTCTCAATCAACTTAAACTGTGAAACAACATTTAAGTATTGCGGTAACATATTCTAAAGGCTCCGTGTTAAGATTGGCAGCTTCTGAAAACTTTAACATCTTAAACCGAGATCGCTTAACTTTATTCAATTTAAAGAGATGAATCGCAGAAATGACTGGACTGCACTGTGAACATGAATGCCGCCGCGCCTGAGTATAGAGTATGTAAATAAGTACACACAATATAATTAAATTACTTTCATTTTTCATACTTTTTGTTGTTGTTATTTCATATCTATTTCCTTTGCAATTATTATTTAAACATTTTTCTGCCTTTTTTTGGCTGGTTGCTTATAAATGGTTTAGTGAGAGTTTTTGTTTGTGCTACAAATTTGACCGGTTGGCGAAAAATGCAACTACAGGTATTACAAAATGTATTTTTATTAAAAAAGTTGTTTGTATTTAAATTTATGTTTGTTTATATTGATATATATGCTTACACACATCATAATAAATTAGTTTTTTTATTTATTAATTAATACGTTTGTTAATGTTGAAAAACAATTTTCGTAGTAAACACAAATTCTCATGACTTTTTAGTAAACGAGGTTCTCAAAGCAGGTTAATACACCTTTAACAAAAATTTTAATTAAAATATTTTGCAAAAGCCCATTATAAAATTACACTTTGTTTTGCAGTGTGTTAGTTTTCATTTAAACAAATTCCAAGAATATAAACTTTTAATAATTGCATAAACTTTAACAAATTTCAGGTTTGAAACCGACAAAAGAACATGATACTTGACTGGCCACAAGCTTCACAAAATATATTACACTGTACAAATTCAAATAAAAATCGCCTTCAAAAAAAATAAGAACAAAACTTAAAATTTTTAAAGTCTGTTCAAGTCAGAACGTATAGTACAAACATATAATTTCCATTTAAAAGAATTTAGGCAGCTATAAAATTCATTGCGTCATCGTTATATGTTAAAAAAAAATTTGATCACGGAATTTATGCTTATAACCAGTGTTTTAAAATAAAAAGAACATTATTTAGCGTTCGTCTCACACACCCAGAAACGATATCGATTTGTTTACTGTTTGTGCACGCAGAGAAAAACATGTTTAATTATGGTCACCTCCAACCAAACTATTTTTAGATAAAATTGTAAACATATTATAGTCTCCGACAACCATATTATTGTTTAATTAGTCCCCCAGCAAGAAGCCACAACCATATTATGGTTGTCCCTAAACATGTTATGGTTAAATATGACAATAATTTGTTTTTAAATTAACAATAGTATTTTCCTCTTCTCCAAGAGCAACATGCTATGGTTGAAAACCAACCATGCTATTATTAGTGTTAAACATATTTTAGTTATTATTGACCAAAACATGTTCGGAGGAAACCATAATATGGTTGTGCCTTCTCGATGGAGGAAACATTTAACCATAATATCGTTGTCGGTGATAAAATTATGGTTAATTTAACCATAATATGTTTACAATTTTCTTTAAAAATAGTTTTGTTGGAGGTGACCATATTTAAACATAGTTTTATCTGGGTTTATAGGCTTTTTGCTTTTTTTGTATATGTATTTTGTTTTTTTGTAAAAAAATTTTGTTTATTTTTTACCATCCAAAAAAGCGCTAAGCACAATTGAAACGAATACACAGTAATGTGCTGAATCTTGTGTACGGTTTGGGGAGTTTGGGGTTTTAAAATAAAAACAGAACACAATTTACTGTTCTCAACTTTTTGTTGAGTTGGATAAGTACAGTATTATTTTTGCGTTCGAAGATCACAAGCAGGGAAACGTTATTTTTTAATGATATACTACAAAAACACTATTAACGTTTGTGTTTTCCAAAAATCTACCGAACGGAACACTAAGGAACGATATTTAATGTTTATTTTCGGAAACTGTTTATAACTGGAAGTTATGTGTGAGATGTTTAATAAGGTACCATCTTTTATTAATTTTAAATTTATTCTAGTCTGGAATGGGACTACATACGAGTAAATATATGGGTCAATTATGAATCCATTTAAAAAGTATTTGTTATTTAAGGTTTAGGGTTTTAGGTATATGGAACTTCTAATAGGGATGACTGTTAAACTACCTGTCATAGTAATGAAGTGTGTTTGATTTTTTTCAGTGTACTTTGGACAACAACCGTGCAAAAACTTGAACCAGAAGATCGTTTACAAAACGAGAAAATTTATGTCCAAAATTCGCATAGTGGTCCATCTGAGAAGTGAATAGGCAATATTATGTAAAGATTAATCACCACATTGACACTTTTGGAAAATATTAATCGAAATCAAGCCCGTACCGTGTACACTGGAGCCCCAATTTGCGTCGTTTATAGGGACCGGGAAAAGGCGACGCAAACCGAAACGACACATATCGGATCACTTTTTTCTTTATAAATGCACAGATTTTTTATTGATTGGGTCAAAAATTTAAATATTAAAATTTTATATTAATAAATAAAGTCAATGATTTCAGCAAGTGGATTTATTAATTATAAAGAAATAAATAACAATAAACTCATGTTTTTTAAAGAAAAATAAAAATATATAAAGAAACACCTAAAAAAAAAAAATTTTCGTAAAAACATAACAAAAATTAATTTAATTCATTGATTAATACTCATATAAATATTAAATAAAAAATTGAATCTCATTAGAGATTAGCTTGAGCTAAATATATCTGTTTAATTTTTAAGCAATTTCGTTCGTTAATTGAAGCAAAGCCGCTAATAACGTTGTAAAAGCCACTTTTTGCAAAAACTGTTTTTTTGCATATTACCATTAACATTACTCTCTTACACTGTTTAAACATCAAATAACCCAAAATTATGCAACTGAACGCCGTCAAATTGCGGTACAAAGAGTCAGCCAGTGGAAGATGGATATGAAACGTTTTTCCACTAAAAAAAAATTATAAACTGTAAATTTGCATGTAATATAAAATTAAAATTTCTTGATATTTTGCATACAAGTTTTTATTATCATTATTTTGGATAATCTACCAAAAAAATTAAAAAATAAATAATCCTGCCTGTTAAAAACGTTTTTTTGCTCTCCTGAAAAATAATAATTTTGTAACTTACAACGTTTTTCGCGGCTGTGCTTCAATTGTTTTTACTGTTGTAGGAGTGCCAAAAGCCTTTTCACGAGAAACTTTTTAATACATAAGTCCAATTTTAGTTCTTCTGAAGTTCAATTAAACAACTTTACCACATCACTTATTATTGAGAACTTAATTCTTAATTGCTAACACAAAAAAATCCAGTCATATGTAGGGATGCAAATTGGCATCAAAACGATGCAGAGCGGATTGAACCACATGTTAAAAAGCAACGCATATCGAAACGACGCAAATATAACCGACGCAAAACGGGATTCTTGTGTATGCACTAGAGCGACGTGAGTGTGAAAAAATCTAAGGAACAAACTTAGTTTATATCTATATAAGATCTAACTGGTGCTAGAAATAAGGCCAGCGGGCCATCAATTGCGTCGTGTTTTCGGTGAATAGGCTGAGAAACAACTGGAAGTTAAACCGGATTTCAAATCATCTTCAACGATAAGGCTCATTTCTGGCTTAAGGGGTATGTAAACAAGCGGAATTGTCATGCAATACAGTACTTGAAACCATTATTTTGCTGAGCCAAACGTTTGGTGACCGACTTATCTCAAGAAATGGACCTTTGTGTGATTTTAAATCGTTGGACTAATTTTCGTGGCGTTACGTCAAATCTCTGGTCTATGCTGATAAGCCAGCAAAGACTGATTATTTGGAAGCCAACATTCGATGCACTATTGTCGAAATAAGACCAGGTATACTCGAAAATGCAATGGTGTTTGACCGACAGAATGGCAGGCGTAGTTGCAGAATTAATAAGCCAGAAATCATTTTTAATCATTTTAATCATTTGTGTGTTAATTTTGGTCATTCCATTGAATTTGTTGTATTTTATTTAAAAAAAAAAGTACTATGCCCCTTCCCCTAATAATTTTTTTTTTTTTTTTTTTGAAAACGGTTATGTTTTTCAAGCAAAATGAAATCGGTTTTCGGTTTAGGGTTTGAAAGCCCTATGAAATAAGGCCTTTATGTTAGAAACCTGGTCTAATTTTAAAAACCTATTGGGGTCCGACCCAAGATGTTAAGCAAAATCTTGAAGAGTGCAATAGATATTATGCAATTTGTAGTACAGATTTCTAACTAAATGTTAGAACCAAAACGGTTATGATGTGAAATATTTGCTAAAAAAATACTTTTGAAAAAGTCTCATGAAAAACAAAATATATTTAATGTGTTCAATATTAAAATAAGAACAATTAAAAGTACAGTATTCAGCTCTGCCGAATCTCAAATATCCTTATATACATAAATACCAAAGTATTAAAAATGAATTACTAAGTTCGATAGTACACTTTGTGCCACAATAAATACTTCTTATAGATAATAAAAATTTAAGCCAAATTTTGTCCTACTAGCTCATATGGTATAAGCGCTATTGAGGAAAAATTTACTTATGTATATGTCTATAACCCGATTTTTATTCATTTTCAATATTAGAATTCTACTTAGTTTATTAAAGATGGAAGTGAAAAAATAAGATTCATGGATAAGACTTGAGATTCATGGGTAAAAGTTAGAGGGGGTCTTGGTTGTTGCTCATACCTCAGTAATTTGATGACGGATCAGGCTGACTTTCAATATCAATCTATTCCCGACTATATGAGATATAAGCACGCAGAAAAAAATATGGTTGGAGGTAGCCATATTCTAAGAGTAACATACTATGGATGGATTTTAACAATGTTTATGTTTTCAGGTAACCATATTATGGTTTAATTTGATCATAATATAGTTCAAATTAGCAATAACTTGCCCGAAATCAACCATAATATGGTAAAAATTTACCATAATTAGTTGAAAATTAACCATATGATGGTCAATGTCAATCATAATAGTGGTCAAAATTAACCATATTATGTTAAAATTTAAACATAATATGGTCGAAATGTTCAGGAATTTGGACAAAAGTAACCATACTTTCAGAGTCAGAATTATCGATAATTTTAAGCAAACCAAGCGAGTATATAATTGAAAAGCATTCAACTATTGTAGAGAGCAAAACAATTGTTGACTCAAATATATTATTTTAAATTAAAAAATAAAACTTTCAATATTTTATAACATTTTTGCTTTACTGCCAAGTGCTGTAGGGTATCTTTTATTGAGGCTTTTTTTTAATTATTGATTGCAAAATCTTTCATAAATCATAAAATATTTCTATTTATCAGAATTTATTTAACAAATCTTAATGGCCTTTTTTATTACTTCTTCTTTTTCTGTGTTTGATTTTCTTGGTCAATGTCTTCTACATTCAAAATAACTAAAAAGTATCTGGTTTATATTAAACATTTAATATGGATTTCTTTATACTTATTTATATACAAAGTCTAAATTGTTTTAATATATTTAGGCTCGTAATAATATGCCCATAATTTATATGTAATTCAAGTTAAGTTTTAAAGGCCATCAAGTTCCGTTGTATCGACACTCAAAACTGACTGGCTATTCACACTTTTGCAGTTTAATTTTTTGTTGTTTTTTTTTTTTTTATTATGTAAAATTTTAAAATTTTACAAAAATTTAGTTTAAAAGCATCAAATGACGTAAATTAACTCAAGTGCTAAATGATTTTCGCAGCTTAAACTTTTGTTGTTTTATTTAAATTTAAACACTTTTAAGTGCTTTTGTTGTTTGAAGTTAAATAAATTATTAATAGAATGCAAAAACCAGATTTAAATAAATCTACACAAACAGTAGCAGGGAGATGTTTTTATAAACCAGTTTCCTGTTCTAAGCCCGGTATGAAAATTTTAAAAACTACAGAAGAGTTGAAAACGGATGCAATAAAACCGGATGGATTTTAAAATCGTATGTTTGTTGTCATAAATTCAATTTTAAGTTTTTAACCATCAATTTAATATGGAACACAAGCTACAGCATTAGACCGTTTTAACCAGTCTAGGGATTTCATCTTTCTATGTAGTTCGAAAGAATCAGTAATTAAACTGGTTTGTGATAGCATAAACTTAAAATTAATAAATATTTTAATGATAATTTAAAATGTATATGTTGCCTTATAAAATAACATATTTTCATTCAAACTTTCTTAACAAAAGCTTATAGCAAATATTTCGTCTACCTAAATATTTGCCTACCACCATAGTGTAGAGGGTGTTATGCGTTAGTGTTGATGTGTGTAACAAACACCCACCTTTTCGTATACAGATCGACTCATAATTATTTTCTGAGTCAATCTAACAATTTCTGTCGGTCTGCTGGCTGCTTGTCTGTCTATGTAAACTTTGTTGCCAAAGTACTGATCCAATCGTTTTAATTGTCATTAGGACAAGCCCTATTGAAAATAATGAGAATCGGACCATAATTTCATTTGGTACTTAGATTAAATTTGGTCCAAAAATATTTTATTGCATCCTTAATATTACTTAATTTTTTAAAAACTCCATTACTACCTTATAAATTCTAGTATTGATGTACAATTGGCGAGATAACTTTTTTTAAATATGATATGCCATGGCAAAATATGTTACTGGTAGGTCTGAAACTGACCATAGGTCTAATGTAGATGTTTATATTTGGAGAATATTCGATACAGAGAACTCTTATATAAATCTTTACCTAACAATGCAATTTTGTTTTGCCAGTTCCATGATTCATATGGGTCCCAGATGGGGAATACCATTGAAAATTTTTCTGTACACAGAATAAAAAAAACTCTTACTAAATTTAAATTCTCTTACTTTTAGTACGAGTCGTACTTAAAAATTTAAGTACGAATAACAACAAAAAGTACTTAAAACAATTCAAAATGGGATTACATTCCAAAACCATTGCATTTTTTTGCGTGTTTACGTGTGTGTTCGCAAAAGATTGTTGTAGAAACAACAACAACACTACAAAATTTGGTAAAAAATGTTTTGCATGTTTTGTGTAGAAACAACAACAACACTACAAGAAGAAAAACCTACAATATTTCTACGTTTAAAAAGTAAAATGAGAAGCAAAAATTTCCGAATTCTATTTGTTAAAATTATAAGGTTAAATACATAAAATTTTCAGAGTAGAATGATGACGAAATTGATATTGGGCTGCTGCTGGTGTCTTATAATTATGAGTTCTTCCGTAAACAAATGTGAAAATATGTGTAAACAAGTGGTTAAATATTAATAAAAAATAATTATAATCCTTCTCTCCATCTCTGGTTGTCTGGGGTAAGTGTTTAGGTTAGAATTAAAATCTCAGTTTCGTATTATTTTATGTACGAACTTGGGATTAATACCAACTTAGATATTGTTAGAAATTCAAGCAAAGTTTAAGATAAATTTTTATCTCACTTTGAGTTAAATCAATCCCGTTTAAGGATTATTTTAAGCATTATTTACTTGATATAAGGATATCCGTACTTACCGTACTATTGATACAGCTTCAGCTTGATTTGCTGTATATACTGTTGTGTGGAGTATCAAATGGTCGGCCTTGACCGGCTATACATTCTTACTTGTCTTTGTATACGTTTTGTATATTTATAAAGATTGACCTTTTTAAATAAGCGTTAAAAAATATCAGTACTCTAACATTTTTACCTGAACATTAAAATTTAAGACATAACATTTTGCAATAAAAATTAAAAATGTTTAAATAACAAAATTTTTGGAATTTTTTAGTCTAGCAAATTGATTTAAAAACATTATAAAGAAATTGTTTCAGATTGAAATTTTTTCAATTTCATTCCAGTTTTTTTTTAATAAAAATTTTTATATATTTATTATTTAGCATTAACGATGTCTAGCTGGCTAACATGGTGATCTTACTCGCATGCACAGAAAAATATAAAACTTGATTTCAATTAAAAAATTATGATATTCATTAAGAAATTAATTTAATTCTTCACCAGTAAACAAACTAATAGTATCAATTACACTTTTCTGCAGTTATGTTTTTAATATACCTAAGCAAAAGTTGAATTCACTTGATTAAATTTTTAATTTAAGCTGATTTTATTTTTAATTAATGGTTTAATTGAAAAGAAATTGGCGAGAATTTTTTTTTTTGTGAAGTGAAAATCGTAACTTTTAAGAATCGATCTCTTATCTCTGCTAGCTTCAAGAAAATGTTTTCTCTTCATGGAGTTCTTGTCTTCCTTAATTTTCTTAACACGTCGCTATCATTTTCAATTCAACACAATATAAGGCAAATAAAAATTGAAATAATATTACCAGGGCTGTGGAGTCGTCCGAAAAAAGTACTAACTCCGACTCCAAACGCTGAAATTTTTTAAGTGCGACTCCGACTCACGACTCCGACTCCTACTCTAACCGTGATGCGAAATGAATGAGACGTAAAATTATTTCTCTTTCGTGTAGAAACATCTTTATTAAACGAATTATGGGAATCCCCGCGTAATGTGCATAAGAAAAACATGAGTGTTATGGTAGGAATTAAAGGCAGGCCGATAAAGATGTTTCTACACAAAAGAGAAATAATTTTACGTCACAATTTTTCTAATACATACTAGTATTTATGCGCTATAGCAACAATTATTCTGTACAATGTTGAAAATATTTCAGCGTTGATGGTTAAAAAATTCTGATATTAAAATTATTGGCAATTCCTGTCATTAACATTTTTTAGCATGAGTAAATTATTTAAAAAATCACACATCTTTTTCAACTAGATCAATAACTGAGTATAAGTTTTGCTAATGTAATTTAGACTTTTTCCCGCACGTATAAAAAATATACTTAAATAGTAAAGTACTTGAATCAACTATTTCTCATAAAATAAATTAAAATCTACTTATTCATATTGATCTGCAAAATATTGCATCGTCAATTTGGAAGAATTTTTATATTGGAAAATATTAGAAATTTATTTAAATTTTTTATGCCGAACAATTTTGGAGTCGGAGTTGTGCGTTTTTTGGGGTACTGCGACTCCGACTCCGACTCCGGTACAAAAACCTCAACTCCGACTCTTCAACTCCGACTCCGACTCCACAGCCCTGAATATTACGCAAGTTGTTTGGAAACGTTTTATAGTTTAGAATAGATCCCATACAAAACCCACTCCAGATCATACCTAAATAAATCTCATATAATAAAGGGTTGGTACCAACATTGTCTATTTTAAAAAATCCTTAAATAGCACTTAACTTCCTATAAATCTTTACAAGTTGCACGTTTGGACATTAACTTTGCATAAATAAATGAAAAGACAACCCAAACAAGGGGTGCTCACTATAAATCCTTTAACAAAAAAATAGATTTTGTTCGATTAACAAAGAATAAAATTAATTTCAATCTGCTTTTAAGAAAAGGACTTGAAAGGCAAAATAGGGACAAGCGCGATAATTTGTTAACGATACACTTAACAATGGAGTAGGATTCCAGCAAATGAAGGGCTTACCTTCTACTAGGACAACTTCAAATTCCATGATTCAGTACGTTTGAAGTAGTAGTTGTATTTTTTTTTTTTTTTTTTATTTAGTTTTATTTGCCTTTATAAAGCAACAATATATAAGATTAAGAATCAGATGAGTTATTAGACCTAATATTGAAATAATAACTCTTGTTTAAGCTTAATTCATATATTAGTATATTTTGCAAATATAGTATTCAAATCATAATTTTTTTAAATTATTTTTGTGAATTGCGAGCAAATCGATAAATATTTAACAGAAAGAACTGTGACAAAATCTTTTGCACATAAAAAGTTATTTGTATTTCAAGTTAAGAAACGTTTTAGCCATTTTTTATTTAAAACCCAAGTTTCACTATTTTTGTATTTATAAAAAAAAAATTGTTAAGTATATAAATGTACATATCGCACACCAAATCATGAACCGGCACAACTTAAATTTATTTTGATTTCAAAGTTACAGCGAAAATTGCAGATCATGTTTTTTCCGAAAAACAAAAAACGCCTAACAGGTTAAAATTTTTTTTTCCATTTTTTTAAAGCTCTGTTTTAATGTATTTAGGATTATTTATTACTAATTTGTACTTTTATAAATTTTTGTGAAATATAAAAATTGTATTTTAAAATAAATTTATACTAATATAAATACATAAAATAAATTAATTATTTGAATTTTTTAATAGCACATTAAGTATGCTTAAAGTTCCAATTTCATTCATTATTTTATCGTTTTCATTCCAAAGTTACAGCATAAATTGTGAACTAACGTCTTTTTTCCAAAAAACAATAACGCACTTAACGGGTTAAAAATTTTTTTTTTTACCTTTTCTTTTCTTAAAATGCTGTTTTATGTGGTTATAATAACTCATCAATAAAAAAAATATAATATATTAAAACTGCGGCTTCTATAAAATTATCGCCACTTTGTGTACCAGCAAACCCACTGTTCAGCGTTTATAATAATTGTGTTTATAATAATTGTGTAATGGGAATAAGAAGACCCGGTACTTGGTAGTGAAAATATTCCCAAAAAAAAAACTAAATAAAATAATTTTTTGTGGAAGTTCTGAAGTTTTTTGGGAATTGTGGGATTCACCTCCCCACAGTGCATTGTAGACTCAATGAATAAAATGAGCATACCGTCCATCCCATCCGATTGAATTTTTTTTTTTTTATTGACTCTTGTGTTTGGATGTTTTTTTTTAAGTTTATATTAAGTTTTGGGCTTTAGTGTGTTCTGATATATAAAGTAATATTTTATAGCCAACGTAAAAGCTTATTGGTTTCCCTTATGCAGGCTTTCAAGGTCATTAATTTAATATATCGATGCCTTACTTTCTCAACCTTGTATCTTAAAAAAATACGGTTTTGACTTTTTCATATAAAACGATTGAATGAAACATCTTATTATTTCAATAATTTATTAGTATTTACAGAATTGAGAGAAAGTATTGAAATATTAAGTTGTTGCAGTAATAGAGCACAAAAATATCAATCGTTTTATATGAAAAGGTCAAAACCGAATTTTTTTAAGATACGAGGTTGAGAAAGTAAGGCATCGATATATTAAAGATTATTTATTTCATTCTCAATACATTTTTCTGGAACATTTTGTAACCGGCCTCGCCCATGTTAGGCGTGATTTTTACGATTTGTTAGAGTAGAGCCAAACATTACCGATATAAAGAGGAGTTAGAGGGTTAATATGTTTCACAAAAATATTTGCTGTATAATTTTCTACAAAGTGTCTTAACATATACCTCAGATGTAAACACCACATACATAGCTCCATATGCCAATATGCTGCACGAACAGACCACAGGAGGGAAACTTCAACGCCCCCTAAAATAAAATTCCGATGTGATCTTTCAAAACACCGGTCTCCAGAATATATAGTCAGATCCCCGAAATATTTTTGTTTTTTTTCTAGTCATATAAAACTTAATAAGACCGAATTTCAATAAAATATATTGGTTCGTTTCGGGTTTAATAGTATTAAAGAGATTTTGAGGAGGGGGCTTACTATTCAACCCATGGTAAATTATGGACGGATCCTTACAAAATTTGGTGATGTGATTTCTTGTCTTATGGAACTAATTATGCCAAAATTCACTACTAAAGCACAATTAGGCATACTTAAGTGTTCTCCGAGCGTAGACTTTATATGGGGTCTATGGTAAATTATGGACCGATTTATGTTAGATTTTGTGATTGTTAGTCGTTTGGAAGTGAGCGTGAGATTTCAGCAGACGGAAATAAGGCAAGCCTCAACAAACAGTTACACATGGAATGACAAACTAAGTATACCATCATTTTCCACTAGTGTTCAAATTTTTTAAGTTCTCCTAAGGATTAAAATTAGGACTAGGATCAAAATTCCAAAAGGAATTAAAGACGCAAATGTTTACCAACCTTTTTAAGAACATATATAAAAAATTTACCATTTACTGAGGGCTTTTAATATTTGTTTTCACACATGCGTCTTGAGTTTCAGCTCTCCTAACCAAAAATCTTTCACAGCCGTAAACTATAGTTTATTGTTTTAATTTCTATTCACTTTTAATTGTGTTCAGTTAATTAAAAATTTTGTTTTTTTTAAGAATATTTAATATAAACAAAAGATACAAGGTTTTAATATATATTTGCCGAATTAAAAAAATTATGACTTGCAAATGAACAGATGTCAGGTGGTTTGTCAGTTCAAAATAAAACACTCTCTAATCGAAAATATTTATGGCCATTTTCTCAATGTATCGACAAACTGCATGTTACTTAATGTATAAAGTTAATTAAATTAACGATTTTGGTTTTCTCAATATACCGAAAAAAACATTGTTTTCAATTAGCAACACCTCTCAAAATGCATGTAAAAAGTTGGGAGTCAGCTGATAGGATTTATCTGTACGGCAAATTAACGGCAAATAAATAATTGGCAGATGAGTGCCGGTTAGCTTTGCGACAGAATAGTAGCTAATGGGGCATTGAGAAAATCAAATTTCTTTAATGTGCAGTTTTTCGTTGGAAAAAAGGTAATCGGCTAATGAGAAAACGGTCATTACACTGTAAATGCATCTTAACAGTATATTGTTGACCCGCTTTCGTGACAAAATAAGATAAATTAATTTTATATCGGATGCGAAATTTGGTATTGTAATGGAATTTGGCAGAAATTTGGTTTATACAACATTCTTACTTGTTTCGATTGGAGAATTTTGATTTTAAGTTAAAGTTTGAATAAGCAACTTTCATAAAAATACATATTTCGGAATTCTATGCAGGATTTAAAATTTTGAAATAATTCTATCCCAACTAATAAAAATAAATTATTTTGCAATACTTATAAAAATTTCGGTGTTTACAACTGTAACTTGGGTATATATTTTCTTTTAATCGCTACAGAGCTGTTAAAAATTTATTCATAAAATATCAAACACAAAAAGATCGAAAAAGCTCAAAACACATGTTTGAATACTACAAAAACATATAATTAACATTTTGTTGTATTTTAAACTACTTTCCAATATCCGTTGAAAAAATCACACATTCATCCGTAGAAAGATACAAGAAAGAAAAAAATCTATTAAAACTAGTCCATCTAGTTTTCGCTTTTATTTATAACAAAATTTAAATTCATTTTTGTTTTTCCTCCAGTTTCTCATAAGAAACCGTTGTTTAATTTAACAAAAAATAATAATAAATTATAACAAAAATAAAAAAATACAGGTTAAACCACTTAAACATTTAGCAATCCTTTGTAGGCAGTCACGAGAAAAAAAATACACTTACAAACTTAAAACCTCCACAATTTCCACTCCAAGAGGCAGACTAGTCATTTACAAGATATTCTGGAAACTAAATTCTAGACTATTTTTTTTTGTTTTGTTTTTTTTTTTTTTTTTTTTTTTTTTTTTTTTTTTTGTTTTTGCTATTGATTCATTCATACAAAATTTTAACAAACCATTGTAAAATCGTTAGTATTTGTTTGGTTTTACTATTTTGGTCAAATGATTATGAATACGTTTTTGCTTGCCATTTGCTTGTGGATAAGAAACTTTGAAAAAATCGACTTAAAGATAAAGAAATTTTGGGCATTATTAATGATTAAGTTTATTAACATGTTTTGTTATGTCAATTTAAACTCTTTTTTTTGGTATAAAATAAAATATAATAAAGCACTCGCATGATGTTCGAGAGCGTGTTTGTTGTCTTTTCTGTTGCGAAAATGAAAACAAAAGTTATAAATCTAAATAATTTACTAAATTATCAGACGCTGGCGAGAAAAGGCCAACACATAAAAACAGTTAAGATATATTCGTACGTGTATTATGAGATATTGGCTAAAGACTTTTTGACATTTTTAAACAGGTTTTAGCATTTTTTTTGTTTGTTGTTGTTGTTGTTATAACTGTTACTGTTGTTGTCACTGTGCTCTTTTAAGAAATCAATTCAATACAAAGTGGATATAGCTGCACCAATGGAGCCGACACAAAAAAAAGTTAAATGAAACGAACAAGAACAAAAGATTTATTAATGTAAAAAGGTTGCACAATATTTAATGGTTTGTTTTTTTGGTAAAATGATTTTTGTAAAGAGTGATGGCATTTTCGGAATATTACATAAATTATGAATTTTGTACTTTTTATACCCTTTACCGAAGGTAAAAAGGTATATATAAGTTTGTCATTCCGCTTGTAATTTCTGTAATATTGATCTAAACCCTGTCGGAAAATGAGTTAGCTTAAAGTAAACTCATGGCTAATCAGAAGTTAGTCAGAGGTGACTCACAAGCTAACTCATTTACATGGTTAAAGCTATTCAGTTTTTACACGCAATGTCCGCAGTACGAGTCAGTCAGTACTCACTCACACTGCATAACTTTAAGATAATCTTAAGTTAGCTCATTATGAGTTAGCTTGTGGTGCATACAATATGTCGACTTTAATAAGAGAATAAAAAAAAATACGTATTTTGGCTTTATTTGTTTTTTAAAGAGAGACAGAGACTATTACAGATATGTTTTCTTTCACTTTTGTTGTATTTCCCCTTTGTCTACAGAAAAAACTCTTAATTATAAAACACCAGCAGCATGCCCGATATGGTTTTCATAATAATTCTACTTTGAAAATGAGATGTATTTAACTAAATGATATTAACAAAGAGAATATGGGAACTTTTGCTTATTATTTAACTTTGAAAAAGTACCCAAAACAAGCAAAACGTTTTTTACCAAAGTCCACTGCATAACTTTTGAGTTAGCCAAAAGCTAGTTTAATACTTATCGGGAAGAAGTCAGTCGCACAAAACACAACTGACTCAAATCTGCACCTCTGACTAACTTCTGATTAACCATGAGTTAACTTTAAGCTAACTCATTTTCCGACAGGGCATTTTACATATGTTGTTGTTGATGTTTTTTAATTCTCTGTAATGTCTGTGCACACGTATGTAACAAAAGAGAATAAAAGAGAAAATAGAAAACGCGGCGCCCTGATTTTGCCGATCGCAGATCTAAAGGTACCCATTCGTTGGAAATATTATTGTTCAATAATTGATATCGCACAATTAAATTAATTGTGTGTAAATTATATATATAGGTATATGTATAGGTGGCACAACTTATTGGATAAAATCAAAAGTATCTTGATTTATATTGCGCAAAATGAAATATTTTGTAATGTGTTGACAACATGTTTACTTTAACATATCACACTGGTTCCTCTAAAGAGTCAACTCAAAATTTTTCAATTTTTACTTTATGACAGAAATCGATGTACAGTGGTCATATCTCCCCACTTTAAAAATCTTACTTCATTTTCTCTAGTATTTTGTCAAAAAAATGCAATTGGGGGATGTGATATAAGAGTACATACAAAAAGAAAACAGTTTTTTGTCTCTAATGAAAATTTATAAATTTTGAGTTAACCTTCTTTAGAGGAACCAGTGCGATATATTGCAAAAAAGTACTCAATACTATTATGTAGTCGATATGTACCTTAAGGCCCTAAAAAGGCCCTGATTTAACGATGTACGCCTGTCCGTGTGTATGTTGAAATTGGTTTTCTGAAGACAAAAAATATGATGAGGACTAGAATGTTATATATTTGTATTAAATATAGTCGGAAATAGGTTGTTATTGAAAGTCTGCTAGATCGACACAAAAATGCCAGAGTTGAGCAAAAACATATAACTGCCCTTAATTTTTAACCATAAATCTCTCATTTTTATCCAAAAACGTATGACCTTTTTCACTTTCACCTTAAGTAAATTTATGAGTGTGGAAATTAACAAAATCGGCTTTTAAATAACAAGTTATAGACAAATAACTATTTTTTCCCGATATTTCTTTATTAAAAAAAATTTAAATGTTAGCCAAATCGGTCTATAACTTTACCTGGTACCCATACAAGAGTTCTTCCAAATTAAAGGTTTTGCTACGATAGGTTTCATACAAAACAAGCTTGTTTGATAAAAATTTAGCTCAAATATTTGTTTCGAAAACAACCTATAATTTCACTTAGCTGCCATACAAATATGCTTCCGGAATAAGGATTTTATCACTAGGAAAATTGGTTTTAAATACCATACTAAAGGGTACATAAGATACTCCACAGCCGATTATGGCACGTTTTCTTGTTTTTTTTTAAATGCATTTTAAAAAAACATTAGAATATAGCGAACTATTATGTTGGTTATATTAACTAAGGCCTTTCATTGGCTCATATTTGAGCAAAGATTTGATTAAATAAAAAGCGACAGCTTTTGTATGATAAACTTTGAAACAGATTATAATTTTTTAAAAAACAAGGGATGTTAACTTGGATTGATTCAAGTCGCATTGATACGTATATTTTGGATTTCAGATCACTACAGCTGAGCTTTTATTCTTCATTTAAGGAGATGAGTCTATAGTTATGAATCTTTAGTTATGATTTTACTGCAAAAAATACAATCGCCTGGACGACTGAAGTACTGTCACAGCTTTAGCGATGAGTAGGAAAATAAAAATTAAACATTTTATTTATTTATCCTGTTATGGTAAAGACAGAACGGGATCATGGGATCTACAGCTTTCGTGGTGATTATGATTTTTTAAGGGTTTTGGCGGACCAAATGAATGAATCATGTAATGGTAGGGTAGCCACTTTATTTGTAGTTCCTTGAATAGCCGCGTATGTGCACTTTCGTTTTATTTTGAGTTAATGATCTCAAAATCATATTCATAAAATTAAAAACATTTATCACTTCTTGAACTGTCCAATATTTTTTTTTTCTAGAAAATATGTATTCGTTCTATCGAAGTATATTGATTAAATTGTATTGTAAGATGTACACGGTTATCCAAGAAAGCCGAATATTTTGTTTTGTTTCAAAATTTTCAATATTTAAAAGTGGCTGTTTACCTTCGTGGAGAAAAAATGTTGTTTTCATTTCGGTTGCCGTTCTATGTAGTTCTTTTCTTTAGCAAATATTTTGTAATTATATTTCTGTGAAAGGAAACAGCTGTTTTGAAACAGAAAAACATTAAAATTTTAAAAAAAAAATTCGTAAAAATCTTAAAATTAATATTTTGTCATCATCACTTTTTAATTAAAATATCATTAATTAATGCTTTTAACAAATAATTCAATATTTTTCATACAACAACAAACTAATACATACGAACTTTGGGCTGTCACTTAATGTTAAAGTCTCCCAACAGACCAAAACAGAGCACAATGAAAATGAGTTGTAGAATAAGATTATCATAAGACATTCCCTATAACATGGCCACAAATATGATTGCAAATGATTTATTTTCGCTACAGTTTTGTAAGTGTTTTTGGGAATTATGTCCCTTTATATGACGCGTGTCTAAATTTTATATTGTTTTTTAAAGATTTCAGTATTTGTATTTTGTTCGAAAAGTGAAGTGTTTTAAGCAGTGCACAATTTAAAAAAAGTAATTAAATATTATATAAGTAAAAAACTTTTTGTTAATATGCCATATAAATTTAAACAGAGTGTTCGTAAAGAATGTAATATTATTATAGATTAGAAAATGATTTTTCTGTAATCTTTTTCCAAAATTAGACTTCTTAGTTTACATTATATGATAGACAAGTAATATTATCGCAAGGGATCAGTTTTCATTATTAAAAAATTGTTAATAAGCCTTTTATAATAGTAATTACAACACTTTTCTAGGCTTAAGGCTTATGTTAGTAAACTTGCGACAATTTCTTTCTAAATCGTTTTGGTTTGTTGGGCTATTTTCAAGAGATTTGTCGGTAACAGAACAGAACGAAAAATGGAAAGCAAACACACATACAGACTTTCAATTGAGCAGAAACAAAACAGACTAGAACGTACAAATTGATTCTGCCTTAAGTCAACAAAAACTAGTTTTAAGCTCAATGTCAAAATGATATATTGAAGAACCCTCACAGGTGCCAAATTATCCATTCGATATTTTATTATATTGTATTTTCAAAACCAAATGTGGACTTTTAATCCAAGTTCTACATTGTGGACTATATCACTTATAAGACAAGACAATTTGCTGAAGCACAGTGTAAATGTGTAATAATAATTAATAAGCCTGCATTAAACCAATAGTGCCTGAAATCAAGTTTTCTAAATGATTGCAGATTTTTTTCCAATAAATTTAAAATCTAACCAAACAAAGTTTTTATTCAATAAAACAGCTCCTATAATTTAAATGTGTAAGAAATTCCCATAATTTAAATGTGTAAAAATACATGGATTTTAATTTGGGTATTTTGTATTGTTCCCCAGATTTACGCAAACAATAGTTGTATCATATTTCTTATTTCAATATACAAAATATTAAGATTGCCCATTTCCGTTTTAGTTCTCAGATGAATAAGGTAAATCTCTACACAAACTCGAATCTAAAAAAAACTCTTAAATAATATTTTGAATAAATAATCAACATACACAATCTAAATAAAATTAACTAACCATGAAGGTTATAAGAGATAAAACAAATTTCTACAATGATAAAGTTTTATTTAATTGTTTCTCAACTTCTTCATACTCCCTTTTAACGTACTAAATTAAAGTGCGCTAAAGATTTGTCACCAAAACAAAAATATTTAAAATATTTTATTTGAGTTATAACTATTGTGTAATTTAAAGTAAATTATTTTCAATTTAATTCTTGTTTATTTGCTTTAATTTTTTTGTTAATCGTATAATTTCTTGTATAGTATTTTGAAACATTTATTTAATTTAAATCAGTTTTGCGAAAGATGTTTATTTTTATATGATTCATTTTTAGATTGTTTAACAAACAAACATTTGAAATAAACAGACAAGTTAATACTTCCGTTTGATTTTTTTGTTATGATATTTTTTGTTTACAACTGTGTAGCCAAAAAAAATTTATAATTTAATTCAACGTAAATTTGAAACCAGTGTTGTATGTAGAAGAGCCTAGAAACGGGAGTTACTAAAAAACCGGAAAAAGTGTTATAAAAACATTTTTACTAAGAGTTCCCACGGGATCAAAATGTTGCCGAAAAGTGTTTTCGTACTCAAAAATTGTGTACAAGAGAGCAATTTTGAGAGAACAATTGTTTCAGTTAATATTAATTATAAAAATCCCACTAACGATTTAATTTTACATTCATGTGATAAACTTTCTTTATAATTTTTTTTTATTGTAATTTTCCAACTAAGGGTGTGTGTGAAACGGTAGCAAAGTTCTATGGAGAATTAAGATTGTCAAAAATTTCACGGACAGGTTGCCCAGACAAGTTTCGATTGTAACCACACAATCTCTTCAGTGGGGTTTGCCGTCTTACTCACTCGGCTATTGCAGCCGGATCACGTCAGTAGTCAAACATCAATCTTTAAACCAAATGGTATTTCACCTTGGTAGATCGAAATTTGCTTTTGAATGAATGATTATCTATTTTTCAATTGATTTACATGTTCTTCCTATAACCACAATACTAATTACTTAGATAATTACTTCATTTCAATTATTTTAAATTGACTCAGTTTTAAGTGACGTTCTAATATCAATACCTAAATGAAGCAAAAATCTCAAAATCTTTGACATTTTACCGAAATTCCCCCAATAAAATTGTTTTTAAAATTTATTGAATATTTTCATTTAATAAAATATCTTTAAAAGCAATTTATAAACAGTTTAAAAAAGACTGAAACATATGAACAGTCATATATAAACTATCGGCCTAAGTTGTAAAAAAATAAACCCTTTATTATCCTGTTTTGTTTTTTATAACCTAGGCCATATATATGTGTCTGATCAAAATAGAGTTTAAATAGTGTTTAAAAATTGGAATAAAGTTTCTTCAAAAATATCGAATATCAACACAATCAATTTCGTTAATTTTGTACATCTTTTCGGAATTAAACAGTTTTAGCATTTCAGGTGTTTGATTAAAGTTGTGACACGTATTTTTCAATGAATACTTCACCTTTATTACGCTTTCCTAATTTTAATATTTTCAAAAACTTTTTTTTCAACCAAAATCAAGCTGTAAAATATATCTAGTATTATTGTTATGTACAGACAGGCAAACAGTGAAACCCCCTTAGCCCGCCGAAATATAAATCTATGCCCCCAAATTTTCCCCCTAAGAATTTGTATCCCCTAAACTTGCCCTTAAATGAAATAAAACCCCTAAATCTGAGGGGGAAACCAACTAATTTGGACACTATGAACCAATATGACACAATAGAACACTTCTTGAATTGCCTATATTATTTAGAAGAAAAAACATTTTGATTTTATGACTTTGTTTTTAGTTTAATTGAAATCTTTACATATGGGCGATTCACAAGGTGTGCTATTTAGTCATATCGTCGTAATGTCCTTAATAATATTTAACAATTGTTGAAAAAAACTATTGTTGTGTTTGAAACAAAATGAAAATTTTAATGCTGTGTTCATTGACTCATCATAAATGTACAGTAGAAATCTAAATTATAAGCGGTTGCACACAGCAGGCATATATATTTCTTGCAATTATTTTAAGACATATGACTTTACGAACTAATAACTACCTCGTGAATTCCCCAATATTATTCAAAGTCTACTAAAAGCATTCAGCACAATCAGCATTAAACAACATTTTACGAAACTAAATAATTTAATATACTTTTTGAATACTTTGAACGTGTGGCTTATTTAACCATTTAGTGGATAGATTTAGCTCCCTTTTTAAGAAAATAAATTTAACCACTGGCCATTTTTAATTGCCAACATTGTATCCACACTGATAATATTACAACGTCCCCCCGGGATTGTTGGAATCATCTTAACTATATTTCACTCTTGCATTCAACATTCTCCGGAGTATAATCAGGTGCAGCCGGAACCTGTAATTCAGAAAAAATCCAAAACTGACCGATCAAGATCTTCACGATTTCTTGCGATCGTGGCTGCCACCGGTGTCACGGCACCGGTCTGACTATTGGTTCAGGCCTCCGTTAGAATCCGTTTTGCAAGAAATGCTTCCTTTCTTACAGGGAGATTATCTTTGCGAAAGTATCGCCTGTTCGCTGACAGACAATTTTCGGTGATCACGTGGTGGTTGTGGCTTACTACCCAAAGCTGCAGGAAGGTTGATCCCGAGAATCCCGCTGAACGTCTGATTTTTCACCCCTAGAGGGAAAGTTCGGCTTGAGGGAGGATCTTTCCAAAGTGCTGTTGCTACTTAACAGAAGCTGCTGGCAGTTTTTCAAAAGCAGCGGAAGCTTGATAGCTCCAGCTCCTCAGTAAGAGGCTAGTGTATAATCTTTTCGGATTATGTACTCAAGTTGCTACTTAAGTGTGTTGGTAGCTCTAGCACTCGAGGACTGTTTATAATTTAATTGATATAAAGTAGAAAAGCCTAAACAACGAAACAAAACTAATTTTCGGTCGTTCAGAGTTATCAACACTGATTTCTAATAACAAAAATCCTATAAATAATTAAAATTTATTTGTTTTCTTATTTATCATAAACAAGAACCACAAATCAATTTACCGATTTAGAAAACCACTCTTTTAAATAACATATATACACATTAAAAGAACTCTGTTTCAACGAAAATACGCCTCTGCCTTTTTATGAAATTTCGCAAAGTCTAAACAAGAGCAATTAATAATTATTGTTATAATTTTACCACTTGGTTAAGTAATAAGACAATTATTTTATTGTAAAATATGAATTTTATGCAATTAAAAAAAATTTAATTTATTTAAACACTTTTTTATTCGCAATTTTGTTGAGTTTTTTTTATACCAACTTGCGAAGCAACTTACCTTGACTGTTAGTTACACGCAATAGAGATATTAATAATAGCGACCACATCAGCCAAACTGCATTTAGTTTTTTAAACCTTTTCTGTTTTATTGAAGATTTTTTGACTGATGCTGGCGACGTGGACTGTGACATTTCTCTTGAATTCAAAAATTTTCTTTTATGCCCACCAGTTGGTGTTAATTTAGTTGGTGTTGTTGTAGATGTTGAGGCCGAGGCTGCTGCTGCTGCTCCTGATGTTGTTGTAGATGTTACTGTTGTAGTATATATGGATGTTAGCATTATAATTTTTTATATTCATAAAAATTTTTTAATTTCTTTTTTTATGATACTCCTATTATGATTGGTTTCGTATTATTATTTATGATTTCCAGAGAAAATTTTCACTATAGATTAAAAAAAAAAATGAAATAGCAAAAAAACACAAATTTTGAAATTATGTAAATTTGTTTATTTGAAAAACATTTGTTGCATATTGCGGTAAAACACGACACAAATGTTGTTGAACTAAGGCAGCTGTTGCTGTTGCTAAACATTTAACACACAGTTGGCACATGCAGCGTATTTTGATTTTTACTTTTTTTTTTTTATTTATTATTTAAAATATATAAGATTTTCTTTATCTGCTCAACACAAGTTGATGGATTCGTGATTTTAATAGATTTTATAAATTTTCAGACATTTATTATTTTTTTTTTTTTAATAATGATGGATTTTTTTGTTTTCTATTCACTGTTAATTCAATTCACTTCAGTTTTTGTTGTTGTAGTTTTTGAATTTTCACAGTGGTGTTGATTATGTTGTTGGCTTTCGTTGTTGTTGGCGTTGTTTTGTGGTTTGCAATTGCTAATAAATAGACTATAGTTGAATGTTAACTTCAAAATTAGTTTTTCTTTTTATGCATTTCTATAGTTAATTCAATTGCATGTGTTTCTTAAATAATTAAATACATTTAAAAAACGCGTAAAATTGGTTTAAACTTTTTTTTTGTAAATCTGTAAAACGTATTAAAATTTTGTTTTTATTGCATTAAATATTAAGGTTATTATTTCTCACGTTTATTTTTCTTTTTTTTTATTTTGGTTATGTCATTTTGTATTTTTCTTTACATTTATTAATTATTTAAAATTTTGCAGCTGCTTTAGGAAATCGGCCTTAGAGCAAACTTTTAAGTTTGTGTCTTAGGTCTTTCGTTTCAAGTTGCATAACTTTCGGTTTTTGTTTTGTCAAATATGCTTTTAGTGGAGCTTTTTTTATATTGAAGCTTAAATAGTTAAACTACATTTATAATTAAATCAAATTTGTTTTAGGAAATAGTAAACTTAAAATTTTTATGACTAATAAAAGGGCATTTCTTAATTGTTGTTTACAACTTGTTTGTAACAAATTATGTTCTTAGACTATTTTGACTTGACCATAAATGCTATTTGAGAAAGACTCAAGCCTCTAATAGGAATTGATCACCGGGGCAAAAATAATTTGAGATTAAAAAATTATTTGTCAATTTATTTTTTTTAGAGATTTTGTCAAAAACTTTTTTAAGTAACAGCCACGTACATACGTTATAAAGTAGATCGTCCTATATATAAAAAAAGAATTTCTATACAATCCTTAACATATAACTAAGTTAGTTTTATAACTATTCCCACAAACTTCTGAACATCTGCTATCCTACTGTCCGTCTTAGTGAGATATGCAGGCTGCACAAAACACCCTCTAGGTCGCGGTGCCTTTTGACTCCCGCATATATATATTAGGGTGTTCAGCCGATTAATTTTTGTTCGATTAATCGAACAATTTTAGACGATTAATTGTTCGATTAATTTAAAATTGCTGATTTCGATTAAGGGTTTAATCGAAGAATTTATGCCGATTACCAAATGTATGTGTCCGTTGGAATTAAAAAAAAAACAGTGATGTTTAGTGAGTAATTCACATGGGCGTACTGCTTACTGAAAAAATTTCAGTAACCAGTAAACTTTTACTGATAACTAAAATAATGCAGTAATCCGTTAATTTTTACTTATTATTGAAGCATATGCAAAAAAATATTTTTAACTGTGGAGCCACACGTTCAATAAATCACTTACCATTTGTTCACAAAAACTGTTTGTCAAAGCTTGTTTGAATTGACAGCTGTGTCACAGGCTGCACTCAATTTTATAGTCAATTTCATTTTAAAATGCCCCCAACGAAGAAACAACTCAAAATAGTAGCATGACTCCAAGTATTTTGTAAACAAAGCACCAGAATTTTTAGAACACAATTTTTTTTTAATAAAGAGCAATTCCATATGAAAACGATCAAAATTGGCAAATTTTTGGACGACCCCTCTCCGATTTTAAAATAAATAGTCTCAATCGATTGCCCAGCAAAAAATAATGTACCTACATATTTTTTTTTTTTTTATAGTGACTGGTTTAGTGGTGGTGTACACCACTGTCATGTGAAAAATTGAAGAATTCTTCATAAGGGACCTCATTGAAATTTGTTTTAAAAAAAAACTACTAAAGCGATCGCAACGAGTGATAGCTCGTTGGAAAGGTATTGAATCAGGCTTTAATAAAAATAAAATTTTCCTAATTTTTCTTAGAAATTTACCTTTAAATTTTCTCAAGAAAATTTAATTTTCCGATTTTCCACAGAAGCTCTTAAATTTTCCGGCTAATTTTTTTTTTTTTGGATTCCTCATAATTTTTGCTTTAAGAATCAGCAATAAAAAAATGGGCCCCGACTCCTTGTTTGTACAGGAGAAGAGCATTTAAGAGACCACCTTGTTAAAAATACATTTTAAAAATTACACTGTGCACGAAATTGACACTTTTTTTTCGTGACAAGCTGGGCACCTGGCGTTTTAACATAATTCGGGTACGCTGAATCCAGTGGTGCCCTCGGTTTTTTAAGATTGGCTCTGGTTTTCGAGATATACCGTTATTTCTAAAATGGAGGAGGTTGCACAACATATGTTCGCGTAACTCAAAAACGCTTTAGCTTATTGAAAAAACTTAAAAAACCGAAATTCCGCAATAAAATTTTCTTTGAGAAAAGTAAAACTTCGTTCTAATATCCGCATCTGTTTTCGAAACATAATTTTTTTTTTGAAAAAAAAAATAATTTTTTTTATCAAAATTTTGAAATTTTTGTTTTTTAAAAATTCATAAAAAATTGAAAAATGCAGCGAGGCTTCTAATTTTTTGCAGGCATATAAAAAACGAAGCTGCAAACAAAACAAGTTTTTTTTTAAAACAAATTTCAATGAGGTCCCTTATGAAGAATTCTTCAATTTTTCACATGACAGTGGTGTACACCACCACTAAACCAGTCACTATAAAAAAAAAAAATAATATGTAGGTACATTATTTTTTGCTGGGCAATCGATTGAGACTATTTATTTTAAAATCGGAGAGGGGTCGTCCAAAAGGTGATCGCTTTCATATGGAATTGCTCTAAAGCATTATATTTTTTAAGAAATATATTTTTTAGATATTTTTTAATTAGGCTTAAGTTCATTTAATTTAATTTTTTTAATTAATTTCATGTTGTAATATTCCTGTCTTCATAAAAAATAATTAAATGAAAATTAAATTCAATGAACTTAAGCCTAATTAAAAAATTCTAAATTTGGATTAAAAACCATTAACAGTTCAATAAAATAACCACAATACTAATTATATTTTTTATAAATAAAGCGCCACAGTGAATTTGTCATATGGATAGTTAAAATTGAGAGCAATCTCGTGGTCATTTTAAAAAAGTTTGAGGGGGTTAGTTAAAAGAGAGAGAGAGAGAGAGAGAGAGAGTATAGCAAATTAAAAGGAAAGACAAAACTTGTGTGGCTTCCAAGCAGGGCTGTGGAGTCGTCCGAAAATAGTACTAACTCCGACTCCGACTCCAAACGCTGATATTTTTTAGGTGCGACTCCGACTCCGACTCCGACTCCGACTCCGACTCCGACTCACGACTCCGACTCCTACTCTAACCGTGATGCGAAATGAATGAGACGTAAAATTATTTCTCTTTTGTGTAGAAACATCTTTATTAAACGAATTATGGGAATCCCCGCGTAATGTGCATAAGAAAAACATGAGTGTTATGGTAGGAATTAAAAGCAGGCCGACAAAGATGTTTCTACACAAAAGAGAAACAATTTTACGTCATAATTTTTCTAATACATACTAGTATTTATGCGCTATAGCAACACTTATTCTGTACAATGTTGAAAATATTTCAGCGTTGATGGTTAAAAAATTCTGATATTAAAATTATTGGCAATTCCTGTCATTAACATTTTTTAGCATGAGTAAATTATTTAAAAAATCACACATCTTTTTCAACTAGATCAATAACTGAGTATAAGTTTTGCTAATTTAATTTAGACTTTTTCCCGAACGAATAAAAAATATACCTAAATATACGTAAATAGTAAAGTACTTGAATCAACTATTTCTCATAAAATAAATTAAAATCTACTTATTCATATTGATCTGCAAAATATTGCATCGCCAATTTCGAAGAATTTTTATATTGGAAAATATTAGAATTTTTTTTTTAATTTTTTAAGCCGACAAATTTTGGAGTCGGAGTCGCGCGTTTTTTTGGGTACTGCGACTCCGACTCCGACTCCGGTACAAATACCTCAACTCCGACTCTTCAACTCCGACTCCGACTCCGACTCCACAGCCCTGCTTCCAAGTCAAGCAAAACATTTAAACAACATTTTATTTTTAAAAGATTATTTTAAAAGATCTGTTTAATTGTTTGTACAGAAAAATTATATGATCTCAACACATGATTTATTTGTTATCTTTGTAACGGTCAATTAGTATGAATTGCAACGTTTGTTTTGTTATTTTGTTTATAAAATATTAAAATACTCAAGTAACAATTTTTCCTAAAATTATCGAAAAAAAAATCTCTTAATTGTAAAATTTTATTTGTTATTCGAAGAAGTCAAAAATGCCAGATACCGATTAATCGTTTAATCGAACAAAAAAAGCCAATAAAATGAACACTATAATATCTATATTACAATCCCCATAATATTTATTTGCAAATTTTTTTTACAAGATGTAAATTTTAATTTTATATATACACTAGCATGCCCACCCATAGTTGATTTGTTTTATTTACGCTGATCTTTCTTTGATTCAAATTTCGTCAAAATTGGTTAGATATTTTCGGAGAGGCAGTAATTCTCTCGATGTTCCCCTAGTCTTCTTTGTCCTAGTTTTAAGAAAATAAGAAGCCTACATTTCCAATTTCATCAAAATCAGCTCAGCTACTTAGCCGATAAAGCGTAGCAAGACAAAAAGTCTTTTTCGCATTCGGTCAGTGGGCGGTCGAGCGAACAAATAAAGGGTGAACAGCGTACTTACGTTAAAATGGCTTTGTATTTATTTTGAGTACGGAAACTATTGCTTTAATAGATCTCTTCTAAAACGATAATTAATATTTTCTGAGTATAGGAGGCTTAGCGCACCTGTATCCTATCCTAAGGACTTTAGTGAAACCTTATATAGCCTTTGTCCGTTAGGAGGTTCCATTCTTCATTTTGTTGAAAAAATCATTAAAATTGGACCGGCAGTTCTGAAGATTACCTCTTACAAACATGCAAAGTGTTTAGCCTTATAATGTTAGTGTAGTGTACATAACAAATAACATAAATTTTTTGACCAAATTTTTATGGACATTTTATTGGTCTTAAAATGACTATTAGTTTCATGAGTTCTAACTAGCGAAAATATAAAAAAATAAAACTGGTATAATTGTATGTATGTATTTTATATGAATATCGAAAAGAATTAACAAGTTTTAAAGCACCGCACAATGGGATTTGAGTTTGCAAAAAAGCAGTTTTTCGACTTTTACTTTTCAAAATTCTTATGATGCACTTCTATTGAGAACTTTTATACTAAGAGAAAGCCATTATAGGTTTTTATAAAAAGTCACTTTTGTGCTATAAAAATCTAATGAAATTACTCAAATATTTTACCGCAAAAACAGATGAAAATTTTCATGCAACATAGTAGCTTATGCGTGCAAGATATTTTCACTGCTAAAATTTTAATGCCAATGTTGTTGAAGATTAAGATTGCATATGTAGTTAAGTAGATATAAGCGAATTAAAAAGGCCTTATAAAATTAAGCGTTTGCAGTTTTCCTTGGAAAAAAAAGAAGTAAGCTCCGTCTACCTCCTTCGTCCTACTAAAACCAAATGAAGGATGAGGGTGTACTCTTTGGATTTATCCAAAAGATCCACGAAAATTCAGCGACCACTAAACAAACTTTTAAATTTATTGGCAAAAGTCACGACTTTTGCAGTGCAGGCTTGTAATAACATCTTTTGCATACATTTGGGATTAAACTTTTTAATTATATTAAAATTTTCAATTATAATAACAGTATAACAACTGCATAACGAATTAACAAAAACTAAGCCATATGATTTGAGTACTAAAACCATTTAATTTCATAATAAAACAAAAACAAATTCTAAAAACATTGTTTTTGTTTTAAATGTATTTGTACGAAAGAGAGAATTCTTTAGCATTCGATCAATGGTACGAGTACGAGTACCAACCACTGAAGCTTTAAGTAGCATTTACAATCTTTTAAAATTGGTCATTGCTAAATAAAATTTACAGGAGTCATTCTCGTCTTCATTCTATAAACCACAGCCTTAATGTTTTGACTTTTTCTATGTTACTTATAGCTTGAAGACAGCGACTATTTCGTTTTACTAATAGTCTAGTTAGCTTCAGTGTTCAATTAGAGATATATGTATTAATATATTTTTAGCAAAACTATTAAGTTTATTGACATTATTGTTACCAATTGCAATGCAAACTTATTCGCACGTTTTTTAACTTTTAAGACAGTTTTCGAAACTCAGTATAGAAAAACAAAAGAAGTAACCATACTGAAGCAAAAGCAAAAGCGGGCTAAATAAAAACTACAAAAAAGGGCAAAAATGACTTTTAAAAAAGCATCTTTTATACAAGAAAATGCTGCAGAAAAGATGTTATTACTAGGAATGTAAGGAATACCGATACCGATATATCGATATCGATATATATCGGTATCGGTGATATTTTACTGTCGATACGCCGATACTTTTTTTATAGATTTTTTAAACAAACAACTCAATTTGTATCTCTTATTTTTTGCATTACAACTAATAGCAAAAAAACAAGCAGAATAATAAATTATTTCTTTTAAGTCTTAAGCTGGAGGTCAGCCCACGCCTCACGTTTTTCCTTTTTCCAAACGTCTGCTAAAGTAGAAAGTAATCGAACTTCATGTTTTCGATGTGTTGTGTAACTTCTTAATACAATTTTATACTATGACTTTTTTGAATGATGCATAAACGCATTGAACGCCTGATGCGGACCTGCAGCATTAGCCGTTGATAAATCTTGTATATAATTGTCCGTTTTAAGAATTTTCTGCTAATTTTTAATGGTTTTTGTCAAAATAAAAATCATTTTGTTGCACATTTTGGTTTATTTCAAAGATACCACAAAATCCATAAGCAAAGCCACTGCCACATTCATTATTAGAAAATACGATAAATGAAAAAGCTGTGATGCAGAATAGCTTAGATTCCCAACAATTGGCGATTTACGTTGCATTACCTCTGAATGAACGATTTGAGTGCTTAGAGAATAATGAAATCTATTGTTTATCTACAATTCTCTACCTTCCATACAAAGCTTAAAAATTTCAAAGACAATAGATGGAAAAACCCATCTTCTTGAGCTAGTCAACATGACTCTACATTCCGAAAGTGTTCAAGACACGGTCACCCCTACCTCTAGTAATAGTTCTAATAAGTCTACAAGATCTAACCATTGGAGCGTTTGTGAAAATCTTAAAAGAAAATTTGGAGAAGAATGATCCTCTGTCCATTCTACGCTGTGGTTTAGCTAAATAAGAAGTCTAGAAATACCTTAGATCTTCTAATTTCTCTAGAGACGCAGATCTGTTTGTTTACTGGCGCTAATAAATATTATACTCAAAATTTAAGACCATGGCGCAGGAATACTAAAGTTGTGAAATTAGTTCAGTCACATCTGAGAGAAGATTTTTTACTGCAGATCTGCTTCAAACGGAGTTGCGAAATTATCTCTGAAAAAGTTGAGTGTACTTTGTTTTTTAAACAAAAATCTTATTAATATTAATTTTAAATATTAATCATCTCATCATTATTTGGATATTATTTATAATCTCTTACATTGTCATTTTGTATAATAAAGATATTGCTCTTTAAATTTAATATTCGTATCGGTATCGGTATCGGCGATATTTCTTTTTTTCTATTGCTTTATCGGTATCGCATCGGCAAATAGGCATATCGTTACATCCCTAGTTATTACCCTTTTCTGATAAAACAACTGACAACCCCTAACTTCTCATGAGAGCAAAAAAATTAGTTATTTCGCTAATTATTGTAGAAAAACAATGTACCTTCCACAAGATGACTTAAATATATTCTTACTAATTTATTCCTATGTATGCAAATAATATCATATTTTGCACTTATTTGCGTATTTTTTTTAAGAGAGAGCATATTTTAGTCGATCAACCAACAAATATTTTTTTAAAGTTAGCACTGTGTTTGTCAGAAAACAAAAATAATTTTATTTTAAATAACCATTTTGTGAGATGTTTATTTAATATATGAATAAAAATTTCAAAAAGTGACAACAAAAAAATAATACAAGATGCTGTGCATATTCTTCAAAAAATAACTCTTACCCACCCTGTATTGAAACAAGGTCACTCCAAATTAGTTATTTTGAAAGGTTATATCATTAACTATGTTCGCCTGCTACATAATATTTGAATCTGATAAATATTTTTGAATTTACATATTGCACTAAATCAACAAGAGGGTAAAATCTTCAATAAGATGTGAGGCCAACTTCAATAGATATGAGGAAGAATTATAATAAAAAACAACTTTTTTCATAACCTTGGAAATTTACTATCGAAATTAGCATTTATTTTCCACCAAAAATAATGTTCTTTGAGATACCAAAAGAACAAAAAATAATATAAAATGTGAACAGTAAATTGTTCTGCTTTAAAATTTATAATACAGATGGGTATTGCTTATGAGAGCTATTCATCATCGAAAATCATTTTGGCAAAATTCGACTTGGCATATTTTGAATATAGGCTGTCGATATGTATATATGGAAAATAATAAGTTTTATTGATTAACGGCAATTTCACCAAGTTCAGATAAAATTAACTATAACTGTCCTTAATAATATTTTACAATTGCTTAGAAAAGATAATGTTGTGTTTCAAGCAAAATAAAAGTTTTAATGCAGTGTTCATTGATTCATCATAACTGTACAGTATATTTCTTGTAATTGTTTTAAGTTATATGAATTTATAACCTTATGAATCACCCACTTGTTAGCTGGCAGTTAAAGTAAGAGTTAATTAAAACTGAACTTGGTAAAATTGGCCGTAAGATTTGTTTTTTTAATTATAGCACGCCAAATACTATTTTAAAACGAATAGTCTGTTAGGATGTTTTGTATATCCAATAGACTTTAAGAAATATATTAATAAATAAATATTTGAAAAGTTTAATGTAAATACAAATTTTTGTGATGTTAAGGAAAAAATAAGAGTTTTTTAATAGACTGCACTAGTGTTTTGCTAAATATTTTGGCAACACTAATTATTACAGATGATGAAACTTTTTTTTAAAACGAATTTAAACAATTACCGGGCTAGCAATTTTATGTTTCATTAAGCCGTAGACAGCCTGGCCTTAACAGGCAGTTCAATTGAGTTCTTTTGAGAGGACAGCCCTCTGGTACGATGACATTTTAATGGGCCCTTATAGGAGATGCCACCATTAAAACTTCTAGTTTAATAATTTTGCCGTTTATAATTTTCGTGAAATTATAAATGTTGTCTATTTATACAAAAAAAAAAAGAATAATTATATTTGAAACTGTAGTCGATTCGTTAGATATTGAAAATTTAAGGACTAAGAGAAACATTTCAATAAAACAATAACATATTTAAGATAATATGACTTGGAAAATATTTCCCCTATCCAAAAATCTGCTTAGTACAACATTTTTTTAAAAATTCTTATTAATTGCAAAAAACATTTTACAACACTCGCTTTAAAACTAAAACCACAAAAAGTTGGCAAATTTTACAAAAATAAGTGTTTATTTAAAACAACAAGAATACCAACAACCACATTAATAACCACAACAATTTTTTATATTTTACCAGCACAAATGAAATAAACAAGTTTGTTTCTTAAGTCTTTCGTTTTTTAATACTTTAACATTTCGAAACTCAAGAATACTTTTTTTTTATTATGTTTTGCTTTTGTTAAGTTATTGCAAATTGGTTTAAGCCGGAATTTAATTAATATTTTTTAACACATTTTATAAAACTTCTAGAATACTTTAAATTAAACGAAAAAAAAATTATTTTCAAAGGCCCACAATTAAAATTAATTTAAAAAAAAGTTTGTTATATATTTTTAATTTTGTTTGTAAAACAGTATTTTTTATTTTAGTTTTTACAAAACCAAATAATTTTTATTGAATTAAAACATACGATATTTATTCTACGTAATAGCTTTAATAATAGCAACAAAATTCCTTTCTCTTTATTTTACTTTATTTGAATGCAATAAAGTGCTGCAGACAGCCGTAGACTTTGACTGCTGGCATATGGCTATGGACGTATTAGCTAGTCGATCGATCGCTTGCATTCGCTGTTTTTTTTAATAGCCCGAAAATAGTGAATTAAAAACCATTGTAGAAACGACCAAGTTGATAGCTGGAAACCGATAATCAGCTAGTAACAACAAAGTTAATAAATAACACTTAACACAACTGGCTGACCTCGCTTTGTTATTATTTTATTTTATATTATTTTTAATTTTTTTTATTTATTATTTAAAAAAAACGATCTAGATTAAAGACATAAAACTAGACTTAGAATTCAATACTTTTATGTAATTTTTTTTTTTATATTAAAATAAATTGCCGTTTTCTTTATAAAAAAAATTATCACACCTTTCTTTTCTTTTTTCATAGAAAAACACTGTCACTGTCATCACCTTTTCTTATAAACTTTTTATTTATTTAAAAAAATTTCTTTTAAATGCCAAAGTATTTTTAAACATAAAATTTCACAAAGAAAAAATCACTAAAACTTAGCGACGTAAAACTCGTTAAATGGTAACACAAAATAAAATTTAACCGCTCCACGACGCATTTGGTTGTTGTTCGTTCGAAACGTCAGCACGTAATGAAAGTTGTCTCATAACTGGTTTAAGTTTTGCGCATGTTTTACGTTTGCAACTACTCTTCGCTTCTCAGTCAAGAGCTTTTTTTTATTTTATTGTTGTTTCTTTGTAGATTTTCCACACAAACAGCGCAATCGCAAAAGATTCTGCTGTTTGTGTATTTCTTCGATATATTTTTTTAAGCTAAAGTAAAAAAAAAAACTAGATTAACACTCGTATTTGTTCACATGCTCATACGTTTATGGAGATTGTTAATAAAGCGTGTTTTTGCCGTCGACTTTTTTAGGGTTTTTACAAAAAATTGAGTTCAAATTTAGTTCTTATAAAACTAAAATTTTATAATGCAAAACTAAAAATCGGTTTTATTTGTAAGCCCCTGGTTTTGATAAGATCAGTAACAAAATTTTTTTGGAGCTACCCAGCATAGCAAAGAAAATTATTCTCTTTATTTTTAATGCTATTTTACGCCTTGAATACTACCCTCAGGAATGGAAAGTATCCCTAGTTACCATGATACCTAAATCAGGAAAGGATCCTACAAAAGTTGAGTCATATAGACCTATAAGCTTATTGTCTAATATATCAAAGCTGTTTGAGAAGTTGTTAGTGTCAAAATTAACCCCAATTTTAAATGTAAATAGATGTATTCCAAACCATCAATTCGGCTTTAGAAGAGAACATAGCACAATTGAACAAACCCATCGTATAGTAAACGCCATAAGAAAAACCTTTGAAGAAAAAAAATATTGTTCCGCCCTCTTCATCGATGTTTCTCAAGCTTTTGATAAAGTCTGGCATGAAGGCTTATTACATAAATTGAAGCTAAATTTACCAGTAAACACACACAAGCTGTTAGAAAGCTACTTAGTCGGTCGAAAGTTTATTATAAAAGAAGGTGCTTTTATAAGTTCTCCTCAGCCAATTGACGCTGGAGTCCCTCAGGGAAGCATCATGGGCCCACTGTTATACCTAATATATACCTCAGACATGCCAACAAACAACCACACCCTAACTTCAACATTTGCTGATGATACAGCTTTTTTAAGCGTACACGAAAACTGTCATGAAGCTTCTCGCTACTTGCAGGATCATATATTTGAACTGGAAAAGTGGTTAAAACAATGGAGGATTAATGGAATGTTAATGAGCAAAAATGCGTACATATAACATTCACCTTGCGTCGGGAGTCATGTCCCCCTATTAAAATCAATAATCAATTAGTGCCCCAACAATCGCATGTTAAATATCTCGGAATTCATCTAGATCGGCGTTTAACATGGAAATGCCATATAGAAGCAAAACTAACACAAATGAAACTAAAAGCAATTTAACTTAATTGGCTTATTGGAAGAAACTCTGTTCTTAGTCTCGATTGTAAACTTCTACTACACAACTCTATCTTAAAACCAATTTGGTGCTACGGTATTCAGTTATGGGGCACTGCCTCGGCTTCTAATATCGAAAAAATTCAAAGGCGACAAAATAAACTTCTTCGAATAATCACAGCCGCTTCCTGGTATGTTAAAAACTCAAATATTCACAAGGATCTCAATGTGCCGTTAGTAAAAACTATTATTACGAAGTATGCAGTAAAATATTTAAAAAGACTTGAGTCGCACCCAAATCCACTAGCTCGAAATATTTTAAATAACAGCGGCCACTCTAGATTAAGGAGAAGAGATACAGCAGGACTCATCAGACAAGAAGAGCGCTAAACATCTACATATGTGAACAGAAACCGTGAAGAGAAAAATTTTCGTCTAGCATTGGCAGGACAAAAATAAAGTATTAGTATAAGATTTGATTAATTATTGTTAGTTCATATTTAATATATGAAGATTCAATAAATAAATAATGAGAAAAAAGAAAAAAAAAAAAAAAAAATTTGTAATCCTGCTCTTACTTCTTAAAGGCAACCAGGCCATCCTTGTGTGTACGACTTCGCAATTCTAACTTTTCGTCCGAATTGGGTAATTGGGCTTGGCGTCGCATAACTGTGTGCCGTTATAATTGTTCGGCATTAACCAATCGTTTATAACCTAACTTTTTGCATCATTTTAATAATTATAAAAAGCTGACTTTGGAAGATTCCGCCTTCTAGATGAAGGTTTAGGTCTTTCTATGGCTTGTGGATGAGGATAATCAGACGTATGGCGTAATTTGTAACAGCTTTACAAATATTTCGAGGCTCAATAGTCCCTTATTAGTGGTTTTGCTGTTGAAGGGTAACTTAAACCCAAACCAAACTAAAAATTTTTAAATACATTATTTCATAAAATTTGGACCCCATATTTTTTATTTGATCATAAAATGCAAATTGCTCTATAATATACTACAGAACATATATTTAAGGTGACGAAAGAAACATTCAAGTGAATCGGTTGTTTGAAATGGTGTCAGATATACTTCACTCCATCTGATCTCCTACCTTATATCACCTATATCCGACAGCGAATGGAATACAACTCCCATATGTGGGCCGGTGTTTCAAAGTATATTTTAGAGCTTGTCGACTGCGTGCGGGAGAGGGCGAAGGTTCTCATTGGTGACAGTAGAGAAAAAAATTATATTATTGACTCCCTTAAGCACCGTCGCAATGTGGGTTTCATTTTCCTGTTTCATCGAGCCCATCATTTTATGTTCGATTGGCCGGTAAATCGTACAACACTTTACAGTAAAAATTCGTTTTTTTCGCCGGACTCTTCGTATGTGGAACAACCTTTCTGTTGAAGTCTTCCCTCTCACTTTTAACATAAATAAGTTCAAGTCAAATGTTCACAAGCACTACTCCCTCTATCCTCCTTCCCATAAATATTTTTCCTAGTTCCAACACAATGCATTGCATTTGTTGGGGTCATCTCATGCTGGTCCTAACAAAAAAAAAAAAATAAAAAATTTTTAAGACTAGGATTTGAAATTTTTTTTATTATTATCTTAAGTGTTATTGTAATCACGACTACGACTTGAAACTTTGCATATGTAAATAACAGAGCTGTGAATGAATCATTCATTTTTGATTTTAATTCGTTACGAATTAATTCTTTTCACAACAAAAGAGAAATTAAAGGTAAATTGAATCAATTCAAACGAAATTGGCACAAATGAATTTCAATTCATTTCCAATTCAAATGAATTTGTCAAATGAATTGCAATTCGTTATTAAAGTGAACTGCAATTCATTCTACAAATTCATTTGAATTGAATTGAATTGAATTCATTCAAATGAATTAGAACAATGAATTGCAATTCAAATGAATGAAATCAAAAATGAGTTGCCATCAATCAAGTTCAAGAGCATATCAAGGGGGAATGAAAAAATAGAAATTTCTCCTACCATAATGAAAATATTAAGTACAAAAATTTAAAAGCCTTATCCTGGATCCGCACCTGATCAAAAATAACATGGTGTTTAGAGCTTGTTTCTTCAAGAAGAACTGATTTTTATTTTGAAATATGCTGAAAAAGCAATTAATAATTTTTGAAATTTTGTGACCCACGACCACCCAGCGAAAAACTTTTTGGTAATATTTATGTTATATTTATTTCAAAAAAAACAAAAATAAAATAATTCTGCATGACTAACTCAAAAATTGTGTTTTTTGAGTTATAACAATCTTTTAGTAAATGAGCGACATATAATAGGAATTAATAGCATCAACTAATTATGCTAATATTTTAGTTACAAAAGAAGGTTAATTAGAGTTAGTTAGAATGCATCATTCACCTTCAACAAAAATAACTTTTTAAAATTATCATTTGAAAGAGATCCACGTTTAGGGATGCTGCTATTGGCTGCAGAAGATGTAAGTACTCTTTTAAATATATTAAAAATCACTGTCTAGAAAAGTTTCAATATTTAACTTTAGGCATACATCGTTAAGCTTGAACTTTTGGGACAGTAAGACTTTTTTACTTTCGTATAAAGAGTTCCATCTTGTTTCTACAGGGTATTTTTACTGAAACCCCAAAGATCGCACTATCTGTTCCAAAAACTTAAATTAAATTAAATTGAAGTTTCTTTCAGCAAATAAACAAAACTTCCTTCAATTTTGATAGGATATTCGCCGATACCTAATAATTAAATTCCTATTCTGCCGCTGCCTGACAATTTCAGTATATCATGGGAATTTCAAATCTAAGAATTTTTTGTCTTTGGACTGTACTAGGACTGTACGAAAGTAATGCTTGCTGTATTTTACATAAAAAATTAGTTGAATAACAAAACGGCAGTGATGCTTACTGTAGATTTACTAACAGAATCAAATCAAATTTCAATCAATTTAAATGAGTTGGAAATTAATTGCTAATTTTTTTTCTAATTCATTTGAATTACTTCAAAATCAATTCACTTGGAATGAATCGGAAAATGAATTGCAATTAATTTCGACAAATTAATTATTACCAAATTCATTTGAATTGACTCAAATTTCATTCAATTTATTCTTTGTAGAAAATAATTAATTCAAAATTTGCTAATTCAGTGCATGAATGATTCGTGAATTAATTCAAAAATGAATGATTAATTTACAGCCCTAGTAAATAACTATATTAAAGCTTAATACGGCACGTGTTAGAATTAAAATATCGATTTGAAATTTTTACTGAATAATTTTCTTACTATAAAAAGAGTTTAAAGTCAAATAAGTACCAGTCTCATATACATTTTGCACCAGGGTTAAAGTAGAAGTCGGAGTTGGACGTTAGATATGCCAGCGGTTGGAGTCAGAGTCGGAGTTAGAACTATTTTTTGGCGAATCCATAGGTCTGGTATGGATAGGAAAAATATGAACATGTATTACAAAGCATTTTTTACAGAAACTGAAAACGATATTATCGGTTTTGAATCGTTTTGTAGCAGTAGTTTTTGGAAACTAGACTTGTATACTAGTTTTTTAATGCAATTTTTAAGATTATCATTCTTTTTTTAAATATTTATTCATAAAAAAAACTTTCAAGCTTTTTTAACGGTTAAAAATTCAAATTGGAATTATTGGTCTAATTTTTATTATTTATTTGAATAATTAAAAAAAAATCAACTATGGTAGCTCTATGCTCGTTTAGATAAGATCGAAACTTTGTCATATGGTAAAAAGATTAGTTTTAGGTTCGGTAAGGTTCAGAAAGGGTTATGATAACACTTGCGATTTATAACGCCCACTCGGAGACCAATGTGGTCCATTCAGTAAATAAAAATAAGAAAGAATATATTGAGTTTTAAGGGAAATTTAAGCTAAAGTCAGTGGAAGATAGAGTTCCAAATTAGCCCTCGCCCTGTACAAATTGCCTATCGGCAATTTGTACATCTTATGCCCTTGATGAAACTGCTGATGTCTGGTAGATTTAACTCTAGGGATTCTCTTATATTATCGCAGGAATAAGTATCTAGACACCTCGGCCTTTATAAGCATTGGCGGATAATATTCTAAATGTTCTTCCCACAATTTGCACAGGTTCGGGAATAAAAAATTCAAAACTCGACAAAAAAATTATCTTTAAGACGTGCAATCATTATTTCTAAGTCTGTATAAAAGTAAAACTTTAAGCACAAAAAAATAATTTTCATAAATTTTTCTAACATCTTGTATGACATCTTTATGAAATTTACTGCCTGGCCCACTATGTCGACAAGAACATTTCTTTCTTATATTTATATTGAAAACAAAAACAAATTTAAATTTGTTTGAATTCTTTCGCACATCGGAAATAGGCTATAAGTTTTTGCTGGGTATATATGTGCATTAGAGTACACCGTACAAGGAAAAAAAATTGCGCCGTTCCTCCTCTAATATAAAGTATTTTTGCAAGGAAGTTTCGTAAAAATTTTTTTTTTGGTCGCCTTTTTACATTTTTCGTTATTTCTTAGGCATTTACAGTCCGATCTTAAAGTATGATATATCAATGTTTTTGTCAAGAGAAGACCAATGTTTTATCCTTAGGGGCCATTGACCTCAAGTATCTCGTTTTAGTATTTATCAACCAGAGCTCTGTTCGTACCCCCCTAATATGTTTTTTCGAAACCTCCTTGCAAAAATACTTTATATTAGAGGTGATACGGGGAAACTTTTTTTTTTTGAGGTACGGTCTAATGTACATATCGTCCCCTTAATAAAACAATAGTGTATAATTTTTTTTGCCATTTCGATATAATGGAGTTTAAAATTTTTGAGTAATTAGACATATGGAAAAACACTAATATCTTAGAAAATAAACGATGTTTTTGAGTTGTGGTCATTTAAATATGTGATGGAATAATCAGGCTACTAGTAGATGATATTTCATTAATTTACAAGTGCTTTAATTGCCAAAAATGGGATTCAAAGTACTACGATGTCACTTGGGCTATTTTATTTGTTTTATAATATGTATGAAAATCATAATACACTATTTTATTTTGTATGGTATACAATATTTTATTTGAATATTTTACACCAAATATATTATTAAAAAATTGTGTATATCAATATACGTCATTTTTCGATTTCATTTTGTTATGAAATAATAAAAATAATAAATAATAAAAATAGTGTATGCTTTTTATACACTATTTTTCTTTGAAATGATATTCAGAGTAACAACTAATTAAAACACCATACCTGCACTTACACAATTATTAATGAAAAATTTCAAACACGCAATTATACAATAATATTTCAATTAATCTTTTGATCCACTTTGTGGAAGTAGAATTTCACCAAATTTTTACCACATTTAGAATCAGTTATGTAGATTCTTATTATGCAATAAACAAATAATGGTGTACATGCGTATAGACTATTGTTTTATTAAGGGGACGATATATGGACCTCTTACTCACACTAGAGTATAGCGCACCAAAATATATTTTATTAGCTAGTGACGCTTTTTTTGTGCTGAAGTCTAAATTTTAAGCCTGGAGGCAAATTAAGGCATTCAATATTGATGATTACAATTCAACTTGAATAGAAATTTCGATCGATATCGAACGCCGTAATTTGCCCCCTGGTACACTTTTAAAAATTTGTACTCAAATATCCGAAAAAATTCAAATCTATAAATGCTTGAAAAATTATTGATATTTTGACCTAGTTTGGTCATAAAACAACTTGATATTCATATATTAATCTTGATAATATGTTTATGAATTTTAACGTTTTTTGACTCTAAAAAACCAACACTTAGCAACACTCGTTTTACTTAATACATGTGGTAGCAAAAAGCAATAATTCTATAAACTAGTAGAGTGTTAAATGCTTTAGCAGGAGTTCATTTTTTGCTTTACATTTTTAATTGGTTTAATTTTCCCATAATACAAGTATTTGTTAGGGTTATTTCGTAAAAATAACGTCAACAAGAACAACGACAGCAGCAACAACAATACCAATAAAAACAAGGTTGCCAGTAACTTCCACTCTACTACTGTTAATTAAAAAACAACTTTATATGATATTGTTAATTTTTACAGTTAAAGAACTTGACGCTAATAAATACTTTATCATTTTTTACGTTAGATATATTTTCCGAAATTATGTTTGTTGTTCATGTTGTGTTACAGTTTTTTTTTTTTCAAAAATACAATGGAAACCTTCAGAAAAATCAGTACAAATTGTTGTTCTAGTATCACGCACTTAATTATTTGGAAATTATTATTATAAAATCTTTAAAATTATAATTTAAAAAGAAAGAATTAGTCACAAAAAGCAAGTACAAGTACATAAAGGTATTTTTTATAGAGGTATATAAAATTTTATGTTGGCAGCACTTTTTTAACTGGCGGCCATTTTGTCAGCTGCCTGGTGATTTATGTTAAGTTTAATTTGGCATTTCAACATGAAGAGATTGACGCCTGAACAACGCTTCCAAATTGGCCTAAAACAAGAATGCCGTTGATCCCGATTTCCATAAGCGAATTTTGTTTAGCGTATCCATTCAGAAAAATGTCAATAAACCAAACTGCCGTAATTGGAGTGATGATAATCCTCAAGTTTATGGTGAGACACCGTTACCTCCAGAAATCCTGACTTTTTGGTGTGCTTTATGGGCTGTGGAATCACTGGCCCGTACTTCTTTTAAAACGATGCTGGTCAGAACGTTACAATCAATTGTGACCGCTATAGATGCATGATTACTGACGTTTTAGTTCATCAATTGATCAACAATGATGTGCCGGAGGTGCGGCTTCAGTAAGAATAGGACGGCGGAATATGTCACACAGCTCGTGCCACAATTGATTTATTGAAGGAAACGGTAGGTAACCGCATAGTTTTATGTTTCGGACCAGTGAATTGGCCTCCAAGAACATGCGATTTAATGCCGCTAGACTATTTTCTGTGGGGATATGTGAAGTCGCTAGTCAAGGCAGACAAGCCCGAAACGATTGACCACTTGGAGGACAACATTCGTCGCGTTATTGCCGATATACGGCCATAAAATGTTGAATAAAGTCATCGAAAATTGGACCTCCAGATTAGACTACGTCCGCGCCATCCGTGGCGATCATATGCAAGAAGTCATATTTAAATTGCAATGCCAAAAGATTATCTTTTGATTAAAGTAAATTGCATGTAAATTTAAAAAATTAATTTTTGTTTTATTCCTCTTCAAAGTTTTATACCTCTTTAAGGAACACTATTTACATATGCCTCCATATTTTGAAAGTATCCTTTTTATAAATGTTAGAACACTCATCAAACGAAATGCTTAAGTTAAAAAGAACGACTGAGTTATTAAAAATACATTCCCTCCACCACGACTATACTAAGGGTATACTAAGTTTGCCTTGTGCAACACCAAATAAATACTAAACATAAAATTATCTAATACACAATATGTATTTTACAGTGACTTTGTCAGTTGTACGATCCATGTGTTATTGCAGATGTTCTTTAAAATTTACAATTTGTAGACGGTTTAAAATGTTTGCTTTCACATTTACGTTTTGAGTTTCATCTGGTTTATACTGATTTATATTTATATTCCCTTTTCATTGTACACATAAAAATTCTCCAAATTTTGTAACCAATTAAATCATTTAAAGCAAATTTAATCAAGTGAATTAAACATTTAATCCAGTGAATTATACGTTTAATTAATACTCTTAATTTCTTTAGTGGTGCAAATTTAATTATTGTCTTTATTTAAAATCACAAATTTTTTAATTAAAATGAATTTTTATTTGTTTCACAGGAAAAAAATATAAATTAATATTAATTAAATTGGTAATATTAATTAAAAAATTAATTCAATTTGCCCTAGTGAATAAATTAATAATGTGAATCAAATATTTTTGATATTAACAACATTTTCTGCAGCACTGTTGTTGATATAAGTTAACGTTAAATTCACTTGACTAAATTTTTAATTAAAACTGACTTAATTTTTGATTAATGGTTAAATTGAAAAAAAAATTCGCCAGAATTTTTTGTGTTAATTTTTTAAAGAATATGTATAAAAAAATTTATATTAATATATTATTGCCGAATAAATAAGAAATGCCTTGTAAATAAGCTGACGGCAGGTGGTTTGTTTTTCAAAATAGAATGCGCTCTAAGTGAATGCGTTTTTTAGCTTAAACACGGCATGTGTGCATTTTGCAGTGGGAAATTCGAAAAGCACACTGAAAAACTACCTTAACATCCCAATGAGTATGTATATAAGACCGTACCTCAAAAAATAAACCCCATACTCCCCCTTATTTGAAGAATTTTTGGCGCTTTGCCGTTATATGTTTGTCACTTACAGTCGAATCTTAAAGTATGATATATCGTTTTACTCTTAAAGCCATTGAACTCAAGTTTCCTGTTTTAGTATTTATCCACCAGATCTCTGTTTCTATCACCCTAATATTAGAAAATTAAAGCTCGCAACAAATTAATAGACTTTTGTTAAGAAGTATTTCGATAATTCCAGGAGAAATTTATTAAAATTAAATTATATAAAAAGAATGACTCAAGTTGATTGTATTTTTGGCGGCTCTCTAGCTGAGCAAAAATTTGGCCCATGCATTGGTCATCGGCGACAGCCCAGAAAAATTCATATACTCGGTGTTTTGTGAAAATAATTGAATAAAGCAAAGAAAACTTTCTAATTTATTTCATGTACTAGCGGAACAAAAAACCATAAGTTCGCATTTAATCGGTGACGGAATGTAATGGTTGTGAAAAAATTGGGCAATACTTTTTTCCATATGACTCGAAATAATAATACTGACTTTAATGATGATCGGTTTATTATTTACCGTATGCTACATATAAAGCCTCCTCCCGAAAGACATTGATATACGCCAAGGTGGTCGTCCATGTTATGAATAATTTGCTGCAGAAGTTTTTTTCAATTCTCTTTTGAAACTATATTCGTGTCCACACAATTAAACTGTTGTTTTGAAGTATTAAAGCTGGAGGCCCACACCAAGATTTCTATGTATCTGATACTTTCATGACTATTTTTCAAGACTTATGCAAAATTAAAAAGTGGACCTATTTCATTGGTTTAATGCGTATATGCATTCAACGCGTTTGATGTTTGACTTGTCCATAAGATTTTACACTGAATAACCACATTGAACACTCCATATTTAAGTATTTTGTGTGTATACTCTTTTTCTTCTTTTGTCTCTCTTTAACAAAGTCACAAAAACTACTTTTAGGTGACAGGAAATACACTTTTCAATTCGTCTTTTCCCTTTCACCATCAAGCTCAGATGTTTCGCAGCAAATGTTTCAGTTTCAGTTTAGGTTTATAAGACTAGAAATGACACTACCAAGTATTGTGGTTTTCTTTTTCTTCGTGGACGGTATTAAAGACTTGGCAAAAAGCACTTTGACCCTTTAGATCTTTTGTGCAGCCACATTATTCACCATGATAGATCTAGGCTCAAACGAGCTGTCATAGTGAATATCGTAGCTCCACAAAATACCCAATAAGTCGCAATTAAGTAAAAAAAACGTCTGTCTTTTGCTTTGACTTTATAATAGAAATAAAAGATCTGTTAATGTACCATCGATAAAATGAATTCACAATTTATTTTAGCAGATAAGAAAAATCGTTTTTGAATATAACAATATTTTTCCTATTGTATGTATTTGATGGCAACTAGATCTTCTGCACGTATTTTTTTGATTCCCGGGGAAGTGGGAAATAAAAATAATATTCCCGGGATCTTGGGACTCTCTCCCAAAATATGTTATTTATTTATTTATGTTTCATTATGCCAATGAAACCAATATTTCTCACTGGCTAGTATGCTTAAAATAATTTAATTAATTATTATCATGTATAAAACAAAAATTAAAAAATTAGAGATTAAAACTATTTTACGACACTTACCCCCGTTTTCACGACTTACCGATAGCTAAAGGTAGGATTTTATCGGCGGTATAAAAAGTGTTCTCTTATTAAAACTTTACTTTAACCTATCAGGTAGTATGAACCTTCCTTTAACTTATCGCTCAATTTAGGTTAAAGTAAAGTTGGAATAGTGGAACACTTGTTATACGGCCGATAAAATCCTACCTTTAGCTATCGGTAAGTCGTGAAAACGGGCCTTAGTGTTAATTGTTTGAAAAGAAGTCTTAGGATAATATTGTTTCTGGAAGGGCGAATAGAAACTGAAAACTCAACATTAGAAGTGGGAGTTCTGCAAAAAATCTTGGAGTATATTTTAACAGCTCCTTGTCATAGTCTGACCATATAAATTATGTCTGTAGGCGTACCTTTTATATGCTGAAAACGCTTTGACAATCTCAATATATTATATTTTTTATTAACTTTTATTTAATACTAGATGACCCGTGCGAATATTTCGCACCGTTAATTGTCATTTTTGTAACATAAAATGAAAATAATTAATAGAAATTTTAGTAACTTCAATACATTTTGTTAAAAGTATAAAAATATTAGAAATCATAATATATATCATACATATTTACATACAAAAAAAAAGTGCTTTAGAATTAATATATATGATAATTTAAAAATTCTTTTTTAAAAATTTTTTTTTTGTCCTTTTTTATGGGATTAATGTTTAATAAATTTTTCAACATTTTTTATTTTTCGAATTTATTCTATGAGTTAAATTTCAGTTATGTATTTTTATAAAGCTTTTTTGGAATAGCTCTATTCCTTAAATTTTTTTAGGAATTTATTATCAAAGTTGTTTGTGGGAATACTATTATTTATTAAATTTTAGGAATTTTATTTATTATATTGTATTAAAAAAAAAAAAAAAAATAAATAAATCTAATTATTTTTCGTTATATTGTGTATCATATACTCAGTCCTATATTGTAATTAAGACTTTAACCCTTATGTTTGGGACAACAAATAAATAAAATTAAAAAAATTTATAAAACGATTTCACCGTTTAACAAATTCAGTGTGGATTTCGATAACTGTTTAATAACATATTTATTAACAGTTTTTTTTCAGCAGTGATGAATTAAGGTAAACTATGTTTGACATTCCCTGTGAACCTTTTATAGTATTCATCTAAGACCCCATAAAGAATATACATATGTATGTGTGTATATTTCATGTCCTTCGTAATTCTAAGTCGATTTAGCCATGTCCGTCAGTTAAAATTACACTATCTTCCGAATGAATCAGCAGAAAAGAAAAATTTGGGAATCAAGTTGTCTCTAGTTCACACATAATATAAAACCCACTCTTGGAAAACATTTTACTACGCCTTAAAAACTTATTGAAATTGTTGTAAAATTTTGCCCATTACAGTTTGCTTAGACAAGAAATAAAATTTCGTAAAAATAGGGGTATAATTTATCGTAGGTCCTATACAAAGCCCATTCTTGAAAAACAGCTAAATAAGACTTGTGCCGTAAAAAATATTTGTAGGTATTGTGTTGACATTTTGTTGGATAAAACAACTAAAGGCACAAGTCTCACATAGATTTACTATAGCTTAATAAAGTCTTTGTTTAGAATTTTCCGAGAGTCCTGCAATTAGTTCCCGGGAAAGCGGGAATTGAAAACATACTATAATGGCAACCCTTTTCGAGCTAAATTTTGTAACTAATATTGTTAATTGTTTCTTTTTTTATTAAAACAAGAATAAACCGTTTTTCATAGTATTTACATCAATGATATTTAATACTATTTTATCATTTATTTTCTAGTGAAATTAAACAATAAAAAAAAACACTGTAAAAAGAAAAGAAAAATAATTGCTAAACTTCTTAAAAGCCCCTTATGCCAACTGTAATTCTATACACCAACGCCACACACGCTCAGCATTTACATGCATATATAAGTTAAACTCATAACATGTTGTAATAGGGGGTACTCATTTCCAGTTTCCCCAAAAATTAGATTTGTAATATTAGTGTAATAAAAAAAGAAATTTAAAATACTTGTAAGAAAAAAATTAACATATTCTAATAACTATCAAATAAGAAAAACTTAGGGACTTAAGTATCGTATAGAGCTAAATGTTATTTTGCTCTGAAGAAGAAATAATGCCATTAATACAGTGTACAAAATAACGACAACGCCTAAAGAGATTAAGAAACATTAAGCAAATAAAACTGAGTCGAAGAAGCCCCAAAGCAGTTTTAGGTATATCATCGACCTTTATCGATTATGTAAAATGTAATGCTTTCGCATTAAAGCCATGTTTTTCAAGTGTAGCCAAAATGTGCTGTTATTATTAATTTTTATGGCACAATAAGTGTTAAGCAAAATTTCGAGAAAAAGCAATGGAAATATACTAATTGGCCCACGTCCCTTGCCTATTGTTTAGCCATCTTATGCCCGTGATAAAACTGATGATGCGTAATAGTTTTCAACCTGAGTCATCCCTTAGATAATCGTTTATAATAGCTACTGTGTACAATTAACCGAGGGCAATAGCAGACAAAAGTTACCTGAAACCAATAAACTGTGGTAGCATCTAATCCTTCTCATTCCCAGAAGTAAGCTAGAATTGGCTACGTATACTTCAGGTTACAGTGCCCTAGGTATCTTGTAGTCAATCTTTCTACTCCAGGACCTATTTGTTTTTTCCGATATAACCTTCTGATGACACTATGATAAAGTCTCAAAAGTGAATATATTAAGACCTCCCTGACTGCCAAATCTAGTGTCCAGCCTGATCGTGCAAGTTTTGCCATTATCCATATCATTGCAATGTCCAGATACCTATAATTGTCGAATCAAGTATTCGTTAGGTAGCACGTCAAAAGCTCTTTTGCAATGTTTCCTTTTAGAGCTTCTAAAGCCGCCTGCCTATCAACGTAGAAAGTTACTTAGCTACCCTTTTCAATGTTTCAGCCACCAATTCGGGTGACTAAAAAACCAAATTCAATTTTGAAAAATATCATTCTTGGAACCTTAATTTTTTTTCAACTAATAAAGATTTTGTTGTGCCTTTAAGTTGTTTTTGTTTTTAACTTCGGTCCAAAAAGCTTACAATATGCAAAGAAAGAAAATTCCATATTTAATATTTTAAAGAAAACTTGGGGAGGTTCCTTAAATAAACATATAAAAAATTTAGAAAAAATTTTATATATTATGTATATATATATATATGTATTAATTAAAATTTCGATATTTTAATCAGGCTTAATAAGTTCATTGAATTTAATTTTCATTTCATTATTTGTTATTCGTTCAAAGCAAATTTCGATCTACCAAGATAAAATACAATTTGGTTTAAAGATTGATGTTTGACAAATGACGTCATCCGTCGGCAAACCGCTCTGAAGAGATTGTCTTGTTACAATCGAATCAATCCGTGAAAACCTGGGTTCAATTCCCAGCTCAGTCAAGAATGAAAAATTATCAATAAATTTAAATTCATTTCATGTTCAAAAATTAAATAATTTAATGAAAATTAAATTCAATGAACTTAAGCCTGATTAAAATATCGAAATTTGGATTAAAAACCATTAACAGTTCAATAAAATAACCACAATACAAATTATATTTACTAATTAATATTTTATACGTCGTACTTTACTTTTAAGCCTCTGTTTAAGACTCTGTTCAGTATTTCGTGCGAAATGTTTTCAAACTCAATATAAAAAAAATTTCTGTACAAATACAAGCGAAAAAATGTTGATAGAGTTGTACTCTATTTATATTACGAAAAACATTCGAAATGTTTCTAACAACATTTTTATTTTCCGTGCGAAACAAGTGCAGCTCATATTATTTCGCACGGAATTTTAAGCAACAGCTTATAATTTTTTGTAATTTTTTATTTTGTATATTTTGTAAAGTAGTTTTTATAAGCGTTTCACAGAGAAAAATGTAGAAAAGTGCTAAAATTAATAATAAAATTTAATTTTTTGTTTTTTGATTTGGGAAATTATAAAAATAATATTGTTTTACTTTTTTAATGACAATTAAAAAAACATGATTTTTGTTTACCGTCGCAAAACAATATTGTATACATACTTACAAATAATAAAAACGTTAAGTTTTGAAAAATCTCGAGATAGATAATATTGATACATGTCAAAATTTTCGTGTGAAATAATCAATGTTGCTCAACATTTTTCGCAAGTTCGAACAGAGTACTAGGCTTTAGATTCAAAAACGGCGCTAGTGTCATAAATGAAGAGAGCATTGACTGATCGAATATACTTTATGTTTAGAAATCATTTTTAACTCAAATGATCTAAATAATGTCCTTTTATTTGCTTATTTAGGCTTTTCTATAATTTTAACTAGGGAGTAACGAATACCGATACCGATACTGATATATCGGCTATACTTCACGTTTTCCGATATATCGGTATCAGCGATAATATACTGTCGATACACCGATACTACTATTTTTTTAGTTTTTTTGAAAACATAGTATTTTTAATGCTTATTTTTTGCATAACAACTAAGAGAATAATAAATTGTTTTCTTTAATTCTTAAGCTGAAGGTCGATCCACACCAGGCGTTTTATGCGCATGATTCTTTTTTGACCTTTTTTCGAGACGCATGGTAAAATAGAAAGTAATACTTCTTAATACGTTTATGCGTTTTACGCGGTTGCCTTCTAACGTGTCAAAACAATTTTATACTACGACTTTTTGGACTGATGGACCGACAGCTAATATCGTTAATGTTTATTTTAACAATACGATTATCGCAATACAGTTACACTTTTTGATATTATCGCTATTCTACAATAAATATATGTAAGTATAGAATGTGTAAATTTAATGTTAACTTATTTTTGCAAGACCAACTTAAATATAAATTTCAGAATTGTTGTTATCAAATTTTAATCCTGTAAAATCTATATGAAATTGAAGAACCCAAAACGGACCTTATTTTACAAAATATGTTAGAACCCATAGATCGGCGGAAAAATATTATATGACTCGTTACTCTTGCGTAAACGTATACACATGTCAAAGAACAGCTGTTCCGTTTTCCTTACCCAGTTTTTTAATAAATAGGAACTCTTACGTAAACGTGATGTTCCGTTTTTTATGAACTTGAAAAAATTAAAATGTTTCACTGTTTTGACGTATCAGCTGTTAAATAGTTTTTTTTTTTGTTTATGTTTATTGATGAAGGGAACATTCCATCGATGTACATGACTTTTGTTTAATATTTTTATACAAAAATCTCAGATTACAAAAGCTAAAGTCTATAAATTATAAAATTTAGACAAATTTTCTGTTTTCTTTTTAACACGTTTACATAGTTTCAGTAACTAGCAACCATTGAAGTCTTCCCCAAAGTTTACGTGCCCGCAACATTTACGCATAAATCAAATTCAATCCATATAACGCAAATAGTACAGCCAACATCCAATTGACGAAATTAAAACAAATTTTTTTAGGGGATTGTGCCAACACAAAAATAATAATAAAAAATAACCTCGAAATTTGTTCCCTTTTCACGTATTTGCGATCATGAAAAACTCCTATGAAAAATATTAACTCATAGGAGAATAACATGTTCGGGGGAAAAAATTCCCCTTATCGTGAACAATTTTTTCCCTCGTAATTTGTTCAGTTTTCACTTAGGATTTCTCACTTTATTTTTGCTAGGGAACAAAACATTTATGTAAGTAATTCTTCTCATAATTCGAATATTGAAGTTTACAAAATTAATTTTAAGGTAAATTTTCGTTAGAGGCACAAACTTATATGTAACTATATTGCTCAAAATGCAAAAAACATGTCCATTGCCTGAGGAGTTATGAAGCTTTTCAAAGACGTGGTGGCAGAATTTTAGAAAATTGTTTACTACATAAAAGCGCAATAAGCTAATGATGCAATCAAACCATCACTCCAATACAATATATTTTATTTTGATTTTTTTTAACTTTTCTTTAAAATATACGTGTATATTTTTAAACAAAAATTTTTTTTAAATGTTTATTTTCATTTAAGTTCTAGGTTTTTTTTTTAATATTTATTTATATATTTTCAAAATTTCGCTAACCTTTGGTTAGCATCTTCAGGAAATATAACCAAACCAAAGGTTAGCGAAATATTGAAAATAAATAAATAAAAATTAAAAAGACCTAGAGCTTAAATAAAAATAAACATTTATTAAATTAAATAAGGTCAAATAAAAACTAAATAGGTATAAAAAAATTTTTAATGTTTTTAATATTTCTTCTTTTTTACATTCACTGAGAACTGATAGCATGAAAAATTGTTCACATGAGTTTGACGATAGCATTTTTCCCTTCGAGGGGAATAAAAATTTCATGGGAACAAAAATTCCACTTGTTTTTCACGATAGGGGTGAATATCTACATATGTATGTATGTGCATATGTACATACCTACCACATTTAAATGAAATGTTATTTTTTTATCAACTGCAGTTCAAGCTAGTTACAAATACAGTATTTAACAAACTCTTAAGAAGAAATAAAATATTGGAAGACTTTTGCAGAAAAATTTTTTATACACACAAATCGATCCACCCTAATGTGTAAAAATACAGCAAATAAAAATACAAAATTAAAAATGAATTCAAGGGAGTTTTTGCAATGCGACAGTTAAAAAACCAGTTTTAATAAAAGACAAGTCTTAAGAAAACAGACACACTCACAGAATAACAATTACTTTAAAAGTACAAACATACAAACACACAAACCTAAATACTTCAATAGTAAATGTGCGCACATAAACAAAAAAAATTAATAACTAAAACAACCGAATATGCGACATTAATACTCGTAAGTATGTTTCTATAGCAAAACTAATAATAGAGTAGTAGAGTTACATGATAGAAGAGTGAATAGTATAAAATACATACCTATAGATACATTAAGTGCAGTCAAACAATTGTACAATGAAACATGCACATTTACATACATTCTCATACAATTAATTAAAAAGAACAAGAACTTGTTTTACAACAAGAGGCACAAAAAAATATTCAACAAACCAAACAAAAGTACAACTAAAATAACCGCTACTGCTAAAAATAAGAAAGGTGTTCTTTAAACAATAACAAACTGTAACAAAATATCGCTTAAAATTGCAACATAACCAATTCGGTTTAACAATAAGGCAGAAACTTTTTCTACTTAAACGTAAAACAACAAAACAATTTAACTGCTCGTATCTTTTCCTTAATAAAATAAATCTTTGACAAGTAAAACATCTCCAAGTGTCATAAACTTTAAATAAAAAGTTGTGAAAATCAGCATCATCAACTCGAACACAATGAAATGCAAAGATCTCTTTGAAAAAATGTGAGAGTATTTATTTATAACTAGGAACTGAAAATGGGTCACTCGTGGCACACCATTTAGGAAAAAAAAGAAAAAAAACAACAATTTATTGTTTATCGTTACAAATTAGCGCAAACAACAACCACAACAAGCAGATAAAAAGCAAATTGCGATGCAGTCAACAACTGCAACCAAAATTAAGCAGCAGCAGCAACATGTCTTTTTATAGAAAAAACAGAACAACTGCATTTTTAGAAAATCAAACCAAATACATACATGAATATTTGTATGTAGTTGGTAAGTTGTTCGGATGATGATGGATACTTAAATGCAGACAGAACTAACCTAAGACAAACATGTTGAAATTGTTGTTCTCTTTTCATTATGTCTTGCTTTTAGCATCCGCCTAAAGATCTTCATTGATATTTTTGTGACTGGAGGGGTTAGTTTTGTTTTCATTGAAACCAGGAACTATCAAATTAGAGTATTTATCACCAAATTGGGGATATTATTTTGGAAGCGGGGATAAATTTTATATGGGAATTTTGTTACAATAAAATTTCTTTTTGGGGATTTTTATAATAGGTATGCAGTTTAATTTTTAATGGCAACAAAAACAATGTATGCAATTAAATTGAATAGCGAATTTCATCCTTGATAGTAAAGTACCTTGTTGACCTTGTTAATCTTATTAAATTAGTTTGAGTACTAACATTTACAACAAATGTATTAGACTATAATTTACTACGCTGTGGTTAAAAAATCCAACAAAAAGCTGTAGTAAGCACGTGTATTAATTTACCAGAATAAAACAGTTGACGAAACTTTATCTGTCTCTTCTCTCACTCATCAAGTTCCAATACATACGAAAAAGAGACTCACGCTTTGAAGTATAAAATCGTGTGAAATAAAGCAGAGTTGTACACTTAATACAAAGAGTGAAAACCGCTAATGTTTGAAAGATCTTTTACCAAATCACAAGGATATTTATACCCATACCCATACCGTTATTTATACCCATACCGCTTAAGTTCTCTTTAAAATTTAATACCAGTATTGATACCGATACTGAAATAGCAAATTGTTTAATACCGGTATTGATATCAATACTAAAATTCCTTTCGGTTTCCAACAAACATATTTTTTCCACTAGCACAAATGCTGAAGATTTTAATTTGTTTCCACTCTGCAATATTTATATATTTTTTAAAGAATATATATTTTGCAAAGATAATAATACAAATTTTACAAGATTTTAGATAAGCCCCCCAAACCATGAATCAATACTAACTTAAATGTTTGCATTCCTTTTATGTTTTATTTAACATTCTTATTTGGTTTGGTTAACTTAATTGTAAAACCAATAAGCATAGGATATTGAAGTTTTCGTTCCGGTATACATTTATCGATACATATAATTAAAATATCGATGACAAAACCGAAATAACAAAAAGTTTAATTCTCATACCAAAACAACAGATACCGAAATTCGTTTCGGTTGCCAACATTGGAATCATTACATTTAAAAATATTTAATCAATTCGATTCGGCAAAAGGGAAACGTTTTATATCCAAAAAGTTTATTGCTGGCTCAATATTACAAGGTTGTATGTAATATTTTTCTTTAATATTTTTAGTTAGTTATATTGTAATGTTGTATGGCCCAATTAACAACTTATAAAAGTGTTGATCCAAAAACACCAGCACGTCCTTAGCCACCATCAGTGTTTCATAGTTGTATGTCACAGGCCATAAATACTTCAGCAACTAAGTACTGCATAGAACAAAGATAATAACGTTTAAGTTTACTTTTCAAAATTCTGTTAAGATCTTTTTTACACCTTTTATTGCACTTTTATTAAAAAAAAAATTTTTGAAACAAAAACTTTTTTGTTTGAAATCGGTCCTTTTAAAATTTGCATATTCAAACACTTTATTTTGCTTTAAGTTTTTTTAAAAAATCTGATTTTTCCAAACAAATAATTGTTTTGATTTTTAAAAATATTTTGATACAAATAACTTTGCTAAATCAACCAAAAAAGTTTACTGAATTTCATATAATTTTCAAACAAATAATTTTGTTGAATCATACATATATGAATTTTATTTGGAATAATTCTTAACTAGAATTTATCCCATTCCCAATAGGGGACAAGTCGAGTACAACCGGGGCTGCCAGAATTGACGATTTATCGTCATTTTGACGATTTTTGGTTCAAAAATTAGCAGAGTGCCGATTTGCTGATTTTTTTCTAAAGTAACGAGTTTATTCAGTCTACAAAATCAGACAATTTTAAATCTTTTGATGTTTGTTATTAGGCAGCACAGAAAAAAAACATTTTTGTTCTTTTCCATAAAAAATTTTATGGGCAAAAGCAAAATTTTGAGTCAAGTCAATTTAAGTAAAAACTCGTACCAAAACCTTGATTTTAAGATTGAAGTTCACTCGTGTGGGGAGCAGGTGAAGTTATGGACTTATTTAACTCCATAACATTCATTTTAAACATTCAATACTCTATATATATGAAAAAATTTTAAACCAAATTTTAACATCGTAGCTTATATGGGTGCCATGTTGCCAAACTATAATTTCGTGAAAAAAGAATATTTCAAGTAGACAATAAAAAATAATAATAAATTTAAAGAAGATATAAATAAGTTAAGGCTTACAGGTCAAAATTAGAGATTCATGGGTATAAATTACGGGCAGTCGTGGTTTTTTGTTCATATCTTAGGCATTTGTAAACCGATCTGGCTGAAATATAATAGCACTCTATTCCGTACTATATGTAATATAAATGTATAGCAATGGTTATATACGAGTCTTCGGAAATCCCATTTCAACAAACACATGGTTAGATTGACAACTTTGCTATTCATAAGGACTTAGAATATACAAAAATACTTTATAGGGCCTAATATTAATATTGTAGCAATTACGAAAGGAATGAAAAACTTATATATATGAACGAACTTGTATATATCCCCTCTGTGGTGAACGGTATACAAATTTGAAATTTTTTAGAAAATGGTCGCATTGAAATTATCTTTTATTCTTAAGACTTTGAAAAAAACTTTAGATTATTATAATGTAGTAATTAAAGGTTTATAAAACAATTATTTTATAAAAATTTTCCTTAACTAACGTTTGTTAAATTTAACAAACAATTTCATAAACATTCGGGGATATATGTATGTATGTAATATATTTTGTTTGCTTGTTTTTACATAAAAATCGAACAAACTTTTTTTAAAATCCAAATTTAAATTGTCCGATTTTTTTGACGATTTTTTAAACAAAAAAAGACGATTTTTTTATTTTTTCTCAGGAAATTGACGAATTTTTCACAATTTTATCTGGCAGCCCTGTGTACAACTGATGTTAAACTGGGATGTACAAATTAAAAATTTTATGACAATTCCTAAACAAAATTTACCACAAATCTAACGGTGTTTAGTGAGGATTTTTGGGGATGGAAAAAATTGTTTTTGGGGATGCAGATTTTATACCTGGAAGCCCTGATTGAAAAACAAAAGTAAAAAGCTTTTTACTCTCGCTCTCTAATAAAAAGCTATTATTTTGAACTTTTTGTAGACTTATGTTAAAATTTTACAGAAAGCTTATGGATCGCTTAATTTATGTAACGAAAGACAACATAAAGTTGATCAATTTAAAATTTAATGTTTAAATTGTTTAACAGCCGCGGCGTACTGTTAGTGCTAAGATGAAAAAATGTTAGGAAAATTCACTAAATGTAAAAGTGAAAAAATATTAAGCTAGAATAATTTTGATATGTGGAAATAAGATAAAAACGTTTTTATTCATTTTCTTTAAAATTATACAACAAAATTAAATACGTAATCAAATTTAGATAACATTAAAGATTATTAAACAAAAATAAATAAGAACTTTTAACTTATAGTTTTGTGATTTTTTTTTATTATTTTTAAATTTCAGTGATTCATTAAAATTATGCTGCTGCAAACTATAAATATTTTTTATAATTTTTTTCATAAGCAAATACGCATCGGTGGTCGGTCATACGTTCACAACTCGTCTCAGATTTTTTACTCACTTTTTCAAGTGCATAAAAAACTTAAAACTTTGTTCAATACCGGAATAATTATATATAAAAAGAAGTAAAGAGGATAGTTGATCAAACCCGACCTTATGATACTCTAAGACACAGGGAGTAATGTTCAATCGTGGACGCATCCGAACAAAATTATGTTATGAGATATGAGCAATTCTCACCATTTTCAATGTGCTTTGTCCTTGTGACATAACAACCTTTCTACCAAATTTGATGAAATTATGTATCTCTAATATTGATAGCTGTTCTTTGCGCACAAAGTTTTCATGAACAGCCAGTCACCGAGCCGGACGACTATCGTTAGATCGATTCAAAAAGTGACTCCGATTCGATCGGTATGCTAAACGGTGCCTCCAGGACCAATATATTAAGTTGTTAGACACATAACCACAAACACATAATACCCTCTTCTCTATTTCGGTGTGGCTATAAAACCAAAATCACTTAACAACAGGTTATGAGCTAACTGATGGCATGGATATGTATTTTAAGTGAAGAAATATTATTTCTTTTACTATATAATTTGTATGGTCCACTTGAAAATACCACTAAGTTGAACAAAGTCAGTAAAAGCCGCCTAATTAGTTGTTTTTTAAAATGCCTCCCTAAGCCATTATCAATCTCGTTCAAAACTCTGTAGGTTATCTGCAAAACTCCCTATATGGCCTGGCAATCCAATTTGAAAAACGGTTTTAATCGATTTTTTCCGAATTTGGTTTTTTTAATTAAGCGGTGTTTGCAAGTGGACTACTCAATTGACAATAAATTATTTAAATGAAATGTCGAATTTTAAGTAATTGGATCAGGAATCTGAGCCCCAAAAACATATCACATCGTAATACATTTCTCAGATTTATTCAAAATACCGTTCGCCAATACTAAAAAATTAAGTTAAAAGTACACACTCACAAACAATTAAAGAAAATACGGTACATAAATAGTTTCATCTAAATTTGAATTATGAGTGAAGCGGGCAACCAAAAAAAATACTTTACATTTGGCATAACTATACTTTTAAAGATATGAATGTGTATGCCAAACATTCATTTTTTTGTGTGATGGTTATTTGTCAAGTTATGAGGTGCTAAAGTGTTGCCGTTTTTGATTTTTTTTTAAATTATTGTTTTGAACTAGAACAAATATGTATGTACAACATAAAAAATTAAAATAAATGGTTCTGATAGGAAATCGCTTAAAAAAAATTTCATCTGCAAAATTTACATATACATATTAAAATTTTTCTAACTTCGACCAATTTTTTTTTTCATTTGTTTACCAAAATTAGCCTAAGGTGTCTTCATTATAGTATTAAAGTTTAAAAAATTAGGTATCCATACACTGATAGAAAAAGCGTCATAACGCTGATGGATTTGGGCATCAGTACCATGACAAGTGTCTTCGTTTTTGACCCCATGACACTTTACATCATTGTGATGTTGATGTCACTGTAGTTATAGCATAGATAACGCATAAAATATGACAAAATTTAATGATGACGTTCGTCATTGGATTGATATTCCTTTTTGCCTTATTGATGCCATTTGCAATAACATTGATGACACAATTCTGATGTTAGGGCATCATCACTATGAAGATGCATTTTTCTATGAGTGTAAGTTTAAAAGTTAAGAAAATTCCTTTACCAATTTTTCTAACTTCAATGAATTTTTTTTTTATTTTTAAATCCGAAATTAGACAATTTTTTTTTATTGTTTTACGGCCAATTTCATCAAGTTCAGTTAAAACTAACTATTACTTTAACTACCAGTTAACAATTAGATGTTGACAGCTTTAACTGATAGTTAATTTTAACTGAACTTGGTGAAATTGGCCGTTAGAAGTTAAAATTAGCCTTCAGTGTACTCATAACACTGTAAACGTTTTGGTATGGGATATACATTAATTAACAAGTAACGTTGTGGTGGGCGATCTCGCGAGAGGGGGTCCGAATCTAGACTTGGGGGTAAGGGACAGAGGTGTAAAACCCCCCTTATGTCACTACTATTGGGTGATACGGGAAAGATTCCGTGATGCCATTAACCGGTCCTGGAGGAATAGAACGGATGGCTGGGTGTCGAGGACCTTATGGCCCGGATTAGATGCAGGGCCAACCAGGGTTCTATTAGGATTGGATAGAAGTAGTCTCAGGATCCTTATTGGGTTCCTGACGGGGCATTGTTCTGTTAGGACTTTTATGGGTAAATGGGACATTGCCATACCGGACTTCTGCTGGCTGAGCTAGAGACGGTTGAGCATGTACTGTGCCACTGTCCTAGGATGCAGGGTCCCAGGCAGATATGGCTAGGGGCTAGATTTCACGACGAACTGGGGTGTATTGCTGGATGTAACCCAACCGATCTACTGGGGTTTGTCAGGGAAATAGTACGGCTGCTCCTGCTGGGGAGACCTTCTTCCTCTTTTCTTCTATACTGAAGGGATTCACAATTGACCACATTGGTCTCGGAGTGGATATGCGCCCTTGGTCGCAAATCCCTTCTTAACCTAACCTAACAAGTAACGTAAACAGCTGTCCATGCTTGTCCTAATTATATTTTAAAAGAGAGTACAAATTTAACAAGCCAGCCGCCATAAACAAAAGCCTAAATCAAAATGAGTGCGATACGCATGAACATAAATTTGCATAACTTTTAAACTTATGGATATCCCATTTCAAAACTTTAACAATATAATATGGGCACCGTAGGCTTAATTCGGTTAAAAAATTGTCATTTCCAGTTTCGCAGTGCGACAAACATGCACAGTCATTTACATGTCTTTATAACTAATGTATATTTCGCTTAAAAACGTTTAAAGTATTATGAGAACACATAAGGCTAATTTTGGATTTTAACGGCCAATTTCACCAAGTTCAGTTATAATTAACTATCAGTTATAGCTGTCAAAAACATATAGTTAACTGGTAGTTAAAGTAATAGTTAGTTGTAACTGAACTTGGTGAAATTGGCCGTAAACCAATAAAAAAAAAATTGAGCTCAGTTAGAAAAATTGGAATTTAAAATGATAAAATGGTTTAAACTTATGGAGACCCAAACTTTCAAACTTTTACACTATAATGAGGATAGCCTAGACAAATCTTGGTAAAAAAATAAGAAACGGCTCGAACTTTAATTTTTTTAAAATTTTAATTTAAATTGGTCATTTCCGGTTTTGCAGAAGATTTTTTTTTTTTTTTTTTTGTAAAGATCAAACGATTTCTTACAAATATCACTTATCTTAATTTTTTTATATTTTATTTGTATCTAGTTCGGGGCAGTAATTTAAAAAAAAATGTTTAAGACGGCAGCACGCTGTAACTCGACAAAAAAAAACACACGTTCTTATCTTCTAGAGATATAATTATGCCAAATATAAAGGAATTTCAACAACATAATTTTTTTTTTTTTTGTTGTCCGTTTCACGAATAATGACCTATACCACCAGGCTGTTCTTGGCCTTTTCCGCCTAAATTTGGACGGGTATTTTTTCGTTTGCCCGTATGGTTGGCTAAAACTAATGGCCGTAACCTAACATAACACAAATAAATATAAAAAAATAAATATATATATGAATAAAAAAAAAATAAAAATATAATTACAAAATGGTTAAATAGTTTAATAAAAATGCAATTTTTTCACAAAACACAAATTTGTTTGATAGTTAGTATATGGCAATGAGGAAATGTAATACTTTAGTAGCACATTTCTTTGACGGTGTTAGTTTTATAATAAATAGTTTTGTCACCTTATTTGAGCTTACCAATACAGATGCCGCTGAAATTTTTTTTTTCTATGCACATTTTTATCAACAATCAATATGTTCTGCACCACCCCATATGATATCTGATATTTCTTATACCAGATGGATTTCGTTAAAAGGATTTATTCAAAGAATTATAGAACAGTGGGATTCTTTGATACTGTATTTTGTATCCTGTTTTTACGAAGTCAGTGGGTATAGGAGCCACAGAACTTGAAGAAAGTATGTTTTTTAAAGTTAAATACTATTTTTACATTCTGTCATATATATTTCCATAATAAATAACCATTATAAAGAGTAACAGCCAAAAAGCTCTCGTTTGCCATATTAGTACTCCAGTTTAAAGTCAAATTGCTAACTCATTTTTATTAATTTTATAAAAAAGATTTGATGATACATACACAGCGATACTGAAGTCGATTTACATTAAACCAAATTCAAGCGACGATTTAAAAGTTAAACAAGAAATATTGAAATTTTATATTGAACTTCTTAATCAAATAAAATCTGAAGACATTAAAATTTTACAAAAAATATCTCCTTCTAAAGTGTTGACTAAAGAAGACTTGCCTTTATTTCCCCTAATTTTTAAATTTATCAATCTTGTAGATTGTGGCTTTTTCGAACTTCCCTCGTAGTTATATCAAGTACCACATGTTAATAGACTACTGTCAAGTTTTGAGCAAGTTCCGTCATTTACTTTGCGTTTAACAGCTGTTCAAAACATACAACTTCGTCGATTTTTTAAAAATGAAAAAAGTGAATTTCGAGTGCTCATTAAACATTATTTTTTTCGAAAAAAAACCGTCAATCAAACCAAGAAAAAGCTTGATAAATACTATGGGGACTCTGCACCATCGATTTCAATGGTAAAAAAGTGGTTTACTGACTTTACTGTGGTCGCACAAGTACAAATGATGCTGAACGTTCTGGACGGCCAATTGAAGTCAATACACCCGAAAATGTCAAAAAAATTCACGATATGATATGATACACAAATTGGAGAAACGGTGGACTAAGCGTATTCAGCTAAAAGGAGATTATGTTGAATAATGCAGTGTTGCGTTTCATATAACAACGTGACTTTTCGAACGTCCGCCCTCGTATCATTTAAACACAGTGGAACTTGTTAAGGTTTACAGAAATGAACCTTTCAGTAGATTTTGATATTAATATATGTTGAGACAAAATTAACTCCATTAGTTTTTCTTGGTGTCCCTTCGAAAAGTCGTATACGTTCAGACGTGTAAATACGCGACATGTCGCGGAGAAATATTTCATGAATCAGAAGATTGTGGCCAAAGGGAGTAAGAGACGTCAAGAATCTTATATACAACTAGCATTGAACGCGCTACTTCGTTGGCGTCTCCTTTTCTTTCATATTATTAAGTCAAAGTTTATGTTGCATTCACTCAGGACCATGCATGTTTAATCTAATGTTCATAGGTCCAATATTAACGAAAATTCAAAAAGTATCAGTTAAAGAATGAAAAAGTTCCAAAAAATCCCTCTAACAAATGTTCATTCACTCAGGACCTTGCATGTTTAATTTTATGTTTCTAGGTCCAATACTAACGGAAATTCAAAAAGTACCACTTGAAGAACACAAAGTACCAAAAAGTTCCCTCATAGACCCTTATCCACTCAGGATATTGTATGTTGAAATTTATGTTTCTAGGTCCAATATTAACGATAATTAAAAAAAATTGCCAGTTGTATAACCAAAACGCCAAAGTAAGATATTAAATTTCCCGTATTTCCCCTTTTTGGTACTTTTTTCTCCCCATTGAAGCATAAAAAATTTCAATATTGTAGTGGGAGCTCATAATTTAATACGTATATGTCAATGAATAAAAAAAAAATGTTTTATAAAAAAATTGCCAAGAATAGTTACTGGTTTTGCCCCTTAAACGTCCGAATCTCGAAAAAGTACCACATTCGTATTTGGATTTTTTAGATAAGTTTCAAATGTGATATAACCCTTATTTCTATGTTTATGGGTTTAAAAGATAGATGGGGTGACAACAAGTACCAAAATACAGGTTTTACCCGATGACTCCGTTAAAGGGCTGAATTTCCAAAAAGTACCAGACACCTGTCCGCTTATTTTTCCAAAGAACAACGATAAGTAATACATTTTTTTGTATCTCTTTTAGTTTTAGAGATATAAGGTTACCGAATTTACCCTTTTTTACCCCCTAAACATTCGAATTTCCAAAAATCCCGTCTTAGTGGATCGATTTCAAGTTTTTAGCTTCAGGCGTTAGGCTGTGCGTGAGTCAGTCAGTCAGTCAGTGAGGCAGTAACGTCACAATTTTATATATATAGAATATGGGAAAAAAAAAATTTTTGTATTTGATTTTAAATTATCTTATCGTCAGCCGATGTTATAAAACACTCATAGAAAAATGTATCTTCATGTTGATTATGCCCTAACATAAGAATTGTGACATCAATTTTACAAATGGCATTAATGAGGCAAAAAGTGACATCAATCTAATGACAAACTTCATCATAAAATGTAGTCATATTTTATAAGTAATCTATGTTATGACTAAAGTGACATCAATTCGATGACATATTTTGTGTATTATCAACATTATTTTTATGTTTAAATTATAAAATGAGAAGCCTTAATTCCCATATTCTGTTTGTTAAAATTATTTAGTTAAATACATCAAATTTTTAAAGTAGAATGATATCGGGCATGCTGCTGGTGCCTTAAAATGGAGAGTTCTTCTGTAAACAAAAGGGGGAATAAAACAGAAGTGAAACAAACATGTTTAACGGGTACGTAAATAATAATATTATCTCTCTTTGACTTAAATCAATCCCAATGACAAAATATCAGTAAATTGAGCCTAATGGGTCATTTCTACGATGTTAATGAGTCATCGCACTGATGACATGTGTTATTAAACTGACTACCAGTCATAATTTCTGTGATGCCGATGTGTCATAGTACAGATGTTGTCATAGTACAGATGTCAGAATACATCAGCGTTATGACGCTTTTTCTAAATATATACTACCATGATTTTACCAAAGTTACCCCCTAGTTTTTACAAATATTCTATACACATCCAAACGAATGACAACGAAAGTCAATTACGAGACGAATATCAACGATCCCTTCTCGGTAATTATTGTTTTTTCGCAAGCACACAAATTCTTAAATAAATAACACAGTACAACACATGATTTGCCAACTCAATTCTGTGAACTGTATGTGAAATTAGACCCAAAAAGAAGAATTTCTGCATCATTCGTTTTGTCTTCTTACCTGCGATTTGAAGTTAGTATCGATTTGAAGTTAGTACTATCGTATAGGGGAATTTATCACGTTTTATGCCCTGTTGTTTGACATAGCTCGACAACCACTAGCCCAATTTAGTTGAAATAAATTTTAAAAAATTAATAATTACAATTCCCTTAATCTGTTCATATATTGTTTTCCTATACAAGTAACACTTTCGAAGTTAAAAATGAATGTATGAAGGGAAAAAATTATTTTTTGCCTAAAAATTTAAATTTTTTTTTTTAAAAATACATAAAAAATCCAAAATGGAAAAAAGTTTCAAGTCTAGTTATTTTTTCGCAAAGTCACATAACCTATGAGCAAAATGAGACAAAGATCATAAAAATCGATGCACGCGTTTCGCTTTTATTCGCAATTGAGTAAAGGTATGAATTTCAAAAATCAGTTATAGCCACCACCCTTAAAATAAAAATAAAAATATAAATTAAAAAATTATCATGCAAAAAAAAAATTTATTTATAAAAACTTAATGAAAATAAAATAATATGCAATTAATACGCAATTATAATATGCATAAAAACAAAATTTAGAACATTTTTTCAATTATTGGCAATATCCATCCTTGTAGAAGTTGACGCTCTCATCCGAGATACACATACTATTCAAGGGCGTGTTTCTTTCACTGTGTCCACCAATTTCAATGTCTTCATAATCGGTGCTTTCTTCAAACTGCATAATTGTGGAACTCCACCAACAAACCTCCGCAAGCAATGCATCCAATTTTTTGCTTTTGAACCGCTTTTCAAATGGCATGGTCACCTGGTGGAACCTCTCTCCTTGTTCGTCTGATTCCTGAGGTGATTGTGCCAAAAAAGTATCGAGGTGGTGGTGCAAGAAATGCAATTTCAGCGTCATGGATGCACCGATTTTTTCGAAATAAAACAGCAACCTGTCCACTCGTTGCTGTATCTCTTCTCGCTGGACACGGTTCTTTCCTAGAACGCCTTCTATTACTTCTTTCAATGCGTTCCATGCATGTTGGTGGTCGTGATGCTCTGAAAGCAAATGTGTGAAAGAATCACTTTTGATCAATTTCCGAATATCAGGTCCATTGAGAATACCTGTTTTAAATACATAAGAAAAACGAAAAAATTATTGGTAATGCGAATGTATAGAAATTAACAAATTTAGATATGACAATATTGAAATACAGAGTACGATACGTACCATTTTTAATTTTCTCATCACTGAGTTTCGGAAAGATGGATTTCAAACAGTCAAAGGCGCCGTTAACTTTTTTGAACACCACTTCAACGAATTTCCCAGCTATTCCCAGTTTCATGTGGAGCGGTGGCAACAAAATATCATCCAGGTCCTTTATCATAGGTTCATTGCGTAATTTTAATTGTTTGTTGAGCTCGGGAGTTCTTCCTTTCCAATCTTTACATTGATATTGATTTCCTTTGTATCGTGAATCCCAATTACAAAGGAAGCAGAAGTATTTTGGATATCCGCCCTTTTCTATAATCCCTTGTAGTATGTTGACCACCTTCAGATCGCAACAAATGTTCCATTTGTGTTCATCGTATTTGATTTTCTTCAAAATTTCGCCCAATGCTTCATACGTTTCCTTCATAGTTGTGCTGAATCCCAATGGAATGCATGGTTTTTTATTTTTTTTGTGCAGCAGCACAGCCTTCAAACTAGTAACTGAACCATCGATGAATAAACGCCAGTCGCCAGCGATATAATCCATTCCCAATTTTTTCACTAAACCTGGGATATCATGGCAGTACGTGAACGTATTTGCTTCGTCAACGGAATAAAATTTCTGAAAATCAGCTTGGCGTTGTCGGTATGATGTTGCGCTGACATTTTGCTGTGTGAGTTTTCTTCTCTTCAAAAATGATGTCAGCCATTCGGAGTCGTGTTGTGATAGCCCCAGCTTGGCCACAATGTAATCCATTTCGATTTGTGGTAGCGGTTGTGGTGCACTATTTTCAATATCGGGTATCCAATCAGCATCATCCAAATCGGTCGGATTGGTGAAAACGGTTTCGGCTAGCAGGGACACAGTATCCGCACTCGGAGGTTTAGGTGCATCGGTATCAGCAGGGCGTTGCACTGGAAGTGTGGCAGTAAATGCAGCAGTGTATACTTTTGTTTTCAATTGTTGTCTGTTTAATCCAGGACGAAAATTTATGCATGCATTGCACCTGGATTCATCATGTCCAGTTGTGCCTTCCACCCAAATTACTGGCTTCATATAAGATAACTTTCTACTTTTTCCGTGAATCCATTTTAGAAGGGTAGTATAACAACTGTTGCACACTGTGTTCGGCGTAAAATTTGCACCACTTAAATCTGCTTCATCGAAATAATTACAATACGCGGTTTTGAATTGCTCAGTAAACAAATTTTTTCGATCTTTTTTCTGTATTTTTCGGACGATATGACCACAAACGTAACAATATTCATCCAAATATGGGCACTTGTTGTTTTCCATATTGATATATTTTATATTTTGTTGTTATTCACTTTTAAAAAACTGGAGAAAAATCACTTTTACTGTTCGCGTTCGTCGACACTGGCTGAATGCCAAAAATCGATCAATGCACACCTATAAATACTACGTATTTTTGAATATTTTACTGCCAGGTACTTATAAATGGGCGCATATTTTAAGGGCGGCTGGCTATATACCTGATTCAGCACTTGTACGTTTCAAACTGTGCAAAACTTTCCAAATAATGACCACCCTTAAATGTGGGTGCAATTTCTGTAAAAATTTTTATGATCTTTGTCTCATTTTGCTCATAGGTTATGTGACTTTGCGAAAAAATAACTAGACTTGAAACTTTTTTCCATTTTGCATTTTTTATGTATTTAAAAAAAAAAATTTAAATTTTTAGGCAAAAAATAATTTTTTCCCTTCATACATTCATTTTTAACTTCGAAAGTGTTACTTGTATAGGAAAACAATATATGAACAGATTAAGGGAATTGTAATTCTTAATTTTTTAAAATTTATTTCAACTAAATTGGGCTAGTGGTTGTCGAGCTATGTCAAACAACAGGGCCTAAAACGTGATAAATTCCCCTATACGATAGTACTAACTTCAAATCGATACTAACTTCAAATCGCAGGTAAGAAGACAAAACGAATGATGCAGAAATTCTTCTTTTTGGGTCTAATTTCACATACAGTTCACAGAATTGAGTTGGCAATCAATTAACTGAAAAATGTTGTACTGTGTAATATCATGTTTCATTAGGTTAAAAAAGCGCTATTGTTAGCTAAAAATAGTCTTCCAAGCCGGGAACTCCCCATTAAAAAATCATGCATCCAATCAGTAGTTTTGTTAGCACTTATTTTGCATGTTCATTGTAAAAACCTGCTCCTAAGCACATTTTTTACTGGGGTTAAATCAGAACCAATGCACATTTGATTTTGTAGAACAAGTTCATTTTGTATGGTGATGCTAACAATAATGTTTTTTATCTTTACCAAAATCTGATTTTTTTCCAAATACTTTATTTATTTTTATTTATGAAGTTTCGTTACAAATTTAGGGTAAATTAAAGTTTTGAAAATGAATTTGGTAAATTATGTTTAAATCTCTTTTTGCTATTGCCAATTTTATTTACTTGTTATTGGTCTCATTCGTTAAAATGTTGGTCTATTTATCACTCAACGTTGTTACTGAATTCATTCTAAAAAAAAGGTTCGTTCAGCCCAGTGTTTAACCAATTTTATAATAAATATAAAAAACTTCTTTATCTTTATTATATATTTAATTTGCACAGTGTATGTTTTTATATCTGAAACTCTCTCACCTTACTTATTTATTTATAACGATTCTCTCATTTTATTATAACTTTAAGTTTAAACAACAACCAAATTACCAACAAACCAGGGCTGACAAAGATGGAACAATCGTACTGTTTTAGTACTTTTTGATATTTAAAAGTAAAATTATACACCAATGGCGAAATGTGTAAAATTGGTAAATATGCCTTTTCATTTTAGGAGAAACGTTCAGGTTAGCAATTTTTTTTTATTGATAACTGTCTTGCCGCCTACGTCACGAAGACAGTTAGTAGCGTGTCATGCCAATTTTAATTGTAAACGCTGTGTAAGGGTAAAAATTAGCGAAAAATTTTTCTGATATCACAAGAAACACTAGATATATATAAATATATAGTCAATTCACAAGGTATCCTAACATGTCATATTGTCAAAATGTCCTAATATTTCACAATGGTTTAAAAATATTGTTGTTGGTTTGTTAACAAAAAGTGTCTTAAATAAATAGAACGTTGCTTGCTGTGTTTATTGTGCTGTCGTAATTAATCAGAAAAGTCCAGCGCTGAGCGGCTGAGCCGTACAACAATATTTTTAAACCATTGTGAAATATTAGGACATTTTGACAATATGACATGTTAGGATACCTTGTGAATTGACTAATAGTGTATGTACTATGTATTGATACTGTTTGTGGTACTTATTTTTAAGCTCAAAAAGTACAATTTTAGAAGCAAGTTCTAGCACCAACCCTGCAACAAACACACCTTTTTAACTCTTTTGTCTTTATGTGTTCTCACTACACTCATTAATTTATACTCTCTTAACCAAACGAAATTAGTGATAATAGCAACAAGAACAACAAGACGTAGGCAAAACAATTAAAATTAAACGTAAAAAAATGGGAGCTTTATGATCAGTGGAGTGTGTACAAATGACAGCAGAAATGATCAACATAAAAGCAGCGCCAGCCATACAAAAGCAGCAACAGCGAAAATATTTTGTGGATGCCGCATTTTCATTCAGTTGCTTTTTAGCTTTTCTTTGCGTGAGTTCGTGAAAAAGTTGTTGTATTGAATTTTTAATAAAAATTTAAAAAAAAAACAGAAACATAAACATAAAGTGAAAAAATTAACAAAAATATAACAACAACTGGAAAAAATATCACACGAAGGAATAGAAAAAAGTAAAAAACAAGTTTTGATTCGTTCAATGTACAATAAAAATATATTTTAACAATAACAAACGCTTTTTTAACGAAAACTTACTCAGTTGGGTTGTTATTGTTCGTAAAAACAAAATAAATTTGGGGAAGGTATGGCAGATCGTCGTGACAAACAAAACGTGAGCGCAAACAAAATCGCGTGTGAGTGTTAAATCAACTTAATTGTTGTACTTGTTATAATTCAGTACTGTGCGCTATACATACTTGAAGATTTTTAAACAAAATTGTTTATTAAAAATCAATTTTTATAATTTTACGATTTTTTTTATACCTACTTGTATATATTTTCAAGTGTGTTTGATTTTTGGATACTCAAAAAAGGTATGTGGAAGCACTTTACAGTTTTTGAAAGTTCTTATGTGTTGTTTTAATTTTAACGTCGACAAAGTTTTTAGGAGTTTAAAGTTGTAAAGAACCGTTTTATCAAACTGCGCCATATACTATGTTTGTATGTAGGTATAGCAATATACTTGAATCTGCATATTTGTCTTTGATTTGTTTTCTTCCTATTTTTCTTGTCTATTTAATTCTCATAATTATACAATTCATCCTGTTTTTTCTTCTTCTTCGATCTTTTCCGTAATGTTTCTCAACAAAATTTAAAAAAAAAATACAATTTCTTACTATTATTAACATTTTCTTGTTTTCTTTTTGTGTAGTGTACTCGCAGTTTTGTAACTAACATGCCTTTTTTTTATTTAAAAAAAAATTAATGTAGCATAATTTACTTTAAATTCTACTTTTGTATACAGACAGTTGTATTTAATAAACTGTTTATGCTGGTTAATTATCATGCTGACACTAAAATTTACAATGGGAAATGAATACCTACCTTAAAATGAAAAAAAAATTCAATAAAACTTGAAGATGTAATAATTTTAAAAATATATATCTGAAATAGTGTGCTCAAAAAGTATTTACACTTTTACGAAATGTTTATATTATTAAATGTCAATTTGCATTGAAATTCTCCGCTCGTTTAGCAAAACGTGTATCCACTAGTTAATTATGTAAATATTTGATAATCAGATTTCAGAAGTCATATTGTTACATTGCTATTTTTGAGATTGGGCCCCAAGTAGGGAATTTTTTTTAATTGGAGATAAACATTTCGTGAAAATGACCAGGGGGTTTTTTGGGAAATATAACTTTTTTCGCTGGGGATTTTTTAAGATAATATATTATTATAAATGCCATTTGTGCAATGGGGAGACCGATTTGGTCAAGATGTGGGTACAAATTTAAGTCTTTTTTGATCCTAAGTTTTTTTTTTATACAAAACGCTGGTGGTTCGAAATGTTTTTAGAGCTTGCTGAAATAGCTTTTTGAATATGCTTTTTCCTATACTAACAAGTAGCGCTGGCGTTGAACAAGTATATTCCTTAATGATATAATCGGAACTAAAATTCGGAACAGAATGCAGACTGAGTTATTAAAAGCTCTTCTAAGAATAACTACACACTTTAAAAATAATTCAGATTGCTGTGACAAATTTATTCCATCTTCGCAAATGCTAACACTTTTAAATACAAACAACACGTAAAATAAAATTACATTGGCTGATCAATCGGAAGATTTTGATTATAAAGCTATGTTCACATCTTTGAAATATTTGACGACCTACAAGTAACCACTAGTTTAATTAAAAAAGGTATTTGCTCTTGCAAAACGTTTGGCTGGATCAAACATCATTTTACAGTTTCTTTATTACAATATACAATTATCTTCTTACAAATAACGATTAGTAAATCAATAAAAATTGTTACAAATAAAGCTTAAGTTTGATCAATTTACTCGTCACGCTTTTATTTTGGATATTTTCGTAAAATATTTGCTGGGTCTGAACATACCTTAAGGCTTTTGTAATGATAAACATTAATACATAACAATTTTTCTTATGTGTTTTTTACTAGGCTTGTCAGATCCAAATTTGCAGCATTCTCGACAATCACTGAAAATAGATATTCTTGATTTTGAAAGCTTCCTAAAATAATCTTTTATGAAAATAAAAGAAAAAATAGAAGCAAATGAACTCACTATTTGAACCAATAATTCTCGTGCGCTTTTCTTTTGAGTAAGCTGTTTAACTTTTTTCAATATACTGTACTAGTTCAAAAATATAACAAACCTAATGTTCATCATAATATGTTTTTTCAATCGATATTAAAATTAATAAATTATAGAAAACTGAGGAAAATTGCGTTTTTAGGTACTTAAGAAATTTAATTATTTTTAAAAATATGAGCTTTCATATAGAAACGGCTTGCACCACTGAATTCAGCGTTCTCGAACTTGGTTTACCCTACGGGTGCACAGCTTGTTACAAAAAAAGTTTCCGATTCAAGCAGTGTTATTACTGTAAGCATAAAGGACAAACTAGTGTTGATACGTGTTTCTGTTTCAAATCAACATCTCAGTGTTGTTAAATTATTAGTGTTGAATAAGCGAAGCGAAGTTTTGAAATATTTTTAAACAAATACACTTAAACAAAAAGATAAAATATTTATTTGCTTTTTACACAGCTTTTTTTAAGAACACTGTTTACAAATTTAAGAATAAATAACGTATTTTTTGGTTGGGCCTTAAAAAATCCTGACAATACATATTTTTTCTTGATTCTTGACAAGCACTGCAAACTCTTGTAAATCAAGACTGTCTGGCAAGCCTATATATTCATGTGTATTAACATATCGTCACCTAAAATGCAAAAGGGCGTTACAACAAAAAAATTCGAAATAGAGTTTTTGACTGATTTTTTTCGTTTTATTAACCCCAAATGTTCACAAAAAAATTTAGATCCCTGTGATCAAAAATTGCCGTTTTATTAAAGAAATTCAAAATGTGTTTTGCTTCTCCTGTAAAAAAATGTTGTTACGCCCTTTTGCATTTTAAGTGACGATATATAGAACTCAAAGTACAAATAAAATTAGTTTGAAAATATTACTGAAATATATTCAATTAAACAATAAAATGCATGTCTAAAATAAATTGTGTTTGGTTTTTATATAAAATTTTTAGTCGCAAAAAAAGATGCACATTTATTTAGAACAAAACTGTTAAGATGTTATGAAAAAATCCATTGGCAGAAAATTAAAAACTAAAGTGAACTTAAGCTACTATATTGAAAGGCAAAATAATTTTTGTTGATAGTAAGTCAAGATAAGTGCTTTAGGTTAAATATAAGGTTAAGATTAGTTAAATATTAAGTTTTCTTATGAGGTATAATTTTAATGGACCATTAGTTATTGAACTTAAGTGTAAACAAGTTTTAATGATCAAACATTTTAATATTGATGTAGCTACCTAAAAAAAATTAAATTAAGTTAAGATGTTATGGCTAATGTATTATTTTCCAAAAAGACTTAAGTTAAAATATAGATGCGTATAGTTTTATTAATAATGACATTTTATACTTGAAATTTAGCTGGGTGATAGATCTTGAAGAAGAGAATAAGAATATGTAATAAAATTAAAAAGCACTTATGCCAACTTAAGCTATTATTATTTATTGTCACAGATATTATTTTATTTCTAAGGATCTGTGGGGATTTTGGGGAATAAGAAATTAGCTATTTTGAGAATTTTTGGCGATGAAAACTCGTAAATTAAGATAAGATATAAAATAAAACGGGGAACACTAGCATAAAGGAACATGTGGGATACATTTGGTTTTGATATATGCATTTGTTTAAACAAACCAAGCAGCTATTGGGGTTTTATCTACATCGGAGAGTTTGGGCTACAAGATGTAGATAATAAAATATACAAATAAGACCAACCTTGTATGTTTTTTTTGAAAATTTTCAATGTCGAAAATTTTAATTGATATCGACGAAAATTTCAAAAGACTAAGTCCAAAAACGGCCGATTGACTTTTATAAAATAGTTCATTTACGGGTATGTTCTAGAAATCGGAATGAAGTGGATTTAAAATCGAGCAAATCTTAAAAACAACTCTGTGATGAAAGCTCAAAAAAATGTATCTTTTTATCTACTTAATTTTTTGAGTAACAGTTAGCTTTACAAGAAAAACTCTTAAAAAAGGAAAAACTACGGTCACTTTGTAAATAATTGAACTTACAATCTCGTTCGACTTTAATTTCACTTAACTTCGATGTTCAGAACATGCCTGTAAATTTTTGCCATTGCGATATTCTTAGCGTTTTTAAAAAGAACGACTTCTCACACAATTCCAAGTAAATATTTTCATCTCGTAGGAATTATCTAGTTCTTTCCTATGACATTAAAATGTTGACTAGAACAGAAACTCTTTCAGAACAAAATAAAAAATAATGTCTTAAAATTCCGAACGTGTTAAGGAACACCGACAAAAGAAGCTCATTTCTTATTAACAAAATTATAAAGTTGGTTTTTTTTAAAGTAGAACTACCCATAGATTATATGGCATATAACAGCTATAGGAAAATTCAGGGCGTCGCGCCTTTTGTTTTTTTTTTTTTTTTGTTATTTATTTATTTTTTTTTTTTTTTTGTTTTATTACGTACATTTAAGAGAATTTAACAACAAAATATGTAGAATCAATACAATCGCAAAATGTAATAGTATAGGTTGCCTATGACTTGCATAGAATATTGACTTAAATTGCAAGAGAGAGAAAAAATTCTAACTAAACTGTCAAAAAACTCGATTTCTGGGTTTGTGTTAGAAAGAAATTTGCTTAATTTGGCGTAGCATATGCACACGTGCAGAACTTTGGAAGAAAATTGTTTTATTTTGAGAGAGTTTCGATTCGTATGCCAACTTTTGTTCAATCATACCGTGCCTGATTAGGATATCTAACGGAAAAGGATTAAGTTTCTACTGAAAATTGAAATAGCAGGTATCCTAATTGAGTTCTTCTCTTCTTCTTTGCACAAAGAGTTTCCAGTAACCATATCGTAGATAGGTTCCAAAAGATTTTAGAGAAGGACTTGTGGTAAAAATACCGAAAAAGGGGAACTGGCAAGAGTGTTTAAGCTGGAGTGATATGTCTCTCCTGAATATGGTAAACAAAATCATAGTACACATCCTGCACAACCTTATATCAACCGCAATCGAGCCAAAGCTAAGAGGAGAGCAAGCTTGCTTAAGGCCAAATAGGTCATTTATCGACCATATTATTAGCACGAGAATACTTTTTGAACAGTTTGTTGAATGGCGATCACTGTTATATTTAGTGTTTGTGAATTTCAATCGCGCATTTTATACCTTACAACGCAATGCTATATGGGAAGCTTAAAGATGTAAAGGTGTTCCTAAGAAGATAATAATACTCATTAAAAAGCCTTACAAATAAAGCTTTATACCACACGAGAGCTTAACAAGCACTTCCATAAAAGTCATCGTATGAGTACGACAAGGCTGTGTTTTTTCTTCACTACAGTTTTACATAGTTCTTGACGTAGTAATGAGCCAGTCTATGTCCAGGCTGCATGGTATTAGTAAGGGTCTGCACGACACTTTAAATGGCATCGATTATGGGGACGACGTCTGTCTTCTATCCCCTCTAGCATGTTATCCCTGATTCAATCCTTTGGAGCTCACGTGGCTAAAGCAGGCTTACATATTGATATCGGTAAAACGAAGTCAATGCGCTTAAACACATCCTGCACTATGAACTTTCAGAAAACGGGGGTACCCATTGAAGACGTTGAAAACTTTTGCTATCCAGGAAGTATCAAATCTAAAAGTGGAGGCAGCAAACAGGCTATACAGAACAGACTTTGGGCCTCTATTACGGTTCACAACTCAACTCAGTTGAGTTGTAATATCTTAATTTTTGTATTACGGTTTACAACTTTGCTATATTGCGGCGAACAAAAACATCAAAAAATTACAACTCATCACAACCAATTTTTTTAATTACAACTAAACTGAGTTGAGTTGTAAACCGTAATAGTGGCCTGTAAGTCAAATAGGCTTGCGGAACTCTCAATAAATTCTGGAGATTGCAAAATATCTAAACGCACACCGAATTCAGAGTATTTGATAGCAACGTGAAATCCGTGCATCTCTTTGGTTGTAAAACGTGGAATATATATGGAGTCGCAAAATGAGCAGTATGTAAGACTTTGTAAATCGGTCCCTCAGGCTCATATTCAGGATATTCTGGCCTACCACGATTTCAAATCAAGATCTATGGAAGCAAACTTATCAAATTTCTTTGGATGTCACCATACGTTCCCGCAAATTTTGTTGGTTAAGACATACATTACGAAAGCCTGCAGAAGACGTAACATGGTAATCCGTCGAATTCAGTCCTTACCTTACCAACACGTGAAGACGCCAGATTGGGATCGAACTGCAAGAACATGGTGTATCTTGGAACGAGATGAAAACAATGACGATTATTAGAAATCAATGGAAAACATTTGCGCTGGCTCCATGTTCCACCAGGAACTAAAGGACTATCTGATTGAGTTCCTAGTAAAAGTCAAGAGAGTAATTGAGAAACATCTATGTTGCTAGACCTTTAAAATAGATAGAGTTGTCATAATGTGAGTTCTGATACGAATTTGTTCTGAATAGGTTTATTGGAATACATGAGCTCTCTTAGCATTTAATTTTTAGCAAAAATTTTAGCAGCCTTATGGCTAATAAATCAGTGAGCGTTTAAACGCTGGTTTAGTTGAACTAAACTTAAATTTATATGCAGTTTAAACTCAACAGTTGTTAATCAGTGTCCCATGTATTATATGTAGTTTAAAATGTAACATGTGGCAGCACTACGATAAATGTTGACAAATTCATATGGTTTGTATTGGTAGTTTAAACGCCCAATTTTATGCGTTTAAAGATGGCTTATATGTTTTCTGATTTATAGATTTGTTGGCTTAAACACATTTTAATCCAAAAAGAGAGTTTAACTTGCTCTGATTTATTAGCCCTTAATGGTGTACTATCTTTGGCGTACCATGTGCCAAATTTTGCTTGCTATGTTTTCACAATATGCATTTATTAATTTTTTTTTTATTATATATATAAATATATTAAATTTAAAATATATTTTTTTAAGCCCAAAGCGTAACATATAAAACCGTAATATAAAGTTATAAAAAAACAAGGTCATGCGTTTAAACACGTTTAATTGGTTTACAGTTTAAAGGTCTCCGTTAATTTTTTGAAATTTTAATAACTATATTTTTTTAAATATATAAAAAAAAGTTTTACAAATATATTTTTATATTTTCACTTTTGGTTTTACACATATTTTTCGCACTGTTGTAGATGAATTGCCAGTTTTAATTCAGTTTATGAACTTTAATGACACATTGTAAAACTAACAAAATCTTTGTACTCGAGTCCATACATTGTAAATTACAATGTTAACACTAAAACATGAACTCATTCAACTATCCAGTTTCACGTACTTTTAGTTACGACTTCTTTTGGATTTTAAATATTTTATAGCTTAGATTTCTAAAGAAAGAAAAAATATCTGATTGCAATAAAGCAATTGTGCATTTGCATACTTATATTAACACATACATATTCAGTGGAATCATATTTAACAATTATTTACGTAAAGTTAATTTGTATACTGTACTTGTTTTAATCTATTTACGTTAGTTGTTGTTAGAAAAATGTAAATAACTGGTATGCATTCACACTAGACGTGAAAGTTTTAGAAATTTTGTGTAATAAAAAATAGCGTAGAATAAGGCTGTATTTATACGATGATTTTTAAACATGGCTTCTTTTCAAAAATTATTTTTGATAATTAATTTGCATGTGCCCGGCAAATAAAAAACTGAAATGGCAAGCTGCTTTATTAAGCAATTTGTGTTTCTCTTTCTATCCTCTTACAACTACAATTCGTGTTGGAAAAAAACCAGCCAATTGTAGGGGAATATAAGAAAGAAAAATTCACTGTTTATTGTTGTTACTTTGTTGAAGCTTTGATATTGTTACATGTAAGACCGGAGTGTTTTAAAATTCTTATTCACTTTATGGTATTACTTGTATAATATTTTTGGCTTTTCTAAAGTATTTGGAAAAAGTTTCCTGACGAGCTTGCCTAAGCAACCAGCGAAGTGCGCATAGAAACTAGCTTTCCCACAACAATAAATTTCAGTGTTTTAATCATAAATAAAGATTGGGAGTATTAGTACATCATTAATTAATGGCTTCTTTTCATTTTCTCTCAAAGCTGATAAAATATTTTTACATTAATATGATGACTTTTCAGACATGATTTTTTTAATGTTGTTTTAAAACATATGCTTACTTTATAAACGCGATGTTACAATGCAACACTAAAAGGAATAGCATTATAAACTCTACAACTTTTCTGTAGAAAATTTCTTGAGTTCACTGTGCAACGGTTGCAAAATTTGTAAAATTGTTTTTATTTGTGATGCTTTTTTAACGCATTTGTTTTATGTGATGCTTTGCAGTACTGCATATGTATATGAAGTCAGCCATAAAAGAAAAATTTTAAATGACAGTAACCAAAAATTATAAAAAAAAACACGAAGAACAGAAATCATGTCTGTTTTTCTACCCCTCTTTTTTCTCTACCGCATTCCACCAAAAAATAAAAAAAGACATGGGCATGTTCGTAAATGCATCACTGCGCTTGCAATGAAAATTTAAATCTTAAAATATGTTTATAAAGCAGATGCCGCAAAAACATGTCTCAATTAGATAGTAGAGAAATGCCTTCTGCTATAAAAGATGATCAGCAAATTTGCATAGGCAGTGTAAACGACATAATAAGCCACACACATTCAAACAGCTGAATCAATGTTTGTAGAAATATTAAAAAAAAAATTTAATATTTGGCAGACATATTGGATATTTGTCAAACTTTTTGTGGTGTCTAGTGCTAAAAGTAATAATTTTAGCTAAAACTTTGCAGAGTTAAAACGTAGAAGAAGAAGCAAAAATAATTTTCACCCGTTAATTCTAAATTTTTAGCAGCAATTTTTGCCCCGAAACAGCTCGCTGTTTACAGCACTCTTTACTCCAAATTCTTTTTCTTTCTTTTACATTTCTTCTTCGTTTAAAACAAAAAGTGAGCAAAATTACCGCGCATAATCGTCGTCTGCAATCATTAAAAACAAAACAAAAATTAAAAACTCATTTTTGTACTAAATATGATTGTGTTGTTTATTGGCAAACAGAAGCAAAAACAATGTGCACGTTTGCCAAGCAATTTGTGTGGTTTAATATGCCCTTAAGAAATGTTTGCTCATATGATGAACAGCCGTGATGCATAAACGAACAGAGCCTAAAACTCATCGTATAAATGTCGCCTAAGTCAAAAAGTTTCTTATTGTATTTGTATTGTAAAGGAAGGTTTTTTTGTAAAAACCTTTACGAAAACGAACTTTTTTAAGATAAATTATTTTTTTCAAGAAAAAGTGTATTTTAAAACAAATATTTTTTTAAGAAATAATATTTTTTTATTATTACATATACACGCAGAAAAAAACATGGTTGAAGTATGGTTAAAAAACATATAATGGTCCCCGCAATGGCAACAAGCAAATAATTGTTGTTTCTAACATTGCTTTTTCGCGATTGATAATATTTGGTTTGTATTTAACAATAAAGTGTTTACGTCTCTTGAAACTTCAAATATGGTTAAATTTAACAATATTTTGTTTTAAAAAACTAAGGCTACAACCATACACTGAAACATATCATGGTTACTTTAACCATATTATTGTCACCGGCAACCATATTATGGTTAAATTCATCCATCCAAAATCCATAACCATATTATAGTTGTCTCCAAACATGTTATGGTTAATAATAACAATAATATGTCTGAAATTATAATATTTTAAAACATAGCATGTTTAATTTTAAAATTAAAATAATATGTTTAAAAGCAACAAAATCATTTTTTTTTTGCTCTCTACAATAGTTGAATGTTTTTCAATTACATATTCGCTTGGTTTGCTTAAAATTATCATTCATTTTATTTTAATTATTGTTAAAAAAAATAATTTTACTTATAAGTATAAACCAGAAAAACAGAAGCAGTGCTTATGAAGGCCGGCAAAGGCTGGAAAATTATTAAAATGGGATTGCTTATAAAAGTGGAACGTAACAAGTAATAGGAAAAAAAAACTAAAAATTATAAATTGACACTTATATTGAAATTAAGCAATAACCACAATATGGTTAAAATTGACTATAATATTGTTGATTCTGACCATAATATGCTTACTTTTGTCCAAATTTGGAAAGAGGTTGACCATATTATGGTTGATTTTGAACATAATATATAATATAAAAAATTTTGACCATTATTATGGTTATTTTTGATCAAATTATGGTTAATTTTTACCATATTATGGTTGATTGCGGGAAAAGTTTTGCTAATTTTAACCATATTATGGTAATTTTAAACCATAATATGGAAACCTGCAAACTTAAATATTGTCCGACCATAGTATGTTGGTCTTAGAATATAGTTACCTCCAACCATATTTTTTTCTGCGTGTACATATATAATTAAATAACAAAAGTGACTTTTTTTTTTGTTAAAAAGCAGTTTTTTAAAGAAGAAAAAAGACTTTCAAAAAAAATCCTTTTTCCATCCCTTAAAAACGCTTTGTGACCAAAAACCAAATTTACTTTACCTTTTGCGCAAAAAATTCGTTTAAAAAAAGTCCCTATTTCTAATAAGAGTGGTGTTACGAATGTTTGTATTCATAGTCGAAATGCCGAGTTTTCATCTATTTTATGACAATCGTATTCGCCAAATTCAAGCGAATATTTTGCGTTTTTACTTTAATATTCTTTTTAGCGCGTTAAATTAAAAGATTGTTTGTAAAAAAAATTTTCTACTTTTGATTTATTTAAAACTCGTATTCGTATTCTAAGTAAGTTGATACCCATATTGTAGGCAAGCTTTACCAAACTAGTTCGCTATATTGGATTTAAAGTGACGTAAATTTATTTACAAAGTATTTTCAGCAAGCCCTTTCATTTGATATCCGTATTGTAGGAATGCATTAAAAATTATTAGTCCGACATCTTAGGTGTTTCGCCATGTTGGATTTAGAATGACGTCATACAGCTGAACATATACTGTCACCCAAACTGAATGTGTATACAAAATTTCAGCACAATCGATTGAAGATATCTACTTCAAAATTGAGTTTAAAGCTTTATAAGTCCGCCATATTAGATTTAGAGGGACGTCCCTTTATTTTACGAATTACTCTTAGCAATCCCTTTCATTTGATACACATATTGTAGGAGTGCATTAAAAATAGCAAGTTTCCCATCTTGGGTTTGACGTCATGTTGGACTTGGAATGACGTCACAAAGCTTACCATGAATTGTCATCCAAACTGAACGTGCGTACTAAATTTCAGCTCAATCGGTTGAAGATATCTGCTTTAAAATTGAGTTGCAAGTTTTCACCCAAACAAACAAAAGCTTTTAAAAACGCCTTTGTTTTTAACGCAAAATAAAATCTTCTTTTTGTAAAGTGAAAAAACAAACAAACATTAGCAAAGCTGTGCCACCACAAAAATAATTTATTAAAATTACTCAAGTTTATGTTAAGCATTCCTAGAAATACTATTATTTAAAGCAATTGCCTAATTATCGTTAAAAAATTATCGGCAACTGTAATGGGTCAATTAAATATCGAGATAAATTAATTCGCATTACACAAATTGGAATAGTGTTCGCTGCGGTGGATTAAATAACGTATATAATCTATCAGCAATAAATTAGAAAATATAAGAGTAATGCATGAGTTATTTAAAGAAACTGGTAGAGATCTTTTCGTTCTGCTTACACAGTGCAACACATAAAATGCAAACTGATGCAATTTTTCTCACGATTATATTGCGGAAACAATTGGGCTTTCGTTTTCCTGTCTTCGGCGAAGTTGTAGCTGTAGACAAGGAAAAAAAGCCGTAAAACAAACTAACCCTAAAAAACTACACCTAGTGCCTCAAAATGGCTAAAAGGTCTAAAAATTAATTTTTACATCTCTTTCACCATTTTTGACTCAAACCTGCCAAACTGAGGAAAATTCAGTAAAGTAATCTTCAGAAAAATATTGCTTATAATATATCCTTATAACCCTTATAGTGGTTGGTGTTTTTATGGCGAAATTTAGGCGTTTTTAAAAAGTGGTATCGTGATTAGCAAGACCGACAACATACACAGAAAAATGTGTTTTATCAAATAAAAAAATCTTTTCAAAAGTATTGAAATTTTATAAATTTGTTAATTGAATCAATTATTTTTTAAGATGAAGGAAAATTAAAAATATAATTTTGAGTTATTTAATATTTAAGTTGTTTTAAAATAAATTTTTAACTAAAATATTAATAAAATATCAAAAAATATTTATAGACTTTTTGGTTTAAAATAAAATAATTAAAACTTGTAGAATTGTTGATGGGAATAGTCAATATTTAATTAAATAAATTAACACATTGTTTGAAATGGCAAAGTTTTTTGATATGAAAAAATATATTCACAATTTTACAATTTTTAGTAATCAATATAATCATAGTTATTTTGTACAATTTATTGTTATCAACGCAAACGAAAGATTTTTTTCAATTTAATTTGAGTGACGCTAAAGTTCAGATTGGTTATTCGTATTCGACGAATATTAACGCAGATATTCGTATTCGTATTTGCGAATATTAAAAATTGATATTCGTAACACACGCAAAAGCAAATTTTATTGCAATAAACTACTTTTTTAAAAACCAAAAATTGTTAAACTATTAAAGTACTTTTTTTTTTGACAAAAAGTACAAATATATATTTTTAAAATTCTTTTTTAAAAAAGATTACCAAAAAGCTCCATTTGGTGCGAACTACCCATTTTGGAACAAAAAGTAACTAAAAATATATATTGTAACAAAAAGTACCGTTTAACAAAAAACTATGTACTTTTTTCATAAAATTTAACAAAAAAAAAATGTTGATATAAAAACCTACTGGCTATAAAGACTTAACAAATATCACATTAACCCAGCAAAAACTTTACTTACCTGGTAAGTTAGCAAATAACATTGAAGAAATATAAACACTACTTATTTTTCGGCTGAATAACTACTTTTTTTTGTTCGAGTTGTCCACAGAATTCAGTAGTTACAATACACTTACTAGAAGTCACAAAATATCTAGTTATTATTTAACTACCAGTAAGTTGAATTGTAAGTACTTACAATATACTTACAAGAAACCAAAAAATAACTAGTTTTTATTTAATTGGCGCTAGTAAATAGACCTAATAAGTAGTTATGGAGCTAGTTACCAGTACTTAAATATTCAGTACTGAAAACAAGACAACTAAAATGTAGTTACTTAGCTGATTATTAGTAAGCAAATATTCATTACTGAAAATAATAGTAGTGAAAAGTACTTACTGAAGTCATTACTAGCAAGTACTTATTGAGGTTTTCAGAATAATGACAATTGTAATGACAACTACTTACCAGGTAACGTATGAAATAACTTCGACCTATTACCAAAATTCAAAAAGTTTTTCCTGGGAATTTTCAGAAGTACTTTTTGCTAAAAAAAAAATACTTACATTATTAAAGTACGTTTTTAACAAAAGTACAGAAAATTTATTATTAAAATAACTTTTTAATATAGGTGACTTTAGAAATACCTTTTAATAATTTCTTTTTTTTAAAAATGTCCTTTGTCAACAATATATTTCATTTCAACGGGAAATACCTTTTGTAACAAAAATACAGTTTGTACCTGTAACAAAAATAGCTGCTTCTAACTGAAAGCATCTATTGTAACTAAAGGCCATGTCAGATAAAACTTTTGCTTCGCGTTGCGTTACCGATTCGCTTTGACATCTAAGATAAAATATACATACTTATACGAAACATGTCACATAAAGTACTTTCAAAGCAAAGCGAAGCAAAAAGTTAGCCAACTCTCATCTTTTTGCGCGCTTTGACAATTGGCTAGTATAATTTTCTTTTATTTTAATTTTTTTTTGCCAAATTCAATTCCAAAATACCGTCCAATTAAATTTTAAACTTTTATTTTTATAACAAATAATTAAATGTACAAATTACCAACCGCTTTTATAAGTAAACAAACAATGCGTGAGTGTTGTCAAAGTTTTCATTGTGTCATACACCTATTGCTTTGCGTTCTTCTGCCAAAGTTAGAAACGTTACGCAAAGCGACAAAGTTGTATCTGACACGGCCTTAAGTCTTGGTTCACACAAAAAGTGTGATTTTATTGGTGAAAGGGGAAGAGAACATGCTATTAGTCACTCCTCTCTCACCAGAGTTGTCAACTTTGAAATTTCAAAGCGCACCGAAATGGAGAAAAAAGCGAATCATTTAAACAAAAACGCACCAAGTTTAAATTTATTTTTTATTTAAAATTTAAAATAGAAATCTTTCTTTACATAATACCAATTATCTACAACAACAAGACCGTTTTACTCTGTGCATTTGGTATGTGTTGTTTTATTGTGGTCCGCAAAATGGTTAGTAAAAATTTTGCATCGTTGAATGAAATGGTATTGAAACATGTGAATTTTACTGTACAAAGATTTTTTTCTCACACTGAAACAAAAAGATGTGTTGAATTTGCTTTGGTGCGACCAAAAATTAAAAATTGCACCACACACAAAATATAAAAAGCACCCAAAATGGTGCGAAACGCACCAAGTTGACAACGCCGCCCCTCGCCATTAAACTGAGACTTCCTGAAAGAAAACTTATATAGTGTGAACCCAGACTAAAGGTATTTAAATACACATCATATAATAGAGGGTATTATATATTTGTTAAACACTTAAAACTATTTTCTTAGTCGATCTGACGATGTCCGTCCGTCCAGCTTTCTGTCCATGTTACCTTTTGCGCAAAGTACAGGTTGCAATTTCGAAGAAACTTTGATGAAATTTGGTACACACGTTTAAATTGTCATAAGGAAATTGAAAATGGTGAGAACTGGCCCTAATACAAACTTGTCTGCGGAATAGTCTTAATGCATATAAGCCATTCTATAATATTGGTATTTCGATTTAAACTGGTCCAAAATAGGGCCTGTTCGGAAATGCATCACTGCGCTGCATCTGTGACTGGTTTGCGATGCTCATGAATATTAGTTGACGCAAATGCTTGTTTGTTGCGCAGTTTTGCTACATTTATGATACAATATGAGGAGCCGCAGAACAAAACGTACTTTTTCACACATTTAAAATTTTTGGGAAATTAAGGATTATTTATTTCGACCCCTTAAAAAAGTGCATGAACCTGGAAATGGAAACAAGTTTTTTGCTTACCAAAAGATGAATCAAACTGCCGTAAGTCAACACATTAAATGTCAAGGATGTTTAATATCAAACCAATTTTATATCGAAAAAAGTACGTTTTGTTAAAAAAAATGAAAAAAGTACGCTTTGTTCAAAAATATAGAAAAAGGAACGTTTTGGTGTGCGTTTTTTTAGACGATAATATTTTAACTAAATGTTTTTAAACCTGAACCATTAAATTAAAAAATAAGTAAAATTAAAACTTTATTATTTTATTTAAAATTAAATTGAAAACTAAACAATTCTTTTTTATAATTTAATACAGATTTTAAAGTTATTAAGTATAATACATTTTAAATAGTTAAACTTTTTTCCCAACGTCGTTTTCAAAATGTTGAAATAAAACTCGCAATATTTACTTTTTTAGTATTTTTAAATTTTTGCTTTTTACGTATTCCCATATTTAAATTTTCTACAGATTCTTGTAATTCTTCCATGTTTTAATTATACTATTGTATTAATTATTTTTTTCATAACACTCATTCACCAAACAATAGTTAAATTATTGGTGGATATTCGTGAAAACGCGTCGAAGAGATACAACTTTACATTAAAACAAAAGCAAAGTTTAAAAAATAGTTTTTGTTTGTCAAACATTTAACAGTTAATTTTAACGAAAATTAATTGACATAAATAAACGTCAAACAAATTAAGAATGTTAAGAAATGTTATGTTATTAAAATAACTACTCGAAGAAATGGCAAAAACAATGAAAAAAGCACGTTTTGAAAAATAAAAATTAAAAATGTACGTTTTGTTATGCATCAATTTTTTTAGAACCCATTTTCTTGGTAAAAAAAAAAAATAAAATATGCTAACTAGATTTTTTCTTAAAGATTTCAACCCAAATATTAAAAAAAATATCAAAAAACCAATTTGTCAAAAAATGCGAAAAAGTACGTTTTGTTCTGCGGCTCCTCATATGCAGCCATATTTATGATGCGTGTTTTAGCTTTGTTTGCGCATAATCTTCTTTTATCATGTATTTTCGAACAGCTGACATTTGCCGTGATGCTTTTACGAACGTACTGCGCATCAGATGCAGCGTAGCGATGCATTTCCGAACATCTTATCTTAGTGCAATCTAAATTATCTTACCAAATTTTATTGCAATCGGTTCATATTTGAACATAACTCCCTTACAAGTACTACTCCCGATAATAGCTTTTAATGCCATAACTTCTTTATAAATGTTGGTATTGACATAAAAATTGCAAACAATAACTTTTACAAAAGCCATTATGTCATGACAATATGTTGCGCTCTTATATGTATACATACGCCCTTACAAAAATAACTTAAAGGCAAATAAATCTCATATAGATAAAGATATCTATATAATATTCGTCACAAAGAACTTTTACATGAATCTTAACGACATAATACAATTTTGTTTTGGCGGGTCCATGAATGCTCATGAGTCCCAAATAGCGTACACTCTCGAAAAATTGTCATTATATTTATTGTGATGTTGGTTATCAAATGGACGGGCTTGACCAACTTTACTTTCTTACATGTTTTGTAACAAAAAGTTCCTTTTCTAAAAAAAATCTTAAAACTACTTTATTTTTAAAATCCCACCAAAATAAGATTTTTGCTCCTAAAAGTTCAAGCACCTTTATTATCCATGAATTCAAATATAAATATTTTATTCATTATAGAATTTAGGAAATTTTAAATATTTTTGTTTATACAAATATTTAAAAATCTTCCATTTTAAGTCATACGTACATTTGTATAGATAAATCAAATCTTATATTCTACTTATATCATGGAGTTTCTTATTTCCATACATAAATATTCAAGTTCGCTCCATCTTGTCATTAAAGAAAATAAATATTCATCGACACCATTATCGAAATTATATCTATCCAATTATTTTACTAATGCATTTTCTCCAAAACATTTCCTGTCAGGAAACTGCTCAAATTTTCTTAATTTTTTTTTAATTAAGATCTGTATACATTTGATGGATTACATGTTCCATTTTACGATACAATAAAACTATAGGAGTGAGTGTATTTAATACATTTAGACTTGGTCGAACGATTGGTTGCATTCGGCAGTTCGTTCCCACATTAGTTGTGATAATTTAAACGAAAACAACTTAAAATATTTATGTATGTTTTCTTCCCTTTTTTATTTTCAGTCTCACACTATGCACGATATTATATATTTTCTTCAATAAATATTTTTTTAAATGTTTCAGATGTTAAAAAAAAAACAACAAGTGTTTGGCATTTTATTAGTTTTGCTCGATTTGCTATTGGTTCCATGTACAATTTCATTTGGGGCATATCAATGACGCCACAAAATCTTTATTTAGATACGCATTTGTATCGTAGAAAAAATATTTTTTATTTTCTTATAATTGTAAGATGAATGAGAAAGAGAAATTTAATATTTTATTGATATTATTTTAACTGCAAATAATTTAAAGTCTACAACAAATCTTTACTTATTTTTAAGTTGCAACAACTTGTTAATTGGTTTTGTGGGAAGTCTATTATGTTTACGACAAACGAAATTGCCACCATTACAGGCCATTGGTTTTGGTTTCCTATGTAAACGTATAAGTGCTGAAAAAGTATTAAGAAGTTGGCACTGAGTATCGAGTATTTTAACTTTTTGTTAAGTACTCAATGCTTAAACGAGTTACTCATTTCCTTCTGGGTTGTAATATTTAGCAAAGATCAAAAAAAAATTTAACAGCCATCTTTCAAAGTACATATCTGTTTTAAAAAATGTATAATGCGATCTAACAGCCATACCTAAAAAAGAGCCGAAGGTGGAACTTTTTCTTCCGCTTACCTTTTACGCTGAAATACCATACCTAAATAAAAGCGTCAACTTGAGTCATGAATAGTAGTGTTAATTTTCTTGTTTAATAAAACAAACATAATATAAATAAAAAATTGATATAAGAATGCTAGGTTCACCTAAAAACAGCGAGATTGCCATTATTTATCAACAATAGCGGCCAACTTCACTATTAAAAGCGCTGTCAAAATCGGATTTTCCAATTGCAAAGCGTTGACGCCGCGCTATTTAGGGAAGCTACATACAAATTGCATGGGCATGAGAACTTTTGACAGCTAGAAAACGCTTTCCGTTCTTACAGCCATACCTAAACAAGAGCGGAACGCGTTTTCTAGCTGTCAAAAAAACTCATGCCCATACAGTTTGTATGAAGCTTCCCTAAATAGCGCGGCGTTATAATAAGCAGGGTTGTTATATTTGTTGTTTTAACAGCCCTGTTTTAATCTTTTGATAATAAAAAATGGCAAATTAGCTATTTTTAGGTCAAACTAGCGGTTTTAATTCCACTTCTTATTTCTTTTATGAGGGTTTTAGTAAGCCCGAAAATTAACACTACTGTTTGTCACACAACGCTGGCGCTCTTGTTTAGGTAAGGCATATCAGCGTAAAAGCAACGCGGAAGAAAACGTTCCGCTTTCCGCTCTTGTTTAGGTACGGCTGTTATTTACGTATGGCTGTAACACTACGTCTGAATCGTTAAAAGTATTAGGTACCCACATGAACTGTTTTGAGTATTATTGAGTAATTAAAAGTCGTAGATTTTGCCAACACTATTATTTATGTATCTTTCGGATACAGGTTGCGCTTATTTGTTTTTTTAGCATTATTTGTTTTTATAAAGATAAATTAACAAATATTTTCTCAACATGTCTGGTATATCACTTTGATGTTTTCGTTTTTATTTACTTTTAATTTACGAAAATAAATAAAAACACTTGTTTTTATGGTTTTAAAAAAAAAAAATTATAATTCTGCTCATATTTTCTTCTAAATTTAGAAAACCTTGAATTGTCATCAATATACTTTACTCGTATACGCATTTTTATTGAATTAATTGAGGGCATATTGAAAAGTGTTACAATTTAAGACAATAAACACATAAAGGGTGGCGCATTAGTAACGTTATCATTGGTTTAATGAATACCTTTTTTCTAATATTGCTTATGGTTGGCATTTATTACAATTTTGATTATAGAAGATTTATTTATTTATTTATTTATTTATTTTTTTTTTTTTTTATTTGGTACACAGTGCAATAAGAACAAGTCTTTTTATAGCTCTGTACATATAATGTTAATTACAAATGTATCATATAAAAGTTTGACTAATATAATTGATTAATATACAATAAGGCAAAAAACAGTGAGCAACAAATAAATAATTGATTTAATACAACAATTCTTAGTGATTACATGAATATATTAAATACATATAAATAAAAAATAATAATATTTATTTTATTTAAAAAAGTTAACAAAAATGCTTAAATACTACGCGTTTAAAGTGCTTAGCACTGCTTGTTGTTTGAATATAGTGGGGTAATCAGTTCCAAAGCTGGATGGAGTTTATAAAAAAAAACGCCTTTCAGATATCTGACTAGGATATCGATAACTGTTTATCTTTTTTCCTCTATTTGATCTAGAGAAGATAAGTCGATTATATAAATAGCCTGGTTGTATTGTATAAATAATTTTATGTAAGAATATTAGACAGCGGCATTTTAACAGGTTCTCAAAAGATATGTTGTATAACTGCTTTGCAAAACGGGAAATTCTTGAGTATCGTGTAAGACCAAAAAGGTATCTGGCTATATTAGTGAAAGTTACATTGAGTTTTTTCTTAATTGCCGAATCACAGCTTGCGAATAGTTCACAACCATACATTAGGGTTGGCATTAGGTATGTCTTTGCCAATAACATACGGATTTCAAGGGGAGTGTAATATTGAGTCATCCACAGATTGCGCAACATAGAAAACGTTCTATCACAAATTGCATTTATGTGGTTAGACCAGTCAGGTTTAGAATTAAATATAACACCAAGATTTTTTGCTGATTCCACTATTTCTATATTTGAATTGTTAATTTGAATTGGTGGGGATTAGTTTGCTCTTACCAATTACCATAGTCTTAGTTTTCCCAGCGTTAAGGAAAAGCCCGTTCCCTTAAGCCCATGTGTTAATCCTGTCTAGATCCTAGCTTAGCTTACTTATGCATTCTGTGGTCTCGGATGGTTGACAACTGATTTTAAGTTGTATATCATCCGCATACATTTGTATTCCACAATACTTTAGTTGAGAAGGTAAATCATTAGAGTATACGGAATATAAAAGTGGACCAAGTATAGAACCCTGTGGAACACCTCTCGATACTGAACAACTATTTGATTTGTCATTACTATAGTAGACTGTCTGGGATCTATCGTGTAAGTATAATGATATTAATTTGACCGCAGTTGGTGAAAAATTGCACAAATGCTTAAGTTTAAGGCAAAGAATAGAGTGTTCCACGGTGTCAAACGCCTTTGAGTGATCCAGTAAAACAAGAAAAGATATTATATTATCATTAGTTGTTATTTAGTTGTTATTGTTTGTTAACATAATGTTTTGAAGACAATATCCATTGTAACGGTGCCTATTGTTTTTTTTTCGCCATACGTGCTCTTTTTATAGTATTTCCCAAAATTTGTCTTAGATTTTTGGGTCCTAAAGCAAAAACGGTGACCGGTGAAAAAAATTAAATGGCGATATAGTCGGTTGCCAACAATTTCGATCAGGAGAACTGTAGTTGTAGGAGCTGAGGGTTCTTTATGTTGGAATCCCATTGTTGTCTACCTCTGGCTTTAACAAATTTTTAATCATTGCTAGGTTTTGCTAACCGATTCACATTAACCACAACTTTTTCGTTGTTTTTTTAAATATAGTCCAATCATACTTCCTGGAGTTATTCCTATCATACTGGCTGAAACAAAGAAACAAGATAGTTCATTTAAATTTAAAAAATCATTATTTTTCTGCGCATGTACGTCATAGTAGTACACAAGCACGTGTATGTGGCAGGGCTGTCAGATGTGACGATTTCTCGCCAAACGTGACGATTTTCAAACTTGTTTGGCGACCTAATTTTCGATTTGGCGATATGGCGATTTTTTGGCGATTTCGTTGGCTATTTTTGATGAGCCATGAATTTTTTTGGAAATATGTAAAATTCAAAACGGAGGAATGACATTTGGTGCATTCATATGTATATACTGGTTAAAACAAAATTATGTTTAAATGACTGATGAAGATAATGAAAAATCTTCGAAAGTTATTTTTCACATTTAAATGTGCTCTTGAAAGAATTAATAAGTAGAATTGTTTTCAAAAATGAATATCATTAAAGGTTATAAACAGTTTTCCATTATAAAATGTGATAAATTAAAATTCGTTGCTGTTTAAGATATGTTAAACATTTTTATGAATCCTAACGTACATTTGGATGTTAATGAAGCACAATGGAAAAATACCGTTTGTTAAAAGAGAATTCTAATGATGATATTAATTCTAATTAAAATCAGTTTAGGCCAACAATTTATAACTACAGGGATACGGCAGGTACGTACCATTTTAAAGAACTTGCGTTGGCTGTTCTTTATATGGTGGTTATTACAACTAGTAATGCCTGTGCTGAAATAATGAACTCCACTAAAACTTGCCCTCGAAGTAGAATGCGATATGAAGTTTTCGACACGTGTTAACGAGTTAAAAGTTATGTATGTATATGATTGTAAAGAGTACATGTAGCATTTATTTTGTAACTTCACAATGTATTGCAAAAAAAAAGACGACAAAGGGAGTCTTCTCGGTGGAGTATATAGCGTTTTAGATATATAAAAATTTACATACAAATTTATTGTATCTCCAATATTTGTTTAATACTTACCGCAAAAACTATTTTTTTGTTGCTTTAAGTAGACTACTATAAAATATTTTAAACATTGCACCTTTTTTGTGTTCACTAATCAATTTTACTTTGTTCTAAATAAAAATTAAACAAAATAAATCATGGCGACTTTTTTTGAATTTTTGACAGATTTTACCGATACGGAACAAATTTTTTTTTTGGAATTTATAAAAAATATTTTTAATTCTAAAAATACATATATTGTTGTCAAAAACTAAAAAATAAATGCTTTGACGATTCTTGATATTGAATTTGGCGAAAAAGTTCAAAATCAATCTGACAACCCTGGTATGTGGTATGCTGAATGTTTGTTTACATTGATATATCTTTACTACAGTGACGTAAAAATTAGTAATTAAATTAAAGGAACTGCGCAATGAGCTATCTTGTGGGCGAAAAAATATGTTTTTAAACGAAAAGTATCATTTTTTTTAGCATGTTGAACTGCAAATTCATTTAAATAAAAAAATAACTCTACAGTAAAACTCAAAAAGGACCTTTTATGAAAAGTGTCTTTTTTCAAAAAGCTTTTGTATCAGTATTTAAAAAAGTTTTTTTTTTACAAAAAAAAAAATAAAAACTTTTCCAATTAAAATTTCAAGTGGTAGCCCCGGTAAGCTATTTGGTAGTAAGCTAGTCTATCAGTATGAGGGTTGCGGGTTCGATTTCTGCCAGATACTCTAGTCTGTTTCACTACAACGGGCTACAGGTCTACTTTACTATTGATCGGTTAATAACGATAGAAACTAATTTGTAATTCGAAGTATTTGTAACATTGTTTTAATAAAATACAGACCTTTTTAAATTGCCTCTTTTAAAAGAAAATTAAAATAAGTAAGTTTTAAAAGAAATAAAACAAGGTACTTTGTTAAATTTTGAACTTGGACCAAATATTTTCTTACAACTTCTCTGCATTCATCTTCATTTAAATATTGCATGTTTCTATAACTGCAAATATATCTTTAACAATAAATGTATTCTGTATCTACACTATTTTCACACTAAAAATTACGCTACTCATTACAAATTAAACACAAAAAAAAACCAAAACAAAAAACATTAAATGTATTCAAGAAACAAAATGTTTTGTAAATTGTTCGCTTCGTCGGTTAAATTGTTGCTTAAAATCACGTAAAAACGTTTATCACATTTTTGAAGTGAAAAAAGATATTAATAATAAAACAAAACTTTAAATATTTATCGCATAAATGAACATAATAAATCCGCAAGAGGAAATCCACAAAATAATTATGATGTGACTATAAATTTTTTTTATATCTTGTAAATAAAAATTGTAAAAAATAAACGAAACAAAACGTATGAAAAAATAAAATTTAATTAAGTTGAACAAACAATTGAAATTGTAGACTAATATGGGTCAGATGGCGGAACAAAAATGTTTTAAGTATATTGTCATAATTGTTAATATTAACTACCTTTTTATAATAAATGTTAACCTAAAAAAACCAAACAAAAATTAATGAATGTTTTAAATAGAATAAAAAACTCATCTGATTTAACAATTTTACACTCGTATTTTTTAAGCTTAGATTTGTTTCTATTTCACAGATTTTTAAAGTTTGTAGGTGTTGAATTTACTTTTGTATCTGTTTTTGTCATTTGCTTTAGATACATTTTTTGTATTAAATAATCTAGAATTTCTAGTTTAATAAACAAACATCTATGAAAGACATTCTCAAATGACTCATATTTTAAAAATTGCTTTGGTATTCTTTATACGTTATTTGCCAGACGTCACGATTTCAACTGTTATTTTTTATTAATAGTTTGTAGTTATTTTTACTTATCGAACAAATATTTTATTGAGAATAAATTTTTTTTCTTTCTTAGAATTCTCTGAAAAATTACCGCCTAATAATGCATTTTATATGGAAATATTTTACAAGAATAAGCCAAGTTTTTTTTAACGAATACGTTGCAAAAGAGAATATCTGAAAAATATAAAATAGGAATAACCACAAAATAGTTTGCAACGAATTTCAAATAATTTTCTATAAAGACATTTAAAAATATTTAAATTTTAATGAAGATTTTTATTTGTTTTTTTTTTTTAAATTGGCGGATATTTGTACAGTTACATTTTTAATTTGTAAGTACGTACATAATTTGTAAGTACGTACAACGTTTCGTTGGTTTTCGAAAAAAACTAAAAATATTTGGGGGATTCACAAGGTGTGCTGTCAAGTCATATCGTCATAATGTCCTAAATAATATTTAACAGTTGTTGAAAAAAAATATTGTTGTGTTTCAAACAAAATAAAAAATGTTATGCAGTGTTCATTGATTCGTCATAACTGTAGAGTAGAAATCTAAATTATAAGCGGTTGTCCAAGGCAGTCATACATATATATTTCTTGTAATTATTTTAAGACATATGACTATACAACTTAAATTGGGGGATTTACAATTTGGGGGATGTTTTTGAAATTATCAACTATATACCCGATTCAAAAGATTAACTAAGATTTTTTGTTATTTAATTAAAAATTTATTTCAAAACAACTAAAATGGTTATTAAATCAAACAATATTTTTAATCATTTTTCAACTAAAGAAATAATTAATTCAATTATGTCATTAATTAAATGGAAATACTTTCCAAACAATTTTTTTAATTGATACAAAACTAATGAAAATTTGCTCTGTGTACTTTTTAATATAATAAACTCAATAGTGTTATTAAGTAAAATTTTGCTTAAGTTAACTTAAGCACTTATTTTGCCACAGAATTGTTAGGGAAGAAAATTGATCATGTAAAAATTAGAAAACAAGAAAAATTTCATTTAAAAATATTTAAATTTCTGAATTGTAACTTAAAGTTGAGAAAATTCATCCAAATAGCTCAAAAATGGCCTCATGGCGCTGAGGCCAAATTAATTTTAAAATGTATATATTTTGTATAATTATAATTTTAATAAAGAAATATTATTGAAAAAAAAGAATGTATGCCATAACCATTTATGTCTTATATACAGCACTTATTATAGGTATTTAACACCCTTAGAGTAGGGTATTTAAACAACAGTTAACTTCTAAATGCCAAATGTTCAACCGCAAATTCTTTTTACTCACGCATACAGTACTGTAAAGAAAAATAAGAAAACAAATTACCAACCTCTTATTGTTAAAAAAAATGCATTGAATGTTCTTTTTTAAGAGGTAAGGTAATTTTCCATGAAAATAATGACCCAAGTATTTGGTACAAAACAGTTGTGAACACACACAAAAAAAATACTCAAACGTTACTAAAAAATCTGGAATGGAATGTGGTTTTGCTGTTAACAAAGAAAAGAAATTCAACCAACCGACTTCAAATGCAAACGATAATCTTTAAGAGGCATTTAAGTTAAGACAAGATATTGAAATGAGTTAAAAGAAAAAACTACAAAAAACTTAACGATCGAAATATAAACACATAAAAAAAAATTGTTGTTATACGAGGGGTGTATATTTTAATACACACCCGTGTATATTATAAAAAAAAAAAAATGATATATATGTATAAAGTCGTATATATAATTCATACATTAAAGAGCGTTTTGGTTCAATAGTTTGAAAATATGGATATTGTTTTATAAGTATAGAGTGATCCATTTAGAACCTTTTTCTGTATTTGTTTTTCTACAGATTACGTAGTGTCATACTGTCACCTTATTTTTCCCAGTAACGTATCGCAATTTATCAGGGAAAAGCTGTAAAAAGTATTCAGCTTTATTACGAAAATCAGCGTTTAAGAAAAAATTTCGCGCGCTTCGATTTAAACCTGGTGTACATCTTCGGACAATCAAATTATCATTTTGCGAATACGAAAGCGAATGATAATTATAAATTAATTAAAAAAAAGCTAGGATCTAATTATAATTGTGTATAAGGTTTATAATAAACACTTAAAGTTCAATTCAGCCAAGTTATCTATATAACTGTGGCAAAAAGAAAAAAGTGCTTAAGTCTACTAATTCAAAATTTAAGTTTATGGCAACTTTAAAAGTACCATGCTTAAAAGTACCCATAGCCAAATTTCAATTATCTTGTATGATGTTTTAGAAGTTATAGCAAAATTACTTTTTGCTTACTTTTTTCCAGGTACAATAAAATTTGGAATAACAACTTAAGTTAACCTCCGATCGGTCACGTTTGGAGTGAGTATTTAGGAATAAAAACTATAAAAAAAAAACTATAACCGAAGATAAGTGATGATTTTATTAGAACAAAAATATATTTTCACAAAATAAACCTCAATGTTTAAAATGGCCTTCCAACAAAACTAAAAAAATTGGCTTAAGCATTTTTTCCTTCCTGTCACAGATATATAAAAATACCAGAGAGCAAATTACGGCATTTGATATCGATCGAAATTACAATACAATTTAAATGAAAATTTTGATCGATATCGAATGCCGTAATTTGCCCCCAGGCCTAACTCATTCAAATTAAAATTTTACTGACGGCATGATTCATCATCGCACAGCCTAAACGCCTGAAGCTGAAATATTGAAATTCAGACCGGATCTTCGGGATTTTTGGAAATTCGAATGCTTAGGAGTCTATAAAAAAGGGTTAAAATGAGAATATTCGCTATAGCTAGATACAAAAAAATGTAATAACTTTCGAGTTCATAAAAAACTGTACATGTTTCTGGTTCTTTTTTTAAATTCGGCCCTTTTGGGGAGTAAACGGGTAAAACCTATATTTTGGAACTTTTAAACCAATAAGCATAGAAAAAAAATTATATCATAATCGTAACTTATCTAAAAAACACAAATATAAAAATAGTACTTTTTCGAAAGCCAAAGGGGTGAAAATCGTACCTATTTTTGGTACTTTTTTTTACAAACCATTTTTCTCCATTCACATACATATACGCATATATACATAAACAATTTTTTGATAATTCAATGAGGAGAAACAAAGTATCAAAATGGGGAAATACGGGAAATTCAATTTCTTTCTTTTACTTTTTCCGTTCTGCATATGGTACTTTTTGAATTTTCTATAATATTGAACTTAGAAACATAAAATTATAGGTTAACGGTCCTAAGTGAATGAGAACATTTAGGAGGAAAAATGTGGGTACTTTTTTGTTAAAACCTAGAAACTTTGGCCTGTATACATATAAGTCCAGAAAAGAAAGGGAGACGCTAATGAAGTAGCTTTTTATATGCTTGTATTCAATAAACATGAATTTCAATGCTTTATCGCTCTTAAGAGCAGTGCGCTAAGAATCGCAAATTAAATTAGCTTTTTAATGCTTTCTTATATGTTTTTGACGTTTGTTATAATTTATTTCCAACAAACGTCAAAATTAGTCATTCGCTTTAAATATTTGCTCGCATACATTTTTGCGAATAGCGAATAGTTCGCAAATGCAAATGCATAGCCGAACATTCGCCGCAATCCTAGTGCAAAGTCTCTGTCTATAACCCAGCTACAATTCAACACTAAGAAGCTAACATTAACTACTTTATTCGCAAGAATCCGGTTATAGGGGCTAAAAAGTAATCGAAACGTTATCCTTCTGTGTGGACGACCAACAACTAATTCGCGACCAACCTTTGAATGAAATTATTTTTAAAAAGTAAATGTTAATGATTGTTCTTTTGGGCTATAATAAAAATTCCGATATCCAGTTCTATTTTAGGTATTTTATTTAAAATAAAAAAAAAAATATCTTAACCGATCACCGTTTATATTATATGTATTGTAGATAATATTTTTGTTGCACTGTTATGGTCAAAAGCAAAACAAAATAAAAAGTTGCCGATGTGGGAAGTGATTTTTTTTTAATTAAACTTCAAAAACTTTTTAATTGAACTTGGCTGTTTTTTATGTTTTAATTCATTTCTGGTTTCAAGTTATTGATTATATTTACAAGCTTACAAATACAACTATTTAAGCTCCATTTGCGAATGTTTGTTTGTTTTTTGTGGCTTAAACGAACACTAAAAATATTTATTTCATAATAAAACCAAAAATTAAAAAAAAACAGCTAAAAATATTTTTTAATTGCACTTGCGTGTGGGAGCTTTTTTAATACATATATAGCTTTTACTTATAAGTAGTTTAATAAACAACTTTTATACAATAAAAGACTTATTCAATACTACCGCTTAGGTGAAAGAGTTACCAGGTAGTGATTAATTTACAAACACCTTACACCTAACGTTGTAAAATTTCGGAAATTAGGAAAACAGACCCAAAGTTTTTGTTTATAAAAATTTGTCTTTATAGGCCCAAAAATTACGTCTATTGAAAATTATAAGAGTTGGTCTATACTTTAAAATTACTGCCTTACAAAATATAAGAAATAATTGTTTAATGTTTGACTAAAAGGTCTTAAGTCAAAAAACTGAATTTTGAGTATTTGATTGGTAAAAGTCAATTTTTTTCTCTTTCGTTTGGTATCAATAACTTAAGTCTAGCACAACTGCTTCCATTCGTAATAATTTGCCCTTTGAAACTAAGTAAATTGAATAAAGTTATTAAATAATTTTAAATTTAAAATAAGTATATTTCCTTTTTGAAATGTTTCGACATAACATCATTTATTATTTTTATACCCACCCCACAATAGTGGACTGGGTATATAGTAGGGTATTCAATTAATCGGGCTTTTGCTTTAATTGGTTAATAGCTCGAATAATTTAAGGTTTTGGTTTAATCGGTTAATTTTGTAATTGATCGGTTAACCGATTAATAAAGTTTTTTTTATAAATTAAGTCATTTCAATAAATAAAATTGCATAAATTATTTATTATTTAGAGTTTATTAGTATAAAAAAAACCACATGGCTTAAATGCTTAGGATTTAAGCGATTCTTTTTTTTAGTTTTGATAAAACTTGACTTGGAAAAAATTCTCTTTCACTTATCGTTGATGTTGGAAAAATCGAAAGCAACCCAATATTGAATTTATCAGTCCTTTTCCTGGATTCTAATTGTTTCGATTAATTCTGTTAAAAGATTGATAAACACCTTCTGTGTTTGTATGAAAAAATATTTTCTAAACACATACTTTTTGTATATGATACGAAATAAATAATTAAAAACTCGAAAAAATATTTTATAATTCTACAAAAAAATTAAAAATTTTGTTACGTCGGTTAATCGGTTACTCGACTGAAATTAACCGGTTTAATCGTTAATCGAAAATAGCCAATTTTTAAGTAATCGATTAGTTAATCGGGTAGTAATTAATCGGTTACCCGATTAACAGTAACCATAAATCATCATATTATGTTGCTTATTAAATTAAATTCATTTTATTGCAATCTTAATCATCTTACCAAATTTTATTGGAATCGGCCCATACAAATACTTCTCCCGAAAAAAGCTTTTAATATCATAACTTTTTTATAAATATTGGTATTTACTTAAAATTTGGCGACAATAACTTTGACGATAGCTTTTATTGGGCGTCAAAATTTTATGTTGGTAGGTCAAAATAAAATTGTTAACATATACACAGGTTTTATATTAACGCCCTCCTTAAAATCACTTAAAGGCAAACAAATCTTATATGGATAAAAACAACTAAATAATATTCGGCACAAAGAACTGTTAAGTGAATAATATGTTACATTATTTTGTTCTGGCTGATTAATTTTTCCCATGGATGCAAAAAAGGGTACATTCTCAAAAATTTGTCTCTCAATTTTGTAGTGCAGTGTATCATATGGTCGGGCTTTACCGACAATTCACTCACAATATTATTACAGTAACGGACTGTAGATTATTTAATAAGTATTCCATTCAGTAATTTTTAAATATATAAACATTTAAAATTCCAAGCAAATTTATTTTTAACTGATTCTAACATTCATTCAAAAAACTAAGTGCACATTAATACGGATTTTCGGTTGCATATAATATTGTCTATTGATTAAGTTATACTTATTTTGCATTTAATTTTAACGAAAAGTTTATTTAATTTATACTGTCAAAAATTCAACCGCGAATTACGTAAAAAATTAACCACAAATTCCGTAAAAAAAAATTAATTTTCACTTATTTTATATAATTTAACTACCAACAAATTAATTTTTAGTTATCCATTTATAGATCTGTGGCAAAAAAGTAAAAGTAAAAAACGATTTGCTTGTTTTGTGTAGAAAATTCCCATATTCTATTTGCTAAAATTATTTAGTTGAATACATCAATTTTTCAAACTAAAATGATTGCGAATACCATATCGGTCTGCTGCTGGTGTCTTATAATTGAAAGTTCTTTTGTTAATAAAGTGGGCAGTACAACGAAAGTAAGACAAACATGTATAAAGGGCAGTCCTGCCATATTTGCCGATTTATCGGCATTTTGCCGATTTTTTGCCTTAAAATTAACAAAGTGCCCATTTGGCAATTTATGCTCCTAAAATGCCGATTTTTGATAAACACCTAAACCACGGTAACTTTGCTTGTTAACGTGTAACTTATTAATTTTGCGTAACTTTGGACCACTTGTCATAATCTATACAACCAAATGGAAAGTGGTTTTTAAACTGTATTAACTAATTCTATAAATAACAATAAAAAAATTTCATTTATCAACACAAAGAATTTTTTTGATGAGGAGCATTTGGGCTTATTGGCTAATAAGTATCAAAATTAAAACTCAACAAAAGCGAAATTAACAAAATTTTTTATAACTGTATTAATTTATATATAGAATTTTCATATCAAATACTGAAGCGTTTGGATTTTGAACAAAAATCTTATAAATCTTTAAATATGATTTACCCTAACAAAATTATGAAAAAGGAAAATATTTCTTTTATGGAAATTCTGAAAGAGTTCCCCAGCTTTATTTCTGAAAAAGAAAAATAAATTTTAGACCTTGAATTTACAGAGTTAAAATTTTTAAACTTTTAATTCTTCAATTCCTTCTATAATTGAATTAAATTTGCAAACTTTTTCGCAAAAAATTTCAGACTTAAAACGTGGGAATTCTACGGATGCATTTCCAGTGCTGTCAAAGTTTGTACAACAAATTATGGTCCTTCCCTGGTTCCCTGGAAAATGAATCCTTTAAAGGAATTCTTTTTTCTTAATATTACTTAAAATTGAATGATGCAAACTGTTTTGATGTTGATCTTAAAATGGATTTAATTAAACTATTAAACTCATATCCTCGCTGTTTTTACTAACTGACCTAACTGAAATTTTTTTTTGAAAATTGAGTTAAGTACAAAAAATAAGAATATTTATCGTTTTCTTTATTTAACACATAACAAAAGATGTTATACTACATAACAAATAATGCATAAGCCGAATTTCATTCGTATTTTGGCTAGGAAATGACTACATTTAAGACAAACCACATTAAAAGTGCTCTCCTGTAAAATTTGTTAAATGTTAGTTAGGTCGGTTAGTTAAACAAGTAGACCGGTTTTTAACTGAATATTCATTTATTTTATATTACAATTTCAATTAATTTTATGTACAGAATATTGTGAGGGTTCTTTCTTACGTATTCAAATTGGTTTAAAATATTAGTCATTTTATTTCAATATAATGAAAAAGGTTTGACTGCCTGTTTGTAGAACACTAGCGCAAAACTCGTTCGTGTAACTTACATTAAAAAGAAAAAGAAATTTTGAAATTTTTTTTGGTTTTAAGTGTAAGTAAAACGAACGGGCTTTGCGCTAGTGTTCTAAAAAGAGGCAGTAAAACATTATTATCCAAGATTCTGAAAATCGAATTCTAGTAAAAATTGAAATCGATGGGGAATACAGTTCTTCTTAATAAACGGAGCTTTTCCTTATTTAAAAAGAAGTTCTCATAAAGATAAGCGGCCTTCAAAGTATGAGGTATATAAAAGAAAAATTTTTTATAAACTTTGAACACAGGATTGTTTTAAAAATTTATTCCATTTCAATTTCATTCGATTTCGATTTCCAGAACATACCTAATTTTTTATAAAGATCAGTCTAGAATAAAAGATTCTTAAACTTTTTTATTTTGTATTTCTTCTAGATGTCATTCAAGTCTCGCGAAAGAACTCATTTTTCAATGCTACGGATCCCTTATCGGAATTAAATTTAGCATAGATATCATAGAGATCTGAACATCCTCCATATTAAAATTCCTCTTGGCGATCGTAAATTATTATTGCTTCAACAAATCTAGTATTTTTGTTGTTTTTAAGTTTATCAATCTTGGAATTACTTTGTTAATTCACCACTTCATAACTTCTGATTTCTTGGGTTATTTTCGAGATATAAATTCTTTAAAAAAAATTTTTTGATTTGTGTTTTAATTAAAATTTTTTATCAACGATTGGTATCAAATGAGTGCTAAGTTTAACAAATAGAGAGTGGCAAAGTTTTAATTTTAATGTGAATGTTCTTTAAAAAATTTCCTTTTTTATATAAAATAGAATTCACTAACCACCTGGCAGCACTAAAATCATATTTAAAACTAATTCCGCGCCGGCGCAAGACATATCAAGCTGCTTTTTTTTTTTTTAAATGAAATAAACAAAAAAAAAACACGTAAATGCGTTTAAATTATGTGCGTGCTCAATTAATGTCAAAAAAGAAACTTTTGTTCGCGTTCATACATAAATATTGTGATTGACTTCCGCCAAATACTATGTGAGTACAAAGGCAGGCAAACACAGACAGACAAACGCAGTAAACACAAAACACCTTAATGCAATTGAATAAATACATTAAGTGGATAGTTTTATAGACACAACTAAAAAATATAATACAAAAAATCATCTCATAACACTTGAAAGAAATCCAAGAAGGGAAAACCAAATTATATGGGCGGACATTTAGTTCTGCTTTTATTTAATTTTATATCAGGCTGTCAGTCTTCATCATTAAGAAAAAAAGTAAACGAACAAATAATTAAATAACAAAAACCAAACTTCATAATAAAACACCTACACTGATATTTTTTTTTTTTTTTGAAAATTTTACTTGTAACTGGTCTTTTGGAAGCTGCCTCTTTTCTCTTCTTCGAACTGTTAAGTAAAAGTTGTTGAACTTTGTTTTTTCTCTGGTCCAAAATATTTGAATAAATAAAATTACGTAGGTTTTGGTTGTTTTGTTTTTTTATTTTTTAATACATATTCTATGTATATTTTAAGTTCACTATCATCGATTTTGTTAACTACTTTCTGAAAACTTAAGAATCGAATGCCCGTTTTCATAAAAATATTTTAAATTTGGTTAAGGTTTACAGAACAAGTTTTACATAAAAAATTTCTTTAGTGCCGTTTGTTAGATTTAGTAATCGCTTATAAATACAGGGGTTATTATTTTCATTTATTTACAAAAAGTATTTTGTTAACAAAAGTATTTTATGTTAAAATTGATGTTGTTAATAAAACTGTGCTACACAAGATAAATGCAGGGGCACTATTAAAATGTTGCAGTTTAGAGATTTAGGAATTACAATTTTTTTTTCGGTCAAACCGATTAGTCTTTTTTCTTAACAAAATTTTAGAAGTACTAAACTTAGAAGAAGCGTTGCCGTTTTGGTTATTTTAACTAAAACTGGTTACTTTTTTATACCCTCCACCACCACTAGTAGTGAATTAGGGTACACTAAGTTTTTCATTCCGTGTGAAACATTTTTATAATACATCTAAGACCCCATAAAGTATATATATTCTGGCACCTTGAGTAATTCTAAGTCGATTAAGCCATGCCCGTCTATCCGTGTGTTGAAAACACGCTCACTTTCGAAAGACACAAAAGAAAAGAACAAGCTTGGTGTCAAATTGCTTGTAGTTACCCTAAGCAGTTTGGGATTGAAAGCCAGCAAAATCGGTTCAGTAGGATAAGAGATCTGGATCAAAATGTGGAACCACCACCCTAAAAAAATAATAATTTTGTTACAAAAACTTACATAAATGGTGGAATAATGCCCGGAAGAATATAAAATGTTGTACAAATTCGTGTTATATGACTGAAAATCATAGTGTTAAATTTCATGAAGATCGGTCCATAATTTACCTTGGGCTCCATATAAGCCCTGCTCCCGGAAAACAGTTTTGTACGCCTAAAATCTTAATAAATAATGTCATCATAATAAATTTTTGTATGTAAAAATTTTTGTATGTAACAGTTTTATAAGACTAGAAATTACACTGGTAAATTTCCTGAAGATCGGTCCATAAATTACCCATATAAAGCCCATTTTCGGAAAAGAGTTTATTACTCCTTAAACCTTAAAAATAATGCTTTCATAATAAAACTAAATATTTCACAGTTTTATAGGACTAAAAACCACACTGTCAAATTTCATGAAGATCGGTCCATAATTTACCCTATTCCCAATACAAACCCTACTCCCGGAAAACAGTTTTGTCCGCTTAAAACTGTAATAAATAACGCTATAATAATAGAATTTGGTACGTCGCAGTTTTATACGACTAGGAATCACACTGCTAAATTTGATGAAGATCGGTCTATAATTAAAAAAGTTTAGTACCTCTAAAACCGTAATAAATAATCAAATCATAATTAAATTTAGTTCGTCAGAGTTATATAGGATTTCATGAAATCGGTTCATATTTTACCATAGCCCCATATAAAGCCTCCTTTCGGGAAACAGCTTATTATGCCTAAGCCCGTAATAAATAATACTATCATAATAACATTTAATACTTCACAGTTTATTAGGACTAGAAATCACACTAACAAACTTCGTCATGATCGGTCCATAATTTCCCATAGAACCCATATAAAGACGACTCTGGGAAATTAATTAAATACGCGCAAAACCATAGCAGATATAGATATTGCTGTAAAATGTTTTCCAACTTAGCTTTATATGGCCATAAAAAATGTCATGTAATTTTGTGATATACGGTCCATAATTTAGCTTAGATCCCATATTGAGCAACTTTCTGAAATTCACTGAAAACGCTTAAACTAATTTCACTAATGTATTGAAATTTATTCTTATTTATGTTTTAAATGCCGCAAAACACCCTACAGAATATTGCGATGATTGATCCATAATTAACCATGGGTCCAATATAAATTCCCCTAGTGAAAGTCATTTTAGGTCGGCTAAAAATGTAACGAATCATGATATTTTACTCAAACTAATTCAAATTTCTAAAAAGAAAAGTATAAAACTTTCCGATTGTCGGTCAACAATTTAATATAGGTCTAATTCGCAAACGTCCGTTTTTATAAAGATAAATTAATAATATATAGATATCATACAGAGCTCACTCCTGAAATATACGAAATGTCGGTGGAGGGTATCAAAGATTCGGCACAGCCGAATATAGCCATCTAACCTGCTTCATGGGTACCTGTATACTTTTTGCATTTCGGTTACTTTTTCAACTCCAGAGGTTCAGACCTCTCTGCCTTTTATCCACTTGGGGTTTGCAAGAGGCGACTTGAATGCGGAGGTCTAATCAGTTACCCATTCTAAATACAAATGGTTAACGAAACAACACAAATAGCATATACTAAAAATTAACCGGACGTAAATGTACGACTTATTGGTTATCGAGCAAGAACAAGAATCGGGACCTTAAACGACCCCATAAATACACATGGCGGTCGCCAGACAAAGTCACACGAAATCAAATTGACAACATCCTATTTAGTAAAAAGTTTCTGTGATTCCTAATGGACGTCGAAACACTCACGGCAGCTGACATATAGTGACCACCAACGCCTAGTTGTTGTCGTCAAACTTTGTCCCAAGGCCTTTTATCATGACAGGAAATATGAAAACAAATTTAATGTACATTGGCTGCAGGATCATTCTACAGCAACAGCGTTCTCCAAGCAGCTCTGCTTTAAGCTTATCCGGTCAAATATGGAAAAATCTTCTCTCGAAGGTGTAAAAGATATTTCTGGTTGCGGCAAGCACCACGTGAAGCCTTGGATTGGTGATGTCTTATGGGAAAATTTCGACGAACGAAAAAGGCTCACATTGAATATGCAAACGCCAAGTAACTTGGCGGAGCTTAATTCCGCCTTAGCAGCTTACAAGGAAGCTGATAGAATCGTGAAAAGGTCAATCCGAAATGACAAACGACAATTTGACAACAAAATTGCAGCACAAAAAATGCTGCTTCCCAGGGTGACTCACATGCAGTACACAGCGCAAAGACGGTTCCACTAATGGAAGGTAAGAAACGCTATTGCCAAACTGAAAAACAACAAGGACGTAGGGCCAGATAACCTTCCCTCGGAATTATTAAATTATACTCCATCCCTGGTCTCTTATATATGGTCCCTTGTTAAAGATGTGTGGTCTTCGGACAATATTCCAATGGACTGGAGAAAAGGCGTCATAGTGACCCATCTAAAAAAGGAGATGAAAGACAATGTAGGAACTGAACGGGATAACACTCCAAAATACCATCCGCTGATAGACTAGCTCACTACCAGCTAGCCTACCGGGGCACCCATAGAATTTCATTCAATATTGTCAACGTAAAGAACAAGCTGCCTTTAAGCGCAACCGTTCATGGGTAGAACATATAAAATCATGGAATAATTCATTTTATTTGATTTTGGTTTTCTTCGATAGGACTTTAGGCAAATCACCATTATCCGAATGCTTTATCATGAAGCCCAATGTAAATCATGTTTCAAGGGGATTGACAGTGAAGCCTTCTACTCTAACCGTTGCTGTTCTTACTCGTATTGGACTTGATTATGACAAAAAAGAATATTGAACATCCATACGGTATACAATGGCACTTGAATCAGTGCCTTCACGACTTTGACTATGCTGATGATTTGTGCTTAAAGTCCCACACAGTACAGGGCATACAACACAAGATAAACAGACTATACGAAAATGGTCTGAAGGTCGGACTAAAAATTATTTAATATCAATCGATAATAATACTCCCATTATGGTTAATTACAACATCATGGAATACGTGGTTGAGCTAAGCTACCTTCGAAGCATAATAAGGATAGATGGTAGAGCATATGCTGATGTCGTCTGCTGAATAAATAAAGCTCGACATACATATGCTTCCCTACACGCAGAGAAAAACATTTTTCAATATGGTCACCTCTATCAGAACCATTAAAAAAAATTAAACATATTATGGCTAATTTTACCATATTATTGTCACCGGCAACTATTATGCCAAAATTAGTCCTTCATCACGAAGCCACAACCATATTATGGTTGCCTCTTAACATGTTATGGAAAAATTTTATTTTTTGGGTGAAGGAAGAGTATGTCTGTAGTCACAAATATCCAAAAAGAACAAAATAAGAATATTTAATAAGAGTTTGAAATCGGTACAACTCTATGATAGTAAGACGTGGAAAGTTACTACTACTGTCACCCATAAGTTGCAAGTTTTTCTAAATTAATGTTTAAGATGCTTATTAACAATATTTTCGCCATTACGAATAAGTTATCAGCTAAAAAGCTGCGGTGTGGAAACAATCTATGTGGAAATAAGGCGCATAAAGTGGTGATGGATTGATCATACGCCAAGAAGGGACTATATGGCGCAGATCGGTCGAAGCGGAACTAGTACGTATGTCACTATCGTGGCCGCAAATAAGAAGTTTGGCTTATGAAAAAAAAACTGCCCATGGATCTCAAGTAGGATACACTCTAGAAAATTTGTTTCTAAAAGCTGAGGTGTAGAGTATCATATGGTCGGGCTTGGCCGACTATACTAACTGATTTATTTTTTCTTTACTTTTTAAAAACTTTCATGATTTAAAAACAGCAAGTATTTTCAACTGCCTATTAATTGTTTATAATATTTTAATATTTTCCTAGACTCAATGTAGTTTCAAAAGCCCACAAAACTCGTAAAATAATGTAAATAAATTCGGCACGCACCATGTGTGTAAAGAAAAATTTTAATAATCAAAAATAACACAACTAAATTATTTAAACTTTATGTATGTCATGTTATTTTGCATTTGGTATTTTTTTCTAGCACAAGATCTATCACATTTTGAGCAAAAAATTTTTATTTTCTGTCAGAAACAATGTTTAGCAACATATTTAAGTAACATTTAAATTTAAAATACCAACTGATATAAAGGCGTATTATAAATGCATATTATTCGTATATGAAAAAATATTTTTGTAAAGCGCGAAAACTTAATTGTAAAAATTTCGTGAATTTGGTTAAAAAATTAAAACAAATTCTTTATCATGATTTAATTTCAAGTTCAGTTGGACTTGATTGAGTATATACATTGACCATTAGTCCCATATAATACAGTTTAATACGCCTAAAACCGTAACGAATATTAACACTGCCAATGAAATTTGGCACAATTTAATTTTATTTTCTAGCAATATGTTGTCAGAAAATGTGTTTGCTATATAAATTTTACCCTGGAAAAGTCTATGTATTATGCTTTATTAACAACAAGATAATTAGAAAAATAAACCCAAATTATAATTTTTTTACTCGGCTACCTTTTTGAATTTGACCTATTTAATTTTTTTTTTTTTTTTTGTTAGATATTTTCATCAAATTTAATTTTCCTTAAAATATTTTCATTGCAGTAAGGAATTTACAATATGAAATGAATTAAAATCTTTTTTGATAATTTTATTCTTGCCTGAACGCGGGATGGAACTCGCGTCGTATTTACATGTTTCGAGAATAACCACATTCTCATCATCTGAATTTTTTGCCGTTCTACCGTTTGCGCCATATTCAAATATCAATCTTTAACACATGTGGATCGAAATTTGATGTAATTGATTATTAATTTTTAAGTTTTATTTACATGTTTTTCCTTACTTTTATAAAAGCGGACATCCCCTATCGACGTACATTATTGCCTGGTCCCGGCAGCGTTCGGTAAGAAAAGCATTGACCTCTTGAAAGAGGACATCCCTCGTCTACGGACACATTTTAATGATCCCTTCGGTATTTGTTAATGAGCAATTACTATATTATTGTATTAACTCTTGGACCGATTAATTTATTTCTGTTTAAATTATTTTGCTATCGTTAAAATCAAATAAATATCAAATTTATAATTTAAAAATAAGTAGAGCACCCACTGCTTGAATAAATAAACAAATTGGGGGTACAAGAGAATTAGTCACTTTTGCAATGAGTAGAACAGATAATTTTTTTGGCTACCTGTTGCTATTGTTTAGGCACAAAAACACACTTTTACTGTTGCAACTTGCAATCACCTGTCTTCATAAATATACTACTATGTATATACTTTTTGTATATCTAAATAATACAAATTTTTATGATTTTGTTGAACTTTTTTATTTTTTTTAACCATTTGATTTCAATTTATACAAAATCATAATTATATTTTAGCCACATGTATTGTATTTTCGTAATACTTTGACGCAGTAGTCGTAGTTCGTTAACCACAAAAGAAAAAATTCAGCAAAATAAAGTTATCGCAACATAAACAAAATTTTTTTTATAACTTTTTTGTCATATGTATAAGAATGTACAGTAAATAACGCGATAATGGAAATAAACCAAATGTTGTTAGTAAACACATGTACATAAATATTCTAAGGCTCGTTTTCACAACCGATAGATAAAGGTAGGCTTTTATAGGCCGTATAAAAAGCAGATGTTATTTTTTTGTTTTTATTTTTTTCAACAAAAATAACAGTTATTTTTTATTTTGTTTTTTTTTTTTTTGAACCAAAATAACAGATATTTTTTATTTAATTGAACAAAAATAGTTATTTTTTTGAATAAAAATAACAGTTATTTGTTGATTTTTATTTTTTTGAGCAAAAATTACAGTAATTTTTAGATTTTTTGAACAAAAATAACAGTTATTTTTTAATTTAGATTTTTTTGAATAAAAATAACGATTATTTTTTTGAACAAAAGTAACATAAATTTTTTGATTTTTATTTATTTGAATAAAAATAACAGTAATTTTTTAATTTGATTTTCTGAACAAAAATAACAGTTATTTTTTATATAGATTTTTTTGAACAAAAATTAAATTTTTTTTAATAAAAATAACAGTTGTTTTTTTGAACAAGAATAAGTCATTTTTTTATTTTATTTTTTTTAACAAGAAAAAACCAGTTATTTTTTTATTTTGAGTTTTTGAACTAATATAACAGTTATTTTGTAATTTAAATTTTTTTGAAAAAAAATAACTTATTTTTTTTTTTTTTTTTTATTTTTTGAATAAAAATAACTATTATATGTTGATTTTTATTTTATTGAACAAAAACAACAGTTATTTTTTATTTAGATTTTTTAACAAAAATAACAGTTGTTTTTTATTTTTATTTTTTTGAACAAAAATAAACGTTATTTTTTTAATTTTTACTTTTTTGAACAAAAATAACAGTTATTTTCTTATTTTTATTCCTTCGAGTAAAAATAAAAGTTATTGTCTTAAGGAACGTACGTCTTATAATAATTTAGTTAACTTTAAATATTTTATTTAATGTGCAAAATAGAACCCAATATGATCACACATTAAAATAAATATTTTAAGTCAACTAAATTATAATAAGACATTTCTTTAGAGAATAACTTTTATTTTTGGTCGAAAAAATAAAAATTAAAATTTTAAATATCAAAATGTTTTATCATAGACTAGTTCATAAGGATCAATATGGTACACTTGATATATATTATTGGTATAATTTACCGACATTTATTTCTATATGATTTTTTTTTTTTTTGTTTTAAAATTTCAAAATATGTAACGGTTATTTTCGGTCCCTGATAAAACTTTATCACAACGTCACTTAATTTTTTAGTGTGCGATAAGTTAAAGGAAGATTTATCATACCTGGTGGGTTTAAGTGAAATTATAATAATGGAAAATTTTTTATACGCCCGATAAAATCCTACCTTTAGCTACGTTAAGTTGTGAAAACGAGCCTAAATGTGCTTCTTGAAAATCATTAATACTATACAATCAATGCAAACAAACTACATACATACATATGTATTTTAATATTGTGTGGTTTGAGTATGTATTTTTGGCTAAGAAAACTAATTTTATAAAAACTCTTTGGTTCATTATTCATTCAAAGTAGAACATTTTTTTCTTTTGTCATTTTTAAAGTAAACTATAGAGTAAATAATTACATTATTTTTAACAATATATACATATGTACGTTTATTTGCAGAGATACACGAAAATATAGAGTATGTTAAAATATGTAGATACAAATTATCTCACACACTTAAGTTATATTTAAATAGAAAATTAAATCGATATTATTTTGATATAATGAGTTTTTCATTTGAATTCTTTTTTAATTTTATCTATATTTAATATACAAAACCACTTTTATTAATTTATAAAAATTTGTTAAACATAAGTATGTATACATAATAATTTTTATGTTTATTGTTAATGTAAACACATGTTTTTGTATAAAAACTTTTAGCCTGTCAGCCAACCCACGTACTCTGTATATAATAATCATTATCAACTTATTATAATAATGATGTTTGTATACATTTTTAAAAATAAGTGAATGTGTAAGTGTTTGTGTGTCAGTGGGCCTTGCCAAGCAAACAATTTGTCATTAAGATTTATTTGTTTACTTAGCAATATTTTTTATTAAAATTTTAATATTCAAATTTTTTTTTTATAAATTATTATGGTTATTTTTTCATCAACTATAAATGTCTTCATCTTTTTTGTTGTTGATAGTTTTATGTGAAAATCTTTTTGTCATATAGTAGCATGGTATTATATTAAAATGTTTACTACTCGTATAATATTATGAGCAACATTTTTGTTTCGATTTGCATTTTTTTTTACAGATTAAAAAAGTTCATAAAAAAATTGTCTTCGGAACGACTTTAAGAATATGCTAAGAAATCAATAACACCTTTTAAGAATAACTAATTTACGGGGAAAATACAATATGTTAGCAAAAACTATCACCATTTTTAATAAAGTCCAATTTCTTAAACACAGATGTAATAAAATCGATGTATATACTATCGAGTTACAAAAAAAATCTTATAAAAAATTAAAAGTTTAATTTTTTATGCAACACAGATTTTCTAAAATCTAAAGTATTAAAAAAGATTTCAAAATGCAATCAAAAATATTTTTTATGACTTTTCAATTGAAATTAGAAGGAATATCGCTTTATGACGTTAATATAAACCCAAAATTTAATGTGCGGTTTTAGTAGGGCACTTGTATGCATTGTCAAATGACAACAATTAAAGTTTAAAAAGGAAAATTATGACAAAGAAGAATGAATAAAAGTTGCATCTTTTGGGTGACACTTAACAGACAATTCTAGTCCCCTATAATCACCGTCTGTACTTAAAAACAAATTTTCTTGCTTTAAGATGTTCTGACTAATTGTTGATGTAAAATGGTCTAATACCAAACAGAAATAATATTGCGAGAAAAAAAAACCAGAAACAGTGGTATATTCCGCTATGCCGAATCTTATATGCACTTCCAAATCTTATATGCACTTATATGAAGAATCTTATATGCAGGAAGTTCTATAAATAATGCTATTAAGATACACCACGTCCACTTCTCCAATTCCGCCCACATTTTGTTGGATGTTGTGTATTGATAACCAAGATGCTTGTTCCTGATTTGAAAAGTTTTGCTCCTGCCGTTCTCCAGATATACAGGAATCTATTATGAATCAAAAAAACAAGAGTGCATACTGCGCAGGTCCATTATTTTTTTAGCGACGAAGAAATAGAATTTGTGTATATGCATTTGTGTATGTCTTACATTTTTTACCAAGCAATCATTTGCATTCTATGCTAACGTAGATGCGCAGTAGTAAACTTTTTTGTACAGCTGAGTGCGCAATCTAGTTTTTTTGATTCATCGGAATGTATACTGTCCTTGTATGAGAAGTACCACGCTCACAAGTAACGCCCGCTCACATTTTGTCGGATGTTTTGTATTGATAACCAAGATGCTTGTACATTATTCGGAATATTTTGCTCTTTCCCTTATCCAGATATACTATATATATAAGTAAATTTAAAAAACGACAACAACTGATTTATGGGTAAAATTAGAGGCAGTCATATATGTATGTGATAAAAACATTAACTACCTAGTCCCCATCATCTTTGGAAATCCCATTTCAACGGACAGACATCGTTCAATCAACTTCGCTATTCATTAGGACCCAGAAAATATGATTGGAGGTGAACATAAAAGCAACTATGGTTTGATATTAACAATGTTTATGTTTAAAATTAACAATAATTTGCTCGACATAAACCATAATATTGTCAAAATTAACTATATTATGTTCAAAATTAACCAAAATTTCCCAGAATTTGGACCAAATAACCATTGTATGGTCAGAATAAACAATAATATGGTAATATTATGGTTATTTATATCAGGCATTTGTTTAATTTGCATATCAAGTGTCAAGTTATAATTTTATTTCGTTTTTTATTCCTGTTACTCCAATTTTATAAGCACTCCCCTTTAATTCGTTTTCCAGTCTGTGACGGCCTTCAAAAGCTTTCTTTCTTACTGGTTAATACAACTATGTTAATTTATGTATTTTAATCAATAATTAAAATAAAATGATTGGGAATTTGAAGCAAACCAAGCGACTTTGTAGAGAGCAAAACAATCATAATTTTGTTGCTTTTAAAAATATTATTTAAAAACTAAAATTCCAACATACATGTCTTAAAATATTATAATTTCAAACATATTTTTGATATTTTTAACCATAACATGTTTGGAGAAAACCATAATATTGTTGTAGCTTTTGGATGGGTGAATTTAACCGTAATATGATTGTCAATGACAATAATATGTTTAAAAAAAACTATGTTAGAGTGTATGGTTATAGTACAATTTTATAAAAGCGTTATATTGTTAAATTCAACATATTTGAAGTTTCAAGGGATGTTAACACTTTACTGTTAAATAGAAACAAAATATTATTTATCGCGAAAACAGTAATATTAAAAACAACAACAATTTGTTTGTTGGCATTGCGGGGACCAAAATGTGTTTTTTAACCAAACTTCAACTATATTTTTCTCTGCGTGTAGAGTCAAACATATAATATTGTAGAAATTACAATCTGATTGACAAACTTATATATGTATACCCTATACGTTTTTCAAAAAAGGGCCTTTTTAGAAACAAGTTTCATATTAGAAAAAATTTGCTTTTGATAAAAGCAAAGCTTTAATAATAATTATATTTCTAAATCTTATCTAAAATATAATACAAATTATTTTAATTTTAGATACCTGAATATGAATGGCAATGAAGCAGTAAATACGGATAATACGGTTTAATTAAACTAAACGTATCTCTTAATCACTTACAAGTTCAATCGGTTTCAATTAAACTTAAACAAAAAATCTAAAACACAAGAGTATTAAAAACGTATTTAAATCGTCATGTTTAATTCCCCTAATAACAATTATATTAAAAGTAATGGCATAATGGAACCATATGATGATAGACCGATAAGTATGTATGACAATCTAAATAATATGACCACAAATATGAATGCAACAACAACGACGTCGGCAGTGAACAGTAGCACACCTAACATGACAAAAGCGCCAACAATTGCAATCACAAATCCAACAGTTACATTACCAGCAACACCGCCACCACCAACGTCATCAAAAACAAATGGAGCAGCACATTCAACGCCCTTTACAGATATTACATTTAAATTTAATGAAAACAACAACATACCGCAACAGAAACAACTGCAACAACAACTTCAAACAAATAGCAATCGGAACTTGAATGAAATACCTCCTAATACAGGTAATGCAGCTGTATATGCGACACCATATAAAACATCAACAGCAATAAAGCCAATAATCACAACCGCATCACCACCTCTAACAGCACAGCAACAACAACTACAACATTCTCCAACTGAAACGAATACATTAACGTCATCCCCGTCATCGTTGTGCCATATAAATGCAACTGTAGAAACAGCAACACCAACTGTAGCAGCAGCACCAACAGCAGCTATAAACTTAGATACATTCAATAGTTTTAATCGACCGCTTAGTCAACATTCGCAATCGGAACTAAACGAAACAAGTCATAGCATTGCTGCAGTGAAAGCTGCTTTAAATGAAGCTAAATCAAAATTCTTTGGCCTAAATGGTTATGCATCATCACAGCAACAACGACAACAACAGTTACCAGATCAGGAACATAATTACGACGATAACTACGGCGACGAATCTCCAAATCACCAACTACTGCCATCGGAATTACAACAACATTTGCAACAACAAGTACAAAAACCAAAACCAAAATATCAAAATATACCAGAAAATAGTGCAATATTTCGTAATCAAACAGCCAGTGGTGGTGCTAGTAGTAGTCCTCTTCCTCCTGCTCTACCCCCAAAACCAGTCGAATATCAAAGTTTACAGCAGCCGTCGCCCAGAAGTACTCAAACGACAACACCCGATCATAGTAGAAAAATGCCAACTGGTACAACAACATCATACAATCAAATATCGTTGAACGACATTGATGGACCAGCTTCACGATCACAGGTAGAAACAGTTAGCACAAGTTTGTCATTCTAAATAATTATTATTCTGCACTTTTCACCTTTGATATCCACATATAATTTAACTTTCTGATATAATCGTTAAGTCAGAACAATACGATAGCTGAATTATTGTTAATACTTTTCATTTTAATTACGGCATTATTTTGTTAACAATGATTTATGTGATTTTGTAACTATTAATTAATTACATGCTCGTGTTACTAACGAAAAAGTTTTTAAGCAAGTATTTTCTATGTACAATTAATTCGATCAGACAAATTTAGTATTTGGTAGTTCATATTAACTATCTTGCGTAATGGGATGTTGTAAAAAAGCCTTATTATAATTCCCATTTTAGATGACCTTGAAATTACCTTCATTGTGTACTTTAAAATTTTAAAAACAGTTTTACTGCAATTTCTAGTTTAAAATATGGAACAAATTTGATTAATATTTTTATTATTAATGTTTAATTTATCCTTTAATTTATAATACAACTAGCTGACCCGGTCCGCGTTGCTGGCCCTAAGCAAACATTAGTGTTGTATTACCAGACGACTTAAATTGATCTTTAAACGAAATTTATGGCCTTTAAATAAAAATCCATGAAATACCTATCATAAAGTTTTTCTTACGAAAAAAGTGGGCGTAAAAGTGGGCGGGGCAAAATTTTCTTTCCGTAAAAACCTAAGTTGGACCATGGCGATCATTTTAAAGAAAAAATCGTCCAAATCGGTCAAGCCGTTCTCCAGTTATGCGCTTAATAGAAAAAGTGGGCGTAAATGTAGGCGTGGTAAATTTTTCTTTCGATGAAAACTTAAAGTTGATTAATACGAATTTTGAAAGAAAAATAAGTCAACTCGATGGAGCCGTTTTCTGATTTTAGGTAAATCGAAAAAAGTGGGCGTAAAAGTGGGCGGGGCAAAATTTTCTTTCCGTAAAAACCTAAGTTGGACCATGGCGATAATTTCAAAGAAAAAATCGTTCAAATCGGTCAAGCCGTTCTCAAGTTATGGATTTTGCCACACCCCTCCGCCCCCAGGCCATTAATTTAAATAATAACTATCCTATCATCTAAGTTGGACCAAATTACATATATATGCCAATTTTCATGAATATCAGTTGACTCGTTTTTGAGTTTATTCGAAACATACACAGTGACACGGATTTTTTATATATTAAGATGGATGATGTTAATATTCAATATTTCGTGTAAACACTAGGGTTGTTCACGGAAGGCGGATTATTTGGTTTTATGGTTATGTAGTTGTTTAACAGCAATACAATACATTTAAAAAAAGTTTAATAAATAAAACCTTTTAAACGGCCTTCTGTGAACAACCCAACTTTATTCTATACAGCATAATCGATTCTATATATCGTTACCTAAAACTCAAAAGGCCATAACTCACCAAAATTTGAAAATCGATATTTTCATTGATTCTGTTGTCTTGCATCAACACAAATGTCCACAACGAATTTTGGAATCTTTCGACCAAGATTAGCGATTTTATTAACAAAAAAACAAAAAGCCCTAACTACAAAATCTTATACGATAAACACTAAAAGACATAATTTACAGTTTGCATTATATGCTACATTATTATTTGTCAAAACCACTGGCAGGTTTGACAAGAAAAATAAAAGAAAAAGTCATTATAAACAGTTTAAAGCAATTTATATTTTAAATAGTTTTTTTCTTCTCCTGTAAAATATTCAAAATGTCAGATAGGGCCATTTGCGTTTTAGGTAACGATATGTATGTTTTTTTAATTATATTTAAATTCTTTCAATAATGATTTTCCAATAACGATTTAATATGAAATTGGGGGTTTCAAATATTTTTATGTTAATCTGTTTATTACAATTTTGGAAATAATATAATAACATGCTTTATCAAATATTTTTGAATATTTCTTTACATTTTGATGAAAAGTTATTCACGCCTATCAGGGATAAAAAGTAATCAGCTTTTTGCCTTGATATTCCCCATACATTTTTTAGGGAAAATAAATAGAATTTCGGGCGAAAGTTTATTCACGATAGGGGGAATATTTCGACTTATTTCGCTTTGCACTAGCACAGAAAAACACGCTTGAAATCGACATTTTATATTATGAAAAAGGGTTCTTATTTCGTTCAAAACTCAACTTAATTTATATACCGGAACTATTTATGCCATTTTAATAAAACAACAAATTAAAAATCAACGTCGAAAATTCGTTATATTTGTGCTTGATATTTTATTTATTTATTTACTCAATTCGCCAATGAAACTAATATTTCTTACTGGCCAATATGATTAAACTAAAAAAATCTAGATACTTTAGTACATACCATACAATGAAAAATTTTTCATAAAATTTATCTTAAGACATTTGAGAGGTTATTTTTGACGCCAATAAGATCAGTGAAATCACTTATAGACTACTAAACGACTGAACCGATTTTCCTGAAATTGTTACAGTAACATCACATGAGCCCCGAAAATACGAAAATAAAATATGCTACTTATTTTTTCGATATGCGCAGAGGAAGTTGTACCTCCCATAAGATACCAATATTAAGTATTGGATATCTTAAGAGTCGCTGCACCCATTTTCTTGAATTTTTTGTAGTAGGGTCTTCTGAGCAGCGAAATTGAAGTAAGATAGCTGCAGGGGAAGTGTTACCCCCATATGCCGCCAATGTTTAATATCGCATATCTTAAGAACTGTTATAGTGATAATGTTCAAATTTGGTAGGAGTCACTCTTATGGAAAACTACACATTTAAAAACATAAATAAAGAAGGTATGCGAAGGGGGCGTAATACCCCCTATAGGAAGCATATATTTAATATCGCGTAACTGAAGAACTATTGATATAGGCTTTTAATATATTTTAATTTTCAAGTAGACGTAGCACCAACCATACAATAAAATTATGAATAACCTTATATATGGAGGACGGTTACAGTAAGAGTTTTCCAATATGAAACAAATAACTTCGTGATCAATACACGACATCTGCGAAAAAGTCGGCTGGATTAGACAAGCGGGCATGGAACCTCCCATACAATGGCAATAAAGATTTCTACGTATTTGGAGCACTTTATTTATTTTATTTATTTATTTAAGTCGGTGGATATATGTAAATCCTTACAGACTAGAATTTAATTACAAATAATATTATCTATTAGGTAAAGTATTCAAAAACAAGATAATACTACGTTTAATGACATTAACATTCAAAGAAAAATCAATAAAATTATACATTTCATTAAAATCCTTGCATATTCTCAGAAAAGGATCAGAATTAGCGTAGTTTGTGCGGAAAGTCTGAAGATACAATGGTATGAAATTGCGAGTTGATCGTTGAGGAACGTTGACATTACCATTATTAAGCGGGAATTCAGAACAAACATTACCATTAAGCAAATTAACTAAGAACGCAATGTTAAAAATTTTTCTTCGGCTTACCAGTGAAGGTTGTTTAACTTGTTCAAGTCTTTCGAAATAGGATGGAAGAACATCAGAAGGGTTCCAACTTGAATTTCCTAAGCAGAACAATAAAAATTGTTTTTGGACAGATTCTATTCGATTTATGTGAACATTATAATCAGGATCCCAGATAATAGAACCATATTCGATGATTGTTCTTACCAAAGATATGTATAACTGCCTTGTAATTTTAGCCCAACTCTTTATAAAAGCAAGTACTCCACGAGCTCTGTTTATCATTGTCGTAATGTGTTTTATAAAGTCTAATTTTGAGTCAAGTAAAACACCAAGATCCAAAATATCTTTAACTAATTCAAGTTGGCTGTCACCCAAAGTATAGTTACCCAAAGAATTCCAATTTCCACAAAAACGCATATGCTTGCATTTTGTTAAATTAAGATTCATGAGGTTGATGTTACACCACTTATAAAAATTATCCAAATCATGTTGAAGGTTGAGCATTTCAGAAGTTTTTTTGTAGCTCAAAAAGATTTTTACATCGTCGGCATACATTAATACATTACAATTGTTTATTGCACTCGGCAGATCATTTTTAAAAAGTGAGAATAACATTGGACCAATCTTTGATGTTGTATTATTAAAGCGAACACTTTGTTTCCTAGAAATAAGATATGACTCAAGCCACCGAAGACTGTTATTAGTGAAGCCCATTAAGGAAAGTTTACTAAGAAGAAGACTATGGATGACTTTATCAAAAGCTTTACTAAAGTCTGTGTATATAACGTCCGTTGGTTGCCCATTATTAAATCCATTATTAACAATAGTGGTGAGTTGTAGGAGATTTGTCATTGCTGAGCGTCCTTTTCTAAAGCCATGTTGGAAAGGAGATAGTAATGACGATGCTTGATGAAAGAGGCTATCAGTCATGCACTTTTCAAAGAGTGTAGGAATAGCACTTAGTTTGGCTATACCTCTATAATTTGCTATATTTGATTTATTTCCATCCTTAAATAGCGGAATTATATAAGATTCTTTCCAAAATGTTGGAAAGTAGCCATATCTAATTGATAAGTTAAATATTATTGATAAAGGTGTGGCAAAAGCATAAGCGCAGTTAGTTAGAATACAGCTTGGAACACCATCAGGTCCACTGTAAAAGGATGATTTTACGCTTTTCAAACTGGCAACTATTTGGGAGGTTGTAATGGGAGAAAATGATATTGCTTGGTGTTCATCAATCACGTAAGGGTAATTGTTATAGTTGTTGTATTGGGCATCAGAATATGTAGTTCCAAAAAAATCAGCAAACAGGTTACTTATTATTAAATTATTACTGGATTCATGATACCTAAAGGTAGCTGCTATCCGTAAACCACCATCCGCTGATCGAAAATATGACGTACGCAAACTGAAAAACGTTCAAATCCGTCACAATTACGTGGACGAACTAAAAGGGGGCCTTGTTATACAACGAGCACACCCGGTGATAGAGTGGCATAAATAATAACTTCAACGATGCTGCCAGGGAACATATTGGTTACATGACCCCCAAAAGATCACAGTGGATGTCGGATGATACCTGGAAGTTAATTTTGGAAAGAAAGGAAGTAAAGGCAAAGCAAAATATAGCTAGAACACGCGGTGAAAAGATAACGTTAGGTGAAGCCTACAGGCGTCACGATTTGCTAGTGAAACGTAGTGCTAGAAATGACAAGAGAAGATGGCACGAGGAACTTGCGTGTAATGCCCAAAAAGCATCTGAAGAGCATAGGCCCAAGGATCTTTACGCAATCACCAAAAAACTCACAGGTAAAAATTTCCTCAACACAAAACCACTAATGAACAGTGAGGGAGTACTATCAACATCCAAAAATGAGCAATTGGAAATATGGAGACGTCATTATTCTTCAATGCTTTCAAACGCTCCATCCAACCTTTCGAACATCTGCTCATGCGCAACCCACACAGTTAGGCAAGACATCTCAACTGAATGCCCTGACATTTCAGAAGTTTTAAACGCTATTAATGCTTTGAAGGCAAACAAGGCCCCCGGTGCCGATAATATAGCCCCTGAAATGCTTAAAGCTGATCCGCAACTAACAGCGAACATTCTGCTACCCCTCATCGAGAACTTTTGGCTCACACTCGAACTCGACTCAAAGCTTAAAGAAGGTATCATTGTCAACCTACCAAAGAAAGGCAACCTTACCGATTGCAGGAACTGGAGAGGTATCACAATTCTTAGTGCAGTAAACAAGATTATAGCGCATATTATCAACAAAAGAATATCAGATGCTGTAATGGATGATATCAGGCCTGAGCAGGCTGGCTTTCGTCCACAAAAGTCTTGTGTGGACCATATAAACACTTTGCGAATAATTATTGAGCAGTCCGCCGAGTGGCAGTCCCCCCTGTACATGATCTTTATAGATTTTGAGAAAGCATTCGACACCCTGAGCCACGGTGCGATATGGAGTGCTCTCGCGTGTAAAGGTGTTCCACCAAAGATTATCATGCTTACTCAAGCTCTGTATAAGGATGTTAGATGTCGTGTCCATGACAACGCACTAAGCAACAGTTTTAACGTTGTAACCGGAGTGCGCCAGGGATGTATACTATCCCCTCTTCTCCTTAACATCGTCCTAGATGTCATAGTGCGCAATGCTACTCAAGACAGCAGAGGTATACGTTGGGGACTCACTCAACAACTCGAGAGTCTGGAGTACGCAGATGATATTTGTCTTCTGTCTCACAGCTATCGGCATATGTCAGCTAAACTTAAGTCCATCGAAACCGAAGCTGCAAAAGCTGGTCTAAAAATAAATATTAAAAAGAGTAAGGTAATGCGCTGCAACACCTTTAATAACAGCAGATTTAAAATACAGGATGTTGAACTAGAGGAAGTAAGGTCGTTTTGCTATCTTGGTAGCATTTTAACCCATACTGGCGGCTGCAGCAATGACGTCGCCTACAGAATGTCAAAGGCCAATCAGGCATTCGGTATGCTCCGCCCTGTATGGAAATCTACTGTTATTTCAAAGCACACTAAGATCAGCATATTCAATTCGTGCGTCAAATCAGTGCTCCTTTACGGTTGTGAATCATGGAACACAACATCACGTGAAATAAATGTCATACAGGTGTTTGTTAACCGCTGTCTACGAAGGATCCTTAAGATATTCTGGCCAAGCACCATATCAAACATTCAACTATGGTCACAAACAAACCAAAGTCCAATCAACATCGAGATCCTTAAGCGAAAATGGCGCTGGATTGGTCACACGCTCCGTAGACCACAAGGCGACCCTACTAAAACTGCTATTGACTGGAATCCCCATGGAAATACACGAAGAGTTGGACGCCCGTCGCACTCCTGGAGACGTCAACTCGATGCTGAAGTAATCCAAAGTGGGTTAAGCTGGAGGGAAATCAAACACCTAGCATCAAACAGAACCGAATGGAAAGAGTTCGTTGTGGCCCTTTGTTCCTTATAGGAACCACAGGACATAATATATATATATATGATTTAAATACTTCATTATATATGGATATCCCGTAGATTTCCGTTTAGAATTTACGATTATTTTACGTTCAACAAATGGAATATTACAAGAAAATTCAATGGTAGGATGAAAGCGATCTTCAGGTCTTGATATTGGAACAGCTCGAGTTAATGAACAGTCAGCAGGTTTATTCACAAACACCAAATCTAACAGTTTTCCGTATTCATTGTACACACCATTAAATTGGAAAAGGCACAAGTCATATAGATTATTAAAAAAAACATCGATCCAATCATAGGAATTTGTAGGAGTATACTAAAAAGAATCTGGTAAAAGTTTCCAAGAAACTGTGGGCAAGTTAAAGTCACCAAAAACGAAAATTAGATCATCTGACTGGGCAGACGATATGACTGATTTAATGTTCTCATAATGTAAATAAGACCATCAGAATTCGGTTAAATATATGAACAGGTTATGTATATATGTTTGTATTTTAGTTTTAAACGAACAGCAACAAATTATTAGGCATAATTTCCTCTGACGAAAAAAGACAAGAAACAGCTATTTAAACACCACCACCAATTGTAGTAGTTAATCTATCGAGTCGGTATACGTTGTATCCATTACAAAAAATTTCGGTATTTATAAAAATGTATAAAAATTGTTAAATTCGGAGCTCATTTTGCGGATAGGATCAAAATTTGCATAATTAGACCGAATGTATTGAAGTCTAAGGGGCATATAATTTCTGGAAGAACGAATAGGAATTGAAAACTCAACCTGACGAAGTCCAGGATTCCAGTTTCTTAGTAAGTACCTCATACTAAGGGTACCAGGCGACCGAGGCGTATTCCAGAATATGTCTGACTAATGAAATATATAACTGTTTTATAACATAGGCCACGTCAAACTCCTTCCCCCAACGTTTGATAAATCCAATGACACCTTTGGCTTTGTTGACAGTCTGCGATATGTGCGCATTAAAAAATTTATGATGAAATAAAATACCCAGATCAAGGAATGTCGCTACTCTTTCAATACATGATTATTTAGTGTATAGCTAAAGAATACTGGACTTCTTCTGTAGAATAACATATGTTTACATTTTTTCGAGTTCAGATCCATTAAATTTATATTACACCATAAGCTCAAATAGTTTAAATCATCTTGGAGTAAGGAAGACATAGTTGAGTTGTTGTAGCTTAGAAAAAATTTTACATCATCTGCATACATCAGTTTTTTCAAATATTTAACACACGATGGTAAATCATTAATGAATAATAGGAATAATGTTGGACCCAAGTTACTACCTTGAGGGACTACAGATGGAACAGGTATAGCTTTAGAATTGCAACTGCGAAACAATATGCACTGATACCTCCCCTTAAGATAAGTGGACTTCCAGTTAAGAAGTATAGGAGAGATCCCGATTTTATCCAACGTGTACATAAGAAGGTTATGATTTACTTTATCAAATGCTTTACTAGAATAGTATTAGGATATCACCGAAGTTGCAAGTTCCAAAAGATTAGTAGAAGTCGAACGACCTTTTCTAAATCCATGTTGGAATAGTGAAAACAAGGAAGATACTTGATGCGATATAATATAAGTCACGAGTTTTTCAAAGAGTTTAGGAATAACACTTACCCTTACAGTTTGAAATATTGGATCTACATCCGGATTAAAGCAAAGTTATAATGAAAGATTTTTTCAAGTTATCAGGGAAATACCCATTTAAAAGTGAAACGTTATATAAATACGTTAAAGGCGAAATTAAGGAACTTTAGCATTGTAGAAGTCGCAACTGGGAATTCCATTAGGGCCATAACTTTTAGAGTATTTAATTCCTTTGACAGCATCCGTAAAAGTTGTTTCATGTAGTATTGGACAATTTATTATTGCAGATTTAGGTATTCAATATGGAATATCGAATGAAAGATTTATTTTCTTATGAGAATATCAGGAGAAAAAAAATTTAGCAAACATGTCACATTTATTTGGATCATTTGAGGATTCTATGTCACCAAGTTTCCTCATAGAAGGACAACCAGATACTCGTCGCTTTGAATTCACAAAGTTATAAAAAGATCTTGGATCGCTTCTAAAGTATTCCTTTACGAGAGATAATCATTGTAACATTGGATATTTACTAAGTTGTAAGCTGATCTTGTCGTTGTGTATCTAGTATAGTCTTTTGGTAGAGACGACTTTTTATATTTTTTATAGCACTTATTTTTTAGATTTTTTAAGCTAGCAAGTCGTCATGTATTCCAAGGTGAACCACTAAATGTTTTTTTTTTACTTCTGATTGGAATAGATTCTCTAAAGAAATTAAAAAGACTATTCCACAATAGAATCAATTTTAGTAGGAGATACATTATTGGGTGGATAAGAAGTAAACCAATTTTTAGTGGCGAGTAAGTGATTCAATTTACCATAATTAGTATATTTCAAAAACCATGTCCTCGTTGGTGCTAGTATCACAACTTGTTGGGCTTGAACGAACAAATTAATTTCCAGAGTTAGATGATAATTGTCCTCAGGTATTGATAAAGATTTGGTATGCTGCTTATTTGCAAAAGACCTAAATCTGCTATAGAATCCCATAGTTCGTTATTTTGATCTAAACTAATGGATGGATAAAAATAATTTGTGTACGAGTTTTTGGTCCAAATTATGTTTGAAAGATTAAAGTCTCCAAGTATTAGCAATATGTCGCCAGGCCTGGATTGACGAACCACAAATTCAATTGACCTTTGATATAACTCATATAATCGTAAACTGGATGCTGGAGGAATATCTGAACATGTTATTAACATTTCTTGATTCAAATTTAACGCATACGGAAAGGAATTCAATTTCTTGGACTTCTGTTAGAGTTATGTATTCAGATGGTAAAACAGTCGATACTGCAATCAAAACTCCTCCACCATCTCTTCCATTTCTGTCGCATCTATATATTTGAAATTTATTAGACATAATTTCAGAATTGTGGATATTTTTCCAGGTTTATCATGTAGCCAAGTTCTACAATGGAATGTTCAATACCAAAATTTTGTAAATTCATATCTCTAACAAAAAAAATTAGTTTGTAAATATTCCTTAAATTATTACAAATAATTATTATCTGCAAGTTGATAAAATATAATTTCATGATTTTAATTAAGGTAGAAATGAAAAGCATAATTTTAATTAAATAACAGGAACGAGTAAATGCATAAAAACTTTGCATCACTGCTGCAGTGATGCAAAATTTTGTTGCTGATGCGTGATCACTAGTTTCAGTTGTGATGCTGATAGCTGTGCAAAGTTTGAATTTTTGAGCACGAGCTAAATTTCAAAAGTTTCATAAACGAACATAAAATAATAATAAAAATGTTATCAACAATAGAGATGACAAATTTTATTGAATGTATTGAAACAAAATGGTACAGTTGTCTTATAAATAACAAGAAAAAGCATCAAAAAAGAAAAATGAAACGATTTCTTTTATATTAAAAGTTATTGCATCAGAAAATTAACTGATGCAATAATTGCAAAAATTTGCTGCAGAGCTGCGGCATCACTGCATAAAAAAACTTTTGACCTATGAGAGTGATGCCAAGTTTCTTACAAGTGATGCTTTTACGAACATTAAACTTTACTGATGCGCAAGTGATGCGCAACAACTGCATTTACGAACGTACCCAGTGCTATATTCGGCTGTGTCGAATTTTTAATACCCTTCACCTAGCGGAATGCAGTGTCCTAGATATCTCACCCACAAACGCACAGTACCAAACAGAATTAAAAAAATCATGTAAGTACGTGTTATGTGTACAAAACGGCAAAAAAGTCAAAAAGAAACAAGAGTGCTATATTCAGCTAAGCTGAATCTTGTATATCCTTCACCATGGTGCGATTAAAACTGAAATTTATATAAAAATAGATCTATTTTGTGTCACAGCCACTTCTCCAATCCCGCCCCCAATCTGCCGGATGTTGTGTATTGATAACCATGATGTTTGTACTTAACTTGGAAACTTTGGCTCCTGCCGTTCTCCAGATATGCAGAAAACCAACAAGGATTTATGAGTCAAATAAGAGGCAGTCGTAGTTTTTTGCTCATATCTCAGTCATTGATAGACCGGTCGCGGAATTTCAACAGCAAACTTTAACGGAGTATATGTGACAAAAATGTATAACAACCTAGTCCCCTTTATTTCTGGGGTCTTTAGAAAATCCATTACAATTTACACACAGACAGACGGGCATCGTTAGTTAAACTTCGCTACTCATAAGAACCCAGAATATAAATATGTATATACTTTAAAGGGGTAACATCAACAGAAATTACAAACGGTATGACGAATTAATAAATATATATATATGTATATATATATTTTTCACCTGTGTTGAAGAGTATAATAAGAATACTGCTTTATGTCTCTATTACGGTTTATAACTCAAATCAGTTGAGTTGAATTTAAAATACCAGAAAAAACTTCATATTGAACCAAGAATGAATCGTTTGAACAGCACTTTTGTCAATCTAGATTCAGAGAGCGAACCAGCCGTGTCGTGTGAACATAGCATAAGTATTTTTGCTAAGTGCTGGTTCACACTCTTCAAGCTTTAGCCGTTAAGCCTTGAGCTTTTAGGAAAGAAGGCAAAATAGAATGCCATTTATTTTCCTCTCACGTCTTAAAACTCAACACTTGACGGCTAAAACTTGAAGAGTGTGAGCCAGCTACAACTGCTTTTTAGTATATTTCCTTTTCCCCACGTAGATTTTTTAAGCATATTTTTAATTTTTAGAAAAGCAGATTTTTTTTAGCATATACATATTTTTAAAAATAAAAGTTTTTATGAAACACATATTCACCGCTATAGTGGATAACAAGTGGAATTTTTGTTCCCATGAAATTTTTATTCCCCTCGAAGGGAAATATGCTAGAGTGAACTCCCGTTAACAATTTTTCGCGGTGTCAGTTCTCAGTGAATATAAAATAGAAGAAAGCTTAAAAAAACATTAAAAATCGAAGAAATTTTTGTTCAAAAATATACGCGTTTATTTTAAAGAAAAGTTAAAAAAAAACTTAGTAAAATATGTTGTATCGGAGTGATAGTTTGATAGCAATATTAGCTTAATGCATTTTTATGTAGTAAAATAATTTCTAAAATTCTGCCACCACGTCTTCGAAAATCCTTAGGCAATCGACCTGTTGTTTTGCATTTTGTTGAGCAATATACTCGTACATATAAGTTTGTGCCTTTTTAACGGATCTTGACCTTAAAATTAATTTTTTAAGCTTTAGGCCCTAATCATATAAAACGCAGCGCAACGCGAAAGAATAACATTGAAAGCACAAACAATGTCATAAATATTTTGTAATTTTATTGTTGCTTTCTGCAGAAATTAACATTGAGTTTAAAAATTTCAAACGCTGCATAGATTGTGGCGTTGAAAATTTTAAAACGGTACATGAATTTCTGTAGAAAGCAACAACAAAATTACAAAAAAATTAATGACATTGTTTGTGCTTTCAATGTTATTCTTTGGCGCTGCGTTTTATATGAGTAGGGCCTTAATATTCGAATTAGAGAAGAATTACTTACATAAATGTTTTTTTCCCCAGGAAAAATAAAGTGAGAAATTCAAAAGAAAAAGTGAAAAAATTCGAGGGAAAAAATTTTTTCACGATAGGGGTGATTAAAATTCCTTTTTATTTAGCAGATTTTTAGCAATAAACTTTTTTTTTTTTTTTTTTTTGTAAAAATTTAGCATTTTTAAAATATTAAAAATTGTATGTTTTAACCTGAGCAGATTTTTAGCATATTTTCTTCATTTTACGAATTAGCAAACAATTTTTAATTTAACATTTTCCAAAAAGTAAACAAAATAACAAGATATATTTACAGCGGGTAGCTTTGAAAATGCGTGTCGATTTTTTCCAAAAAGTGGACAAATTAAAATTTTGAGTTAATATCCGCTTATTGATCGAGTGCGATATATAATATTTCTATTTTAACATCAAAAAATTGGTTTTTTAATGATAGAAGTAAAAAAGAAGAAAAAACGAACATTTTAGATTTTAACCGATATACCCGTTTAGAAAGTTCTAAGTTAAAGTTAAAAATAATAAGAATAGATCAAGAAAATACACAAAACTAACTTTTTTGTTAAACTCATTTTTATTTGTTTTGTTTATTACAGACCGTTTATATGGCTACAACAGTCCCACAAAATATTAAATGTAACAAAATCGCTGGACGACATACGCCGACAAGAAGTAGTTTAAGACATAGTCGAATGCTGGTGGTAAATAATAAAAGTTATGAAGGTAATTTCTAAGTTCATAGGAAAAATGTAATAATTATTTTCTTAACCCTTCCTTTAGAAGTACAACATCCCAATCCCATGGGTTTTCAACATCCAAATCTTGCCCGTTGGCTATTAATATTACAAATTGTTGTTGGTATTTTATTGTTAAGTCAATCAGTATGGATATTTTTCCTCACACCAAATACACCAGTACAAGATAATCCATATTGGTGTGGTTTAGTGGTAAATAATTATTTTATTTATTATAAAACAGCTACATATGTATTTATAATTACATTCTCTTTTTTGTTTATTAATTGCAGTTGTTAATTACGGGTATTATAGGTTTAATTGTGATACGTTATCAACGTATTAAGCGTGCTAAAACTCGAGAACATTGTTTTATGTTTTTACGTATGGATTCCTATGTACTTTCTTTGCTATCCGTGTTACTATGTTGTGTGGCCTTAATATTTGCTGCCATACATTATTGTCGCCTCACTGCAGCAGATACAAAATGTAAAAGTATGCATCTTTTGGTAGAACATGGTTCATGTGTTTGCACTTTCAATGCCCCGCCAACAGTAAATACAACAGAACCCATGTTAAACGAATCATCAATATTCGACGAAGATGAAACAAATCAAAATGCAGACAAAAGTTACAACGTGGAATACCGGTAAGTTGAAAAAAACCTTTATTATTTATATATTTTGTATTATATTTAAAAAAAAAAACAATTTTTTGCCAATTGTAGCGACCTAAGTTGCCAGGAAGTAACTGGACCTTGGACATCGATATTAGGTCTGTCGTTTATTCTTAATTCTCTGGGGTTTGTAATTTCTCTCGCGTATATTGTTTTATTAGCCTGTTGTCGAAGTTCATCGAAACGTCTTTACAGAACCGTCCGTACAAGTACCTTTTAAGCTTAAATTAATTTTAACACAATACCATTTTTAATTTCGTTATTCAAATTTAATTTTTTACAAAATTTAAAATACATATTTTTACATATATTTTTTGTTTTCGTAAATGGTGTTTTAAAATAAGTTTTACTTTAGTACTTAATTTAAATTTTAACAAATAAATTTTATTTTAACAAAAAAATACAAATTAATTTTTTTTTTAATTAAAAGTCTTTTGTATAATTTTGTTTTAAAAAAATTAACTAATTTAAAAATATTACGAGTAATTTGTGCTATATACAAAATGTTTTTGAAAATAAGTTCCAGACTTGGGAGTTTTAATTTAAATAATGAATTTAATTGAAAGAACACCTTAAAATGATAAAAAAAATGCATTAACTTAAAACATTTCTTAATGTTTTATCGATGAAACACTACATAGTTTTACTTACAAATAGACAATTTTATATTGTTAGTAATGATTTATGTTGTTTAAACTTATTAAATAATAATTTCTGCTGGCGGTAATATACTATCGCCATATAAACAATACCATATACTGGAATACCAAATAGTACGATCAACCCATTCACTGCCAGCTAAAACATGTCCTATGTATGGTGAATCTCGGGATCTAAAATTATACAGTAATAAATTTGTATAAGTAAAAAAGGGCAATATTTTTATTTTATAAATAAGGATTTAAAAAAGTTATATTTTAGAAGCTTCATAGCCCATTTTCATTGCACTGAAATCTTGTAGATTTGATTTAAAATCTTTCTCAAAATCAAGTTCGTGTGCATTGCACTTTTTGCCATTGGCAAGATATGTGTTACATATTTTTATAATAAAAACAACTGACTGAAATTGTTGATCTAATACATACTGTGAACGTGAAAATAAAGGAAATACCTCATAGTTTTTAAATAAATCTTTTAAGTTTAAACAATAAATAAGGCGTTATGCATAAGTAACTAAAGCAAAATATAATTCAGAAGCAAAACCCAGAAAAAATAAGGAAATAATTTTTCATAACGGACATGTATCTGATTTTTTCCATCAAAATAAAGTAATTATGTATTAAGTGTTTTCGTGAAACCAAGTGAAGTTTTGTTTCTAATTTTTTTTTTTTTTTCAAGATACTTCCATAATTGCTGACTGGATTGAAGTCTGGCCATTCCGGGAATCAATTTTTAAGAAATGTTTAAGAATATTATGCCGTTGAAACATCCAGTTCTGCGCTAGTTCAAATTTATCTACACCTGGGGCTTCATTGTACTCAGGTTAGTTTAGGTAGAAAGGCTAGTGTGAAGTCAATCTTTACACCCTCACCCAGAGAGCAGTATCGTCCATTCTGACGCCTTAGGTTATAAAAGAAGATTAAGAAGAAAAGAGAAACTGCAAGTTAATATCGGAGGGGAAATAAAAACAAAACTTCTAAACACATTAGTCCTACATTCGCCCAATCCTTAGCTGCCTGTTATACAGCTAGGTCATTATGAATCGAGTCAGATTCTGGAGGCCCGAGACATCCGCCAATACGCCTATGCACGCTCTATCCAGCCATCTAAGCCTGCTGTTCTGTAAGCTAGTCAGTGACACAGGATATGCTCAACTGTGTCTTTTTTCTCTGCGTTCTCGCACAACCTACATAAATCCGACAAGTCAGATCGTATATTGTGGCCTGTGATAATACCTGTCATGGTTCTAACTCAGAACTTGCTCCTGCCTCGATTTTTTATTAGAAATCTACATATATGAATAAGTAGAAAATATTCAAAAAGTACAAAAAAATTAATTATTAGAATTTTATGGGGCCATTGATAAATTACCCAGCAAAAATTTTACTTGAAATCCTTATTTTAATGACTTCCTGAATTCATTACTTTGTAGGGTTATTCGCCACTATTTGCATTATTAGTTATATATTCAATAATAACTTTATTATTATATAACAATTGTGATTTTGAATTGAACTGTAGGTTTTAAACTAAGGTTTTTGATATTTTAATTAGGCTTAAGTTCATCAAATTTAATTTTCATTAAATTATTGTTATTGAAGGAAGGAATTTACAACATAAAATGAATTATAATTTTTTTGATAGTTCTTGATTGAACACGGGATTGAACTCGGGTCGAATTTACATGTTTCGAGAATAACCACATTCCCATCATCAGAATTCTTTGAGTTCTACCGTTTGCGTCACTGCGGCGCCTGCCAGTCTATAGTCAAACATCAATATTTAACCAATGGTATTGGTAGATCGAAATTTTAATTTAATTTACTTGTTTTTTCCTTCCTTCTTGTTTTTTCGTACTTTTTTGTCAAGAATTTGTACTGAAATCGTAAGTACATTTATTTTTTTATGTTTTTACTTTTTGTCTTTTTTCTAGTTGGCCGTTCTTTGTACAACTTATTACATCTTAAATAAGTCATAATTATAAATTACAAAAAAATACTTTAGTATAATGATTAAAAAAGTCATTATTGTATGATATTTAATAATTATTTAAATCAATTTGCAATATATTCCATTAATATTTGTTAGATATCCGGTAATACTAAAAAATTTTAAGAATATTTTCGATGTGAAATCCATGGAAATACATAATAAATACATTTCCATAAATATATGCCAAAATTACCCCAACAATATATTTTTGTTATTAGAACACTAGTAGTGGTATCGATCTAATGTTAACGTTGTTTTTTGAACAATATATTATTTACATACACACATTGTTATTACAATGTTAGTGATGTAAAAGATTTTGGGCAGTCAAAACACTATTAAATGTTTTCTTACATTTTGAAAAATTTATTATTGTGTACAAACTTGTTCAACAAAAATTTCATAAGATTTCACATTCATATAAGAAAGTTAATTTGTAACTAATTATTTTTTGACTTTTTTGTAACTGCATATTTTTATAAAACTTCTAAGTATAAAATAAAGGTATTATTTTTTAGGTTGTAATTGGCCAAATTATAAAGGATTACTTTTTGAACATCGCGAACAAAAATATGTACTTTTTCTAGTAGAAAAATAAGTAGGCCTTTCGTCAGGTTCGCATTATTTTGCTGCTTATTTTGTAAGCAAAGTTTTTGCTGGGTATGAACCGATCTTCACGATATTTTGCAGAATAATTTCCAGTCTTATAAAACGAATTTGTGCAACATTCAATGAGAATTGGTGCATTCGCTACCAATTTATGTTAGTTTTTTTTTTTAGTAAAAATATAAATTTTTTAGAAATTAATTAATTCATTTATTAATGATGTGCTAATAATCCCAATTTATGATAAAAAACACTGAAATTTATTGTTGTGGGAAAGCTAGTTTCTTTGCGCATTTCGCTGGTTGCTTAGGCCAGCTCGTCAGGAAACTTTTTCCAAATACTTTAGAAAAGCTAAAAATATTATACAAGTAAGACCATAAAGTGAATAAGAATTTTAAATACTCAGCTCTTACTTGTAACAATATCAAAGCTTCAACAAATACACAACAATAAATAGTGAATTTTTTCTTTCTTACATTCCCCTACAATTGGCTGGGTTTTTTCCAACACGAATTGTAGTTGTAAGAAGATAGAAAAAAACAAAATTAAAAAAACAAGTTGCTAAATAAAGCAGCTTGCCATTTCAGTTTTTTATTTGCCGGGCACATGCAAATTTATTATCAAAAATTATTTTCGGGAATGAAATATTTATTAATTAATTCATTTATTAATGATGTGCTAATAATCCCAATTTATGATAAAAAACATTGAAATTTATTGTTGTGGGAAAGCTAGTTTCTATGCGCATTTCGCTGGTTGCTTAGGCCAGCTCTTTTTGTTTTTTTCTATCCTCTTACAACTACAATTCGTGTTGGAAAAAACCCAGCCAATTGTAGGGGAATGTAAGAAAGAAAAAATTCACTATTTATTGTTGTGTCTTTGTTGAAGCTTTGATATTGTTACAAGTAAGAGCTGAGTGTTTAAAATTCTTATTCACTTTATGGTCTTACTTGTATAATATTTTTAGCTTTTCTAAAGTATTTGGAAAAAGTTTCCTGACGAGCTGGCCTAAGCAACCAGCGAAATGCGCATAGAAACTAGCTTTCCCACAACAATAAATTTCAGTGTTTTTTATCATAAATTGGGATTATTAGCACATCATTAATAAATGAATTAATTAATAAATATTTCATTCCCGAAAATAATTTTTAGAAATAATGTTCAACATTTGGGACTATAACCCTTGTCCCACTAAACCGACTGTCCTGAATTTCAATTATAAACTGCTTAGGGAGATAAGAAATACTTTTACAACCAAAATTTTTGTTTTCTGTTGGGTCGTTTGGAAGTAAGCGTGATTTCAACAGACGGACATGGCTAAATCGACTTAGAATTACTCAAGGACCAAGAATATACGTATATGTTTATGTACTTTATGGCGTCTTAGATGAATGGTTAACAAGTAAGAAAGTATAGTCGGCCAAGCCCTACAATATGATACCCTACGCCACAGTATATAAAAAACATTTTGTTAGTGTACCCCATTTGGGACGGGTCCATGATTGCCTAAACAACATTATGTTATGAGGTTAAAATTCATGTAAAAGTTCTTTGTGTCGCATATTATTTAAATATCTTCATATATATAAGATTTTAGGATGGGGGTTTATTTGGGACCTATGGTTAATTTGGACATACCAAGGCAACATTTTGTCATGACATAGTAGCTATCGGATTTTAATAGCAATAAAAAAGGTTTGGACCAAATATAATCTAAATACCAACATAATAAGATGATTAATGGGCCAAAGACACTATTCCTGAAAGAAGCTTGTATGGGGAATATGTGAAATTATGGACCGATTCGCCCTATTTTCAAAAGGATTTGTCGTATGTACCAAACTTAATTAAATTACCACCGAAATTGCGACCTGTACTTCGCGGACAAGGTTTACATGGTCAGCCAGCCAGCCAGACGGACATCGTTAATTCGACTTAGAAAGTGATGATATGACCGGTATTTAACGGTGTTACAAACATCAGCACAAATGCATAATACCCACTTTACTATTATGGTTTGGGTATAAAAAGATCCACACGAAATGACAAACTTACTGCCTGTTTTTCAAAATAAAATACTAGCGGTATTCACCCTTTGTATTAAGTGTACGACTCTGTTATATTTAATACGATTTTATACTTCAAAGCTTGAGTGTCTTTTTCGTATGCATTGTAAATTAATGAATTTGCTGAGTGAGAGAAAGAGACAGATAAAGTTTCTTCAACTGTTTTGTTCTGGTAAATTCACACACTTTGTTTACTACTGATTTTTGTGGGATTTTTCAACCACAGCGTAGTATATTTTAGTCTAATACATTTTGTTGTTGCAGTGTTGTAACTGTTAGTATTTTTACTAAAATTATAAGATTAACAAGGTCTACAAGGGACTTTACTATCAACGGTGAATTCCGCTACTAATTTTCGCTTTCGTTGAAACAACAATAAAAAAAACTTAAATTTGTTTTCAATATAAATTTCTAAACAAAAATTTTTATTTTAGTTTGAAAAACAGACAATTAGTATATTAAGTAATTCATTTTTTAAAGTATATTTGTAATCTATAGACTCCAACAACACAGAATTGCGGTTTTGGAACACCTGCATATTTCACGTGCAGCAAATTGTAATTATCGCTGGTTTTCATCAGAATTGATTGTTATTGTAAATTTTATTTAGTAAATAATTGTTATTTTAAATAGTTACGGCATAAGTTATGATAAATTAAATAGGTTTATAAAAAGTGTATGAAACGGATTTTCTATGAAAATTTTATTAATAAACCTTTTATAAACCTGTTTTACTTTTTATATATAACTAAGACCGTTTAAAAATTGTATTATAGAAACGCTTCATTAATTGAAGTTGTCCACGAGTTGTGTTAAATTAAAAACAAATATAAATAACTTTGCACTTTGTGTGAACAGACCAGAATAAAAAAACGTACTGAATTTATTTAGAACTATTGTGAATAATTTAATTAAAGAGATATACAAAGACATCCAGACAGTATGCGAAACAAGCCAGCAATGCTGGTGAAGCGGTATATGAGGGTAATATCACCCGAATTACAGAAAATCAAAATATGATGTACGAATGTCATATTTTGTTTTTATATCGATATCATTAAACCGTACTGTACAAATTTGCAGAGCCTCATAGCACACCTATACACTTGCAAGCTACGCCGAGACTGTAAGGTAAAAACAATGTATCATTTCAACGAAGTCTGATGGTTTACAGCACCTGTACATGTACATATGTATAAATTATTTAAGCTGCATTCCATTCCCTAAGAGCCAAGACAACAATATAAATGCGACCGGTGTAGGCAATGATCTAGAAACTGCAGCTAGTAGTTGTGGTACTGGAGGTATATGCAATCAACATATCACTTGCAAATGCAAAAAAAATCAGCAGCACATTATGTCAATTACCTAAAACAGGCCCGGGAAATTATAGTTTTTAAAAAAATTTTTCTCAAACTATTATTAATTCGGGAAACTAATTTGATATGATTCATAGCACATCACATTTACGAGATAATTGTACATTTGTGCTTTTCGATGTATACTTGTCTTTCACGCCCCACCCAGAGTGAAATGCTACCTCGATTCAAATTCGTTATTTTTAAATTTTAGAAGTCGGATAAAAAATTGCTGAGTTATAATGGATCAAATCTAAGATGTTATAAACATTTTAGAGTTCGCATCAAAGCCAACTATCGCGATAGCATCTATCCTAATCGTGAGAAGTGTAAAGTTACGTATTATAAAACTGCGCTATATATACATATCGTCGCTTAAAATGTAACAGGACGTTACTACAAAAAAAATCGAAATAGAGTTTTTGATTGGTTTTTGTTCGGTTTTTGTTTTAGATCCTTGCGATTAAAAATGGCGACTTTTTTTAAGAAATTCAAACGCCAAGAACACATTGTTGTTTTTAATTGTGTAAAATTGTTTGCTTCTCCTGTAAAATAATGAAAAGTGTTGTAACGCCCTTTTGAATTTTAGGTGACGATATGTACATATATGTACAGGATGTCAAGAATATGTTTTTGCATAGTAAAAATTGTTTCGTTTGGCCTTTCATCATTAAAAAAAACAACATCTATTTAATGTTTTATAATTTTTTTTATTAATTTATTTTAAGCCAAATATTAACTAACAAATAACGCCAAGGAGAAAAAACCAAAAAATAAAGATTAAGAAATAAGATCAAAAAACAAAAGAAACTCCCGAATTTTGTTGTCAAGAAATTGTTTTTACATACTTTTATAATATCAAAAAAAAAATAGGTGGGTGTTTTATTATTACTCCTCTTACTTTTATTTGTTAATTAAGATATAGATAAATCGTTTTAGTAAAAAAAATTAACTAAAAACAACTAGTTTTTTTTATGATCTAAAGTCATAAAATAAGCTATTTTCACAATATCAAAACATATTCTTGACATATCCTTTTTTTTATATACTGTGTGTATATAAAAAAATAAATAATACACAAATTTCAACACCATGAATTACTAAATACTTTTCAATTATTACTGTCAATTCTTTCCATAGAGTAAAGTAAACTTACCTTAATATTTGCGTTTTTGTCTTTTCCACAAATGTAATTGCCCAACTCCAGGGAAAATCACGTTTCTTTTCACATCCCAAGTAAGCGGTTGCATTGTGTAAAAAGATCTCTCTAACTATAGTGGTCTTATCGTTTTTATCCTTTTTTGAAACAACAATTTTCCCATCCCGCAATTCACACTGATATGCCTTGAAGGATTTTGTTTTATTATCCGCAAATTTCAATTCTTTCCCCGGTGTTACAGTTGCTAAGTTTTTAACAGCCCTTTGAACTTCATTTAGAATTTCAATTGGTTTAACCACGAGTATATTATTTTTACGATCATCTTCGGGCCAATATGACCAGTTGAGTACAACCTCAAAAACTTTGGTGTCATGATGTAGAGGTCTCTCCAAAGTACCATTTAAAATAACTTCGTGTAAGGTGACTTGATGGATGGAGAGTTTCATTTTGGAAGCTAATTCTTGGCAAACTTCATACGCTGTTTTGGTAGGTGAGATGGTGACATTTATTTGAGTCTTTTCCTATAATTGAAAATATAAAACAAAATAAAACTGCACTTACAGAAATAAATTAAATATTTTTACCTCTGTTGTATTTTCCGGATTTGGATTAAGTGTTATCCACACTTTTAAATCTCCTGACTTCTTAACTGTATCAGATAAGGTTTCAGCGGCTGCATAGTATTTTTGCAAACACATTAACATTTCTTGTTCTTTTTTCTAGAATTAAAAAAAAAATATGGTAAATTTTCAAATCAGATTTAAGCATCTTTTTTAAAACGACCGAATTGTTTATGTAAACCTTATGTTCAAAGTCGGGTTGCAATGTTAATGACAATTTAATCAAATTTGGCTCATAGAAATTATAACCCAAAGTCGAAACCTATTGAAAATGGTCACACAAGCACTCTTCTCAAATTAAGTCCATTGATCGTCTTATTATTTAAAAAAAATTAGAGCAAACATGTTTTATTGAAACAGTAATAACGTTATAAAATTTTATGGAAATCGATTTATATTTTACCATACCTTCCACACAAATCCGTGTTGATGTTGGTATAAAATCTCTTGCAAAAATTATTTTTTTTAATACAGTATTTATTGTTTACATGCATTGCATCAAGACATGCAAACTGCAATTGCACCGGTTGGAATACATAAAAGCGATAAATGCTAACAACGGGTATGCAAATAAACTATAAATACTAAAGGTAATCACGATGGTCATTGTGCAAATTTGCACTTTGTAAATTTTAAGTGCATATTATGATTGATCGTGAGCATACTACTTTTATTTTTAGGGCAAATGTGCTATTTTTCTAAAACTATTCAGGCAACACAAAAAACTTCTGGTATCACTATCATAAGTGGTCAAAAATCTTCATTTGTTTGCAATAACAAATTAGAATGCCTAAAACTAGTGAAGCAGCTTTTTCTGTTTTATAAATAAAAAAAAAATATAGCGATCCGTACGTCAGAAGTTGTTGTTTGCTTTTATGTGCAACTGAGCAAATATGCACTCATATTTTTGCCCAAGGTTTTTTTAGTATAAACGAAGTAAAATGAAGCAAATTTGCAAATGCGGACATTTTGTTGCAGTTTTGTCCAAATGTGTGTATATTTGCACACATTTGCATCGTTAACACACTTTGCAATACCCATCGTGATTACCATTACTGTAACTAGTATATCATGGAAATATTTTGTAGCGACGCACAGTGGCGCCATTTGAGTTTTTTCGTTGCAAAAATCATATCTTTTGAACCGAATAAGATAATTGAACAGTTTAAACAGCATATGATATATAACTGTTCAGCCTATGAAATGAGCGTTTGGAAAGGGTGCTACGCTTTGTAGGGGCCTACTTATGGGTTATCAAAGTTAAAATTATTAGAAAAATCAATTTTATGGTAACTAAAAAAATTATTTTTACATTTTTAGATTGTTTTTATTTTTTTTCTTTAGGGTTTTATGTTTTAAATTATTACCCAACAAATTAAAAAAAAAAATTATTTTTTTTTTAAATTAATTTTTTCAATTTTCTGTAAAATATTCATCACAATTCGTAAGAGAAGGTATATCTAAAAGACTAACCATTTCTAAACTATTATTATTTATTATTATAAATAAATAATGTTATTATATATGCTTTGAATGTGTTCTGCAATCTATATATTTTATAAAATTTGTTAAGAGACTCCTGTGCTTTTTCAGAAAGCTCTCCAATTGGCAAAGACTGGTACTCAATTATATCTTTGCCATGCGCCAATATTTTATGGACGGTCGGGGTCAACTTCTTCTGTGGATACATTTCTGCTAAAAGAGATGCAGTTTTCGACGCATAGTCTCCATATTTTGTAGAATTGACATTTTATTTGCAGCTTAAAACATCCAAGATCGTTCCCAATCTTTTCACGATTTGATTGTCAATTCCAGTGATTCTAGTTACTGCCTCATCATTTTCAAAAAATCTCCCAGTCCTCGTATTTGGAGTTGAAGTTCTGAATGGTTCGACTAGATTTCACCCATTTTGCCTTAATATTTGCATATATCAGATAAAAATTATTTTTTATAATTTCGCTTCTCTCAATATTTCCGTATAAGCTATCAAGTTCTTCTAAAGCAGCTTCGGTGAAAAACTTTGGTGTGGTTGACTTTCTAAACAGTTCAAATAATTTTTAATTGTTCAACGCCATGTTTTCAGTACTTAAATTGTTTAATGGTTTCAGGAATTGTTGCGCCAACTTTCAGTCGAACACTAATCCAGCCATTATGCTTATTTTGCAATATATAGGCTTATGCTACCATGCCTAAAAATTTACCTGTTCCCTGCATACATATGGATTTAGGCTGAATAATGCAATTTTGATATTATGCACCTGTCCAAATAAGATTTGTGCCTACCTGTAGGGACCATAAGTCAATATTGTTCTTGACCATTTGTACGCCAAAGTATTGTTTAAGTGAGGTACGTACCTGCTAATTTCAATGAGTAGTTTTTTTCAAACTATTAGATCAAACTACTGTCAAACTGTAGTCAAAACATATAAGGGATGGACGCCATACAATTTCTGCAACCATGTCTTTTTAACCTTTTTTACCTCTTGAAGCCAAACGGGCACGTACGGGCAGATAAAACCTTTTGAATTATGTAAAGAAATAATCAAAGAACAGGTTTTGCAAATATGGCAAATATAGAAAAATATAGATTTTTTTTATTTTCCGTCAAAGTTGAAAAATAGTGAAAAAACGGATAGTTTTTCAATAGTGATTTACCATTAGAAACACAAAGCAAACAGTTAATTTTTTTTATCATTATACATTTAATAAATACATCAATCAATACAAACAAAAAATAAGGCGATTCGTTACCTATTTTTCGTGATATTACACCTGAAATCGCATCAAATTGACTAAAAATTGTGTGTTTTTTTGAAAACCAAAAGTCGGTCAACTTTGAACGGTTATATCTTTTAAACTAAAAATGTGATATTATTAAGAGTGGCATATTTGAAATCGTTGAAAAGTTTCCTATAACATGGGTTCATTCAAAACTTCGTCGGCGCTCATAAAAATTTTGATTTTTGCAACCTCGTTTGCTCTACGGGCGCCACTGTGCGACGTTAAAAGAAATAAATCTAATAGATTGCGGTATTTTTGGTTATTACAAAATATTGTGCTATTAGGACCATAATTGTGCATAGGCCCCAAAAAGGAACCAGTCAGCGATTCTTACTTTGTATATACATATTGGGATTAATGAATATAATTTTTAGGTTTATTATTTACTTACAATTTCATCTGCCGATAAGGGGAACAAATTTTTATATAAATTTATTAAATCACAGAGGACATCAGCTTCCTTTTGTGAGTATACCATTTCCTCTGTTTGATGACTTTGCATTAGTGTGGGACCCCAAATCATGGTTAAGTTTTGTATACTCATTTTATTTTTAGATTTTTGCGAACTAATAAATGCCAAATGACCTACAATTTTCTTCAGTGTTTCACGTTCTATTACACTCAAGCGGGCCAATAATTCTTTATACAACGTTATCTTTTCCTCTGCAGTCTTAAGTTCTGATACGCATATAAAACTTTCCGATAATTTTCCCATTAAACGTTCAGGTAAATCACGCATAAAACGTTTTAATACATTAGCCACATCATGTTCATTATATTCATTGCGTGTAATTTCAACATTGAAAGCATCGGAACGAAAAGCTGACATTAGTTTAAGTATGGAATTTTCTGAACCTGATTTCCGATAGATACCCTCTGACATGGAACCATGTATGTAAACAAAATTAATACATTTATCAACAATAACGGGTACATTAAATTTGGTTAATTGCTGATCGCCTAAAGTAAAACCGTTATTTTGGGCCACCTCCCGTATAATATGGCGCCATATTTTAGTTTCCCTTGATGAACTCATTATCATATAAACGGTAAATGGTGGCGCATCTATCATAAGCATAGGTCCAGATTCGACATGTAAATTCTTGACGCTATCATCGCTGTCTTTAAGAACTGTAAATGAAAAATTAGAGGATAATAACATAAAAATATTTATTAATATAGTTTTTTTACTTACCTATACAACGGGCCTTTTTTAGATCCATTTTTTCCACATTACCGGTTGCTTCAGTTACAAAAATTAATCGTCTTTGAGCTTTCTTTAACACTAACCATGTTCCACTCCATTCAGATGTTATAGAATTCTAGAAAAAATTCACATGTATTTAAATTAGATAGAGAAGATCTTGAGGTTTTATATTCAAATTAGGAAAATCACAATTTTTAACTATATTTTACAATGTTATTTCAAAACAACGTCTAAATCCTACATATGTTAATTTTTAATTAATGCAAGAAATTCGCTCCTATATGTTTGATAGCAAGTTAAAATTATGTACATGTTATAAATTAATTGTTTTTCACGTTTTCTACACTTTATATGCTCATCCTCCCAAACAATAAAAAAAAACAACGAACTTTTCCAATATTAACTGTAAACTCCGAATGGAGAACAAAAATAAACCTACTTTTTATGTCCAACGCCTAATTTGACAAATCAAAGTATCAATGATAAATCTATGTTCACACTAGGGAGATCGATTATTCGACTTTTTTCAATAACCGTTTTTCGAATATTACGAATAGTTGCTATTTTAAAAACCCCGGTTTTCGGTTAAGCAATTTTTAAATAACCGGTTAACCGGTTTAAATTCGAATACTTAAAAACCCAAAAATCAAATAAGTTTTTAAAATAAAACGTTAATTTGAATAAAAACAAAACAATTTGCAAAGGTAAGGAACCAACAACATACATAGATATGACTTAGATCAGACCTAACAAATATTTTACGATAAAATCGAAGAAAAAGGGACCAGTAAATTGATCAAACTTTAGCTAAATTTTTTAACAATTTTTTATTGATTTACTAAACTTTATTTGTAAGAAGATATTTGTATAATGTAATTTAGAAACTGTTGAATGATATTTGATCTACACTGATAGAAAAGGCGTAATAATGCTGATGTATTTTGACATCAGTACTATGACAAGTGTCTTCGTTTTTAATCCCATGACAGTTTACATACTGTGATGTCAGCCTTAACATCACTTGGCCAAATTGTCATTAGGGTCAAAAATTTAAATTATGTCATCAATGGTAGTCGTTTTTATAAATCATGTCATTAGTGCGATGACAAACTGTCATCAAATTGAGTCATTGTAATATGGTTTTCGTAGAAATTCTACTTGAAAAATTTGATGTATTTAAATAAATAATTTATAAAAATAGAATATGAGAATTTTTGCTTCTAATTTTACTTTTTAAACATGTAAATAATGTTAATAATATATTATGACATGATATATTATGTCATCGCACTGATGATAGTTTGTCATCGCACTGATGACAGTTTGTCATCACACTGATGACATGATTCATTAGCTGAAGCATAAAATATGACAACATCTTAGGATGACGTTCGTCATTGGATTGATGTCACTTTTTGCCTCATTGATGCCATTTGTAACAGCATAAATGTCACAATTCTGATGTTAGAGCATCATCAATATGAAGACGCATTTTTCTATGAGTGTAGTCAAACTTTTTGCAAAAGAAAATAAAATATAGGAATTTTTTAAAGTTAGTATTTGAAATATTCTTTCAAATTTATTTTGAATGAGTTTTCATTTGTTGGTGGTTAAGCTATCTATATAAATCCACCATATTTTTCAAAAGTTGCAAACAAGACCTCTTAGCCAGGTTTATCTATTTCAAATTATTTTGTTTCAGCATTAAAGAAACGAATAGTGAACTGAACATTCTTTTTGTGTAAAATATTTGTCAATTCGTCGACTACAATTTAAAACATTCCATGACATTGTTTCATTTCTTCAATTTTGTTTTTTAGTTCTTGATGTTAGAAATTTTTCCCATATCGTTAATTCCGCCGTAATGTTGTAGTTTTCAGCATGAAGAGATGCTAGAACTACTTAAGAGTTTTTAGTGCCTTAACGGGCATTTCGTCCTCGGCAACACAACGGGCTAATATTTCACCGAATGATTCATTTTTTGCAGCGTATTTTAGTAAAGTATTATTTGTCATCTCCTTAGAACTACTTCGAACGGAGTTAAGTTTCATTTGGTTCACATTAATGTCAAGCATGTATACTAATAAAAGGTGATTAATAAGTCGTGACATGGAAGAACCTTTGTAACTTATCATTTTAGGGCACTTCAAGCACCTACTTTGAATTTTTAATCGCATTCGAAAAATATCTAGAGATAACTTTTATTTTAAAATATATTTAATATTTAGAATACTCTTGCACAAATTACTATTTACTTTTTAACTGCGCTCGATTTTGTAGTATTTTGAATAGTTTTTCGTTTTTTTTTCTACGAGAACATACGCTTTTATAAGCGATTTGTATTTCCAGTCTTCATAATGTTTTTTTACCTTTGTTACATTTTGTTTTGACATTCTTCATAAAAAGTTTAAGTTTGGCCAATATTTCATTAGGAAATACTTAAATTACGGGTACATCTACAACAAGAGTAAGGAAAATGTATATAAATTACACATTACTAAAATAACCGGTTTATTATACCAAAATAACCGGTTTATTCGATATTTGAAAAATGGGCATTTTAAAATAACCGACTTGGGCAAAGCTTAAATAACCGGTTAAAACCGGTCGAATAATAACCGTTCGATCTCCCTAGTTCACACCTATTAAATATTTGACGTCCTACACGTAACCACTAGTATTATTAAAAAATTGTTTGCTTTTGCAAAACGTTTGCTGTGTCAGACATCATTTATCAGTTTCTTAATTACATTATACAGCTATCTTCTTACAAATAAAGATAAGGAAGTCAATAAAAATTGTTAAAAATAAATCTAAAATTTGATCAATTTGCTGGTCAGCTTTTTTTGGATTTTTTCGTCAAATATTTGTTAGGTCTGAACATTAAAAATGCCGTTAATTCAAAAAGTTCGTTTTTTTTTGTCTTATTTCTTCACACAACTCATTAACCCTGCCTTTACACATGCTAATTAGTAGTGGATATGTATTATCAACGAAAATGTCGAAGAAACAGCCGAAAGTCTTGCAAGTAGCTTGAGAGTTTACACAGTCAGTTGCAAGTTTATTTTTCAAATGTTCTCGAAGCGAAAACAGCTTTTGCAAAAGCTTTATTTTTGGGTTTAAAAAACATTATTATGTTAAAGTTATCACGAAATTAATTTAATAATTTCTTCTTTATTTTATTTTTGGTCCATCTTGATGAACAAATTATGTTTATTTTTAAAATATGTGAATCCAGTATTGCCGTAGTTACGATACCATAAAATTTCTTTTAAAATATTTTGATTAACAATTTTTTTTAAATGCTTGCAATTTGTGTAAAAATGCCATGAACATGTGCTGCTGTGTAGTAGAGTTTTTGTATTATTTTTTATTCGAAAATCAGCTATTAACAACCTAATATCAAGAGATGATCGCTTTCCATTTGGTGCCATTTTCAATATTTTTCTTTACTAATAATGCAAAGAGGCACCCTTCCACGACCAAAAAATTATTACAACCAACATTTTTTAAAAAGTAACCAAATGTTAAAAAATATAATATGTTTTAATGCAGATAGCCCTTTTTAACTACCAACACAACGTGTATATTAGATAACGCAAAAAAATTTATTATAAAGAACATTAATGACAATTTAGTCAGTGAAAACGTTGCTATAAAAAACTCATTTTCGAAAAAATTGTGGGTAGATATAATTGAATATAAGACCTCGATTTGGGAATAAGTTGTGCCATTCGATGGATAATATTTTGAGTAGAACGAAAGTACCCCCCGATTTTACTGTATATTTATAATTAAAATTTGAATAATAAAAATACTTTTTCAAATTTACCTTTAAATAACACCAGCCCGCTCTATAATAATGGCATGTGTACTTGGTGGGTATGGCATTCGTAAGGCTTTCTAAAAGTTTCTGCATCCAAATGCCCCTAAGCATATAATATAAAAACATTAAAAATTAAAAACAGAAAATAGTATTGAATTATACATTTGACTTACCTCTCAGACTCTTTGCCCACGCCATACAAATGAGCAATTCTCTGTTGTTTAATATTTCCCGAAGAGCCCGAAGTTATTATTAAATTTGGATTAGACAATTGCTGAATATTAGATGAACTATTACCATTTTTTGGTACTGCGGTAGTTATCTCAAAACAATAAAAATGTGTGGAATTGTCCGTCACCCTGCTATTGCTTACACATTGTATAGTCGTTATATATTCCAATGGTATAGCTTCTTTGGGTGTTTTCATTTCTTGATCGAGAAATGTCTGAAATTGGCGGTCTCTTAAAATGGCTTTACGATTTTGCATTTCTTTTAATATATCCTCAACAACACCGGATGGAAAACGTATGAGAGGGCCTTCATAACGAACCAATAAAGGCGACAGGCTAGGGCGTGGTATCATTTGTAAAGTAACTTTCACATCGCTTGGTTTCGATTGATTCTTGAAACTCGCTTTACGTTTTAAGGCATCCATACGTATTTTAACATTGGAAAGCACGCTCATTGTATTATTCATAAAACGGGAAGTACCCGTTCGAGAATTTGTATTGTTGTTGTTTTGTTTTTGAGCATTTTCGTTAGCGCCTATTGCTTCCAGGTAAGAAGGTGGACATTCGCCATCTTCGGCAATATTTTGTTCTTTATTAAAGGGATTAACCCGTTGCGCAGAATTTCCGTTTTGTGTTTCATCTTTCACAAACCATTGTGAACGGTTTTGTGAAGGTCGTGATAAGTCAATGTTAGACGACTTAATGGGTTTTTCTTCTATGTGGCTTAAGTAGGGTTTAACTCTGGTTTCAAAATCATTATCCAATATATTTTCCTTACTGTCAGATAATAATTGAGCATTTTGATGGACTATTTGTAAAGGTTTAGTAAAAGATGATGATGTATGATCTAATGATTGTGGAGGAGGAGTAGGCAATACTTTAACTGAGGGTAGTTTTGATTCTGCCTGTAGGTTATCCTCTTCCGAAGTACACATACTAATATCATCATCCGATTTGGAATGTTCACCTTTAACACTGCCATAAGTGTCTTCTTCGAGAAGATGCTCCAATAACAACAATTGGTTGCTTTTATCCGATTTACCCCACTTTAATGTTTTTCTCGACAGCAAAGGATCAAACTCTTCTATAACCTCTTTAGGAGGTCTTAACACGCCACCTACTGCTCCTATATCGCATTCATCTAAAGATTCATCTTCTTCGGATATATTTATTAATGCATTGCGTGGTGTTAAAATATCTTTATTGCCAGAGGCCAAATCAAAAACATTTCCATACGTCTGTTCTTGGTTGGCGTATAAAGGTTCATCAAGTGATGAGGAACTATCTTGCTCTTCATGATATTCCCAGGAATCACTGCGATCTGGTTGTGGTGTATTCATTTCTTCAACATTAATTTTTTGTCTTAATATTAAAGATTCCTCACGCTCTTGCAAAGCTGCTGCTTTATTAAGTTCATGTAATTCGGCAGATTCAACATTATTGCGCAACTGTGTAGAAGATGCATTACATCCCTCTTGAGAAGGTTCTAGAGGTGAAGCTCTTCTCAGTTCAATTTCTTCATAATTCTTACGTCTTTTTTGTCTAGCAGGCGGCTGTATAAGATTAATTTTACCATAAGCTGGTTCTCTAGGATCCACAAACTCATTGGGTAATTCTGGGGCTGGTATTGTAGGCATAGGTGGAGATGGTGAGGATAAGTCTAAAGAACTACGTTCAGAACTATCGGCTGATAAACCTTCCCTATGGTGTTTTTGTTGCTGTTGTTTCAATAACACTCTATTTGCTGCTTCTACGGCCAAAGGATTAGTTTTTGTAGCTGGTTTATCTTTTGTATTCGATTTTAAAACATCCTCATATGGTGGTGGTTCCACAAACTCTTCATTTCTTGGTGTAACTTTTATATTTTTTGGCACTTCATAGGAATTATCTAACCCCTGAGGTCTCAAATCATACATACCCCTGGTCTTGTTACTTAGAGGGCTAGTGAATGTTATGCCATTAAAGACTTGATCATTTGGCGGCAACGTTTGTGGTCTATCAACATTAAATTGTGCTGTGGCCATATTTTCTTTGTTTCTGTGTTTATTTAAAGTAAAATTCGCTCCTAATTTTTTAAGACGCTGCGTTGTTTCAGTGCCAATATTCGTGAAGGCTTCAGATGATGATTTAAAATTTTTATCAAACTTATGTTTGGCGCCTTTGGCTTTTAAGGCCATACGTTCTCCTATTGATTCGGTTAGCAATTTTGATGTCGTCCCCAATGATTTCAAGAGGTCACTAGTTGGCAATAATAACAATAATAAGCATTAAGTACGATAAATTAATTTTATTTTTACTTATGTGTAAAGTAAATATTTAATTCCAACATGAATCATATAAATAAAAATATGATTAAATACATTTTTGTTCGCTATAATACAATATTTTATTTAAAAGCACAATACCACAGAAAATAATTTCGTATTACATTTTACACACAAATCGCTTACGACGTACATTGATGATGGTTTTGATGCGATGTTGCTTACATCACTTACGAATTAAAAATGAAAGTCCCTTTAATTTATTCTAGAGAACAGAAAGGCTTTTTTTTAAATATGTATTTTAAAAATATGAGTCTTATCGCTTCAATTTGTGTTGTAGTTTTAACGTTATATATACTTTGGTTTAAACATAAACATAATGGAAAAAACCCCAAATGCAGAGGTTCCCAATTTGATTATATACATTTACTTGAGGTTAGAATGATTTTTATTTTTATGACATTTCTTGACATATTGAATTTATTTGTCGGTTCTATTAAAAGGTGTAATCTGTTGGTGGGAGTTAGATCGGAGGTGCAGCATTTCTGTGGCAATAACGAAAAAGGACTTGAGTCTATTTTTTTTAGTTTTGTGGTAGAGCATTTTAAAACTTTAAAAGAGATTTTTGAAAATGTTTTCCTATTCTAATATTTTCATAATTTCTCTTCGGTTAAAATTTGTTTTAAGTATTTATTCCTAAATATTCCAAATGTCACAGATTGAAAGTAAACTTCAGTTTTTATATTAAATGATATTGAACATTAAAAAAAGGAAAGCAGAAAGTAATTTTTGCTATAACTTCCTGAAAAATTATACAAAATAATTGATGTGCTGTTTTCATAACACAAGTGATTGAACGTGTAGTAAAATTTATATGAAAAGCACTTAGTTTTTTTTTTGAGTGTTTTCCATAGAAATTTGACTACACGTTCAATCACTTGTGTTGTGTAAACAGCACATGAGTCCTTGCCCATGGCTACTGTTGACCATGAAGATCTCAATATAAAAAATTTTACAGATTAATAATGTTCCATTTGAGAAAAGATTAATTTTAAAAAAGATACTGAGAACTTAGCTCAGATTTATAGACATTTATTGAATAAAAATAAATAGGTTGATGGAAGGGAAATATTATAAATAGGTATTTGTCTGTGATTATTTATAAATTTTAGTTCAGAGAGCATAGCTCAGATTGAAAATATATATTAAATAAAAATAAATAAATTGACGGAAAGGGAAATTAAAATAGGTTTTAGGTTTCGAATAGTTTTTTTTTTAAATTTGTTTGGTTTCCTCTTTTTATTTTAAGTTTGTTAATTGTAATTTTAAATTTTTTATTTTCCATTTATTGTCAAAAATAATTTTGTAATTTTATATTATTTAAAAAAGAGATTTCCTAAAGAACAATTCCAATGGAAATCGTAATATTGAAAATTAAACAATATTTCAATGAATTTTTTAAAAAAGTGACCTAAAGCTTGAAAGAAATATATGAAAATATAATATTTAATAGAAAAAGGTCGAAGTAATAAGAATATAATTGACAGAAATATAATAGATTAAGTCGCAAAATTATTACGAAAGTTTGTTGTAATAAACCAGTTAAACGAATATTTTCGATATGTCGCTGCCTCAATATTACAAGGTTGTACGAGGGCAGATCAATAAGTCCGTGACTTTTCGAACTTTCCTCGTAGTTATATAAAATGGAACACTGCTCCCATCAGGTACCACGTGTTAATAGACACTCCGGAGACCAAGCAGCAGTCTAAACAATGGGTTTCTCCGGGTGAACCGGCTCCGAAGAAGGCCAAGGTAAGTTTGTCGGCCAATAAGGTGATGTTAACAGTTTTTTGGGATGCACCCGGGATAATCCACATAGATTACCTTCAAAAGGAAAAAACAATAAACGGCGAATATTATGCCAACTTATTGGACCGATTTAACGAGGATTTAAAAAAAAACGACCCCATATGGCCAAGAAAAAAATTAATTTTCATCAAGATAAAGCACGGGTGCACACGTGTGCAGTCTCAATGGCAAAATTACATGAATTGGGCTACGAATTGGCACCTCATCCGCCATATTCTCCGGATTTAGCCCCCAGTGGCTATTTCCTATTTCCGAACCTAAAGAAATTGCTCAATGGAAAGAGATTTAGCTCCAACGATGAAATTATTGGACCTCGAAAATCCTATTTTTTGGAAGGGATACACAAATTGGAGAAACGTTGGACTAAGTGTATTGGGCTAAAAGGAGATTATGTTGAAAAATTAATTTTTTTTTGTAAAAGTTACCAATGAGTAAATTTTGCTCCCTTTTTAACAAAATATAGACGAATTTAATTTAACATACAACTTTGATACTCCGGCTAACTATGTAGGCATTATTTTATGATACATTGAACTGTAATATTTCGAATTATTAATAACAAAATTTCTTATGATTTGAAAGTTAAAATCTGCTTTCGGAAGTAGTAGTTTTATGGGAGCTATGGCCAAATATGAACCGATAACAATAAAATTTGGTAACCAGATTGAAATAAAATATTTTTAGTTTAAATTCAATTTCACTACCAGTAGGGATGGGCAAATTGAAAAAATATATCGATATATATCGTATCGATATTTTTTAAGAGTATCGATATATATCAATTAAAAATATCGATATATCGATGTATCGAACGTATTAAGATGAAATTATTACTAAATTTAAAAACTTAATATACCTATGACAATAATTTTTACATAGGCACAAACGTATTACATATTACAAAAAATTTTAAAAAAAGTAAAGAATACAAAAAGTTTTTACTTATTCGCCATATAAAATTTAAAAAAAATAATTAGGATTATATAATGCCGGATTATATACTGCCGGTAAACAAAACTTGTAACACATACTATACAAGTAAACTGTGCAATATTTTATTGTTAATATATAAGAACATGCTCAAATAAAAATAAAAAACAAAATATTTTTTTTATTATTGACATTCCAACTTTCATGAGTCGATTCTTTGCATAATTCTAGGAACCCTTTCCAGAATATTTTTTTCGCGCTTATTTTTTGTTGTCATCTCTTAAAAAACCAAGACAAAACTGACCTGTGTAATCTATGAAAATGTACAATAAAAAAACGCCTTTATTTTCTTAATATTAGTTAAAAAAAAACCTATGATGCAATTCTTAAAAAACAACAATATTGTAAGCAGTTGATCAACGGTTAAAATGTTGAATTTTATTATAAAGTGATCTTAAAAATATCGAATTCGATAGTCGTAGATAAATATCGATGTATCGATATATCGGTATTTTTAATATCGGCGATATATATCGATTATAATTTTTTTAAATATCGATATTTTGATATATCGATATTTATTGCCCATCCCTAACTACCAGCAAAAAATAATTAAGAAACTATATAAATAAGTTTGAACCAAATTAAACCTAAGAACCAACATAATAAAATGATTTATGAGCACAAAGGCTCTATCCTGGAAAGAAGCTTGTATGGCAGATTTGTGAAATTATGGACCGATAGGGTTGGTCCTTGCAACAATTGGAACCCATGTACCAAATTTCATCAAATTATCTCTAAGATTCCGACATGTACTTTTTCGCACAAGGTTTACAGGGATATCCAGCCAGTCAGCTGGACGGGCGAATCTTTGGATCGATTAAGGTACAGAACCAAATTTTTTGGTATTACCAAGCGCGTAATACCCTGTGCACTTATACTTTAAAAAAGTACGCTTAAACGTTATTATCTACAGGGTGTGGCTAAAGTAAATATATGATGTAAAAAATTGCAACTTCTTTGCTTGTAAATATTTTATATTTTTATTTTTCGATTTCAGGAATTAAACCTGGGAGAATATATAAAAATGGAACGCTATACAATTGCATAAAGAACTAAGATTGTTTTTCTATTCCTTGAAAATAATCGTGCGATATTTAATACTTAACGTGCCTACAGAAGATTTTATGGTGTAAGAACTGCTTCAACGGTTCCAACCATTCGTTCGTTGGTGAATAATTTTGCTGAATTTAGGACTGTCGAATATTCAAGACGTACGGGCAGACCTAGAACTGGCAGATTGGCCGTAAATATTGATGCTGTAAGATAGAACGCCGCAGGAAATCCGGAGACATCAACGAGAAGATTATCTGCAGCCGATATGCATCTCTTCCCTTACAAAATTCAACTAAATCCTGAGGGCTTCGCATTGCGCTTGGAATATGCTAGAGCAGTTTTAAACCTCCAAACCTTGCAGTAACTAAAGAACAACGTTCAAGAAGAAATTGATCGTACAAGAAACACTCAACAAAGTTATGAAAAATGCTTTAAAAAGAGCACATTTTTGCATTAGAGAAAACGTTTCTCATTTAACTGACGTTATTTATCATATTATATATAAAATTATTTTATTATTCAAAAAAGAAAACAAAAACAAATAAAAAATTTAATTCAAAATCATGCGTTATTTTACGAAATTAAAAATTTCTTACAAAAATATTTCGTAAAATACAACAAATTTTCTTGTAATGTAATATGTATTACAAAATATTATATTTAGTTTCATTAAATCGATCATTTGCTCCAACGTCGTCATAACTCAAAAAATACATTTCGAAATAAACGTGTTTAAAATTTTTAATTTGCTCTAACCTTTTAGAAAAAGAAATGGCACATTCTCTTCAAGCGGGGAAAGTATCAAAAATATTAATATGAATTTAATACACAATATAAGGAAAAACATAGCGAACAAATCTGCATCACTAGTTGCAAACCCAAATTTTTTTAAATTATGACTAGGGAGATCGATTATTCGAATTTTTTCCAAAAACCGGTTTTCGAATATTTCGAATAGTTGCTATTTTAAAAAACCCGGTTTTCGGTTAAACATTTTTAAAATAACTCGTTAATCGGTTTTAATTCGAATACATAAAAACGCTAAAATCAAATAAGTTTTTGTAATAAAACGTAAATTTGAATAAAAACAAAACACTTCACAAAGGAAAGGAACAAACATAATACATAGATTTGACTTAAAGGTTCAGACGTAACAAATATTTGCCGATAAAATCCAAACAAGTCGTGACCAGTAAATTGATCAAGCTTTAGCTTTATTTTTTAACAATTTCTATTTATTTACTAAACTTTATTTGTAAAAGGTTAATTGTGGTTAAATTTTAATGGCCGATGTTGAATGTGAACCACACCTTAACGTCTAGTTTTTTTTCTGCATTTCATTTGACATTTCTCAATTTCAGACTAACTCAATTTGAACCATGGAAAGATACACAATCGAGCAACGCGTTAAAGTTATTCGGGCTTATTATTTTGATGGGCGTTCACATCAAAATGCATATTGTGAAAATCATCTTCAGTGATGAGGCACATTTTCACCTCAGTGGATTTGTCAATAAGCAGATTTGAACCATTGGGCGAATGATAATCCAAGAGTGATTGTCGAAAAACCAATGCACCCACAAAGAGTGACTGTTTGGTGGGGTTTATGGGCTGGCGGCATCATCGGGCCGTATTTTTTTACAAAATGAGGCCGGTCTAGCAGTTACTGTGAATGGTGTTCGCTATAGTGAGATGATAACGAATTATTTAATGCCGAATTGAAAGATATGGATATGTGGTTTCACCAGGACGGTGCCACTTGCCATACAGTTAACGAAACAATGGCTCTTTTGCGCGACAAATTCAACGGCCGTGTCATCTCACGTGGTGGCGATGTCAATTGGCCGCCAATTTCCTGTGATTTGACACCGTTGAATTTCTTTCTTCGGGGTTGTTTGAAATAAAAGGTGTACGTCGATAAGCCAGCAACAATTCCAGAGCTAAATGATGAGATAATTCGGCATTGAACCTCAATTATGCCTCAGCTTCATCGAAAATTTAGACCATCGGCTGGAGGTATGCCGCCGAGGTCGCGGCGGCCATTTGGCCGAAATTTTGTTCCATACATGATTGAACCATACAAATATTATCATAATAAAATGAAATGACAATAATTTCCTAAATAATTTGTGTTTTATTCTAAATCAACATCGGCCCTTAAAATTTAACCACCCTTTAATGTAATTTAGAAACTGTTAAATGATGTTTAATCTTGCCAAACGTTTTGCAAAAGCAAATCAAAATTATAGGAATTTAATAAATTTATTATTCGAGATATTCTACCAAATTTTTTTAAATGAGTTTTATTTTGTTAGTACTTAAGCATGTCTATATGAATCAGTACACTTCAACCATATTTTTGAAAAGTGGCAAAAAAAACCTCTAAGCCAGGATTATATATTTCAAATTATTTTGTTTCAGCATTATAGAAACGAATAGTAATATGAACATGCTTTTTGTATTAAATATTTTTCAATTCGTCGACCACAATTAAAAACCTTCCATGACAGTGTTTGATTACTTTAATTTTCTTTTTTAATTCTTGGTGTTTTAATAAATAAAACTGCTGAATTTTTCCACATCGTTGATTCCGCCGTTTTAGTTTTAAGCATGAAGATATGCTAGAACTACTTAAGAGTTTTTAGTGACTTAACGGGCATTCCGACAACATAACGGGCTTATATTTCACCCAATGATTCAATTTTGGCAGCGTATTTTAGTAAAGTATTATTTGTCGTCGAATGGAGTCGAGTTTTATTTGGAGTACATTAATGTCAAGCATGTGGACTAATTAAAGGCGATTAATAAGTCGTGACGTCGAAAAACCTTTGCAACTTATAATTTTAAGGCACTTCATGCAGCTAACTTTGACTTTTTAGTCCCGTTCGAAATATCTGGAGATAACATCTATATAAAATATATTTAATATCTAGAATACTCTTGCACAAATTACTATTAACTTTTTAACTGAACACTTTTTTGTAGTATTTTGAACTGTTTTTTGGTTTTTTTGCAAGAACACACGCTTTCATTTACATTGTTCGTAATGTTTTTTGACTCTTGTTACATTTTTTGATTAGTGAACGTGATTTAAATATCACTGCTCCTTAAAACTGTGATTGTGATCATGGTTTGTCAGTTTTAAGTTCTTTTATATCAAGTGCTTCCAATAATGCGCGAGCTTTCGCATGTACTTTTGTAAGTACTTTGCTAAGAAATATCAACAAATTGTAAGAGCTTTCAAAGCTGTTATCTTGCATATACATACATACTTGAACAAATAAACTTTGGCTTAAAAAAAAATACTAATAAGATAGAAGGAAGAATAAAAGGAACAGCAACATTATTCGCTATTGCATTTAAAAAAAACGCAATTACCCACACAAGCAGTGAAATATCATACATTTTTGTATGGAACAAAAAACAAAAAGAACGACTTAGTACCTGATACTTGGCAAATTTGGTCACAACTGTGATTCGTGATCAGTAACAGTGATTAAATCACAGGAACAGAAATATCGCTTATCTCAACTACACATTATTAAAATAAGCGGATTATTATACCCAAATCGTCCAAAGTTTCTTTCGGAAAATGTATCATAGATTTATTCAAGTGTATAGAAAAACATGCCCAATATTAAACTTATAGATTTTTTTCTTAGTTCTTTTAATTGCAATAAAGGAATAATTATTTTAAAATTGTAAACAGTTTGACTACTTTTCAGAAATTATTTAAGAAAATACTATTTTTTTTAACACTTCGTTAGGGAACTTCTGCTTTTTTTCTCCCTATACAAAATAAAATAATACAATTGTTTTAAGTCAATTTAATTAATGTTTCCATTCCATCCCCAAACCCAAAATAAAAAAATATGTAATTGCTTGCTACAACTTTAAACAATATTGCTTGTTCTTATAGTAAATTCTTAATCTAAATTTAGTACATTCCCATATTCGTATTCCTTTAGTGGCAATAAATTTCTAGTGTCACTTCTTAGTGCCAACGAATAAAAAACAGTTGCTAAGTAAAACGCGTGCCCTTTATCATCCGTTTCTCTCTGCAGTACATAATTTCAAGATCAATATTATCATCTGTTTTATATTTTCCAGTTTGAATTTTTCACATTAAAGAAATTGTTCTTTATTTTTAGATTATATATTTTTTTTTTTTTTTTAGTTTTTGTAAATCATAAAGGAAGACACTTACAGCTTCCGCTTTTGTGTCTTGTGTCTCGGTTGTTTTAGAGTTTAATTTTTAGGTACATATTTAATTTTGTGTATATTTTATAAGAAAAAAACATACTATTTTGTTTATTTAAAAAAACAAATAGTCTTTAAATACATATCGTTAGCTGAAAAGCAAAACCACGTAACCAACATTTTTAATATTTTACAGTAGGAACAAAATATCTGATATATTGAAAAATAAATGCAATTTTGGCAATCAAATATCGCAGATTTACTAAATATCGAACGATTAATTCATTTCTGGAATAAAAATAATTATTTATTAATGTTTCAAGGGGTAATGTTAGTTACGTTCTTTTGAACTCATATTTTCTCCAATAAAAACACATTACTAAAATGAAATTTTTTAAGATCTAACTAAAAAGTGTTGGTTTTGTATTCGTAAAATGGAGAAACACTATGCAACAAGCAAAAATTCCCTGAATAAACACTTTTATTTTTTTGATCCGCTATAGTCACTTTACAACAAAAAATCATCATTATTTTAAATTCAATGGTAAAAATTTTTTTTGTTTCTAAATTTTGAGGGTTTTGAAATTGGGACCAAAATTTCTAATGTCTCTAACCAAAGTATAATATTATAACCTTGTACTTATTCTAACATGCTGCTGACGTTTTAATTATGGGTTTTAAGATTTTTGCCTGAAGTTGAAGACTCAACTATGTACAATTTTCTCTTTTCAAAAAATCATAAAAAAAATTAGAAATTAAAACAAGACATTTACATTTTTATTATTTATCAGAAAGCCAGGTACATATATTACGAATAAAATAAGTCATTTATGAAATCGGTAGACAAATGACAATTTAGTTCATTATTATGGGCATGACAAATATCTCGCACGAAATAAGGCGATTGCTATTCCATCATAACTAAAGAACGATTCATCCGATTGTTGACAGTTTCGGAGATATTCGAAAATAAATGGAGATAAAATTTTGTCAATGCAAAATAAATGCTATTTTTTTTTTAAAGTTCACAAAACAAACATTATTAGAGCAAAAATTTTACATTTCTATAATTTATCGGAAAACCATGTAAATTTTTCATAATTGAATGCAGGTATCTAATATGTATATCGCACTATTTATTCACTTTTTGGAAAAAGTAGACACGTAATATTCATATCTAACCGCTATAAATATATCGTGTTATTTTGTCTACTTTTTTGATAATGAATCGGTGGGTTAAAAATTATTTTTTATATGCCTTTAATGTAAAATTAAAACTAGTTTTGCTTCTAATAAAAATTCTTAAATTTTGAGTTAATACTCTGTTTATGATCAAGTGCGATATGTTTAATTGCATGCCAAACATTGCGTTTCATAAGCGATTAAGTACTGTGTTAATAATATAGGTGTCTTCACTTCATCGTGAATAAAATTAACATTTGGCCACCGATTTTCATAATTTATGGCTTATTTTATTCGTAAGACTCTTTTCAGCCTCGGCAAGTTAGTCGGGCAAGTCAGTTTTTCAGCAATATAAATGCGCAATTTCCAATTTCTTTATTACTAAAAATGTCCGTAGTTTTTTGGTGTTTCTTTTTTTATTTTAATTTTTGCCTGAAAAGTGATTTGAATTTTAAAATTTGGGTAAAACAATGGTACTTTATCTACTTTATCTCTTCCACAGTAAGAGTGCTGTCCATTTTGTGCATTTTTAGCAAAACTGTATTAAATGCTTGGGCCTTTTACTTACGGTCCCATGCAAACAAATGCACTGATGCTTATGAACAAAATTAAATAATTGTTCCGTTTCGAATCGCGACCAATTGCTCATTATTTTATTATTTAATAATAATAATTTTAAACATACAAAACTTTTGCTACAGTTAAACATACCAAAAACGTAAAAAACAACTTAACAAACGTCAAAAACGAAAAATATATTCGTCTTCAGAAAAAAAAGGAATGAAAGAACAAAACAACTTGCCGAGTACAACCAAGTCTGAACTCAAATTTCTTCCTCTAATCCGAGCTTACCTCTGTTATCCACAAACCAAGAATTGCGCATCTAACTTGCCGTGTCTGAAAGGGGTTTATAATACCTGGCTTTCTGAAATTTATCACCAGTTTTAATGTAAAAAGTTTGTCCTTATAGTTTATTTTTATAAATTTTTAAAAATAAAAAATATCATTAATATTGCATTAAAAAAAATTGTACAAGATAATAGTCTGGTAGTGTATAAAGTCATTCACTGAAATTTAACTCATAGAATAAATTCGAAAAAAAAAATATAAAATTAATTTTAATATTTAAAACAGAAAAATACTAGGAAATTTTCAAATCTTCGACTTTGAAAGAATCGAAATTTCAAGATTTATTGAAGTAAAAGATTCATCATTAAAATAGAAATCCTTAGTTTTTTGTAGTAACTTTTTTTGTGTACTCTCGAGTTACAGTTAAACGTTAATTTAAAATCTTAAATACGATTGAAATTTGTAAAAGCAATACATTTGACATAAGCTCATGCTAAATCTACAAACGTTTCAATCTCTTATACAAATTCGTTAATATAATGAATATTTTTCAAATAACTTTTGTAAGAACAAAATTAAATTCAGTTAGTTTAATGCTTAACCCCATATTAATAAAAAAAAAACAGGATTATAAAAGATTTATTAATATAATTTATATAGAAAATTCGTTTCATAAACCTTTTGTTAGCCTGTTTTATTATTTATAATCATTTAAGGCCGTACGTTACTTAAAAAATACCCCTAGACCAAGTGTAAGTAACATTCAAAATCCCATAAAAAACAAACCAATAAAATATAGTGCATGCCAAATAACAAAAAAAAAATCCAAAAAATATAACAAAATGTAATATATTACTTGTCGGAAGAAGTTATGACATAATGTTTATCATCAAATGTTTCACGTTTAAAAACATCATCATCAATGCCATCATCATCGTTATAATATGTGTCGTTGTTGTCCTTTACATACCCGGGTGATGGTGATTTATATTTTGAATTTTCCGAGCTTTCAATCGAATCGGCTAAAGATGAACTTGATGATTTATAACTTGCATATGATTTATTCAATTGATCACGTTTGAAATTAGTATCTTTAATATTAGTTGGTGAAGAAGTATTGTGGATACTGCTGGTGGTGGAAAATTCACTTGAGATGGAATAGTTACTGCGTCTACGCTCATTATCACGTTCAAAATTTAAATAAGTCTTAGGCGGTAATTCGGGTGCTTTACGTATGGCTTTACTAACGGCACCTGTGGAAGATTCTAATGATGGAAGAGTTTGAGCAGCCTGTACCGGCGGAGGTGTTATGACGGTATTTTCATAATTTTGTACATCGCTATTTTGGGGTTTACGTGGTCGAGGTGCTGGTCGTGGTATGCTATATATTGGTACATTTTCATTAGCATCTGGTCCATATAAATCATTTGTTTCAGTTAGTATAGATTTTTGTGTGTTTGCGGCATTAATAGACAATCTGTCCACATCTTCGGGCAATGTGGGATAAAGTAAGAACACTTTATTATTTGGAACTTTTTCATTAGTATTCGCATTATTTTGTATATTTTCGGAGTTGATATTTAAATTTTTGTTAATTAATTCTACTTTGACATTTTCATATTCGGATTTTCGTAATTCGGGATAAAGACGTCTTGGTGCTGGTACCGGCCGACAAGTTGTTTGATCTTCGTCCATAGTTAACTGGAAAGACAATTGCAAAAATGATTTTAATTAATTTTAGTTATAAGATAAGAATCATAAAATTTTTAGAATTTATTGCGATAATATTGAAACAACAAAATTTTAAATCTATTAAGTCCCGCATCATAGAACATGAATCTAATAACGTTTTGTTTTTGTGCACGCAAAACAACGTCCGAGGTCAAAAAATTTTAGTGACTTTTCACTTATAAGAAAATAAAAACATGTTTATAATTGAATGATTAATATCCTTTAAAACTTCCTACATTAGGCATTTCCCATATTTACAACTATTTTATATTAATTAATAACACTGTGCTAGTTGAAAAAACAGACAAGCCGGGCACATGGCGTTTTAACATAATTCGGGTACGCTGAATCCAGTGGTGCCTGGCTCTGGTTTTCGAGATATACCGTTATTTCAAAAATGGAGGAGGTTGCACAACATATATTCGCGTAACTCAAAAACGGTTTAGTTTATTGAACTGACTAAAAAAAACCGAAACTCCGCAATTTCATTTAAGAAAAGTAAAACTTTTTTTCTAATATGGGTAGGCGTTATTGAAACATAATTTTTTTTTTTTTTTGAAAAAAATTACTGCCCGTTCGCCGATATCGAACGTTAACGTTCGCATAGAAAATTACATTTAAAACAAAAACTATTTTTGAAATTTTGTTTTTGTTTTAAATGTTATTTACTATGCGAACGTTAACGTTCGATATCGGCGAACGGGCAGTTAATTTTTTTCAATAACCAAATTAACTGATTAAACCATTCAGGTAGTTATAGTCTAATTGCGCAGGTATAAATGCGAACGTTAACGTTCGCATAGAAAATTACATTTAAAACAAAAACTATTTTTGAAATTTTGTTTTTGTTTTAAATGTTATTAACTATGCGAACGTTAACGTTCGATATCGGCGAACGGGCAGTTAATTTTTTTATAAAAATTTCGAAATTTTTGTTTTTTAAAAATTCATAAAAAATAAAAAAAATGCAGCTAGGTTTCTAATACATATAAAAAACGAAGCTGCAAACAAAACAAGCCATAAATGATTAAAATCTGTTAGTAAGTTTTGATTTAATTCACAAAAGTCGACAAATTTTAATTAGTTTAAGAATTTCATAAGACGCAAGTATGTCTCGAGAAAATGTTAAGCACAAAAAATTAATTGAGGTCGGTCATACATTATATACCAATAGGGGTGACTTCTGGGAATTTATGGGACTTTTTCTTCAATATATATGAAGAATATAATTTTAATTACTAAATTCTTTATTCAACAGAATGAAGAAATAAAGTCATAAATGCTTACATCTTTGTATTTTATTGTGCTTACAAAACCACACAAATCGGTCTTTTATTGTGCAGTCAAAACCGCATGAAGGACCATCAATTTGAGGTTGCATTGAATGATATCGAGCTATTGGCCTGGAATTGTGTGAAATCAGTAATAGAAAATGTATTAGGAAATCATCGGTCTGAAAACTGGCGAATTTTAATCAAAAATATGCTAACCGCATTTCAAAGCTTAAACGTTAGGATGTCATTGAAAATACATTTTTTGCATTAACATGCCGAAAAATTTAATGAACAATCACCAGCCGAGTCTGATGAACATGGCGAGAGATTTCACCAAGTAGATTTCACACTGGTATAGCGGCAAACAACTGTATTCGCTATTAGGGGATATTTGTTGGAATCTGCAGGAGGAAGAAGAATAAATTTCTAAATAAAGACTTTCTGCGGTATTCATAAGAAAATAAAATAGATTTCAAACGTATTTTAAAACAAAATTTCCATACAAATTTTTCTTAAAACAGATTTCATATCCATTTTAGTTTTTTATGAATACGGCAGTTTAACTTTTACTAATTAACAACAAAAATAAATGTTTAAAAATTTTAAAGTTTGGTTATTATAAAAAATAAAAAAATTTTATCTATTCTGAAAAAATCAAAAGTTGTAGACATACTTTAATCACTTATAGCTTATTTTGTTTGGAATTTTGTTTTTTATACGCGTAGAACCCTAGCCTTAAATTTTGCACCTGCAGCGCCTGAGATATCCCAAATGTATGACCAGCGCAACTTTAATCTTCATTCCCATCATTTGTTTCTAAGGCCTAGGATTCACTCCTAGGGGGATAAAATGTATGACTGACCTCCATTAGTTTTGTGTTCTTAACATATAAATATTGCGTTTTATGAAATTCTTAAATTAATTCAAATTTGTCGACTTTTGTGAATAAAATCAAAAGTTGCAAACAGATTTTAATCATTTATGGCTTGTTTTTTATACGTCAGCAAAAAATTAGAAGCATAGCTGCATTTTCCAATATTTTATGAATTTTTTAAAAAAAAAATTATTTTTTCTTCCAAAAAAAAAATTTTGTTTCTAAAACGACTGCGGATATTAAAGAAAATTTTATTGCGAAATTTCGGACTTTTAAGTTTTTTCAATAAGCTAAAACGTTTTTGAGTTACGCGAACATAAGTTGTGCAACCTCCTCCATTTTCGAAATAACGGTATATCTTGAAAACCGGAGCCAATCTTAAAAAACCGCGGGCACCACTGGATTCAGCGTACCCGAATTATGTTAAAACGCTAGGTGCCCAGCTTGTCACGAAAAAAAGTGTAAATTTCTTGCACAGTGTAATTAATACAATAGTTTTATATTTTACCTAAAGCCTTCGTTGGAAAAAGAGGAAACTTTGAATAGTACAATATTGGAGTAAACACGCATGTAATAAAACATGTCTAGGGAAATACATTTTATTAGTTAACATTTAGATAAATTTGTATTTTCCAAAGTTCAAAACTTGTGATTTGTTCACTAAAGCTGTTTTATACCTGCGCAATTAGACTATAACTACCTGAATGGTTTAATCAGTTAATTTGGTTATTGATCGGCTAACCGATTAACAAAGTTTTTTTTATAAATTAAGTAATTTCGATATATAAAAATGCATAAATAATTTATTTTTTGGAGTTTATTAGTAAAAAAAAAACAATAACATAACAAACATAACAATACTTGAACTAAAACGAGCAAACAAAAGAATAATTCATAGATATGCAATACATATTTTTTATTTAATACGTATTATGTATTAATTTAAAAATAAACTGTAAGATCATTTTATTAGTTATTTCAATAGTTTATAAATAATTTGGTTTAAACTTGACTTTGAACAAATTCTTTCACTTATCGTAGATGTTGAAGAAATCGAAAGCAACACAAAATACAGAATATCTTATTTCTCAGTCCTTTTACTGGACTTCTCTAAGCATATAAAATCTTCCATTATGCCATTAGAGTCCTGTTTTAATTTTTTTTTTTTAAATTTTTAAAACTTGTAATTGTTTCCGTTAATTCTATCAAAAGATTGACATGAGAAGAAACAAATAACTAAACACATAAATATAAAAAGTACGTGAAAAAAAAGCTGTGGATAGCAAACACTTATTTAAAATGAAGATCACTGAACACCTTCTTTGTTTGTATGAAAAAATATTTACTAAACACACACCTTTTGTATATAAGACGAAACAAATAATTAAGAACACAAAAATATGTGTTATACAGGCCTGTTCTGAAAATCACGTGGTTTCAAATCACGTGCTTTTAAAATCACACCGTTTTTGTGTTTCTCTGTGTGCTTTCGGCAATTAAAAATTGAAAACGGAACACCACAATATCCCACGTATGATTTTAAGAGGCACATGTGATTCGAAATCACGTAATTTGAATTAAAGTGTTTTTCAGAACAGGCCTGATAATACTACAAAGACTTAAAAATTTCTTTACATTGGTTAATCGGTTAGTAAACTGAAATTAAGCGGTTTAATCGTTAATCGAAAATAGCCAATTTTAAATTAACCGATCAGTTAATCGGGTAGTAGTTAATTTGTTAATCGATTAACGGTTAACCAAATGATTTAGTATTTAGCCATATAAAATTATATTGTATTATATTATAAATGGTTCACAAACAAGTTAAATTATTTAATTTAAATATTTAATATCACTTTTGTTTTTATTTTAATTTTTCTTTTATTAAAATTTTTTCACAATGTGTATTCTTTTTGTTTGCTTGTTTACCTTTTGATACATATGTTTTTATATGTTTTATATATGTATTTTTTTTTTTTTTGTTTTACTAAATTTACTGCAAAAATTTCTGCAGTAAAAATTTGTAAATACTCAGTCAAGAACTGTCAATTTACGCTCTCAATTTTTGTTTTCATTTTCTGTATTTTGCTTCGCGAACGCATTATAGTAAAATGAAGTAAAGTTCTGTAAAAAATAGTAAAAACTTTTGTGTTCTCGAACGCACCTATTATTGAGAACCACATTATATTAGATTTTTGCCAAAAATCTAAATGTAACATCCAGCAGTGGAAATGAAGGATAAAGCATTAAAGAAAATCCAAGCAATACACATTTTTCTTAAAACCCCTTAATTGAGAACAGTTTCAAAAGTACCAGTGAACTAAAGGATACGTGAAAATTCAGAATCAACAAAAAGTTGAAGGCTATTGGGCAGAATTGCTGCACCATTTATTGTCCAGGCATAATAACCAGCAGCAGGCAACTTATCAATTTTTAGCCTTAAGTAAATATGTATTTATATTGTCAAACAATGACCAAATTTTATATACTATATACATATGAACATATTTTAGGATAAATAAATAATAATTAAGGAAAAATTATTTTTATCAAATTTTCAATAATTAGAATTGGGGTTATTTTATTGAACTATCTATGGTTTTTAAGCCAAATATTTATTCTTTAATCAGGCTAAAGTTCATTAAATTTAATTTTCATTAAATTATTTTTATGAAGAAAAGAATTTTACAACCTTAAATGAATTAAAATTTGTAGATAATTTTTCATTCTGGATTGACCGGGGGATCAAACCCACGTTCACGGACAGGTCGATTTGCCATGTTTAACACTCACCGCCATTGAAGACGGCTGGCAGTCAATAGTCAAACATCAATCTTTAAACCAAAACTTATAATTTTCTTTACTTTTTATACCCACACCACAATAGTGGAGAGGGTATTATGCGTTTCTGCTGATGTTTGTAACACCTTAAAATATTGGTCCTAGACCAGAGACGCGCAAGCTTTAAACTGTGGTTGTATTGCTGCATATTAGTATTAATAATTAGACCGAGTTTACCAAGCAAACACAAAGGCAAGCGTTTAAAATATGATGCTGCATTATATTTCCTTAGGTAATACTAAAACATTTTATAATTAGTTTTAATCAAGGACCGTAACGATTATGAGCAATATTATAAACATTACAATTTGTTATTTTCAAACTTTTACTTTTTCTTTAAATTTATTTAGTTAAAATTTATTTAAAATTAAAAAGTATGAAATACCTTTCAAATCGCTATTATTTCGCTAACTACAAAATGAAGCCCGTGCGTTTGTTGGAAAGCACATATTCTTGAGAAAAAAAATACAAAAAAATTTATAAGCATCCACCGCGTGTACACTAGGGTGGAGCGCCACAATTTTTTTTTTCAAATTTCAATTTTGAATAGCACTAAAACGTTGCATTTTATTTTCAGATACATGGGAAAAATACATTTAACCCTCTACCTCACCATCAATATTTTGAAAATGAGATCAAATCGATCAGTTTGTGAAACATCACATGATGCAACATTTAATATTTTTTATTATCGTTATAACTCATTTCACTCAAAATATCCACGTTTTTTACATTGATATGGATTTGATATCAAGATTTGATTTAAATTTTTGGATTCCGAAGTTTTTGTCATATCTTATATAAAAAAAACACTTTCTAAGCTAATACGAGGTCGCTAAAGACGAATATGAAATTCATTTATTTCTTAATACGCATTTTGGCGATATTTGCGAAAAAATAAGCTTTATTTTGGTTCTTTTAGGCCCTTATCATGTAAAACGCAGCGCAACAACAAAATTACAAAATATTTTTGACATTGTTTGTGCTTTCAATGTATTCTTTGGCGTTGCGCTGCGTTTTATATGATTAGGGCCTTAGTGTTTTAATTTATTGCCAAAAATTTCGAGAACGGTTCATCTGAATAAAATTAATTTTTCAGCCAATACAATATTTTCGTTGATCGAATAAAAATATATTGAGTAACAGAACTTACAAATTCAAAAAAGTTTTTTTACACGTTTTGTAAAAATCTATCACTTTAAATTGGTCCATTAATATGAAAAAATATACTAAATATGTATGTCTATATTTCAAAGATAATTTTGTGACGATCAGATCAAGTATAAAATTTGTAAACTGAGATATAAATAAAGAAAGTTATAAACCATTAAGAGAAAGCCTTAAACTTAGAACTTTCCTTTTTCTTTGCAGATCTCCTCGATCTTAAGTTTCTTTTATTCAGCGCAAAATTGTTTAATTTTCGTCATCACATCATAAACTGCCAAACATTTAAAAAAAAATGTAATCATATTTAATGTACCAAACAGATCTTTTCGTGAAAATAAAAAAATGTTTTTAACAATCCTTTTATAAAATCTCAACAGTATTAAAATATTTTAAATTACAAAAATAAAGTAGAATCAAATTCTACAAGAATGAGATTTAAAAAAAATGTATAATATGTATGTAGAAACTTATTATGTATAATTTTAATTTATTCAATAATTTTTTTTATTATTAATCATAATATGTGAAGATCATGGTTTCTTAAGGTACAAGCAGAGAAAAAACATGGTTAAGGCAACGACACTATGTTTATTGTAACAATATATTGTTGTCGTACACAAAATAATGTTGTTTTTATTTAATATTAACAATATTATAGTTGTTGTAAACATGTCAATGTTTATCGCAATTATAAATTTAATTATTGTTCACTAAAAAATAATCCTTTTTATAGCAACTAAATAATGAAAACTTTGAAAACATATTATATTCTTCACAACCCTTTAACATGACATGACAGCCATAACATGATAACTTTCTATACGTGTACTCATAATATGTTTAAGATGCAAACAAAATATCTTTACTCTAATAATATTTTGTTATCGCCAGTTGTAAAATAATTTTGCTTCAGTTGTGTCGTTTGTTTTACATATGCCAATTTAAAAAAAAAAATACCCATTAAAAACCAAGTTTAAAGTAATTGTAGGTATGTACATTAAAAAAAATTGTAAAGTGTCACAAAATAAAGTATCAATGCTAAAAAGTTTTAATATTGTTTGAAAATGGTGCAAAAATATTGACCATTGTTTTGTGTTATTTTAGAGAAAAGAATGAAAATTCTATAAAATAATTTATAAATAATTACGAACCACGACAAAAATAGGTTAAAAATATTATGTTTAAAATTACATCATATTATGATGTGAAATATCTGCAACAGTTTTACGTTAAGGTTGCCAGCAGGGACCGTAACAGTTATTCCTTTTTTCATAAAAGTCTGATGATAACAGTTATTTTTTGATTTTTATTATTTTGAACAAAAATAACAGTTATTTTTTGAGTTTTCTTTTTTCGAACAAAAATAACAGTTATTTTTTGATTTTTATTTTTTCAATCAAAAATAACAGTTATTTTATGATTTTTATTTTTTTTGAACAATAATAAAAGTTATTTTCTGATTATTATTTTTTCGATCAAAAATAAAAATTATACTTATTTTAATGCGCATAAGATATCCCAATGATGATCACACATTTTAATAAATATTTAAAGACAACTCAATAATTATAACACGTACATTTCTTTAAAGAATAATTTTAATTTTTGCTCGAAAAAATAAAAATCAAAAAATAATTGTTATTTTTGATCAAAAAAATAAAAATCATAAAATAACTGTTATTTTTGATCGAAAAAATAAAAATCAAAAAATAACTGTTACTTTTGTCCAAAAAAATAAAAATCAAAAGATAACTTTAATTTTAGATCGAAATAATAAAAATCAAAATTTTAAAAATCATAATATTTTATCAAAGAAAAGCTCATTAGGATCATTATGTTATACTTGAATCAGTTTGCTAGCATTTACTTCTATATGCTTTTTTTGTTTTAAAATTTCAAAATAACTGTTATTTTCGGTCCCTGGTTGCCAGTAATTAAATAAGCATAAATTTTTTAGATTTAATCTACATATTATTATGATTAACATGATAATAATATGATAACTTCTTAACTTATTATGATTAACATGCTAATAATATGATAACTTCTTAACTTATTATTATTAACATGAAAATAATATGATTACATTAAATTATAATATGATGTAATAAAAACAAATTAGGATTAAGGGAAAGATATTATGATGTAATATTACGAATATATTAAGTCAAATTATGATTGAATAATAATCGTTATATGTTGACTACAATCATGAATCTTATCATAATATGTTGCTCTTAGAATATGTTTACCACAACCATGTTTTTTCTTTGCGTGTACGTAGGCTGTCTGCATAGAATCTCTATTGACCTCAGTCTGCGGCAATGAGTTTGAGTTTGTTTATATTTTTTCGTTGACTTTAAAGATTTGTGTGTCGCCATGTCATTTTTGGTCTACCGCTAGTTCTAGATCCCTGTGGATTTCATTCCAACATGTCGTCGCAAATATGTGTGTTCGGTCTTCCTAACGTGTGTTCCAATTATCCGTGTCAGAAAAGGTCTTCGCTGATATGAGGGTGAAGTCCAACAACACCTGAACTCTATGGCAAACCACATCTCATACAGGGCAGCTCTGAATGAAATTCATAGGGAGTCGGTGGAGAGTGCAATTTATATTCACCGAGAAAATGTTGTTTTAGGAGGTCGTCCGCCACCGGCTGCAAACGAAGAACGGGACTTACCACTTCGGACTAAAGTGATACTGGCACAGTTGATGTCGGGATGGTGCACACGTCTAAACTCGTACTGGTCCAGAATAAATTGTACCATCCCAGACCTCTGCCCTGCATGTTGAATAGGCTCTTACGACGTACGACACCTATTCAACTGCAGTGCAAACCCAACCCAGCTAGAAACAGTGTCCTTATGGATCCGCCCACGTGAGGTAGCACAGCTATTGGGCCTTGACTTAGCTGAGATGGATGGATGGAGCGAAGAAGAAGAAGAATAGAAAATAAATTGTATGCATGCTTGTTTTTCAGGTGGAGCTGTTACAACAACAACAATAACTGGCTGCAATACAGTTATCGATTTGTTACTAAGCATGGTACAATCATACAATGCACAGTGAGGCAGAATCAAAATATTTGAAACGGCCGGAACGTTTGATATGAAATTTAACATAGTGATAGCGGAGGAGTATTCGAGTTAATCTTTTAATAATAGAGACCTCGTCCACAGCTTGATTTAAACTAAAATTTATATGTAGTTAAAGCCCTGACTGAGATCTGTACACATGCTTAAGCCTATAGTACACGGCATGTAAAAAGACACATGCGCATGTTGTTCTGACGTAATTTTGACGTCAATGCAAAGCCACAATAAACATTGCGTTTCAAAATTACGTCAGAACCACATGCGCATGTGTCTTTTTACATGCCGTGTACTATAGGCTTTAGATGTAATACTTATGTTTCCTAATTTACGAGTTATACGTGATTAAAAATGTAAATTTAATAATTATGCAATATCTTGGTCTGATTAATTTAAATATCGGCCATAGTTTTCTTGGAATTTTTTTACGATAAACAATAACCCCTACAGTCATAAAAAATATTTTAGGTTTATAGTAGGCTTACGTAACGAATTTTCTATGAAAATTTGTTTAATAAACCTTTTATTATTCAAAAATATTTTTTATGAATATGGGGGTAAAACTCTTACTTATATTTTGAAATTTTAAAAGCGATATCTGTTTTGAGTATTTATTAATGTCAATTTGTCTTCTTATTTTCATGCTTCGTCCCCACCTTTTTTGAATTTGACCTCAGTTCATATCAACATTTTGATTTTATTTCATATTTACTAAAATCGCAAAGTTGGGATCAAAAAAAAGAAAGCAAATGTTAGAACTCATACATATACATATGTTAAAAACATACTGTTTATGTTGAAAACATACTATAAAAGCATTTTCCTAGCCCTGATTCAAATTTACACTTTATACTCGCAGACAAAAAGGCAAATATTTCCATTTTTTGTATTTTTTATTAACTTTTTGGGAATTGTAAAAATTTTAATAGCAAGATTTTAGATTTTTTCGAACTTTCCTAATTACCATCTAAACCGATATGACAAATGGAATCCATTATTTTTACTACTTTTTCTAATCTTACAAAGAACATTTTAAGGCAATATCTTCCGGAAATTTATGATTTTAAATATGACAAAGGACAATTTTGGTATTATGAATAGCGCTTTATAGTAGAAAAAACTAACTCACAACTTTTTTACTTAAAACAAAACTTTTTTTGCTTTTATTATTATTTATAAAATATTTTTTAGATCACTTCCAGGTACATTTTTTTAAGCTTCTTGTTCGATTTGATTAATTTAATTGTAAAATCGATATACATATACCGGTAAGAAATAAATACCGTTAGGGAAATACAAATAGTTAAAAACCAATACAGTTACCGATATTGGAATCAATTTCGATTGCCTTAAACAAGTTTGGCAAGTAGCAATAGTTTAATTTTACAATTTTGAAACAACAAAATGTATTATTTTCAAAAAAAAATAGCTAAGTCATTACTAAATCAACTACTATTTTGTTCTGTTTAAGCATTTATATTTTTTTCATGACCGGGAAATTCTTTAAAATACATTTATATGCACATATGTGTGTATGTATTATTTGGGAAATTATTTAAATTTTTGGAATTCTCCGCAGCGGATATAACAAACTTTATTTATATTGAAGTTGTACTACCCTTCAGTCTCTAAAAAAATTTAATAGTGGAAAAAATATGTATTCATAAGAATTTTCCCAATTTTAAATCTCTTTTAATGTTTTTTTTTTAATTTAAAATTTTTCCAAACACAACTGACGTTTACCCAAGATGTTCCAAGAAAAAAGAATACTCTTGATTAGAATCATAAAAAGAGTCAATAGTCTATTTCAAACATCAAAAATAGAGAACTCAAAAATCTTCTCATTCACGTTATTGAAAAATACCTGAGAGAGTAAAAAAAAAATAACTACCTGAAAAAAGATTTCGCATAAATAAAAACGTTTTCGAAACAACTAGAAACGATCATTTACTATTCAAACTTTGAGTTGAACAATCCAAAGAAGAAAAATTTTTAAATATGAATTCTTTTACACCATTTGCATTAAAATGGGAAAAGGACAATATTCTGAAGATAAATGGTATATATGTTATTCTCTTATTGCCGATAAAATATATTTAAATTTTTAAGCAAAAATATTTAACCCATTAAAAATATGTTATAGTTATAAAATGTTTATTAAACAGATAATTAAAAAATATTTTAATGTTCTTACAGCCTACAAGGAAATAAACGAACAACAGTGTAGACATTTGGAGAAGCATACCAAAATTTCAACAATAAAGACTCTTAATACCCCTAAATTTCAAACACAACTGGACACAAACAATTCAAATCAGAAGAAAGTTCGCTTTCAAATACAAAAAACGGAAGCATTACCGGAAAGATCACAACAAATTTCCACGCAAACATCTGTTAGTGCTAACTCCGAAAAATATAAGGAATCTCTCATCACCTCTTCTTGCGTTATTCAAACATATGAAAATAAACATCAATTGAACAGCAAAAAATCTAATTTGAAGATAGTTCGCTTTCAAGCATTATCGGAAAGAACACAGCAAATTTCTTCTGCAACTTCAAAATCTGCTGGTGTTATTAGTCCCTGTTCTAAAAAATGCTCTCTATTATGTAAGAAAACTCTCAAAATGTCATATGAAAATAAAGCTCGCTCTCAAATTCAAGCAACGGAAACCGTAGCCAAAACATCAGCACAGCAAATTTCTTCTACAACAAATTCTATTACTACCAGCTCTGATAAATCCTCTCTGATTTATAAGAAATCTGCTAACACTCCTACTGATATAAGCTGCAGCTTTAATAAATTTAACTCTCAGTCAACAAAAATTAAAGTCGATTTTAATCGAGTTGAATTATTGTATTATTTATTGACTATGCACCGTCAGCAAAAGGAGTCAGTTCAACTACAGCGCTTTGGATCAACCCGTCTACAATGTTAAGAATGTAGACACAAGTTTAAAGCTTTGTTTAAATATAGATTTATTTTAGGATTACGGTTTATGTAACAATTAAAAAAAATCGTTAAAAACGATATTAAAATCTTTATTACGATCAGATGGTGATAAATCGAGTTTGTCCGTTATCTTTGTTTAAAAAACACTGTAGGATCTTAGAATTTGTTAGCTAAAGAATTAAATAAATTTTGTACGTAATTCAAAGATTTTTTAATGTTTTTCTAAACTCCTGTATTTAAAATAATAAAAATAATTTTTATCAGAGTACTTGAAATTTTTGTCCGTAGCTAGTCGGAGGAGCTTTTCTCATCTAATGGGTCGATTACGGATGGCAACTGAACTGAAGATGTGTTGCCAGCAGAAAAATTTGGCAACGCCGCTTATGTTAAAATATACAAACTTTTATTTTATATTTTAAAACAGCGGCGTTGCCTGATTTCGCTGCTGGCAACACAACTGAAGTTGTAAGTTGTGTCCGTAATCGACCCATACACAAATCTATATTGGTCAGGCAGTGTAGTAATAAGCTGTTGGGGCTAAGTCGTCTGCATGACTTTACTCTAGTTTGGGTCCCTGCCCATTAAGATAACTATGGTAATGAACAGACAGACGAGTAAGTCAGAATAAGATCTACTTAAAATTCTTCCAATACGCAGTGTTCTATTAAAAGTAAGATCTTCTGGCTGAAACAGAAGGCGTTATCTAGACACATCTAGAGTTGCCAGGTTAGTGAGTGCCACACTCTCTTGTGTAAGTGTGCAGCTTATAAATTTCAACGCACTATGAAATTTATAACACGCAAGAGAAAGGAATTCTTTAGATATAAAAAAAATTATTTTGTTCCACGCCCACTTTTCCAATTGTGTTGCGTTTTTTCATTGTACATATTAATAGATGGAAAGGGTTCCTGGAATTATGCAAAGAATTACCTTAATTATGGCGTATTAGCATCAATAGACTCATGAAATTTTGTAATGTTAATAATAAAAAAAAATATTTAGTTTTTTTGTTCTTATATATTAAAAATAAAATATGGCACATTTTACTTGTATAGTATGTGTCACAAGTTTCTTTTACCGGCAGTATATAATCCGGCATTACATAATCCCAATTAATTTTTTTAGATTTCATATGGCGAATAAATAAAATTTTTTTTGTATTCTTTACTTTTTTTATTGTAGAATTAAACGCCGGTCCCTCGATTTCAAACGAAAACTTGGTTCGCATAACTTACATTAAAAACTAAATTTTAAAATCGGTTTTTGTTTTACATAAAAGTTAAGCGAATGAAAGTTTCGTTCGAAATCGAGGGACAGGCAGTAAATTTGAAATTAAAAGAAACAATGAAAAGTTAGAATGGAATTACATGTTATATGTTTGTACATATGCAAATATGTATTTACATAGATATATTAAGTTTTTAAATTTGGTAGCAATTTCACCTTAATACGTTCGATACATCGATATTTTTAATTAATTAATATCGATGCTCTTAAAAAATATCGATACTCTTAAAAAATATCGATGCGATATATATCGATATATTTTTTCAATTTGCCCATCCCTAATGCTTGTACCTAATTTGGAAATTTTATATCTTGCCGTCCTCCATATATACGGGAAGAGGTACCACGCCTACTTCTCCAATCTCGCCCATATTATTTAGAGAGGTTCGGAATGACAAATTTATGTATTTTAATATCCTTTTACCTTCGGTGAAGCGTATAATGAGATATCTCACGGCTACTGGTTCGATCTAATACAAGATTAGTATACATTACTATGTCAATGAGAAGTGCAGATTTATCTACATGTCATACCCTAAAATTTCCAAAATGCAGATTTGACGCTTTTTGGTTTAAAATTCCATTTTTTTTAGCTCGGTGGAAACTTCCTTTCTTTGTCACGAACGACGTCGTATGGGATGTCAAATTTTTTTCGTAATACTTGTAATTTTCATAGCACATTGCATTCACACTATCACACTTTTGCATACCACTTGAGTTTCTGACATGTATTAATACAAAGTATAATAGTGTAAACTAGCCTTAACTGTTGATATTCGAGTGAAAATTAAATTGAACAAATTGTGAAAAGTTTTCTGTATTGAACGTTAAAAAATATTTCATTTTTATACTTCTTACTTCGAGGACAACTTATATTTTCTTTTAAATTCAGGAAAAGCTACATTTAAAAAAAAAATTATTAAAAATCTCCATCGATTTTAATTTACTTCCGTTTATCATACTTTTTGTCAAGAATACTTCTTGATGTCCAAAGTAAATTTTTTTTTTTTTTGTTTTCGATGTTTTTCTTGTTTGTCTTTCTTTTTCCGTTGACATTTTCAACGCAACTTGAAGTAAAGGAAAAAACATATAAATCAATTGAAAATAGATAACCATTCACAACAACAAATTTTGATCAACCAGAAAAAACACAATTAGGTTTAAAGATTGATATTTGACTATTGACTGCCAGTCGTCGTCAATGGCGGTGAGTGTTAAATAGCAAAGATTTTTGAAGAGATAGTGTAATTACAATCGAAACATGTCAAATTAACCTGTCCGTGGATTCAATCCCAGCTTCAGTCAAGAAAGAAAAATTATCAATAAATTATAATTCATTTCACGTTGTAAATTCCTTTCTTCATTAAAAATAACTTAATGAAAATTAAATGTAATATAAATACAAATAGCAATGAATTCAAAATATAAAAGTATTTGAAATATTAGTAGTATAATAAAAGTTTTATATCAATAGATGACTTTGCTTCATACAGGAAGGCTACAAATATTAGAGAATTTCGAACTGGAGATTCTACTTAATAAGGAACCAGAATTATTTGAGTTACACAATCAAAAGTTTTTTAAAAAGAAAATTAGGCACCACATGAACTGAAGCCGAGAGAGAAAAACATGCATCGCAATACTAGACATGAAAATTACTACCAAATAAATAAATGAAAATATGTAAGAAGCTAAAAAAATGTGATATTATATTAAAAACTTTTGTAGATTTCTACAAAATACCTCATCTGAAAAATTGTGAAATTTAGGGTATAAACTAGATTGCCAACAAAAAAAGTTCGAAAAAAGGCTAGAATTGAAACTTTTTTCAATTCTTTTCTCTTCGCTTGTCTGCAGGAGACCAGTCTCTGGCGGGAATCCAACCCGCAAACCCGGTACTGATAGACTAGCTCACTACCAACTAGCCTACCCGGGCACCCAACAAAAATGGCTAGAAATAGCAAGTTTTTTTAAATTATGAAAAACTGCATTATTTAACCCAGGAATCAAATATGTAATGTTTTTTTCAATTAAACCCATTAAAGCCCACAGGGATTTGGACTATATATGTACATACATATACATATCGATGAAATTTTAAACAGCAATTTACCTTAGTCAAAGAACCTATTTTAATAAAAAAAAAATTCTATCTGGCCTATAATCGGTTTTGGAGGCTGTATTATACGTAACAGTGGACAGTGCATACAATTTTTGGGCCTTGCATTTTTCAAATAAAACTTATATTTATTATAAACAAAATTTAAGAAAAACATTCATTTATTACAGAAAAGGTAACAGAAACAATTTTTTTTAAGTTAATGAGTTTTACATAAAAAAAAAATAAAGTACCATCATCTTGATGTTTAGCATTATCAATAAAATGTATGTGACGAAATACCGTATCAAAATAATTTCTACAAATAGAATCCGAAACCATTCAATTTTTAAGACCACTTTTATTTGAAGGTACTGAAGCATAATCTGCAAAAATTAGGATACCAAGAAAAACTTATATTTCATTTATCGGTTTTTGGAGATCTCTTGTCCACTATATACTGCTTTACTGTTACCATCTTAACATGGCATTTCTACCAACGCATCTTCAGAAACTTTACAAATTGCACGCATCATCATCTTTGACTGACACCATACATCCTCATCTTTCACCTACTGAATCAATTCACTTTTTAATGATTTCAAGACTATAAAAATATAAAAAATCAATGTAGGCCTTGGATTTATCTTGGATATTCTATAAACGATTGCGCACTAAAGAGTGTAGTTGCATTAGGCCTAAGGCTTTCAATATTTAAATTATCTGAAGAGTTATTAAAACGTCTTGCAATGTCTGTTCTAGTAATATATTTTCTATGTATTCCTGATAATCATCGACACTTGAGTCGAACTTCCAAATTTAAATTTCGCATGGTTGTATAAGTAGTGCTTTGTGCGAAAAAAAACCGCCACACCTAGCCGGAAAATGGCTAAATTGGCAACCTTGGGTATAAGTCGTCCAATCGTCCGTATTTAACTTTGGTACGCAAAAATCGTCAAAATGCCAATCAATCGTTAAATCTGGCATTCGTGGCTACAACTCACTACCAGTGTGACCAGATCTTTTTTACAGCTAAATCTAGCATTAAACACGACCAAAAAATGCTACAAATTATTTTAAAAAATGCTTAAAATAATGCTAAAATTTGTTAAGGCCTTTTATTAAAAATGTATTACCAGTATGAGATTTTAATCGAAACTAAATACATTTTAATGACTTATTTTTTAACGAAATTGAAATAAATGGTTATATATAAACAAGTGGGTAGATTATGGTAAAGCATCTGTAGCACAGGTAGTTGAGGTTAAATTTTAAATTAGGGGGCCAGCTGATACATGCAAAATTTAAACGATTTTTTTTTCTATGCTATACAACATTTTTTAGATCAATTTTTTCTTATAGTTTAAGAAAAGCTGAAGTTTAAAACTATTATTTTTTCAGCAGTTTAAAGCAAAATATTTTTTTCAAACATTTAAAGTATATAATTTTTTGCTAAATACAATGTGAAATCTCTTTGTACTTTAATATCGTAATATCAAAGGGCAAATAATTTTTACAAGCAACAGAATGAGAGCATTTCTAATATTTCCTTTCTTAACATAAAAGTTATTCATTTTTATACGAAATTTATGCCCCTATTGCGGTTCTCCACTCAACTCAGTTTGGTCGTGTGAGAGTCAACCCAACTTATGCACAACCAAACTCATTTTAGGTATTGTGATACCAAACGGTTTTTAGTTGAGTTTGCTATAAAGTTGCAACTTAAAATTTCGATTTGCCAACTTAAAATATAACGTTTGACAAGTGAAAATTTTATAAAATTAAATAATTTTTTAAACTAAAAGTATTTTTAATTGTGTGTTGAATAAAAAGTATTTACAATCGATATTAGTGTCGATTTATTTTATGATGATGAAAATTAAAACTCTTGTACAGATGTGCTACGTATAAGAAGAAAAATTCCTGATGATTCCAACCCTCTTGAACTACCTAATGCCAAGTAAGAACTTATAATTAGTAACGTAACTACATAATAATTTCAAATTTTTAGATTTAAAAGTTATTTCCGACTAAACAAGGAAGCGTTTTGTTATTTGCTGGATGAAATCAAAGATCATTTAAAAACCACCTGTTCGCGTAGTGGCTATTCCTCCTATATTAAAGTAATGTGTTAAAGTCCCATATATCTTTACACTGATTTTTGGTCATACCATTTTGGTTTTCCACGTGCAATCTCTGGGTTTATTCCATTAGATTAACAAGCCTCTCAAATTGTGCTTTAGTTGTAATTTTCAAAGATCTACGAATGTTTTAAATGCTGTGAAATACTAATATACAGTATAACAAATCTTTCTACTTACGGTTTTTCCATTGTTATTTTTTTTCGATTTTAAAAATGAAAGTCAACTGAAACTGAAAACAACTCAACTACTAATAAACAGTTGTGTATTTATAACGTTTCTGTCGACCAAGCTTTTACAAAGTTGAAAACTGCAATACCACGAAAAAAACAGATACACAACTGAAAAGCCTACTGCCAGTCGAGTTGAGAATGGCAATGCAAATTTACCAAAGACAACCCAACTGTTACAAAAGTGGAGAACCGCAATAGGGGCATTAATTTCGGATACAACTATTTTTAGTTTAAATTTGTTATAATTTATAAAAAAAAATTTAAGTAAAATCAATAAAACTATTCGTCAAAATGGACAGCCAGGCGGCTCTTAGGGCCTTGAAGGGCTGTTATGTGAACTCCAGACTAGTGGACGATTGTAGGAGGGCTCTAGGAGTAATCTTAGGGAATTATGTTGTGAGGCTCTGCTGGGTACCGGGTCACTGCAACATCACCGGCAATGAGATAGCTGATGAGTTGGCAAGACTGGGCTCGGAAATGGAAGATCCTGACAGTTTGCAAGTGGTCAGGCCTCCAATGGGCTTCTATTTTGGGAGAATTAGGGAATGGATTCTGAACAGGACTAAACGGGCTTGGCGGGGCCGAACGGACTGCCGAGTATCGCGCACGCTGTGGCCGATGCTTAGTAGGTCAAATTCGGACGCGCTGCTGGGTAAGAGTAGGGCCTGCGTCAGGACCATGATAGGTATTATCACGGGCCACTGTATGATAGGCAGAATGGCGGTGAGAATGGGGTCTGGCTTATCGGATATATGTAGGCTGTGTGAGGACCCAGAGGAGCTGGAGACTGTTGAGCACTTTCTGTGCCACTGTCCCAGGCTACAGAACAGCAGGCTGAGGTGGCTAGGTAGCAGATTCCTGCACGAATTGGGAGATGTCTCGGGCTGCGGGCTCGAGAATCTGACGGGATTCGTAATAGGAATGACCTGGTTGCGCGGCAGGAGGCTGGGAAACATGTAGGGCAGTTTTTCCTGTTTGGTAAGGTTGTGTTTTGCTTGTTCTGTCCGATTTCTTATCTTCCACTATCTTCCTTCCCTGTGCTTTCACCATTAACTTCACCTACTCTGTCACACTAGATATCTTTCTCTTCTTTCTTTCTTTGTTTCACTAAATAAAGGCATCACAATGGACCATAATGGTCTCTGGGTGAGGGTGTGAAGTTTGCTTCACACCAGCCTTTCTAACCTAACCTAACCTAACCATTCGTCAAAATTTTTAAAAGAATACTAAAAAAAGCTAAAAATATATTATAAAAATGCTAAATAAAATGCCACGTGCTAAATGGAAATTTTGCAGCTAAATAAAAATGTTTAATGCTAAATTTATCTCCAAAAATGCCAAAATGGCCACACTGCTCACTACGCTTGAAAATAAAACGAATACAACATAAAACCAAATCAGTTATAACAATGACATATGTGACTTTCAAACTAGAAATGCAATTTATTAACACAGAGTTGTTTTTAAGCAATTAATGGAAAAAGTAATTAGTACTTCAATACAAATAATTATCGTTAATTCAAATTTAAATAAACAATCTCATTTATATTAAAAGTAACGAAAAATTAATAATAAAGGAATAATTCAAAATAGTAACGGCCTTAGTTATAACAAATAAAACAGGTTTAAAAAAGGTTTATGAAGCGGATTTTCTATGAAATTTTTTATGTTTTGTAACTAAGGAGGTAAATATATAGTGGTGCTACAACATCAAAAATTATATATATATTGATGTATTACATTATAATAAGAACTGTTATGTTTAACAAATACAGAAATAAAAAGATTTTTTTTAAAAAATTTTAATTTATTTTCAAATGAGTTACGGACCGCTTAAGTTAGATTCCCTTTTAAGCACACGAGTAATGATTCATTAAAATATAATTTGACTACACATACATTCGCGTTAGGAAACAATGAATAAATTGCACAAAATATAGGTGTTAGTTTTCATTAGAGAAAGAGGAAGCATGGTTAATTAAACTTTTATAAAATTTAAACATTTAAAAACTGAAATTGGGGCCAAAATAATTATTTTAAAATGGATTTAAATGGAAAACAATTTTGCAAAATTTATTTATTTTGAAAGTAGAGTAAGAACAATTTTGACTGAAAATCAAATAGTACAGTTTAATACTATTTGAAGATCTAATTATTTAAAACAAGCTTTATACATATCGTTGGTCTCCTGTAGAAATGCCCTAACACACATTATTGCAACTTTAGAGGATAAGGTAAAAACACATTAGAAGCTGTATGTATAAAATTGAAAATTTCTTGTAAGCCCGGTTTTTTCGATACTAATGCATTACATTTTTCTGAAATGTATTTAATTACTCAAAAACTTAATTTCGAAAAAAGTTGCCAGTTAGGGCTTTTCCAAATGAGACCGATAAAAAATTCACAAAATAATATGCATAGAAAAGCATAAATATGCATACCACAAATATAAGTGACAAACTTAATAAAGATTGTATCAAAACTTTTCGTTTGATATCAGAATTTTCGTCAGAATTTCTACTTTACTTAAAGTACTTATTGGAACTAGCAATGGGTACTATCATTTAGCCAATAAAAGCTTAGGCACCAAATCTTTATACCCTCTAAAACTAGTTGTAAATGAGGGTATACTTAGTTTGTCATTGCATGTGAAACTTTTTAAATATTTATCTAAGACCCCCAAAAGAATATATTTTTCGGGGCCTTAAGTAATTCAAGTCGATTTAGTCGAACTCAAAAGAAAAGAAAAGGATTGATCTCAAATTGCTTCTAGTTATCCTAAGCAGTTTGGAATCCATCAAAATCGGTTCAGTAGGAAAAAGAGTTTTGAATCCAAATGTGAAAGCACCATCCTAAAAAAATTGATAATTTTGTTACAAAATTAATATAAATGGTTGCAAAATGCATGGGTTGACATAAGTTTTGCACAAATTCGTTTTGATGACATAAAATCCAACTTCTAAATTATCATATGCCCCATAGAAGCCAACTCTCGGAAAACAGTTTAGTACGCCTAAAACCGTAACGAATAATGTTATTGCAATAAAATTTGGTCTCCTATAGTTTTATATGACTAGAAATCGCACTGCCAAATTTCGTAAAGAATAGTTTATAATTTACCATACGCCCTATATAAATCCCCATTCTCAGAAACACAAAAGGGGCAAAATGCGGCTTTAGTCGCACAACGGTAACGCTGTGTATCTTAAAACAACGAAAACAAGATAGTACTATAGTATACATCAGCATTTATCACGTGTGATATAAAACTCAAACTAGTTAAAACTCTTATAGTTCCCATCATTACACATGGTGCTATTGGTTTTGGCGAACTTGATGCAGCTTCAAAATATAAATTACACAAAGTCATCAACAATTGTGCCAGATACGTGTTTAACAAAAGAAAATATGATAGAATATCTCAGTACTCAATACAGATTCTGGGATGCAGTTTGACTTCGTACCTAAATATTCGTAACTTAGTTTTTCTTCACAGGGTTATATATTCGCATGAACCTGGTTATATTTTCGAAAAACTATGCTTCTATAGATCTGGTCGCACTTTTAACCTGATTATACCTAACTATAGCTATTTATCGTCCTCAAGATTGTTCTTTATTAGTACTGTGAAATTATGGAATAACTTATATAAAAGCCGATCCCCGTGCATTGTCTTTCAAAATGGCAGTCAAAAAACTTTTTAGTAATTAGTAATTAATTTTCTGTGTTCATATGATTAATTTTGTTTATATTAATTAAAATTTTTAATGTAATCATCTTAAAATTAATCATCTTAAATTTAGTACTTAAGTTCATTAAAGATCTAATTCGAACAATTATTTACATTTGTTTGAGGTGCTTTAAGACACTTCGAGTCTTACACAGTACAACACATGATTTGCCAACTCAATTCTGTGAACTGTATGTGAAATTAGACCCAAAAAGAAGAATTTCTGCATCATTCGTTTTGTCTTCTTACCTGCGATTTGAAGTTAGTATCGATTTGAAGTTAGTACTATCGTATAGGGGAATTTATCACGTTTTAGGCCCTGTTGTTTGACATAGCTCGACAACCCCTAGCCCAATTTAGTTGAAATAAATCTTAAAACATTAAGAATTACAATTCCCTTAATCTGTTGATATATTGTTTTCCTATACAAGTAACACTTTCGAAGTTAAAAATGAATGTATGAAGGGAAAAAATTATTTTTTGCCTAAAAATATAAATTTTTTTTTTTAAAAATACATAAAAAATCCAAAATGGAAAAAAGTTTCAAGTCTAGTTATTTTTTCGCAAAGTCACATAACCTATGAGCAAAATGAGACAAAGATCATAAAAATCGATGCACGCGTTTCGCTTTTATTCGCAATTGAGTAAAGGTATGAATTTCAAAAATCAGTTATAGCCACCACCCTTAAAATAAAAATATAAATTAAAAAATTATCATGCAAAAAAAAACTTTATTTATAAAAACTTAATGAAAATAAAATAATATGCAATTAATACGCAATTATAATATGCATAAAAACAAAATTTAGAACATTTTTTCAATTATTGGCAATATCCATCCTTGTAGAAGTTGACGCTTGTGGTTCTGATGATCTTGTTTTCTTCGTAGGTTGTTCATATTCATGGTCTGAGTCAGCTTGGCGTTGTCGGTATGATTTTTCGCTGACATTTTGCTGTGTGAGTTTTCTTCTCTTCAAAAATGATGTCAGCCATTCGGAGTCGTGTTGTGATAGTCCCAGCTTGGCCACAATGTAATCCATTTCGATTTGTGGTAGCGGTTGTGGTGCACTATTTTCAATATCGGGTATCCAATCAGCATCATCCAAATCGGTCGGATTGGTGAAAACGGTTTCGGCTAGCAGGGACACAGTAACCGCACTCGGAGGTTTAGGTGCATCGGTATCAGCAGGGCGTTGCACTGGAAGTGTGGCAGTAAATGCAGCAGTGTATACTTTTGTTTTCAATTGTTGTCTGTTTAATCCAGGACGAAAATTTATGCATGCATAGCACCTGGATTCATCATGTCCAGTTGTGTCTTCCACCCAAATTACTGGCTTCATAAAAGATAACTTTCTACTTTTTCCGTGAATCCATTTTAGAAGGGTAGTATAACAACTGTTGCACACTGTGTTCGGCGTAAAATTTGCACCACTTAAATCTGCTTCATCGAAATAATTACAATACGCGGTTTTGAATTGCTCAGTAAACAAATTTTTTCGATCTTTTTTCTGTATTTTTCGGACGATATGACCACAAACGTAGCAATATTCATCCAAATATGGGCACTTGTTGTTTTCCATATTGATATATTTTATGTTTTGTTGTTATTCACTTTTAAAAAACTGGAGAAAAATCACTTTTACTGTTCGCGTTCGTCGGCACTGGCTGAATGCCAAAAATCGATCAATGCACACCTATAAATACTACGTATTTTTGAATATTTTACTGCCAGGTACTTATAAATGGGCGCATATTTTAAGGGCGGCTGGCTATATACCTGATTCAGCACTTGTACGTTTTAAACTGTGCAAAACTTTCCAAATAATGACCACCCTTAAATGTGGGTGCAATTTCTGTAAAAAAATCATATAGGTAGCCACCGGAAAACCCCAAATAATAAAAAGGTCCACTTTCCGTTTAATTGTCCACGTACATTTATTACCGCAATCATAAAAATCAAATAACCTTTTGTTTATTCCTTTTTTTTTAATTCTCAGAATCATGAAAAAGGTGTCAATGTTTTCTCCAAATAATGTTGTGCATATCTCGAGCAAATTTTTGAAATTCATACATTTACTCAATTGCGAATAAAAGCGAAACGCGTGCATCGATTTTTATGATCTTTGTCTCATTTTGCTCATAGGTTATGTGACTTTGCGAAAAAATAACTAGACTTGAAACTTTTTTCCATTTTGGATTTTTTATGTATTTTTAAAAAAAAAAATTTATATTTTTAGGCAAAAAATAATTTTTTCCCTTCATACATTCATTTTTAACTTCGAAAGTGTTACTTGTATAGGAAAACAATATATCAACAGATTAAGGGAATTGTAATTCTTAATGTTTTAAGATTTATTTCAACTAAATTGGGCTAGGGGTTGTCGAGCTATGTCAAACAACAGGGCCTAAAACGTGATAAATTCCCCTATACGATAGTACTAACTTCAAATCGATACTAACTTCAAATCGCAGGTAAGAAGACAAAACGAATGATGCAGAAATTCTTCTTTTTGGGTCTAATTTCACATACAGTTCACAGAATTGAGTTGGCAATCAATTAACTGAAAAATGTTGTACTGTGTTATTTGTACTAATTATGGTTTTAATAAATAAATAAATAAATAAATTTAAAAAACATTATTTTTTTGCGCATATACGTCATGGTAGTAAATGAGCACAAATGATTACACAAGCACGTGTGTGTAGTAAGCTGAATTTTTGTTAACATTTGAATCTCTTTACTACAGCGACGTGGAATTCTGTTTACGTAGATACGAATTCGGGATTAAATCAGTTTTATAATCATATATATTATTTCTAAAGCACTTTTTTTGTCGGTTGCAAATATCTCCCATACCACCGCATCAAATTTAATGAATGATATCTCATTTTAAAGCTTATTTCTAACACTAATGGCGAAAAATAATTAGAAATTGAAAAATTAATATTTTCATTGATAAAAATTATATTTTATATAGAACTGCATAATAATACTGTTGTCATTATGATTATATGTTTTTGTTCAAGTGTGGTAATACAGGGTCGCTTAATAGTAATGCAGTTCTACATAATATAGTATGTATTAAAATCCATTTTGGCAATACCGCTATTTACTATAATGCCGTTTATTACTAAGTCAGTTATATATAATTGCGTACGTTTAAAGATATTTTTGTTTGTATTAAGGATTCGTACGGGCAAAAAGTTAACGATGATCATGTCATTACCTCTAACATTGTATTCAAAGAAGTATTATAAAAGCATTTAAACATATGTATGTATGTATGTAAATATGTATGATATATATTATGATTTCTAATATTTTTATACTTTTAACAAAATGTATTGAAGTTACTAAAATTTCTATTAATTATTTTCATTTTATGTTACAAAAATGACAACTAACGGTGCGAAATATTCGCACGGGTCATCTAGTTCTTGAATAAAGCGCATTTTGAGATTGATTTAGTCTCAGTTTTACTTAAATTAATCTCATTTTCGGATTATTTCAAGTGCGAATTCAGGATTGAATATGGATAAGGTGAGTATTTCGCGATTGAATTATCCGTACTTGAATCAATCTTCCTGTACTTGATTCAAGAAAATCCGTACTGGCCGTATTGATACCGCTTCAGATTGATTTGCTACAGGGCTTTAAGCTTGAAAAAAATGTGATTTTTAAAGTTTTTTTTCAAAATCGACCATTTTAAGTCGCACCAGTTTATACTTTATTTTAAGTCCTACCAGTGCCAGATAAAAAATTTCGCCATCACGATTTCTGTTCACATATGTAAGTGTTTTGGCGCCCTATGCTCCAGTGGGAGTTAAAGGAACATATATTATATATATATATGTAAGTGTTTATGGCTCATCTGATTGGGTCAGTATTTTTTTCCCCTTAAGCGAGTGTGACCCCCATAATTTAAAATATTTCGAGCTAGTTTCTTTAAAGGCTTTTCTTATGACATTAACTATTCCATGAGTTTGTTAATTTGTGCTGTGCTTTCTTCTGAAACCGAATTGATGGTTTGGAATACATCTATTTTCATTTAAAATCGGTGTTAATTTTGATACTAGTAGTTTCTCAAATAGCTTTGAAATATAAGGTAATAAGCTAATAGGCCTGTATGACTCAACTTTTGTATGATCCTTGCCTGGCTTAGTATCATAGTTACTACGAAAACCTTCCATTCTTAAGGGTTGTATAACATTGAATAGCATTAAAAATTAGCATTAAAAATTAAAAGAATAATTTTCTTTGATATGCGTGGTAGCTATAAAATCATTTTGTTACTGATCTTATCAATACCGGGTGCCTTCTTGGTGTTTAAATTACAAATAGCATTTTCGATTTCTCTTAACTGAAATCTTAGGGGAATAGCTGCTCTAAAATTAACAGGTGTAACTCGACTGCTATATCGGGAGATATTTTAAGAGTAAATACGTTTTTCAGATGATTAACAAACATATATCCTTTTTCAATATCATTTCTTGCCCAACTCCCATTCAAGTTTATTAAAAGTGGCTTGGAGATAACTGGTCTATTGAGATTTCTAGCTACACGCCATAATGAGTAGTCAGATTGTGGAGTTGCATCAAGTTCCTTAAAGTATTTTTCCAGGGAAGCCGTTTACTGAGACTGCAGTTACTTTCTTTGCCTTTTTTTCCACTCTTTTAACAAATTCTTAAATTGAGGAGACCTGTGCAATTGCCACTCTTTTCGAACTCTTCTTTTTCAGTCAAAAGGCGCTCGACATCTGTATCATGCTGGAATGTTGAACAGCTAGTTCAAGAAAACTTTACAAATTGACGTTCCCCGGTGTACTAAGCGGAATAAGCACTAAGATTTTTTTATATTTTAACCAATTTATTTCGGTGACCAAACGGGGATACAATTATATTTGGGTTCATTATAGAAACAATTGTATGTGTGTGATCGGAAGATAATTCTAAGGACGCTTCAACATGAATCGTTTCTGTGGGGATGTTTTTAATAACGCCAAAATCTATGACATCTGGAATTTTTTGATAATCAATAGGCCAATAAGTTGATTTTCCTCTCGCGACCACATTTAAAAACCAAATTTAAAAAAATAAATGTTATTTTTGATCGAAAAAATAAAAATCAAAAATAACTGTTATCATCTGACTTTTATGAAATAAGGAATAACTGTTACGGTCCCTGCTTTAAATATTTATTCTATTGTAATTTTAAGCATTTTTTAAACACATTCGTTAAAATTGCTAATTTTAATATACATAAACAAAATGAATACAAGTGTGTAAAATTATATATGTATCAGAAGGCCTTTCAGTAAGTTGACTTAAGTTCTGTTGTTTTTTTTTTTTTTGGCGTATGAATTGTACAAACTCGTATGTATATATTTATTAGAATTAACATTTAGCGTAAGTGTGTCTTTTTTATTGTTAATAGTGCATTTTTATTGTTTACACTGTGGTTTTGTTTTGATAAAAACAAAATTAAATTAAAACTCTTCACTATTAAGAGAAATATTTTGTTTAAAATTATAAAACAAAAGCACTTTGTTTTGTTTTTAATCATTATCAGAATATGCATAAGCTTTGTATAGAGAGAGAGAAGTATGTACTTGTTTGTAGTATGCTAAAAATTATAAAATCGTCTTTGTGATAATTTAAATGGGTCGGTCATAAGTTCAAAGACCCTTTTGTTATTGCACATGTACAAATCAAATTATCCAATTATGGCTTTAGTTATATTCCTCTTGTATATTAGGGACATTCCAGCAAATGATCAGGGTTTTTAAAAACTGTAAGTAAATATTTTCAATAGCTAATTGAAAAAATGCTTTTAAATCCTTAGCCTTTTTTGCAATATTTAAAAAAATATGTATATTGAAAACATTCTGTATTATATTTGTCGAATATTCCATTTCATTTGAATGAAAAATTAAGTCGAAGAATGTACCATATTTTGATTCATTTTCACTCCGAACAACATATAAGAAAACACGCTTTTTATCGAAATTGTATAAAACTCTATATCAATGATATTATACATATAAGTGATTTGTTTTCGATACTAATTCGACTGATTTTGCATACTTGGTAATTTTTTTAAGCATAATCGTGTAATTTAAATTCTCCATTACAATCTGAATACCCATAATGCTGATCTTATTGCAATTTATATAATACATCTGTATCTGGCAATTGTTGCTCATATTAAACACACTTCATTTTAAGAGGACCAACATGGTTTTATTGAGTACTTTAAAAAACTAAAGATTTGATTTTATTTCTTTATTTTGTTTGTAAATTACTAGATTAATATTGTAACAGCTTGTGTTTATAGTCACAGCATTTATTTATAGTTAGAGTTTTACAATTTTTATTCGACCAAATATTCCTGCGAAGTTTTTAAACAAATATTAGATTGAAAACTAATTACCAGGGCTTGGATTTTCATGCAAATGCATACTTGCAGTCGGTAATCCAAAATCAATTTCGATCAGTTGTTTTTCCACATCAAAGGGTTTGCAAGAAAATGGCATCGATTGTATTTTGTTATAAATGCATATATTTGCATATTTCGCTTTTAAATGCATATATTTTGCATTTCTTATTTTTGTTATGTATTTTTTATATTTTTAAAAGAAATTTAAATCAAATAATTAATTTTTAATACTTTATAGAAATATCTGACAAAATTAAACATAAATTGAATCTGTATTGCAAAAAAAAAAAATATAGGATTTCATGAAATAAAAAAAATGTAAGATTATTTGATTTTTATAATGAAAATAAAATTGAAAATTAATATTTTCCCATGCAACTGGCATCATTCAAATTTGCTCCCTTGACTTCCGTTGACGTTGAGCGTACATTTTCAATGTATAAAAACTTTTTGCGTCCGAATAGACGGAGTTATATTTTTGGAACTTTGAAGGAACTTTTACATGTTCATACTAATAGAAATTTAAATTAAATCTAATTACCTATTTTAAAAAGAATTAACAAGTGATTGAAGTTTGTTTTTGGTTTATTTTATTTACTTTTGTGTATATATTTTAATATGCATATATGTATGTTTACGTAGTCACCTGAATTATTCTTTTTGTTATTAATAAATATAATTTAGACAAATAACTTGATATGTTTTTTATATATTTTTTAGTGCATATTTTTCTTATTTTAAATGCATATTTTCCATTTTGTAGCGCATTTTATAAGCGCATATTTTTGAAAATCTAGGTCCTGCTAATTACACTGTGATAGTTAAAAAGGAGGAAAGCCGGGCACTTGGCGTTTAAACCTAATTCGATATATACCGTTATTTCGAAAATGAAGAAGGTTGCTCAACAAATATTCGCGTAACTCAAAAACGGTGTAGTTTATTGAACAAACTAAAAAACCGAAATTCTATTCATTCATTCATTTAAGAAAAGTAAAAAATTAAAACAAAAATTTAAAGTTTTCTAACATGCGAGGCATTTTAGAAACATAATATTTTTTTGGCAAAAATGTATAAATTTTTGGCAAATTTTTGAAATTTTTGTTTGTTAAAAATTCATAAAAAATTGGAAAATACAGCTATGCTTCTAATTTATTCTAGACATATAATAATTGAAGTTGAAAACTAAATAAGCTATAAATGATTTTATTCACAAAAGACGAAAATTTTTAATTAAACTTAAGAATTTGATAAAACGCTATATTTGTATGGGAGCCTTCCTAAGAAGTGGTGATAAAGGGCAAGTATGTTTTGGGAAAATGTTAAGGACAAAAAACTAATTGAGGCCGGTTATACATTTTATAACCCTAGGTTGACTCCTGGGCAGTTATAGGACTTTTTCTTCAATATATTTCTAGTGTGTATTGAAAATTATGTATGGGAGCCCCCTTAAGGAATGGAGATAGAGGGTATGTTAGAATAAATGAAGAAGATAAAAGATAAAGTTAGGTTGGTTATACATTTGACCCATCTAGGGGCATCGTACGCGCTGCAGGGGCCAAATTTAACAATTTCAACCATACACATATGGCGGTTTAATGGAATTCTTAAATTTTTAATAAACAAATATTTCAAAATGTTGCTAAAAAATAATTTTTTTGCCAAAAAAAGATTATGTTTCTAAAACGACTGCGCATATTAGAAAAAAGTTAGCCATTTCTTAAAGAAAATAAAAGTAATTTCATAAAACTAAACCGTTTTTGAGTTACGCGAATTTTTCTTTGTGCAACCTTCTCCATTTTCGAAATAACGGTTAATCTCGAAAACAAGAGATAACCTAAAAAAAACGGTTATCACCACTGGATTCAGCGTACCCAAAAAAAGTGTCAAATTCTAGCACAGTGTTATCGTTATAAAAGCATATAAAATGGATTAAAATACTCGGCCATGTTCCAGAAATAAAAATCAAGTGGCAGTGGAATCGACCTACATTTTTATTTCAATTATTTTAAAAAAAGACTGTATTTGTTTTTTCTGGTTTTAGGAGTTGTACATGATCGGGTATGTTCTGACAATTGAAAAAGGCTTCAGATTTCCGATTCTGACTTGAAGTCGAATAAAAGGTGTTCTAAAAATCGCAACCGCAAGAAATTTCGCGTCTTCAAATGTCAAAAGTATGCTTAAGGGAACTTGAAAAAATTAACAGATTTTTTTACAATACACATATTAATTTTACGAATTTTAAAAGAAGCCTATTAAATTTATTGGAAAGGGAAACAAACAAAATATTTACACAAAACCAAGACAATATGAGATAATGGTCGATTTTGCATCCAGATTTGGCCAGAGGTCCCCAAATACCAAAAGTAAATCAAGAGAATTGTGGCAAAGATTAACGCAAGATTTAAATGCTGCAGGTCCACCATCACATGCGGTAGAAAAGTGGAATATATTTTATGTATGTTTTAGCTCACAAATAAAACTTTTTTCAAGTGATTACGTTTAAAGGTGTGGGCAGACTATAAGCAGCACATTAAGGTAAAGTTTCGCCGAAACAAAAATACCAATACTGGAACTGGGGAAGGCCCAAATAAATATTTTTCCTAACGCCATTAGAGGAAAGAGTTGCTGATCTTATGCCTATAAATTCCTACATTGAAGGGATGAGTAATACACAATCCATTATTTAAAATAATTTGTAGTCAATTTTAAGTTTTACCGATTTTGACAATGTCATAAAATAATGTTGTATTTTACACTAATAAGATTTTGTTTGTTGTGGTTAAATCCCAATTTTTATTCTTAATAAATATGTACACTGAAATTTATTGTTGGAGGATAAGTTAGTTTCTATGCGCAGTTCACTGGTTGCTTAGGCCAGATAATCAGGAAATATTTTCCGAAAAAAATTTAGAAAACTCATCATATCAGTAAATACAACTACAGAGGGAAAGAGAATTACAAACACTCAAAAAGTCTTATTTGCAACGATATTAAAGCTAAAACAAAGTATTACGTATTAAATAAAGACATTACAACAAAGTTCCCTTAAATTTTTAAATGCAACTATGCAGACCTTTCGAACGCACTACGTAATACGAATTTTTTTCTAGAGCAGAAATTAATTTCGAATGTCCTTTCGATTCGAATCGGGTTACAAGCCCGCCAGATATTAATCAAGAGACTTAACAATCTTACTTCATTATGTTTAACATTCTATAAAATTTATATAGGGCAATGAGATAGCTTGTAACTTTTTAGCTTATAATCCGCGAATTTTAGAGTGGCGTTGAAAACTCAATTTTATCTTCTGGCCAGAGTTGTCTTTGGGGAATAATAATTTGACAGTTAACACAATACCATTTAATGTCACAAAATCTTAATGTATTTTATTCGGAAACATTGCGAGCTCGTATAACTTTTAAAAATATTTTTTCCTGGAATTCTCAGAAAATCTTTCCTTGGTTACCACTATATATAAATAAATTTAATTAACTTAAACATTTTCCAACACAATATTTCTCGAAATCATTCAGTCAGTTGGTCACAGTTGGTGACATCCTTCTTTTTACCGAATATGAAATGTTTTCTCTATATTGCGCGAAGTCATTGCTAAAAAACGTTCTAAAACGACATTTTCCAAACGCAATATTTCTCGAAATCATTCAGTCAGTTGGTGGTTGCTAAAAAAAAACTTTCTGAAATGACGCTCTATTTTATTTATAGAACTATTAACTTTTTTATCAAAAAATGTTCTTTATAATATGTAGTACTTTTAAATCAGTCTTGTAATGGGCTTTTAATTAAAATCGTTTATGTTGGTAAAAAGTTGTTAATTTATTATTGCATTAGTCATATTTAGTCATGATTATTTCTAAGAAAAATTATTAAACAATGAAACTTAATACTTAAGTAGGAATTATAGTTACAGTTTTTAAAAAGATTTTTTTTACTATATTAATTTAATCTAAGCTTTTTTGTACTTCGTACTTTTTTGTATCATGAATTTTAGGCTACTGAACTTTTTAAAAACTACATGAAAACTATAAACTTTAAGAATTTAAAAATGCATCTGATTCATTTTTATTATATTTTATCTTAAAGTTACTATTTATCTGCTCACTTCTGTACTTAAAGTTCTCATTTTGTAAATGCAATTTATATTTTTATTTAATAAGTTTTCTTATCAAAAGTTCCATTTAAAGTCATAAACAAGCGTTTTTTATAAACATAAAAGAAAAACTGCAAAGCAGACAATATATTTTATATAAAGCTTCAAATAATAAATTAAATGAAATACATATTCGAAGCAGAAATAAAGCAAAATTAAAAATTTCAATATTTATTTATATATTTATCATTTGAGTTTATAAGCCCTTAGGGCAAGTTTAAATATGCACAAAAATGTTTAAAATATGCATGCAAATATACCAACAAACTAAAAAATATGCACGCGAAATACAAACACTAATAATAGTTTTATTTGAATAAATGTTTAGTACATACTCGTAGTATAATCATTTATTTTTTTTTAAGTTTTCATCAATTGAAATGATTTTCGATTATCATACAAAACCATAGAATATATAGAATCAGTCGATGTTAATGGCTCATATTCAAATATTATTTCTAATGAAGGAAGTGTGTCAATATAATCATCGGTTTCGCTTTTATTTAAATATACACAGAAAAAATATTTAATATTGTCTCTAATCACCAAATTCATAGAATCAAGCAAACAATTTATTAACTTTGGACCTATTACCAAAATGATTATATACTTAGATTACTAAAAATTGTAAAAATTGAAAATTGTGAATATTTCTTTTCAATAAATGATATTTTTAATTTTAATTAAAAAAATGATTAAAAAACTTTGCCATTTCAAACACTGTATTTATTGATTTAATTAAATATAGCTCAGGTTCTGACAATTCCCAACATCAAATCCACAAGTTTAAAGTATTTTATTTTAAACGAAAAATTCAATTAAGATTTTTGATATTCAATTAATATTTTAATTAAAAACTAATTTCAAAACAACTAAAATGTTAATTAAATGATATTATATTTTTAATTTTCTTTCAACTAAAAAAATAATTGATTCAATACTTTTCAAACCATTTTTTTTAATTGATAAAAAAAACTATCGACAATTTGTTCTGTGTATGTTGCTTTTTACGTTGGTCAACGTTTGAACACCAAAAGCCAAACCCATAATGTGTATGAGCTGGCTTAAGCAACTGCACGAATACATGTTAATCTTGACACATATCGTTACCTTAAACGCAAAACGCCCTATCTAGCATTTAGAAGATTTTACAGGAGAAGCAAAAACTATTTTAAATGTTAAATTGGCTTAACCTGTTTAAAATTTATTTTTATTCAATTTTTCTTGTACAACCTGCCAGTTGTTTTAGCATTTAACAATGTGAATATTATGCAAACTGTTAGTTAGGTTTTTAATCTTTTGTAGATAGGGCCGTTTGTTTTTTGTTAATAAAATCGCTAATTTTGGTCAAAATATGCGATACATCAAAATCAATGAAAAAGTCGATTTTTAATTTATGCTTAGTTAGGGCTTTACGCGTTTAAGGTAAAGATATATTAATATTAATAATAAATTGACCTTAAGGAAACTTTTTGTTTAGTTTTATGAAAAGTGCGAAATAGATCGCCCATGTTATTTAATTTTGTTTTTGTTTGTTTTTGCGTTCTTCTTAAAGCTAGCTCATGCATATTATAGTTGGGCCTTGACATTTCGATTAAAAACTTTGTTATGTTTTTTAATAAATATTTTATTCTTAATATTTTGAACATTTTCTTTTGCGTCTTCATAAACTTTCATGTAAAGTACAACAATAAACTCTTTATATTTATAGTTTATCTCTCACGATACAAGGATGAAGTATTTTTAGTTATAACCACACTCCAAAAGTGGAGACGTTATTATGTATTTGTGCTAATGTTTGTAGCACCTTAACCCATATTAGCCCAATATTTAATAAAAATTGTAAGATGGTATGTAAATACCATCCCTAACAATAATATTAATTAATATTCCGCATTATTCCGCCTGTGTCGTCTTTGTAATAGATTAAAGTAAAACACAACCTGTGTTCTTTAATCTACTACAAAAAACGACACAATCGTATACAACGACAACCGGAATAAGGCTGATTATTAAAAATAATAATATATTTCAGCAATTTTGCCTAGTCAAGATTTACTTTACTTTACATAAGTATAATGTCCTACTGTCTTAATTATGGAACGGTGCATTTATGTGAAAAAACAAATATTTTGATTTGTTTTTTTTTATACACAGTTTATACATTAACAGCCGTATTCATAACGAAAATTTGGCATGAAGTTAGCACAAAGTTTATTCATAATACACTTACCAAACTCTGGCTAACGATTTGCTAAACTCTTGTCAACAAGCTGCCAAACGTTTGCCAACAGCTGTTTTATGTTGAATAATTTTGTTTGTTTTTTTTTTATACACTGTTTTTTTTAGTTTAGAGTCCTTTTTTAAATATATTTTAATTGAAAAACATTTAAAATTTTTATATAAAGAGGGAAAATAAAAAAAAATGAAATGAAATGACAAAACCAGCGATGATTAATGCAAAACGTGTTGCATTTTGAGCACTTTAATGTAGCATCATTAATATTCAGAGTTGATTTATTAAAAGTTAGCAGACGGATAAAATTCGTTATGAATAAACTCTGTGCTAACAAGCTGCTAAGCTTAATCGGCATTCTAGTTAGCCGCTCGTTGTACGTAGTGTACAAGCTGTGGCTAACTTTTTGTTATGAATACGGCTGTTAATATATCGTCGGTCACAAGATGACAACTCTTAACTCGCAAAAAAATCGAATCGGGGTTTTTGAAGCCAAAAGACTGTGTTTGTCCTTCTGCATATTAGCATGTTGTTTTCTTTACACCATCTTACAATAAATATCTCCTACTAATTTTGGTTTTTTTTTATTTACTTCCAACACGGTTTAGTAACGGAATAATAACGTTTTTTTTTGTCTCCTGAAAAGTACAAAAAAACATGTTAAGAGTTGTCAACCTGTGACCGACGATATGAGTTTTAAGAAAAATATTCGATTACATTATGAACAAACCAAAATAACTCACATTTTACGTCGAGACATTTTTTTATTTCAACTCAAACAAACAACACGCAACGAAACAAAAATTGAGAACTGAAAAAAATAAAACCACTTAAGTTTGTTAGTTGAACACCTCATGGTTACCACAGCATAAAAATATTTAAAACTGCATTCACAAAAAAAAATTATGAATACTAAAAGCAACCGCTCCAAAAATGGAACACTAGGATGAAATGGGTTAAAATATTGGTCCTAGGCGCACCTTCGAATATACTGATAGGCTTAGAATCACTTTCTAAGTCGATCTAATGATGTCCGTCCGGCTGGATGTCTGGCTGTCCATTTAAACCTTGTGGGAAACGTACAGGTCGCAATTTTGGAGGTAATTTGGTACGTAGGTTCTAACGATCAATCCTATTGGAAGTGGGGCGAATCGGTCCATAATTTCACATAGCCCCCGTACAAGCTTGTTTCAGGAATAAGGTCTTCGTGTCCATTAGCCATCTTATTATGTTGGTATTTAGATTAAATTTGGTCCAAACTTATTTTTTTTGCAATCAAAATCATCTTGCCAAATTTTATTGAAATCGATCCATATGTGACCATAGCTCCCAAAAAAATTCTACTCACGGAAATAGCTTTTAATGCCAAAACTTCCTTATAAATGCTGATATCAACATAAAAATTGGCGATAGTAACTTTTTGCGATAGCTGCCACGTTATGACAAAATGTTGTCCTGGTAGTTCCCAAATTAGCTATAGGTCCCATATAAACCCCCATTCTAAAATTTCATATAGATGAAGATATCTAAATAATATTCGGCACAAAGAATTTTTACATCAGTCTTCACCTTATAACATAATTTTATTTAGGGTCCCAAATAAAGTACACTAGCAAAAATTGTTTTTATATACTGTGGTGTAGGTTATCATATGGTCGGGCTTGACCGACTGTACTTTCTTACTTGTCTTATTTTGTAATTGCAACAGGTTGACTCAAAAGCAATTCTTTTGTTAAAAATGGCTGTCAATCTGTGTAATATGCAAATTTATGAACAGCATATATTTTTGGAAAAAACTTAAAGAAACATATGCAAGAAACATAAAAACGTATCCTGATTGTTAGGGATATGACGATACGCCTATTTTGCCGATATGATACCGGTACTCAAAAAAGAAATATGAATTCAAGTTAAAATTAACTTTTCTTATTATAAAAAATTACAGTGTAAGAGATTAATAATATTTAAAATTAATATTAATAAAAATTAAGTTGAGAAAACAGAGTGTTCTCAATTTTTTCGATAATAGGCGAATTCGGAAATCCGTTTGAACCAGACCTGCAGTGGACTTATCGTAGACTTATCTGAACTTTAACTAGGTGTAGGTGTGACCGTGTCTTCAACACTTTCGGAATGCAGAGTCGTGTTCTGTAGCTCAATAAGAAGTTTTTTCGATACGATTGAAGTCGATTGTCTTTAAAATATAAGATAAACAATAGTTTTGATTATTTTCTCTCTCTTTTATTCAATATTCTCCATCTCCGTTGATTAATTTATAATACTTTCTAATTAGTGTGACCAGATCCCAAAAATTTTTACAGCTAAATCTGGCATTTTACATGGCCCAAAAAATGCTAAAAATGATTTTAAAAAATGCTAAAATTTTTCAAGGTTTTTGTTAAACACTTATTACCAGTATGAAATTTTATTCGAAACAATATACATTTAGTGACTTATTTTTTAAAAAATTAAATAAGTGGGTAGATTTTGATAAAACATCCGATACATATAAATATGTAGCTCCGGTAGTTGAGATTAAATTTTAAATTTAGTGGGCCTGCTAACCTCTGATACATGCAAAATTTAAACGATTTTAATTCCATGATATACAAGATTTTAGATCATTTTATTATTATTTTTTCATCATTTACACTATAGAACTTTTACCCAAATACAATGTAAAATTTCTTTTTACTTTAATATCGTAATATCAAATGGCAAACAATTTTAACAATCAATTAGATGAGGGCATTTCTAATGTTCTCTGGATATTCTATTTTTTTTTTTTTTTTTTTGCAAGACTTGTAGATGTTTCTTAAGATAAGAATTATCCATTCAGATACGAAATTTCATTTTGAAAAAAAAATCAAGTTAAATATATAAAAATATTCGCCCAAATTTAAAAAAAAAAATAATGCTAAAAAAAGCTAAAAACATTTTATAAAAATGCAAAATAAAATGCCAAGTGCTAAATAAAAATTTTGCAGCTAAATAAAAATTTTTAATGCTAAATTTAGCTGCAAAAATGCTAAAATGGTCACACTGTTTCTAATTATGTTCGAAGACTGTTAACTAGCGGAATAACGTCAGGCAATGTAGCAGTGACTTTGCTTATGTTTTTTGTAGCATTTTTGAAGTAACCAAAATTTTTTAGCAAATTTATTTTATTATTCTCACAAACATTAATAAAAAATAAGCAGAAAAAGGAAAAGCCTCCGAAGTATCTTTGTTAATTTTAGAAGATGTTCTACTCCGAATTTAAATTAAAAAATTATTCAATTCAGAGAAATTTCCCTTAACGAAGAACTTCCTTAAACGAACATTTCCTTTTAATGGTCACCCCCTGTGGCCGCTAATGAGAGATTATATTGTACTTCAAATACTACAGAACGTATCGCGTATTTAAATTTATAAAAAAAAAATCCAGTTTACATCGTTTTACATGTGTTAATAAAATTAAAATAAAGGAGGCCACTGTGTAAAACAATTTTACCAAACCCATATCAAATTGAAAGCATACCACTTTGCTTTCATACATATTCATACATATATTTTGAAAAATTAAGCATTTATAGTTTTGAAAAAAGATTATTTATCCATATTTAAAAAACTGCATATTAAACAGAATGAACAAATATTTTATAAAATAAACGTGGCCACAGTTTTTTTTTAATTCGGGTAAAAAAATTCGGTTAATTACCCTGAAGACGGTCAAATAAACCATCAACCACTTCATGGGTGTAGTGTCGCGCTTTTTTTATTGATGCAAATCAAAAAATGTTGACAATTTTATTTGTTTAGTAATCATCTGCTTTGCGTTTGCTTGCAAACGAACAAAAAGAACTTAAAATTAACCTGCAAATTGACTAGTTTATTTGTAAATTTCCAAAAAGAACAACTTTACGACACTGACACATATGCAAGCGCTTAATAGGGCACTCTAGCAATTGCTTAGTGCGAGAGAATTCTTAAAAGTCAAACTTTGGTAAAAATTATAAAATTTTAGATTATTTTTCTCAGAAACACTCAGACTTTACATATCCCCAGAGAAAATAGTCCAAAGGTGTGATATCGAACGATCAAAGTGGTCAATTTACCGTAGCAAAACGTGAAGTTAAGTGCTCAACAAAATGATTTCTCAACAAGTCCATTCTTTCACGCGCTGTATGGCTCGTAGCACCCACGCGCTTGAATTTCAGCAAGCATATTCCCGTTGGCATGGCGCGATAACGGTTACCATTGACGGTAGCATTGGGCCTGTTCGGAAATGCATCACTGCGCAGCATCTGTTGCGCAGCGCGTTCGGTTAAGCATCACTACAAATGTCAGCTGTTGAAAAAAACATAACAAATGCAGATGATGCGCAAACAACCTAAAACACACATCACAAAAGTTGCTGATGCATATTGTGTTCAATAATATAACCAATACGGGCGGCAAACAAGCTGATTTGCATGAGCATCGCAAACTAATCATAGATGCGCATCAGATGCAGCGCATTGATGCATTTCCGAACAGGCCCATTCTGATGTTCCTCATATTTGAAGAATAATGGAACAATCATTCCACCAGCCCATAAACCACACTATGCCGTTATTGTTAATGGATGTAGCTCTTGGTACTCTTCTGTTTGCTCATCAGCTCAAATACGGTAATTTTATTTATTAACGTATCCATTGAGCCAGAAATGTGCTTCGTCACTTAACTAAATTTCACGATAAAACACCGGATTTTCATTGAGTTTTTTCTCAGCCCAGAGGAGACGCTGATGTGGTGTGAGGCTTCCCATGATAACTTGCCAAACGATACTGAACAAAAGTGACAAAGCAGTTTGATATGAGTCACTCGTGATCTGTAAAAAAGCCTTTTGAAAATCAAACATCACGATGAATCACCTTTTATATTTAATCGTTTGTGTGTTTGTTAGTAACGCATGATCTCCGGAACTCTAATTTTCAACATAGCTGCAGGCAATTTACTTTAGATTTCTTTTTTTTTTTTACCCAATAAGTGACCACTGGGTCGAGTAATTTTGAAAAAGTCCTATTTGTAGTAAAAAAACAATTATGTATAAATAGTAATAAATGAATGAATTCTTAAATTTAGCTGGCATTGTATTTCAAATAATTATAAATTGTAAATTCTATTTTCAATATGTATTTAAGAATTAAATTGCCTGAGTCTTTAAGCAAAGATTTCCAATTCGTAAGTGCCAAAAAAAAAAAGTACCAAAGATATAACGCAAGTGACAAAACGTGCATTATGCCAATTTCAAAGAAAACGCAGATAATTTATAGTGATGATGCGGCCCGGTCCCAACATCGGACGCATTTCCATTGGTACTCAACGTAGGCGCAGATAAAATAAAACTCTAACGTCGCAGCAACAGGCGGAAGCATCTGCAGTGTAAGACAACTGTTACAAGGCTCATCTACTAAATATTTAATAAAAGTGGTCACGTTTATTTTGTTTTGTATCTGAACAATGTGAACATAACGTGTGATTTTTTAGCTATTATCTTTTTGGCAACACTGGTTTAAACAGCTGACGCACGTTTCGTGTTTTGTTTCACTGTCAAACATCTTCAGTTTGGTCTATAATTTAACCATGAATCGTCTTACAAACGAACAACGCTTGCAAATTATTGAATTTTATTATCAAAATGCGTGCTCTGTTAAGAAAGTTCATCGCGCGCTTCTTCCATTTTATGGTCAGTTTAATCGGCCTACTGAAGCGGCTATTGTGACTAAATTTTTGAGTGAATATCAGCCAGAAGCATTGCAAGAGCTACCAATGCATCCAAAAAAAGTCACAGTTTGGTGCGGTTTATGGGCTGGTGGCATCATTGGACCGTACTTCTTCAAAGATGATGCGAATCGTAACGTAACTGTGAATGGTGAGCGCTACCGTGAGATGATATCCAACTTTTTTTTGCCCAAAATGCAAGAGCTTGACTGGCATGACATGTGGTTTCAACAAGACGGTGCCACACAGCACGCTTAACAATGGACTTATTGAGAGGCGAGTTCGGTGAACATTTTATTTTACGTTCGGGACCGGTCAATTGGCCGCCTATATCGTGCGATTTAACGCCTGTAGACTATTTTTTGTGGGGCTATGTTAAAGGTCATGTCTATACACACATGCCCGCTTCAATTGACGCATTGGAAGACAACATTGAAGCATTTATTCATGAGATACCGGCCGAAATGTTGGAAAGAGTATGCCAAAATTGGACTAAGCGGATGGACCATTTCAGGCGCAGTCACGGTCAACATTTGCATGAAATAATCTTCAAACATTAAATTATACGGACCGTACTATCGATTTAAATAAAGATTTCATGCATTTTTCTGAATTTTATGTGTTTTTTTTTAACTTTCCTATAGCTCTTAAAAAATCACCCTTTATATACCTTAAGTTGGGTGCAACTTTTATTTTTATTGCAAGTAGTTATACTCGTAATGAAAATTAAATTTTTTACAGTAATTCAATGTTTTTCAGAGATACATAATAAACATACATGCATAAATTTAATATCTCTAACAGAACTTATATTTTCTTTATTAGAATGTATTTCTAAGAATATTTTTGACGTGTTTAGATTTGGTAATAACTTCTAAGTTAGTCTTTTAACAAGAAAAAGTTAAACCACAATTTCTTAAATACATTTTATTCCCGTACAGGTCTTGGAACATGTATGTATCTTTGTATTGACATGCTTATGATCCAAGTGTGAGTGTGTGTTACTTGTATTTTTACTATTGTCTCTTACTCTCATGCACTTACTCGGAGAGGTGTTAAAGACATTTATAGTTATGAAATATGTAGTCAAACCACTTTAGGTTTTGTTATTTTATTTTCGATTACCTACATTTGTTACATGTTCATTTTCATTATCTTGATCGTCGTATTATATTAAAAATCTTTTATCCAATTATACAAATTTCTTGTATATAAACATTTATAAACAATAGTCTTGAACCTTATTTTCTTAATAAATATCGGATTGATCAATTATGTATTTAAAACTTTTATGAATTTGTATTTCATAAACCAACGTTTTATATGCACTTTTTGTTAACAAATACATAACAAATAATAGTTCGAGATAATAATTATATTATAGTCATTTGGCTACTTTTTTAAATCAGTTATTATTAATTGTTATTTTCAAAGGAATATCTTAATTAATACCCTGATATAAGATCGCTTTTAAAACATTTTCACAAAAAATGAATAAAGACGACGGCTTCCCAACACGTAAACATGCAACATACAGTTGACACCTGACCCTGAATCTTTAATTAATATTTAACAAATTGCTTAGAATATTCGTATAAATGAAAACATATATTAATATCTGAATTGAAAACCACATTATTAAGATTTAAATTTAAACTGTAGGATTACAAATCAATAATAAAAAATGTCACTGCTCGCACTGTAAACTTAAATGACAATCAATAAACACACAGAAATTAAATAAGTCAAATGACGCGAGCAAGCAGAGCCTTATACCGACAAAATGTAATTCTATTAAGGCAAAAAAAAATACATTTTATATAGAGAAAACACACCATCATAAAAGTGCGCGTAGAAATTTTTCGATGGTGTTTTTTTATAAACCATCAGTGAAAGTAGACCTTTCCAACGCATGTACTCGTTTGAAAATCGGTTGAGTGGTTCTCGAGTTATAAAATTACAAACATAGCACAGTTTATTTTTATATAAAGCATTTTCAGTTTAAATAAAACATTTTTCAAATAAAACGAAACCTTTTTCAAATTAAACGAAACCGTTTCAGAATAAACGAAACTTTATTCAAAATAAACGAAACTTTATTCAAATTAAACGAAACTTAATTCAAATACAGTTAAACATTTTTCAAATTAAATAAAACCATTTTTAAAATTTTGTAGGAATTTAGTTTTGAAGGTGAAACATGATATTTTGCCAACCGTAAAGAGAAAGAATATGACTCTAATTGCTACGACAGATAATACTGGCGTTGTTTACCATAAAGTTATTTCTGTATCCACTGTGAATTCGGCCCGTTTCCAAGTATTTCTTAGGGAGCTCTTAGATAAAATTGAAAGCAGCCCAATGTTACAAAACTCATTTTAATAAGTATGCCAGAATCCATAAATCCCAAGTAATATGACATATGGTGGAGAATAGTGAATGTACATTAAAATGTTACTACTGTATTCTTCTATGCTGACCCCGATAGAGAAGACATTTTCAAAGTTAAAATTTCATGCCCAATCATTATTAAGTTATTTTACCACTGATCTTCATTAATCAGTAATTCAAAGAAATCCAAAAAATAAATTCCCTACAAATTTTAAAAATGGTTTAATTTATTTTGAAAAATGTTTAAATGTATTTGAATAAAGTTTCATTTATTTTGAAAAAGATTTCGTTTAATATGAAAAAGGTTTCGTTTAATTTGAAAAAGGTTTCGTTCGTTTAATTTGAAAAAGGTTTCGTTTAATTTGAAAAAGGTTTCGTTTAATTTGAAAAAGGTTTCGTTTAATTTTATTTAAACTGAAAAAGCTATATATAGATTTAATATTTAAATATCGAAATTGCTTTTGTATGTTAAGGCAGTGTTCCCAGAAGTGAGGAAAAATCTTTGCATATAGGGTGTTTTCTTTTCTAAAATATAAGCGTACGGTTAATTCGGATTTTTTTTTTTAATTGTTCAAATTCTTGGTACAAGTACTGTTTAAAAAAAATTTTTTTTATCAATAAATTACACAGTACTTTTCGCTTTTAGTCACATTCGTTAATTGCAGAAATGTGACTATATGCCTAATTCACAACAGAATTCGAGTATAATCAATTTATGTGAATATAGAATATAATAAATACATATTTATTACACCGACCACAGGGTTATAGTTTTGCATAAAAAAAGTTAAAATAATAATAAGATATTTCATCCCTGTTACCAAAGACAAAACCTAATTTTTGTTTGAGTGAAGAGTAGATGACAAAACTCAAACGATTTAATTACACTATGCTAGTTGAAAAAACAGACAAGCCGGGCACCTGGCGTTTTAACATAATTCGGGTACGCTGAATCCAGTGGTGCCCGCGGTTTTTTAAGATTGGCTTTGGTTTTCGAGATATACCGTTATTTCAAAAATAGAGGAGGTTGCACAACAAGCCATAAATGATTAAAATCTGTTTGCAACTTTTGATTTTATTCACAAAAGTCGACGTGTGAAAAAGGCCCAAATCAGTTGCGAGGCAGCTTTCGAACAAAGAGACAAAAAGCGTTTTTTAATTAAAATTTGTCGACTTTTGTGAATAAAATCAAAAGTTGCAAGCAGATTTTAATCATTTATGGCTTGTTTTGTTTGGAATCGTTTTTTATATGTCTGCAAAAAATTAGAAGCATAGCTACATTTTCCAATATTTTATGAATTTTTAAAAAACAAAAATTTGGAAATTTTGTTAAAAAAATTATTTTTTTTTCCAAAAAAAAAGTTATATGTATTTCTAAAACGACTGCGGATATTAGAAAGGAAATTTTATTGCGGAATTTCGGTTTTTTAAGTTTTTTCAATAAGCTAAAGCGTTTTTGAGTTACACGAACATATGTTGTGCAACCTCCTCCATTTTTGAAATAACGGTATATCTCGAAAACCAGAGCCAATCTTAAAAAACCGCGGGAACCACTGGATTCAAAAAAGTGTAAATTTCTTGCACAGTGTTATTAGTTCTTTTATATGGTTTGAGACTTCGAAAACAAAAAAGACATTTTGCTAATGTGTATTGACCGCTTATAATTTGCTTTACTTTTGCCTTTGCTTACCGGTGATAGGTGGCATATATGACAAATGTGCTTATATCGCCAAATGGACAATAACGTAAATATTTTCTATTAAATTTACGAATAGCGGCAGAAAATGCACATAAAATGGACTATATCGCTAATGTGACTAAAAACGGTAGTGCCTATAAACAAAAAGTACTGTATAAAAAAGATATTGTTGTTTCTTAGGTAATTTTTGTGAGTTTCAAAAATTTAGTTTGATATTTTTTCTAATTTTGATCAACGCTTTATTCCGATTTTTTTCTTTTGGTCAACAGGTTTCCTAGAAGCAACGTACCTATTTAAATGAGGTAGAACATGAATTTTTGAAGTTTGATATTTTGCCTCACTGATGTAATATTTTGTAGCTCACAGTTATGCTAATGGTTATGTATACAGTGTTCGATTATTATTGTCATGTAACGGCATTTTCGATTACTTCATATTAACAAAACTGGGAGTGCTATTACAATTATTTTTGCCCAGATTTACCTCACATTATTAGGCTCATTGGAACACAACCCTACCTATGTCATTCTTAACAATAAAACAAAATTTGTTCTACTTTCAGTTCTTTAAACAAAAGTTCTAAACGAAAAAAATATTTTAATAAAGAAAAATTGTCTCATCGATTAATCAACAGGTGTGGACTTAATTGTGTATCATGACCAATGATAACAGTCAGAAAATACCTACGTCGGATAAAATGTAGTTACATTCTTTCATTCAATCTAATTGATAAAACAAAAACTATAAATGTACGTTTTATTATCTAAATTTTTACAAGTATGTATGTACATATGTGTGTGTCAACATATATTTAAAATATAATGTTTTACACAGAGTTGTCAACTAGTTTTGGAACAAACTCTGTACATAAGTAACATTTCTGAATGCTCAAAACTTGTGTGCGGTTTTCACAAACAATCGCCTGTATTTTGGAAACCGCACATTAAGGCGAATTTGATTTTTTCCTCAATTAAGTTGTTTGCGTAAATGAATCTGAAAAGTTTTGTATAAAATTTTAATCACAGCTGAGTTTATAAAATGTTTTCGTAAAAATTTTTTAAAAACTAAAATTAAATTATTCTTAACGAAAATAGGTAAATAATTTTTTTAAAGGCTTAACAAGATAAAAAATACTTAAAATGTAGCCACTAAATGGCTTAATTGGCCACATTGGTTTTATATGATGTTTTCTTATCTATTAGATATTCAAGTGTAATTACAAATGTAAAATCCAAAACATATTTTACTAAATCGTAAATTTTTATCAACTTATTTTTTATATTCGTTTTACCACGATTTTAATTGCCAAAAGAACAATCCCAATAAAAATGCAGCTTCAAACTAAGCAGGTTTGTAAGGTAGAAATGTAAAAGTTTCGCTTACCATCTCGCTCAAGGAAGACATAAATTTTATATGGTGAGTATCACACAAAAACCGCTTTATTCAACGTATATAAAACCTTCTGAGGGTCACGATCAGCCTTGCACGCTGAACTTTTTGTTGTTACAGTTATTCTTTAATATTCTCCTTTACAAACCTGCTTCGTAGTAAGAGAATGCTGTTGTGGACCTTTAAATGTTATATATTTTTTTTTTTATATAAAATGTTTTAAGTATTCGTTCAATTAACTTCCTTTTTGTTATTCCGTATCGTATAAATGTACGTTTACTTTTTAAATGGTACCGTTAGTGCTCGAAAAGGAATAAATCGAGAAATTCGCGACGAAACTACTTTTTTAGCGACTTTGCAGATTTGTAAAAATAATGTTACTGTGGTGCGATTCACTAACTCACTAGCGAACCGACAATCGTAATTTTTGTCGACATATGTATATATTCGCTTGCAGTTACGATAGTGTGATTCTGTAATGTCTTTTTAACGATTGTAAACAGCATTGTAACATCTCTGTCTACAAAATGGTAAAATAAACGAAAACCACAAAATAGAATAAAAAAAAACCAGTGTTTAAATTGCTTGCTTAAAAATAGCAACAGTCGCACATTTTTGCTTTGTTTACATTTTTTGCAGCAAATTAAAAAACTGTGTGTCTAAGTGTTTACTTAACTCTTTGATTACGAGTCAGCAAAAGCAAAAAAGCAAAAGCAAAACAAAGAGAGTAAATAATTTGTTTAAACTCGCTATGTGCATGTACTCTGCTAAATCTGTCAGCAAAGAAGCCACTTAAGAAAACAAATTTTCTGTTGCTGTAAGTATTAAGTTTTTGATTGTTTTTTTTTTGCTTTTGATGCGCTTAAAGTCAGCAAGTTAACTTCTTTGCTGTTGCTGTCGAATTTGTTTCGAATTTTTTTGGTATTTTGCGTTTTTTTTTTTTAATAAATAGGTACATACATACGTAAATGAAACTACACGTTTTTTTAAACTAATTTGTTTATTTTGTGTTATGTAATTATGTATATATTCTAGGAAACTAACGCCTGCAACAGCAAGCAACAGCAATGAAGTCAAAAACAGCAAAGAAGTTAATACTCGCTGAATTTAAGCACATCAATTTACAGTTAAGCCAAAGCAAAAAAAAAAATAAACAAAAACTTATTACTTACAGCAACAGCAATTTTTTTTTTCAAGTGGTTGCTTGGCTGGCTTTTTAAGCTGAGAACATAAACATGGTGAGAATAAATAAATTATTTACTCTCACTTTTTCTGCGTTTGCTTTTGCTTTTTGCTTTTACTGTGTTCTTTTTCTTAAGTTAAGTTAAGCAATTACAAAAACATTAAAAATAGTCAAGCATTTTTAAACACTGAAAAAAACAAATGAAATTGTGTGGTGCGAGATTCTGAATTACTTTTTTAATGCAATTAGTTTTTTTCAGAAACGCAAGCATAAATACAAAGTGCCTTTTCTCAAAAACTATTTCGGCTTAGGCGGTTATTGCTTGTGACCACAAAAATAAACACAACGTAAATTATTGTCGTTCTTTAATCCACAGCGCATATCGTTAAAAATGTTACTGAATAGCAAATTGAATAAATTTTCGTTATATTTATTTAAACGATACGATTATCGTAAAAAAAGTTAGTGAATCACACTACTGGTGTAGCTAAAAGATGTAATAAGGGGTTAAAATTCGTAAAATGAATTTCTGAAGACGAGGTTCCTGAATGAAAAACACATATTACATCATTTCCAGAAATAGACCCTTACCAAAATGTGCATAACGGGCTTAAGCAACTGTGCGAATGCATTTACATCGCACATTCCGTAAGGAATCAATGTTTTTTATTTTGTTTTTTAATGCATTTGAGAGGCTTTTCGTTAATTTTTGTCAGTAGCTTAAGCTTGTTATTCTGGTTAGGCATTTAAATCGCATTTTTGATATGCCAAAAATTTGTCTTATTAAGAAGAAAATATATTTGTTTAAAAAAATCATTTTGAAGAATATAATATTAAAAAAAATTGGCACCCTTATTGCATGCTTATGCTTATTACTTTTTTAACTTTCGAAATTTGAACATTCCCAATTCTCAAAAGTAGTGTTGGTGCAAATAGAACCTTGTCCTAAGGTCGCTTAATGTCGAGAGATTTTTTAACTGCTCAAAAATTAAATTTAAAAACATTATTCAAACAGTGGCCAAATTATGGCAGTCGTGATCGAATACGTTTGCGATTCAATAGCAATTTTATTTCCAGTTAATGCCGTACAACACTAAAAAAATAATTTCGATTCGTTAAGTATTAACTGAAAAAACTAGAAATAAAATTGCTTTCAAATCGAAAAAGTATTCGATTACGACTGCCATTATTTGCCCCCAGCTCTTTTTACAAATAATGTTTAAGAAATTTGTAAAAGATAAAACAAACAATTAATTATATAATATACATATGTATGTACATATACATATGTACATATATGTATTATTTTGATATATTGATCTCAAAAATGTCTGCAATTTTGAAATAAGATACATTAAGGTAAAAAATAAAACACCTCATATTTAAAAAATTTTAAAAATACGTCCTTATTTATTAATTAGGGATTTTAGGGATTGTGACATTTCTGTAACATTGAGTTAAAAGTTGAAAAATAAGTTATGTTGTGTGAAACAATTTAAAGCAATTATTTTGTTTGTTGTAGCATAATGATACACCACATTTTTCACATATAGTTTGGGAAACGCCAGTACATTTAGGAAATTTGCAGCGTATTCTTTTGAATACGCTGCTTCACTTGATCTTGGCGTACAGCCTTTGGGGGAACATGTTGGGCCGGGCCTTTATGTTTTTTAGCTTGAATTTCATTTTGGATCGATCTCTTTGTCTTCATATTAGATTTCTGACCAAGCTTACAAAGAGTGTCACTCACTTCAAGGCGAAAATTCGCAGAAGACATGTTTTTACCAATGATATTTTTGGATTTGCTTACTCTCCGGTATAGAAGCCAAGAATTTACCATTGTGAGATCTAATAAGTGGTAGAACATTCGTGCCTGCCATATTTTGCTTCTTATTTGTATTTTATATCTTCCCATTATACTGTCAATTAGATCCACACCTCCCATATGGCATTATATTCTCCAACAATGTATGGACGATCAATGTTAATGTATTTCTTGTTTGTTTTATCGTAACGTTTCACTTGAGTTTTTGGAAATTCACCAGCAAAGGTTGACACAAGAGTAACAACTTTGTTGTCCTTCCAGGCAACATTTGAAACATCAATGCTATTTATGTCAGCAACATATTCAACTGAAAACCCACGTTCTTTTTTCAAGATTTCTTTTTCAGTTGGCAATTTACAATCCGTAATTCTGTTCCGGCGTACTGTGCCAAGACTCAGTATACCCTCTCTGGCTAAGTATTCTAGCAGAGGTAAAGAGGTGAAGTAGTTGTCAAAATAAAGCTGATAGTGTTGACGATGCTCCTAAATCTGGTTCGCTGTTTAATACTACGTTCTCAGCTCCTGTTTCAGGTTCGATATGATAAGCAAAACCCGAAACTCCACTAAGGACGTATATTTTATAACCCCACTTATGAGCTTTATTTGGGTTGTATCTTTTTAAGTTATTTCTTGCTTTAGTTGAACAAATCTGCTCATCAACACAAAGGTTTTCCTCCATTGGTGTACTATCAAAAGCAGCGTTTAGTTTATCTATAATAGGCCTTATTTTTGAAGCATTGCGTGGAGGCAGATTGAAATTGTCGTTAAAATGTAAGAATTGCCTTATTCTTTCAAATTTTTGCTTCGACATTATATCCTGAATCATCGGTGTGCCAATAGTTGAATTCCAATGACTGGTTACTCTTGGTAGTTGTATTAGTTACATCATAAAAACTACTCCAACAAACTGCTAAATGTCAGTATCAGTTATATGAAAAGACTGATTTGGATTTTTTTGCATTGCGTATAGATTTGTTTGCTCAGCGATTGAAGTCATAAGCTCATTCGGGAAAAAATATAAAAAGAATTTGATTGGAGTGTCCATATCCAATATGTTTGGTGGCAATGTTAGATTTCCGTTAAATTTTGTTTGGTCTTTGTTAGCGATAAGATTCTTTTTTTTCCATGTTAAATTTAATTTTCTTCTCTTTGGTTTGGTTGAATGTGGTTGGGTTGTTTCCTGCTCAGGAGGAGAATATAAGGGATCAGATATTATTTCAATGTTTTCGTTATCACTTATTGTTTCAATATCAACGTTATCTTCAAATCCTTCAAATGGTTCCAAATCTGGGTCATCAACACTGTCAGCATCCTCATCCAATCCATCTTCACTGTCATATTGACACAATATGTCCATTATTTCATCTTCCTGTAATGATCGTGACGCCATTCTAGGATAAAATTATATACATAACAAACCATCAACACGTACTTATTTCATTACAATATTACTGACCTTTTTACTCAATGTAACAGAAATGGTACAAACAAACAAAATCACTTTTGCTGTATAAAACATAAAAAACTGGTCGTTGATAATAATATTTATAAAAAATCTATTACTTTCTTACAGATCTGCCAAAAAATAATAAAACGTTTCTGCACTTTTCATAAAATTTTTGAAAATAAAAATTTGTGTAATCTTGGGGCTTCACCTTTTTAAAAAACTCAAATGAAAAATGACGTTAAACATAAGTGTTGCCATCTACAGAGTTTAACAACACATAAATCTGTTTATTGGTATAATACAGAGATGTTACACTAGTTTGAATGAAATTTTTTCGTTTATTATATGATTTGTGGCGATTTTTGTGGTTTTTTACAGAAATGTCACATGAGGCTATAAAGGATTAAATTTAAGAACAATAGTCATGTGCAAATAGTTCAAAACAATCAATACAAACCCCGTATCTTACTTACATACAAAATATAAATTTTTATATCTATAGAACGATAGAAGAAAAATTGTCCAAATCCGTCAAAATCCATCAAAGTTGGTGTTATTGGATAAGTGGGAGTGCCACCTCCCATACAAAGACAATATCGTTCCTTTATTGTAACAAAAATTTTAAGTTACTTAAGCAAAAGTACTCCTTCATAACTTTTTTATATCTAAAACCAGTCAGACTACTATATTCAGCTGTGCCGAATCTTTGATGCACTCCACCGACAGTCCGAAAATTTCAGGAGTGCGCTCTATATATTATTAATTAATCTTTATAAAAACGGACGTCGGAATCAAAATTGGTTGCGGCTTAGAATTATATTAAATTATTGCCCAACAATCAGAAATTTTTTTGCTTTTCTTTTTAGCTACAGTAAAATATCATAATTCGTAACAGTTTTAACCGAACTAAAATTATTTTCAGGTGGGGAATTTATATTGGACCCATGGTAAAATATGGACCAATCTTCCCAGAATTCTATTGAGAGATTTCTAGTTTTAAGAAACATAAATTTAAATAAATATCAATACAGCAGTGAAATTAGTATAATCGTTTACAGTGAATTTCAAAAGGTTGCTTAGTATGGCATTTAAGGTAAATTTTGGACCGTATATCACAAAATTGCATGACATTTTTTATGGTCATATGAAGCTAACTAAGTTGGAACAAATTTTACCGCAATATCTATGTCTGCTACGGTTTTAGGCTTATTTGATTAATTAATATGGTAAATTCATCACGAAATTTATTTGTGTGATTTCTAGTCCTATAAAACTGTGAAGTATTAAATTTTAATATGATAGCATTATTTATTACGGTTTTAGGCGTCATAAGCTTTTTCCGAGAGTAGGGTTTATATGAGGCAGTGTGATTTCTAGTCCTATTAAAACCTGAAGTACAAAATTATTACAATAGCATCATTTGTTACGGTTTTAGGCTTACTAAGCTGAGGCAAAATTTCCCGATTCGATATCGGTCGAAGTTCCCATTTAAATTGTATTGCAATTACGATCATCACCGAATGTCGTAATTTGGCCCTTGTTTTCCGAAAGTAGCCTTTATATGGGGACTGTAGTAAATTATGGACCGATCTTCACGAAATTTCATAGTGTGATTTCTAGACCTATAAAACTATGAAGAACCAATATTGATTAGGATAGCATTATTATTTACGGTTTTAGGCGTACCAAGCTGTTTTCCGGGAGAAGGCTTTATATGGGGCCTATGGTAAATTATTGACCGATCTTCACGAAATTTTACAACATGATTTCTAGTCATATAGAACGAATTTGTGCAAAATCTTATATCAATCCGAGCATTATAACACAATTTGTGATAGTTTTTGTAACAAAATAATCCATTTTTTAGGGTGATGTTTCCACATTTTGATTCACACACTGCTTAGGATAACAACAAGCAATTCGACACCAAATTTGTTCTTTTCTTTTGAGTTTTTCGTAAGTGAGCGTGTTTTCAACAGACGGACATGGCTAAATTGACTTAGAATTACTCAAGGAGCTAGAATATATATACATACTATACATCTTAGATGTATAATAAAAAAGTTTCACACGGAATGACAAACTTAGTATACCATCATTCACCACTAGTGGTGGTATAGGGTATAAAAATCGGTGTTATATCTCAAACTAAACCGAAGTTTATAGCTGAATTTATTTTATTAAATCAGTACATAAAGGTACATTTTGAAAACTTAAATCGCATTTTGCCAGGTTTGATAGTTTTTTCGAGATACGACAATGTTGCAATAATGGAGCGATATGGTTTCCTTACACCTGGAGAACGAGAACAACTAAAGTTTTCAAATTTGGCACAAATTTCTGTAAATATCAATGCACAACATCAGTCAAAAAGTGGTAGGTAGGAATTGTAGAAGTGGATGTGGCACAAAATAAAATTCTTTATATCTGGAGAACGGCAATAGGTAAAGTTTCCAAATTTAGTATAAATAGCTTGGTTAGTGGGCGTGGTATCTCCCATACAAAGACAACACAAATGTCTATATCTGTTAAAAAACGGTTACATTACAGTTGCTAGATTTGGTACAAAAACCTTCGTTATCAAACGAGATCTGTATTAAAAAAACATTTTACTAATTTATTTCAATGGAGGTAGCGAAGCGCACTGGGTAAAGCTAGTTTTTAATAAAAAAAAATATTTAAATACTCTATAGAACAACCAAACCAAATCAATCTTTTAAAACACAATTACTTATACAGTTAATATGGGCACTGAAAACAGATGAGTGTGTAATCAAGTCTAGAATGCGGGTGTGTGCAGTGTTGTAATACACGTTGTTTGTTTTTGAATGTCTGTCTACTTAACAATAGAAAATATTGAATGATTAATGAGTAATTTAGAGTTTCAACAATAAAGAAAAGAATACAAAAACAAAATGAAACCATACAAATGTTTGTTCCACTAGAAAATCTATAATAACTACAATAAAGTATGAATTTTACAGACACAATTTAAATTACCTTCTTTTTCTATGACAATTTCGTTTTTTCTTTTTTGTTTAATTAATCACAAAATTGTCTGCGACTGTTTTTATACACAAAAATAAAGGGGCATATTTTAATTTAAGAAATATTTATATTGACATACAAATACTTAAAGCCCTGTGTGAAAAAAGATATTTGGGATGATTTTTAGTGTTTGGTTTAGTATTTAAACTTTTCGCATACAATTAATAACTTAGAAATTTCTCTATTTTTCATAACTTGTTGGCAATTTTTTTTTTTTTTTTTTTTTTTTTTGTTCACTTATTTTGATTCAATTATCTTTCATTTTAATTTTTATTTTTATTTTGTGAAGGTTTTGTTTAATATTTTTTCCATTTGTTTTTAACAGATGATTCACAACACAACAAAAATTATTTACATAGACACATTATTACAAATACTATGAAAAATTTAGTGTTTTTCATTCAATTTTTATTGTTGTTTTTTATATGTATGTATATTGGTTATATGTATAACATGACCAGTGCTAAAGAAAAAGAATGTACACATATAAAATAGTATTTCGATCTTGGTTTCATTAAAGAAACATCGCACAAATTCAAGAAACACAACAATTAATAAAAAAAAAACTCTTATACACATCTACAATTAAATAAAGTGTATAAGTACCTACATACATATCTCTCTCTCTGCTTAAAACAATAAAAAAAATACCGGCCTCTTAAATTGACTACCACTGTTCTTAATTTTTAACTATCCGTACACATGTTATCCGACCGAACGTTACAAAAAGACTGAATTCAAGTTTCCATACCACATTCATTCAATCACTCACCCATTTCAAGACTCTTTATATTGATATACTTAATAAAATCGCACAGTTGCTTATTCTTCAATATTTTAAATTTACTCTGAACTTTTTCTCTTATTAACTTGCAAAAGTTTTTAGCAGGGAGAATAAATAATGGATCCATATTTGTTTTCAATAAAAAAAATAAGTTTTAAACTCTAATTTTCTTGAAAATGTCACAACTTGAAATGCAGTCTCTATTTTATTTATTTATTTTTTCTTCAAAGTTCAATTTATTGAGTTTTCAATATAATAAATAGCATTAAGTACTCAACAGAGCTGTAAAAGATTGCAATCGATTTACTTGCAATCACGTGACTTCACGTAAATGATTTCTAATTTTTTGATTGCTTTCAAAATCAGAAAATTGATTGTATGATTTCAATATGAAATAATGAAATCAATTTAGAATCAAAGAATGAAATCAGTTTGGTTGAAATCGTTTTGCTTTCAATACCACATTATTGCAGTTTTTTAAAACTCTGGTACTCAATTGCATATTTAAAAAATTACATGCACATACATATAAACATGCATACACAATTTACTAGCAAATGTAGCGCATATAAAGGATGATTCATCGTGAGGTTTGATTTTCAATAAGTTTTTTTAAGAGCACGCGTGACTGATATAAAACTGCTTTGTCATTTTTGTTCAGTATCGTTTGAAGAGTCATCATGGAAAGACTCACACTACAACAGCGTATCCAAATTGTTCTGCTGTATTACGAAAATCAGCGTTCTGTGAGAAATGTTTTTCGTGCGATTCGAGGAACTTACGGTTCGCAAAATCGACCTACTGAAACCACTTATGCAAACACCATTCGCAAATTTGAGCCCCAGGTTACATTTGTGGATGACACTCAACCGGTTAGACCACATCCAACACGTAGTTAAGTGAACATAGCAGCTGTAGCTGAGAGTGTCGAGTGGCGAAGACCGTGACGGATCCATTCGTTGTTCTCCTCTCGAAGCTCGGCTCGGTGGTCTCGGTGAGATCTGTTTTCAACAAGACGACACAACGAGCCATACAGCGCGTGTAACAATGACCTTGTTGAGCAATCATTTTTGGTGAGCATTTATTTTCACGCTTTGCTACGGTTATTTGGCCACCTAGATCGTGCGATATCACACCTTTGGACTTTTTCTCTGGGGATATGTGGGTCATTCTACGTTAAGAGGTTTTCTGATATTAGGAATAGCGGCGTGATAAAAATATTTAAGTTAATAACTTTTTTCAGTATAATCGTATTTAATCAGGTAGTTTGAATGCATGTTTAATAATGGCCAGTCAAGTAATCTACTTTTACCGGGTTTTTAAGCGACCAGGGGAGATACTCTACACAGGGTAAAGACATGAAGGCCAGGACAGGATACCTTACTTTACAAGGGAAAGAAAAATTGAAAACAAATCTTATTTTTGTAAGAATCAACTTTAATTATTTAATATTTGGCGATAGTTAAAAACAAAAAAAAACTTAGACTAAAATTTCTATAGTCTTTTTTTTATGTAACTTAGAAAACAAAAATACTTAGTATCTGCTGACATAAACGTAGTCGAAAAAAGTAAATTATTTAATTGCACATATTTTGCAATATAAGGTGACAAAAACATATAGAGCATCAATGCTCCAATAAAAACTTTAAACTTAAATAAGAACTGCTACTTATAAAAACAAACAAAAAAATATAACGATTGAGATCACGCCTGTTCAAAGATGTTAACAGTTTCGTCAAAAGCATAAAAAATCCCTTGTCATTTAATTTTTATATTGGGGGCTGTTATGTTGTTCATTTACAAGCTGGCATGCCTTCTCGGAAACTGCTTGAGAACAAGACTGAGAAGACACTTTAAGCTACTTTGACTTTATATAATTTATTAGTGGTACGTCGTCAGATTCACTTTCAGGCCCATATACATTATCAACATTAAGGCGCGGTTTGGAATTCATGGAAGCAAAATCCAAAGTGCCGACCACAAAATGATTGCACACTTCAAGATCACAGAAGCAGCTTAAGCTCTTCATTGTCAATTTATTGGGGCAAAATATACTTAATTTAATGGACCTTCATTTAAAGTTTTTTCATTAAGTTCCTCTTCTTTCTTTGCAATGTCTTCGTCATCAATGGTGAACACTTTTACATTAGGACAATTTTTCTGGAGGGCGTTAGTTAAAACTTCCAGCGACGAAATGTCATTCCCAGCTCCAACAAGTCTATCTGCAGTCCTTTTGCACGACGCACCTACTCCACCAGGCGCGCCCTTGCCGTGACCGGCTTATCCACGTGAAAATATAGTGTATATTGAATATAAAATAATATACGTAAAATTCTAAGAAATAAGTAATATCTCACTTACTTATCTAGCCTGGACGCAAAATCTCTTCCCTGGCATCTGATGAAGCAGGGGAAATACGGCAGGGGAGATGTTTTCATTAAAAAACTAGCACAATCAGAAAAATATGTATTGTAACGAAAAAACAAACTAACACAGGAAATTATACTGAAATTAAAATATATAAATATTACGGACAAACTTAAACCACAAATAACAAGTGAATAAAACTCACCAGTGGAGATACATCAATCACTGATACGTGCGAGCGACCCGAGTGGTGTGGTCGATTTATCGGCCCAATAAGAGTACGCTAGTGGCTCGCGCGATTTTTATTGTTATATTCACTTCGAAACAAATGCTCTGCTATTTAAATTTACGCATTTTAGAGGCACTTTTAAACGGTCGAAAAATGTGCAGGGGGGGAGACTTAAAATACGGGGGACAAAAACTGTGTAATTTTTTTTAATAGAATATGAAAGTAATTTGAAAGTTTATTTCAATGACTATCATTGTTATTTATACTACTTTATGTTATAAATAATGATTAGCAGCCGTATTCATAACGAAAATTTGGAATGAAGTTAGCACAAAGTTCATTCATAATACACTTACCAAACTCTGGCTAACGATTTGCTAAACTCTTGTTAACGAGCAGCCAAACGTTTGCCACCTTGTGAAAAACAGGCGTTTAATGTTGAATAATTTTGTTTGTTTTTTCACTGAATTTTTTTTAATTGTCTTTTTTTAAATTTATTTTAATTTAAAAACATTTAACTTTTTTATATGGGGAGGCAAAAACAAAAAATTAAAAAAATTATGAAATTAAATGACAAAACCAGCGATGATTTATGCAAAACGTGTTGCATTTTTGAGCACTATAATGTGGCATCATGATTATTCAGAGTTGATTTATTAAAAGTTAGCAGACGGATAAAATTCGTTATGAATAAACTCTGTGCTAACAAGCTGCTAAGCTTAATCGACATAGTTAGCAGCTCGTTGTACGTAGTGTACAAACTGTGGCTAACTTTTTGTTATGAATACGGCTGTAGAAGTTTAATGAATTAGTAATGTATTAAATTTCAAAGATTTTGTTACATAATAGTAAAGGGACAGGCTAGGAAAGATACTTTTTTCTAGGTAAACATGAAGTTATGACTAAAATAAGGTAATTTAGATATTGCAATTTATTGTCAAAAAAGTATACTTTATTTATTATTAAACACGTTTGATATTTCCACAAATTTTTAAATTATATATGAGTTTTTAATGTAGCCGTCGATAGTACCTATTAACGTAGAAACACCCATGTAAACTATGAGGTCTTCAGCAATAAGTCAGCAACAATTGACGCTTTGTAAGCAAACATTACTCGTTAACGACAGCCCTGGTCGTTGCCAACATTTACATGATATAATCTTCAAACAGGATAATAAAAATTTTAAGATCAATTTCAGATGTATGTGTTTTATTTTACATTATAAATCAAACTAAACGATGAATCACCCGATACATTCCATGTATAAAACCTATTTATAGTAATTAAGTGTATGATACTTGTTTAATCTTATAATTTTATGATCGACTGTGAAGAAGCATAATGTAAAGATCATTTGTAAACATTGAAAACGTAAGTAAAAATGTTAATTTTGGATTTTTTAGATATGGCTAACTAAAGTACATTCTTGAAATTTTGAAAAGATGCACAGAAAGTTTTTTTTAATAAATTTAAATATTAATGCGTTCAATTTAAAAAATATATGGATTCTTTTACTTTGATTAGGCGGTTTTCGACTTTTTGAAAAATTTATGTTATTTGATTTGATTTTTTCAAAATCACAATTTTTTCATATTACATTCCAATAACAAAAAGCACTAATGGTACATTTTAAAAAGTAAGCGCACATTAAGGCGACACGCTATAAGGCATACAGAGATGCAGTAAGGTAAATAAACGAATCCTTAACAAATTTAATATAAAAATATAACTTTAAGAGAGCAACGGTATTCCTTACTACGAAGCTGTAAGGAAGTATATTAAGAACAACTGTAAAAGCAAAAAATTCAGTTTGTTAAGCTGATCATTACACTCTCCAGTTTTTATAAGCGTTGAATCAAGCGATAAAAATGTATTGATTCATTACATGCCACCCATAAGAGAGATGGTAAGCGAAACTTTTAAATTTCTCCCTGCTACGTTTTAAGCTCAATTTGTATTGGTATACCAATATCATTTTTTAATTCAAGATTTTTTTTATCAGATCTTATTACAATTTTCACTTTTATAAATTATCTATCAACATTTTTGTTCAACATATACTTATCCAGCGGACTGTTTTGGACACAAAAGCAAAAGAAAAACATGAGAACAGTTTAGTAGTCCAATATTTCACATATTTTGAAATCTATCTAGGGTGTAATAAATATCCCTATATAACCCCAGAATTTGAGATGTCAGATGCCAAGTTTAACGGACACTTTTTTCTAGAGCGCAAAGTTAATTTCTTAATTTGGTAAGTGAAACAATTAATGCTTTATATGTCTGTACATTCAATAAAATACATGCTTTATATGTACGAGGACTGTCGTACATTGCACGAAATCTTTCGTTATTTCGCGCCAAGAAATTTTTGCGTACCGGCATTGTACGACATAATTAAGTCAAAAAAAAATTAGATTTTTATAATTTAAGAATAAAAATTTGTGTAATTACGAAATATTTTTGTATTTTCGTAAATTTTTAACTGATTCAGATGCGACATGCCGCACAGAAATATTTTATGAAGCAGAAGATTGGTGACTAAGGGTGTAGAGACGCTTGTGCGGTTCCTCATTAACTTGATTCGTAAAAATTTTTAAAATTGAAAAGATAAATTTTTATTGTAGCATTTTCTGAAATACTCTTGACAAAATCCTAACATTTACTAACGTTGAGTTGTACAAACGGTCCTGAGAAATTTTTTTAATCATTCTGGGAAAAATTTTATATTTTCATAAGTTTAAAGATGTTTCCCTAAAAATGTATATTAAATCAGAAAGTTATTAAAAAAAAACCGTCCATTAAATTGCGAAATTTAAGAGAACATATTTTTTATGAACTTTTAATGTAAGAAAAGATAAACTCATCACTTTGATATCGTTGCAAAAAAGACTTTTTGAGTGTTTGTAGGTAATTCTCATTCCCTCTGTAGTCTTGTTTGCTGATAGCTTTGGCTTTTCTAAAATTATTTAGGAGAACGTTTTCTGATGATATGGCCTAAGCAACCAGTGAAATGCGCATATGAACAGCTTATCCTCCAGCAATAAATTTCAGTATTTTTTATCAATTATTAAAAAAAAGGGAATTAAGAACAACAAACAAAATCTTTTAATTTTTAATGAACTTAAAACAAAATATAAACTTTTGAATAAAAGGAAAATAATAGTAAACGAATGTTTTTGGATAACAATGTGACCCCAGCGGATTATTAGTTTCTACAGCAGTACACTTTTTTATTGTCAAAACTCTCATCTTTCTGAGTATAAAAATTTAAAATTTCATTAATCAATTAGAGATTCACTGCCAGAAACAGATCAAGAGGATAGTAATTAAAGATTTTTTTGTATTCACTTATTTAATTTATGCTTTATTATAGTTTATATATGTAAATGGATTCCCCGTGCTTGCAATTTTAATTAACCGTTAGCCTCATAAAATACTTTTATATTAGAAATAAACCATTAAAAAATATTATGTTACGTATATTGGACTAAAAATAGCTCATATATTTAATATCAGAGCAATACTGCCATTTGAACCGAAGTTATTAAAAAAAAGGCTTCTGCAAAATTTTGTTTTTATTGGTTACGATATTCCTGCGGTTATGGCTCGAATATTTTATTAAAGATAAAAATATTAATAAAAAAATTTAAATGGAGAAAAATTCCTAACAAAATTACATATTTCGTAATATTCAAAAAAAAATTTTCCGCCTGGCCCACAATGTCGACAAGAACATTTCTTTCGTATTTTTATATTGAAAACAAAAACAAATTTAAGTTTTTTATTATTGTTTTCAATCTAAAATTGCGAAAGAAATGTTCTTGTCGACATTGTGGGCCTGGCAGTTTATTTTACGAAATTAAATTTTCTCCAAATTATTTTTTTTAGCTTCGTTAAAAACAACAGCAAATAAGCGTTCTATACTATGAAATAAGCTTTTTGTAAAACATAATAAATTTTTTAATATTTACAAAAAATAGGACAACAAACGAATTTGTTAATTCCGTAAAATTCAATAATGCTAGGGTATACAGAACAAAAAATGTACCTACGAAAGTTTCTTTAGTAAAATGTCGCATGGATTATTTTCAGTGTATGTACAACAATTAATTTATTACAACTTTAAAAAAGTTAACACATTACTTTTTTCTACTGCTACAAAAAATTTAAAACAAGCTTATACAAACCATTTTATTTCCAAATGACTGTAACATTTGTATCCTTATCAATGTCTTTCTCAATGCATGAAGGCGATAAACCAGTTTTACAACATATTTCATCAAAATTCGAAAGCCCTGTGTACATTTTTTGTCTTCCTGATGGAACAGATCCCGTAAAAACGGGATATTTATGTATACATCGTATAAACTTATGCTGCAAACCAAAAATCACTAACTTTCTTTCATCAATATTATGATTTTGTGGACAAAGTCTTTGGCATATTGCTCTTAAAGTAACACCATGTGTCATTGAAGCATAGAATTGAAAAATTTTTTGTATTGTAGGTATTGCTTTATCCGGATTTAAAGCTACATATTTGCGACAGGCATTTGTGAGGGAAGTACATTGTATAAGACTTTTAAGATTTTGTGTCATATAAACATTACTATACTTTAGTATAGGCAAAAGTTGAACTACACCATAGTAGACAAGATTTTGGACACAAGATTTCACTAAATTTGTTTCGACATCCGCTTCTGCAGCTATACGGGCTATGTGATTAATTCCATTTATATAGGGAAGAATCTAAAAAGTTTTTTAATGGTAGTTGATATTTTTAGAATTATTTCATTGAATTAAATATTACCTGTTGTGTAGTTAAATCCCAATTTTCTAATGGTGTGTTTTTATAGTCGACTAATAGCAAAGGCACCATATAATCTTTAACAACGGGAGGATCAGGTTTATGTGTCACAATTTTTAAGTAAATTGTAGTATCTCCCTCTACATCAAATAATTAAAAAAAAATGTAGTTATATTACATCATGTTGAATCTTTGACAGGGGAGACTACCTCTTATAAACACTTACCCACGATTGTGGTAACTTTTTTCTCATTTAAATCATTTATTACCCTTGCAAATATATTTTTAAGCTTAAGCTTGTTATCATCTTCTTTCGAAAGAAAACAACTCTCCTCTTCCATCATAATCTGAAAAAACTAACAATGTAAAATTCTTTAATGTGCTTTCAATACGTGTTCAACTACCAAATATTCCGATAACTTTTTAACAACTGGCTCATATTGCACCGAACGCGCCCACGAATCGCAGACAAAGCATAAATTGAATAAAAATGCATTGCGGGCATATTTTTGTTGGTCTTCAATACCAACTGGATAACCGACAACTTTCATGTCCATGGCGTTTACGGTAAGGATACATCTTTGCAGGTGTGGTTTGGGTATGATATAAACGCTAATGGCATCAAATATATCTTTGGGAACATAATCAGGAGGAACCTTGAGTTTTTTGGTTAATGAAGATTTTGAGAATTATTTTTTATAATCGCTTACCTGGCAGCTTATCTTTGAACCGGCAGTGGCATGAAATTCACTTAAAAATATACAACGTATTTGTCCTTCTTTGCCGCATCCTTCATAATATTGTTTATTATTTTGTTGCATTTTTTATACATATTAATAAACTGCTTTATTTTACAATTCCATAAAACCATGGTGAAATTAATTTCACCATTCTGATAAACAATTTCGTATGTGAAAAATGCAAAGAAAGTTTTTTCAATTTTTTTTTATATCATAGTGGTGAGTTTCTCTTATTGAAATTAATAACACAGCGTCTGCACCTGAGATAATATCTGATCAGGGCTGCCGTTTAAAAAATTTTTATCCGACCAAAATAGTCTGCAAAACCTACCATAACCGACCAAATTTTTAAAATATTTCAACTTAAATATGTCGTTATATAAAATACAGAATGAGAGAACACATTTCTTTATGTTAATATTAATATTAAACAGGGGAAACACGTATCTTATAAGATTTCATAATCTACTGATTCTCGTACAGTAAACTTGTATCGTATTTATTCTTTTTATTTTTTATTTTTTTGTAGTTTTTTGATGTTTTAGTTTAAAATATTGTTTTTTAAACAGTTTTCACGAGATTGGCACTATTTGCATTAATAAATTACAGATGTTAATAATGGTGGCTTATTATTGTTTTATTAGTGTGCATGCATGTGTATTTTTGACAGCTCATCTTATAAGTTGTTATAAGATTTCTGATAACAACTGTCTCATAACATTTATTATAATATTAATACTAACACTATTTGAGAGTCCACACGTAAGATAATACTCTCTGCGATTGAATTTGACGTTTGCTAATATAAAAATCTTATATCTTATCTCAGGTGGAGACCCAGTGTTATATCAGTTGGATACTCTGTGTAAGGCAACTGTTAAAACCAGTTCTGCCAGCAGCGAAATTAAGATTACACTTGTGATGTGCAGAATTACCCGATTGAAATGAAACTACCCATGATATCAAATTAACGTTTTTGTTTTAAATATTTACAAAAAGAAGAAATCATAGCCGCTTCTGCAGCTATACGGGCTATGTGATTAATTCCATTTATATAGGGAAGAATCTAAAAAGTTTTTTAATGGTAGTTGATATTTTTAGAATTATTTCATTGAATTAAATATTACCTGTTGTGTAGTTAAATCCCAATTTTCTAATGGTGTGTTTTTATAGTCGACTAATAGCAAAGGCACCATATAATCTTTAACAACGGGAGGATCAGGTTTATGTGTCACAATTTTTAAGTAAATTGTAGTATCTCCCTCTACATCAAATAATTAAAAAAAAATGTAGTTATATTACATCATGTTGAATCTTTGACAGGGGAGACTACCTCTTATAAACACTTACCCACGATTGTGGTAACTTTTTTCTCATTTAAATCATTTATTACCCTTGCAAATATATTTTTAAGCTTAAGCTTGTTATCATCTTCTTTCGAAAGAAAACAACTCTCCTCTTCCATCATAATCTGAAAAAACTAACAATGTAAAATTCTTTAATGTGCTTTCAATACGTGTTCAACTACCAAATATTCCGATAACTTTTTAACAACTGGCTCATATTGCACCGAACGCGCCCACGAATCGCAGACAAAGCATAAATTGAATAAAAATGCATTGCGGGCATATTTTTGATGGTCTTCAATACCAACTGGATAACCGACAACTTTCATGTCCATGGCGTTTACGGTAAGGATACATCTTTGCAGGTGTGGTTTGGGTATGATATAAACGCTAATGGCATCAAATATATCTTTGGGAACATAATCAGGAGGAACCTTGAGTTTTTTGGTTAATGAAGATTTTGAGAATTATTTTTTATAATCGCTTACCTGGCAGCTTATCTTTGAACCGGCAGTGGCATGAAATTCACTTAAAAATATACAACGTATTTGTCCTTCTTTGCCGCATCCTTCATAATATTGTTTATTATTTTGTTGCATTTTTTATACATATTAATAAACTGCTTTATTTTACAATTCCATAAAACCATGGTGAAATTAATTTCACCATTCTGATAAACAATTTCGTATGTGAAAAATGCAAAGAAAGTTTTTTCAATTTTTTTTTATATCATAGTGGTGAGTTTCTCTTATTGAAATTAATAACACAGCGTCTGCACCTGAGATAATATCTGATCAGGGCTGCCGTTTAAAAAATTTTTATCCGACCAAAATTGTCTGCAAAACCTACCATAACCGACCAAATTTTTAAAATATTTCAACTTAAATATGTCGTTATATAAAATACAGAATGAGAGAACACATTTCTTTATGTTAATATTAATATTAAACAGGGGAAACACGTATCTTATAAGATTTCATAATCTACTGATTCTCGTACAGTAAACTTGTATCGTATTTATTCTTTTTATTTTTTATTTTTTTGTAGTTTTTTGATGTTTTAGTTTAAAATATTGTTTTTTAAACAGTTTTCACGAGATTGGCACTATTTGCATTAATAAATTACAGATGTTAATAATGGTGGCTTATTATTGTTTTATTAGTGTGCATGCATGTGTATTTTTGACAGCTCATCTTATAAGTTGTTATAAGATTTCTGATAACAACTGTCTCATAACATTTATTATAATATTAATACTAACACTATTTGAGAGTCCACACGTAAGATAATACTCTCTGCGATTGAATTTGACGTTTGCTAATATAAAAATCTTATATCTTATCTCAGGTGGAGACCCAGTGTTATATCAGTTGGATACTCTGTGTAAGGCAACTGTTAAAACCAGTTCTGCCAGCAGCGAAATTAAGATTACACTTGTGATGTGCAGAATTACCCGATTGAAATGAAACTACCCATGATATCAAATTAACGTTTTTGTTTTAAATATTTACAAAAAGAAGAAATCATAGTCGGTCAAGTGAGATCATTTAATACCGTACACCACAGTATTAACAAGAAAATGTTCAGGAGTGGTTATTAGTTCGGACCCATAGGCAATAATGTACCCATTAAAACAACATTATGTTATGAGGTTGAAATTAAAATAAGAATTCTTAACATTGAATGTAAACTAGATATCTTACATCTATACTAGATTTTTCCGCTTAAAGTTATTTTAGGGTGAAGGTTTATGTAGGACCTAAGGTGAATGCTGTACCTACCAGCATAAATTTGCGTAGTAGCTATTGTAAAAGTTATCGTCACCAAATTTTTTTCAATAAGAAAGTTATGATATTTGTATTGGAGCCATGGTCAAATAAGGACCGATTTCAAAAAAGTTTGGAATATGACTTATAGCCTATATCCGATGTGCGAAAGAATTCTTTCTTTCGTATAACTACTTACATTTAAAACAAAAACAAAGCTTTTAGAATTTGTACGAAAGAATAAATTCTTTCACACATCGGAAATAGGCATTGAGGTTGGAATAAAATATTTTTGAATTAAATTTTGAATTATTATCTTAATACCAAGATAATAAGAAGGTTTATGGGCACAAATACCCTATTACGAAAGGAAGTTTGTAAGAGCGTTATGTGAAATTATGAACCGATTCTTACAATAAAAGTACATATGTATCCAATTGTAACAAATTATATTAAAAATTTTACTTTTCGCATAAGGTTAACATGGACAGACATTGTTGGATCGACTCAGAAATAGAATCTTCAACCAAACCATTTGAAAATGTCAAAATACCAAATAAAGTTTATTTGGTATTAATATTTGCAGCATGTCTGATGCCTTAATACAAATGTGTAAATAAACAAAACAAAAACAGCAAATAATTAATATATTATCGCTCATATTTAACCATTCAGAAATTTTTTCATGAATGAGAAATTTAAAATGTGTATCTTTTTTTCACAGTCATGAATGAATTGTTAATTTTTCGCCAATTCATTCATGAGGGTGAGGAAAACTAAATTATTGCCTTTCTTCAGTCATGAAGAATAAGGAAACAAAAAATTTTAGTAACGCTCCTCACTAGTACTGTTGTTGTTGCTCGACAGTTTTTTACAAACTAAAAATATTTAAATAAATTTTTTTGACACTAATTTTTTTCTGTTGTTAATATTATTAAATCCAGCAGAGTAGTATTTTGTGGTATGAAAAAATATTTTAAGTCTGAAATTATTGATATATTTTCCGATATTGCAGAATAAATATGAAACAAACATTCACCCCTATCGTGAAAAACAAGTGGAATTTTTGTTCCCATGAAATTTTTATTCCCCTCGAAGGGAAAAATGCTATCGTGAAACTCACGTGAACAATTTTTCGCGCTACCAGTTCTCGGTGAATGTAAAAAAGAAGAAATATTAAAAAACATTAAGAAAAATTTTTTTGTTCAAAAATATACACATATATTTTAAAGAAAAGTTAAAAAAAATAACAAAATAAAATATATTGTATTGGAGTGATTACAACATTAGCTTATTGCGCTTTTATGTAGTAAAACAATTTTTAAAATTCTGCCACCACGTCTTTGAAAAGCTTCATAACTTCTCAGCCTTTTTTCTGTTGTTACTTACCTAGCATTTACACATGCCACTGCCAGTTCGAAAAACTCAACACAATCACAAGTTTTTACTAATACACCCACATTTTTCGCAATGGCAGCTCCAGTGGCAACAAAAATTGCATGCGAGTGGAAAATTGGCACTTGCATGCCACTAAATGTCAAAACGATTAGCAATGTTACCCTGTTAACCATATAATGCAAATTTACTGGATTATTGTCGAATTTTGATTAAAGTTTTAACTGTTAAATGAATTATTATCATCCATTTATTGAAACGCCCATTAAAAAAAAGCAAGTTTTTTAATTATAGTGCATTAATTTTGCTAAAATAATGCTTATATAAATAAATGTAAACTATTTCCCCAAAACTAAAACTATGTGATGAAGACGGTAACTCCTTTTTGTTTTCTGGTACTTTTTTTAATTTGAGAAGTAAACAAATTATCTCAAGTTGACGCTTCGACGACATTTTGAAAATAAACTGGCAGTGGCATGTGTAAACAGAAAAGCAAATGGCATGAGATTCGACTATTTCGAACACTTTTTCGTGGATAATATGTATAGAACAGTGGCATGCCACTACTTGCATGTGTAAAGGCAACGTTAGCATTTACACATGCCACTGCCAGTTCGAAAAACTCAATACACTTACGATTTTTTACTAATACACTCACATTTTTCGCAATGGCAGCTCCAGTGGCAGCAAAAATTGCATGCGAGTGGAAATTTGGCACTTGCATGCCACTTAATGTCAAAACGATTAGCAATGTTACCCTGTTTAATATTTAATGCAAATCGACTGGATTGTTGTCGAACTGTAATTAAAGTTTTAACTGTTAAATGCATTTTTATGATTAATTTGTAGCAACGGGCGTTTAAATCAGTAAGTTTCCTAATTATAGAGCATTAATTTCGCTAAAATAATGCTAATATAAATAAATGTAAACTATTTCCCCAAAACTAAAACTATGTGATGAAGTCGGCAATAGAGCAATTCCATATGAAAGCGATCACCTTTTGGACGACCCCTCTCCGATTTTAAAATAAATAGTCTCAATCGATTGCCCAGCAAAAAATAATGTACCTACATATTTTTTTTTTTTTATAGTGACTGGTTTAGTGGTGGTGTACACCACTGTTAGTGACAAAATTGAAGAATTCTTCATAAGGGACCTCATTGAATGTTGTTTTTAAAAAAAACTACTAAAGCGATCGCAACGAGTGATAGCTCGTTGGAAAGGTATTGAATCAGGCCTAATTTTTCTTAGAAATTTACCTTTAAATTTTCCCAAGAAAATTAAATTTTCCGATTTTCCACAGAAGCTCCTAAATTTTCGGGCAAATTTTTTTTTTTTTGGATTCCTCATAATTTTTGCTTTAAGAATCAGCAATAAAAAAATGGGCCGACTCCTTGTTTGGACAGGAGAAGAGCATTTAAGAGACCACCTTGTTAAAAATACATTTTAAAAATTATTTTACAGTTAAAAATACATTTATGAAGAAAAAATCTTTCTTATTTTGCTGCTTATACTTAATTACAATATTTATTAAAAATTTCAATTGTCTTGGCATCATTATAAAATTAAAGTTACTTTAAATTGACATATCAGAAATATTTGGTATGAAGCAATGAAACTTTTGCGTTCCAGTTATAGTTTTGACATTATTATATCGGTTTTGAATTCGTCGCTCCATGGCATCGTGTTATTTTTTAGTGCATAAAACTGTGTTAATGGCAATTTCCTTGCTTTGAATCCACGAAAACAAATGTTGTACATTTAAGATCTGGTCAGTATATGGCCTTTGCAAACTTGCCTTAGTCGCCATGCGTTTTAGGGTTCCCCCTAACGCATCGCATGGGCCCTTACCGTGGGACGTCGCGAAAAAGTGCCACTCGACCTTGCAGTTTTGTTCTTCTTCAATTATGCAAAGATTGTAAAAATTTTTTTTATTCTTGTACTGAGAAGCCGCGCCGTCTGAGAAAAACGTTACTTTGTCGATTGCATCGAATTTTGATCTTAAGAATTCAAACAGTTTCATTTGAAATAAATAAACGGACACATAATTATGAGCTAAACTCTCCGCGACAACAACAAGGCTTACGGTCTGTAGTTCGTTATCTTCGTTTTTGAAATAAATGCAAAAAGGATGCACCGTGCACTGGTCGTTTGTCCAGTGATAAGCCTGAATTTCATCCTGAACGAGAAAAGTGTAATTCTCGGCAAAGTCGCTTATCACAATGAATTCATTGGCTAATTTCTCCTTACTTTCCTTTAGAAATTTCGATTGCATCTCGGATATGAAATGGTGCGCCTTCAGTTCATTCAACTTGAATCCGAATTCCTCGATGAATTCCGGAATCTGCTTTACCACGGTCTCAAGGGAACATCTGCCGCTGCTAATTATCCACTGTTTTAAATGCACCTCCTGAATTAACAGCTGTTCAAACGTTTCCGCCAAATATTGCTCTAGCTCGTCAATCGTCGGACAATTGTCGCATTTGGACAGATGACAATTTTCCGTGGGGTATGCGCACAACGACTTCGACAGGAGGTCCCTATATGTTTCAATTTCACCGTGAAATACTTTCAATTTCTTGCATGGAAAGAAAATTAATTTGATGTTTTGATGAAACATGCAAACGCAGACTGAATGCGTTCCGTGCCTGTCTAATGCCAGCACGCATTCTTTTGGTGGTAGGATGGCAAACTTAGAAAATCCCACTTTTTCTGCTGGGTATTTCTCATTAAACTGATGGTATGCTTCGGATAGATTACATAATAATAATCTGCGCTGCTTGTGTACTTTTTCTCCATCTTCACGTGTGATAACATAGTCACGTGTACCTGGGCAGGCGCGGCTGTTGTCATCATTGCAGTAAAAATCTTGAATCAATTTCACCGTTGCTTCGCTGAGGGTCCTTGAGCCAAATTTCTTGGTGGGAGTCGCCAATATGCCCTTCTGTCGAACTAATTCTTTGCTTCTTCTCGCGATGTAAAAAGATGTTTGAAACTGTTCAGAAATCTTGCGTATAGACCATGATTGAGGCAGCACAGATAAAATGAGATATTTCTCCGGAAAAGTGGTCGCTAAATTGAATTTTCTTTTCAACTGCTCAATCATTTGTTTGCCGTCATCAACGTCATCTGCTTGACTGCATTCGTTATCAGAGCCTTCATCAAATATTGTCGCGATTGCACTCATAACCTTGCCTTTTTTCTCTTTCCTGTATGTTTCACTTCGCAACTTTCTTTTTCTAATAGGCGTTTCACCTAAAGTGGTAATAGCCTCATTCAAAGGACTCAAAGACATATTGACCATCGGAATGTCTGCCTCACTATCAGATGAAACATTTTGTTCACTTGTCATTTCACTCTCGGATTGTGGCTGCATTTGTTTCAATGCATTTGCTTGTTGAGACAAATCGATTTTACACTTGGGGCAAATGAATTCTGCTTCTTCACCGTATTGTATATTTAATTCATTCATGTATCGCTTCGAAACACCAGTTAATTTTAATACTTTTATCTTTTTCGAACGATGTCCACTCTTGGCGACTAAGGCAAGTTTGCAAAGGCCATATACTGACCAGATCTTAAATGTACAACATTTGTTTTCGTGGATTCAAAGCAAGGAAATTGCCATTAACACAGTTTTATGCACTAAAAAATAACACGATGCCATGGAGCGACGAATTCAAAACAGATATAATAATGTCAAAACTATAACTGGAACGCAAAAGTTTCATTGCTTCATACCAAATATTTCTGATATGTCAATTTAAAGTAACTTTAATTTTATAATGATGCCAAGACAATTGAAATTTTTAATAAATATTGTAATGAAGTATAAGCAGCAAAATAAGAAAGATTTTTTCTTCATAAATGTATTTTTAACTGTAAAATAATTTTTAAAATGTATTTTTAACAAGGTGGTCTCTTAAATGCTCTTCTCCTGTCCAAACAAGGAGTCGGGGCCCATTTTTTTATTGCTGTTTCTTAAAGCAAAAATTATGAGGAATCCAAAAAAAAAATTAGCCCGAAAATTTAGGAGCTTCTGTGGAAAATCGGAAAATTTAATTTTCTTGGGAAAATTTAAAGGTAAATTTCTAAGAAAAATTAGGAAAATTTTATTTTTCAATTAAAGCCTGATTCAATACCTTTCCAACGAGCTTTCACTCGTTGCGATCGCTTTAGTATTTCAATGAGGTCCCTTATGAAGAATTCTTCAATTTTGTCACTAACAGTGGTGTACACCACCACTAAACCAGTCACTATAAAAAAAAAAAAAAATATGTAGGTACATTATTTTTTGCTGGGCAATCGATTGAGACTATTTTTTTTAAAATCGGAGAGGGGTCGTCCAAAAATTTGCCAATTTTGATCGTTTTTATATGGAATTGCTCAATAGCATTATTTTAGCAAAATTAATGCTCTATAATTAGGAAACTTGCTGATTTTAACGCCCGTTACTACAAATTAGTCATAAAAATGCATTTAACAGTTAAAACTTTAATTACAGTTCGACAACAATCCAGTCGGTTTGCATTAAATATTGAACAGGGTAACATTGCTAATCGTTTTGACATTTATGGCTAATAAATCAGTGAGTGTTTAAACGCTGGTTTAGTTGAACTAAACTTAAATTTATATGTAGTTTAAACTCAACAGTTGTAAATCAGTGTCCCATGTATTATATGTAGTGTAAAAAGTAACATGTGGCAGCACTACGATAAATGTAGACAAATTCATATGGTTTGTATTGGTAGTTTAAACGCCCAATTTTATGCGTTTAAACATGGTTTATATGTTTTCTGATTTATAGATTTGTTGGCTTAAACACATTTTAAACCAAAAATAGAGTTTAACTTGCTCTGATTTATTAGCCCTTAGTGGCATGCAAGTGCCAAATTTCCACTCGCATGCAATTTTTGCTGCCACTGGAGCTGCCATTGCGAAAACTGTGAGTGTATTTGCATGTGTAAATGCTAAGTTAATTATTAAATCCAGCAGAGTAGTATTTTGTTGTATGAAAAAATATTTTAAGTCTGAAATTATTGATATATTTTCCGATATTGCAGAATAAATATGAAACAAACATTATTTTTTTAAGTTTATAAATGCAGACAGCGTTAAATAAATTGAAATTTTTCGAATTAAGAAAATTTAATTTTAGAAATGTTTTTGTCACATTCTATACGATTTTATTATGCAACTATGTTTATGGGTGAAAATAGTTTTAAGCACCAATACATTTAAAAAAAAATCCTACTAATACAAAAATCTACTAGGTACTTGACATTTGAGTTAGGTACCTGTCAAAGGGTCGGCATAAGTTGTATACTATGATGTAATGCTCTTAGTTAAATTTTTGATGCAAATGTAGACAAGTTTTTCCATTTTCAACAGCGTCCACGCATTCCTCTAAGATGTGCTCAAGTGTAAAAAGGCTATTACATGAGAAGAAAAAATCGTTGTAAAATGGAAATTAATTGAGATGTAAAAGCAATTTTAATATATTTAGAATAAAGATGCGATAATCGATATATTTTTGAGGAAAAAATATTAATTTTATTTTTATTTATTTAGTTATGTGTGTAACGTTATTTTAATTTGTACTTCTCTGAAACAAAACGACACACACTGGTTTAAGAGCGGCATTAATTAATTTTTTTCATGTCTGCTGATCTACCTGATTTTTTCCACAGTTTGTAATAAACACTCTAATTATCATGTATCCAAAATATTAGGCTTATATCTTAATTACTTTTTTGTCCAGAGACATTCAAAGTTGACCTATATGAATGCGTTTGAAATTACCGTATTATATATGCTACCTTCAATCGCTTCATGCTTTAAAAATACTCTTGTAATGACACTGTAATGATTTTTTTTACAATTGTATGTTATAAATTATATATATTCAAATAAAAAAAATTTTGAATATTAAAAAAAAAATTATCTTACTACTTTAAATTGTCCAAAAATATTTATTTTCTCCAACTTCAATGACTTGTATATATTGATCTACAACGACCTCTAGCCCGCAACTTATATCAAATTAAAGCTTGAAGTCTCAGCTATCGACATATTTTTATTCAGCTGCCCATTTGGACAAAAAATATCGATATTTAAAAAAAAATAGTCGATAAATATCGCCGATATTTCGATATATCAAAATTGAAATACGACTATCGAATTCGATCGAAGTCTTCATAAAAAACTCAAATTTTTAGCCGTTTTTCAAACAATAAAAATACGGGTTTTTTAAAGATTTCATATGGTTTTTTTGTATTGTTCCCTATTGCTTTTGTTTTAATTGAATGTTTGTTTTTATAGAATTTTTTGTTTTTATTGTATATTTTTTAATAAAAGAAACAATAAAAAGTAACAATGGAATAGCATATAATATGTTTGTACATAAATATTTATATACATAAGTATATTAAATTTTGTAATAGTGTTAGCTAAATACGCTCGATACATCGATATTTTTAATTAATATCGATACGATATATATCGATATAATTTTTCAATTTGCCCATCCCTAATTGCACATGCAATAACAGTTTTTTTTATTTTGCTTGCTTGCAATATTGCATATGTTTCTTTGTTATTAAAAAAACACACAAAAGACAATAGGTGCGTTTGAGTACTTTAACAGTAAAATGTAGTAAATGAGTAATAACGCAATTTAGTAAAATGCAGTAAAGTTTAGTAAAAAATAGTAAAAACTTTTGAGTTATCGAACGCATCTAATATCAAAACCTAATAAAATAACTTCTTCCCATTATTTTTAATCCTGTTTTTGTTGTTGTTGAAAGTTCAATATTTTTTTTTAGCTGTGATTATTAGTGGCATTTTTTTTTTTGATTATAGCTTATTAGTTGTTTTTTTTTTAATTTCTTACTGTGATTATTAGTTCTGTTTAAATGATTATAGCTAATTAATTTATTGTTTATGAAGTGACAAAAAGAAGAAAATTATTTATATATGGACAATCTTTAGTTATCTTGTTATGAAATTTTTGATCTCTTATTAGATTGTGATAAGAGCATTGATGTAATATTTCAACAAATAATACCAATTTATCAATTGTTAACGTAGATAAATTTAAAAAATTTTTAAATAAGCAATTTTTACCAAAATTAAAAACTAAGTGGGGGTGCAAAACGAATGAAAGATGGACTTGTTGAACAAAACGAAGTTTGGTTGGAAAACTTGTATTGTTTTGGTGAAGATCTTCCAGAATATGAAGAACCAATGTGTTCTCATGAAGTCAAACGTGGTCGCCCTTCTAAAGCTTTTGAATTTTGCCAATCTCATGCTAAAATGAGTAAATTACAGCAGTTATGTGGTAGTAAATATTGCATTTTATGTGGTCATTTTGTGTGAGAGGTAGGCGTGGTTGTTAGCAGATTTTGCTAATGTTTTCACTATTGCTTAATATTATTATAATATTGCAATGAGCAAAAAATTTTAACTCTACAATGATTTTTAACTTTTGTGTTATATGGGAAGTAGGAGTGGTTGTGCTCGGATTTTTTCATATTTGCAGTATTTTTTTATCACAACCAAATATTAGTCCATACCGAAATTCAAGACTCTTCCATGTTTCCTTATATTTAATGCCGCCAATCGTATTAAGCAGAACCACTGTGCGACGTAATCTCTTTTGATAGTTTTCGACATGAGTTACAGTCACACTTTTTTCTCACTTTTGAGAAACGGTGGAATATTTTTTTCACATCTTTTCGATCCGAAAAGTTCTTACTAAAGTAACAGAACATAGGTACAGGATAATAAAAAATAAATAAGCATTATTTTATCAAATTTTCAATGATCTTTTATTGTTAGACAGAGTTCCAAATCACCAATCTCGCACTGAAAAAAACCCTTGAAGGTTTTGTTATGGATAATGTCAACTTTCATTTGCAATTGGCTTCAGCTCATTCCCACTTTGGCTGTTGCACTGTGTTATTAATCGTATGGCAAATTAAGGCAAGTAAATTTTCTAGAAAAAATAAATTTTAATAATTTTTTATTCTTAAACTATTGTTTTGTAAAATGTTTTGGCTTTAATTTAGCTTGTAGACATAGCCTTAAATAAAAAAGGAACATGGGTTGATAGAAAATTTAAAAATAAGAAAAAAATATAAATGGAAAGTCTCGGAAATGCAAAGCTTTCGATGTATGGACCTCTGAAGTTTTCATATACATATGCATATCATTCATACATATATGTACGATTTTTGTATCGTTTAAAAGCTTTTGAATATACATTTCCGGACTTTCCAGACATAGACAATGTACTATGCAGAGAAATTTAAGTTAGTGCAGCCGGGGTTTGTTATACCACAGAGGAGAAATCCAGATGTAATGTTTTTAGCAGTACATGTACTGATTTTTTTCAATTGTACTGTTTTATGCACAACATCTAAAACAGTACGAAACTGTACTGTTTTCTACTGATTTTTGTACTGTTTGTTGGTTCAGTCTACAAAAGACAAAGATATTAAGCCCCTGTTAAGACCCCTGTTAAAGTTATACATATTTGGGTGTTTCAAATGGTATCAAGTAATATTGCCATAATATCCTAATATCTTACAATACAATACAACAACTTTTAAGAAAACTGACACTTATAGTAATGCATAGTTAATTGTAGCTGAACTTGGAGAAATTGGCCTTAATAAATTAATAATATGGTTAAAGAAAATCCTACTAACACAATCAATGAATTAATTTTTTTAATCAAAGTTAGGATTTTCTCTCTGTGTCTCTTTCGAAGTTAGTCATTTCTATATGGCTTCCAGCATTGTTATTTGTTTCCTGTCTTTATATTTTGAACTTTTGAAAATTGTATAACAAGTAAAATATAAACCAAAATATTTAAACATTTATTATTATACATTGGAACATGAACTATGACCAAATGCTTCGTTTGTGATGTTTGCTTTACAAACGCAAATGGTGTCATTTTGTATATGAAATGCCATAAAATTTAAGTCTTTCCTTTACTTTTCAAGTATATATCTTTTATTATTTTTATTGCATATTGAATCAAAAAAAATTACTGTTTTTTCTTGATTGTACTGTTTTTGTATTCAATGTACTGTTTTTCGAATTTTAATTTTGGCTTCATTACCTGCTAAGAAGAGTAGCTTAAGTTAGCGAAACCAGTTTTTGTTTATGGCTTTTTCTGTCCAAATAATAATAATTAAAACCAATTTTTATAAAATATTTCTTAAAGTTCCAAATTAGCATTATTATTATTGGCTTTCTTTAGAGGGTGTTGTTGTAAGCACTATGCAATGCTTTTGATAGTGTATTTTTTATCCTCTTTTTACGAAGGCAATGGTATAAGAGCCGCAAAACTACCAGAAAGTATGTCTTATAAATCCAAATGCTATTTTTATTTTTGTCATATATATATAGTCCAATTTGCGATTATATCGTAAGCGACAATAAGCAAATTTTACAGAAGAAAGGTTTTTATATTTTTTTCCACACTCTATTTGGTTTTAGATGGACTTTTTCTCCGAAACAGTACAAAGTAAAAGTGTGTTAATTTGTTGGTTGTTGTAACACAGGATCTCCACCTGAGATAAGATATAAGATTTTTATATCAGCAAACGTCAACTTCAATCGCAGAGAGTATTATCTTACGTGTGGACTCTCAAATAGTATTAGTATTAATATTATAATAAATGTTATGAGACAGTTGTTATAAGAAATCTTAAAACAATTATCTTATAAGATGAGCCTTCAAAAATACACATACATACACACATATAAAACAATAATAAGCCACCATTATTAAAATGTGAAATTTATTAATGTAAATAGCGCCAATCTTGTGAAAAGTCTTAAAAAAAAACAATATTTTAAACTAAAAAATCAAAAAACTAAAAAAAGGATAAAAATAATAAAAACGATACAAGTTTACTGTACGAGAATCAGTCGATTATGAAATCTTATAAGATACGTGTTCCCCTTGTTTAATATTAAGATTAACATAAATAAATTTCTTCTCTCATTCTGTCGACGTTCTCTCAGATATTATATCAGATGTTATCTCAGGTGGAGACCCTGCGTAACGAGTACTTTAAGTATTTGCAAAGAATAAAAATCGATAAATTGTACAAAACCTACCAAAAGTTGGTCGGATAGAAATTTTGGGATATGGCAGTCCTGCAGTTATCAAAATATATTATCGATAAGAAAATATTACATCTTTATTTATATTGCTTATTTCGTGATATATATAATAGCTGATTGATAGTTCTGAAAACAATTATTCACAGCTGCTTGTCAAAATAAATTTGTTCAATAATTTTTGCAAATCTCGTTTTTAGTAGAAAAATTATTTAAATTCAAAACATAGAAGCGCAAAGAAACATGACAGAAGTAGAAGTTAACCCAGTAGCTGAACGTCTTAAGTTAGGCCCAAGAGAGGGTATTACTTATCCCTTAGTTGTAAAATATTGTGGTAACTGTTCCATGCCGATTGAGGTAAGTTTGCAAAATTCGCAATCCTAAATTTAAAATAATTTTTTCTTCACAGTATTGTGAATATTATCCTGAGTATGAAAAATGTAAAGCATGGCTGGAAAAGAACTTGCCGACAGAATTTGAACGTGTAAAATTAGAAGAAGAAGCCGGCGATGGCACAGATGATGACAAAAAAAGACAAAAACGTGGTGGTAAAGGTTTAATGAAAATCAAAAAGAAGGAAGAGGTCAACAAAAGAATTACAGTGTCCAGAGCTCCAAGAGGCAAAAAGAAGTCTGTTACTGTGGTCACTGGTCTCGGCACTTTTGGTAAGATTAGGTGAATAAATGTTACAACAGTTTTAAATATATTTCTTTTCTATAGAAATTGACTTAAAAGTCGCTGCTAAATTCTTTGGTTCAAAATTCGCATGTGGCTCTTCAGTAACCGGTGACGATGAAATTGTCATTCAAGGTGATGTAAAAGATGATCTATTCGATGTTATACCTGAAAAATGGTCAGATATTGATCCAGATTTTATCGAAGATTTAGGTGATCAAAAACGTTAACAATTTGTATAAACGTTTATTAAAATAATAAAACATTAAACAAAAAAGTGTAGTAAAAGTAAAATGGATTTTTTCCCGTGGAGTTTTTATTTATAATTGCTATGAATATTTGTTTTAATTTAATTCCTGTGGGGGTCCAGGGAAATTTTTTTTGGCTATTTCAATTATATTGCTCACTTGTTCTTCCGTTAAACGTTCCTCACTATCTTCTATAAGCTAAAAAGGATGTAATTTTTATATTAGTTACGTTATGTAAATAGTAAAAAAGAAAATCTTACCAGCTGTATGTGTAAAGCACTTGAAGGTGGATTATTAACCATCATCAGACATTCGTTGGTAGTCAATTTATATTGCTGCATTGCATTTATAAAGGCCAGAATTGTCTCACGATTTTGATGCTTACACGGAGAATCTTCCAAGAATTGTAATGTTTCATAGGTAATTGTAGCTAAATTTCTTAAACCATACTTCTTTTTGGTATCTTTGATATTTTTAAGTGACTCCATTACCTCATAGTTAGATAGCACCGAGAAGCTGGAATTTACACTGATTTATATAGCATAATAAAAAATGTGTATATTTATATAAAATCTTATAACTTACATTTCCATTTTAATTTGTGTTTAAAATCTTTTCCTATTTTTTATTTGTTTACAACTATTTTGTGGTAATATGTGATTTCTTCCTAAATATCTCGTGTAAACAAATGTTTTTTATATGGTATCACTAATCGAGTTGCCGTAAAAGATATTTTTGTTAAATACGCTATGGCATCTTTGTTATATCTTTGGCAAGAATAGAAAGTCCGGCAATACTTACAAGCGCCAATTTGCATTTGTTGTGTCCGCCACAAATTTTAAGTTTTGTAAAATTTTTATAAAAAATTATTAAGTTTACAGTAAAAATTTAAGGTTTCTGAAAACAAATAAATGATTATGGATGTTAATGAAGATACAATGATGGATTGTGATATAAAAGACACTCTCGAGGTTGTGGTCACTTGCAGTACTATTGAGGTGGGTTAAATTTTTGTTTAGAGTAAAATGTTTTGTTTTTATGATAGTATTATTCGCTTAAAATATTCTTCCTAGTACCCCATATAAGTATATCGATGGACTCAGAATCACTATCTGAGTCGATCTGACGATGTCCTTCCCGTTGTATGGCTGTCCATGTTGACCTTGTGCTCAAAGTACGGGTCGCCCATTTACCATTTTTATAATGGTAATAGTTAGATTACATTTAGTCCAAACTTATGTGTTTGCAATCTTAATTATCTACCAAAATTTATTGGAATCGGCCCATATTTGCCCATAGCTCCCAATCAAATACTACACCCAAAAATAGCTTTTAATATCAAAAGTTCTTTGTAAATGTTGGCATTTACATACAAATAGGCGAAATTAACTTCAACCATAGCACCCAGCTAGCATTTTCAATCGTGTAAGAGTCTACTGGAAATCTCGTTAAGAGCGTTGATCGCCGACGAGCGCATTTTTTTTCGTAGAAGATACCACGCACGAAAGAACCTGTAGCACAAGCTGTTTCCTCTGTGAGATATTTCAACAACACTGTGAAAGGCGCTTATATAATTGTAGAGGGGATCGCTTGAGATGTGTGTTAAGATAGGAAAGACTAGTTTCATGTCTAGAATTGTATGAGACTCGTGAAATGCTCAGCCGTACAAATTGTACGGTACATTTGTTTTGTGATTCAAACAGAGAGTTGCAAAAGGGTTCATTCGATTATGGTTTGACAAAACATAAACAAAGTATTACTTTTTTGTTTTTGTACTCTTGTAATAATCGTTAAAAGATTTTTTTAGGATTTGCATGTTTAACATTCGAATATAAAAAGACGAGCTTGTTAGAAAATGTATAAAGTATTAATTTAAAACAAAAGTAGATGTTTTTGTTATTGTTACACAGCAGATCATTATCAGAAGAGTAAGAGGAGTTGTGCGTTAAACACAAACGCCTAACAAACAGCCTTTGCTAGTTGGGCTACTATGCCATGTCAAAATGTTGGGGCCAAAATATACAATAGGTTCCATATATGTCCTAAAATCACTTGATGGCAAACAAACCCTATCTAGTTGAAGATATGAAATATTTGCCAACTGCGTCTCGACCAGCATGGAGAAACTCAACAAGGTAAACAATAATTTTAATAGATACGTTTATGGTCTGAAAAAGCATAACAGTATTTCTACGCATGAGACTAAGCTTTATCGTGTCACTTTTGAAAATTTTATGAAAATTAGAAGCCTCATACATATGTATCCATAAAATTATAAATAAGAAAGTACCCAACTGCCTTTATGAACAATTATCATTCATAAGATCAAATAGGGGAAATAAGACAATTCCTTTTGTCAGTGTAATTTGTCATATTTTTCATGTTTTTAAACAAAACAAAATTTTTCATTAAAATTCTTGTATTTCATTTAATTTTTGACTAATAATCTAAAAAGCAAGGCGAATTCATTCACACAACTCGTACAAAAACCACAAGCAATTTGTTTTTGTAAAATCATTGTACAATGTCAAAAACCGAAACAAATCAAAACAGAAACAAAGACAATAAACAAAATTTTGACATCCAACAATTATAAAGCTAAAGAGAAAAAGTTATGAGCAGGGCTTTTAGGATCACCTTTAATGAATTCGGCTTGCTAAAGAGTAATTAATTTATAAGTATTTATATGTAAACTCTATAAATTTGAATATTTTTGCCTGGCTGGCCTAAATATTAAAATTTGGTTAAAGATTTCTCTTCCTTATGGGGAGAAGAACTTGAGAAATCTTTAAACAAATGCTAAGTGATTAAGCAGTAATAAGGGCTAGTATTTCTTTCTAGTGTAGGGAATGTAAACTGATAACTCTTACCTTTTGTGTATTGACTCTCAAAGAAATGAGAAGATGTTGGGGATTCAATGGTAATGTGGGTTATACTACACTTGTTGGAATTTTACAAAATTAAGTTTATAGGCGAATTGAAAATGCGCAGAAGAACGTGTCGACTGCCAAATTTAAGTGCCAAATAAAAAGTAAAATTAGTTTTCAACCTTCTGCCACCTCGGTCTTTTATCCAAACCGAAGGTTGGATAAGTTTGACAACTTAATTTTGCAAGTACTAAATAGTACACTTAAAGAAATTCAAATTAATATTTACTACTTCAACTAGGCGTTTATACTCGACGTATTGTTTTAGCGGGTCTATGATTGCTTATGGGTCCCAAATAAGGTACGCTATAAAGAATTTGTCCTTATATACTTTGGTGTAGGATATCAAATGGTCGGGCTTGGCCGATTATGCTTCCTTGTTTTTATTATCCTTTTGAAACTTATTTAATATGGCCCAACACTGTTTTTAAAAAATTTACCGGAGCGATAAGATATTTAATAAAAGCAATAGAGTTTCGTCAACTGTTTTATTCTGGTAAATTAAAACACGTGCTTACTACAGCTTATTGTTGGATTTTTCAACCACAGTGTAGTAGTAAATTTTAGTCTAATACATTTGGGGGATTCACAAGGTGTGCTATTAAGTCATATCGTTATAATGTCCTAAATAATATTTTAAAATTGATTAAAATAATACTGTTGTGTTTCAAACAAAATAAAAATTTTAATGCTGTGTTCATTGATTCGTCAAAACTGTGCAGTATAAATCTAAATTGTAAGCGGTTGCCCACAGCAGTCATATATATTTATTTTTATTTTTTTTAAGACATTTATTTTGAGACTTTATGACTACCTTGTGAATCCCCCAATTTTGTTGTTGCAGTGTTGTAAATGTTAGTACTTTAACTAAGTTAATAAGATTATCAAGATCTACAAGGAACTTTACTATCAAGGGTGAAAACCTCTATTATTTACTTTATTAATGACATTAACCAGAATTTGTTTTGATATAATCACAAAAGTTGGCTTTTTATTTAGTTTTTTTATCTCTTGCTAATTTTTTAAAATGATAGGGCCTTTTAATTTTTGTATATTAAAATAACCACTGTAGCAATTTAAATTGTAAAAATAGGTAATCTTCTTAATGTAAAAGAAAACGCTTGTGTAATTTAAAAATTTTCTGTTTGATTTTTGGATGTTTTTTACTAGTTTTTTTTTCTGATAATAATAGGCATAAATAACACAGTACAACACATGATTTGCCAACTCAATTCTGTGAACTGTATGTGAAATTAGACCCAAAAAGAAGAATTTCAGCATCATTCGTTTTGTCTTCTTACCTGCGATTTGAAGTTAGTATCGATTTGAAGTTAGTACTATCGTATAGGGGAATTTATCACGTTTTAGGCCCTGTTGTTTGACATAGCTCGACAACCACTAGCCCAATTTAGTTGAAATAAATTTTAAAAAATTAAGAATTACAATTCCCTTAATCTGTTCATATATTGTTTTCCTATACAAGTAACACTTTCGAAGTTAAAAATGAATGTATGAAGGGAAAAAATTATTTTTTGCCTAAAAATTTAAATTTTTTTTTTTTAAAAATACATAAAAAATCCAAAATGGAAAAAAGTTTCAAGTCTAGTTATTTTTTCGCAAAGTCACATAACCTATGAGCAAAATGAGACAAAGATCATAAAAATCGATGCACGCGTTTCGCTTTTATTCGCAATTGAGTAAAGGTATGAATTTCAAAAATCAGTTATAGCCACCACCCTTAAAATAAAAATAAAAATATAAATTAAAAAATTATCATGCAAAAAAAAACTTTATTTATAAAAACTTAATGAAAATAAAATAATATGCAATTAATACGCAATTATAATATGCATAAAAACAAAATTTAGAACATTTTTTCAATTATTGGCAATATCCATCCTTGTAGAAGTTGACGCTTGTGGTTCTGATGATCTTGTTTTCTTCGTAGGTTGTTCATATTCATGGTCTGAGTCTGTATCGTCATCCGAGATACACATACTATTCAAGGGCGTGTTTCTTTCACTGTGTCCACCAATTTCAATGTCTTCATCTTCGGTGCTTTCTTCAAACTGCATAATTGTGGAACTCCACCAACAAACCTCCGCAAGCAATGCATCCAATTTTTTGCTTTTGAACCGCTTTTCAAATGGCATGGTCACCTGGTGGAACCTCTCTCCTTGTTCGTCTGATTCCTGAGGTGATTGTGCCAAAAAAGTATCGAGGTGGTGGTGCAAGAAATGCAATTTCAGCGTCATGGATGCACCGATTTTTTCGAAATAAAACAGCAACCTGTCCACTCGTTGCTGTATCTCTTCTCGCTGGACACGGTTCTTTCCTAGAACGCCTTCTATTACTTCTTTCAATGCGTTCCATGCATGTTGGTGGTCGTGATGCTCTGAAAGCAAATGTGTGAAAGAATCACTTTTGATCAATTTCCGAATATCAGGTCCATTGAGAATACCTGTTTTAAATACATAAGAAAAACGAAAAAATTATTGGTAATGCGAATGTATAGAAATTAACAAATTTAGATATGACAATATTGAAATACAGAGTACGATACGTACCGTTTTTAATTTTCTCATCACTGAGTTTCGGAAAGATGGATTTCAAACAGTCAAAGGCGCCGTTAACTTTTTTGACCACCACTTCAACGAATTTCCCAGCTATTCCCAGTTTCATGTGGAGCGGTGGCAACAAAATATCATCCAGGTCCTTTATCATAGGTTCATTGCGTAATTTTAATTGTTTGTTGAGCTCGGGAGTTCTTCCTTTCCAATCTTTACATTGATATTGATTTCCTTTGTATCGTGAATTACAAAGGAAGCAGAAGTATTTTGGATATCCGCCCTTTTCTATAATCCCTTGTAGTATGTTGACCACCTTCAGATCGCAACAAATGTTCCATTTGTGTTCATCGTATTTGATTTTCTTCAAAATTTCGCCCAATGCTTCATACGTTTCCTTCATAGTTGTGCTGAATCCCAATGGAATGCATGGTTTTTTATTTTTTTTGTGCAGCAGCACAGCCTTCAAACTAGTAACTGAACCATCGATGAATAAACGCCAGTCGCCAGCGATATAATCCATTTCGATTTGTGGTAGCGGTTGTGGTGCACTATTTTCAATATCGGGTATCCAATCAGCATCATCCAAATCGGTCGGATTGGTGAAAACGGTTTCGGCTAGCAGGGACACAGTATCCGCACTCGGAGGTTTAGGTGCATCGGTATCAGCAGGGCGTTGCACTGGAAGTGTGGCAGTAAATGCAGCAGTGTATACTTTTGTTTTCAATTGTTGTCTGTTTAATCCAGGACGAAAATTTATGCATGCATAGCACCTGGATTCATCATGTCCAGTTGTGTCTTCCACCCAAATTACTGGCTTCATAAAAGATAACTTTCTACTTTTTCCGTGAATCCATTTTAGAAGGGTAGTATAACAACTGTTGCACACTGTGTTCGGCGTAAAATTTGCACCACTTAAATCTGCTTCATCGAAATAATTACAATACGCGGTTTTGAATTGCTCAGTAAACAAATTTTTTCGATCTTTTTTCTGTATTTTTCGGACGATATGACCACAAACGTAACAATATTCATCCAAATATGGGCACTTGTTGTTTTCCATATTGATATATTTTATGTTTTGTTGTTATTCACTTTTAAAAAACTGGAGAAAAATCACTTTTACTGTTCGCGTTCGTCGGCACTGGCTGAATGCCAAAAATCGATCAATGCACACCTATAAATACTACGTATTTTTGAATATTTTACTGCCAGGTACTTATAAATGGGCGCATATTTTAAGGGCGGCTGGCTATATACCTGATTCAGCACTTGTACGTTTCAAACTGTGCAAAACTTTCCAAATAATGACCACCCTTAAATGTGGGTGCAATTTCTGTAAAAAAATCATATAGGTAGCCACCGGAAAAACCCAAATAATAAAAAGGTCCACTTTCCGTTTAATTGTCCACGTACATTTATTACCGCAATCATAAAAATCAAATAACCTTTTGTTTATTCCTTTTTTTTAATTCTCAGAATCATGAAAAAGGTGTCAATGTTTTCTCCAAATAATGTTGTGCATATCTCGAGCAAATTTTTGAAATTCATACATTTACTCAATTGCGAATAAAAGCGAAACGCGTGCATCGATTTTTATGATCTTTGTCTCATTTTGCTCATAGGTTATGTGACTTTGCGAAAAAATAACTAGACTTGAAACTTTTTTCCATTTTGCATTTTTTATGTATTTTTAAAAAAAAAAAATTTAAATTTTTAGGCAAAAAATAATTTTTTCCCTTCATACATTCATTTTTAACTTCGAAAGTGTTACTTGTATAGGAAAACAATATATGAACAGATTAAGGGAATTGTAATTCTTAATTTTTTAAAATTTATTTCAACTAAATTGGGCTAGTGGTTGTCGAGCTATGTCAAACAACAGGGCCTAAAACGTGATAAATTCCCCTATACGATAGTACTAACTTCAAATCGATACTAACTTCAAATCGCAGGTAAGAAGACAAAACGAATGATGCAGAAATTCTTCTTTTTGGGTCTAATTTCACATACAGTTCACAAAATTGAGTTGGCAATCAATTAACTGAAAAATGTTGTACTGTGTAAGGGTAGCTTATAACTTTAGGGAAATAAGTCAGGCAATTGCGAAAAACATTTTTAACATCTTCTAATATGACTAAGAACGCCAATGGTACAGTTGTCGGCGATATTGTCTACTAAAAGGTAAAAGTCAGTTGGTTATAAAAAAATCCCTTTGTTTTAATTTAAAGCGTACACAAGCGGGCAAAAGTTAAAGCAAAATAAACTTAAATATTTTTAGTATAAGCATAAGAAAATTTCAAAAATTTTAATTTTGTTATAGTAAAGTGGGACTTTGTTAATAATTCCATTACAATAAAGTAAAAAAAAAAAAAATTAAATGAGATCAAAACAAAAACTTCAAATTTATTTAAATAAAAATTCTTCTCCTTCCAAAAATATTTCAGAAGCCTAAAACTAAAACACATAAACGCAAAAAACTACGAAGACTGGTGGATTCTGAAGATATGAAACAAAAGAAAAACGCACAAGGAAATAAATGCAAACGAGTATTATTTGTCACAGCATTAATAATGTTTACAATATCCTTATTAATGGGTCATTATTTTACTCAAAATAATTCCAATACAAAACAAATACTCAAAGATTTCCTTAAAAACTATCGCAATCAATACACAGAGATCGTACATGGTAAACATAACTACTGCGATCAAAAACAACAACTTGACACGGTAACTATATTTGCACGTTTAAAACAAAATAAAGTACTACATCAAGATCAGGCAATGCAACAAATTGAAGTGGCATTAAGAAATGATAGTGATCTAAACGCTATTGCTTTAGTGGGTCCAGTTGGCGTGGGGAAATCTTTATTTATAAGTGGATTGCAGCAAAATTTTCCCTGGCAGGAGAATGTGCACACTTATGCTTGGAATACCTATGTGAAAGATGAAGCTGAAAAATTCCACTTAATAAGGATATTTATAGAAAAACTATCAGATTGTGGTCAAAATTTATTGATTATAGAGAATTTACACGCCTGTGACCACGGAGCAATTGCTATAATTAATCAGTTGTTGATTGAAGCCAATAACAAGCAACACAGACGTGTTGTACTATTTTATGTATTTAATTTAAATACAATGCTAACAAAGGAAGCATATGAAGTACAAAAGGATTTGTTACAATCTCTAGCCGATTGTAATGTAATAAATTTTAGGTCTTTTACGCAGCATGACCTAAGAGATTGCATAAAACGTGAAGCTGAACTTGAAAATGTTGTATTAAGCAAAAAAGATTACGACGAAATTGTTGAAACAATTGATCCTCTTAAATCAGGTTGTAAAAATGTCAATGCCAAAGTCTTAATGTACGGTAAAATTAAAACAAAATCAGATATTTATTAATATACCGATGTTATTAATGTTATTCATCCGACGACTGATATTTTTGTTTATTATGTATTTTTTTAGTATTTAAGTTTTATTAAATTTATTTATTTATATTTAATTATATGTATATGTAGTACTTTATGTAAATTGTGAGTAGAATTAAAAACCAAAAATAAACTTCTTATATTTTGTATTCAGTTTTTTATTTGACTTTATTTAATTTAATTAATGAATAAAAAAATAAATATTAAAAGGACCTAAAGCTTGAATAAATATAAACATTTCTTATATTTTGTTAACAACAATAAAAAAAAAAATATGTAAAATAATATAATAAAAAAAGTAAAATATTTACACAATAAACTGCATGTTTGAAATAAAAAACCTTTCAGTAAATATACAGAACAACCAATTTATCTGACTTTTCTCTTTACTGAGAACATGCACATTTTGTTTTTCCTTTTGGAAAAATTTTAGAAAATAATATCTTAAAAAGTGTAAAAAATCTTACATTATGCTTAATTTATTCTAAGGAGCACTCCCAACCTTTTCGATACTAACAAAATAAAAAATTTAAAAAAGAATTCCGAAATTTTTTTTTCCATTAGAGTTTTAAACAGAATTTTGAAATAATCGGGTATGTTCTGTTAATCGAAATTAAGGTGATTTAATATCGAACAAATTTTGAAAACGAGCCTGTAAATAAAGTTCATAAAAATATTATTTTTTATATACTTTATTCTTTGAGTACCAATTATATTAATATGAATAACTCTTAAAAACGGGAAAAACTACAGTTATCTTGTAAATAATTGAAATCAAAATCTTGTTCGATTTCAATTCCACTTCATTTTGATTTGTAGAACATTCCTGAATATCATTGAATTAATTTGTTGCAGGGTTTTATTATGTATCGAAATATCTCGTTCTAAGATCGGTTATATTCTTTTTGACTACACAAGGGAACAAAATTTTTGTTGATTTAGAACTCAGTGTTGTTTTTAAGGCTATTTGGGACGCTAAATTCAAATCTGCACTCAGTTTTTTTTATAAGCTTGACTTTTCGAGATATACCGTTATTTCCAAAATTAAGACACTTCCACTACATATATTGCAATAAATTAGAAACGGTGCACCATATTCACTTAAAAAAGAAAACTAAAATTCGCTAACAATATTATCTTTAAGCCGTGCTTACATTGTTTTTTTTTTGCCCAGTAGTTTCAAAGATATCGTTGAAGTTTAAAAAAAAGAACAATTTAAAAAATATAATAAAAACTTTTAAAGTTTTGGTATAAAAACAGTTAGCTTAACATATTTGAAATAAAATGAGCTTTATTTCATTGTAATCGGTGCACAACTTTTGATTTCATTCACAATTTACTGAGACAATTAAACTGATAAAAATCGCGATTTCCATACAAAAATAACATTTTTTAATATGTGTGTGTTTGCTGCTGTTCTATTTATGGACGTTTTTTCCTTCACTGCTCTTCACTTGATTGTGAATAAAAGTGAAACGCGTTCATCGATTTTTATAATCTATATCTCATTTTATTCACAGGTTATGTAACTTTACATGAATGTAATAAGACTTTGACTTTTTTATGTTTTGGATTTTTCATGATTTTAAAAATCAATGATAGAGAAAAACGGAGATTATGGCCCTAAATTATGGTCATAAATATTTTTTAATTTTGTTGCTTTCTACAGAAATTCACATTGCGTTTTAAAATTTCAAGCGCTGCAGAGCTTGTGGCGTTGAAACTTTTAAAACGGTACATGAATTTCTGTTGAAAGCAACAACAAAATAAAATATTTATGACATTGTTTGTGCTTTCAATGGTATTCTTTGGCGTTGCGCTGCGTTTTACATGATTAGGGCCTAAATTTTGAATCAGCAACCTCAAAATAGTAAACAAAAAGTTAAATTTGGTTCCGCCGTGTTATCGAATCGCTTCTCGATACTTTTCTAACGTCATGTTTATAGGATTTCATGTCAATTGACCCAACTTTTGAATTCGATGTAACCGATTTGGATGCAATCTATACGAAGGTTAGCCCTATTAGATAGTAGATTAGACACAAATTTTCAACAAGGTCGGTCAAAAAGTTTCTGAGTAGAGGGGGTCAAAATTTGACATTTTGACCAAACAGGTGTTCTTTCCCATCCGTGTAACTTATTACTTATCGGTCTTAGCAAAATTTGTCCCAAACAAATTAGATAGCTATTTATTCAATCTTTTAAACTTTTTTCTTCTTAAAAACAATTTTTTTTAAAATTTTTTTTTTTGGCTTAAAAAAGCTTAGGTCTTTTCATTTAAGGTAGCTTTGATCGCTTCGAGTGGTGCGAGTGGGATATGTATAAAAAAACAAAAAAGTTCAAACTCAAGATGAGGGGTTTTCAATATTAAGCATATCGTCGCCTAAAAAGCAAAAGTGCGTAACAACAAAAAATTCGAAATATAAATTCTGATTTATGCATGTTCGTTTTATTAAATTACGTGTTAATATCCCTGCGTTCAAAAATGGTGACTATTAAAGAATTTTAAACGCCAATAACACCTTGTTGCTATTAATTTTGTAAGTTTTTTGCTTCTCCTGTAAAAAAATAAAAAGTGACGTTACCCCCTTTTGCATTTTAGGTGATGATATGCACTATTTGAATTTTTTTCCATTTGTGTGTGTTTCTAAAACCTTAAAAATAAAATATATGCTGAGAAACTTGACAAATTAACATTTCTGACGGTATGTAACACACCTATCATTTTATACCTTCGATATCCATGCTTTTATACCGCTTCTCAATGGATGACTCAAGTCGAACAAGTTTTCCCCCTCTACTCAATGCGATTTCTTTCCAAAGCCAAAGAATAAAACAGCAGCGAAATCAACAGTTGAACCTAGTAACGTCAAGAAAGGATTGGCAAAAACAGCAGAAAATTGTGGCAATAAATAGAGAGGATGAAAGGCTGGGTATTTGAAAATTTTCAAAACTTGAACACTTCATCAGCTACAATAATTTAAGTGTAAAAATAGTTATGATATAAAAGGATCTTATGTGATAAAGATTACATTTTATTTAATTATTTATCCTGTTATTTTTATTATTATTATATATTATTTAATTTTTAATACAAATAAAAAAAAAAAATAATTTGTCAACATTTCTATAGAAAAAAAGATTTTATTCCTGGTATTAACATATTGTGGGTATTACATTACCGAAGGTATTAAATATAGTTTGGTATGTTACAAACATACCGTCGGAAAGGTTAATTTGTCTCGTTTCTCAGTTTTATTTTTAAGGTTTTAGAAACACACACAAATAGGAAAAAATTCAAAATAGTGCATATGCATATATATACATATATAAATTATTTTTTTTTTATACATATTTGCCCCATATTCATAAAAAATATTTTTAATTAATAAATGGTTTATTAAACAAATTTTCATAAAAAATTCGTTTCTTTAACCTGCTATAAACCTTAAATATTTTTTTTATGAATATGGGGGTTAGTGTATTAAATAAAACGAAGTTGATATTTTATTATTAAAAACTAAAAGGACTCTTTTATTTATTTTAAACAAAAACTAAAAATCCAGACTCCTAAGTCAAGAGCTAAAACTATATTGAAGACGTCAAAAAGTTCGTTTAATTCTAAATGCTGTCAAAATACAAAATGTCAAGGCCAGAGCTGCCAGATCTTCAACGAGTGGCCGTGCACGCTAGACATATGTACATATCCTACTCGCATCCCAATAAGCGACCAAAACTACCTTACCGTGCGGCCACACGATCAACTTTTTGTTGATAGTCTTTTACATATACTGTTTGTCAAAATTTACATAAATTGAAAGCTATGACGTAGGCTGCACGCAATTTTTAAGCAATTTACTTTCAAGATGCCATCAAGAAAACAATTTATACTGACAAACGAAAAATTTGCTCACTAAACTTCTAATCAGCTGTTAAATTGAGCGTAAAATTGCCAAACAAATGGATAGTTAAAATTGAGAGCAATCTCGTGATCAATTTAAAAAGTGTGATTGTGTTAGTGAAAAAAATGAGAGTGAGAGCAAATTGAAAGGAATTGAAAGACAAAAATTGATCGTGTGGCCTCCAAGTTAAAGGAAAAGATTTAAGCTTTCTTTTGAAAAAAGTACCCATTTAAAAATAAAAAAAGTTTTACTTAAAAAAAAAAAATTGAAAAAATTTTTTTCTTTTTATTTCACTGGTTGCTTAGGCCAGATCATCAGGAAACGTTCTAAAAAATTTTAGAAAAGCCAAAGCTATCAGCAAACAAGACTACAGAGGGAATGAGAATTACCTACATACACTCAAAAAGTCTTATTTGCAACGATATCAAAGCTTAAACATAATACCAACAATACAACAGTGTCTTTATTGGTGGCTATTCTTGAAAACGCGTCGAAGGAGTGAAAATTTACATGAAAACAAAAACAAATTTACAAAAAATTTACAAGAATTGTTCTTGTTTATCATACAAAATTTACAGTTTTTAAAAGAGACAGAATCGCGTTAAATTTCTGACGTTAATTTAATTTTAAAAGAGTATAGATAACAAAAACAATTTTCGTTAATTTGGTTTTTGTTTTCATGTAAATGCTCACTCTTTCGACGCGTTTTTAAGAATAGCCACTATTAACTGTCCCACCAAAACCATCACTTGGACATTCTCCGTGAGAAGTTGCAAAAAGCCATTCTGCTCGTATTTGAAAAGCCTCTTCGTGGTGTAGCCAATTTACTAAGTTATAACGATTTTTATATTGGGATGCTGCACCATCCGAGAAATAAATTATTTTTAAAATATTGGGAATTTTTTTCTTTTTTTTTTCTTAGCAACATGGATAGGTGACCGCAAAGCTCGAAAACGTGCTGACATTATACCAAACGCATTTTCAATAATGCGACGTGCACGACTCAATCGGTAATTATACACTCGTTGCACCATTGTTAAGCCACGTTGACCATACGGTTTCATTAGATTTGGTCGCATAGCAAAAGCATCATCTGCAACAAGTAAATACGGAACTCGTAAGTCTCGTCCTGGCAATGGAAGTATATGTATAATGAGAGTTTACCGCCAATTTACCCAAAAAGCCATTAAAATCACCCAAAAGCCATTAAAAAGCCATTAAAATCACCCAAAAGCCATTAAAATTATCCAAAAGCCATTAAAATTATCCAAAAGCCATTAAAATTATCCAAAAGCCATTAAAATTTTTCCAAAGCCATTAAAAAGTCATTAAAATTATCCAAAAGCCATTAAAATGAACACGTGTTAAAGTAGGTCAAATGAACACGTGTTAAAGTAGGTCAAATTTAAAAAAAAAAAAAATTTCAAAAACAAAGTAATAAAAAAAAGTCGTTAAATTTTATAGCTGAGATTTAGAAAAAATGTTGGGGGAGCAATGCACAAGTGTTGGGTGCATTGTTGAAGCCTTTCTTTTGTTGTGATCGATAGACGGACTTACTGTGTAGACGCACTTGAGAAAAGATGTGATTTAGTTTTGTGGATATGTATGCATGTAGATCAATAGGCAGACAGACATACTGTGTACTTGTCGATGCACTTGATTTTGAAAAAAATTTTTTGTGGACAATTTTTTCAAAGCGCTGATATTAAAATTAATAATTTATGGGGTGTGAGATGATAAGGGTATTGTATTGGAGTGTGTCTTGAATATGGATAGATACACAGACAGACCTTGAGGAAGAAATTGGAAAAATATTTTTTTTTTTTGTGTGTGTTTTGTGGATTGTTGGGAGAAAATACACATTTCTGATAAGCCCTTTTTGTTGTGTGTTTATGGGTAACCAGATGGAGGGTTGTTGTTATTTTGTTTGTTTGGGTGATCGACGAAAATATTATTGGATGGACAGAAAAAAAAGAAGGAGGAAAAGGAAAGTTAGTGAGACAGACAGACTGGCTTCGTAACAGCAAATGGTTTTTCAATTTTATTTGGGGTTGAAGAATAAATTCAAAGTATCTATAAATTATGATTTTATTTAGTTATTAAAAAAAAATTGTATAGATGCAATTGGTGTTTCTATTTTTATTTTGGAGTGGATAGGGAAATATGAAACCATTCTTGAAAATTTTTTTAAAAAATTTCAAAAACAAAGTGTTGGGTGCATTGTTGAAGCCTTTCTTTTGTTGTGATCGATAGACAGACAGCCAGACAGACATAGAGATATGTAGATAGATAGACATACAGACCTTGTAGAAGCAATTGGAAAATATTGTTGATAATTCTATCTTTTTATTTTGAATTATGTGAAGAAAAAATTTTTGTTGAGGAAACACACAAAGCTGATAAGCGCATTTTTTTTATTTTTTTTTTATGTGTGATTATGGAGAGCCAGATGTAGGGATGTTGTGGTTGTTGTTGTTGTTTTGCTTGTTGTAATGATCGAGTGTATTCGAAACAACTTGTAGAAGTAATTGGAAAATATTTTTGATAATGCTTTTTTTTTTTCTTGAATTATGTGAAGAAAAAATTTTGTAGAACCAATTGGAAAATATTTTTGATAAGGCTTTTTTTTTTTGAATTAGGTGATGAAAAATAACTAATTAAATTATGAATTTATTAAGTTATTAAAAATAGACAGACAGACAGACAGACAGACAGCTATAGAGATAGATAGATAGACAGACAGACCTTGTAGAAGCAATTGAAAAATATTGTTGATAAGACTTCCTTTTTTTTTTTATTTATATTTATTAAATAAAAAATAATTAAAAATCTAAAAAAAGTTTTTACGATATATTGTTAATATGTTTATTCTTAGTGATGGATAATAAGTACATAAGTTTACCCCCTAAACTATAAAAAGTTTTCCCCCTGTAACCATCTCATTCTTGGTTAAGTATATAAATACTGTGAAATTTGGTTTTGCTATAAGTTCACCTACACCCAATCGGTTACGGCTGGTACGTTCCCACTCACTTACCAACCGAACGTCTTTTCTCTTATCGACATTTTCCATGGTTAAAAAATATTGGTTGAAAAAAAAATTATATGGAGCCTATTACAGATTTAATTTTGAAATGTAATTTTTAAATAAAATATAAGCAAAACTATAAAGATAACATGCTTTTATATATATTTTATATCAGTTTTGTTAGAGACAATGCCGCAGCAAGATAGTTTTATAATCGTTGATCTGCAAGGATTTTGTATTGCAAATAAATTATATGCAAAAGAAGTCTGCATTTCAGTCTCTGATTTCGAAAGCCAAACTTTTCTCATTGAATCACCACTAAAATATTCAGAATTAACTAATAAGGATAGGATAACAAATAAATGGTTATATAATCACTTGCATGGATTATATTGGGATACTGGAGAGTCTACACTGAAAGAGTTAATAGAATACTTAATATCAGTTATGAAAAAAAGAAAAGAAGAAGAAGAATATCCTGTTGTATATGTTAAAGGAATTGAAAAAGTTAGATGGTTAAAAGAACTACTTAGAGGAGAAATAGAAATATATATATTTAATTTAGATTATTGGAATTGTCCGAATATAAAAACTTTATATAAAAATAATTCTAATATAAATAATTGTAAAAATCATAATAATATCAATCAAATATGTGCTGAAAAGACTGTAATTTTACTTAGAAATTTTCTAAATTTATATCTAAATAAAGAAAACCTTAAGGGTAGGTATTGTACAATGCAGTAAACGACATTCTATTGCTAACAATAAATATATAAATGATTATAACTCTAACAAGGAATCAAAATTATCTAATGTATTTAGATGTTAATAATTTATACGGCTATGCAATGTCACAATATCTTCCCTATAAAAATTTTAAATGGATGGAAAATATTGATAATTTTGATGTCACTAATATAAAAGACGATTCTCCATTAGGTTATATACTAGAAGTAGATTTGGAATATCCATCCGCGTTACACGACTTTCATAATGATTTACCATTTTGTGTGGAAAAACAAAAAAAATTGAAATTATGAAACAGACAAAACTAATAGCAGATTTAAATAATAAAACTAACTATGTAATACACTACCGTACATTGCAGCAATGTATTCAACATGGATTAATTCTAAAAAAAAAAAATTCATAGAGTTCTTGAATTTAATCAATCAGATTGGCTAAAGATATATATTGATTTGAATAATCATCATCGGACTTTAGCTAAAAACTCTTTTGAACAAAATTTTTTTAAACTTTTAAATAATGCTGTCTATGGAAAGACTATGGAAAATGTTGACAAGAGAAAGGACATTAAAATAGTGTGCGAATGGGAGAACAGACGTAAACGGTTAGGAGCTAGAGCTTTAATAGCTAAACATAATTTTCATAGCGCACTTAAAATTAATGACAATATGATGGCTATTGAATTGAGAAGAGTAAGTACTGTATATAACAAACCAATTTATATTGGGTTTTCCGTTTTAGAACTATCAAAATGGAAAATGTATAATTTTCATTATGATTACATGAAACCCAAATATCTGTGACAACCTCTGTGGTTGATTCAAATTAAGCGTTTTTTTTATACTAATTTAAATGAAAAAAAATACAACCCTACAACGCACCCGAAAGAACACCACTCTACCACATGAGTTTTTTTTTAAGACTTGGCGTGGGGATAGACATTTTTCTAGATTCATTCAACAAGTGGCAGTGAACAGAATCGTGGACGGTAATAAATAAAGAATCGTGCTAAACCAAAATGGACAATACAAACTCGGTGAAATGGTTTTGAAAAATAAAGTTATTTTTTTTAATACGCGCACGTTAGAATTGGACAACAAATGTTTAAGAATATAAGGAAATAAAATTAATAGTAACCGAAAGACAAAAAAAAGGAGCATATAAACTACCAACAACAATAATAAAATTTTCCCTGTGTGAAAAAAAATTACGTCAAAAAGTGGAAAATTCAATAGTCTTTAAGAACAACGAGATCGTAATTAAACATATATAAATTTCATTAGCAATCCGGGAGTTTATATAAAAAGTATATTCGGTATATTAATTGTTAAGTTAACAAATTCGGGCGTCTCAGCTTCAAGTCCACGTGTTCTTAAAAACACGTGCGACGTTTATGTGTCAAACCACGACACCTCGTTAACCGGACACCGCCCACGAGTTCACCAAAAGAGCCATCTGGCGTTTCAGCACCAAGTCCACGTGTTCTTAAAAACACGTGCGACGTTTATGTGTCAAACCACGACACCTCGTTAACCGGACACCGCCCACGAGTTCACCAAAAGAGCCATCTGGCGTTTCAGCACCAAGTCCACGTGTTCTTAAAAACACGTGCGACGTTTATGTGTCAAACCACGACACCTCGTGAACCAGCCACCGCCCACGAGTCCTCCAAAAGAACCGTCTGGCGTTTCAGCACCAAGTCCACGTGTTCCATAAAACACGTGCGACGTTTATGGGTCAAAACACGACACCTCGAATCAACCGGCATAACACCTCGTGTCTCGGTCTTTCACCGCCACCGTGCGTCTCCCTTCCCCCCCGGGAAAAGAAAAAAAAAGGAAGGTCATAAATTGGAACCAACACCACCACCATCCCTGGCCATTTTTAGGAACATTTCCGGAACCACAGGTAACCCTCACCTATCCAAGTGCTGCTTTCGTTCTTGGAGGGCAGAAGTCAACCCATTTAGTGGTTAGACTCTCTTTTTTGTTAGTTGAATCATAAGGAACAAGTATAAAAAAAGAAAAAAAAAAAAAAAAAATGAAAAAAAAAATTGTTTAAAATTAGAATCGGAAAAATAAATTTTTGGCTATTCACGCAAAATTCCAATTGCAATTTACCATGACCATTTAAAAAAATAAAATTTTTTTTATATTTAAAACCTAAATTTGAATGATTCCACTAATTTTCACTGCTTAAGCAAAGCCGAAATTCGGAAACGAAAATAATCTATTTTTCTTTTAGAACCTATTTGGTTAATTGAAAATAATTTTTTCTTACTATTTAAACTATTTTTAAATTTGGTCACATAGGATTTAAATCTTAAATATCAAAGGCAAATTTGCATATTCTAACTAGATCAAACTACTTAAACGGAATTAAAATTAGATTACGTAGAATTTAAATCTAAGGAGCTGAAACTTATTTGAATATATAAACAAAAACTAATGACGTATATTAAATTCAAGCGCGCAGCTTGAATGTAACTACATGAATTGAATTCCAATATTTATCCCTAAATAAAAGCTAAATATTTAAAACGAATTTTAAAGCTTAACTTTAACGTAAACTTAGAGTAACTACGTAAACTAAATTTAACCGTTGCTGAAATACTAGTTCTAAAACATCAAACACAATTGCAATATTGTAAGCAAATTTTAATCGTTAAACTAAATATTAATGAGTTAGGCCTAAGTTCAATTTAGAAATCTACAATACAAATTAAATAAAAAGAAAAAAAATGAGAGAAAAAATTTTTGAGCACGTACCCGGAATTTACTTCACTAAATTCAATTTTAATCAGGATATGTGAAATTTAAAAATCCAAAGTAAATGTGAATATTTAACCTAAATTTAAATACCTACACTGGATTCCAATTAGAATCAGTGAATATTAAGTTCAGATAAATGAAACCACGGATGTTTACACTAAGTCTGATTGACGATAACGTGAAGGTATGTTTGAATGACTGATAGTAATTTGAAGATTTGAACTGAAAATTAAGGACGTAGACCTAATTCACGGCCGAGTAGGTGAACGAGAGGGTTAGGACTTAGAACGAATTTTGAACACTAGGTTTAGGTTGAACTCCTGAAACTAACCGTAAAATGTGAATACGTGAAAACACGAGGTTAAATATTCAAATCAAATTTTGGGTAAATGAATAAAAGCTAAATAGTTAAGACAAATTTTAGTTATTAAGCTAAACTTCGTACGTAAACTAAATGTAAAGTCAACTACTTCTAGTACAAGTTAAGAAAAGATTAAAACAAAAAAATTTAAATATAACCACATAAATTATGTTAAAAATTGAGATACGCAAAAAAATAAGATTGAAATAGTTAGTTTACACCTAAATATTGGTACTAAATTTAAAATCGAATACAAAGATAACCTCTAATTAAAGAAACTCTTAAGATTTAAGACACGTAAACCAATTGCACCTCTAACTACCTTAACTAAAACTTAGTTTTAAATATTTAAAATTAAATTTATGTACGTGAACTTAATTTAACTATTTTTATTAGATTCAAGTCCGGATATGCAAAACATAACTTAAAATTTTAATCTTTCAAACAAAAAAAAAAAAAAATATATAAAAAAATTTTTTTAATATTTTAGCTTAAAATAATTTTCGTGCTTAATCCAAATTGAAAAAACCGTGAATTAAAATTTCAATTTAAATATGTAAAACTAAGCTTAGAGATTTATCTTGCAACCCTTCTTAAACTAAATAAATAATAGAAGTAACTGCAATTATTAGCTGACTAGTTAACATATGAATAATTAAGTATTGTAATCATATAACAAAATCAATAACGAAATAGATATTACTAAATAAATAGCTAAAGCTGTCCAATAAACCTCTTATTCATAAAGATATATATATTTTACGAAATGGGGTTAGATATATAAACATATCAATGAATAATTTAAATATACAACCAAAAAAAAAACATTTTTTATTTCCTCTTGGAATTAAATTTCATATTTTAAGTCTTTTTCTCAATAGAATTTAGAACTATATCCCTATAGAGGTATTAATTGCAGATTACGCAGAGTATTTGTTCATGATTGAAGTAGTATGATAACATAGTGGAATTTACCTAAATTTAAGATAAATTAAACAAATTTATAAATAAACAATTCTTGTATTTAACACATTTGTCTGGTAAAGAAAATATGTTTTAATTAATAGGAGGGTTTGGTGAAATGTAGCTAATGTGAAATAAAACAGTGGTAAGTAAACGATTAGGGACACTACTTAAAATTTCTTTTCAGGCAAAAAAGTAATGTCACGGTTGACATTAACCTGTCATATGGGCTGGGCAGCCTGACCGGGATCGTAACATCTTGTCCCGAGGATTCGAGTCCGGCCAAACGTTTGAAGTGTGAAGGTTTCAGTCATCGAAATGTCTGTCCGTTCTATTTTAGGTCTTTACCTTTTATTTTATTGTTAGGTATTTAGTTCATTGCTGCTCGTTTTGTTTGCTTCATTTTCTTTTGATATTTTATTTTCATCTCGGCACGAAATCGTGTAATGATTATGTAAACCTAGATGGACACGAACCCCCCATTCCCGGCGAGCTACAGCCGTATATACCAGCGTGCCAACGTCCATCGCGAAGCAAAGGGTTTTGGAAAAATTTTTAAAATTTTGTTTTTCCCCCAATCAAACAAGTATTACATTACACAAAATATGGCGCCCAACGTGGGGCCCGAAAGTGATTTAACCCTTTGGGTCAAATTAATTTAGCCTTAAGGTGTTTTAATTCATCTTTGCTGGCCTCCACACTTTTTTAACATTTGAATTTAAAATTTTCAATCTCATACTTGTTTTTTTATATAATGACTTATGTCGCGGAAGGTGTTAAGTAAACACCATGCCTGCAGTGCGTCGGCATTGTATAGGGAAACTCGGTATAGGGATCTCGGTATTAGGAACTTTTTTTCGGTATTGTATGTCCTGGAAGGTACGGGAATAGTGCCACGCCTGAGTTGCGTCAGCATCGGACAAGGGAACTTAGTACTGGGGGAGTTAAAGAATCTTGATCCAATCTTTTGAAAAAACCACGAGCATGATCCGGCGGCTAAATAGCTAAGCGTTCATTCGATTCAGGTATTTGAGAAGAGGAGAAAGGGATTTGGCGACTCAAATTGATGAGATATTTTTTTTTGTTTTTTTATTTCGATGACCATAAACTGAATAATTCCAAAGTTTCACACAACATAAAAATTCTTTCGTTTGGCAAGATTTAGATTTATTCGTGTTTTTTTGTATTGGAAACAATGCATAAAAGCAATTTTATTCTAAATCACGAATATCGTACTCAATCTTCTGATTGGAAGATTGATGAATCGCGGACTCGAACAATTTAGTTTTTCTTAACCACAAATACTTTATTTCACTTTATGCTACACATTTCAACCTCAAGATAATAATTTCATTAAATAACAAAAATAAAAATTTGATAAAATATTGGCGAAGACCTAACTATTTAATACATTAGTTAATCTTTTGGCAGTTTAACAAAACGTATCTACAAAAGTAAATAAATAAAATATAGTTGAAAATTCGTAAACTTGGCTACTAAATATATTATTTAAGCATTTGTAGTGTAACAAAACGTATCTACTAATTATATTTTTTTCTAATCTTCAGTATTTTAACACTATAAATTATTGATGGTATTCAACTTCTGTAGTAATAATCTTTTGTAGAACTTAACTTTTGTAGTATTTAAACAGTAGATTTACAAAATACTAAAAACATTACAAAAAAAAAAAAATCTTAAATAATATAGATTTATTATACATACACAATTTTACATTTGCTATTGAATTTATATATATATTTCGTCTTTTACCTGCGGTTCAGGTGTACCTATTTATCCACTATTTCAGAATTTTTTTAGAGATTTTTGGGAACTCCAACCCTACGACTGTCATTTTTTTACTTTCGGTGTAGGTATCGGTGATTTTATAAAAGGGATTTGTTTTTGCGGATCGAACAGGAGTTTTGTTTATACAATTGTATTTTCTTTCGAAATTTTAGTATTTGGCCTTAACAATTTATTGCGCGTATTCTCTTATTGGAGGTTAGTCGATCGAATTGAATTGAGGAATTTTTTTTAGGTTGTCTGTTGAGTAGGTTGAGGGAGTTTATCTGTTTTGGTAGGCAGTTTATGATGAGTACTAGGAATCTTAGGTCAGCTAGTCGAAACGCCGTTACCATCGACGATAACCAGCCTCGGGATTCGGCAACAACCACAACCTCACAGAACATTGCCCCGGTTATTTCGACAAACGCCGTTACGCCGTTAATGTCTATCAGATTTCCTCCGGGATTTGGACCACAAACACATTCTTCGCCGGAGAGCGACATCACTATACGTACCCCAACTTATAGTAGCATAACAGCACGGGAAATAAGTGGACAAGCAAGCGGAACAACGAGACGTAATTTAGACCTCATGGATCGACCGGATCGAGAGCTACCACCAATAAGAGAAGAAGCCAACCCAGGCTTAGCCGTTAACGAGGAAGGAGTGACGATTAGGGATTACGTCGCTGCATCGGTTGGAGCGGCACAAGCTTCAATAATGAGGGAGGTGCAGAATATGCAGTTGATGTTACCGCAGCTAATAAGGGAATCCTTGCGTTCCGAGCGTAGCTATTCTCTAGACCAGGCGAATCAGCAAAATACTGGACAGGCGAATCCAAATCACGATTTTCGTACAACATTTAACCATCCAGATAGACGCCAACCACAATTTCGTCCACCAAACAATCCCCAAATGCCTTTCGAACAGCGATTACCTCAGTCACGTGTACCACAACAATTATTCGGAAATAGTCCACTAAATTATTTTGAACCTCCTAGCTTTGAAAACTCACCGCATAATCAGGGTTATAACACCATCAGTCCTAACCAGTTAGAGAAGTGGGGAGTAAAGTACGACGGAACCAACAAAACATTAACCGTAGAAGATTTCGTTTTCCGTGTAGAAATTTTGAGGCATGATTATAATTGCTCATGGGACATCGTTATGAAGGGTTTTCACCATTTGGTTACTGGAGCTGCTAGTACTTGGTTTTGGGCTTTTCGTATGAAGCATCCAGTATGTGACTGGAATACTTTTAAACATCACCTGATTACAAAATTCCGCAACTTTGAAAGCGACTTTGAAATACAGCGCAAAATAATGGAACGTAGACAGGCTCCGAATGAATCGGCTGATGCTTTCATAACGGAAATAATTAAACTCAAAAATCAAATGAGAATCCACGTATTAGAAAGCGAATTAGTAAAAATGGTGAAAGATAATTTAAAGAATGGTTTGGCACAGCTAGTTTTTCCCATTAAAATTGATAATTTAGACCAACTTCTCGAGGAATGCAAAAGGGCCGAAAGAAACATCGCCAAAAGGTATTCTCAACGTATGCCTGGAGGAATCACGCGTAGGGTATACGAAGTTGACGTTTTTGACAGCGAGGGAACCGACGATCAAGCGCGGCTAGTGGAGGAGTTACAAAAGGAAAAACTCACGGCAAAACAGCTTATTTGCTGGAATTGTAAAACTCCCGGCCACTCGTTTTTTGAATGTCCTGTAACCCAAAGGAGGGTATTTTGTTACAAGTGTGGGTTCGAGGATGTTACTACCCCTACTTGCCCTAAATGTGTGGGAAACCTCAAGCTGAACACGCAGAGGACTGGGCTGGCGTGTTCACACCAAAACCCAACCCAGTAAATGACAATTTTTCAAATTTTATACTAGCTAGCGACAAACCAACCAAAAATCAAAATTTAGACCCAACCACAGACATAATTAAGTCCGAATGCAGCCAAATGAGTGAAAAGAATAGCCCACAAGTGAAACAAAATCCTGACGTATGCCAGAAACCTGATTCTAAAGCAACTATTAACCCCCATCTTTCGTACGAACAACGCCTAGAAATATATGAACAAAAAAGGGCGGAAATTTTTGCTGACGACGAACCCAAGATAAGCAAGAGGATAATTAACACCCGAAAAAGATATGCGACAAGAAAAGCGGAGAGAAAAAGAATCGTGTCAACGCTAATAGGTAGTCCGGACGACATAAGACCATACATGTCGGTATCTATAAATGGGTTGAATTATCAGGGCCTTCTCGACAGTGGCGCTTCAGTAAGTTGCCTCGGCAAAAATTGTTTAGAAAACGTTCGGAAGATGGATGCGAAAGTACTGGACTACAAATCTTCAGTGAGAACGGCGGACGGTAAACAACACCTAATAGTAGGGAAAATACGGGCGATAATAAAATCCGGAAACCAGTCAGTCGAATCAGTTTTATACTTAGTACCTAACTTGAGTCAAGAATTAATCCTCGGATATGACTTTTGGCGGCAAATCGGATTGAATATAAGTTTCGATAACAAAACAATACACGCCATTACCGAGGAAGGTTCAGAAAACTCAAAAACTCACGACTTGACTAGTCACCAGCGTAGAGTTCTTGAAAATGTTAAACTTTCGTTCAAGTGTCATACTCAATACGGCTTAGGTAAAACTGATTTGGAAACTCACAAAATTGACACTGGTGATGCACCCGCTAAAAAAATGCGATATTATCCTGTTAGCCCCGCCGTACAAAAATTAATTTTCACAGAATTGGACCGAATGTTGGATTTAGATGTGATAGAAGTAACCACAGGAGCCGAATGGAACAATAGGACAACGTTAGTAATGAAACCCGGTAAAAATAGGCTATGTCTCGATGCGAGGGAAGTGAATAAGGTCACTAAAAAGGACGCTTATCCTCTCCCTAACATCGATGGCTTACTAGCTAGGCTCGGCGATACACATTTTATTTCAGCAATCGACCTAAAGGATGCGTTTTGGCAAATCCCGCTAGATGAAGCGAGTAGGCCGAAAACAGCATTCACAGTCCCAGGTAGACCTCAATATCAATTTAAGGTTATGCCTTTCGGACTGTGTAATGCTGCGCAGAGATTATGTCGATTGATGGATAAAGTGGTACCGTCTGAGCTGAAAGATAGGGTTTTCGTGTACCTCGACGACCTGTTGGTAGTATCTCCGAATTTTGATGAACACATAGAAATGCTCCGAATCGTGGGTCAGAAGTTGACAGCAGCAGGTCTGACGATCAATATGTCCAAATCCAAATTCTGTTATAGGGAATTGAAGTATTTAGGTTACGTTGTAGGTGGAGGTAAACTTAAGCCTGACGAGGAAAAGGTAAAGGCGATTTTAGAAATCAAACCGCCGAAAAATCAAAAGGATGTTAGGAGATTCCTAGGCACCGTAGGGTGGTATCGCCGGTTTATCCACGACTTTTCAACGCTCACCGCACCTCTGACGGATACCCTGAAGAAAGCCCCTAAGTTTATTTTCACTGCCGAAGCCATGAAATCGTTCGAGGAACTGAAACATCGTTTAATAACCAGTCCTATACTGTCAAGCCCCGACTTTGAAAAGCCTTTCTTTGTTCAATGTGACGCATCGAATGTTGGTTTAGGCGCGGTCTTATTTCAAAAGGATGATGAGGGTGGAGAACACCCGATCGAGTATTTCTCCAGGAAACTAAACAGCGCCCAGAAAAATTATTCAACGACAGAGAAAGAGTGTCTCGCGGTGGTACTAGCGATCGAAAGGTTTAGACAATACATAGAACTTATGGACTTCACAGTTATAACGGACCATTCCAGTTTAAAGTGGTTAATGCGGCAGAACGATCTAAACGGTAGACTTGCTCGATGGAGTCTTAAGCTCCAAGGGTTCAAATTCAATATCGAGCATAGGAAAGGTAGTAAAAATGTAGTCCCTGATATGTTATCGCGTCAGGATATGGAAGAGGTAGTAGAAAACCCTAGCATTGCAATGGACTTTAACTCCGAAGAATTCAAGAGTAAAGAATATCTTACACTCATAGACACCGTCGAACAAAACGCGAGTCGGCTTCCAGATTTGAAAGTGGAAGATGGTATACTCTACAAAAGGGTAAAATTTAACCGTAATGACATAGAGTGTGAGGACGAATGTTGGCGAATATGGGTACCGTCAAGTCTGACCGATAGCTTAATAAAGAAATCGCATGTTGATAATACATTACATGGAGGGATAGCGAAAACTTTGTACAACATAAGGGAATATTTTTACTGGCCGTCCATGGTGAAGCAGATCCGAGACCTTGTTGGAAAATGCAAAACATGTAAGGAAATAAAACACCCTAGAACAATATTGCGTCCACCAATGGGAAATGAGGTTCGAACTCAAAGACCTTTTCAAAAAATTTATATTGACTTTTTAGGACCCTATACCAGAACGAAATCTGGCAACACGTTTATTTTTATAGTGTTAGACCACCGAACCAAATTTGTTTTATTGAAGGCGTTATCTAAAGCCACCTCTAAAGCGGTGATTAAATTTTTAAGGGACGAGGTGTTTTATAAATTCGGAGTACCGGAGATGCTACACTCGGACAACGGCAAACAATTTACATCCGAAGCGTTTAAAGAGTTCTTACAACTATTTGGCGTTAGACATATTCGTACTCCTATATATTCACCACAATCAAATGCGAGCGAAAGGGTAAATCAAACCATACTCAGCTCGATTCGCAGTTTCCTGGACCAAGACCAAACGAAATGGGACGAAAACTTGTCTAAAATAGAATGCTCACTACGGTCTACGGTTCATTCTTCTACGGGTGTTACACCCTATTTTTCTCTAACGGGGTATAATATGGTTACTCATGCGGACGCGTATGAAATTTTAAGAAAGCTAAAATCAGCCGAGGAAGGAGAAATGTTAATCCTGCCGAAATCGTCACAAATGCAACTGATCCAGCAAAAAGTTAGCGAAAAGTTACATGAAGCCTATCTGCGGAATGTTAGATCCTACAACCTCAAAAGCAGAATAATAAAGTATACGCCCGGACAAGAGGTCTACCGGAAAAACTTTATCCAGAGCAAATTTTCTAAGGGAATAAACGCGAAACTTTGCAGACCTTGGCTCAGGTGCAGGATCAGAAGGGCAGTAGGTAACAGCCAATATGAGATAGAGAACCTTAGAGGACAGTTCATTGGAGTGATACACACTCAGCATCTAAAACAGTAGTGGACGTAGGGCTGCAGAGGTAATATTGTTCAATGGACGAGGAGAAACGGTGCGGGAGTTGCCAGAGTGGAAGATTTCCCTTTCCCAACTCTTTTCACTCCACAAGCTATGAGAAAAGAGCTGGCTTTGTGACAACCTCTGTGGTTGATTCAAATTAAGCGTTTTTTTTATACTAATTTAAATGAAAAAAAATACAACCCTACAACGCACCCGAAAGAACACCACTCTACCACATGAGTTTTTTTTTAAGACTTGGCGTGGGGATAGACATTTTTCTAGATTCATTCAACAAGTGGCAGTGAACAGAATCGTGGACGGTAATAAATAAAGAATCGTGCTAAACCAAAATGGACAATACAAACTCGGTGAAATGGTTTTGAAAAATAAAGTTATTTTTTTTAATACGCGCACGTTAGAATTGGACAACAAATGTTTAAGAATATAAGGAAATAAAATTAATAGTAACCGAAAGACAAAAAAAAGGAGCATATAAACTACCAACAACAATAATAAAATTTTCCCTGTGTGAAAAAAAAATTACGTCAAAAAGTGAAAAATTCAATAGTCTTTAAGAACAACGAGATCGTAATTAAACATATATAAATTTCATTAGCAATCCGGGAGTTTATATAAAAAGTATATTCGGTATATTAGTTGTTAAGTTAACAAATTCGGGCGTCTCAGCTTCAAGTCCACGTGTTCTTAAAAACACGTGCGACGTTTATGTGTCAAACCACGACACCTCGTTAACCGGACACCGCCCACGAGTTCACCAAAAGAGCCATCTGGCGTTTCAGCACCAAGTCCACGTGTTCTTAAAAACACGTGCGACGTTTATGTGTCAAACCACGACACCTCGTTAACCGGACACCGCCCACGAGTTCACCAAAAGAGCCATCTGGCGTTTCAGCACCAAGTCCACGTGTTCTTAAAAACACGTGCGACGTTTATGTGTCAAACCACGACACCTCGTGAACCAGCCACCGCCCACGAGTCCTCCAAAAGAACCGTCTGGCGTTTCAGCACCAAGTCCACGTGTTCCATAAAACACGTGCGACGTTTATGGGTCAAAACACGACACCTCGAATCAACAGGCATAACACCTCGTGTCTCGGTCTTTCACCGCCACCGTGCGTCTCCCTTCCCCCCCGGGAAAAGAAAAAAAAAGGAAGGTCATAAATTGGAACCAACACCACCACCATCCCTGGCCATTTTTAGGAACATTTCCGGAACCACAGGTAACCCTCACCTATCCAAGTGCTGCTTTCGTTCTTGGAGGGCAGAAGTCAACCCATTTAGTGGTTAGACTCTCTTTTTTGTTAGTTGAATCATAAGGAACAAGTATAAAAAAAGAAAAAAAAAAAAAAGAAAAATGAAAAAAAAAATTGTTTAAAATTAGAATCGGAAAAATAAATTTTTGGCTATTCACGCAAAATTCCAATTGCAATTTACCATGACCATTTAAAAAAACAAAAAAAAATAAAATTTTTTTTATATTTAAAACCTAAATTTGAATGATTCCACTAATTTTCACTGCTTAAGCAAAGCCGAAATTCGGAAACGAAAATAATCTATTTTTCTTTTAGAACCTATTTGGTTAATTGAAAATAATTTTTTCTTACTATTTAAACTATTTTTAAATTTGGTCACATAGGATTTAAATCTTAAATATCAAAGGCAAATTTGCATATTCTAACTAGATCAAACTACTTAAACGGAATTAAAATTAGATTACGTAGAATTTAAATCTAAGGAGCTGAAACTTATTTGAATATATAAACAAAAACTAATGACGTATATTAAATTCAAGCGCGCAGCTTGAATGTAACTACATGAATTGAATTCCAATATTTATCCCTAAATAAAAGCTAAATATTTAAAACGAATTTTAAAGCTTAACTTTAACGTAAACTTAGAGTAACTACGTAAACTAAATTTAACCGTTGCTGAAATACTAGTTCTAAAACATCAAACACAATTGCAATATTGTAAGCAAATTTTAATCGTTAAACTAAATATTAATGAGTTAGGCCTAAGTTCAATTTAGAAATCTACAATACAAATTAAATAAAAAGAAAAAAAATGAGAGAAAAAATTTTTGAGCACGTACCCGGAATTTACTTCACTAAATCTAATTTTAATCAGGATATGTGAAATTTAAAAATCCAAAGTAAATGTGAATATTTAACCTAAATTTAAATACCTACACTGGATTCCAATTAGAATCAGTGAATATTAAGTTCAGATAAATGAAACCACGGATGTTTACACTAAGTCTGTTTGACGATAACGTGAAGGTATGTTTGAATGACTGATAGTAATTTGAAGATTTGAACTGAAAATTAAGGACGTAGACCTAATTCACGGCCGAGTAGGTGAACGAGAGGGTTAGGACTTAGAACGAATTTTGAACACTAGGTTTAGGTTGAACTCCTGAAACTAACCGTAAAATGTGAATACGTGAAAACACGAGGTTAAATATTCAAATCAAATTTTGGGTAAATGAATAAAAGCTAAATAGTTAAGACAAATTTTAGTTATTAAGCTAAACTTCGTACGTAAACTAAATGTAAAGTCAACTACTTCTAGTACAAGTTAAGAAAAGATTAAAACAAAAAAATTTAAATATAACCACATAAATTATGTTAAAAATTGAGATACGCAAAAAAATAAGATTGAAATAGTTAGTTTACACCTAAATATTGGTACTAAATTTAAAATCGAATACATAGATAACCTCTAATTAAAGAAACTCTTAAGATTTAAGACACGTAAACCAATTGCACCTCTAACTACCTTAACTAAAACTTAGTTTTAAATATTTAAAATTAAATTTATGTACGTGAACTTAATTTAACTATTTTTATTAGATTCAAGTCCAGATATGCAAAACATAACTTAAAATTTTAATCTTTCAAACAAAAAAAAAAAAAATATATAAAAAATTTTTTTTAATATTTTAGCTTAAAATAATTTTCGTGCTTAATCCAAATTGAAAAAACCGTGAATTAAAATTTCAATTTAAATATGTAAAACTAAGCTTAGAGATTTATCTTGCAACCCTTCTTAAACTAAATAAATAATAGAAGTAACTGCAATTATTAGCTGACTAGTTAACATATGAATAATTAAGTATTGTAATCATATAACAAAATCAATAACGAAATAGATATTACTAAATAAATAGCTAAAGCTGTCCAATAAACCTCTTATTCATAAAGATATATATATTTTACGAAATGGGGTTAGATATATAAACATATCAATGAATAATTTAAATATACAACCAAAAAAAAAACATTTTTTATTTCCTCTTGGAATTAAATTTCATATTTTAAGTCTTTTTCTCAATAGAATTTAGAACTATATCCCTATAGAGGTATTAATTGCAGATTACGCAGAGTATTTGTTCATGATTGAAGTAGTATGATAACATAGTGGAATTTACCTAAATTTAAGATAAATTAAACAAATTTATAAATAAACAATTCTTGTATTTAACACATTTGTCTGGTAAAGAAAATATGTTTTAATTAATAGGAGGGTTTGGTGAAATGTAGCTAATGTGAAATAAAACAGTGGTAAGTAAACGATTAGGGACACTACTTAAAATTTCTTTTCAGGCAAAAAAGTAATGTCACGGTTGACATTAACCTGTCATATGGGGTGGGCAGCCTGACCGGGATCGTAACATCTTGTCCCGAGGATTCGAGTCCGGCCAAACGTTTGAAGTGTGAAGGTTTCAGTCATCGAAATGTCTGTCCGTTCTATTTTAGGTCTTTACCTTTTATTTTATTGTTAGGTATTTAGTTCATTGCTGCTCGTTTTGTTTGCTTCATTTTCTTTTGATATTTTATTTTCATCTCGGCACGAAATCGTGTAATGATTATGTAAACCTAGATGGACACGAACCCCCCATTCCCGGCGAGCTACAGCCGTATATACCAGCGTGCCAACGTCCATCGCGAAGCAAAGGGTTTTGGAAAAATTTTTAAAATTTTGTTTTTCCCCCAATCAAACAAGTATTACATTACATATCTTGATAATATTCGTTTAAACTATATGGATACGGATTCCTTCATATATGATATTAAAACAGATGATCTATACAGAGATATTAAAAATGATATAAATACTCATTTTGATACATCTGCATATCCGATAGATAATGTCTACAATATCCCACTTCTTAATAAAAAAGTTTTAGGGATGATGAAGGATGAGTGTAATGGAAAAATTATTAAGGAATTCATTGGATTAAGGGCTAAAATGTATTCTGTGAAAATTGATAGGGTAGGTCAGGAAATTAAACAAATTAAGGGGGTTAAGCATTGTGTAACTAGTAAATTAAGTATAAATGACTTTAGAAAATGTCTATTAGAAAAGAAATTATATTATGATTCAATGTATATATTTAGATCTAAGGCTCATCAAATATATACTCAACATATAAATAAGTTAACTTTAAGCTATTCAGATGATAAGAGATTTATTAGAGATAATGGTGTTGATACATATGCATGGGGTCATTTTAGAATAAATAACTATCCTGAACTTATGGAAGAGGATAATGACAATCTTCTCAACGTAAATATAGATTTTTAATTAATTTTATGTTTTTTAAATGATAAGATAAATTGTAAATTTAGATAATAAGAAAAAATTTTAAAATAGAAAAAATTATGAAGGAAATCAAACGTTAAAATGTTATTTTTATTTCAAACCATATTTATTAAATATAAATTGTAAACACAAGTGATCACAATTAAATGTATTTGTATATGGGGTAATGGGAGTTTTGCGCTAATGTGGGAGAAATTGTTTTAATTAGCTGTTTTAAAAAGCTGTTTAGCTGTTTTAAAAAGCTGTTTAGCTGTTTTAAAAAGCTGTTTAGCTGTTTTAAAAAGCTGTTTAGCTGTTTTAAAAAGCTGTTTAGCTGTTTTAAAAAGCGGTTTAACTGTTTTAAAAAGCTGTTTAGCTGTTTTAAAAAGCTGTTTAGCTGTTTTAAAAAGCTGTTAAGCTGTTTTTTAAAAGCTGTTTAGCTGTTTTAAAAAGCTGTTTAGCTATTTAAGGAATCTGTTTCGTTAAAAGTATACAACGAGATATTCGAAGATCTAAAGTTGGTGATGGAATAAGATTATAATTATAATTATAGCTCTGATATGAATTCTTAATCATAAACAAATACATGTAAAACACCAATTGCTCTAAAACAGTCTGTACTTATGTCTGTCTATATATCTATCCATACAATAATTTTTCATCACCTAATTCAAAACCAAAAAAAGGCTTATCATAAATTATACACTATTTAAAATTCTTAATTCTATGTTCTATCCTATCCTCTCTAACCTACGATGAGGTTTATTGAGTCAAAACACTAGATTTTAATTGGTCAGTGTTTTAACACAATTTTTATTCAATTTCTTATTTTAAACTATTTTCTATATTGCTTATTACTTTATTTCAAGTGCATTGGCTTATTTTCTGTCTGCTTGCATTTACACATTATGTTTTGGAATATTATTCCTCATAATATTTCGAATCTAATATTTTTTAGTCAAATCGCTTGCGTTGACATATTTTCAAGTGCAATGCCTTTTGCTTGTACACATAAACATTGTCTTATGTGTGGTCACACTTAAAGAGGTGTCAAGCGGTTCCATGTTGCAGAAAAATTAAATTATGAATTTTATATTGTTCTTAGTATTGTTATTGTTGGATAGTTGTGTTATAATAGACACTCTACACATTATTTTTTATGTAGTTGTGATGTGTTTTGACAAACTCACTACAATTAGTTTTTTTTATCTCAATAAGCATTTTTCCACCCTCTTACACAACCAAGACAACAATTTTCATTCAATTTCTTATTTTAAACTATTTTCTATATTGCTTATTACTTTATTTCAAGTGCATTGGCTTATTTTCTGTCTGCTTGCGTTTACACATTATGTTTCGAATCTAGTATTTTTTAGTCAAATCGCTTGCGTTGACATATTTTCAAGTGCAATGCCTTTTGCTTGTACACATAAACAAAAAAAAAATTTTTTTTTTTAAATATAAATAGAGTAGTTAGAATAAATATTTGTTCATTACAAATTCTTAAATTAACAAAACAAAACAAAAAAAATGTCAAACCAAAATGTTACCATGTTCATAATTGATGATGATGAGGAAACACAGTTGTTTCCAGTTAATGGACAACAACTATTATCATCACCAACACCACCATCACTATCCCAACACCTTCCTTCACCAGCATCATCAACAACACCAGCGCCACCTACAATCACACCGGCGACTATAATAGAGGGAAGGTTTTCGGCTATGTTTACGGAACGTTTGAACGATGTTGATAGGATATACGGAAAATGGGACAGATATACTGAAAAGCAGAAGATTATAGATGACCAAGTTAAAAACTGCAGCAAAAGAAGGAGAAGATACAAAAAAAAAATGCTGCAGTTTATAAAAAAGCAGGAGGAAGAGAATCGAGCTCCCGATTCTCCGTTGGAAGTTCTATACAAAAGACGTTATAAATGCGAAATTGGTTTGCACTATTTATATGGAAAGGAGCTTATATTCCTAGGATGCACCCACTATTTATGCCTTGGTTGTGCAAGAAGTTGGAAAAGGATATCGTGTCCTCACTGCCGACAAAAAATAACTAGTGCACATATGATCAAAAAGGTGGGGGAGTGTTATGTAATAGATAAAGTTCCCCCGCCTAATATACTATGTTCTATGCAAATTGATCTCACTTCCAATAGTGAAATGGGAAGTGATGATGATGATGATGATGATTTATAATAAATAAAAATAAAAAGATAAAAAAAAAAATAATAAAAAAAATTGTGTTTTATTTTTGAAAATATAATTAGATATTTCTTTTTTTCAGTTTTTTCAGATTTAAAATTAAAAATACGTTTATAAAGATTAATAAACTTAAATGCTAACAAATGTTGTTCATAAAGTGTTTGACATCGAGAAATGTTAAAGTATTGTGAATAAACATTTTTCATAATAATATGTATGTATTAAACCTCTGTACAAATGCATTTAAAAGCCGTTTCAAGACATTCGTTTGTTTTTTAAATACTGATTGTTGCTCACTCTTTGCTAACAAATCAAATGCTATGTTGTGCAAAATACATATAACAAAAAAAAAAAAAAAAAAAAAAAAAAAAAAAAATAAAAACACAATTGCAAATTAATTGTAATTAGTGTGATATAAACGAGCAAATATGAAGTGTAAAGAGTACGGAATTTACATCAAACAGCAACAAAGCAAAACAAATCACACTAACTAAACCAAATCATACGAATTACACGAAAGAACTGTAGCAAAATAGGTGATAAGTATGAAGAAAAATATTTAAAATAGTAAAAGTAATGTACTCTGTATAAAGACTAAGGATTAACTAAAAATAAAATTATTAACTTCAAATGTTTTATTGATTAATAAGGTTTTCTTTATTTAGATATAAATTTAGAAAATTTCTAAGTAAAATTACATTCTTTTCAGCACATATTTGATTGATATTATTATGATTTTTACAATTATTTATATTAGAATTATTTTTATATAAAGTTTTTATATTCGGACAATTCCAATAATCTAAATTAAATATATATATTTCTATTTCTCCTCTAAGTAGTTCTTTTAACCATCTAACTTTTTCAATTCCTTTAACATATACAACAGGATATTCTTCTTCTTCTTTTCTTTTTTTCATAACTGATATTAAGTATTCTATTAACTCTTTCAGTGTAGACTCTCCAGTATCCCAATATAATCCATGCAAGTGATTATATAACCATTTATTTGTTATCCTATCCTTATTAGTTAATTCTGAATATTTTAATGGTGATTCAATGAGAAAAGTTTGGCTTTCGAAATCAGAGACTGAAATGCAGACTTCTTTTGCATATAATTTATTTGCAATACAAAATCCTTGCAGATCAACGATTATAAAACTATCTTGCTGCGGCATTGTCTCTAACAAAACTGATATAAAATATATATAAAAGCATGTTATCTTTATAGTTTTGCTTATATTTTATTTAAAAATTACATTTCAAAATTAAATCTGTAATAGGCTCCATATAATTTTTTTTCAACCAATATTTTTTAACCATGGAAAATGTCGATAAGAGAAAAGACGTTCGGTTGGTTAGTGAGTGGGAACGTACCAGCCGTAACCGATTATGTGTAGGTGAACTTATAGCAAAACCAAATTTCACAGTATTTATATACTTAACCAAGAATGAGATGGTTACAGGGGGAAAACTTTTTATAGTTTAGGGGGTAAACTTATGTACTTATTATCCATCACTAAGAATAAATATATTAACAATATATCGTAAAAACTTTTTTTAGATTTTTAATTATTTTTTATTTAATAAATATAAATAAAAAAAAAGGAAGTCTTATCAACAATATTTTTCAATTGCTTCTACAAGGTCTGTATGTCTATCTATCTATCTCTATAGCTGTCTGTCTGTCTGTCTGTCTGTCTATTTTTAATAACTTAATAAATTCATAATTTAATTAGTTATTTTTCATCACCTAATTCAAAAAAAAAAAAGCCTTATCAAAAATATTTTCCAATTGGTTCAACAAAATTTTTTCTTCACATAATTCAAGAAAAAAAAAAGCATTATCAAAAATATTTTCCAATTACTTCTACAAGTTGTTTCGAATACACTCGATCATTACAACAAGCAAAACAACAACAACAACCACAACATCCCTACATCTGGCTCTCCATAATCACACATAAGAAAAAAAATAAAAAAAATGCGCTTATCAGCTTTGTGTGTTTCCTCAACAAAAATTTTTTCTTCACATAATTCAAAATAAAAAGATAGAATTATCAACAATATTTTCCAATTGCTTCTACAAGGTCTGTATGTCTATCTATCTACATATCTCTATGTCTGTCTGGCTGTCTGTCTATCGATCACAACAAAAGAAAGGCTTCAACAATGCACCCAACACTTTGTTTTTGAAATTTTTTAAAAAAATTTTCAAGAATGGTTTCATATTTCCCTATCCACTCCAAAATAAAAATAGAAACACCAATTGCATCTATACAATTTTTTTTTTAATAACTAAATAAAATCATAATTTATAGATACTTTGAATTTATTCTTCAACCCCAAATAAAATTGAAAAACCATTTGCTGTTACGAAGCCAGTCTGTCTGTCTGTCTGTCTCACTAACTTTCCTTTTCCTCCTTCTTTTTTTTCTGTCCATCCAATAATATTTTCGTCGATCACCCAAACAAACAAAATAACAACAACCCTCCATCTGGTTACCCATAAACACACAACAAAAAGGGCTTATCAGAAATGTGTATTTTCTCCCAACAATCCACAAAACACACACAAAAATAAAAAAAATATTTTTCCAATTTCTTCCTCAAGGTCACACTCCAATACAATACCCTTATCATCTCACACCCCATAAATTATTAATTTTAATATCAGCGCTTTGAAAAAATTGTCCACAAAAATTTTTTTCAAAATCAAGTGCATCGACAAGTACACAGTATGTCTGTCTGCCTATTGATCTACATGCATACATATCCACAAAACTAAATCACATATTTTCTCAAGTGCATCTACACAGTAAGTCCGTCTATCGATCACAACAAAAGAAAGGCTTCAACAATGCACCCAACACTGGTGCATTGCATTGCTCCCCCAACATTTTTTTCTAAATCTCAGCTATAAAATTTAACGACTTTTTTTTTATTACTTTGTTTTTGAAATTTTTTTTTTTTTTTTAAAATTTGACCTACTTTAACACGTGTTCATTTGACCTACTTTAACACGTGTTCATTTTAATGGCTTTTGGATAATTTTAATGGCTTTTTAATGGCTTTGGAAAAATTTTAATGGCTTTTGGATAATTTTAATGGCTTTTGGATAATTTTAATGGCTTTTGGGTAATTTTAATGGCTTTTGGGTAATTTTAATGGCTTTTTAATGGCTTTTGGGTGATTTTAATGGCTTTTTGGGTAAATTGGCGGTAAACTCTCATTATACATATACTAATGGAGTTGGTTCTGGTAAATTTAATTTGTTGCTGTCCATCGCCTTTGCAAAGGTACAGCGATTGAAAACACCACCATCAGAAAAACGTCCGTTACGACCGACATCAATGTAAATGAACTTGTATTCAGCATCTGCAACTCCCATTAGTACGATGCTGTGTGTACCTTTATAGATGTAATAAATACTACCAGAATTCGGCGGCGATATCATTACCACATGTTTGCCATCAATAGCGCCAATACAATTTGGAAATTGCCACCGTTCTTTAAATGCTTTCGCTATAGCTTTCCACTCGTTTGCAGTTGTTGGCATCTACATTATCGAGAAAAAGATGTAGCGTATAAACACAAAAATAATACTTGGGAGGTCTTACCTTCATATATTTCCCTACAAGCACTGTATAAATCGCATCCAACACATGTGGAATAATTGTACTAATAGTCGATTTTGGGATACGAAAAAGAAACTGCAATGAAGAAAATGAATAACCACTGCTTAGGAAACGTAGGGTCAAAATAAGTCGATCCTTTGCTGTAATGCTTTTGCGCATCACTGTGTCTTGTTTAGTTATATTATTTAGTTATCCATACGTAGAAAATTTTTGTATATAGATTCTTCTTCCTCTTCCAATTCCTTGTATAGTTTCACACAAAAACCTTCTTCCTCCCGCCGTTCTACCCATTTTCTTTTCCAAACTCTGCGTCTTTTTGCTTTTAATATAATAACTATAATAACTATACAAATAATAACTAGTGATATTTCCTCTGATGACATAATTTTTTTCTTTTTATTGAAAAAATAGTAGTTGCATTAAAAAATAGAACAAGAGCATTGTCAAATTTATTTGTTATTTTTAACCAAATGACTAAGCTTTATAAATGTTGTTACTTCTTTTCAAACACTAAGAAAAATTTTAACTTCAAAAGAGTACTTTTTAGAGCCAAAAGCAATCCTACGAAATTAAATTGATATTAATCGACCAGAGCAATCTAATTCGTCAAAAAATATAGACACTAAGTAGATTCTTAATCTAAATATTACCATAGTGGAACACTTCTTCCCGAACGATGTAACTACATCAATAAGAATTGATTAGAAAAAGCGATAGATTTTTGCTAAATGGGGAAACTATTGATACAATTTTTAGATCGAAATTGTTTGCAGGGCAGATAGAACTTGTTGATTCCATATAATTTTGTTTGTAATAGTATTCTATTTCATGAAAATTCAGACAATCACTTACTCAACTTGTTGCATGTGTATAAAACTGCGCATATTCACATAATTATTGAGATTGAACGAGTGAGTGCGCAAAAAGTACTCTCACATCCACAGACATCCTTTATTCCTTAAATAGAAAAAAAACAAAAACCCATCAAATTGTTAACTCAATGAATGTTACTGCAGAGGTAGAATAAACAAAACACGTGCATTTAATAATTTTTTACCACACTTTCAGTTCAATTTATTTTGTGTGTTGGCTGTTCGATGACGGACCTCTTATCATTCGAGTTTTTCAGATAAAGTGAACCAATGAATGGTCTATTGTTGTTATCCTATTTTGTGAATATATAAACATCTGCGTGTACTTAAACGTTAGTATCCTGTGCCCATGTTCTGTAATTCTCGCTTCGAGAATCTCTCCATTTAGCCCGAATTTCATTCTCACAGATTTCAATGTGCACGGCACGGCACGGCAATTTTCAACCGATCGAGCTTATATTCTTACCAAATTTTTTTTTACCCTAACCTAACACAAAACTGGTCTACGATTTTGGAAAATCGAAAATAAAAAATTAAGGACCACCTTAATATTATACTCCTTTGATTCTTTTTATTTCACGACTTTTCGTTACATTGTTAAAAAGATTGTGTTAGTGTTACGGACTTAATTTCTTATAAGTTTTTCAACCGATCGAGCTCATATATTTTACAAATTTTTTTTTTACCCTAACCTAACACAAAACTGGGCTACGATTTTGGAAAATCGAAAATAAAAAATTAAGGACCACCTTAATATTATACTCCTTTGATTCTTTTTATTTCACGACTTTTCGTTACATTGTTAAAAAGATTGTGTTAGTGTTACGGATTTAATTTCTTATAAGTTTTTTAACCAATCGAGCTCATCTTTTTTACAAATTTTTTTTTACCCTAACCTAACACAAAACTGGTCTACGATTTTGGAAAATCGAAAATAAAAAATTAAGGACCACCTTAATATTATACTCCTTTGATTCTTTTTATTTCACGACTTTTCGTTACATTGTTAAAAAGATTGTGTTAGTGTTACGGACTTAATTTCTTATAAGTTTTTCAACCGATCGAGCTCATATATTTTCCAAATTTTTTTTTTACCCTAACCTAACACAAAACTGGGCTACGATTTTGGAAAATCGAAAATAAAAAATTAAGGACCACCTTAATATTATACTCCTTTGATTCTTTTTATTTCACGACTTTTCGTTACATTGTTAAAAAGATTGTGTTAGTGTTACGGATTTAATTTCTTATAAGTTTTTTAACCAATCGAGCTCATCTTTTTTACAAATTTTTTTTTACCCTAACCTAACACAAAACTGGTCTACGATTTTGGAAAATCGAAAATAAAAAATTAAGGACCACCTTAATATTATACTCCTTTGATTCTTTTTATGTCACGACTTTTCGTTACATTGTTAAAAAGATTGTGTTAGTGTTACGGATTTAATTTCTTATAAGTTTTTTAACCAATCGAGCTCATCTTTTTTACAAATTTTTTTTTACCCTAACCTAACACAAAACTGGTCTACGATTTTGGAAAATCGAAAATAAAAAATTAAGGACCACCTTAATATTATACTCCTTTGATTCTTTTTATTTCACGACTTTTCGTTACATTGTTAAAAAGATTGTGTTAGTGTTACGGACTTAATTTCTTATAAGTTTTTCAACCGATCGAGCTCATATATTTTACAAATTTTTTTTTTACCCTAACCTAACACAAAACTGGGCTACGATTTTGGAAAATCGAAAATAAAAAATTAAGGACCACCTTAATATTATACTCCTTTGATTCTTTTTATTTCACGACTTTTCGTTACATTGTTAAAAAGATTGTGTTAGTGTTACGGATTTAATTTCTTATAAGTTTTTTAACCAATCGAGCTCATCTTTTTTACAAATTTTTTTTTACCCTAACCTAACACAAAACTGGTCTACGATTTTGGAAAATCGAAAATAAAAAATTAAGGACCACCTTAATATTATACTCCTTTGATTCTTTTTATGTCACGACTTTTCGTTACATTGTTAAAAAGATTGTGTTAGTGTTACGGATTTAATTTCTTATAAGTTTTTTAACCAATCGAGCTCATCTTTTTTACAAATTTTTTTTTACCCTAACCTAACACAAAACTGGTCTACGATTTTGGAAAATCGAAAATAAAAAATTAAGGACCACCTTAATATTATACTCCTTTGATTCTTTTTATTTCACGACTTTTCGTTACATTGTTAAAAAGATTGTGTTAGTGTTACGGACTTAATTTCTTATAAGTTTTTCAACCGATCGAGCTCATATATTTTACAAATTTTTTTTTACCCTAACCTAACACAAAACTGGGCTACGATTTTGGAAAATCGAAAATAAAAAATTAAGGACCACCTTAATATTATACTCCTTTGATTCTTTTTATGTCACGACTTTTCGTTACATTGTTAAAAAGATTGTGTTAGTGTTACGGATTTAATTTCTTATAAGTTTTTCAACCAATCGAGCTCATCTTTTTTACAAATTTTTTTTTACCCTAACCTAACACAAAACTGGTCTACGATTTTGGAAAATCGAAAATAAAAAATTAAGGACCACCTTAATATTATAATCCTTTGATTCTTTTTATGTCACGACTTTTCGTTACATTGTTAAAAAGATTGTGTTAGTGTTACGGATTTAATTTCTTATAAGTTTTTCAACCAATCGAGCTCATCTTTTTTACAAATTTTTTTTTACCCTAACCTAACACAAAACTGGTCTACGATTTTGGAAAATCGAAAATAAAAAATTAAGGACCACCTTAATATTATACTCCTTTGATTCTTTTTATTTCACGACTTTTCGTTACATTGTTAAAAAGATTGTGTTAGTGTTACGGACTTAATTTCTTATAAGTTTTTCAACCGATCGAGCTCATATATTTTACAAATTTTTTTTTTACCCTAACCTAACACAAAACTGGGCTACGATTTTGGAAAATCGAAAATAAAAAATTAAGGACCACCTTAATATTATACTCCTTTGATTCTTTTTATTTCACGACTTTTCGTTACATTGTTAAAAAGATTGTGTTAGTGTTACGGATTTAATTTCTTATAAGTTTTTTAACCAATCGAGCTCATCTTTTTTACAAATTTTTTTTTACCCTAACCTAACACAAAACTGGTCTACGATTTTGGAAAATCGAAAATAAAAAATTAAGGACCACCTTAATATTATACTCCTTTGATTCTTTTTATGTCACGACTTTTCGTTACATTGTTAAAAAGATTGTGTTAGTGTTACGGATTTAATTTCTTATAAGTTTTTTAACCAATCGAGCTCATCTTTTTTACAAATTTTTTTTTACCCTAACCTAACACAAAACTGGTCTACGATTTTGGAAAATCGAAAATAAAAAATTAAGGACCACCTTAATATTATACTCCTTTGATTCTTTTTATTTCACGACTTTTCGTTACATTGTTAAGAAGATTGTGTTAGTGTTACGGATTTAATTTCTTATAAGTTTTTCAACCGATCGAGCTCATATATTTTAAAAATTGTTTTTTTACCCTAACCTAACACAAAACTGGGCTACGATTTTGAAACAGATAACTTTTTAAATTCTCCCGGCATTGAAGGTACACTCTAGTATAATAAAGTGACGTTAAAAACTTTGAACGAATATTTAGCAAAGGAAAGTTCATCAACTGGTATTTGTCGTTTTATGAACCTAATGAAACTCACATACAATGTGACGTCATTAAAATCGTATCCAAGCCATTGCAGATTAAAAACATTTGATTGTCAAGCATTTCAAGCCATCTAATGCTTCTGTTTTTGCTGGAAGCAACATTTTTTGTACATTATTTTTTATTTTTAACTGACATTAAAAACAAAGTGTTTTTATTACGATGTGAAATAAACTGATATTCTAAAATATGTAGTTTTCCCAAATCAACATAAAAAAATGGTTTAGTAGGTTTTCCCAGGCCTAAACTGATAAACGTAATACAATATTTTAACTAAACTATGCACCAACGTATAAAAATATACAAAACTATAGCGCAACCATCTTATCTACCTGTTATATTAAAGTAAAATTATGTACATAAAAATACGAACAACGTTCAACCTGTAATTTAACAGAATCAAACCTAAACTCTAAAAAGAAAAAACAATAGGTGCGTTTGAGTACTTTTAGAGTAAAATGCAGTAAATGAGTAAACTTGAAAATTTGCTCTCACAAAAAGCTGTTGTACAAAAAAGTACGCGAACGCAAAATTTGTAAAAATTCGTAAAATAAAGGCAACAGCTGATGGCAAATAATTGAAGTGTTGAAAAATGTTTCAACTTTTGACTACTTAACTCGTTTTCTTATCGGTACTCGATTAAATACTTTTTATAACACGAATATTTTTGAAAAATACAAACAAATTATTTTATGTAATCTTTCATATTTGTTTGTTTTTTATTTTATTTGAATTTGATAATTTGTGTCGGCTAAATTTTATCAATAGTACACGAATACTTTTTTTACTATTGATAACTTTAAAAACAAGGGCTGTTTTAAGTACCCGAGTACTTGACACTTTTACAACTCCAAAAAATTAACATAACAAAACAAAGTTTCAAAAGTTAGTATTAAACCATATAAATTCTTTACAAACAAGTTTAATTAATTAATATTTATTCATTTTTTGTTTTTATTTGAGTTTTATTTCAACTTTCCTTTTTTTAAACAATTTTTTCACAATTTCTATGCCTTGTGTGTGCTACTTTTGTTTGGTTACGAAACATATTTTTTTTTGTTTTACTAAATTTTACTGCAAACATTTCTGCAGTAAAAATTTGTAAGTACTCAGTCAAGAACTGTCACTTTACTCTCTCAATTTATGTTCTCATTTACTGTATTTTGTGTACGCGAACGCAATTTAGTAAAATGCAGTAAAGTTCAGTAAAAAATAGTAAAAACTTTTGTGTTCTCGAACGCAGATAATAGGTGCGTTTGAGTAGTTTTACAGTAAAATGCAGTAAATGAGTAAACTTAATAATTTGCTCTCACAAAAAGCTGTTGTCCAAAAAAGTACGCGAACGCAAAATTTGTAAAAATTCGTAAAATAAAGGCAACAGCTGATGGCAAATAATTGAAGTGTTGAAAAATGTTTCAACTTTTGACTACTTAACTCGTTTTCTTATCGGTACTCGATTAAATACTTTTTATAACACGAATATTTTTGGAAAATACAAACAAATTATTTTATGTAATCTTTCATATTTGTTTGTTTCTTATTTTATTTGAATTTGCTAATTTGTGTCCGGCTAAATTTGATCAATAGTACACGAATACTTTTTTTTTTACTATTGATAACTTTAAAAACAAGGGTTGTTCTAAGTACCCAAGTACTTGACACTTTTACAACTCCAAAAAATTAACATAACAAAACAAAGTTTCAAAAGTTGGTATTTAGCCATATAAAATCTTCACAAACAAGTTAAATTAATTAATATTTATTCATTTTTTGTTTTTATTTGAGTTTTATTTCAACTTTCCTTTTTTTAAACAATTTTTTCACAATTTCTATGCCTTTTGTGTGCTACTTTTGTTTGGTTACCTTTTGAAACATATGTTTTTTTGTTTTACTAAATTTTACTGCAAAAATTTCTGCAGTAAAAATTTGTAAGTACTCAGTCAAGAACTGTCACTTTACGCTCTCAATTTGTGTTCTCATTTACTGTATTTTGTGTACGCGAACGCAATTTAGTAAAATGCAGTAAAGTTCAGTAAAAAATAGTAAAAACTTTCGTGTTCTCGAACGCAGCTAATATAAACAAACATATAAATATTTTTATAGTGATAGTTCTGGTAGTCCCAAGATTATAAATTTTCATAGAATTATACACGAGAAAAAAACAAGAGCAATACAACAAAATACTGAGCAAAGAAGATTAAAACGCTAAAATAAGAAGCAGAAAAGAATATGCTTAAGATTACATACAATAAATAGATGGTTGTTCCTATAGAAGTTTAAACAAACCAGGTTGGAAATTTTTCCTATTAGAAAAATTCCAATACCAATTGTTCCCAGTTTTTTAATGGCAAACGTAACAATTTCGCTAACGGGTTTTGCTGTAATATTTTTAAGAAACTTTTAGAACCTTTCTTTGTTGCTAAGCAAAAGCAAGCAGTAATTTATACAAGATAATTCAATTAAAGACAAATGTGATAATTGCCGTTACTTTAATACCTAGCAAACAATATTTTTTGGGTTTACGTTAAGTGTATTATGTAGGGAAATAAAAAAGATTTAATTGTTGTCGGGGCCCCACCCTGGGGGTGCTGCTACCGTCTAAAGACATACACACAACTTATCATCGCACCTTCGTTGTATTATGATGCAGCTAATGCTTATAAAGTATCTGAGACTTTGCATTGGTAAATTTCCAAAGATCGCGGCTGAACAGTCACATCTAGCACCATGGGAACCTGAATCGCAAAGGGACTTAGCTAGTTTATTGACTGGCTGTTAGTGAGTTTCCTTTGGGGATTACGTAGTGGCTCAAAAGATCTTAAAAATGCTAAGTAGCGGTTTAGTTTTGCCCGTAGCTTTGGACAAAGTTAGGCCTGTTGGATGTCCCGGTGTGCTGTTGCACCAGCTTCTGCTGTGACATTCTCCGGGGAAATCATCACGATCTTCGCGATACCACGAGAGTCAGTAGCCCCCGTTCGCAAGGCACCGAACTTGATTAAGGCCTACGTTAGTATGCTTCCTGCGGGAAATCTTTTCCGTCTTCCTGCGGGAAATGTTTTTTGTATTTACGGAAGTTAAGCTTTTCCGTTGAAAATATACATTCGGGGATCACGTGGGAAGGGTTATGTTGAAAATTCCACTAAATGGCTGATTTTTCCAGAGTTGAGGAAGATGCAGGATCAGCAATAGTTGCTAATGCTACTCAACATATCCTGCTAGCGTTTTTCCAAAAGCAGATCAGGTAAGATAGTTCCAGCTCCTAAATAATGGGCGAATATAAAATCTTGCCGGATTGTGCACCTGAATTCCTACCTGGGTGTGTCGGTTGCGCTCACAATCGGGCCGGTTGGTAAACGCATTTTGTTTCTCACCCAGTGGCTGACATCTACCATGGAGTAAGCTCTAGATCAGGTATTCATGTAAATTTTTTCCAAAGCTGTGTGCAGTTGCTAACCAACAGAAGCTGCTTTGCTGTGGAGGTAAAATGGATCCAACTGCTAAGAAACGAATATTTACAGGGTCTTAGCAAACACATGAGAGGGCCCTGTGTGCAATCGGTGTTAATACCAGCATGGAATTAGATCGAAAGCCAGGTTCTCACTTGACACTAGAACATTTCATATTAATATATTAAGATTGTCTGGAACTAAAAACTTTCAAAATGATTAAAGATTGAGCCCGATCTGGTTGAGTCCCATCTGGTATAAAGAGAAATAATGGCTACGAATTAAGCCCAAATCAGGGGAAATTTTTAAATCTACACAGTAACATACATATGTGCTAAATAAACCATTTCAGTATTTGCCCAATATCTCAAATATTTTCTTTTTATTAAATTTTCGATCTTATTTCTTACCGGGTCTTTTTAAGAAGGTTTTAAAAATATTTCTGAAAATATTTTTTTTTCTCTTTCTTGTGGTTTTGTTATTTATAATTTTCAACTTGTTACTATAAGGAATTATGCCCTAAATGTTTCACTGTTTATATCAATTATGAAATGCCTCTCATGATGATAATCACCTTCATCAGCATTGTCATTATGAAATACGCAACCTCATAACGAAGTTAAAGATGAGAAATCATGAAAATTCGTACAGAAGATAAATAAACAAAAAATGTAAAATAAAATGAGAATGGAAAAAGAAAAATTTAGCTGGTTTGCAGAAAATCGCTATTAAAGGAAAAAATCTTACTAACAATAACAGATATCTTTTGTAAAATAGTTGACTATATGAAAAAAAATATAGATAAAAATCAAGGACCGGAAAACGTTTTTTTTTATGTTTTTAAAAAAATATTTATCATTGGTGTTCGAAAAATATTTTAAATTGTACAATAACCAAAAACAGATAAAAATATTTTGTTTGATATTGTTTCTTTAAGTTCAAAATAATAAAGTTCTTAAAAAAACGTTTTTGAGAAAAATATTTTTTTTTTTCTTTTGTACAAAAAATTACGAACCGAAAACTTAATTTTTTCTTTTTAAAAATTTAAAAATCATGCGTACAAAATAATTTTTTTTTCATCAGTTTAAAAAAATAAAAGCAAACACAAAAAAAAGATATTTATTTTTTCAGTTCAATATTATTTTGTACATGAAAAAAGAACCGAAAACTTAAAATTGAATTTTTTTAATTGACAAAATTTAAACTCATACGTACAAAATTATAGTAAAAAATATAAAGCTAATAAATAATAAGTAGTTATAACATGATAAAGATTATCCTAGAACTAAATAGAAATCTTATCAATTACCTTGATGTTGAGTTTGAGCAACAATAAATTTTCTACATGCTCAGAACTTAAATTCCTTCTATTTTTGCTCATAATAATTGGCAAGGCACTGAAGGCTGTCTCCACAGATACCTGTGTTGTGGGTACAGCTAATGCAACAGCAGCTAGTTTTTATAATTAAGAATCTTTAAGGATTTTTTGCATTTGCAAATTTAAACACAATTTTATATTATAATTTTAATTAAAATTCTCAATTTTGACTTCAAATTGAGTTTTTATTGTTAGTTTCTAAAAACAAAATATTTTTCTCAAACACGTTTTTTTTAAGAACTTTATAGCCTATTTCCAATGTGCGAAAGAGTTCTTTCGTTCGCATAACTACATTGAAAACAAAAACAAAGTCTAAAAATTTGTTTTTGTTTTCAATGTAGTTATACGAAAGAAAGAATTCTTTCGCACATCGGAAATAGGCTATTATTATTTTGAACTTTGAAGAACAAAAAACACAAAATAATTTTTTTTTGTACAGTTGAAAACATGTTTTGAACACCAATGATAAATATTTAAAAAAAAAAAAAAAAATAAAAAAATAAAAAAACGTTTTTGTGTATTTTTCAATTTTTTTTTTTTGTTTCTTTTCATGTACAAAACACATATTGTACTTTAAAAATAAATATCTTTTTGTGTTTCCTATTTTTTTTAACTGATAGAAAAAAAATTTATTTTGTACGCATGAGTTTTGAATTTTTCAAATGAAAAACTTAAATTTTAAGTTTTCGGTTCTTAATTTCTGATGCCTGATAAAAATACAAATAAACTTAAAAAAAGAGGAAAAATTAAAAACCAAAGAGTATAAAACAAATGAACGAGCGAGTCAGGCAACCGGAATAATGAGCCGGCTAATAAACTAAAAACAGTAACAGCAGCTCAGTACCAGAATTTTTTATAATTTTCAGCCTATTCCTCAGGCAAGTTGCATCGCATATTCCAACACACATAGAGAATATGCTATATTTTGAAAGAGTTCTTTCTGTTCATACATACGAACCTAATGAAAGATGGCATGAGTTCTATGACTTGACTTTAACGTCAAAAGCCAACATTGTATGTTTTTTTATACATAAAGGTCATCTCTGCTAGAGGAAACTGACTAGGGCCGTATTGTATAGTTTTTGCTTTGATTTAACCCATGTTGGGTTAAATTGATTGAAAATTAATAATTTACATTAATCATTCATATTAAGGTCAGAAATAACTTAAAAGTTGAGTGTTTGAAATAGCAAAAATATATTTGTGCTAGAAGAGAAATCGTTATTAAAAGGTTTTTCTTTAAATTAATGCGACTTTAACGACTTTCCTCAAACCACTAAAAATCTCTAAATACTTTAAATTATTTTAATCCTTAAAAACCTCTTATCCTTTTTATAAAGTTGTTACTGTTTTTATAATTTCCTTCAAATAGTTTATTCTAGCTTTTAAACGATAAGCTTAAAGCTGTTAATGCTTTAAGGCTATATTATATATCCCTATAGAAAACAAAACAAAAAAGTACCTACAACGATCTCATGGAATCATCTTTTTCTATCTGCACACATGGTTAACAAAACCAAAATATACAAAAAACAAAAACCAGTTAACCATTTCTTGATTTCAATCAGATTTAAAGCATAAAGCACAAATAGTCCAAGTCACAGCAGAACATCTAGTGGCTTTTAAACTCCCAAAAGAGTAGATGGCAAAATAGACACAAGAGTAGAAGTGAAATGGTGGTGAATGGCGTTTTTTTTTTGGTAGCTGTCTTTTGTCGTCATAATCATCACCAATGTAATCATAATTTTCATCGGCAAGACCATAATCGTTATTATCATTTAGCAATTACACACGACTTCGTTTAAAAAAAAGGTTAAAAAGGCAGGGAATCCGAAACTTAACAACTCAAAATATTTGTCACTCTTTTCTGACACAGATTTTTATTAAAGGTTATCCTTAGTTTTTATTTCAAAACTAGTTTTATGGCTGTTTTTTTAATCAATCATTGATACTAAGTAATTTTAAATAAAAAAACTTTCTACGCAGAAAAAATTATCAGTAGTTTTTATCAATTAAAAAAATTATTTAACAAGTATTTCAATTTAATTAATGCAATAACTGAATCAAATTTTTTTAGTTGAAAGAAAATTAAAAATATAATTTTGATTTAATTAACATTTAGTTTTTTTTTTTTTGTTTTTGAAATAAATTTTAATATTAATTATAATATTAATTAGAAAACAACAAATCTTAATTGATTTTTTCGTTTAAAATAAAATAATTTAAACTTTTAGAATTGTTGTTGGAAATTGTCTAAATCTGTGCTATATTTAATGAAATAAATTAACACATTGCTTGAAAGAGCAAAGTTTTTTGATCATTTTTTTAATTGAAATTAAAAATCTCGTTTATTGAAAAAAAATATTCACAATTTTAAATTTTAACCCCCATATTCATACAAAATATTTTAGGTTTATAGCAGGTTTATGAACCGAATTTTCTATGAAAATTTGTTTAACAAACATTTCATTAATCAAAAATAGTTTTTATCAATATGGGAGTTAAAATTTTTAGCAATAAATATAATCATTTTGGTAATAGGTGCAAAGTCAACAAATTGTTTGCTTGATTCTATGAATTTGAATTGAATTTGATGATTACAAAATATTTTTAATTTTTTCTGTATAAATAGATTTTCTCCATTAACTGATTTTTGTTATTAAACGGGTTTCAAAAATATGTATGTAAATTTTTTAAACTCAGCTTTGCGTTTCTCAAGAACGAGTTATTTAAAAAAACGCACAAATGGGCAAGGATCCTGTTCCTGAAATCCAGATATAATTAAATTGTATTGAAAACTTAGATGAAAAACTAACGATTTTAGTTTTTAATCTAGAACCAAATTTTCTAGTTTTACACCACTAAGAAAAGAATCACTTTAGTAATGTGCAATCGGACAATGAACTAGTCCTTGAAATCCAACTTCAAAACTGGACAACTCGCGTTTTAGATATCAATATAAAACCGATTTTTCATATATATTAATTTGAAACATTGAGAAAAAAACATGGAAGACAGATTTCGTACACTAGGGATGCCAAACGAGAGATCCGGATAAACAAATGCTTTACTATTGAGACTTTTATAAATTAAAATTAATGGATTTTTGAGATTTCCATAAATCAAAAAATTAGAATATAGTTTGCTTAATATTTTCATACTGTCAAGTATTTATTAAACTTAAACTAGACCCCCTTATGCAAAAAAAAAAGTTCACATTAGTTAAGCAACACATAAAAACTTTTGCTGGGCTTAATGTGTTCGTTAACTAATGTGAACTTTAACTTTTTTTGTAAAGGGTCCGCCATCTAAAGTTTTTTTCAACTAGTGCTTATTTCGTGAATGGTAACACTTAGCTCATGTCTGATTTGACAGATAATTAGTTGTATCCTTCCGCTGAACGAAAATGGTTGTGTATACACTTGAACAACGCTGGGAAATATTGCGACATTACTTTGAAAATCATGGTTATGTTGCAGAATGTGTGCGGAAATTGCTAACGGATTTTGGAAGAAGAGAAGCACCGCCAGCTCCGTATGTTCGTGAAAGAAACTGGCATCCTCATCGATAAACCAAAGCGTGAAAAGCCAAAAAACAGTGCGTACACCCGAGAATATTGCTGCTGTGGCAGAAAGTCAATTCACCGTCGTTCTCAACAATTGAACATTTCGGAGACATCATTGAGACAAATTTTGCATAAAGACCTTAGTATGATGCCATTTGAATGAAATTATTTTCCATTATTAACCGGAAGGATTGTACATTCAAATAAAAAAAGAAATTTGAGAAAATATTTAGTAGTTTTTTTTATAGCATTTTCAAAAAAAAAGTTATTTGTCGGACCCTTTATATACTTTTTTTTTTAACAAATACTAATTTTAAGGCCCTGAAATCAATATACAAAATTTTTTCAAAAAATAGAAAAAAACAACACATTACTTAACAAAAAAAAAAAAAAAAACCAAAATGTTTCAGATAAACCATAGCAAAATAAGTACCAGGTATGTTCATTAGGGAGAGTTGTCATTATTTTCCCATGTTATGTCAAGCAAAGAAACATTACTCATTTGCAAATATTTGAATTTCAACACATTTTGCACTTTTTAGATATTGCAAACTTACTTTTTTATATAACACTATATTTAATTCAATATTTTGTTTATTTGAAATAGATTTTTGGTTAAAATTTTTATCACAAAATTTTTTTATTAAGAAATTTAAAAAAAAAAATAAATATTGATTTGTTTGATTTTTGACGCTTGTTTTAATTTTTTCCTCATTTTCTTTTGTTTGACGTCATACGCATTGTAAAATTTAGAACAAAGTTGCTAACGACTATACCTTGTATTTATTCTACCATGAGATAAACTAAAATTGTTCTTGAAACGTCAAACTTTTGTTAGGTATCTAGAGATGTTGGAAATATCCGTTAAGCAAGAGCGAATACTTAAAGTGTTATATTCTATCAGCAGTAAAGAGATTTTGACAAAGTGTTGAAACCAGTACAATTGGGTGATTCACAAGGAAGTCATAAAGTTGTAAAGTCATAAGTCTTAAAATAATTACAAGAAATATATATGACTGCAGTGGGCAGCCACTTATAATTTAGATTTCCACTGTACAGTTATGACGATGCAATGAATACAGCATTAAAATTTGTATTTTGTTTGAAATACAACAATATTTGTTTTTAAACAATTGTAAAATATTATTTAGGACCTTATGACGGTATGACTTGATAGCACACCTTGTGAATCACCCAAATATATTAAGCCACTAGAAATGTAAACTTTTTGATTTTTATCGAATTGAATAACTGTGCAAATTTCGCTTAATGGGTCGCGATTCTTTTGTCCACGGCAAATAGTGCTTGCAGACGCTTGTATGTGTGCTATATATGTATATATATATTGCAACTATAACTATAAAATTCAAATGCTTAAACTTTCTGGCGATAAGCAAATATGAGAGATCTGAAAATTGGAAACGGTTTTTAGAATTTAAAGAAACCAGTATCGTTATTCCTTTTGCGTAAACAGAACAAAATTTTGCTTCGATATGGGCTTGAATTTTTAAGGAACATTTTATATATTGCCGCCACAACCATATTATGCTTGTCAATGGTAATTTTAATTTTGTTATAGCCATTTACCACATACACAATAAATGCACGTTTCGAAGCCAAACACTTTTTATATTTTTATTTTTTACAAGCATTATTATCCTTTTAAATTTTTCTTTAGTCGCTTGATTTTTATTGTTGGCTATGTTTTAAAGAGAAGTAATTTTAAACAGAGTTGCACTTTGAAAGAGAGGCGTTAAATTGTCCATTTACTGCTTTGGAGTATTGAGTAGTAGATGATAACAGTTATTTTTTATTTTTATTTTTTTGAACAAAAACAACACCTATTTTTTATTTTTATCTTTTTGAACAATAATAACAGTTACTTTCTGATTTTTATTTTATTGAACAAAAATAACAGTTATTTTTTGATTTTGATTTTTTTCGATCAAAAATAACAATTATTTTATGTATTTTGAACAATAATAACAGCAACTTTTTGATTTTTATTTATATGAACAAAAATAACAACTATTTTTTGATTTCGATTTTTTCGAGCAAAAATAAAAGTTATTCTTTAAAGAAATGTACGTGTTACAATTATTTAGTTGACTATAAATATTTATTTATTTATTTATATGCGCATAAGAAATCCCAATGATAATCACACATTTAAATCAATATTTAAAGTCAACTCAATAATTATAACACGTACATATCGTTAGAGAATAACTTTTATTTTTGCTCAAAAAAATCAAAACTTTAAAAGTCATTAAATTTTATCATAGATAAGTTCATAAGGATCAATAATATTCGTAATCTATTTTTTTTTAAAAAAAATCTGCAAGGAAAACATCTGTCAAGTTACTTGGCTACGTATGAGTATTTAATTCCAATTTATTAACATGCATACGCCATGTGGTACAACTAATAAATCAAACTTTTAAAAAAGCAATAAGCGAAAAAACTAGACTTTTTGTAAAAGTAGGGCTTTTTCTGAAAAAAGTCATGTAAAATTAGGCTTTTTTCTAAAATTCTTGGCTTGTTGTAGAATAGAGTGACTTTTTCAGGAAATAGTCACTTGTAGTGAAAAAAATTTCACTTTTGTTAAAAAAAGACACTTTTAGTGAACAAAATGTGACTTATTGTGAAAAAGTCACGCCTCAAAGAGTTTATGCACGATCAACATAATCAGAGATGACTAAAGGTACGTTCAGAGTGATGAAGTATTTGAAAGCAAACATCAAATATTTCATTAACATCCCAGCAAAAACTTACATTGCAAAGTAATGGGTTAAAAAGCTAATATAACGACTCATCACTACTTATACATTGGCATTTTAACTCATTATTTTAACACGGTGATGTCATTGGAGGCAAGTACTTACCACCCTCGCTTACAAATAGGGAGTTAAATAAGTCATTACCACATTCGCTTACAAATAGGGAGTTAAATAAGTCATTACCACATTCGCTTACAAATAGGGACTTAAATAATGACTTTAAAAAAAAAATTTTTTTATTATTTTTTTTTAATTATTTTTTTTTTTTCTATTTTTTCTTATTTTATTTATTTTACCTTATTTTATTTGTTTTTCTATTTTTTCTTATTTTATTTTACTTTGTTTTTTTTTTACTTTGTTTTTTTTTCTGCCTCTGGCGGGATTCGATCGCGCAACCTCGGTGCTGATAGACTAGCTCACTACCAGCTGGTCTACTGGGGCATTGTAGTTTTTGCATAAAAAAACTATGTTTTTTACTCAATTATTAAGAGCGTAAATATGAGATTAAATTATCCATAATAACAATAAAAACGCTGATTGAAAGTGGATTGAAAGTTTTTGTTTCATTACTAAAATGACATTTTTATTGTCATAATGAAAATTTAAATTTATGAAGGCAATTATTGAAATATGTTGCTTTTATAAAAAAATTTTTTGATTTCATAAAATTAATGGCTAACATGTAACATTAGATGTATGAAATAATTAAATCTTACATTTTTTTAATTAACAATTAAACATTTTTTTAAAGAAACTATAATTTTGTATTAATTTATGAATATAGTTATGTTTGTATATTGTTTTTTTATGTTCCCAATTAAAATTTTTTGTTTAACTTGGACAAACTTAAGTTTTAATATATCCGATGAAAATTTTTAACGTAATTACGAAATCCAATGAAGCGATTTTAACGAAAATACTTCATTCTAACTATGAAATTCCATTTAGACTATGAAAATTTTCATTTACCCAAGGAAAATTTTTTTATGAAAATGATTCATTAAATATATGAAGCATTTTTCTTTCAGTGTAATAAAAAAAAAAAAAAAACAAATTGTAAGAATAAATATTAAAAACCATTTTGTATTAGATTTGAAAAAAATTAAACCGTAGATGCAATTTATTATGAATGAATTATAAATTTCCATAATCAACTTATAAACAAGTGCTTATGTAACAGATTATATGTCAGCCATTACTCAACTACTTCTATGTAATGCAGATGGTATGAAGTAGTCATTGAAAAGTAAGTTGTTCAGTAATTGCAAGTCATTACCAAGTTTTTGCTGGGATAGTCTGAACACAAAATATTTTTGAGTATCAAATAAAATAACAGCTGATTTTGAGCAAAAAAAATTATTTGCCGGCAAAAAAATATTTGTCCAATGTGAACATAGTGTGAACACAAAAAATCAAATATTTTAGTAATTTTTGAGCAAACATTTATTTGATATTACAAAAAAATTGTAAGAGCAAACAACGAAAAATAATTTTAGCCATGTTCCGGATAGAAGTAATTTTCCCTGTAAGTTTTCGGATTCTTTACTATTTTAAAGATTTTTTATAATAATTAGACTTTGCTATCGTGCCGCTATTAGCAAATTTTTGCGAACTACCGCTAATTTAGCAATTTTTATAGAATTTTTGACATTTCTTATAGTGTTAGGCACTTTTACTAAATTTTATGGCTTGTTTGAAATATTCAAATGGTTCGCGAATTTTCGCTATTTTTGCCACATTTTTTTTTTGTTTTTCCCCTATATTTTGTTTTTTAACCGATTTAGCAATTTCAAATATATTTTAGGGTTTGTTTCCAAGTTTGCAATTTTTCGCGAATTTTAGCCATGTTCTCAAAATAAGCGATTTCTTTTTGTGATTCTTTGCAGCTTTAACTATTTTTAGTAATTATGAGTACTAAAGTTTGGTATCATGTCGCTATTAGCAAATTTTTGCGAATTTCCGCCAATTTAGCAATTTTTATCGCATTTTTGCCATTCCTTATACTTTTAAGGGACTTTTATTCAATTTTTTGGCTTGTTTGAAATATCAAAAATTTTCGCGAATTTTCGCTATTTTTGCAACATTTTTTTTTGTTTTTTTCTTGAAATTTTGTTTTTTAACCGATTTAGCGACTTCAAATATATTTTAGGGTTTGTTTCCAACTTTGCAATTTTTCGCAAATTTTAGCCATGTTCCCGTTTTTTTTTTCTTTTACATTCTCCTGTTCTAACACTATAAGAGATGCTGATCCACAGAATAAAATAAATAAATTAGCTTTTGCGCTCATTTTTACTATTTGAGAAATATATTTTTATTTTTGAACAATTTCATTAAATAATTATTTGATGCAAATATTTTTTTTAGTCCGAACGCATGGCAAACATGAATTAATTTATTTTATTTAACACTGTTTGCCAACTGTTTCATCAAACAAAAATTGTAAATATCAGAACAAATATTTTCGTAAAATATTTCATTAGTCTGAACGTACCTTTACAGTCGATGCATTTGTGATGGAAAATGAAGAGCAAGAAGCAACGGTTTTTAGGATTCAAACCGTTTTTGTTCAACAACTCGCAACGAACATGAATGTTTGTAAATGTTTTTTCTGGTATGACTGCAGATCACCGCAAGGAAACGAAGCGATGATCGCATCACTCTTGCAATGTTTGTTTTCAAATGCGATATAATGTTCATTCAGGTGCAGCATGTTTGAACGAGTCAACTCAATCATTAACGCTCAAGGATAATTCAACTACAGGTGGTGTCGATACTACAACAATCCAAAAACAACAGAAAGAACAAAGGGTTTTTTGCATTACATTGTTAGTGTTTACTGTACAAAATGTCAACCATTCCTAACAAAACACTAACAAATCAAAACAAAGTAGCTCGAACTGTCAAAATCAGATGGCGTTTCGACACCACCTGTAGTTGAATTCGCCTTGATTAACGCTAAAAATGAAGTACAAACCAGTCATATATTCTACAGCTTTGTTCTCGTTCGAGCGTCATACATATGTAAGCATCAGTCGCAACATGAATGGTTAAAAAAATACAAATGTTTGAGTGTATGTTAGATCTGACTGTTTTTTTTTTACATTGTATGCATGCATTGTTAGGCAATATGGATATAGAGAAAAAACTGTTAAAAAATCGAAACCAAAAATTTATTTGAAAATAAAATTTACGAAAATTTTTTATGCACTTACATACCTACATATTATTGGTTAGGCATAAAAATAAATTCGAAGACATTTTATGAGATATTTATATAAGAGCAATGTCTGCTGAATTTGACTTTTTTGTATGAAAATTTTAACTTTAACCCATAATTTCTCTAACCTGCAAAATATATTACAATTTACTCTACATTTTTTGCTCCGACTTTGGTATGATAAATACATACATATGTACATTAAAAACACACATTTTTGGAATTTTTTGATTTCTAACTATTAAAAAATATCAAATTGGCTTAGAAGATACAACGAATACAATAGCATGAACTTTTTATTGCTTATATACATACATAAATAATACACAAAAAACAAGTGGCTCGAGCCTATTAGGCCTGTTCTGAAAATCACTTTTATTCAAATCACGTGATTTCAAATTACATGTGCCTTTTAAAATCACCCGTTTGATATTTTTGTGTTCCGTTTTTGTATGCTTTGGCTAGATTTTCAACTGCCGAAAGCATACCGAGAAACATAAAAACGAAATGTTTTTCAGAACACCACAAATTCACACGCGTGATTTTAAAAGCACGTGATTTGAAATCACGTGAAAACTTAAGCAAACTGTAAAGTCGCATTTTACTCACACAAAAGATTAGAAGACTTAAATCCACATGCAACGTACACACACACTAATGATATACCAAAATAAACAAATTTGTCTAATTGACAATGTTTTAAAACAAATTTAAGCAACAGACTGAGACGAGAAAATACAAACAGACAAACTAGAAAACATGCAACCTGTTTCCTGATTCAGACTTAAATCAAGCAGACATGTTAAAAATACTCACAGTCACACGTGTGCATTTAAATGCACACATACACGCACTTCCACTCACACATAATTAAATAGGCTGTATGTGTACGAGTGCTTGGTCAATGTGCACATGTGTTTAAGTATAAAATATTTCTTGCCTTTTTTATTTATATTTTTTTTATTATAAAGAAGAAAATACCCAAAGGTTTTTTGCATTTTGTAAAATAAAACTTCAATCTACGCTTTGAGAATATTTAATATTTCTTTATGCTGTTGCTACTGCCTTTGTTATAGTACAATTAAAAGAAAAATCAATCCATCCGTACTCAAATCAATCCGAAGCGGTATCAATAGTACGGTGAGTACGGCTTTTCTTGAATCAAGTACAGAAAATTGATTCAAGTACGGATTATTCAATAGCGAAATACTCAAGGTATCCATATTCAATCCCGGATTCGTACTTAAAATAATCCGAAAATGAGATTGATTCAAGTAAAACTGAGATTGAATCAATCTCAAAATGCGCTTGGTTCAAGAATTATAAAATTGATTTAATCCCGAATTCGTACTTACAATAATCCGAAAATGAGATTGATTTAAGTGAAACTGAGATTGAATCAATCTCAAAATGTACTTAAGTCATGTGTTATAAAGTTGATTTAATCCCGAATTCGTACTTTAAATAAATCAAAACTGAAATTAGAAGAAGAATATTATTAAAATTAATTTACTTACCTGTTTCACACCGTACAAAGTTCCAATTATAAAACAGCACCATCATGCCAGATATGATTTTTACTTTAAAAACTTAATATACATATTTAGCTAAGAATATAAACTAAATGAGAAGTGAGAAATTGAAGGCAATAGGGCATAGGGCATTTACATTACATTGAAATCTAGTAGATTTCATTTGAAATCTTCCTCCAAATCTAGTTCGTTTACATTATACTTGTTTGACATTAGCGATATTTGGTTTTCACAACAAAAACCGCCGACTGAAAGTTTTTTGTGTAACACATACTTACATATAAAGAAATAGGCATTTAAAAATTTGCATTACATTTTCTTTATAATCATTTTCATTTATTTTACCAATATTATTTGTCATTTGTATTTTTTTTTACTATTTTACGAAATTTTTAAATATTTTAACAATTTTAACAAGCAGCTATTCTTGTTTTTGTTTTGTTTTTTGTTAAAATGTAATTTTTTTCTTGTGCAGGGAAGTAGTTTTTAGTGCTATATGGGGAAAAACATAGTTGCATCCCTACGTACTACTAGATTTCGAATAAATTTTGTCAAAATTTAGTCACGGAGTAGATTTTGTTTTGTACGGGAAATCTAGACAAAAACAACTAGATTTGGCTCGAAATCTCGAAAGTGCTAGATTTCGTTGTAGTGTAAATTGGCTATAATACTACTTTTACACCTACACAAAATCTAGTAGATTTTAGTTAAAATCTTAAAGAAATTTTTTGGAGTTTACACCAGTGCTTTTTGACATATTGTCGGATTTCATATTCATAATAACAACAGCTGATTGAAAAAGGAAAGAAATTGTATTGTAAACTCTTATTAGCAAAATGGAAAGCCAAAAACAAAATTTTATTATATTTAAAAAATAGAATAGGAGTTAAGATTGTTGCGTAAAAAAACACCAGCATTTGTTAAATATAAGGTTTCACAAACTGCTGCAAATATACTACCCGCAATAAATGATACCTGGGAAAAGACGTTTGATACGGAAAGAGAGCAGCCAAATGGCGAGGAGTTTACTTACGACTATAACCCAAAAAGTGAACAAATAAGAGACAAAATTGCAAATTTTTAAATGTAACAATTTTATTGCAAAACAAACAAAAACAACTAAAAACTTAAAAAACAATATTAAAAGTAATAAAAGCGCCTCTTCATTGGAATTGCACTGCTTTTCTTTTTTGTTGGTACGTTTTCTGTAAATTAAGGCCTTTGTAATGCTACACAGTTTATATTAATATAATTTTCATACCGTTTATTTATTATTGGCTTATCCATTTTCACAAATGTTTAATTTTGTTAATTACTAATTGACCGCAAATTTATTTTCCCCGCTATTTTTATATATATTTTTTTTTTGTCAAACTGTCAGATTTTTCTTGTTCAGAGCTGTAATTTTTAGTACATTAGTATGAAATTCATAGTTGTATCATTGAGTATTGAAAGATTTCGTGAGATTTTGCCAAAAATCTAGTGGCGAACTAGATTTTGTTTTGTATGGCAAATCTAGTAGAAATTAACAAGATTTCGCTCAAAATCCCTTAAGTACTAGATTTTGTGTAGGTGTAAATGTAGTATAAGGTTTAAAACAGGGATGTCAGCGTCATACACAATTGTGTCAGCAAAACTCACATGTACTCTTACGCTCTTTTATTTTCCAGCGTAAAATATAATTGTTTACTACAAAACACTCTCATTCAGCGGGAAATATCGCACGATCGCACGGCCTGTTTTGAGGCCTCTAAACAGAAATAATATATTTATTATTTTTTATCTTTGTTTCTGTTTTGTTTTATTTCTGTTTTTAACATTGTACAATGATTAAAAAAAAAAAATTGCTTGTGGTTTTTGTACGAGGTGTAGTGTACTTGTTGTAGTATCAAAAATAACTGTGATGAATTCGCCTTGATGTTGTGTTTATTGAGCTTCTGTAAACTTCAAATTTGAATTTTATTAATTAGTCTTGTAGACTGCGATAACGAGCATACAAGTGGATGATTTTATTAGAAATTTAATCATCCAGATAGGGAAAATATTATTGAGTTCTGGAAAAATTTAGACGGGGCACTATATCCTGTATTAAAAAAATTCTTTCAAATGTTTGTCGCTTTTTTTCCTCAATATATTTTTGCGAACAAATATTTTCCGATTTGAAATACATACATTTGCTCAAAACAAAGCAATAAATTAACGTCCGCAAACCTAAAAAATGTTTTTTTGTTTCGAAACTGCAATATAAATTTAGAAGATATTATTGGTAAATAAAAGTATATTTTTATAGGCTAGTAAAATCTTCTCTTTCTATAATGGTGGTTAATAATTACAGAATAATTTTAAACTTAATGGGGTTATTATTTGCATTAGTATGTGAAAATGAATTTTCATTGTTGGCATTCGCAAAGATATGTTGAGCACCAAATTAAAAATATTAGAAAGAATTGTATAAGGTTGTAAAAAGACTTCAAATATTGTCAAATGCTCAATTTTTCCAAAAAATAAGCAAAGTTTCTGCGAAATGCAGGTTCCAAATTAAATTTATTTATATAATAACTGATTCTGTCTGTCCATAACTCAACATTTTTCGATAATTGTATTATTATTAATTGCTCTAAAGTCTTCATAGCAAAATATGTATGTTAATTAGGCCTCGTAATAGGCCTCGCAACCGCAGATTCCTCCCGCTGGGAATGTAAGAGACAAGAGTATTCGCACCAACACAATCATAATTGACACCACTGGCTTAAAAATGAAAATAATGTGTTTTCTTCTTGTTCTGTTGTTTTTGTTGTTTCTACACACAACAAGCAAATCGTTTTTTAGTTACTTGTGTGGTGTTGTTGTAGTGGCTACAACAAATTTGAATAAGTTATATGAGATTAAAACAATCAATTTGTAATTTAACCCTCAAAGTAGCAGTACCAACGAAAAGTTCAATCTTTTTTGTACTTGGTTTAAGAATTTTATACTTACTTTAAGAAATTTCGGGAATGATTTTCGAATGTTATCCCATTTAGGATTGTTGTGAGTACGTTGAAGTGTTATTCGTACTTGAATTTTTGAGTGCGACTCGTACTCAAAGTAAGTATGTATAAAAAGCTTAATTTATCCCGAGTGTTTTTCTTTCTGTGTGGATTTACCCTTCTTAAAACCAAAAATAAAATGACATTTTGATAAATGCGTGGATTTTAAGATATTATTTTTGTGAAATATGTTATTTTGTGATATATGGACATGTTTGATACATATTACTAAACTTTTTTTTATTTTTGACAACCAATTTAAGTTATTTTGTTAATTATTTTATAAAATGTTTATATGATTAAAATGAATATGTTCAGGGGCATATGTAGATATTGTGTACGGTCACAAGACGTAACTGTTGTGCAGCCGTTGAACGTGCCCATTCTCTTTAGATAATTATTTATTTAATTATTGTAAATAGTTTTTTTTTTTAAATAAAATAAACAAATCATAATAATAGTGATGTTGATAAAAAGTAAACAAACGTTTTATTCGGATACATTCTTATCATAAATTTAAAAAATGAACTTCAAACAAACATTTTTATAATACCTTTCGGCAAAACTTTGCTGAGAAACTAAAATAATATGTAGTTTTATTTTATAAGAATAATTTTTAAGATTTAAAATTTTCTAAAATATATATTCATTATAGAACATCATACAGAAAGTTGTCATACTTAACCACAAAATCGCTACAAACAGTTTATATTTAAAAAGCTGTTAATGAACGTTTATGAATACAAATTTTTATAAGAGGTTTGTAAGACAAAAGCGTTTTATAGTTATTACATACTTTAATCATTAAATAACAGCTTTTTATGAATATGGCCATAAATATTTACAAACAATTCTATTAACGAGTTTTGTGCGCGAACATTATAACTTAACAACAACGTTCGTGTTTAGCAGATACAACATTGGATGCTTTAATATTCTTAAGAAACTACTTGAACTTGGCATTAAGTGCACGCCTTTTAAAAATTTAAAATACATAATTTCCAATTGTGCTTAAAAAGTCTCTAAATATGTTTTAAAAAATTTTCAAATGTATTTTAAAATCTAGAAATTATTTCTCTTCATAAGCAACTTTATTATATTCAACATTTTTTTATTTTGTCGAATTTATTCAAGAGTTAAATTTCAGTTATGTATTTTATAAAGCTTTTTGTAATAGTTCTATTCCTTAAATTTTTTAGGAATTACTTTATACACTACCAGACTATTATCTTGTATCTTTCTGTTACATTTTACCTTAGCGATCCGTTGGTTAGCAATGAAGTATATTGTATGTACAGAAAAATTTACAATTATTAGACACTAGCAGAATGTAATGCATTTTCTGGCCCGCTACGGCCTTCGTCAGCATTCTTTGTGTCACACTGGATAGTGTGTCACACTGGATAGTGTGTCACACTGGATAGTGTTAACTCAATTATTTTAACAAATAGAATCTGGGAATTATTTCTTATTAAAAGAAATAAAATTGTAAATTTTCTTATGAAAAGTGTAATTGAGTAATTACACATATTCCCCCTTATTTATAAACGATTATTAAGGAAAATTTTTATAGATTAAATTTAAAATATTTTTATGAAAACAGGTAATTGTGTTTAATTTCTTCTTGCATGCGTAGCCCATGTGCAATTTGTTTCATGTGTAATCTGTGTGTAATTTTACTTTGAGTTCTATTTTTTCATTAATTTTTGACAACCACGATTTTTTATTAATTAATTCATTTATTAATGATGTGCTAATAATCCCAATTTTTGAATGAAAATACTGAAATTTATTGTTGTGGGAAAGCTAGTTTCTATGCGCATTTCGCTGGTTGCTTAGGCCAGCTCGTCAGGAAACTTTTTCCAAATACTTTAGAAAAGCTAAAAATATTATACAAGTAAAACCATAAAGTGAATAAGAATTTTAAACACTCAGGTCTTACATGTAACAATATCAAAGCTTCACACAACAATTAACAGTAAATTTTTCTTTCTTACGTTCCCCTACAATTGGTTGGTTTTTTTCCCACACGAATTGTAGTTGTAAGAGGATAGAAAGAAAAAATTAAAATTAAAAAAAAAAACAAGTTGCTTAAATAAAGCAGTTTGCCATTTCAGTTTTATTTATTTGCCGGGCACATGCAAATTTATTATCAAAAATTATTTGCGATTTTTATTTGCGCTAGTTAGTGAAAAAAAAGTTTATTCTATAGATTGTAGAATTTAAGAGATAAGTTTCTAATGTTTCATTAAAAAATAAATATTAGTGGAATCTATTTTAAGACTATCGAGAGGGCAATACGGTATAGCCGCAAGGCAATAAATTTGTTTCCATTAAATAGAGCAGTTTACAGCCAATTTAAAGAATTTATGTTGTTTAAGCTGAAGCTTAATGATGAAACAGAACTGAGTCTTCAACTTCAGGCAAAAATTTTTAAGCCCATAATTATTTTATAACGAAAAGATAACAAACGCTTGATTTTTGTATTTAGATCGGTTGGATTTTATTAAAATAAAATAAACAGAAACAAAGAGTCCCAAGCTTTTCTATATTTTTGCTTTTCCATCTAAAGGAAAGCCATTTTTAGTTGATAAACTTTAACTAACAAAAAATTAATGAAGAACTTATGGCGATTTCTTTTCTGAGAAAAATGTTGCATAAATGGTACATGCTCTACACAAAAGAGATAGAGCATGTACCATTTATGCAACATATTTCTCAGAAAAGAAATCGCCATTACTTTTAATATAACTGTGTAACTTTATTGCACAAAAACAAATCAACTGATATAATAAAAAAAACTGCTAAACAATGATGCTTGAGAAAAGACTAGAAAAGTTTGCGAATAATACTCAAAACACAAATGCAAATAATACGCAGTTGGTTTAAAAAGTATTCGCTGTGTTTACAGAATAGCAGCAAAATGGTTCAGTGCCAAAAATATATGTAGATTACTTAAATGGCACTTAAAAGCACAGTGAGAAATTGTTAAAAGCACTATAAATACCCGATTTTCAAAAACGGGTGTTTAACAAAATTTCGGGTATTGCATAAGCAAAAAAGCACCAAAAAATACCCGAAAGGCACCAATATGGCAACGCTGTTGTTTACAAAATGTATGAAATTGAACGAAAGTATGGTAGCATTGTTGGGAGAATAATTGTCTCTATGTGAGAGCATGAGAAAAAACGTCTTCAAAATAAAATTGATTTTATTTCTCGACCGCATTCTCTGGCATAATTTTATGTCAAACTATATGGAAAACAACGTTCAGCCCCAGTTCTGTTTCATCATTTAAACTTAAACATTTTTTTACTGCTCTACCACCTACGTTTTAGTTGTTATAAATCAAACACACTGTTCTTTAAAAAATCTAATTAACAATATTTTTTATTTTTTTAAAAATCTAAAGTTTTTCTAAGTACAATAATTTCCAAGCTCCTAGTATATTTTTAATTTATTTTAAAATTGTATAAAGTAGATATTCTACAGTAGCACCACATTACGCCCTTCCTAATGAGAATGATACACCTTTTGAACTTTCTCCTTTATGCATTTTCTCATCAATCAGTTCATCCACAAATACAGGTTTAAGTCTGTCAATTAAAACTTTATCAGTTTTGTTTCCATTCTGAACCGTAAAGTATTTGTCATTCCTTTCCATGACTTTATATGGTCCACTGTATTTGTAGGATAAAGGTTTTAATATTCCATCATCACGTCGGGGTCACCAATTTAGTTGTTATAAATCAAACACACTGTTCTTTAAAAAATCTAATTAACAATATTTTTTATTTTTTTAAAAATCTAAAGTTTTTCTAAGTACAATAATTTCCAAGCTCCTAGTATATTTTTAATTTATTTTAAAATTGTATAAAGTAGATATTCTAAAGTAGCACCACAACGTTATTGCTCAAAATGTGCATCAATTTCGGAATCGGTGTGCTTTGCTTTTTTTGTTTTGTAAGCATAACCATTTAATTGTAAACAAGGAATAACAAAAAGGTGTTGCAGGACAAATGCATTCTATCAAAGCAATTTAATTTCGTTTTGTGCGTGTAATTTTGCTTCAAATGCTTCAAATTGGCAACACTGCTTCTATTACTCTCATAATGGTGCTATTGTCATTACGAGGTTAACCGTAAAAGTAATAATCAACATAACAGACGCCAAAGCATAACCAATAGATTTTGTGTGTGTTTAGAGTTTATATTGATATAGAAATTACTATTCAAATTAAAAAATATAATTGACTAAAATCCTTTAACAAAATGCTCTAAAACACACACAAGCAATCAATGCATATAAGTGTTTGTGTAGTATCACCCTTATACCTTTGCATTGATTTAAAATACTCATTAAAACACCATCGATTTTTCATTCAAATGATTTTTCAATCATTTTCAAGTGACTAAACAAAAGGCGAACCAAACAACCAACAAGATTTTCCATCATGCAATTTAATGAACGAGCTATACAAATTTCAAAAATTTAAATAATAAAAAAAGCTTCAGTACCAGCACTGAATCGTTGCAAAAAAGTTGAGAGCAGAAGTTATGACTTAAATATTTACATATGGGCATTTCCATGTCATCGTACGTGACATTTGTACGCCCTCGGAGCGATGGAGTTTTTGCGCAAATAGTAGTAACTGGAAAACTTATTAATCTTTATCTTCCTTTTAGAGGGTACTATATATGAAAAAAAAAATTATTACATTCGAAACCTTGTTGTCCAAAATACCTAGCAAAATAGGTGTATATCGTACGTGACATAAAACGGAAGTGATTTTGGGGTGAATGTAAAAAAATCCGAAAATCTGCGAATTGTGGGATGTATTTTTCCTTTTTTAAATTTTTTGCATTAAACCATATATTTTTCCGTTATAATCCGTAAATGGAAAGAAAAACATTTTTCTGGATGGTTTTATAATGAACCAAATGTAATATCGTACGTGACATACCGTACGTGACAGATTTTTCTCTTATAGTATTTACAAGATATGAAATATATTTTTGGGAAATGTGTGCATACAAAAACTTATAACAAACAAGTCAGAAAGTATAGTCGGCCATGCCCGACCATATAATACCCTACACCATAATATTTGAAAAACAAATTTTTGAGTGTCCCTATTTTTGACCCATCGCCAATCATGGTCGCCGGAACAGAATTATGATATGACGTTAAGAGTTATATAAAAGTTATTTGTGCTGAATATTATTCAGATATCTTCATCTATATGAGATTTTCTTGCCTTTCAGCGATTTTAGGAAGGGGGTTTATATGGGACCTATAGTTAATTTTGGACCTACCAGCACAACATTTTATCACGACATAGTACTTGTCGTAAAAGTTATTGTCGCCAATTTTTATGTCAATACCAGCATTTATTAGAAAGTTACAACATTAAAAGCTATTTTCTGGAGTATTTGAATGAGTGCTATGGTCAAATATGGACCGATACCAATTATATTTGTTAAGATCATTAAGACTGCAAAAAAATAATTTTTGATCACATTTCAACCTAATACCAACATAATAAGATGATACATTTAGTTGAATTTATAGTAATACAATATCGTACGTGACGACGCACAGTGGCAAGCGAGGTTGCAAAAATCTAAATTTTCATGAATGCCGACGAAGTTTTGAATAAACCCATGTTATAGGAAACTTTTCAACGATTTCAAATATGCCACTCTTAATAATATCACATTTTTAGTTTAGAAGATATAACCGTTCAAAGTTGACCGACTTTCGGTTTTCAAAAAAACACACAATTTTTAGTCAATTTGTTGCGATTTCAGGTGTAATATCACGAAAAATAGGTAACGAATCGCCTTATTTTTTGTTTGTATTGATTGATGTATTTATTAAATGTATAATGATAAAAAAAAATTAACTGTTTGCTTTGTGTTTCTCCTGGTAAATCACTATTTAAAAACTATCCGTTTTTTCACTATTTTTCAACTTTGACGGAAAATAAAAAAAAAACTATATTTTTCTATATTTGCCATATTTGCAAAACCTGTTCTTTGATTATTTCTTTACATAATTCAAAAGGTTTTATCTGCCCGTACGTGCCCGTTTGGCTTCTAGAGGTAAAAAAGTTTAAAAAGACATGGTTGCAGAAATTGTATGGCGTCCATCCCTTATATGTTTTGACTGACAGTAGTTTGATTATTATATTAGCAGGTACGTACCTCACATAAACAATACTTTGGCGTACAAATGGTCAGGAACAATATTGACTTATGGTCCCTACAGGTAGGCACAAATCTTATTTGGACACGTGCATAATATCAAAATTGCATTATTCAGCATAAATCCATATGTATGCAGGGAACAGGTAAATTTTTAGGCATGGTAGCATAAGCCTATATATTGCAAAATAAGCATAATGCCTGGATTAGTCTACGCCTGAAAGTTGGCGCAACAATTACTGAAACCATTTAACAATTTAAGTACTGAAAACATGGCGTTGTACAATTTAAAATTATTTGAACTGTTTAGAAAGTCAACCACACCAAAGTTTTTCACGGAAGTGAAAATTCTTCCTGAGAAGTTGACATTGATCAGCAAATGAGGCTGCGATGGATCATCCGGACAAAGCGTTTATAAGCAAAGGATATCTCCCGATGACGCTACAATATCGGACGGAAATATGTTTATGGCATCTGTTGTTCCTTTGCGGCTAAAATCGGATGATTCCCTACACTGGAAAAATCCACGTCCGTCATCAGGGCATTATTGCCGACCAATAATGTTTCAGTTTGCAAGGGAATCGGCAGAACTCATAAGGACTACGGTGAAGGACATTAAAGAACAAATAAGCAAGATTAAGCCTACAAAGCTGCAAATTGGAGAAGGAAAATATATTGAATGCAATTACGAGTTCCACCTGACCATGGTTGACGGAAAAGTCGTAAACGAACTGACAGGAACAACCTCAACAATGTCATGCCCGATTTGCAAAAAGAGTCAGAAGAACTTTTTTCAATTCAATTCAATTTATTTCATATATAATATGTTACATCTCAATTTTATATAATTAGTTGTAAAGAGTTTAAGATTAGTATCTTTTTCTGCTTAATTATAACATATTTCAATTAGTTATCATATACATATATATAGACAGAATTATATTGGAGGTAACAATTTAGCAAAAACCTATTTAAACCCCTTTTTTCGTTTTATTTTTATATTTTTTTTTATCGATTTTATATTATTATTTGTCAGAAGAACTTTGGTAATTTAAACGATTCTACAAATGAGGAGAATTACGAATATGGAATGTCACCATTGCACGCAAGGATAAGGTGTATGGAATTCTTGCTAAAACTGGCATATACCCTACCACAAGAGGAAGAAAACTTCGATGAAAATACATCAATAAAGGATAAGGAAAAGATCAGAAAGAAGCAAATACAGGATGCTTTTTTTAAACAAGTTGGACTAAAAGTAGACTGTCCCAAGCACGGATACGGTAACTCAAACGATGGAAACACTTCTAGGAGATTTTTTGAAAATGATGAGGCAGTAACTAGAATCATTGGAATTGACAATCAAATCGTGAAAAGATTGGGAACGATCTTGGATGTTTTAAACTGCAAAGAAAATGTCAATTCTACAAAATATGGAGAATATGCGTCGAAAACTGCATCTCTTTTAGCAGAAATGTATCCACAGAAGAAGGTGACCCCGACCGTCCATAAAATATTGGCGCATGGTAAAGATATAATTGAGTACCAGTCTTTGCCAATTGGAGAGCTTTCTGAAGAAGCACAGGAGTCTCTTAACAAATTTTATAAAAAATATAGATTGCAGAACACATTCAAAGCATCAAGGGTGAGGCAAAATGAGGACCTCTTCAACATGTTGGCAGCATCTTCCGATCCACTTATTTCTTCCCTGCGGCATGTGAAGTCACGAATAGAGTTACAAAATAATTATAGTTTAGAAATGGTTAGTCTTTTAGATATACCTTCTCTTACGAATTGTGATGAATATTTTATAGAAAATTGAAAAAATAAATTTAAAAAAAAAAATAATTTTTTTTTTAATTTGTTGGGTAATAATTTAAAACATAAAACCCTTAAGAAAAAAAATAAAAACAATCTAAAAATGTAAAAAAAATTTTTTTTAGTTACCATAAAATTGATTTTTCTACTAATTTTAACTTTGATAACCCATAAGTAGGCCCCAACAAAGCGTAGCACCCTTTCCAAACGCTCATTTCATAGGCTGAACAGTTATCTATCATATGCTGTTTAAACTGTTAAATTATCTTATTCGGTTCAAAAGATATGATTTTTGCAACGAAAAAACTCAAATGGCGCCACTGTGCGACGTTTAACAGCTTATAAAATTTTTTTTATACCTATTTAAAAAAAAATTCCGGTCAATATTTTTTTGCAACAAATATCTTGCTTTGAACTTTTATTTTGAAACACGTACGACTGATCAAATACCAATGACATAGACAAATGATGTTTTCGCACCACGTACGTGACATTTGAATAGCACCCAAAGCAAACCAAAAAATATACCGATAATCAAACTATATATTTGGTCTCTCCTCGTGAATTTTGTTCATTGTTGTTGTAACATTAATTTTAAGGTATAATACCAATGTTACCAGTATCTGTATTTAATCGGCAGAAAAGTGAAAATTGTTGATTGCAGTTACTAAAAATGAATCAAAGAGATAGTCAGTTTTAACTTTTATTTTTTGCTCTTTAAAAATTGTAATAAGCTGTAAGCCCCTTTGCATAGTAAAGTTTGAGTGTTTTTTTACTTTCTACCATATTCGAAAAATAGTTTCAACGCTATTTATTTTTAGAGTCAAGGTTGACATTCTCATGGAAATGCCCATATGTATTTTGTAAATATTTGGAACAGAGATCGACAGTTTAAGGCTGGTGCAATTTTTTGGTTATTTTTAATTTAGTATAGCAAAGATTTTATAAACTGACAAGTTTCAATACATGGGCTGTGCTTGTCAAATGTTTTTACACAAAATCCGCTACAAAAATAATTAAAATATTAAAAGACACTAGATACTAGGGAGATCGATTATTCGACTTTTTTCAATAACCGGTTTTCGAATATTACGAATAGTTGCTATTTTAAAAAACCCGGTTTTCGGTTAAGCAATTTTTAAATAACCGGTTAACCGGTTTTAATTCAAATACTTAAAAACACGAAAATCAAATAAGTTTTTAAAATAAAACGTTAATTTGAATAAAAACAAAACAATTTGCAAAGGTAAGGAACCAACAAAATACATAGATATGACTTAGATCAGACCTAACAAATATTTTACGATAAAGTCCAAGAAAAGTGGGACCAGTAAATTGATCAAACTTTAGGTCAATTTTCAACAATTTTTTATTGATTTACTATACTGTATTTGTAAGAATATATTTGTATAATAAATTTTGGAAACTGTTGAATGATATTTAATCTAGACATACGTTTTGCAAAAGCAAATAAATTATAGGAATTTTATAAAGTTATTATTTGAAATATTCTCTCAATTTAATTTTGAATGAGTTTTTATTTGTTTGTGGTTAAGCATGTCTATATAAATAAACCATATTTTTCAAAAGTTGCAAACAAAACCTATTAGCCAGGATAATCTATTTCAAATTATTTTGTTTCAGCATTATCCCAAGAAAAACTTTTTGAATTTTGGTAATAGGTCGTAATTTTTTCATACGTTACCTGGTAAGTAGTTGTCATTACAATTGTCATTTTCCTGAAAACCTCAATAAGTACTTGCTAGTAATGGCCTCAATAAGCACTTTTTACTACTATAATTTCAGTACTGAATATCTACTTACTAGTAACTAGCTCCATAACTACTTATTAGGTCTATTAACAAGCGCCGATTAAATAAAAACTAGTTATTTTTTGGCTTCTAGTAAGCGTATTGTAACTACTAAATTCTGTGGACAATTCGAACAAAAATAAGTAGTTATACAGCCGAAAAATAAGTAGTGTTTATATTTCTTCAACATTATTTGCTAACTTACCAAGTAAGTTAAGTTTTTGCTGGGATAGAAACGAATAGTGAACTGAACATTCTTTTTTTGTAAAATATTTGTCAATTCGTCGACTACAATTTTAAACATTCCATGACATTGTTAGATTTCTTCAATTTTGTTTTTTAGTTCTTGATGTTTTAATAAATAAAACTGGTAGAAATTTTTCCAATATCGTTGATTCCGCCGTAATGTTGTAGTTTTCAGCATGAAGAGATGCTAGAACTTCTTAAGAGTTTTTAGTGCCTTAACGGGCATTTCGTCCTCGGCAACACAACGGGCTAATATTTCACCCAATGATTCATTTTTTGCAGCGTATTTTAGTAAAGTATTATTTGTCGTCTCCTTAGAACTACTTCGAACGGAGTTAAGTTTCATTTGGATCACATTAATGTCAAGCATGACGGAAGAACCTTTGTAACTTATCATTTTTGGCTTTTTAATCGCGTTCAAAAATTATCTAGAGATAACCTTTATATAAAAATATATTTAATATTTAGAATACTCTTGCATAAATTACTATTTACTTTATAACTGCACACGTTTTTGTAGTATTTTAAATAGTTTTTGGTTTTTTTCTCTACAAGAACACACGCTTTTATAACCCGGCGTTGACACATGTAAGGGCAAGTTCGGAAAACTCAATACACTCACACATTTTTACTAACACCATCACATTTTTCGCACTTGCAGCCCAACTTGCAAGAGAATTTGCTTGCAAGTAAATTTTTGACACTTGGAGCAAGTAAAATGACAAATAAAGAAACAGTGTTACCGTGGATGCCTTTGGTATCAATTTACTAGCACTTAGTAATATAAAAATTATTTTTATTGTTGATTTTCTGTGTGTTTTTAAGAATAAAAAACAAAATAAAAACACTGTATTTTAAAACATAAATTGCAAGCATTTAAAAAAAAATTTAATCAAAATATTTTCTCAGAAATTTTATGATATCGGTAACTACGGCAATACTGGATTCACATATTTTAAAAATAAACATAATTTTTTCATCAAGATAGACCAAAAATAAAATAAAGAAATAATTAAATTATTTATATTAAATATTATTAAATAAATTTCGTGATAACATTAACATGATAATGTTTTTTTTAACCCAAAAATTAAGCTTTTTTCATAAGATGTTTTCGCTTCGAGAAAATTTGAAAAATGAACTTACAACTGACTGTGAAAACACTCAAGTTACTTGCAAGACTTTCGGCTATTTCTTCGACATTTTCGTTGATAATACATATACACTACTCTCAAGTAATTACTTGCATGTGTAAAGGCAGGGTAAGCGATTTGTATTTACAGTGTTCATAATGTTTTTAGACCTTTGTTACATTTTGTTTCGACATTTTTCATAAAAAGTTCAATATTCAATTAGAAAATACTTAAATTACGGGTACATCTACAACAAGAGTAAGGACAATGTATAGAAATTACACAGTACTAAAATAACTGGTTTATTATACCAAAATAACCGGTTTATTCGATATTCGAAAAATGGGCATTTTAAAATAACCGACTTGGGCAAAGCTAAAATAACCGGTTAAAACCGGTCGAATAATAACCGTCCGATCTCCCTATACCTTGCATATAACAACAATAGTTTTTTTTTCTAAAATCCAGTTTCAAATCAAAAAAAAGTCGGTTTAAAAGATGGTATTATTATTTTTATGTGCTTTAAATTGTCGTTGTCGTGAAATTTAAATGATAACTGCACAAATTTAAAACGACTACGTCTTCGACCACAACCAACGTCTTTCGTAATAAGGCTGTGTACGAAGATAAAGCTATTAAAGCATGGAAGGTGTGACCAAATGTAAACCGATTCCAAAAAGAATTTAAATTGGAATAAAATATTTTTGGTGCGAATTTAATCTAAGTACGAACATAATTGGATGGTTTATGGACACAAAGTAAGATCACTTTAAAAAGTGACTCTGAGTCGATAGGTATAGTGAAAGATTCAAACGTCAGCACAAAGTATGAAAGTATTTATTAATTGGTGCTTATGTATAAAGTGTAGTTGGCGAAATTGAGGCAACAAGATGCCAAAAAAATTTAAAAGAGAACGCCGTCATAAAACAGAATATCAAACATTTTTTTTTATTATCTAAAAAAATAAAAATTTTTTAAAATATATGCTTCTAAAAGGCTAAATATATGCTATAGCCTTAAAAATTACATTTTAACTAAATTATGCAAAAAAAAAAAAAATGCTCCAAAGGGTTAAATATGCAAAAATATGCACTAACAAATCGATGACAAAATTCATAAAAAAGCTCTAAAACGGATATATATATTGTTCTTGACTTCATTGAATGCACAATGAAAAACATACATATTCACGGTTTCCTTGTTAATCACAAAGTAATTAAAACATAGTATACAACTAGTATGCCGACTCTTTGACAGTTACATAACTCGATTGTCAGTGGCAAATAACTTATGTTTGTATTAGTAAGATTTTTTCAAATGTATTGGTGTATACAACTATTTACACCACTAAACATAGTTGCATAAAATCGTATAGAATGTGGCAACAATTTTTTTTCCAAAATAAAATTTTCTCAGTTTATTTTTGGCTGCTTTTATAAACTTTTAAAAACAATGTTTGTAAAATTTTTATTCTGCAATATCGGAAAATATTTAAATAATTTATGATTTCAAATTTTATTTACATACCACAAAATGCTACTCTGCTGGCTTTAATAATATTAACAACAGAAAAAATTTAGTGTCAAAAAAATTTATTTAAAAATTTTTAGTTTGTGAAAAATAAAAACATTTTGCAAAAGCATATGAGCAAAATGTATTGGAAAAATTTATTAATTATGTGTTTGTGTCATAAAATTAAACAAAAAGTGTTATATTGTGAAAAACTTTAAATTGAAAAATTTCAAATTTTGTTTTGTTTTTGTTGTGTTGAATTCACACAGAACCTATGTATATGTATGTGTGAGGGGTGAACTAAAAAATTGAGAACACTCTCTCGAGTATACTATGAATTAAAATTTATCAACACAAAACGTAAAAAACGTACTTCTTTTTCATTTTAATAACAAACTCAGAATAACTGCATATAAATTAAACAAACTACACTTGTCCATTCGTCTTGCCAATTTTGCCAACAAATTTACAGGTTTCACAGTAAATATTTAAGTCATCTGCTTAGTCATCGTTTAGACATGCAATGTTTGTTGCAGCAATTCTTGAGTTTAAAGGTGAGAGGGGTGAGAAGATTGGGGAGGGGTACTAAGTTTCATGTAGATTGCAATATTTATATATAAAAAAAGAAGAGGAAAGATAAGATAAATATAATGGGTGATTCAAGTGGAGATACTTTTTCAATAGCCTCTTTTTTGACAGATCACGTGTGAGTCGTGTCATGCTGTCATGTTATTTTTTTTTAGTATTGTTTGGCATTTCATAATGGAAAGATTTACGCCTGAACAACGTTAACAAATCGTTCAACTTTATTACGAACATTCGCGTTCTGTGGGGAATGTGTTTCGTGCACTTCGCTCAACTTATGGTCAACATAATCGGCCTACTGAGCGTACTATTCGCAACACCATCATCCATTTTGAGACCCAGCATTCATTATTGGATAATATTCGACCGTATAGACCACGTCCAGCACTCTGTAAAGAAAATATAGCGGCCGTAGCTTAGAGTGTACACGAAGACCGTGGAGAGTCGATTCGGCATCGTTCGCAGCAACTCGGACTGACGTATAGAACGACTTGGCGCGTTTTAAATTGAAAGCGTACAAAATACAGCTTGTGCAACAACTGAAGCCGCTCGACCTTCCCAAGCGACATCGCTTCGCTCTATGGGGCCTTGAAAAGTTTTTAAGAAGATCCGACGTTTTCAAAGCAAATTTTGTTTAGCGATGGGGCCCATTTCTTGCTCAATGGGTATGTAAACAAGCAAAATTACTGCATTTGGGACGAAGAGCAACCTGAAAAGATTCAAGAACTGCCACTTCATCCAGAAAAAACAACGGTTTGGTGTGGTTTGTGGGCCGGTGGAATCATCGGTCCATATTTCTTTAAAAGTGATGCGTTGCGAACGTTACCGTCAATGGCGACCGTTATCGTGCCATGATAACCGACTATTTGATGCCTGAAAGTGAAGCTCGTGATCTCGGCGACATTTGGTTTCAGCAAGACGGCGCCACTTCCACACATCGCATCAACCAATGGATTTATTGAGAGAACACTTCGGTGAGCACATAATTTCAAGTTTTGGGCCGGTCGTTTGGCCACCAAGATCGTGTGATATCACACCGTTAGACTTTTTCCTGTGGGGATATGTAAAGTCTAAAGTTTATGCGGACAAACCGGCTTCGATTCAGGCCTTGGAGGAAAACATCACACGTGTCATTCGCCAGTTACCAGTCGAAATGCTCGAACGAGTCATCTTAAATTGGACTCAACGGATGGACCATCTGCGACGTAGCAACGGCCACCATTTGATAGACATCATCTTCAAAAAATAAATGCCAAAGAATGTTCTTTCAAATGATAATAAACATTCCCCATTAAATTTGAATTTTCTGTGTTTTTTCTTTAAAAAAGTCGGGAACCTCGAAATGGATCACGCTTTACAAAAATTGCAAAACTATAATTTCATAATCTGGACACTAATGCAATTTCAAAGCAGAATTCTTACAAATTAAAGCAACAAAAATTGCAAGTCTGGACGATGACTTAGAAGCTGATAGGCAAACAAACGCAACTAGCGCATTACTTAAATTGTCAATGATTTTGCAAACACAAGTAGAATATGATGCTGCAATTATATCGTAGTTTCTAAGAATAAACAAATTAATTTTCAATGCAAACAAAACAAAATTCATAAGATTTAAGCCATATGTTTCAAGAGATGAAGATCCCTTATGAGTTCATATTGATGGTCAATTAATAAATGAATCAAAGACTGTTAAGGTATTTACCTTGGCATAAACTTACACCATAATCTTCTGTGGGAAAATCACATCAGCCGCCTCAAATCGAAATTATCATCAGGAATTGGTATTCGTTATAAATTTAAAAATAAACTGAATGTTGATACAAAAATGTTAATTTATCAATCCATAATTCACCCACACTTAACTTATCTTCCAGTTATTTACGGTAGTAAAGCGAATTCAGTTTTGGGGTTACTGCAAACAAAATAAGGCGTTGAGAGTAGTGTACAATCTTCCATTACAGTTTGGAACAACAGATTTGTTTAAAAACGATACTTCCGGTGAAAGGTTTTTATAAACAACAACAATTACTCTATGTTTTTAAATGTATTAGTGGTAGAGTATCCACTCAATTGATCGTTGTTCGAAGAAAATTTTCGCCATTATTTGGTCGAATAATCAAAGTCACACTTTAGACAGGGAAACATTTGGAAGGAAAACATCTGGAATTCTCTTTTGTTTTTTCATTCTCGGTCACACAGACGAACATGTTGCCGGCAATATTCTGTAACTATTGTTGATTTTTTTGTCAAAAAGCAAAAAGCAAATGTTAACAAAGAAAATGAGAACAAAGCGTGTCGCCGAGTACCGAACACAAAAACCATTCTCTCTTCCCCACCCGTAATTTGCTATCAAACAAAATGTTTCCCTTCTAAATGGGCACAAAATAGCAAATTTCAAATAAAGAATAACTCGAACAATTTATGCCAATTAATCGATTAAAATTAATTTCTTAGAAAATTCTACTTTTTTAATATAAAATTCTTTATTTTTAGATTTCTAACTAATAAAGTACATAACAACTAAATAACATGTTGTTATATTCTGTATATATTCTGAACATATTTTAGTCCCTTTTTAGATGTGGGTGTGTGTGAGACAAACATTTAATAAACGATTAACTACTATTTCCATACGCATGAATTTTCGTACTATACTAGCGCTTTTCATATTGAGTTTGACGTTTATTGTAAAAAATCAGCATTTATAAATATGCGCTGTTAGATTATGGGTTATCTGTTTTTACCCGACTTTCAATTCTTTTTTACCTCTTACCATCCAAACGGCTAGATGAATTTTTACATTTTAGGTATTTTTAGATTCGTCTTAATAACCGAAGTGTCATTATATAGGTAATTGAAAACAAAATCACGGATTGTCACCGCAAAATAGTAATACGTAAAAGAAACATATTACCCAAGCCTATAGAGTACAGCTATAAAATGGAGAAAAATAAAGTTATCAGCCATGTTAATCCAGCACATATTTCTATATTGGTGAATTGAAAGTTAAAAGTATGACAACCTTATAAATAAATAAGCAGCAGCAACGAGAAATATGTGTGTTTTACAAAAGTGATGCAAAAAAAAAAAAATAGTAATTTTATTGTTAAATCATTTTCTCATGTTTTTTTGGTCAATAAATATAAGTTTTTTAATATTTTGATTTATTTTTTGAAATGAATATAAAACGGATGTAATGGATTGATTTAGAATAAATAAAAAATACATACAATATGACAACTGCAATTATGTTTTATGAATAGATATTTTGTTATAAATCTATATGAATTATTACACAATAATGAAGACGATGAGCTGAGTCAATAGAGTTTGAAAAGCTGAATAGCTACTTATCATTTTTATATTCAATTTAAATATAAATATTATATAGAAGTTGCAAAAAATTATAGAGCTCTAAAGACAACAATATTAATGAAATAGGTTGTGACTTTAAGTAGATAGTACACAGACCGAAAAAAGACGTTGAGAATTAGTCAACCAATGATAGTCAAACGACAACGAAGTGTTGTGAATATTTCGACAACATCTGTTGTCATATTTTTAACAAAACGTTGTCAAATTGAGACCAAAGATGAGAAAAGTACCATTGTTGACAAATAGATAACACCCGGTTGTCATTATTGATCAAACTAACCACTTATAAATTCACCCCATTGTAAGCGGTTTAACAAGTAATAAAGTTGCAAGTTATTAATAAGTAAATAATAATTTAGTGATAAAATAAAAAACTACATTAGATCCAGTTTAAAAAGTTTCTTTATACTTTGAGCTCTTATCTTAACCATAACTTCTCTTAAAATCAGGAAATCTACGGTGACTTAAAAAAAGTCTCAATTGATTTCAATTTTACTTGATTTTCAGAAAAAATATATATATTAAATTGAATTATGAATAATACATTTTTTTTTAAATAGGCTGGACCTCTCATAAAAATACCGCGACAAAAACGTCTAAAATAAAATAAATATTGAAAAGATAATTAATAAAAATGTGAGATGAAAGTCTATGTTGAATACCCCTATTAAGTTAAGCAGGCTGGACATAATTGCAAATTATACACTGAAATAAAATAAATGGACCCCGATTGCTGCTGAACCTAATGAATGTATTAAGCTTTGGCTTTCAGACAGTTCTATAGTCTGTTCAACCGAAGTAGTGTTTACTTTGTTTATAGTTTACTTTTATTTTATTTCCTTAATCTTGTTTCGGTCTCTTTATCGCCTTAAAAACTGAATGTTTTGCAGCAGGGTTTTTGATTTTTTAGTAATTTGTTTTATTTAAAAGTTTTAAAACTGTATACGTGGTATAAATGAATTGTTATTTTATTGTTTATTGTTTAATATTTCCCTCGTAATTTTTTCCCTTTTCACGTATTTGCGATCATGAAAAACTCCCATGAAAAAGTTAATTCATAGGAGAATAATAACGTGAAAAAAATGTTCGCGGGAAAAATTCCCCTTAATTTCCCTTTAAATTTCTCACTTTATTTTTGCTGGGGATCAAAACATTTATGTAAAAAATTCTTCTCATAATTCGAATATTAAAGTTTACAAAATTAATTTTAAGGTCAAAATCCTTTTAAAGAGGCAAAAACATATATATGTATGTATTAGGGTGGGTCACTGTTGTATGAGAAAAAATAAAACTTCTCGAATCATATTCTAATAGCAATATTTTGTTGTACACAGAAAAAATTATTAAATTTCTCCAATCACCAAATTTGTTCTAAATTCATAATATCAAGCAAACAATTTGTTGATTTTCACCTATTACCAAAATGATTAAATTGATTACTAAAAATTTTGAAAAAATATTTTCAATAAATGATATTTTAAATTTTAATTAAAAAATTGATCAAAAAACTTTGCCATTTCAAACAATGTGTAAATTTATTTAAATAAATATTGACAACTCCCAACAACAATTCTACATGTTTAAATTATTTTATTTTAAACGAAAAAAGTCAATTAAGATTTTTTGTTATTTAATTAAAAGTTTAATTGAAAATTTATTTCAAAACAACTAAAATGTTAATTAAATTTTTAATTTTCTTTCAACAAAAAAAACAATTGATTCAATTATCACATTAATTAAATTTTAATACTTTTTAAACTATTTTTTTAATTGATAAAACACTTTTTTCTGTTTATTACTTTAAAACATGCTAAAAATGTTAAAAAAAATTTAAAAAAGTCACATCTTGAGCCCGCGCCGGAGCTCCTAAGAATTAAGTATTTTTAAAAAAGCCCTTTTTTAAATTTTAATATTTTATTTACTATAAATTATTTATTATTAATTAAAACTGAACACATTTTTCATTACTTTGGTTCTTATACAACATAAAACAATAAAAACACGAAATTTTATTAGTTATTTTATGATCACAAAAGCTTGTATACTGTCAAATCTGGGCATTTCAAAAAAGTAGATTGTGATCTTGACACTCAACTGCCGCATTTATTTCTTCAGTAGTGATGTTCCAAAGAATTGGTGGATCGAAAACTTTTGATTCCAATTTATAACTTCAAAGTAGTTACTTCCGTCAAAATTGATAGAAGGGGCCTCAAATACGCGAGATTGCTTTCGGGTATGAGGTGAGCTTCGTGCTTCATGAACACGTCTGGTGCCAGTTCTCTCACTGTTTCACAGAAGCAAGTTTTTCGCAGTTTTCTACATGTTCCTCAATCAGTATTTGTCTATATTTCCTAGCTCTCTTTTAACCCTTTGACTGTCCAATGTATCACATATGATGCACAGGTGTCATGATTGATACGCTTGCGCATCATATGTGATACACAATTTGTCTTATTTCCTTTAACAAAGTTTTGTATGAACTTATGAAAAGTGAAGTTATTTAACGCTCTGGGCGTGTAGACAATGTTTTTTTTTCATATAAGATCTGAATATTTGTATGGGAGAACACTGCAAATTTCCAGGATAAAAATATTATTTTTTGCAAAGAAAATAAACTTTACTCATGTTGAAAAACGTAAAAAATATAACAAAAAAATAATAATAAAAATAAAACTTAAAATAATCTATATATATAAAATTGTAACGTTACTGACTGACTGACTCACACACTGACTGACTGATTCATCAGCGCACAGCCTAAACGCCTGAAGCTAAAAACTTGAAATTTGGACAGGGGTTGGTCTCCCCCCAAATCGATCCACTAAGACGGGATTATTGGAAATTCGAATGTTTAGGGGTTAAAAGGGCAAAAACGGGTAAATTCGGTAACCTTATATCTCTAAAACTAAAAGAGATAAAAAAAAAATTTAATGCTTATCGTTGTTCTTTAGAAAAATAAGCGGACAGGTGTCTGGTACTTTTTGGAAATTCAGCCCTTTAACGGAGTAAACGGGTAAAACCTGTATTTTGGTACTTTTTTGTCACCCCATCTATCTTTTAAAACCATAAACATAGAAATAAGCATTATATCACATTTGAAACTTATCTAAAAAATCCAAATACGAATTTGGTACTTTTTCGAAATTTGGACGTTTAAGGGGTAAAAGCGTAACTATTTTTGGTACTTTTTTTATAAAACATTTATTTTTATTTATTGACATAAACGTATTAAATTATGAGCTCCCACTACAATATTAAAATTTTTCATGCTTCAATGGGGAGAAAAAAAGTACCAAAAAGGGGAAATACGGAATAAACGGGTAAAATCTGTATTTTGGTACTTTTTTGTCACCCCATCTATCTTTTTAACTAATAAGCATAGAAATAAGGGTAATATCACATTTGAAACTTATCTAAAAAATCCGAATACAAATTTGGTACTTTTTTGAAATTCGGACGTTTAGGGGGTAAAAACCTTTACTATTTTTGGTACTTTTTTACAAAACATTTTTTTTTATTCATTGACATATACGTATTAAATTATGGGCTCCTACTACAATATTTAAATTTTTTATGCTTCACTGGGGAGAAAAAAGTACCAAAAAGGGGAAATACGGGAAATTTTATTTCTTACTTTAGGTTTTTGGTTCCACAACTGACAATTTTTTTAATTATCGTTAATATTGGACCTAGAAATATAAACTTCAACATGCAATGTCCTGAGTGGATAAGAACCTCTGAGGGTACTTTTTGGTATTTTTTGATCTTCAACTGGTACTTTTTTAATTTCCGTTAGTATTAGATTTAGAAACATAAAACTAAACATGCAAAGTCCTGAGTGAATAAGAATTTGTTAGAGGGATCTTTTTGGTACTTTTTCGTTATTTAACTGGTACTTTTTTTAATTTTCGTTAATATTGGACCTATGAACATAAAATAAAACATGTATGCTCCTGAATTTATCAAAATCTGTAAGAGGGGCTTCTTGGTACCTTTTGGTCTTTAACTGGTACTATTTGAAGTTCCGTTATTATTGGACCTAAATCATAAAATTCAACATTAAATGTCCTGAGTGGACAAGAACCTATAAGAGTGATCTTCTTGGTACTTTTTCGTTTTTTAACTGGTACCTTTTTTATTTTTGTTAATATTGGATCTACAAACATAAGATTAAAAATGCAATGCCCTGAGTGAATGAGAATTTGTAAGAGGGGCTTTTTGGTACTTTTTGTTCTTTACCTGTTACTTTTTGAATTTCCGTTAAAATTGGACCTATAGACATAAAATTAAACATGCAAGTTTCCAAGTGAATGAGAATCTGTAAGAGTGGTTTTTTGGTACTTTTTCGTACTGTATTGTTTGCCAACAGGTAGTTATTAAATTTTTGTTAGTATTGCAGCTACAAACATAAAATTAAGCAAGCAAAGCGTTGAATGAGCATCTGTAAGAAGCAATTTTTGGTACTTTTTTGTACTTTATTTTGTGCTTTTATTGTTGCTCATTAAATAACAAAAGAGAACAGGTGTCTGGTACTATTTCGAAATTCGGATCTTTTAGGGAGTAAAAGTGTAAAACCTGAATTTTGGTTCTTTTTTGTCCCCCATCTACCGTTTAAATCAATGCACAGAGAAATAAAAAAGGATATAAAATTCGTAACTTATCTAAAAAATGCCAAGTGAAAATTTTGTACTTTTTCTGAATTCGAACGTTTAAGGGGTAAAAATCGTACGTAATTTTGTTACTTTTTCCAAGTTTCTTTTTCTTCATCTATTTATTTTCATCGCACAGCCTAAGCGCCTGAAGCTAAAAACACATTTGACATTTGGACCTGAGGCAGGCCTCTTTTGTTGTTCAATAGAAAAAGGCGGTAAAAACGGAAATTCGCTAACCTCATATCTGCTAAACTAAAAGGGATACAAAAAAATTGAATACCTATTATTGTTCATTAAAAATAAGTGGACAGGTGTCTACCTGTATTTTAAGACTTTTTTGCTATGCCATCTATCTTTTAAACCAATAAACATTAAAATAAAAAATATATCACATTCGTAACTTATCTAAAAAATACAAATACAAATTTAGTGCGTTTCGAAATTCGAACGTTTAAGGGGTGAAAATCGTAGCTAATTCTGTTATTTTTTTCAAAACATTTTTCTTCATCTACCTATATAATATAAAATTGTAAAGTTACTGCCGGATTCATCATCTCACGACCTAAACGCCTGAACTAAAATGCTGAAATTTGCCTACCTATGATGAGAGTTTTGGAAATTTTTATGGTTAAATGGTAAAAAAGGTTAAAACGGGATATTCCCTAACCTGATGTTCATTAAAATAATATGCGGTTAGGTGTCTGGTACTTTTTTGAAATTAGACCCTTTTGGGGAGTAGAACTGTATTTTAAAACTATTTTGCCACGCCATCTATCTATTAAACCAATAAACATTGAAATAAAAAAATATCACATTCGTAACGTATCTAAAAATACAAATAAAATTTTTTGAAATACGAACGTTTAGATGTACAAATCGTCCCTTTACAAAGTAGCAGGTTTAAACCTAGAAACATAAACTTTGGCGTAAAAATATGTCCACATTAGAAAAAGGGGCGCTAACGAAGTAACGGGTTAAATGCTAGTTTCATTATATAGCTATAAAGGAACTTAGAAAGGTTAATTTTTATAGTAAAGAATAAAAAGGGTATCATATCATGTGATGCATGTCATATTTACTAGATTATGTACGTGGACGTACGCTATAAAAAATTTTTGTTTGGGGACAGTCAAAGGGTTAAATAATATTAAGCGTCTTATCTTTTGGGCCGTCAAAGTATAAAGCTAGTAGGTCTAGCTGCTTCTGGTCTTGAATACATTCATTACGTACTTTTTTTTTCCCCCGTTTTATTTTTGATTTATCAATTAGTTCACTGCTAGGATAGATATCTTTCAATACAGACGAAGCAATAGCAGCCGCTGCGCTATGTAACGGTTACAAATTTTTAACAATATAGGGAAACTAAAATTTTTTTTCTTTCTGCCTTTGACGTGGAAGTTAAATTAAAAGAGTCGTCACAAGAAGCACTGGAATTACTTACAGATAACTCCTGCTGTTTTAAGTTAATTTTGTCGTGACTTTTATTTACGTTTTTATACCCTTCACCGAAGGTAAAAGGTGGTACCTCCCGTACAAAGACGTTATTGCAAATACTCAATTTTAAATTTTAGGGCTCTAGTATGACATATGAACACGTTTTATATACCAAAATATCAGAAATTTAGCAGCATATATTTCCCGAAAACCCTGAAACTTTTCTCCCAAAAATGGAAGAATTTTTTTTTAAACATACCCATTTTTGGCAACAATAGATCTTCCCGAGTCCAAGTTTTATAATCTTAGTAAATTGTTTTTTCTTCCTAAAGACGTAGATTTATATACATCTGCCAAATCGGTTAAGAAATGGTTAAGTTATTAGCAAAATACTCCAAAAATGGGCTAAAAAGCATCACAATTTTTATAAAAACTAAATTTTTAGAGCTGTTACATGTTCTATGGATACGTCTTATATATCAAAAGAATTTTTAGTAGAACATATTTGCTGAAAAACTCGGAAAAATCGGTTCAGATACAAAAAAGTTATTACCAAAATATAATTTTTTTTAAGAAAAATACCTATTTTCGGGAACCGTAGATCTTTCCGAGTCCAAGTTTTATTAGTAAATGGTAAATTTCTTCCTAAAGACGTAGGTGTATAAATCTATAAAATCGATGGGGAAATGCCCGAGTTATGACCAAATTACTGAAATACCAATATTTACTTTTTTTTTTATTTAATTAAGGTGTTTTATTAGTAGATATATACATTAACGATTTGTATATTCTAGGTTCTAGTGTCATCCCTGGATTATCGTTACCTCCCTCCTTTTATTGATCAATTAATCTATAAATCAGTTTCCTTGAAAAATTGTTGTCCTTAAGTATATTTCTAATTTTAATTATGTTTTTCCTATGAAAAATTCTGTCACTAATTGTCAGTATCTAACATATCGGAAAGGATTAAAGGATCAAAGATCTTAGACACGAACCAATATAAAGTAGCATATAAGGCTTACAACACATTGAATAGTTTATATAGCAAGACTAAGGATAGAATTAATAAATGGGATATGTAATGGAAATGATAATGAGAATTGCGACAAGGTTTATATAATTACAACGAAAAATAAATTAAGGACTAGGGTTGCAGGAAACAGATCGGATCAAAAACATAGATACATTAACTCTAAAAAAACTGCATTATCTCATCATTGTTATGAATTGAATCACTATCCAAATTTTGAAAATGCATCAGTGTTAAACAATGAAACAAAATACAAACGCAGATTTATATTAGAAATGTTACACATAATTAATACACCAACAACACAAAGAATGAATTTTAAAGCAGACACAGAAAATATAGCAAGTAATTATAGAAATTTAGTTATTAAGAGATGAAGTATTGTATATAATTAAATTTTTGTTTTTGGGTGGATGTATGTGTATGGGTGTATGTATATGTGTATGTGTGTATGTGTGTGTATGTATGTGTATGTATGTATGTATATATATGTGTGTATGTATGTGTATGTATGCGTACGCACATGTGTATATACATGCACCCAAGCCATATATATGTATATATGTATATATATGTATGTGTGTGTGTATGCATGTATGCATCTATATGTGTATATGTGTACATTTGCAATGTATGTATGTGTGTATGTATGTAGGTATGCATGTTGTATGTATATATGTGTATGTGTATGTGTATGTGTATATGTATATATTGTCCTTAGGTCACGATATGTATGTGTATGTATATGTATGCATATGTATATATATATATATGTGTAATAAATATGTAAGATAAAAATAAGTTTAGTTAAAAATTGTTATATGTTATACCAAGGTACATATACACAAGGTAGACTCGTTGGCCCAGATGTTTATCAGCTGTTTACCCCAGTTTGAACCTTAAAGTTAAAAGTTGTTTATGTTTTTTTACATACTCAGTTGAATTAAAAAAAATTGTGTAAAACATTGATTTTGGAAAAATTTTAATTAAATAGAAAATTGTTGTGATTTTTAATTAAATTTGTAAAAAAATATTAAGTTTAAATTTATGTGAAATTTGCGGTGTAAAACTGGAATCTGAAGTCGAGCTAAAAAGATCTAAACTGTCGGCCTTGGAGCAGTTAAAGAAATAACCTACTGTCGTGGCTGATACCGGTGACTTTGAAAGTGAGTACAGAGATAAAGGGCATTTCTAGAATTAGTAAAATGTGTTACACAAATGGAGTGCGTGCTCCGAATATACTTGATTGTAAAGCGTGATTTGCAAAAATTAAGAGTTCCAACTTTCATAAATTATAATGAACCAAGATGAAAAGCTTGATTATGGCACATAAGTATGTACATGTGTAGGATCTTCCTATAGATTAGTGCTGTGGTGCAGATGTATGTTCGTACGTTCTCAGATATGTGTATGTATGTACATATTTACAAAATACATGCATACGTTGAATATTTATATTCTAAAAAAAAAACACTTTCGGACTAGCAAAAAACTTATACCATTATCATTTTCTAGGCATGAAGCTTTACAAGCCCATGGATCGCTATAAGGAAATTGTTCAAAAAGCAGTAGGATATGGGAAAAAACAGGAGGGTTAGTATGATTTCAAACAAGCAGCGAATGCAATATGTATGTACATATTTATGTTTATACATTTATTCCTTTGCAGATCTGCGGATGAAAAAATTTAAGACGCCATGCATTATTTGTGCGTTTTATTTGGATGTGAAATATTAAAAATTGTTCCCGTACGTGTTTCGACTGAAGTAGATGCTCGTCTGTCTTTTGATACCGAGAAGACCGTTGAAAAGGCTTTAAAATTGATTTCATTGTACGAAGTAATGGGAATTGGAAAGGATCGCATTCTAATAAAATTAGCCTCCACCTGGGAGGGCATTCAAGCTGCAAAAATTTTGGAATCCCAACACAATGTCAAATGTAATTTGACTTTACTGTTTTGTTTTGCACATACTGTTGCATGCGCTGAGGCAAAAGTAACTCTCATTTCCCGTATTTATAATTGGTACAGGGCCCCAAATGTTCCATATCTTTTAACACTATATTTTTGTATGATTAAAAATAAAAGAAACAAGTATTTCTTAAGATTTTTAAAAATCTTTTTATATATTTGAAATTATTTTGGGTTTCCGCGAAGCTTGCGTTAAAAAAGTTGTTTAATGTATTCTTATGAATTAATCGATTGATTTTATTTTGCTCAAATACGCAGTAGGTATCATCTTTATTTCTCCATTGAGTTCGCATATGCTAGTGTCTTTATCCGAATGCGAGACCACTTTACCGACCGATTCCCGTTCATCACCACAAATAACTTTGAAATCATCTCCAACTTCTGGTAAAACAGGAGCCAAGTGTATAGTAAGTGTAGTATGGTGGTATACATCCTATACAACCATCCCTGATGGTTGAAAAGAATAGTCATACATTTATTATCAACATGTATCCAAACTATTACGTTTTATTCATACTAACCGCATGGGGACCTTCCATAACTTTTACAATGTCACGCCGTCTTATTTGATTTTGATCAGCATCTAGAGCAATTGTGTTTCTATTTTCCCTTCTTTTGTGCAGTGCAGTAGGTTTGCACTCAACTACTTTGTCATGCATACCAAAAACATGGAAATTTTCTCGCTCCAAACGAACAATAACTCCCACATTTTGTGCGCTATTGAACAAATCAAAATGTTATTTCAAACTTTAACAAATATATTTTAACCTTTTTCACTTACTCTAGTTGTACCAAGTCACCCCATTGAAATTGACCTAAACAGTCGACACCAGTACCGACATCTGAACAAAGCTGCAAATCTCTGGGTAACACTTCTAATTCATGATTAGTCAAATCAGATACCACAACTCGAATAATTAAAATGTCTGCACGTGTTGTGTTTTTCAATTTGTATTTTTATTTTGAAGGCACAGTGTTGCTTTTTTTTTGAGGGCTTGGTTCAAATACAAAAACAATTTCCCCTGTTGTTTTTGTCTTGTTGTACTTGTTGTAGCAACGAGTTTACCTTGTGTAGTTGTACCATGTGTTATACGAATTTATCTTTTATTATTATTGTATCTAAATATGGTTTTTGAGTTAGCTTTTTACATATAAGACATTTTTTTCAGTTTTTATTAATTGTTATACTTTAGTTATATTTTTATTTTTTGGTGAAAATTTTTTAAATATTTTATGACAAATAGGTTTTTGAATTTAAATTTATGACAAACATTTTTCAAACAAAAAATTTTTTAATTATATTTAATTTCCTGACGATGCTAACCAAAGGTTAGCGAAATATTAACCTAGAGAATATTGACTTAGAGCTTGAATAAATATAAACATTTATTAAATTAAATAAGGTCAAATAAAAAACTGAATAAGAATTTTTTTGCACAATGTTGAAGTATTTGAAAACGTAAAATATTTTTCTATATAGAAAATTGTATAAAGTAAAATAAATAAATTAAATTAGATTTTATTTCAGCTAATACGGCCTAAAGTTCTATATGTAATTAAAAATGCATTTAATCCATATTTTCCCAACGTTTCGTGAATGTTATGTTCACTTTACCAAGGGTTTCGTCTATTTAAATTAAAGAAAATATATTTAACAATAATATTACAACAAACATTTTTCAACAATTAATTATGACTTACAATAAGAAAAATTAAAAATATAAACTGACAGTCAGCGTTGCCACGAACAAAAAACAAATTGTAACCAAAATGTAAAAATAAATAATTATTAGAAATACTATTTTATTTGCAATTCAGTTGAAACATATTCTGGCTATTAAAACCCTGCATCTATTTTTATAAGATTTTGACAGTATGTTATTGATGGTTTGGATGGAACAATAGGCTATATAATTTTGAAATATTTTAAGAAAACTTGGCACCTCCCATACAAAGTTAACACTTATTTTTGTTTATTTAAATATCTTTATGAACTTTCTAAGAATCAACAGAGCATCAACCTATGTACATTACAAGATTTCGTACTGCCTCGGTAGAAGCAAAGATAAATATACCTCGTACTAACTTAGAAAACTATAAAAGATAACTTTTCAAACCAATTGAGTATTAATTAAGTTTCAATCTTAAATTACCCCCTATTTGAAGGAAACAGTTTTTCTAAAAAACTATAAAAGATAGATCTTCAAATTCTGTTGAGCGTTGATAAGGTATTTGCATGAGCAGGTTTAAAATTGCTTTGGTCTTTTTCGAAAAAAATAAAAAACAATTATAAAGTTCTGGGGTAATGGTAGTACTAACACAAAAAATTAGTTATTTTTTAGATGAAAAGAGTAACCAAAATGGAAAAAACACAAGTATACATTGGTAAAAAAAGTAACCAATTTTGGTTAAAAGTAACCAAAACGGCAACACTGAAAATGCTTTGAATATGTATTTGCAGTGTTGTAAGCAGGGTTCAGAAATATTCATACATGAATTCTAAAATTCCAACATTCATGATAAATTGCCATGAATAATGCTTGCAAAATTTTTTGTTTTATTCTCACACTGTAAAATGAATAGCTAAGAATTTTTTTTATTTTTAAGCACATGAATAGTTTTGTTTTTTATTTTCCAGTTTGTACATATGCACGTATGTGAATAAAGAAAAGTACAAAATTGTAAAAACTAAAATATGAGAGGCTAATCGTTGCTGTCATTTATGTTTATAATAAAAAGAGTTCCTCTCTGTTGTGTTTTGCTTTATTCGTGTTTAAAAACACAAAATATCGCTTGCTTCATTTGTTCTTGTTTAATAGTATTTGTAGCCTTGATTTGTACATGATAAAAATGTTTTTTTAAGCGTCGTTTATTCGTGGTTTTTTCATACATTAAGAAAATAAAAACACTTGCAACTTTATTTTGAACAATTGTAAATATAACAACAGTACAAATTTTCAATGAATTACTAGCGGTTTTCACCCTTTGTATTAAGTGTACAACTCTGTTATATTTAATACGATTTTATACTTCAAAGCGTGAGTATATTTTTCGTATGCATTGTAAATTAATTAATTTGCGGAGTGAGAGAAAGAGACAGATAAAGTTTCTTCAACTGTTTTATTCTGGTAAATTCACACACTTTGTTTACTACTGCTTTTTGTGGGATTTTTCAACCACAGCGTAGTATATTTTAGTCTAATACATTTTGTTGTTGCAGTGTTGTAAATGTTAGTATTTTTACTAAAATTATAAGATTAACAAGGTCTACAAGGAACTTTACTATCAAGGGTGAATTCCGCTACTTATTTTAAAAGTGTTGTGCTATGTTTTTTTAAAACTTTAATAAAAAAAAATATAAAATAAATCATACCTATTTTTTTGTTTTTTTTTTATGAGCAGTATTTTCACTTAAAAAATTTTTTTTCTCTAAATTTGCACTTCAAAAAAAAGACATAAAAAAAACTAATCGTGCCACTAATTGTTGAAAATTTGTTTTTTTTTCAACGTTCATAAATATTTATGTATGAATAGTAAAATTCAAACATTTATAATAAATAATTTGTCTTATCTCATGTTTTTTGTAGAAACAACACAAGAATGATATCGATGGTCTCACGTAGAAAGGCCCTAACTCGCACTTTTTACGAAAGTGAGTTTTCCAGTTATTCCAATAAATTTTACACAAATACACCTCGTCCCAAAAATTCATTACATTGTTGTAAAGAATAACGGCTTTACAAGCAGTTGTATGAGCAAGTTTACATTATAATACATACAGTTTCTGTTATGTTTTTACCTTCTCCTATACAGTTACAATAAATTGAGTTAGGGCCTTTCTACTTGAGACCAACGATATACATAAACACAGATTACGCATTGCGCATGTTTTTTATTATTTACAAAATTTAACTGTTTAATATTAAGTCACATCAGCACATTATACACATGTTTGTTTACTTGTGTTTCTACATTTCATTTTTAAAAGCTGAATGAGCTATTTTGGTGTCTTTGTATCATGGAAACAAAAAACAATACAAATATAAGAACAAATAAAGCAAGAGATTTTTTGTGTTTTTAAACACGAATAAAGCAAAACACAACAGAGATTATGATGTGAATAGCAAGTGTATATTTGGAAGTATGTATAAGAATGCAAGATGAGCAAAAGAAGTTAAAAAAAAAAATTCTCTCATGTACAAATGTAAGAAAAAATAAATCTCTATTATTATCTCATGTGTTTTGTAGAAACGAAAAATAATGAAAATATTTTTATACAAGAACGAATAAAGCAAAATTTTTTTTGTGTTTTTAAGCACGAATAAAACAGCACACAACAGTGTATAAAATTTTTTATTCCTACCCATGAGTGAATAGTGAGTGAATATTTGGAACTCTGGTTGTAAGGTTCTCGTATATTTGCTTGATTTAAACCAGGAATTTCCAAAAAATTTTTGGTTGTGTAGTAGTGAGTACCAGAGAGTAAAAAAATTGAGAGAATGCATTCATTTACACCCGAAATAAAATGTTAGTAATATATTTTATAAGTTGTATAAAAAATTGTGTGGATAAAAAATTTGTAGCAATTCTTTACCAATTCAATGTCGCTGATTTTAAAACTGCACTTTTTTTTATTCGGAAGCTTTTTGACTCTAAATCAGTTTCAAATCAGTATCAAACAATTGTAAAAAAATTAAAGATTTTTATGTTTTAAAAATTCATAAAAATTAAATATTGCACGCAAATCACAGCTGATAGAAAAAAAGTGCAGTTTTAAAATCAGCGACATTGAATGGGTAAAGAACTGCTACAAATTTTCTATCAACACAAAAAATGTTTAATTTTGTTCCCTTGTGTTATACAACTTATCAAATAAAATCTTCTAAATTTATACTTTAATGGCAGTTTCGTAATAGTAGAATGCTTTTCAAATGGGATGAACTCAATTTATTACGTTGCTTGGAACAAAAAAATTTTAAGTCCGAAAAAATTTGTTCGCATAGGTAAGAAGTGCCGAATAAAGAGAGGCACTTAAATGAATTTTTTTTTTAGTTCAGGATAGAACTCGCCATCCAAATCTTTCCAGAACTCTACAATATTATTTTCGTCTGGAGCATTTACTTCGCTTCGTAGTATGATTAGTTCTGATTGAATATTAAATTCGTAGTTGCTTACATCGCAACGAAAAGGGTTTTTGAAAAGATCTAATAGCGGTTGTAAAATTACAAAATCTTTAAACAAAAATATGTATTAGTAGTGGTATACACAAGTGTGCCTAGAAATGGTCTATTTATTCAAAAATAAAATAAAATGAGAATTATAACGTGAAAAAGTTATTTTAGTAAAAAGTTAGGGTATTCATAGTGGTAAATAAAATAGAAAAGGTATTCACGTTGTTGGGTTACTCATACTTCAAACATCTGTGCATTCATTTTAATTCTTGCTAATGGTATATCATAACTTTTAACAACGTACCAAATGCGAACCTGAGTGTCTGCAAAAATGTAGAAAGTCATTATAACAGGTCAAAGTTATGTACGTTAAATAAATACCATAAATTAGTAAGGTTAACTCTTTGGACTCGGTCATATAATTGTAGCATAAAAAAGTAAAAATAGTGTCAAACAATAACGCTTCATTAATACATCAATAAAACACATCTTCTTATCCAAAAATTGTACCTGCTGTCACATTTGCATTTATGTGTATAGGTTTACACATAAATTGAAGGAAAACAAGACATTTTTAACTTGTTTTTTAAATATTTTTACATACTTAAGAAAAGTGTTTTCAAAGAAAAAAAAAAACCCACCGACGCGATTGGTACAGAAACAAAAATATTTTTACAAGCACAAAATACCAACAAATTCTTGTGGCTATTTTTTTTCTTAATAATTTCTGCATTTAGGTACGTCTTTTTTACAAAAGAAAAAGGGACTCTTTTACAGGCATCAAAGAATTTTTTTCACAAACAAAACACATATCGTTAGCTTAAATGCAAAACAATGTAGATATTATTTGAAAATTTGAAATTTTTGTTGATTAGGATTCACGTTACATATGTATTTTTATATAATTTTAAGTTATTTACAAAATTAAAAATGACGTATCATCAAATAAATATATAATTTTTTTAACAGCATAATGTATAATCACACTCAATAAAAAAATTAGCAGAGTTTTTAATTCTTTTTATAAGAACACATTAATATTTTTAAACAAAAAACTGGGTAATCTGTTTTATAACTATTACCACGGTGTTAGTGGAATTAGTGATCAGATAATAATTTATAATAATAATTTTTAGTATTGCATAAGAAAAAATAAAAAAGTGCTGTAAAATTATAAGAACCGAATCCATATACGTATGTTAAATAAAACCTATAATAAATGTGACTATCAGCTTCTTCCACATAGGACTGTTAGACATTTTGAAATTTTTTATCTGAAATATTAAAAATTGCTTTTAAATCTCAAATAATTACCATTTTACAAAGTTCTTTGCTTTGCATGTAAACTTATGAAAGGTTACATTATTCTACATTTTAGTCTTAAAATTTACTCTAAACTCTAAATAAAAATTTCACGCAAGGCATTGGATGTTACCAAAAGCATTTTTGACCGCACAATATTTTTTGAGTGTAAGCTGAAACAAAATAATATAGCATCCGCTAGACATGCACACTTGTCGAAGTCACATCGACGACTGAATTGAAGAGTATACAAATATGTGTTAGTAGTGGTGCGCACAATTGTGCAAAGAAATGGAAACCCCTGATTTAAACTCTGATTAAAAGTTGTATACACAGAAAAAAAATTGATTTCAATTAAAAATTTGTGATTTAAATAAAAAAATTAATTAAATTTGCACCAGTAAACTAATGAATAGCATCAATTAAATAATTTGATATGAACACCATTTTCTGCAGTAATGTTGTTGATATAAGCATTTAATTCACTTGATAAAATATTTAATTAAAACTAATTTTATTTTTGATTAATGGTTTAACTGAAAACAAATTGTCAAGAATGTTTTCCGTTATTTTTTAATAGGTCTTAAATTGTTTGACATTATTTTTTCTCGGGAATATGTTTACAATGAACTGTTTGCGAATTTTAGTTTCCCATCTCTGAGTTTGATTTATTTTACATTTAGTCACATAAATGAAAGTATGCAAATAATTGTTATTAAAATTAATTTATTTAACTTTACTTATCCTTTCTGTTTTACGTTTTTGCAAAAGGTCATTTATGTTTACATTAGCGACTAAATATTGAACAAGTAAACCGTATTTAAAAAAGAGATTTAATGCGTGACTTTAAGCTATAATAGAATTAAAATTCCTTTTAATAATAGCAAGCTTAAAGAGCTTAAAAGTCTATTTCAAAATTTGAAATGATACATTGCTTTGCATTTTAGCAAGTCATATGTATACTATTGCAAAACAATTTTTATGCTTTAAAAAGGGTCGGTCCTTTTCTTAAGCAGACATAAAGGCAAAACTTATTGAAAAAAAAAACTCCATGAGCAAGTATAGAAACCTGGGCGCTGTTTCTCAAAACTACAAATTACAAATCTACAAGTAAAATACATTTGAACAAATCCCAAAGTTGCAAAATTGTTGCTTTTTTAACGTTAATGAATTGATGTTATGGTCCCATGCAGATTTATTATAGGGAAGTTCGATTGTACCTGATGTCACATTTGCTTTTACGTATAAAGGTTGTTTACACATAAGTTTTAGCAAAACAAGCCTTTTTTCACTTAATTTCAAACAGGTATTTGTTACCTACTTAAGAAAAATTTTATCAACGAAAAAACCCAGTTGGTTGGTAAAACCCAAGGTATGTATATTTATAGAAGGTAGTATCGGAAAGCCTGCTGATTATTTTTTTATTTGCTTGTTTTGTGATACGAACTGTCAAATGTTGTTTATGTTTTTTTCAACACGTGTTAAATTTCTAGTTAAAAAAGTAAACAAGTTTTTTTTTTTATCAAATTAAAAAGTGATAAAATTAAAAAGAAAATCAAAGTTATTTATAATAAATAACAATTTTGGCTAAAGACTTATATATATAATTAGAAAAAAATAACAAACAGAATGAATCTATTTTCGTTTAATGGCGTTTTTTCTTGTTTGTTTTTCATTTGTCTTTTATCAACTCCTTCGCTGTTTGACAGTTCGTATCACAAAACAACAATAAAAAGCCCTGTTGTTGGTTTTATTGCACAATTGTTGTAATCTCGCGGCTACCTGCTATAAATATACCTTGGTAAAACCAAAACTGTATTACAACAACAACACGTATTGACTACTTGGAGTTCTTTTCAATGAGTTTTGCCTTTATGTCTGCTTAAGAAAAAAAACGTTCCCTTTTAAAACCATCAAAGAATTTTTTACAACAGTATACATATCGCTGGCTAAAAAGCAAAGCAATGTATCACTGAACATTTTGAAATAGACTTTTTTTATTGATTACGATTCACGTTAAATATTTTAAAAAAATTATAAACTTACACCTTAAAAAATATCCAAGCTATTAACAAAATCAAAAATGGCTTATCATTAAGTATATAATTTCCTTAAACAACATAATGAATAATCTTAATTAAAAAAAAAAATTAGCAGAGTATTTGAAATATTTTTACGAACACATTAATTTTTTTTACGTCAGAAATGGGTATTCTGTTTCATACTCTGAACGTGTTAGGTGAATAAGTGATCAAACTGCAAATTATTGCATAAGCAAAAAAGAAAAACAGTGCTATAAAATGAATATAAACCGAATCCACATATATATATGTATATGTATTGCAAATCCTCTATTAAGTATGACTATTAGCTCCTTCTACATTGGACTGTTAGAAATTTCACAGCTTAACCCATTGCACTCCCATACGCTATGAATTTCCAAGAATAAATAGTACCATCTGCAGGTCCTTAGTTTTTGCTTCTAGCAGACTGCCATTATTTTTATGATATGATTTTTCCATCATTAATTTCGTTTCCAACCTTATGAGTTTATATATGTACATATATACTTCTTAATAAATTTTAATATAGTCGAATTTCCCTATAATGAATCTGTTGCCATTGGATCAGAATATATCTACATTATTACTATAGAAAGTTTATAATACAATAGAAATATTTTTTCGACGTTTATTTAAAATAATCTGGTATTTTTGTTAGGATTGCATTCTTCCAAGTCGTCATCAATATCCTCAAAAAGACTGTTATAAAGCCTTTTGTGTTAAATAATAAATTACTTGTCTTCTACATCTTTATAATAATAGAATTTCTTATCAAGTGCTGGAATATAAATTGTTTAGCTAAATTTTGTGTTAATCCTTTTACGGCTTTATTAAATACTAATAGTATTTTTTTTTTAGGATAAGTGCTTCTTTATACAACATTTTCGTTCACTGAATACGCGGGCTGCTATCAATATTAATTTTAATTGAAAAACTCTTTCATTCTTCTTATTTAAATTTTTCAGAAATTAACTAATTCAAATTTACTTCTTGCAGAAGTTTTTTTTTGAAATAATTCCTTATTTGGAGACAAATATGCATTTATGTATATGAGTCAAATTTTTTACAAAACTTGTTTATTGTAAAGAAAAATTCAATTGAGAAAATTCATTATAAGGACATCAAAATACACGTTAGTTATAATGGAAAAGTTGGATTTTTAAAATCAATTTATATTTAAATTTAATGAAGTACTTTTTTTAGTTTAATCCACTTCTAATTATAAATTAAAAACTATAAATAATATGTCATAATAATATCTCTAATAATATAACATCTCTACGTTCTAAAATGCAGTACTGCCTGCACTGCATCATAAAATCAAACTTATTTCACCATGTCAACGCAATCCTAATGATGCTGCATATTAATTGTGTGACTATCATTTTTATATGGGCATTTAACCATATTTAAATTTATTGTTTAAACCCAGTATTGCATTTATAACCATGTACATTATCTTTATATTCTATTATACCTGTAATTTAACAGAAATATTTAAATATTTAATGTTTAAAATGATTGTTTAACTTAATACTATCATACTTTCGTTGATGATTCGTCGTTTTGCTTCAGAGAATTACAAATTAAAATAACGTAACACACATAACTAAATAAATAACAATAAAAATAATATTTTTTTTTAAAAAAAAAAAATCGGTTATCGCATTTTTATTCTAAATATTTAATATTACTCTAATATCTCATATAATTTCCATTTTACAACGTTTTTTGCTTCTCATGTAAACTTATGAAATTTGATGTTACAATATTCTGCATTTAAGATGACGATATGTGCAGTTCTCTTAGTTTTTTTTTTTTCAATAATATTTGCCTACAAAAAAAAACAACACACACATTTTGGTTAACCAGTCAAAAAATAATTTTACAAAAAAAAAATACACACGGACTAGGCGTGCTGTCCGGCGGGGAAAATTGCAAGCGCTTCACTTTTTAGGCCTTTAAGAAGGTTTACAATTGAAACTTTAGTAAACTTTTACTTATTCCACTCTGCCTTTTTTGAAAAGGTCTTTTAGAAAGGTTTTTATTTAATATTTTACAAACTCAAATTTTCTATTCTAAGATAAGGCCTGTCGCAATCGTTTTATTAGTAGTTATGTTGGAACGTGTTGCAAGTTTAGTTATTAATCTACTCACTTCGTATTATTAGCCACAACAATTAAACTTGGATAAAGCTTTATTCTTAAATCTTTTTAGAAACCCTTCCAGAAGTGTTTAAAATAGATGCAAAAGTGCAAGGTGTTGGTCTCCAATGACACACCTTGCTAATTGGTAATAAAGTTGGAATGCGGCTGGGAGATCTTATGTCTGCAAAAAGGCCTTCTATAAGGCCTCTTTACTACTTGATTTTCCCTCTCGAAATGGTTGGGCAAATCGCATTTTTTTCCCTGTGAAGAATTTTAACGTGAATTTTTTCAAATTTTTCATATCTGAAAAATCACATATGAATTTTTTGTTTTGGCTCACTCCTCATGAGTGAGGAAATCTAAAATATTTTTTTTCCTCACCCTCATGATGAATTTGTAGAAAAATTTTTAAATTTTCACGCCTTAATTTTGAGCGAGCGTTTCGGTACTCTGCTTATTAACATTATATATAAATGTGCAAAATAACGAGTTTCGTACAAATGTATTATATTTTAATCGTTATTTTGAACTGACTTAAAATTGCATTACAATGCAATAAAGCTATAAATGGAAAATGTTTAAATTAATTAAAATCTGACAAAATGGAAGTCTAATTTTCAAAAAAAAAAAAAAAAAATAGTTATAAATGCAAATATAAAATCTACAGAAGAAAAGTTCTCCATTGAGTTTATACAACAACCACAGAAATAAAAAAGTTTTTCCAAAACCACAACAATTCTAAATTTGTTAGGAAGTGATAATCGTTGACAATTATTTGCCAAAGTTTAATTTAAGTTCAAATCAAGTGGGTGCTAAGAAGGGGTGGGAGTAGGCTTGCCAGATTAAAATTTGTCATCCACTAAAAATTTTGAAAAAAATTCCTGGCAACTAAAACTTCCTAAGTTAATTTTGTATAAAATTAACACAAGTTAAAACCCGTTAAAAGCAAAAAATGCTGTCAATTGAACTCACTGTTTGCGCCAAAAATTTCTGTACGCTTTTGTTTTAAATATTTAAATTATTTGATATAACAATATATGGAATATGAAGCGCTAAATTTAAATCCGCTTTTAGTTTTTTTTTCTATCACGTCTAGTTTTTTAGATTTGTCGGATTTTGGTCAAAACACTCAATTAAAAAAATTTGATGAAATATTAGTACTATTCTTTGTTTTCAAAAATGTATAAAAAAAATTGTTAGGACAAAAATTTAATATTTTAATCATTCATTAGAAAACCAGACATATAACGAATAAAATAAGCCATAAATCATTAAAACCTGTGGAAGAATTTTGATTTTATTCGTTGTTCAGTGTTCAAAGAATAATTTATTGCAGAACTCTTTAACTTTATATTTCAAATTTATTTTAATTAATTTTTTTTGTTAATCTTAAAATATTTAGTTTTTAATTACAATTATTTTTAGACAAGACAAACTGCCACTTGCAGTGTTTAAAGAACGACTCAACTTACTTATAAAACTAGAAGTTTAAACAAGCAGCCAAAATCGTATGATTTTATAAATGCATACAAAGCTGATCATGCAAAATTCTTTTTAACAACAACAAATCAATGCTTTAATATTTTAATAAAAAGAACAGTTAGGAATTTAGCTTCAGTTTGTAATATGATAAATTAAAAGAAAATAAGAAGATAACATAAATTATTAGTAAGGCTCACTTATAATTAGTTTATTTTTTAATAGTTTGGGAAGAATCCCAAACATTCTCCCCCACGAAGAACATTGTTCTTATTAATTTTGATTGTATGCGTCATTTGTGGGTAAGAGACATATTTTTGTAATTGGTCGCTTAATATATTTACCATTGATGAATAGTGTAACAACACGTACTAAGCCATCTTGACCGGGATGTAATGTTTCGACTTTCGCAAGGGGCCACTGACCAGGTACACTTCGTTCGTGAAGAAGAAGAACAATGTCACCAGCTTTGATATTTCTTTCGACTTTGTTCCATTTGGGTCGAGCTTGAAGTCGGCATAAATATTCTTTGTTCCAGCGATCCCAGAAGTCTTGCTTCAGGCGTTCGACTAATTTCCAGCGACTAAGACGGTCTATATTTTCATCAAGCAAGTCATCATCGGGAATGCAGTTAGAAGGTTCACCAATAAGAAAATGTGAATGCGTTAGGACATCAGTGTCCGTTGGATCAGATGACAGTGGACACAAAGGCCTGGAATTGAGACAACTTTCAATTTGTGCCAGTAGGGTGCTGAGTTCTTCATTAGTCAATATGCGATCTTTCATTATACGGCGCAAATGATATTTTGTGGATTTAACCCCGGCCTCCCAGAGGCCGCCGAAATGAGGAGTAGTAGGTGGAATGAAGTGCCATTTCGTGCCTTGGTTCGCTAGCGTCTCCACAAGATGGTCTGGAAGCGAAGATTTGTTATGCTGATAAAGAACTTGCAGTTCTTTGTTTGCACATACAAAATTCGTACCGCAGTCTGAATATAAGTCTGTGCACAGTCCTCTGCGAGCTGTGAAGCGGCGAAAAGCAGCTAAGAATGCTTCAACGTTTAAACTTGTAACGGCCTCCAAATGTATTGCCTTAGTGCACATGCAGATGAAGAAGCAAATGTAAGCCTTGGAAGTTGAAGCTGTCCTCAACGATGAAGTTTTTATGTTAATGGGTCCGGCGTAGTCAAGACCACTGTGCTTGAATGCCCGTGTAGGTTGCAGCCGCACTGCTGGCAAATTTCCCATCAGTTGTTGACAGGATTGAGTTTTGTACTTGAAGCAGGTTATACACTCACGTTGAACCTTTTTTGCTATATTTCTTGCTGAAATTACCCAATAAGACCGAGAAACATAGGACTGCATCAGCTGCAGGCTACCATGAAATGTTTTAATATGAGCATCTGAAAATATAAGAAAAGATAGCGGATTGCGCTTCGATAATAATATCGGATGCTTAGTGTTGAAGGGAATTGTAGAATTTGAAAGTCTTCCACCGACTCTTAAAATTCCCTCTTCGTCTAAAAATGGAAAAAGTTTTAAAATGCTGCTTTGATTGGAAACCCTGTTTCCTGATTTCAGCTTCTCCATTTCTTCGTGAAATGATACAGCTTGTGTTATTTTTATAAGTTTTAGCCGTGCTGCTTTTAGTTCGTAAGTTTTAAGAAAACCTAATTCTCGTTTGTCGCGTTCTACCTGAGTATTTTTGTAGAATCGTAGAATGTATGCCGTCACGCGAATCAATTTTGACAAATTTGAAAATCTTTGTAGAATTTTAGGGTAGACAGCGGGTGTTGTTTCTATGATGTGAGCAGCGATCTCTTTTTTGATCGTTTCTTCATGAAGTGTATCAGCAGGAAACGATGGCCAGTGATCAGGATGACTTTCAAGCCAAGGAGGGCCTTTCCACCATAGATCGTGTTTTACCAATTGTTCGGGGATTATCCCTCTGGATGCACAATCGGCAGGGTTTTCCTTTGAAGGAATGTAGCGCCAATCGTGAAGATTCGTTAAATGTCGAATTTTATCAACTCTATTAGCCACGTAGACTTCCAACCGTGATGATTTGTTTTTTAACCACGCAAGAACAATAGTACTATCTGTCCAGTAAAATATATTTTCAATGTGGAAATCTATGCTGGCCCTTATATTGGCAACCAACTTTGCCATAAGTGTTGCAGCATTTAATTCCAGCCGTAGAATAGTATCACCTTTTAACGAAACGACTTTTGTTTTGCTTTGAATTAAATTTACCAGTATGTCTCCAGACTCTGTTTCAACTCGAGCATAAGCAACAGCTGCATAAGCTACTTTTGAAGCGTCACTGAATCCATGAAGGTCAACTCTGCAATTAGATGGCCTATAGCCTATCCAACGGGGTATTTTAATTTCTTCGAGCACCTTTAATTTTGTCCGAAAGTGCACCCATTCTCGCTGAACTTCCTCTGGTAGAATATCCTTCCAATCGAGCTTAAGTTTTCACAGCTTTTGAAATATTATTTTTGAAACCACAGGGGTGGGTGACAACCACCCTAAAGGATCAAATAATTTAGATGCATCTGGAAGCAGATTACTTTTAGTTATTGTATCAGAGAATGTAAAATTTATTGAAAAGCAAAAATAATCATTTTGAGTATCCCAATTAATTCCAAGCGCCTTGGACATTTTAGGTTCGTATATAGAAAATGAGTTTTGGACTTCGCAATCTTCTACTGGAATATTTTTCAATAGTTCATTCGAATTTGAATTCCATTTTCTTAGGTGAAATCCTCCTGATTTCACAAGCGTTGAAAGTTCCTCGTATAACGACAAAGCTTCTTGTATGTTGTCTGTACCTGAAATGACATCGTCTACATAAGTGTCTGTTCGTATTATTTGGCAAGCGTTTGGAAATCTATTTTCTTCATCTTCTGCCAGTTGCTGGAGAACTCTGATTGCGAGGTAAGGAGCGGATGTAGTGCCATATGTCACAGTACCAAGTGCATATACACAAAGTTTTTCTGTAGCATTTTTCCACAAAATGCATTGAGAGGGCTGATGTTCAGGAGACACCATTATTTGCCTGAACATTTTTTCCAAGTCTGCAGTGAAACCAATGTAGTGTTTTCTCCAGCGGGTAATAATTGTAGCCAAATCATTTTGTAAAGCAGGACCTGCTGATAATTCTTCATTTAAAGAAGTTTGTGGTGGTCTACGGTTTCCTCCATCGAAAACCACTCTTAATTTTGTGGTTGTACTACTCTCTTTAAGCACGCCATGGTGTGGGAAAAAATAAGCGTTCTGAGGTATAGCTTTCGGGTACTCACCGAGATTTACCATATGATTGAGAGATTCATACTCCATCATAAATTTTTTGTATTCTGCAGCGAAATAAGGCTTCTGTTCAAAAGACAATTCCAATTGCTTAAGTCTTTTTAAGGCGTTGTAGTCCGTGTAGGAAAACTTTGGCAATTCTTCACCTTGAAGAAGTTTTTTAAACGGTAAGTGAACCATATACCTCCCCGTTTCATCACGAGTGCGAGTTGCTTTAAATAGTTCTTCACAAAGTTGCTCTTCTTTTGACCACGGGCTCTTATCTAGAATCTCTTCTTGCTCCCAAAATAAGCGAAGTTGATCATCAATCGAGCAAAGATTTGCAGAAATAATTTTGGCTTCTCTGCTCTGTTTTTGAGAACCAGAAAGCATCCATCCTAGATGAGTTTCTTGCAAAAGTAAACCATTATCAAATCTTTTCATACCAGGAAGTATTAAGTCTCCATACACATCATTCCAAGAAGCAGATCAATTTTTTGTGGAATCATAAAATCTGGATCTGCAAGAAAGAATTCTGACAAGTCTGGAATGAAATTAGCATTAATTTTATTTGGTTCATACGAAGTTACACTGGGAAGAACTAGGGCAGCAATTGGCAAATCAAAATCTTTTTTATACCTCGACATTAAAGAAAAACGAACTGTTTTTTTTACTCTTACTGCCTGGTTTCCTCCTATACCAGAAACATTTACTCTTGTTTTACATTTTTCAACTGGCAGTATATGAGCAAGCTCTTCTGAAATAAATGAAAGCTGGGAACCCTGGTCTACTAGCGCTTTAACACAAAACATTTTCTTAGCAGCTTTTATTATTACTTTCACCGTTGGCAGTAATGCTGGGTTTAGATTTTTACCCTGTAGATTTGAAATATTTGTACTTACAGAACCTGTGTTCGGCTTCTGTTGAACGCATTGCTCTCCAATTTCCGCATGGGGTATAGGCGAGGTTGTTCGGCTTGACCGACTCTTGCAGAATTCATTATGAATGATTGTATGGTGAGGCTCGTGGCAAATATGACATTTTGTATTCAGCTTACATAAATATTGCATATGTCCAGGATGAAGACAGTTTCTGCAGAGGCGATGTTCGTTGACAAAGTTTTTCTTCTCCGACGAAGACATATTTAAAAATCTAAAACATTTATAGATAGGGTGACGCTTATGACAGCAAATGCAGTCGTCATCTTTGACGGCTGAAGCTGTGTGAGATCGTACAGTTTTAGAAGGGTTTTTACGATTGATTGCAGAAACGTTTTGTTCTTCAATAGACTCCAGAGTGCGAAAAGTTGTTTCCAAAAAATTCAGCATTTCTGTCATAGAAGGGATGTCTGTACTAGCCTTCAGTGACTGCTCCCATTCCTTGCGGGTCTGCATGTCCAGCTTTTGCGTTATAAGATATACTAAAATTGAGTCCCAAGTGGAGATATCAATATCTAAAGATTTAAGCTGTGAAAGACAGTTGCGTGTGGTATCCAACAAAGTTTTTATATTTTTGAAACTACCATCAGAACTTGGGAGGGAAAATAAACGCTTCAAAATTTGCTCTACAAGTTTCCTTTTATTATGAAACCTCTTCTCAAGAGCCTTCCAAGCTAAATCATAGCTGTTTTCAGCAGTTGGGTATTCACTTACCAAACTGAGCGGCGTACCAGTGCATGAGGATTAAAAATAAAAATATTTCTGTACCTTTGTGAGTGATGTATTTTGATGTACCAGGGTTCTGAACATGTCTCGGTACGAAATCCATGCCATATAATCTCCAGAAAAGGTTGGCAAATCAATTTTTGGTAGTCTGGCTCCAGCAAAGAAGGACTCGTTGCGGCTGGGAGCTGCGAATGTACTTGCGTGTACGGTTGGTGTCTGGGGGAACTAAACTCAAATATTTCATTAAGAATTTTTGTTTTTAAAGAAATATAAAAGTCATAGCATTTGTAAAAGGTGTTGCTACTTAGGTACGGCACATCCTTTTCAGCAAGGGAATTTTCTGTGACGATTTCTAGCACTTTCTTGTGGCCATCTTCAAAAAGCTTGTATTTGGATTCCACTTCCTCCAAAATGGCTTGAACATATCCTCTCGATAGTTCGTCTCTAGACTTTCTATTAAATTCTTTAGCCACATGCTCGATGTGGGCACAAAGTTTCTTTTGATCCTCGATCGCTTGAAGTGTTGATTTCATGACTCTAATTTCTCAAAATTAGATCATCAAATAGTACACACGTACGTATTAAAACAAAGCATCAGGCAGGCGACAGTAGAAAGAACGAGGACAGGGACAATTCCCGGGTTTCGGCACCAGTTTTATGTAAGAGAATTTTCTTCAAAGAATAATTTATTGCAGAACTCTTTAACTTTATATTTCAAATTTATTTTAATTCATTTTTTTTGTTAATCTTAAAATATTTAGTTTTTAATTACAATTATTTTTAGACAAGACAAACTGCCACTTGCAGTGTTTAAAGAACGACTCAACTTACTTATAAAACTAGAAGTTTAAACAAGCAGCCAAAATCGTATGATTTTATAAATGCATACAAAGCTGATCATGCAAAATTCTTTTTAACAACAACAAATCAATGCTTTAATATTTTAATAAAAAGAACAGTTAGGAATTTAGCTTCAGTTTGTAATATGATAAATTAAAAGAAAATAAGAAGATAACATAAATTATTAGTAAGGCTCACTTATAATTAGTTTATTTTTTATAGTTTGGGAAGAATCCCAAACAGGGCGTGACTAATTTTATGGGAATTTTATGTTATGGGAAGGAGGAAAGAGGAAGTAGTGCTTGTGAACATTCGACTTGAATTTATTCATGTTGAAAGTGAGAGGGAAGACTTCAGCAGGAAGGTTATTTCACATACGGCCGAAAAACGAATTTTCCCTGTAATGCGTTGTACGATTCACCGGCCAATCGACCACAAAAGGATGGGCTCTTGAGAAAAAACGTGCATTACGAACAAAGGTATGGGTTTCGGCAACCAAATCCCTAATTTCATCAGAACACATCCGGTTGAAGTAACGATGAAACAGGCAAATACAACCCACATTGCGACGGTGCTCAAGGGAGTCAATAGAATTGGTTACCCTACTGTCACAAATGAGAACCTTCGCCCTCTCCTGCACACGGTCGAGAAGCTCCAAAATAGACTTTGAAGCACCGGCCCATACATGAGAGTTGTTTGAGAGTTCCATTCGCGGTCGGATTTAGGTGGTATGAATAGGAAGGAGATCAGATGGAGTGAAGTATATCTTACACCGTTTCAAAAAGCCGAGGCACTTGAATGCTTCTTTCGACACCTTAAATATATGTTCTGTCCATCGGACATCACATTGTATCCTCATACCCAGAACATCAAGAGATTCTGATTCCTCAATGATTATACCACCCATGCATACAGATGATGCTCCTTGATCCGTCGCGTGTTTATGCGTCAGCACGCAACATTGGGGTTTTCGGGCATTAAAATCGACCCTATTCGCACGACCCCATTCCGGGACTATATCGAGGTCTCGGCCAAGCGTATCATTCACGTTCTGTCTCATAGCACCAACATCGGATACGCTTGGTCTGTAATCAAATGAATACGAATGGCAAAGGTTGCTGTCATCTGCAAAAGAGTAGATAGGGTTGGAAGTTTGACTTAGAAGGTCATTTAGAAAAATAAGTATAGCAAACAAATTATTGAGTCCGTTTCATTGCATTTATTCTTTTTTTTACAACAAATTATTTATACAACAAATTGTAATGTTATGGGCTCTTGAATATGCGACTATAATTGTGGTGTATAGAGCGCTTAGTCCTCTTTTACAATGTGGCAAGTGAAAGGCAGACAGACGAAGTTTGTTGGTAAGGGGCGACGCTGTAACTGTGGTACACTTCACTTTTTTCCGCTCTCGCCTACAAACTTCGTCTGTCTGCCTTTCACTTGCCACATTGTAAAAGGAGATTTATGGTACCCACAGACGAGGCGACATTTTTCACTAATGAAATTTATGAGCAACAGAAGTGGCTTTATACATATATTTCTACAAATAATATCAATTTTGATATTGTTAAAGAAATGAAAGAAAATGTAAAACAAATTAATAAAAAATTTTGGAAAGTTTTGAGAACCAAAGTCAACTTTAATAACAAGTTTTAATGTGGTTCCATAAATTTACTCCTGAAAATGTTATTTCAGGCAAAACAAGTTGTATTGTACCTCTTATAGTAAAAATGTTCCCGAATGAAATTGCAAATATTGATTCAATCAATAATCAATTTAGAGCTTAAGCTGATGTCGAGCAACTGCAGTCGTTAAAAATTGAAAACATTTGTAGTTTTTGGTCGGCAGTAGCTTATTTACAAAATGAGCTGAATGTCCATATGTTTCCTGACATTTCTAGAGTCGTTGCTGGAATTTTATCCATTCCACATTCGTCTAAAAATGTGGAAAGAGTTTTTTCTTTTCAAAATATAATAAAAACTAGGGAAAGAAACAGACTACATGTGCCAACATTATCAAGTCTCATACAAATAAACGCTTGATTAAGATCGACAAATTCATGCAGCTATGATGTAAAAATTCCAAATAATTTATTAACTTAACAAATAAGTGCCTGATTTTGATCTCATATATTTATAAGACTTTTATGTACCTTGTTTTATTCATACATATAATGTATGTTTAATGTTAGGTAATTTTTATTTACTTTTTTTGTTGTTTCAATAAATTAAGAAAAAAAAAATGGTACCGGGAAGGTCGAAAAGTTATTTTTTTTGGATGTTGGTACAAAATTTAAAACTCCATTTAACATCCCTGTTGTCAACTCAGCAACACCTTCAGGTCTCGCTGGTACAACAACAACAACGTCTACGATGGAATTGTGGGTAAATAGAACGTGCCTTAAGAAATTTACGGCGTTATGTCCCACGTTCTTACGGCGAACGACCCTGTTGTTTTTTTTTAGCATTAGTTATTCTACGTATACAAAAAACTCCAATGGCCGATTTCACCAATTCTATTTAAATATCAATTCATATTTAATTATAGTTTTCAATATAATTTTATTTTTATTTGGCATGAAAAACGAATTTTTAGAAATAGAAACCCGGCTGCAAAAAATACAGTTTTAAAAACAAAAGAAACACACCTTTGGTTTAATAGACTATAAAATTATCTGAAAGCCAACGTTTAATACATGCAGGCGGGATAAATTGAATTTATTTCGGTTTATATTTTGCAATTTTTTTTTTACTTATTTATTAAAGTTTTGACTAAACCAACGTTGACCAATTTATTGTTCCTGGAAATTGAAATCGAGCGAGTTTTGTAGAGATAGTTTTTAAAATGTCTAGTGTTTGAAATGAAGCAGTTTGGTTACCAACTGCGATTTTAGGTTACATAAGACATAGAAAATGGGCATGGTTCGATACAATTTTTATATCTAGTCTCATAAAGTACTAAAAGATCTGTCAGAATCAATTTTTGTAACGAACGAGTTTTGCAACTCATCTACATACTCGTATGTAAGTAAAAACAAATAAATTCACTGACACTTTTTTCTGACAAGCGGCACCTTGCGGTTTCCTAATTCGGGTACGCTTTTTTAGGCTATCTCTTGTTTTTGAAATATACCATTATTTCGAAAATGTAGGAGGTTGCACAATATATATTCGCGTAACTCAAAAACGGCTTAGTTTATTAAATAAACTAAAACAAACCGAAATAAAATTAGCTTTAAGTAAAGCTAAACTTTTTTCTTATCTGCGAAGTCGATTTAGAAACGTTTTTTTTTGGCAAAAAAAATAGCTTATTAGCAAAATTTCTAAATTTTTGTTTTTGAAATGGCATTAAATATTGAAAAATGCATACCTGTTGCTTCTAATTTTTCCTTCACGCATAAAAAATAATGTTCCAAACAAAAAAAAAAGCAACAAATTATTAAAATCTGCCTCTTACTTTTGATTTTATTCACAAAAATTAAAATTGTTTTTTATTAAATTTCAGAATTTCGTAAAACGTCATATTTGTATGGGAGCCCGCTAAGGGTTGGAGATAAAAGGCAAGTAAGTTTTGAGAAAATCTTTAGGACGAACGACTAGTGGAGGTCGATCATACATTTTATCCCCCTAGGGGCGAATCCTTGGCAGTTATGCGACGTTTTCTTCAATATATATGAATTAATGAATGAATGAATAGAATGAAAATAAAAGCTTTTATTATTTTTATAAACCTTGTATTTTCAACCAGGGGGGATCCGTTGAACCCCATAAAGTTTACAATAGACTACTTAGAGGCCAAAGTACCTCAAGATGAAAAAGATAACTAATTTAAATATTTGCAGAAGGTTAATTTTTATTTTTAATATACATAAGTCAAAATGTATAAGTTAAAAGTGTTTTGCTATAAATTTAAAATTTTAATTCAGTTATTAAGTTTTTTTAGTATTTGAAAGCCAACAGGAGCTTTTTTCTAACTACTTAGAAAACATTAATAAAGTACATTTCTGCTTTAAATATAACTAAACACAATTTCATTTATTCGGGTGCACATTTACCCTCAGCTTCCAGTTCAATTATGCCAGCATCTTTACATCTTCTTAGTAGAGCGGGAAACACGTCTGTGAACATAAATTTTAAGACTTTGTATACAAATTCAAAATGTAATATGAATCTGATAAAAACCTGTGCCTTTGCAAGCTTCATACTGTATTTCACACAAATGATAATACATTTTACATTTGCTGCCTGAAGTGTTTGCTCCGCAGGTTGGTGTTTTGTCTACACAAGGTTTCTTGCAAGTGCTATCACAAACTCCAATTTTGTTGGGATCACTTAGTTTAGAACACTCACTGTCATCAACCGGAGTCCATTCTTAGTAATATTGTTAGAATGTTATTCATTTATTTTATAAAAAAAAATTGGCTCAAATACTTACCGCGTGAAATTGCATTATTGACCATACAATTGACACTCTTTAACTGACAAGTGTCTATAAACTTTTGACAAAAACCATCCTGCCTTTTACCACAAACTGTTGGTAAGGCACAGGTGTCAGAATTTGCACTGCCCTCGAATGATGATGCAGCTTGGGTAAGAGCCACAAAAGCCAAACCGACAATTAGTCCAACTGAAATAGAAATAACATATTTTTAGTTTGTTAGAGTAACTTATCGCATCACTTCCTCTAATCGGCGTGAACTCAAAACTTAAAAAGTTATTGCAAGAAAAGTATAAACAGTGGTCATATTTATGTATCTACTGTGAAAATCTTACATCGTTTTCTCTTCTCGTTCCGAAAAAATATATAGTTGTATCCCTCTTTGTGATATAGGAGTACATACATATAAAAAGATACAGTGTTTTCATTCTACTCAAAATTTATAAGTTTTGAGTTAATCCTCTCAACAGGAACCGGTAGTAAAGAAATTTATTTTAAGTATATTTATTTATAATTTTTATTTTATTTATTTTTTTCAATGTTTTCTTTATAAAAGTTTTCACAGAACCAAGGCGAATTCATTCCAGGTAATCTCGGTAGTACAACAAGTACAACTCGTACAAAAACCACAAGCAATTTGTTTTTGTAAAATCATTGTACAATGTCAAAAACAGAAACAAAGATAATAAACAAAATTTTGACATCCAACAATTATAGAGCTAAAGAAAAAAAGTTAACAGCAGGGCTTTTAGGATCACCTGTAATGAATTCGCCTTGCACAGAACTCAACTATTTTTTCTACATCAATATTTTTTTATAATTTAAAAATAAGGGAAGACTTCGCACTTATTCAACAAGAGGGTATTAACTCAAAATTTAAAAATTTTCAGTAGAAGCAAAACAATTTTTAATTTAACATTGAAGGCATATGGAAATTAATTTTAAAACCAACCGTTTCATTACCAAAAAGTAGACAAAATAGCAAGATATTTTTACAGCGGGCAGATATGAATATAGCGTGTAGATTTTTTCGAAAAAGTGGAAAAATAAAAATTTTGAGATAATACCCTCTTGTTGATTAAGTGCGACTTGTTTAACAGTAATTTAACAAGTATCTATAAGTTATAAATATAACAGTTTAAATGTAAAAATAAGAATAACAATTCATAAAATATAAAATAAATAAAATATATAATTAAATCTTAAATATGTTACAATATTCATCAAACATATAACTCCCCCATCCTTTAAACACACATTACTCCTGAAATGTTTTATTTATTTTGTTTTGAATAATTTCTACCTGTAATTTTCCTATCAAAGTTTATATCTGGTATTGCATCTTGGTACTTAAAAATTCTTTTAACTAATTGCCTATCTCTTTTACAATTTTTTTCATCTAAAAAATTTGTTTTATTCTTTTCCTTTACTTGTTTTATAATGTATTTGGGTTTTTGTTTTAGGTTTTGAAATCCGAGATTTTTTACAAATTCTCTATCTTTGTATTCATGAAAATCTTCTCTTTTTTCATTAATTTTTCTAATTCTATTAATTTTATTTTCACGAATTTTGTTACTTAAAATTTCCCATAAAGATTTATCCACTTTGTTATGTAATAAATTGATTGGTTTACTATGGATTGAGTCATTGTATATTTGAAGTGCCTTATAAACAAGGGAGGGACTTATTATCAAAACCTTTGTGGGTTTTTAAAAACTTTAATTAACTTTGTCAATTCTTCAATTTCTTATACGTTTAAGTTCTGAGTTTTCAGTTTTTCATTTAAATATTCTATTTTCGGTTCATTAAAATTTATGTCTATCACAATTGAATCTAAATATGTCCATACCGTTATCGTCATATTCTATCGTCGAATTGGCATATACTAGAGAAATCTTCGCATTTGTAGTAACCAGTAAATTTTCCCTTAAATCTATTTTCGCTCCTAAAGGTTTAAGAATATTGCATCCCAAAATTCCATCAAAATCACTAAATATTTTCGTCTCTAACATTTCGATTCTAGACCTAGGCGAATTAAATTCCTTAAATAGAGGAATTGTTATCTTCGTTGAAGTAACAGTCTTAGAGCAAATGGTATTAAGAGTAATTGGGCTTTCCAATTCTGTTCTGAAAAAACTATGAAATAAGCCTCTTCTTACGAGTGATGTACCTGATCCTGTATCTATTAATAATTTTATTGGAATAGACTTAGTTTTTACTTTTATACAGGGTAAAGGTCTCCGGCCAGTAATTGAAAATTTGACACCTGAATATTATCAACTTCCATTTTATTCGAGCTATTAATAGAATTTTGTTTAAATTGTTCAGAATTATTTCTAGTACTTTTACCAGTATTATCAAAACTTTTGGACATATTCTGAAAATTTTCCGAACAAATTTGACCATTTCCATCATTTGGAAAACTATATTTACCAACTTGAAAATTTCCATTAGTCCGTTCGAATTGATTCTTAAATTTTTGAATAACCATTTCTATTATATTAATTGTCTATATAACTATTTCGTGAAAATTGATTAAAATTAGGAATAAACGATTGTGAATGTGATTGAGAATTTGTAAGTTCCTCTCTTCCAAATTTATTTCTGTTTTTGTTCTCATTTCCCAAATGATTTGAAGCAAATTTAAATTTTTTTTTTTGTAAAAATATTCCGATTCTATGAGAATTTCATTTGCTTTTAATAGCGTATGAGGATTTCTAGAATTTAATACTAACTTTGGTTCGTTAGGCAATTTAGATATAAAAATTTTTAAAACCATTTTTTCATTATTATCGCAACTATAACATTGGTTAGTTTCCCTATCAATACTGGTTTTTAGATTTAATTCTTAATAGTACCTTAATTTCGTCCCATTTAACTGGATTGTTGTTATTAATAAGAGCAATATTTGCTTTTGATATTATTTTATTTCTTACTCTTAAATCAAATAGTGATAGTAGTTCTTCAACATGTTTGTTAAACATTTCTAATTCCTCTGATTTTCCATCAAATTCTGGTACACCATCTAAGAGAGTAAACGCATTAAGAGCCATTATTGCAGTATTGATTGTTTTTAATAATTTTATGTTGATGAATGTTTCGTTGTGGCTTTCTCTTTTTTTTTAGTTATTTGCTGTGCATAAACTTCAGACTGTTGGTAAGTATTACTTTTCTTTTCCTGTTAGTAATCAGTTTTATCCTCCTTCTTTTTGTAAATGAATGTTATTATTTTACAACAATGATTTAAAATTTGTTTGAATGTCAATTAAAAACGATTTTAGGTTTTTATATTTAAAAAATAATTTTATTTTTTTCCGTCAACAACTTTTTTACATCCTCTTTAAAAGAATGTTAGTTTTCAACTTTAAAATAAATTTAGTCCGTTAACCGACTGCGCCAGTAAATTTAATTAGAGAATTTTTAAGTATATTTATTAATAATTTTTATTTAATTTATTTTTTTCAATGTTTTCTTTATAAAAGTTTTCACAGAACTTAACTATTTTTTCTACATTAATATTTTTTTATAATTTAAAAATAAGAGAAGACTTGTTTAACAATAATTTTACAAGTAACTATAAGTTATAAATATAACAGTTTAAATGTAAAAATAATAATAACAATTCATAAAATATAAAATAAATAAAATATATAATTAAATCTTAAATATGTTACAATATTCATCAAACATATTACTCGGTGCGATATAAATTTTTTTCAAGCATATCAAATTTCAAAACAAGCATCCATACATAATTAAACAGCGCTTTCGTGTTTTTATGATCACATCGATGTTTGTTCAATGAAGCTTAAAATATTAAATTTTCAGCAATTTTTCTTTTAAATATGGACATCAAACATCAAGTAAGAATCCCTTCATTTATCTTAAAGTCTTTGTCAGGATGATTAAAAACAGATTAAGAATTAATTTTGCAAGTTTGACTTGAATTGCAGCGAAAAATCGTTATGTTTAGATTTAGATAGTTTTATATTAAACAAAATGCTTGCATTATTTTTTTTAATATTTCCAGATGTTTCAAAGTAAATAATTTTTATTAAATTTTATGATTCATTATCTATCATTTTATACCTTTGCAAGGAGATCTGATGTGATAATGAAAAACTCCCCTGTGGGAAATGTCTGTTCTGATTCGCTATTGACACAGTCAGCAGTACTAGTGACTTATTATATCCCAGACACTGTTATTTACTATAGGCATCAAACATATGCGTGCCATTCGAAATCTACTACTGATGTTGGCACTAGTTTGGGGCTTTATGTAGACATTGGAACCAGAGGATCACTAGTGGTACATTTAAATAAATCTAGTCTACAATTTATGAAAGTTTTTACTGTAGATGTCGAATTGAAAATTGCATATTTTCTAACATTTTATTAAAAAAATAAAAATACGAATTCATTACAAATTTTTTTCGTGTTAAAGGCAAATTCGTTAATCATGTCGCCAAAAAGCCACCAAAATAGTCAATAAAACTGGTGACTTGGAGACACTTGCACCCAGGTTTCCTTCAGTGTTACCAAGCAGTGTGCATATGAATGTATGTAGACTAATTTCATACGTATGAATATAAATTTTTTCTTTTTTGAAAATTGATGTTTCAGTGTGTAATACTTACCAAAAATAAGTTTCATTTTACGTTTGTCCTTTGAGCTGATATCTTAATTAAGATGCTATTCGCAAACTTTTTATTAAAACACTGAATACAATTATTAGTCTGAAGCAGTTATTTATACTAAAAAGTGCTTAAATTTATTTGTTTTTCAATTTTTTGTTTTTCTCATTTGATATTTTTTGTTATGCAGAACTAAACAAATACATTTGTTTATTCATATCCAAATACACGTGTTTTAATTTTTTTTATATAAAAACCGAAATTAACGGATATTTATTTTAAAACAAACATAAATATAATAAAAATTAACTTTCTTGCCGAATGTTGTTTACTCATAAAAATAGGTCATGTTATTTTTGATAAACTCAGAATGTTCATTAAAAACTAATAGTTTCTTTGAAACGTTTTTGTAGAGCTGGTTTAAGCAAGAAAAGGAGAAGATGTAGGGGCTTATTTTTTTCATATCACAAAAGACTACTCTGCTGGCTTTAATAATATTAACAACAGAAAAAAATTAGTGTCAAAAGAATTTATTTAAAAATTTTTAGTTCGTGAAAAATAAAAACATTTTGCAAAAGCAAATAATCCAAATGTGTTGGAAAAAATTATTAATTATGTGTTTGTGTCATAAAATTAAACAAAAAGTGTTATATTGTGAAAAATTTTAAATTTTGTTTTGATTTTTTTGTTTTTATGTGTGTTGAATTTACACAGATCCTATATGTGTGAGGGGTGATCTAAAAAATTGAGAACGTTCTCCCGAGTAGGCATACTAGTTGTATACTATTACATAGATTACATAGATATGAAACTCGCTTGTCAAAAATCTAAGTCTGTTGTCAAAAAAAACTTAGGTGATGAGAATGTGTTATTAGACATTTTATCATTGTGTTAGTATGGAATAAACCCAGCTAGCATTTTCAATCGTCTGGGAGTCTACTGGGAATCTCATGACGAGTGTTTTTGATCGTCGACGAGCTCATTTTTTAATTGTAGACGATTCCTCGCACGGGAGTAACTGTTACACAAGCTGATTCCTCTGTGAGATACTTCTACAACACAGCGGAGGACGCTTATATTAATCGTAGAGGGAATCGTTTACGATGTATGTAGAGATTATCTAACGAGTCTTTCAAAAATCATGCCAAGAGTCGTATGAGACTCATAAAGGGATTATTTTACAACTCGTCAAATGCTCAGCCGTATAACTGAGCTACCTAAATAAGGGCATCAAGCGTGTTTTTCATGTCAAAACTTATAATTTTCATACAATTTATATCAAACAAACCTTAAGGTCGGGAAATCAACACCATCCTGCCGGAAAATCTTATTTTACAGATCCTTAGGTCGGTTTGTTTTATTGAAATTGTATTGGCAATAGAATTTTCATATTTCAAAAACGCTCTTATTTAGGTAGCTCAATAATTCTTATATGACTCTTACAGAGAGTCTCAAAAGGCTCATTCCAAGATTAAAAGACGAGCGTGTCAAAAATTTAAAAAAAAAATTAAAAATAAAAAAAAATTAGATGTTTTTGTTTTTGTAACTCGTCAGATAATCATCAGAAGACTCTTTTAGGAGTTGTATATTGAACATAATCGTCTAACAAACAGCCTATGCTAGCTGGGAATATTCCCCACATTACCAGCAAACACAAAAAAAGGTCTAAAAAATAATATCGGTTTTTTTTTAATTTTATTAAGAAATTAACAAAAAGTTCTCTTTTTTGAAAATGCTATTCGTTTTTAATGATATGTAACCATTTTGTAGCAATATATATTATAGAATTGGTTTAAATAATTATCATTATTATTTTAACATCAAGCTTTACTGTTTGCTTTAATGATATTTACCTAATTATAAAAAAAAGTGAGAAAGTCCAACTAAATAATACCCTACACCAATACAAATTTTCGAGAGTGTACCCTATTTGGGACTAATGTGCAATCATGGAAGCGCCAAAACAAAATTATGTAATTAGTTTTAGATTCATGTACTTATACGAGTTCTTTGTGCCGAATATTATTTAGATATCTACAACTGAATAAGATTTTTTGGAACGCGTTTGTATGGGACTTATGGTCAATTCTGGACCTACATAACATGACATTGAATTTAATGTTACCAAATTGTCATGTCAATACGAATATTTATTAGGTTGTTATGGCATTAAAAGCTATATTGGGGGACGGCATTTTGATGGGAGCTGTGGTCAAATATAGTCCGATTCAAATAATATTTGCTTAAATTATTAAGGTTGGAATTAAATGGGCCACGTTCATTCGAAATACCAACATAATAAGATGGTTTATATGAAAGAACACTCTATTCTGGAAATAAGTTTATATGGGGGCTTTTTGAAGGTATAGGCCGATTCGTGCTACTAGTCCTTATGAAAATTTAATAATTTGTACCAAATTTCATAAAATTGTCTCTAACATTGTGAACTATAATTTGCGTACAAAGGTTATACAGCAAGTCAGATGAACGGACATCGTTAGCTCGATTCAGGAGGTAATTCTAAGTCGTTCGGTATGCTTAAATAAGGGTCGAAAACCAATATTTTTATGTGTTACACATATCAGCACAAGCCCATAATACCATCTCCACATATGGTGGAGTGAGTATACTTATTGGATACCATAATTCCACATGAGACTTTGGTCAACCGCTGCTTATTAAAGGTGTACATTTTATGCTGTATTAGCTTGAGATATAGACTGCTGGTTTACCCAGAGAGCTACGCCTAAAGAACAAGCCCCTCAACACGCATACGAACAACCCACGTACATACCTAAAAACGCGAATGTGACTTGTTTTTCTTTTGGGTTTTCTACGTTTTAATATGATAAGGAACCAGCGCCAAGGGTAGTACGGAATAAAACTTAAGATATTGTTTTAAATGCAAACAATTAAAATTTCTTTTTAAAAATTGAAAAGAAACACATCAAAAATATTTGTCAAAAAATTGAGGTGAACCTTTACAAGTCTGTTGAATTCACACATTTCCTATATGAGTGAAGAGGTAAATTTTTTTTTCAATTTTAAGGAAGTTTCGTATCTATGCTTAGAACATTTTAAGCAATATCTGTGTTAATAAGTTTAATTTGGAAAGTTAAATTAAAAAAAATTTAATTAAGGGACTTTTAGGAATTGGAACTTTCTAAAAAATTGAAATACCTGCAGATATAGTTGAATTGGATGTGTCGGATATAGAAATGAATGGGGCCTTAATGAGATTGCGTCTTCCAATCATGACGAAAATGATGCAAAATGCCGGCAAAATCTAACATACCGACCAGTCCAGTTTCAGGGACTTTGGAAGCAGGCTTGGCAATATAAAATTTTCAGCCAATCAATGCGCTCATTTTGTATCTTTTAGATGAGTTTGAGTCTTGAGATGAGTCAATACATAATTTATTTTTGAGGATCACAACTTATTCTTTACTTATTATATTTACAACTTATTCAGGAGCGTAAGCTTACTCAAAGAACTGCAGAAACTAAATACCAAAAATCGTGTTTCCAAGGAATTGAAGTTTAGAATTAAGCCACAGTTTTCCATAAAACATCAAGGCACATATGGCAGTTTCCAGACAAAATATGTCCTCCATTATAATACTGAATTGTTGTCCACCCAAACAAATGCTATGCTGAATTTCATAACAATTTATTTCTCAAATATATATAGTACTACTTTAAAAGTATTCTTTATAACTTTTTCTTTAAATTTAACCAAGAAAAGAATATAACTCTTTTTTCCTATTAAGCTGAATGTCAGTTTGTTAGCTGAGTGCCCACTGGCATCTTTGATTGCCACACACTTACCTAATTGTTTTCGAAAAGTTGCTGAACAAAGAATGTATCTTAGCCAAAAAGCACCATGCGTTTAAAATTTTATTCCAAACAAAAGTTCTGGTCATTAATGGGTTAGTGTTAATTAATTTTGCGAGAAGAACTAAAAAGAATGCATTCTGTATTTTACAACAGAACATTGAAAAGTTTGAAAAATAGTAAATAGACAGCTAATGATTTAAAATATCACAAAACGCTTGGTAATCTATCTGTATGCACATAATTTTTGAGTGTTCGCCGACTTCTATATTTTAATTCTTCTATTTAAATTTTATTGAATCACCCAGAGAAAATCTATTTAATAATATGAAAATATAAAATAATATAAAATTTTAAACATATTATGGTTAATGTAACCATATTATTATTAATTTAAATTAGTCCTAAACAAAGAAGCCACAACCATATTAGGGTTGCCTCCGACCATGTTAGCGGTTAGAAATGTTACAGAAAAAATACTAAAAGAAGGTTGTTATATGTGGGGTTGTAAGTGAAAAAAAGAAAAATTGTTTTCCATTATTTTTGAGATTTATCCACATGGGATGCTTAAAAAGCTTATATAAAAGGGTTGGTCAAAAGCTTTTTGATATATTATTTATTCAAAATTAGTTAGGCGGAATCGAACCGGCAACCATCGCACTGATAAACCAGCTTACTACCAACTAGCCAACCGAAGCACCCTTTTTTGACATAAAATAGAAGTAAAAATTTATATTATGCTGTAAAAAAGGGTTAAGTACGAACATTTTGTATATGGGTTAAACATATTGTTACGTTACTACCTTTTCAATAACGTTTTTTGGTTTATTTCCTTTATAATAAACGTCTAGAGTTCTTTTAGTGCAACTTAAATAAAATAAATATAACACACCACTTTAAACACTATTTACAATTTACTAGGGTATTCATTCGGATAACCGATTAATTAATACCCGATTAACTGATCGGTTTACTTAAAATTAGCTGTTTTCGATTAACGATTAAACCAGCTTATTTCAGTCGATTAACCGATGTAACAAAATTTTTAATTTTTTGTAGTATTATAACATATTTTTTTGTGATTTTAATTATTCTTTCGTCTCAAATACAAGAGGTATGTGTTTAGAAAATATTTTTTCATACAAAGAAGGTGTTCATTGATCTTGATTTAAAATAAGTGTTTGCTGTCAACAGCTTTTTGTATTACGTATTTTTTTACATATATGTACAATGTACATATGTATATGTGAAAAATACGTTGAACATATGTTTTTAGTTATTTGTTTCTTCTCATATAAATTTTTTAACAGAATTACCCGAACCAATTAGAAGTGGCATAATAAGAGATTTTATATGTTTATAGAAATCCAGGAAAATGTCTGAGAAATTAGATATTCTGTATTATGGGCTGCTTTAGATTACTTCAACATCTACGATAAATAAAAGAATTTTTTCCAAGTCAAGTTTTATCAAAACTAAGTAAAAGAATCGCTTAAGTCCCAAACATTTCAGCCAATTTATCTTTCTAAAAGATTATTTAATAAGATCTCCTTGAACTATTGAAATAACTAATAACATGATCTTACAATTTATTTTTCAATTAATACATAATGCGTATTAATTAAAAAATATGTATTGCATATTTATGAATTATTTTTTTGTTTGCTCGATTTAGTTCAAGAATGTTTATGTTTGTAATGTTATTGTTTTTTTTAAATTATGCATTTTTATTTATTGAAATTACTTAATTTATAAAAAAAAACTTTATTAATCAGTTAACCGATCAATTACAAAATTAGCCGATTAAACCAGAACCTCGGTTAATTAATCGAGCGATTAACCGATTAAAGCAAAAGCCCGATTAAATGAATACCCTACAATTTACACAACTTTATTTAGAACTTAGTGACTTTCGCAATCTTTATTTATAGCTTTAAGAAACTAATTGCGACCTCTGTGATCTGCCCACTTAAACGTTTGTACTTACACTCTATAACGATGCCAATTGAATGTGGTATTTATACTCTGTCCCAAGTTTCGAACTGTTTCCGGAATATTCGAGTTTATTATTAAACTTAACAGCTCATAACATTATGCATTAACACTATGGCTGAAAAATAATTAAGCTTTTATACATCATAAAACTAAAGTATACCTTTACAATTTTCTAAATCGAAAAATCCAGAAATACAGTGGGGTTGCAGTACAATTATGCATAACACTTTTAACATTACATTTGTACTAGGAAATTCTAGTGATTTTTACAATGAAAATTTTAACTAATAAAATAATTAACAAATACAAAATAACTTATAAATAAAAGATAACTACTTAATTAAACTAATTCTTAACTAACGTTACTTTCGTAATAATAAGTAACTTCTCAACCAGTAAAGATGTATCATTAACAAAGGTTCAAAAGGGCGCAATAAAAATAATATACAAATTTAGCACATAATCGATGATGTCAGAGCAACGACGATATACAAATATATCCGCATATAGTAATAACTTTACTTCTCTTTTTTTAAAAGAGTGCAATTTGTCAATTCAATTGCTCTTAAAGCACTTATCCCGTGACCAGTTAACAAAATTTTATAATTAAAAGGAACGAATTATGATCGGTAAAAACAAGACATATCACTTAACTGGTGATAATGTGTTTAGAGTGTTGTTAGTCCAGATGAAAGGTAATTGGCACAAAACTATTCATGTGACTGGATTTTGTGCGGGAAGTGATTGATTCTCTCTAGTTCTACTACTGAATATGAAGGGGGTCTTTCATATTGACATGGCTCATTTAGGACAATATCTGCGACAGGCATTATTTTAACCGAAATTGGAAGGTTATTTCAGTGACCTGCTACAAAGTGTGAAAAAGGTGCAAATTAACCCCCTCGTAGGACATCGCCATGTTAAAGTGACTTGTCACGTGACAAGTTTAGTGTTAGTTCCCTTTCCCTTAGAGTTATGACACTTTTAAAAGTGATATAATAGTGGGTGATATGCGAAAAAATAATAATAGGTAGGATATGCTCGCCGAATTAAGTGACTCCTTTACTTTTACTGCAAAAAACTTAAGTGTTCACAAGAAATCAAGTGACTTAAAATGACAACCTAGTAGGCACTAGACTACTTAAATATGTACTTACTTTCGGAATGCGAAAAAAATAAAAATTAAAACGAATAATAAGTATGCACTTAGCAATAATAAGTGTGCCAGAAAACCGTCTTAAAATATTAGTGTTTTGTTTTTATGTTCTATATATTATTAAATAATTAATAAAAAATATCGCGTCCAGTTTTTGTCACCATGAATACTTCATCAAATACCATTTCTAAAGAAAAAATCTTTATCGTTTTGAACAAGATAATCAGCTATCATTATAATAAAAATTCCCCGGTATAGAGAATGACGAAAGCCTTAACCTTCAGTAGGGTAATAACGAAAATTTCCAAAAAAAAAAAAGAACATGTGGATCAAGTTTCTTACATCCACTGCGGAATTTCTGCAAGCAAAGATTAGAGTTTTTCTTGTAAAGATGATCGGTACTCAAAGCATAAAGGATATAAATGAAATATTTGTATGAACTCGTAGACTCGTTATGAAAATTTGTTTAATTTTTAATCCACTTCATTTCGATTTATAGAACATGCTCGTATGACACTTTTTGCTGTGTCATTACGTTCATGGACAATATGACAAGGGACGTTATGGCATGCCCCCACAAAAAAAGTAGACTGTTTTGGTATCAGCTAAGAAACACGCATTCACATGTTTAAACAGCACTAATTCTTAAAAATAAAAAAAAACAACATATTTACTTGATCTAAATTTGTATTTATTTAAAATTTTTATTAGTATTTGAATTTTTATGTTAACTACTTCTGCTAGTAAAACAAATGGAACATTAAAACTAAAAAGTTAGAATAAATTTACTCAAGTGTACAAATAGAAAATAAACAAATTTTTATAGGTCAGATAAACAAAACCTAAGCGTTAGATACTTTCTTTATTTATTTCTTAAATATTAATACTTTTATATATATATTTGAATATTTTGTATATTTTTTAGAATTTTTGATAATAATTGTGCTTATTGCGGCTAAAACTGAAAGAATATCATCAGAATGTGTTGTACCTAGAGTTTGTTCCCGGGATTTCCCGTCCCGGGAATTTTTTCAATTGTTTTCAATTCCCGCTTTCCCGGGAATTAGTTGCTGGATTCCCGGGAAATTTTGAAGAACATCTTTTTTTAATATTTTAGTAAATCTATGTCGGACTAGTGCCTTTAGTAGTTTAATCCAACTTAATTTCACCACAATATTTAAATCTACTACAGTTTGAGGCGTATTAAGCTCATTTTTAAGAATGGGCTTTGTATAGGGCCTATGATAATTAAAGGCCTATCTTCACGAAATTTTATTTCTTGTCTTAGCACACTGAAGTGTAAATTTTACAATAATATTATAAGGTCTTGCGGCTTAGGGCGTAGTTAAGTGTTTTCCTAGATTGTGCTTTATATGCAGCATTTCAAGTAATTTTGAGTCTTATGAAAGTAGAATATGCTAAATTGCACAACAAAAGCAGTATTCGTTAGGCTTTGAGCCATATTTACATGATTTACAAGATTGGTCTAAACATGGAGCCGTAGGTAAATTATGGACCGACATTCACGAAATTTGGTGGCTTATAAAACGAATTTGTGGAAATTTAATGTCAAATTTATGTTAGTTTTTGTGGAGTTTTTAGGGAGGTAGTTCCACATTTCGTCGGTTGATAATTTAAATGTCGTATGTGGATTTTTTGCGGTTTTGAGTTATGAGCGATTCCTTAGGTTTTCCGACCTGATCTTTCATTTACCGTAATCAGCTTTTCGATACCTCATACGCTTTTCGAGATATGGAGTGTTGAGTTTGTCGTGGTATAGGCTGAAGCAATTTTCAAATTAGATGTGTTCAAACTCAATTTACTCGAAACTATCGGAATCCACATACGACAATTAAATTATCAGCCGACGATTTGGGTGCATAACTCTTTCCCTACTGAAGCGATTCTGCTGGAATTCACTCCCAAACAGGCTAGAAGATTTAGAAACAATTTGACACCCATAAGACTAAATCGACTCAGAATTAATGAAGGATTCACAATAATATAAAAAAAAGATTCACATGGAATGACAAACACCTTCATACACCACTGCTAAACATAATTTCTCCTTCCTGCTGAATTTGTTAAACGGTAAAATTGTTTTAGAATACCTATTTCGTAATGTTGTGCTTTCAGTTCCTAATCGCCCTTTCAGAAATTTTATTGCACTAAGACTTTAATACTTTCATTTTAATTATGCAAATGAGCTCTGAATTTGACAATGTATATATGATCCTATTGGCATCAAAATAACCTCTTAAGTATCTTAAAATTACTTTAATCTTAAATTTTTTACGTTTTTGTTATACAATAGATACTATATTTAATTATTTTAAGCGTAATAGTCAGTAAGAAATATTAGTTTCATTAAAGAAATAAGTAAATAAAAAAATTTGGGCGGGAATCCCGGGATCCCGGGAATTTGATATTTATTTCCCGCTTTCCCGGGAATCCAAATAGTGCGGGAATAAAAAAACTCTAGTTGTACCACAACCGAAATGTGTGATGCCAAAAATGGCAATTGCCGCATGACAAATAGTGTCATGAGTAAGTTAAATAGTACAATCATCAACTGCTAATAGTTTAAATATTTGCCCTTGCAAAAGTATGGGCTTGTGCAAAAACGACTGATTGTGAAAAACGTTATCCAAATCAAGTTAAAGTTTGCTATACTGATTGCCCAAAGTATAAGTCTGAGACTTACCAGTCTTATCCGGCTCCAGTTTTACTATGCAAAAATGTTGACTTTTTGGGAGTCTGTGTGCCATGATGAAAGTATCTTGAAATGATCTTGCATTAAAAGTAGAGTTTGCTAAAAACCGTAAAAATGTGAAACCGCGATTTCGGTTTAAATCGGTTTTCGGTTTTTCTTACAAATATTGCGTATTGCTTTGATTGACTGTTGCTCTGATAATTTGAAATGTTTCCAAGTTCCAGTATAATAAAATAAGTAAAAAAATTTTTAAAGTCCTGCCAAATTTTAATTGGTAATTAATATGGCTGCGATTTCCATGCAAATGCATGTTTTTGTCGATGGTCTATGAACGATGTCGGCCAATTGTCTTTCCAAAGCATTAATTTTGCGTTAAAATGACATCGATTTGTTTTTGGATATTTTGGTTTTCAATGCTTTTTTTTTTTTATCATATTTTGACATTTTGAGTGATTTTTTTAAATTTCCATTTTCGGAGCTCTGCTTAAAATACAAGATTTTTCAAGATTTCGACAAAAGAACCTTCTGTTTTTAACCGATGCAGCACATACGGAGTACTTGTTTAAGTTTAAGAATTTTATAAACAACTCTCATTGTTGCCGGCTGTAATGTATAAACTTTTTTTATAAGAAGTACGAGTGATATATATATAATTGCATTTTCTTTAAGCATAAATATATTTTTAAAGTAAAGCTAAGAACCGAGGTTTTTTGTCGGTTTTCGGTTTCGGTTTTTAGGCATTAAAAACTGCGGTTTCGATTTCGGTTAAAGCCGAACAGCAATCCCTAATTAAAAGGTATTTCTTGTTTTTCCTATAAATCATAACGATAATGGTCTTCTTAATCTTTTTTCACCACTACCGTTTTAGATTGGCGAGTAGCAAAAAATTCCTTGTGATGGTCTTACACCTAATGCCCCAGCTGTATCCTGTAGTGTGTTGCAATAAGTTATTTATTTTGATTGTAATCTTAAACTGATCTTGTACTTAACTATTTGATTGGAAACGGGAAATTTTTTAACATTTTGCCTGTTTCATTCAGACTTCTAAAGAATATATTTGCATAAATTAAATTTTGATTGAAAAACTTTTACTCACTTCTTTCAAATTCAAATTTAAACGTTTCACGATAAATAAAAAAAATATATAAAAGTCATCACTAGGGCGTTGAATTTTATGCAATTATTATTGAAAAATATGCACACAAAACATGCTTAAAAAATTCTAAATTTAATAAAATTATGCATTTATTATTTAAAGAAAAACTGACAGCTTTTTTTTAATTTTGAGATACTTTCTATAGAATTAAAGTAACCTTTGCTTAAAAACATCTAATTTATGAATCGTAAACTTAATTTTTATTGGCTATACTAAAAATTAAGAGCTTCGTACAGCGAATTCTTATTTTTTTTAACAAGATACGAGTACTTTTAACAACAGCAAAATTGAATCGAAAAAAGTTTCTGTTAAGAACTTGTCTTATTAAAAAAATGCTACAGAAATTCAATCGATTCTCGAGGAATTTCATGCCATGCAATTGCTTTTTCTGGAACAAATTGAAGGTTGTGTATTTGACACTTCATAAATTGAGACACCAGTGTGAAGATGTTAGTCAAACACAAAAACATCTTGCAAAATTATTGAAAATAACACAGCAGATAGTTATCGAACAGTGATCTTGCACATCGGAAATGATATTTCAATCATTAAAGTAACAGTAATTTATAATTTTAATAAAGTCATTTATGGTCCCTAATTTTTTAAAAAAAGATATTAAATATTTTGATCGTATATTTTTAATTAATTAATTTATTTATTTAATTATTTTCAATATTTCGCTAACCGTCACGAAATTAAAAATTAATTATAAATTATAAAAGTTCTGAAAAATATTTGACATAAAAATTCAGAAAAATATATTGATATAAATACAAAATATTATAAACAAAGTTCTTATCGTATCTTTAATATATCGCACTGGTTCCTCTAAACTCAACTCAAAATTTTTAAAATTTTCACTTTATGCGATAAATCGGTCATATCTACCCACTGTAAAAATCTTACATAATTTTCTTTAGTATTTTATCAAAAATATTCAATTCTATACCCCTTTGTAATATAAAAGTACATATAAAAAGAAAACAGTTTTTTGTCTCCACTGAAAATTTATAAATTTTGAGATAACCCCATTTAGAGGAACCAGTGGGATATACGAGTATCTATGCATACAAACTAAACTTTTTTTTCATCTGACGTTCATGTAACACATATACGTTTTAGTATATGTGTTATACTCGTATGTATATTCAATAAAAATATTATTAAAAAAGGTCAAATAAAACTAAATATAAATGTATAAATACCAAAAATCATTTGAATGGAAACCAAAAAATATGCTATTCAGCAAAAACAAACATAATTTGCGAATCTTAAACATAATATGACAAAAAATGCATTTACGATAAAATATTGAAAAATATGTTAGTGCATATCGATGCCATTCTTCAGAAAAAGTTGTGATTCGGATAAAAAACTTAGTCTTTTAATATTTAAACCTTCGAGGTAAAACATTCATATGCATGAAATTCCACGCCTTATTCATCACCCTATCGGAAGATGCTTTAATTTCTTCAAATGGCTTTGATATTTGTGAAGTAAACAGATGCAAAATACTCTTCAATAAAAAATTGGTCGGTATACTCCTCAAGAGCGCGAAACCATTTTTTTAAAATTTTTTTTTTTTTTTTTTTTTATTTATTATTTATTTAAATAATTTCAGTTTTTTCACTTAAGCTTCTGCGCCTTGAGGCATTTTAGAAGCGAGTTGGTAAATATGTTTCTTAAAATTATGTATTTAAATAAAATAATTGACAAAAGAAAAAAGTAATAAGAAGTTAATTACTAAATATTAATATTTGTACATTTCAAATCGATAGCATTATATCAGTTCTTCGGACTGTTGTAATAAATAAGTTTTTAATAAATCTTTAAACAATGAAATTCTATTTATATTTTTCAAATATTGTGGCAAATTGTTAAACTCACGACTACCCACAAATTCAATTCTTTGCTTCGTTGTTTCTAACCTCCACCGGGCTACCATTAAACCCATATTATTCCTGGTGTTTATTGTATATTGGTTCCTCTGGAACTGTATTGTATGATATCCAATATTATGAACACATTTAAACACATATAATAGAAGTTTCATTTTGTAAATCCCATAAACTGGTAATACTCTTGGAAATATGTTTTTATATAATGGCACAGTTGCGTGGGTATTAGGAAGATTTGCTACAATTTTTAAAGCTTTGTTCTGCATACGCTGTAGTGAATTCAATTCTGCATTCTTTTTGTATCCATACAAGACAGCTAAATAACTTATTTGGCTTTCGATTAAGGATTGGTAAATTAAAAATTTTGTGTGTTTATCAAATTTATTTTTAAATTTATAAAAAATACCAATGGCTTGAGCAATTTTTGTTTTAAGATTGCATATATGTTCATTCCAAACAAGATTACTTTGCAGTCGTATTCCCAAGTATTTCACAGATTGAACTTCCATAACTTCCCTTCCTTCAACGAAAATGCTAAAATTGTTGTCATGATTACTGTGCGGCTTAAATCTTATCAAATGAGTTTTACTTGCATTTAGATACAGTTTATTTATTCTTGCAAACTCAGCTATTAATGATGCATCGCGCTCCATATACGCTTTAACCACAGTTTCATGCTTGTATGGATAGAAAACAGATATGTCATCCGCATAAATAAATAGTTTGCCAGATAGTTCGAGATTTTTTATGTCGTTGAGATATATCGTAAACAGCAAAGGTCCCAAAACACTGCCTTGGGGTACACCATATTTAACATCGCCTAACAGACTTTTTTGATTGTTGATTTGAACAAACTGCTTGCGATTTGTAAGATAATTTTCTATAAGCGAAAGTTCTCTTCCATAAATACCATAATATTTTAGTTTTCTGAGCAGAATTTCGTGATCAATCAGGTCGAAGGTTTTCGAAAAGTCATAAAAAATTCCTGCTACGCCCCTATTTCCTTGATCCATACCTTTACAAATAAAATTCACCACATTTACAACCCCTTCCTCGGTACCACATCCTTTTCTAAAACCATATTGATAATCGTTGAATAAATTGTTGGTGTTCATAAATGCAGTAATCTGATTATAAAGGATTCGTTCAAGAACATTATCAATGACCGACAAAACAGCAATTGGTCGAAACATATCAGCAGTGCAAGCATTTCTAGCTTTGGGAATTGGAACTACCTTATGTATCTTTAGTATGTCTGGATATGTGCTGCTATTAATCATATTATTAAAAATATTTTTAATATACGATGCAAACTCATTTTTACATTTTAATAATATTTTAGCTGGAACATTATCATGACCAGAACTTTTACCTGGTGACAGCTTAGCTATAATACTTTGAACTTCATCATCTGTTGTATATTCAAAATGAAATCTATTATTAATTTGACATAATGTTCTTAAAGAATTGCAGGAATCTGTGGATATATTCTCAACTTGCAACTTTATTTCTGATATTGTTTGCAGAAAATGCCTGTTTAAAAACTCAGCTTTTTGAAGATCATCAAGAATTGTTTCATTATTAGAATCTCTAACAATAATAGATTTCTTTTGAGTTCTACCAAGTGTTGTATTTAAAAACTTCCAACATCGTTTCGGGGCGTGTTGTATTTCACTTAAATTGTCTTTGTAGTAAAAGTTCATAGATTCTTTACACGCTCGCTTTATTACATTACTTATATTCTTAAGTCTATTATCTATATCAGACTTACCGGGGTTTTTCTTCGTTGTATTAAAAGTTTTTTCTTATATAAAATCAGTTTTTGTAAATTTCCATTTATCCATGGAGTAATTTATTGTTTACTCGAGTCCTTATGTTGTTTTACAATTGTAGATCTTTCAATAGCATCACTTACACATGATATTAACAATGCTGTATCCTCAGATGGGTTTCCCGTTTCACGTATTCTCGGTATTTGAGATTGAATATGAGTTTTTGCACGCTCGTAATCACAATATAAACGTATTTCATTCGTAAATACTCTGGGTTGATATTCAATTTCCAAATTGCATGAAATTATATTATGATCGGACAATTTGCATTCGATTGAGTCAACACCCAAAAAATTAAAAATATTGCTGTAAACATGGTCTATTGACGTACCACTATCTGGACGTGTAACCATCGTATGACAATTTTCAAAATAAAAGTTTGCAAGCAAATTTAAAAGCTCTTCGCAAGATTTATTATCGAAAACATCAATATTAGAATCGCCAACAAAAACGCAAGGTTGACGACCATAGGAATTCAGCCATTTTTCAATAAAAGTTAAAAACGAATTTGTAGTACATTTTTGCGACCTATAAAATGATATAAACAATATAGGTTTTCCATTGGATTTGGTGTTGCTTAACCTTAATACAATATAATCAACAAAATCGTTACTTTTATTTGCTTCGACTTTGTAATCTAAGCTGTCCCGAACAAAAATTGAGGTGCCCCCAAAGCCATCACTCCTACAACAATGAATTGAACTATATCCAGAAATATTATATAGTTGAATTTGATCCTTTCTAAACCATGTTTCCTGAACTGCAATAATAATAGGTATTCGTGGTAACATTGTAACCATCATTTTGAATTTATTAAATTTTTTAATTGAAGAAATACTTCTCATATTAATGGATATAATATTAAAAAAAGAATTATTAAATTTTTTTATATAATTTTCAAAAGAATTTATATTAGAAAAATATTGATTTTTACTCATTGAGATATTTATAAATTTTAAATAACAAACAAAAACATTAGCAAAATTTTACATAGTGTAGTTATGGCGACAAATACACATCAGCTCCCTCGTCTTCCTCTCTTGTTCCGTGTTCTGACCTACGCATTCTTTGGTTATTGATTGTAGCTTCAAGTAAAAGTTTATCCACTTCTTCTTTATTTTCAATAAATCTCGGTTTCGACAACTCACTCCTTTTTACAAAAACTCTTCCTCCAGTAGCATAGACTGCACGATACCCAACACTCTTCAAAGATTTAGCATAATTTAACAGATTCAGACTCTCTCTACTCAAAAAGTCGCTGACATAAATATTTTTCGTAGATTCCTTTTCCTTCAACATTGGCTTCATTGACATCATTGTTTTTTTTTCTGCTTTAAGGTAACCACTATTATTGTCACAAATATACATATTAAAATATTAAAGCAAAAAAGCCAAAAAGGATTAATGAAAATATTTTGTTATTCTGTTTAATAAACTGTTAACAATTACAGTATTTTTCGTTTAGCTGCATTTCGCTTAACTGCATTTGTTGGTGTCCAAACTACGTTTGTACACATAAATTATTAAACATTTTTTATATTTACTATTTACTAATTTTGATATTAATGAAAATTAACATCAGCTATTATTGAATTTCTTGCATTTGGTAGTACTTAAGTCATTAATTATTATAATTTATTGAATTGAATTTTTTTCAGTGTATTTTTAGTACTCGCTGAAATTATGAATTGTCAGATTTATCCAACCTTCGGTTTTACCAAAATCCGAGGTTGCCTTAGTTAAGAAACTCGATGTATTTTTTAAATGCCTATCGTCGCTTGAACTTGCCAGTTAGTGTACTTGTGAATTCGCGCCTAACTACTTACCTTATTACCATAAAGGCTGAGTTACAACCTTTAACATACTTACCCTTTGTAAACCAATATTTGGAAACACTTCTCAAGTGTACAATAAAGTATCTGAACCCATTGAACGTCATACTTGTTTACTTATTCCTCGGATACCCTAAAAAAAGGTGAGCATAATTGATCTCGAACGCTGTGACCCAATAAGGAAAAATTTCTCACTCGTTTTTTTTTTTTTTTCAACCAACCCCTTGATTATAATTATTCGTGGAGTAATCATAATTTAATTGCTACAAAATATTTATCCCTCTTCTTGACCCACCAAAAGAAAGAGAAATCAAAGCAATTACTAAAATATATGGCAATATATTCAGTTGGCTATCTACACAAAATACAAAGCATTGTGTATGATGACTGCATTTTGCTTAAGTGCATATTGTGGATAACACCATGAGATTTTTGGTCAACAACGTTTATTTTTAATACAAAATGTTATTTTTAAGTGCATCATAAAAACAAAAAATCATGATTGCATTAATCGCTATTTTAATAAAAAAATATGCAAAAAATTTTACTTTGCTAATGTGGTAACACAAATCGCTGTATTGAAAATTCGTTTGATCTGGCAGCTGTAATTGTGTGTACGCCATAAAGTATATATATTCTGGATCCTTGAGTAATTCTAAGTCGATTTAGCCATGCCTGTCCGTCTGTCTGTTAAAAACACGCTCACTTTCGAAAAACTCATAAGATAAGAACAATGTTCGTGTCAAATTGCTTCTGGTTATCTTAAGCAGTTTTGGATTGAAATCCAGCAAAGTCGGTTGAGTAAGATAAGAGTTATGAATCCAAATATGGAACCACCACCCGAAAAAAGTGATAATTTTGTTATAAAAACTAACATCAATCGTTCTTTGTGACTAGAAATCGTAGTGTTAAATTTCCATAATTTACTATAGCCTTCTCTAAAAAAACAGTTTAGTACGCCTAAACCCGTAACAAATGATGCCATTGTAATAAAACTTGGTATGTCATAGTTTTATAGGACGAAAAATCATAATTAACCATAGGGCCCAAATAATGGGAAATTACTGAAATACGTCAAAAACCGAAGAAGAAAAGATGTTGCGGTAAAATAGGGTTCCAGTAAACGTCATATGGCCAGAAATAACACCATGAAAATTTGTTATAATGGGTCCACAATTTACCTTAAGTTTCATATTAAGCTGGCTTCTGAAAACCACTTTAAACTATAAAACGCTACAGGGAATTGCACTACTATATCGAAATTGCATCTAATTTAGGTTTTAAATACAAGAAAACACTTAGTCAATTCACAAGGTATCCTAACATGTCATATTAGGGTGACCGTTAAAATTAAAATTCGGATTTCTTTAGGTCTCACCCCCCAATTTGGTGGGTATCAGGGCTGTGGAGTCGGAGTCGGAGTCGGAGTTGAAGAGTCGGAGTTGAGGTATTTGTACCGGAGTCGGAGTCGGAGTCGCAGTACCCAAAAAAACGCGCGACTCCGACTCCAAAATTTGTCGGCTTAAAAAATTAAAAAAAAAATTCTAATATTTTCCAATATAAAAATTCTTCGAAATTGGCGATGCAATATTTTGCAGATCAATATGAATAAGTAGATTTTAATTTATTTTATGAGAAATAGTTGATTCAAGTACTTTACTATTTACGTATATTTAGGTATATTTTTTATTCGTTCGGGAAAAAGTCTAAATTAAATTAGCAAAACTTATACTCAGTTATTGATCTAGTTGAAAAAGATGTGTGATTTTTTAAATAATTTACTCATGCTAAAAAATGTTAATGACAGGAATTGCCAATAATTTTAATATCAGAATTTTTTAACCATCAACGCTGAAATATTTTCAACATTGTACAGAATAAGTGTTGCTATAGCGCATAAATACTAGTATGTATTAGAAAAATTATGACGTAAAATTGTTTCTCTTTTGTGTAGAAACATCTTTGTCGGCCTGCTTTTAATTCCTACCATAACACTCATGTTTTTCTTATGCACATTACGCGGGGATTCCCATAATTCGTTTAATAAAGATGTTTCTACACAAAAGAGAAATAATTTTACGTCTCATTCATTTCGCATCACGGTTAGAGTAGGAGTCGGAGTCGTGAGTCGGAGTCGGAGTCGGAGTCGGAGTCGGAGTCGGAGTCGCACCTAAAAAATATCAGCGTTTGGAGTCGGAGTCGGAGTTAGTACTATTTTCGGACGACTCCACAGCCCTGGTGGGTATTGATAAAAAATTACGCCAAAAAAAATTTTAGGACAATCGGCGAAGGGTAAGCCGTCCCTCACGCCCACCAAAGTTTGAGAAATTATATTTTTACGTGAAATCTGGCTTTTGTGTTTCATAACTTAGAAAATATTAATTTTAAACAAAAGTTGTTACTTAAAAAGTTGATAACAAGTTTTTCCTTAATCTCTTATTAAACAAAATAAACTAAAAATATCGAAAAAACCCCTCAAAAAATTTATTTTATTAATTTATTAAAGAAACGAATTTTCTCTGAATCACATGTCTTTAATTTTGTTAAAAAACATTTTTATTTTTGTTGATAAGATTAATATTTTCATAATATTTCGTATATATCATATTATTGAATTATTTTTTCTTTTATGCAACCTGAATACTTACGCTTATAATCTTGTACAACTTGTAAAACAAATTGTTTCTGCTCTTCATCTTTTGTGAAAAGCAAATTAAAATTCTCCATTAACTTGACACCCCTTTCTGCTGTGTCATTAACCACCTTAAGGAGATCAGCAATATCTTTTGCTTTGTTAAAAGCAATAATTTTTTGCCAGTCTGCTGGATTTGATTTTAAAAATTCTTGATCTATTGAGAATCTTTTAAAGAAAAGTTTTGTTTCCGCGGAAATAATTTGCTCAATACCATTGCTTATTACAGTTGACATTTTTTGGTTTTTTATAATCGGTCGCTTTATATTTTCTCCAATTTCGCTAACATCTTTTAAGGCTTCAACCATTCTCGCTTTAGTGGTATGTGGTATTCGAGAATCAAAAAATGCAAAAGCAACATTTTCAGGACTTAAATACCATAAATGATTTTGTAATTTTTGAATAGCAATCTGCGATAATTCCTTGTCAACATTTCTAAAATTGTGGATGTTTTGTAGCAAAAGAAAATCATTATATGGCGCATGAGTTGCTAAAGTACACGAAAACCAAGCTTCGACATATATTTTTACTTTGAAAATACAGATTTGTCGTAAACCATTCAGTTCCTGTTTTGACATTTCAAATTCTTTGCGAAACAAGAAGATTTTTAGACTATAAATGGCTTTTGCCATCCATCTTGCGTGATGAATAGCACCTGGCGTACGAAACTTGACAGTGTCATATTTGGGGTTAACAGGTGTTTGTCCTAAAAATAACAAGGTAAGTTCTAACAATTCTTTGTAATCATCTCTTGGTTGTTTTTCTCTAAGCGTAGTCTGGGCAAACTTTATAACATGGCTGGCTGATTCTTTTAAATGACGATTTGTTACTTCGTCGTCAACTCCAAATTTAAAATTTTGCAAATTAAGTTTAGGCCAAGCTTTCTTAAATTTTTCAAAAATAGCAACATTTGGACTTCCGTTTTTAATTATTTTGGCTTCAAAAACACTCCTTAAAATAATCTCATGTATATGATGTCTACAAGGTAACTATAATAGTGGTTTATGTAGAAAATTTTCGATAAGAACACACGTTCCATTTATACGTCCAGTATTGACGGCTGTTGTGTCAAAAACCAAAGCCTTAATATGATCCTGAAGACCCCATTCTTGGATAGCGTTGCATACAGCTAATGCCTGTTCTTTTCCTGTTCCACTTTCTAAAGAAGGGACTCGAAGCAATTGCTCAATGCACCCGTTTGTAATTATTATTGGCAGCCTGTCTACTTTGTCGTTGCCAGTTAAAGAAGGTAATAATTTACCGTCCCAATGCAAGGACAAGGCATTAAATTTGCTTACATCAAATTGTTTTCTTAATTCTGCAACGTAATCTTTGCGCATGTTTTCTCTTGCAATGTGGATGGAAGTTTTATTTATTATATAACTTTGCGCATTCAGTCCTAATGCCTCAACAACCGCAATTATAACATGCACTGCTTTTCTGTCACTAATCATGCAAGCAACGAAAGCTGCTGCAAGTTTTGGTGTTAAAATTTATATTCTACCTCGCCTTTTAGGTTGTGCAGGTGTGGCCTCTACCAGTTCTTCCATAAGCTGTAAATATTTTGGTAAAATAGGTAATATTGTTAATGGATGTATTTCGATATATACCTCAACATTTTCGGTTGATTGTGTTTGTGTTGGCAATACGGATCCTTCTTCTATGAACTATTTAAAAAATATGATAAAATCTGGTAGCTTTTAATGACCTTTAATACATACCTCAATGCTTTCACTTTCTGATTCTGACGATATTAATTGTAGTTCTTCTTCTAAAAAACAAAATGAGCTACAAGCAAACAAAAAGATTAAACTGTTTTCATACCTAGAGCAGCTTTTTCACAGATACTGCGTTCTCTTTGACTAGATATTTGTTGGTACCGTGCTTTAATTTTAGCTTCTCTTTGCACGCTCTTGTGGTCTATGCCATACATGAATCTCGGCCTGCCATTTTTTCTTTGGTTTAACAAAAAAAGTTTATCCTCCTCAATTTTTATCAGATTCAGGGCGTTTGTGTGTGAAACGTCAAATAGATCGTCTAATTTTGCATCCCATGATTTAACTTTTTCACGCTGCGTTAGAGTTTGTCTTTTTGAATTTTTTTGTAAACTGCTCCAAGCGGAATATAGTTTCTCTAATTTAATTATGCAGTGTTGTTTGGCTCTAGTTGGGATTCTAGCTTTCTCCCAGAATACTGAAAGTTCTTCAATTACTAACTTAGCACTTTTTCGTACGTCTAGTTTTACCACTCGTAAATTAAAAAATAAAACCTTTAGGACTTCTCTATTTGAAGGTAATTTATTTCCACCTAAACTTGTAGAAAAATTGCCTACTAAGTATATTTTTTCGCGTAACATTCTTGAGCACATTTTTAAACATTCACTTTGAATTATAGACTTAAACTGATCTGCTTGCAGCGTTAGAATAAATTGTTAGTCAAATTTCTTACAAATGAACTAAAACAATGCAAAAGTCAAATGAACCGTTATTTCAAATGTAAACTGGGGAATACCCAAGTTAATATTAAGCTTAACAATTTGGGTTTGTGTGCAATTGTTTACGAAAAATAGTCACATTCTTGTTTTTTGTAAACAAACACACACAGATATTGAAACTGTGTAAGTAAACAATAATTCTAAAGAAATAAATTTGCATCAATGTCGCTCTTTGCGTTTTATTTTAATTAGGTTTTGTTAAATACGAGATTTAGAAAAAACTTGTTAAGACAAAAGTTGTTGCAAACTTCACTAGTAATAACTTCTTAGTATACGATTTTTATGTTAACTTAATATTTTCCAAGTTATGAGGAATAGAAGTCGGAATTTACGATTTTTCTCAAACTTTGGTGGACGTGAGGGGCGGCTTACCCTTCGCCGATTGTCCTTAAAAATTTTTTTAAGGCGTTTTTTATCAATACCCACCGAATTGGGGGGTGAGAGCATGGAAAAATGGGAAAAAAATATGCTCCATACACTTAACGACCACCCTAATGTCATATTGTCAAAATGTCCTAATATTTCACAATGGTTTAAAAATATTGTTGTTGGTTTGTTAACAAAAATTGTCTTAAATAAATAGAACGTTGCTTGCTGTGTTTATTGTGCTGTCGTAGTTAATCAGAAAAGTCCAGCGCTGAGCGGCTGAGCCGTACAACAATATTTTTAAACCATTGTGAAATATTAGGACATTTTGACAATATGACATGTTAGGATACCTTGTGAATTGACTAACTGATAAGAAATTTGTTATGATTTGTCCATAATTTACCATGGGTCCAATATAAATTCCCCTCTCTAAAATAATTTTAGTTCGGTTAAAACTGTTGCAATTCATGATATGTTACTCAAATATGTCGAAAATTCAGTTTTATATGTATAAAAATAAAAGCATAAGCTTTCTGATTGTCGGTTAATGATTAAAATTTGTTTTAATACTGACGTCCCTCTTGATAAAGATTAATTACAAATTTATAGATCCCATATAGAGCCCACGCCTGAAATATTCTTACTGTCGGTGAAGGGTATCAAAGATTCGTGTTTAAACGAATTGTTTTCGTTTTAGATACATATGCATATTTATATTAAATTTAAAAGTGTATTAAAAATATTTGTTGAAATTAATGATTAAAGGATATTTCATGCCTAAATCTATTTTTGAAATAAGAAAAAAAAAACTTTTACATAAGAGCACATTTATACAGGTATGTGAATTTACTTAGCAGCATTATTTATGCAGCTAAGTGAATACTGCGTAACAGAATATTTTGCGTAACTGCACGAATTTTCGTGCAAACTTGAATGTGCAGCTAAACAAAAAATACTGTATTTAAATAATTAAATTAAAGCTATCAATTACATCACGTCAGAGTTTTTTTTAACCAAATGTATGAATATGAAGTCAGAATTGTCAAAAGTAGAACAGTTTTTGAGATATTTTAAAATAACCGTTATTTGTGTTTTAAAAAAAGATGATGTCACAGTTAAAGTGGCCAAAAGTTCATGAAAAATTTCATGATTTTTTGCAGTTTTGCTCTTTTCAAGTTATTTTTTTAAACAAACCCTTATTGACATGCTTTATTTTTTATAACTTAGGCCGTTAATGTTTTATTCGCACATTAGTTTATTTCAATACGAACATTTTGCGTCCAACAAGACATAGATTGGTGCAAAACTACAGAAGATTTAGTGAATAAACCCACAGAGCAATTCAACAGTTTTAAGCTTATTTTATAGTTATTGTAACTTAACATTTAATTTTGTATATTTATTTGTTGTGCTTTTTTTAATTCGATAAAAATCGAAGAAGAGGATAATTCAATTAACCTTTTGTAATTTTGTCATTTTTGCACTGACCTGGATCCTATTGGGGACAAAATTTTCGTATTAAAATAATAAGTAAGTGATAAAACTTAAAAAAATTTGTTGTTTGTTTTTAAAAAAATAAGTTCAAAATAATTAAAATTTTTGTGAAATTTGAAAAGTGGTCCACTATAACTCAGACATTTATTGACCAATTTTTGTTTTAGTAATTTCATTATCTTTCATCAAAAAAAAAAGAGATACATCATATGTCTAGTATTTTTTAAGATATTTGCTTACTTTACATTTCTTAGCTGACCATGAAAAATTGGTTTCTCACGGTGTGATTCCATTATTTACAAGTATACCAGTAGATCTTCGTATAGATATAATAGGAGAAAAATGAAATATAGTTAAGGAATTTTTATTTTTTACCTATTCTTAGCTTCTGTATAATAGATATTTTCAATTAGATAATAATATATAATATATAATATATATTATCAATGTTCAAATTACTGGTGGAATGAAAGTAATGGGGATGTGTCCGCATCGACGCTTATTTCATGTATGATACATTATTTAAAGATCCATTGTTTGTCAGATACGTATATTCCGCTGGTTGTGACTATCAAAAACGTAACCACTATATATCGAATGCACTCTCCGTTTTTTCTATAAACAAAACAATAAAGGACAAATTATAAATTCAGTTATTAATGAAGTGATAAATACCCAATTTTTATTTTTGATAAAAACACTGAAATTTATTGTTGAGGGAAAGCTGGTTTCTATGCGCATTTCGCTGGTTGCTTAAACTTTTTCCAACGACTTCAGAAAAGCTTAAGGCTTTAAAGTGAATAAGAATTTTAAACACTCATGTCTTACTTGTAATTATATCAAAGCTTCAACAAAGCAACAACAATAAACAGTGAGCTTATCTTTTCTTACATTCGCCTACAATTGTCTGGTCTTTTCCAACTCGGATTGTAGTTGTAAAAGGGTAAAAAAAAACAAAATGAAAACATTAATTATCAAAAGTTATTTTCAGGAATACAAAATTTATTATTAATTCATTTATTAGTTATTTATTTATTATATATTCAATTCCTGTACAACAAGATTCAATCTTATATTTAAAGTACGGAAATTAAATGAAATTAAGTTAAATTAAACTATAAATTATTTATATAATATGATAACAGTTATCTACTGCGGTGCAAAGTATGTAATTAAGAAATTCTTAAAACTATGTACTTGCGTTGCTATTAAGTTGCTGAACTTGAGGAAGACAATTCCATAGACGTGACGCATGTATAAAAAAATTCTGTTCAGATACAAGAAGGCTATGCAAGGGAATTATATTTCTTTTACCTCTAAGTGATCTGGCAAACCTAATTTTATCGCTAAGATATTGTGGAGTCTCCGAATAGATAAGTTTATGTAATAGTAAGAGTACACGCATATTTAAAAGATTGTCAAAGGAAACGCCGTATAGTTTTAAAGAGGCATGTGACACATGATCATATATACCAAGGCCATATCTCACAATATTATTATATAAAACATTTAGCTTCCTTCTACTAATGGAATCACAATTTGCAATAAGTTCACAACCATACATTAAACCTGGAAGAAGATAAGATTTTACAATCATTAATCTAATATTTAAAGGAGTATAGTATTGTGTCGACCAATGGTACCTTTACTTTATATAAGTTTGACCAGCAAGTGTGTTGACATGATTTGTCCAAGTATGACTATCATTAAAAATTAGCCCAAGGTTTTTGGCCGCATTCATAATATTGATTTTTTCCCCATTAATTAAAATATCTAGACCGATATTAGAACTAAGTGATCTCTTACGTATTATTATGCACTTCGACTTATTAGGGTTTAAACAAAGTCCGTTAGACGTAGCCCAACGATAAATTTGTGCAGAAACACAACTATGATTAGTACGAAACCCTGATTGTTTATCACACAACAAATTATTGGCACTGATATATGATAACATTTGAAAATAAAGAATAGCTATTGGCCTAAATTCAGAATCAGTTTTTGGTATTGGCACTATTTTTGCATATTTCCATTTCAACGGAAAGGTGCTAGTCATAATGATACTGTTGAAGAGAGGGGTTATACATATATGGCAAAAGTACTGGCAGCAGCATCTTTATAAATTTTGGATGCATGTTATCACAGGCCACTGCATTAGACTTAATTAAATTAAAACATAGGGTGACTTCAGATTGCGTTACACAAGCGAATTGAAAGCGATTACAGTTGATTACAGGATTATTGGAGCCTAAATTTGGAAGGCTGTAAAAACCGTTATCAATGGGAACCAGAGGTACATTTGTGAAAGTTTTGTTAAGCTCTTCCACATATAATTGGCAGTTGTTTGCATTTCCCGTCCTACCATTAATGATGTGCTAAATTCCCAATTTTTATTTTTGATAAAAACACGGAAACAATTTCAATAAATTTAGAGTTTTCTAATATTATTTTCAAAGGAAAACATAATAAGCCCCCGACAATCGGTTCTACGCACCGGAACGACTCGGACATCAACGAACACCGACCAACAATTGTCATCCAGGGATGTTAAAGTTGTGTATAGAGCGCTTACTCCCTTCTTACAATGTGGCGACGCTGTATGTGTGACACACTTTACTTTTTTCGTTTCTCGCGTACAAACTTCGTCTGTCTGCCTTTCACTTGCCACATTGTAAAAGGGGACTTATGGTACCCACAGACGAGGCAACATAAGTGAAAACCTGAAATTTATTGCGGAACAGAAGTGGCTTTATACATATCAAAATATCATATATAATATCAACATTGATATTGTTAAAGAAGTTAAAGAAAATTCAAAACAATTTTATATAAAATTTTGCGAAGTTTTGGGAACCAAAGTCATCTTTAATAACGAAGTTTTTATGTGGTTCCATAACTTTACTCCTGAAAATGTTATTTCAGGTAAAACAAGTAGTTTGAATCTCTTCTAGTAAAAATGTTCCCGAATGAAATTGCAAATGTTGATTCAATCATTAATCAATTTTGGGCTTTAGCGGATGTCGAGCAACTGCAGTCGTTAAAAACTGAAAACATTTGTAGTTTTTGGTCGGCAGTAGCAAATTTACAAAATGAGCTGAATGGGCATATGTGTCCTGACATTTCTAGAGTCGTTGCTGGAATTTTATCCATTCCACATTCGTCTGCAAATGCGCACAGAGTTTTTCCTTTTCAAAATGTATTAAAGAAACAAACTACATGTATCATACAAACAAAGGATTGGTTAAGATCGACGAGTTCATGCTGCTATTATGTAAAAATTCCAAATAGTTTATTAACTAAACAAATAAGTGCCTGATTTTGATCTCATATATTTATAAGACTTTTATGTACCTTGTTTTATTCATACATATAATGTATGTTTTATGTTAGGTTTTTTTTTGTGTACAATTTAATTTTTATTTACTTCTTTTGTTGGTTCAATAAATTTAAAAAAAATGGTACAGGGGAGGTCCAAAAGTACATTTTTTTGGATGTTGGTACAAAATTTAAAGCCCCATTGTACATCCCTGTTGTCAACTCAGCAACACCTGTTCTTCAGGTCTCGCTGGAACAACAACAACAACGTCTACGATTGAATTGTGGGTAAATAGAACGTGCCTTAAGAAATTTAGGGCGTTATGTCCCACGTTCTTACGACGAACGACCCTGTTGTTTTTTTTTTTAGCATTAGTTATTCTACGTATACAAAAAACTCCAATGGCCGATTTCACCAATTCTATTTAAATATCAATTCATATTTAATTATAGTTTTCAATATAATTTTATTTTTATTTGGCATGAAAAACGAATTTTTAGAAATAGAAACCCGGCTGCAAAAAATACAGTTTTAAAAACAAAATAAACACACCTTTGGTTTAATAGACTATAAAATTATCTGAAAGCCAACGTTTAATACATGCAGGCGGGATAAATTGAATTTATTTCGGTTTATATTTTGCAATTTTTTTTTTTACTTATTTATTAAAGTTTTGACTTTTTAGTTACGTCATTTTATGACGTAACTAAACCAACGTTGACCAATTTATTGTTCCTGGAAATTGAAATCGAGCGAGTTTTGTAGAGATAGTTTTTAAAATGTCTAGTGTTTGGAATGAAGCAGTTTGGTTACCAACTGCGATTTTAGGTTACATAAGACATAGAAAATGGGCATGGTTCGATACAATTTTTATATCTAGTCTCATAAAGTACTAAAAGATCTGTCAGACTCAATTGTTATCTCGATTTTTTTAATTTTTGTAACGAACGAGTTTTGCAACTCAACTACATACTCGTATGTAAGTAAAAACAAATAAATTCACTGCCACTTTTTTCTAACAAGCGGCACCTTGCGGTTTTCTAATTCGGGTACGCTTTTTTAGGCTATCTCTTGTTTTTGAAATATACCATTATTTCGAAAATGTAGGAGGTTGCACAATATATATTCGCGTAACTCAAAAACGGCTTAGTTTATTAAATAAACTAAAACAAACCGAAATAAAATTAGCTTTAAGTAAGGCTAAACTTTTTTCTTATCTGCGAAGTCGATCTAGAAACGTATTTTTTTTGGCAAAAAAAATAGCTTATTAGCAAAATTTCTAAATTTTTGTTTTTGAAATGGCATTAAATATTGAAAAATGCATACCTGTTGCTTCTAATTATTCCTTCACGCATAAAAAATAATGTTCCAATCAAAAAAAAAAAAAAAAAAAGCAACAAATTATTAAAATCTGCCTCTTAATTTTGATTTTATTCACAAAAATTAAAATTGTTTTTTATTAAATTTCAGAATTTCGTAAAACGTCATATTTGTATGGGAGCCCGCTAAGGGTTGGAGATAAAAGGCAAGTAAGTTTTGAGAAAATCTTTAGGACGAACGACTAGTGGAGGTCGATCATACATTTTATCCCCCTAGGGGCGAATCCTTGGCAGTTATGCGACGTTTTCTTCAACATATATGAATGAATGAATGCATAAATAGAATGAAAATAAAAGCTTTTATTATTTTTATAAACCTTGTATTTTCAACCAGTGGTCCGTTGAACCCCACAGCGGTTCCCACTGTAGTAGGAGGAAAAAAATAGAACCAAATTCATAAAGTTTACAATAGACTACTTAGAGGCCAAAGTGACTCAAGATGAAAAAGATAACTAATTTAAATATTTGCAGAAGGTTAATTTTTATTTTTAATATACATAAGTCAAAATGTATAAGCCAAAAGTGTTTTGGTATAAATTTAAAATTTTAATTCAGTTATTAAGTTTTTTTTTAGTATTTGAAAGCCAACAGGAGCTTTTTTCATACTACTTAGAAAACATTAATAAAGTACATTTCTGTTTTAAATATAACTAAACACAATTTCATTTATTTGGGTGCACATTTACCCTCAGTGTTCACTGCAATGCCAGCACATCTTCTTAGTACAGCGGGAAACACGTCTGTGAACATAAATTTTAAGACTTTGTATACAAATTCAAAATGTAATATGTATCTGATAAAAACCTTTGCCGGCGCAAGCGTCAGTCCTTAATTCACACAAATTATTATACAGTTTACAGTTGGTGCCTTCAGTGTTTGCAGTTCCGCAGGTTTGTGTTGTGTCTGTACAAGTTTCCTTGCAAGTGCTAGCACAAATTCCAATTTTGTTGGGACTTAGTTTAGAACACTCACTGTCAGCAGCCGGAGTCCATTCTTAGAAATATTGTTAAAATGTTATTCATTTACTTTGTAAAAAAAAAAAATTGGCTCAAATACTTACCGCGTGAAATTGCATAATTGACCATACAATTGACATTCTTTAACTGACAAGTGTGTGTAAATTTTCGACAAAAACCATCCTTCCTTTTACCACAAACTGTTGGTAAGGTACAGGTGTCAGAATTTGCCCTGCCCTCGAATGATGATGCAGCTTGGGTAAGAGCCACAAAAGCCAAACCGACAATTAGTCCAACTGAAATAGAAATAACATATTTTTAGTTTGTTAGAGTAGCTTATTGCATCACTTCCCCTAATAGGCGTGAACTCAAATTTTAAAAAGTTATTACAAGAAAAGTATAAACCGTGGTCATATTAATGTATCTACTGTTAAAATCTTACATCGTTTTCTCTTCTCGTTCCCAAAAAATATACAGTTGTCCCTCTTTGTGATATAGGAGTACATACATATAAAAGGATACAGTGTTTTCATTCTACTCAAAATTTATAAGTTTTGAGTAAATCCTCTTGTTCAATGAAGCTTAAAATATTAAATTTTCAGCAATTTTTCTTTTAAATATGGACATCAAACATCAAGTAAGAATCCCTTCATTTATCTTAAAGTCTTTGTCAGGATGATTTTAAACAGATTAAGAATTAATTTTGCAAGTTTGACTTGAATTGCAGCAAATATTCGTTTTGTTTAGATTTAGATAGTTTTATACTAAACAAAATGCTTGCCTTATTTTTTTTTAATATTTCCAGATGTTTCAAAGTAAATAATTTTTATTAAATTTTATGATTCATTATCTATCATTTTATACCTTTGCAAGGAGATCTGATGTGATAATGAAAAACTTCCCTGTAGGAAATATCTGTTCTGATTCGCTATTGACACAGTCAGCAGTACTAGTGACTTATTATATCCCAGACACTGTTATTTACTATAGGCATCAAACATATGCGTGCCATTCGAAATCTACTACTGATGTTGGCACTAGTTTGGGGCTTTATGTAGACATTGGAACCAGAGGATCACTAGTGGTACATTTAAATAAATCTAGTCTACAATTTATGAAAGTTTTTACTGTAGATGTCGAATTGAAAATTGCATATTTTCTAACATTTTATTAAAAAAAAAAAAATACGAATTCATTACAAATTTTTTTCGTGTTAAAGGCAAATTCGTTAATCATGTCGCCAAAAAGCCACCAAAATAGTCAATAAAACTGGTGACTTGGAGACACTTGCACCCAGGTTTCCTTCAGTGTTACCAAGCAGTGTGCATATGAATGTATGTAGACTAATTTCATACGTATGAATATAAATTTTTTCTTTTTTGAAAATTGATGTTTCAGTGTGTAATACTTACCAAAAATAAGTTTCATTTTACGTTTGTCCTTTGAGCTGATATCTTAATTAAGATGCTATTCGAAAACTTTTTATTAAAACACTGAATACAATTATTAGTCTGAAGCAGTTATTTATACTAAAAAGTGCTTAAATTTATTTGTTTTTCAATTTTTTGTTTTTCTCATTTGATATTTTTTGTTATGCAGAACTAAACAAATACATTTGTTTATTCATATCCAAATACACGTGTTTTAATTTTTTTTATATAAAAACCGAAATTAACGGATATTTATTTTAAAACAAACATAAATATAATAAAAATTAACTTTCTTGCCGAATGTTGTTTACTCATAAAAATAGGTCATGTTATTTTTGATAAACTCAGAATGTTCATTAAAAACTAATAGTTTCTTTGAAACGTTTTTGTAGAGCTGGTTTAAGCAAGAAAAGGAGAAGATGTAGGGGCTTATTTTTTTCATATCACAAAAGACTACTCTGCTGGCTTTAATAATATTAACAACAGAAAAAAATTAGTGTCAAAAGAATTTATTTAAAAATTTTTAGTTTGTGAAAAATAAAAACATTTTGCAAAAGCAAATAATCCAAATGTGTTGGAAAAAATTATTAATTATGTGTTTGTGTCATAAAATTAAACAAAAAGTGTTATATTGTGAAAAATTTTAAATTTTGTTTTGATTTTTTTGTTTTTATGTGTGTTGAATTTACACAGATCCTATATGTGTGAGGGGTGATCTAAAAAATTGAGAACGTTCTCCCGAGTAGGCATACTAGTTGTATACTATTACATAGATTACATAGATATGAAACTCGCTTGTCAAAAATCTAAGTCTGTTGTCAAAAAAAACTTAGGTGATGAGAATGTGTTATTAGACATTTTATCATTGTGTTAGTATGGAATAAATATTCCCCACATTACCAGCAAACACAAAAAAGGTCTAAAAAATAATATCGGTTTTTTTTTAATTTTATTAAGAAATTAACAAAAAGTTCTCTTTTTTGAAAATGCTATTCGTTTTTAATGATATGTAACCATTTTGTAGCAATATATATTATAGAATTGGTTTAAATAATTATCATTATTATTTTAACATCAAGCTTTACTGTTTGCTTTAATGATATTTACCTAATTATAAAAAAAAGTGAGAAAGTCCGACTGCATAATACACTACACCAATACAAATTTTCGAGAGTGTACCCTATTTGGGACTAATGTGCAATCATGGAAGCGCCAAAACAAAATTATGTAATTAGTTTTAGATTCATGTACTTATACGAGTTCTTTGTGCCGAATATTATTTAGATATCTACAACTGAATAAGATTTTTTGGAACGCGTTTGTATGGGACTTATGGTCAATTCTGGACTTACATAACATGACATTGAATTTAATGTTACCAAATTGTCATGTCAATACGAATATTTATTAGGTTGTTATGGCATTAAAAGCTATATTGGGGGACGGCATTTTGATGGGAGCTGTGGTCAAATATAGTCCGATTCAAATAATATTTGCTTAAATTATTAAGGTTGGAATTAAATGGGCCACGTTCATTCGAAATACCAACATAATAAGATGGTTTATATGAAAGAACACTCTATTCTGGAAATAAGTTTATATGGGGGCTTTTTGAAGGTATAGGCCGATTCGTGCTACTAGTCCTTATGAAAATTTAATAATTTGTACCAAATTTCATCAAATTGTCTCTAACATTGTGAACTATAATTTGCGTACAAAGGTTATACAGCAAGTCAGATGAACGGACATCGTTAGCTCGATTCAGGAGGTAATTCTAAGTCGTTCGGTATGCTTAAATAAGGGTCGAAAACCAATATTTTTATGTGTTACACATATCAGCACAAGCCCATAATACCATCTCCACATATGGTGGAGTGAGTATACTTATTGGATACCATAATTTCACATGAGACTTTGGTCAACCGCTGCTTATTAAAGGTGTACATTTTATGCTGTATTAGTTTGAGATATAGACTGCTGGTTTACCCAGAGAGCTACGCCTAAAGAACAAGCCTCTCAACACGCATACGAACAACCCACTTACATACCTAAAAACGCGAATGTGACTTGTTTTTCTTTTGGGTTTTCTTCGTTTTAATATGATAAGGAACCAGCGCCAAGGGTAGTACGGAATAAAACTTAAGACATTGTTTTAAATGCAAACAATTAAAATTTCCTTTTAAAAATTGAAAAGAAACACATCAAAAATATTTGTCAAAAAATTGAGGTGAACCTTTACAAGTCTGTTGAATTCACACATTTCCTATATGAGTGAAGGGGTAAATTTTTTTTTTCAATTTTAAGGAAGTTTCGTATCTATGCTTAGAACATTTTAAGCAATATCTGTGTTAATAAGTTTAATTTGGAAAGTTAAATTAAAAAAAATTTAATTAAGGGACTTTTAGGAATTGGAACTTTCTAAAAAATTGAAATACCTGCAGATATAGTTGAATTGGATGTGTCGGATATAGAAATGAATGGGGCCTTAATGAGATTGCGTCTTCCAATCATGACGAAAATGATGCAAAATGCCGGCAAAATCTAACATACCGACCAGTCCAGTTTCATGGACTTTGGAAGCAGACTTGGCAATATAAAATGTTCAGCCAATCAATGCGCTCGTTTCGTATCTTTTAGATGAGTTTGTAGAAGTCAATACATCATTTATTTTTACTAAATCACTAGATCAGTCGCTTAAACGCAATTATTCTTTGACAACTTATTCAGGAGCGTAAGCTTACTCAAAGAACTGCAGAAACTAAATACCAAAAATCGTGTTTCCAAGGAATTGAAGTTTAGAATTAAGCCACAGTTTTCCATAAAACATCAAGGCACATATGGCAGTTTCCAGACAAAAATATGTCCTCCATTATAATACTGAATTGTTCTCCACCCAAACAAATGCTATGCTGAATTTCATAACAATTTATTTCTCAAATATATATAGTACTACTTTAAAAGTATTCTTTATAACTTTTTCTTTAAATTAAACCAAGGAAAGAATATAACTCTTTTTTCCTTTTAAGCTGAATGTATTGTCAGTTTGTTAGCTGAATGCCCACTGGCATCTTTGATTGCCACACACTTACCTAATTGTTTTCGAAAAGTTGCTGAACAAAGTATGTATCTTAGCCAAAAAGCACCATGCGTTTACAATTTTATTCCAAACAAAAGTTCTGGTCATTAATGGGTTAGTGTTAATTAATTTTGCGAGAAGAACTAAAAAGAATGCATTCTGTATTTTACAACAGAACATTGAAAAGTTTGAAAAATAGTAAATAGACAGCTAATGATTTAAAATATCACAAAACGCTTGGTAATCTATCTGTATGCACATAATTTTTGAGTGTTCGCCGACTTCTATATTTTAATTCTTCTATTTAAATTTTATTGAATCACCCAGAGAAAATCTATTTAATAATATGATAATATTATGGTATATGATATTATGGTTAATGTAACCATATTATTATTAATTTAAATTAGTCCTCAATAAAGAAGCCACAACCATATTATGGTTGCCTCCGACCATGTTAGCGGTTAGAAATGTTACAGAAAAAATACTAAAAGAAGGTTGTTATATGTGGGGTTGTAAGTGAAAAAGAAGAAAAATTGTTTTTCATTATTTTTGAGATTTATCCACATGGGATGCTTAAAAAGCTTACATAAAAGGGTTGGTCAAAAGCTTTTTGATATATTATTTATTCAAAATTAGTTAGGCGGAATCGAACCGGCATCCATCGCACTGATAAACCAGCTCACTACCAACTAGCCAACCGAAGCACCCTTTTTTGCCATAAAATAAAAGTAAAAATTTATAAATGATTATATTTATTCAAGCTCTAGGTCCTTTTAATATTTATTTTTTATTCTCAATATTTCGCTAACCTTTGGTTAGCATCGTCAGGAAATTAAATATAATAAAATATATTCTCAATATTTCGCTAACCTTTGGTTAGCATCGTTAGTAAATTAAATATATTTTATTATATTTAAATTCCTGACGATGCTAACCAAAGGTTAGCGAAATATTGAGAATAAAAAATAAATATTAAAAGGACCTAGAGCTTGAATAAATACAAACATTTATTAAATTAAATAAGGTCAAATAAAAAACTGAATGTAAAAATTTATATTATGCTGTAAAAAAGGGTTACATGCTGTTTTCGTACGAACATTTTGTATATGGGTTAAACATATTGTTACGTTACTACCTTTTCAATAACGTTTTATGGTTTATTTCCTTTAAAAGAGTTCTTTTATTGCAACTTTAATAACACACCACTTTAAACACTATTTACAATTTACTAGGGTATTCGGTTAACCAATTAATTAATACCCGATTAACTGATCGGTTGAGTTAAAATTAGCTATTTTCGATTAACGATTAAACCGGTTAATTTCAGTCGATAAACCGATGTAACAAAATTTTTAATTTTTTGTAGTACTATTAAATATTTTTTTGTGATTTTGATTATTCTTTCGTCTCAAATACAAGAGGTATGTGTTTAGAAAATATTTTTCATACAAAGAAGGTGTTCAGTGATCTTGATTTAAAATAAGTGTTTGCTGTCAACAGCTTTTTGTATTACGTATTTTTTACATAAATGTACAATGTACATATGTATATGTGAAAAATACGTTGAACATATGTTCAACGTATATGTTTTCAGTTATTTGTTTCTTCTCATATAAATTTTTTTAACAGAATTACCCGAACCAATTAGAAGTGTTAAAAATTTTAGACAGGACTCTAATGGCATAATAAGAGATTTTATATGTTTATACAAATCAAGGAAAATGTCTAAGAAATTAGATATTCTGTATTATGGGCTGCTTTAGATTACTTCAACATCTACGATAAATAAAAGAATTTTTTCCAAGTCAAGTTTTATCAAAACTAAGGAAAAGAATCGCTTAAGTCCCAAACATTTAAGCCAATTTATCTTTCTAAAAGATTATTTAATAAGATCTCCTTGAACTATTGAAATAACTAATAACATGATCTTACAATTTATTTTTCAATTAATACATAATGCGTATTAATTAAAAAATATGTATTGCATATTTATGAATTATTTTTTTGTTTGCTCGTTTTAGTTCAAGAATTGTTATGTATGTCATGTTATTCTTGTTTTTAAATTATGCATTTTTATTTATTGAAATTACTTAATTTATAAAAAAAACTTTATTTATCGGTTAACCGATCAATTACAAAATTAACCGATTAAACCAAAACCTTGGTTTATTAATCGAGCGATTAACCGATTAAAGCAAAAGCCCGATTAAATGAATACCCTACAATTTACAAAACTTTATTTAGAACTTAGTGACTTTCGCAATCTTTATTTATAGCTTTAAAAAACTAATTGCGACCTCTGTGATGTGCCCACTTAAACGTTTGTACTTACACTCTATAACGATGCCAATTGAATGTGGTATTTATACTCTGTCCCAAGTTTCGAACTGTTTCCGGAATATTCGAGTTTATTATTAAACTAAACAGCTCATAACATTATGCATTAACACTATGGCTGAAAAATAATTAAGCTTTTATACATCATAAAACTAAAGTATACCTTAGGGGCTTACAATTTTCTAAATCGAAATTCGAGAAATACAGTGGGGTTGCAGTACAATTATGCATAACACTTTTAACATTACATTTGTACTAGGAAATTCTAGTGATTTTTACAATGAAAATTTTAACTAATAAAATAATTAACAAATACAAAATAACTTATAAATAAAAGATAACTACTAAATTAAACTAATTCTTAACTAACGTTACTTTCGTAACAATATGTAACTTCTCAACCAGTAAAGATGTATCATTAACAAAGGTTCAAAAGGGTGCAATAAAAATAATATACAAATTTAGCACATAATCGATGATGTCAGAGCAACGACGATATAAAAATATATCCGCATATAGTAATAACTTTACTTCTCTTTTTTTAAAAGAGTGCAATTTCCCTGCGGGAAATTTGTGTCAATTGCTCTTAAAGCACTTATCCCGTGACCAGTTAACAAAATTTTATAATTAATATGATCGGTGAAAACAAGACATATCACGTAACTGGTGATAATGTGTTAAGAGTGTAGTTAGTCCAGATGAAAGGTAATTGGCACACAACTATTCATGTGACTTGATTTTGCGCGGGAAGTGGTTGAATCTCTCTAGTTCTACTACTGAATATGAAGGGGGTCTTTCATATTGACATGGCTCATTTAGGACAATATCTGCGACAGGCATTATTTTAACCGAAATTGGAAGGTTATTTCAGTGACCTGTTACAAAGTGTCAAAAAGGTGCCAATTAACCCCCTTGTAGGACCTCGCCATGTTAAAGTGACTTGTCACGTGACAAGTTTAGTGTTAGTTCCCTTTCCCTTAGGGTTATGACACTTTTAAAAGTGATATAATAGTGGGTGATATGCGAAATAATAATAGGTAGGATATGCTCGCCGTATTAAGTGACTCCTTTACTTTTACTGCAAAAAACTTAAGTGTTCACAAGAAATCAAGTGACTTAAAATGACAACCTAGTAGGCACTAGACTACTTAAGTATGTACTTACTTTCGGAATGCGAAAATAATAAAAATTAAAACGAATAATAAGTATGCACTTAGCAATAATAAGTGTGCCAGAAAACCGTCTTAAAATAATAGTGTTTTGTTTTTATGTTCTATATATTATTAAATTATTAATAAAAAATATCGCGTCCAGTTTTTGTCACCATGAATACTTCATTAAATACCATTTCTAAAGAAAAAATCTTTTTCGTTTTGAACAAGATAATCAGCTATCATTATAATAAATATTCCCCGGTATAGAGAATGACGAAAGCCTTAACCTTCAGTAGGGTAATAGCGAAAATTTCCAAAAAAAAAAAAAAAGAACATGTGGATCAAGTTTCTTACATCCACTGCGGAATTTCTGCAAGCAAAGATTAGAGTTTTTCTTGTAAAGATGATCGGTACTCAAAGCATAAAGAATATTAATGAAATATTTGTATGAACTCGTAGACTCGTTATGAAAATTTGTTTAATTTTTAATCCACTTCATTTCGATTTATAGAACATGCTCGTATGACACTTTTTGGTGTGTCATCACGTCCATGGACAATATGACAAGGGACGTTATGGCATGCCCCCACAAAAAAAGTAGACTGGTTTTGGTATCAGCTAAGAAACACGCATTCACATGTTTAAACAGCACTAATTCTTAAAAATAAAAAAAACCAACATATTTCCTTGATCTAAATTTTTATTTATTTAAAATTTTTATTAGTATTTGAATTTTTATGTTAACTACTTCTGCTAGTAAAACAAATGGAACATTAAAACTAAAAAGTTAGAATAAATTTACTCAAGTGTACAAATAGAAAATAAACAAATTTTTATAGGTCAGATAAACAAAACCTATTTCTTAAATATTAATACTTGTATATATATATTTGAATATTTTGTATATTTTTTAGAATTTTTAATAATAATTGTGCTTATTGCGGCTAAAACTGAAAGAATATCATCAGAATGTGTTGTACCACAACCGAAATGTGTGATGCCAAAAATGGCAATTGCCGCATGACAAATAGTGTCATGAGTAAGTTAAATAGTACAATCATCAACTGCTAATAGTTTAAATATTTGCCCTTGCAAAAGTATGGGCTCGTGTAAAAACGACTGATTGTGAAAAACGTTATCCAAATCAAGTTAAAGTTTGCTATACTGATTGCCCAAAGTATGAGCCTGAGACTTACCAGCCTTATCCGGCTTGTGGCTCCAGTTTTACTATGCAAAAATGTTGACTTTTTGGGAGTCTGTGTGCCATGATGAAAGTATCTTGCATTAAAAGTAGAGTTTGCTAAAAACAGTAAAAATGTGAAACCGGTTGGTTTCGGTTCGGTTTTCGGTTTTTCTTACAAATATTGCATATTGCTTTGTTTGACTGGTGCTCTGATAACTTGAAATGTTTCAAAGTTCCAGTATAATAAAATACGTAAAAAATTTTTAAAATCCTGCCAAATTTTATTGGTAATTAATATGGCTGCGATTTCCATGCAAATGCATGTTTTTTGTCGATGGTCTATGAACGATGTCGGCCAATTGTCTTTCCAAAGCATTAATTTTGCGTTAAAACTACATCGATTTGTTTTTGGATATTTTGGTTTTCAATGCATTTTTTTTTTATCATATATTGACATTTTGAGTGATTTTTTTAAATTTCCATACTTAAAAAAAAATTTTCAAAAAAAAAAAAAAAAAATTTTATCTATGAATAAATTCTTTCGGAGCTCTGCTTAAAATACAAGATTTTGCAAGATTTCGACAAAAGAACCTTCTGTTTTTAACCTATGCAGCACATACGGAGTACTTGTTTAAGTTTAAGAATTTTATAAACAACTCTCATTGTTGCCGGCTGTAATGTATAAACTTTTTTTATAAGAAGTACGAGTGATATATATATAATTGCATTTTCTTTAAGCATAAATATATTTTTAAAGTAAAGCTAAGAACCGAGGTTTTTTGTCGGTTTTCGGTTTTTAGGCATTAAAAACTGCGGTTTCGATTTCGGTTAAAGCCAAACAGCAATCCCTAATTAAAAGGTATTTCTTGTTTTTCCTATAAATCATAACGATAATAGTCTTCTTAATCATTGTTCACCACTACCGTTTTAGATTGGCGAGTAGCAAAAAATTCCTTGTGATGGTCTTACACCTAATGCCCCAGCTGTATCCTGTAGTGTGTTGCAATAAGTTATTTATTTTGATTGTAATCTTAAACTGATCTTGTACTTAACTATTTGATTGGAAACGGGAAATTTGTTAACATTTTGCCTGTTTCATTCAGACTTCTAAAGAATATATTTGCATAAATTAAATTTTTATTGAAAAACTTTTACTTACTTCTTTCAAATTCAAATTTAAACGTGTCACGGTAGATGAAAAATAATATATAAAAGTCATCAATAGGACGTGGCATTTTATGCAATTTTTATTGGAAAATATGCGCATAAAACATGCTTAAAAAATTCTAAATTTAATAAAATTATGCATTTATTATTTAAAGAAAAACTGACAGCTTTTTTTTAATTTTGAGATACTTTCTATAGAATTAAAGTAACCTTTGCTTAAAAACATCAAATTTTTTAATCGTAAACTAAATTTTTATTGGCTATACTAAAAATTAAGAGTCTCGTACAGCGAATTCTTAAGGTGGATTCATCCATGCGTTCCGAACAATATTTTTGACCGGAGAATAATTTTTTTACTGAGAGTGTTCTGCAAAACGATTCACCCATTTCGGAAAATTTGTCCGGAAAAACAAAGCTTCCAATTGTAAAAAATGGCAGAACAACTAGCAAAATACTTATATTGAATTGTTTTCTAAAAGTGTGTTAAAAAAAATGGATAAAAAAGAAAAGTGATATTGTTATTTTTAATTATAGGTTTTTATTTTTTACTTAATTATTCCGCAAAAAAACAACTGTTATAATATAAATACATATAAGTACAAATTGAAAAAATTGTTCCGACCAAGAATTAAAATTAAACCAATTCAAGAAAAAACTTTCCGAACAAAATAATTTTTCTCTCTATCAAAAGAAAGGCGTCAAACTCAATATAAAAAAAATTTTATCTGGGCAAAATATTGTACGGAACGCATGGGTGAATCGAGCTTTATTTTTTTAACAAGATACGATTGCTTTTACAATAACAAAATTGAATCGAAAAAAGTTTCTGTTAAGAATTTGTCTTATTAAAAAAATGCTACAGAAATTCAATCTATTCTCGAGGAATTTCATGCCATGCAATGGCTTTTTCTGGAACAAACTGAAGGTTGTGTGAAGATGTTAGTCAAACACAAAAACATCTTGCAAAATTATTGAAAATAACACAGCAGATAGTTATCGAACAGTGATCTTGCACATTGGAAATGATACTTCAATCATTGAAGCAACAGTAATTTATAATATTAATAAAGTCATTTATGGTCCCTAATTTTTTAAAAAAAGGGTATTAAATATTTTGTTCGTATATTTTTAATTAATAATTTAATTTATTTAATCATTTTCAATATTTCGCTAACCGTTGGTTATCATCTTCACGAAATTAAAAATTAATTATAAATTATAAAAATTCTGAAAAATATTTGTCATAAAAATTCAGAAAATATATTTACATAAATAAAAAATTTTATAAAGTTCTTATCGTATCTTTAACAAATCGCACTGGTTCCTCTAAAGAGAGTCAACTCAAAATTTTAAAATTTTCACTTTATGCGATAAATCGGTCATATCTACCCACTGTAAAAATCTTACATAATTTTCTTTAGTATTATATCAAAAATATTCAATTCTATACCCCTTTGTAATATAACAGTACATATAAAAAGAAAACAGTTTTTTTATCTCCACTGAAAATTTATAATTTTTGAGTTAACCCCCTTTAGAGGAACCAGTGGGATATACGAGTATCTATGCATACAAACTAAACTTTTTTTTCATCTTACGTTTATGTAGCACATATACGTTTTAGTATATGTGTTATACTCGTATGTATATTCAATAAAAATATTATTAAAAAAGGTCAAATAAAACTAAATATAAATGTATAAACACCAAAAATCATTTGAATGGAAACCAAAAAATATGCTATTCAGCAAAAACAAACATAATTTGCAAATCTTAAACATAATATGACAAAAAAATGCATTTACGATAAAATATTGAAAAATATGTTAGTGCATATCGATGCCATTCTTCAGAAAAAGTTGTGATTCGGATAAAAAACTTATTCTTTTAATATTTAAACCTTCGAGGTAAAACATGCATATGCATGAAATTCCACGCCTTATTCATCACCCTATCGGAAGATGCTTTAATTTCTTCAAATGGCATTGATATTTGTGAAGTTAACGGACACAAAATACTCACCAATAAAAAATTGGCCGGTATACTCCTCAAGAGCGCGAAACCATTTTTTTAAATACATATTAAAATATTAAAGCAATAAAGCCAAAAAGGATTAATGATAATATTTTGTTATTCTGTTTAATAAACTGTTTACAATTACAGTATTTTTCGTTTAGCTGCATTTCGCTTAACTGCATTTGTTGGCTATCTGCACAAAATACAAAGCATTGTGTACGATGACTGCATTTTGCTTAAGTGCATATTGTGGATAACAGCATTCGATTTTTGGTCAACAACGTTTATTTTTAATACAAAATGTTATTTTTAAGTGCTTCATAAAAACAAAAAATCATGGTTGCATTAATCGCTATATAAAAATATGCAAAAAATTTTACTTTGCTAATGTGGTAACACAAATCGCTGTATTGAAAATTCGTTTGATCTGGCAGCTGTAATTGTGTGTACGCCATAAAGTATATATATTCTGGATTCTTGAGTAATTCTAAGTCGATTTAGCCATGTCTGTCCGTCTGTATGTCCAAATATGGAACCACCACCCGAAAAAAGTGATAATTTTGTTATAAAAACTAACATCAATCGTTCTTTGTGACTAGAAATCGTAGTGTTGAATTTCCATAATTTACTATAGCCTTCTCTAAAAAAACAGTTTAGTACGCCTTAACCCGTAACAAATGATGCCATTGTAATAAAATTTTGTATGTCATAGTGTTATAGGACGCAAAATCATAATTAACCATAGGGCCCAAATAATGGGAAATTACTGAAATACGTCAAAAACCGTAGAAGAAAAGATGTTGTGGTAAAATAGGGTTCCATTTAACGTCATATGGCCAGAAATAACACCATGAAAATTTGTTATAATCGGTCCACAATTTACCTTAAGGTTCATATTAAGCTGGCTTCTGAAAACCACTTTAAACTATAAAATGCTACAGGGAATTGCACTACTATATCGAAATTGGTTCTAATTTAGATTTTAAATACAAGAAAACACTGATAAGAAATTTGTGATGATTTGTCCACAATTTACCATGGGTCCAATATAAATTCCCCTCTCTAAAATAATTTTAGTTCGGTTAAAACTATTGCAATTCATGATATGTTACTCAAATATGTCGAAAATTAAGTTTTATATGTATAAAAATAAAAGCATAAGCTTTCTGATTGTCGGTTAATGATTAAAATTTGTTTTAATACTGACGTCCCTTTTAATAAAGATTAATTACAAATTTATAGATCCCATATAGAGCCCACGCCTGAAATAATTTGACTGTCGGTGAAGGGTATCAAAGATTCGTTTTTAAACGAATTGTTTTCGTTTTAGATACATATGCATATTTATATTAAATTAAAAAGTGTATTAAAAATATTTGTTGAAATGAATGATTAAAGGATATTGCATGCCTAAATCTATTTTTGAAATAAGAAAAAAAAAACTTTTACATAAGAGCACATTTTTACAGGTATGTGAATTTACTTAGCAGCATTAATTATGCAGCTAAGTGAATACTGCGTAACAGAATATTTTGCGTAACTGCACGAATTTTCGTGCAAACTTGAATGTGCAGCTAAACAAAAAATACTGTATTTAAATAATTAAATTAAAGCTATCAATTACATCACGTCAGAGTTTTTTTTAACCAAATGTATGAATATGAAGTCAGAATTGTCAAAAGTAGAACAGTTTTTGAGATATTTTAAAATAACCGTTATTTGTGTTTTAAAAAAAGATGATGTCACAGATAAAGTGGCCAAAAGTTCACGAAAAATTTCATGATTTTTTGCAGTTTTGCTCTTTTCAAGTTATTTTTTTAAACAAACCCTTATTGACATGCTTTATTTTTTATAACTTAGGCCGTTAATGTTTTATTAGCCAGCACATTAGTTTATTTCAATACGAACATTTTGCGTCCAACAAGACATAGATTGGTGCAAAACTACAGAAGATTTACAGCCGTATTCATAACGAAAATTTGGCATGAAGTTAGCACAAAGTTTATTCATAATACACTAACCAAACTCTGGCTAACGATTTGCTAAACTCTTGTTAACGAGCTGCCAAACGTTTGCCAACTTGTGAAAAACAGCTGTTTAATGTCAAACAATATGTATAAAGAAAAGAAAAATAAAAAAGTTTTGCGCGCGAAAAATAAATAATGGAAACGCTCGACACTTTAGATAATTTAAAATATTTAAAAGCCTGTTGTCGGTCTAAATAATTTTTTAAAAAAAGAAGAAATCCATTTTTGGAATACAGCGAAGAAGAATTTCGTATGAAGTATAGATTTTCAAAAGAAAATAGCAAAAAGCTAATAAAATTCGTGGAGGCTGACCTAAAACGTAAAGGAAAAAGGAATGGTGGTTGCATTCCACCATACATACAAGTGTTGGCAGCATTAAGGTGTTGGGGCCGCAACCAGGTGCAAGACGATTGTGAAGAGTTCCATGGTCTCTCGCAACCCACGATTAGTAGAATTTGTGCAAAGGTTGCACAAGCGTTTGCCAAAAAGGCCAAATCTGTTATTAAAATGGCAACATTAGCTGAGGAACAAATTGTCGAAATGGAAAAATTTAAACAAATAACTGGATTTAAAAACGTAATTGGGGCTATTGACTGCACCCACATTCGAATCCAAGCTGTGGGTGGCGATGATGCTCAATTGTTTGTTAACCGAAAGGGATACTTCTCCCTTAACGTACAGGTATGCTTATATGTAAAATGACTTAAACGAAATATATATATTTTTTTTCAATTTTTGTTTTTAAAATATGCAGGTGGTTTGTGATGCCTCGTTAAAAATTACCGACATTGTTGCCTGCTGGAGAGGAAGCTCACACGATTCTAGGATATTTAACGAGAGCAAAATAAAGGAACGATTTGAGGTAGGTGCTTTTATGGGAAGATTAGTAGGGGACGGTGGATACAAGTGCACCAACTATTTATTTACACCGGTACAGAACCCGAAAAATCGAGAAGAAGAAATGTACAACATAAAAACGAGAAATGATGTAGAGATAGTTTTCGGTGTTTGGAAGAGCAGATTTCGTATTCTTTTGGAAAAAATGCGAGTTTCTAAAAGTAATGGAAAAGTTTTGATTGTAGCTGTTCTTCATAACTTATCGATTATTTATGAAGATCAAATTTTTGGTAAAATTAAATTATATATTTAGTTATAAAATATATGACAATTGCTTTTATGTTTTCATTTTAACAGATGAAAAGGATGTCCGAAGTCCTGGGTCAGAAAGAGAATCTTTTCAGGGTGACACCGAAGATGAAAACATATCTCGGAATATTTACATTCAGCAAAATTTCTAAATTTGCAAAGAAAGATATATTTCGTAAGAAGTTTTCCAACTGAATATTCCATAATTGCATCTTTTTATAAATAACATTTTTTGAGTTTGTATAATAAAAAGCAATCGTTAATTATATAAAAAATAACACAAAAAACTTAAAAAAATAAAATTTCGTAAAATAAATAGATATTAGTTTATGAAAACATAAAACTAAATTTAAAACTAAATCACAATTCATTTTATAAAAAGAAAACTACACAAAAGTAAATTAAAACTATGTACATATGTAACAAAACCACAAATCACATTTAATTAAAATGAATATTAAATTAAGTAAAAAATCCACTTGACTTAAATTTTTCAATTTCTAATTTAATTTTTTCAACTTTTAAAATATGTTCCTCGTTTTCATGGATTTCTAATTTTTCGATTCTTCTTTTTTTATATTGTGGCTCTCTTCCATATATTTTATTTCTAGTTCTTTTTGTTTAATACTTATGTCTAATAGTTTCTTTCTTTTTGCATTTTCAAATTCACTTTGGCACTTGATGTTTTTTCTTCTTTTTTTTGAATTCTATTGGCTTTTTAATTGGAGTATCTTCTTCAGCATTAAAACCTTCATAGTCCGTTTTATCCGGTGAATTTGTTTTAATTATTGACGAATTGCTATCATAAAAGTTGCTGTCGATTTCAAAATGTTTTGGTAATCGGCAAACCAACTCCTCCTCAACGCTGTTTAATGGTTCAGGGGCTGGACCACCACCTGTCTGCTTTCTTTGTCTGACATATGCAGAGTTTTTTGTTTTCGCGATGGACTTTGTTTTGCGCCACTGGTTCTGCATTTGTTCCAATGTTCTGGTGCGCTTTGAAACTGTATTGAATAAATTATAAACAATACTCCATGCCTCCTTCTTCTTTTTATTGGTATTAGTGTCGATTTTTGCATTTTCTAGAATGTCTAATTTTTCTAAAACTAGGTTTGATAGTAAATCCTGAAAAATATATGTTAATATTAATATTTTCCTATATTACTAATTACTGTTTTACTTACCTTTTCATCCTGATCCCAATTTGCAGATCTTTTCACTTGCTTTTCCATTTTTATTAAAAATTATATTGTCTTTTTTTTAATTACAATTTTAAAAACTTTTTTAAATTTCTTATATGGAAAAACAAAACCAAAAAAAAGGAAATGTCAAAACCAGCGATGATAAATGCAAAACGTGTTGCATTTTTGAGTATTATAATGTGGCATCATTAAAATTCGGAGTTGATTTATTAAAAGTTAACAGACGGATTAAATTGGTTATAAATAAAATCTGTGCTATCAAGCTGCTAAGCTTAATCGGCATTCTAGTTAGTAGCTCGTTGTACGTAGTGTACAAACTGTGGCTAACTTTTTGTTATGAATACGGCTGATAGTGAATAAACCCACAGAGCAATTCAACAGTTTTAAGCTTTTTTTATGTTTATTGTAACTTAACATTTAATTTTGTATATTTATTTGTTGTGCTTCTTTTAATTCGATAAAAATCGAAGAGTAGGATAATTCAATTAACCTTTTGTAATTTTGTCATTTTTGCACTGACCTAGATCCTATTGGGGATAAAATTTTCGTATTAAAATAATAAGTAAGTGATAAAACTTAAAAAAATTTGTTGTTTGTTTTTAAAAAAATAAGTTCAAAATAATTAAAATTTTTGTGAAATTTGAAAAGTGGTCCACTATAACTCAGTCATTTATTGACCAATTTTTGTTTTAGTAATTTCATTATCTTTCATAAAAAAAAAAAAAAAAGAGATACATCATATGTCTAGTATTTTTTAAGATATTTGCTATTCTTAGCTGACCATGAAAAATTGGTTTCTCACGGTGTGATTCCATTATTTACAAGTATACCAGTAGATCTTCGTATAGATATAATAGGTGAAAAATGGAATATAGTTAAGGAATTTTTATTTTTTACGTATTCTTAGCTTCTGTATAATAGATAATAGATATTTTCAATTAGATAATAATGTATAATATATATTATCAATGTTCAAATTACTGGTGGAATGAAAGTAATGGGGATGTGTCCGCATCGACGTTTATTTCATGTATGATACATTATTTAAAGATCCATTGTTTGTCAGATACGTATATTCCGCTGGTTGTGACTATCAAAAACGTAACCACTATATATCGAATGCACTCTCCGTTTTTTCTATAAACAAAACAATAAAGGACAAATTATAAATTCAGTTATTAATGAAGTGATAAGATACAAGAAGGCTATGCAAGAGAATTATATTTCTTTTACCTCTAAGTGATCTGGCAAACCTAATTTTATCGCTAAGATCGTGGAGTCTCCGAATAGATAAGTTTATGTAATAGTAAGAGTACACGAATATTTAAAAGATTGTCAAATGAAACGCCGTATAGTTTTAAACAGGCATGTGACACATGATCATATATACCAAGGCCAAACACATATCTCACAATATTATTATATAAAACATTTAGCTTCCTTCTACTAATGGAATCGCAATTTGCAAAAAGTTCACAACCATACATTAAACCTGGAAGAAGATAAGATTTTGCAATCATTAATCTAATATTTAAAGGAGTATTGTATTGTGTCGACCAACGGCACCTTAACTTTATATAAGTTTGACCAGCAAGTGTGTTGACATGATTTGTCCAAGTATGACTATCATTAAAAATTAGCCCAAGGTTTTTGGCAGCATTCATAATATTGATTTTTTCCCCATTAATTAAAATATCTAGACCGATATTAGAACTAAGTGATCTCTTACGTATTATTACGCACTTCGACTTATTAGGGTTTAAACAAAGTCAGTTAGACGTAGCCCAACGATAAATTTTATCCAGATCATCATTGAGTCTCATGATGCTTTGATAAACTGATTGTACTGGGCTACTTAAGTACAACTGCACATCATCTGCGTACATATGTATATTGCAGTGAACAAGATCTTTTGGGAAGTCGTTTATATAAAGTGTAAAAAGCAATGGTCCAAGAATTGACCCTTGAGGTACACCTCTAGATAAACGTAATGAAGAAGATTGCACATTGTTTGATTGGACAAATTGCGAACGAATTGAGAGGTAGGAAAATAAAAGCCGTGTTGATGTTTTTGAAAAGTTAAAACGTGCACAAGTTTCATGGAAAGCATACTGTGGTCAACCGTGTCAAAGGATTTTGAATGATCAAGAAGAACTAGGAAATTTAGCTTGCCATCATCCAGTTCACGCCGTATATTTTCAGACACATCCAGTAGTGCAGAAACACAACTATGATTAGTACGAAACCCTGATTGTTTATCAGACAACAAATTATTGGCACTGATATATGATAACATTTGAAGATAAAGAATAGCTATTGGCCTAAATTCAGAATCAGTTTTTGGTATTGGCACTATTTTTGCATATTTCCATTTCAACGGAAAGGTGCTAGTCATAATGATACTGTTGAATAGATGGGTTATACATATATGGCAAAAGTACTGGCAGCAGCATCTTTATAAATTTTGGATGCATGTTATCACAGGCCACTGCATTAGACTTAATTAAATTAAAACATAGGGTGACTTCAGATTGCGTTACACAAGCGAATTGAAAGCGATTACAGTTGATTACAGGATTATTGGGGCCTAAATTTGGAAGGCTGTAAAAACCGTTATCAATGGGTACCAGAGGTACATTTGTGAAAGTTTTGTTAAGCTCTTCCACATATAATTGGCAGTTGTTTGCATTTCCCGTCCTACCATTAATGATGTGCTAAATTCCCAATTTTTATTTTTGATAAAAACACGGAAACAATTTCAATAAATTTAGAGTTTTCTAATATTATTTTCAAAGGAAAACATAATAAGCCCCCGACAATCGGTTCTACGCACCGGAACGACTCGGACATCAACGAACACCGACCATCAATTGTCATCCAGGGATGTTAAAGTTGTGTATAGAGCGCTTAGTCCCTTTTTACAATGTGGCGACGCTGTATGTGTGACACACTTTACTTTTTTCCTTTCTGGCGTACAAACTTTGTCTGTCTGCCTTTCACTTGCCACATTGTAAAAGGGGACTTATGGTACCCACAGACGAGGCAACATAAGTGAAAACCTGAAATTTATTGTGGAACAGAAGTGGCTTTATACATATCAAAATATCATATATAATATCAACATTGATATTGTTAAAGAAGTTAAAGAAAATGCAAAACAATTTTATATAAAATTTTGCGAAGTTTTGGGAACCAAAGTCATCTTTAATAACGAAGTTTTTATGTGGTTCCATAACTTTACTCCTGAAAATGTTATTTCAGGTAAAACAAGTAGTTTGAATCTCTTCTAGTAAAAATGTTCCCGAATGAAATTGCAAATGTTGATTCAATCATTAATCAATTTTGGGCTTTAGCGGATGTCGAGCAACTGCAGTCGTTAAAAACTGAAAACATTTGTAGTTTTTGGTCGGCAGTAGCTAATTTACAAAATGAGCTGAATGGGCATATGTGTCCTGACATTTCTAGAGTCGTTGCTGGAATTTTATCCATTCCACATTCGTCTGCAAATGCGCACAGAGTTTTTCCTTTTCAAAATGTATTAAAGAAACAAACTACATGTATCATACAAACAAAGGATTGGTTAAGATCGACGAGTTCATGCTGCTATTATGTAAAAATTCCAAATAGTTTATTAACTTAACAAATAAGTGCCTGATTTTGATCTCATATATTTATAAGACTTTTATGTACCTTGTTTTATTCATACATATAATGTATGTTTTATGTTAGGTTTTTTTTTGTGTACAATTTAATTTTTATTTACTTCTTTTGTTGGTTCAATAAATTTAAAAAAAATGGTACAGGGGAGGTCCAAAAGTACATTTTTTTGGATGTTGGTACAAAATTTAAAGCCCCATTGTACATCCCTGTTGTCAACTCAGCAACACCTGTTCTTCAGGTCTCGCTGGAACAACAACAACAACGTCTACGATTGAATTGTGGGTAAATAGAACGTGCCTTAAGAAATTTAGGGCGTTATGTCCCACGTTCTTACGACGAACGACCCTGTTGTTTTTTTTTTTAGCATTAGTTATTCTACGTATACAAAAAACTCCAATGGCCGATTTCACCAATTCTATTTAAATATCAATTCATATTTAATTATAGTTTTCAATATAATTTTATTTTTATTTGGCATGAAAAACGAATTTTTAGAAATAGAAACCCGGCTGCAAAAAATACAGTTTTAAAAACAAAATAAACACACCTTTGGTTTAATAGACTATAAAATTATCTGAAAGCCAACGTTTAATACATGCAGGCGGGATAAATTGAATTTATTTCGGTTTATATTTTGCAATTTTTTTTTTACTTATTTATTAAAGTTTTGACTTTTTAGTTACGTCATTTTATGACGTAACTAAACCAACGTTGACCAATTTATTGTTCCTGGAAATTGAAATCGAGCGAGTTTTGTAGAGATAGTTTTTAAAATGTCTAGTGTTTGGAATGAAGCAGTTTGGTTACCAACTGCGATTTTAGGTTACATAAGACATAGAAAATGGGCATGGTTCGATACAATTTTTATATCTAGTCTCATAAAGTACTAAAAGATCTGTCAGACTCAATTGTTATCTCGATTTTTTTAATTTTTGTAACGAACGAGTTTTGCAACTCAACTACATACTCGTATGTAAGTAAAAACAAATAAATTCACTGCCACTTTTTTCTAACAAGCGGCACCTTGCGGTTTTCTAATTCGGGTACGCTTTTTTAGGCTATCTCTTGTTTTTGAAATATACCATTATTTCGAAAATGTAGGAGGTTGCACAATATATATTCGCGTAACTCAAAAACGGCTTAGTTTATTAAATAAACTAAAACAAACCGAAATAAAATTAGCTTTAAGTAAGGCTAAACTTTTTTCTTATCTGCGAAGTCGATTTAGAAACGTATTTTTTTTGGCAAAAAAAATAGCTTATTAGCAAAATTTCTAAATTTTTGTTTTTTAAATGGCATTAAATATTGAAAAATGCATACCTGTTGCTTCTAATTATTCCTTCACGCATAAAAAATAGTGTTCCAATCAAAAAAAAAAAAAAAAAAAAAAAAGCAACAAATTATTAAAATCTGCCTCTTACTTTTGATTTTATTCACAAAAATTAAAATTGTTTTTTATTAAATTTCAGAATTTCGTAAAACGTCATATTTGTATGGGAGCCCGCTAAGGGTTGGAGATAAAAGGCAAGTTAGTTTTGAGAAAATGTTTAGGACGAACGACTAGTGGAGGTCGATCATACATTTTATCCCCCTAGGGGCGAATCCTTGGCAGTTATGCGACGTTTTCTTCAACATATATGAATGAATGAATGCATGAATAGAATGAAAATAAAAGCTTTTATTATTTTTATAAACCTTGTATTTTCAACCAGTGGTCCGTTGAACCCCACAGCGGTTCCCACTGTAGTAGGAGGAAAAAAATAGAACCAAATTCATAAAGTTTACAATAGACTACTTAGAGGCCAAAGTGACTCAAGATGAAAAAGATAACTAATTTAAATATTTGCAGAAGGTTAATTTTTATTTTTAATATACATAAGTCAAAATGTATAAGCCAAAAGTGTTTTGGTATAAATTTAAAATTTTAATTCAGTTATTAAGTTTTTTTTTAGTATTTGAAAGCCAACAGGAGCTTTTTTCATACTACTTAGAAAACATTAATAAAGTACATTTCTGTTTTAAATATAACTAAACACAATTTCATTTATTTGGGTGCACATTTACCCTCAGTGTTCACTGCAATGCCAGCACATCTTCTTAGTACAGCGGGAAACACGTCTGTGAACATAAATTTTAAGACTTTGTATACAAATTCAAAATGTAATATGTATCTGATAAAAACCTTTGCCGGCGCAAGCGTCAGTCCTTAATTCACACAAATTATTATACAGTTTACAGTTGGTGCCTTCAGTGTTTGCAGTTCCGCAGGTTTGTGTTGTGTCTGTACAAGTTTCCTTGCAAGTGCTAGCACAAATTCCAATTTTGTTGGGACTTAGTTTAGAACACTCACTGTCAGCAGCCGGAGTCCATTCTTAGAAATATTGTTAAAATGTTATTCATTTACTTTGTAAAAAAAAAAAATTGGCTCAAATACTTACCGCGTGAAATTGCATAATTGACCATACAATTGACATTCTTTAACTGACAAGTGTGTGTAAATTTTCGACAAAAACCATCCTTCCTTTTACCACAAACTGTTGGTAAGGTACAGGTGTCAGAATTTGCCCTGCCCTCGAATGATGATGCAGCTTGGGTAAGAGCCACAAAAGCCAAACCGACAATTAGTCCAACTGAAATAGAAATAACATATTTTTAGTTTGTTAGAGTAGCTTATTGCATCACTTCCCCTAATAGGCGTGAAATCAAATTTTAAAAAGTTATTACAAGAAAAGTATAAACCGTGGTCATATTAATGTATCTACTGTTAAAATCTTACATCGTTTTCTCTTCTCGTTCCCAAAAAATATACAGTTGTCCCTCTTTGTGATATAGGAGTACATACATATAAAAGGATACAGTGTTTTCATTCTACTCAAAATTTATAAGTTTTGAGTAAATCCTCTTGTTCAATGAAGCTTAAAATATTAAATTTTCAGCAATTTTTCTTTTAAATATGGACATCAAACATCAAGTAAGAATCCCTTCATTTATCTTAAAGTCTTTGTCAGGATGATTTTAAACAGATTAAGAATTAATTTTGCAAGTTTGACTTGAATTGCAGCAAATATTCGTTTTGTTTAGATTTAGATAGTTTTATACTAAACAAAATGCTTGCCTTATTTTTTTTTAATATTTCCAGATGTTTCAAAGTAAATAATTTTTATTAAATTTTATGATTCATTATCTATCATTTTATACCTTTGCAAGGAGATCTGATGTGATAATGAAAAACTTCCCTGTAGGAAATATCTGTTCTGATTCGCTATTGACACAGTCAGCAGTACTAGTGACTTATTATATCCCAGACACTGTTATTTACTATAGGCATCAAACATATGCGTGCCATTCGAAATCTACTACTGATGTTGGCACTAGTTTGGGGCTTTATGTAGACATTGGAACCAGAGGATCACTAGTGGTACATTTAAATAAATCTAGTCTACAATTTATGAAAGTTTTTACTGTAGATGTCGAATTGAAAATTGCATATTTTCTAACATTTTATTAAAAAAAAAAAAATACGAATTCATTACAAATTTTTTTCGTGTTAAAGGCAAATTCGTTAATCATGTCGCCAAAAAGCCACCAAAATAGTCAATAAAACTGGTGACTTGGAGACACTTGCACCCAGGTTTCCTTCAGTGTTACCAAGCAGTGTGCATATGAATGTATGTAGACTAATTTCATACGTATGAATATACATTTTTTCTTTTTTGAAAATTGATGTTTCAGTGTGTAATACTTACCAAAAATATGTTTCATTTTACGTTTGTCCTTTGAGCTGATATCTTAATTAAGATGTTATTCGAAATTTTTTTATTTAAACACTGAATACAATTATTAGTCTGAAGCAGTTATTTATACTAAAAAGTGTTTAAATTTATTTGTTTTTCAATTTTTTGTTTTTCTCATTTGATATTTTTTGTTATGCAGAACTAAACAAATACATTTGTTTATTCATATCCAAATACACGTGTTTTCATTTTTTTATATAAAAACCGAAATTAACGTATATTTATTTTAAAACAAACATAAATATAATAAAAATTAACTTTCTTGCCGAATGTTGTTTACTCATAAAAATAAGTCATGTTATTTTTGATAAACTCAGAATGTTCATTAAAAACTAATAGTTTCTTTGAAACGTTTTTGTAGAGCTGGTTTAAGCAAGAAAAGGAGAAGATGTATTGGCTTATTTTTTTCATATCACAAAAGACTACTCTGCTGGCTTTAATAATATTAACAACAGAAAAAAATTAGTGTCAAAAGAATTTATTTAAAAATTTTTAGTTAGTGAAAAATAAAAACATTTTGCAAAAGCAAATAATCAAAATGTTTTGGAAAAAATTATTAATTATGTGTTTGTGTCATAAAATTAAACAAAAAGTGTTATATTGTGAAAAATTTTAAATTTTGTTTTGATTTTTTTGTTTTTATGTGTGTTGAATTTACACAGATCCTATATGTGTGAGGGGTGAACTAAAAAATTGAGAACGTTCTCCCGAGTAGGCATACTAGTTGTATACTATGGTCATAAATTACATAGATATGAAACTCGCTTGTCAAAAATCTAAGTCTGTTGTCAAAAAAAACTTAGGTGATGAGAATGTGTTATTAGACATTTTATCATTGTGTTAGTATGGAATAAATATTCCCCACATTACCAGCAAACACAAATAAAAGGTCTAAAAAATAATATCGGTTTTTTTTTAATTTTATTAAGAAATTAACAAAAAGTTCTCTTTTTTGAAAATGCTATTCGTTTTTAATGATATGTAACCATTTTGTAGCAATATATATTATAGAATGGGTTTAATTAATTATCATTATTATTTTAACATCAAGCTTTACTGTTTGCTTTAATGATATTTACCTAATTATAAAAAAAAGTGAGAAAGTCCAACTAAATAATACCCTACACCAATACAAATTTTCGAGAGTGTGCCCTATTTGGGACTAATGTGCAATCATGGAAGCGCCAAAACAAAATTATGTAATTAGTTTTAGATTCATGTACTTATACGAGTTCTTTGTGCCGAATATTATCTAGATATCTACAACTGAATAAGATTTTTTGGAACGCGTTTGTATGGGACTTATGATCAATTCTGGACCTACATAACATGACATTGAATTTAATGTTAAAAAATTGTCATGTCAACACGAATATTTATAAGGTTGTTATGGCATTAAAAGCTATATTGGGGGACGGCATTTTGATGGGAGCTGTGGTCAAATATAGTCCGATTCAAATAATATTTGCTTAAATTATTAAGGTTGGAATTAAATGGGCCACGTTCATTCGAAATACCAACATAATAAGATGGTTTATATGAAAGAACACTCTATTCTGGAAATAAGTTTATATGGGGGCTTTTTGAAGGTATATGCCGATTCGTGTTATTCGTCCTTATGAAAATTTAATAATTTGTACCAAATTTCATCAAATTGTCTCTAACATTGTGAACTGTAATTTGCGTACAAAGGTTATACAGCAAGTCAGATGAACGGACATCGTTAGCTCGATTCAGGAGGTAATTCTAAGTCGTTCGGTATGCTTAAATAAGGGTCGAAAGCCAATATTTTTATGTGTTACACCTATCAGCACAAGCCCATAATACCATCTCCACGTATGGTGGAGTGAGTATACTTATTGGATACCATAATTCCACATGAGACTTTGATCAACCGCTGCTTATTAAAGGTGTAAATTTTATGCTGTATTAGCTTGAGATATAGACTGCTGGTTTACCCAGAGAGCTACGCCTAAAGAACAAGCCTCTCAACACGCATACGAACAACCCACGAACATACCTAAAAACGCGAATGTGACTTGTTTTTCTTTTGGGTTTTCTTCGTTTTAATATGATAAGGAACCAGCGCCAAGGGTAGTACGGAATAAAACTTAAGACATTGTTTTAAATGCAAACAATTAAAATTTCCTTTTAAAAATTGAAAAGAAACACATCAAAAATATTTGTCAAAAAATTGAGGTGAACCTTTACAAGTCTGTTGAATTCACACATTTCCTATATGAGTGAAGGGGTAAATTTTTTTTTTCAATTTTAAGGAAGTTTCGTATCTATGCTTAGAACATTTTAAGCAATATCTGTGTTAATAAGTTTAATTTGGAAAGTTAAATTAAAAAAAATTTAATTAAGGGACTTTTAGGAATTGGAACTTTCTAAAAAATTGAAATACCTGCAGATATAGTTGAATTGGATGTGTCGGATATAGAAATGAATGGGGCCTTAATGAGATTGCGTCTTCCAATCATGACGAAAATGACGCAAAATGCCGCCAAAATCTAACATACCGACCAGTCCAGTTTCATGGACTTTGGAAGCAGACTTGGCAATATAAAATGTTCAGCCAATCAATGCGCTCGTTTCGTATCATTTAGATGAGTTTGTAGAAGTCAATACATCATTTATTTTTACTAAATCACTAGATCAGTCGCTTAAACGCAATTATTCTTTGACAACTTATTCAGGAGCGTAAGCTTACTCAAAGAACTGCAGAAACTAAATTCCAAAAATCGTGTTTCCAAGGAATTGAAGTTTAGAATTAAGCCACAGTTTTCCATAAAACATCAAGGCACATATGGCAGTTTCCAGACAAAAATATGTCCTCCATTATAATACTGAATTGTTCTCCACCCAAACAAATGCTATGCTGAATTTCATAACAATTTATTTCTCAAATATATATAGTACTACTTTAAAAGTATTCTTTATAACTTTTTCTTTAAATTAAACCAAGGAAAGAATATAAGAATATGTCAGTTTGTTAGCTGAATGCCCACTGGCATCTTTGATTGCCACACACTTACCTAATTGTTTTCGAAAAGTTGCTGAACAATTTTATTCCAAACAAAAGTTCTGGTCATTAATGGGTTAGTGTTAATTAATTTTGCGAGAAGAACTAAAAAGAATGCATTCTGTATTTTACAACAGAACATTGAAAAGTTTGAAAAATAGTAAATAGACAGCTAATGATTTAAAATATCACAAAACGCTTGGTAATCTATCTGTATGCACATAATTTTTGAGTGTTCGCCGACATCTATATTTTAATTCTTCTATTTAAATTTTATTGAATCACCCAGAGATTTTATATTAGTATTGGAATATTAATGTTAACTACTTCTGCTAGTAAAACAAATGGAACATTAAAACTAAAAAGTTAGAATAAATTTACTCAAGTGTACAAATAGAAAATAAACAAATTTTTATAGGTCAGATAAACAAAACCTATTTCTTAAATATTAATACTTGTATATATATATTTGAATATTTTGTATATTTTTTAGAATTTTTGATAATAATTGTGCTTATTGCGGCTAAAACTGAAAGAATATCATCAGAATGTGTTGTACCACAACCGAAATGTGTGATGCCAAAAATGGCAATTGCCGCATGACAAATAGTGTCATGAGTAAGTTAAATAGTACAATCATCAACTGCTAATGGTTTAAATATTTGCCCTTGCAAAAGTATGGGCTCGTGCAAAAACGAGTGATTGTGAAAAACGTTATCCAAATCAAGTTAAAGTTTGCTATACTGATTGCCCAAAGTATAAGCCTGAGACTTACCAGTCTTATCCGGTTTGTGGCTCCAGTTTTACTATGCAAAAATGTTGACTTTTTGGGAGTCTGTGTGCCATGATGAAAGTATCTTGCATTAAAAGTAGAGTTTGCTAAAAACAGTAAAAATGTGAAACCGGTTGGTTTCGGTTCGGTTTTCGGTTTTTCTTACAAATATTGCATATTGCTTTGTTTGACTGGTGCTCTGATAATTTGAAATGTTTCAAAGTTCCAGTATAATAAAATACGTAAAAAATTTTTAAAATCCTGCCAAATTTTATTGGTAATTAATATGGCTGCGATTTCCATGCAAATGCATGTTTTTTGTCGATGGTCTATGAACGATGTCGGCCAATTGTCTTTCCAAAGCATTAATTTTGCGTTAAAACTACATCGATTTGTTTTTGGATATTTTGGTTTTCAATGCATTTTTTTTTTATCATATATTGACATTTTGAGTGATTTTTTTAAATTTCCATACTTAAAAAAAAATTTTCAAAAAAAAAAAAAAAAAATTTTATCTATAAATAAATTCTTTCGGAGCTCTGCTTAAAATACAAGATTTTGCAAGATTTCGACAAAAGAACCTTCTGTTTTTAACCTATGCAGCACATACGGAGTACTTGTTTAAGTTTAAGAATTTTATAAACAACTCTCATTGTTGCCGGCTGTAATGTATAAACTTTTTTTATAAGAAGTACGAGTGATATATATATAATTGCATTTTCTTTAAGCATAAATATATTTTTAAAGTGAAGCTAAGAACCGAGGTTTTTTGTCGGTTTTCGGTTTTTAGGCATTAAAAACTGCGGTTTCGATTTCGGTTAAAGCCAAACAGCAATCCCTAATTAAAAGGTATTTCTTGTTTTTCCTATAAATCATAACGATAATAGTCTTCTTAATCATTTTTCACCACTACCGTTTTAGATTGGCGAGTAGCAAAAAATTCCTTGTGATGGTCTTACACCTAATGCCCCAGCTGTATCCTGTAGTGTGTTGCAATAAGTTATTTATTTTGATTGTAATCTTAAACTGATCTTGTACTTAACTATTTGATTGGAAACGGGAAATTTGTTAACATTTTGCCTGTTTCATTCAGACTTCTAAAGAATATATTTGCATAAATTAAATTTTTATTGAAAAACTTTTACTTACTTCTTTCAAATTCAAATTTAAACGTGTCACGGTAGATGAAAAATAATATATAAAAGTCATCAATAGGACGTGGCATTTTATGCAATTTTTATTGGAAAATATGCGCATAAAACATGCTTAAAAAATTCTAAATTTAATAAAATTATGCATTTATTATTTAAAGAAAAACTGACAGCTTTTTTTTAATTTTGAGATACTTTCTATAGAATTAAAGTAACCTTTGCTTAAAAACATCAAATTTTTTAATCGTAAACTAAATTTTTATTGGCTATACTAAAAATTAAGAGTCTCGTACAGCGAATTCTTAAGGTGGATTCATCCATGCGTTCCGAACAATATTTTTGACCGGAGAATAATTTTTTTACTGAGAGTGTTCTGCAAAACGATTCACCCATTTCGGAAAATTTGTCCGGAAAAACAAAGCTTCCAATTGTAAAAAATGGCAGAACAACTAGCAAAATACTTATATTGAATTGTTTTCTAAAAGTGTGTTAAAAAAAATGGATAAAAAAGAAAAGTGATATTGTTATTTTTAATTATAGGTTTTTATTTTTTACTTAATTATTCCGCAAAAAAACAACTGTTATAATATAAATACATATAAGTACAAATTGAAAAAATTGTTCCGACCAAGAATTAAAATTAAACCAATTCAAGAAAAAACTTTCCGAACAAAATAATTTTTCTCTCTATCAAAAGAAAGGCGTCAAACTCAATATAAAAAAAATTTTATCTGGGCAAAATATTGTACGGAACGCATGGGTGAATCGAGCTTTATTTTTTTTAACAAGATACGATTGCTTTTACAATAACAAAATTGAATCGAAAAAAGTTTCTGTTAAGAATTTGTCTTATTAAAAAAATGCTACAGAAATTCAATCTATTCTCGAGGCTTTTTCTGGAACAAACTGAAGGTTGTGTGAAGATGTTAGTCAAACACAAAAACATCTTGCAAAATTATTGAAAATAACACAGCAGATAGTTATCGAACAGTGATCTTGCACATTGGAAATGATACTTCAATCATTGAAGCAACAGTAATTTATAATATTAATAAAGTCATTTATGGTCCCTAATTTTTTAAAAAAAGGGTATTAAATATTTTGTTCGTATATTTTTAATTAATAATTTAATTTATTTAATTATTTTCAATATTTCGCTAACCGTTGGTTATCATCTTCACGAAATTAAAAATTAATTATAAATTATAAAAATTCTGAAAAATATTTGTCATAAAAATTCAGAAAATATATTTACATAAATAAAAAATATTATAAAGTTCTTATCGTATCTTTAACAAATCGCACTGGTTCCTCTAAAGAGAGTCAACTCAAAATTTTAAAATTTTCACTTTATGCGATAAATCGGTCATATCTACCCACTGTAAAAATCTTACATAATTTTCTTTAGTATTATATCAAAAATATTCAATTCTATACCCCTTTGTAATATAACAGTACATATAAAAAGAAAACAGTTTTTTTATCTCCACTGAAAATTTATAAATTTTGAGTTAACCCCCTTTAGAGGAACCAGTGGGATATACGAGTATCTAAGCATACAAACTAAACTTTTTTTTCATCTTACGTTTATGTAGCACATATACGTTTTAGTATATGTGTTATACTCGTATGTATATTCAATAAAAATATTATTAAAAAAGGTCAAATAAAACTAAATATAAATGTATAAACACCAAAAATCATTTGAATGGAAACCAAAAAATATGCTATTCAGCAAAAACAAACATAATTTGCAAATCTTAAACATAATATGACAAAAAATGCATTTACGATAAAATATTGAAAAATATGTTAGTGCATATCGATGCCATTCTTCAGAAAAAGTTGTGATTCGGATAAAAAACTTATTCTTTTAATATTTAAACCTTCGAGGTAAAACATGCATATGCATGAAATTCCACGCCTTATTCATCACCCTATCGGAAGATGCTTTAATTTCTTCAAATGGCATTGATATTTGTGAAGTTAACGGACACAAAATACTCACCAATAAAAAATTGGCCGGTATACTCCTCAAGAGCGCGAAACCATTTTTTTAAATACATATTAAAATATTAAAGCAATAAAGCCAAAAAGGATTAATGAAAATATTTTGTTATTCTGTTTAATAAACTGTTTACAATTACAGTATTTTTCGTTTAGCTGCATTTCGCTTAACTGCATTTGTTGGCTATCTGCACAAAATACAAAGCATTGTGTACGATGACTGCATTTTGCTTAAGTGCATATTGTGGATAACAGCATTCGATTTTTGGTCAACAACGTTTATTTTTAATACAAAATGTTATTTTTAAGTGCTTCATAAAAACAAAAAATCATGGTTGCATTAATCGCTATATAAAAATATGCAAAAAATTTTACTTTGCTAATGTGGTAACACAAATCGCTGTATTGAAAATTCGTTTGATCTGGCAGCTGTAATTGTGTGTACGCCATAAAGTATATATATTCTGGATTCTTGAGTAATTCTAAGTCGATTTAGCCATGTCTGTCCGTCTGTATGTCCAAATATGGAACCACCACCCGAAAAAAGTGATAATTTTGTTATAAAAACTAACATCAATCGTTCTTTGTGACTAGAAATCGTAGTGTTGAATTTCCATAATTTACTATAGCCTTCTCTAAAAAAACAGTTTAGTACGCCTTAACCCGTAACAAATGATGCCATTGTAATAAAATTTTGTATGTCATAGTGTTATAGGACGCAAAATCATAATTAACCATAGGGCCCAAATAATGGGAAATTACTGAAATACGTCAAAAACCGTAGAAGAAAAGATGTTGTGGTAAAATAGGGTTCCATTTAACGTCATATGGCCAGAAATAACACCATGAAAATTTGTTATAATCGGTCCACAATTTACCTTAAGGTTCATATTAAGCTGGCTTCTGAAAACCACTTTAAACTATAAAATGCTACAGGGAATTGCACTACTATATCGAAATTGGTTCTAATTTAGATTTTAAATACAAGAAAACACTGATAAGAAATTTGTGATGATTTGTCCACAATTTACCATGGGTCCAATATAAATTCCCCTCTCTAAAATAATTTTAGTTCGGTTAAAACTATTGCAATTCATGATATGTTACTCAAATATGTCGAAAATTAAGTTTTATATGTATAAAAATAAAAGCATAAGCTTTCTGATTGTCGGTTAATGATTAAAATTTGTTTTAATACTGACGTCCCTTTTAATAAAGATTAATTACAAATTTATAGATCCCATATAGAGCCCACGCCTGAAATATTCTTACTGTCGGTGAAGGGTATCAAAGATTCGTTTTTAAACGAATTGTTTTCGTTTTAGATACATATGCATATTTATATTAAATTTTAAAGTGTATTAAAAATATTTGTTGAAATGAATGATTAAAGGACATTGCATGCCTAAATCTATTTTTGAAATAAAAAAAAAAAAACTTTTACATAAGAGCACATTTATACAGGTATGTGAATTTACTTAGCAGCATTAATTATGCAGCTAAGTTCATGAAAAATTTCATGATTTTTTGCAGATTTGCTCTTTTCAAGTTATTTTTTAAACAAACCCTTATTGACATGCTTTATTTTTTATAACTTAGGCCGTTAATGTTTTATTACCCAGCACATTAGTTTATTTCAATACGAACATTTTGCGTCCAACAAGACATAGATTGGTGCAAAACTACAGAAGATTTAGTGAATAAACCCACAGAGCAATTCAACAGTTTTAAGCTTTTTTTATAGTTATTGTAACTTAACATTTAATTTTGTATATTTATTTGTTGTGCTTTTTTTAATTCGATAAAAATCGAAGAGTAGGATAATTCAATTAACCTTTTGTAATTTTGTCATTTTTGCACTGACCTGGATCCTATTGGGGATAAAATTTTCGTATTAAAATAATAAGTAAGTGATAAAACTTAAAAAAATTTGTTGTTTGTTTTTAAAAAAATAAGTTCAAAATAATTAAAATTTTTGTGAAATTTGAAAAGTGGTCCACTATAACTCAGACATTTATTGACCAATTTTTGTTTTAGTAATTTCATTATCTTTCATAAAAAAAAAAAAAAGAGATACATCATATGTCTAGTATTTTTTAAGATATTTGCTTACTTTACATTTCTTAGCTGACCATGAAAAATTGGTTTCTCACGGTGTGATTCCATTATTTACAAGTATACCAGTAGATCTTCGTATAGATATAATAGGAGAAAAATGAAATATAGTTAAGGAATTTTTATTTTTTACCTATTCTTAGCTTCTGTATAATAGATATTTTCAATTAGATAATAATATATAATATATAATATATATTATCAATGTTCAAATTACTGGTGGAATGAAAGTAATGGGGATGTGTCCGCATCGACGCTTATTTCATGTATGATACATTATTTAAAGATCCATTGTTTGTCAGATACGTATATTCCGCTGGTTGTGACTATCAAAAACGTAACCACTATATATCGAATGCACTCTCCGTTTTTTCTATAAACAAAACAATAAAGGACAAATTATAAATTCAGTTATTAATGAAGTGATAAATACCCAATTTTTATTTTTGATAAAAACACTGAAATTTATTGTTGAGGGAAAGCTGGTTTCTATGCGCATTTCGCTGGTTGCTTAAACTTTTTCCAACGACTTCAGAAAAGCTAAAAATACAAATACTTAAGGCTTTAAAGTGAATAAGAATTTTAAACACTCATGTCTTACTTGTAATAATATCAAAGCTTCAACAAAGCAACAACAATAAACAGTGAGCTTATCTTTTCTTACATTCGCCTACAATTGTCTGGTCTTTTCCAACTCGGATTGTAGTTGTAAAAGGGTAAAAAAAAACAAAATGAAAACAAAAAATTGCTTAATAAAGCAACTTGCCATTTCAGTTTTTTATTTGCCGGACACATTAATTATCAAAAGTTATTTTCAGGAATACAAAATTTATTATTAATTCATTTATTAGTTATTTATTTATTATATATTCAATTCCTGTACAACAAGATTCAATCTTATATTTAAAATACAGGAAAGCAGTTTCATAAATTACATTAAGAGATCGTCACATACAATTGAATTAAATGAAATTAAATGAAATTAAGTTAAATTAAACTAAAAATTATTTATATAATATGATAACAGTTATCTACTGCGGTGCAAAGTATTTAAATAAGAAGTTCTTAAAACTACTTGCGTTGCTATTAAGTTGCTGAACTTGAGGAAGACAATTCCATAGACGTGACGCATGTATAAAAAAATTCTGTTCAGATACAAGAAGGCTATGCAAGGGAATTATATATCTTTTACCTCTAAGTGATCTGGCAAACCTAATTTTATCGCTAAGATCGTGGAGTCTCCGAATAGATAAGTTTATGTAATAGTAAGAGTACACGAATATTTAAAAGATTGTCAAATGAAACGTCGTATAGTTTTAAACAGGCATGTGACACATGATCATATATACCAAGGCCAAACACATATCTCACAATATTATTATATAAAACATTTAGCTTCCTTCTACTAATGGAATCGCAATTTGCAAAAAGTTCACAACCATACATTAAACCTGGAAGAAGATAAGATTTTACAATCATTAATCTAATATTTAAAGGCAAGTGTGTTGACATGATTTGTCCAAGTATGACTATCATTAAAAATTAGCCCAAGGTTTTTGGCAGCATTCATAATATTGATTTTTTCCCCATTAATTAAAATATCTAGACCGATATTAGAACTAAGTGATCGCTTACGTATTATTATGCACTTCGACTTATTAGGGTTTAAACAAAGTCCGTTAGACGTAGCCCAACGATAAATGTTATCCAGATCATCATTGAGTCTCATGATGCTTTGATAAACTGATTGTACTGGGCTACTTAAGTACAACTGCACATCATCTGCGTAGATATGTATATTGCAGTGAACAAGATGTTTTGGGAAGTCGTTTATATAAAGTGTAAAAAGCAATGGTCCGAGAATTAACCCTTGAGGTACACCTCTAGATAAACGTAATGAAGAAGATTGCACATTGTTTGATTGGACAAATTGCGAACGAATTGAGAGGTAGGAAAATAAAAGCCGTGTTGATGTTTCTGAAAAGTTAAAAAGTGCACAAGTTTCATGGAAAGCATACTGTGGTCAACCGTGTCAAAGGATTTTGAATGATCAAGAAGAACTAGGAAATTTAGCTTGCCATCATCCAGTTCACGCCGTATATTTTCAGACACATCCAGTAGTGCGGAAACACAACTATGATTAGTACGAAACCCTGATTGTTTATCAGACAACAAATTATTGGCACTGATATATGATAACATTTGAAGATAAAGAATAGCTATTGGCCTAAATTCAGAATCAGTTTTTGGTATTGGCACTATTTTTGCATATTTCCATTTCAACGGAAAGGTGCTAGTCATAATGATACTGTTGAATAGATGGGTTATACATATATGGCAAAAGTACTGGCAGCAGCATCTTTATAAATTTTGGATGCATGTTATCACAGGCCACTGCACACAAGCGAATTGAAAGCGATTACAGTTGATTACAGGATTATTGGAGCCTAAATTTGGAAGGTTGTAAAAACCGTTATCAATGGGTACCAGAGGTACATTTGTGAAAGTTTTGTTAAGTTATTCCACATATAATTGGCAGTTGCTTGCATTTCCCGTCCTACCATTAATGATGTGCTAAATTCCCAATTTTTATTTTTGATAAAAACACGGAAACAATTTCAATAAATTTAGAGTTTTTTAATATTATTTTCAAAGGAAAACATAATAAGCCGCCGACAATCGGTTCTACGCACCGGAACGACTCGGACATCAACGAACACCGACCAACAATTGTCATCCAGGGATGTTAAAGTTGTGTATAGAGCTCTTAGTCCCTTTTTACAATGTGGCGACGCTGTATGTGTGACACACTTTACTTTTTTCCTTTCTCGCGTACAAACTTCGTCTGTCTGCCTTTCACTTGCCACATTGTAAAAGGGGACTTATGGTACCCACAGACGAGGCAACATAAGTGAAAACCTGAAATTTATTGCGGAACAGAAGTGGCTTTATACATATCAAAATATCATATATAATATCAAAGAAATTAAAGAAAATGCAAAACAATTTTATATACAATTTTGCGAAGTTTTGGGAACCAAAGTCATCTTTAATAACGAAGTTTTTATGTGGTTCCATAACTTTACTCCTGAAAATGTTATTTCAGGTAAAACAAGTAGTTTGTATCTCTTCTAGTAAAAATGTTCCCGAATGAAATTGCAAATGTTGATTCAATCATTAATCAATTTTGGGCTTTAGCGGATGTCGAGCAACTGCAGTCGTTAAAAACTGAAAACATTTGTAGTTTTTGGTCGGCAGTAGCTAATTTACAAAATGAGCTGAATGGGCATATGTGTCCTGACATTTCTAGAGTCGTTGCTGGAATTTTATCCATTCCACATTCGTCTGCAAATGCGCACAGAGTTTTTCCTTTTCAAAATGTATTAAAGAAACAAACTACATGTATCATACAAACAAAGGATTGGTTAAGATCGACGAGTTCATGCTGCTATTATGTAAAAATTCCAAATAGTTTATTAACTAAACAAATAAATGCCTGATTTTGATCTCATATATTTATAAGACTTTTATGTACCTTGTTTTATTCATACATATAATGTATGTTTTATGTTAGGTTTTTTTTTGTGTACAATTTAATTTTTATTTACTTCTTTTGTTGTCTTAATAAACTTAAAAAAAAATGGTACCGGGGAGGTCCAAAAGTACATTTTTTTGGATGTTGGTACAAAATTTAAAACCCCCTTTAACATCCCTGTTGTCAACTCAGCAACACGTGTTCTTCAGGTCTCGCTGGTACAACAACAACAACGTCTACGATTGAATTGTGGGTAAATAGAACGTGCCTTAAGAAATTTAGGGCGTTATGTCCCACGTTCTTACGACGAACGACCCTGTTGTTTTTTTTTTAGCATTAGTTATTCTACGTTTACAAAAAACTCCAATGGCCGATTTCACCAATTCTATTTAAATATCAATTCATATTTAATTATAGTTTTCAATATAATTTTATTTTTATTTGGCATGAAAAACGAATTTTTAGAAATAGAAACCCGGCTGCAAAAAATACAGTTTTAAAAACAAAATAAACACACCTTTGGTTTAATAGACTATAAAATTATCTGAAAGCCAACGTTTAATACATGCAGGCGGGATAAATTGAATTTATTTCGGTTTATAATTTGCAATTTTTTTTTTTTACTTTTTTATTAAATTTTTGACTTTTTAGTTACGTCATTTTATGAGAGGTGCCACCTAGTTATGAAAACCCTTTTTAACCAATTTATTGTTCCTGGAAATTGAGTGAAATTGAAATCGAGCGAGTTTTGTAGAGATAGTTTTTAAAATGTCTAGTGTTTGGAACGAAGCAGTTTTGTTACCAACTGCGATTTTAGGATACATAAGACATAGAAAATGGGCATGGTTCGATACAATTTATATCTCTAGTCTCATAAAGTACTAAAAGATCTGTCAGAATCAATTGTTATCTCGATTTTTTAATTTTTGTAACGAACGAGTTTTGCAACTCATCTACATACTCGTATGTAAGTAAAAACAAATAAATTCACTGACACTTTTTTCTGACAAGCGGCACCTTGCGGTTTTCTAATTCGGGTACGCTTTTTTAGGCTATCTCTTGTTTTTGAAATATATACCATTATTTCGAAAATTTAGGAGGTTGCACAATATATATTCGCGTAACTCAAAAACGGCTTAGCTTATTAAATAAACTTAAACAAACCGAAATAAAATTAGCTTTAAGTAAGGCTTAACTTTTTTCTTATCTGCGAAGTCGATTTAGAAACGTTTTTTTTGGCAAAAAAAAAAAAAAATAGTTTATTAGCAAAATGTTTAAATTTTTGTTTTTAAAATGGCATTAAAATATTGAAAAATGCAACAGGTATGCTTCTAATTTTCTTCTTTACGCATAAAAAATAAAGTTCCAAACTAGAGTTTTTTTATTCCCGCACTTTTTGGATTCCCGGGAAAGCGGGAAATAAAAATCAAATTCCCGGGATCCCGGGATTCCCGGCCAACATTTTGTATTTATTTATTTACTTATTTCCCCAATGAAACTAATATTTCTTATTGGTTATTATGCTGTAAAGAATAGTGTCTACTATATAACAAAAACCTAAAAAATGTAAGATTCAAATTATTTTAAGACACTTAAGAGGGTTATATTGATGCCAATAGAATAATCGAAATCAATATACGTATATACATTGTCAAATTCAGAGCTCATTTGCGTAATTAGAATGAAAGTATTAGTCTTACGTTATACAAAAACTCAACATTACGAAGTAGGAGTTCTGAAATAATTTTACCGTTTACCAAATTTAATAACATATTTTTTACAATTGTATAACCCTTAATCAGCAGTGGTGTATGAAGGTATGTATACTAAGTTTCATTCAATGTGATATTTTTTAATATTCATCTAAGGTCCCATAAAGTATTTTTATTATTAGTCCTTTATTAATTCTAAGCCGATTTTGCCATTTGGGTGTCAAATTGTTTCTAGATCTTCTAGGCTGTTCGGGATTGAATTACAGCAGCATCGCTTCAGTAGGAAAAGAGTTATGCACCAAATGTGGAACAACATCCCTAAAAACTCAACCAAAACTAACATAAATTTGTGGCGAAATGCACACAAATGTTTACTTTCTACTTTTATAAGATTTAAAATCACTTGAAATGCCGCCTATGAAACACAATCTAGGAAAACTATTTACTACGCCCTTAACCGCAAAGCTTTATAATAATGTTGCAAAATTTATACTTCAATTTGCTAGGACAAGAAATAAAATTTCGTGATGAAAGGTCTTTAATTTATCATAGGCCCAATATAAAGCCCATTCTCAAAAATTAGTTTAAAAGCCTTAAACTGGAAAAATTAAATATTGTAGTGAAATTAACTTGGATAAAACAAATAAAGACACAATTCTGATATAAATTTACTAAAGTTTTAAAGAAAGATCTTCTTCAAAATTTCCCGGGAATCCCGCAATAAATTCCCGGGAAAGCGGGAATTGAAAACAACTGAAAATCCCGGGAATTCCCGGGACGAGAAATCCCGGGAACAAACACTATTCCAAACCAAAAAAAAAAAAAAAAAAAAAAAAAATAAAGCAACAAATTATTAAAATATGTCTCTTACTTTTGATTCTATTCACAAAAATTGAAATTTTTTTATTAAATTTCAGAATTTTGTAAAACGTCATATTTGTATGGGAGCCCGCTAAGGGTTAGAGATAAAAGGCAAGTTAGTTTTGAGAAAATGTTTAGGACGAACGACTAGTGGAGGTCGATCATACATTTTATCCCCCTAGGGGCGAATCCTTGGCAGTTATGTGACGTTTTCTTCAATATATATAAATGAATGAATGAATGAATGAATGGAATGAAAAAAGAAGCTGTTATTATTTTTATAAACCTTGTATTTTCACCCAGGGGCCGTTGAACCCCACAGCGGTTCCCACTGTAGTAGAAGGAAAAAAATAGAACCAAATTCATAAAGTTTACAATAGACTACTTAGAGGCCAAAGTGACTCAAGATGAAAAAGATAACTAATTTAAATATTTGCAGAAGGTTAATTTTTATTTTTAATATACATAAGTCAAAATGTATAAGCCAAAAGTGTTTTGGTATAAATTTAAAATTTTAATTCAGTTATTAAGTTTTTTTTTAGTATTTGAAAGCCAACAGGAGCTTTTTTCATACTACTTAGAAAACATTAATAAAGTACATTTCTGTTTTAAATATAACTAAACACAATTTCATTTATTTGGGTGCACATTTACCCTCAGTGTTCACTGCAATGCCAGCACATCTTCTTAGTACAGCGGGAAACACGTCTGTGAACATAAATTTTAAGACTTTGTATACAAATTCAAAATGTAATATGTATCTGATAAAAACCTTTGCCGGCGCAAGCGTCAGTCCTTAATCCACACAAATTATTATACAGTTTACAGTTGGTGCCTTCAGTGTTTGCAGTTCCGCAGGTTTGTGTTGTGTCTGTACAAGTTTCCTTGCAAGTGCTAGCACAAATTCCAATTTTGTTGGGACTTAGTTTAGAACACTCACTGTCAGCAGCCGGAGTCCATTCTTAGAAATATTGTTAAAATGTTATTCATTTACTTTCTAAAAAAAAAAAATTGGCTCAAATACTTACCGCGTGAAATTGCATAATTGACCATACAATTGACATTCTTTAACTGACAAGTGTGTGTAAATTTTTGACAAAAACCATCCTGCCTTTTAGCACAAACTGTTGGTAAGGTACAGGTGTCAGAATTTGCCCTGCCCTCGAATGATGATGCAGCTTGGGTAAGAGCCACAAAAGCCAAACCGACAATTAGTCCAACTGAAATAGAAATAACATATTTTTAGTTTGTTAGAGTAGCTTATTGCATCACTTCCCGTAATAGGCGTGAACTCAAATTTTAAAAAGTTATTACAAGAAAAGTATAAACCGTGGTCATATTAATGTATCTACTGTTAAAATCTTACTCTTCTCGTTCCCAAAAAATATACAGTTGTATCCCTCTTTGTGATATAGGAGTACATACATATAAAAGGATACAGTGTTTTCATTCTACTCAAAATTTATAAGTTTTGAGTAAATCCTCTTATCAGGAACCGGTGCGATATAAATTTTTTTCAAGCATAGCAAATTTCAAAACAAGCATCCATACATAATCAAACAGCGCTTACGTGTTTTTATGATCACACCGATGTTTGTTCAATGAAGCTTAAAATATTAAATTTTCAGCAATTTTTCTTTTAAATATGGACATCAAACATCAAGTAAGAATCCCTTCATTTATCTAAAAGTCTTTGTCAGGATGATTTAAAACAGATTAAGAATTAATTTTGCAAGTTTGACTTGAATTGCAGCAAATATTCGTTTTGTTTAGATTTAGATAGTTTTATATTAAACAAAATGCTTGCATATTTTTTTTTTTAATATTTCCAGATGTTTCAAAGTAAATAATTTTTATTAAATTTTATGATTCATTATCTATCATTTTATACCTTTGCAAGGAGATCTGATGTGATAATGAAAAACTCCCCTGTAGGAAATGTCTGTTCTGATTCGCTATTGACACAGTCAGCAGTACTAGTGACTTATTATATCCCAGACACTGTTATTTACTATAGGCATCAAACATATGCGTGCCATTCGAAATCTACTACTTTTTTTCGTGTTAAAGGCAAATTCGTTAATCATGTCGCCAAAAAGCCACCAAAATAGTCGATAAAACTGGTGACTTGGAGACACTTACACCCAGGTTTCCTTCAGGATTAATATGCAGTGTGCATATAAATGTATGAAGACTAATTTCATACGTATGAATATAAATTTTTTCTTTTTTGAAAATTGATGTTTCAGTGTGTAATACTTACCAAAAATATGTTTCATTTTACGTTTGTCCTTTGAGCTGATATCTTAATTAAGATGTTATTCGAAATTTTTTTATTAAAACACTGAATACAATTATTAGTCTGAAGCAGTTATTTATACTAAAAAGTGCTTAAATTTATTTGTTTTTCAATTTTTTGTTTTTCTCATTTGATATTTTTTGTTATGCAGAACTAAACAAATACATTTGTTTTTTCATATCCAAATACACGTGTTTTAATTTTTTTTATATAAAAACCGAAATTAACGGATATTTATTTTAAAACAAACATAAATATAATAAAAATTAACTTTCTTGCCGAATGTTGTTTACTCATAAAAATAGGTCATGTTATTTTTGATAAACTCAGAATGTTCATTAAAAACTAATAGTTTCTTTGAAACGTTTTTGTAGAGCTGGTTTAAGCAAGAAAAGGAGAAGATGTAGGGGCTTATTTTTTTCATATCACAAAATACTACTCTGCTGGCTTTAATAATATTAACAACAGAAAAAAATTAGTGTCAAAAGAATTTATTTAAAAATTTTTAGTATGTGAAAAATAAAAACATTTTGTAAAAGCAAATAATCAAAATGTGTTGGAAAAAATGATTAATTATGTGTTTGTTATATTGTGAAAAATTTTAAATTTTGTTTTGATTTTTTTGTTTTTATGTGTGTTGAATTTACACAGATCCTATATGTGTGAGGGGTGAACTAAAAAATTGAGAACGTTCTCCCGAGTAGGCATACTAGTTGTATACTATGGTCATAAATTACATAGATATGAAACTCGCTTGTCAAAAATCTAAGTCTGTTGTCAAAAAAAACTTAGGTGATGAGAATGTGTTATTAGACATTTTATCATTGTGTTAGTATGGAATAAATATTCCCCACATTACCAGCAAACACAAAAAAGGTCTAAAAAATAATATCGGTTTTTTTTTAATTTTATTAAGAAATTAACAAAAAGTTCTCTTTTTTGAAAATGCTATTCGTTTTTAATGATATGTAACCATTTTGTAGCAATATATATTATAGAATTAATTAATTATTATTATTATTTTAACATCAAGCTTTACTGTTTGCTTTAATGATATTTACCTAATTATAAAAAAAAGTGAGAAAGTCCAACTAAATAATACCCTACACCAATACAAATTTTCGAGAGTGTACCCTATTTGGGACTAATGTGCAATCATGGAAGCGCCAAAACAAAATTATGTAATTAGTTTTAGATTCATGTACTTATACGAGTTCTTTGTGCCGAATATTATTTAGATATCTACAACTGAATAAGATTTTTTGGAACGCGTTTGTATGGGACTTATGGTCAATTCTGGACCTACATAACATGACATTGAATTTAATGTTACCAAATTGTCATGTCAATACGAATATTTATTAGGTTGTTATGGCATTAAAAGCTATATTGGGGGACGGCATTTTGATGGGAGCTGTGGTCAAATATAGTCCGATTCAAATAATATTTGCTTAAATTATTAAGGTTGGAATTAAATGGGCCACGTTCATTCGAAATACCAACATAATAAGATGGTTTATATGAAAGAACACTCTATTCTGGAAATAAGTTTATATGGGGGCTTTTTGAAGGTATAGGCCGATTCGTGCTACTAGTCCTTATGAAAATTTAATAATTTGTACCAAATTTCATAAAATTGTCTCTAACATTGTGAACTATAATTTGCGTACAAAGGTTATACAGCAAGTCAGATGAACGGACATCGTTAGCTCGATTCAGGAGGTAATTCTAAGTCGTTCGGTATGCTTAAATAAGGGTCGAAAACCAATATTTTTATGTGTTACACATATCAGCACAAGCCCATAATACCATCTCCACATATGGTGGAGTGAGTATACTTATTGGATACCATAATTCCACATGAGACTTTGGTCAACCGCTGCTTATTAAAGGTGTACATTTTATGCTGTATTAGCTTGAGATATAGACTGCTGGTTTACCCAGAGAGCTACGCCTAAAGAACAAGCCCCTCAACACGCATACGAACAACCCACGTACATACCTAAAAACGCGAATGTGACTTGTTTTTCTTTTGGGTTTTCTACGTTTTAATATGATAAGGAACCAGCGCCAAGGGTAGTACGGAATAAAACTTAAGATATTGTTTTAAATGCAAACAATTAAAATTTCTTTTTAAAAATTGAAAAGAAACACATCAAAAATATTTGTCAAAAAATTGAGGTGAACCTTTACAAGTCTGTTGAATTCACACATTTCCTATATGAGTGAAGAGGTAAATTTTTTTTTCAATTTTAAGGAAGTTTCGTATCTATGCTTAGAACATTTTAAGCAATATCTGTGTTAATAAGTTTAATTTGGAAAGTTAAATTAAAAAAAATTTAATTAAGGGACTTTTAGGAATTGGAACTTTCTAAAAAATTGAAATACCTGCAGATATAGTTGAATTGGATGTGTCGGATATAGAAATGAATGGGGCCTTAATGAGATTGCGTCTTCCAATCATGACGAAAATGATGCAAAATGCCGGCAAAATCTAACATACCGACCAGTCCAGTTTCAGGGACTTTGGAAGCAGGCTTGGCAATATAAAATTTTCAGCCAATCAATGCGCTCATTTTGTATCTTTTAGATGAGTTTGAGTCTTGAGATGAGTCAATACATAATTTATTTTTGAGGATCACAACTTATTCTTTACTTATTATATTTACAACTTATTCAGGAGCGTAAGCTTACTCAAAGAACTGCAGAAACTAAATACCAAAAATCGTGTTTCCAAGGAATTGAAGTTTAGAATTAAGCCACAGTTTTCCATAAAACATCAAGGCACATATGGCAGTTTCCAGACAAAATATGTCCTCCATTATAATACTGAATTGTTGTCCACCCAAACAAATGCTATGCTGAATTTCATAACAATTTATTTCTCAAATATATATAGTACTACTTTAAAAGTATTCTTTATAACTTTTTCTTTAAATTTAACCAAGAAAAGAATATAACTCTTTTTTCCTATTAAGCTGAATGTCAGTTTGTTAGCTGAGTGCCCACTGGCATCTTTGATTGCCACACACTTACCTAATTGTTTTCGAAAAGTTGCTGAACAAAGAATGTATCTTAGCCAAAAAGCACCATGCGTTTAAAATTTTATTCCAAACAAAAGTTCTGGTCATTAATGGGTTAGTGTTAATTAATTTTGCGAGAAGAACTAAAAAGAATGCATTCTGTATTTTACAACAGAACATTGAAAAGTTTGAAAAATAGTAAATAGACAGCTAATGATTTAAAATATCACAAAACGCTTGGTAATCTATCTGTATGCACATAATTTTTGAGTGTTCGCCGACTTCTATATTTTAATTCTTCTATTTAAATTTTATTGAATCACCCAGAGAAAATCTATTTAATAATATGAAAATATAAAATAATATAAAATTTTAAACATATTATGGTTAATGTAACCATATTATTATTAATTTAAATTAGTCCTCAATAAAGAAGCCACACCCATATTATGGTTGTCTCCGATCATGTTAGCGGTTAGAAATGTTACAGAAAAAATACTAAAAGAAGGTTGTTATATGCGGGGTTGTAAGTGAAAAAAAAGAAAAATTGTTTTCCATTATTTTTGAGATTTATCCACATGGGATGCTTAAAAAGCTTACATAAAAGGGTTGGTCAAAAGCTTTTTGATATATTATTTATTCAAAATTAGTTAGGCGGAATCGAACCGGCATCCATCGCACTGATAAACCAGCTCACTACCAACTAGCCAACCGAAGCACCCTTTTTTGCCATAAAATAAAAGTAAAAATTTATAAATGATTATATTTATTCAAGCTCTAGGTCCTTTTAATATTTATTTTTTATTCTCAATATTTCGCTAACCTTTGGTTAGCATCGTCAGGAAATTAAATATAATAAAATATATTCTCAATATTTCGCTAACCTTTGGTTAGCATCGTTAGTAAATTAAATATATTTTATTATATTTAAATTCCTGACGATGCTAACCAAAGGTTAGCGAAATATTGAGAATAAAAAATAAATATTAAAAGGACCTAGAGCTTGAATAAATACAAACATTTATTAAATTAAATAAGGTCAAATAAAAAACTGAATGTAAAAATTTATATTATGCTGTAAAAAAGGGTTACATGCTGTTTTCGTACGAACATTTTGTATATGGGTTAACATATTGTTACGTTACTACCTTTTCAATAACGTTTTTTGGTTTATTTCCTTTATAATAAACGTCTAGAGTTCTTTTATTGCAACTTAAATAACACACCACTTTAAACACTATTTACAATTTACTAGGGTATTCGGTTAACCGATTAATTAATACCCGATTAACTGATCGGTTAATTTAAAATTAGCTATATTCGATTAACGATTAAGCCGGTTAATTTCAGTCGATTAACCGATTAACCGATGTAACAAAATTTTTAATTTTTTGTAGTATTATAACATATTTTTTGTGATTTTAATTATTCTTTCGTCTCAAATACAAGAGGTATGTGTTTAGAAAATATTTTTCATACAAAGAAGGTGTTCAGTGATCTTGATTTAAAATAAGTGTTTGCTGTCAACAGCTTTTTGTATTACGTATTTTTTACATATATGTACAATGTACATATGTATATGTGAAAAATACGTTGAACGTATGTTTTTAGTTATTTGTTTCTTCTCATATAAATTTTTTAACAGAATTACCCGAACCAATTAGAAGTGTTAAAAATTTTAAACAGGACTCTAATGGCATAATAAGACATTTTAAACGTTTATAGAAATCCAGGAAAATGTCTGAGAAATTAGATATTCTGTATTATGGGCTGCTTTAGATTACTTCAACATCTACGATAAATAAAAGAATTTTTTCCAAGTCAAGTTTTATCAAAACTAAGGAAAAGAATCGCTTAAGTCCCAAACATTTAAGCCAATTTATCTTTCTAAAAGATTATTTAATAAGATCTCCTTGAACTATTGAAATAACTAATAACATGATCTTACAATTTATTTTTCAATTAATACATAATGCGTATTAATTAAAAAATATGTATTGCATATTTATGAATTATTTTTTTGTTTGCTCGTTTTAGTTCAAGAATTGTTATGTATGTCATGTTATTGTTTTTTTTAAATTATGCATTTTTATTTATTGAAATTACTTAATTTATAAAAAAAAACTTTATTAATCGGTTAACCGATCAATTACAAAATTAACTGATTAAACCAAAACCTTGGTTAATTAATCAAGCGATTAACCGATTAAAGCAAAAGCCCGATTAAATGAATACCATACAATTTACACAACTTTATTCAGAACTTAGTGACTTTCGCAATCTTTATTTATAGCTTTAAGAAACTAATTGCGATCTCTGTGATCTGCCCACTTAAACGTTTGTACTTACACTCTATAACGATGCCAATTGAATGTGGTATTTATACTCTGTCCCAAGTTTCGAACTGTTTCCGGAATATTCGAGCTTATTATTAAACTAAACAGCTCATAACATTATGCATTAACACTATGGCTGAAAAATAATTAAGCTTTTATACATCATAAAACTAAAGTATACCTTAGGGGCTTACAATTTTCTAAATCGAAATTCGAGAAATACAGTGGGGTTGCAGTACAATTATGCATAACACTTTTAACATTACATTTGTACTAGGAAATTCTAGTGATTTTTACAATGAAAATTTTAACTAATAAAATAATTAGCAAATACAAAATAACTTATAAATAAAAGATAACTACTAAATTAAACTAATTCTTAACTAACGTTACTTTCGTAACAATAAGTAACTTCTCAACCAGTAAAGATGTATCATTAACAAAGGTTCAAAAGGGTGCAATAAAAATAATATACAAATTTAGCACATAATCGATGATGTCAGAGCAACGACGATATACAAATATATCCGCATATAGTAATAACTTTACTTCTCTTTTTTTAAAAGAGTGCAATTTCCCTGCGGGAAATTTGTGTCAATTGCTCTTAAAGCACTTATCCCGTGACCAGTTAACAAAATTTTATAATTAAAAGGAACGAATTATGATCGGTGAAAACAAGACATATCACTTAACTGGTGATAATGTGTTTAGAGTGTAGTTAGTCCAGATGAAAGGTAATTGGCACAAAACTATTCATGTGACTGGATTTTGTGCGGGAAGTGATTGATTCTCTCTAGTTCTACTACTGAATATGAAGGGGGTCTTTCATATTGACATGGCTCATTTAGGACAATATCTGCGACAGGCATTATTTTAACCGAAATTGGAAGGTTATTTCAGTGACCTGCTACAAAGTGTGAAAAAGGTGCAAATTAACCCCCTCGTAGGACATCGCCATGTTAAAGTGACTTGTCACGTGACAAGTTTAGTGTTAGTTCCCTTTCCCTTAGGGTTATGACACTTTTAAAAGTGATATAATAGTGGGTGATATGCGAAAAAATAATAATAGGTAGGATATGCTCGCCGAATTAAGTGACTCCTTTACTTTTACTGCAAAAAACTTAAGTGTTCACAAGAAATCAAGTGACTTAAAATGACAACCTAGTAGGCACTAGACTACTTAAGTATGTACTTTCGGAATGCGAAAATAATAAAAATTAAAACGAATAATAAGTATGCACTTAGCAATAATAAGTGTGCCAGAAAACCGTCTTAAAATATTAGTGTTTTGTTTTTATGTTCTATATATTATTAAATTATTAATAAAAAATATCGCGTCCAGTTTTTGTCACCATGAATACTTCATTAAATACCATTTCTAAAGAAAAAATCTTTTTCGTTTTGAACAAGATAATCAGCTATCATTATAATAAAAATTCCCCGGTATAGAGAATGACGAAAGCCTTAACCTTCAGTAGGGTAATAGCGAAAATTTCCAAAAAAAAAAAAAAAGAACATGTGGATCAAGTTTCTTACATCCACTGCGGAATTTCTGCAAGCAAAGATTAGAGTTTTTCTTGTAAAGATGATCGGTACTCAAAGCATAAAGAATATAAATGAAATATTTGTATGAACTCGTAGACTCGTTATGAAAATTTGTTTAATTTTTAATCCACTTCATTTCGATTTATAGAACATGCTCGTATGACACTTTTTGGTGTGTCATCACGTCCATGGACAATATGACAAGGGACGTTATGGCATGCCCCCACAAAAAAAGTAGACTGGTTTTGGTATCAGCTAAGAAACACGCATTCACATGTTTAAACAGCACTAATTCTTAAAAATAAAAAAAACCAACATATTTCCTTGATCTAAATTTTTATTTATTTAAAATTTTTATTAGTATTTGAATTTTTATGTTAACTACTTCTGCTAGTAAAACAAATGGAACATTAAAACTAAAAAGTTAGAATAAATTTACTCAAGTGTACAAATAGAAAATAAACAAATTTTTATAGGTCAGATAAACAAAACCTATTTCTTAAATATTAATACTTGTATATATATATTTGAATATTTTGTATATTTTTTAGAATTTTTAATAATAATTGTGCTTATTGCGGCTAAAACTGAAAGAATATCATCAGAATGTGTTGTACCACAACCGAAATGTGTGATGCCAAAAATGGCAATTGCAGCATGACAAATAGTGTCATGAGTAAGTTAAATAGTACAATCATCAACTGCTAATGGTTTAAATATTTGCCCTTGCAAAAGTATGGGCTCGTGTAAAAACGAGTGATTGTGAAAAACGTTATCCAAATCAAGTTAAAGTTTGCTATACTGATTGCCCAAAGTATAAGCCTGAGACTTACCAGTCTTATCCGGCTTGTGGCTCCAGTTTTACTATGCAAAAATGTTGACTTTTTGGGAGTCTGTGTGCCATGATGAAAGTATCTTAAAATGATCTTGCATTAAAAGTAGAGTTTGCTAAAAACCGTAAAAATGTGAAACCGCGATTTCGGTTTAAAAATGATTAAAACCGGTCGGTTTCGGTTCGGTTTTCGGTTTTTCTTACAAATATTGCATATTGCTTTATTTGACTGGTGCTCTGATAATTTGAAATGTTTCAAAGTTCCAGTATAATAAAATACGTAAAAAATTTTTAAAATCCTGCCAAATTTTATTGGTAATTAATATGGCTGCGATTTCCATGCAAATGCATGTTTTTTGTCGATGGTCTATGAACGATGTCGGCCAATTGTCTTTCCAAAGCATTAATTTTGCGTTAAAACTACATCGATTTGTTTTTGGATATTTTGGTTTTCAATGCATTTTTTTTTTATCATATATTGACATTTTGAGTGATTTTTTTAAATTTCCATACTTAAAAAAAAATTTTCAAAAAAAAAAAAAAAAAATTTTATCTATAAATAAATTCTTTCGGAGCTCTGCTTAAAATACAAGATTTTGCAAGATTTCGACAAAAGAACCTTCTGTTTTTAACCTATGCAGCACATACGGAGTACTTGTTTAAGTTTAAGAATTTTATAAACAACTCTCATTGTTGCCGGCTGTAATGTATAAACTTTTTTTATAAGAAGTACGAGTGATAAATATATATAATTGCATTTTCAAATAGATATTGGGAATTATTTGTTTTTCATAAGCAACTTTATTATATTCAATATTTTTCATTTTTCGAATTTATTCTATGAGTTAAATTTCAGTTATGTATTTTATAAAGCTTTTTGTAATAGCTCTATTCTTTAAAATTTTTTAGAAATGACTTTATACACATAAATATACTTCATTGCTATCCAACGGAAAGCTAAGGTAAAATGTAACAAGAAAATACAATATAATAGTCTGGTAGTGTATAAAGTCATTTCTAAAAAATTTTAAGGAATAGAGCTATTACAAAAAGCTTTATAAAATACCTAACTGAAATTTAACTCATAGAATAAATTCGAAAAATGAAAAATGTTTAATTGCATTTTCTTTAAGCATAAATATATTTTTAAAGTAAAGCTAAGAACCGAGGGTTTTTGTCGGTTTTCGGATTTTAGGCATTAAAAACTGCGGTTTCGATTTCGGTTAAAGCCAAACAGCAATCCCTAATTAAAAGGTATTTCTTGTTTTTCCTATAAATCATAACGATAATAGTCTTCTTAATCATTTTTCACCACTACCGTTTTAGATTGGCGAGTAGCAAAAAATTCCTTGTGATGGTCTTACACCTAATGCCCCAGCTGTATCCTGTAGTGTGTTGCAATAAGTTATTTATTTTGATTGTAATCTTAAACTGATCTTGTACTTAACTATTTGATTGGAAACGGGAAATTTTTTAACATTTTGCCTGTTTCATTCAGACTTCTAAAGAATATATTTGCATAAATTAAATTTTTATTGAAAAACTTTTACTCACTTCTTTCAAATTCAAATTTAAACGTTTCACTATAAATAAAAAAAATATATAAAAGTCATCACTAGGGCGTGGAATTTTATGCAATTATTATTGGAAAATATGCGCATAAAACATGCTTAAAAAATTCTAAATTTAATAAAATTATGCATTTATTATTTAAAGAAAAACTGACAGCTTTTTTTTAATTTTGAGATACTTTCTATAGAATTAAAGTAACCTTTGCTTAAAAACATCAAATTTTTTAATCGTAAACTAAATTTTTATTGGCTATACTAAAAATTAAGAGTCTCGTACAGCGAATTCTTAAGGTGGATTCATCCATGCGTTCCGAACAATATTTTTTACCGGAGAATAATTTTTTTACTGAGAGTGTTCTGCAGAACGATTCACCCATTTCGGAAAATTTGTCCGGAAAAACAAAGCTACCAATTGTAAAAAATGGCAGAACAACTAGCAAAATACTTATATTGAATTGTTTTCTAAAAGTGTGTTAAAAAAAATGGATAAAAAAGAAAAGTGATATTGTTATTTTTAATTATAAGTTTTTATTTTTACTTAATTATTCCGCAAAAAAACAACTGTTATAATATAAATACAAAATGCTCAATTCAATTCAAAAAAATATTTGTCATAAAAATTCAGAAAATATATTTACATAAATAAAAAATATTATAAAGTTCTTATCGTATCTTTAACAAATCGCACTGGTTCCTCTAAAGAGAGTCAACTCAAAATTTTAAAATTTTCACTTTATGTGATAAATCGGTCATATCTACCCACTGTAAAAATCTTACATAATTTTCTTTAGTATTATATCAAAAATATTCAATTCTATACCCCTTTGTAATATAACAGTACATATAAAAAGAAAACAGTTTTTTTATCTCCACTGAAAATTTATAATTTTTGAGTTAACCCCCTTTAGAGGAACCAGTGGGATATACGAGTATCTATGCATACAAACTAAACTTTTTTTTCATCTTACGTTTATGTAGCACATATACGTTTTAGTATATGTGTTATACTCGTATGTATATTCAATAAAAATATTATTAAAAAAGGTCAAATAAAACTAAATATAAATGTATAAACACCAAAAATCATTTGAATGGAAACCAAAAAATATGCTATTCAGCAAAAACAAACATAATTTGCGAATCTTAAACATAATATGACAAAAAATGCATTTACGATAAAATATTGAAAAATATGTTAGTGCATATCGATGCCATTCTTCAGAAAAGGTTGTGATTCGGATAAAAAACTTATGCTTTTAATATTTAAACCTTCGAGGTAAAACATGCATATGCATGAAATTCCACGCCTTATTCATCACCCTATTGGAAGATTTCTTCAAATGGCTTTGATATTTGTGAAGTAAACAGACACAAAATACTCATCAATAAAAAATTGGCCGGTATACTCCTCAAGAGCGCGAAACCATTTTTTTAATACATATTAAAATATTAAAGCAATAAAGCCAAAAAGGATTAATGAAAATATTTTGTTATTCTGTTTAATAAACTGTTTACAATTACAGTATTTTTCGTTTATCTGCATTTCGCTTAACTGCATTTGTTGGTGTCCAAACTACGTTTGTACACATAAATTATTAAACATTTTTTATATTTACTATTTACTAATTTTGATATTAATGAAAATTAACATCAGCTATTATTGACTTTCTTGCATTTGGTAGTACTTAAGTCATTAATTATTATAATTTATTGAATTGAATTTTTTTCAGTGTATTTTTAGTACTCGCTGAAATTATGAATTGTCAGATTTATCCAACCTTCGGTTTTACCAAAATCCGAGGTTGCCTTAGTTAAGAAACTCGATGTATTTTTTAAATGCCTATCGTCGCTTGAACTTGCCAGTTAGTGTACTTGTGAATTCGCGCCTAACTACTTACCTTATTACCATAAAGGCTGAGTTACAACCTTTAACATATTTACCCTTTGTAAACCAATATTTGGAAACACTTCTCAAGTGTACAATAAAGTATCTGAACCCATTGAACGTCATACTTGTTAACTTATTCCTCGGATACCCTAAAAAAAGGTGAGCATAATTGATCTCGAACGCTGTGACCCAATAAGGAAAAATTTCTCACTCGTATTTTTTTTTCTTTTCAACCAACCCCTTGATTATAATTATTCATGGAGTAATCATAATTTAATTGCTACAAAAGATTTATCCCTCTTCTTGACCCACCAAAAGAAAGAGAAATCAAAGCAATTACTAAAATATATGGCAATATATTCAGTTGGCTATCTACACAAAATACAAAGCATTGTGTATGATGACTGCATTTTGCTTAAGTGCATATTGTGGATAACAGCATGAGATTTTTGGTCAACAACGTTTATTTTTAATACAAAATGTTATTTTTAAGTGCATCATAAAAACAAAAAATCATGATTGCATTAATCGCTATTTTAATAAAAAAATATGCAAAAAATTTTACTTTGCTAATGTGGTAACACAAATCGCTGTATTGAAAATTCGTTTGATCTGGCAGCTGTAATTGTGTGTACGCCATAAAGTATATATATTCTGGATTCTTGAGTAATTCTAAGTCGATTTAGCCATGTCTGTCCGTCTGTATGTCCAAATATGGAACCACCACCCGAAAAAAGTGATAATTTTGTTATAAAAACTAACATCAATCGTTCTTTGTGACTAGAAATCGTAGTGTTAAATTTCCATAATTTACTATAGCCTTCTCTAAAAAAACAGTTTAGTACGCCTTAACCCGTAACAAATGATGCCATTGTAATAAAACTTGGTATGTCATAGTTTTATAGGACGAAAAATCATAATTAACCATAGGGCCCAAATAATGGGAAATTACTGAAATACGTCAAAAACCGTAGAAGAAAAGATGTTGTGGTAAAATAGGGTTCCATTTAACGTCATATGGCCAGAAATAACACCATGAAAATTTGTTATAATCGGTCCACAATTTACCTTAAGTTTAATATTAAGCTGGCTTCTGAAAACCACTTTAAACTATAAAACGCTACAGGGAATTGCACTACTATATCGAAATTGGTTCTAATTTAGGTTTTAAATACAAGAAAACACTGATAAGAAATTTGTGATGATTTGTCCACAATTTACCATGGGTCCAAAATAAATTCCCCTCTCTAAAATAATTTTAGTTCGGTTAAAACTGTTGCAATTCATGATATGTTACTCAAATATGTCGATAATTCAGTTTTATATGTATAAAAATAAAAGCATAAGCTTTCTGATTGTCGGTTAATGATTAAAATTTGTTTTAATACTGACGTCCCTTTTAATAAAGATTAATTACAAATTTATAGATCCCATATAGAGCCCACGCCTGAAATATTCTTACTGTCGGTGAAGGGTATCAAAGATTCGTGTTTAAACGAATTGTTTTCGTTTTAGATACATATGCATATATATATTAAATTTAAAAGTGTATTAAAAATATTTGTTGAAATGAATGATTAAAGGACATTGCATGCCTAAATCTATTTTTGAAATAAAAAAAAAAAAACTTTTACATAAGAGCACATTTATACAGGTATGTGAATTTACTTAGCAGCATTAATTATGCAGCTAAGTTCATGAAAAATTTCATGATTTTTTGCAGATTTGCTCTTTTCAAGTTATTTTTTAAACAAACCCTTATTGACATGCTTTATTTTTTATAACTTAGGCCGTTAATGTTTTATTACCCAGCACATTAGTTTATTTCAATACGAACATTTTGCGTCCAACAAGACATAGATTGGTGCAAAACTACAGAAGATTTAGTGAATAAACCCACAGAGCAATTCAACAGTTTTAAGCTTTTTTTATAGTTATTGTAACTTAACATTTAATTTTGTATATTTATTTGTTGTGCTTTTTTTAATTCGATAAAAATCGAAGAGTAGGATAATTCAATTAACCTTTTGTAATTTTGTCATTTTTGCACTGACCTGGATCCTATTGGGGATAAAATTTTCGTATTAAAATAATAAGTAAGTGACAAAACTTAAAAAAATTTGTTGTTTGTTTTTAAAAAAATAAGTTCAAAATAATTAAAATTTTTGTGAAATTTGAAAAGTGGTCCACTATAACTCAGACATTTATTGACCAATTTTTGTTTTAGTAATTTCATTATCTTTCATCAAAAAAAAAAGAGATACATCATATGTCTAGTATTTTTTAAGATATTTGCTTACTTTACATTTCTTAGCTGACCATGAAAAATTGGTTTCTCACGGTGTGATTCCATTATTTACAAGTATACCAGTAGATCTTCGTATAGATATAATAGGAGAAAAATGGAATATAGTTAAGGAATTTTTATTTTTTACCTATTCTTAGCTTCAGTATAACAGATAATAGATATTTTCAATTAGATAAAAATATATAATATATATTATCAATGTTCAAATTACTGGTGGAATGAAAGTAATGGGGATGTGTCCGCATCGACGCTTATTTCATGTATGATACATTATTTAAAGATCCATTGTTTGTCAGATACGTATATTCCGCTGGTTGTGACTATCAAAAACGTAACCACTATATATCGAATGCACTCTCCGTTTTTTCTATAAACAAAACAATAAAGGACAAATTATAAATTCAGTTATTAATGAAGTGATAAATACCCAATTTTTATTTTTGATAAAAACACTGAAATTTATTGTTGAGGGAAAGCTGGTTTCTATGCGCATTTCGCTGGTTGCTTAAACTTTTTCCAACGACTTCAGAAAAGCTAAAAATACAAATACTTAAGGCTTTAAAGTGAATAAGAATTTTAAACACTCATGTCTTACTTGTAATAATATCAAAGCTTCAACAAAGCAACAACAATAAACAGTGAGCTTATCTTTTCTTACATTCGCCTACAATTGTCTGGTCTTTTCCAACTCGGATTGTAGTTGTAAAAGGGTAAAAAAAAACAAAATGAAAACAAAAAATTGCTTAATAAAGCAACTTGCCATTTCAGTTTTTTATTTGCCGGACACATTAATTATCAAATGTTATTTTCAGGAATACAAAATTTATTATTAATTCATTTATTAGTTATTTATTTATTATATATTCAATTCCTGTACAACAAGATTCAATCTTATATTTAAAATACAGGAAAGCAGTTTCATAAATTACATTAAGAGATCGTCACATACAATTGAATTAAATGAAATTAAATGAAATTAAGTTAAATTAAACTAAAAATTATTTATATAATATGATAACAGTTATCTACTGCGGTGCAAAGTATTTAAATAAGAAGTTCTTAAAACTACTTGCGTTGCTATTAAGTTGCTGAACTTGAGGAAGACAATTCCATAGACGTGACGCATGTATAAAAAAATTCTGTTCAGATACAAGAAGGCTATGCAAGGGAATTATATATCTTTTACCTCTAAGTGATCTGGCAAACCTAATTTTATCGCTAAGATCGTGGAGTCTCCGAATAGATAAGTTTATGTAATAGTAAGAGTACACGAATATTTAAAAGATTGTCAAATGAAACGTCGTATAGTTTTAAACAGGCATGTGACACATGATCATATATACCAAGGCCAAACACATATCTCACAATATTATTATATAAAACATTTAGCTTCCTTCTACTAATGGAATCGCAATTTGCAAAAAGTTCACAACCATACATAAAACCTGGAAGAAGATAAGATTTTACAATCATTAATCTAATATTTAAAGGCAAGTGTGTTGACATGATTTGTCCAAGTATGACTATCATTAAAAATTAGCCCAAGGTTTTTGGCAGCATTCATAATATTGATTTTTTCCCCATTAATTAAAATATCTAGACCGATATTAGAACTAAGTGATCGCTTACGTATTATTATGCACTTCGACTTATTAGGGTTTAAACAAAGTCAGTTAGACGTAGCCCAACGATAAATTTTATCCAGATCATCATTGAGTCTCATGATGCTTTGATAAACTGATTGTACTGGGCTACTTAAGTACAACTGCACATCATCTGCGTACATATGTATATTGCAGTGAACAAGATGTTTTGGGAAGTCGTTTATATAAAGTGTAAAAAGCAATGGTCCGAGAATTAACCCTTGAGGTACACCTCTAGATAAACGTAATGAAGAAGATTGCACATTGTTTGATTGGACAAATTGCGAACGAATTGAGAGGTAGGAAAATAAAAGCCGTGTTGATGTTTCTGAAAAGTTAAAAAGTGCACAAGTTTCATGGAAAGCATACTGTGGTCAACCGTGTCAAAGGATTTTGAATGATCAAGAAGAACTAGGAAATTTAGCTTGCCATCATCCAGTTCACGCCGTATATTTTCAGACACATCCAGTAGTGCAGAAACACAACTATGATTAGTACGAAACCCTGATTGTTTATCAGACAACAAATTATTGGCACTGATATATGATAACATTTGAAGATAAAGAATAGCTATTGGCCTAAATTCAGAATTAGTTTTTGGCATTGGCACTATTTTTGCATATTTCCATTTCAACGGAAAGGTGCTAGTCATAATGATACTGTTGAATAGATGGGTTATACATATATGGCAAAAGTACTGGCAGCAGCATCTTTATAAATTTTGGATGCATGTTATCACAGGCCACTGCACACAAGCGAATTGAAAGCGATTACAGTTGATTACAGGATTATTGGAGCCTAAATTTGGAAGGTTGTAAAAACCGTTATCAATGGGTACCAGAGGTACATTTGTGAAAGTTTTGTTAAGTTATTCCACATATAATTGGCAGTTGCTTGCATTTCCCGTCCTACCATTAATGATGTGCTAAATTCCCAATTTTTATTTTTGATAAAAACACGGAAACAATTTCAATAAATTTAGAGTTTTCTAATATTATTTTCAAAGGAAAACATAATAAGCCCCCGACAATCGGTTCTACGCACCAGAACGACTCGGACATCAACGAAAACCGACCAACAATTGTTATCCAGGGATGTTAAAGTTGTGTATAGAGCGCTTAGTCCCTTCATACAATGTGGCGACGCTGTATGTGTGACACACTTTACTTTTTTCCTTTCTCGCGTACAAACTTCGTCTGTCTGCCTTTCACTTGCCACATTGTAAAAGGGGACTTATGGTACCCACAGACGAGGCAACATAAGTGAAAACCTGAAATTTATTGCGGAACAGAAGTGGCTTTATACATATCAAAATATCATATATATGTAATATCAAAGAAATTAAAGAAAATGCAAAACAATTTTATATACAATTTTGCGAAGTTTTGAGAACCAAAGTCATCTTTAATAACGAAGTTTTTATGTGGTTCCATAACTTTACTCCTGAAAATGTTATTTCAGGTAAAACAAGTAGTTTGTATCTCTTCTAGTAAAAACGTTCCCGAATGAAATAGCAAATGTTGATTCAATCATTAATCAATTTTGGGCTTTAGCGGATGTCGAGCAACTGCAGTCGTTAAAAACTGAAAACATTTGTAGTTTTTGGTCGGCAGTAGCAAATTTACAAAATGAGCTGAATGGGCATATGTGTCCTGACATTTCTAGAGTCGTTGCTGGAATTTTATCCATTCCACATTCGTCTGCAAATGTGCACAGAGTTTTTCCTTTTCAAAATGTATTAAAAACTAAGGAAAGAAACAAACTACATGTATCATACAAACAAAGGATTGGTTAAGATCGACGAGTTCATGCTGCTATCATGTAAAAATTCCAAATAGTTTATTAACTAAACAAATAAGTGCCTGATTTTGATCTCATATATTTATAAGACTTTTATGTACCTTGTTTTATTCATACATATAATGTATGTTTTATGTTAGGTTTTTTTTTGTGTACAATTTAATTTTTATTTACTTCTTTTGTTGGTTCAATAAATTTAAAAAAAATGGTACAGGGGAGGTCCAAAAGTACATTTTTTTGGATGTTGGTACAAAATTTAAAGCCCCATTGTACATCCCTGTTGTCAACTCAGCAACACCTGTTCTTCAGGTCTCGCTGGTACAACAACAACAACGTCTACGATTGAATTGTGGGTAAATAGAACGTGCCTTACAAAATTTACGGCGTTATGTCCCACGTTCTTACCACGTACGACCCTTTTGTTTTTTTTTAACCATTAGTTATTCTACGTATACAAAAAACTCCAATGGCCGATTTCACCAATTCTATTTAAATATCAATTCATATTTAATTATAGTTTTCAATATAATTTTATTTTTTTTTTTGGCATGAAAAACGAATTTTTAGAAATAGAAACCCGGCTGCAAAAAATACAGTTTTAAAAACAAAATAAACACACCTTTGGTTTAATAGACTATAAAATTATCTGAAAGCCAACGTTTAATACATGCAGGCGGGATAAATTGAATTTATTTCGGTTTATAATTTGCAATTTTTTTTTTTTACTTTTTTATTAAATTTTTGACTTTTTAGTTACGTCATTTTATGAGAGGTGCCACCTAGTTATGAAAACCCTTTTTAACCAATTTATTGTTCCTGGAAATTGAGTGAAATTGAAATCGAGCGAGTTTTGTAGAGATAGTTTTTAAAATGTCTAGTGTCTAGTGTCTAGTGTTACCAACTGCGATTTTAGGTTACATAAGACATAGAAAATGGGCATGGTTCGATACAATTTATATATCTAGTCTCATAAAGTACTAAAATATCTGTCAGAATCAATTGTTATCTCGGTTTTTTTAATTTTTGTAACGAACGAGTTTTGCAACTCATCTACATACTCGTATGTAAGTAAAAACAAATAAATTCACTGACACTTTTTTCTGACAAGCGGCACCTTGCGGTTTTCTAATTCGGATACGCTTTTTTAGGCTATCTCTTGTTTTTGAAATATACCATTATTTCGAAATAAACTTAAACAAACCGAAATAAAATTAGCTTTAAGTAAGGCTTAACTTTTTTCTTATCTGCGAAGTCGATTTAGAAACGTTTTTTTTTTGGCAAAAAAAAAAAAATAGTTTATTAGCAAAATGTTTAAATTTTTGTTTTTAAAATGGCATTAAAATATTGAAAAATGCAACAGGTATGCTTCTAATTTTCTTCTTTACGCATAAAAAATAAAGTTCCAAACTAGAGTTTTTTTATTCCCGCACTTTTTGGATTCCCGGGAAAGCGGGAAATAAAAATCAAATTCCCGGGATCCCGGGATTCCCGGCCAACATTTTGTATTTATTTATTTACTTATTTCCCCAATGAAACTAATATTTCTTATTGGTTATTATGCTGTAAAGAATAGTGTCTACTATATAACAAAAACCTAAAAAATGTAAGATTCAAATTATTTTAAGACACTTAAGAGGGTTATATTGATGCGAATAGAATAATCGAAATCAATATACGTATATACATTGTCAAATTCAGAGCTCATTTGCGTAATTAGAATGAAAGTATTAGTCTTACGTTATACAAAAACTCAACATTACGAAGTAGGAGTTCTGAAATAATTTTACCGTTTACCAAATTTAATAACATATTTTTTACAATTGTATAACCCTTAATCAGCAGTGGTGTATGAAGGTATGTATACTAAGTTTCATTCAATGTGATATTTTTTAATATTCATCTAAGGTCCCATAAAGTATTTTTATTATTAGTCCTTTATTAATTCTAAGCCGATTTTGCCATTTGGGTGTCAAATTGTTTCTAGATCTTCTAGGCTGTTCGGGATTGAATTACAGCAGCATCGCTTCAGTAGGAAAAGAGTTATGCACCAAATGTGGAACAACATCCCTAAAAACTCAACCAAAACTAACATAAATTTGTGGCGAAATGCACACAAATTTTTACTTTCTACTTTTATAAGATTTAAAATCACTTGAAATGCCGCCTATGAAACACAATCTAGGAAAACTATTTACTACGCCCTTAACCGCAAAGCTTTATAATAATGTTGTAAAATTTATACTTCAATTTGCTAGGACAAGAAATAAAATTTCGTGATGAAAGGTCTTTAATTTATCATAGGCCCAATATAAAGCCCATTCTCAAAAATTAGTTTAAAAGCCTTAAACTGGAAAAATTAAATATTGTAGTGAAATTAACTTGGATAAAACAAATAAAGACACAATTCTGATATAAATTTACTAAAGTTTTAAAGAAAGATCTTCTTCAAAATTTCCCGGGAATCCCGCAATAAATTCCCGGGAAAGCGGGAATTGAAAACAACTGAAAATCCCGGGAACAAACACTATTCCAAACCAAAAAAAAAAAAAAAATAAAGCAACAAATTATTAAAATATGTCTCTTACTTTTGATTCTATTCACAAAAATTGAAATTTTTTTATTAAATTTCAGAATTTTGTAAAACGTCATATTTGTATGGGAGCCCGCTAAGGGTTAGAGATAAAAGGAAAGTTAGTTTTGAGAAAATGTTTAGGACGAACGACTAGTGGAGGTCGATCATACATTTTATCCCCCTAGGGGCGAATCCTTGGCAGTTATGTGACGTTTTCTTCAATATATATAAATGAATGAATGAATGAATGAATGGAATGAAAAAAGAAGCTGTTATTATTTTTATAAACCTTGTATTTTCACCCAGGGGCCGTTGAACCCCACAGCGGTTCCCACTGTAGTAGAAGGAAAAAAATAGAACCAAATTCATAAAGTTTACAATAGACTACTTAGAGGCCAAAGTGACTCAAGATGAAAAAGATAACTAATTTAAATATTTGCAGAAGGTTAATTTTTATTTTTAATATACATAAGTCAAAATGTATAAGCCAAAAGTGTTTTGGTATAAATTTAAAATTTTAATTCAGTTATTAAGTTTTTTTTTAGTATTTGAAAGCCAACAGGAGCTTTTTTCATACTACTTAGAAAACATTAATAAAGTACATTTCTGTTTTAAATATAACTAAACACAATTTCATTTATTTGGGTGCACATTTACCCTCAGTGTTCACTGCAATGCCAGCACATCTTCTTAGTACAGCGGGAAACACGTCTGTGAACATAAATTTTAAGACTTTGTATACAAATTCAAAATGTAATATGTATCTGATAAAAACCTTTGCCGGCGCAAGCGTCAGTCCTTAATCCACACAAATTATTATACAGTTTACAGTTGGTGCCTTCAGTGTTTGCAGTTCCGCAGGTTTGTGTTGTGTCTGTACAAGTTTCCTTGCAAGTGCTAGCACAAATTCCAATTTTGTTGGGACTTAGTTTAGAACACTCACTGTCAGCAGCCGGAGTCCATTCTTAGAAATATTGTTAAAATGTTATTCATTTACTTTCTAAAAAAAAAAAATTGGCTCAAATACTTACCGCGTGAAATTGCATAATTGACCATACAATTGACATTCTTTAACTGACAAGTGTGTGTAAATTTTTGACAAAAACCATCCTGCCTTTTAGCACAAACTGTTGGTAAGGTACAGGTGTCAGAATTTGCCCTGCCCTCGAATGATGATGCAGCTTGGGTAAGAGCCACAAAAGCCAAACCGACAATTAGTCCAACTGAAATAGAAATAACATATTTTTAGTTTGTTAGAGTAGCTTATTGCATCACTTCCCGTAATAGGCGTGAACTCAAATTTTAAAAAGTTATTACAAGAAAAGTATAAACCGTGGTCATATTAATGTATCTACTGTTAAAATCTTACTCTTCTCGTTCCCAAAAAATATACAGTTGTATCCCTCTTTGTGATATAGGAGTACATACATATAAAAGGATACAGTGTTTTCATTCTACTCAAAATTTATAAGTTTTGAGTAAATCCTCTTATCAGGAACCGGTGCGATATAAATTTTTTTCAAGCATAGCAAATTTCAAAACAAGCATCCATACATAATCAAACAGCGCTTACGTGTTTTTATGATCACACCGATGTTTGTTCAATGAAGCTTAAAATATTAAATTTTCAGCAATTTTTCTTTTAAATATGGACATCAAACATCAAGTAAGAATCCCTTCATTTATCTAAAAGTCTTTGTCAGGATGATTTAAAACAGATTAAGAATTAATTTTGCAAGTTTGACTTGAATTGCAGCAAATATTCGTTTTGTTTAGATTTAGATAGTTTTATATTAAACAAAATGCTTGCATATTTTTTTTTTTAATATTTCCAGATGTTTCAAAGTAAATAATTTTTATTAAATTTTATGATTCATTATCTATCATTTTATACCTTTGCAAGGAGATCTGATGTGATAATGAAAAACTCCCCTGTAGGAAATGTCTGTTCTGATTCGCTATTGACACAGTCAGCAGTACTAGTGACTTATTATATCCCAGACACTGTTATTTACTATAGGCATCAAACATATGCGTGCCATTCGAAATCTACTACTTTTTTTCGTGTTAAAGGCAAATTCGTTAATCATGTCGCCAAAAAGCCACCAAAATAGTCGATAAAACTGGTGACTTGGAGACACTTACACCCAGGTTTCCTTCAGGATTAATATGCAGTGTGCATATAAATGTATGAAGACTAATTTCATACGTATGAATATAAATTTTTTCTTTTTTGAAAATTGATGTTTCAGTGTGTAATACTTACCAAAAATATGTTTCATTTTACGTTTGTCCTTTGAGCTGATATCTTAATTAAGATGTTATTCGAAATTTTTTTATTAAAACACTGAATACAATTATTAGTCTGAAGCAGTTATTTATACTAAAAAGTGCTTAAATTTATTTGTTTTTCAATTTTTTGTTTTTCTCATTTGATATTTTTTGTTATGCAGAACTAAACAAATACATTTGTTTTTTCATATCCAAATACACGTGTTTTAATTTTTTTTATATAAAAACCGAAATTAACGGATATTTATTTTAAAACAAACATAAATATAATAAAAATTAACTTTCTTGCCGAATGTTGTTTACTCATAAAAATAGGTCATGTTATTTTTGATAAACTCAGAATGTTCATTAAAAACTAATAGTTTCTTTGAAACGTTTTTGTAGAGCTGGTTTAAGCAAGAAAAGGAGAAGATGTAGGGGCTTATTTTTTTCATATCACAAAATACTACTCTGCTGGCTTTAATAATATTAACAACAGAAAAAAATTAGTGTCAAAAGAATTTATTTAAAAATTTTTAGTATGTGAAAAATAAAAACATTTTGTAAAAGCAAATAATCAAAATGTGTTGGAAAAAATGATTAATTATGTGTTTGTTATATTGTGAAAAATTTTAAATTTTGTTTTGATTTTTTTGTTTTTATGTGTGTTGAATTTACACAGATCCTATATGTGTGAGGGGTGAACTAAAAAATTGAGAACGTTCTCCCGAGTAGGCATACTAGTTGTATACTATGGTCATAAATTACATAGATATGAAACTCGCTTGTCAAAAATCTAAGTCTGTTGTCAAAAAAAACTTAGGTGATGAGAATGTGTTATTAGACATTTTATCATTGTGTTAGTATGGAATAAATATTCCCCACATTACCAGCAAACACAAAAAAGGTCTAAAAAATAATATCGGTTTTTTTTTAATTTTATTAAGAAATTAACAAAAAGTTCTCTTTTTTGAAAATGCTATTCGTTTTTAATGATATGTAACCATTTTGTAGCAATATATATTATAGAATTAATTAATTATTATTATTATTTTAACATCAAGCTTTACTGTTTGCTTTAATGATATTTACCTAATTATAAAAAAAAGTGAGAAAGTCCAACTAAATAATACCCTACACCAATACAAATTTTCGAGAGTGTACCCTATTTGGGACTAATGTGCAATCATGGAAGCGCCAAAACAAAATTATGTAATTAGTTTTAGATTCATGTACTTATACGAGTTCTTTGTGCCGAATATTATTTAGATATCTACAACTGAATAAGATTTTTTGGAACGCGTTTGTATGGGACTTATGGTCAATTCTGGACCTACATAACATGACATTGAATTTAATGTTACCAAATTGTCATGTCAATACGAATATTTATTAGGTTGTTATGGCATTAAAAGCTATATTGGGGGACGGCATTTTGATGGGAGCTGTGGTCAAATATAGTCCGATTCAAATAATATTTGCTTAAATTATTAAGGTTGGAATTAAATGGGCCACGTTCATTCGAAATACCAACATAATAAGATGGTTTATATGAAAGAACACTCTATTCTGGAAATAAGTTTATATGGGGGCTTTTTGAAGGTATAGGCCGATTCGTGCTACTAGTCCTTATGAAAATTTAATAATTTGTACCAAATTTCATAAAATTGTCTCTAACATTGTGAACTATAATTTGCGTACAAAGGTTATACAGCAAGTCAGATGAACGGACATCGTTAGCTCGATTCAGGAGGTAATTCTAAGTCGTTCGGTATGCTTAAATAAGGGTCGAAAACCAATATTTTTATGTGTTACACATATCAGCACAAGCCCATAATACCATCTCCACATATGGTGGAGTGAGTATACTTATTGGATACCATAATTTCACATGAGACTTTGGTCAACCGCTGCTTATTAAAGGTGTACATTTTATGCTGTATTAGTTTGAGATATAGACTGCTGGTTTACCCAGAGAGCTACGCCTAAAGAACAAGCCTCTCAACACGCATACGAACAACCCACTTACATACCTAAAAACGCGAATGTGACTTGTTTTTCTTTTGGGTTTTCTTCGTTTTAATATGATAAGGAACCAGCGCCAAGGGTAGTACGGAATAAAACTTAAGACATTGTTTTAAATGCAAACAATTAAAATTTCCTTTTAAAAATTGAAAAGAAACACATCAAAAATATTTGTCAAAAAATTGAGGTGAACCTTTACAAGTCTGTTGAATTCACACATTTCCTATATGAGTGAAGAGGTAAATTTTTTTTTCAATTTTAAGGAAGTTTCGTATCTATGCTTAGAACATTTTAAGCAATATCTGTGTTAATAAGTTTAATTTGGAAAGTTAAATTAAAAAAAATTTAATTAAGGGACTTTTAGGAATTGGAACTTTCTAAAAAATTGAAATACCTGCAGATATAGTTGAATTGGATGTGTCGGATATAGAAATGAATGGGGCCTTAATGAGATTGCGTCTTCCAATCATGACGAAAATGATGCAAAATGCCGGCAAAATCTAACATACCGACCAGTCCAGTTTCATGGACTTTGGAAGCAGACTTGGCAATATAAAATGTTCAGCCAATCAATGCGCTCGTTTCGTATCTTTTAGATGAGTTTGTAGAAGTCAATACATCATTTATTTTTACTAAATCACTAGATCAGTCGCTTAAACGCAATTATTCTTTGACAACTTATTCAGGAGCGTAAGCTTACTCAAAGAACTGCAGAAACTAAATACCAAAAATCGTGTTTCCAAGGAATTGAAGTTTAGAATTAAGCCACAGTTTTCCATAAAACATCAAGGCACATATGGCAGTTTCCAGACAAAAATATGTCCTCCATTATAATACTGAATTGTTATCCACCCAAACAAATGCTATGCTGAATTTCATAACAATTTATTTCTCAAATATATATAGTACTACTTAGTATTCTTTATAACTTTTTCTTTAAATTAAACCAAGGAAAGAATATAACTCTTTTTTCCTATTAAGCTGAATGTATTGTCAGTTTGTTAGCTGAATGCCCACTGGCATCTTTGATTGCCACACACTTACCTAATTGTTTTCGAAAAGTTGCTGAACAAAGTATGTATCTTAGCCAAAAAGCACCATGCGTTTACAATTTTATTCCAAATAAAAGTTCTGGTCATTAATGGGTTAGTGTTAATTAATTTTGCGAGAAGAACTAAAAAGAATGCATTCTGTATTTTACAACAGAACATTGAAAAGTTTGAAAAATAGTAAATAGACAGCTAATGATTTAAAATATCACAAAACGCTTGGTAATCTATCTGTATGCACATAATTTTTGAGTGTTCGCCGACTTCTATATTTTAATTCTTCTATTTAAATTTTATTGAATCACCCAGAGAAAATCTATTTAATAATATGATAATATTATGGTATATGATATTATGGTTAATGTAACCATATTATTATTAATTTAAATTAGTCCTCAATAAAGAAGCCACAACCATATTATGGTTGCCTCCGACCATGTTAGCGGTTAGAAATGTTACAGAAAAAATACTAAAAGAAGGTTGTTATATGTGGGGTTGTAAGTGAAAAAGAAGAAAAATTGTTTTCCATTATTTTTGAGATTTATCCACATGGGATGCTTAAAAAGCTTACATAAAACGGTTGGTCGAAAGCTTTTTGATATATTATTTATTTAAAATTAGTTAGGCGGAATCGAACCGGCAACCATCGCACTGATAAACCAGCTCACTACCAACTAGCCAACCGAAGCAACCTTTTTTGACATAAAATAAAAGTTAAAATTTATATTATGCTGTAAAAAAGGGTTAAGTGAATGTTTACACATGCTGTTTTCGTACGAACATTTTGTATATGGGTTAAACATATTGTTACGTTACTACCTTTTCAATAACGTTTTATGGTTTATTTCCTTTAAAAGAGTTCTTTTATTGCAACTTAAATAACACACCACTTTAAACACTATTTACAATTTACTAGGGTATTCGGTTAACCGATTAATTAATACCCGATTAACTGATCGGTTGAGTTAAAATTAGCTATTTTCGATTAACGATTAAACCGGTTAATTTCAGTCGATAAACCGATGTAACAAAATTTTTAATTTTTTGTAGTACCATTAAATATTTTTTTGTGATTTTGATTATTCTTTCGTCTCAAATACAAGAGGTATGTGTTTAGAAAATATTTTTCATACAAAGAAGGTGTTCAGTGATCTTGATTTAAAATAAGTGTTTGCTGTCAACAGCTTTTTGTATTACGTATTTTTTACATAAATGTACAATGTACATATGTATATGTGAAAAATACGTTGAACATATGTTTTTAGTTATTTGTTTCTTCTCATATAAATTTTTTAACAGAATTACCCGAACCAATTAGAAGTGTTAAAAATTTTAGACAGGACTCTAATGGCATAATAAGAGATTTTATATGTTTATAGAAATCAAGGAAAATGTCTAAGAAATTAGATATTCTGTATTATGGGCTGCTTTAGATTACTTCAACATCTACGATAAATAAAAGAATTTTTTCCAAGTCAAGTTTTATCAAAACTAAGTAAAAGAATCGCTTAAGTCCCAAACATTTAAGCCAATTTATTTTTCTTAAAGATTATTTAATAATATCTCCTTGAACTATTGAAATAACTAATAACATGATCTTACAATTTATTTTTCAATTAATACATAATGCGTATTAATTAAAAAATATGTATTGCATATTTATGAATTATTTTTTTGTTTGCTCGTTTTAGTTCAAGAATTGTTATGTATGTCATGTTATTCTTGTTTTTAAATTATGCATTTTTATTTATTGAAATTACTTAATTTATAAAAAAAACTTTATTTATCGGTTAACCGATCAATTACAAAATTAACCGATTAAACCAAAACCTTGGTTTATTAATCGAGCGATTAACCGATTAAAGCAAAAGCCCGATTAAATGAATACCCTACAATTTACAAAACTTTATTTAGAACTTAGTGACTTTCGCAATCTTTATTTATAGCTTTAAAAAACTAATTGCGACCTCTGTGATGTGCCCACTTAAACGTTTGTACTTACACTCTATAACGATGCCAATTGAATGTGGTATTTATACTCTGTCCCAAGTTTCGAACTGTTTCCGGAATATTCGAGTTTATTATTAAACTAAACAGCTCATAACATTATGCATTAACACTATGGCTGAAAAATAATTAAGCTTTTATACATCATAAAACTAAAGTATACCTTAGGGGCTTACAATTTTCTAAATCGAAATTCGAGAAATACAGTGGGGTTGCAGTACAATTATGCATAACACTTTTAACATTACATTTGTACTAGGAAATTCTAGTGATTTTTACAATGAAAATTTTAACTAATAAAATAATTAACAAATACAAAATAACTTATAAATAAAAGATAACTACTAAATTAAACTAATTCTTAACTAACGTTACTTTCGTAACAATATGTAACTTCTCAACCAGTAAAGATGTATCATTAACAAAGGTTCAAAAGGGTGCAATAAAAATAATATACAAATTTAGCACATAATCGATGATGTCAGAGCAACGACGATATAAAAATATATCCGCATATAGTAATAACTTTACTTCTCTTTTTTTAAAAGAGTGCAATTTCACTGCGGGAAATTTGTATCAATTGCTCTTAAAGCACTTATCCCGTGACCAGTTAACAAAATTTTATAACTAAAAGGAACGAATTATGATCGGTGAAAACAAGACATATCACTTAACTGGTGATAATGTGTTTAGAGTGTAGTTAGTCCAGATGAAAGGTAATTGGCACAAAACTATTCATGTGACTGGATTTTGTGCGGGAAGTGGTTGAATCTCTCTAGTTCTACTACTTAATATGAAGGGGGTCTTTCATATTGACATGGCTCATTTAGGACAATATCTGCGACAGGCATTATTTTAACCGAAATTGGAAGGTTATTTCAGTGACCTGTTACAAAGTGTCAAAAAGGTGCCAATTAACCCCCTTGTAGGACCTCGCCATGTTAAAGTGACTTGTCACGTGACAAGTTTAGTGTCAGTTCCCTTTCCCTTAGGGTTATGACACTTTTAAAAGTGATATAATAGTGGGTGATATGCGAAATAATAATAGGTAGGATATGCTCGCCGTATTAAGTGACTCCTTTACTTTTACTGCAAAAAACTTAAGTGTTCACAAGAAATCAAGTGACTTAAAATGACAACCTAGTAGGCACTAGACTACTTAAGTATGTACTTTCGGAATGCGAAAATAATAAAAATTAAAACGAATAATAAGTATGCACTTAGCAATAATAAGTGTGCCAGAAAACCGTCTTAAAATATTAGTGTTTTGTTTTTATGTTCTATATATTATTAAATTATTAATAAAAAATATCGCGTCCAGTTTTTGTCACCATGAATACTTCATTAAATACCATTTCTAAAGAAAAAATCTTTTTCGTTTTGAACAAGATAATCAGCTATCATTATAATAAAAATTCCCCGGTATAGAGAATGACGAAAGCCTTAACCTTCAGTAGGGTAATAGCGAAAATTTCCAAAAAAAAAAAAAAAGAACATGTGGATCAAGTTTCTTACATCCACTGCGGAATTTCTGCAAGCAAAGATTAGAGTTTTTCTTGTAAAGATGATCGGTACTCAAAGCATAAAGAATATAAATGAAATATTTGTATGAACTCGTAGACTCGTTATGAAAATTTGTTTAATTTTTAATCCACTTCATTTCGATTTATAGAACATGCTCGTATGACACTTTTTGGTGTGTCATCACGTCCATGGACAATATGACAAGGGACGTTATGGCATGCCCCCACAAAAAAAGTAGACTGGTTTTGGTATCAGCTAAGAAACACGCATTCACATGTTTAAACAGCACTAATTCTTAAAAATAAAAAAAACCAACATATTTCCTTGATCTAAATTTTTATTTATTTAAAATTTTTATTAGTATTTGAATTTTTATGTTAACTACTTCTGCTAGTAAAACAAATGGAACATTAAAACTAAAAAGTTAGAATAAATTTACTCAAGTGTACAAATAGAAAATAAACAAATTTTTATAGGTCAGATAAACAAAACCTATTTCTTAAATATTAATACTTGTATATATATATTTGAATATTTTGTATATTTTTTAGAATTTTTAATAATAATTGTGCTTATTGCGGCTAAAACTGAAAGAATATCATCAGAATGTGCTGTACCAGAACCGAAATGTGTGATGCCAAAAATGGCAATTGCCGCATGACAAATTGTGTCATGAGTAAGTTAAATAGTACAATCATCAACTGCTAATAGTTTAAATATTTGCCCCTGCAAAAGTATGGGCTCGTGCAAAAACGACTGATTGTGAAAAACGTTATCCAAATCAAGTTAAAGTTTGCTATACTGATTGCCCAAAGTATAAGCCTGAGACTTACCAGTCTTATCCGGCTTGTGGCTCCAGTTTTACTATGCAAAAATGTTGACTTTTTGGGAGTCTGTGTGCCATGATGAAAGTATCTTGCATTAAAAGTTGAGTTTGCTAAAAACAGTAAAAATGTGAAACCGGTTGGTTTCGGTTCGGTTTTCGGTTTTTCTTACAAATATTGCATATTGCTTTGTTTGACTGGTGCTCTGATAATTTGAAATGTTTCAAAGTTCCAGTATAATAAAATACGTAAAAAATTTTTAAAATCCTGCCAAATTTTATTGGTAATTAATATGGCTGCGATTTCCATGCAAATGCATGTTTTTTGTCGATGGTCTATGAACGATGTCGGCCAATTGTCTTTCCAAAGCATTAATTTTGCGTTAAAACTACATCGATTTGTTTTTGGATATTTTGGTTTTCAATGCATTTTTTTTTTATCATATATTGACATTTTGAGTGATTTTTTTAAATTTCCATACTTAAAAAAAAATACTTAAAAAAAAATTTTCAAAAAAAAAAAAAAAAAATTTATCTATAAATAAATTCTTTCGGAGCTCTGCTTAAAATACAAGATTTTGCAAGATTTCGACAAAAGAACCTTCTGTTTTTAACCTATGCAGCACATACGGAGTACTTGTTTAAGTTTAAGAATTTTATAAACAACTCTCATTGTTGCCGGCTGTAATGTATAAACTTTTTTTATAAGAAGTACGAGTGATATATATATAATTGCATTTTCTTTAAGCATAAATATATTTTTAAAGTGAAGCTAAGAACCGAGGTTTTTTGTCGGTTTTCGGTTTTTAGGCATTAAAAACTGCGGTTTCGATTTCGGTTAAAGCCAAACAGCAATCCCTAATTAAAAGGTATTTCTTGTTTTTCCTATAAATCATAACGATAATAGTCTTCTTAATCATTGTTCACCACTACCGTTTTAGATTGGCGAGTAGCAAAAAATTCCTTGTGATGGTCTTACACCTAATGCCCCAGCTGTATCCTGTAGTGTGTTGCAATAAGTAATTTATTTTGATTGTAATCTTAAACTGACCTCGTACTTAACTATTTGATTGGAAACGGAAAATTTGTTAACATTTTGCCTGTTTCATTCAGACTTCTAAAGAATATATTTGCATAAATTAAATTTTGATTGAAAAACTTTTACTTACTTCTTTCAAATTCAAATTTAAACGTGTCACGGTAGATGAAAAATAATATATAAAAGTCATCAATAGGGCGTGGCATTTTATGCAATTTTTATTGGAAAATATGCGCATAAAACATGCTTAAAAAATTCTAAATTTAATAAAATTATGCATTTATTATTTAAAGAAAAACTGACAGCTTTTTTTTAATTTTGAGATACTTTCTATAGAATTAAAGTAACCTTTGCTAAAAACATCAAATTTTTTAATCGTAAACTAAATTTTTATTGGCTATACTAAAAATTAAGAGTCTCGTACAACGAATTCTTAAGGTGGATTCATCCATGCGTTCCGAACAATATTTTTGACCGGAGAATAATTTTTTTACTGAGAGTGTTCTGCAGAACGATTCACCCATTTCGGAAAAGTTGTCCGGAAAAACAAAGCTACCAATTGTAAAAAATGGCAGAACAACTAGCAAAATACTTATATTGAATTGTTTTCTAAAAGTGTGTTACAAATTGGATAAAAAAGAAAAGTGATATTGTTATTTTTAATTATAGGTTTTTATTTTTTACTAAATTATTCCGCAAAAAAACAACTGTTATAATATAAATACAAAATGCTCAATTCAATTTTTATGTACAAACTAGCGGGACCGTTGCCTGCTTCGCACGGCAAAAAAACGACCAAAATGTATTCAATACTAATGAATGCTGTATACAAAAAATGCCTGCGGCAAAAACACACTCACATCACATACGCACCGCACACACATGCGTTATCGGACTTCAACCAAACTTTATATAAACCATATATGGGCCACTGCCTACGTAGTGTATAAGTTTGGTTGAAATCGCACGACGCGTTTATGATTAGTTCGGCGACGTACATATACGGACTTATTTTTATATATATAGATTGAAAAAAGTTCATTTTGTTCCGAACAAGAATTAAAATTAAACCAATTCAAGAAAAAACTTTCCGAACAAAATAATTTTTCTCTCTCTCAAAAGAAAGACGTCAAACTCAATATAAAAAAAGGTATTAAATATTTTGATCGTATATTTTTAATTAATAATTTTATTTATTTAATTATTTTCAATATTTCGCTAACCGTTGGTTATCATCTTCACGAAATTAAAAATTAATTATAAATTATAAAAATTCTCAAAAATATTTGTCATAAAAATTCAGAAAAATATATTTACATAAATAAAAAAAATTATAAAGTTCTTATCGTATCTTTAACATATCGCACTGGTTCCTCTAAAGAGAGTCAACTCAAAATTTTAACATTTTCACTTTATGCGATAAATCGGTCATATCTACCCACTGTAAAAATCTTACATAATTTTCTTTAGTATCTTATCAAAAATATGCAATTCTATACCCCTTTGTAATATAACAGTACATATAAAAAGAAAACAGTTTTTTTATCTCCACTGAAAATTTATAAATTTTGAGTTAACCTGCTTTAGAGGAACCAGTGGGATATACGAGTATCTATGCATACAAACTAAACTTATTTTTCATCTGACGTTCATGTAACACATATACATTTTAGTGTATGTGTTATACTCGTATGTATATTCAATAAAAATATTATTAAAAAAGGTCAAATAAAACTAAATATAAATGTATAAAAACCAAAAATCATTTGAATGGAAACCAAAAAATATGCTATTCAGCAAAAACAAACATAATTTGCGAATCTTAAACATAATATGACAAAAAATGCATTTACGATAAAATATTGAAAAATATGTTAGTGCATATCGATGCCATTCTTCAGAAAAAGTTGTGATTCGGATAAAACACTTATGCTTTTAATATTTAAACCTTCGAGGTAAAACATGAAATTCCACGCCTTATTCATCACCCTATTGGAAGATTTCTTCAAATGGCTTTGATATTTGTGAAGTAAACAGACACAAAATACTCATCAATAAAAAATTGGCCGGTATACTCCTCAAGAGCGCGAAACCATTTTTTTAAACACATATTAAAATATTAAAGCAATAAAGCCAAAAAGGATTAATGAAAATATTTTGTTATTCTGTTTAATAAACTGTTTACAATTACAGTATTTTTCGTTTATCTGCATTTCGCTTAACTGCATTTGTTGGCTATCTACACAAAATACAAAGCATTGTGTATGATGACTGCATTTTGCTTAAGTGCATATTGTGGATAACAGCATTCGATTTTTGGTCAACAACGTTTATTTTTAATACAAAATGTTATTTTTAAGTGCCTCATAAAAACAAAAAATCATGATTGCATTAATCGCTATTTTAATAACAAAATATGCAAAAAATTTTACTTTGCTAATGTGGTAACCCAAATCACTGTATTGAAAATTCGTTTGATCTGGCAGCTGTAATTGTGTGTACGCCATAAAGTATATATATTCTGGATCCTTGAGTAATTCTAAGTCGATTTAGCCATGTCTGTTCGTCTGTCTGTTAAAAACACGCTCACTTTCGAAAAACTCATAAGATAAGAACAATGTTCGTGTCAAATTGCTTCTGGTTATCTTAAGCAGTTTTGGATTGAAATCCAGCAAAGTCGGTTGAGTAAGATAAGAGTTATGAATCCAAATATGGAACCACCACCCGAAAAAAGTGATAATTTTGTTATAAAAACTAACATCAATCGTTCTTTGTGGCTAGAAATCGTAGTGCTAAATTTCCATAATTTACTATAGCCTTCTCTAAAAAAACAGTTTAGTACGCCTTAACCCGTAACAAATTATGCCATTGTAATAAAATTTTGTATGTCATAGTTTTATAGGACGAAAAATCATAATTAACCATAGGGCCCAAATAATGGGAAATTACTGAAATACGTCAAAAACCGTAGAAGAAAAGATGTTGTGGTAAAATAGGGTTCCATTTAACGTCATATGGCCAGAAATAACACCATGAAAATTTGTTATAATCGGTCCACAATTTACCTTAAGTTTCATATTAAGCTTGCTTCTGAAAACCACTTTAAACTATAAAACGCTACAGGGAATTGCACTACTATATCGAAATTGGTTCTAATTTAGATTTTAAATACAAGAAAACACTGATAAGAAATTTGTGATGATTTGTCCACAATTTACCATGGGTCCAATATAAATTCCCCTCTCTAAAATAATTTTAGTTCGGTTAAAACTGTTGCAATTCATGATATGTTACTCAAATGTGTCGAAAATTCAGTTTTATTTGTATAAAAATAAAAGCATAAGCTTTCTGATTGTCGGTTAATGATTAAAATTTGTTTTAATACTGACGTCCCTTTTAGTAAAGATTGATTACAAATTTATAGATCCCATATAGAGCCCACGCCTGAAATATTCTTACTGTCGGTGAAGGGTATCAAAGATTCGTTTTTAAACGAATTGTTTTCGTTTTAGATACATATGCATATTTATATTAAATTTAAAAGTGTATTAAAAATATTTGTTGAAATTAATGATTAAAGGATATTGCATGCCTAAATCTATTTTTGAAATAAGAAAAAAAAAACTTTTACATAAGAGCACATTTATACAGGTATGTGAATTTACTTAGCAGCATTATTTATGCAGCTAAGTGAATACTGCGTAACAGAATATTTTGCAAAACTGAGCGAATTTTCGTGCAAACTTGAATGTGCAGCAAAACGAAAAATACTGTATTTAAATAATTAAATTAAAGTTATCAATTACATCACGTTAGAGTTTTTTTAACCAAATGTATGAATATGAAGTCAGAATTGTCAAAAGTAGAACAGTTTTTGAGATATTCCAAAATAACCGTTATTTGTGTTTTAAAAAAAGATGATGTCACTTAAATGCAGATATCTTTAAAAATATGAGACAGAAGAATTTTTTTTTTTTTAATGAAACATAATAAAATTACAAAAATAACTATGGGTCGTTTGTGAAGATTAGTCAAGAAAAGTGGACAAAAGTTCATGAAAAATTTCATGATTTTTTGCAGTTTTGCTCTTTTCAAGTTATTTTTTTAAACAAACCCTTATTGACATGCTTTATTTTTTATAACTTAGGCCGTTAATGTTTTATTAGCCAGCCCATTAGTTTATTTCAATACGAACATTTTGCGTCCATCAAGACATAGATTGGTGCAAAACTACAGAAGATTTACAGCCGTATTCATAACGAAAATTTGGCATGAAGTTAGCACAAAGTTTATTCATAATACACTAACCAAACTCTGGCTAACGATTTGCTAAACTCTTGTTAACGAGCTGCCAAACGTTTGCCAACTTGTGAAAAACAGCTGTTTAATGTCAAACAATATGTATAAAGAAAAGAAAAATAAAAAAGTTTTGCGCGCGAAAAATAAATAATGGAAACGCTCGACACTTTAGATAATTTAAAATATTTAAAAGCCTGTTGTCGGTCTAAATAATTTTTTAAAAAAAAGAGGAAATCCATTTTTGGAATACAGCGAAGAATTTCGTATGAAGTATAGATTTTCAAAAGAAAATAGTAAAAAGCTAATAAAATTCGTGGAGGCTGACCTAAAACGTAAAGGAAAAAGGAATGGTGGTTGCATTCCACCATACATACAAGTGTTGGCAGCATTAAGGTGTTGGGGCCGCAACCAGGTGCAAGACGATTGTGAAGAGTTCCATGGTCTCTCGCAACCCACGATTAGTAGAATTTGTGCAAAGGTTGCACAAGCGTTTGCCAAAAAGGCCAAATCTGTTATTAAAATGGCAACATTAGCTGAGGAACAAATTGTCGAAATGGAAAAATTTTAAGAAATAGCTGGATTTAAAAACGTAATTGGGGCTATTGACTGCACCCACATTCGAATCCAAGCTGTGGGTGGCGATGATGCCCAATTGTTTGTTAACCGAAAGGGATACTTCTCCCTTAACGTACAGGTATGCTTATATGTAAAATGACTTAAACGAAATATATATATTTTTTTTCATTTTTTTGTTTTTAAAATATGCAGGTGGTTTGTGATGCCTCGTTAAAAATTATCGACATTGTTGCCTGCTGGAGAGGAAGCTCACACGATTCTAGAATATTTAACGAGAGCAAAATAAAAGAACGATTTGAGGTAGGTGCTTTTATGGGAAGATTAGTAGGGGACGGTGGATACAAGTGCACCAACTATTTATTTACACCGGTACAGAACCAGAAAAATCGAGAAGAAGAAATGTATAACATCAAAACGAGAAATGTTGTAGAGAGAGCTTTCGGTGTTTGGAAGAGCAGATTTCGTATTCTTTTGGAAAAAATGCGAGTTTCTAAAAGTAATGGAAAAGTTTTGATTGTAGCTGTTCTTCATAACTTATCGATTGTTTATGAAGATCAAATTTTTGGTAAAATTAAATTATATATTTAGTTATAAAATATATGACAATTGCTTTTATGTTTTCATTTTCACAGATGAAAAGGATGTCCGAAGTCCTGTGTCAGAAAGAGAATCTTTTCAGGGTGACACCGAAGATGAAAACATATCTCGGAATATTTACATTCAGCAAAATTTCTAAATTTGCAAAGAAAGATATATTTCGTAAGAAGTTTTCCAACTGAATATTCCATAATTGCATCTTTTTATAAATAACATTTTTTGAGTTTGTATAATAAAAAGCAATCGTTAATTATATAAAAAATAACACAAAAAACTTAAAAAAATAAAATTTCGTAAAATAAATAGATATTAGTTTATGAAAACATAAAACTAAATTTAAAACTAAATCACAATTCATTTTATAAAAAGAAAACTACACAAAAGTAAATTAAAACTATGTACATATATAACAAAACCACAAATCACATTTAATTAAAATGAATATTAAATTAAGTAAAAAATCCACTTGACTTCAATTTTTCAATTTCTAATTTAATTTTTTCAACTTTTAAAATATGTTCCTCGTTTTCATGGATTTCTAATTTTTCGATTCTTCTTTTTTTATATTGTGGCTCTCTTCCATATATTTTATTTCTAGTTCTTTTTGTTTAATACTTATGTCTTATAGTTTCTTTCTTTTTGCATTTTCAAATTCACTTTGGCACTTGATTTTTTTTTTTTTCTTTTTTTTGAATTCTATTGGCTTTTTAATTGGAGTATCTTCTTCAGCATTAAAACCTTCATAGTCCGTTTTATCCAGTGAATTTGTTTTAATTATTGACGAATTGCTATCATAAATGTTGCTGTCGATTTCAAAATGTTTTGGTAATCGGCAAACCAACTCCTCCTCAACGCTGTTTAATGGTTCAGGGGCTGGACCACCACCTGTCTGCTTTCTTTGTCTGACATATGCAGAGTTTTTTGTTTTCGCGATGGACTTTGTTTTGCGCCACTGGTTCTGCATTTGTTCCAATGTTCTGGTGCGCTTTGAAACTGTATTGAATAAATTATAAACAATACTCCATGCCTCCTTCTTCTTTTTATTGGTATTAGTGTCGATTTTTGCATTTTCTAGAATGTCTAATTTTTCTAAAACTAGGTTTGATAGTAAATCCTGAAAAATATATGTTAATATTAATATTTTCCTATATTACTAATTACTGTTTTACTTACCTTTTCATCCTGATCCCAATTTACAGATCTTTTCACTTGCTTTTCCATTTTTATTAAAAATTATATTGTCTTTTTTTTAATTTCAATTTTAAAAACTTTTTTAAATTTCTTATATGCACGCAAAGAAAAAACATGATTGATACAATCACAAACGCAAACTATCATTAATGTTTGTGGTTATGATTGTGTCAAACACGTCTTTAGCAACAATATATGTTCAGACAGAATGTTTTTAGCTAATTATTGTCTCAAACATATTATTATGTTCAGAAGAACAACGCAAACGATCTTTCAAACCATGTTTCTTTTTTTCCAACCCCATACAAAATGTATATCAACATGTAATATGGTTCTCGCAATAAAAACAATAAAAAAATTAATTTCAAAAATTTTTGTTTTATTACAAATATACAGCATATATTAATAAATAAAATATAGTTTATATTTAAAAATAAAATTAAATACATACATTTATATACATGTGTGTGTGTGACAATTTATAAATTATAAATTATATTTTGTGGTACAAATTTATCCAAAAAAGGAGATGTATGTAGCCTTACTTCGGTATTAACACTTTTCATTATTTGTATCCACGCACAAGAGATTTGTTAAGATAAAGTCAAATTAAACTTACCTTTTATTTCTTTTATGAAATAAACTATATCAATATGCTGTTGAACAGTTATTGAAAAAAAATCGGGGCTAATGACAACATCTTGTGCCAAAATTTCTATGCTGGTTTCAGTGTTGTAGGTTCTTTGGCTGCAAGAAAGACAAAGTAATTGCTTATTTATATATTTTTATAATTATATATAAATAACTTACCTGTTTCAACAAATGCATAATAATTTTTATCGTTAATTTTGCAAGGCAGCATGGCATTTTTTCCCCGAAAAATGTTTTAATTATTTTGTAATCACTAACGCTCGCGGATGGTTTGTTTCGACTGGTTGTTTCGACAATAAATGTGTGCTCATTAAGGGAATGTGCTTTAAAGAAAACAAAAATTATGGTATTTAAAATACCTTTTATGTGCAGCAACAAGGCGAATTTATGTATACGGTGGTGTCGATACTACAACAAGTAACAACACCTAAAACACAACAATATATTTTTTTTGTTGCTTTCGTTGATCGATATGTCAAAAACACAAGCAACTTTTGACGTTTCTCTCTCTAAGTAAGAAAAAAAAGTAGCACAGCTGTGCTTTCAACGCCACCTGGTAAATGAATTCGCCTTGTGCAGCAATATTATGTTTTAATTGTATAGTTGAAAATATATATATTATAGTAGCAAACATATTAAATAATTTAAAATTTTTAGCTGGATCAGAGTAACTTTTTAGGTGTAAAAGACCATATAATATTATTATAGCGAATTTTAAAAATGTTAGGGACAAATAACAATTTTTAAGGTTATATTATGACTATAATAAATTTATTAGGGTAAACATATTAGGTAAATATGAATAAAAATGGTCGTAGTGACCATTCCTTAATCATGTTTTTTCTTTGCGTGTGGAAAAACAAAACCAAAAAAAAGGAAATGTCAAAACCAGCGATGATAAATGCAAAACATGTTGCATTTTTAAGTATTATAATGTGGCATCATTAAAATTCGGAGTTGATTTATTAAAAGTTAACAGACGGATTAAATTGGTTATAAATAAACTCTGTGCTAACAAGCTGCTAAGCTTAATCGGCATTCTAGTTAGCAGCTCGTTGTACGTAGTGTACAAACTGTGGCTAACTTTTTGTTATGAATACGGCTGATAGTGAATAAACCCACAGAGCAATTCAACAGTTTTAAGCTTTTTTTATGTTTATTGTAACATAACATTTAATTTTGTATATTTATTTGTTGTGCTTTTTTAAATTCGATAAAAATCGAAGAGTAGGATAATTCAATTAACCTTTTGTAATTTTGTCATTTTTGCACTGACCTGGATCCTATTGGGGATAAAATTTTCGTATTAAAATAATAAGTAAGTGATAAAACTTAAAAAAATTTGTTGTTTGTTTTTAAAAAAATAAGTTCAAAATAATTAAAATTTTTGTGAAATTTGAAAAGTGGTCCACTATAACTCAGTCATTTATTGACCAATTTTTGTTTTAGTAATTTCATTATCTCTCATCAAAAAAAAAAAAAAAAAAAGATCTAGTATTTTTTAAGATATTTGCTATTCTTAGCTGACCATGAAAAATTGGTTTCTCACGGTGTGATTCCATTATTTACAAGTATACCAGTAGATCTTCGTATAGATATAATAGGAGAAAAATGGAATATAGTTAAGGAATTTTTATTTTTTACCTATTCTTAGCTTCAGTATAACAGATAATAGATATTTTCAATTAGATAAAAATATATAATATATATTATCAATGTTCAAATTACTGGTGGAATGAAAGTAATGGGGATGTGTCCGCATCGACGTTTATTTCATGTATGATACATTATTTAAAGATCCATTGTTTGTCAGATACGTATATTCCGCTGGTTGTGACTATCAAAAACGTAACCGCTATTTAGCGAATGCACTCTCCGTTTTTTTCTATAGAAAATAATAAGAAAATTGAGCAGAAGTACTTAGAGAAGGGGCACACTCAAATAGAGTGCGACAAGGCACACGCTAAGATTAAGATGAATCTGAAAAATCACACAATTTGTTTGCCCAACGATTATCTTAAAATAACAAAAGATGCCAGAAAGACAATCAAAATTGATAATAAATTTGTTAAAATGCCTTTTGATAGTCTATATCTGAATTATGATTTCTTTAAAGACTATACCAACAAAAAACTTATTCGTTTCACATCCATTAGACCTGGTCGAAAAACAGTGATCCCACCGAATCACAAATAAAACATCTCATCTATTTACCAAGTGGTGACATTAACTGCTCGTTCGCCGATATCGAACGTTAACGTTCGCATAGAAAATTACATTTAAAACAAAAACAATTTTTGAAATTTTGTTTTTGTTTTAAATGTTATTTACTATGCGAACGTTAACGTTCGATATCGGTGAACGGGCAGTAAGTATAAAGTTAGTTTTGATGACGAATACAATAACCTTCCGACAACAATTAAAGCATACAGCGGTCATATAGAAGCGAATCCCTTACAATCTGGTCCACGTCCTATTCAACTAAGCAATGGAAGCACTTACAAGCATTGAAACCTGTTATTCCGCAAGAATATAATTATTTTTATGATAATTTAAAACACTCGAATAAACATTAATTGATTATTGCTTTCGAATATAAGTTAATTTAAAATTAATAAACATAATTTCGAGTTATATTAATCTGATTACGCGTTTCTTAATATTTTACTTTTTCACTAAATATTTTTTTGTTGTGTTACTTAAATTAAAGTCTCAAATAGTATTCATTTTATTTTTTGTTCAAATAGTGCTATCTGCTTATCTCAATGTTCAAATCGTTAAAATCTTAATTTGTAAATAGTGCTATCAGACAAATAAGCGCAAATATCTGGAATTAAAAAAAAATTAATATATGTATGATTAAAACGTTTATTTTTAATAACATTGTAAAACAACGTTTAGTTAATACCAGGGCTGTGGAGTCGTCCAAAAAAAGTACTAACTGCGACTCCGACTCCAAACGCTGAAATTTTTTAAGTGCGACTCCGACTCCGACTCACGACTCCTACTTTAACCGTGATGCGAAATGAATGAGACGTAAAATTATTTCTCTTTTGTGTAGAAACATCTTTATTAAACGAATTATAGGAATCTCCGCGTAATGTGCATAAGAAAAACATGAGTGTTATTGTAGGAATTAAAGGCAGGCCGATAAAGATGTTCCTACACAAAAGAGAAATAATTTTACGTCACAATTTTTCTAATACATACTAGTATTTATGCGCTATAGCAACACTTATTCTGTACAATGTTGAAAATATTTCAGCGTGGATGGTTAAAAAATTCTGATATTAAAATTATTGGCAATTCCTGTCATTAACATTTTTTAGCATGAGTAAATCATTTAAAAAATCACACATCTTTTTCAACTAGATCAATAACTGAGTATAAGTTTTGCTACTGTAATTTAGACTTTTTCCCGCACGTATAAAAAATATACCTAAATATACTTAAATAGTAAAGTTCTTGAATCAACTATTTCTCATAAAATAAATTAAAATATACTTATTCATATTGATCTGCAAAATATTGCATCGCCAATTTCAAAGAGTTTTTATATTGGAAAATATTAGAAATTTTTTTAAATTTTTTATGCCGAAAAATTTTGGAGTCGGAGTCGCGCGTTTTTTTGGGTACTGCGACTCCGACTGCGGAACAAAAACCTCAACTCCGACTCCGAGCCCTGGTTAATACTCTTAGAGTTATAGAAAAAATCAGCTTTTTCGCTCTCCTGTAAAATTGTGATTTTGCTGATAGCACAATTTGAATAATTACCCTCGATATGTTCAACAAAAGGATTTCCAATTAGATCACCAGCATCACCAATTATAGCAGATATTTTTATGAAGAAATTACAAGATACATGTATTGCAAAATTGACTATTAAACCAAAAATTTTGATAAAATATGTTGACGACTTATTTTGCATTATTGAAGAATCGGAAATAGAAAATGTTTTGACAACTTTTAAATCATTTCATCCGGACATTAAATTGACTATTGAGAAGGAGTGTAACTAAAAACTTTTAGATAATTTTTATATAAGAGGAAGGGAAAAATTATTAATGAATTGGTACCAGAAACCTACTTCTTCTGGTAGATTTATTAATTATTTCTGCAAACATCCCAAGAGAGTTATAATTAAAACTGAAAAAAATCTAATAGAAAGAATACTGAGAATAAGTGACTTAGAATTTCATAACAAGAATTTGAAGAAAACTAAAGATATTTTGAGGGATAATTGTTTTCCAATGGAACTAATATCGAATTAAATAAGATAATAAAATAACCATAAGGCAAACAAGTTGGGTATAATTACAGAACCGGAAATTTGCAAATCACTAATTTATATTCCTATAATATCGGAACGTTTAGAAAAATCGAAAATATTTGACACAAGACATATAAAATAGTACAAAATCGTATAATACAATTTATAAATTATTCACTCAAACAAAAGATAAAGTACACAAGTTGGAAATGTCCAATTTAGCTTATAAAATACCTTGTAAGGGAAATAATGATGGACAATGCAATAAAGCATATGTAGGTAGGACAAAGAATAAACTGAAAACTAGAATTGCAGGTCACAAATCAAATAAAAAATTTAGGGATATTTCGTCACAAAAAACAGCATTAACAACCCACTGTGCTAGTTTAAATCACTCTCCGGAATTTGAGAAAGTATCAATTTTAAACACAGAATAAAATTATAAGCGACGTTATATGCTAGAAATGTTGCAAATCATTAAGGTACCAGAATTGTTGAGGATTAATTTTAAATCGGACACACAAAATGTAGCCATTTAGTTTATAAAAACAAAACAGGAAATTAAAATTTTTTTAGAATGTTATAGATAATTTGTATAAAATATTTTTAATTGTAAATAATTTTTTCTATGTGACAATTCTTATTGTTTTTGCATTATTAAAAAAAAGTTAGTTTAATTGTTTAATTTTTTCCCTGATAATGATACACATTGCTGTATCGAAATATTGGAGTTATAAAATAAATGTAAAAAAAAAATAATTAGTATTGTGGTTATTTTATTGAACTGTTAATGGTTTTTAATCCAAGTTTTGATATTTTAATTAGGCTTAAGTTCAATGAATTTAATTTTCATTAAATTATTGTTATGAACAAAGGAGTTTTACAACATGAAGTGAATTAAAATTTATAGATAATTTTTCATTCTTGACTGAGCTGGGAATTGAACCCAGGTTTTCACGGACAGGTTGCCTAGACTAGTTTCGATAGTAACCACACAATCTCTTCAGTGGCGTTTAGCTCTCACCGCCATTGACGACGGATGACATCATCAACATTTTATATAAAAAAAAACAAGCTTAATAATTTATACAACAACATACAAAAAAAATTTTATCAGGTATATTTTCAGAAATCTTCAAGTAAACCTTCATTGTCGGTTTCCTTCACTTCGACTTCACGATATTCGAGCTGACGATATCGCGCCGGATTAAATGGATCAAATTAGCTGAATTTCTTTAATTCTGAAGTAGTATGCCATTCGTGATTCATAACTCAAGAGGTGAAAAATTTAAACTGGCTGAAATAGAGTAGAAAAATAATTGATCTAATTTTGGAAAATACGCTACGAATTTTTAAAAGCAACGTTTTTTGCTACAATCCATAAGTAATCGAACTAGTTTTGCAACACAGTCTGGCCCATCAGAAACATTGATCATTGAACTTTAGTTTATTTTGAAAGTTATATTAATTTATTAAAATTATGAAAACAGATTTTTTAAAAATTAATTTTTTGTACTTTTGGAATCAGAATTTTTTTCCTCTATCGATGACTGAATTCAAATAATAACACCACTAAGTCCAACTTGCTTAGTGGTAAATGGCAACAAGTGAACTTAGTGTTGTTAACCACTGAACTTGTAGACAACCAGGAGAAAGTGCTTGGAGGTAAAGTACATCAAGTGTATTTTTCTGTAAGTTGTGAAGTGAGATCTTTTGTTATTAATATAGATCATTTAAAAAACTGTAATTTTGTTTTCACTTTATTTATTTAGTCGAATATTTCGACCAACTTTTGTAATTTTCAGGAAAATTAAATATATTTTTATTTAAATATATCGACGCGCCTTCAATTGTTGCACTCGTCATTTTCGTTTATAGTGTAAACGATTAATTGCTTGAATGACACATTTTGAAGAGAAAAGTATGGTAAAAAGAAAATGTAATGTTTTAATACTAGGGCCCGGATTTCTATGCAGTTAAAATTGCGTTTTATGCGCATGAAACATGCGCCCAAAACAGACAAATATGCGCTAAAAACTGAAAAATATGCACTTAAAATTTTATTTAACACATTTATTAATGATTAAAAAAACATTAAAATGTCAAGAAGAAAAGCAACAATAACATAATTTTGTCTCATAAGAGTTAAGGTACAATAAATACAAAAGTAGAAGTTAGAAAAAATTGAAGCACAAAAATATAAAGATAAACCACTTTGCGGGAAAATGTTGTTCATAATCCTTAAAGCACTTATCCCTTGGGCGGTGAATACAATGTTATATTAAAGAGGAAGGTGTAGTACAGAGGAAAGGTAATTGATACAAAACTAGTCATGTGACTGGATTCTGTTCGGGAAGTGGCTGTTTCTATAACTTTTTATGAACATTTATATTCACATGGTTCAGTCCGGACAATATTTGCGACAGGCATTATATTTATTAAATTTCAGTGACCTGTAACAAAGTGTGAAAAAGGTGCCAATAAACCCCCTCCTAGGACATAACAATGTTAAAGGGACAGGTGTTAGAACTAGAACCGGTCCCTACGACTTTAGAACTGTCACGTGACAAGTTTGGTGTTAGTTCCATTTTCCCTAGGACAAAAGTAAAATAATCATGTAAATTAATTCACTTGTTAGATATTTGAGTCTACATATAAAATGAATTAAGAACAATAAGAAAAAATTTTGTTTATATAAATACATACATTTTTTTTAATATTTTCAAATGTAAAGTTAAGACAGGTTGTCCTCAAAAAGCTTTTAAACATGTAAAAAGATCGTTCAACGCGACGAAAGTGATCGGTGTATGATTAAATACTTATAGTTCCTCTGTGGTATAGTCCACTACGCGGCTTTCGTAAAAATTTAAATTAGATTTGCCAGCAGTTTGTTTTATTATTTTGGATCCATAATTTTTCTAAAAACTTTATCAACCTTGATACGAAGTTGTTTGTTAAAGTTATCCTCCACTGCATACATTTTATTAATGGCATTATCAATTAATTTAATTTGCTTTCTCAATGGTTTAGATTTCTCTAATTTCACAATAGCCTCAGAGATAAATTCATAATTTGAAGACACAAACATTATCATACTTATTTGTTTTATTAAAAATTTTTTTTTTGTAAATGTTATGTCCTAGCATTTTTTATAATAATGTTTTAGTTTAAATTATGATTCTTAATATCTATTTACATAAAAAAAATTTTTTTTTTTATATATTTTATTTTATTCTTTAGTTCTTAATCCTATGTATGGTTTTAATTGGTTGTTGTGCATTTCTTTTTCTACTCCATTATAATCTATAATAGTATTTACACCACTACTCCTAATTATTCTATATGGGCCTTTGTATGGGCTTTGGTTTTTCTTTCTATTTTCTACTTTTATTAAAACTAAATCTCCTATATTTAAATTCAATCTGTTGTTATATATATTGTCTAATATTCTTTTTTCTTTTGTTTTTATTGTTAGTTCTTTAGCTCTTTCTAAAGAGAATTTTAGTTTTTGTTTCAGTTCTTTTGCATAATCATCTTAATTATAGATTTTAACTTCTTCAGTGTTATTGATTTCTGATGGTAAACATGGTAATTTACCATAAACTAGTTCAAACGGCGCACAGTGGCGCCATTTGAGTTTTTTCGTTGCAAAAATCATATCTTTTGAACCGAATAAGATAATTGAACAGTTTAAACAGCATATGATAGATAACTGTTCAGCCTATGAAATGAGCGTTTGGAAAGGGTGCTACGCTTTGTAGGGGCCTACTTATGGGTTATCAAAGTTAAAATTAGTAGAAAAATCAATTTTATGGTAACTAAAAAAAATTATTTTTACATATTTAGATTGTTTTTATTTTTTTTCTTAAGGGTTTTATGTTTTAAATTATTACCCAACAAATTAAAAAAAAAATTATTTATTTTTTTAAATTTATTTTTTCAATTTTCTGTAAAATATTCATCACAATTCGTAAGAGAAGGTATATCTAAAAGACTAACAATTTCTAAACTATAATTATTTTGTAACTCTATTCGTGACTTCACATGCCGCAGGGAAGAAATAAGTGGATCGGAAGATGCTGCCAACATGTTGAAGAGGTCCTTATTTTGCCTTACCCTTGATGCTTTGAATGTGTTCTGCAATCTATATTTTTTATAAAATTTGTTAAGAGACTCCTGTGCTCTTCAGAAAGCTCTCCAATTGGCAAAGGCTGGTACTCAATTATATCTTTGCCATGCGCCAATATTTTATGGACGGTCGGGGTCAACTTCTTCTGTGGATACATTTCTGCTAAAAGAGATGCAGTTTTCGACGCATATTCTCCATATTTTGTAGAATTGACATTTTCTTTGCAGTTTAAAACATCCAAGATCGTTCCCAATCTTTTCACGATTTGATTGTCAATTCCAATGATTCTAGTTACTGCCTCATAATTTTCAAAAAAATCTCCTAGAAGTGTTTCCATCGTTAGAGTTACCGTATCCGTGCTTGGGACAGTCTACTTTTAGTCCAACTTGTTTCAAAAAAACCATCCTGTATTTGCTTCTTTCTGATCTTTTCCTTATCCTTTATTGATGTATTTTCATCGAAGTTTTCCTCCTCTTGTGGTAGGGTATATGCCAGTTTTAGCAAGAATTCCATACACCTTATCCTTGCGTGCAATGGTGACATTCCATATTCGTAATTCTCCTCATTTGTAGAATCGTTTAAATTACCAAAGTTCTTCTGACAAATAATAATATAAAATCGATAAAAAAAATATAAAAATAATACGAAAAAAGGGGTTTAGATAGGTTTTTGCTAAATTTTTACCTCCAATATAATTCTGTCTATATATATGTATATGATAACTAATTGAAATATGTTATAATTAAGCAGAAAAAGATACTAATCTTAAACTCTTTACAACTAATTATATAAAATTGAGATGTAACATATTATATATGAAATAAATTGAATTGAATTGAAAAAAGTTCTTCTGACTCTTTTTGCAAATCGGGCATGACATTGTTGAGGTTGTTCCTGTCAGTTCGTTTACGACTTTTCCGTCAACCATGGTCAGGTGGAACTCGTAATTGCATTCAATATATTTTCCTTCTCCAATTTGCAGCTTTGTAGGCTTAATCTTGCTTATTTGTTCTTCAATGTCCTTCACCGTAGTCCTTATGAGTTCTGCCGATTCCCTTGCAAACTGAAACATTATTGGTCGGCAATAATGCACTGATGACGGACGTGGATTTTTCCAGTGTAGGGAATCATCCGATTTTAGCCGCAAAGGAACAACAGATGCCATAAACATATTTCCGTCCGATATTGTAGCGTCATCGAAAGATATCCTTTGCTTATAAACGCTTTGTCCGGATGATCCATCGCAGCCCCATTTGCTGATCAATGTCAACTTCTCAGGAAGAATTTTCACTTCCGTGAAAAACTTTGGTGTGGTTGACTTTCTAAACAGTTCAAATAATTTTAAGTTGTTCAACGCCATGTTTTCAGTACTTAAATTGTTTAATGGTTTCAGTAATTGTTGCGCCAACTTTCAGGCGTAGACTAATCCAGGCATTATGCTTATTTTGCAATATATAGGCTTATGCTACCATGCCTAAAAATTTACCTGTTCCCTGCATACATATGGATTTAGGCTAAATAATGCAATTTTGATATTATGCACGTGTCCAAATAAGATTTGTGCCTACCTGTAGGGACCATAAGTCAATATTGTTCCTGGCCATTTGTACGCCAAAGTATTGTTTATGTGAGGTACGTACCTGCTAATTTCAATGAGTAGTTTTTTTCAAACTATTAGATCAAACTACTGTCAGTCAAAACATATAAGGGATGGACGCCATACAATTTCTGCAACCATGTCTTTTTGAACTTTTTTACCTCTAGAAGCCAAACGGGCACGTACGGGCAGATAAAACCTTTTGAATTATGTAAAGAAATAATCAAAGAACAGGTTTTGCACGTATGGCAAATATAGAAAAATATAGTTTTTTTTTATTTTCCGTCAAAGTTGAAAAATAGTGAAAAAACGGATAGTTTTTAAATAGTGATTTACCAGGAGAAACACAAAGCAAACAGTTAATTTTTTTTTTATCATTATACATTTAATAAATACATCAATCAATACAAATAAAAAATAAGGCGATTCGTTACCTATTTTTCGTGATATTACACCTGAAATCGCAACAAATTGACTAAAAATTGTGTGTTTTTTTGAAAACCGAAAGTCGGTCAACTTTGAACGGTTATATCTTCTAAACTAAAAATGTGATATTATTAAGAGTGGCATATTTGAAATCGTTGAAAAGTTTCCTATAACATGGGTTTATTCAAAACTTCGTCGGCACTCATGAAAATTTTGATTTTTGCAACCTCGCTTGCTCTACGGGCGCCACTGTGCGGCGTGTAACCAGTGTCTATGTGTGGTGCCGTATTATAGGCGAAAGTAAAATTATTTATACACTTGTCCCATTCATAACCATTTGCTGTTGTTAGCAAGAATTCATTAAGAACTCTATGATTTCTTTCTACCGGACGTATTGTTTCATGGTGGTAAGGGGTTGAGAATGCCTGCTTGATTTCAAGTAACGAGCATATGTTACGCATCAGTTCGTTTTTGAATTCAGTCCCGTTGTCTGATTTGAGCACTTTAAATTTACCATATTTTAAGATTAATTGTTCTACTAGAGTTTTAGCAGTTGTAAGTGCATCTTTCGTTGACATTGGGTGATCAATAACGAATTTCGTTAGTTCGCACTGCATAGTCAATATGTATCGGTATCCGTTTGAAATGCGAAGAGGTCCAACCGTGTCAATTGATATTATCTCAAAGCTGTTGTTTGGGGTGTTTGTTAACGTAAAGGGCATAATAAACCACACAAATTGCTTGGCAAACATGCGCTTTGTTTTTGCTTCTGTTTGGAAACAAACAACACAATCATATTTCGTACAAACATAAATTTTTCATTTTTGTTTTGTTTTCAATGACTGCGGACGGCGATTGTACTGCGGCAATTTTGCCCGCTATTTGTTTAAAACGGAGAAGAAATATTAAAGAAAGAAAAAGAATTTGTAGTAAATAGTGCTCTAAACAACGAGCTGCTTTGGGGAAACAATGCTGCTAAAAAAATTAGAATTTGCGGCTAAACTTGATGTTATTGCTTCTTCTTCTACGTCTTTACTTTGCAAAGTTTTCGGTTAAATGAAAACTTTTAGAACTAGACACCACAAAAAGTTTGACAAATATCCATCATGTCTGCCAAATATTAAAATTTTTGAATATTTCTACAAACATTGCTTCAAATGTTTGTCCAAACAGCAAACACTCCAATTAACAACACAAAATATTTGTACAAACGTAATATTTTGAAATGTTTGCCAAGCTATTTGTGTGGTTTATTATGCCCTTAAGTGGTTATTTAATGTTCTTTATTTGTTTGTTTATGTTACATTTGTCACAATATCTTACAAATTGTTTAACCATCTTATTCATATTTTTCCATATACATACATATATCGCTTTTTCAGTTTAATAATGGTTTTTCTAATCCCTAAATGACCTGCGTGTGTGGCAGTATGTAATTCATCAATAAGTTTATATTTTAGAATGTCATCTGTTATTCTTTTTGGGGCATCGTGTATTAATATTTTTAATTGAGGACTTCTGTCATTTATTCTTATTTTTGCATATCCTTCTTTCAATTCTTCTATTGTATATATTTCAAATATTTTGTCATCATTACGTAATGCTATTTCATTTATATTTTCTTTCATTAATTTGGATATCAGTTTCCTCATAATCGATTCTAGTTTCGCTGAGTTATTGGTGAATCCTGCATGCATATTATTATTATTTTTTACGTTTTTGGCATGTAACTTGTTCATAATCGAATCTTGTTTCGATGAATTATCATCACGTCCTATGTGCACAATGTTATCTTTTATATATATACTAGCTTAACCCGGTGCGCTTCGCTACACTGACCCCGCACATTTTTATATTGAAATTTATAGTTTACTATAATAGTAGCTTTAACCACGTTTGAAGACTCTCCCTTTAATAGTTCTTCAGTTGAGCGATATTTAATGTATGCATCCTATGGGAGGTATTTCCCCCCCTGCGCCTACCCGCTTTATTTTTATTTTCAAAAGTGTAGTATACCATAAGAGTGACTTTTAGAAAGTTTGAACATTCTCACTATTACAGTTCTTAAGATATGCGATGTTAAACATTGGCGTCCTATGGGGTATTCCTATACCCCCGCTGCTATTTTATTTCAATTCCGGGGCTCAGAAGATCCTACTACAAAAAGTTCAGCAAAATGCGTGCAGCGGCTCTTAAGATATGCGATAATTAATATTGGCATCCTATGGGGGGTACCAATTCCCCTGCCCTATCGAAAAAATAAGTAGCCTATTTTATTTTTAGGGCTCACGTGATGTTACTGTAAAAATTTCAGGAAAATCGTGCGATAATTAATATTGGCATCCTATGGGGGGTACCAATTCCCCTGCCCCTATCGAAAAAATAAGTAGCCTATTTTATTTTTAGGGCTCACGTGATGTTACTGTAAAAATTTCAGGAAAATCGTGCGATAATTAACATTGGCATCCTATGGTGGGTACCAATTCCCCTGCCCCTATCGAAAAAATAAGTAGCCTATTTTATTTTCAGGACTCACGTGATGTTACTGTAAAAATTTCAGGAAAATCGTGCGATAATTAACATTGGCATCCTATGGGGGGTACCAATTCCCCTGCCCCTATCGAAAAAATAAGTAGCCTATTTTATTTTTAGGGCTCACGTGATGTTACTGTAAAAATTTCAGGAAAATCGGTTCAGTAGTTTCGGAGTCTATAAAGCGACAAACAAACAAACAAACAAACAAACAAACATACATAATCCATTTTTATATATATATATAGAAGATAGAAGATACATATCTATATTTTCTATATTCTCAATACTATTAAATTGCAATTTCTTCATATTTTTGACGTCATTTATGGATGTGCATTCCCATATTCGAAGTTGATCAGTCTTCTGAGAATTACGTTTTTCCATGTTGTTTTCTTCTACATGTGTTTCATTCAAATTTTTATTTGCCTCATTTTTTGCCTCATTATTTTTATTATTCATTGCCCTCGTTGTTACTAACACTTTTTTCTCTTTTTCGTCGTTCTCATGCGGTATCATTTGTTTAAGTATGTCCGAGTTTATTTCAATTCTTGATAATCGCTTAGATCTAGCCTAATTCTTGTCATTTTTGATGATGGATTTTTGTGTGAGAACAGGGAAATTAGTGGTCTGTGGTCGGATACTACTATGAATTTTCGACCGTATAAATATGGTTTAAAAAAATGTATTCCCCAATGAATTGCGAGCAATTCTTTTTCAATTACTGGTTTGTTTCGTGTTTCTGAAGAGATTTACTTGCATAAGAAATCGGTAAGTCTTGGCCAATTTCGCCTTGTGACAGTACTGCTCCCAGTGCATAGTTTGAGGCGTCAGTCGTCAAAATTAATGGTTTCTCAAAATTTGGGTATTGCAAAATTGGAGGTTTCATTAGTTTTTCCTTCAAAGTGTCAAAAGCATTTTGGCATTCATTTGTCCATAAAATTTTTACTGATTTTCTTAATAACATATTTAAGTGTTTCGCAATTTCTGCAAAATTTGGTATGAATTTTCTATAATAATTGCAGAATGCAACAAATCGTCGTACTTCGTCCGTGTTTTTTGGTATGGGATAGTTCTTTATTACTTCATATTTCGATGGGTCTGTTTTTACACCGTCTTTTGTTATCAAATGTCCTAAATAAACTACTTCGGGTCTTAGAAAACAGCATTTCTTTGGATTCAGTTATAAATTGTATTTTTGTAGCATATCAAAAACTTTTATTAAGTTTTGATTGTGACTGCACCCGTATACAATTATATCATCTACGTAGAGAAATGCTTCAGATTCTAGTCCGGATAATGCTATTGTAAGCATTCTTTGAAAACTGTTAGATGAAATTTTGAGTCCGAATGGAAGTCTTTTAAATTGAAAATGTCCTTGTGGTGTTGAAAAAGCAGTTAATGATCTGGAATCCTTATTTAATTCAATTTGATGAAAAGAACTAGTCATATCGAGTGTAGAAAACCATTTTGCTCTACCTAATTTGTCCAAAATATCTTCTAGTCTAGTTAGAGGAAATTTGTTATTAACTATCTTATCATTAAGTCTTCTAAAATCTACAACAAGACTCCATTTCTTTTTATCTTCCATGTTTTTCTTTGGTACCAAAAGGAGTGGAGCATTGTATGGACTAACGGATGGTTCTATTATTTCGTCATCAAGCATTTTCTGTACTTGTTCATTTATTATGTTTGTGTATGAATGTGGTAATCTATAATTTTTTATATACACAGAAGTGTTGTCTGAGGTCGTGATTTTCTGTTTGTAAAAATTGTTGACAGTTAATTTTTCGTCTTCTAAATGAAAGATGTTTTGATATTTTTTAAATATTTCTTTTAATTGTGTTTTTGCATACTCGTCATCATGGTCTAATTGCAAATCATTCAAAATTTTGTTAAAACGTTCGTCGTTGTTTATATTGTTGTAATTTAATATGTCATAGTTTTTTAGTGGGTCAGTGTGTAGTTTAATGCCCTGTAAAGTTATTTCTTCATTTGTTGTGTTTAAAATCTTTAAATGTGTCATGCCGCTTTTGGTGGCTACTGAATTACTTAGAAATACACCTGGCTTTAATTCATTATTAAAAATTACGCCGTCTTCAATTAAGTTTAATTTAATTGCCTGTAAAATTTCTGTTCGTGGTGGTATAGTTATTTTAAAGGTGTCAAATGCTTTTGATTGCATTGGCAGAATTATGTTTTTATTGTTCGTAAACAAAGAAATTGTAAATGTCTCGTAATCTATTTTGCAAAGGTATTCTTTCAAAAAGTCTCTCCCTATTATTCCGTCTGTTTCTATTGGGAAATTATCATCTACTAGATGGAATTTGTATTTACAGATCTGGTCTGCTAGTGATAGTTAAAGTTTACTTGTCCCTAATGAATGTATTTCTTCCTTAATGATGCCTGTTAATTTGCATCTGTTCTCAACATTTAATGGTTCATCATAAAAAGTTTATCTAGTGCGACATAATGATACGTCGGCTCCTGTGTCGACAAGAAATGTTAATTCTTCATTTTTGTATTTAGCGATTATGTAGTTTTTGTTATTATTAGAAACTTTAAATACTCTTAATTTTGGCTGTCCGGAATATCCCTGTATTCCGAGCCTTCCTCGTTTCCCTCGTCTTGTACTATATGTATGTTTCTTCTGCTGTTATTGTTATTATTTCCGTAGTTGTTAGTTCTATTGGAATTATTATTTCTATTGTTATTGTTGTTATTTCTGTAGTCTCTATTGTTGTTTCTAGGTGTATTACGGTTGTAACTGTTGTTTGTAGCCAAATTATTGTTATTTCTAGTGTAGTTGTCAAAATTTCTGTTGTTTCTGTTACTGTTTGAATTATATTTATTATTATTTCTATTGTTTGGGAAATTCTGGTTCCTATTATGATGGAAATTACTATTGCTGTGTCTGGTATTATTATTATTACGCTGCTGGTTTTGTATGTACAGAACGGAGTTAGTAGTTAGTTTATTTTCATTTTCCAGTTCTAGTGCAAGTTCAACCGCGTCTTGCAAGGTCTTTGGACGCGCTGCAAAAATGGCTGTCTTTAAATTGTCATTAATACCTCTTTTAAAAGTATCTAGAGCAAGCTTTGAGTTTAACCTGATAAAAACATTTTTCTCTGCCTCTGTGGCGTCACTACTAAGTTCTTCTACTCCTAACTTGTTCAGGTTGTCTATTGTCGTCATTATTCTTTCCCTGAATGTATTAACAGACATTTTCCCTTGGTAAATAGTACTTAATTTGGATTGCAATTCTGGAATGGTCTTTGTACTTTTGTACCTCTGTTGTAATAATGTTTTTAATGCATTGAAATTTTCTGGCTTTGCATAACTACCTATTGCCGTTCTTACCCCTGAAGTCAATTTGGCGTGGTAGACGTATTGTAAGAAGTCATGTTTTGCTGTTTCAGCTAGAGTTTTCTCAATGAGTTCTGCTGTTATTAAGAAACTTTCTAGTTCTTCATGGTTTCCAGCAAAAAGTGGGAGTGCTTTAGACACTGTTTCTAAACTGAATGCTGCCATTTTGATGTATTTGTTTTCTATTTTAGTAATATTCTGGACTAAATATTCTTTAATTTTCTTTATTATATTGCTAAATTCTAATTTAAGCGCTGATGCTTTTTCTTCGTCTTTTTCTTCTACTTGTGCTACCTCAAAATCTTTTGTTAAGGTTGTTACTTCTTCTAACTTAAGGTTAATTGTCTTTTCAGTATCTGTCCTTCCTGGACTTTACTTTAAATTTTTCAATATGTCTGTTAGTTTTTTGAGGCTCTCCTCCATTACTATAAATTCAGTTATATGGTAATTTTGTCTTTATTTTGTTGTTATAAGTAGTAGCACATTTCTAAATCCTTTATATTATAGATAATATTATAACAAACATTAATTATATTGTAGCGATTTTTGAAAACAATTTGCTTAATTACATTTTGTTTATTTATATCTTATATTATTACATTTTTTTATATTTTTATATTTCTATTTGTTATTTAAAAAAAATTTCTTATTTATACATTTAAGCAAATTTTGTTTGCCTTTTTTTCTTTTTGTTTAGTTTTTATTTTTATTTTGCTTCAGTATCCTTTTTAGCATAAGGCCTTCCTAATCATTGCATTGACAATAACTTGCTTTAATATTTATATGAACAACAATAAATCTTTGGCAGCTAACTTAAAATTTTAATATTTATAAATCATAAATCACAATCATTGATGTAATCATGTATTTTCCGTAATAGCCTTTGCCTTTGATTGTTTTTAATATTTTTCCACAAAATTTAAATTTTTAAGCATATACTATTTAAAAATAATAGGTCATCTGAGCAGGAATCATCGCTGTTGTCATCATCACTAGCCATTTTTTTTCCATAAGGATCTCTCTCGCTGCTCGTTCATAGTCCTTGACGGGTTTTCCTTCTTTGTTTTTATGAATGAAAAAAAAAATTTCGCTTTTGTTCTAGGCTCTATAGCTTCCAGCTGAGCATATGCTATGTATGCTGGGTCTATTGTCCTGGTGCTCTTATAACTAGACTGTAGCAAATTTCTTTGCTGTTTTATCTAGTTTAGAGCAGGATCGCCATGTAATGTTTTATTACTAAAAGTAAAACACAAGCGAAGGTTGATGGATAATAATTGATTTTATTTACCAAATTCATTTGCTTAAATACTACTTATGAGAATAAAACTTAACCTAATATTGAGTCACTTTACAAAAGTTCACTCAATCACTTATTCTAGTACTTTGAATTAACTTACATACAAATGGTACGGTATTGTATCAGGCACACAGAAATCATTGAGTTACTTTACAAATTTGTATTTTATTAATTATTGTTTTAGTGGTGTCCAGTGTATTAAAGAATTTGTACGTATTAAGGAATTTGTTAGATCAGCATAAATGTAACAATGTACATTGAACTACTGTTGTCGACTTTGTTGTCAATATGACTAAGCGAACGTTTACCGTCGTTTATTTGAAATATCGAATTACACAAAAGAATTTATAATTGTGACAACGAAAAACAATTCAGTTTTGTTACTGACCTAACTTAATAATATTGTTTGTTTGTTTTTGCAAGAATGTTTTAACACTAAATTGTAAATTAAATGTATGGATCACTACATTTAATTACATTTAATAGTTGTAGGCCTTGTATTATTTTTGGGAAAAAAGCACACCTTTTTTCCTTGGACTTGGTTCTGTTATTCTGAAGGATTGAACAGTACCAATTCCATCATGGGAGGTAAAGGACTCCAAGTACATTTTAACAAGTGAAAGTAACTTTATATGACGTAATATTATTGAACATATCATCGACATAAATAAATAATATTAAAGTCATATAAAATATTCGGACAAACGCAAATTTTTAATACAATAATAGAAGTATTTGTGGTTTTCTACATGTTTTTGCGGCCTACTGTAAAATTTTCAAAATATGACTTCCCAGGCAGAAAAATACAATCAGCACGACGCTGTGCCGGTGTTGATGGGTGTACTATCAACATCAATACAACGTACTGTTTACCAAATTTACAATTTACTCACAACATTTAAATGATAACGCCAAATAACCGCCTTCCAACTTTTGTTTTCAATATTGTCACAAAACCCTAAATTTAAATTTACAACATTGGATCAATTAACATAAAATGTAATTATTAATTTAATGATGAAATAATAGATATTACTCGTTTACATAAATAATTACATGTAATGTGCATATGAATGTAACTACATAAATTCGTGTAATCAACAAACAAAATTCTGCAGTAAATTTGTATATTTTTTCTTACCTTAAATAGTTTTTTGTTTAAATTTTAATACGCCACTATATAGTAAATTAAGACTATACGAGGGCGGATCAATAAGTCCGTGACTTTTCGAGCTTCCCTCGTAGTTATATGAAATGCAACACTGCTCCCATTAAGTACCACCTGCAAGTTCCGTCATTTACTTTGCGTTTAAAAGCTTGATAAATACTATGGGGACTCTGGACCATCGATTTCAATGGTAAAAAAGTTTTTTACTGACTTTCGTTGTTGTCGCATAAGTACAAATGACGCTGAACGCTCTGGACGGCCAATTGCAAGGCGAATTCAATTGGGCCAATTGAAGACACTACACCCGAATATGTCGAAAAAATTCCCGATATGGTGTTGGCCGATCGAAGAGTAAAAGTGCGTGAGATTGTTGATGCCATAGGCATTTCATATGGCAGTGTAGTTTCGATTTTTGGGTTAAAGAAAGCTGCCTGCATGCTGGTTGCCGCGCTTGCTCTCAATTGATCATAAACGTAATCGTGTGACAACTTCAAAGGATTGTTTGGAGTTGTTTAACCGCAACGCTGCGTTTTGTAACTGTGGATGAAACATGGATCCATTACAACACTCCGGAGATTAAGCAGCAGTCTAAACAATGGGTTTCTCCGGGTGAACCGGCTCCGAAGAAGGCCAAGGTAAGTTTGTCCGCAAATAATGTGATGTCAACAGTTTTTTGGGATGCACGCGGGATAATCCACATCGATTACCTTCAAAAGGGAAAAACAATAAACGGCGAATATTATGCCAAATATTGAACCGATTTAGCGAGGATTTAAAAAAACGACCCCATATGGCCAAGAGGAAAGTTATTTTTCATCAAGATAATGCACGGGTACACACCTATGCAGTCTCAATGGCAAAATTATATGAATTGGGCTACGAATTGGTACCTCATACGCCATATTCTCCGGATTTAGCCGCCAGTGACTATTTCCTATTTCCGAACATAAAGAAATGGGTCGGTGGAAAGAGATTAAGCTCCAACGATGAAATTATTGATCAAACAGATGCCTATTTTATGGACCTCGAAAAATCCTATTTTTTGGAAGGGATACACAAAATGGAGAAACGTTGGACTAAGTGTATTGAGCTAAAAGGAGATAATGTTGAAAAATTATTTTTTTTTGTAAAAAAAACTGTGTTTCATTCAAAAAGTCACGCCCTCGTATTTTGTTTATACAGCTTAGTAGCGGTATAGAATTATTGTAAACTCGGTATTAGGAAATGAAGGTTAAGTTCTTGTATAACAGTATTGTAGCAGTATAGTTTTATTGTAAATACGACATTACAAAACTAAAGTCGTATATTTGTATTTAGTGTGTTGTACCGGTGTAGAATTTTTGTAAAAACAGTATTAAAAAACTAAGGTTGTAATTTTGTATCTTTAGTGTTGAGATGGTACAATATTTTTGGAAGAGTCAACATTTTGTATTTACAGGGTCGCGGCGGTATATAATATTGAGAAGAGTCGTAATTTCTGCCTGGGTTGATGTATTTTACCTCCCACCTGCGGAGTTAAAAACAATATGATCTTTTTAAAAAATAAAGTGAAATCTTCTTCTTCAGCGTACTTGTTATTGTTTTTTTCTGTTCCATAATCAATATTATTATTGTAGAAGACTGAAAGAGTCGTAATTTCTGCCTGGGTTGATGTATTTTACCTCCCACCTGCGGAGTTAAAAACAATATGATCTTTTTAAAAAATAAAGTGAAATCTTCTTCTTCAGCGTACTTGTTATTGTTTTTTTCTGTTCCATAATCAATATTATTATTGTAGAAGACTGAAATATAAAATTGAAACCTTTATTTTCTCTCTAATTAGTAAAAAGGAAATAGATAAAATGGTTCTCTAATCCTTTTCGGATTAACCCCCACATTGATGGGAAGTAGTTCTGGAAATATATCATGCATTTTTCTAAGTTCCTATTCCTTTTTTTTATTATCATTCGCTTTGAAGGTTGGAATTTAAAATGTAGTTCACTTAATGCTTTCACCACAGAAGCTACAGCAGATTTTCAATCATATATATGAACATCGCTACCAAAATATTTTTCAACGTTATCTTGGCGTACTTCAAACAGAAATTATGAACCAGCGAGTTTTGCTGCAGAAAATGTAGAGATAGTTTTTAAAATGTTTTGTTACCAACTGCGATTTTAGATCACATAAAAACATAGAAATGGGAATGGTTCGATACAATCTATATGTCAAGTCTCATAAAGTACTAAAAGATCTCTCAGAATCAATTGTTATCTCGATTATTCAATTTTTGTAACGAACGAGTTTTGCAACTCATCTACATACTCGTATGTAATCAAAAACAAATAAATTCACTGACACTTTGCCGGGGCACCTTGCGTTTTAGCCTAATTCGGGTACGCTTTTTTTTAGGTTATGGAGGTGGTTGCACAATATATATTCGCGTAACTCAAAATCGGCTTAGTTTATTAAATAAACTAAAACAAACCGAAATAAAATTAGCTTTAAGTAAGGCTAAACTTTTTTCTTATCTGCGAAGTTGATTTAGAAACGTTTTTGTTGGCAAAAAAAAAAACAGTTTATTAGCAAAATGTTTAAATTTTTGTTTTTAAAATGGCATTAAATATTGAAAATACAACAGGTATGCTTCTAATTTTCTTCTTTACGCATAAAAAATAAAGTTCCAAACAAAAAAAAAAAATAAAGCAACAAATTATTAAAATCTGTCTCTTACTTTTGATTCTATTCACAAAAATTGAAATTTTTTTTATTAAATTTCAGAATTTCGTAATACGTCATATTTGTATGGGAGCCCGCTAAGGGTTGGAGATAAAAGGCAAGTAAGTTTTGAGAAAATGTTTAGGGCGCACGACTAGTGGAGTCGATCATACATTTTATCCCCCTAGGGGCGAATCCTTGGCAGTTATGCGAGGTTTTCTTCAATATATATGAATGAATGAATGCATGAATAGAATGAAAATAAAAGCTTTTATTATTTTTTTTCACCCAGGGGCCGTTGAACCCCACAGCGGTTCCCACTGTAGTAGAAGGAAAAAAAATAGAACCAAATTCAAAAAGTTTACAATAGACTGCTTAGAGGCCAAAGTGACTCAAGATGAAAAAGATAACTAATTTAAATATTTGCAGAAGGTTAATTTTTATTTTTAATATACATAAGTCAAAATGTATAAGCCAAAAGTGTTTAACTATAAATTTAAAATTTTAATTCAGTTATTAAGTTTTTTTTAGTATTTGAAAGCCAACAGGAGCTTTTTTCATACTACTTAAAAAACATTAATAAAGTACATTTCTGCTTTAAATATCTTAACACAATTTCATTTATTTGGGTGCACATTTACCCTCAGCTTCCAGTTCAATTATGCCAGCATCTTTACATCTTCTTAGTACAGCGGGAAACACGTCTGTGAACATAAATTTAAAGACTTTGTATACAAATTGAAAATGTAATATGTATCTGATAAAAACCTTTGCCTCTGCAAGCTTCAAACTTTAATAGACATATATGAGCATACAGTTTACAGCTGGTGCCTGAATTGTTTGCTCCGCAGGTTGGTGTTAGTGGGTTGGGTGTACAACTAGATGTCTTGCAAAGGCTAGCACAAATTCCAATTATGTTGGGACCACTTAGTTTAGAACACTCAATGTCATCAGCCGGAGTCCATTCTTAGTAATATTGTTAAAATGTTATTCATTTATTTTCTAAAAAAAAAAAAATTGGCTCAAATACTTACCGCGTGAAATTGCATAATTGACCATACAATTGACATTCTTTAACTGACAAGTGTGTGTAAATTTTTGACAAAAACCATCCTGCCTTTTACCACAAACTGTTGGTAACGTACAGGTGTCAGAATTTGCCCTGCCCTCGAATGATGATGCAGCTTGGGTAAGAGCCACAAAAGCCAAACCGACAATTAGTCCAACTGAGATAGAAATAACATATTTTTAGTTTGTTAGAGTAACTTATCGCATCACTTCCCCTAATAGGCGTGAACTCAAATTTTAAAAAGTTATTACAAGAAAAGTATAAACCGTGGTCATATTAATGTATCTACTGTTAAAATCTTACATCGTTTTCTCTTCTCGTTCCCAAAAAATATACATTTGTATCCCTCTTTGTGATATAGGAGTACATACATATAAAAGGATACAGTGTTTTCATTCTACTCAAAATTTATAAGTTTTGAGTTAATCCTCTTATCAGGAACCGGTGCGATATACATTTTTTTCAAGCATATCAAATTTCAAAACAAATTTCATAATCAAACAGCGCTTTCGTGTTTTTATGATCACATCGATGTTTGTTCCATGAAGCTTAAAATATTAAATTTTCAGCAATTTTTCTTTTAAATATGGACATCAAACATCAAGTAAGAATCCCTTCATTTATCTTAAAGTCTTTGTCAGGATGATTTAAAACAGATTAAGAATTAATTTTTCAAGTTTGACTTGAATTGCAGCGAAAAATCGTTATGTTTAGAATTAGAAAGTTTTATTATTATTTTTTTTAATATTTCCAGATGTTTAAAAGTAAATAGTTTTTTTGACCAAATGAATCTGATACCTAATCTTTCATAATCGCTGAATCCGAATATGAAGTCAGAATTGTCAAAAGTAGAACAGTTTTCGAGATATTCCGCAAATATTTTCAAAACCGTTATACGCATTATGTATGTATTTGGGTTTTATGAAAGACAATAAAGATACTAAAATAACCACGGGCCGTTTTAAAACATTGGCCAATAAATGACAGAGTTACAATGGACAAAATTTGAAAAAGTATAAAAAATTTTATGATTTTTTGCCAATTTTGTTCTTTTGAAGTTATTTTTTTTAAACCAAGCAAATGAAAAGCTTAATGATTTATTACATTAGACATAAGTTTATTTTGATACGAACATTTTGCGCCCGACGAGATTTATGTGCAAAAATGACAAAGCTACAGATGATTTGGTGAATTAACCCACTTTTCGCTTTTTATCGAATCAAAAACGAAAAGGAAGTAAAAACGCAGAATTTGAAAAACAATTGCTGTAAATATTTATTATCAAAGTTGTTTTTGGGAATACAAATATTTATTAAAAGATTTTGTTTGTTGTGCTTAATTCCCTTTTTTAATAATTGATAAAAAATACTGAAATTTATTGTTGGAGGATAAGCTGTTCCTATGCGCATTTCACTGGTTGCTTAGGCCAGATCGTCAGGAAACGTTCTCCTTAATAATTTTAGAAAAGCCAAAGCTATCAGCAAACAAAACTACAGAAGGAATGAGAATTACCTACAATACCCTCAAAAAGTTTTATTTGCAACGATATCAAAGCTTAAACAAAATACCAAACAATAAAACAGTGATGAGTTTTTATCTTTTCTTACATTTCCCACTACAATTAGTTAGAATTCTCCCAACATTAATTGTAGCTGTAAGTGGGTAAAGAAAAAACATATTAAAAACAAAAACAAAGTACCTACTTTTATTGTTTTCGTAAGAAAACAAAATAAAAACAATTTGTCTGTTCAGTTTTTTATGCACGTGCACTTGCAAAAATTTATTAACAAAGTTGTTTTTGGGAATACAAATATTTATTAAAAGATTTTGTTTGTTGTGCTTAATTCCCTTTTTTAATAATTGATAAAAAATACTGAAATTTATTGTTGGAGGATAAGCTGTTCCTATGCGCATTTCACTGGTTGCTTAGGCCAGATCGTCAGGAAACGTTCTCCTTAATAATTTTAGGAACAGCTTATCCTCCAACAATAAATTTCAGTATTTTTTATCAATTATTAAAAAGGGGAATTAAGCACAACAAACAAAATCTTTTAATAATTGCTGTAAATATTAAAAACATTAGCGGTATTCACACCGAACTTGTTAATTTGTTACTCGGTAGTTTGTTAATTTGTTAAAGTTACCAACTGTGAACGACCCCTTTTTAAAACTTTGTTAGTCTGGTAACTTTCATAGTAAAACAACTGATTTATTGTTCTGACACAATTTATTATTCTGGAAAAAATAAAACATGCCACGAGAAAGTGTAAAAAAAAAGTTACCAACTAACAACTATTTTATCAGGGGTGCCGTGTCGTTAATTTGTTAAATGTTAATCCGGTAGCGCGTTAAATATACAAAAACAAAATGCGTGTAAAAAAGTAACTATTAACGACTAACAAACTAACAAGCTCGGTGTGAATACCGCTATTGAATTTTGTAAAAAAAAATCACTAAAAAAAGCTTATGTTAATAAAATTAATGCGCGAGAAAATATTTCTAAGAATGGAAAAGGGCTCCATTCATTAAAGATTTTTTACAACACTGCCTTTTTTGCTTAAATTGTTTTTATGGACAGCTTACAACTTCAAATTAGTTGGTAAAATTTTGATTTTCTTTTAACGTCGAATTCGATCTAACAAGAACAAAATGCATAGTGCAAAGCGTGTCTTTATCTGCACTAACAATCCAAACAAGTTTTGTTATGAGTTTATAGTTTACGCTGCATTTACACATGAAAGTACTTTCATGAAAATTCTGTATACGTATTATCACAACAAATTTCACAAAAAAATAATAAAATTTCATGAAAATTTACTTGAAAGTGAAATTTCATTTTCAAAACGTCGTCAAAGGGCAAACTTGTATAAAAAAATTTTCTTCTTCTTCTTCTCTTATTGTTTTGCTTATTTCAAGTTTCAGAGTTGCCGAACCAATTATTCACGACGAACTTCAGGCATTCGTTCAAAATAATATTTATTTTTATTAGTTTTCATGATATTTATAAATTTAATTTATAATCATTGTGTTCCTAATATTTAGTTGAAAAAATATATTAAAATTCTTTAAATATACGAAAAAAAAAAATTTCAAGGGGCAACACTGCTTAGTTTATGTCATTTACTTTCATGAAATCGCTTTCTTGAAATTTTCATTGAAAGCTAGCTGAAAGTTGGACTGAAAGTAGAAAAATGTAAATGTGTTAGTGAAAAAGTGTGAGTGTATTGCAACTTTTAAGAAACTACCCTGCAAGCAACTCAGTTAACTTTAAGCTAACTTTAAATTAACTTTTTCTCAACTAGTTGTGGTTGATGCCTGGATTACTTTCAATGGAGCGAACTGACTATTTTAACATGGCGATGTCATAGGAAATAGTCAATGGTCCGTGTCTGCATGACTTTTCAACTAACTTAAAGTTAGCTACATAGTATTCAGCTTAAAGTTAGCTACATAGTAGTCAGTTTGAAGTTAGCTACATAGTAGTCAGTTTAAAGTTAGCTACATAGTAGTCAGTTTAAAGTTAGCTACATAGTAGTTCGGCTGAGTAAGTTGAAGATTATATAAATTATAGTTAGCTTTTAATTATGTGTCAATATACTTTAAGCAAAATGCTAAATACATTTTTTTTTAATTATAAATAATAATAATTTTATTTGATTTTTTTATAATTTAAAATTCAGGTATTTTTTTTTTTTATTTTTGATGCAATCTGCGTGGATTTTTCGTTTTTTTATAACCTTTAAGGCATTTCTAATATCAGTATCCACGTCATTAGAACCAATTGATCGACAGGCGTCTATTAAAAAATGTTGTTATTTTATATGAAATTCATATTATTTTCAATATATAAGTTACCTGATAAAGCTTTAAAGAAACTTTGAAAATCCTTTAACCTTTTTTTGCCGTGAACCCCATCTACATTTACGTCCATGCAAATATTTAACGACATTACATTTGTCAAAGTTTTTGTAAGTCGTCCTTTTAATAAATTAGACATCATATCAACCTTTAAAAATCGTAAATATGTAAAAAATTTACATAAACATGTATTTAATTTATTTCAATACTTACGTATAGCTTATGATTGCTCTCACAAATTTTGTTGTTGAGCTCAGACAAATCTTCAATCGTCTCAACTGGAAAAGAAACTCCGACATTTGTATTAAGCACTTCTTGGTGAAGAACTCTTTCTGATAGAACTTTTTGTTCAGCCAATGCCTTCATGATTACTTCGTTTTGACTTGAAATTGTTTCTGTAATTTGGTTTGTAAATTAAATGCCGGTTGAAATACTTATAATTAAAAAGTTAAAAAGTTACCTTGGAGATTTTTGATGGTATCTTTAAATAAATAAAATAATATTAATTAAAACTGTTAAAGTTTGTTTACTTCGTAATCTTACCATTTATTTCTTTAAATTTGGCTTCGAAAATTTTTGTCTGATTTAAACAGTGTTGGCAGTTGGTAGTTTCCATGTTATCTGTAAACATATTATATACATACATATATATTAAACCAAGTTTGACATATATTTTAAAATAATACTTACATTGAGGGGAAATTTCTAAAGTTTTAGTTAAACGGCTAATGGTTGGGATTGACATCAAAAACTATAACTATTACAATGGGGGTTCATTGTTAAGTTGTAATTTAAAAAGTTTTAATTATTTAAAGCCATGTAAAATTGGAACTAAAAGTAGTTTATTTCCACTTGGAAATCCTGCAAACTTTAAGTTAATGCAATCTATTAAAAATTCTTCTTCATCACCCATGTTGTTCTCATCAACTAAAATGGTCCCTAAAACTATTTCTGAATCCAATGGCTCCTTGAAAAAAGGTTCTGCACTTAAGAATCGTCGCCCTAATATTGACTGTAATTCAATTGATGCAAATCCAGTTATTTTGATTGGGACAAAGGGTTTAATAGCACATAAATTATTAGGGCAAACAGCAGTAAACAAATATTCTGTGGTTGAGATTCTGATTACTGATCCATTTCTTTTTTTAAATTCTAATTTTCGCTTCTCTGTTATCATGTTTTCATGTTGTATGCGAATATAAATTTGTTGCAAAATCTGTGTAGGTTTTTTGACGTATTTTTTTAATTTCTGTAGGTAATCTTCAAATGGGTAGGAAGAAAAATTGGTAAGTGGTCCAAACTTTTTCACACAATCAGTGATATGCAGAAGGCTGTGGACGTTGTGAGATATTGAGTTTTCTCCAAAAATAGCAGCAAAATTTTCTACAAATAGTTCAAATATAATTTGCGCATTTTCAACGTTTCTTGTACATGTTCGCGGGCAAGATAACAAACGGCAAGCACAGTGTAGCAAGAGAAATTCGTAATAAACATCCGAATGAACTCTGTCCTTTAAAACCAACATGCCTGTATACAACAGAAATTGGCGAAACTCTGTGGCTTTCCAGTTACATATTTCATTTAACTCTCTGGGATAGCGAGAGAATTCCCGAGGAATAAATTTTTTTAATGATTTGAGGTGGTTTGATATCTCTAATTTATTTTCTTTATTAATTTTAAAATTTGTTTTGTCTGCGTTTAATCGAACCAGAAATTTCTTCATCACTCCGAGATCTATAAGGTGCATGGGGTCGAGAGGCACTTGAGAAATCATGTTTATACCAAGCTCTTCAAATGGAGATTGCTTAAAATGAAAGTCTTTTTGATGATGGTTTATGTACTTTCTTGTTGTAAAATCTAAATCAGAAATAAGATTGCCCGACTCTTTTGAATATGTAAGTACATTCGACACTTTTTTTACCGATTTGGTTACATTTGGTACACCCATGGGAAGAAGTGTGGCCAACAATACCACAGGCATACGATTTTGCTGGAGCATCACATATAACTGCTCTAATTTCAAAAGCTAACAATTTATTATCAACACATATTCCGTTTCTTATTAACTCTTTTAATTCAATTACTAAATCAGATAAGTAATTACATATATTACTTGGTTTACTCTTTCCAACGTAAACGCCAATAGCGAAAACTGCAACTTCCGGAAAGTTAACAATTTTTACTAAAATTGGCCACACTTGAGTTCTAGAACTTTTAAATAACGGTAGTCCATCTATATTGATATCAATCACTATTTTGTGGTCATCTCTTATGATTTTAGAAACTCTAGAAAGTTGCTTTCTTACACCAAAATGACAATAAAATCCCGGAGAAATGTTTTGAATGGATAACGAGTTTTTTTTACGAATAAAAGAGTTTGCACTTAAAGGCACATCTAAATTTTCCTCACTTAAAATTTGTAACAACTCTTCAAAGCACACTCGAGATGGCCTATTTTTGAAATACCAGTCTCCGAGTTTTTCTTTTAATGTTTTATTTTTTGGACTGCTTTCAATATTATCTATAATCACTTCACTTTCCGGCACATTATCAACATTCGAACTGGAAGCCTCTAAATTAGCTGAACTACTTGTCTCTTTATTAACACAATTATTTGATTCAGTATTAGATGAATTATTTGAAAATAATTTATTTGAATATATTTGCTTCTCCCTTTTAATCAGTCTTTTTAAATGTCTTTTACTAACACCTTTCATAATTTTTTTAGGCTAATAATTAAAATTAAAAATCACAATTAGTTCCAACTTTACACTTTTACTTTTTTAACTTACACTTTTAACTGAACGCACAATAATGATCAGTAATTTACATTTTACATAAAACAAAAAACAAAACAATTCTAAAATAAAAAACAAAAATATACCAAAGACAACAAACGTATGTACATAATAACAGTTATAAAAAACAAAATTCTAAATAGCAAAAGAAAACAAAATCAATATTCAAAAAAGAAAATAAAAAAAATGTGTGCGCATTGATGTTGGGGAATTTCTGCATTTATTTGTAGTTAGCTTAAAGTCAGTTGTCAAAAAGTTAACTATAAGTGCATTATTTTTGTAGTCGACTACCAAATTGCTTGTAGGGTACTTTCATGTGTAAATGCCCAGTTAAAGTCAATGCGGAAAATATTTCAAAATCTTGGAACCCAAATACTTTATGCAATTCATGCAAAACTCATTTAACTATTTGGATTAGAGATGAGAGATATTTCTGTACTTGTGATTTAATCACTGTTAATGATAAAATCACGAATCGCAGTTGTGGCCAAATTTGTCAAGTAACAGGTACTTGCGAAGTCGTTCTTTTTGTATTTTGTTACATATACAAATTTATGATATTTAACTTTTTGTGTGGATAATAGCGTTTTTTGAATGAAATGGCGAATAATATTGCTGTTCCCTTCATTCTCTCTTCTATCTTAAGGTGCCCGTAGACGACATGTTTTTTACATCTGCCTTGTCAACTTTTCAAGTCATATGTAATTGTGAATGTCTGTCAAAATTGCGGTTTATAATATTTGGTCACAAACGTACATGTCAATTGCTTCTGACATTGTCTTAGTTTTTTCTCTGTAGTTATGAAATAAAGCAAAGTAGTTCTTGGTTTCAAAATAGCGTGCTGCCGACACAAACATTTTAATTTGCGCCGTAAAAAAGTTTAGCCATCTAAACATTATTTTCGTTAAATTTGGAGAAACCAATTTAGGATATTATAATGAAGCGTTTTTTATTTATATATGTACATAATTTCTATTCAATGGTGAAATGATTATACATATATCGGTATTGTAAAATATTAACTCAAGCCGGCAAATGATTCCTTCAACAATGCACCGCCGCTGCCGATTTCTTCCCGGCATAGATTTCTGACACAGCTGATGTCAGATGGTTTGTCAGAAGAAAATAGAGCACGCTCTAATTGAAATTTTGTCAGATGACTTTGCGTCTGACTTTTACAGATGCAATGTTTTAAAGGTAACACACGACATGTATGTATTTTGAAGTGGGAAATTTGACAAGTCAGATGTAAAAAACATGTCGTGTACATGCAACTTTATTAGTATTTTTTTTAAGCCAAAGTTTATTTGTTCAAGTATGTATGTATATGCAAGTAAACAGCTTTGAAAGCTCTTACAATTTGTTGTTGTTTCTTTGCAAAGTACTTACAAAAGCTCTTGCGAAAGCATGCGCATTGTACACATAGTTTGGCCGCAATTGCTTTTAAAGAATAGAAAACTGATAAACCGTGATCACAATAACAGTTTGAAGGATCAGTGATTTTTAAATCACGTTCATTAAACACGATGATCTTTAAAAACCACGGGATCGCTCATCTCTAATGTGGATGTCGGATGCAAAGTAAGAATGCATTTCTTAATTTTATGTTTAAAAAATTTGCCTTCAGAATCTTATGTTAATTTGCTATACCGCAGTCGGTATATGTCATTTGATTATTCTGTAATTTGCCGTAAACCTACGAACTATGACGTTGACTGCTATTTTTGCTTAGCCAAGGTAAAGCAAAATGGACGTCATAAGTCTGTTCAATATGCAGATGTAAACTCATTCACAAAACCAACTCCTCATATGCCTGAATTAAATTAATATTAATTTTTATATCTTACTTAAAAAGGAGCAAACATGTTTAAAAACACACCTTCTGCATTCCCACTTAAATTTCTTCCCAAATAACCTTGGCGATGAAACTGACGAGCATGGTGAGCGCTATCACCAACAAATACAAGAAATGGAGCGTCGGTATCAAGGGGCGAATGATGAGGCGATGTTGGGCGACTATTATTGGTTCCTTGTGCGAGCGACAGAAAATAATCACAATAGGCAAAACCATTCAACAGTTTTTAGCCATTTTTGATATTAATTGTTACTATCATTAGCTTTGTATATTTACTGTTCTGTTTTTTTTTTTTTATTTGATGAAGTGGCATAATTCAATTAATCTACTGTAACTTTGCCATTTTTGCACCGATCTAGGGGCACAAAATGTTCGTATTGAAATAAACAAACGTAAAAAGTGATAACACTTTTTTTTTGGGTTTCATTGTTTGGTTTAAAAAAAAAAAGAAGTTGAAAAAACCTAAATTCCAATAAAATTATTAAAAGTTTGTGAAATTTTCAATTTAAACCAATATTTACAAACGAAAAAAAAAAAACAGCCAATACGAACAAAACAGCAAAATGAATATTTTCGAAGATATTTTTATGAAAGTGAAATAATCTTTTTTAACAATGAAAAATGCAAAAAGTGGTAATTTATATCTCGAAAACTGTTCTACTTTTGACCATTTTGACTTCAAATTCGGATTCAGTGTACAATTTTACATAAGGATTAGATGTTTGATTCATTTGGTCACGACTTTGTTGAAAATTTGTCACACAGTGTTATCTATCATTTTATACCTTTGCATACTTTTTTATCACTATTTAAAAACTTCGTTGAAAATGTTATACTTTTTGTTTAACTTTAAAGTTCTTTCACAAGGAGATCTGATGTGATAATGAAAAACTCCCCTGTAGGAAATGTCTGTTCTGATTCGCTATTGACACAGTCAGCAGTACTAGTGACTTATTATATCCCAGACACTGTTATTTACTATAGGCATCAAACATATGCGTGCCATTCGAAATCTACTACTTTTTTTTCGTGTTAAAGGCAAATTCGTTAATCATGTCGCCAAAAAGCCACCAAAATAGTCGATAAAACTGGTGACTTGGAGACACTTACACCCAGGTTTCCTTCAGTGTTACCAAGCAGTGTGCATATGAATGTATGTAGACTAATTTCATACGTATGAATATAAACTTTTTCTTTTTTGAAAATTGATGTTTCAGTGTGTAATACTTACCAAAAATAAGTTTCATTTTACGTTTGTCCTTTGAGCTGATATCTTAATTAAGATGTTATTCGAAATTTTTTTATTAAAACACTGAATACAATTATTAGTCTGAAGCAGTTATTTATACTAAAAAGTGCTTAAATTTATTTGTTTTTCTCATTTGATATTTTTTGTTATACAGAACTAAACAAATACATTTGTTTATTCATATCCAAATACACGTGTTTTAATTTTTTTTATATAAAAACCGAAATTAACGGATATTTATTTTAAAACAAACATAAATATAATAAAAATTAACTTTCTTGCCGAATGTTGTTTACGCATAAAAAAAGGTCATGTTATTTTTATTTAACACAAGCTTCAGAATGTTCATCCAAAACTAATAGCTTCTTTAAAATGTTTTTGTAGAGCTGGTTTAAGCAAAAAAAGAGATGATGTAGAATTTGGGGCTATAAACTTACACTGTGATCAGAACTTGTACAAATACTTATTAACTGTCATTTGAAAGTACTAGCAATTAAATGGAAATAGAGATTAAGTCATCGAACGCATATTTGGCATATCGCATATGTTCAGATAACTAATATGCCTTAAAGTTGGATCATTTGAAAATGTTTTACTTTAAACTTAATGCCAATGTCCAAGCATTGTAGTGAAATAAAGTGAAATAAAAGTTTCATCGAAATCATAGCTTTACATATGTGTGTTTTATTTTACTATACTTTTGAACCCGAAAAATGGATAACCCGTTAAGAGTTAGTTTATACTTCAAATTTAGCCCAATGATAATAAAAATCTGTCTCGAAAACTGCAGAAAAATTACTAAATTTGTTATAATTTTTAAACTCATTTTGTGTCACACTGGATAGTGATACTTTATAAATTGAATGTATTTAACTCAACTATTTTAACAAATAGAATCTGAGAATTATTTATTTTTCATAAGTTACTTTATTATATTCAACATTTTTTATTTTTCGAATTTATTCTATGGAATGGAACTATTACAAAAAAGCTTTATAAAAATACATAACTGAAATTTAGCTCATAAAAAAATGTTGATTATAATAAAGTAACTTAAGAAAAAGAAATAATTCCCAGATTCAATTTATAAAAACTTAAATTTGGGCAAAACAGTTTTGGTATAAAAACAGTTAGCTTAACATATTTCGAATGAAATGAGCTTTATTTCATTGTAATCGGTGCACAATTTTTGATTTTATACACAATTTACTGAGACAATTAAATTGATAAAAATCGCGATTTCCATACAAAAAAAATTTAAATGTGTGTGTGTTTGCTGCTGTTCTATTTATGGACGTTTTTTCCTTCACTTAAAAATGAGGTACCTTCACTTAATTGTGAATAAAATCGAAACGTGTTAATCGAATTTTATGATCTATATCTCATTTTGTTCAAAGGTTATATGACTTTACGTGAAAGTAATAAGACTTTGACTTTTTTATGTTTTGGATTTTTCATGATTTTTTAAAAATAGAAACATAAACTTAAACATGCAATGTCCTGATTGGATAAAAACCTATGAGGGAACTTTTTGGTACTTTTTGTTCTTCAGCAGGTACTTTCTGAATTTCTCTTAGTATTGGACCTAGAAACATAAAATTAAACGCAAGGTTCTGAGTGAATGAGAATTTGTTAGAGGGATCTTTTTGGTACTTTTTCGTTCTTTAACTGGTACTTTTTTAATTTTCGTTAATATTGGATCTACAAACATAAAATTAAGCATGCATGCCCTGAGTGAATGAGAATCTGTAAGAGTGATTTCTGGGTAATTTTTCATACATTATTGTTTTTCTATATGTATATTTTGAATATTCGTTAGTATTGCACCTATAAACATAGAATTAAACAAGGAATGCGTTGAGTGAATGAGTATCTCTAACAGACGCTTTTTTGTGCTTATTGTGCTTTACCTGGTACTTTTTGATTTGCCGTTAATATTGGACCAATAAACATAAAATTAAACATGCACGTTCCTGAGTGAATGAGAATCTGTAAGTGGGAGTTTTGGTACCATTTCTTTCTCTAACTGGTACTTCGTTAATTAAAGTGGTACTTTTTTAACTTAACGGCCCTTTTAGGGAGTAAAGGGGTAAAACCTGTATTTTGAATTTTTTTTCCACGCCATCTATCTTCAAAACTAATAAACATTGAAATAAAAAATATATCACATTCGTAACGTATATAAAAATAACAAATAAGAATTTGGTACATTTTCGAAATTAAATTGTTTCAGAGGTAAAAATCGTACCTATTACAAAGTGGGGGGTTAAATGATAGCATTTAAGCAAGTTAAAGCCTAGAAAAAGAGACGGTAACGAAGTAGCGGGTTAAATGCTATTATATATATCTGTGGTTACAAGCAATAACCGCCTAAGTCGAAATAGTTTTTGAGAAAAGGCACTTTATGTTTATGCTTGGGTTTCCGAAAAAATTCATTGCATTAGAAAAAAATAATTCAGAATCCAAGATTTTTATCCCCACAATGCTAAGATAAAAAAATTATAACGAAAGTTGCATTTATTTCAGAAATATTTATTATAAACAAATAAAAACTTAATTGTTACTTAAGTCGACTAAGGCGGTTATCGCTTGTGACCAAAGATATATATATATTTGTATATATCTATAGGTTGCCTTTTTTATTTTTTTATTAGCTAATAAAAAAATAGGCTGATTTAATTTTTTAATTATTACCTTTCTAAGATGTAATTGTACGCTAAAAACGATGGCGATAGCAGCTTTTCCAAAAAAAAAAATTTTTTCTTGAGGTTTTGGAGGAGTTTTTGTAAAAAAAATTTTTACGCGTTAATTGTTAAAGTTTTTATTGGTAGAAAAAAACATCGCCATCGTTTTGAGCTAACAATTCCACCTTGGAAAGGTAATATTTAAAAAAAAATTAAATCCGCCGTTTTTTTACCTACTAAAAAAACCCCTAAAAATTAAAGTTGAGAAAAAAAAAATTTAAATTTGAAGGCATCGAAAATTATTTTTTTTTTGATATGTCGTAGTGGAATATTTTTTCCTCTTGCCAACAACTATCGAAAAATCGATGGTACAATATCGATTATTGTGTGGTAAATCTGTTGAGTGGTTCTCGAGTTATAAAAAAACAAAAGGCTTACCGCCCAAGTCAAATCTTTAAATTCGCGTAAATACACATGCCTATTTATTTTTATGGGTATTAAAGATAACCAATATAGGTTTAAGTTATATCTACATGTACTTTTTAAAAGAAGAATTAAATACACATTGCCAGCGTATACCTATTAGGGATGCCAAACGGGAAATCCCGAATTACCGGGATTTTTCGGGATTGATAAATCCCGAATGCCGGGATTTATTTTTGTGAGTCCCGGGATTTTTAACATATCAACTTTTATATACAAAACTCTTCGTTTTTATTGAATTTTTATTTTATATACAAAAAAATTATTAAAAATTATATTTGAGTTATATTTTTTATTGCAAAAAAATCTTATTTTTCAGTTTAATTTTTGTTTTTGGCACACAACGAGTATTTAAAATATTTAGTTTTTATTATCAAAGTTGTTTGTGGGAATACTATTATTTATTAAAAGATTTTGTTTGTTGTGCTTAATTCCCTTTTTAAATAAATAAAAAATACTGAAATTTATTGTTGGAGGATAAGCTGTTCCTATGCGCATTTCACTGGTTACTTAGGCCAGATCATCAGGAAACGTTCTCCTAAATAATTTTAGAAAAGCCAAAGCTATCAGCAAACAAAACTACAGAGGGAATGAGAATTACCTACAAACACTCAAAAAGTCTTGTTTGCAACGATATCAAAGCTTAAACAAAATACCAAACAATAAATCAGTGATGAGTATTATCTTTTCTTACATTTCCCGCTACAATTATTTGGAATTCTCCCAACATTAATTGTAGTTGTAAGTGGGTAAAGAAAAAACATATTAAAAACAAAAACAAATTGCTTTTATTGTTTTCGCAAGAAATCAAAATAAAAACAATTTGCCAGTTCAGTTTTTTATGCACGTGCACTTGCTAAAATTTATTATCAAAGTTGTTTGTGGGAATTCTATTATTTATTAAAAGATTTTGTTTGTTGTGCTTAATTACCTTTTTAAATAATTGATAAAAATAAAAAAAAAAAAAAAAAAAAAAAATACTGAAATTTATTGTTGGAGGATAAGCTGTTCCTATGCGCATTTCACTGGTTGCTTAGGCCAGATCATCAGGAAACGTTCTCCTAAATAATTTTAGAAAAGCCAAAGCTATCAGCAAACAAAACTACAGAGGAAATGAGAATTACCTACAAACACTCAAAAAGTCTTGTTTGCAACGATATCAAAGCTTAAACAAAATACTAAACAATAAATCAGTGATGAGTATTATCTTTTCTTACATTTCCCGCTACAATTATTTGGAATTCTCCCAACATTAATTGTAGTTGTAAGTGGGTAAAGAAAAAACATATTAAAAACAAAAACAAATTGCTTTTATTGTTTTCGCAAGAAATCAAAATAAAAACAATTTGCCAGTTCAGTTTTTTATGCACGTGCACTTGCTAAAATTTATTATCAAAGTTGTTTGTGGGAATTCTATTATTTATTAAAAGATTTTTTTTTGTTGATAAAATAAATAATTTATAAAAAAAAAAAAAAAAAAAAAAAAATTTCAATTAAAATTTTAATTAATAACAAAAAGTCTTAATTGACTTTTTCGTTTAAAATAAAATAATTTAAACATGTAGAATTGCTGTTGGGAATTGTCAATATTTATTTAAATAAATTAACACATTGTTTAAAATTTCAAAGTTTTTTGATCACTTTTTTAATTAAAATTAAAAATATCATTTATTGAAAATATTTTTTCAAAATTTTAAGTAATCAATATAACCATTTCGGTAATAGGTGCAAAATCAACAACTTGTTTGCTTGATATTATGAATTTAGAACAAATTTGGTGATAGGAGAAATTTAATAATTTTTTCTGTGTACTTAAATTATTGATTATGAATCTCGCCCTCACCCTGGAGGTGTACTGCACTGCAGTCGACATAGTTTTACAGTTTTTAAATCAGCTATCGAGATCGGCGAGGAACTACACTTTGCAGTATATTAATGTCGTTACATTTTAATTCACATTAAAAATGTAATTGCTGTCAAAAAACCGAAATGAATTGATCTAGAAAAACTAAGAGATACGTATATTTTTTAAGCTTTTTTTCAGAATCTGATCAGTTTGATCATGGTTGAGGCCAGTGTTATAAACATATGTATAAAATAAATTGTTTTGTTGTTTTCATTTTTAAAAACTTATGTTACATATATAAATCCTTTTGAATATTCAAAAAGTGTTGTTTATTAAAAAAAGTAGCATCTTAAAGAAAGACATTGATCCCGAAGCCCGAAAAATCCCGAAATCCCGGAAAAGCCCGGGATCCCGAAAATCCCGGGATTTCGGAATCGGGATTTCCAAAATCCCGAATCACGGGATTTTAAAAAATCAAGTCCGATTGGCATCCCTAATACCTATTAAAGGCTAGATTACACTATTATACTTTGTATTAATACATGTCAAAAACTCAAGTAATATGACAAAGTGTGATAGTGTGCATGCAATGTGTCATGAAAATGGAAGTGTTCCGAAAAAAAATTTGACATCCCATACGACTTCATTGTTTTTTTGAAAATTTTCTAAAAGCTAATACTTTTCATTGGATCAGGGTTGCATTTTAACAAAAGCATGTTCATGTGTGATAGTGTGACTACAAACTGTAAAGTTACATTCGATTTTTTGACAGTCGAAACAAAACTCATTTGATTTCTATCTCACAAAGTATTATGGAATACGTAAGGCTTGTGAGATAGTGTAATCTAGCCTTAAAGACCTGCACGAGTGTATCATAAAGTATTGTCAAAACAGATACACCAGATATGCATCTGTTACTATTGATATAAATGAGAGAATGAGAGTAACTGATATTGTATGGTTTTGCTTTTGTCCACTCACCATATCTTAGAAACAAAAACAGTTGCTTATGGTATTGGATTGAGTATATCATAACCTTTTTTTTTTTTGCTCACAAATATCTGTTGTCACCATGGTATTTTAACAATATCTGTTGTTATCTGTTGTATTTTCAAATATTATTGGAGAGTTGATGTAAATAACAGAGTTTATAGAAATTTATATACGATCTCAACCAGGGGTGCCAGATGGTTTTGGTAAGAAATCTGCATATCATCAAATACAAATCGGCAATTTAATTTAAAAAAATCGGCATATTAAAAATACCTTTTTTAAACACAATAAAACATATTTTTAATGACGAAAAATAGCAAAGCAACAATTTACCATTACCTAATGCTTTTAACATAAAAATCAATACAAATAAACGTTTTATAAATAAATATTACTAAACAATAAATCAGTGATGAGTATTATCTTTTCTTACATTTCCCGCTACAATTATTTGGAATTCTCCCAACATTAATTGTAGTTGTAAGTGGGTAAAGAAAAAACATATTAAAAACAAAAACAAATTGCTTTTATTGTTTTCGCAAGAAATCAAAATAAAAACAATTTGCCAGTTCAGTTTTTTATGCACGTGCACTTGCTAAAATTTATTATCAAAGTTGTTTGTGGGAATTCTATTATTTATTAAAAGATTTTTTTTGTTGATAAAATAAAAAATTTATAAAAAAAAAAAAAAAAAAAAAAAAAATTTCAATTAAAATTTTAATTAATAACAAAAAGTCTTAATTGACTTTTTCGTTTAAAATAAAATAATTTAAACATGTAGAATTGCTGTTGGGAATTGTCAATATTTATTTAAATAAATTAACACATTGTTTAAAATTTCAAAGTTTTTTGATCACTTTTTTAATTAAAATTAAAAATATCATTTATTGAAAATATTTTTTCAAAATTTTAAGTAATCAATATAACCATTTCGGTAATAGGTGCAAAATCAACAACTTGTTTGCTTGATATTATGAATTTAGAACAAATTTGGTGATAGGAGAAATTTAATAATTTTTTCTGTGTACTTAAATTATTGATTATGAATCTCGCCCTCACCCTGGAGGTGTACTGCACTGCAGTCGACATAGTTTTACAGTTTTTAAATCAGCTATCGAGATCGGCGAGGAACTACACTTTGCAGTATATTAATGTCGTTACATTTTAATTCACATTAAAAATGTAATTGCTGTCAAAAAACCGAAATGAATTGATCTAGAAAAACTAAGAGATACGTATATTTTTTAAGCTTTTTTTCAGAATCTGATCAGTTTGATCATGGTTGAGGCCAGTGTTATAAACATATGTATAAAATAAATTGTTTTGTTGTTTTCATTTTTAAAAACTTATGTTACATATATAAATCCTTTTGAATATTCAAAAAGTGTTGTTTATTAAAAAAAGTAGCATCTTAAAGAAAGACATTGATCCCGAAGCCCGAAAAATCCCGAAATCCCGGAAAAGCCCGGGATCCCGAAAATCCCGGGATTTCGGAATCGGGATTTCCAAAATCCCGAATCACGGGATTTTAAAAAATCAAGTCCGATTGGCATCCCTAATACCTATTAAAGGCTAGATTACACTATTATACTTTGTATTAATACATGTCAAAAACTCAAGTAATATGACAAAGTGTGATAGTGTGCATGCAATGTGTCATGAAAATGGAAGTGTTCCGAAAAAAAATTTGACATCCCATACGACTTCATTGTTTTTTTGAAAATTTTCTAAAAGCTAATACTTTTCATTGGATCAGGGTTGCATTTTAACAAAAGCATGTTCATGTGTGATAGTGTGACTACAAACTGTAAAGTTACATTCGATTTTTTGACAGTCGAAACAAAACTCATTTGATTTCTATCTCACAAAGTATTATGGAATACGTAAGGCTTGTGAGATAGTGTAATCTAGCCTTAAAGACCTGCACGAGTGTATCATAAAGTATTGTCAAAACAGATACACCAGATATGCATCTGTTACTATTGATATAAATGAGAGAATGAGAGTAACTGATATTGTATGGTTTTGCTTTTGTCCACTCACCATATCTTAGAAACAAAAACAGTTGCTTATGGTATTGGATTGAGTATATCATAACCTTTTTTTTTTTTGCTCACAAATATCTGTTGTCACCATGGTATTTTAACAATATCTGTTGTTATCTGTTGTATTTTCAAATATTATTGGAGAGTTGATGTAAATAACAGAGTTTATAGAAATTTATATACGATCTCAACCAGGGGTGCCAGATGGTTTTGGTAAGAAATCTGCATATCATCAAATACAAATCGGCAATTTAATTTAAAAAAATCGGCATATTAAAAATACCTTTTTTAAACACAATAAAACATATTTTTAATGACGAAAAATAGCAAAGCAACAATTTACCATTACCTAATGCTTTTAACATAAAAATCAATACAAATAAACGTTTTATAAATAAATATTAGTTAGTTAAAAATTTATATGAATTTTCCATATTAGAGCCAACGGAGACATACTGTCATATAACAATAGATTCGTATTAAAGTGCTCTTTCAGAATCTATGGTGATCTAGAAAAAACCATCTCTAACTCCACAGTTAAGACTAATTTTTCAACGAAAATATAAAAGTTCGGATTAAACAATAAAAGTAGAGTTTTCTCTCTAAAAAAATGAAATAAAACGTTAGGAGTTTTCAGCCTAAAATAAAACTCACTTGGCTGTCAACAAATAAAACTCGTTTAAGGATTTATGTTTTAACGTCTTTAATAACCAGTGATGCCATTAGGATACGAAAGATAAATTTTTCGCATCTTTTGATGACTTCAGGTACCATAAATAATCCTTATATATTTCGTATCTTTTGAATCTGTGCGCAAAATGTACAGAAATCAAATTTTAAACTTTCCTACTCTGACAAAGTTTATTAAAGTTATCATTTCGTTATGAATAATTAAAAAAACAGTGACAACTAAATACAAAAATAACATGTTTTTTGTTGTTAGGTTTTCTAAGTTCTTCTGTCGGTTGCTTATTCTTGTGTATGTGTGTTAAGACGAAATTTTAGAAGAAAAATTTATATGAACTTTTGGATATAATCGCCTTAGTATAAACGAATAAACTCGTATATTGATATTTACCAAAAATGAATTTGTTTTGATAACATCCAAAGATGTTATTAATTTTAAATTTTGCTTACTGTATTTTTAAAAATTACGTACCTAGTATTTATGACTTAACTAAATATAAAAATTAACTTATATGATATCATTTTCTTTACAATATTCATTAAATATGAAATTAAAATGTTATGTTAATAAAAGTTAAACGTTAAAAATGGATTTTAAAATTTTTTCCAAAATGTATCATTTTAGGTAAAAGTGTATCTCTTTGGAAACTAAAATGTATCTTTCTCGAAATTTCACTGGCAACACTGATAATAACACTCACTTTGTTTTTCTTCTTTTGTTAATGACAATTTAATTGCAGTACAAGCTGATTAGATAATACAGCTATACAAACTGTAGTGATCTGAACAGCGGCATGCTTTGAGTGTCGATCTTTTATTCCTCAACTGAGTTTTAATTTATGACGGCTAAATCGAACTCCCTTTTTAAGAGTTTAATTGGACCTTTAATATTTATTTACGTTAAAGAGATAACTGTTTAAAATGGACTTTTTAATTCACAAAATAACTCCGGGACTGAAAATAATAATAATTATTATTTTTTTTGAAAGCTATGAGAAAAATTCCTTTATTTACAGTTGGGAATTTTTAACCATTATCGCTACATATATTTTATTTGAGTTATCGTAGCCAATTAAAGTAACAATTTTTTTTTGTTATTGGTAACCAATATTTCAACCAAAAAATTTTTCGGTTAAAAATATGTGTTGTAAAAAAGCATATATTTTTCCATTATTAACAAATAATTTATTGTTTTGGTTGCAATTATACATTACAAACAAATAAGAATATTTAGAGATAACTTTTCGAGAGTATAGCTTAGGGACTCATGGGCAATCATGGACCACGCCATTATTTTATGAAGTTAAGATTCATGTCAAAGTTCTCACCATTGACAATTTGCTTGTTCCTTAGGACAATTAGAACCTTTGTACCAAATTTCAGTAATTTATCTTTAAAACTGCGACCTGAACTTTACGTACAACGTTTACATAGACAGTCATTTTTTCGATGATTTTTTTGTCGCTTATTTTAGAACTGTTACGATCCCTGAAATAACTGTTATTAAAGTAATTTTTTGATACCAGTTATGACTGCCACCGTTCCTGGTTAATTGTTTTTATGGATATAAAAAGTTTTTGTTTTAATTTTTTGATTATTATACATTGTGACGACCAAAAGTCGGGCCCTCGTTTTTGAGTCACATGCCCTAGACTACACCAACACACCAGACCAACCCGGCCCAAGACGACTTTAGAATTATTTGAATTTATTATTATTTTTAGTTATATTTATATTCATTTTATTACCTACATGTATTAACTCTATTACCTACATGAATTACTGTTATTACCGAATAATTTTTATTTTTTATTCATATTGAATAAGAATGAATTTATGTTCACCATCATTACATATTATATTAGTACTAGTTTTTAAATTAACGGACAGATGGCCGTCGCCATCTGGCGGCAAGTAGGGAATAGAGGACACGAGAACATACACTCATGAGCAACCATGGCAGATAATTACTTTAGTGTGTGTGTGTAAATGTACACCGGCAAACAGCAAGAATGATATAAAAAGAGATTACGCCATGCGCATGTTTTCCCGTTAGATGACGTAGCTTAACCCAAGCTAGGGTTACCTATTCGTGTATGTTTCGTGACGTCATTTAACCCACCTGCGCAGAAAATTCAATTTTTGATTCGTGTTGTCGTAATCTTTCTTCTATCATTCTTGGGCAAACAGTATAAAAGCGGAGCACGCACCAGTAAGGAGTCAGTCAGTCGGCAGCTGGCAAACGGGTAAGGTCTTACTTAGCTGTGAGAGGTTACACAACCACGGCTAAATAAAATCTAGCGATCTGTGAATAGAGGTTACACCACTTTCGTGTGATCATACTCGTTGCCGGTAACGATTGCAAAGCAAGAGAATAGCGGTGTAGACTAAATTCTCTTGATTTGCCGTTGTTCTTGGCCGGATTTTCTCGAGACAACGATCGAGAGCAGGGTGAGACTGCGTCTCGGAGAATAGCGGTGTAGACCAAATTATCTCGACGCGTAGTAACACGTATCGCCGGTAGAACAGTTGGCTTGAGGTTACACCACGACCCAGCTGTTCGATCCGGGGCCTCGCCATGCCCACGCCTATCGTGGTAGTGGTGTTAAATTGTTCGTGTGTGTCGCGGCATGCGGAGTGTGAGTTGTCGGTCCCGAGAGAGTCGCGTCCGCCATTTGAATGTATTCGCGTAACCACGAATCTATTCCGAATTGTAAACTAAACTGTAAGAAATACGTAAAATATACATGAGCTTACGTTTTGTAACGTTTATGAAACAAGCCAGCACGGTGTTTCATTTCTCTGGTCATAAAACAGCATAAAGTGGAAAACACTTCGTTACAATGGCGCCCGACGGGGACGTTAGCAGCAGAAAATTGTGCTAATCGTCTCAGACCAGAGAAACCACACCCGCGACTCTTGTACGGGGAGAAAAAAAAAGTTTAAGAAAGAAAGAATTTACAATAATAAACTAAAAGCAAAAAAAAAAGAAAACTTATTCTGTGCGGTAATCTTCAAACAGCGAACAAATTAAAAAAAAAAAAAAAAAAAAAAAAAAAAAAAACAACTGAAGAAAAAACATTTTTTTTATTTGCAACAAGAAGAAGAAAAAAGATAACGGAGCGATCAAATCTTCAGCGTGTACCGTTCATCGACGCGTAAAAAGAAAAAAAAAGACAGCAACTGAAGAAAAAACATTTTTTCTATTCTCTTTGCAACAAGAAGAAGAAAAAAGATAACGGAGCGAGCAAATCTACAGCGTGTACCGTTCAGCGACGCGTAAAAAAAAGGAAGAAAAAAAACTGTTATCGTGAGTGCCAAGATCCCTACAACCTGATCCTCCGCATCGAAATGTTGCGTACATCATGGGCGTATTCCCTTAAGAGGGAAGAATTACTAGCCTGCCTGAAGGAATTCCAGCTGGACCAGACCGGCAATGTCGAAGAGTTAAGAAAGCGATGGGCCAAATTTGTCAGCAGCGAGCATGAGGAGTACTAAATACAACGCCTCGTTGAAATACAGGCAAAATATGAGGAAATAGCTAGCTCGTCCTCAGTCAACCTCCTGCTACCTGCCGAACCACGGCCGGGGCCAAAATCGCCCGTGAAAGAAGAAAGTGCCAAGGTAACCCCGATCACGGGGTCAGCTAAAAACACCGAATCCAAACTGGACGTAATGGATAAACTCAGAAGTTGGAATCTACACTTTAATGGGACAGGCGACCCCTTGGAGTTTATCGAAAGAGCCGAGGAGCTGGCACAGATGTATGACGTGGATCTAGATTTCCTCAGCCACTTCAAGGGTCCATTCAAGCGGGTACGCGAAAATCTGGAGGTTATACTGGCTGATGGGTCGCGGAAGCGAATCACCGAGGCCGTCCAGATACCCGTCACGTTTGGTAATTTGACCCAGCCATGCATCTTTCTCCTAATGGCTGACTTCTTTGAAGAAACCATATTGGGACTAGACTTTCTGCGTACATTTGGTACCACCATCAATTGCGCGGGGCTATCCCTAAATTGTGAATTTACTCCCCCCGAGACCACTGTAAAGGACAACACCGCTGAACACGTGCAGCCGCCCTGTGCCATCCTTGCACAACCCGAGGTTGGAGCACACCGCAGTATGGCCGAACACGATCATGACCAGCAACGGATAATCCGGGACTTCCTGAACACGGAACTCCCGAAGTTTAACGCCCTGAAGGGATTAACCCACATTGCCACACATAAGATCGTGATGAAGGACGACCGGCCCGTAAAGATTAGATATTCACCCAGGAATCCGGCAATGCAGGCCATCATCGATGCCGAAGTCAATAAGCTGATTGAAAAGGGGTGCAGCAAGCCGTCTACTAGCCCCTATAGCTTCCCGATAACTTTAGCAAAGAAGAAGAATCGGAAAGGTAAACAAAATGTCGTCGCCGACACCTTGTCCAGGCAGCCCTGCGAGACGCTGAACGTCCTGAACACCAGGACTGATAGCGAGGCGTGCCCCTGGCTCACAAAACGGCTACGGGAGATCACCGAGGCGCCGGATAAATACTCCGATTATTGCATCATAAACGGCCAATTATATAGGCATTTTTCGCGGCAGATCAACGATGATGATTCCAGCCCCTGGAAGCTCTGCGTTGCGAGTCCTCAAAGAAAACGAGTCCTGCAGGAAAACCACGATAGCCCGACCGCCGGCCACCTAGGCGTGCGGAAAACAATTCAAAGGATTGCAGCACGCTATTACTGGCCGGGAATGTTTCGAGAGATTAGCCAGTACGTCCGGAAGTGCGATTCATGCCAGCGACACAAGGTCAGCCAACAACAGCCTGCCGGCGAGATGCTAACAAGGGTCCCCGAGGAACCCTGGGCGACAATCTGCGCAGATTTTGTGGGACCATTGCCCAGATCTAAGCATGGGTGCACCATGCTACTGGTGTTCATCGACAGATTCTCCAAATGGTGTGAGCTGGTACCATTGAGAAAGGCTACAGCGGAAGGGCTTGTAAAGGCGTTCAGAGAGCGCATCGTCGCCAGGTTCGGAGTGCCAAAAAAGATCATCACCGACAATGGCACGCAATTCACCTCCCGCATCTTCCGAAAATGTCTGACGGACTACGGGGTAACACAACAGTGCACTGCTCCATACACGCCCCAAGAAAACCCCACCGAGAGGGCTAATCGGACAATCAAGACAGTGCTTGCGCAGTTCACGGACCACCGACACAACAAATGGGATGATCTACTGCCAGAAATTATGCTGGCAATCAACACCAGTGTGTCAGAGATGACGGGCTATTCCCCAGCATTCCTTACTCAGGGCCGGGAACCCCGACTCCCTAAAGCCCTATACGACGAAGTCACCCTTGGCACCGGGGCTCATAACACTCATCCCGAAGCGCGGGCAGAGGAAATGAAAGAAGTTTTCGAAATAGTACGACGCAATGTAGCAGCCGCATCGTCAGATCAACAACGGCATTATAACCTCCGACGCCGGCCGTGGAAACCTCAGATAGGGGAGCACGTCTTGGTACGGCAACACCCATTGTCAAAAGCCAGCGAAAGCTTTGCAGCCAAATTAGCACCGAAGTTCGACGGGCCATACCTTATTCAGGGATTCGCGTCACCAGTGATTGCCCTTCTGGAAACCCCGGGGGGACGAGAGTGTCGTAGGGCACACCTGAGCGAACTCAAGCCGTACCACGACTGAACCTTAATTTATTGATAAATACATAAATATGAGGAAAACCCCATTAATTCATGCTCTTTCTTTCTTTGTTCTCTTTTCGCACCCATAGAACACAACCCAACCACCAGACCAACTATAAAGCAGAAGATTCCCCCTGAAATACAGCAGGCTCTAAACTCCACGCTTAAACTATGGAGGCCGGGGAAGCAGTTGAAGTTATCCGAACCGGTGGTGCAGTCCGCTACCAAATCCGAGCAGCTAGAGGCGGAGACTATAGTGTCACTCGGTTGAAGTGAAGTTGAAAGCAGCCATTCATCAGGGAGAAAACGGAGGCAATGTGACGACCAAAAGTCGGGCCCTCGTTTTTGAGTCACATGCCCTAGACTACACCAACACACCAGACCAACCCGGCCCAAGACGACTTTAGAATTATTTGAATTTATTATTATAATTAGTTATATTTATATTCATCTTATTACCTACATGTATTAACTCTATTACCTACATGAATTACTGTTATTACCGAATAATTTTTATTTTTTATTCATATTGAATAAGAATGAATTTATGTTCACCATCATTACATATTATATTAGTACTAGTATTTAAATTAACGGACAGATGGCCGTCGCCATCTGGCGGCAAGTAGGGAATAGAGGACACGAGAACATACACTCATGAGCAGGGCTGTCAGATGTGGCGATTTCTCGCCAAACGTGGCGATTTTCAAACTCTTTTGGCGACCTAATTTTCGATTTGGCGACATGGCGATTTTTTGGCGATTTATAAAATAGTTGGCGATTTTGTTGGCTATTTTTGATGAGCCATCTATTTGTTTTGAAATTTGTTAAATTCAAAACGAAGAAATAATATTTTTTTTATTCTAGTATTTCAATGTATGAAATTTGATGCATTCATATGTATGGCCAGTATTTAAAACTAAATAATGTTGAAATGGCTGATGAAGATAATCTTCGAGAAATTTTTTTTTCACATTTAAATGTGCTCTTGAAAGAAGTAATAAGTAGAATTCTTTAAAAATGAATATAATGAAAGTTTATGAAAATTTTTCCATTATAAAATGTGACAAATTATCACATAAAATTTGTTGTTTTTAAATATATTTTAAAGATTTTTTATGAATCCTAACTTACCCTTGCATGTTAATGAAATACAATAGAAAAAATACAGTTTGTTAAAAGAAAATTGTAATGATGATATTCAATCTAATTAAGATCAGTTTAGGCCAACAATTTATAGCTACAAGGATACGGCAGGTACCTGTATTGAAATATTGAAATTCACTAAATATCTGCTTTGAAGTAGAATGCGATATGAAGTTTTCGACACGTTTTTACGAGCCAAAAGTTATATGAATATAAATATTACATATTGCATTTCTCTTGTACCTTCCACAATAAATTCCAAAAAAGAAGACAAAAGGGGAGACTTCTTGGTGAACTATATAGCGTTTTAGTTATATAATAGAATTGCAACTACATACAAATATATTGTACATCCAATATTTGTTTAATACTTACCGCAAAATCCTTTTTTTGTAACTTGAAGTAGACTACTATAAAATATTTTAAACATTGCACCTTTTTTGTTAAATAAAAATTAAACAAAATATATGGCGGCTTTTTTTGAATTTTTGGCGGATTTTAGGGATACGGAACAAATTTTTTTTGGGATTTATGAAAAAATATTTTTAATTATTCTAAAAATACATATATTATTGTCGAAATCGAAAAAAATTAATGCTTTGGCGATTTTGGCGATTTTTGACATTGAATTTGGCGAAAAAGATCAAAATCAATCTGACAACCCTGCTCATGAGCAACCATGGCAGATAATTACTGTAGTGTGTGTGTGTAAATGTACACCGGCAAACAGTATAAAAGCGGAGCACGCACCATTCTGACATTCTGTAGAATTCATTCTTATATTTATTTTATGTATAGTATGTATAAATGTAAATAGTATATAAATATATATGTATGTGGCAATATATAATGCAATTTTATGCAATTACATTATGTAAATAAGCAACAAATGTGATAAATAAATATTTTCTTTTCACAAAAATAGTTAAAAATAGTTGATCTAATCAAATCTTATCAAAAATAATCAAGAAATCTAATCAATAATTTTTTGGATTAGTTTTGATTAGATTTGATTAGAAATGCTAATCGTCACTAATTGCGATTAGATTTTTGATTATTTTAATCAAATCAATTAGTAATCTGAAAGTTTTGATTAATATTCAAAATTAAAAAGTTTTATGTTTTGATGACACAACAGTAATTTTTATCCATTGATACCAATAAGATTACTTTTGCGATTGGAATAAAACTTTCCAGCTGCACAAAACAGTTGGTCATTGGCAACAGTAGTTGGTGGTGCTGACAGATATTTCATTGCTTAATGATTATGGGTTTTTTTTTACATATGTATGTAAATTCGTAATTCCTTTTCCAGAATCTTTCAGTATTTGTTTCCACTTCAATATGAGGAATTAAGTCCAGCTTTTCCAATATAGAAGCTTAAATTTGTTTTCCTCTTTTTTCCGATACTGCTTGCTCGTTTACTTTTTTAGAAACAATATAATTTATCATAACCGAATTTTGGGAAAAAAAGTTTAGTTGCTAATTTTTTTTTGTATGGTTTTGTAACATATGCATATAATGTTAGAAAAAAGTTCGGCCTATGCAAAAATCGGCCAAACACCGATTATTGGTGGATTAGCAATTTTTGGCCCATACTGAAGCCGAATAATCGGTCGAACACTAAAAATAATTTTGTATTTAACTTTATGGTATTAGAAATAGAACTTTTAAATCAGCCGTTTTATTACCAAAAAGTAGACCAAATAGCACGACAGCGGGTAGATATGAATATCACGTATCACGTACAATGACGTTACAATGACCTATGTAGAAGTTGTAATGACGAGCAAGAGAAGGAGTCAACTGAACATCATTTTTGTCATTGTCCAGAATTTGAGGACGTAAGACTCAAACTGTTTGATCAAAGAACTATTTTTGCCAATTTCATTAATTCTATTTAAATATCAAATAGTTTTTCATATACATACATACATACATACTCACATATGTAGAAATCGAGCCTTTGCTGCAATAGAGTCATAACTCAAAAACGCTGATTTTTGAGCTAATGTATTTAATTCTTAAGTTCACAGTGGAACATAGGGCCGCCTACTAGCTAATAATGTGTAGTTAGTCACGTTTTTTTTTTTTTCAAAAAAGTCTAAAATGAATTTTGAGTTAATACCCTTTTTATGACCAAGTGACCATATATGAATTTATTTATATAACTTTCTGTTCTTATCGCAGCATGATGAAGGGTAATTTAGATTCGAATAAAGCACTCTTACTTTTTTTTCTAACATATAGTTTACTTTTTCCCCATTGTGTTTTTTGGTTGCTATTGTGCAAAGTTTCTAAATTTGCTTTTGGCGTTACCTTACAAGTTTATTGTTATATGAAGTTTTTAATAAACCAAAATTGTAAAACAAAGATCTCATATTATTTACTACTCATACATTTTAAAGTTAAGTATTGTCGCCGATTAGTTAATATATCTCCTGCTCTATTTTTATTGTTGTTGGGTGTTTTCATTATGCTTCCGTTTTATTTCAAAATTGACGGTATATATCCCTTTTTAAGTCTTTTTTCGCTTTTTGGAACACCCAACTGCCTGTACGAACGATGAACGTTGCTTTTTTTTTACCATTTTTCACATATATTTTAGAAAATACTCCCTTATCCGCTTGTTTGTAGGATAACCGAATGTCATTGTTTATGTAGGTAGTAGGTTTTGGTTTTGTTTGATTAAATTTTTTGCACAATTTTTATTTTAGCTTTTTTTTTTTCAAATTTTGTGAAATTTTTTGTGGCTTTTTGGGCATTTATTTGACATTTTAGTTGAATTTTTGCTGTGAAGATACCTAATGTTGCAGTTATATGGTATATACATACAAACAAAACTTTATTTTGTTAAGCTCAAAATTAATTCTAGTTTAACTTTATTTCCCATAAAAACTAAATTTGTCGTTTTCTTGCAAAAATCGCTTTATTGTAAAAAGTTCTTTTTACTCAAATAATAATTACTACTTTTTTACAAAAGTTTTTATTAACAAAAAATTTATTTCACCTAAAATTTCCAAAATAAAAACCTTTTTTTTCTTACAAAAAAGTTTTATGTTCAGAAAAATTCCTTTTTCACAAAAAGTCGAAATTTTCACAAAAAGGATATTGTTAAAAAAAATTTGTATTTCTAAATCCTTTTCTAAAATTTTTATTCTTTTGTTACAAAGAGATGAAAAAAGGAGTTTCATTCAAAAAAAAGTCCGTTTTTTACAAAAAAAAAAAAAAAAAAAATTTTTTTTCTAAAAAGTTTCCTTTTTTTAAAAAGTGTGTTTTTCTTACAAAATATCCGGGTTTTACATAAAAATTAATTTTTTTTTAATAATAAGTCTCTTGTTTTTACAAAAAGTACCTTTTAATTTTCTATACAATTTATATTTTCATTTTTCTTTGCAGGTAAGTGACGATCAAAATTAAGTATAATCTACTAAAAACTAAGATTCCTTCTTCATAAGTATTTCGCTATTCTGGATGATATTTCTCAAAAACACTGTGTTTAAATAAGAAAGTCATTAGCAAATATTCCAAAGAAAAAATAGAATGATTCCAAAATGAAAATGAAAACGGTTTTACCTTCTCTAAAAAACGTAAAACGCAAAAAATTTTCGTATTAAATTCGTTTCAGAATAGTTTGGTGTAATTACTAATTTGAGAGCCCTAACATAAAAGAAACGTTCAAAAAATATTTCAAATGATAGAAACTCCTGTTGTTTCTTAAGTTGTGTCTTGAAAAATAGACAAGGCCTGTTAAGATAACAAATTTTTTATATTTCTACAGGTTACAAACTTAACAAGAAAAAAATGAGAAAAAAACCACAATAAAGCATTGACTTATTTTTTTTGTTCAATGTTTTCTATCATTGCTGCAATTATTTTTCAAGAATAAAATTCAGTTTTTAGATTCTTAGATGCTTTCAAAGAAGTTGTTTAATAATGATATATGTATGTATATATAATAAACATCAGCATGAAACTTAATAATGATGTTCATTAAACTTTCATTATAATTTTGTACAACTCTGAAACAAACCAACCATTGAATAAATGTCGAATAAGTTCATGGAAAAACACAGTTCATGTTAAACTCAGTATTGCCAGTTGAAAGAAATGAAAAATATTAGGAAAGATAAAAAAAAAAACAAAAATATCCATGAAGAGTAAAAGCAACAAGATAAGGAAGTACATTAAAAGTAAAAAAATAAAAATAACACAAGTTTGACTTTGTTTTCAATGTAAATTAATTGATTTTAATGTAAATTTTTAAACTTCAAAAAAATTTCATTTTATTTTTAAAAACATTTTTCAGCAATGTGTTTTGCTTGGAAGTACATAAAAAAGTTGTTAGTAAAAAAAAAAAAATTTTAAATTTAATTAAAAAAATGCTTTTCAAATTACATACATATATTATTGTAAATGTAACAAAAAAGAACAAATTACATAAATTTACTAAGTGGCAACATTGCTATTGAGTATTTATATAAAAAAATGAGAGAGAGTGAAAACTGTAAAACAAAAGTTGTTTCATTGGACAAAGTCTGTGTTTGCCATATAAAACGAAATGTGTTTGTTAGTTGCATGAATAAAACAACAGTTTGTTCAGTGGTCTGAATTTTATTTGAATACGAACTTCATTGAATAAACATTTCAGTATGTTCATGAATGAAGTTATTCATGCAGCCCTTTAATATATAATAACAAAAAAAAAAAAACAGTGTTAATTTTTTTCGGGTTTATGAAAACGGACAAAAGCTGAAGAAGTAAACCAAAAACGGTACGAATTGAAAAATGTGAAAATACCTTCGTACAAATTCTGTGACATACCTGAATATGAAAAAAAAAAAATATTATGAATCAGCCACGGCCCAACTATTTGTATTTTGTTACCGCCGATGTGATTCAGGTAAGCATTGCCGGGTCTAAAACACAGTATGATGTCGGTTCTGACATTTACCTGGAGTAGTTCGACTGGAGCATTCAGGCCATAAGAATTGCCAACAACGCAGCCGCGAAGTACTCGTAAATTAAATATGATGGGATAACTTATATGTATATCCACATTTTTACTGATAGTAAAATATCCCTGGAGAATGTGTTTAATACATCGAGATTTGTTCAGGAATGCTGGGCGCCTCTGAAAGAGATGGCGATATATGCAATGTATCCCCTCAATGGGTCCCTGAACACAGGTGCATATATGGCAACTCATTGGCCGAATAATTGGCGCATGCATGCATCTCCTTGAATCATAATGGCTCAAAATGTGATATAGCTGCACCACTCTCGAGGACCAAGGAAATCATTGCACATAAATTTCATCTTAGAAATGGTTCGATGAAACTGCCTATTGGCAATCACGCCCAGAGGCTGGGGCTCCGTTACAATGACCTTTATAGAAGTGCAATGACGAGGAAGAGAATGAGTCAACTGAACATCATCTTTGTCCTTTTCCAGAATTCGGGGACCTAAGCCTCAAACTGTTTGATCATAGAACTCTTTTTGACAATTTCATTAATTTTATTTTATTTTATTTATTTCATTGGCATTTCTATGCTACAAGATAAATCATATAGTTACAGCACATAACTTAAGGCGCTAAAAGAGTTAATTTGTTACATATATTTAATATTAAACTCACAAAAGAAATTATTTAAAAAAAAAAAAAAGAATTAAAAATATAAAAATATTTTAATCTCAAACATAAATTTAATTAGTGAAATATTACCCAGCAAAATTTTCTGTTCCAAATAATCGGTTAAATAACGCGTCAAATTACTCTGCAACCGGTTCTACTTAACATTCCAGAATCAATGATTTTTGTTTGAAATTGTCCCGAAAGCAATCATTTTTTTAAAACAAGTAGTTTTTTTGAAAAATAATTTTACATAGAAAATGTTGTTGTGATTACCGCAGAATATATTCAAGAATCTATTGAACCAGGAATTTGTTCCAAAAAATTTTCCTGGGTTAAGTTCATAAAAAAATAACAGGAAATTTATTTTATATTTAATTTAACTTTTAAAATTTACAAAAAATTTAAAAAATGATATAATACAGAAACAAAAATAATAATAACAAAAATAATAACAAATAATTATGACAAACAGTTGTTAATTTCATTTTTGGTTTTCCAAGCGTTACTATTGCGCTGAATATGGTGTGGTAGTTCGTTCCAAAGACGTAAAGCATTAACAAAGAACTGCCATTCAGATATCAAAGTTCTGTACCTAATAGGAATAATGATTTTACCCCTATTTGATCTAGCAAATACTAGTCGCTCATAAAGATAATTTGGTGTCTTTTCAAAAACAATTTTATGTAAGCATAGTAGAGTTCTCTGTTTAAGAAGGTTGTCAAAAGTCATGCCATATAGCTTTGTTATAATAGATGATGTGCTATCAAATCTTTTTAATCAAAAAGCATATCTTATAATGTTTTTATATAAAACATTTAATTTTCGTTTGCTCTCAGAGTCGCAATTAGGAAATATTTCGCAGCCTTAAAGCAAAATTGGCATTATGTAAGCTTTTACAAGTAGAATTCTTGTCTTTAGAGGCGTAAAATACTGTGTAGCCCAAAGAGTACGTAACATACCGTAAGCCCTTCCGATGATGCTGCTTATATGATTAAACCAAGTTAAGGTATTGTTAAATATTATCCCAAGATTTTTTGCTAATGATACTTTTTCTATTTTCCGGTTATTTAGCTTAATGTCAAAATCACGATTAAGGTTAAGTCTTCGCTTTTGTATTAACATAAATTTGGATTTAGTAGAATTAAGACAAATACCATTAGCTGTTGCCCATTGATAAATTCTATTTAAGTCATCATTGAGTTTCCTAACGGAAACATCTAATGATCGCTGTGAGCCACGCAGGTAAACTTGAACATCATCAGCGTACATGTGTATTTTAGTGTTTTTAACTTGTGACGGTAAATCATTGGCATAGAGGAAAAATAAAAGAGGGCCCAAAATGGACCCTTGGGGCACGTCCCTTGAAACTTCAACCACGTTCGAAGTACAATTATTTAAAAAAACGGATTGCGATCGACCAGTAAGGTAAGATTTCAGCAGTTTTGTTGCATTGTCAGAAAAATTTAAAAAAATGCTTGAGTTTTTCGCACAGAATATGATGATCAACAGTAACAAAGGCTTTTGAGTGGTCAAGTAGCAATAAGAAAACTACCTCACCATTATCAATTTCTGGCTTTAAATCTTCAGTTACTTTCAGGAGTGCTGTAACACAACCACACTTAGGACGAAAACCTGATTGACATTCATTAAGAAAATTGTATCGCTTCACAAAGGCGGCCATTTGAGAAGATAGTAGTTTCTCCAAAACTTTTGAAAGAAACGGGAGTATTGCGATTGGCCTAAAATCTGTTTTTGATTTTGGAAAGGTATGATTTTAGCATGTTTCCATTTTAGTGGATACGAGCTTGTTGTTATTATGTTATTGAAAAAATATGTAATGTGTGGTATTAGTAGTGGCAAAAGGGTTTTTATAAATTTCGGATGTATATTATCGAAGCCAACCGCATTTGATTTGATGTTGGAACAGCATAAGAATACATCACGTTGGGAAACACATTCAAACTCAAACAAATTTTCTTGCTCATAGCTCTGTGTGTTTATCATAGGGTTAGTGTTGTTGGTGAAGAAATCGTTAAGTGGAGTGTTGTTGCAGGAACTGGAGTTGCCGGTTACTGGATAATCTATAAAATTGTAGAAACCCGGGCTGGAGTCAACCATAGGAATGTTTGTAAACGAGCTGTTTATTACATTAACATCTACAATAGGACTAATGTTTTCGGTAACCTTACCAATACCTATTTCCTTAATAATCTTCCACGTTTGCTTGGTGTCTAGGGCATTTGAAAAACGGGTTGAATAATATTCAGACTTGGTTCTTCTGATTAAGCTAGTGGCATCTCTTCTTAACTGACGGTATTCATTATGCAACTCAGTAGTTTTAAAACGTTTCAAACGCGAATGTGCAACATCTCTTTGTTCAATCAAATTTTTTATAGCCAGATTGAACCAAGGCCGTGATTTGTTTTTTATTTTTTTAGTTTTTAGTGGCACAAATAAGTCGTATAGAGAGAGAACGTTGGAATCGTGTATAATACATTCCAGTCAATAGACATAAAATTGTTATATAAATATCAAATATCACATAGTTTTTCACATACAACCATACACACATATGTAGTACATACAAATCGAGCCTTTGCTGCAATAGAGTCATAACTCAAAAACGCTGATTTTTGAGCAATTGTATTTAATTCTTAAGTTCACAGTGGAACATAGGGCCGCCTACTAGCTAATAATGTGTTGTTAGTCACCATATCGCTTCTTCATATTGTGTAAAAATTTCATATAAATATCTTCTATATTCAACTCTAGAGAGAAGAATTAAATTTTTAGATGCTTGAAAATTCAAACTTGAGTTATGACTCTATTGCAGCAAAGGCCCGATATGTAATTTTATTTTTATCTGACATAAAAAATTAATTTTAAAATTCAATTGATATTTAAATAATTTAGTGAAATTGGTCATTAGAGGCAAAACTAGTCTCCCTGACACTGATTTGATGTGGATCCAGTCCTTCATTGGATCCACATCCTGTTGACTGAGTAATGATAGCAACCAGGTAATATAGGACGTCTGGAAGACTGTGACACATGGTAACACAACGGGGATAAATACTCGACCATCGTTAGCTACGCTAGAGTGCGGCTGCCAATGGCAACTAATCTGGTATTTTCTTCAATTATAATTAATTTTTTACTTTAAATTCCACAATTTCTTTGTTTTATCAATTTAATGTTTTTCTTTAAAATTTATCGCTGGTGTTTATTTTATGGCTCTTTTAATTGAAATTCGTTGTCTTAATTTTTAGTAGTAAATTTTTTCCTTTAAATATAATTAATAATTCATCGGAACAACAACAATACACTATAATTTCCAAGAATTTCTTCTTACTTTGATGACATAAATTTGTATTTAAAACCGTTGTTTTAGTTGTTTTCACTTCAATGAATATTTTTATAAGCACAATCAACTCCAGCATCACAAGAACGATATATTAAGCACAACAATAGTATTATTGTTTATTTTCTTATACATTTTTTTTATTTTTAATTTTTTTTTATGTTTAAAGTGCGTGTTGCATTATTTATGTGTAATTTTTGTTTATAAATTAGTTGTTGTTGCTGCTGCTGTTCTAAAATACTAATGAGCTATGATAATGAATAAAAACACGCACATGTGTGAAACATGCATACAAATTTTTGTTTTGTTTAAATTAGAGAGAAATGTAGATACATATTTATAGTTTGAAGTTAATAAATCTCATGTAAAATTCGAAAAAAGTCAGAGGTCATGTTTTCAAAATTCTGGTTAATAAAGGATTCTCTTTACTAGCGGTTTGAGTTAAAAGAATAATTTATTCTTTTTTAAATCTTTCAGCTGTTAGTGCTGGTGATTTTGACAAAACACATAGAAGAAATTAGGTTAAAAAATATATCCCTAAGATGTACACTTTCGATATGTTCAATAAAATTTTGTTAGTTTTAATAATATTTTTAGAATGTCTTTGTTGTACCTGCTTCGCACGGCAAAACAAAATAAGAAAAGAAACACACTTGTTTTTAATAAAGTTGGTTTTGTTCCCTATTATTTAACTTTTAATTCTAGTTTCTTACAATCTTAGACTATGTATCACTTAAACTATCTTAGAGCTCTTTCGTAGACAACATTTTTGGTTTTGCCATGAGTTGTTGTGTAGATAAAGAGAACTGAAGGCTTGCCAACACGTGAGCACGAAACATATAACTGGCCGTGTGAAAAGCAAGGATATTCTAAATCAATTCCGCACAATTCCAACGATTGCCCTTGCGCTTTATTTATTGTAATAGCAAATGCAAGACGTATTGGAAACTCTAGTCTTTTGAATTCAAAAGGTAAATCTGATGGAATCATTGGAATTCGTGGAATGAATACATCTTCACCTTTAAACTTCCCCTTTAAAATTGTTGCTTCGATCAAATTGTTCATGACCTTTTAAGCCAGCAATAGTCAATGATTGGCCTTGTGCTTTCTTGATGGTAATAGCAAAGGCAAGACGCAAAGGGAATTGGAGCCGCTTGAATTCAAATGGTAAATCGTTGGAATCGGTCATGCCGTTCTCCAGTTATGCGCTTAATAGAAAAAGTGGGCGTAAAAGTAGGCGTGGTAAATTTTTCTTTCGATGAAAACTTAAAGTTGATTAATACGAACATTTGAAAGAAAAATTAGTCAACTCGATTGAGCCGTTTTCTGATTTTAGGTAAATCGAAAAAAGTGGGCGTAAAAGTGGGCGAGGCAAAATTTTCTTTCCGTAAAAACCTAAGTTGGACCATAGCGATCATTTTAAAGAAAAAATCGTTCAAATCGGTCAAGCCGTTCTCAAGTTATGAATTTTGCCACGCCTCTCCGCCCCCAGACCGAAAATTTCAACCAAACTTTATATAAACCATATATGGGCCACTGCCTACGTAGTGTATAAGTTTGGTTGAAATCGCACGACACGATTATGATTAGTTCGGCGACGTACATATACGGACTTATTTTTATATAGGTATATAGATTTATTTTTTCTTACTAGTCATATTTTTACAAATATGTAGTTGGTTTTTACACAGAAAGAAAAACACTCGGGATAAGTTAAGCTTTTTAAACTTATTTTGAGTACGAGTCATACTCAAAAATTCAAGTACGAATAACACTAAAACGTACTCAGAACAATCCTAAATGGGATGACTTTCGAAAATCATTCCCGGAATTTCTTAAAGTAAGTATAAAATTCTTAAACCAAGTACAAAAAAGATTGAACTTTTCGTTGGTACTGCCACTCAGAGAGTAAAATTACAAATTGAGCGTTTAAATCTCATATAACCAGTGTTGCCACTTTGTGGATAATTTCCTAATTTGGTGCAATTTTTACACTCGGGGGTAGAGCGTAGGTAATTTCATTGAGGTGTAGATCAGGTGCAATTTAAAATTCTTTCATTTTAAAACAAATTATATTAGGATAAGGATAAAATTTATACCATTTAAGAAATTGTTGATCTAAAAAATTTACAGTATATGCAATCAAAATCACTGCTTATTTAAAAAAAGGTTTCCAAAGTTTGGATGGATAATTAGATTTCGATAAATATGAGTTTCATAGTGATTTGGAACCCGAAGTTCAGTGGAAAAAGAAGGTATTTATACTAAAAAAAGGAGGGAAAATATGTTTCCAATATTACAAAAATGAATACATTTTGTGTTTGATTTAACAAATAAAATGCTTTAGTTCAGAAATATTTACAGCCCTAGACATTTGTTAAACTGATTTGAGGAACAGGCTGTCATATGACTGAAACTGAAACCATTATAGGAATTTTATTTACTAAAAAAGTATACAAAGAAACGGCAATGAATATTTTGAACCTTCCCTTTATATATGGAAGTAGAACTTATTATTTTAAGTTTTTATTTAATTTATTCGAAGTTTTTAATGTTATTGTTTGTAAATTTTTTTAATTACTGTATGAATCGTAATTATATGACTAATAATGATATTATTTAAATAAATAGGGTATAATGAGTTTGTACTGATACATGAAAGACATACAAATATTTTTTGTAGTATATCGGTCGACTTAGAATCCGAATCTGAGTCGTCAGTCCTGCTGGCTGATTGTCTGTCCATGTAGGCTTTCTGCGCAGAGTACATGTCGCAGTTTTTAAGATAATTTAATGAAATTTTGTTAATACTTTTTTTGAAAATTTTGACAATCGGTCCGATCTATAATTTCACATAGCCCCCATACGAATTTTTTTTCCTAAGAGAGTCTTTATTAGGGTAATTAAATACATTGGTTTAAAATGTTCGGAATGTACTTTCTAATTTGTGCTTTTTGCAAAAGTTTTTTTTTTATACATTATGCTTTTGTCTTGCCTCTTCTAAATCCATAGTTATATGTCGAACTATGGAAAAATATAATAACGTTTTTCAATTTATATGGATTAAGAAGAGGCAAGACAAAAGCATAATGTAACAATATAATTGATCCAGCAATACAATATAAAAAAAATTTTTAAACATAATTTTTTTTTATAATTTAACGTTAACTTGATATCAGGTGTTATTTTATTTAAATTGGGTAATTTTGCGTCCTCTCAAGTGTAGTTTTCAATTTTGCTAGTGGTAGAACTGCATATAACTTATTCAAATTTGTTGTAGCCACTACAACAACACCACACAAGTAGCTAAAAAACGATTGGCGTTTTGTGTGTAGAAACAACAAGAACAACAGAACAGGAAAAAAACATTATTTTCATGTTTAAATCTTAAACAATTTTATTTAGTTTTACTTAATCAATCTCATTTTCGGATTATTTTAAGTACGAATCCGGGATTGAATATGGATAAAGGCCGCTTTAGCCGACCGTAAATATAATGAAATGCAATGTAACGTACCGTAACGTACTGTAAGCTCCTTTGCGCACTTATAGACAGTGTGGCCAGGTCTAAACATTTTTTACAGCTAAATCTGACATTAGACAGGCCCAAAAAATGCTAAAATTTTTTAAAGATTTTTGTTAAAAATTTATTACCAATATGAAATTTTATTCGAAACTTATTACATTTTAGTGACTAATTTTTGAACGGAATTGAAATAAAAGGTTATATTTAAGCAAATGACTAGATTTTGGTAAAGCATGTTATACATATAAAAAGTAGCACAGGGAGTTAAAATTAAATTTAGTGGGCCTGCAAACTCTGATATATTTAAACGGTTTATGCCCGTAATTTCTACAAATAGATATCTAGCTGTGTATAGATGTCTATGGTGTAAGTAATTTTTCATAATTTTAACACGTATGTATGTCTTACCTATTGGTTAAACTGTAGTGTATTTTACACCATCGATTTTTGACAGTTCATTAAAAAAATTAATAAAAATACAAATGTTGCCATATTTTAAAAGAAAACTTAAAGGAAAAAACACGTAGGCAAAATTAATATAATATACACAAATTTTTAGATCATTTTATTTTTTATAGTTTAAGAAAAGTTGAAGCTTTAAAATAATTTTTTTCAGCAGTTTAGAGCAAACAATTTTTTCAAACATTTACACTATTGAATTCTTAACTAGATACAAAGTGAAATTTTCTTGTACTTTTATGCCGTAATATAAAAGGGCAAATAATATTTACAATCAACATGGTAAGGGCATTTCTTATATGTATTCCCCGAATATTCTCTTTTAACAAAGCAGGTAAGATGTTTCTCAACATAACACTTATCCATTTTCATACGAAATTTTATTTTGAGTACAACTACTTTTAGTCAAAATTTATTATAATTTATAAAATTTTTTTTAGCAAAATCAATTAAACTATTGGTCTAAATTTTTAAAATAAATAATGCTAAATAAAGCTAAAAATATTTTCCAAAAATGCTAAATAAAATGCCAAGTGCTAAATGAAAATTTTGCAGCAAAATAAAAAATTTTAATGCTAAATTTAGTTGCAAAAATGCCAAAATGGCCACACTGCTTATATAACATGTAAGAAAGTGTCATCTGTTTTTCAAAACCATAAACAAAGAAGCATTAGTATACATAAAACAACACGTTGTGATGGAAATTTAAAATGTTCAAATGGAAAAGTACCAAGTGATTTAAATGGTATTAAAAATGTATTCATTGTATGTATAAATACGTAAATAATTTAATATTTGTTATTTATAATATGTATTATAGCCCATACAGACACGTTTACTTACATTATTTTGAAAATGTGCTTACACAAAACTAGATTTTGATACCAATAAAAACCACAGTTTTTATTGCTTTTGGCATACGTACGCATTTTTTATTTTATACCTCTAAACATATATATGTATCAATGATAATAAGAATATATATATGTATAATATATTTGTAAATTATTTTGTCAAAATTCCACGAATATTATTACTGAAAAAGTACCAAAGAAAAAGAGTGAATTTACCCGTATTCCATTTAAAATACAAGCAGTCTCATCACTATCTACAACTGTCACGTAACCTCGTAATGAAATTCTATATTCTACAGGTTGGCACGTTACAGTTAAGTGACATTACAGTCAGTTAAGCATTTGTACTGCTTTCCATATAACAGAAACGATCAGCTGTTTACATTACATTTACATTTCTACATTTACGGTCGGCTAAAGCGGCCTTAACTTGAGTATTTAGCGATTGAATAATCCGTACTTGAATCAAGCTTTCTGTACTTGATTCAATAAAATCCGTACTCACCGTACTATTGATACCGCTTCGGATTGATTTGAGTACGGATAGGTTGATTTTTCTTTTGAGTGTAGTTTTACAAAATTACGTTTTTTCCATGTGAAAATATGTTTCTATTCAAAAGACTTTACAACAGTTATGTTTTTGTTTGTTTCTAGTTTTTTAATGAAATAGACATTCATTACAAAAAATTCTCATTTTTCAAATTACTCGTTCCTTTTTTTTTTTTTACAAAAATTAGACTTTTGTTTAAATCTATTCTGTTATTTACAAGAAGTTCTTTTATGCGAAAAACCACATTTTTTTATAAACAATCCAAAACAAAATGCCCCACTTTTGTGCACTTCATAAAAGTATTTCCATTTAACAAAACCTATTAAAATATTTTGTTTCCTCTTTTTTCCGCAATTTATTTCGTAATACATTTTTTCTCAAAAGTGAAAATAAATAAAATATCACAAAAGTTCTATTTCTAAAAAGTAGTCTTTTTTTTTACCAAAAAGTTTATTTATTTTACAAAAAGTTTTTTCATGACAAAATACCCTTTTTGGCCAAAAAATAACCTATTAAATAAAAATTCCTTTTTTTGCACAAAGTCCCTCTATTTCTTAAAATCTTAGCTCTTTGTACAGAAATTCCCTTTATGACAAAAAAGTCCTCTTTTTACAAAAAGGCGACACTTTTGACAAAAAGTGAGGTCATTGTTTTTCACAGAAAGTATTTTTTGTATAAAAAGTATTTCTACAAAAAGTTTGTTTATCACACAGTGCCAACACAGAAAAAATTAAAAAATTTCCATTAAAAAATTTGTGATAATAATTAAAAAATTAATTAAATTTACACAAGTAAACAAATTAATAGTATCAATTAAATGTTTAATTTAATTCAAAATTTAAATTTAATTCACTTAATTAAATGTCTAATTTGCTTGATTATATTAAGTTAAAACTGATTTAATTTTTGATTAATATTTTAATTGGCGAAAAACTGTGGAGAATTTTTTCTGTGTATTATGAATTTAATTCGATTTTCGACTGAAATCGAAGAAGCTGATAAAACGAAATTTAATCTGGTATTATGCACACATACGATAAAATAAGCACTGTTGTAAATCTTACTGATTTGGTTTATTTACAGTTGTACATTTTTGTTAAAAAAATTAAAAAATAAAATAAAAATTACACATGACTGCCAAAAGTAGAAAAATTTTGAGAAATACTTCCAACATTATGGAAAATTACTTCGTAAGTAATCCCAATCATAAGCAAATTAAAAAAAAATTTAAAATATTTTCATTATAAGCAAGTTTTTTAAATTTATTTGCAACGTCGAAAGTTTTTCGTTAAAAATGTCAATGAACCACGAACTTTTCGACATAGTAGTCATAATAGGGGTATATTTTAGGAATTTCCATTATTTCATAGAAAGTTCCTTTCCACAAGAGTACAACTTTTTTTTACAAAAAAAGCATTATGGTTTTTCTTTTTTAGAAAAATAAAAAAAAAAATTTTTTTTGCAATCAATTAAGGTTTTTTCTAATGAAATTCTTTTTCACAAAAAAAACTCTTTTTTTTCCAAAAACTACTTCTTTAATAAAATACATTTTAAATAGAAAGTACAATTTTCAAAATAGTACCGTTAAACATAAAAAAGAAATTTCAACAAAAAAATCTTTTTCACAAAAAGTCTTAAAAATTGTGTATTTTATTTTATTTTAATTTATTTATTTTATTTTCTTTAATTTTATTTTATTTTAATTTATTTATTTTGCTTAATTTAATGTTATTTTATTTCATTTTATTTTATTTAAAAGCCGCTTCTCTTTATTTCATTTAAACTTCCTAAATCCAAAAAGACCGAAGTCTTTTTATTAAGTTCAACTGAGTCATAAACACTTTCTGTTGTAAACAATTTATATAAATATTTTTATTATTTCCATTTTCAAGACATTTCCTAAGAATATTTTTCTCCCGCTTTGCTTGTATTTTATATGCATTTCGTTAAAAGAGTTTTCTTTTTATATTTCTATAAATTTTCAATACAAAAACAGTTTGTTAGGTGAGCATTTCATTTCTATTGGCAGTAATAAACTTATTCTGGTTTGGCATTTTTATTATTTTTTTCGATATTTATGTTAAAAATGCACTTTTGTACAGAGTTATTATTTTTTACAGCATTAAAAAGTTAAATATTATTTTGAAATTCTTTACAAGAAAATAACTAATAAAAAATGCACCATTGCTAATGGCATAAGGCATTGCACGCCCCGTATAAATCGAGAGTGTTGATAATGCCCTGTAAAAAGATGGCTTCTGCTTATATATAGGGTCACCAGACGAAGTTGGAAAAAAATCGGCTCTAATCACGACCGTAAAAATTTAAAATTTTAATAGTTATTTTTTCTTTTTTTTAATAGTAAAAACATAAGAAAGCATTACATTGTTATACGGTGTTATAAAATTGTTTTTGAAAAAAAAAAACGTCAAATCAAGAAATCTGAAAAACTTGGTGTTTATAAATCACTAGGCTGCCAAAGGTATTTTCTTGTTTACATATTTTATAAAAAACAAACTAAAGAAATTAAAATTTCGTCATTCATATTGTTCATTTATTTATTTATTTAATATCAATCTATTAACTAATTTTGGTTTATGTATATTTTTTTTTTATATTTTGAAGAATAAACTTTTTGTCAGCTGTTAAAAACGGGGCGGTCGAATTTTCTGTTTTGTTCTAGTCAAATAAAAAATTGCATTATAACAGGGAAGGCAAGACATTTTATACATGTACCTTTTAACAAGGTGGTATTTTTTTGTAGAAAAGAAAACACTATAAGAAAAATGCTATAAAATGTTTAACGATTTTCCTTTTACTCTCAACTAACACTATTTTCTTATAGTATTTAAAACTTTTTTTATAAACTCATTCTTTTTGAGGCCTAATATGAAAATAATATAAAATAACGAAAAAATATACTGTCTAAACCCTATTGCTAAAAATGTATGCATTTTTATTTAAAATAGTTTGCAATTTATAATACAACAAGTATAAAGTTTTTAGACAAACAAGGCCAAATTGTAACAAACTGAAAAAATAAGAACGAAATTTATCGCTAAAAGAAAACAAAACAACAGTAATGCATTAACAGCTCATGGGAAAAAGATGGCTAAATTATTAATGTTGAATTTTGTTTAATTAAAACAGGGATTTAGCAATAGCCTTCTTCCCTTCATAATTTACAATTTTAATTTTGGTTGTAACTAATACTATTTATTTTTTTGGATGGTTGTTTGGCAATTTGAGAAACTCACAAAAAAAAAAAAAAAAAAAAAAATGGAATACAATAAATAAAGCGTCAAAATTAATGGCAACATTTCAGTGGAAGCCAAATTGTTTGTTAAATTTCTCTAGTTTTATATGGAATTGAATATTTAGTAAAGTTTAGTTAAATTTTCGTTGAAAAGTTAAAAATTGTTATGAAAAGTATTGGGTAGAGGTATTAAAAGTTTAGAACTAACTTTTTTTACTTGAAAGCAGGTTTTGCATGGGAAAGATATTTAACACCTGCTTGTGTACGTGATTACGAAAAGCATGTGTTAGTTTTCTGTCTCGAAACGAATTAAATTGAAATTACATGAAACAAAAAGGATTGTGCCCTGGTTAGTCTAATATTTTTTAAAATGATGAATAAGAGCCATCTCGTTATATCATCAAAAGCCAAAAATGCATCCATTTTAAACATTTGCCATTAGCAGGAGTCGTCCAAACTCTATAAAACGTTGTATGACATGAAAATGCTGACAGACGATTTGCAGCTTGAACATCTTAATACAGCACTGAATCGTTACTCGCTATGAAAAATGGATCCATTACAACAAACCGTAACGCAAGAAATCGTATCTGAAGCCCAGCCAAATTAAGGCCAAAGTTGAGTAATCATGGCTCCAATGTAATGCTCTGCATTTAGTGAGGCAGGATGGGACGAGCTGCTAAAATGTACGATGATACTACGAATTCGTGAAATACCGCCGCGAATGTGCATCCAGAAGTTCTTTGCATCACCCGCTTTATAATCAAGCCCTTTTCCCGTTTGACGTCTATTGGTTTCGCTCGATGCAGTTAGGTTTTATAGAAATCACACTTATTTGCATAAATTTATATTGGACGAGGGAAATTGCCATTTAAATTATATTGTAATTTCGATCGATATCGAAGGCCATATTTTGACCGCTGAATTTTGAAGCTGTAGACCCATTTTTAATAGTAAATAATTTAATAAAGTTAAAATAAAAGTTTCCTCGTTAAAGCATTCGCTATAACAATTTCTTTGTAATGCGTGATCCAGTTCGAGGTTCCCTACTTTTTTAAAGAAAAAAACACAGAAAATTCAAATTTAATGGGGAATGTTTATTATCATTTGAAAGAACATTCTATGGCATTTATTTTTTGAAGATTATGTCTATCAAATGTTAGACGTTGCTACGTCGCAGATGGTCCATTCGTTGAGTCCAATTTTCGATGACTCGTTCGAGCATTTTGACTGGTAACTGGCGAATGACACGCGAGATGTTTTCCTCCAAGGCTTGAATCGAAGCGGGTTTGTCCGCATAAACTTAAGACTTTACATATCCCCACAGGAAGAAGTCTAACGGTGTGATATCACACGATCTTGGTGGCCAATCGACCGGGCCAAAACGTGAAATTATGTGCTCACCGAAGTGTTCTCTCAATAAAACCATTGATTGATGCGATGTGTGGGAAATGTCGCCGAGATCACGAGCTTCAATTTTAGGCATCAATTTGTCGGTTATCATGGCACGATAACGGTCGCCATTGACGGTTACGTACGCACCGGCATCATTTTTAAAGAAATATGGACCGATGATTCCACCGGCCCACAAACCACACCAAACCGTTGTTTTTTCTGGATGAAGTGGCAGTTCTTGAATCTCTTCAGGTTGCTCTTCGTCCCAAATGCAGCAATTTTGTTTGTTTACATACCCATTGAGCCAGAAATGGGCCCCATTGCTAAACAAGATTTGCCTCGAAAACGTCGGATCTTCTTGGAACTTTTCAAGAGCCCATAGAGCGAAGCGATGTCGCTTGGGAAGGTCGAGCGGCTTCAGTTGTTGCACAAGCTGTATTTTGTACGCTTTTAATTTAAGATCTCGACGTAAAATGCGCCAAGTCGTTCTATACGTTAGTCCGAGTTGCTGCGAACGACGCCGAATCGACTTTCCACGGCCTTCGTGTACACTCTCAGCTACGGCCGCTATATTTTCTTCACAGAGTGCTGGACGTGGTCTATTCGGTCAAATATTATCCAATAATGAATGCTGGGTCTCAAAATGGGTGATGGTGTTGCGAATAGTACGCTCAGTAGGCCGATTATGTTGACCATAAGTTGAGCGAAGTGCACGAAACACATTCCTCACAGAACGTGAATTTTCGTAATAAAGTTGAACGATTTGTAAACGTTGTTCAGGCGTAAGTCTTTCCATATGAAATGCCAAACAATACTAAACAAAAATAACATGACAGCATGACACTACTCAAACGTGATCTGTCAAAAAAGGCTATTGGAAAAAGTATATCTACTTGAATCACCCATTGTATCTCAAGCATATTTCTTGCCTGATCATAAGTTCGCCCCGGATTATGAACTTTCATTAATTATCTAAAAATTTGTCTTAGAATAAAACAAACAAATTATCTACCGTAAGGAAGTATACAGATGTAAATAGTTAACAATGCAGATGTTTTAAACATTAAACATTAAGACATTTTAATTTTACAAAATTAAATAAGAAATTTAATCTGGCACACATTCATGAAATAAAGATTTGACCTCATTTTTCCATATTTTTTATACGGGTATTAGCTTTATGTGCCATTTAGAGAGCTTAAAATATTAACAACAAAAAAGCTGAGATATTCTAGAAACTAATTTAGTTTATTTTTACACACACACACGTGATTTTCTTTATAACATAATTGCATACAGAATATTGCAATTAAATACGAACCATTTAGTACAAGATATCAAGGGTATTTATTAACTATTACCGACATTCTTACGGGCACACATAAACTCATACATACATTAAAGAGAGTGTAAGAAAGGACTAAGTAAAGTAGAATGCACAGTTACGCATATGGGCACTTCCACAGGGAACCTGTCTTTCTGTCACGTTACTCCACCAAGTAATTAAGCTTGTATTGTAGAGTCTAAAAACCTTCTTGTTGGCTGTTGGACCTACTAATTCCAATTTTACCTCTCTTTTACTAAATGTAAACTTAGCTGGTCTAAATACCAAAATACAAAAAAGCAAATATTAAATAAATTTGTTTGAGAATAATATAAAATGCTTGCTTGCGTAACTCGACAAGAAGTAGACTTTTCTGTGGAAATGCCCATATGTAGCCTTGTAGTGGACTTTATACTCAATGCATAGATTTTAAAAAAGTACACATTTACAACATGAAAATGTGAATGTAAATATATGTGTATGTGTGTATGTATGGCTATTTATGGAAGTTACTGGTGAATAAGCTTGTGCAAATAATAACTACTAAAAGGCTCAAAACATCCGGATTATAATCTTTAAAGAGCATCACGTTTTACAAAGTTTTCCTCCTTAAATGCTTAACAAACATATACACACAAAAATTTGTTCATATACCCAGCAAACACAAAGCCAAACCCATTGTCCAATACTTACAAAAATTAAAAAATTACCAGCTGAAAAACAGAAACGTTCCAACATTTTTCATCTTAAAGGTTCTCTTTCACTCTAGACCCTGCACCTATAATTTTATGTTTCTTAGTTTAATATTATAGAAAATTCAAAAATTATCATACGCAACACGGAAAAATAAGGGAAGGAACTTTAGTTTCTCGTATTACCCCTTTTTGATACATATTTTTCTCCCCATTATATCAAAAATGTTAATATTGTAGTGGGAGCCCATAATTTAATATGTATATGGGGGATTTCATGTCAAGTGACCCAACTTTTGAAAAAAAAGTACCAGCTTAAAAAAAATGGGAAAAAGTTTTAAATTTAAAATAAAAAAAACAAAAAAAATTTTTTTTTCGAAAGTTTGAAGAAATAGCTATCTAATTTGTTTGGGACGAATTTTGCTAACACCAAAAGATAATAAGTTACATGGATGAGAAAAACAAATGTTTGACCAAAATATCCAATTTTGACCCCCTCTAACTCAGAAACTTTCTGGCAGATCTCGTTGAAAATTTGTGTCTAAACTACTATCCAATAGGACTAACCTTCCCAGGCAGAAAAAGATATTCAGGACGACGCTATGCCGATGTTGATGGGGGTTCTATCAACATCAATACAACGTACCGTTTACCAAATTTACAATGTAGTCACAATACTAAAATGATAACGCCAAATGTGCGTCTTCCTACTCTTGTTTTCAATATTGTCACAACACCTTAAATTTAAATTGACAACATTGAATCAATAAGCATTAAAGTGGAATATTAATCTTGATCTGATGTTGAAAAATCTGAAAATATAGTTCCCATACAATGTTGTGTACTTGCAATTTTTGCACCCTAGCAATACCTCTTAAATAAGAAAACGTATTAAAAATTATATTTGAATTTTATTTATTCATTTATTTATTTATTTATTTATTTGTATATCGCATACAACAAGATTTACATCTTATAATTATAGTATGCGAATTAAGTTTGTTATAAAAAGTAGATTGTGTATATAATACATGAGTAAATAACAAATTATACAATAATTAAAAATTATAAATAACCATACAATGTTTACTAATTATTATACTACATTAGACATACAAACATATAAAAATAATTAAAATTAATGGTTTTTAAGTAAAATATGTAAGTAAACCTTTTTAAAATCTCTAGCATTGTTGTTTGCTTGGAGATAATTAGGAAGTGAGTTCCAAAGACGGATAGAAAATACGAAAAAATGGTACTCAGAGACAAGGCTACGATGACTACATGGAATAAGTTTGTTGCCTCTATTGGATCTTGCAAATACTATGCGATTATATAAATAAGATGGGTCCTTTGTATATATGATTTTGTGCATCATGACAAATATTTTCATATCCATAAAATTTTTAAAAGATATTTTGTAAAGTTTGTTTGAAAACGACGATATGTGATCATATTTGCGTAAACCGTATACGTATGTATCTTATAATGTTGTTATATGTTTTGCGTAGTATGTTATTACTTGCAGAGTCACAGCTAGTGAAAATTTCACTACCATATAATAATTGAGGTATTAAATATGTTTTTGCTATCAAAATTCGAGTATCAAGAGGTGTAAGAAATTGTGTAGGCCATAATTCTCGTAACCTTAGGTATGTATTTGCAGCGGCTTTTCTGATGTGGCTTGACCAATCCAAGTTGTTGTTGAAAATGACACCAAGATTTTTAGCAGATGATACACATTCAACTTTCTGGTTATTTAGCAAGATATTAAAGTTCAAGTTTACCCTAGTTGTTTTTTTGTGTATAATAAGGCATTTTGACTTATGAGGATTAATTAAAAGTTTGTTGGCAGTGGCCCAGTTGTAGACGTTGTTCAAATCAGTATTTAATTTGTCCACATTTTCTTCAATAAGCTGTACCGTACTATCAATGTATATTTGCACATCATCTGCATACATGTAGACCTTTGTATATTTTAGACATTGTGGTAAGTCATTTATATACATTGAGAACAATAGTGGCCCCAAAATTGATCCTTGTGGAACTCCTTTAGGAACTGGGATGGAAGATGAATATCCATTATTTAAGAATACCGATTGGCGTCTATTTGATAAATACGATTTGAGTAATCTGTTTGATGTTGAGGAAAATCGAAACAATTTTTGTAGTTTAATACTCAACATGGAGTGGTCAACAGTGTCGAAAGCTTTTGAGTGATCCAGTAGTACAAGAATATTTAACTTTCCCACATCAATGTCCATACGAATATCTTCACACAGGTTAATTAAAGCAGTAACACAACTATGTTTCGATCGGAATCCAGATTGAAGGGGTGTTAATAGACTGAAACTTTGTATATGCTCATTAATCTGTAGGTACACCAGTTCTTCCATTACTTTAGAAATATATGGGAGTATCGCTATTGGCCTGAATTCAGAGTTAGATTTAGGAACCGGAATTATTTTAGCCTGCTTCCAGTTGCTGGGGTAGACGCAAGTTGTAAAAATAGTGTTGAAAATATGTGAAAGAAATGGTAATAGCCTTGGTAGTAGGATTTTTATGAAACGGGGATCTATATTGTCATAGCCAATGGAATTAGACTTTATCGCCATGAGGCATGATAATACTTCTTCACTATTAACACAGCGAAATTTAAATTCACTACTTATATTGACATTTTCAATGGTGGTGAGGTAATTGTTTGTTAAAATGTTATCATCAGCAGATGGTAACGTCGGCAGTTAAGTTGTGTTGAATGTTAATATCTTTTTTGCCAATTCCGATATCATGAATTGTTTGCCATGTCTTTTTGCTGGTTGCAGCATTTTGGAATCTTTCGGCATAAAATCGAATTTTAGCTTTCCTTATTTCTAGAGTTACTTCAGCTCTAAGTATTCGGTAGTCGTTATATAACTGTGGGATTTTAAAACGTTTCCATCGAGAGTAAGATAAATCACTTTGCTTTATCCGGTTACTTATTGCTGGGCAGAACCATGGTCGAGTGCCATGGTTTATGATTTTTGTTTTTTGCGGTATAAATAAATCGTACAAATAGGTAATTTTATCTTCGAAAAAGGATATTTGTTCATTTACAGATGCCATGTGGTAAATATAATTCCAATATGGAAAATTTCATTATAAAAATTCATTGTTCTATTTTAAAAAAAAGTAATTATTAAAGAAAAAAAGAAGAAAATCAAGTTATGTTTAATATGTGCATATATGTACATTAGGGTGGGCCTATCTTATCAAAAATTTTTGAAAAATTATTTCTCAAACGTTTAAATCCATTACTTCAGAAATGCAACATTATTCCCGATCACCAGTTCGGATTTCGAAGACAACATGGCACACCCGAACAGTGTCATTGAATTATTAAGGTGATAACCGACTCTTTTGAAAATAAAAAATTTTGTTCTTCTGTATTCTTGGATATCCAGCAGGCGTTTGATAAAGTTTGGCATAAGGGATTACTATACAAATTAAAAAACATGCTTCCTGCTCCATTTTATTTATTATTTTTATCATATTTGAAAAACAGATGTTTTTACGTCAAAATCAACAATGATTTTTCTCATATTTGTCAAATTAAAGCTGGAATCCCACAAGGAAGCGTCCTTGGACCAATTTTATATACTTTATACACAAATGATATGCCGACAAGAGGCGATGTAACAGTCGCTACATATGCTGATGATACAGCATTCTTATGTTGTAGTGAATCCCATTCAGAGGCTTCTAGAATTTTACAGCTGCAGCTAAATTGTCTTTATGATTGGCTTACAAAATGGATCATTGTTGTTAACACCCAAAAGTCGAGTCACATCACTTTTTCAACAAGAAGTGAAAATTGCCCAGCTGTGTTTCTCAATGGCACTTTAATTCCTAGTGTTAATACTGTCTAATACCTAGGCTTACATTTAGACAGAAGACTCACATGGAAAGCACATATTAGCGCGAAAAGAAAACAACTTGACATAAAAAATAAGCAAATGTATTGGCTTCTAGGTCGAAAATCCCAACTAACTGTGAAAATAAGGTCCTACTTAATAAAACTGTGTTAAAACCTATGTGGACTTATGGCTTAGAGATATGGGGCACGGCTTGTAATTCCAACATAGAAATATTGCAAAGATTTCCGTCCAAAGCTTTGCGTGTTTTAACAAACGCTTCCTTTTATATAACGAACAAATCTCTACACAACGATCTAAATATAACGTTCGTCAAATCCGAAATTAGAAGATTTAGCTCCAATTGCTTAGAAAGGCTTAGTAGTCATGTAAATATACTAGCAATTACAATTTTATCCTAGATCTCCCTTACTGTCGTTAGTAATGACATAAAAATATCATATATAACTTTCATATATAACTTAAATTTTTGTTTTCTATTGAAAGCAAACGGACATGTTACTCTTTTAAAACTAACTCATTAGCTTATTATCGTAAGATAGATTGCAAATAAATATGTAATAATAAAAAAAAAAAAAAAATTAAAGAAAAAAAGAAGAAAATCAAGTTATGTTTAATATGTGCCTATATGTACATTAGGGTGGGTAAAAAAAAATTTTTGATGGTACATAATTTTTGGAGGAGTCAACATTTTGTATTTACAGGGCCGTAGCGGTAAATAATATTTAGAAAAGTCGTTATTTCTACCTGGGTTGATGCAAATTTCATCCAAATCGGAAGACATCGACTTCAAAAGTTTGGTCACTTGACATGAAATCACCCATATGTAAATCAATGAAGAAACATTTTGTGTAAAAAAAAATTAACAAAAATAGATACGATTTTCATCCCTTAAATGTTAAAATTTCGAAAAAGTACCAAATTTTTATTATGACAAAGAAGTTGTATCTATTGAGGTTACCGAATTATCCCGTTTTTACTCTTTTTACTCCCTCAGATTTTAATAAAATATCTTAAACTAATTTATGTATGTACATATACAATTGTGCAATTCTGTAAGTAAATACCTCTCAAATGGTGTATTTTATTGTTCAAATCAGTTGACAAACAGAGGAGGAAAGTGTTCTCTGCCTTGCGAATCTATATATGTGACCTTCTCCGAAAAAAGGGACGTATTGAGTCAAAAACTTTCCCACTTGTATTGAGACTGATATGTTTTTCAAGTTATTTTCCAATAATTTTCAAACGTAAGTTGTTTGAGAAAGAGTTTGAATTTTAATCATTCTCAATTTGAAATCATACGCCCGTGTTTGTTGGGAATAGGTATACCAATAAGAATCAAATAAGTAGTATTTTTACATACACACTTACATTTCCTTCAACATCAGACATTGTTGCATGAATGTTCAATATTGTGTGGACGTTTGCTGCGAAGGTGTGTTCAGTTATTACAATACACTAGATACTTGATATTTCAATTAAGGTCCATAATCTCAAAGGGCTTTCCATAACAGATCTTTTCTACTAAAATGTGTAACAAGAAAAAAAGGTAATTATCACAACAAATACACACATAATACTTTGGATTAATACATAAAAACGCGAAAAAGTAGTGGACTGACAGATGTTGCGACCGGCAGACGCATTAATTTTGGAAAAAATTGTTCTCATTTACAAAATGTTTTATACTCTCCACCACCACTTGTGGTAAATGAGGGTACACTAAGCTTGTCATTCCGTGTGAAACTTTCTTATTATACATCTAAACTCCATAAAGTGTATATATTTTGGTTTCTTGAGTAATTCTACGTCGATTTAGCCATGTCCGTCTGTCTGTCCGTCTTTTGTCCGTCTTTCGAAAAACGCAAAAGAAAAGAACAAACTTGGTCACAAGTTGCTTGTAGTTATCCTAAGCAACATCGGCTCAGTAGGATCAGAGCTATGAATCAAAATGTGAAACCACCACCCTAAATAATTGATAATTTTGTTGCAAAAAGTAACTAGTGGAACAATGCACGGAATGATATTAAATTTTGCATAAGTTTGTTTTATACGACTGAAAATCGTAATGTTTAATTTCGTGAAGAGTGGTCGATAATTGACCATAGGCCCCATATAAACCCTACTCTCGGAAAACAGTTTAATACGCCTAAAACCGTAAAAAATAATGCTATCATATAACATTTAATACTTCGCAGTTTTATGGGACTAGAAATCACACTAATAAATTTCGTGATGGTCGGTCCATAATTTACCATAGGCCCCATATAAAGTCCACTTTGGGAAAATAATTAAATTCGCCTAAAACCGTAGCAGATATTGCGGTAAAATTTTTTCCAACTTAGATTCATATGACCATAAAAAATATCATGCAATTTTGTTATATACGGTCCATAATTTACCTTAGATCCCATATTAAGCAGCCTTCTCAAATTCACTGTTAACGCTAAAACTTATTACACTGCTGTATTTAAATTTATTCTAATTTATTTTTTTTAATAACAGAAATCCGTCTTCAGAATTTTGGGATGATAGGTCCATAATTTACGATAGGTTACGAAAGAAACGCATATTACTTTTTGATTGTCGGTCAATAATATAATATAGGTCTAAACCCTAGCAAATTTTAATGCTGAGCCTACTCCTGTCGGTGGAGGGTATCAAAGATTCGGCACAGACAAATATAGCTCTCTAACTTGCTTTTACATTTGTATGTGTGTGTATGTCATATAAACATTATTGCTATATCTGTATAAGGGCGAACCTTTTATTCCATACATGTACATATTGTGTCTATGTGTAATCTTGCCCAGCGGGAAAAAGAAGGAGTACGGATGCCTCTAGAAGGCCTCTGTACTCCTTATTTTGAATGTACAAGGCCAGCTTGCTCCATTCCATACTCATTTCTTTTTTACACACTTTGTCATTGCGGAGTAGGCCTTTCGCTCTCGCTTCTTTGGCAGGTACATAAAAATTGCAACTGGATGCTTTGGCAAAAAAAAAAAAATACTACTCCTTCTCTTTTCGCTTACCATAGAAGCGAGTGTGGAATGTGTATCTTATCTGTTATACGAAAAAGCCTAGGCCTTCTATGAGGCATTCTTTATCAGTTAGATAAAAATGGTAATTGAATCAAAAAGTTTTAAGCAGACCTTTAATAAGGCCTGAAGTAAGAAATTATTCTGAGTTTTTCCGCTTGCCAAATACTTAAGCATCAATTAATCCCCAAAATTTCCATATAAAAGCTTTATATTAATTTAGTTATTATGACAGCAAAAACATTTAACCGAACAAATACACCCAAACACTCTCTGATGAAAATCCACACTTGTATGCAGTCAATGGTTTTGTTTTGCCGTATGGTCTGATGGATATAAGGAGCGTTTCTCGATTTTTGGATTGCTTTTAAGTGCTAGTAAAAAGAAAACAATAAATCCCAGCGGTAAAAAGAATGTGTAGAGGGCCTAATAGAAGCATACAGAAGCCCTCCTCATCCGCATTCCATACTTATTTATGTTAAGGACAGGTTGTCATTGGTAGAACCCCCTTCCACACTCCCTTCTTCTTACAGGAATTCTATAAGGCAATCAGATGAAGAACTTTTAAGAGTGAATATAAATAATGTTGCGGTCGTCTTTAATGGTTGGTAGTTACTAAAAAATTTATAAACGTTTAAAAATGCGTTAAAAGGAAAATAGGACATTTGTTTATATAAAAAACACACAGCTTATTTTTTTTTTTTTTTATAAAAATATAGATAAGACGTGTGCGTCGATGGAATGTTCTCTTTATCAATAAACATAAAATTCTTTTACAGCTGATACGTGAAAACGGCGAAAATTTTTATTATTATAAGATTCATCCGCAACGCAAAATCACGTTTATGTAATAGTAATATTTCTATAAATAACATTGTTAAGGAAAACGGAACAACTGATCTGCAACGTATTCGTTTACGTAAGAGTAGCTAGATCAAAAAAATAGAACAACTTCTTTCCCTTCCCACAGAAGGGAGTAACAGATGTCACAAAGAACAAAAAAAAAAAAAAAAAAAGTTCTGCATTTTTACTGTATTAAATAAAATATCTAAAACAAATACATTCCCAATGTATCTGTCTTTTCTTATTACTGGAAACTTGTACAATTTTGCTTTCTTTTTTAAAAATCCAGGAAAATTCAATTAAAAAAGAGATAAAAGAGCTTTATAAATAATTTAATTTAGGAATTGCTCCATGTTTTAAATTTAAGCAATTTACAGAAGAGCAAGAACTAGTTCCAAAGTTTTCAAAAGAAAATAAAAATAAGAAGTTCTTATTCGATGTCTTCTTTAACGGTAATAGAAATTACAGCTTAAAATGTATTTAATTTTACACTTGTACAAATGATCGTACAAAACATTCTTATAAAATTAAGACCTTTAAATAATTTTGAACATTTTTCCTTTTGTGAAATTTGTTAGATTTCTGGGAATGAATATTTTTTTTTAGAACAATAGGTGAATAATTTAACTTAACAAAATAGTTATCGCTTACGAAAATCTTCACCAAAATTTATGTTGAAATCCCGAATTTGATAACAAGTCCCCTTATCTCGCAACACAGTTTTCGAACGTTATTTTCTTTAAATGACACTAAGACTTTTACGTTTGGTTTCTGAGAGGAAGGCTTGATAAAAATTTCATCATATTTCTTCCACAATAAATCAAACAAAACAAACAATGAAAGCGAACAAAGCCAGAGAGATAAGGAGAGATACAGATAAAAAATTTAATAAATATCATCGCAATTTTTTAATAAACTTAAAAAAACTCTGTAAAAGATTTAACTGGGTACTAAATATTCAAATATGTCTGATACTTTTAGATACTAACAAAATGTGTTATCTTATTTAACCTCGTTTAAGTTTTAAGATCAGCAAAGCTTTAACGAAATCCTGAAACTAATTTCATATGCCCTAATATATTTTTCGATAAGTTTTTTGGCCAGCTAAAAAATCGTCTCCTTGGTAGATCTTTAGCGGTTTTCGTGGGCGAGAATTCTTGAAATTAAAGAAAAAAGACAAGTTTTATATATTTATATAGGGTGGTGCATAAGTAACGTTATAATCGCCAAAAAAAAAAAAGAACCAAAGTTGGAAGAACTTTTTGAGCTGTGGCTCCATTTTGTTGGAAACACAAGGCCCGAGGGAGGCCTTTAAAACTTTTCTATCATTACCCGATATTAAATGGTCCAATTATCTTTTGTGAAGTTATACTGCACCATACTGATCATCAGTGGCTGCATTTGCTGTTCAACATTTGAAAAGAGCCACGAATAACGTTGTAACGAAAAAATATTTTAACATGCAGGGGTCTAGTTCTGGCAGTCGTGATCGAATACTTTTTCGATTCGAAAGCAATTTTATTACTAATTCTTTCAGTCGATACTAAACGAATCTAAATAATTTTTTCAGTGTTGAAAATCATTCGTTCAGTATCGACTGTAAGAAGTAGAATTAAAATTGCATTCGGAGCGATTTAGTAATCGATCACTACTGTCAGAATTAGCCCCCTTCCTGTTTAAAATATTTTTTTTTTGCTCTCCTGAAACTTACAACGTTATTGGCGGATGTGCTTCAATTATTATTGGATTTTGGGTGCCACATATTTTTATTGAGGTTACTATTGAGGTAAAAATGGGCCTTATTTCTTTGTGTCTGAATAATCTAACGCTGAGTTTCAATATAAAATTAAACAAATTGGTTTTTTGTTCTGCGCTGAGTCTTTACATCATAAAGTTTCCAAGTTTTCAAAGTTAATTTTTAAAAATAAGCAAAAAAAAAAAAAAACGTAAACAAAAAATGTATTCAATCATAACATTCATTATGCGCCACCCTGTAATGTGCTAGCCAAATTTTAAATACTGAAACTATTTATGTAAGTTATATTTTTTGTATTTAAAATTTTCGGCCAACTTCTGTTGTGAAAAGAATTTAATTTTTGGATATTTTCAATTTTTTTGCAATTTTTAAAAAAACCTAGAAAATTTTTTAAATAAATTGGCAAAGAGTTATAGTCCTTAATATAGTTTATGTATCTATTTGTTTGTGTTTGTATATATAGCCTCACATTTATATTTGCTTGAGTGTTAAAAACTTTAATTTCTGCAAATGTGCGTTTGTATATAATTCTGAAAATTAAGTTGGTTTTACCTTAAATGTGTGCTCTATAGATTTTTCATTGAAAGCAGTAGTGTGCTGCTCGTTCTCTTTTTTGATCCCAACTCAAGAAAACTTGTCGGTTATAATACCATAAAAATATTTGCTAAAGATGTGTTGTAGGTCATTCATATTGTGTAATTTTTAATGATAGAAAGGAAAATAAGAGAAAATCCAAAATTATATATTTGTGTGTAACTAATTTTATGTTTTTTTTTTTTTTTTGGTATTTTTCATATCAAGGTAATGAAACCACATACCTGATTTGACAGACCAAGAATGTGGTTTTTGTCCAGTTTGTGTTGAAGTGAAAACTTGGTGCCTTAAAAGCGGAAAAAAGGATTAAATTGGTAGAATGAAGTTAAAAAATTTAATTTTAAAAATCAGATTAAATGGAGTTTGATTGGGTAAATCCTTATAGATAAAAGCTGGCCCAAAATGAACGAAGGGGCTTGAAAAAGTTCGTTGTAACTTTTTATTTAAGAAATAATAATTATTATTTTTTTTAATACAGTATATAAATGGGGAATATTTTTAGTTTAGTTATGCAAAATAATATCTCGCAAGTGGTGGCCATTTTCTGCTTCGCAAATTCGTGCTCTTTCCAACACATTTTCAACTTACTGATATCCTATAAGAACGAATATAATCCTGGAATCTATTTATTTCGATAGTTCTAGAGGACACGTCGCAACAGTGTAAGATTTTGTCAATCTAGAAGGACTTAATTCAATTGCAGCCAAAGTTTAGGAGATATAGACTTCATGTTTGGAAGATGAGCTTTAATTTTAAATGTGGAGGCTCAAATCTAAAATGACGAACATTGGACAAAAACTTCTCCCCCTCCCATATTAGCCCCACATTTTTTCTAGAACTAATCCAAAAAAAAGTCTTTTTAATAAACTATAGTAAGAGTACTATAAAAGTAATTAAAGTAACTATTTTTTTACTAGAGAAATATTGAATAAAATAAATAAAAAAAAATATTTTGTGTTGTTGTTTTCAGGGTTGTATTCATCTCCTGTATTTAATATTGTATTATATTACACCTTTTATTTAATATATAAATATACAAAAATTGTATTTACTTGTAAATTTAATAAATTTAATCTGAATCAGAGCTTTCTTCAAAATTTTTGATGGTTCAGCAATAGCGCGAGCATTTCCGCAGATAAAGCTCCATGTTGGGTTTTTGGAGTTAAACTCAAATTTGCTATGAATGGGTCCGATGAAATAAGAAGTCTATGCAATAAATCTGTATTCGTGTCCACTCGTGATATTTTTCTTGTGAATAATTCGCTGTAATTTCTTGAATTTATGGGGTAACCACTTCCTATACAAAAAAGTATTTCGCTTAACCTCTTTATAAGATCGATATTTATGCCTCTTATATCCGATTTTTTTCTGCGTCTTTAAAAAATCTTCTGACACTATTGCCGTCATTAGTGTTGCCGGTTTTTTGCTTATGCATATCCACTAAAAGATCCGTTTCTTTTTTAAATCTGTCTTGAATTTTTTCTTTCTTTCAGCTTCTTTAGTTTTATTGTCCTCGCCTGACACATACCATTTTTTAGTTTCGATTATGTACGAGATGTGCAGCAAGCATTCCATAAATCTTATATACGCATGTAGAGGCGAAAGGCCAACCATATTTTCGTCGATTTCGCGCTCTAATTGTTCATCGTTTTATTTAAATACTCCACTTGATTTTTTTAACGATTTATTGAAAAAAACTATTGAGGTTAAGGAAAAATATTTGGAAAAAAGTCCGCACGATTTAATTCTATACACTTTTTTTAATGATGACTGGTGCAGGCTGTCAAATTTGTTTTTAAATGCATGTTAATAACACCGTTTGATTGCCGCCATAATGTTAACAACAGTTTTGTATTATGTTTCTTTTCGTAACAATAGGATATTTTTATAACATCTATGAAAATATGATCAAATTTGAAGCCCTTTTTTTTTTGATTAAGTCCTTCTACATTAGCAAAATCTTACACTGTGCGTCGACTTACCGTTTTCTTTAACTGACCTGCCAAACTTTTCGCACAGCTGTGCCCACTTCGAAAATTATGTTTTTTTGCAATCCACAACACTGACGAACGACTAGAGAATTGACGCCAACAAATAAAGACAACTTTTAAAAAAGGCTTCTTGTTAGGAAAAATTTCAATAGCAGAGTTGAAAAAAAATTAAATAAGAAACTGTTTAAAATTTCTGTGGTTGTTGTGATTACTCAGCATATTAATCACACGGGGGAGAGTGAGCGTGATTGCAATATTAAATTTCCAAGCACGATCCTGCGTGACTAAAAAAATATTATGTAAGTGATTGTGAGAGTATGAAAATGCTTTATAATAACAAACATTTTGTTACTGAGCGTACGTGATCGTTAGAATTGAAAAAATTCCTCGTGCGTGAGAATGCGTGAATAAATTGTTACCCTTAAAATGTACTTGATCGTGATCTAATACATTATATATTACCATGTATAAGTCCATGTAAATTTTATGTCGTTGGTACATCAAGTCGTACCAACAATATCACATCAAAGTTACTTTGACATTTTCTAAGAATGTTGATGTCAACTAGTTATGAAAAATCTAACAGAAATATTTCTATATAATAAATTTTAAGCAGCTTCTCCTGTTTCTTCTATAGTATATCGAAAAGTAATATGATATATAATGTATTTATCCTACGACTTGTATTGTCTTCTACAGTTAAAGATATATATATTTCCTTTCTCTTTTTTTATACCTTTCACTACTAGTGGTGAAATAAGGGTATAATAAGTTTGTCATTCCGTGTGAAACCTTTTAATATTCATCTAAAGCCCTATAAAATATATTCTGGATCCTGGAGTTATTCTAAGTTGATTTTCCATATCCGTCTGCCCGTCTATTGAAATTACGTTCAGTTAAGAATGACTTAAAAAAAGAAACAGTACTGGTGCAAATTTTCTCTAGTTCTCCTAAGCAATTTTGGATTAAAATCGAGCAAAATCGGTTCAGTAGGTAGGAACAGCCTACCTAAAAATTAAATAATTATGTTACAAAAGCTAACATAAATGGTTTTATTCGTTTTATATTCGTTTTATATGACTATAATCATACTACAAAGTTTCGTGATGATCGGTTCATAAATTACCGTAGGCCTCATATGAAGCCCACTTGAGGAAAACACTTTACCGCGCCTAAAGCTGTAATGAGAATTGCTATTGTAGTACAATTTGGTCTGTGATAGATGTACAAGACTGGAATTCACACAACTAAATTTTGTGAAGATTGGTCTATAATTGACCATAAGCCCCTTAAAAAGCCCATTCCTTTAATATTCTACTCTCGGTGACAGGTAATGAATATTCGGCATAGCCAAATGTAGCACTCTTACATGTTTCTCTTAGAAAATTTTTTCAGGAATTTGTATATGGAAATTCTTATAACATTAAAGTAAATATTTTTGGCCAAGTGTAGAATGTAGGTCGCTTACCAACTACATATAAACAAAACTTAACAAAAGATACCGGTTGAGTTTAATATGAAAATATGTTTTAAAAAAGAAGTTACCAAAGTAGAATAAAATAAAAGTTTTTAAAGGGATAACAAAGACAACACATATAGAAACCCGGTAGATCTGAAAGTAAAAAATATGTTGAAACTGTTTAAAAGTTTATCGTGACTTATTCCTTTATTTGCTTGGTAATGCAAGAAGAAAATAATTCTTTTACGCATAAGCTTGGAATAAAAATAGTAGTTTAAGGAATACAAAAATATTTTGACTGACCAAAATTCTCTTTCATAGATCAATAAGAATAGATGCAAGTATCGGTTTTTTACAATCGTTTATTGAACTGATTTTTGTTAATATTAGTGGAAGTTTTGAAAAGTATAACAAAGCTTAAATATTCTGAGTTTTAAGATTCCACATCTAAACAGTAGAGTAAATCAGCATACGTTTGTGTACTTGGTAACTTGATTCTTAAAAGGACTACTTTGGAATCGTTAAAGGAGTCAGTTTCTAAGGACTGCGTACTCTTGGTTATTTAACAAGAGCTTACAACCTTAAACAATAAAACTATAAGAAGAAATCCGTTTCTTAGAACCGGATACTGGACTTAAAAGTCTTAAAATTAATAACAAAGCAAACTGTGGTATCTTTTATGAACTAAATTTGATTTTCGACAGCAGTTGAATTAGTCGAACAAATTTTCATTTGGTATTATGGCGGACATTCGATAAAAAAGTATTATTGTGATTTAGTTAACTCACAGTAGTACATTTTTATCAGCTGGCACTTTAAATAAAATTTTTTGCTTACAATTTTAAAAAACAAAAGTAAATTTTAACATGACCAAACGGCATTACGGTTGGCTCCAAATTAGGGTGTTCATTTAATCGGGCTTTTGCTTTAATCGGTTAATCACTCGATTAATTAAACGAGGTTTTGGTTTAATCGGTTAATAATCGGTTAATTTTGTAATTGATCGGGTAACCGATTAATAAAGTTTTTTTTATAAATTAAGTAATTTCAATAAGAAAAATGCATAAATTATTCATTATTCGGAGTTTATTAGTAAAAAAAATAATTACATAACAAACATAACAATTCTTGAACTTATTTTAGTTTAGTAGCAAACAAAAAAATAATTTATAAATATGTTATACATATTTTTTAATTAATACATAAATATTATGTAATAATTAAAAAATAAACTGTAAGATAATTTTACCGCTTATTTCAATAGTTTAAGGAGACCTTAAAAACAATCTTTTAGAAAAATGATTGGATTTGAGCGATTATTTTCTTTGGTTTTCATAAAACTTGACTTGAACAAATTCTTCCACTTCTCGTTGATGTTGAAGAAATCGAAAGCAACCCATAATACAGAATATCAAATTACACACTCCTTTTCCTAGATTTCTGTAAACGTATAACATCTTCCATTATGCCATTAGGGTCCTGTTTTAATTTTTTTTTTAATTTTTAACTCTTCTAACTTATGGTTAATTTTGTTAAAAGATTGATATGATATAATATGAAGAGAGACAAATAACTTAACACATACGCCCATGTTCTGAAAATCGAAATGACGTGAACTTTAAGTCGATATAGATTTCCAATTGAATTTTTGTTAAAATGAACGTAGCGATTCCTGATTTCAAAAGAAGTTAAGGTAGCAGAAGTTGGTCCTCAAAGTATGAGATATAGAACAGGACATATTTTTATGAACTTTGAACACGGTAGAGTTTCCAAAATAGGTTCGATTTCAATTCCACGTGATTTCGATTTCCAGAACATTCCCGATACATATAAAAAGTACGTGAAACAAAATGCTGTTGACAGCAAACACCTGTTTAAAATGAAGATCACTAAGCACCTTCTTTTCTATAAAAAAATATTTTCTAAACAGATACCTTTTGTATATGAGACGAAACAAATAATTAAAAACACAAAACAATGTGATATAATACTAAGAAAAATTAAAAATTTCGCTAGATCGGTTAATCGACTGAAATTAACCGGTTTAATCGTTAATCAAAAATAGCCAATTTTAAATTAACCGATCAGTTTATCTGGTAGTAATTAATCGATTAACGGTTAACCGAATTAATACCCTACTATTTAGCTTCTGCGAAGTTTCGTCCCAATTTTCTACAGGCTGAACTTTTTTTATTGAAAATTGTTTTTGCTAATAAACATAATGAATTCCCATTACGAAAACGAGCTTTTCCAATTGTTCCTTTCCTCTTACTACTTACGACCGGCAACGAAGTAACAAAAGTAATAAAGAAAGTGGTATTGGTACACAAAAAAAAAAAAAAAAAAAAAATTACAAACTCTATAATACAAAAGTTTTATTCGATAGACGATGTTCGATAGCCAGCGATATTTATTTGTCGAACGCAACTCACAATAGGGGCCTGTATGTCGAAACCCAACAGTTTTCAAAATAATTCATTACTTACCCTTAAATCATGTCTGCTTCTTTTATGTGCCCTTTTTAATGTAGTTGAAAATGGTGATCCTTAGTTTGTAGTAAACCCCGTCGAATCTGGGACACTCGCTACGAACTACAGGATTACGTATGCATAAACGTATTTGTATTTTTCACATCTCAACACCTACAAACTCTTAAATATTGTCCATATGTACAAATATTAAGATACATAAATAAATTTCGTAAATGTATTTACTGCTGTGTATCTTTATAATAATAGCAATAAAAACTGCAAACTACAGCAGCAGTACTTGACGTTATAATGCTGGTAAAAATAAATTTAAAATGAATTAAATGTATATGCACTTGATACAAAAAGGAATATAAAAATATTTATGAAAATTTATTTGCCAGAGCATTTCTTTATAGAAACTCATAAGTGTCCAGTTGATTTTATTGTGCAACACATAAACAAATTTGGAATTTGCTATGGTTTTATTAGAAATTTTCCAACTGTTAGTGTGACAAAGCATTAGCTGCGGGAAGTTTCACTTTAAACGTGAGTGAGATAGTTTCCGCTGATTAGAAGTATGGATTTTGACACGGAAGACAAAGATCTTACTGTACCCGTGTTCTGTAACTTTGGTGAGAACTTCTTGCATCAACAAAATGTGAAACAAAATATTCCATTGTTTCTCGCAAAGTGGAAAAAATGTGTCTGTAACTCATGGTTATTATGACATTTCTAAAGTAACTAAGATATTTTAGAAGCCTATGTGAAATTGCAGACGTCGAGAACGCTTCTCGAGAATATCGTTGAAGGCGACCAAAATTTACAACTACGGCGGCGAAAATAAAACCGCTTAATGTTTGTTGTTTACAAAAACGCTTCAAAATATATTCGCATATTTTTTAAAAACGACAAAAGTGTTGTTATTTATTGTATTTTGAATTTATATTTTACTATTTAAATTTTATCTCACCGCTTTTTTGTTTGTGAAGTTCATTTGATCGGGAACTTTTTTGACAATAATGTTAATGTAATTTTCTTACGTGGTAGGTGGTCCTCGCCAAAAGAAGTTACAGACACAGTTTAGTGGAAAAACCAGAGGTGTGTTTTAATTTATGGCATTTTTTGTTTCATTTCACACATTTTAATCGAAATGTTTTCGACACGGGAATTATGGAACATGGGCACTGGTCTGTAAGAAAAGTTTCAAGATAGCCAGTTGGAGCCATTGCTCCATAAAGATTGTGGCCAAACTTAAGAATAAATTGGAAAATAAATGGGATGTACTAAAACAGCAATTTAAAAACGTTTGCCACCAAGAAAATTATATAATACACGAGTGGAAGACCTTGAACGACAACTTTACATGCCCGAACTTCTGTTTGAACGTCACTTAAACAAGTAATTGTCGAATCTAATCCATTTTGGCGATAAATAAAAATATATACATGACGTCAAGCTAAGGCAAAATAATCATATGTGAAACTCGGCCAACCACCTGAAGCTACTCCAATGTCGAATATCCATGGCGGCAAGATAATGATCTGTATTTCGATAGCCAAGAACGTCCCGTCTAATATGCTCTGTTAAAATCGGTTCATACGATCGTAGGGGACTTGTATTAACCACAATCAATTGAATTGGCCAAAAAACTTTCAGAAAATGCGATTATAATCAAGCCGTTACATTCTATCATCACACACTCGTCCGCACATTGGAAGACCAGCTAAAAAAGTAGTTGGGTAATTGCCCTTTCTGCCTTATAATCCAGTTGCCAAACTAGCCCATTCGATATCGACCGAAATTCCCATTTAAATTATATTGCAACTTCAATCGATATCGAATGTTGTAATTTGACCCGAGATCTTGAATCATCTGACTACCATTTTCTTCGATCGAAGCACAAAGCTATCATTGAAATACTCTTTACTTCAAGGCAGGGTTTCCGAAATTGACTTGAATTATTGGCCTTAAAAAATTAGCGGTTATTTTGTTGCCAAGGAAATGATAACTAACGATGGTTAATAATTTGACTTAATTTTAATTCTATGAATATTTTAGTACAGACGCTAAAAATTCCTTATTTTTAAGTTATACCCCCAATATTTTCTAAACATAGAACTAAAATAAGGAATATTTTTTTTTTCTTCAAAAATTAAATTTCACAACCGGAGAAAAAAAAGAATTTTTAATTGAATTGACTTTTGTAAGAAGAAAAAACACTAAAATAAAATTCCATATTACAAATACGGAAATAAGGTCATACGTTCATTAGGTTGGTGACTTTTTGGCGACATCCTCCAGTTCCAAAATCGTGTAGAGCGTGGAAAATTGTTAAGAACTGGGATTTGACTTCGCGATCGTGAAAGAAGTTCACGCACCAAATGCATTGAAGTTGCATATTTACAAAAATTACAAGATGTTACCACCCTAATGTGCATATGAACAAATATAAATGCAATAAAGGGCAATATGTATAATACTTAAAATATTATTTAAAATGTGTGTATAATGAAATACAATAATATCGTTTGTTAACAATACTAAACTACAATTTAATTAAAACCAAAAAGGCATCTGTGTCTAGAGTATCTAGGTACATTTTTGTACAATATAAATAAAATAATACCCACACAGACCTTCCGACCGGCCGTTAAGATACAAGAAAATAAAAGATTCTGTATAATGCTAACAAAGTGTGTGCAATAACACTTAAAATATGAGCAAATATAAACCGGAATTTGTTTTTAATTTTTTTTTGATCGCACTGTATTTTTTACTTTGCCATTATGCAAATATTTTACTGGGTTAAATACTTATAAAAGGGCATATTGTAAGCTTAGTTGTCACTGAATTATATTGAGTAGGTTAAGTAACTAACACAAACGCTTCAATCAGAATTAAAATCCTTAATTATTTTAATATAAATGAAGTCAGTTTATTTTACTACAGTTTGGGCTTTTTTTTACAGTTTATTTTACCGTTGTCTCTACTAATGTATTATTTATTTAGATAAATACATCAAATGTTTAGGGTAAAATAATTGCGAATGCCATATCTGGCATGCTGCTGGTGTCTTATAATTATAACTAGCTGACCCGGTCCGCGTTGCTGGCCCTAAGCAAACATTTGTGTTGTATTACCAGACGATTTAAATTGATCTTTAAACGAAATTTAGGGCCTTTAAATAAAAATCCATGAAATACCTATCATAAAGTTTTTTTACAGACTAACTTACATATGGTGTAGATATGGGTTCAATGAAAAAAGAAACACATGTATTTAAGGCAAATTGGAAATTATATTTATTGATTACTTCATCTTAAGGCTAGCGGATAGACAATGTTTTTTGTTTTTTTATTTGGTGTAAAAACGTATAAATTTTTTGGGGTGCCAACTCGGGAGCAAGCCACATACAACTGGCCGTGTGAAAAACATGAATTTTCCAAAATGAAGCCAGCAATAGTCAATGATTGGCCTTGTGCTTTGTTGATGGTAATAGCAAAGGCAAGACGCAAAGGGAATTGGAGCCGCTTGAATTCAAATGGTAAATCGTTGGAAATCATCGGAATTCGTGGAATAAGTACGTCTTCGCCTTTGAATCTGCCACCAATGATTGTTGCCTCGATGACTTCACAGTGTTACCCGCCTGAATATTCTGAAGATTCCCTGAAAATTTCATCAAAATCGCCCCAGCCGTTTTGGAGTCCATACGTTACATACACACATACATACATACACACATCCTATTTTATATATATAGCTAAAGATAAATTAAAATGTTGTTCATATACATATGTTTGATTTACATTTGATTTGAAAATACATATGGTTGTATGTATGTATATATGCTGTGAATCTTACGAAAAAAATGAGCGTAAAAGTGGGCGGGGCAACATTTTCTTTCCGCAAAACCTAAGTTAGACCATGGCGATCATTTTAAAGCAAAAATCGTCCAAATCGGTCAAGCCGTTCTCCAGTTATGCGCTTAATAGAAAAAGTGGGCGTAAAAGTAGGCGTGGTAAATTTTTCTTTCGATGAAAACTTAAGGTTGAGCCGTTTTCTGATTTTAGGTAAATCGAAAAAAGTGGGCGTAAAAGTGGGTGATTCAAAATAAGTTGGACCATGGCGATGAATATGAATATTCTGAAGATTCCCTGAAAATTTCATCAAAATCGGACCAGCCGTTTTGGAGTCCATACGTTACATACATACATACATACATACATACACACATCCTATTTTATATATATACATAGATATAGATTGAAAGTTTTTCTGTAAACAGAGTGGTCACTACAACAAAAGTAAAACAAACATGTATAACGGGGTAAGTAAATAAAAATAAAAATTCTCTCTCTCTCATTAGAAAAACAAGCGGACATGTGTCTGGTATTTTTTAGAAATTTGAGTAAAACCTGTATTTTATAAAATAACTGAATTACATAAAATAACTGAAAATTCATTTGTTTTTACGGAATTTGGCAGTTATTTTTTGATAGTTAATTTTTATAAAATGACAGTAAAAATTAAATGAACTTTTCGTTAAAAGTAAATGAAAAATAAGTAGACCTGTTTATAACTGAATATTCATTTATTTTATATTACAATTTCAAATCATTTTACGTACAGAATATTGTGAGTGTGTTTAAAATATGTATTTTACCCATGAGCTTTACCAATTTTTTTTTTTTTTTGATTATGTTAATAATTTGTCAAAATTAATTGTAAATATTCCGATTTTTTAAAACAACTTACCCGATTTTTTTTATTTTTTCTTAGGAAATTAACACTTTTTCACAAATTTATCTGGCAGCCCTGCGTAAAACGAAAACAATGAAGGGATTAAAAAAATTAAAATAACAAAATATAACAATTGTGTTTTAATTATTTTCATCATTTAAATTCTTTCTCTTTAAATAAAAAAAATAGTACCCATTCTTGTGTACATACATACATAATTTGTGCTCCATTTTTTGAAAATTTATTTTTCTCGCATCAATTTTAAATGTAACTTTTTTGACAGTTCTTGTGAGAAACTTTTAGCAAAATATTGATACAGAAACACTTTAAAACCGTAGCTGATATACATATATATTGTCGTAAAATTTATTCAATTAAGCTTCATTGGCCAGAAATAATACCATGCAATTTTGTACTAATCGGTACATAATTTACCTTATGTCACATATTAAGCAGCCTTCTGAAATCCACATTAAAACTATTAAAAGCTATAACACATTTCAGTTCTATATCAATATATGTTCTAATTTTTTTTCTAATACCAAAAATCAATTTACAGAATTCCCCTCTCGAAAAAAAGGTTTTAGTTGGGCTAAAACTGACATTTTACTTAAATTTGCTAAATTAAAGTTTAGTATGACCGAAAATAAAAGCATAAAGCTTTTTGGTTGTCCGTCAATAATTTAACATATGTAGGTCTAAAACGCGACGAATTTTAATAGTGACATCTGTTTTAAGAAAGATTAATTCATTATTTATAGATCCCGTTTAGGGTCCACGCCTGAAATATTCCAACTTTCGGTGGAGGGTATCAAAGATCCGGCGCAGCCATATATGTCACTTTTACTTGTTTTCTACTAAATTATTATATTACAAATTATTTGTATTAATCAGGGAAACCAGAAATATTCTCTAAAAACGCGTTTTATGCGAATTAGATATGCAGAAAAACCTCGAAAAAATGCACGGAAAATGGTTAAGAATAGCTCATTTAAAAAGAAAATATTCAACAGTTTAAAAACATTTGCATTTAAAAAAAATACCAAAATAATACTCGGTTATGCCCAAATACTAGACTAATTTTCGAGATTTAACCCTATTTGGAAACAAAAGGCAGTCATGAGCTAAAAAAAAAATATGTTATGAGGTTAAACTTCATATGAGAGTTATTTGTGGCGAATATTATCTAGATATTAACATCCATATGAGATTTTTTTGCCTTAAAGGGTTTCATCATGATGATGATGACTTTTCAACATTTATAAAAGTAGTGATTTAAATTAAATGCGCTGTAATTGTTAAAAATGTTTATTGTACTTTTATCAATATTATAAATTTTTATATGATAATTAAAATTATTATTTTAAAGGAAAACGAAAAAAAAATTATGGCTAAACAAGTAGTAAAAATGGCTAAAAAAAAAAATGCATATTTGTGGTTTCCAAGTCTAAATTTTTATTTTGTTTTTTTTAACGATTGTCTTAATTAAAATAAATTTATATGTTTATGTTCTGTTTTACAAACCCTTATATTTTCTATTATCATTTCCCTTACAAGGCAAAAAATTTGTACTTTTTAAATGAAAAGTTTTAAATAACATAAAATATTTATTTTTATCAATTAAATAAATGGTTTGAAAATTATAATAATTAAATTAACGTGTTAATTGGATCCATTATTGTTTTAATTGAATATTAACTTAATATATTGATTTGATTCAATAACAAATACGTTTTTAAAATATTAATTAAAAGAAGTTAATTCACTTTTTGTTTTTAATAAAATAACTTCAACTTGTATAATTGTATTGGTTGTTGTCAAAAGATTATATTTATTTATCAAAAATAATTTTTAATACAATAATTGTTTTAAGTTTTTTTAATCTAAGAAATTACTCATAAAGATTCCAGATTATAAAAGTTTTTTAGTGCGATTTTTAGTCTCAGGATTCTAATTTGGACCAAATGACATCACAACATCATTTTTTGTTTTAGTGTTTTCCATGGGCGAGCTTTAGGGACACCGGGCTTAATAAATGCTTATTATAAATATTTATTAAAAAAACCCTTTTTAAAAGAGGTTTACAAACAAAAGTTTTATAATTAATTTAATATTACAAAGTTGTTTAATGATTATATTGATTACTAATATTTGTAAAAATGGAAAATTGTGGTTTGTATTCCTAATTAATGATTCATTTAATTAAAAGTATGATACAAAAACAACATCTTATTTCCAACAATGTGTTAATTGATTCAATTAAAAAATAATTAACATAAAATCAATATTTAACTCAATTAGCTCAGTTGTTTCAAACTAAATAAAAAAAATAATTAATATAGTTATCGAATAGAGCAAATTAGTAATTGATTTATTTGTAAGATTCTAATAAAATATTTATTAAATGAATTAAGATGAATAATTGAAATTTGAATTCGAAATAATTTACAAAATCAATATTTTCAGTTAACCATAAAAATCTTATTTAAAAAAAATAAATTTTTTTTATCCACCACCACTCGTGGTAGTAATTATGTAGTGCATAAGTTACACTACTTAATTTCGTATAATCACTATATCAATTACCTTAGGTCCCATGGCCATTCTCAGAAAACACTAAAATAAGCCTAAACCTGTAGCGAGTAAAGTTTAAATTTTGAATTTGGTGCACCAGTGGAATCAATTAAAAAATAAAACCACATGGAAATTTGGATTTTTCTCTTTGTTTTGTGCATTTCAAAAGACATTTTTTTTTTAAATTATTTTCAGCATTTCTCACATTTAAATTTCTTAATAATTGTCGGACACGCTTAAAAAAAATAACAAAGTTTAACTTGCTTCTTTCGTTTTTAATGACAGTATTAACGGAGTTAATCAAATAAATATTAAAGATCAATATTGTGTTCCCTATCCTCTCAAGGAAGAATGTCATGATGATTTTTTTTTTTATAAAAAAGGTAAAACAAAAAAATTATATTGACGCTGAATCCCGAAAATCCCGAGATCGGGATTTGCATCCCTACTGGGCTTTATATGGGAAACATGGTATGACCGATCGTCACAAAATTACATGGTACAATTGCTAGATATACAAACTCAATTAATTAATTTTTTATACAAATTTTAATTATGTTTTTTGATCATATGTTTAATTAAAATTAAAAATATCATTTATTGAAAAAATATTCACAATTTTTAATTTTTACAACTTTTTCAGTCAATATAATTATTTTGGTAATAGGTGCAACATCAACAATTTGTTTTCTTGATTCTAAGAATCAAAAACATTTTTTTATTTTTTCTGTAATATCAAATAAAAAATTACATAATAATTCAAATATAATTAGAATAGACAATTTAATTATAAATTTAATTATAAATAATATTTAAGATGTACTTTATGTAAAGAAAATAATCTGGTAATTGCACCATACTATACAATTAAAGAATATACATATATACATAAGACATTGCAAAAAGTATTTTTTCAAACTGATGCATTTGTATATGTACGCGATAGTAAAGGGGTTGTACAAAATAAAAATGGCATAATAGTCTTATATCAGAATTATAGACGGGCCAGTATAAAAGCGGTAAATTGCAATGAAACAAATAATTATAATGTACGTCACGACACAAGTATTCTCCAATAGAGTAATTCGTAGTTTACAATGTTCTAAAACCAAAAAAAATTGGTGGCTAAATGAATAATCTGTTTTTGGCTTTTTTTACTTTTCGACCATAGTTTTTAACAATTGCCATATAAATCTTATGTTTTTAACCAATTTGTTCATAACACTTCTTAAATTAAATATAATGTCCAAATTTAGATATTTTTAATTAGGCTTAAGTTCATTGAATTTAATTTTCATTAAATTATTTTTATGAAGACAGGAATTTTACAACATGAAATTAATTAAAATTTTTCTTGATCATTTTTCATTCTTGACTGCGCTGAGATTTGAACCCAGGCGTTCACGGACAGGTTGCCCAGACTAGTTTCGATTGTAACCACACAATCTCTTCAGTGGGGTTTGCCGTCTTACTCACTCGGCTATTGCAGCCGGATGACGTCAATAGTCAAACATCAATCCTTAAACCAAATGGTATTTCACCTTGGTAGATCGAAATTTGCTTTTGAATGAATGATTATCTATTTTAATTGATTTACATGTTCTTCCTAACTTCTGTTTTTTCGTACTTCTTGTCAAGAATTCTTCTTGAAATCCAAAGTACATTTTTGTTTTTCATGTTTTTGTCTTTCTTTTTCTTGTTGACCTTTTTCAGCACAACTTGAAGGACAAATGTAAACATAGCTCGTGCCTTAGCTGTTAACAATAATTAGTATTGTGGTTATTATTATATGTTGTAAAATTCCTGTCTTCATAAAAATAATTTAATGAAAATTAAATTCAATGAACCTAAGCCTAATTAAAAATATCTAAATTTGGATTAAAAACCATTAACAGTATACTAATTATTAAATATAATATTTATCTTCATCATTTGAAGTTTAAAATCAAAACCTATTTCTGAAAATCAAAATCTAATCCATATTAATAATACTCGCGACCTTGTTTTTGAGATTTTTTAATAAATGTGTAAAAATTGATATTGTTTACTAGTGTTTATTATACCTAGTTTAAGTTTGTACAATATAATATTGTTCAATTAATAAACGTTAAAAAAAAATTTTATTAGAAAAATATTATATTTTAAAGTAACAGGAAAAAATTTTTTTTTCTATTTTTACTATAGAAAATCTTATTTTCATATTATCTTTAATGTGTTTTAATGGTTGAGATTTTCACTGAATTATTATCAAGTTAAAAAATAATGTTTTAATTTTTCATAAAATTTATATAACAAAAATTAATATTTTTAAAATAAAAAAAAAAAAAAACAAATGTGTTTTCAACTCACCATTACTCAATTCATTCAACAAACCAGTTTGTGTTTACGTTACTGTATAGTCGAACTGCCAGTTTCTAGCTACGTTGTTTAGTAAACTAAAAAAAAGAGTTTACGTCAACTGTAAACACAGCAGCTTCTAGTTTTCAATCGCAAGTTCAGCAGTCTGTGCAAGGCGAATTCCATCTGATTTTGACAGTTCGAGCTACTTTGTTTTGATTTGTTAGTGTTTTGTTAGGAATGGTTGACATTTTGGACAGTAAACACTAACAATGCAATGCAAAAAACCCTGTGTTGTTTCTGTTGTTTTTGGATTGTTGTAGTATCGACACCACCTGTAGTTGAATTCGCCTTGAGTCTGTGTGTTTAAAATGGAGGGAGTCTGCTGATGAAAAAAAAATGAATTGTGTAATTTATTTTTCAGTAACTGTGCGCATATAGTTTAACTGTTTTAAGTATAAGTGTGGATGAAAATAAAATACAGTTCTTTTTTTTCAGCATGTTACTAATAATAAATGACATTTTTAGCAAATTTTGACTGCTATTAGCAGTTGTTCGAAACCCTGCCTTAAAACACGGTCAAACTCCGCTTCTACTTCCTATTCTGATTTAGCAATAATATACATTAACTTGTTTTTGTTCTTCACACTCTGCCTTTCAATGTAAACAGGAATGGCGGAGAAATAGATAAATAAAAAAATTCATTACCAGCTTGTTAAATTTTTGCAATTGGCAATTAATTTGTTTCTGCCCTTTAAGAAGCAGATTTTAATTTATTTCAATCAGGCATTAACACACATTTACACACCTTCATTTTCCTTTTTCCAACTTTTACAAACTGGTGTCGGTGGTTGTTGGTAGTTGCAGTTTGTTGATACTTCTCTACTAAAATCAAATAATAGTTGAGTTTTTTTCTTCACTTTTGCAAAGAAAGTTCAAACTATATACTTCCTTACTTTTTAAGAGTCTCAATTAAATTTTCTGAAAAACGAAAACATCGACAATAACAACAACGATGGAAAAATATTTTTTTGTCATTATCGCACTGATAGCCTTTTAATTTTTATGGGATAACAGGGTACTTCTTAAAATAGATGGTTTAAAATTATATTTATTACATTTTAAATCAACAATCTTTCTCAACGCAAATTAACATCAAAATGTTTTCTATACGAAAATGTACATCGAAAAGTTTTCTCCAAAAAAAAAAGAGAGTTCAAACTTTTCGATGTAAAATTTCCTTATATAAAATTGTTGTACTAAAATTTGATATTTAAAAGATTTTTTACAGGAACATTTTTAAATATAAGATTTCAAAAAGAAATTTGTTTAACTGTTTCCTATCCAAAAATGGTTTACATAATAGTGTTTCTTAAACGAAAATAATGTATCTATACTAAAATTTTGACATCGAAAAGTTTTCTTTACAAAAATCTCCACAGCAGATTTCTGTATTTTAACAGTAAAACATTTTTTGATTCAAAAATTTTACCATTAAACAGTTTTCTATGTGAAAATATTGATATCGAAAATTTTGCTATTACGAAAATTTTGCTATTACGAAAATTTTGATTTTTTTTTCAGTATTTATCTATTGAATCTTCATTAAAGACGTGCACGGATATATCTGTTTGTACAAGTTTCTGTGTGTTTACTAAAGTGAGTGTGTATGGATAAGTTGTCGATTGTTTCTGATATAAGTTGATATGGATATTTTTTGTAACATCCCAGCGGTCAAAAAGTTATTACAAATTGAAACACATCCGATTGTTTACAATAATGTCAATAGGAAAAATAAAAAAACAAGTTCGTTAATCGCATACAACTAGCATCCAAATCAGATTAGTCTTATTGATATCCCGTTGTTAAATAAAATGTAAATAAGAATCAAAAAGAAAACAATCGCGAATAAAATGTAGCCATCGCACTTGCATCTGATTTGGATGGCTTAGTAATGTATCATATTTTTTGTACATTTTCAATTGTGTATTTTGCTTATTTTCTTCTACTTTTTGTTCCGTTATTTTTTCAATTTGTTCTTTTAAAATTTTAAAGTAAAAGTTTAAAGTGTAAAGTGCGTTCAAAAGTGCAAGTGATTAAACCGTGTAATTGTTATTAAAAAAAATAAATAAAAATTTGTTGAAAAATATAAATACCTACATATTTTAAGTATTAAAAATTATAAAAATTGTAAGTGATTCTGAATATTTTCTCTAAAAGGACTACGGCCAAAAAATAAGAAACTGTTTCAAAATTCATAAATCCAGACATTTTCGCAAGCTTTCGTATAATAAAAAAAATATAAAAAATTAATTAATTACATACATATATTATTTTTAAGTTAATTAACCAACACAAATATAAATATAAAATCGTTTAAAAAAACATGGATTTCTACTTTATTCAAATAGATTAAACCCATCCGATGATTTATCTTATTCGGACCCATCTAATACTTATACAATGTCTGCTACAAAGGACTGATTACATCGAGAGAAATCTTAGTACCCTCTGAATCACCACAATCATTGGACCCATCCAACCTTCACTTACAATGTATGTAGTGTCGGATCTATCTGATAGCCTAGGCCATCTCTGTGTAATTGTAAGTAGGAATTGAATACAGACTTTGGATGGGTCGCACTTACATTGTCGTTAGTCTCAGACCAAAGATGTATGTGATAAAAAGTCCACTGGGATAGTGGATATGAGTTGATAAAAAGAGAATGAGAGTAACATATCTGTTTATATCTGTTTTACAAAAGCAGATACTAGTTGATACTGATCGAATACAATGAGTTACTTATTGTACGATGCCGTTATTTTCAATTGTCTTTCAACGAAAATATTTTGTTTTTGTTTTCGTTCAACAGACATGTAGACAAAAATTATTGAAAAAAATTACCAAAAAAAAACCAAATGTATTTTATTTTTGTAACAAATTCTTTGATGCCCTTAAAAGGATGGGGTCTTTTCGTTCAAGAGTCATGTATACAAAAATTATTGAAAAAACATTACCAAAAAAAAACCTCATGTATTTTATTTTTTTTAACAAATTCTTCGATGCCCTTAAAAGGATGGCGTTTATTCGTTCAAAAGACATGTAGACAAAAATTATTGGAAAATATAATAAAAAAAAATTACCAAAAAAACAACACATGTATTTTGTTTTTGTAACCAATTCCTTAAAAGGATAGGTTTTTTTCGTGCTGTGGTAGTGAAAATTGCCGAGCAACAACAACAAAACTAGCAAGAAGCGTTGTGATCAGGCCTGCCATATTTACCGATTTTTTTCTCTAAATTATCAAAGTGCCTATTTACCGATTTTTTGATAAAAACTTAAAACACGGTAGCTTTTGGTTTGTGTTATATACATTTTTAATTTTGGGTAACTTTTAACGTTACAAAGCGACAACTGTTATTAATTCAGCGCTTATACTTAAGGAAAATGGGTTAGATTTATTCCATAAATGTACATATGTAGTGTTGTCTAACCCATCACACACACACATTTTGAAAAATATTCAACTAGGTATAAAGAATAAAAGAATTAACTCCAAATGAAAGAAAAAAATCTATACGATTTTTTGACCAAAGCTAAAAGAAGAGATAATTTATTTTTCTAAAGGAAAAAGGGGTTATTACTTACAAAAGAGTAAAGTTAAGCTTAATTTATATTCACTGTCAATGTAAATATTTAATTTTATAGGATTATATGCTATTGAGGATAAGGCTTCTACCTCCGGTAGGCAATTTAATTTAAGAAAGTAACGTAAATATTCAATTTTTTTTGCAAAAAGAAAATCAGATTTAAGATGCGAGAATTCTTCAACCTTAAAATCAAATTTCGATATCCACTGAAAAATTAATCTTTGCAAGCAATTATTTTTTTTAAAGATTATTTCAAATTTAATAATTCGATTTTTATGGTTATATTTAAAGTTATTTAATAAAAGTGTCAAACTCATATATGTATAATAGACCTGGCGTTAAAAACTTTTTTTTTAAACTTGAATGTGGGTAGCGATGAAAATATGCGATTTGATGCCAAAATTGATATAGCAAATATTCAGGCTGATCGGATGGTGCCAACCCGTGCAACAATGAGGTCAAAGGTCAAAATTTTGAAAAACTACCAAAAAATAAAAAACTCCATATTAGCTGCGCTAGGTCTAATGTATAATAATAAAAAAATTAAAACACAAACTTTTTATATCCATAAAAACAATTAACCAGGAACGGTGGCAGTTATAACTGGTATCAAAAAAGTTCTTTAATAACAGTTATTTCAAGGATCGTAACAGTTATAAAATAAGCGACAAAAAAAATCATAGAAAAAATGTCTGTCTATGTAAAAATTGTACGTAAAGTTCAGGTCGCAGTTTTGAAGATAAATTGCTGAAATTTGATACAAAGTTTCTAATTGTCCTAAGGAACAAGCATATTGTCAATGGTGAGAACTTTGACATGAATCTTAACTTCATAAAATAATGGCGTGGTCCATGATTGCCCAAGGGTCCCTAAGCTACACTCTTGAAAAGTAATCTCTAAATATTGTGGTGTGGAGCATCGTAGGGTCGGGCATGCAGACTACTTTCTTATTTGTTTGTAATGGATAATTGCAACCAAAAAAATAAATTATTTGTTTATAATGGAAAAATAAATGCTTTTTTACAATACATATTTTTAACCGAAAATTTTTGTGGTTGAAATAATGGTTATCAATAACAAAAAAAAAATTGTTACTTTAATTGGCTACGATTACTCAAATAAAACATATGTAGCGACAAAATAATAGTTATTATTATTTTCAGTCCCGGAGTTATTTTGTGAATTAAAAACAAAAAAGTCCTTTTTAAACAGTTACCTATTTAACGTAAATATAAAAGGTCAAATTAAACTCCTAAAAAGGGAGTTCGATTTAGCCGTCATAAATTAAAACTCAGTTGAGGAATAAAAGATCGACACTCAAAGCTTGCCGCTGGTCAGATCTTTACAATTTGTATAGCAGTATTATCTAATCAGCTTGTGCTGCAATTAAATTGTCATTAAAAAAAGAAGAAAAACAAAATGAGTGTTATTATCAGTGTTGCCAGTGAAATTTCGAGAAGGATACATTTTAGTTTCCAAAGAGATACGCTTTTTTCCAAAATGAGACATTTTGGAAAACATTTGAAAATCCATTTTAATGTTATCAAAACAAATTGTTTGTAAAAATTAATATACGAGTTAAGGCGTTTATACTAAGGCGATTATATCAAAAAGTTAATATAAATTTTTCTTCTAAAATTTCATCTTAACAGACATACACAAGAATAAGCAAGCGACAGAAGAACTTAGAAAACCTAACAACAAAATACATTTTATTTTCGTATTTAGTTGTCATTGTTTTTTTTAGTATTCATAACAAAATGATAACTTTTATAAACTTTGTTAGAGTAGGAAAGTTTAAAATTGGATTTCTGTACATTTTGCGCACAGATTCAAAAGATACGAAAAATATCAGGATTATACATGGTACCTGAAGTCATCAAAAGATACGAAAAATGTATCTTTCGTATCCTAATGGCATCACTAATTATTAAAGACGTAAAAATTTAAATCCTTAAAAGAGTTTTATTTGTTGACAGCCAAGTGAGTTTTTTTAGAGAGAAAACTCTACTTTTATTGTTTAATCCGAACTTTTATATATTCGTTGAAAAATTTGTCTTAACTGTGGAGTTGAGATCGTTTTTTCTAGATCACCATCGATTCTGAAAGAGAACTTTAATACGAATCTATTGTTATATGACAGTATGTCTCCGTTGGCTCTAATATGGAAAATTCATATAAATTTTTAACTAACTAATATTTATTTATAAAACGTTTATTTGTATTGATTTTTATGTTAAAAGCATTAGGTAATGGTAAATTGTTGCTATGTTATTTTTTGTCATTAAAATATGTTTTATTGTGTTTAAAAAAGGTATTTTTAAACACAATATTTTTTTAAATTAAATTGCCGATTTATTTTTGATGATATGCAGATTTCTTACCAAAACCATCTGGCACCCCTGGTTGAGATCGTATATAAATTTTTATAAGCTCTGTTATTTGCATCAACTCTCCAACAATATTTGAAAATACAACAGATAACTATAAGTATTGTTAAAATACCATGGTGACAATAGATATTTGTGAGCAAAAAAAAAAAGGTTATGATATATTCAATCCAATACCATAAGCAACTGTTTTTGTTTCTAAGATATGGTGAGTGGACAAAAGCAAAACCATACAATATCAGTTACTCTCATTCTCTCATTGATATCAATAGTAACAGGTACATATCTGGTGTATCTGTTTTGACAATACTTTATGGTGCACTCGTGCAGGTCTTTAATCTTCATATATTACCATGAACTAACAAAAATTAATCAAATCTTATCCTAATATTTGCTTTATGTCCTGTCAGTGCCAGACAAAAAAGATTTCGCCATCACGGTTTCTGTTCACATATGTAGGTGTTTATCGCTCATCTGATTGGGTGAGTGCTGCAGTGTCTCTTCTTTTTAAGCGAGTGTGGCCTCCATAATTTAAAATATTTCGAGCTAATGGATTTGGGTGCAGTTCCAGCCTTTTTAAATATTTTACTGCATATTTCGTTATCAAAATTTTTACTAATGGCACATTGAGATCCTTGTGGATATTTGAGTTTTTGACGTACCAGGGAGCGGCTGTGATTATTCGAAGAAGTTTATTTTGGCGCCTTTGAATTTTCCGATGTTAGAAGCCGAGGCAGTGCCCCATAACTAAATACCGTAGCACCAAATTGGCTTTAATATAGAGTTGTAAAGTAGAAGTTTGCAATCGAGACTAAGAACAGAATTTATTCCAATAAGCCAATTCATTTGGATTGCTTTTAGTTTAATTTGAGTTAATTTAGCTTCTATATGTCATTTTCAAGTTAAACGATCTAGATGTATACCGAGGTATTTTACATGCGAATGTTGGGGTATTATTTGATTATTGATTTTAATAGGGGGGGGGGGGGCATGTTTCCCGACGCAATGTGAATGTTATATGTGCGCATTTTTTCCTCATTGATCTTTATCCTTGTTTTGACCACTTTTCCAGTTCAAATATATGATCCTGTAAGTAACTTCCATGCAAGTTTCTTAAAAGTGGCTTAGAGATAACTAGTATATTGAGATTTCTAGCTGCACGCCATAATAAGTAGTCTGATTGTAGAGTTGCATCAAGTTCCTTAAGATATTTTTCCAGGGAAGCCGTTTTATTAGACTGCAGTAACTTTCTTAGCCTTTTTGTGCACTCTTTTAATAAAGTCTTAAGATGGGGGGATCTGAGCAATTGCCACTCTCTTCGAACTCACCTTTTTTCCAGTCAAGAGACGCTCGACATCTGTAGAATGCATTTTATTGTTTTTGATTTTTTTGAGGGTTATGCTGGAATGTTGAAGAGCTAGTTTGAGATAACTGTCAAAAGTAACAATAGCAAGATCCACGTTCTTCGGTGTACTAAGCGGAATATTTTCTGTGCAATTGGCACAAAGATATTTTTTATATTTTAACCAATTTGTTAGTGTGGCTGACGTCGCTAAGTAACTAAACGTTCATTAAATTTGGGTTCATTAAAGTAAAAATTTTAATAACAAAAAGTTTTCTGTAAAAAAAATTTTAAATAAAAAAGTGTTTTATACGAAAATTTTGATACCAAAAAGTTTTCTATATTAACACATCAATTAGGTAACACATCAATTGTTTCATTAAAAAGTTTGCCAGAAACAATTTTGCAAGATCTAAGATTGATCTGTAACAAAATTTAGTAAGCCGAAAATTTTCTAAGAAAAATTTTGGCATGTCCAAAAGATTTTCATAGAACAGGGCCTTCCGTTGAAAATTTTGCAATATCTAAAAAAGGCTAAAGAAAACAACTTGGGTTAAATGTATTGATACCAAAAAGATTTTTCCGTTAAAAACTCGGTGCTAGAAAGAATTAAAATTTTTTTCAAGAAACCAAAAAATTTTTTAACAAAAATTTTTAAAGCCCGTAAAGTTTTTCAGAGAAATTTTTAACATCCGAAACTTTTCTACAAAAAGTTGTCTACAGAAATTTTGCAACATCGAAGAGTTTTCTACATCCCAGGAAAAACTTTTTGAGTTTTGGTAATAGGTAGCAGTTATTTCATACGTTACCTGGTAAGTGCTTGAAATTACAATTGTCATTATTCGGAAAACCTCAATAAGTACTTACTAGTAATGACATCAGTAACTACTTTTTACTACTATTATTTTCACTACTAAATGTTACCTTACTAATAATCAGCTCAATACCTTCTTATTAATTGTGTTGTTTTCAGTACTGGGGTCTAATCACCGCATACGATATCGAGCAAAATTGATCGAAATGTTTTATTTTGGTATCATAATACTCGATATCGAATGAAATGTATCGTAATTTGAGATTATTGCATTCGATATCGAGCAATCAAAGACATTACATCTCTCGAGTTTTCATTGTATTCGTCAATGTCTATCGTATGCAGAAATATACTATAACTTACTCGATACGATAGCTTACTCGATATCGAATGCGGTGATTAGACCCCTGATTATTAAGTTACTGCTATTGAGCTCAATAACTACTTATTAGGTCTATTAACTAGCGTCAATAAGATAAAACCCAGTCATTTTTTGGCTTCTAGTAAGTGTATTGAAAGAACTGAATTCTGTGGACAATTCGAACAAAAATAAGTAGTTATTCAGCCGAAAAAAGTAGTATGTCTCCAATATTACTTGCTAACTTACCAGGTAAGTAAAATTTTGGCTAGGATAAAACTGAGCAATATTAAAAGGTTTTTATAGAACATTTTTAACAAATAGAATCTGAGAATTTAAGTTCTAATGTTGAGTATAATTTTTATTATAAATTCTTGTATTAATTCGAAAGTGTATTCTTAGTCAAATTGCAATTAACAAAGCTTTCATACTTTAAAAGTCTTATTCCTTTAATATTTTCCAGGAGTATTTTCTATGCACTATAATAATTTTTGTTTGTATACCGTTACGAGGTTTGCTTTAGCCATCCTTTGGCTAAATATACAAACAAAAATTCTGATAGTGCGTCGAAAATATTCCTGAAAAATATTAAAGGAATAAGACTATTAAAGTATGTAAGCTCTATAAATTGTAATTGGACTTAGAATACACTTTCGAATTAATATAAACATTTATAATGCACGGTTTTGATTGTGAGTAACATCTTAGCGTCAAGTTTTTTGCTCAACTTAATTTGACGTTTCTTTGTTGTTGCAGTATTTGACAAATTCAACCATGAAGAGGTTCACACTTGAGCAGCGCGTTAAGATTGTTGAAGCCTTTTACGAAAATGGGGATTCAAATCCAAATGCATTGTGCACGAAATATGATTTTTGTTGTTCAGAATAGTCGACCAAATGTGTCCACAATCGGGATAATTGTGCGCAAGTTTCAGCAAACCTGGTCTGTGGGAAATCTGAAAACACTGTTTGGTGCGGTTTATAGGCTGGCGGAATCATCCGGCCGTACTTCTTCGCAAATGACATCGGCCAAGCAGTTACCGTGAATGGTGTTCGCTATCGCGAGAGGATAGTAAACTTTGAGGATATGGACCTGGACGATATGTGGTACCAACAGGATCGTGCCACTAACCACACAGCCTATAAAACAATCGCTCTTTTGCGCGGAATGTTTATTAGCCGCAACTATCATGAGATCTGCCACTGTTGGACTTCTATCTTTGGAGATATTAAAAAAAAGCACAACTCAAGGACTTAAGGATGACATAGTTCGGCACATTAACGACATTGACCTTCAATTATGTCTCAGAGTTATTGAAATTATGGACCATCGGATAGAGGTATACCACCGAAGTCGTGGCGAGTATTTGGCCGATATTTTGTTACACACATAATTGCATTATATCCTTCTATCATAATAAAAAATATTAAGATAACTCTCTTCTTTTTCTTCTACTTACAATAAACATCGTGAGTTTTGGTTGGACCATCCTTTACATTTGTATGTAAAAAGAATTTGAATTCTCTGGTAGGTTGAAGTAATTATCATTGAATATCCGTGTTTTTGGAAGCAATAAAATATTTCTACAAAATACTGGTAATTATCAAATATGTAAGGAACTATTTGTTACAAATGCATGCGTATATATAACAATGTAATATTCCTTAAGCGGATACTCAATATGGAAACTGTAGCATGGATTCGACAGCTTTCCATTAGAAAAGAATTGAATTCTTTTTAGGATCATCCTATTTGTACGTACACATTTTAATGGTGTCTTTTTTGTCCGGTCATGAGAGATTCCACTCTACTTTGCTTGTAATCTTATCTTACGAGTATGTGTTGTGCTTATCATCATATATATTATTTCTAAAGCACTTTTTTTGTCGGTTGCAAATATCTCCCATACCACCGCATCAAATTTAATGAATGATATCTCATTTTAAAGCTTATTTCTAACACTAATGGCGAAAAATAATTAGAAATTGAAAAATTAATATTTTCATTGATAAAAATTATATTTTATATAGAACTGCATGATAATACTGTGGTATTATGATTATATGTTTTTGTTCAAGTGTGGTAATACAGGGTCGCTTAATAGTAATGCAGTTCTACATAATATATTATGTATTAAAATCCATTCTGGCAATACCGCTATTTACTATAATGCCGTTTATTACTAAGTCAGTTATATATAATTGCGTACGTTTAAAGATATTTTTGTTTGTATTAAGGATTCGTACGGGCAAAAAGTTAACGATGATCATGTCATTACCTCTAACATTGTATTCAAAGAAGTATTATAAAAGAATTTTAACATATGTATGTATGTATGTAAATATGTATGATATATATTATGATTTCTAATATTTTTATACTTTTAACAAAATGTATTGAAGTTACTAAAATTTCTATTAATTATTTTCATTTTATGTTACAAAAATGACAACTAACGGTGCGAAATATTCGCACGGGTCATCTAGTTTTTATTAAAATAGCTTCATTTAAAATGCTTAAATAAATACAAACAAAAACAAAAACAATTTGTGTGGTTTTCATTATTACACATTCAAATGCACAACATTTAAGGCCATTTAAATCCAAATGTATTTGATCATTAAGAAAGCCCAAATCAAATTTCTTGTTAATTTCTGGCCTTACAAAAAGGCCATACACAATACAACCGAATAGATATAAAATAATTTTCAATTAAATTGACTTCAAAGACTTAATAGATACAAATTGTAAAAAAGAAATTCTTTTAGAGTTTAAATGATGGATTTATTTAGAACGTTTTAATATTCTTAATGAGAATTGTCAATCATGTAGAAACATACAACTAATCTCGTTTTCAATATGTACACCCAGTATCTGTGTGTTTTATTTAATATTATTCATAAAATAAAATGAAATTTTTGAAATAACAAAACTTATGGTAGACAAATTTTAGTAAATTATTGCGTTATTAACTGTTAAAAATGCTTAAGAATTGACAAAAATTCAAGTAAAAGCCAAAACTGCTACAAAAAGGCGTTTCGATTAGCAGATATTTAGAGGGAGAGGAGTTTGCTATAAATTTGCATAAATTATTTAATCTTTTGTTGTTGTATATGACTGCTTTGCTCGTTGACGATGTTGATCTTAATATTGATACAAAATATTTTTAAAATTTACATTAAATTCCTTACGGACTTATTCACTCAATAATACAAGTATTTAATTACTCTCATAAAATTATTACAGTAACTGATTGTAGGTTATTAAATTCGTTTTCTGTACTGTTAAAATTTAATGAAAATATAGTTATTTTACGAATCAATTTATTTTTCAACATTTATTTTTTATAAAAAATAATTATTATTCATAAAACATACTACCAAAAATGTTATTTTCCGTACTTATATTGTTATATAGTTTGATTTTTTTGTCAGTTAAATTATATTTTTTTACAGCAAACACTTCATATACGGTTAAATAAAACAAAATTTAAAAATTAATGTAAAATTATTTATCTTAAATGAAATGTAAATAATCCGTTTTTTAAATAAATTTTTAGTTGTTTAAAATGAATTTTCTGTGGAATTTACCTACATAATATTTTGAGTGTATAAAACAATATTCAATTCGCACTTGATCAACAAGAGGGTATTAACTCAAAATTTTTATTTTTTCACTTTGTAGAAAAAATCGTCATGTTATATTCATTTCTACCCGCTCTAAAAATATCGGGTTATTTTGTCTACTCTTTGGTAATGAAACGTTTGTTTTAAAAATTATTTTTCATATGCCATTAATATTAAATTAAAAATTATTTTGTTTCTACTGAAAATTTTTAAATTTTGAGTTAATACCCTCTTGTTGATCAAGTGCGAATTGTTCTTTAGCTTCTTACTTAAAACAGTTTTTTTTTTATTTTTTAAAATTAAACCCCGTTTTCTCCGTTTATGGTGAATGTTACATCGTTGGATGACTTAATTCGCAACAATTCTGTTTTGTTGATATTAATTGTAAGGCCAACCTTTAACGACTCCTTCGATAAGGGGTCTAGCTTTGATTGCATGCGATCTTCGACAAGCTTCCAAAACGCTTGAGACTGAAACTCTTTGACATCTTTTCTAGCCGTTCCAACCAGAGGCCTCTAAATTTAATAAAAACATTATAAATATGAAATATTTTGTGTCTTAAGTCTGGTGCTCTGTTCAATATTTCACGTGAAATGCTGTCAAAACTCATATGAAAAAAACTTGTGCGGAATTTCAATGAAAATATCTTGATTCAGTTGTATTCTGTTCAATTTGTGAAAAAGAAACGAAATGTTTTTGCAAAATTTTTTTACAACTGTGAAAAAAGCCTAAACTTAATACTAAACTAGAACGGAAAAACATAAATAACACAACCGGCAACAGTCGTTCATCCTTATTTACTTTCATTATTATTTAATTTTTTATTTAAAAAATACTTTTTGGTAAAATACATGTGGGATTTCTTTACATACGCAAAACAATGTCGCAAACTTTGAAAGATTAAAAGCGTCAAATTGTGCAAACTCGCGAGAAAGATAACATTGATGCATGTCATATTTTTCATATGAAGTATTAGTTAGATGTTGCTTAGCATTTTTCACGAATTGGAACGGAGTACTAGGCTTTAAGTTTTTAATTAAAAAATATAAACAACTAAAAATTGGTATTGTGGTTATTTTATTGAACTGTTAATGGTTTTTAATCCAAATTTAGATATTTTTAATTAGGCTTAAGTTCATTGAAATTAATTTTCATTAAATAATTTTTATGAAGACAGGACAGGAAATTTACAAAAGCCGAGTGAGTAAAACAGAAAACCCACCGAAGAGATTGTGTGGTTACAATCTAAACTAGTCTGGGCAACCTGTCCGTGAAAGCCTGGGTTTAGATCTCAGCGCAGTCAAGAATGAAAAATTTTAATTGATTTCATGTTGTAAAACTCCTGTCTTCATAAAAATAATTTAATGAAAATGAAATGCAATGAACTTAAGCCTAATTAAAAATATCTAAATTTGGATTAAAAATCTAAGCAACTTTTATTTTAGTGATTACGAACTAGTGACTCCAGAACACTTGACGCCTTTGATATTTTTTTTTTCAGGTTGTAATAGGCAAAGAACAAGCTAAAATATTTGTGATCAAATGTTTGAACAGTAAAGGTTTTTTTTTAGAAAGTTTTCACATTGTAAAAGTTTTCTCTAATAAATTTTAACTTTGCAATAATTATCTTTAAAATACTATCACATCGCATTATGAATATAGCAAAAATTTTTAATTGAAAATTTTAACATTCTCAAAATGTTTCTGTAGAAAATTTTTACAATATAAAAATTTGTTAATAGAAAATTATCGCTTAAGTTTTCTAAAAAAAATGGCTTTATCGCTAAAATCTTATATTCAAAATTGTTACAACTCAATACGTTTCCGTAAAAAATTTTATCGCAATTTTATCGTAGGAAAAATTTTATTTTATCAGAGTTTAAGAGGAATAATTCTATTGCAGAAGATTTTTTATAGAAAAAGTCTCGCTCTATTGCATTTTGTCACTATTCATTATAAAAGAAATTTTTTTTAAGTCCTCTTTAGTTCACACCTTTCTTTCCAGCTGCTTCTAGTCGCTCATCCGCTTTTGAAGTGAAATAAATCATTTAAGCACAAAAAAGAATAATTATAATACTCCACATAATTATCCTTGTAAAATATAATGAAATAAAATACAAGTCCCAGCGCATCGGATGGATACACAAACATACAGACATGCAAACATAAAACATTTGACAAGAATTATCTATTATATTTTAATTAGAATAATCAGAGAAAAATAAAAGGGAATTAGATTTAGTTCATGATATGATTTTGCATTTTAGTTGGATTTTAAAAACAATGAACGAAAATGAAACAGAACACATAGAGAATAAAAGCGAAAACATAGAAAAAAGCTTTTAATGGTCTCTTTCTATAAAAAGAACTGTTGCAATGTGAAAAGTTTTTTATAAAACTTTTCACATTGAAAAGTTTTAAAAAGTTTTAAAAAAAAATTTTTCTAATGTTAAAAGTTTCTAAAGAAAACTTATCGATGTGAAAAACTCTTCTTTTACAATTTAATCGTTTTTTTGCAGAAAACGGTTGACATGCAAAAAACGATCCTATAGAAAACATTTTGAAGAGTTCGTTTCTAAGAATAACTGTGTTAAACGTTTCTAGACAGTTTTAAAAAGTTAAAAAAAGCTTTTCAAAATGAAAAGTTTCTACAGAAAACGTTTTTATTAAAAACTATTTGATGTGAAAGCTTCTATAGAAAACTTTCGAAGTGAAAACTTTCTATAGCAACCGTACGGGAAAGGGAACTAACGCTAAGCTTGTCACGTGACTTTAACATGGCGATGTCCTACGAGGGGGTTAATTGGCACCTTTTTGACACTTTTTAACAGGTCACTGAAATAACATTCCAATTTCGGTAAATATAATACCTGTCGCAGATATTGTCCCAAATGAGCCATGTCAATATGATACACCCCATTCATATAAAGTAGTGGAACTAGAGAGAATCAACCACTTCCCGCACAAAATCCAGTCACATGAATAGTTTTGTGCCAATTACCTTTCCTCTGGACTAACTACACTCTAAACACATTATCACCAGTTAAGTGGCATGTCTTGTTTTCACCGATCATATTTCGTTCCTTTTAATTATAAAATTTTGTTTACTGGTCACGGGATAAGTGCTTTAAGAGCAATTGACACAAATTTCCCGCAGGGAATAGTTAAAAGCTTTCTTTTTAAAACCGGATTAATTTAACTTATTTATTTAAATTGATATTAATCGACCAGAGCACTCTAATTCGTCAAAAAAATATAGACACTAAGTAGATTCTTAATTTAAATATTACCATAGTGTGACACTTCTTACCGAACGATGTAACTACATCAATAAGAATTAATTAGCAAGAGCGATAGATTTTTGCGAAATGGGGAAACTATTGATACAATTTTTAGATCGAAATTGTTTGCAGGGCAGATAGAACGTAAAAGTGGTTCTTATCACTGATAAGAAACTTGTTGATTCCATATAATTTTGTTTGTAATAGTATTCTATTTCATGAAAATTCAGACAATCACTTACTTAACTTGTTGCATGTGTATAAAACTGCGCATAATCACATAATTATTGAGATTGAGTTAGTGAGTGCGAAAAAAGTACTCTCACATCCACAGACATCCTTTATCCCTTGTGTGTTGGCTGTTCGATGAAGGACCTCTTATCATTCGAGTTTTTCAGATAAAGTGAACCAATGAATGGTCTATTGTTGTTATCCTATTTCGTTAATATAAAAACATCTGTGTGTATTTAAACGTTAATATCCTGTGCCCATGTTCTGTAATTCTCGCTTCGAGAATCTTTTCGATTAAAATGCGAGAAATGAAACAAAAATGCCATAAATTGAAACAAACAATTGTTTTACTCACTTAACTGCGTCTGTAACATTTTTAGCGAGCAATAGCTGTGACATAAGAAAATAACGCGCCAATTTACAGAAAAGTGTGTCTGTAAAATTTTTGTGAGAAAGTTCCCGTTTTGAACTGTCAAATAAACTCAAGCATTAAAAACGGGTTGAGAAAAAATATTACCCCTAAAAAATATATTAAATATGCAAAATTCAATGAATAATAACATGGAGGATTTGCTTTTACGAATAAATACACATAATTTTTAGCAAAACTAGCCTTTTTTTTACTTTAATTTCAAATATTTGTTACCTACTTAAGAAAAATGTTATCAACGAAAAACTCAACGTTTTGGTTGGTAAAACCAAAACTGTTTTAAAATAACAAAAAACACGTATTTACTTGGTTTTTTTTTCAACAAGTTTTGCTTTTATGTCTGCTTAAGAAAAAACCCGACCCTTTTAAAAACATCAAAGAATTTTTTACAACAGTATACATATAGTTTGCTAAAATGCAATGCAATGTATCATTATAAATTTTGAAATAGACTTTTTATTGATTGCGATTTACGTTAAATATTTAAAAAAAAATTTAAACTTCCACCTTAAAAAATATCCAAGCTATTAACAAAATAAAAAATGGCTTATCATTAAGTATATAATTTCCTTAAACAACATAATGAATAATCTTAATTAAAAAAATTAGCAGAGTATTTGATATATTTTTTCGAACACATTTATTATAGAGAATAATTTGCTTTTAGGATTAATTTTTGTTATTACTGATTACAGATTTCTAGAACTGCTTAAAAATTTCTAGGATTGCTATAAATGGGATTTTACCCGGTATTTACGCAAATTTACCCATTTTAAGAGGTTTTTACTCTTCTACCATCTATAAGAATCACTTGTTTCGATATTTAGTTTTCTTTCTTACTTTATACATACTTATATGTTTGTATGTGTAGGATAATTCTTAGTATACACTTGTATATTTTGTTAAGATAATATTTGATTATTCAGTTTCTATTATGCGGATGTAAATGTTTTTTTTTATTTAAAAAACATTTGGCCCTTTCTCTTTGAAAACTTATTTAAAACTTGTAAATGTTTACATCAGCTACATCTTTCGGAATTTAAATAAAAATCGTGTCTTGTTTAACACATACTGACACATGCACTCTCTAAGATGGCAAAACAACTTATATGTACAATATTTATACCAGAAATGGGAACTTTGTATATATATTGTTTTTTTCTTTTATTTACAATCAGTTTTAAATGGTCGAGTCAGTCCTAGAATGTGAACAACTAGCAAATGTTTCAGTGTTTGCAAAAACTCAACTTTACGAAGATATTAAAAACTCTTAAAACCTCAAAAATGCTCTTTCGAGCCAACGATTTTCATAAAACTCCATTCATGTTTTAAGAATTAATTCTTTTGCATTCCCCTCCTTGCCCTATATGCCAGGCAACTGTTAAATCTAACAGCCTCGTTAAAAGATTGTTCAAAGATTATTTAGCAATCTTCTTTCTACCATGATGATATAAAGTTAAATTGTTTTTTGTGTAGAACATCTAAACTAAAGTTGGGCGGTCTGGGTCCAAATCAGGGATGTTAAATGGGGTTTTATATTTTGTACCAACTTCCAAAACAAAATGTATTTTTTGGACCTTCACGGTACCACTTTAATTTATTAAAACAACAAAAATAGTACATAAAAATTCAATTGTACAAAAAAAAAAGGAAAATGACGAACATTAAAAACAATGAAAAATGGAGAAATTTTTTAAATAGAGTTAAAAATTTTACAGAATTATGGGACGATAAAGGTGAAAGTTATAAAAATAAAACAAAAAAACCAGGATAAGAAAATTTTTTTCGCATATATTTGTTAAGTAGTACTTCTATATTAAAAAAAAACACAATACTGATGTTTAGCTTTTAGTGTCATCGTCTGTGGTAAAAAGGAAACAAAAGTAGTAACACAGGTTTTGACAAATGTTGCCTGTACTTTAGAAGGTCAAAATGTACCAAAAAAGTACAATTGTACCAACTAACATCCCTGCTGTAAATGGAATGTAAGATTGTTTGTTTATTCAAGAGTTTGAATCAAAAAACTAAAATTGTTTTTACTTGCAATAAATTTTGTTTACATTTTAAACCTAATGGAATAACTAAAATTAAATAAAATTAAAAACTTAGGAAAATGTTACAGTTTCTCTACGCTTCTTCTAATCATCACACTTAAACTCGTGAAAAGTACCATGACTGTTTTGTGGTTTTTTTATTTTTGAAAATTTGAGAGTAGTGTAGATATTTTAAGAAGATTTGTTAGTTTTTTTTTTAAATATGGATTTAAAGAAAAACTGTATTTTTATATAATTAAATACATATAATAAAGCACAATTTAATCTTTTTCTCTTAATAAATACATTTTTTAAACCAAATACTCCACCCTGCTTCTTGTAGGGTATTTAAAATACTTATATATATTACGGCGGGTGAAATTGTATAAAACGATTTGTTTTGATGAAGCGTATAGCAAAAACGTAATCTATAGGTGATTCTGAGAAATTTTGCTCAAGAGACCATAGCTCTAAGTCAGATTTGGAGCCCCCAAAATTTCAAAAGAGAAATTTTTTCATATATACCCAGCAAAAACTTTACTTACCTGGTAAGTAGGCAAGTAATGTTGGAGAAATATAAGCACTACTTATTTTTCGGCTGAATAACTACTTATTTTTGTTCGAGTTGTCCACAGAATTCAGTAGTTACAATACACTTACTAGAAGTCACAAAATATCTAGTTATTATTTATCTACCAGTAAGTTGAATTGTAAGTACTTACAATATACTGACTAGAAGCCAAAAAATAACTAGTTTTTATTTAATTGGCGCTAGTTAATAGACCTAATAAGTAGTTATGGGGCTAAATACCAGTAAGTAAATATTCAGTACTGAAAACAAGACAACTAATAAGTAGTTATTTAGCTGGTTATTAGTAAGCAAATATTCATAACTGAAAATAATAGTAGTGAAAAGTACTTACTGAGGTCATTACTAGCAAGTACTTATTGAGGTTTTCAGAATAATGACAATTGTAATGACAACTACTTACCAGGTAACGTATGAAATAACTACGACCTATTACCCAAATTCCAAAAGTTTTTCCTTGGTACATAGAACAATTTAATTAAATTAATTAATCTGGGCTTGTTTGAAAGGTATTTTTATCACCTGCCAAATTTTTTTTTTTTATTTTTAGTAGAGATATTAGGAATTTTTTAGTGCTTTTTTAAAAGTTTGAATTATTAGTTGTACCACATGGCGTATGCATGTTAATAAATTGGAGTTAAAAAATACTCAGACGTAACCAAGTGATAAGAAAAAAATTGATCGTAATAAAAGTTGTTGGAAATTATCTGAACTTTCATAATCTGCAAAGAAAAACAAAATCTCGAAGAAAATTCAGAATTTATTAGTTAAAGGTAATTTTTCGACAAAAAATTCCTAATATCTCTACTAAAAATAAAAAAATTAATTAAATTGTTCTATGTATATATGGAAAAATTTCTATTTTGAAATTTTGGGGGGCTCCAAATCCGACGTAGAGCTATGGTCCCTTGAGCAAAATTTCTCAGAATCACCTATAGATTACGTTTTTGCTATAAGCTTCATCAAAACAAATCGTTCCATATATATATTTTAAATACCCTACAAGAAGCAGGGTGGAGTATTGGGTTTAAAAAATGTATTTATTAAGAGAAAAGGATATAAATAAATTATGCTTTATTATATGTATTTAATTATATAAAAATACAGTTTTTCTTCAAATCCATATTTAAAAAAAAAAACTAACAAATCTTCTTAAAATATCTACACTACTCTCAAATTTTCAAAAATAAAAAAACCACAAAACAGTCATGGTACTTTTCACGAGTTTAAGTGTGATGATTAGAAGAAGCGTAGAGAAACTGTAACATTTTCCTAAGTTTTTAATTTTATTAAGTTTTAGTTATTCCATTAGGTTTAAAATGTAAACAAAATTTATTGCAAGTAAAAACAATTTTAGTTTTTTGATTCAAACTCTTGAATAAACAAACAATCTTACATTCCATTTACAGCAGGGATGTTAGTTGGTACAATTGTACTTTTTTGGTACATTTTGACCTTCTAAAGTACAGGCAACATTTGTCAAAACCTGTGTTACTACTTTTGTTTCCTTTTTACCACAGTCGATGACACTAAAAGCTAAACATCAGTATTGTGTTTTTTTTTTTTAATATAGAAGTACTACTTAACAAATATATGCGAAAAAAATTTTCTTATCCTGGTTTTTTTGTTTTATTTTTATAACTTTCACATTTATCGTCCCATAATTATGCTTAATACTTTTAAACATGCGTTAAAGTCAGTAGTACCTTTCAGCATTTCCAGTGTTACTGCATTAAGATTTTGAAAAAAATATGCTAAATATTATTTAAGCATAACTTTTTTGAAAGGAAAATTTTATTTTACAGAAAAGGGTTTGAAAAAATTTTTAAGGAAAAATTAACTGCTTATTCAACTATTTCAAACATTAACTTTCGCAGAGGAGATTTAAATGAAAAACACTAAGTTTTAAATATATTTTTCATACAAAATTTTATGCGGGCGATAACGTTTTAAATCATAGGACAGGCAGCTAATTATTTAGTATTTGTAAAAAAATATATATATCTGTTTATCGCGAGAATGGTAACAGCAAAAATATCAATACAAGAGATATCTTTTAAAAAAATTTATAATATTATATTAATAAAGAAGCGAATGACACCGGGTTAAACTAAAGTTATATAAATTCTATGTTACTTTTTGAAATATTTGTTATTACAACAATTGTGATTTTTCATTGAACTGTTGGATTTTAATTGAAGTTTTTGAAATTTAAATTAGGCTAAAGTTCATAAAATTTAATTTTCATAAAATTATTTTTTTGAAGGAAGGAATTTACTACATGAAACGAATTAAATTTTTTTGTAAATAATTTTTTTTAAATAATTTAATGAAAATTTAATTTGATGGAATTAAGTCTTATTAAAATTTAAAAAATGTCAATTTGTTATTACTTAAAAAATTAAAACTTTTCTTTAGCTTTTGTAAAACGTTTTAGCATAAATTTTTGGGCATTTTAACACTTTTTAAAATCCATTTTCTGGCAACACTAGCTCCAGTCGTCTTGCATTAAAACCCAGGCATGAAAAATTTAGTACTTTTATATTTGTTAAGACAGCAAACACCAACGTACCATGACAACCAAATATTTCCACTTTTTAACAAGGAATGTAAATAAATATTTCGAAACTTTATAAAAATGTTTATGTTTGAAGGTGTATTTACATTGTTTTTGACGTTTCTATCTATAACTACATCACAATAGTGGAGGGTAATATGCGTTTGTGCTGATGTTTGTTACACCTGAAAATATTGGTCCGTGACCAGCTATTAAGTATACCGATTGACTAGGTATTAGAGCATCCAATTATTTGACTTTTGGTTTTGTGCGAGTAAGGTATTAATCGATTTTTAAATTTGAATTTTGCTCAATTATTGGAATAAGAGTTTTTATAGGTTCGAGTAACTCGAATAACTCGAATAATTAAAATAATTTTATCCAATGGGAAAGACATACATGTCTACTTGGTTTGATACTTTTATTATATTAATAAACCGAAATTAATAAAAAATATAGTTAAACAATAAATAACAAATCATTTATACCACGTATATAGTTCTAAAAATAAATTATTAAAAAATCACAAGCCCTGGTGCAAAACATACAGTTATTAAGGCGCTAAAGATATCGAAACAAGATTAAGGTATTAAAATAAACTATAAACAAATAAACAATGATCTAGACTTTTTTGTCGCGGCATTTTTAAGATAGGTTCAGCATATTTAAACATATTTATTATTAGTAATTCAATTTAAATCGTTTATTATTTCTGAAAATCAAGTAAAATTTAAATCAATGGAGATAAGCTAATTTTTTTTAAATCACCGTATTTTTCCAAATTTTAAGAGAAGTTTTGGTAAAAATAACCCTTATATAAACTTTTTAAATTGGATCAAGTTTGTTCGATGTCAATTTCACTCATATGTTTTCGATTTACCGAACATGGCGGATAACTTTATTTTTCTTCATTTTAAAGCTCTACTCTCTAGGTTTTGGTAATTTGTTTTTTAACGTATTACTATTTTGTGCTAACAAACCGTGATTTGGTTTTCGACTACCTGTCTAATGGCACTTCGGGTTTTAAGACGAATATAACAACACCTAAAATGTCAAAATTCATCCACCCGTTTGGATGGTACGAAGTAATAAAGAAATTGAAAGTCGGGTAAAAACCGGTAAAGTCTGTTAAATTTTCTTAAAATGAACGTCAAATTCAATATTAAAAAGCGTTATTTTAGTACGAAAATTCTAATGTATGAAATTAGTAGTTAATCGTTTAGTACAGGATTTGTCTCACACACACCCACATCTATAAAGGGACTTACATACGTTGAGAAGTGCGTGTAACAAAATAGATACAGAATATAGCAACATGTTATATAGTTGTTAGGTATTTAATAAGTTAGAAATCCAAAAACAAAATAATTTTCTATTAAAAAAGTAAACTTTTCTAAGAAATTCATTTTAATCGATTAATTGACATAAATTGTTCGAGTTATTCGTTATTTGAAATTGGCTTTCTTAATTATTCGATCAAATAATTGCGAAAAATTTCTTCGATTAATCGAACAACGATTAATTGAGTGGATACTCTATTAGGTATCACTTTCTGAGTCGATCTAACGATGTCAATTTTGGAAATACTCATAATTAAATGAAGTTTGGTACATTGGTTATACTTTTCACAAGGACCTAGCCGATTGAAAATGTTAAGAATCGGTTCATGTTTTCATCAATTTCCATCTGATTATTTTGGTATTGAGATTAAATTTGCAAATATTGCAATATTCCTTTTAAATGTTGGTATTGACATACAAATTTGCGATAATAGATTTTACAAGCGCTACTATAACATAATTTTGTTCCGGCACGTCCATAATTGGTCATAGCTGCTAAATAGGGTACAGTCTCGAAAATATGTTTTAAATACTGTGGTGTAGGGTATTAAATGGTTGACTATACTTTCTTACTTGTTTTAAATTCTTGTTGACACTGGAAAGGAATGACATAGGAGAGGGATTGGCATTAATCGGTCCACTTGGAATTAGAACGGATCTGAGGATGAGTAATTTCTCTCTTCTCACAATTATATATCAAAGCTCACATAAGGTAAATCACTTTTTCGAGAAAAAAAAACTAAAGCGTAGCTTTCTTAAGCAAGATTTTCACTGTCTTTTTACAGTCGTGAGCCTATTTTTGAAGGCCAGATGTTTTTTAGTCTAGCAATGTTATTTCGGTACTAAATAGACGGAACAGGCGTCAAATCGAAATATGCTAAAGAGGCCTTTAAACCATTCTTGATGTCTGTTTTCTTCTTTTTGCGAAAATCATTGCACCACTCTAAAGATTCACATACTTTTTACGTCTTTGGGTTACTGCGGTATTTTTTTTATCTTGAAAAATGCTAGAAAAGTACAATAATACTGATTTCTTGATTTCCAACAAAAACCTAAATTTGATCTCGATCTGCTGTTGCTTTATTGGTATTTCTTCAAAGCAAGTTTTTAGATACTTTATAAGTAAATATTGTAGTAAGTGTGTTGCCCAACACTGATATAATCCAATTTAATCCATTATCTTGTGTGATGTTTTTTTCAGCCTCAAAGTGCATTAACAAAGCATAGATCATTCCAAACGAATGTTAATGCTCATGTTGCAGACTATTAGCGACACAGCAACGTTCTTTCAACGTGTAACTTAAAGTTTTATGGGAAATAAATTAATTTTAATAAATTAATTTTTAGGGATGGTATGCCATGTCTGAACTTACATATACTTAAAATATCCCTGTCGGGCCCCTTCAAATAACGACAACTATATAAAAAATCTTCTTTCTGTCTTTCTTGTTTTTTCAGGTTTTTCCCAAAACTTTTTTTAAATAATTTTTCTTTTGATTTTATCAAATTACTCTTTGTGGTAAATTAAATTACATTAATAAAAAAGAAGAGAACACACCATTGACATCTTTTTAAGAGTATCCATTATTAACGTTTACAAATGTATACATCAAGACTGCGACTTGTTCTGTACGAAATTTTCTATTATCCTTTAACAATTTGAACTGCAAGGCTACGGCTTTTTGAGCAAAAGGGATAAATATGAAAAGGATTTATTTTTCATTTTAATGAGGACCTTCGTTCATTTTTAAAAGTGTTAATATTTGCTTTAGATTTATTTTCCAAAAGAAAATCACATTCAAATTTGTGTTGTCTTGTGTTTATTTTCTTTTGCGAGTTTTTTTTTTAAATTTCGGTAAAAAGAAATTTTATTTATTTTGCATTAAAAATGTTTTTTTAATCATTAAAAAATGTGCTGATTTGCTTGGTAGCTTTCTTTAATTTATATTAAAATATTTTTTTAGGGAACTCGATTTTGAAGACATTAATTTAAATTGGTTTCTTTTGTTAATCTTGAAAATTTTTTTGCATTTATTTGTAACAAAAACAGTAAATTCAAGGCGAATTCATGTAAACGGTGGTGTCGGTACTACAATAAGCACAACACCAAAAAAACAACATTTTATTTTATTTGCTGCTTTCGTTGTTCGATATGTCAAAAACATAAGCAAATTTTGACATCTCTAAGTAAGAAAAAAACTAGCACAGCTGTGCTTTCAACGCCATCTAAAGAATTAATCCGCTTTGCATAAATTGTAAAAACGAAAATTTTTTAGAAAAGTTTTTTATGAAAGAACTCTTGTTCTCGAATTAAGAAAATGTCCAACGCATAGATGAAGAGAGAAAGACAGAGAGATGCAGAGAGAGAGACTGCAAAAGAGGAAGAAAAACACAGAGCAACTATAGATGTGAAAAAGATTTACATGAATACCTACCTTGGTGGCCTACGCTGTGGTGGATCTTATCCACTGGGCTACAAGCAATGCGTTTACCAACCACCCCTGAGTGTGATAACAACTACCAAATTTCAGTGCATAATCTGAAAGGATTATACACTCGCCTTTTTTTAGGAGCTGGAGCTATCTCACCTCCGCTGTTTTTGAAAATATGCTAGCAGCGGCTGCTGAGTAGCAACACGACCTAGCGATAGTCCTGCCTCTGGTCGAACTTTCCGAGTGGTGAAAAATAAGTTTAATTTACAAAAACAAAAAAGCATCTATCCGTTGCACTCCAGCTGTGAAAGCAAGTGACGGAGATGCAAGCTAAAAAAGTACTAATTATCAGAAAAGTAAAACTTCACAAAGACAATCAACCTGATAGACAGGAAGAATTTCATGCAATATGCACACTAACAAAGATCTCAACCAATAGTCAGTCCGGTGCCTATTCACTGTAGGCTACTGACTCCCATGGTAGCAGATAGAATCTTTGGTCAGCCGCAATTTCAAAAGAGCTAACAATTTTTTTTTTGGCCGAATCCCTGGTATTGCCTGCACCTAATTATTCTCAGGTTCAGGGTTCACAGAAGAAATAAAACCATAAAATCAAAAATTAAGGGACCCTCGATTCTGGCTCAGCACCTGTCACTGTGGTTCCAATTCACGGTGATCCAACAGAATCAGTTATAGACTTTTTTGAAATGTCCCTACGCAAGCCGAAAAATCCCTATTTTCCCAACGTCCTTAAAATTGTCCCTACAAAAATCCCTCCAACTTTTAAATGATAATAAGTCAATGCAAATAAAAGCGTTGTTGTTAATTCCTATACATTTTATTTAAAGTTATATTAAATCAGTTCTTTTTATAAAATAAACAAGAAACAAGTGATAACCACTTTAAATTCTATTTAGTTTATTGGTTAGGAAAGCGAAGCAAACCAAAATATGTATGTATTTTCTAATTTGGGATTTTGTTTGAATACTAGAAAAATTAATTGTTTGTCCGTAATAGCTTTGACTTGTGATTTTCTAACAATAGTACAGGTGTAAGGATACCATTTTTTAAAAATGATTTTGCAAAAGGTTCACACATGTGCTGCAAATTGAAGATACAATTTTATGACTAAAGGTATGTTTATACCTAACAAATATGTGAGGAGAAAAATCCAAAAAGTAAGCTTGACCAGTAAATTAATCAAACTTTAGCTTTATTTTTACCAAATTCTATTGCATAACTAACTTTATTTGTAGGAAGATCATTTTATAATCTTATTTAGAAACTTTTAAATGATGTTTGATCTAGATAAAAGTTTTGCAAAAGCAAATAATATTTTAATAAAAGAACTGCTTTTGAAAAGAGCTTTCGCTATCTGTGTTGTCATGTGGCGCTGATAAATCAAAGATGGCTAATTTCCACTTAAGGGGAAAATTAAAATGTCATTTAAAATTATCACGGATGTCTTCTAGAAGGCCTCTGTACCCCTTCTTTTGGATGTACAAGGCCTGCTCGCTCCATTCCATACTCATTTATTTTTTACACACGATGTCATTGCGGAGTAGGCCTTCATCACTCTCTTCTATAGCAGGTACATAAGAATGATAACCGGATAAAAAAAATAATTATTTTGCAAACAAAAAGAAAACAAAACAAAAAATTTTATCCCTTCTCTACTCCCTTGTCAGAGCAGAGAGTGTGGGATGTGTATCTTATCGTTTATACGAAAGAGCCAAGGCCTTCGATGAGGCATTCTTGGACAGTTAGATAAGAGTAGTAATTCAATCAAAACAAATTTTAGCAGGCCTTTAAAAAGGCCTGAAGAAGAAAGGTATTCTGAGTTTTCCCGCTGTGTATGTTTGTTGTTTTGTATCTATTAGTGACTTAAAATTTTAATGCGTCACACAAAAGTTTTTTAATTCGATTAGAAATTTTTGAACTTTTAATAATGCCAAACAAAGTTTTTCCACATAAACAAAGTTTTAACATTACAAAAAAATCAGATATTTGCGATATAAATATACATATCTGTGGACTTTTGATAAAACAACTTCTCTCGAAATAAGACATTTTTGCAAGATTTTTATATTAAATATAAATTCTTAAGACGGTTCTTTTGGTGTAATCCTTGCAGTTCTACGCCATTTGGTTCAAAATCTACAGTTCTTGGCAAATCAACTTCTTTCCTTATATTTGGGAAAAATATTTGATAAAATATCTTATCTGAAAGAGTTTAAAAATTTTCTAAAATGCAAGAAATAACATTGTTATATCCTTTTGACAAAACATCTAAATTGTATTTAATATTTTTTTGGATATATACATTTTGTTTTAACAAAACAACTTCTCTTCAAAGAAGTTGTTTTATCAAAACTAAAATTTAGAAAATATGTAACTTGCTTGAGACAAGATAAATTTTTAAATGGTTTATAGAGAAAATTAATTTTGACTAAACGACTTGTGTAATGTAAGTTAATTTTTTTTGTTGAAAACAATTTCGACAAAACATCCTATCTTTTTATTCTTAATTTTTCTGAACATCTGTTGGCATTAGAATAGAATTATTGATATCTTCACTTCAATTTAGTATTTAAATTTAATACTACACTTTCACCTTTTCACCAAATATTTCAAAATCAAAGTTGTTAGACATTTTAACAGTTTTTTCGCTCTCCTGTAAAATTGTAGTTTTTGAAAGAGGTTGTTTTGTCAAAAGTCCACAGATATATAAAGAATATTTAAGTTATTTTTTTCAGTGAAAAAGTTTTCTATAGAAACGGATATAACTTAGAAGCTTTAAGCTATCGATAAATTTGCAATAGAAAATTCAAAATACAGATTGATTGTCTATAGAAAATTCATGTTACCGGAACATTTTTAGTTACAAAATTCCAGTTACTAATTATTTTATCTTAAATTATTAATATATTTTCTTTTTAAAAATATTAATCAATATGTTATATTTATAGACAGTGTAAGTTATCGCTTTCCAAGTTGTAGATAACTTTTCTTATAGAATATTTATTTGACTAAAAATTTTAATTTTGTTATCTTCTTACTCTGAGTGTTCTACGTTTCTATATATATATATGTTCCTTTAACTCCCACTGGAGCATAGAGCGCCAAACTTATGTCGTATTTATCTGAGCATGATAAATACGACATAAGTTTGTCTTCTTGCTTCAGTGGCATTAGGTTTGTGTGTATGTACGATTTGTATGATTATGGTAAAAGTATTGAATATTCCTTAAGTATCTCTGTCTTACACTGACTCATCTGCCATTAGTACTGAATCTTCTTTTGACTCGAGAATTTTTAAGACGATAAATGCGATTATTTGAAAGCACAAGCACTATTGTTGGTTGGTTGCTATTGCCAACATACGTATTTATATGCGCTTGACTGCTTGCATATGTTTGTGGCAAGAGTTGATACAACAAATTTTATGTTTTCTCACTTTAATTCTTTATTTATTAATACTTTTTATTATTGTTGAACGATATTTATTTATAATTATAGTTTCACTCGTATGTCCTCAATAAATGTTTGCATGCATAAAAGTGTGTTGCATGTATGTATGCAACATCCTCGGTAATATTTTTTTTTCCAATAGTACTTGTTTAGCATGCCAGATGTTGTAACAATTTTCAATTTCTACAGATATAATAAACACAATAAAAAAGAGGCAACAAAAAAAAAAAAAAAAAAAAAAATGAAATGAGAAAAATTGTGTTGTTGGCTCTGTGTTGCATAGACTCGAGTTAAGAACATCAGAATGTGGCTAGTCAAAAAACACTAAAACTTTTTATGTCGTTTTTTAGATATTTTGGTTATCTTTGTATTTGTTAGTATGTTTGCTAACTAACAGATACCACGAGTAGGTACAAGAACATGGTCGGTCTTGTTTTAATAAAAGATTTACAGTCATTTACTTACGTGTGTGTCTAATAATATGACGCAAGTGCAAGCGGCAGCTTATTTCGTTCAGCCAACAGTTTATTTGCCCCAAAACAAAAAAGATATTGGCTGTAACAAAAAAGGAGTCCGAGAGCCAGCAAAGGATTTTGTTTAACAGTCAGTCTCCTTTTTTGTTTTTTATTAATTGGAAACATAAAATCAACACAAACAAAACAATTCTTATAACTCCAAAAAATTTAATTTCATGTTTAAACATCAGTGTTTTTTTTACAAGTTTTTTCTTTTTCGTTAAATATTTGTTTTACAAATTTCCTCCCTTGTTTCCTCGTGTTGCTCTATAAAACATTTATTTTGAATTTGTTTATTTTTATTTTCTTTTCAACAAAATGATAAAATTAAAAAAACGTAAGATTTTTTACGTCTGGCCAACAGAAATGTTCGTTTTAGCTAGAGTTTTTTTATTCCCGCACTTTTTGGATTCCCGGGAAAGCGGGAAATAAAAATCAAATTCCCGGGATCCCGGGATACCCGCCCAAAATTTTGTATTTATTTATTTACTTATTTCTCCAATTAAACTAATATTTATTTTTGGCTATTACGCTTAAAAGAATTAAATCTAGTATCTATTACATAACAAAAACGTAAAAAATTTAAGATTCAAAATATTTTAAGACACTTAAGAGGTTATATTGGTGCCAATAAGATAATATAAATCAAAATACTTATATATGTACATTGTCAAATTCAGAGCTTGTTTGCATAATTAGGATGAAAGTATTAGTCTGACGGGAATAAAATTTATGGAAGGGTGATTAGGAACTAAAAGCACAACATTACGAAATAGGTATTCTAAAACAATTTTACCGTTTAACAAAGTCAGTAGCAAGGAGAAATTTTATTAATTAATTCATTTATTAATGATGTGCTAATAAAGAAATTTTATTTACTACATTTATTTAATAACACATTTTTTAGAATTCTATTACATTAATCAGCAGTGGTGTTTGAAGGTATACTAAGTTTGTCATTCCTGTGATATTTTTTTAATATTCATCTAAGGTCCCATAAAGTATTTTTATTATTAGTCCTTTATTATTTCTAAGCCGATTTTACCATTTGGGTGTCAAATTGTTTCTAGATCTTCTAGGCTGTTTGGAATTGAATCGCTTCAGTAGGAAAATAGTTATGCACCCAAATGTGGAACTACCTCCCTAAAAACTCAACTTAAACCAACATAAATTTGTGGCGAAATGAACACAATTTTCTACTTTCTACTTTTATAAGACTCAAAATCACATGAAATGCCGCATATGAAACACAATCTAGGAAAACAATTTACTACGTCCTTAACCGCAAAGCTTTATAATAATTTTGTAAAATTTACACTTCAGTTTGTTAGGACAAGAAATAAAATTTCGTGATGATAGGTCTATAATTTATCATAGGCCCAATATAAAGCCCATTCTCAAAAATTAGTTTAAAAGCTTTAAACTGTAAAAAAATTAAATATTGTGGTGAAATTAAGTTGGATAAAACAACTAAAGACACAAGTCTGACGTAAATTTACTAAAGTTTTAAAAAAAGGTTTTCTTCAAAATTTCCCGGGAAAGCGGGAATTGAAAACAACTGAAAATCCCGGGAATTCCCGGGACGAGAAATCCCGGGAATAAATTTAGTTTTAGCCCATTTAGCTATTCATTTTTTTATTTTTTATTTAACTAAATTAATTGGCTTATTTATTGTGTTATATTATTATGTAAAAATTAAAATTTAATTCTAAAGGGAATTTTGCAACTTAATATTTTAAAATAGCAGTTTTGAATTTTGCTGCAGAAAAACGTAAATTATTTCTCATGGTGTATTAAGTTAAAAAAACTACTAAATTTGCTTATATATTAAAAGGTTTTTTAAAGAGATACCTATTAGGTTTTCACAATATGTTCATTCATAAAAAACAGTTTTCTTAAGTCTTTTTAAAGAGTACTATTTTAAAATGTACTTTTATAAGCTCTTTAAAAAGTATTTTAAAAAGTATTTTAAAAAACTGATTTATAAAAAGAAAATTATTGGAAAGGTTATATTTAAAAAGGATACAAGACAGGGATGTGTTTTTGATCAGAATGCTGGGAAAGATACCATTTTCAAAAGGTGAAAACACTCTCAAATCATACTTCATGTTAAAGAAAGTCAAAAAAGAAAAAAGGCCAATTTTTCTTAAAATATCATTTCTAGATGCTTAAAGTAATTTTTCAATTCGAAAGATACTTTTTTCATGCTTAAAAAGATGATTTTTTTTTCAATTTTTGTTTTAATCGTAAAAAGTTCTTTGCAATTGTAGAAACAAGTTATTCCCAACAACACTTTCCTAATCTTAATCATAGATTTTGATCTATGTCTATTGTTTAAGGAAATGCCAATTTAAAAAGCGTAAATTATAAAATTTTTATACACAAAAAGTATGAAAAGAAAAGCAGGATTTCCTTTTTCATGAAAAGAAACTTCCCAGAATAGAAAAAAGAGTTTAAAAATATGACACAGAAAGTGTAGCATTAAACCCACAGGGGTAGGAAATGAAAAATAAATAAACGAAAGACTGAACGTACCAACTAAAAAAGAGATAAGAAAACTAACTAAAAATGCCATAGTGACAACTTAGTTAAATGTTTTTAATATTCCCAAGAATTACGGTAATTTACAAGAAAAAAAAAAACTTAACAGAGCTTTAAAGAAACCACCACAACAACTAGCACACAACAATCTTGCAGCAACAACCAATCCACGACAACAGCAAAATGCAGCAGAGTAGAAAGCCTTTGACTTCAAAATATTGTTTGTAGTTTTGTTGTTGTTGCAACAACTAGAAAAATTAAATCGAACAAAAAGTAAAAAATGCATATTGAATTCTTATACGCAACAAGAAATATTGCATATACGATGGTGCTTTACTCAACTAAACTCAATTTAAGTGTTTCTACTCCTGTGCTGCTACTGTTACTTTTTCATGCCAGCCGCTGCAGTCATATCGTGCTTGGTATGCCACCAAATATGTGGATATGCGAATGTGACATGAATAAATAAACTCACAAAATACGATTCAAAAGAAGAAAGAAGATGAACGCGTATTACAAATACTATTAGTTACTTACTAACTTCAAGCAAAGTTGCAAGAAAAATGAGAGAAAAACAAAGAAAGAAAACAAAATTGTATCAAAAATAAAATTATATGTATATAGTCGAAACACACTCAGCCACACGAAAATTAGATTTCATGCAGCAAACGCATACAAATTCTTCAAAACTCGACAAATTGATATACAAATGATGTAAGTATCTGACCAAAATCGATAATAACTTAACTACACAAAAGACAGGCGGACAGACAGACATACTATCTATCTTCTTTTTAAATCAACACATTTATCTTTTACTGCCAGTTTGCCTAACTGACTCTCGTTCAAGTTGTCCAACTGTATCCATGTTTATAATCATTCAATTATAATCAATGTTTATAATCATCAAAACAGACACAATTTAAATACATAAATGTAGAACAGAGTGTATCTAAGAGTGCACTAAGAAAACGAAGACAACAAAATTTCAAGATAAAGAAATAGAAAGAGATAAAAACAGACATAATGTTAATTTTAAGAACAATTACGAGTACAAAAGTATTTAAACTATGTGCGTATGGTGTACAAAACACGCAGATTTGTTACTTATAAATATGACCAAAAGTCTTTTTTAAGGATTATAAAGATGTTTATTGAAAGAGCATTTAGTTTCTATAAAATATGTCACTTCAACTGAGTACTTATATTTAATATTAAACAAATATTTACAAAAAGGTGCTATAATAATTTTTTGTATATTTATTTTACGATCTATTAACGCTTATACATACAAACGTTATTAAATTTTTTTGGTAGATACGAACAAATTGGGTCTTAACGTGTTCTAACGCTCGTCCCTTTTAATTTAGAATATCTCATTTGTAAATTATTCAAAAAAAAAAAAAAATTCGCAAGCAGTCTGCATAGTGTTATTGCACAATTTGAGCAAGATGCTGATTTATTTCTTTAAAACGATAAATAATGGATAATAATAGTAAACACACATCTAATTTAGGTAAAGGCCCGTCAAAAAATTAATGGATCCTTTCAAGAGCTGACTTACAACTTGGCTTTTTGTTTTTTCGCACATTTTTATTCCCGGGATAATGGCAAATCAAAATTGTGTTCCCGGAATCACGAGATTTCCGCCGGAAATGAAATTCAATTTACCGTATTTAAATGAAGGTATACAAAGCTTGTCATTCCATGTGAACTCTTGCAATATTCATCTAAGTATATGGGGGATTTCATGTCAAGTGACCCAACTTTTGAAATCGATGTCTTCCGATTTGGATGGTTAGTCCTATCGGATAGTAGCTTAGACACAAATTTTCAACAAGTTTCTGAGTTAGAGGGGATCAAAATTTGAGATTTTGGCCAAACAGGTGTGCTTTCTCATCCATTTAACTTATTATCTATTGGTGTTAGCAAAATTTGTCCCAAAAAAATTAGATAGCTATTTCTTCAAACTTTCTAAAATTTTTTTTTTAATTTACAACTGGACTTGAAATCCCGCATATATATTCTGAATTGCTCCAAGTCCAGTCAATTCTTCAAAGAAAAGAACAGTATTGCTGTTCAATTATTTCTAGTTCTTTCAAGCAGTTTGGGATTGAAACCCTGCAGAATCAGTTCGGTAGGAAAAGTATAATGCATCCAACTGTTGAAGGAACCCCTTTAACCCTTGTGTTAATACCCAAGTTTATAGACACTATTTAGCACCGGGTACCAATTCAGATAAAGCTGTAAATAATGATGCAGCAAGAAACCCGATATTATAAATTATTGTAATAAAAAAAAAAAAAAATGGAGCTGATACTATCGATCCAATGGTTAGAAGATACACGAGTCAGCGGCAAAGTTCAAGGTGGTCAGTAGCATTATTCTTCAACATGTTGCAAATCGCTTTACTACCAGCATAAGTCGTTTATTATGAAAATACCAAAATGCTGGCAAAGAAAAAGGACAGAGAGACGTCTTTGTATGCGCAAACTATCTGAAGAGCTTGCTAAGCCAATAATTGAACTAATCATTACAAATTCTCAAGTTGTGCGTCAAGGAATAGTAATCAGAGAAGATTCTGGTCCATCGACAATGCCAGATAAAACAAGAAGAAAAAGTGTGATGGGATCATGCCATTAAAGTTATAAACAAACCATAATAAAAAGACGTAACACTCGAAGGAGGTGCGCGGAATGTGACCAGCCAGATTGTACTTAACAAACAGAAAATCTTGTTCATTGCCAAGAATCTAATAAATAATAATTATTTACAAAATAAACAACAGTTTTATAAAATACTAGCTTAACCCGGTGTGCTTCGCCACCCCAATCGTTATAAAATGAAACAAAAAGTATTTATATATAAACAAACTTTACATAGCCTAGGTCTCATTAATTCATAACAACAGCCTACTGTGAGAATTCGATGACGATCGGTTCAATAGTTAATTAGATATAATCGACATAAAGAGGCGTGGCACCTCCCACTTTTTTCATGCAACGTATTTCTTTTCATAACAATACCAAATATCATCATCCTACGCCAACTAGTGGCTAAGATATGACCATTTTATGTTTTTGGTTGTATGGGCGTGGCACCGCCCCTTTTTCCAACCACATATGTATATAGCTTAAAGTAAATTTGATGACGATCGGTTCAGTAGTTTATAAGATATGGTGGTTTTACTTTTGCTATTAAGGGGCGTGGCTCCGCCCTGTTTTTTCATGGAGCTTATTTCTATTCATACTACCACCATATCTGTGGACTTTTGATAAAACAACTTCTCTCGAAATAAGACATTTTTGCAAGATTTTTATATAAAATATAAATTCTTAAGACGGTTCTTTTGGTGTAATCCTTGCAGTTCTACGCCATTTGGTTCAAAATCTACAGTTCTTGGCAAATCAACTTCTTTCCTTATATTTGGGAAAAATATTTGATAAAATATCTTATCTGAAAGAGTTTAAAAATTTTCTAAAATGCAAGAAATAACATTGTTATATCCTTTTGACAAAACATCTAAATTATATTTAATATTTTATTGGCTATATACATTTTGTTTTAACAAAACAACTTCTCTTCAAAGAAGTTGTTTTATCAAAACTGAAATTTAGAAAATATGTAACTTGCTTGAGACAAGATAAATTTTTAAATGGTTTATAGAGAAAATTAATTTTGACTAAACGACTTGTGTAATGTAAGTTAATTTTTTTTGTTGAAAACAATTTCGACAAAACATCCTATCTTTTTATTCTTAATTTTTCTGAAAATCTGTTGGCATTAGAATAGAATTATTGATATCTTCACTTCAATTTAGTATTTAAATTTAATACTACACTTTCACTTTTTCACCAAATATTCCAAAATCAAAGTTGTTAGACATTTAAACAGTTTTTTCGTTCTCCTGTAAAATTGTAGTTTTTGAAAGAGGTTGTTTTGTCAAAAGTCCACAGATATGTACTAAACAATATCATCCTATGCCAAAAAATGCCTAAGATATAACGATTTTAGATTTTGGGTTGTATGGGCGTGGCATCGCCCCTTTGTCCAATCTCAATTCTATATAGCCTAATGTCTCTTCCAGGGTCACAGTTATATTCTGTGAAAATTTCAAGTTGATCGGTCAAGTGGTTTGGCCTCCTATAAGGCACAAATATATATATATATATAACTACAAACATACATACATTCACTTTGATATATATAGATTTTTGACTCAAAAGCGCTAGCAAACTTAATTTTCAATATACAGATATTGTTGTTCGTAGCCTGGAACCCGGGAGCGCTTGTAGCGATAGTTAGAGTTTTAACTAATCTTTTGTAATAAAAAACAAAAAAAAAGTTATAATTAAAAACATAATTCGCTTGATTTTAAGCTAAATAACGCTAAATAACCATTTAAAGGATCAAACTCTAATTTTTAACAGTTTTTTCATGTAAATACCGGATGTAAAATTTAGTCCATTAAATTTTGATGAGAGGAGAAATAAAATTTCGTAAATATCGGTGTATAATAAATTAATCTCGAAAATTAGTTAATTAAGCCTTAAACCATAGCAAATATTGATATTGTTGTGAAATAAGATTGGATAAAAAAACTAAAGACACGAGTCCCAATAGATTTCCTAAAGTTTTAAAAAGATTTTAGTTTTGCTGGAATCTCGCAAATGATTGAAACCGGCAACTGAAAACAATTGAATATCCAGGACACTTCCGGGATGGGAAATCCCGAAAAACTTTCTACGAATAACCAAAATAGAGCTAAGCTAGAACTGAACGATAATTAAAGTAGAACTGAAGCATAACTGAACCAGAACTATACTAAAACTGAACTAAAAGTAAACTTGAAATGAGCTAGAACTAAACTAGAAATATACTAGAGCTTAAGTAGAACTGAACTAAAACTTAACTAGAACAAAACTAGAGCTCAACTAAAACTGAACTTGAGCTTGAAATAGAACTCAACGTAGAACTTAACTAGAACTGAACAAGGACTGCGAAAATTTTTATTATAGTATATAAAAAGCCCACTGCTTTTAAATGCCCACAACTGTATGACCAACTATACCAGACTATGTTTAGCATGTTAAGTATTGATAGAAATATAGTTTTATATTTCTTTTTCTGTTTTTTTTTTGTCATTAAATCTGCGCCTCGAGGTGGTGTTTTTTGTAGAGGTATAGAACTTAAAGTTGGCAACAATTTTTAACTGGCGGCCAGTTTGTCAGCTGTCGAGTGATTTATGTGTAGTTTGGTTTGGCATTTCAACATAAACAGACACGATCACCTAGCAAGGCGCAGATTCGATGAATGGATACGTCAATAAGCAAAACGGCCATATTTAGAGTGATGATAATCCTCAAGTGTATGTAAGGACATCGTAACATCCAAAAAACCTGATTGTTTTGTGTATTTTAAGGGCTGGTGGAATCGTTAGTCCGTACTTGGTTAAAAACGATGCTGTTCAGAATGTTTCAGTCAATCGTGACCGCTATACAACCATGATTACTATCTTTTCCGTTTCTTAATTGAACAACCATGATGTGCAGGAGCTGTAGTTTCAATAAGACGGCGCAACATGTTACACAGCTCGTGCCACAATTGATTTATTAAAGGAAACGTCTGGTAACCGCATAGTTTCAAGTTTCGGACCGGTGAATTGGCCTCTAAGCTATTTTCGGTGGGAATATATCTGTGGACTTTTGACAAAACAACCTCTTTCAAAAACTACAATTTTACAGGAGAACGAAAAAACTGTTAAAATGTCTAACAACTTTGATTTTGAAATATTTGGTGAAAAGGTGAAAGTGTAGTATTAAATTTAAATACTAAATTGAAGAGAAGATATCAATAATTCTATTCTAATGCCAACAGATTTTCAGAAAAATTAAGAATAAGAAGATAGAATGTTTTGTCGAAATTGTTTTCAACAAAAAAATTAACTTAGATTACACAATTCGTTTAGTCAAAATTAATTTTCTCTATAAACCATTTAAAAATTTATCTTGTCTCAAGCAAGTTACATATTTTCTAAATTTCAGTTTTGATAAAACAACTTCTTTGAAGAGAAGTTGTTTTGTTAAAACAAAATGTATATATCAAAAAAAATATTATATATAATTTAGATGTTTTGTCAAAAGGATATAACAATTGTATTTCTTGTATATTAGAAAACTTTTAAACTCTTTCAGATAAGATATTTTATCAAATATTTTTCCCAAATATAATGAAAGAAGTTGATTTGCCAAGAACTGTAGATGTTTTACCAAATGGCGTAGAGATGCAAGGATTACACCAAAAGAACCGTTTTAAAAATTTATATTTAATATAAAAATCTTGCAAAATTTTTTTATTTCGAGAGAAGTTGTTTTGTCAAAAGTCCACAGATATGAATTCAACAGTCTACGCCGATAAGGCCGAAACGATTGGCCTCTTGTAGGACAACATTCGCCGCGTTATTGCAGATATACGGCCACAAATGTTGGAAAAAGTCATTGAAAACTGGACCTCCAGATTAGACTACTTCCGAGCCAGCCGTGGCGGTCATATGCCATAAGTCATTGTTCAAACTCAGATTTGAACAATAAATTTGAATCAAAAGTAGAAATCGAAATATGTAAAATATGAATTAAAATTAATATAAAACCCTGTAAATAAATATATATACATAAATTAAACTATTGCATTTAAAAAAGAAAAGAAATCATAATGTAATATCAATGGAATAATATTTGAATTTTAACTGAATATAATTATGAACCATGAATTGTAAACTCTAATTAATGTAAATCATATTACAGTTTAAAAACCACTGTATTTGTAAACGGTAAATGAAATTGTCAACCCCTTTTAGTACTAACGAAATTATTCCAAACCTCTTCGGCTATCTGCGAACCGAAGACATGTTAAATTCTAAAAATAAATTTATGTATCCATCACTTTGCACATAGCAACAGAGCCAACAAGTTTGAATTTAAACCATTACGTAAATCTAAAATACTTAAACTAACTTAACCTAAACCTCAAATATTTACAATAACTTAATTTAAAACTACCCTAAACCTTATAATAAACTGTGTCCGAATATTATCGTTCGAATAAAGTAAATTTCATGTCAATTTAAAAAATTTATCTTTGTTTTTCAGTTCAAAGCCCTATACCGAAAACAAAGATTAATGTACCAAACGTAATTCCCCCAATGTAGGACAGCAGAGGCTTGCCTTTTTATATGAGGTGATTAAGGCTTCTAAGACATGTATAGCTACTGGAGATTGCAGTAGAGCCATACAACATACTACAACGTTTTATCAATCTGCTCTGGATCTGTAAGATATGCATTGGTAGTCAATAATACTGCGATTTGTATTTATTTTCATTTCCTTATCCTTATGTATGTTGTGTGAATATAATAAAAATCATACAATTCGGTTTTATCAATTTAAAATTTCTCAATTTCATTTGGATTTTTTTCCATTTCAAATTGAAGTTTCTCAAATTCATTTGGAATTTTCTCAATTTCAAATTGAAGTTTCTCAAATTCATTTGGAATTTTCTCAATTTCAAATTAAAATTTCCCAATTGCATTTGAAATTTTCTCAATTTCAAATTGAAATTTTTAAAATCATTTGGAATTTTCTGAATTTCAAATTGATATTCTCAATTTCAATTGGAATTTGTTCAATTTCAAATTGAAATTCTTATTTTCATTTGGAATTTTCTCAATTTCAATGAAAAATGGTGTAGTGTGTGTTTTATACTACTTACATATCTGTGGACTTTTGACAAAACAACCTCTTTCAAAAACTACAATTTTACAGGAGAACGAAAAAACTGTTTAAATGTCTAACAACTTTGATTTTGGAATATTTGGTGAAAAAGTGAAAGTGTAGTATTAAATTTAAATACTAAATTGAAGTGAAGATATCAATAATTCTATTCTAATGCCAACAGATTTTCAGAAAAATTGAGAATAAAAAGATAGGATGTTTTGTCGAAATTGTTTTCAACAAAAAAAATTAACTTACATAACACAAGTCGTTTAGTCAAAATTAATTTTCTCTATAAACCATTTAAAAATTTATCTTGTCTCAAGCAAGTTACATATTTTCTAAATTTCAGTTTTGATAAAACAACTTCTTTGAAGAGAAGTTGTTTTGTTAAAACAAAATGTATATATCCAAAAAAATATTAAATACAATTTAGATGTTTTGTCTAAAGGATATAACAATTTTATTTCTTGAATTTTAGAAAATTTTTAAACTCTTTTAGATAAGATATTTTATCAAATATTTTTCCCAAATATAAGGAAAGAAGTTGATTTGCCAAGAACTGTAGATTTTGAACCAAATGGCGTAGAACTGCAAGGATTACACCAAAAGAACCGTCTTAAGAATTTATATTTAATATAAAAATCTTGCAAAAATGTCTTATTTCGAGAGAAGTTGTTTTATCAAAAGTCCACAGATATATAAGTCTGGAAACGTACTTGTGAGTACATTCGTGTAAGTGTATGTATGCTTTTTAGCCCTACAATTCTGACCACTTCACACTGCATTCGAACGACAGATTTGTTTATAACAGTTATTGGCTTCTCCCAAAAGCAGTGCTAGAAATCGAGTGGCCATATTTAGCAATTTTTTTCCAACCTGTTTAGCCATAAACAAAATTAATATTAACCATATTTTATTATTTTTTTAGGCCAAATACCCTATTAGTTTTTCAAAAATGTTGAACAAAAAAAATATGTTAAATGTTGATGTGACTTAAGGTACGTTCAGATTAATCAAATATTTTACGAAAATATTTGTTCTGATATTTGCTTCAAACTGTGTTAAACAAAAATATATTTTGTTTAATGTTCAAACTACGCTCAAATATTTGTAAATTTTTGTTTGTTGAAACAGTTGGCAAACGGTGTTAAATAAAATAAACTAAGCATGTTTCATTTTTCGAATTTATTCTATAAGATAAATTTCAGTTATGTATTTTTATAAAGCTTTTTGTAATAGTTCTATTCCTTAAATATACAGGAATGACTTTATACACTACCAGACTATTATATTTTATCTGCTTTATAAAAATACATAACTGAAATTTAGCTCATAGAATAAATTCGAAAAATGAAAAATGTTGAATATAATAAAGTAACTTATGAAAAAGAAATAATTGTCAGATTCTAAAATAAATTAATTGATGCTTACCATGCGTTCAGACTAAAACAAATATTTTTTATCAAATAATTATTTGATGAAGGAGTTCAAAAATAAAAATATATTTTACAAATAGTAAAAATGAGCGCAGAAGATAATTGGTTTGTTTTATGCTGTGGAGCAGCATCTCTTATGGTGTTGGAAAGGGAGAATGTAAAAGAAAAAAAAAAAAAAACTGGAAGACAATACGGAATTGGATTCGTAACAGATCGCTTCAAACTTTTCGTATTCCTTTTAATACTATTTCAGTAATTTTTCCTGAAGTTTGCTGTAAATTGCTGAATTAGCGGTAATTCGCAAAAATTTGCAAATAGCGGCATGATACCAACGTCGAATAATTATTAAAAATCGTTAAAGCTGTAAAGAATCACAGGGAAAAATCGTTTTTATCGCGAACATCTATTTTGCAAAATTTTTTTTTTATTTTTCCCGACTTTTTTACTGATTTAGCGATTTCAACTAATTTTAGGGTTGGTTTGAAAGTTTGCAATTTTTAGCGAAATCTGCGCTCATTTTTACTATTTGTGAAATATATTTTTTTTGCAGACTTTCATTAAATACTTACCCCCGTATTCATAAAAAATATTTTTGATTAAAAAATGGTTTATAAAACAAATTTTCATAGAAAATTCGTTTGATAAACCTGCTATAAACCTAAATTATTTTTTATGAATATGGATGGGGGTTATTTGATGAAAATATTTGTTTTAGTCTGAACGCATTTCAAACGTGAATTAATTTGTTTTGTTCTTTATTTAAGCTAATAGGGCCTAAGGTTAATTAATGTAAATAAAAATCAATTTTTTATTACAGTTTTCCCGACGTTTCGTCGTTTTTCAAGGGAGCGTCTATTTAAAATTTTAAAAAATATATAAATTAACATAAATACAAATAAATTACGTTAAAAAAGTTAAACTTACAATATGAGCTTTTCACAGTAAATAAAATTTCTCCTTTTACATGTAACATTAAACATATAAACATAAAACATAAATTTAAAGTTAAACACATATCAAAACAAGTATCACTGTAACGATTTAGTAATTGCAACCCTATAATTTGCCCTAATATTGTTAGTGTCTTCTTTGACATGCATCGTTTTCTTTATGTTTTCTTTGACATTCATCGTTTTCTTTATGTTTTCTTGTAATCCTTGGACTTTCAATTGTAAATCTCTTCTTATCCCCCCATAATTTATTTTATTTAACACCGTCTGCCAACTGTTTCAAAAAACAAAAATTGACACTAAACAAAATATTTTTTTGTTTAACACGGTTCGAAGCAAATATCAGAACAAATATTTTCGCAAAATATTTGATTAATCTGAACGTACCTTAAGGAATGGCAAAAATTCGGTAAAAATTGCTAAATTAGCGGAAATTCGCAAAAAATTGCTAATAGCACCATTATAGCAAAGTCTAGAAATTTTAAAAAATCTTTAAAGCTGTAAAGATTCAGAAAAAATTGCTTCTACCGGGAACATGGCTAAAATTATTTGTCGTTATTTGCTCTTACAATTTTTTTGTAATATCAATTAACGGTTTGCTCAGCAATTACTGAAATAATTTTTTTTTGTTGACACTATGTTCACATTGGACAAATAATTGTTTGCCGGCAAATACTTTTATTTGCTCAAAATCAGCTGTTATTTTATTTGACACTAAAAAATATTTTGTGTTCAGACCACGTTAATGAAATATTTGATGTTTGCTGCAAAATATTTTATCAATCTGAACGTACCTCTAGATTTATCGTAAATATTTTCTGAATTTATTTAAACAACTTTAGGAAAAAATTTAATTCTATCAATAATTTTCAAAAAAAGCAGGGCACATTCATTAGGTTCATAATATCTGTGGACTTTTGACAAAACAACCTCTTTCAAAAACTACAATTTTACAGGAGAGCGAAAAAACTGTTAAAATGTCTAACAACTTTGGTTTTGAAATATTTGGTGAAAAGGTGAAAGTGTAGTATTAAATTTAAATACTAAATTGAAGTGAAGATATCAATAATTCTATTCTAATGCCAACAGATTTTCAGAAAAATTAAGAATAAAAAGATAGGATGTTTTGTCGAAATTGTTTTCAACAAAAAAATTAACTTAGATTAAACAAGTTGTTTTGTTAAAATGGTTTTAAACAAAAACGTGATTCATATTTTGGGCTTATCTCAAGCCAAGTTGTTTTGTTAAAATGGAACTAATAAAAAAAGTAGAAATAGGTTTTTTTAAAAAATATTATTATATTTAATATTACATAAATACTTGAATTCAATTAGACAATATTGGTACAAAATTATATTTCTGTAAGAGAAACAAATTTTAAGTTTAACAAAAAAGCGTTCAAAAGGAAGGAAATAAAAACTGTAACTCTACACATTTTAAAAGCATAATATTATTATTGAATACCTTCATCTTCGTCAAGGTCTGGGTGAACTTCAGTGGGGATATCACCTTCCGCCCTAATATTCTGATAAAAACTGTGGTAATTTGTACCAATTAATGGCAGCATATCTAATAAATCTTTCTTTTTATTTTGTGATACAGGCAAAGGGGAATTGTAGCTTGTGGCCAATTGGGGAGATGGTTCTTTACGGCGACGCGAGTTTATATCTAGCGTCTGAAATGACTCTTCTGGGTGTAATGAAAATTTGTACTGCAAAACTCCTGGCTTGCTTTTTTCATATCTGAGCCATCGAACGTTTTTCCACTCAAACTTCTCACCTAAAAATCAGAAGATTTAAAAAATAATATTGTGTTGAAAAGAATGTATGTATTTAAAATTATACCTGAAATGCTATGTGACCTCCATGTATATTTGTCCTTTAGAAGTGCACGAAAATCGAAGAAATCCTCTTGTCTTAATTCATGGACAATATAATTTTTATTGGTCGCCGATATTAAGTTTGCCCAATCGTGTGAGTGTTCAATTGATCCGAAGAAATTTTTTCTTTTCTTTTCTATTTGCGCATGTACAGTATCACATTCAAGATGCGTATGACCCACGACAAGAAATTTATGATCAATAAGTTGAATACTTGCGTGATCTTCCAAAACTTTCCCAAACATTGCGCAAAGATATGAGTTGCGGTTCTGACCAGGACAGGAATCACTATATAAAACAATATGACGAACTGAATTTGGTAAATCCAACAGGCATTTAAATATGCAAGACCCAATATCGTTTGCACCACGCTTTGCAATGGTTTCGTTCCATATATAGCACAAGGCCTTTTTCGTTGCTCCATCATGCACGGTCAAGTTAAAAGTCCACAATGGTCTCTTGTAGAAAAACAAAGCAGCACGTAAATAAGGAGTTGGAAGACATTGTTGTAAGTCAAATGTTAACATTTTTATATTTTCGCTGTTTATTGCGAGTTCCTTATCTTTTTTCTTGCATTCATACGAAAAATCTGCATCGTCATGATGTTCTTTTTGTTCTAACTTCAGTAATTTTTTTTCATCTTCGTCGACAGAGTTTCTTATTTTGGATTTAAAGAGTTCGCATGTATTACAGAGATCAAGCTGAGGTTTCTTGAACTTAATATCTAGGGTACTAAATATATCTCTATATTTTGATTCCGATACGCAATCAGAGTATTTTTCAGTATATAACCGGTATAATGTTGCCAAGTTAAGACCACGGTCGAAATATAATTGATTTGTATGTCGACGACTGTAATGGCTTTCGTACTTCGGAATGCTGTTTATATGAAGTATAACTTCATTATATTTATCAATCGAGAGTTTGTGGGGTGGATGATGTTTTCCACGTCTATCATCTGGTATAAGTCCTTCAGAAATTTGTTTTATTTTATGTAAATTCACTGTTTTAATCGCCTGGATTGTTTCTCCATATATCTTTAGAAAGCATTTATGACAAACCCGAATCTTTTGTCCATTTTTTACACAATGGTATTTGTACACATATTGTCGGTTTCGTGGTCTCGAAGATTTTATAAGAGTCGCAGTTTTCTTGTTCTCTATATCAATCATTTGCGAAATAAATAGTCGTCGTTTGCTATAGTTTCCAAGACTCCAATAAGTTTCAAATATATGTTTTTGCTCATCTAAAGTTATCTTTGAGTGACAATTTTTCTTACAGTGATCTAATTGTATGAACTTTTTGTTAACCTTATTCGATTTTTTTTATGTTGTTGGAAGTTCATCACCATCATTCGATTCACTGACATATTGTTCCATTTCCTGAGTACTATTTTGTATACTGTCATAACTTTGATCCGATGGAATATAATCAGAGTCATCAAAATCGGTTTCGTGGAAAATATCTTCGTCACTTAGTTGATTTGACTGTTGTTTAAATTGTAATGATTTATCATCATTCATTCTGACGTCAGACCCTTTGAGAAAAGGTTTCCTTTTGTCGTTTTCTTCTAATTCGTTATCTTTTCAAACACTGGAATTATCAGTTTAGCTTTAAAACCCAACGCCTACTATTTTTCGAATTGTTTTGGCATAGCTGTGCTTTTTAAATGACAGTGGTGCCAAATAATAAAAACGGTAAACTACTGAAATTGTTTAACTGGAAATGTAGCAGAATTTATACCATGCATGAGCTCCGAAACAACTTCTTTTGATCAAAATATTTATTTTCAAGTCCACAAAAACACTTCTTTGCAAACAATATTTTACTTTTTATCAGTTTTTGTTTTCACAAAAGAACTTCTTTTCACACAAGTCGTTTAGTCAAAATTAATTTTCTCTATAAACCATTTATAAATTTATCTTGTCTCAAACAAGTTACATATTTTCTAAATTTCAGTTTTGATAAAACAACTTCTTTGAAGAGAAGTTGTTTTGTTAAAACAAAATGTATATAGCCAATAAAATATTAAATATAATTTAGATGTTTTGTCAAAAGGATATAACAATGTTATTTCTTGCATTTTAGAAAATTTTTAAACTCTTTCAGATAAGATATTTTATCAAATATTTTTCCCAAATATAAGGAAAGAAGTTGATTTGCCAAGAACTGTAGATTTTGAACCAAATGGCGTAGAACTGCAAGGATTACACCAAAAGAACCGTCTTAAAAATTTATATTTAATATAAAAATCTTGCAAAAATGTCTTATTTCGAGAGAAGTTGTTTTATCAAAAGCCCACAGATATGTATGTATGTACATATGTCAGAGAGCGCACGGCGCAGTCATAATTCCAAACTGCAAAAAATAGTTTCTTTCGTATGTATGAGGATAAAAATGTGCATGTATGTGTACGCTTAAATTATTACATTTTATATCGAGGCAGTTTTGAGAATTTTAAATTTTCCGTAAACACAAAAAAATAATTGAGCGACAAGTGCACTTTATGAATGTGGGTTGGTATTAAGAAAATTTTGTGTGAAGTTGAAATAAAAATATTATTTTGGCAATTTTCTTTTAATAGTATTAATAAGGTCTTGTAATTTTCTAATTGAATTGACCTTATCATAGCTTTAGTGGTAATAGAATAAGGAAAATATCATTATCATAAGAGCCAAAACAAAATTTAGTTAACTCCTTGACAGATTACCTAGTAATGAGTTAAAAGGGCAATTGACTAAACATTTGTTTAAGATAGAAATGGGTAATTGAAGTCAGGCCAATAATTAAACAGCAATAAATTATGGAAATGCTCAGTTTCAAATACAGTTTACCCCTCTATAGACTATTTGGTAATGTCTTAAGTAGTCAATTAAAAAAGATGAGTTACTGGATTGCGTAGGGAATCAATTTCTTTGCTCCAAAGGCACAAAATTTTTAATTTAACTAGTCTCGCTATTTATTGCTAACCACTTCTGATTTGAAATTAAATATTTTTTCGTAGAATCTTTCCGACTTGCAGGAAAATCAGGGTTCTGTATTTGTAAATATTTACACACACATTCTACTACTAACTCTTGTACCGAAATATTTTATAATGGCAACTTTAAATCGAACAGTTAAATACGAAGAAGTTTTAGATTCCAAGGTTAAAAAAACTTCAATAGATGTACAATTTTATTGATTTTCTGGCAAAATTTTTTCTTACTTCATTTTCTCCTTATTTTTTACTTTGAAATGTAGTAAATCAAATATAAAAACAAAACAAAAAACGTCCTAACGAAAATCGCATTTAAAATGTAAAGGAAATTAAATTTTGTGCAAGTTAAAATAAAAATTGGGAGATTTAAAACTTAAGTTTTTTTTTAATTTAAACAAACAAACAACAAAACATACAATAGTTTCAGAGAAACTGAAAAAGTTAACAATTTCTACAGCAAATTAAAAAGGAACAATCTTGTTAAAAAAAAAAATATTGAAATAAAGTGAAATAAAAGAAAATAAAGAAATAAAGCTGTATAAGACTGTGCCAAATAATATTCCATACCCTATACGAAGGATCAGAAGTAATTAATAAACCAATTTCAGACATATTGACTGATTGTAACAAAATTTGGTAGTACATATAATGTTTTTATACTTTTCATGATAGGTGGAAAGAGTATAAGTTGAACAGATTTACTTAAGCACCTGCCGTGTTGGCATAATCTTAAGGCGGTCTTAACAACTGGTTGTTTGAGTTAACAATCCGGCAGAAAAATGCACTCGCCTCTTGTTTAGGAGCAGGAGCTATCGAACCTTTGGTACTATTTCATTTAAATAGTTGGTAGCTTAGGTGGAACAGCAACCGCATCTTTAAAAAATCCTCTTGCAGGCCAAACTTTCCTACAAGTGGTGAAAAATCAGCCTCGAGTATGCTTTTAAGGATCTCCTTTTCTGCCACTTTGGGTCAAAGCTACAGCCGCCACATGAACCCCAAGGGTCCTCAACCAATATTCTGACCGGTGCCGTGTCACCGTGTTCTACTGACTCCCGTGATACCAGATAGGAAATCTGATCTGAAGATATTTGTCAGTGCAATTCTGCCAAATTCTAGGTATCGGCTACAACTGTTTGCTTAGAGGATGTAACACCAGAAGGTGCAATATCCTTTGAATGTTCCAAAAACCATGGGGGTATGGAAAGGAATTAAAAGGCAAAACTTGATCTTGTGCCCGCAAATTTAAGATTACTCATGGGTCCAGAATATGTGTATATAGACTTTATGGGGTGTTTTAGATTAATATTTCCTTATTGACCACTGGTCGGAATAAAATTTAATTTCATGTATCTTACAATTGACAAATTCAATATTCTGCCAGTGTCAAGAACATCCTGGTATTTAGTTTCTTAATTTGATGATTTTTTTTAAATTTATATTAAAATATTTTAAATAAAACATATTTTAATTATAACTAAAATTGTTATTATGAATCTCTTATTTTATTTCACATGTTTCGTTTTTTTTTTTGCAAATAAAAGATTGTGCCATTTTCTTTTCATCTCTTGTTAAAATTAAAATTAATGACAATCGTTTACCCAGCAAAAGAAACAACAAATTAAACCAAACAAACTAAGAATGATATATAATTCATGAAATAAATGAAAGTACTTAACATTCATTACATTCTAACATTTATCCATTCCAAAACAAATATTCTTACTTCTTCTATATAATTTTATTGTTGTTGTAGTAGTTTTATTTCTATATAACAATGAATTATTAATATGCTTTTTAATTGTACAAACAAAATTCTTCTTCGTCAACTAAACTTTCTTCAGTCTTTTCTTCTTCTTCATGTGCGTCGTTGAAAGTTTTGTTGGAAATTAAAAATATCAGTGTGTGTGTGTGTGTATGTATTACTCCGTACACAGAAAACATTTTTGCCACAATTAAAGCATTAATCAAAACTAAAATCAGCTTTAATTAAACGTTTAATCAAGTGAATTAAAGTTTAATTGATAATAGTAATTTGCACCTGTAAACAAATTAATAGTAACAATGAAACGTTTAATTCACTTGATTTAACGTTTAATTCACTTGATTAAACGTTTAGTTGACCTGATGAATGTTTAATTCACTTGATTAAATTTTTAATTAAAACTGATTTTATTTTTTATTAATGCTTAAATTAGGGGAAAATTGTTTTCTGTGTATGTACTAAAATTTGATGAATTTCGCATATACATGAATGAGTATTATCAAATATAAATTTATAATTTAATACTGGTTCATAGAATTTGATTTTGCATTGCAAGTGGTTGTTTATGTGCATGTCGGTCTAGATATTTCATATAAATGTAATAATTGTATTTACATGATGCCTTTAAACACAACAGAGACTTTGATAATATTTATTTAACAAATTAAACGAAAGAACATGAACTGTTTTGTATTAAAATTTAGGTATTTAAAACAAACATTTTAGTTTTGAAATAAAAAAACAAAAATAATTTGAAATTAAAATTTTTAAGTAAGATTTTGTTTTAATGTGCTTGATTTCTAATTAGCACTCTCGATAAATGTACTGTTTCTATGCGCATTTCACTGTTTGTTAAGGCCAGTAGCCCGTTTCTGTATTTCTCGCATCATAAAATTTCCCGCATGAAACAAGTGAATTATGACAAAAACAGTGCAATATGAAACAAAAAATGGTTTATCTCACATAAGTGTTTCTGTTTTTTTACTTTGCGAGAATTATATGTCATTTAAATAATTTTCCAGCAATTATTGGAAGGATGTGAGAAAAAGTGTTTCTGTAACAATATTTTGCAAAAAGTTTCTCACAAGAACTGTCAAAATAAGTCATATTTGAAATTGATGCGAGAAAAAAAATTTTAAAAAATGGAGCCCAAATTATGTATGTATGTACACAAGAATGTGTATTATTTTTTTTTATTTGAAAAGCAAGAATTTAAATGTTAAAAATAAGTACATATATAAAACACAACTGTTATATTTTGTTATTTTAATTTTTTTAGCCTTTCATTGTGTTTGTTTTATGTAGGGCTGCCAGATAAATTTGTGAAAAAAACGTTAATATCCTAAGAAAAATAAAAAAATCGTCTATTTTGTTGGGACAATTTAAAATTAATTTTGTTCGATTTTTATCACATAATCACAAATTTTTATCATGTAAACCCATAATAAAAAAAAAAAAAAAACATTAAGTTCATGGGTAAAATACATATTTTATACATACAAAAGCTTGAGGTCTATTTAAATAAAATTATTTATTTTATTTTTCCTTAATCCGATAACAGTTTAAAATTTCAGATTGTTATTTTTCCCTGCAGAAATCACACAAAGGAGTGACAAAATATCATATTGAAATAAAATAAACACTTTTGGACAAAATAAAAGGCAAAAATTTCCTAAAGTGCATTGACTGAAAAATGGGGTAATAGGTTAATCTTTTGATCACATAAACAAATGTATTTAATAATCCAAGCAAATAAAAATTAAACAGTTTTCGTTCGAAATTTTGCTTTTGTCGATACATTTTTTAATCTGCCTTGTTTTTAAAGATATCGGTTTTCTGTGGTGCCTAATACACAAACATATAAAACTATTTAAAATTGTTTTATTTCGAAGACTCTAGAAAAAAATCAGCAAATTGTCACTTTGCCAATTTTGGAACAAAAAAAAAATCGTCAAAATGTCGATAAATCTTTAAATCTGGCAGCCTAATTTTTATTATATATATTTCTTTCGTTGACGTTTCGCTGGCATTTGACACTTAATTACTGGAAGTATTCCAGTTAAAACAGAATCTGTGTTGTCTGTTCTCGCATTTAAATACAGAAACACTTTTTTCTCACAAATCGAGAAACGATGGAATTTTTTGTTTCACACTTAATGTGAGAAGTTTTGCGATGCGAGAAATATAGAAACGAGCTACAGATCATCAGCAAACCTTTTTCCAATAATTTAACAAAAGCTTAAGATATACAAATAAAACTGTAAAGCTAATTAGTATTATAAGCAGTCAAGTTTTACTTGTAACAATATCAAAGCTAAAACGAAAAAAAGTTTTAAGAACATTAAATTTTAATTATTGTCAAAGCAATATAAAGGTTATGTAGAAATAATTTTCCAGGTTTAAGCGTGTTGCAACCGTATGATCTTTAAAATGGAGTTAAACCTCCCATAAGGGACACTCTCATAACCGGCCATATTTTGTTGATTCAAGCTGTTAGGGTATTAAAAAAAAATTAATTCAAATAACCCCACGCGGAGACTAAATTTAAAATTTTTTTTTTTAAAATATCTCTCATAAACGGACAGAAGCGTTAAAATGAACCAACAATTGTTGTACTTCATAGTTCTTTTTTGCAAGTCTAATTCATATTTGAGAGTTAATGCCAATAAAATAGTTCATTCCTCTGTTAACACAAAGGTACACACTCATGCGTTGTGTATGGCAGAGAAATTGGAGTTTATTTGAAGAGGTGGTTTTTTTTAGCTCCTGTTGTCTGCTTCAGAAACACAAAATGGCTCTCGAAAAGTTAGATTCTCATCAGCTACTTACAATCTCACGGATTTTGATACCGAGGATGATATCATAGATATTACCATCGTATGCAAATTTTAAAGATCTGTACGGCCAATCAAATCGCCGAATTCAAGCGATCTAAGTTAAGGTTAAATTCTTTCAATCAAAATGGGCTAGTCTTCTAACTTTGTTGAAATATTTTTAATAATAAATGTGTGCCTATCAAGCGGACATCTCTCATAACCGGACAAAAACAACGCAACGGTGAGTGTTCTGCCAAAATTTTCTTTTAATCTGCTTTTCTGCCTACGATTTTGAAAACAACTTGCGTTTTCTTCTTAGCCATGCTTTTGGGCAACAATTTTAAATTTTTTCCGTTACTAAGAAAAAAAAAACAAAATCCTCGCACACTTATAAAAATAATATTTTGTCAGCTTTTCTAATTAATTATGATGCGTTTTTGTAGTAAAATCTAGTTAATTTTTTTTTACCATTTTTTGCCATATTTGATTTTGAAAAGTTATCAACACGGATAATAAAATCTTTAAGGCCGGGTTTTTGAGATGTGGATTAAATTTAAACTTAGTTTAACGAACTCTGAAACTCGGACTTTTCCGGGGAAATGTGATTTGTTTTATTATTTCGTTAAATACCAACATTTTAAGCAAAAGTAAACTGTTCCGTCAAAAGTTTGTGTAAAAACTTAGTAATGGCGGCACAAATCTGTTTTCAGATTAACTAAACCTAGTTTAACCGAGATCTCAACAACCTCGCCTAACAATTTTATTATATGGTTCAATAAATTACAATAAATTTTAAAACCTATTAAAAATCATATTTTTAAACTGCTGCTTATTATTTATTTATTTTTTATAACAATTGCGATTTTGAATTGAACTGTGGGTTTTTAATTGATGTTTTTGATATTTTAATTAGGCTTAATTAAGTTCATCAAATATAATTTTCATTAAATTTTTTTTTATTTATTTAACTGGAACACAATCAAAACTAATGTAAAATGAAAGATATTGAACTAAAATCAACCCAAACTGAAACAAAACGAATGCCAAGAAGCCCGTCTCGGTAACTCCCCATTCAAAAATCATGCATCCCATCAGTAGGTTTGTAAGCAGTTATTTTCCATTTTCATAGTAACAACCTTCTCCTTTTAGAGCACATTTTTTACTAGGAAATTACATCAACTATAGCATCATATGATGTTTCACAAATTGATCGATTTGATATCATTGTCAAAATCTTGATGCTGCGGTAGAGGGCTAAAAGTAGGTCCTAATATGTTTTCACTATTTTTCCATTATCTGAGAATAAAATGGGACGTTTTAGTGCTATTAGAAATTGAAATTACCAAAGAGATTCTGACACTCCACCCTATTGAACATGAATTGAGCTACAACTGAACTAGAACAGAGCTAGAATTAAATAAAGACATAATTTAAAATAAAACAAAACTTAACAAGATCTGATCTAGAATAAGAACTAAACTAGTTTTGCAACCTTATCCTTATTGGGAGTTTATATTTTAAAAATCTCACACACTTTATGTATAAAAATTGAACGGACATTTTCATAAAAAGTTCTTATTTTAAGCTAAAAGTATGTAATAACTATCAAACGATTTTTGTCGTTTAAGCCTTTTATACAAATTTTTATTGCTAGTGATGCATGAAACTTCTATTCGGTTCACATGATATTCTATAATTAATATATATTTTTATAATAAAAGACCTTAAAATTATTCTTATAAAATAAAAATACATATTTTTTTATTTTCTGAACAAGTTTTTGCCGAAAGGTATTAAAAAATATTTGTTTGAAACTTTTTATTAACATCACTTTTATTATGATTTGTTTATTTTGTTTTTTCTTTTTGTTTTGAACAACAATTCGGAAAATCTAACAATAAATTTTAATACTTTATGAATGGTTTTTTAAAGCTTTAATGGACTATTTTTCGCTTATGAATACAATTTTAGCATTTTTTGCTTATAAATTAATCTTAAATAAATAATAAATCTTAAATAATTTTTTATGAATACGGCTGTATAACTATAATAAGATAATACTAAAATACAACTATTAAATCAAACTTCCTAAAACATGATGATGGTTTTATTTTAAATTGTTGTTTAGCACACAAATATTTGACATTTTATCTTAAATAATTTTGACATTGCAAGCATAAGTATTTAAAAAAAACACCCTATTAAAAATGCAAGTAAAGTGAAGACTTACAGAAAAAAAATTTCGTTATAACATGATGTAAAACCCAGTAAGCACCTGGTTTTGCCAACAAATTACCAACGAAACAACCAATCACCAGCCCACAATTTAAATAATGATGCTCATCCATTCCACGTCCTTCCTATTTTATTATGTTACTCAACTAAATTTATAGACGCCTTGCAGAATAGACTGGGAAGAAAAATGACAATATGAAAGGAAAAGCAATAAGAGATGAGAAATATAAAAGTATCGCAGCTTATATGAATGAAGTAAACGATACGCAGCTCAACTGAATGAAGCATTAACCATCATCAAGATGATGAAGTTTTAGAAAATATTGAATTAGCACCTTTTACAACAAAAAAAAAAAAAAAATTTTTAATTAATTTCTTTTTCGTTATATTGTTTTGGCTTTCAGCTGCATAAACTTTTTGAATATTTATACATGAAATTGCTGTGTATACGAAAAAATGTCATGATGTTTCTCTCATACGAAGAATAAAGTAAGTTTTTTATAAAGTAAGCTAAATGTTGACTGTTGTATTTAATACCCTACGTAAGGGGTTTTGATGGAGAAGGATCTTGTAGCGTACAACATTACATCTTTAACAGACGTAACTAAACAAGAACGGAAGGCGGAACGTTTTCTTCCGATATAGTGATGGGCAAATTGAAAAAATATATCGATACATATCGTATCGATATTTTTTTAGAGTATCGATATTTATTAATTAAAAATATCGATATATCGATGTATCGAACGTATTAAGGTGAAATTATTACCAAATTTAAAAACTTAATATACCTATGTCAATACATATATACAAACATATAACATGTAACTCCATTCTAACTTTTTATTGTTACTTTTAATTTCATATTTACTGCCTGTTCCTCGATTTCGAACGAAACTTTCATTCGCTTAACTTTTATGTAAAACAAAATCCGATTTCAAAATTTAGTTTTTAATGTAAGTTATGCGAACAAAGTTTTCGTTTGAAATCGAGGGACGGGCGGTTAATTCTACAATAGAAAAAAGTAAATAATACAAAAAAAAAATGTTATTTATTCGCCATATGAAATCTAAAAGAAAAAAAAAAATTAATTGGGATTATATAATGCCGGGTTTTATACTGTCGGTAAAATAAACTGGGGACACATACCATACAAGTAAACTGTGCAATATTTTATTTTTAATATATAAGAACATGCTATAATAAAAAAAAACTAAATATTTTTTTTATTATTAACATTCCAACTTTCATGAGTCTATTGATGCTAATACGCCATAATTAAGGCGATTCTTTGCATAATTCTAGGAACCCTTTCCAGACTATTTTTTCCGCGCTTATTTTTTTGTTGTCATCTCTTTAAAAATCGAGACAAAACTGAACTGTTTAATATATGAAAATGTACAATGGAAAAACGCCGTTATTTTCTTAAGGCTAGTTTACACGATAACACAATGTATTACGACTTTGTGGAATCAAAATATTATGAAATTCTCTCCGTGCTTAAAATAAAAAAAATAAAAATCTGCTGGTAAGTATTTTTCATGTTTACACGGATAGTTTAAGTAAAATAAAAGCTAAGTGAGTTAATAACAAAAAAGCAGATGGTTGCAGTTTTACAAAAACAACATGAACATTTCCTAAGTTGATCCTGCTTGTTTTTGTAATTTTATAAAAATGTTACCACCTTCAATATACACTGTTAAATTGCGACTCTGGTGTGATGAGAATACATAAGTTTCCAAAATGGTATAGAAAATGAACATTTAACGACCGATTGTCATATTTTTATCCGTATTCTCTGTTACTCAATGCATTGTGATTTTACATGATAAGATTTTTCTCATTCTACATCATTTTTTGACATGTCGTTACACATTGTATTACCGTGTAAACTAGCCTTTAATATTAGTTTAAAAAACATATGATGCAATTCTTAAAAAAAACAACAGTATTGTAAGCAGTTGAGCAACAGTTAAAATGTTGAATTTTATTATAAAGATATCTTAAAAATATTGAATTCGATATCGTAGATAAATATCGATGTATGGGTATTTTTAATATCGGCGATATATATCGATTATAATTTTTTTAAATATCGATATTTTGATATATCGATATTTATTGCCCATCCATATTCCGATATGCCAAACCTAAAGAAGAGCATCAACGTTGCGCCACGAATAGTAGTTTTAACTTTCTTGTTTAATAAAACCCACATAATAGATATAAAAAATCAAGAAAAAACCGCTATATTGATTAAAAAAAAACTGAATTTCTATTATTTTTTAAAAAAAATTTTACAATAGCTTCTCTTTTAAACGCGAAAATGTAAAGCGTTGACGCAGCGCTATTTAGGAATGCTTCCTACAAATTTTACGGGCATGACAATTTTTGACAACTAGAAAATTCATGCCGCTTTTGCTTGGCTACGGCTGTAATGTCTTTGAAAACACACATGAAATCTGAACTGACTAAAAGGATTGTCTACTCTTGATCGGAAGTTCAGCTTTAAAAACCTTGGCGGATTTTCTTATCAGTTAATATCCTGTATAGTTTCTTTATTGTTATTCCTCTATTCTAGGTAAAATTTATGAACAAGAATCAAAATAGTTAAACATAAAATGTAAAAAGTTTTATATGACAAAAGTTTTAGAAAATAATGTTCAAATATGGCAACGACCAAACAGCTCTTGAGTTACAAATGTCTATTGCTAGAAAAATTACTGAATTAAAGACGAAATTCTTTTAACACAGCATCAAAGCCAGACAAAAAAAATTATGATAGAAATTTCGACAAACATAAAACTTGAGGTTAAAAAAAATCACATTATAAAAACGCACAGACCGAGTATAAATTAGGGTATTCATTTAATCGGTTAATCGCTCGATTAATTAACCGAGGTTTTGGTTGAATCGGTTAATATTGTTTTTAATCGGTTAACCGATTAATATTTTTTTTTATAAATCAAGTAATGTCATTACATAAAAAAGCATAAATTATTTATTATTTGGAGTTTATTACTAAAAAAAAAATCAATAACATAACAAACAACAATTCTTAAGCTAAAACGAACAAACAAAAGAATAATTCATAAATATGTAATACATATTTTTTTAATTAATACATAATATGTATTAATTAAAAATGTAATAATATATATAATATGTATTAAAATAATATACATAATATTTACTAATTAAAAAATTAACTGTAATATCATTTAATTAGTTATTTCAATAGTTTAAGAAGATCTTATAAAATAATCTTCTATGCTAATAATTTTATTTAAATGTTAAGGATTCAAGCGTTAATTTCCTTTAGTTTGGATAAAACTTGACTTTGAAAAAACTTCCATTTATTGTAGATGTTGAAGAAATCAAAAAAACCAATAATACAGAATATCTAATTTCTCTGTCCTTTTCCTCTATTTTTCGAAACATATAAAATCTTCCATTATTTTATAAGAGTCCTGTTTTAACTTTTTTAAATTTTTAACACTTCTAATTGTTTTGGTTAATTCTGTTAAAAGATTGATATGAGAAGCTATGAAAAGAAGCAATTAACTGAACGCATACATATAAATAGAACGTTAAACAAAAAGCTGTTGACAGCAAACACTTATTTAAAATGTAGATCATTGAATACCTTCTACGTTTGTATAAAAATATGTTTTCTAAACACAAACTGTTGTATATGAAACGAAACAAATAAATAAAAGCACAAATAAATATGTTATAATACTACAAAAAGTTAAAAATATTGTTCCATCGGGTTAATCGTTTTAAATTAACCGGTTTAATCGTTAATGGAAAAATGCGAATTTTAAATTAACCGATAAGTTAATCGGGTAGTAATTAATAGGTTAACCGATTAACGGTTCAACGAATGAATACCCTAGTATGTATGTACTTTGCATATGAATACTTTTATCCCTGCTTAAATGTTTATAACAGAGTCAAATCCTCTGTGGAATGTCCTGAGCAACACCAACAGCCACAGTTTGTGCGTAAAATTGTTATGTAAAATGCGTTGAAAGTTAAACAAAATAATACAACAGATTGTTGCTTGGCTTTGTATATTTTTCATTTTTACATGTTAACACCCAAACTCATACATCTCCTAAATACCTGCAAATGTTTTTCAAAGTCTCCTCTTCAAACATCACAAGTGAAAATATTACAATGCTTTTTTTTGCTGTTGTTTCTTTATTATTTGATTGATGTTGCAAAATGTTTGTTTTGTTGCTGTTGATGTTTCTACTGCTGCTTCCTATTCATACTCAGGCATACATACAAATATTACATTAACATGTGAAATGCTGATTATATGTTCACATGTGTGTGTGTGGCTGTAAAGTGATAGTAAAAGTTAAAAGGCAGTCTTAAAAGCTTTTTTGAAGTTGGATTTATTCCTTATTGAAATTATCACTTTGTCTTGCGTTAACCATGACTTTGATTTTATTCTAAAGTATACCTAAATTAAAACTGAACTAGAACTGAGATAGAATTGAATTAGAACTAGAACTGAACTGGAACTATACTACCCCTTAACTAAAAATTTACTAAAACTGACTTAACTAGAATTGAACTAGAACCAAACTAAGATTGAACTAGAAGTGAAGTAAAACTAAAACTAGAACTAAACTAAAACTACACTTAACGCAGTTAAAAACACGAAGTGACGATATCAAATAATTGGAAATGATTTATATTTAAGAAGACTCAGCCTCCTGCTTTCGCACCACATATCTAAATAGACAATAGTTTGTGTGATAGTGTATTGACCGTGCGGTAAGATGACATTAGAAAATTAACTACAAAAACAAACTTAAATACTGACAGTTCTTGCTCATGTTTTTGTATTATATCCATAACGCTTTGTTAATTTGGATACCACGAAATGGGATATAACAATTTCCTACGATATACTCGTATATACATTCACAAACGTGTATTCGTAAATATTTTTCACACATATATTTACATTTAAATGTTTACATTATTTTGTTTTAATATATTTTGACAGATGAGACATTGTTGAGGGACTGAGACAAAAAAGGAAATAACTTTTTGTGTATTTAAATAAAAGTTAAAAATATGAATGAAATTAGTCAAAAAGTTTTTCCAGAAAAGATTTTGAGATTTAAACACACATGTCAGTTCTGGTACATTGCAGCACTTATGTAAATTTAAAATTTTTTTTTGTTGATTTTACATTTAATCTTTGCGCTGTTGTCACACTTATACACACGAATATTTTTGATGATTTAAAATTATTTGTGGGGTTAATGCGAGAAGGTAATTCTAAAATATCTGTTCTCCTATTGTTTGTTTAACCTTCTAATCTGATGATTTTTACCAAAAAAAAAAAAGCCAAAAGTTAGGCTTATGGTGTTATAAAATGTATGTAATATGTAGATGATCAATTCGGGGATTAGTTAACACTATGAGGTTTAAGGACTTTTTTTTGGCACTAAATGGTAAAACTTAATTTTCCCATTAATTTTCCCATTTCGTTTTGGATCCAAGATCTCCTTCAATATTCACGATTTGTCTTTGCGCGTGGTTCCAACATATGCCAAACGTTTTGTTATCAAAACCGTGGCAAAACCACACGCAAAGAAAAAACATAGTTGATACAATCACAATCGCAAACTATCATTAATGTTTGTGGTTAAAATTGTGTCAAACACGTCTTAAGCAACAATATATGTTCAGTAATAATGATTTTAGATAATTGTTGTCTCCAACATATTATTATGTTCAAAATGCGCACGATCTTTCAAACCATTTTTCTATATTTCCCAACACCATACAAAATGTCTATTTCAACATTTTATATTGTTCTTACAATAAAAACAATAAAAAATTTTATATAAAAATTTATGTTTTATTACGAATATAATAAAAAAAATATAGCATATGTATATTAAAAATAAAATTAAGCACACATATTTATATACCAGTGTATGTGTTTTAATTTATAAATTTATTATTACGTTGTGTGGTGCAAATATATCCAAAAAAATAAGAATTCCGTTCACTTAAGACTTCTAAAAAAAGTCAAACACAAACTTACCTTTTATTTTTTTATGAAATCTACTACATATATATATTGATATACTGTTGAACAGTTTTTTAAAAATTCGGGGCTAATGACAAAATTATGTGTCAAAAATTTTTTAAATTTTTTTTTGGGCTGCAAGAAAGACAAAGTAATTGCATATTTATATATTTTTATAATTATATTTAAATAACTAACCTGTTTCAATAAACGTATAATAATTTACATCGTTAGTTTTGAAGCGAAGCATGGCATTTTTCTTCTCGAAAAATATTTTAATTATTCTGTCATCATTCATGTTTCCTGATTAACTGACGCTCGCGGACGGAGAAAATGTCATTTTATTTATATGCACACACTGTTTGTTTTGACAATAAATGTTTGCTCCTTAAGAGAATGTGTTTTCAAGCAAACAAAAATTATGGTATTTAACATACTTTTTGTGTTCAACTAATATTATGATTTTAACTGTATAGTTGAAAATAAATATATTATAGTAGCTAACATAATATAATATGATTAGCTAGACCAGAGTACCTTTTTGGGTGTTAGCCACCATATAATATTATTATAGTGAATTTAAAAATGTTAAGGACAAACAACAATTTTTTAAGTTATATTAAGACTATAATTAATTTATGAGGGTAAACATATTAGGCAAGTATGAGCAAAAATGGTCATAGTGACCATTCATTAATCATGTTTTTTCTCTGCGTGCAAAAGCGGGTCTGCTTGGTACGTATGAACCGTTTCGTTTGTAATCGCAAATCAAACCGTAGCCGATGCTAGGAAGTCATCGACGCATTCGTAAATAGCACCCAAAACAAACAAGTATTCGAACTTTGATATGCAAAAGTTCTGTACCGACCTGTTTAAGCCTCCTAGGATTAAATGTTACTGCAGAGGTTTAGTGCTAACATTTAATTTTAGGAAATACTTGATTTGGAGAGAGAGTTGTTAAAAATTCTCTTGTAGCAACGGTTTATCCTTCAAAATATTAACAATAATATATTAGTTTTTAAAAAGCAAAAACTTAAAACTGCTTTTAAGCCCTTGAGGGTTTCGTTAATTTACTTTTTCCTTGACAAGCTGATTTTCATAAACCAATAGCAGACGCAGAGAAAAACATGATTAATGAGTGGTCACTAAGACCATTTTTTTTTTCATATTAGCCTCATATGTTTACCCTAATACATTTATTATAGTTCTAAAATAACTTGAACAAATATTTTTTGTCTTTAACATTTTTTAATTCACTATAATCATTTTATATGGTGTTTTACACCTAAAAAGTTACTCTGATCTAGCTAAACATATTAAAATATGTGAAATGTTTGCTACTATAATATATATGTATTAAATTTTACAATTAATATCATACTATTAGTTGCACACAAAAGTTATTTTTAATACCATAATTTTTGTTTGCTTTAAAACTCATTCTCTAAATGAGCAAACATTTATTGTCAAAGTAAACAGTGTGTGTTTATAAAAAAACATAAAATTCTTCCACGTAATTTTTTTGTCAGCAAGCGTTAGTTAATCGGGAAAAATGAGTGATTATAAAATAATAAATGCGTTTTTCGGTGGAAAAAAAGGCTGCATGCCTTGCAAAACCAGCGAACTCAATTATTATACGTTTATTGATACAGGTAAGTTATTCATAATTATAAAACGGTTTAAATACATAAGTTCATATATGTATGTACATATGTATGTATAAATAATATGAACAATTGATGTCAACAAAAATAAAATGTAATAAGTGCAAAACAAAATTACAAAAGTTTAAATACATAGATGTGACAAGTAAAAAAAGATCCTTCTATTTGATTGTTATCTGAAAAGGATAGAAAATTCGATCTCTTTCATATAAACTAACTACTACCATAGCAACACATCGCCTTATGATAAAAAGATCTTTAAATGTCAGTTTGTGTTATTAATCTTTCTCGCATTGAAAAGCAAAAAGGAAAAAATATAAAAAGTGGCTGATGCGTCGTGGTAAAGCTAAGAATTTATTAGAAATAAAAAGAAACTAGTGCGTAGAATTTTATAAATATAAAATCAAAATAATTTAATCAATTAAATTAACTAATAATGTTAATATTGTTTTCTTTAGAAACTGTTCCAACATCAACAATAAATTGTCACAGTGACTTAGAGTTTGTTAACGATGCTTCGCCCCAAGATATTTTGGATTTACCAGAAACTGCACCAGCAGATGCCAAAGAATTTCCTTCCGAAGTGAATTTCAACAACGATATCACCCAATTGCAGACATATGTGATTGTTGCGGGAGACGTTTTGTATGCAGACAATTTATATCAAACCTAAAAAGTACCATCAACACAAGTAAGTACTTAAATTTATACACATGTGCGTTAGACCGACTCAAGTTGTATGGAGCCGAAAAAGTGTTTTAGTTACCCCTCGGAAAAAAAGGTTGATATGTTTTATGATGATTCCCAAAATATTTTGGTTCTAGCGTTGACCATCCGTGAGCTGGACCATTTTTAAAAAAGGTTTTTTTTTTTTTAGTTTTTCGATTTTTTTTGTACTTTGCTCCAAGACGACATAAATAAAATTTATTATCATCGCAAAGGGTTTTTGATGCAGCATCCAATGGTATATAAAACTTGGCCACTTCCGTCCTACTTATTGAGATATTTATCTAAATACATATTTTCGTTTCGGGTTTTCATACAAATTCTACGTATTTTTTTATTAATTTTATATTTTTTTTATTGTATTTTTGACATTTTGATAAATTGAAAAATGAAAAAATTTTATTCCCATATTGCCTATGTATGAAAAAAAGATAAAATATATCGCGATTTTCGCGTTTTATGTGAATAATTACAAAAAAAAAAATAAATTAACATTATTTTGAAACGGATTCAATTTGAAAAGCAGAACATTACTTCCACATACGTAGAATTTGTATAAACACCCGAAACGAAAATATGCATTTAGTTAAATATCTCAATAAGTAGGTCGGAAGTGGTCCAGTTTTATATACCATTGCATGCTGCTTCAAAAACTCTTTGCGATGAAAATAAATTTTATTTATGTCGTCTTGGAGCAAAGTACAAAAAAATTCGAAAAACTGAAAAAAGACTTTTTTTAAAAATGGTCCAGCTCACGGATGGTCAACGCTAGAACCAAAATATATTGGGAATCATCATAAAACATATCAACCTTTATTTTCAGAGGGGTAACAAAATGTCTTTTTTTTTTTGAGTCGCTCTAATGTGCGTACATATATAACAAATAACAAAAATTTTTAAATATAAGAAAATTATTGGAAATTCAGGAATCACTCCAGACAAACTGTATTGAAAACAGACATAGAACTGGCTAGATAATAGGCTAGATTTGATTAATTAATATATGCTATATCTAATATAAAAGTGCATGCATACATATGTATTTTTAATAAAACAAACATTTTTGATATAAAATTTTTTTTTTAGTTTTATTGTGAGAACCATATAACATATTGAAGTATATATACATATATATATATACATACATGTATGTTATATGGTGTTGGGAAATATAGAAACATGGTTTAAAAGATCGATTGCGTTTTTCTTCCGAACATGATAATATTTTTGAGACAATAATTACCAACAAACATTATGTCTGAACATATATTGTTACTTAAGACGTGTTTGACACAATCATAACCACAAACATAGTGATTGTGATTGTATCATACGCATGTTTTTTCTCTACGTGTATGTTCTTGTTTAAGGATTCATTATGGAAAATGTACCCAATGGTAAATAACCTTAATTTCAACTTTTCAATTAAACATTTTATATGCTAGAATTTTATTAAGGAAAATTGTTTTAAATTTTTTTATGTTTTTGAATAGATTAAATACAAAATCTATACAAAATCATCACATAAAGTATTAAGCAATAATTTCCAAAAATGTGTAATAAATATTAAATGCGATAATGTATGGATATTATTTTTCTTTTTGTTTTATTTAAACTGAATTATTATAAAATTTTATAAATCCCCATGTGGCTTAAATATTTAAATAATAAAAATATGCAATAATTTCGAATAATAAACTTACAACATAAACCCTTTATAAAATATAAAGTGTATGAATGCAAAAAAAAGAAAAAAAAAATTAAAATCAATATTTTACAGTTTTATGTAATTACTTTTAATTTTCTGTACTAGAAATCTTAGAATTTAAGTTTTTAGCAACATTTTTATTTATTTCAATCGCCCCACCTCCTAGAAACGCCTTATTGATTCATGAATAACAACCGGTAACCCTCAAGGATATAAAAAAAATAAGTAAAATAAAGCCTTTGAACACGCACTTAATAAAGCAAAAACCACTGTATAATTTTTTTACAATAAGTAATGAATATTATGTGAAACATTCTAAATGAACTAAAAATCAATTGCCTACAGACACGCATAAAAAAACCGCCCTCCTTCCTCTTTTTTCCTTAATTCCACGTTATTGAGGGATGAAAAAATATTGAATAACCACAAAATTTAACAAACAAACTGAATTCAATACACACAACTTTAATTCAATTAGAATTATTTTACAAATATTTCGTTTGTCTAAAGTCACCCTTGTAATAAATTGTAATACGTGTACAGTTAAAATTTTTATTTTATGACAGTTCTTATTTTGAAATTTTGTTAAAGATAAACAAGACATGAATTGATTTTGAAAACAATCGAACTACATTATTTAACCACATCTTTAAGTGAACATACCAAGCAAACACACGCATTTCGTAAAAAAATGTGCCACGAAATTGTTACGATTTCTGTAAAGATTAAAGCAAACAACACTGGAAGAAATTTTACAATTATGACTGATTTGTCAGATTCATTTTCTGCTTCAGCGCCAAAAAGGTATAACAAAAACGCCAAATAGAAGTTTTCAAAAGGCAACGCAACCGAAATAAAAATTAATGTTAGGCATGGCAACTATTCTAAAAGATCGACAACCGTAAAAATGTGCACAATTAACGCAAAAAATTTAAATATTTAACTGAACTACCTAATAAGCGGCAACAGTTTTTTATGTCAAAACTTCTCATTTTTATATACCTTTAGAACATTACCGGTAAAAATAAAAGAACGTCAAAGTTAAAACTTTTTGAAATGAATAAAATTAAAGAAAACATTGCTTGAAAAAATTTGATTTTAACAAAACATGAATGAAAGCTGACTCGCTTTTATTGTATTTTTTAAAAAAATATGATACTTTCAAAACTTTTTATATAAAGAAAACAATTTTAAGTCTAGAGCTACTCTAGAACAACACTCTCCTCATAATTTTTATACCCACACTACTATATGTGGAGAGGGTTTTATGTGTTTGTGCTAATATGTGTCACACATTTAAATACCCACCGACTGAGTCAGAATCAATTTAAGAATTGATCCAAATATGTTCGTCCTTCCATCCGGCTGGCTGTCGTTTTTTGTCATTTAAAAGTTACAGACTTCACTACTGATCTGATAATTGTTCGTACAGTAGTATCGATTCGAAACATGACATACTGGGTGTATAATTTAATATTTGAAAATAACTAAAATTTTATTCATATTCAATTTAGATACAAAATTTAATGTTTCTTTTATCTTTTTTTTTATTTAATTAAAAAAAAAGATTTTCCATGTCGCCAACTTCTTAATAACGGCAATGTGATTGCGAAAAAGATTTAAGAATCGCTACATCTTATAACTCTTATGGCTAATAAATCAGTGAGTGCTTAAATGCTGATTTAGTTGATTTAGTTAAATTTATATGTAGTTTAAACTCAACAGCTGTAAATCGGTGGCCCATGTATTATATGTAGTTTAAAAAGTAACATGTGGCAGCACTACGATAAATGTTGTCAAATTCATTTGGTCTGTATTGGTAGTTTAAACGCCCAATTTTATGCGTTTAAAGATTGTTTATTTGTTAATTGATTTATAGATTTTTCAAAGACAGTTTAACTTGCTCTGATTTATCAGCCCTTAGGACATTAACTATAGCACAAGACCATCGTAATAATAAAACAAATGTTTTGTGTTCTGCCTTTCTCTTTCTCTCGCTTACTTGACCTTTATTTTGAGGTTCACCACCCTGTTCATTTATTCTAGAAGTCTTGAATTATTCATCACAATCCCCAAAAATTACAATGGACAAAAGCACAATTTTCCCACTGACTAATGGTCTTTGTTATCCCAATAATCACCTATTGACAATAATTTATTTATTATATTTTTTTTTCTCGCAATAAAAAACACTCTCTGTTGGCTCTTTTTAAGCATAAATGTTTGTTAATTTTTATCAATTTTTTGTAGCACGACACATCTGACATGTTTATTAAGGTTAACATAATTTTGAAGAAAAAAATGTTTTATTGAATTTTTTAGTTTATATTTTTTTTTATAAATATGTAAATGTTAAAAATTTTTTATATAAAAAAGAAAATCTCAAGCTCAATAGATTAAACGACAGTTATTTATTTTTTTTAGTTGAGTTGGTACGTTATGGGAATTATTATGAAGTTTAATAAATGTTTTGTTTATTTTTAATAATGGTTGCAAATAATTTAAAACCCACGAAGTTCGCAAAAAAAAAAATACCATATCAAAAGTAATTTAAACAAATTATTTTGAATAAAATCTTTTAATTTATTTATTTTGTTAAAACTTTAAAAAAAATGTTAAAAAAATTATTTTAAAAATTTATAAATGCTACTTTTCTATAGCTTCCTGAAAACAAACTTTCATAAAAAGGCTTTCTTAAAAAAATTATTTAATTTAATAGCTTTTAACATGAACTTTTATAAAAACGACTATTAAAATAAACGTTTTTTAAGTTTTTTTTTGTGATTTCAAAAATGCTTTAAAAAAAAGTTTTTTTTTGCCTGGTGAAATTCTTAAAACTTTTCCGAAAAAGGTTTTTTTTAAGAGTTTTCAGTGACGAAAAAAGTTTTAAAAAAAGCTTACTGCAAAAAGAATTTTATGGGAAAAAAAAAATTTTTTTTTAAAATTTTTAATATCAAATTTTGTCAAAAAAGATTTTTCAAAAAGTCGAAAAATTAGTTTTTAATTAAATATTTACATTTAAGCTTTACAAACACTTAATGGAATAAAAGTTTTTTTCTATAATAACAAAAATTTATTTTTCTCTACAGCTGATTTATTTTTTCTGATGTTACATAAAAAAGGCAATGGACTTAATAAAGTATGTCTTGAAATTGTTTCCATTTCACACGAATTTGTCCATTAATTACCACCATAATACGAACATCCACCCGTACCTATGTATCTGTCTATATATCCATTAGATTGTGATTTTTTTTTTTTTTTTTTTTTTTGTAAGGTTTTAAACTAAATTAAGATTTTTCTGACATTAAATGGCACTGCAAGTTTATCGGTTTGAAAAACGCCATAGAAAAGAAAATTTTTCATTTAGAGCAAAAGGATCTAGTTTTCATCATCATTTAAAAATCCTTAGAGTCAGCATTTAAAGGGTACAGAAGGGAAAAAATTAAACAAAAATCATGCTTGACTCATTGCCCCGTAGAATTTTTAAGAAATGTTTGACATATTGAAACAAAAATATTGATTCTTCTGAATTTGACTAAATGTTGACAAATATCAGCTCAAATATTTTTCTAAGAAAATTCCAGAAACTTATATAACGATTTGTCTTCTGAAATCTTTTGTGATGCGTTAAAAAGGCTAAATGACCGCTGAGACAACCAATACAAATGATATAGAGTTTTTTGCATAAAATTACAATAATTATTGCTTAATAGATTCCGACCGAACGTTTGATGTCTGAGTTCGACATAAAGCTATGGTCGTTTACTGATCGGCGTTTGGTAAAAATTTTCGCAAAACACCGAACTTTGTAAAAAAAACTTTTTGCTTTGGTTACTACTTTGCTGCTTGACACATTTTTGTCTACATTGGAAATAAAACAATTTTGTAATGATAACTTTATGGTTTTGGAAAAACCCAAATTTACCCAAAAGTACAGATGAACCAAAAACAACACATAAATTTTTTTTGCCTCAATTAAAGCATTAATCAAAGATAAAATCAGTTTTAATTAAAAATTTAATCAAGTGAATTAAAAGTTTAATCAACTGAATTAAAAGTTTAATTGATACTATTAATTTGCACAAGCAAACAAATTAATAATTACAATTAAGCGTTAAATTCCTGATTAAACGTTTAATTCACTTGATTATATTATTAATTAAAACTTATCTTATTTTTGATTAATGCTTTAATTGGAGCAAAATTTTTTTTCTGTGAACGCTTATGTACGTTTATTTTTTTGGAAAGAACATAACTCAGTGCCGTATTAAGAAGCTCCAGAAGAGCATGGAAATGTTGTTGATAAAGAAATTCGAGTTTATTTGTATTATATTCGAATTTACTTGAATACTGCAATTCTTGTTCATTTATTAACCTTAAGGCAGTAGCTAAAATGATGCTAAACAACTTTACGCCGACCGAAGAATTAATTTAAAAGGTATAAATGCAGAAAAATTACTTTTTTGTCATTAAAGTATTAAAATATTATCCATATTCACAATATTGTGCATTTTAGATTGCAAATTTATGCAATTGTAAATAGTTTCTATCAATTGTGAATGACCTCATTAGTAAAGTTTTCAATGCATGAAACAAAACACGCCAAGCGAAGATAATACATCATACTTCTCCAGAAATCACAAAAGCGCAAGTAGTTTGCGATTTTAAACGTAACAATCACTGAGTGTTAGCTGCCGGTTAGCAATTAAGTGCTGCATACGAAGAGTTAATATAAACTATTGGTTTTAAGTGTTGCATATCAATAAAAGAGCGGCAAGTGCATTGCTGTATATTTAGTTGATGAAGAGTACAAATATACAATCAGTCAAGTTACAGAACGCACTTCGGATTGAAAGTGACTTCAGTTCCGAAAGTCGGGTCTTTGGTAAACGAAAAATTCACTTAAAATTTTCAAACCGGAATTGCCATGTTGAATTATTATTTTAAAAAAAATATTAATAAAACTTAGTCAAATTGAAAGATGAGTATTTTTGATTATTACATTGATTTTTTAAGAATCTAGTTAATATTTATACACAAACATTCTAATTTCTAAAACTTGGTGCGAAAACAAAACTCATTGATGTATTTTTCCATCGAAGTACCTATTACCACATTAATTTTTAGTGCAAACCACTTACTATTGGGAAGAAAAATTTAGAACAAACTTAGGCTGTGGCAACACAAGCAATGAACAAACATTAACAACACTGGCATACTTCATTTTAAAAGCAGAGATTTTGTAATATTTAGGAATAAACAAAATCGTTGGGAATCTGAAGAGCCTCAAACGAAATCGATCGAAATGATTGACATGCCTGTATACAATTTTACAAATCCTACGATGCACAAGATTGTGAATAGGGTTATTAAATTTTTTATATAACGGTTTTCCCTTTCCAAAAAAACTACAAAGTTAAGTAACTTTTGAATAATACCACGTAAAAGGTGCAAACATCTTTTATTACCATGAATTAATAAATTTGGATTTTATTAAATAAAAAATAACAGAGGTTAACATTTTTTGTATTCATTAAAAAATCTACCTATGTTCAGTTTTGGGCTCTATTTGGACACTATTGACTACGAGGACAGTTGAATAAGTCAGTCCCTTTTTGAATATCCCGCGTCTTAACTGAAAGAATAACACTGCTCCCGTAACAATTTTTATGAGCTGTGATACTGAGTTTATGCGTGACAGCCTTTGAAATCATACTACCTCGTGATTTGAGGAGAAAATGGATAAAAGTGAATTTCGTATGCTCATTAAGCACTCCATTGCAAAAATCGATGAATAAGGCTACAAATCGCTCCTTTATTCAGCCTATTGTCTGGTTGACTATTTCATGTTTCCAAACCTGAATGAAATGGCTCGACAAAGAGATTTGAATCAAATGATGGAATCATCTTTCTATTTTGAAGACCTGAAAAACCGTATTTTTTGGAAGAGGTGCGCTAATTGCAGAAACATTGGACCAAGTGTATAGAGCTCAAAAGAAACTGCCTTACAAAATAAATAAAATTGTTATCCAAAAAAAGTGTTTCATTAAAAAAGAATTTCCGGGATTTTCCGGATATGAATTAAAAATTTTCTTCCGTTCGGGTATAGATGTTGAAAACCCCAGGCTTGAAAAATATTTATGAGTTGTCATTATAAATAAATTTGATTGTTTTATATTTGTGTTGTTTTCTAATTTTTCTCAAATATTGTTGTTGTTCTTTTTCTGTTGTGCGTGAACATTAGGTGCGTTTGAGAACTTTTACAGTAAAATGCAGAAAATGAATAAACTTAAAAATTTGCTGTCACAAAAAGCTGTTGTCCAAAAAAGTACGCGAACGCAAAATTTGTAAAACTTCGTAAGATAAAGGCAACAGCTGATGGCAAATAATTGAAGTGTTAAAAAATGTTTACAGTTTTGACTACTTAACTCGTTTTCTTATCGGTACTCGATTAAATACTTTTTATAACACGAATATTTTTGGAAAATACAAACAATTTATTTTATGTAATCTTTCATATACAGTGTATCAATTTAGTAACCGGACAGTTGTCTATTTTTTAATTAATTCGTTTTTAAATGTAAAGAGATTTTTGTAAAAACAGAAAAACCTTTTTAATTTCTTAAATCATCTATATATTGTATATATCACTTGTATTAATGCCACAATAATATACGCAAACAATTTTATAAGCAAAAAACTGAAGTCTGTCAAAATAAAACACCAAATTAATAATCGGACATGTGGCAAATACCATGCTTAAATGTCATTTTATACCGGAATTCCCCGAACAAAGTTAGTTGGGAATTAACTGAAATTGTAGAAAAGCGTTACAGTGAGTTTTTTGCAAAAGAAAATTTTTGAATCTCTGACAAAAAATTGCGAAAAAGCGATATGAGCAGCAAACATGTTCAAACATCGATAGAAGTTAGAGAGTTGATAATAAAACATTATCAAATCGGTATGTCTATACGTGAAATTGGAGAAGCTGTTCAAAGAAGCCATACTACGGTTCACGATATTATAAAGTGCTTCAAAACTAGCAATTCCGTAGAAAATAAGACCAAATCTGGACAACTAAAAAAGTTAACTCCATCTGATGAACGATGGATTGTTAATCAAGTAAAGAAGAATCCTAAACTCAGTGCTCCTAAATTAACAAAATTGGTGTCAGAAAGCTTACAAATAAGTGCCAATCCTGAAACTGTCCGAAATGTACAGCGTAAACACAATTTTCATGGCAGAGTTGAACGAAAAAAACCATTTGTAAATGATATAAATCGGAAAAAGAGATTAAAGTTTGCATCTGAACATAGAAACCATGACTTTTCGTACTGGAGTAACGTGATTTTTACAGACGAAAGCAAATATAACGTTTTCCGGTCAGGCGGACAGGCGTACGTTTGGAGAAAGCCAAATGAAGAACTAAAGACTTCTAATCTTCATCCCACCATAAAGCACGGATCTGGAAGTGTCATGGTTTGGGGCTGTATGTCCGCCACAGGACCTGGACAGCTAGTTTTTATAGATGGTATAATGGACCAGTTGAAGTACATAACCATTTTAAGGGAAAATTTGGCTCCGAGCGTAGAAAAATTAGGCATTTCGGAAAACTATAAGTTCTACAAAGATAATTATCCGAAGCACAAAGCGCATAATACACGGATGTGGCTACTGTATAATTATCCCCATGTTATGGAAACTCCCCCCTCCCCCCCCCCCCCAGTCTACAGACATTAACGTGATAGAGAATTTATGGTCTCATTTGGAAAATAAATTGAAGTCTCGGACAATTTCCAATATCAGTAAGCTAAAGATTGCTCTAAAGGAAGAATGGGAACAAATTGATCCAGCTTACTGCAAAAAACTCGTGGAATCAATGCCAAAGCGATTAGAAGCTGTACGTAAGAGCAAAGGAATGCCCACAAAGTATTAGATTGGCCAAAATATTAAATGCACCTACCATATTAAAAAGTGTCCGATTATTAATTTGATCCATATTTTTAACTTAATATGATTTTGTTGTTGTTTCTCTTAGAATTGAGATTTTGTTTTTAAATATTGTTAGCGTTTTTATAAGCCAAAAATAAATAAATGAATTACATTAATAAATTTTTTTAGTTTTTTGAAAAAATCTTGTGTATTTACTCGAAATTCTTATAACTCGTTGTTGTCCGGTTATTAAATTGAGCCACTTTATGTTTGTTTTTTATTTTATTTGAATTTGCTAATTTGTGTCCGGCTAAATTTGATCAATAGTACACGAATACTTCTTTTTACTATTGGTAACTTTAAAAACAAGGTCTGGTCTAAGTACCCTAGTACTTGACACTTTCACAACTCCAAAAAATTAACATAACAAAACAAAGCTTCAAAAGTTGGCATTTAGCCATATAAATTCTTCACAAACAAGTTTAATTAATTAATATTAATTAATTTTTTGTTTTTATTATAGTTTTATTTCAACTTTTCTTTTTTTAAACATTTTTTTCATAATTTGTATGCCTTTTGTTTGTTTACCTTTTGAAACATATGTTTTTTTGTTTTACTAAATTTTACTGCAAAAATTTTCAATTTGTGTTCTCATTTACTGTATTTTGTGTACGCGAACGCAATTTAGTAAAATGCAGTAAAGTTCAGTAAAAAATAGTAAAAACTTTTGTGTTCTCGAACGCAGCTATTATGTCGTTTTTAAACTTTTATTAGATTGAAATGTATAAAAAAACATACTTTAATGTAGAATTTAGATTACAAATTTACTTTGAGAATATTATTTTTCTCGTGCATTAGTCTAGACACATTTAATACATTTCGTTTAAGTAATACTTACTTATGTAGATACAAACAAAACAAAAAGAAACAAAAAAATTTACTTTTCTCTTATAAAATTTATATGAAAAGCACTCAAAAAACTGAATGGTTTTCATATAAATTTTACTACACAATCCATTGCCTGTCACCTGGAAACAGCACATAAATGTTGGGTGTTTTGGACGCAGAAAAAAAACTTTGTTAGTAAAAAAAAAAAAATAAAACTGTCTTTTTTTATTTAATGGCCTAAGATTACAATTTATGAGCTCGCAGCGAAAAACTTTTTTATACCCTCCACCACCACTGTGGTGAATGAGGGTATACTAAGTTTGTCATTCCGTGTGAAACTTTTTTATTATACATCTAAGACCCCATAAAGTATATATATTCTGGCTCCTTGAGTAATTCTAAGTCGATTTAGCCATGTCCGTCTGTCTGTCCGTCTGTCCGTCTGTTGAAAACACGCTCACTTTCGAAAAACGCAAAAGAAAAGAACAAACTTGGTCTCAAATTGCTTGTAGTTATCCTAAGCAGTTTGGGATTGAAATCCAGCAACATCGGTTTAGTAGGATCAGAACTATGAATCAAAATGTGGAACCACTACCCAAAAAAAATTGATAATTTTGATACAAAAGCTATCGTAAATGGTGGAATAATGCACGGAATGACATAAAAAAACTGCAAATCATACTATTAAATTTCGTGAAGATCGGTCCATAATTTACGATAGGCCCCATATAAACCCTTCTCGCGGAAAACAGTTTAGTACGCCTAAAACCGCAATAAATAACGCTAGCACACTTAAATTTGGTACGTCACAGTTTTATAACACCGCAAATCACACTGTAAATTTTTTTGAAGATCGGTCCATAATTTACACTAGGTCCCATATAAACCCAACTCCCGGAAAACAGTTTAATACGCCTTAAACCGTAATAAATAATGATATTAAATTGAAATTTGGTACGTCACAGTTTTATAGGACCAGAAATCACACCGTAAAATTTTTTGAAGATCGGTCCACAATTTACAATATGCCCCATATAAACCCTACTCCCGGAAACAGTTTAATACGCCTAAGCCTGTAATTAATAACGCTATAATACCAAAATTTGGTACGTCACAGTTTTATGGGACCACAAATCACACTGTAAAATTTTTTGGAGATCGGTCCATAATTGACACTAGGCCCCATATAAGCCCTACTCCCGGAAAACCGTTTAGTACGCCTAAAACCGTAATAAATAATGATATCAAATTGAAATTCAGTACGTCACAGTTTTATAGGACGAGAAATCACACTGCCAAATTTCGTGAAGAGTGGTCCATAATTTACCCTAGGCCCCATATAAACCCTACTCCCGGAAAACCGTTTAGTACGCCTAAAACCATAATAAATGATGCTATCAAATTGAAGTTCGGTACGTCACAGTTTTATAGGACGAGAAATCACACTGCCAAAAATGATTAGTCCTTAATTTGCCCTAGGCCCCATATAAACCCTACTCTCGGAAAACCAAATAAAGCCCACTTTGGGAAAATAATTAAATTCGCCAAAAACCATCACATATACAGATATTGCGGTGAAATTTTTTACCTTAATTCATATGGCTAGAAAAAATATCATGCAAATTTGTGAAATTTACTGTTAACGCTAAAACTAATTACACTGCTGTATTGAAATTTATTCTAATTTATTTTTTGTAATACCAGAAATCAGTCTTCAGAATTTTGGGATGATTGGTCCATAATTTACCATAGGTCCAATACAAATAACCCTCCTAAAAATTATTTTAGTTCGGATAAAACTTTTACGAATCATGATATTTTACTCAAGTCAGTTCAAAGTTCTAACAAGAAACGCATAAAATGTTCTTATTGTCGGTCAATAATTAATTTCAGGTCTAAACCGTAACTAATTTTAATGCTAACGCTCGTTTTTTTGAAGAGTTGTTTATAATATATATGTATGTATTTATCATATAGAGCCGACTCCTGTCGGTGGAGGGTATCAAAGATTCGGCACAGCCGAATATACCACTCTAACTTGTTTTTTTTTTGCTTTTGTTACGAAAAGAAGATTATAAAAAGCTTATATTTTATGCATGTATAAATAAATAAATGATGTTCGTTAACAAATTAGCCAATTGAACATCTATAAACAATTTATTAAAACTTTTTTTTACTCAAAAAAGTTTTTGTAATAAGTTTTTCAGTATAACTGTAACAAATTGAAAGTCGAGTTTAGATAAAACTTTTTTCCTGGTATCGTTTATCATCAATAAAAAAGATTCATCAAATATTTTCAGTTGAAAAATAATTTGTATTTTTGGTTGTATGTATTATAATATTTTAAAAAGAATGTAATAGAGAACTCTTTCTGTATGCCAGTCTTTGTAGATATCTGTTAATTAGTATAAAATTATATTTAAATTTCTATATTCATATTTAATTAAAAATTCATTATTTGGTTCTATTAGTGTGTATTTACAGTTAAATTCTTCGAGTCATTTCTTAATTATGATAAACCTAACATTGAAGTTTGTATTAGCAATACAAACAAAGGAATTTAATTTATTTAATTACGAAGCTGAAAACTTCGCGCAAAATAAAAGATTGGTGAAAAACGGCGTAGAGACTAGGGAGATCGAACGGTTATTATTCGTTATTTAAGTTTTGCCCAAGCCGGTTATTTAAAAACGTCCATTTTTTAAATAACCGGTGTAATTTATATAAGTTTTCCTTACTCTTGTTGTAAATTTACCCGTAATTTAAGTATTTTTCTAATTGAATATTAGGCAAACTTAAAAGTTTTGTGAAGAATGTCAAAACAAAATGTAACAAAAGTCAAAAAACATTATGAACAATGTAAATAAAAAACGCTTTTAAAAGCGTATGTTGAATCATCATCAAATTTATTGTTTCGAGTTCTTATTTATATCAATTATATCAATTTAAAACCGACCTCAAAGTACATCAAAAATGTGTAAAATACTTTTTTTTAATAAAATTATGTCATGGTGTTGTTTTTAAGCTCGATAGAACAAGAAATCGTATAAAAACACAAAAAGTTAAATATAAATAAGAAAAACAAATTTTTTATTCGCATGATTTTTATTGAAAAATTGTTTCGGGCATATGAGCACCGCGGTTGTTCTTAACGAAACGCATTCTGGACGTCAATCAAATGTAGGTACTTTTTTGAGGATTGCTAGCGTTTAAACCGCACCAAACGTGGCAATTTGTGCGCTTAATGCAAGTCCGTACGGTCTGTTGTGGATTGTTGGTCTAAATGCGGCTATTATTTTTTTATTAACAAACTCCTCAAGCCAAAAAATAGTCGGGCGCTATAAAGATCACGAAGTCGTCTAACGGTTGCGCGAATCGATAACTGATTTTCAAAGTAAATTGTAATAATTTGGTAGCGTTGTTCAAACGAGAGTTTGATATGACAGCTTGATTGACAGGCAAACCTTTCGTAAATTCTATCGGGCTAAAAATAAACCCTTTATTATTTTAATTATTTGAGTTACATTCTCTATTAAAAAAACTACAAATCGGGCTTGGAAAAAAATATATGTTTCGTAACTTTTTTTCTACTTAATTTTTAGTAAGTAGAAAAAGTCTAAAATTTCGATGATTTCGATAGTATCAATTTCGGTATTGCATACCCTAGTTGGACCCCCAACTCCTACGATAAAACTTAGTCTAATTTTTGTCTCAATGGGCATGTGAGTACTAAAGTAAATTGTCAAAATATACTTACAAAAATACACCTATTGCGAACTCATTATTTTTTTATTATATATTATTGTCTATTGGTAACCAAGAAGTGGCCTAAAATGCAACTTTCATAATACGCTTCATCCGACACCGCCAGGATTCTCAAAAAATTCGTTGATAGTAAGTTTAGGCATTTCTCCATGAATACTGTTGTCAAGCTCAAGAAGAATTTGAAAATAATTTAAAGACATTTAAGTAGCAATTATAAAACGTTTGCAAGCACCAGGAGTTATCTAAAAGTAAGCAAATTGGAAATCACACGAGTAGAAGCCAAAATACATTAAAAAACGCATGTCTGAAATGCTGCTTGAATGCTATTCAAAAAAGATAATTTACTGGATATGACAAATTTAACAATTGCGACAAGCCGAAGCGAAAGAAAGCTTATTTAAACCCGACAAACTAGCATAATTAAAGCTTAGGCCGGGTATCCACTCGACTACCATTTGATTCGATTGATGAGGTACACTCGCCCTGAAATGCGCTTAACTTTTAAACAGGATAACTTAAATTGGCTTGCTTTGTTTTTTCCTTCAGAAATAAGCAGTGTTGCCAGAAGGATAAAAAAAGTCATAGATAAAGGTTTGGGATAACAACATAATTAATAATACTTTATAATTACAGAATAATTAATATTTTGCAATAACTCTTAAGATTTTTTACAAAAATTCAATATTTTTAAGCTATACATACACCAAAAATTTTAAATAAAAAATTGTTTACCTTAATAAAATTTTATATAAATAAACTTCCCACATATTTTTCAATACGAAAAATTATTTAATAAATTACATTCCTATGAAACGCTGACTTTAAAAAGTCGGCAAATTTAAGGGTTTTGCCATAAACATAAATTTCGGAAATTTCTTTAAATAGACACTGGAACATTCTAGACTTATTTTCTGGGCTACTACTCCTAAGCTTTCTGTGGGCATTTCTTTAATATTTAAATTTTTGTTTCCTGGGTTAAAACTTGTTGAAAACACCCTATGAATTTTAACTGCCTTAAAAATGCGTTTTTTACATAAACTTAATTTCTATTCCTGATTTTATCATATTTATAATAAAAAAATTTTTATCATTAAATATTCATTTAGTGCTACAACAACTTGTCCTTAAATTGTTATTTAATGTTATACATTTAACAAGGAAACCAACTTTCCCTGCCTTATCAACACGCCTCTAATAACTAACAGAAGCTTTGAGTTGAAAAAAATTAGAAAGAAAGAGCTTAAACAAATCATTATAATCTCGATAAAATAAAGCCAAAATACAAAATATCCAACTCACGATCCGCTTAAAGAACCAAAAAAGTATATATGTACCTTCAAGAATTATATGTATGTAGGAATGTACTCGTACATGGGTGTTAATAAAGGGCGAGGAGAACCGAAAAAGGACATGGACGTCATAATGCATAATTTTCCCATTTCAAAATCTACACAGACAAACAAATAAATAAATAGCTGTAACAACAGGGCAACAAAAACATGTAGAATGTTGTTTGACATTAGTTTGAATTTTTCTTTAAATAAAACAAGTAAGAAAGTAAAGTCAGTCATGTCCGACCATATGTTACCCTAAGAGACTGTACCCTCTTTGAACCGCCAGAACAGAATTGTATAACGATTTTAAGGTTCATGTAAATGTTTTTTGTGCCGACTATTATTATGGTAAATTTTGTACTTAACAGCACAACATTTCGTCATGACATAAAAGCAATTTTTAAGTAAATACCAAAATTTTTAAGAAAGTTACAGCGTTAAAAGCTATTTTCGGGAGTATTATTTCGTAATTGGAGTCACATTTAATTCCTTAATTTCATAACCAACAAATTATTAAATTTATAATAATCGTACTTATGCTAAATACAAAATAAGTAATTTTAATTATTAAATAGCTACTTCCCCTCCATACCCCCAGAGAAAATATATGTTTAAATTTGGTCACCTCCAACAAAACTATTTTTAAAGATAATTGCAAACATATTATCTTTAAATTTAACCATACTATTGTCACCGACAAACATATTATATATCAAGAAGGCACAACCATATTATGGTTGCCTCCGAACATCTTTTGGTTAGTAATAACTTAAATATGTTTAACATTTATAATAGCATGGTTGATTTTCAACCAAAGCATGTTGCTCTTAGAAAAGAGGAAAATACTATTGTTAATTTAAAAACAAATTATGTATTGTCATATTTAACCATAACATGTTTAGAGGCAACCATAATATGGTTGTGGCTTCTTGATGGAGCACTAATTTAACAATTATATGTTTGTTGGTGACAATAATATGGTTAAATTTAAACATAATATGTTTAAAATTTTGTCTAAAAATAGTTTTGTTGGAGGTGACCATATCTGAACATATTTTTTCTCTACGTGTAGTAATGGTTTTATTTCCACAACAGACTCATCAATGACAAGGCAGGCATACCAGGTTCAGCACCTTTTTTGAAACCCAGATACAAGACCATTGGTACGAAACCCCAATGAAAAGTTGTCTTGGCAATGTCAAAAACAACTTTCAAACGTTCTTTAACTTCAGGTGACATGGCTACGTCGAATTTGTTATTACGGACCAACAGAACTTCAGCGCAAAATTGTAATAATTGTATAGGAGCTATGGTCAAATATGCACCGATTCCAATAAAATTTGATTAGATCATTTAGATGGCAATAAAAAAAGTTTGGACGAAATTTAATCTTATTACCAACATAATAAGATGGTTTATGGGCACAAAGACTGTATTCCAGAAACGAGCTTATATGGGGGCTATTTAAAGTTATGGACCTTTTCTCACCACTTTCTCTAGACTGGGTCCTTCTGACAATGGTTATCTACGAACTAAATTTCATCAATTATCTGCGACCTGTACTTTGCGAGCAGTGTTTACATGGACAGCCAGCCGGAAGGTCGGAAATAGTTATATCGATTTGAAACGTCTAAGTCGATCGGTATGCTGGAAGGTGGGTCATCAGTATTTTAAGGTGTTGCATACATCAGCACAAACGTATAATACCTTCTTCCCAATTGTGGTTTGGGTATAAAACGAAAACAAGAATTTTCTTTACAAAACAACAAATTACTAACTTATTGCTAGGAACACAACTGGGACGAACGACGAATTATCACAAATGAATGTTTTCTTAAATTCTTCAGATTTTTCTTTTTTTCTTCCCCTTCCCTATCTATCTCACTATCTCTGCCCACATATTATATCAGGGGTAGTCTGCGGCTTGTCAATGAAATTGAAAATAAAATATTCACTGTTAAACTAAACACGTGGCTTTCATTATGATTTGATTTCAGCGTTAAGTTAAAGATGACTCCAGCCTAAAGTAAACTTTACGCAATTGTTTCCAAAATTCATACAATTTGTGAAACATGCTAGTGAAACATCAGAAATTACGAAAAAAAGTATTATACTCGTAGCAGTTTGGCACGATTCAAAGGAAAAATAACAAAAATCGTATATAATGAAAAATACAAAATATTTTTATTTATGATATGTTGAGTTAATCTGAAAAATTAGTATGTACTTAAACGTGAGAAATAAAAGTTTCATTTTATTTTATCTTATTGCCTTCAATACAGTTTTAAATTTTTCTGCGTATCCCACTCTCTCCCCCTTTATTGTGGTTTTTTAAATTACAGGGTTGCTTTAGAAAACAAAATCAAACTACGAGTACATATATATTTTTAAATTAAAAAAAAAAAAAAAATAATTTCATTTTCCAATTGTTAAAATTAATATGTTTCCACATAATTTAGGATTATGAGATGAATCGTTGCGGCTGTTTGGAAAAACCTTCACGTTTAATTTAATAATGACTTTTTTAAGACTTAAATAATTTTAAAAATTATTTATTTGATTATGTGCGTTTTATGATGACAAGGATTATTTATAAGTGGATTACAAAATATCCTGCCGGGTGTTTAAAGCACGATGTTATTGTGTCAACGTGCCTTTTAAAGAGATATAGGAGATTTTGTTTTATTAGGGTTTAAAATAGCAGGCGCAAGCGCCCTGGCTTAAGGATAAAAAGGATAGTCTGATGTTTAAAAAATACATTTCGTAGTATTTTTCCAATAAATTTTAGACAGTGGGCCTAATCCAAAAAAATTTTAATAATTGTTCAATTAACTGCTTAGCAAATTTCTTAAAAACTTATGGCTTTAATAATAAACAAAATATCTTTCTTATAGAATATAGGGGGAAATAAATTTTAAGGACAATTTAACCTTGACTATATTTATAGCCACCTCATTAAGACAATTAATTTAATACCTTTAAAATATAACTTAATTTAATATAAATACATACATATATCCAAACAAATAGTGCCTGCAGAAAAAAAATAATATAATTATGTCCCTTAGTGTGGGTCGATTTAGCAATCGATATTGTGCCATCGATTTTTCGATAGGTTTTGGCAAGAGGAAAATAAATTCCACTACGACATATCGAAAAAATCAAATTTCAATTTTTAGACTTTTTCTCGACTTTTATTTTTACGGGTTTTTAGTACGTTTTTTAGTAAAGAAACCGGCTGATTTAATTTTTTTTTAATATTACCGTTCTAAAGTGAAATTGTACGCTTAAAACGATGGCGATAGCAGTTTTTCCAAAAAAATGTTTTTCGTTAGGTTTTGGACGTGTTTTTGTCGAAAATTTTTTTATTTCTCGCGATAATTTTTAAGGTTTTTTTTTAAATAGGTTTGTTAAAAAAATTCGCCGATTTTAAATTTTTTTAATATATCCAAGGTTAAATTGTACGCTTAAAACGATGGCTATATAATTTTTTTCCTTTATTTTTTGTTTGTTTTTTTTTTCAAAAACTGATCGCCTTTAATATGCGAATTTCTTTAGAATTGAGCTTTGATACTGGAGAAAATACATGAAAATTGGAGCCTTAAAAATAACAAAAAAGAGTAACAAAAATCGAAAAAACTTTTTTCGACAAAAACTCGTCTTACACCCCACAGAAAATCATTTTTTTAAGAACTTCGTTTATACCTCGCTAAAATAAATATACTTTTTATCTACTTTATATCAAAACAAACAAACATACGCACGTGAAGCAAAAATAATGGATGAAATCAACAAGCATTATCATTTTATAATTAAACAATTGAAGGTTTTCTTCCCGGTGCGCGTAACACTCCTCTTCACTTCAGAGGCATTTGCATGATGCATGGAAGTGCAAATAAAAAACCACTTCTTGACATTAAACTGAAGAGAGTCACAACAATTTTTTATATACAACTTACGAACGTTAACTGCCACAAAAGAATTCATAGCCAGTTTTAAACCAACTGCATTTGCTGTGAGGTTAATTACAGTGGCACCCAGCAGCTCTCCATTTTCTTAAAACAATACACACGTTTTTAATTTAAATAAAAGTTAAGTTTTAAAATTTTTTTTAAAAATCTCCTCTCAGATAGAAATTTTGTTTCAACTTTATTGCTATAATATATAGTGCTATATATTTTGTTTAGTTTTTTCTTACTTTCGCAATGCTTTAAGCTCATATTAGAATCCATAATAACAAAATAAAATAAGCGACACCACGAATTTCCTAAATATCTCTAGAATGAACAACACTAAAAAGAACAACATTGGATTTTTTTTAATCCTTGCAACAACATTTAACCAACATTTTTGTTTATGCATGATCTTTTTTGTACAACTATAAAGAGAAACAAAACTAAATTTGAACTATTGCTGCATCAACCATAAATATACATGCAACATTGTCTAGTTTTTGTTTTTTTTTTTCAACTATAGAGAAGTACAGTGTTTTCTAATAGTGTGACTGTGAACTGTTGTGTTAGTGTCATGACTTTTTTTTGCTGCAAGCTACACACAGACATAGAAATATCTGAAATATTTACGAATATTTGCATAGAAGCTTTTATGTAGTTGTTTCTGTTTGCTTTGTTAATTTGTATGCGGTTACACTTTACAATTTTCTTGTTTAAGGTGACCATGTTGCGTGATAAAACATTTCCGGTTTAATTAATAATTTTAACGATTATTTGAGTATTAAATTTTTTTTTTTGTTTTCTTGTTAGTGGCAAACAAAAAGTTATGTTAAAAACAAATTGTACAGAATTTAATTCTTAGTTAAATTGATTGTTACCAATTTTTCTAATTAAAAGGTTGTTCTATTTCCTTGTGATAAGAAACAAACAAAAAAACTCTTATAATTTCTATAGAAGCCTAAACACCTTAACTTTTTATTACATTTATTAAAATCTAAGCGATAAAAAAGTAGCAGTTAACCTATTATGAAAGTCGACATAGTTGACGGCAACGGCACGTAATTATACTTTCTTAGTCATTATTCGCCACAATCGGTTGCTACTTAAAGACATTTGGTATTTTGTAAAGCGCTTTTAAGTCGACGACGAGTAGAATTGCCTCTGTGTTTGTCGACGGGAAATTTTGAAAGTTAAAAAAATTTAAATTATAAAGTTAATACTCTCATATATCTATTTATACCCACAACGCAATAGTAGAGAGGGCATTATGCGTTTAGTTTAACGAAAATTAAAACAACTAAACCAACATAGGTTGTATACGTAATTATTAAATTCTAATAGTAAAATTAGAGCCATAGTTCGCCCTATTTTCTGTTTATATTCTTTTGAATTTAATATTGTATATGTTGATTTAACTGTATTTTAAACAAATAATTAATACTTTAATTCTGCAACTGATTTGAAAATGTCCCGAAATTCATCACACCTTTTAAAATCCATAAATTTTCATCATATAACAGATAATTCCCTTATTCGCAAAAAACTATTAAAAATTCAATAAAAAGTTCCATAACAAAAGTTGGTCAACAAATTCCCTGCATAATAGTCTGATTGGAAGAACTCATAATTTTAAATAAGTATGGACACTCTTCATCGATGTTTCTGAATATATTAATAAAGTCTGGATCACATGCTTCAATTAAAAATGTGGTTAAAATTAAAAAAATAATTAAATTTGCACCAGTAAACAAATTAATAATGTCAATTAATCGTTTAATTTACTTGATTAAACTTTTAATTCACTTGATTAAACGTTCAATTCACATGATTTAATTTTTAATTAAAACTGATCTTATTTTTTATTAATGCTGAAATTGGTTAAAAATTTTGGAGAAGTTTTTCTGTGTAGAAGAGCGTTAAACGCCAATAGACTATCGTTCAATTACTAAGAGAATGTCATATATCAAAAAAATTAATTTCGAGGTAATCGTAGTTGAGGTTTTTAATTTGCACTTAGAAGAAGTAACGACAAATTCTCTTAAAATGGGGAAAGTATAAAAGCTATTAAGATGAATTTTATAAACAATTGGGGGATCCACAAGGCAGCCATAAAGTTGTTAAGTCATAATGTCTTACAATTATAACAAGAAATATATATGACTGCTGTTGGCAACTGCTTATAGTTTATATTTCTACTGTACATTTATGACAAATCAATTAAAATTTTTATTTTGCTTGAATATTTTTTTTTTTAACAATTGTAAAATATTATTTAGGACATTATGATGATATGACTTGACAGCACACCTTGTGAATTCCCCAAATATAAACAAACACATAGCGTACAATTCTTCATCTTTAACCCCAAAATTTCATTTTTTGAGTTATGTCGTTGTATTAGCAAATGAGCGATTTGTGCACAGAAACCGAGAAGGGGAACATTTCCGTCCGGCACTGGCGGGTCATAAAATAAACAATTACTTTTTAATCCAAATTTAGATATTTTTTTTTAATTAGGCTTAAGTTCATTTAATTTAATTTTCATTAAATTATTTTTATGAAGACAGGAATTTGACAACATGAAATCAATTAATATTTTTTTTTTTTTTTTTTTTTATTGATAATTTTTCATTTTTGACTGCGCTGAGATTTGAACCCAGGCTTTCACGGACAGGTTGCCCATACTAGTTTCGATTGTAACCACACAATCTCGTCGGTGGGGTTTGCCGTTTTACTCACTCGGCTATTGAGGCCGGGCGACGTCAATAGTCAAACATCAATCCTTAAACCAAATGGTATTTCACCTTGGTAGATCGAAATTTGCTTTTTTTTGAATGAATGATTATCTATTTAAATTGATTTACATGTTCTTCCTAACTTCTGTTTTTCGTACCTTTTGTCAAGAATTCTTCTTGAAAACCAAAGTACATTTTTTGGTTTTTCATGTTTTTTGTCTTTCTTTTTTCTTGTTGACCTTTTTCAGCACAACTTGAAGGACAAATGTAAACATAGTTCGTGCCTTAGCTGATAACAATACTCGTATTGTGGTTATTTTGTTGAACTGTTAATGGTTTTTAATCCAAATTTAGATATTTTTTACTTTAAAAAGAGTTGATTAATTTTCTATTCTTAGTTCATATTTATATATGAAGATCCAATATATAAATAAATAGTAAAAAATAATGGACACTTCGTTCTTAAAAATTTGCAAGACCTTTTAAAAGCTTTTATCACAGAGTTCTTCATAAAACATTCTATAATAAGTGAAATAAAACTCTTCTCATTATTTCCAAATAATAAAAATATATCAGAGTTTAAATTTTTAATGGTTGTTTTCAAACCTAAAATTTCCCGCTGACCTGGTAACGAATAAAATTTTTTACATAAAGCTGTTACAATTTGCTGCTGTTTCTTTGCAAAGCTCGCGTACTGTACATATAGCTTGGCAGAAATTGCTATAAAAGAACTAAAAACTGACAAACCGTGATCACAATCACAGTTTTAAGGAGCCGTGATTTTTACACATTCACATTCACTAATCACGATGTTCTTAAAAAATCACGGGATCGCTCATCGCTAATTTAAACACTATGGTACACCCACAATAACAACGAACTTTAGAAAATATATACATAAACACTAAAAACCATTTTAAACTATGGCAGCAATAACTTGTAACGAACAAACAAACACTGAAGCAATAGCAATAACAGCATCAACGACAACACTAACAGAAACAACAATAACATTGGCATCAGCATCAGTAACAGTAACAGCAAAAATGCTTACAATAAAATAACAATCACCCCTATTATGTAAGTCGTTGTCGACGTCGACATTGATTTTTATTTGTTGCCACATCAAGTAGACGACCACACCACATCGACGTTAATTTGGTTTTTTATAAAAAAGTTGTGTCGACGTTGACAAGTTATCGAAAATCTGACAAAAAAAATCCTATCTCCAATTTTTTTCTATTATTTTTGTTCTTCATCATTAAAGTTAATTGTTTAAAGCTATTTATGCTATTTTCCGAATTTATGCCAGGTTCGTGATAACAGCTATTTTTTACTGTAAGTTTTCTGATTATTTATACCTTTAACAATTATTTATAAATATAAGACTTTGCTATCATGCCGCTGTTAGCAAATTTTTGCGAATTTCCGCTTAGTTTGCAATTTTTATCGAATTTTTGACATTCCTTATAGTTTAAGGGACTTTTAATTAATTGTATGGCTTGTTTGAAATATTAAACATTTTCGCGAATAATTAGTATTGTGGTTATTTTATTGAACTGTTAATGGTTTTTAATCCAAATTTAGATATTTTTAATTAGGCTTAAGTTCATTGAATTTAATTTTCATTAAATTATTTTTATGAAGACAGGAATTTTACAACATGAAATTAATTAAAATTTTTTTTATTGATAATTTTTCATTCTTGACTGCGCTGAGATTTGAACCCAGGCGTTCACGGACAGGTTTCCCAGACTAGTTTCAATGGTAACCACACAATCTCGTCGGTGGGGTTTGCCGTTTTACTCACTCGGCTATTGAGGCCGGGCGACGTCAATAGTCAAACATCAATCCTTAAACCAAATGGTATTTTCACTTTGGTAGATCGAAATTTGCTTTTTTTGAATGAATGATTATCTATTTTAATTGATTTACATGTTCTTCCTAACTTCTGTTTTTTCGTACTTTTTGTCAAGAATTCTTCTTGAAGTCCAAAGTACATTTTTTTATTTTTGATGTTTTTGTCTTTCTTTTTTCTTGTTGACCTTTTTCAGCACAACTTGAAGGACAAATGTAAACATAGCTCGTGCCTTAGCTGTTAACAATAATTAGTATTGTGGTTATTTTATTGAACTGTTAATGGTTTTTAATCCAAATTTAGATATTTTTAATTAGGCTTAAGTTCATTGAATTTAATTTTCATTAAATTATTTTTATGAAGACAGGAATTTTACAACATGAAATTAATTAAAATTTTTTTTATTGATAATTTTTCATTCTTGACTGCGCTGAGATTTGAACCCAGGCTTTCACGGACAGGTTGCCCATACTAGTTTCGATTGTAACCACACAATCTCGTCGGTGGGGTTTGCCGTTTTACTCACTCGGCTATTGAGGCCGGGCGACGTCAATAGTCAAACATCAATCCTTAAACCAAATGGTATTTTCACTTTGGTAGATCGAAATTTGCTTTTTTTGAATGAATGATTATCTATTTTAATTGATTTACATGTTCTTCCTAACTTCTGTTTTTTCGTACTTTTTGTCAAGAATTCTTCTTGAAGTCCAAAGTACATTTTTTTATTTTTGATGTTTTTGTCTTTCTTTTTTCTTGTTGACCTTTTTCAGCACAACTTGAAGGACAAATGTAAACATAGCTCGTGCCTTAGCTGTTAACAATAATTAGTATAGTGGTTATTTTATTGAACTGTTAATGGTTTTTAATCCAAATTTAGATATTTTTAATTAGGCTTAAGTTCATTGAATTTAATTTTCATTAAATTATTTTTATGAAGACAGGAATTTTACAACATGAAATTAATTAAAATTTTTTTTATTGATAATTTTTCATTCTTGACTGCGCTGAGATTTGAACCCAGGCGTTCACGGACAGGTTGCCCAGACTAGTTTCGATTGTAACCACACAATCTCGTCGGTGGGGTTTGCCGTTTTACTCACTCGGCTATTGAGGCCGGGCGACGTCAATAGTCAAACATCAATCCTTAAACCAAATGGTATTTTCACTTTGGTAGATCGAAATTTGCTTTTTTTGAATGAATGATTATCTATTTTAATTGATTTACATGTTCTTCCTAACTTCTGTTTTTTCGTACTTTTTGTCAAGAATTCTTCTTGAAGTCCAAAGTACATTTTTTTTATTTTTGATGTTTTTGCCTTCAACAACATAATGACTCAGAAAATATAACTACTGTTCCGATGCCGCCGACTCATGTCGACGTCGACTTTCATAATAGGGGTGAATATAAACATCCACTCAATACTTTCATTCTTCATGTCACATTCTTATCCTGGGTTGCAACTAAGTTTACAAAATTACATTGCTACTTTCACTAAAACTACCAATTCTTACGGTTTCACACACACATACATAAGATTCTAATTGTATGGGTATAAATGTTTATCAAGTGCTAAACTTAATACAAATAAACTTTAACTTTAAACATTGCATGGCAATTTTGTATGCAAATGTTGTTTAAAGTAATCCGGTTTACAGAGTGACCAGCTTAAAAAACACAGGACAAATGACAAAACCAGCAAAATAAAATGGAAACCTAAAACACCCAACACCAACTCCATTTTTATAAACACAACCTCAGCAACATTTTTAAATGACATTGTTTCTAAGCCCAACACCCCTCAACTTATGCATTATTTTTTTGCTATATTTTTTGTTAAACATGCCAGCCATTTCTTTCGAAAGTCAGTCAGTCAGTGAGTTGCTCACTAACAGCCACAAATTATTCGTTACTGAATAAAATAACATTCATTCTTTAATGGACATAAATAAAAGTTTAATTTGAAAGTTATTTAGGTAACTCGATAAGAAGTTTTGGTATTTATTCAGTTTATGTTTCAGATTTACCTTTTTACTGCATTTTACATAATTGTTGGCTCCTTAAAAAGAGAACTTGAAATTAAAACTTGTAGAACTTTTTTTATTTGGCTTAGAACTTAAAAATTAGCCTTTAGTGCGAGGTATGATGTATAGAACAGAACAATATTGGTTTCAAATTGCTTCTAGTTCTCCAAAGCAGTTTGAGATTCAATTCGATCATAATCAGTTCAGTAAAAAAGAGCGTTAAAGCCAACTGTGAAACAAATGGATATTTTTGTTACAAAAACAAAATTGGTAACAGAGTGTACCGATTCTCGTATAATTTTTCACAAATTCATTTAATATTACTGGATATCATACTATACAATTTTACAATAAAGAATAAGATGTTCAGCCATGCCCCAGAGAACAATTCCGTTCGGAAATTGTATTTGTTCATGATAGAAAGTATATTTTGATAGTTCTTTGGGCTTCAAGAAACTGAAAACTTCTATTCCGTTCATGAAAACAAAAATGGTTTCATTCTTCAAAGTTTTTTCGTAATTTTCTGAAGCACCAAAATACGGAATAAATTCCGTTTCCGAACGGAATTGTACTATGGGACATGGCTGATTGTGGTAAAATTTGGTATAATTAATATTTATATGACCAGAAATTACACTATGCAATTTTGTTATAATCGGTTTTTAAGTTACCAAAGCAGCCTTCTTAAAAGCACAAAATATTTATGAAACCTCAAAACAAATATCACTACTGTATTTAAATGTTGTAAACTTAAAGTTTTTTAATGCCTAAATCACTCTATAGAATTTTATGATCATTGATCAATAATAAATCATGGGTGCAATATACATTCCCCTACTGAAAATTACCGCTAAAACTGTTACGAAACATGATATTTTACCTACATATGTAAGTTCAAATTATCTTTTATATTACTAGAAATGAAAGCATATAACTTTCTGATGGTCGGCCAATAATTTAACAAAGGCCTGAATCCCAACCAATTATAATACTGACGTCTGTTTTTTTTTAAGGATAAATTAATAGTTTATATATAGCGCCTACTCCTAAAATCATCTCACTGTGGATGGAGGGTATCAAAGATTCGGCACAGCACAAAAAAGCACTCTAACTTGATTTAATACTTATACGTAAATAATTTTTTAAGGTTGCATATATTTTACTTTCGATTTAAAAAAATGTACAATTTTAAATTAAAATAATAGTTATTTTCAAATAAACAAAGTTTAGAGTTTTTATATTAAACTTAAAATTTTAATATTATATTTGTTGAAATGAAAGTGTTTTGAATATCTGATCTATTTATTCGAATAAACAAACGCATTAGACTAGAACAACATTTTGCAGTTAAAGTGTAAAAAAGGTAGTAGTAAAAGTATTATTTTAAAAAATAATAATAAAACAAACCATATACATAGTCATAAAAAAAACCAAAATTATTGCAGTAGAAGTAACAGTTGTTGTTCAAGTAATAGCACGTAGCAATCATTGGTATTCAAAGTAGCAGCAACAGAAAGTTCCGCTAGAAATCACCATGTATGGAGTAGATGAACAACAATTGAATCATTTATTTCAGAAACCCGTCAAGTGCGCTTTTTTAAATCATCGGACAACTAAAAAAATCATCCAAATTTTTAAATTAATAAACGTTTTCTGCACTAAACGGAAATTGCAAAACAATATACAATCCTTTAAAAGACCAAACAGTTGACGCTTTCCTGCATAAGACGATGTGACTAAAGTAGGCCATTCATAATCTATTATAATAAAATTTTTGAAAAAATGTCAGTTGACGGGTTTCTGAAATAAACGATTCAATTATCAAATACTTAAGATCATGAACATTATTAGATGCTTCGGCTACTACTCTTCTGTTGCTTATTCTAATTTATTTTGCTATAAAAAAAAGAACACAGCAATACGAAAACGTAAAAACAGCAACGCATTATAAGTTTGCATGTTTTTTGTTGGTATTATTTTGTTGCATCCAACTCACATACAAAACTCACAATTCACATATACCAACGGATATAAAGTCAACAATAAATTGTTTTTTGTTAAAGAAAATAATACGACAAAAACAAAACATTAAAATGGGTTAAAAATATTTCACTGAACGTATGAATGACTAAATGAACTTTTCACAAAAACAAACAAAAATAAAACATTTTCGTGTTGATATTGAGAGCAGTTTTGTATTGGTGTGTAAGCTGGTTGTAGTAGTAGTTGTTGATTTTATATACTTACATCAATAGTAAAAAAAAATAAGTTACTGCCAGTCACCTCATTTTCAAAAACTCATACTCAATTTTCATCATTATCTCAAAAAAAAAAAAAAAAAATATCTTAATCACTTTGTTTGGTTCAGTTTGCTTATGTTGTCCTTTTTTGGGGGTGGATTTAGGTGGGTACATGTGTGTCTTTTTTTAACAGTTTTAAATAAAAACTTACACATACTTAAATAACTTACTAACAAACAGACACACGGACGCAGATACTAACGCCTACCTATATCTTGCCACATAAAGTCATCGTAAGTCTGTTAGTGACACTAAGTGTTGCTAAATTGAGAACAACTTGAAACTGTTTTTACAGCAATAAAACCAGCAACAAGAACAACAAGTGCAACAACAGAAATACGTACATACTTACCAAAGATTAGAAAGAGAATCTGAACTAAAACAACATTTGTTCCATCAACAAAAGCGAAAATGTTGTTAAGAGATATCCATAATTTAAATATATATCAAAAGATGAATATAAAGGGTGATTTTTTAACCGTAGTTTTTTTAAAAATCTAATCAAACACTCAAATTTGCATCATATCTTCAAATTTTTTATTGGAATCGATAAATTGGTCTTTGCCATTTACTTTTTAAAAATAACTCCATGTAAATGTTGCCCGCGGCTCTGGCTCAAATGGTCCAATCGTAAGGTCCAATTTCGCAAAGTCGGCCTGTATTCCATGAATAGCACGTGTTATGTTATATATCTAAGGCTTCAATCGTGTTTGGCTTGTCCACATAGACCAACGACTTCACATAACCCTACAAGAAATAGTCAAGAGGCGCCAAATCACATGATCTTGGCGGTCAACTCACAGGGCCATTTCCAGAGATAAACTGCTCACCAAATTCATCCTTCAATATGTCCATTGTCCATTTCGCCCCAATTGGGGCAAAAAAAAGTCGCGTATCATGGCTCGATATCGTTCGCCGTTGACGGTAACGTTTCTTCCACGGTTGTCTTTGAAGAAAAATGGACCGATGATGCCACCAGCCCATAAACCACACCAAACTGTTGTTTTTCGGGATGAATTGGTAACTCTTGTACGGCATGTGGCTGTTCTTCATCCCAGATGCGGCAGTTTTGCTTGTTTACGTGAGCCTCATCGCTGAACACAATTTTTCGATAAAACAGTGGATTTCGAGCGAATTTTGATAATAAATTTCAACGATTTGCAGTCGTTGCTCGTTTGTGAGTTTCTCCATGATGAAATGGCAGAGTATACTGAACACTTTCCACTTTCACAGATCAAGTTTGACACAATTACCAACCAGTGCTGCCAGCCCGAAAAACTCTCTTTTTCTTTTTTTTGAGACTTTGTGCGTTAATATGAGCTATTTTGAGTCCGTTTTTTTGTTTGGCAAGAATTCTTACCATGGCCCTTTACAAAAATATTTTCTTAGAAAAAATTTGAGATCTTGAGATCGAATAGATTTATTTCGCAATCTGTTAAGTTTTTATTTTCACTTCAAATGTGAATTACTATTAAGTTTTTAGACGAACTCTCAGGCTTTATTTCAATTGTAATTGTCGGTCTTCACAAGGTTTATATATGCATACTAGTTGTTAAGCCTGTCCCTGCCAGGCAGGATGAACAAGGAAATCTGCTTGGCAGAAAAAAAGCAAAAAAATTATTTACAAAGTCAAGATGTGCTTTTTTACCTAATAGGCGAATTTTATAACCCAAAGAAAAGTACAATAACATAAACTTAATAATTAATTAACGGACAAAATGTACTGGTTCGCATTTTTGTTTAATATTTTTTTCTTGTAATATATTACAAATGAGTTCAGCGAACAATTAACGATACAACAAACTTTAAAAAATTTCTTTATGCACAATATTTTTTGTGAATACTGCCCTTACACATCCGTGCTTTCCATCTTCATAAATAACTTTTATTTTTACGTCATCTAAGGAATTCAACTCTTGAAGGTGCAACATACAACTGAACATGACTAAGGACCGGCTAAGCCATATATATTCCCACCTTTTCTAACGTCTGACCCTTCCAAATTAGTAAATATGAAAAAAACAACTCTCATAGTCCAAAAATAATTCTAGTTACTTTAAGGTAAGCCCCAAATTCAGTACCATATGCTTGACAAATCTTAGCTTGGTTAGTCTTAATGCGGCTTCAAAATTAGCTTAAATATAAAATAACACAATTTTGTCACGCCACTCTTTCTCTAAATTTTCCTCCCGCATTTCAAAAATCTTAGATCCGACTACCTCAGGCTATGCTTGGTCCATTGTAAGAACTATATGCTAGGCAATTTTCAGCTTCCTATGTCATTAGGGGCTTAAATTAGAGGTGTAACGAATACCGATACCGATATATCGGCGATACTTCGCGTTTGCTGATTTATCGGTTTCGGCGATATTTTACTGTCGATACGCCGATACTTTTTTTTTTTTTTTTTGAACAAACAATTTAATTTTCAATGCTTATTTTTTCCATAACAACTAAGAGAAAAATCAAACAGAATTATAAGTTGTTTCTCTTAATTCTTAAGCTGGAGGTCGGTTTATACTACCCGTTTTATGCGTATGTTTCTTTCTTGACCTTTTTTTCGATACGCATGCTAAAGTAGTTAACAGTCTTCAAACATTATTAGAAAATACGATAAATGCATAAACTGAGATGCAGAATAATTAAGAATTCCAAAAATTGGCGATTTATATAGCATTAGCTCTGAATGAGTGTTTAGAGAATACTGAAATCTTTAGCAAATTTTAAAAGAAAATTTGGAGAAGAATGATTCTCAGTCGATCCTTCGCTGTAGCTCAGCTAGGGAAAAAGTGTATATATACCTTAGATTTTCTATTTTTCTAGAGACGCAGATCCGCTTGTTTACGAGCGCAGTTAAATATTATACTCAAAATTTAAGACCATGGCGCAGAAATGCTCGTACTTAAGTTGTCCAATGAGTGCAGTCACATCTGAGAGATGAATTTTTACTGCAGGTCTGCTTCAAACGGAGGTGCGAAATTATCTCCGCAAAAGTTGAGAATACTTTATTTTCTTACACGGGGTTTTTTGTATTGTTTTTTCTTTTGTTTAAAAAATTAATTAATTTTACCATGATCTTAAATTGATTTCGTTGTTTTTAAAATCTTATTTAAATCAATTATTAATATTAATAATCTCTTACATTGTAATTTTGTATAATAAAGTAATTATTCTCCTTGAGTTTTGGTAATTTTACCTTGAATTTTATATTCGTATCAGTATCGGCGATATTTCTTCTTGAGTATCGGTAACGGTATCGTATCCGCAAAAAGACGTATCGTTACATCCCTTATTTAAAGATAAGTGTTTTACTATATGCATGCCAATTTTCAGCATTCTAGCCCATCAAACGGCTTGAAAAGGCTTTGGATAGACAAAGTTTTTACCTCAATACAAGGTCTTCATAATGCTCATATTAAACTTCAATAACAAGTCATTCTAAAAAAATCTAACAAATAGTTTGAGAGTCCCTGTCCCTTGATTCAACTAAACTTTGTTTCATATAACTTGGTTTTTAATATTTCCTACACAAAAACATCTATAAAGTTGACAAAATGAATAAAATATGGTACAGAAAAGCCATATATGCAAAACTTAAGTGCGAAATGTTTTACACCCCTTTATCGAAAAATTCAATTAAGTGAAAAAATATGTATTAAAATAATTAAATTAAAATTTGTCATGAATGTAATTGAAGACAAAAAGAAGTCACAAAAAACATTTACTTAATTTCCCAATTTAATATAGTTTCTTAACTTTATGAATTTTAGATTTTACACAAAATATACTAAAATTAATAAAATTAAGAAATTGAAAGTAGCACCGTAGGGTATTTCAATATTTAAGTTACAAACTAAAAGGCAGTACTTACAAACTATATCAGTAGTATAAAAAAATTAGAGTGGTCCAAAAAAACAAGCTAAAAATCAACGTAGGTACTAGATAAACCCTTTATCATAAAGCCAAATAAAAACAAGTTTTAAGCTTCTGCGGTTATGAAACACGATCGTTAAAATTAAATTTTTTTTGATGCAAAGAATTTAAAATATGTATTAATAAAATATAGAAAAGAAATTTTAATGTCCAATCCAATTGGCGTTATTAATTAGATTATTTAATGGCATTAATGTTTAAATAGAATTTGGCCGCGTCTAGAGTGTACATGGCATAATGTTAAGGTCAAATATTCACACACCCTTCGTAGTAAATCAGGCTGTATTTCGGCAATAATTTATTCTGGCATACCTGCAAAGAACTCGTACTGTACAAATCCCCAGAGAAAATCATATAATTGCATCTAATCAGCTGAACGAGGTATAGCCTCCAAACAGGTCCATTTTGTGAAAATATTCGTTTGCCTATTGTACAATGGCAGCATCCTCTGAAACCACAGGTGTGCAATACTCAAAACTCAAGAGAGAGAAAGTTAGGAAGCATCTTTTGGTTGTTGAAGCTATTTATTGTTTAACATTTCTTCAAAGATTTTTTGCGCAGTTGATTAGGCGTTATAGTTGCAAATTCTACTAATTTTCATTGTAAGCAGTGATAGTAGATCATTGAAATTAAGAAAAAAAAAAAAATTCAATTTAAATCGAGTTAACATAACATTTTTCCTACACAAGCAAAAGTCTGGTGTATACATTTCATTAAAATTTCATTTTCATTAAAATCGGCCGTGCTCGACCGTCTACCGCATAAATTTTCCAAATCGACGTTCTCGCGTACATTTTTTTCTATCCAAGCAAAAGCCTTCAAATTTGGTACAAACACTTTCTAAAAAAAAGAGGCATTGAAAGTTTTAATAAAACGGCTGCGATGGAATCCAAATCGATTTTTTCGCATAATTTTTTTTCTATTCAAGCTAAATTCTTAAAATTTGTTAAATATGGTTTCTGGAATAAATAAAATCACATGCCGAGTTTCAATAAAATGAGTCACGCTCACCCTCCATGAAAGCCACACTTATATAAGAATTTTTTTAAACATTGTTTATTATTCGACCAAAAACTTTATTTATTCTTCATCTTTCATTTATTTGACTTCATGGACACATCCTGTTTGAATGGCTCGTGTCTTAAGCGGGTTATAAAAGGGTATGAAGAAACCATTAAGGGACGAAACATGTCCGTGTTTTTCAAAGCTCTATTGAATTTTCTAGAAAGGATTAACCTCTACTTCCTGCAGTCTTTATTTTATGCTTCTCCCGCTTCTAAGCTTAGCAGCATATCAATGGGAAGAATCGCTGCATCCATAATTTCTTTTCTATGACAAGTATTTTAAAGACGGTGACTGGCATATGGCCGAATGCAAGGTGTAATTTTAGAATTTTTTCGAATTGATTTCCTGACCACATTTGATTATTGTAATATTATTCGGAAAGGATCTATTAACTCTTCGTCAACTCCTGGGATATCAGCAACGAGCGCAGGGTTGGAAAGAAAACATCACGACGTATTTCCATCATTTTATGATCCTGCTCCTTGTTGAACTGAATCTACTCTTATATTCTTTCGTTCCTGGAGTTCTTTTTGTATGCAAGGCTTGTTTTTTGTTTCAATTGTTTCTGTTTGTCTATTAGAATCATAGTTGGGGGTAGTGCACTAAATATTGAATTAAATCAGCATTGCACTATCACTAAATAAAACTGCAAAAAAATCAGTTTGCTCTATTTTTCACCAGGTTTAGTGATGATTGGTATTTTTTCACTAGCACTAAACAAATTGAGTGGTATTGCAAATTTTTTCACTATCACTAACTGTGATTAAAATAGTGCAAAATTTGTACTTGCAATCAAAAAAGCTGCATATAAACAGGCTCTTACTTAAATCTAAAAAACGTAATATTGTATGTGCATAGTTTTTGATTCTTGTGATGATATGCATAAGCAAAGGAAATAAAACAACATGACACTTTGTTAATTTAGTGCACAATTTAAAGTTGCACTCAAATGAGTAAAGAACAAAAAAATTGCAAACTAATGATTGTTTTTTCTGAAATCAAACTATTTTTTTTTTGAGTGCAACATTTTTTAACATCACTAACACTCATGTTTAGTGAGGCTGCTAATTTTCAATTCCTCACTTAACTTCAACAAAGTGATTGGAATCAATTTTTACTATCACTGACTCTGAGTTAAAACTGCAACATAAGTGCACTTTCCCCTTCTACGATTAGAATTCACATGAAGAATCCACTCCATAAAGTAAATTTTAGCTTGTAAGGAGCAAAGGGCTAATGTAATGCTTTTCTATAAACAGCTTTTCTTGCGATTGCATCTAATATATTCATTTTGAAACTCTTCGCTTTATAAATATAAGAAAAAGCTGATGAAGCTGTATTGGTAAAATTTTAAACCGTGTTACCATCCAACGTACTAATAACTCCATACACTTTTTTCGCTCCATTTCGTAATTAATTGTTGTTTTATTTAATACTCCCTGGCTTAAAATTATGCAATAGTTTTTTTTTTAATTTAAGTTTTCATCCTGTATCGAAAATTACCAAGAGTCATTTTTTTAATAACAGAAAAATGTGTTTTATCAATTAAAAAAATCAATTATTTTTTTAGTTGAATGAAAATTAAATATTTAATTTTGATTTAATTAACATATTAGTTGTTTTGAAATAAATTTTCAATTAAAATTTTAATTTAATAACAAAAAATCCAAATTGACTTTTTTCGTTTAAAATAAAATAATTTAAACATGTAGAATTGGTGTTGGGAATTGTTAATATTTTTTTTAATAAATGAACACATTGTTTGAAATGGCATAGTTTTTCGATCATTTTTTTAATTAAAAATATCATTTATTGAAAAAAATATTCACAATTTTACAATTGTTAGTAATCAATATAATCATTTTGGTAATTGGTGCAAAGACAACTAATTGTTTGCTTGGTATTATGAATTGGGTATAAATTTGGCGATTGGAGAAATTTAATAAATTTTTCTGTGATCGAAAGAAGACACTCCCGGCTTTAATTTTATTGAACGAAAAGCTTGGGAAAAGTGGGGCTAAACTATTTTTTTTTTCATGGAAAATCAAAAATAAGTTAAATTTTATTAGAGGCTTATAGATTTGGGAATATCTTTTTACCGGTTTATAATATCTTCATAATTCTTTATAATAATTTTTGAAATATTATACATATACTAGCATTTAACCCGATAATTCGTTAGCGTCTCCTTTTCTTTCTTGGACGTATTTTTACGCCAAAGTTTATGTTTCTAGGCCTTAACGGTACGAAAAAGTACCAAAAGACCACTCTTACAGATTCTCATTCACTCAGGACCTTGCATGTTTAGTTTTATGTTAATAGGTCTTATATTAACGAAAATTAAAAAAGTACCAGTTAAAGAACGAAAATTACCAAAAAGAACCCTCTAACAAATTCTCATTTACTCAGGACTTTGCATGTATAATTTTATGTTTCTAGGTCTAATACTAACAGAAATTCAAAAGTACCAGTTAAAGAGAAAAAAGTACCTAAAGTACCCTCATAGGTTCTTATCCACTAAGGACATTGCATGTTGAAGTTTATGTTTCTATTTCCAATATTAACGATATTTAAAAAAATTGCCAGTTGTAGAACCAAAAACCTAAAGTAAGAAATTAAATTTCCCGTATTTGCCCCATTAAAGCATGAAAAATTTCAATATTGTAGTTGGAGCCCATAATTTAATACGTTTATGTCAATAAATAAAAAAAAATGTTTTATAAAAATAGTACCAAAAATAGTTACGCTTTTTACCCCTTAAACTTCCGAATTTCGAAAAAGTACCAAATTTGTATTTGGATTTCTTAGATAAGTTTCAGATGTGATATAACCCTTATTTCTATGTTTATGGGTTTAAAAGATAGATGGGGTGACAAAAAAGTACCAAAATACAGGTTTTACCCGTTTACTCCGTTAAAGGGCTGAATTTCCAAAAAGTACCAGACACCTGTCCTCTTATTTTTCTAAAGAACAACGATAAGTATTAAATTTTTTCTGTATCTTTTTTAGTTTTAGAGATATAAGGTTGCCGAATTTACCCGTTTTTACCCTTTTTTACCCCCCTAAACATTCGAATTTCCAAGAATTCCTTCTTAGTGGATCGATTTGGGGAGAGCCCAAGCCCTGGTCCAAATTTCAAGTTTTTAGATTCAGGCGCTTAGGTTGTGCGATGATGAATCAGCCAGTCAGTGAGTCAGTCAGTAACGTTACAATTTTATATATAACGATAGTCCCCAAAATAGATTGAAAATATAAGTCAATGGTGGCATGGAATTTACTTAAATTTTTTAAAAATAGTTAGAATAAAATTTTTTCTAAAAAACTATAAATGCACATTTTATCTTTTAACATTTATCCACAAAACTGCATCATTTGATTTTTGAAATTGAGTGGTCGAAAAATAGATTTTTTTTACACCAAAATCATTCTGTGTTATGCAGTACTGTGTTCCCACAATCGTTCGATGTTAACATCTAGGCAAAATATTAATTTCTGCAAAATGTAACTCCCACTAACAGCTTTTTGAACCACTCTAATGTGCATATGTACATATAAAGTATATAAATTACATTTTGTTGATATTTAGTTTATTACTACATCAATAAAGTGGGCTGTGTTTGTGTGTGAGTAAATTTCTATTTACATTAATGTTATGTTCACTAATATTCTTATACATTCTCGTACATAAAACACATATTTGCAAAAGTAATTAAAATGTTTGTCAAATGATTTGAAAATAATTTCATTAAAAAGTGCAAATAATTACTAACTCACACATATATACATCCTTACACACACACACATACACTCCTATACACATACACACGCATACATAAGATCTTTTACTGTCTCTTAAGGCGAATGCATGGAAATACGTTAGTTTTAAAATGTTCTTTGTCTGCAGCTGGTCCTCTAGAAAGTGTATAACACCTTGCCTACAATTACGAACAAAATGATGTTGATGACAACAACAATGTCTGAGTAAAAGTAGAATATGAAGTTTCATAAAATTTTTTTAATGTTTTTGTTCACTATTTTGGGAAATTTAAATCCCTAATCAAAGTGAAGGAAATATGGAAGATAAAAACTTATAATAAAAAACCTTTCAACAGGCACTATTATGAATGCATGTTGTAGTTAAAAGAGGGAAAGTTTTAAAGGGGGCTTTTATACGACTAATTTGGACAACATGTAAATGGGAGTCAAGCAATGAAGACAGATCACATAAGTTATGCACAAAGCAAAATAAAAAACAACACAAAACTCAATATTTATCTTACAATCGAAGTCGCCATATTAGCCACAACTTGACCAAAATGTAACAGGCCATTCGTCTATTGCAGTACTCACTATAATCAAAGGAATAGTAAAATACAGCCAGTTGTTATTAAAAACACTTAAAGATTTTATTGCATAAAAACCGTGTACATACTTATGAAATTACTGAATTTGAAAAATCTGAACGAAATAATATGTAACTTTACATTACGCACTAATAATCTTTATTACATAAAATAAAATAAGCGATCATAATATCGCTTATTTTAAATTCTTTTTTTATTAATAAAATTTAAAAAAAGAAAAAATCAATACTTTGAAATTAAATGCTCATTAAAGCTTAAAAGTTCAGTGCGTAACTTTTTTTTAACGATCGCGAAAAAGTAATACTTAATAATTAATAATAATCATAATTTTTCGTGAATTATACGACTTTGCGATGAAGAATTTTATATTTTAAAAAATGCAAACACCCTAATACCCTAATGTACATATCCTCTTAAGGAAGTCAACTAAAAATTTAAAAATTTCCACTTTTTGCAAGAAAACGATCTACAGTGGTCATTTAAATTTTGACTTAACCTCCTTTAAAGAAACGTGCGCAATATGTTTACAAAATATGTTTGCAAGACAAATTTAAAAATAAAGTAATTTCAGTTGTGTAACAAAACATAAATATGTGGGCACAACAAAGACTATATTAAATACTAGAATCTCATCACACAAATCAGACCTGAAAAACAAAGACAAACCATTAGAACACTTGCGGCCCACTGTGCAATAAGTGGTCACAAACCAGTAGCTCGTTTCTGTATTTCTCGCATCGCAAAATTTCTCACATTAAGTGTGAAACAAAAAATTCCATAGTTTCTCGATTTGTGAGAAAAAAGTGTTTCTGTATTTGAATGCGAGAACAGACAACATAGATTCTATTTTAACTGGAATACTTTCAGTAATTAAGTGTCAAATGCAAGCGAAACGTCAACGAAAGAAATAGATATAATAAAAATAGGGCTGCCAAATTTGACGATTTATCGTCGTTTTGACGATTTTTTGTTCCAAAATTGGCAAAGTGCCGATTTGCTGATTTTTTCTTCGAAATAAAATAATTTTAAATATTTTTATTTGTTTGTGTATTAGGCAACACAGAAAAACGATATCTTTAAAAAAAGGCAGATTAAAAAATTTATCGGCAAAATCAAAATGTCGAAGGAAAACTGTTTAATTTGTATTTCCTTAGATTATTTAATACATTTGTTTATGTGATAAGAACATTAAACTTTTACTTCATTTTTCAGTCAATGCACTATAGGAAATTTTTGCCTTTTTTTTGGCCAAAAGTGTTAGTTTTATTCCAATATGATATTTTGTCACGCCTTTGTGTGATTTTTTCATGAAAAAAAAACCAATCTGAAATTTTTAATTGTTATCGGATTAAAGAAAAAATAAAATAAATAATTGTATTTAAATAGACCTCAAGCTTAAGTATGTACAAAATATGTATTTTACCCATGACCTTTAACTATTTTTTTTTTATTGTGTTTTGATAAAAATCGAACAAAATTTGTCAAAATTTTTTAAAACAAAATAGACGATTTTTTTTATTTTATGACAACTAGTTGATTAGTTTTGTTCAACGTTTAGGTTTGTGAAAAAGACACGGTAAAAAAGATAAACCCTTTATGTACGTAATATTTAAATTATAACTTTGTATTGTTGTAAAATTAAAGAAAATTAGTGGTTTTTAGATTCCTTGAAAAATAAATTGTTAAAATAAAATAAAAAAAGACCTTCAGCCGAAACAAATAAATAATCACAAGTAATTTCAAACTTTTAAAAATCTTTGAAATTAAATAAAATACGAATAATGTTTTACGCAGGCAAAGAAATTAAATTATTAATAAAAATTTAATGTAAACATTTTTGTGGAAAAAATATTAAAAGGTTGCTTATATATTTTACTTAAAAGTATACTCAAATAACCATATTTTTAAAACTACTTAAAAGAATTTGACCGACAAATTTTGTGTTTTAATGATGAATCAACCCAATGAAATTTTTTGACTCATAATTTTTTTTTTACAAATTTTAAAATGTTAAGCAACTTTTGCGCAAGCGTACTCAAGCTTGACATTAATTTCCTTTATGCATTTATTTTCTCCTCTTGCATTAAACTAAGAAGAAACAACAACCCAACCCTTGAAAATACATATTACAATACCTTCTTATTTATATTGTTAAAAACCTTTTGTAATAATTAAAGAAGTTTTTAATAAAGCAAATAATGAACCAAATGCATTGTTGTTCTAACCAAACACTTGAAAAACACCTATGCATATAAATTTACATAGATTATTATGCTCGTCAATTTAAATACATATGTATAAATATATACATACATATGTACTTACATTGTATTAAATCCTTATGTACAAAGTACGTATTATGGTATTTTTCATTATCAGCAACTTTATTTACATTATTTATTATCGTTGTCATCATCAACATATCACTCAATTCGTAGTTATCAGTAACAGCTGTTTGTTTCTGTGTGTTTTAGGGATGGACAACTGCTTTTTGATTTTGTACTAACTTTAACGACAAAATGTACTTCTTTGACTAGTACAGTATGTTTTATATACCCTTCACCACAGGTGAAAAGGGGAATAAATAGGTTCGCTTTTTATATACATATGTAAGTATGCCATTCTGTTTATAATTTCTATAATATCGGTCTGGATCCTCATGGGTAGCGGAGTTCGTATGATGGCTGAAATAGCCTTTCTGAAGCCCCTAATAGAATGAGCACTAGGTTGTTATACTTATATTTATATCACATATAATGGTCCGGAAAATTTTATATATGAATTCAAAAATCACAACTGCCTTTAATTTTTACCAATTCAACTTTATTTTTGGTAGTCTTCTTTAAATTTAAGAACAGGACAAGTTTAAATGTGCTATATGTGTGATGCATGAAAATATTAAAAAAAAAAAATAAACGCAAAATAATAACACTGGTCGGCAAAAAATTCATTTTGAATAAAAATATATAAAGTATAAAGATCTTAGGGTGTTGAATTCATATCCGTTTTCAGTTTTTTTCTACCACGTCTAGGTTTCTTTATTGGCTAGACTTATATTTCGCTCGAAATAAGGCGGCTATGCTTATTTAATTTATCATAACTTTAGAACGATTTTTCGGATCAAAACACTAACAAATGATTAGGAATACAATTTCCGTTGAGTCACCCAACAATTTTTTTTTTATATTTTCAACTGTTTCAAAGTTATTCAGAAATTTGTGTAGATAATTTGTTTTCATGCAAATTTAGTACTATTTTTTGTTTTCCAAACTTCATAAAAAAATTATAAGGACGAAAATTTTACATATTAATAATTTATCAGAAAGCCAGGGGTCTAATCACCGCATACGATATCGAGCAATATTGATCGAAATTTTTTATTTTGGTATCATGACACTCGATATCGAATGAAATCTATTGTAATTTGAGATGAAAGCATTCGATATCGAGCAACCAAAGACATTAAATCTCTAGTTTTCATTAGAAACGTCAGTATTCATCGTATTCAGAAAAATACCATAGTTTACTTGATACGATAGTTTACTCGATTGCGAATGCGTTGATTAGACCTCAGGTATATTATGAATGAAATAAGCCATATATTATGAAAAGTTCATTATTTTCAAGTTATTATAGAATGTATTAGAATAATCTAATAAGGCGGTGTCGCACTAAGTATTTTTAAAAACCATGATATGATAGAATCAATCTGTGAACCAAATTGGATTTTTGTATTTTTGCCGTCCAGTGTTTTACAAGTTTTCAAATTAAAATGTTCTTCGATTTTTATACAGAATCGAAGCCTGTATTTAGGAATACTTAATCTGATGTAATTTCTGTTAACTCTTTGCTCAAAATTTCTATAAAAGAAATGAAAAGGACCGACATAATTTTATTTTGTGATTGCGTCAAAAGCAATTGTTTGGTTAAAACGGCTTCTAGCCTGCGTAATTCGCAAATTTATGAAACATTTCTCAAAAGCAATTTTTTTTGCGAAAACTTATCAAATATGCAAAAACATATTTTTCATGCATATAGCATGAAAAACTTGCCCCGTTTATGAACGTAGTTTTTTAATTTTTAGCTCCGATAAACTTGGTAGAAAATTATGATAGTGATTTTTGAATTATTAATATGACTTCCTAAACATTTTAGTTTAGAATTTTACGATCCAAACTAAGAAGCTATAATTTTAAAAATAACAATTTTTTGGAGCCCAAAACAAAAAAATAAAAAATTTAAAACACCTAAAAAAATGGGCTCTGATGAAGGGTATATAAGATTTTATTGATGCTTGGCAGTTAAGAATATTATATGGGGACTGTAGGTTTGATAACGAATCTGAAATAGGCGGTTTCGGGAAAATTTTCTAAAATAAAGGTAATCAAATATCTTTATTTATCAACAAAAACTTATAAACAAAATTATTTGTTTGTTTGTATGTTTAAATTTCAACCACATCATTTGTTATATAAATCGTCTTAAAATTGTCTGTATTATTTTCACTAGAATTATAACTTATTTTTATCGTTTAGATAACAACAATTTCTGAGGAAATCTATTTAACTTCCTTAAGTATTTTAAAATATATTAATTGTGAATGTATCGTTCACATTCATCTAGCTCAAGCAACTTATTAAATTTACATATGTAACCCTAACACCATTTTATGAACAAGCAACAAATTTAAATTAAAGGCTATAAAATAATAGCCTATTTCCAATGTGCGAAAGAGTTCTTTCGTTCGCATAACTACATTGAAAACAAAAACAAAGTCTAAAAATTTGTTTTTGTTTTGAATTAAGTTATACAAAAGAAAGAATTCTTTCGCACATCGGAAATAGGCTGTAAGTGTAAGCTTTTATTTTTTGAACTTAGTCTAAAAATTATTTAATATTAAAAAATAAAAGATACTAATGGAAAATTTTGAATTGTAACAAAATAGTAGGAGTAGTCTTGCGGTACCAACAAAGATTACATTGAATCCCTAAAAAGAAATATAGTTGTATAATGATCTCCATCCCTGATGTATATAATGCATTCATACGAACATACATTAACTAATTTAATGCATGCCTGCCTTGCTTCAGGCAAAATGTTTCTCTCTCTCCTTTTCAATACGAACTGACGCATACCACAATGTCATACATATGTCGATTTTTATTGACCAACTTATGGCCCTCGTATATTTTTGGTTTTGTTATTATGGTTTTTTTTATATATTGTTTCTAATACTCATAAAATTAATTTATTGAGTACATTCGGTATTTATCCGTTGGTCGGCTCTTGCGCATATTATTAAACTAGTTATTCAAAACAAACAAAAAAAAAATTAAAAGTAGCTTCGGTTTTATAGAAACAGCATTCAGGGGGATCCGTAAACAGAGCGAACTAATCTTTAGCTTACGCGCAATAATCAACCCGTCGCACTATGCTTCGTTCCCATATAACGAAGGGACAAAAATAGAAGGAGTTGTCTGATATTTTTGAAATTTGGTACACTAGCATAAACTAGCTTAGTTAAGAAACATATGAATTTTTGGAAAAATCGGCCCAAGGACACGCCTACCCCCCATGTGTCCTGAAATTAAAAAATATAATTTTAGCTTCAATAATGCCCACAAAATTACAAAAAGTGGTCATGCTGATACATATTCAACTAGCAACGTGTATGTAAATTTTTATTTAAATCGGACTAAGGACTCAAGGTCCTGCCATATATCCTGTTTATTAAAAACGCTATCACTCCCACAAAAATTGTCCGATCGTAATAAATTTTGGTATGTTAAATGATATTTGCAAGATATATATTTTCGCCAAATTTGGGTAGAATTGAATTATCAATGTGGAAAATACAAAAACATCATTAATTGAAAAATAGGCTAAAACGGTTAAAATGCTCTTGCAAAAATAAAACTATAAGGATATCTGAAAGATAACATAAATGAAAAAATTAAAGAGGAAAACTAGCAATGTTAACGTCATTAAAAAATGATGAAAAAATCATATCGCACTTGATCCATCCGAATTTTTATTTTTTCACTTTTCAAAAAAAATCGACGCGTAGTATTAATATCCGCTGTAAAAATGCTATTTTGCCTACTTTTTGTTAATAAAATGGTTGATTTAAAAATTCTTTTTCATATGCCTTTTTTTTTTAATTTTATCTTTAGTAGATTAAAAACTCCGAAAGTTTTTAAAAACTTAGCTCGAGTTATTTTTTTATGGCCCACTGAACTTTTTAATTTTTTTTAAAGGTGTTTGGAATGTGTAAAAAAACTATTTAATGTTTATAGAACATTTTAATCCTTTAAACACACGTTTTAAAGGTTTTCAATAAGAATATTTAAAAAAGAGATTAAAATGACTCCTAAAAATAGGGGTCATTTAATCCTAAAAATGGGAGATAGAGGGTTAGATAATATGTTAAGCTCAAAAGTAGATTTATTTAATTTTTTCGAATTATTTCACACGACTTTGCTAAAACACAATTTAATAATAATATATGATTATATACAATTTTACTGTTTTAAGCATTTTGCTTATATCACACAAACTTATGGTCTTTTACAACCCCTAGTGAAATTCGATGCAGAAAATTATTGTAGAATATTTTAACCCTTTAAACGTACGTGTTAGTGGTGTTCTGTGCGGAGGGGCTGAAATGACCCCTAAAAATGGCATATAGAGGGTTAATTAGTTCTATGAAAAGAACCGTCATCAAATTTTATTAAAATCATCAATTAATCTTATTTAGCTCAGAATTAGATTTAATACACTGACTTACTCAAAACGCCTTTAAAAAAATTAAAAACTTCAGTGGGCCATAAAAAAAGACCTCGAGCTAAAGTTTGAAATTGCTTCAGTGGTTTTGGTCTACTAATGCTATTATTAATTTTTTTTATTTTTTACCATTCAAAATATAAAACGTGTTACGCAATGATAATAAACACTCTTAAATGCCTAATATTTGAGTAAAAATCATAAAATTAGGCATTTCAAAAAACGCATTTTTTTTAAGTTGTGGTAAAAAATAGGCACTCATTTTTGAATACCCTGTTAGCTAAGAGTATAAACTTACAAAAACAGAAAAAAAAATCTAATTTTATATAATTTTTTTTTATACTCCATCAAACTTAAGTAATTTTTGGATTTTCAGCAAAAAAATGTGTTTTTCAGAGCAATAAAAAAAAGTTATTTTGTAAATAAATACTAAATTCTAAATTTTAGTTTAACTGAAAATATATCAAAGTACGTGAAAACCAAATTTCGAGTGACTTCTAAAAAAAATTAATTTTTCAGAATTATTTTTGTGAAACAACTAAAACCTATTTTTCTGTTTAGTCATTTTTGCAAGAAATTATCTGATTTTAACGCCCTCTCGTGGTTGCAAAAGCAATCAGAAAATTTTTTTTTGTTAATATTTAAGAGATCTCCATCCCAGCATTTTGGGCTTAATCGCACAATTTTAGACGATTAATTGTTTGATTAATTAAAAATTGCTGATTTTGATTAAAGGGTTAATCGAAGAATTTATGTCGATTAATCGAATAACAATACTTATATGGTTTTTCTGGCAAATGTATAATTTTTTAAAGTTTTAAGTCAAATTACCAAATCAAAATGTATGATTACTGAAATATTGCAGTAATCCGATAATTTTTACTAATTATTGAAACAAATCCAAAAAAAATTTTTATACCCTGGAGCCACACATTCCAAAAAAAACTGGTTGTAAAAACTTATTTCAATTGACAGCTGTGTCACAGGCTGTAATCAATTTGATAATCAATTTAATTTTAAAAATGCACCCGACGAAGAAACAACTCAAAGCAGCATGACTCAAAGTATTATGTAAAAAGCACAAGAATTTTTTAGAACACAATTTTTTTTAATAAAGCACATTTATATGTTTAGAAATAAATTTTTTATTAAGAAAGCACAAAAGTTGATTTGTGGTCAGTTGTAAAATTGAACGTAAAATTGGCAAACGAATGGAAAGGTAAAATTGAGAGCAGTCTCGTGGGCAATTTAAAACATGTGAGTGCGTAAGTAATAGGATATTCATTTAATCGGGCTTTTGTTTTAATCGGTTAATCGCTCGATTAATTAACCGATGATTTGGTTTAATCGGTTAATTTGGTTATTGATCGGTTATCCGATTAACAAAGTTTTTTTTATAAATTAAGTAATTTCAATATATAAAAATGCATAAATTATTTTTTATTTGAAGTTTATTAGTAAAAAAAACAATAACATAACAAACATAACAATGCTTGAACTAAAACGAGCAAACAAAAGAATTATTCATTTATATGTAATACATTATTTTTAACAAATAGGTATTATGTATTAATTTAAAAATATACTGTAAGATAATTTTATTAGTTAGTTCAATAGTTTAAGAAGATCTTATAAAATAATCTTTTATACAAATAATTTGGATTAAATGTTTAGGATTTAAGCGTTTATTTTCTTAAGTTTTGATAAAACTTGGCTTTTGAAAAAATTCTTTTACTTTTCGTAGATGTTAAAGAAATCAAAAGCAATCCAAAATACAGAATATCTAATTTCTCAGTCCTCTTATTGGATGTTTCTAAACATATAAAATCTTCCATTATGTCATTAGAGTCCTGTTTTAATTTTTTTAAAAGTTGAGCACTTCTAATTGTACTAACCGAACTTCTATTAAAACAAATAACTAAACGCATATATAAAAAGTACGTGAAACAAAAAGCTGTTGAGAGTAAACACTAGGGAGATCGAACGGTTATTATTCGACCGGTTTTAACCGGTTATTTTAGCTTTGCCCAAGTCGGTTATTTTAAAATGACCATTTTTCGAATATCGAATAAACCGGTTATTTTGGTATAATAAACCGGTTATTTGAGTAATGTGTAATTTATATACATTTTCCTTACTCTTGTTGTAGATGTATCCGTAATTTAAGTATTTTCTAATTGAATTTTGGTGAAAATTAAACTTTTTATGAAAAATGTCAAAACAAAATGTAACAAAGGTCAAAAAACATTATGAACACTGTAAAAACAAATTGCTTACAAAAGATGTGTTCTAATAGAAAAAAACCAAAAACTATTCAAAATATTACAAAAACGTGTGCAGTTAAAAAGTAAATAGTAATTTGTGCGAGAGTATTCTAAATATTCAATATATTTTTATATAAAGGTTATCTCTAGATCTTTTTCGAACTCGATTAAAAAGACAAAGTTAGGTTCTTAAAGTGCCCTAAAATGATAAGTTACAAATGTTCTTCCATGTCACGACTTATTAATCACCTTTAATTAGTATACATGCTTGGCATTAATGTGATCCAAATGAAACTTAACTCGAAGTAGTTCTAAGGAGACGACAAATAATACTTTGCCAAAAATTAATCATTGGGTGAAATATAAGCCCGTTGTGTTGCCGAGGACGAAATGCCCGTTAAGGCACTAAAAACTCTTAAGTAGCTCTAGCATCTCTTCATGCTGAAAACTACAACATTACGGCGGAATCAACCATATGGGAAAAATTTCTACCAGTTTTATTTATTAAAATTCCAAGAACTAAAAAACAAAAATGAAAAAATCAAAAAAAATTTAAATTGTAGTCGACGAATTGACAAATTTTTTACAGTTCACTATTCGTTTCTATTGAAATATATATAAATATATATATATTGCTGAAACCAAATAATTTTAAACAGTGTTTAAATTGCTTGCTTTAAAATAGCAACAGTCGCACATTTTTGCTTTGTTTACATTTTTTGCAGCAAATTAAAAAACTGTGTGTCTAAGTGTTTACTTAACTCTTTGATTACGAGTCAGCAAAAGCAAAAAAGCAAAAGCAAAACAAAGAGAGTAAATAATTTGTTTAAACTCGCTATGTGCATGTACTCTGCTAAATCTGTCAGCAAAGAAGCCACTTAAGAAAACAAATTTTCTGTTGCTGTAAGTATTAAGTTTTTGATTGTTTTTTTTTTGCTTTTGATGCGCTTAAAGTCAGCAAGTTAACTTCTTTGCTGTTGCTGTCGAATTTGTTTCGAATTTTTTTGGTATTTTGCGTTTTTTTTTTTTAATAAATAGGTACATACATACGTAAATGAAACTACACGTTTTTTTAAACTAATTTGTTTATTTTGTGTTATGTAATTATGTATATATTCTAGGAAACTAACGCCTGCAACAGCAAGCAACAGCAATGAAGTCAAAAACAGCAAAGAAGTTAATACTCGCTGAATTTAAGCACATCAATTTACAGTTAAGCCAAAGCAAAAAAAAAATAAACAAAAACTTATTACTTACAGCAACAGCAATTTTTTTTTTCAAGTGGTTGCTTGGCTGGCTTTTTAAGCTGAGAACATAAACATGGTGAGAATAAATAAATTATTTACTCTCACTTTTTCTGCGTTTGCTTTTGCTTTTTGCTTTTACTGTGTTCTTTTTCTTAAGTTAAGTTAAGCAATTACAAAAACATTAAAAATAGTCAAGCATTTTTAAACACTGATTTTAAATAGATAATCCTGGCTAAGAGGTTTTGTTTGCAACTTTTGAAAAATATGGTTGATTTATATAGACATGCTTAACCACCAACAAATTAAAACTTTTTCAAAATAAATTTTAGAGAATATTTCAAATAATAACTTTATAAAATTCTTATAATTTTTTTGCTTTTGCAAAACGGTTGTCTAGTTCAAATATCATTCAACAAAATTGTTGAAAACTTAGCTAAAATTGATCAATTTACTGGTTCTACTTTTCTTGGATTTTATCGTAAAATATTTGTAAGGTCTGATCTAAGTCATATCTATGTATTTTGTTGGTTCCTTACCTTTGCAAATTGTTTTGTTTTTATTCAAATTAACGTTTTATTTTAAAAACTTATTTGATTTTTGTGTTTTTAAGTATTCGAATTAAAACCGGTTAACCGGTTATTTAAAAATTGCTTAACCGAAAACCGGGTTTTTTAAAATAGCAACTATTCGTAATATTCGAAAACCGGTTATTGAAAAAAGTCGAATAATCGATCTCCCTAGTAAACACTTATTTAAAATGAAAAGTTTGTATGATAAATATTGTCTAAGCACATGCCTTTGCATTTGAGACGTACCAAATAATTAAAAACAAAAAAAATGTGTTATAATACTACAAAGAATTTAAAATTTCGCTACATCGGTTAATCGACTGCAATTAACCGGCTTAATCGTTAAGCGAAAATATGCAATTTTAAATTAACCGATCAGTTAATCGGGTAGTAATTAATCGGGTAAACGATTAACGGTTATTCGAATTAATACACTAGTAAGTCAACAATGTGAGAGAGTATAGCAAATTAAAAGGAAAGACAAAACTTGATCGTATGTTTTCTAAGTCAAGTAAAACATTTAAACAATATTTTATTAGCTAAAGATTATTTTAAAAGATCTGTTTAATTGTTTGTACATATAAAATTATATAATACATGTTTTATTTTTTTATCGTTGTAAAGGTTTTATCAATTAATATGAATTGTTACGTTTGGTTGGTTTTTTTGTTAATAAAATATTAAATTACTTGTAATTAATAATGTTTATTAACTCAAGTACCAATTTTTTCTAAATTTATCGAAAAAAAATCCCTTTACTTATATAATTTCGATTAATCGATTAATTCTAAAATTTTATTCATTTAATAAGTCAAAAAAGCGATCCCCAAGAGCACCTCACCAACAACCAGTCTTCGACCTATAAAATCCAAAGTTCTAGTTGCGGATATAACTGTGTACGGCCGCGATCTTGGAAGATATGTCTATTTTAATCTCCAGACACTACTGTAACTACGTTTTCCAAATTCCATGGGTTATGTGTTTCTTAAGACCATATTAGAACCCATGCGGAAGGCAAGTTAACAGTAATATTTGTAGTTGCAGCGGTGCCTCAAGAATCTCTCAAATATTTGTTTCACTTTTGTAGGACCTCACGACGTAATACATATTCTCTGTCATAAAATGTAAAAAAAACTAGAACTTTTAATTTTATTTTAACCTCTGTCGGGACACAAAACCCTTAAAAAGAAGCACTTTACAATTAAATAAGTTATTTCCATTCTTAATCTCTTTTTTTATTTTAAGTTTAAGTTTACGAACAATTCATATAAGAGGTTTTTTGTGACATTAAATTTCCTATTCGAATAACCCATCAAAATAGCAAAAAATCAATTGCAAAATACGAAAAAATTAATTTTGCACATGTAGTTTAGCTAAAAGTTGTTGAGCTTCGCGTAGAACAAAAACATGGAGAAAGCAAAAAAACTTGTTTTTTTGTGAAACACCCTACAGTACATTTGTCTACATTTTCTGTTAAGTTTTGTACTGTAATTTTCATGATAAAATTTTTAACACATTTCATTATAATCTTAAATATTTCAAATTTGTTATATTACTTTTATATTCTATAATTGTTTTTAAAAAAAAAAACTCAATTTGTCTACGATGTATTCTTACAAAGTCCCCTTTATCGCAAAGATTGCCCAAGCCTTCAACATATTTTAATAATTTAAAGATTTTTTTTGAACATACATACATACGAGTATATATCTTGTATCATTTCATCATTTTTTTCGCGTACGGGTTCAACATTTTTTTTAACTTGACTAGTCGAGCATGCAATTTTTGCATAAATAATTTAAGATAAAAAAAGAGAAATATTTATGTATAACAAATCCCTACAAAAATAAAAAAATATTTAAATTTAATGCACAACTCTTACCTCCAAAAGTTGTCATTTTATTAAGTTACAGTTTTTTAAATTAGGGTTCTCGATTTTTCAGACTTTTACCGTGAACGTTTTATTTAATCAGAAAACAAAAAACTGAAACGTTTGTATTGTTCGAAATAAGTTTGAGATTTTTTGTTTCAAAATGGCCGTAAATTTTCGTAACGCAAATCAAAGGTTCTTGAAAACTAAGGTTTTTTCTTCACTTTTATATTGTTAAGGAGCTTACTTAAGTTTTTTATGCTAGGAACACAATTTGGTCGTAGGTCGTAAGTGCGTAAAATATAGGCCCGTAAATTGCTTAGAACACATTATATTTACCTATAATTCCGCCATAACGTAGTTTGTTTATATAAATATGCAAGAAAATTCCAAATTTGCTAAAATTGGTGTTTATTTTTAATTTATTTTGTCTTTAAATGGGCATATAGCGGCATACAAAAATCAGAATGCCGCAAGCGACTAAAAATTCAACTCGACGCTTGGAAAATCTGATTTTGACAGCGCATTTTATAGTGTAGTTGCCATATAGTGTTAATAAATAATGGGAATTGAGCTATTTTTTGTCAATCTAGAGGTTTATCTACTACTGTTTGTGACACAACGTATAACCTAAGCGGAAGAAAACGTTACGCCCACCGCTTGATTAGGTACGGTTGTAAATGTTCAAACAGAACTGCGTCGACACCACCATAAAAAGCCGTCTTGAAATAGAATCTATTTAATTTTAAGAACGTTTTTTCTTATCCTCTCACATAAAGACACTTATTCTCTTAACAGTGCCACCATTTTTCATCAAATTTCACACATTTCGTAAAGAGAAAAAAAAAAAAAAAAAATAAGAACAAAAGATATGAGAGAGAATTTTAAGTCACTGCCGACGAATTATATATGCGCATCGACTGAAGATGAAGACTGATTTATATTTGAACACTTAAACACAATAAATATTTAAATTTTTTTGAGACAATGCGTTTGCAACCGGCGCACACTGGTTCATATTTTGAGAAGGCGGCCAAAACTATTTTTTGTTATGTTCTCCGATCTTGAAATTTTTTTATTCATGTAAAAGTAAATACTAGTGAGCCTCGGGAGCCAGAAAATTATAACCCTATTTCAACTATTTCATTGAGAACAAGGTGGTCTCAAATGGACTTTCTCAGTATTTGGTTATAGTTTTGAATTTCTGAGTAAACTTTTGAAGTTAAAATGCTCATAACTTTTTTGTTTTTCAAGATTTTTTGACAGAATAAGTTTTGTGTATTAGTTTATGTTATTAGCTATACGTGGTTTAAAGCATTAAACTCTGCGACATGTAGAACTATTTAATTTTCTTTTTTTTTTATGTCAAAATTTCCCGGAAATTTCCTATTTTATAGAACATAAGTCCTGCCCGTCAAAACGCGTCAAAAAAAATCTATACTCTCTTGTAGTCCAGAATCTAACCTACATTTCTATACCCCATTGAACACACATCTGGATGCGATCTTGCGAACTACAGTAATTTCTGTGACCCAAGGTAAGATATTCGGTTCAAAAAATAAGTCCTGCAAGGAATCATTACTGAAATTAAAGAAGGCGAATCTTAAAGAATTTTCGACAAATAAAGCAGTTCAGGCCACATAAATTATCTAGCACGTCAGGTTATCAATTAATTTGGAGAAGGTAAAGGTATTGCCATTGTTATGAACTTATTGTGGGTGAACGGATGCTGCAAAACGAATAGGCGACATAAATAGACTAACACGTTAGATTTCTGAGTAAGTTAAAAGGTTAAACATTAGTAAATAGCCGCAACATAAACTACATAGTTTAATTACCTGAAAATTGCAACTTAATTTAAAAAAATGGAAGAGCAGTTATATTTTACGTGAAAATTTCCTACGTGTTACCTGTTAATTTATTGCCAGTATGTTATCCTTTTAAAAAGTGTGAAAACAGGGGTTTTTTTATGTTTCAAAGAAATGGTAATAAAAGATTAAATTTGTATTTAAAAAAGGGTTTTTATGTTTCCAAGAAGTGGTAACAAAAGATCATTTAAAAAAACTTCTATCAAGAGTATAAAAATGCATGCATTCATAATTTTACCTTCATTATTGTTTAAACAATGGCTAAGTTCAGTTATAAAGTTCTCGCAGAAATATATTTTCAACAGAAAGATGAAAAAGATTTTGTGTTACACATAATGAATAATCCATTCTTTAAATTATGCAACGAACAAGAAATCAAAATTCATAAGATAAAAATTAAAAATTTTTCATTTACATTAAGAAAATGCCAACCACAGTTCATAAAATTGTATACCATGGGGAACATATAGTTCAACACAATATCCTACCAATTGGAGATCTATCTGAAGAAGCGAAAGAAAAAAGGAACAAAGACTACAGATTCTTCCGCGAGCATAATACAAGAAAAATGTCCAGATGTTGTACTAATGAAGATCTTATTACTATTTTGTTGTGCACATCAGATCCATATATGTCCAGTATTCGACAAAAATGGAAATCAACCTCAATCGAATTAGAGGAAGAAGCTAAACAAATTCTGGAAAATGAAACCCAAAGCTATTTAGAAGAAATTTTTACTAATATTGTTTAATTTAAAATTGTTTATAGATTATAATTTGTTTTTGATTTAAGTATATATTTGTATTAATATATAATATATAAATATATATTATATATAAAAATAAAATACACATATGTACATCTCAAACCAAAAATAAAAGTTGAATTACCTAAAATGATATCGATAGCCAAGAATGCTATTCGGGAATTTTTCAAAATATTCCTTTTCAGTTTTATCCTTATAACAACTCGTCTCGTCCCAAAAAAGCCAACCTTTGGCCCCTGTGAATATTGGGACTAAAAAATTTACAGGGGCCAAATATTGGCATTTTCTGACAGGATCTAAGTTCGACAATAAAAAATAAGTATTAGTTGTAAAATACAAGAGAAATAATGATAAATTATAAAAAAATTCATATTTTAAATATTCAACTTTTACACCGAAACTCAACAAAAAAATGAAAATGCATTTTGAACTCATCATAACTTTTGCTCCTATCAGTCGAATTTTACGTTTTATATCTCTAATATCTAATATCGCACCTATCGAGCAAAAAAAATCGCATAAAAAAATACCGATCCAGTCAAAAGTTATGGAATTTTGACCGCATTCTCGTAAAATTTCCCACTGTGCGGCGTATGAAAAAGGACTAGATCTACATATGTCGGCGTACGACGTTTACGCCAGGTGTAATATTCCCTTGTTAAAATATCATACGTTATAATTTATAAATAATCTTGACAAGCGAGTAATAAATTGAGCTTTCTAAGTTGCTCTTAAATGCGTTATTATTTGTTCAGGCACTTATAAGTTGACAGTCGAAATTTTATTTATTGTCACAAAAACTTAAATTTAAGTCGAATACTTTAAAAAGAAATTGTCAAAATGTTAAAATTTACGAAGAAAAGTCTACGTTCTGATATCTTTCGCTTAGCTTTTCATTAAATTTTTGGTGCTCTAAAGAGGTGACATAAATTTTATATTTCGTTTGTAATACTCGGTAGGAAAATTAATTAAGATTAGAGGTGGACATTGAACATAGCACTTTGTCTTCTTCTGGAACTAAAATTAAACAAGATATGATCATTGATCACATCAAACCTTGAAAATTAAAAATATAACATATAAAAAATTTCTTAAATCTTTGAAAAAAAAATTTTTTTTTAAGTAATCCAAAGTGAATTTTTCTGACTAAAATTTTTCATATTTATAACAAAAAAACGTAAATTTTTGAGAAACATTATAGATATTTTGAAAATATATTTAATGTGATAATAAATAACTTAGACCTGTGTTTGATTTTTTTTCTCGCTTCAATGTTTATTTATCGAGTCTTTGTATGTATATTAAAATATAAACTAACAATAATTAATCAAAACTAATTCTATTTTTAAAGCCCTGCCAATGCCTGACGAAAATTCTTCTAATCACGTTTATATATAAACTGTGCAGTTGACTTCCTAAGCTCGCATTCAATTCAACATTAACCAAATTTTTAAATTGATTTAAAGTTAATTGTTATTTATTTTATTACTTGTACATTTTTTATTGTTGCTGAGTTGTCCAGAGACGACGCTTGTTTTTTTTTTTTTTATAAATATTGACAAATGGTTTATTGTTAAATGCACATTTGAAGAGAAAAACATTAAAATATGAATTAAACAACCACTTAACATTTTATTTATTTTTATTTATAAACAATAAAAAAATGCTAAAATTTAAAGCACTTTATGTAATGGGAGTTGCAGTGGTCTATTAACATGGGGTCATAAAGGTAAAATTCATGGTACAATCCCCAAAAGAATTTTATAACAAATAAATATCAGGAATATAAAAATAAAATAATTGTGGTTTGGTTATGTTAACAGGACCAGGGCAATTAAATAGAGAATAGAAAGTTATTTTTTTTATATTAAATACACATTTTGATAAATTCAGAAAATTCTGGCAAACGGAAACAATTCATTTAAAATTATTTATTTTGCAAAAACAATTTTGTAATGTATGAAAAAGTTCATACATTGTTAACAAATTAATTAGTTTAAACTGTTTATGATTCTAAAATAAAAGACTGGAAGTAATTAAGGTTTTGGCATAATGCCTATAAAGATTTTAAATTTTAAAACAGAGAAAGCTAGTTCTACAGTTTCTGTCTCTTAAAAATTTTTGAATTAAACAATGAAAATTCTCATATTTTCCTGCGATTTTAAGATGACTAAACGATAGATGAGCTTTAAAAGCACTTTCGAAAAATGTTTTTCCTATCAGTGTAATTAACTAACAGCCGTACCTAAACAAGAGCGGAAGGCGAAACGTTTTCTTCAGCGTAGCTTTTACGCTGATATGCCATACCTAAATAAGAGCGTCAGCGTTGTGCCATAAACAGTAGTGTTAACTTTCGTGACGACTAAAACCCTCATAAAATACATAAGAAATTGAATTAAAACCGCTAGTTTGACCTAAAAATAGCTAATTTGCCATTATTTATTATCAAACAATAAAAACAGGGTTGTCAAAACAACAAATATAGCAGCCCTGTTTATTTAAACGCGCTGTCAAAATCGGATTTTCCAATTGCAAAGCGCTACCGTTGCGTTGCCGTCGCGTTGTTTCGGTATGCTACATACAAATTGTATGGGCATGAGGATTTTTGACAGCTAGAAAACGCTTTACGCTCTTGTTTAGGTATGGCTGTAAGCTGTACGGAGAGAGCAAAAAATGAGCTAAAAGAAATATTTACAAGAACATTTGCGAAATAATTTTGCTATTAGTCTCAATAAACGGAGAGAGCAAAAAGTTGGTTAATTTATATTCGCGAATTATATCTGTATGGAAATTCAGCGTTTTTTTTTTTTTGGTTTTTTTTGTGCAATTTAAAATTTTTTCATTGTATATATTATACATACATAAAAATGATTTGTTTTAATTTTTATTCATTATTGATTAAAATCAAAAACTAATAACTTATAGTTTTTGTGAATTTGTACCACATAATAATTTAAATATTGTTTTCTTTATTGTGTAGGACTTTTTACAACAACATTTAATATGCACATAATTTTGTATTGTTTTTTGAAATTATTTGTACCATTTGCCAGCTTAACCACGAAAATTATGAATAAAATTGTAAAATGATAATGATATGCGTTTGAAACTGTGGGATATGTTCGTAGTAAAAAAGGAATACATGTTTGGCAAGAATAGCTTAAATTTAATAAAATTGGACCAGTAAACAACGACTTCATTTATACGCATTAAGCGAGGCTTAATAAAGTCTCAATTTATACAAAGACTTACGAAAAAGTTTTCTAGCTTACAAATATTTTACGAAAGTGAATTACTATTTTGTAAAATTTACAGCCTGGCTCCCGATGTCGATCAACAATTAACAAGCAAGTAACAGCAAGTCACTTATATCGTTCTCTTAGGCGACCCACTATCTATTTGTAAATTAAGTTGTAAATTAAGCTATTAAACTCTGCGCTACAAACAAAGCAGAATAATAGTCAAAGGTGTGAACAAAAAAAAAAAAAAAACAAAGCTATAAATAAAAAATAGATATAACTGTTAAACTAGCGCCATACCAATGAAGTGTGTTTGACTATATTAATTATACATTGGCAAATCGCAATACAACTTCTTACACTAGAACAACATTTCCAAACAATTAATTTTTTTTTTTTAAAAAATTCGCGCTCTGTCCGCCAAACTATTAGAGCACTTTTTTGAGTATACGATGAGTCTCATTTCTGGATTAACGGCTATGTAAAAAAGTAGAATTGTCGTTTTTGGAAAGAGCACAATCCTCAGAGACTCTTGAGCATCACTCTATTATATTCCGATATTTCAATTCTTGGTGAGGTTTATTGCCCATTTGTCTTTTTATCCAAAGCCAAGGCGAATTCAGTACAAGATGGTGGAAGACTTTGAAAGTTCGAACCATTTTGTTTTGTTTTAAAAATGTTTTGTTAGTGTTGTGCTGGAAATGGTTGACATTTCGAACCGTAAACACTAACAATGCAATGCAAAAAACCTTTGTTGTTTCTGTTATTTTTGGTTTGTTGTAGTACTGCCACCAACTTTAGTAAATTCGCCTTGGTCCGAAACCCGTGCCACATACCGTAAGTGGCGAACGCTACAGGCAAATGCTTCGTGATTTTTTTTTATTTCTCATGTTTCATAACAAATCATTTGGATGAAAAATGGTTTCAACAAGACGGTGCAGCAATATGCCATACAGCGCGTGAAACCATCACCTTGTTGAGCGAAACGTTTGGTAACCCGATTATCTCAAGAAGTGAAACTGTAAATTTGCCACCTCGTTCGAGCTAATTGACACCTTTGGACTACTTCTTGCTGCTTAGCCAGTAACAATTGATTATTATCACAATTGAACAATTGAATTATTTTAATAAATAATACACTATTGACGAAATAAGACCATGTATGCTCGAAAAATTAGTGCATATACCATGAGGATGGGGTTTATAAGGCGCAGTCGCAGAGGTCATATGTTAGAAATTATTGCTAAACATTAAATGCCCTGGAAATTGTGAACTTTTAAAGCCTAAATTGTGGTCATTTCATCCCTTGATGGTGAATAAGGTAGTATCCCTGAAGAGAGATTACACTCTATTTACTTTCTATAAATAAGGCGTTAATCGGATATCTCCTTTTGCCGGACACTAATGTATGGTCCCGACTGCTTTCCATAAGGAAAGTATTGAGTTATGTTTGGAGGCATCCCAATTTTGCTGACACATTTCAACCCTTAAGTATATACCTGGGCCTGGCCACGCATTTTTTCATATAATTATTAATTATATTAGAACGAAACTTTATGTATTCCTCAATTAAAGTGTTTTTTACAAGAAAACGAGAAAAAAGTATAAATGTAAGCACCGCGGGTGCGGCAATTTGCCTAATGAAAATTTTGTGCATATTGTATCCACCAGGGCCAAGCCAGACCCTGCCCTATTAAATACATACTGTAGTAAAAAAAATCAAAACGAAACGTATCAAAAAGCATACGCAACACATATAAATTCTTTCTTACCTTTAATTTCGAAGAAAAATTCTAGTTGACAACAAAATGTTCTTGCTACAGCCATAATACTCCATACATATAAAAGTAGTCCCAGCCAGGCCCAGGGGTTGTTAGTGTGAGTTTTTTCGATAGCCACAAAAACTCCATACAAAATACAAGAGATTGCAGCCAGGCCCAGATGGCAGTTTGTGCCACACAGATTAGATGTCTACTTAAGAGTTAATGGTCTTTTCGGAGACAGATTCCACTATATTCCAAATTCTCTATGAATATGAATGTATATAAGACGGGGCTTAAAATAATTAAAGTTTAGCTTGTAAAATAAATTGAAAAATTCCAATGACCTTTACAGTAGTTTGCTTTTTCGATTAAAATTTGAAAATTTTATGGTTAGCTTGTGCCGACTCGAAACATTGCATACGGAGTTAAAACAAAAAACTATTATTTTTTCCAAATTTTAAGATATTTTTCCTTGCACTTTCATTTACTTAGAAAAAACAATTACATATTACTAACTTTTTGCTCTCATTGTTTGTAGTTTTATTTTTTCGAAATTAATACAATAGCTGCTAATTTCTGTATTACCAACTACCGATTACCAATAATCCTTATGACAAAACCATTTCATAAATACATTTTCATAAATATTTATGAAACTAATGAGATTTGAATTTAGGATAAAAAATGTGTGTGTCTGTATGAATGTGTGTAGCAACAAATCATTGTGGTGTAAAATTGATTATTGTACTATTTAATGTAATAAATTTTTGGCCCAAACAAAAACTCTGTTTTAAAATTTTTATTTTATTTTGCAATAATCTTTTACTTCACAACAAAAAAATTTTACTGCGATTGTTGTAAGAGGCTGTGAGTGGTAGTAGAAAATGAAATATAATTTTTTAGATAAAAAAATTATTTAAAAAAAATGTTTTGTTTGAAATAAACTCTAGTAACTCTTAAACCAAACAAATGCATTTATTGTTGCTGTAGTTGTACGAGTATTTGCAGTTGTCGTTGTGTTTTATTTATTTTTGATTATATTCTCTGCAATTCTTGCGTTTTTAACTTTTCCAATTTCCAAAACATGTATCCGTGTGAAATAATTTTGCTTTTTTTCATAAACAATTGTGGTTAAATAAACTTTTTGTTGCAGTTTAAGTATTTTGCACTTTATTTAATGTTTTGTCACACAAAATCAAAATAGTGCATACACACACACACCAACACACACACACACATATCTACACACACACAAACCGATAAAATTAAATAATAATTGTAAATGTGTTTTCTATTCTGTGTCTGTGTGTATTTATTTGACAATATTTTTGACACTAGCTAAAAACCACAATAACCATTTACAATTTAAACACACATACACTTATACATCAGTACCGAGGTTGCGGGTTCGATTCCCGCCAGAGACTCTGGCCTCCTGCACACGGGATTTAGTGTAGGAATAATAAAAAAAAAAAAAAAAAAAAAAAAAAAAAAAAAAAAAAACATACTTATTAACATTCTCACTTATTATATGTGTCAGTAATTGTTTTTTTTTTAAAAAAAGAGTAATTTAACATAAAAGTCACCTTCACTCTTTCGCAGGACACTGTTTCCTGGTCCCTGCAGTGATACAAAAGAAAGCGATGAGTTCTTTTAAGATGATATTCCCCTTTTTCAAACACATTTTAATGGTCTCTTCGATGTCCGTTCACGAGAGATTTTACTGTATATTGTGTGTTCTTGTATTTAATTAAACTCTACTGAAATATATTTGACATAGACTTTTAAATGTCTAGGATACAAATGACAAGTATTAAAACAAATAAAAAGAATCACAAATATTTTTTAATTAACTTTTCTCGGCAACTTAAAAAATTTCTTAAATGTTGTATTTGTTTGTAAGAAACAGTGTCACCACTAGCAAAATTAAAAATTACGAATAATATGAAGCCAAATTACTTGATTTTAATGAAATTACGCCTGATTTTTTTTTTGTTATAAAAAACTTTAAAAAAAAATCATTTGAAAGAGATTAATATTAGTCATTCGAAATAATACAAACTTTCACCAACCTCTGCCTAAGAAGAATTTTACGTATATTTCGGCCACAAACCATCCCTTATGCCGAATTACTAACTGCTACGAACCAAATACCAGTAGCAATGGAGGTACGTATACGAAAGTGGTAGTGGATCGGACACACCCTACGATGCAGTGACGACAATATTTCTAAACAAGCGCTTAGATGGATCTCATTTCATCAAAGTGGACGAGAATGCTGTAGGCCACGTACAATATGGAGACGTTCAACAGAATCCGAAATGAACCAAGTGGAAGTATCTTAAAATGAATTAAGGTCTATCTCTCAAAATCGAGTTAGATGGAGATTGGTTACTTAAAATAACAAAATAACTTAAAGTAAATAAAATAAGAAAATAAAAAGCTTACAATAAACTTCCATATTTGGTTGCATATATCTAGGGAAGGTTCGAAATGCGCGGTAGTTTCATATGACAGTCTGTTTCTTAAATCAGTTTTACAAATCACTGGCTGGCTGTATACTCTTCATATATACTGTAGAAAAACTCGGCCATACTGCATGTGTGGTCGACATTCATTAGTTGTTCATCCTTAATATTGTCTCAAACATACTTGCCTCTTATTTTCAACCCTTAGGGGCGCACCCATAGCCTATTGGGGCTATGGAAATCCTTAAATTTATAAATAAATAAGCATCACTTTTAAACTTATAGAGATCCTATTTCAAAACTTAAACAATATAATTAGGAAAATGTATTGAAAATGATTTTGCTAAAAAGTGTCCAGATTATGAAATTATAGTCTTCCAATTTTTGTATTTTTATCTTGTCATTCCTCATCTAATTTTTATATTTCATATGTAAATAAAAATACACCTACAGCGAACTTCAAGTTTAAAAGTGTGCGGATTACACAACAGAACAGAATGGCAGAGTACATGAACATGAGGACCCCTCCCAAATCTTTTCAACTCTCACACCAATAAAATCAAGAATTTCTGCAACTAAAATTGCTAGTCTGGACGATGACTATCAAAAAATATATGAAAATAAGCAATCATTAACGAGAAATCAAGAGTTTGCAATTTAATGTATTGCAATCTTTTATATCTCTGATACATACACACTTATGTACATTTTTTAAAAATATTTAATTTAAATTATTTATTGTTAGTTATTTAATATGGTAAAATGACAAAAATTCCACTTTACGACATACTTTGTTTGTTCATTATTTGTTGTTCAACATAAACATTTATTTAATCATAAATATAAACAGCAGAAACACAATATTTGTTATAGTAAAGAATAAAGGAATGTAGATGGTATTGTATATGTTTGCGAGAGTGTGTAAGTGTAATATAATAATTTTACTTTTTTTATACGAACGTATATAAATGCGGTAGATGTGAATTCAGTATTTATAGTTATTTAATACTGATCAAATATTTATTAGATTTCTATATGAGCTGTTATTTTTGAAAGTGGAATAAGTCCGCGTCTTAAAAACCACATTTATTATCATCTTTTTAATGGAGTGTGATCTGGCCATAAAATAAACAAATTTATTTTAACTATAAAACGGTATCGTAAAAATTTTTTTTGTAAGTGGAATAATTCCACTCCAAATAATTATAATTAAAACAACTTTCTTATTGCAATTATTGTTTGATTATTATGACTTTTGTGTACATTGCACAGATATAAATTATACTATTTGACCCTAAACTGATCTTTAATTCGCATATTACGTTTATGATAAATAAAGCTAGAAAGTTCGATGATCCGTGCATTACAAAAACCTTATATATGTCTATTGTTAGGCCGATTCTGGAGCATGGATCAATTATATGGGTCCCTATTTATTAAACGTATTATTTTTCAATTAAATTGCTACAGAAGCAATTCCAGATCTTCGGTCTTAGTGGTAACATTTCAACCCACTAACCATGCCTTCATACACAGCTCGACTGGTTCTGATAAAGCTCCCTACTTTAAAAAGTCGTAAACCAATGTTGAATGTGGCGTTTATTTTGAACATTATTAATGGTGATATCTGCGCTGGATTTTTAATTAAAGAGATTTCATTTAATATTCCTCAGCGTTCATCTCGAAATTTCATCCCGTTATTGGTAAAAATTTTCAGAGCGAATTATGGTGATGATTATGATTATGGTAAGTGTATTATATAGATTTATTGTTTTTTCATTTGAACCAAATGCCAAAGGTAGATTAATAATTACTTTTCTTAATTGTTAATAAAATTAATGTAATGTAATCAAATTTTAGTTTATAGTCTATTTTATTAAAGTGTAATTTAAATTTATAAAAAGTTTGTAAGGAAAAATCCATAGACAATTATTTCATACATAAATAAATAACTTTTCATTAAAATAAAATTCATATGTATGCATTAAAAGAAACTCTTGCTCCCTGAATAGCATTTATAATGTTACAACCAGAGCTGCCGTTTTTGGTTATTTCTAACTAAAATTGGTAATTTTTTTTTCTCAATGTGGAGATGTGAAAATTTTTTCATTTTGGTTATTATTTTCTAAAATAATAATAATATGTATCAATATGTTCTTCTTAATTCACTTGCAATTTACGTTTATTAAATTGTTAAAGTTTTTATGAATATGGGGGTTATGGCGTATTTCGATTCGAAGGAAATTACCTACGACTTCGAATAATGTGTACTTTGCATCACAATTTTCTCAATATTTGTTTCAAATGAACGGAAGATTTTTATACTTTATCGAAAACAAATTTCTTTCTAGAAGCTACCAGATATTTTTTTTAAATTTTTGTTAAAAAAAATAATTTTTTGATTTTTATATTGGAAACGGCCATGTTCTGAAATTTAAATCAAATGAAGTTTTAATCGATGGAGTTTTTTAATTAATTTTTCTTTAAAGAAAGTTGGTTTTCTTATTTCAAGAGTAGTAAAGATAAGTGATACCTCAATTAGAAAATGCACGCGGAATCGATTTCAGAAAATGACTGAAAAAGTACTCAAAAATTGTTACTTAAAACTTGAATATAAGTAAAATTTTCTAAATCTTCATTATTTCCAGTACTATATTTTAATGTTTTGAAATGCACATAGGAATTTTTAATATTTTTCAAAAATAAATTGATATAATTGTTATAAGAATTGCCGCATTTGGGCGAATGATAATCCAAGAGTGATTGTCGAAAAACCAATGCACCCACAAAGAGTGACAGTTTGGTGCAGCTTAGGGCTGGCGGCATCATCGGGCTGTATTTTTTCCAAAATTAGGCCGGTCAGGCAGTTACTGTGAATGGTGTTCGCTATCGTGAGATGATAACGAACTTTTTATGGCCCGAATTCGAAGATATGGATGTGGACGATATGTGGTTTCAACAACACACATCTAACGAAACAATGGCTCTTTTGCGCGACAAATTCAATGGCCGTAATATCTCACGTCGCACAGTGGTATTTTTTTTTTGGCAAAAAGTCTATTTTTTTACAGTTATTTTTTAGAAATCTAATGATGCAATTCTGTAGAGAAATGTTTCATTAGTAGAAAACCATGATTTGTTTTCAAATAAAATAAAATTTTGTATAAAAAAGAGTGTGGTAAAGTTTTCTAAATATTTTACAACGAAAACTGATGAAAATTTTACTACATTTCAGTTGTTTATACAATAAATATGGTTCAACTACCAATAGTTTTAGAGCATTTTTATTAAAATATAGTATTTTAAATTTAATAGGAAAGAAAAAATATGTAAATTACATATACAGTTTAAGAGATCTGAACAAATCAAAATGACTCCAAAAAATTTAGCATTTGCAGTTTTCATTAGAAAAAAAATAAGTTAGCTCGGTCTACCTCCGTGTTGGTACTACTACTAAATGAAAGTTTGGAATATTTTCTTTCATTTTATGTAAAAAAATTGTGCGACTTTTTGCGATCGCTGAACAAACTTATAAATTTTGTGATAAAACTCACGTATTTTTTTTTTACAATAAAAAATATTTACAATAAAAGGATTTGTATACTTTTAGGCTTTTACTTTTACAGATATAACAGGTATTAGTGAAGAACTAATAGATCGCTCCCGAATTATTCTCCAAATAATTACATGTGGGCAAAAAATTGATGCGGGGAAGTTTAAGAAATTTTCGTGGGATACTGCTGAGCTATTCGTTCGTAAATACAATTGGTATTCATACCAGCTACTGTCCATAAAGTATTGATACATGGAAATAACATAATTGAAGCAGCAGTGCTCCCTATAGGCATGCTCTCCGAGGAAGCGGAAGAGGCACGTAATAAGGATAACAGAAATTATAGGTTAATGTTTTCCAGAAAATGTATTAGAACTGCAACAAATACTGATGTTTTGCATCATTTGATTGCATCATCTGATCCCTATATAAGTAGTATAAGACGTCAACCACGTAAACATATTTTGGAACTAGATGATGTAGTAAAAGAAATGATAACTGATGAATAAAAAGTTTAAAAGTTTACTCCTTTTGTTTATACTCAAATAAAATTATTCTTAAATTTGTACTATAGGTACGAAGGGTATCCGATGGACCAGCGAAACTTGATGATATAGTTGCTGAAATGATAGATGATGAATAAAAGTCTATATTTAAATGCATGTATTGAAATTTATTTATAAAATAATTAGTTTTGGTAAAGAAACAAAAAGTTGTGGAAAAAAATACAATATGGGTTATATTGGCAGTGAGTGGTAATAAAAGGTAATAAAAGCTCAGCGCAAAATTTCAAAAACTTTGGGCCAAAAATAAATTTTGGGTTCTATGGGCGGTGGGTAGAGGGCGTGGCCAATTTTGATGAAGCTTTATATTTTCTTAATTGAGCTAACCAAAGGCTCTGTGCCAAATTTCAAAAACTTTGGGCCAAAAATAAATTTTGGGTTCTATGGGCGGTGGGTAGAGGGCGTGGCCAATTTTGATGAAACTTTATATTTTTCTTAATTAAGCTAACCAAAGGCTCTGTGCCTAATTTCAACATTCTACGAGCTCTCCTTATATTTTTTGCCAAACATTGTATGAACAAATCCCTCTGTGCGTCGTGGCGATGTTAATTGGCCGCCAAGATCATAAGATTTCACACAGTTGGACTTCTTTCTTTGGGATTTTTTGAAAGAAAAGGTGTACATACGTCGATAAGCCTGCAACAGTTCAAGAGCTAAAGGATGAAATAATTCGGCACATTAACGGCATAGAACCTCAATTATGCCTCAGCGTCATCGTAAGTTTGGACCATCGGATGGAGGTGTACCGCCGAGGTCGCGGCGCCCATTTTACCGATATTTTGTTCCATACATAATTGAACCATACCAATATTATCATAATAAAAAGAAATGACAATAATTTCCTAAATAATTTGTGTTTTATTCAAAATCGACATCGACTCTTAAAATTTAACCACCCTTTATAATCTATAATTTTAGAATTTATGGAATTTTTGTAAGAAAATGGCGTGAATATAAAAAACTCGAAATTATTTGGCAATATTTTTAATTTATAAAAAAACTTTTGACTGACAGTTAGGGTATCCATTCGGTTAACCGTTAATCGGTTAACCGACTATTTACTACCCGATTAACTGATCGGTTAATTAAAAATTGGCTATTTTCGATTAACGATTAAACCGGTTAATTTAAGTCGATTAACCGACGTAAAAAAAAAATTTTAATTTTTTTGTAGATTTTTAACATATTTTTTGAGTTTTTAATTATTTGTTTCGTCTCATATACAAAAGGTATGTGTTTAGAAAATATTTTTTCATACAAACACAGAAGGTGTTCTATCAATCTTTTAAAAGAATTTACCGAAACCATTAGAATAGTTAAAATGAGAAAAAAAATTAAAACAGGACTCTATACGTTTAGAGGAATCCAGGAAAAGGACTGAGAAATTCGATATTCGATATTGGGTTGCTTTCGATTTCTCCAACATCAAAACTAAAGAAAATAATCGTTTGAATTCTAAACATTTAAACCAAATTATTTTTCTAAAACTTTATTTTTTAAGGTCTTCTTAAAATAACAAATAAAATAATCTTAAAGCTTATTTTTTAATTAATACATAATATATATTAATTAAAAACTTTGTATTATATATTAACGAATTATACTTTTGTTTGCTCATTTTAGTCCAAGAATTGTTATGTTTGTTATGTTGTTTTTTTTTTACTAATAAACTCTAAATAATAAATAATTGATGTATTTTTTTTATTAAAATGAATTCATCTATAAAAAAAAAAATTTATTAATCAGTTAACCGATCAATTACAAAAGTAACCGATTAAACCAAAACCCCGGTTAACTAATCGAGCGATTAACCGATTAAAGCAAAAGCCCGATTAAATGAATACCCCACTGACAGTCATATACTTTTTCCCCTTGAGTGTATGTTCTGAAAAACAAATTTGTTTATATTCGCCGTAACAAACATGCATTCCCCATACCGCCAACAGTTTCCAATTTCGACAAAACAATCGCCATATCGCCAAAAGGATTACAAAATTGCCATATTGGACAGCCCTGCCACAGACAGCTAAAAAGCGGAAAATATTTACTGTGAAGTACAAATTTCGTTTATTGTAAAGGACATATAAAAAATTATTTTATTAATTTTGTAAGGAAATTCAGTCTCAAATAAATAAAAACTTTTAATTTAAGTTTCTTGTTCTTTTTTTTAATATGTACAACTATTACATTTCTTGTTTTGTTTTTAATATTTTCCTATTAAGTGCAAATAACCCTTGTTTTAAAATGCAACTTAAAATATACTTTAATGTTTCTCTGAATTAACAAAAGCCATTTCTAATTTGGTTATATTTTTCCACATCAAAAATATTATTAGTCGTCTCAGCACTGGTTACAACCCAAGATCATATTGCAGCGTAAAGTGATATGTGTACTGGACAAACTCGAAATATGAAGTTGCGCAAATGTAGTTAACGATTGTTTAATCAGCTAATAATAACATACGTCTCTTTATATCGAAAACTACTCTAACTCGTACAAAGCACGACTACAAATACGAATTATCGGGACACTACTGTATAATTGAAACGAACTCTTAATAAACTTCGTTGATCGCGTATTTAAACGTCTTGATATTAATTACTTGTTACATTTAAAATCCATTTTAGTGAAGCTAATGGCCGTTTTCTCATTAGCCGATTATCTTTTTTCCCAACGAAAAACAGCACATTAAAGATATTCGATTTTCCCAATGTCTCATTTGCTTCTATTCTGTCGCAAAGCTAACCGGCACTCATCTGCCAATTAATTATTTGCCGTTTATTTGACGTACAGATAAATCCAATCAGCTGACTCCCAACTTTTAGTCCCCTTTCAGACAGGCAAAGTTTACTTTAACAAAGTCTGTTGAATTCTCTTTTAAACTTTGTTTGGTGCTCAGACACACAAAGTTTAATTTGACAAATTTTTGTTTTCTCTTGTTTGAATATAATATATAAACAGCGTTGCTAGAATGATGATTTTATCATATTTTGGATTATTTTTTTAAACAAAAATATGATTAAATATTTTTTTCTCAAATGATGATTTCTTATTTTTAGAAATTCTGATTTTTACTTTAATTTTGCTTATAGAAAATACACGATTATTTAAACAGTCAATATTTAAAACAATGAAGTTTTGCATCAGCTTGATGTGTGTTGGTGCTGCACACTTTTGTACCCAGTATCTAGAATACACAAAATTGCATCATTATTTCTGGACATAAAAATATTAAAAAAGGCATATTATAACCTATTTCCAATGTGCAAAGGAATTCCTTCTTTCGAACAACTACATTTAAAACAAAAACAAATTGTAAAAACTTTGTTTTTTTTTTAAATGTATTTGTAAAGGTACGTTCAGACTGATAAAATATTTGAAAGCAAACATCAAATATTTCATTAACGTAGTCTGAACACAAAATATTTTTGAGTATCAAATAAAATAACAGCTGGTTTTGAGCAAATAAAAGTATTTGCCGGCAAACAAATATTAGTCCAATGTGAACATAGTGTGAACACAAAAAATCAAATATTTTAGTAATTTTTGAGAAAACATTTATTTGAGATTACAAAAAAATTGTAAGAGCAAACAACGACAAATAATTTTAGCCATGTTCCGGATAGAAGCAATTTTTCCTGTAAGTTCGGATTCTTTACAATTTTAAAGATTTTTTATAATTATTAGACTTTGCTATTGTGCCGCTATTAGCAAATTTTTGCGAATTACCGCTAATTTAGCAATTTTTATAGAATTTTTGCCATTCCTTATAGTTTTAGGGACTTTTACTAAATTTTATGGCTTGTTTGAAATATTAAAATGGTTCGCGAATTTTCGCTATTTTGCAACATTTTTTTTTTGTTTTTCCCCTAAATTTTGTTTTTAACCGATTTCGTAATTTCAAATATATTTTAGGGTTTGTTTCCAAGTTTGCAATTTTTCGCGAATTTTAGCCATGTTCGCAAAAGAAGCGATTTCTTTCTGTGATTCTTTGCAGCTTTAACTATTTTTAATAATTATGAGTACTAAACTTTGGTATCATGCCGCTATTAGCAAATTTTTGCGAATTACCGCTAATTTAGCAATTTTTATAGAATTTTTGACATTCCTTATAGTTTTAGGCACTTTTAATCAATTTAATGGCTTGTTTGAAATATCTAAATTTTTCGCGAATTTTCGCTATTTTTGCAAAAAAATTTTTTCTCGACATTTTGTTTTTTAACTGATTTAGCGACTTCAAATATATTTAAGGGTTTGTTTCCCACTTTGCAATTTTTCACAAATTTTAGCCATGTTCCCGTCACCCAGTGGCTTCCATTTTTTTCTTCTTCTACATTCTCCTGTTCTAACACTAAAAGAGATGCTGATCCACAGAATATAATAAAAAAATTAGCTTTTGCGCTCATTTTTACCATTTGAGAAATATATTTTTATTTTTGAACAGTTACATTTAATAATTATTTGATGCAAATATTTCTTTTAGTCTGAACGCATGGCAAACATGAATTAATTTATTTTATTAACACTGTTTGCCAACTGTTTCATCAAACAAAAATTATCAAATATTTGAGCTTAGTTTGAACATTAACAAAATATTTTTTTGTTTCACACAGTTTGAAGCAAATATCAGAACAAATATTTTCGTTAAATATTTCATTAGTCTGAACGTACCTTAAGAAGTAAATAATTCTTTCGTACATCGGAAATAGGCATTTAGAATATTGATAAAAAAAATGTTTGTGAAAAGAAAAAATGTATATTTATAAAGTTTCATATACTGACGAATTATGTTTTTTTGTATTTCAATTTAAGTAATAAGAAGTATGGTTTTATAAAAAATTAATAATTCTTACTATTTTGCCCTTGTTTTAAAAAATTTAAATTAAGAAAAAAAAATTTAAGATTTTCCTTTTCAAAATATGATTTCTTTCGCCATATGAAAATTTTTATTCCAAAGATTCTGGTAACGCTGTATATAAATATAAAGTTGCAGCCAACTTCAGGTATAATCTACGAGCGAAAAACAAAACGACTTTGCGAGTACAGCAAAGTATGTACTCCCCCGCTATACTCTTTTCCCTTCTCTTCTATAAACTCAAGACTTTGCAAAGTAAACTTTGCTTGTCTGAAAGGGGTCTTACATGTATTTTGAGAGGTGTTGCCAAGTGAAAACAATGTTTTTTGTCGGTATATTGAAAAAACCAAAATCGCCAACGGGCAGTTTACCGGTCTAATAAATTAATGTCGACATTAATTTACAGGCAGTTTGTCGATACATTGAGAAAATGGCCATAAGTGTCTATAAAAATGTGGACTTAAATTCGATTTTAATTTTACTTCTTATAAAATGGTTTTTTGAAAGTGGTATAAGTCCATTAGGAGCTAAAATATCTAAAATTTTAATTAGAAATTAATAATAAATTAGCCAAAGAAATAAATACGAAAAAAATGTTCTAGTTAATTATAATGATTCATATTTTATCATAAAATTTAAATGGTGTACATTAACATCACTCAAATAGATGAACGTTTGGCGATTTTTTTAAATTAACTCAAACGCAAACCCTAAAATAAGACGATACATGAAAACTGGACTTATACCACTTTCAAATATAACAGCTCATATATAGGCCTTAATCAAATACAACAAAAGGCAACAACAATTGCTAATATTGAGTATTTGTTTAATAGCTGTTGTTCTCTTTTTTATCGATTTACATATGGCCCACAAATACAGCCTCTGCGTTTTACAAAAACAATATCAGCGTCGCGTTATGTTGAAGGACGTACAAAAATTCTACAGTGCCATGCCTTCGGTGAGTTCAATATAAACTTGTACAAAACACTATAGTTAAAAAGTCTTTTTTTTATATCAGACTATTTATTTTGTTATTTTTCCTTTTATTTTTTCATTATAACATTTTATATAATTATAATTTTCTTTTTACCTTTTATACTCTTTGGAATTAAAGGTAAAATGGACCGAGAAAAAGAAATGGAAATAACAGCTTACGGGAGTTGTGTAGGGAGCCACATACTTTTTGTGTGTATTTTGATGCATATTGAAAAGTGATATCAGAAACTGATCCAAGAGAAAGATAAACATTTTGCCCAGATAAGGAACTAGGAAAAAATATAATAATAATTTTTTTATATATATAATATATATAAAGTGTACTTGTGTAAGGAACTAATGAAAGGAAAAAAAGCAAAAAAATATTGGAAGAAAACTTTTGTAGTTTTATTCACCTCGTTTGCTTTATTTCCCTAAATTTACTTTGTCAATTGATTTCGTGCTGCTTGACCGGTTTCTTCATCCAAACGTCTATCGTACTCGTCCTGGTGTTGTAATCAGAGCATTTGTATGCGTTTTTATGTGGTTAGAGGCATTATTGACTTGAAGGTCTCTATTTGCGCTGCGACCTTTGTGCCTGGTTTTGGGTATCAATTTTTCATTACCAGACAATCGAACCTTAGTTGCTTTATGTACTTCATACTTTTCTTGTGATGTGGCAAACCCATGTATTTGCCTCATACAAGCACATGTACATACCACATATACATACGTGTAATAAACATTAAGTTTATGAACATGGACAAGTCGCACAACCAAATAGTTTATTTTTGTTTCATTTTTGTTTTGTCTGCTTCATGTTTTCTCGTATTGGATTTCTATTTCCCTAAATGACAATTTTAACCAGTTAGGAAATGTTTAAAGATCAAGAAAAGTTCTATAGTTTTGAAGAACAAAATAACATTCTACAATTAATCCTTAAGGTAGACAAGCAAATTGTGTACTTACCATAAGAAATGGGAGATTCGGCGAAAAATAAATATTCTTAGTTGTGGTTTATTATTAACCCTGCCACTAAGTAATTTTTTGATTAATCCTTTAAGATTAAATTTCTAAGTTGTTCGTTCGTATTATTCTTTAAGTTGGCATAAGTAGTCAGTATTCATGAAAATATTTAAAATTCAATTAAGGATTACAGAACAAATTTACAAGAAAAAAATTCCTAATTAACTTAAATTAGATTTTATTTCAGCTAATACGGCCTTTTTTTATGTTCTGTTAGTCTTGTTTCCAATGTTCTCTTTGTGGTAACAATATAAATCAAATCCCAGTTTGATCTTTTTTCCCCTTAAATGGTATTTCGTAAACCACATTGCTTTGTTGTTGTTAATTTATTGGTGTTTTTATGTTTGTTAATATTGTGCTTAAAGTTTTGTTAGGTTTGTAAGCAAACCATATATTTTTCTTCTCTATTGTGTCTTTGATGTTCTGTTTATCCGTAAGTCCAGGTATGTATTTTACACTATAAAATTGTTTTTCTCCTTGTCGGCATTAGAGTGGTCAGATGTTTTGTTATTGATTTTGCTCACTGTATTTGTTATTAAAGATTTTATAAGATTTTTTGGAAAGCTATTGTTTGTTAGAATGTTGTTTATCTTTTCTATGTTTTTTGAGTGATATTGTCTGTAACTAATATTAAGTACTCTGTCAATAAAATTTCTGGCAGTATTAATTATTTGGTTCCGTGGTTGTGTTGCATGAAAATTAATGATTCTTCCCGATGATGTTTCTCTTGCGTACCAGTCGAAAACTATTTTATTTCCACTAATGCGCAGTTTCGTATCTAGGTAAGCAATTCCTGTGTTGGTTTGTATCTCAATTGTGAACTGAATTTTCTCATGATATTTGTTAAAAGTCTTTTGGACTTCGTCTTTATCGTCTAATTTTAGTATGGCCAAAATATGATCGACATATTTTGCTATGTATTTTATGCGGATATTTTTATCTTGCGTTTGTTTTATTTAAAATTTTTTTTTTAAATACGGAGGTATTTGTGTCGGGTTCGATTCCCGCCGGAGACTATGAATTCATGCAGGCAAGCGTAGACCTTTGCGGAATTAGTATAAGAAAAGAAGGATGATATGTCCTCGCAGCTTGTGCATTTCACAAGTGGCTAGCTGTTCGATGATTCATGACACCGCTTCCCGCGATTTGAGTTTCAGCCACAGCCACCACGAAAGTATCTCTTCGTAAAAAAAGCTGCCCTTCGTCAAACCCTACTCTAAGTTAATGGCTTGAAAAAGGCACTAGCCCATCGGACGGAGGAAACTAGCCTTCTATTCAAAACGTAAATACAGGCCTTAAGCAACAGTCAGACTGTTTTCGTGCCACCGGCGGATACCGACTGAAAAAAGTACAAAAAAGTTCGCTATTTTTCTCGGTTGCTAATGTTTGTGTGACACTAAAAACTATTTTGAATAAACAGAAAGGAAAGTTTTACCTCAACCGCTTAATTACCCAGTCTTTGCCCTGTCGGACTTTTGCGTTTATTTCTGTTAATTCAGAATATCCTGGTAATGAAAGGGAATGGTGTTCTCAGCACTTGTCACCCAGTGCGTTTACCAACCGCCCCAATGCGTGAGAGCAACCAACACATACAGGTATAAAATTTAGTATATAACTCGAAAAAATTATACAAACGCTTCTTGTTTTGTGACTAGGGTTATGTAACCTCCGCAGCAGAAAATTTTCGTTGGGATGTGTCTCTACGTAGCCCCGGTGGTTGCTTGCTTGTACTTGGGAAGTTCAAAAATGTTAAAGTTACATTCAAACAGATATCTCATAAAATCACTGCACTTGTACTACGATAACATATAGGTAATAAATGTTGATCCTTCGGAGAAAACGCAGAAAGAAATATTTCAAAAATGGCTAGTTTGGATCTTTGGCCAGCCGGTAGATGTCCTGTGCACACAAGCTGCTCTTGCTTTGGATGTCACCTAGTTTTAGGGGGTCTGGTTCAAGCGGACTTGCGAAATCGTCCATTTCCCCAAAAGTTGAGAATACTTTTTTTAAACAAAAATCTTATTAATATTTGTATAATAAAAAAATTACTCTACTTGAATTTTGTTAATGTGAACTTAAATTCAAATTCAATATGCGTATCGGTATTATTATTGATATCGGCGATATTTGTTTTTTTTTAGTATCGGTATCGTATCGGCAAAAAGGCGTATCGTACATCTTAGTTAAAAGCCGTTCGAAAAAACAGTTTATCAAAAAATGTTCAAGGCCATATTTTTTTAAATGAAAAAGTTGGAACCGAAAATCTAAATTATTTTACAAAGGGAATTTTAATATCAGGTCTCTTCTTGGTAAATATAAGATACATTTAAAAGATTTTTTAGGAATTCTGAGATTTTTGCAAACAACCCTGTTTCGAAGATTTGTTAAAATATTATTTTTTATACATCCTTCTTATTTTGTGTACCACTTATCTTTACCACAACTTCCATTAAAAGCAGGAAAACAACAGTTAAAAAAAAATTATCTGAAAATTAATTTCAGCTTTACTCGATACCGATTTTTGGAAAATGAATATAATTGTTAACAATTTTTTAGCTTTTTTTTGGAAAAGTTGGTATGCGCTTAGTGAACGCCTAATTATTTAATTTCACAAAACAAAAACTGAGAAAATATTTTCTTTTTTTTAGAAAGATTTCTGCTTAATCTGTATTTAACAGTTGTATATATTTTAAATGATTTGAAAATATTATTTCTTATAAAACCAGATATATATAATATGTGTGCCTTTACTTGCCCATGCCCTTTATTATTCAAGAAAAAAAATGGCATCATTTGGCCCACATTTCAAGAGTATTTCAACTTTTCATATTACTTGAAAAGAAATTTTGTACCACAATTTTAGAAAACTTTTCATTCCAATCAATAATTTTAAGTCTGCCCCCTCAAAGTGTTATTTTCTTAAACAAAAAATATTGAAATATTACCTCATAAATGAGGTCCTTAAAATTTTTTTCTTATTTCCTTTGTTTTATTTTTTTTCAAGATACATCGATAAATGAAAATAAAAAACTCAAGTACAATTGAAGCATATCGGACTTGTCCAACAATATCGTATTAACTAGAAATTTTTATTTTTTCACTTTTTAAAAAAATTGTACACTACAGTAAAGAGTTTGAAAATTGTTCAATGATTTAAGTGTGTGTTCAAATGGAATTGTGCAGGCCCATACTTTCCATAATTTATTTGGCAGCCACTATCTAAATCAGCTGCCACAATAACGGCGTATGCACTGGAGAAACGGATTTTCACTGTTTGAAGTTCTTGTCATATGCTGCTTAAATTTAGAGATTATTAGAAACATTCATGCTGGGTTGTCAGATTGACTTTGAACTTTTTCGCCAAAGTTAAAGTCAAAAATCGCCAAAGCATTTATTTTTTAGTTTTTGACAATAATATATGTATTTTTAGAATAATTAAAAATATTTTTTTATAAATCCCAAAAAAAAATTTATTCCGTATCGCTAAAATCCGCCAAAAAATTCAAAAAAATTCTTTTTTTAGAACAAAGTAAAAATTATTAGTGAAAACAAAAAATTTCCAATGTTTAAAATATTTTATAGTAGTCTACTTAAAGCAACAAAAAAATAATTTTTGCGGTAAGTATTAAACAAATATTGGATATACAATACATTGTATGTATTTGCAATTCTATTATATATTTAAAACGCTATATACTTCATCGAAAAGACTCCCTTTTTGATTTATTCTTTAGAATACATTGGGAAGGTACAACAGAAATGCAACATGTACTATTAACATTCATATAACTTTTAAATCGTCATATCGCATTCTACTTTGAAGGCGAGTTTTAGTGGAGTTCATTATTTCAACACAGGCATTACTAGTTGTAATGACCAGCATATAAAGAATGGTACGTACCTGCCGTATCTTTGTAGCTATAAATTGTGTTTCATTATTATCCAAAGGTACGTTAGGATTCATAAAAATCTTTAAAATATCTTTAACAACAACGAATTTTATCTGTTATAATTTGTCACATTTTTTAATGCAAAAATATTAATAAATTGTCGAGCTTGAGGTCTTTTTTAAAAAAAAACTTTATACTTTTATTCACACCAATATTTCGGCACTTTTTTGAGTGCCTTCTTCAGGGTTTTTTTCTTTTCTTATAACGAGTATATACATTTTCAACAATTTGTAACAGGTTCAACAATTAATGACAAAAAGGAAACAATCTTAAATTAAATACAAAAAAATATTTTTCAAATTAAACTTTATCTATTACAATATAAAAAAATTAACTTCCGTTTCTATTTTTATAAATTAAGTGTCTATAATTTTGTGCTACATTTTCAGTGTCTAACTTAAAATTCATTTTCGACATTGTTGGAACCTTTATAATTTGTAACATTTGTAACATAAATCTACGCTTATAATTATTTTCTATGTATAAAACAGTTGTATTTTCATAATCTGGATAATAATAATAATAAAAGTTTAAGATATTTTTTTTAAAAAAGACCTTAAGCTCGACAATTTATTAATACTTGAAAATAATAAAGGTCGAATAAAGAACATATTATATACATAATGGAAAAATGTTCATAAACTTTATTTATATTTATTTTTTAAAGAATTCTACTTATTAAATCTTACAAGAGCACATTTATATACGAAAAAAATTTTCTCAAAGATTTTCATTATCTTCCTCAGTCATTTCAACATAATTTAGTTTTAAATACTGGTCATACATATGAATGCATCAAATTTCATACATTGAAATACTAGAATAAAAAAAATATTATTTCTTCGTATTGAATTTAACGAATTTCAAAACATAGTCATCTATTTTATAGTCAACTATTTAATAAATCGCAATGTCGCCAAATCGAAAATTAGGTCGCCCTGCATTCATGTTGTGTTTGTGTAATAAAGCAATCAACCCCTTTACTCCGTGTTTATACTCAGATTTGAACTATAAATTTGAATTAAAAGTAGAAATTAAAATAAGTAAAAAATTAATTAAAATTAATATAAAACCCTGTAAATTTATAATGTATATTAGAGCGACTCAAGTTGTATGGAGGCGAAATTCGTGCAAGGTGTACCCCCCCTTAAAATGAACCTTGGACTTTTTTAAGATGACATTTAAAATATTTCTGCTCCAGCTTTGACCTCTTCTGAGCTGGACCATTTTGAAAAAGGATCTATTTTTGCATGTTTTTTTAATTTGAAAATCTGTTTCCTTACCAACATATACAATATGGGTATCATAAGAAAGGTTTTTTAGGGCGCGTCCAACTGTATATACAATTTGTCCAAAAACGATCACCCATGTCCTTTGTTCAAGGATATTCTGTAAATTAGAACGGCTTATGGAACTTTTGTTCGGGGTTGTTTGTAATAAAAATTCCAAAGTAACATATTTTAACCTTTAGTCGATTTAATTAAATACGGGTCTCAGTTTTTTTTTTTTGAAATTCGTGCTAGTTCGCGTTTTGACAAAAATGGAATGGGGTGGTAACCCTTCGTATTAAATAGGGCAGTAGTAAATGCCAAGTACATCTTCTTTGTATGTAAATAATTGAGATTTTTGCAAATTAGATGCATTTTACACCGTGCTCTGGAATATATATAAATGCAATTTTGTGGTAACTCTTATATGATGGCGGACTTAGTTTCTTGATCATGTATGGATGAAAATAGGACTAAAGAAAGAAAAAAAGAAATAATCCACAAATTTTTGGCGGCATATTTTTTTCACAAATAAAAGAAATTATTAAATTTTATTGTTTATATTTACAAAATTTTGTATACAGATCATTTAAGACTCATTTATTGCGATTTTAAACAGCGTTACAGCAAATCCTTTCGTGATTCTATTTTAGTAATTTTGGTAATCTATTTCGGTTTAATTCAACTAACGCGAAAGGCATTTTAATGACGACACAATAAACTAAATTTTAATTTTTATTAGCTTAAGCGATATTGGGAACTGATAAACTTAAATTTACAAATTTGTTTTATTCATGAAATTTTTCATACAGCATACTTTGATTTGATATTTTTGCAAAAATCTAAATTATTTACATACAAAAATGATGTACTTGGCAAAAGGAAAAATTTTATACCCATATTGCCCTTTTTAAAACGAAGGGTTACCACCCCATTGCATTTTTGTCAAAACGCGAACTAGCACGAATTTCGAAAAAAAGCTGAGAAGCGTATTTAATTAAATCGATTAAAGATTAAAATATGTTAATTTGGCATTTTTATTACAAACAACCCCGAACAAAAGATTCAAAACCGTTCTTTTTTACAGAATATCCTTAAAAAAAGGACATGGATGATCGTCCTTGGACAAATTGCATATACAGTTGGACGCGCTTTCTTATGATGCTCATATTGTATATGTTGATAAGGAAACAGATTCTCAAATTAACAAAACATGCAAAAATAGACCCATTTTCAAAATGGTCGACCACTTTTTAGTGAGTCGCTCTAATATACATATATTAAACTATTGAATTTTAACTGAATATAATTATAAACTATGAATTGTAAGCACTAAACTATGAATTGTAGGCCCTAAATAATATAAATCTGTACAGTTTAAAAACCACTGTATTATTACTATCTGGGTAAATTTATTTGTAAACCCTTTTTAGTATTTATGGAATTATTCCAAACCTCTTCGGCTATCTGCGCACCGAAGACATGTTAAATTCTAAAAATAAATTTGTGTATACATCACTCTTGCCTTAGCAACAAAGTTTAATTTCAAAACCTCTTATCTTGCTTAAACCTTAACTTAAATCTAGTTATCCTAACCTAGCAAAATTTATACTTAAATTAAAATAGTTGACTTAAACCTACTCCCTAGAAAAAAAAATACATACATTCCTTACAATTATTAATAAACTTAGAATAATCTACAATAAATACTATTATACCCTAAAATTAATCACCCTAGTGTTGTTTCAACAAGTGTATATCAACTCCACACAAAATAAAAGGAAACTACAAACCCTTCAATACTCACTAAAATTTATATAATTTGAAAAGAAATAAGTAATTCTCATTTATTTCTTTTCCCCAACCCTACAATTATAATCGCTCCTGTGAGTGATTATAATTACAATTTTATAAAAGTTCATCCCGCATCTTTTAGTGCCCTGCAGTTCTGCACCCTTAATTGGAATATTGTTTTATATTCTGTGTGGCTCCTAAACACAGAATTCCACCACGAATAGATTAATGGGTAGTCTTGCTCTAAGAGCTATTATAACTTTAGATTGGTTTCAATACCTAGAACCGCAGGGCTGAAACTACGAGCATGTTTGCTTGACAAACACGTCTACATTTAAGTAGAGTTTAAAAGTTTAAATTTTCTTTTCTTTCTACTCTTCTACATACGTTATCTATTAGTTTTTCATGCTTAAACTTTTTCTTTTTATATCGGCTAAATGAAGTTGATACTTTTACTTTAAAAACTCCTTTTATTTCTTACTGCTGCTGATGCCTAATTCTACTTAAGTGATTTTTAAGGTGGTAAGTTAATCATTTTTTAAGACACAAAAAACCAATTATAAAAAAAGCAGCATAAGTGGCAAATCAAAGAATAAAATAACAGTTCTTGGTGGTGCCTTAAAGTTAACAAAATTTTATTTTGAACTGATTTTTCTTGATTTTGGTGGAGAAAATAAAATAGTCCAAAGTAAGTAAAAAACAGAAAAGGTACTTGTTATAATAATGTAGAAATATTTTTCTTCTTTCACTTTTGAAATATAGTAAAATTTTCATATAATTATATTGTTATTACCTCTTAGTAGAAAGTGTATAAGGTACCTGTAGTGGTTCTTAAGCTACGGTCACACTTATTAAATATTTGACCAAATAAACTTAACCACTTCTTTTGTTAATAGTTAGTGAGATTTAACAAAATAAATATTGGAATTAAAGGAAATTTTATTTTAGTTTGCCTGTTAGTCCCGTTTTTTCGTAAAATATTTGACAAGTGTGACCGTAGCTTTAGAATTGTAAATTTTAAAAAACAGCAACAATTTACGATATAATAATCCTTATTTTTACTAATAGGCTAGATTCAGACCGTGATTTAAAAATCATGTCTTTTTTTTAATTCCTTTTGAAAATTGCTTCCAAAATCACAACAGATTCAAACGAAGATTTTTTCCGCATGATTTTATGGTTAATTTTTTCCCATTAATTCTTCTTTACTTGCTTATTTATAAAAACAAACAATTTTAATGCGCTCCATGTTTTGTATTGTAAGGAGATGTTGCCACATTGAAATAAAAAATAAAATGAAGCAACATAACAAAAATACGAATGTGTGCAAAGAAAAATATAAAAAAAGACACAGATATCAGAAAACGTGTTTTTTTCTCTACCCCTCTTGCTTTTCTACACCGTTCGCCTACAAACACAAAAAATCATGTCTTAAAAAACATGGAAAAAATCACCGTGTGAACCGCGTGATACAAACAATGAAATTGTTAGTTTATATAACAGTAATACGGAATTTCGTAAATACAAGAAAGAAGTTTGTTCATACCAACCTACAAACACGTTTACAATTTATAATAATAACTGGTTTGAAAAGGTAAAAATCAGCCACTTGTGTTGTGGTTGTGAACAGAGACATTTTGTTGCAATATTAAACGAAATTTTTTCTTAAATATTACTTGAATCGCCACATTTTTTTCCAAAAATGAAGAGTTCAAAAAAATCATAACTTTACTCTACATTAATCGGTTTTCGAAATTGTTCTTTTTTTAAGATGCAACAGTTAGCTTTGAAAACCATACAAAATGGCTGACTAAGTGTTGTTTTAATTTTTAAAAATCTTGAAAAATTCAAGACGGGCAAAAGTTAAAGTTTGATAACCTATGAACAAAATATTAATGTATATATCAGTGTTGGCTAATCATGTGTAATTACACGTATTGTGTGTTATTTTCACTTGCATTTGTAGTTATTTCCATGTGTAATCTGTGTGAAATTTAACTATAGGCTCTAATTGTTCTTTTTTTTTTTTTGACAGTCATGCTTTGTTTTCGAACATTAAGTTATGGTTATTCTTTCAGTTTTCATCACAGCCAAACTTGCTTTTTAAGCCCCGACTATTTTTTACTTTCTGGAGGAAAACTTTCATAGGGTGAACCAAGACTAAGATCATGATTAGATCGTAAAATCATACATACACATACAACGTATATCGCGAAATAATTTTTGGAAATTTTTTTGAAGAAATTATGTTTAACATAAGGTGTGTTCATTTACTTTACTAGCAGAAACTTGCAAAGAGAGAGTAAGTAGGAATTTAAAGAAATTGCTCACAAAAACACTAAAAAGTAAATGAACACTTTGCCAGCCAAAATTTGCAAGTTAAAGTAGTTACGAGTACACAGGAATATTTGAGTACCCATTAATTATTCTCAGACTTGGGAAAATTTTATACATTACGGTAAAGATAATGTGATTTTATTAATTTATATATGCTTATGTTGAATAAAATGAATCATGAATTGGATTTTTTTTTTTTAGGAGGTGAAAGAAGAATTCAGGTTTTCACAAAAATAAAAGATAAAAATCCCCTTTGTTAACAATTATAGGTATATAAAATTTCAACTTTACGGAATGATTTACTGACAGATATATCTTCGCACAGCCTTAACGCCTTGAGTTATAAGGTTGAAATTTGAAGCGGATGCTGGTCTCTCGCTAAATCGATCCACTAAAAATCGAAGTAATTGCCTAATAGTACGAAAATTGTGTGTGTGTTAGTGAACAAATTTAGTGCATTGCGACTCGTAAGAAACTACTTTCATGTGTAAATGTTAGGTAAGATGGAAAATTCGAATGTTTAGGGGATAAATAGCGTAAAAATGAGTAAATTCGCTAACCTAATAACTCCTAAACTAAGCGTGGATTCATCCATGCGTTCAGAACGATTCACCTATTTCGGAAAATTTGCCCGGCTACTAATATGGTTTACAGATGTAAACAATTATATAAACTGGCAGCACAACTAGCAAACTACTTGTATTGAATTGTTTTCTAAAACTGTGATAAGAGAATGGACGAAAATAGGAAAGTTATTTTATTATTTTTAATGATATTTATTTTTTTATTTAATTATTCAGCAAAAAAAAAAAAACAATTGGTTCACTACATGATGTGGCAGCTCGATTTGACTTTTATGTACAAATAGAAAAAAAGTGGCACCGCAGTTCATTTTGTTCTGAACAAGAAGCCATTAATTTTTCAATTAAAGCCAATAAACAGAGAAATAAAAACTGGTGTACATTCGTTACTTATCCAAAGAATACAAATTTGTTTCTTTTTCGAAATTCAAACATTAAAGGGGTGAAAATTGTACATATTTTTGGTACTTTCTTAACAAAACATTTTTCCACATTCTTTGCAATATACGTTCTCAATTATGGGCTTCCACTACAATAATACAATCATTTATATTTCAATGGAAAGAAAAAATATAAAAAATGGTGAAATTTGGGAAATTAACTGTGTTTGTGTTACTTTTTCGTTCTACAAGTGGTACCTTTTTAATTTGCTATAATAGATATTAGAAACATAAAATTATAGGTGCAGGTTCCAGAACCTATAACGTTGGTAATTTTTTTTAAAACTTAGAAACATAAACTTTGGCATTTTAATATGACCACGACAGAAAGGTAAGGAGGTAGCGGGTTAAATTATTGCTAATTATAAAATAATTTTTGATATTCTCATTTTTGGATGTTTTGTTTGGTCCAAATGCATTCTTTGGTGTTTGTTTATAAACAACACGGTCATAAAGTAAGCAGTAAGAATATCTCAAATTATTTTATAATTAATAAGAATAGATATTGGGAATTATTTCTTTTCATAAACAACTTTATTATATTCAACATTTTTTTATTTTTCGAATTTATGCTATGTTTCTTGTTTCTTTTTTAGAAATTACTTTATAATAGTCTGGTAGTGTATAAAGTCATTTCTAAAAAAATTTAAGGAATAGAACTATTACAAAAAGCTTTATAAAATACATAACTGAAATTTAACTCATAGAATAAATTCGAAAAATAAATAAATTAATAAGAATATTTCATTTTGTAAATAATTTAATTTGCATACAAATTTTTTAACAAATGGGGGATTAAACTGCAGAAGTGTTAAGTATCGGGTATCTAGGTAACCATTATTACCTCATCAGTTAAAAGCAAAACAAAATACATAAGGGATTTTTTTAACAAGTTCGTTATTTTATTTAGCAATAAAAATATCGAAATATCTGTCCTGAGATAAAAAAGGTATGATTTATTATCGCATAAATATTTTTAATAATTTAAAAAATCAACATTAACTTGTTAATTTTGCAAAATATCCTTATTTAAAACTTCTTTTGGAAAAGTTTGTTTTGTAAAAAATACGAAACACTTTCCAGTAACAATTGTTACAAATTCGTAACAATTGTTTGTTAATGGACACAGATATAAACTGTCAAATTTGCTTTTAATCTCTTTGCAATTATTATTTTTCGTTATTTAATAAAAATGTGTGTACATTCTAGAGATCTTAGAATTTAAGAAGTACATAAATACCTAATGTTTTAATTATAAAATAAATTCGAAGGAAAATAAATTCGAAGGAAAAATTGCTCCATATAACTTTTTTAAGACATAACTTATGGAATAGTGTAAAGCAAAACGACAATACAAAAGCAATAAAGTACTCAAAAATATTTTGTAGCAGATGTGTACCTTAAGTCAACAAGTTGGGTTGCATCAAACAGAACCACTTACAGCGAATCTTAAAAATTTGTGTTGTTTAAGCTTGCACAAAACATTTTTGTGCTGTTTTTCTGCTGTGGTTACCGCTTATGTTCAAAGATAAATACTTCGCGTGGATACGTGCCATAATACATGTTCACCCAGTTCTTTCTTACTACAGCAATTGTTAAGCATTGTTTTTTTTGTAAATCCAACCATTTATTTGCAAATAAGGAATATGAATAGAGTTCTGCAGGGCGAATTCATTCTATCAAAGGTACTTTTTCGATTTGTGCGTGTAATTTGGCTTCAATTGTGTAATTTGGTACAGTCATGTGTAATTTCCGAATTCTTCATATTCAATTTTGTCTACCCTTATTCCCAGTTAACAAACAAATCTCATATTTTGAAAACACTGCATTCATTCCCAATAAATGTCGATATGGAACGTTCGTATCGTGTGCGGTGGCTACATGGGAAACTTGCCGCTCTTACTCCTGTTCGAACTGCCCTTTCCTGCAATTCTCGTTCAAAACTATCACATGTTATTAAATGTGAATTTAATTGATCACAAACTGACTGGCTGACTTGACTGACTGAAAAATGACCAGAACATACGCACGCACATAATTTTAATATGTAACGTTTTTTGCATTTATTTGATTTGTAACAGCAGTGCTCTGGAGTCTGTCACACATGTTTATTTTTTAACCAAGCAAAAGCTTTAAAGTAAAATGAACATATTACAATGACAACAACAATAACTATAACAATAATATAAATAACAACAAAATTTTACAATAAGAAAAAAGTTTTAATAATAGTATAATTACATTGCGTATTAACACAGTAAAATAATATTAATTAAATGCAAAAATAATTTTTTTTAAGCAAATTAACAACCACAACTACAACAATACATGTGATAATATTCCATAAACAGATGCATTAAATTCCACTTAAGTTACCAATAACTAAGTATAAAATATAAAAGAAAACAAAAAACAAAACAATAAAAAATCGTGAAATAGTTTTAATGAAAATACAATTCAAGATAATGATAATGACAACCAGAATGTTGATCAATGATAGTGGAAAGCACATTCAGTCAGGGACCGTAACATTTATTCATTTTTTCATAAAAGTCATATGATAACAGTTATTTTATGATTTTAATTTTTTGTTTTTTTTTTGTTATTTTTTGATTTCTATTTTTTGAACAAAAATAACAGTTATTATTTGATTTTAATTTTTTCGATCAAAAATACAAGTTATTTTATGATTTTTATTTTTTTGAACAATAATAACAGTAATTTTTTTTATTCTTATTTATTTGAACAAAAATAACAATTATTTTTTGATTTTGATTTTTTCGAGCAAAAATAAAAGTTATTTTTTTAAGAAATGTGCGTATTTTAATTATTTAGTTGACTGTAAATATTTATTTTAATGCGCATAAGATATGATGATCACACATTTTAATAAATATTTAAAGACAACTCAATAATTATAATACGTACATTTCTTTAAAGATCATAAAATAACTGTTATTTTTAATCGAAAAAATAAAAATTAAAAATAACTGCTATTTTTGTTCAAAAAAATATAAATAAAAATAAATGTAATTTTTGATCGAAAAAATTAAAATCAAAAAATAACTGTTATTTTTAATCAAAAAATAAAAATCAAATTATAATTGTTATTTTTGTTCAAAACAATAAAAATCAAAAAATAACTTGTATTGTTGATCGAAAAAATTAAAATCAAATAATAACTGTAATTTTTGATCGAAAAAATAAAAATCAAAACTTTAAAAATCAAAAGATATTATCACAGAAAAGTTCATAAGGATCAATATGGTATACTTGAATCAGTTCGCCAGCATTTACTTCTATATGCTTTTTTGTTTTAAAATATCAAAATAACTGTTATTTTCAGTCCATGCATTCAGTATCAATATACAACAGACACATTAAAAATAATTTCTATAATTAAATCTTATTAAATCAATTTACTAATTAAAGAAAAATTTTCTGTTATTTTTTATTTCATAGATACTGACGATATTAAAACGTTTTAAATTTTTTTGTTATTTTTAAAAGCAATTGAATTGTTTTAATAAATTTTGAGCATTTACAATGTGTATACCCAATCGTATATCCTTAATGGGTTATGCAGGTTGTTCGAAAAGGTTGAGGCTTCTTAATTAAAGGTTAAAGTGTATAGCGAAATTTTTCTAGTTTCTTCTAACACTAAGTTTCATTTGACCCTTTAAAAAATAACCTAAACTCCAATCCTTCTATTGATATCCATTTATGTTCGTACAATAACCAACCAGTATTTTGTGCAAAAAATATTCTGTTACTTATTTAGTAACAATACAAGTAAAATTCAAAAACACATTATGAATTGCAATGCATTTGAAATCTACAAAAAGCAATTATAATTGTTTTTGTATTATTGTATATATTTTCTTTGCAACAAAAAAAAAAAAAAAAAAAAAAAAAAAAAATAAAAATAAATGTGGCAACTAATTAAAACAGTCTTTATTCTACAATCTGCTTATCATTGTTTAAATTGTATGTACATATGTACAAGTATTTATGCCAACAGCATATTTTCCATTGATTTTCAACAATATAAAATACACGTAATATTTTAAAATCTACAGCTAGCTATTTCTAAGCTGTAAAGCATCAGCAGATAGTAGTTTTTTGAAAGGGCCTGAAATAAAATGTAAATAACTCAACTTAATTGTTTTTGTAGTAATTTGTTCACTATTGGATAGTAGTTCAAACAAAAATGTTCAACAAGATCGGTTAAAGTTATTATATTCTTTGTATCGGCTACTAGAGTGATGTATACTATCTATAGATATCATGAGCTAAGTGTAACTTTATACAATTTTGGAATCAGATATGAAAGGACACAAATTTAATTTTTTTCCATTCAAATAAAGGGGTTTCCTTCTAGTAAAGTTAGATCACTCTATCATAGATGGATCAAAATAATAATGAAGTTCTTTAGTTGTACTACCAGGCCTAGTAAGCAAACTCTAAACAAATATCAAAACTGCTGGGTATTGAGTGTTTTAATTTTTATACATTTATAGCTGAATTTAAACTAAAAAAAATTAAATTTTTAATCTCACAAATTTCTTCAAACTTCCAAAACTTTTCTTCATTTTCTCCGTAAATATGTATTTCCATAACATACAGAGCGAGATGGAACTTTAATCCTAAAAAACACGAACTTTTAGTTGCAGTGAAAAAAGTGCTTTGAAAAAAGAGAACCCTGCAAGGAATTTAAAAATTTTATTCTCAATCAAACACTTTGCTGTACAATCCTCCAGTGTGACCATTTTAGAATATTTTCTGCTAAATTTGCAGATTGAGTTGGAGAACTGCATATTTTTTTTTAAAAATGTTCTTAATGCTTTTTAGCATATTACCTTGTCCAAATCAGTTTATTTTTTATAGTTTAACTTTTTAGAAAAACAGACATTTTTTAACATATTAAAAATAATTAGATTTGTAATTAAATATATCGCACTTGATCATAAAGAGGGTATTAACTCAAAATTTAAGAATTTTCAGAAGAAGCAAAACATTTTTTAATATCACATTAAAGGCACATGAAAATGCAACCAACTATATTTTTATAGCAGGTAGGTATTAATATAACGTGTCGATTTTTTCCAAAAAGTAAAAAATTAATAATTTTGAGTTAATACCCTCTTTATAATCAAGTGCGATATATAAAAATTGCTTTTACACGGAGAGAATTGTGTGCAAAAATTATGCGCTATGGGCACAACTTATGCACAAACTGTTCACGAAAAATGACTAAGAACAGTTGTTCATAATTTATGCACACTTGTTTATAACTTAATTCAGCACTATGAGCATGTTTTATGAACAACTGGGCATAGATTATGAACAAAATTTTCATAGATTCTGAACAACTGGGAAAAGACTATGAACAATTGTGCATAGGTTATTTACTTCATTTTCATAGATTGTGAAAAAATAGGAAAAATTTTTACACCTCCCGCTAATATTAAAGAAACAAAATTTCATTTTATTTTCAAATGTCTTTATTTCAAAGTACAAGTGCTTAATCACTAATGTTATATATACACATATCGTCGCTTCTAAACACAACAGGCACTCGACACAAATAACATAAGTGAAACTAACTTGCAATTAAGGCATACTCATTATACATATGTGTACGAATTGTTCATAATCTATGCATAAATGGGCACAACTTATGAACAAGATACACACATATCAAAATGTTGGGCAAAATCTATGCACAAGTAGGTATAACTCATGAACCATAAGTGTTAATAGTGGTTCATGCACAATGTTCATATATTATGATCAATTGTGCTTAGTTTTCAAATAATTAAGCTATGAACAATGTTCACAAAATGTGCACATTTTTTGTTTATAACTTATGCACAATTTTAATAGATTGTGCAGAATTTATGATTAGGCAAATTTTATGCGCAAAGTTTCATGTTCAAACATTTACCTAAACATTTTATAGTTATGAAAAGCTTGTGCATAAATAATTCACAACAGTTTTCTCCGTGTTTTAAGCAGATATTTAGCATAACTTTTTTTTTTAAATTCAGCTAATTTTAAGCATATTTTTTTTTTTTTGCTAAACTTACTATGTAACTATATTTTTTAGCAAATTTAAAATATTAAAAATTTTATGTTTTAATTTTATCAGATTTTAGGCATATTTGCTTCATTTTATGATGAAGCAGATTTTAGCAGATTATTTTTTTAAAGTTTTGGCATATTATCTTCACAAACAGTAGCAACACTGAAATCCTCCTTAAAAGCAGGACTGTCGAGTGGGAGTTGTAGAGTCGGAGTACCGGAGTCGAAGTCGAAGTGCCCACAAAATCTTGCGACTCCGACTCCAAAATTTTTCTACTATTCATATGTAAATAACTATATTAAAGTTTAATGTGGCACGTGTTAGAACTAAAAAATCGATTTGAAATGTTATATAACCATTTAAAAGGGACTGCTCTAAAAAAAGAGCTAAGTGTCACATAAGGACCAGTCTCATATACAATTTGCATCAAGGATATAGTAGGAGTCGCATTTAAAGTCGCAGTCGTGCTTCAGAAAATTGCAGATGTTGGAGCCGAAGTCGGAGATAGAATTATTTTTGGCGATTCCACAGCCCTGCTTAATAAAAAACTTAAAAGCTTCTAACAGAAGTTTTTTGCATATTATATGCATCTTTTCGACATTCATGTTGTGTTGCTGAAAATAGCCGACCATCTATTATATCTATATATATATATCTATTATACAAGTAAACATTTTTTTTATCATTAAGGTTAAATTAATTAATAGCTAAGGCACTAGCTGTATGTTTACATTTTCCTTAAAGTTGTGCTGAAAAAGGTCAATGGGAAAAACAAAATCGAAAAAAAGAAAAAAAAACATAAAATGTATTTTGGAGTTCAAGAAGAATTCTTGACAAAAAGTATGAACAACAAATTTAAAGGAAAAAACATGTAAATCAATTGAAAACAGATAATCATTCACAACAACAAATTCCGATCCACCAAGAAAAATTCAATTTGGTTGAATAATAGAAAATTGACTATTGACTTCTATCCGTCGTCAGTCGCGGTGAGTGTTAAACGGCGTTATCGAAGCATCTCAAATTAACCCGTCCGTGAACGTGGGTTCAGTGCCGTGGTCAGTCAAGAATGAAACATTTTCAATTTAATTTTAATTGATTTCATACTGTAAAATTCCTTTCTTCATAAAAACCATTTAATAAAAATTTAATTTAATGAACTTTAGGCTGTTTAAAAAATAAAAATTTGGATTACAAACCATAAACAGTTTAATAAAATAACCACAGTTCTAATTATTGTTAATTAATAACTTTAGTTCTTATTGAACTTTTTGTCTAACTTTTACCGACCAATATAATTCAATAATAATTCAGTTTCAACATACACTTAAATGGGTATTTTGCAGCTCTCGGTAGTCAGACTTGGAGCAGCTAAATTTTGTTTGCACGACTTAACCAACAGGCTCTTTTCGCTCTGATGTTGTTCATTTGGAAGTAATTTTCTACTGCTTTACTCATACAAACGTTAATATCGTAATATATGTATTGATCACAATGAAGATCTATGGCTTAAATCTGGAAAGGCACGGAGAGAATTGCTTAATTCTAACGAGTAAAATAACATTAATTGATACACTCTCACGTAGTAGTTTTGTTACAAGTGTTCGGCGTTTGTTATCTTTTGGTAAGAAAATCTGGCTTAAAACGAAAGCAATGGAATGAAAATTGCTCAGCTGCCCAAAACAACCGAACTCTATGATATTGTTTATCTTGCAACTTCACAAGTACACAATTTAGATTAAAGCCTATGAGAAAAACTAGTAGATTTCAAGTGGAAGTTGCATCAAATATTCTCAGTTGTAAGTTTTGATTCCATTGGTGTTCTTTTTGTACAAAAAATTACACAAGTGTGTGAGCTCCTTTAAGCTGTGGCAGCTTCTCTTTGCCTAAAAAATAAAAAGCAAATTTTTAAGAGAATTTTAGAAGCAGGGAATGCAAGAGGTCTTAAGTTTGACGTTTAAGATTTTCATCGATGAGATCCTTTCTACCGGGGCCCTGTTTTTAAAAGCCATTTAAATTTATTTATACCAAACACATTAATAAAATTTCATAGTAAAAAAGTGATATACTTGTATTCTCTACACTAACGAAAGATTTCTTATACTACTCTTTTGCATAAATATATCCTGGTTTGGTATTCATGTTGTTTTTCCTTTCCATATTTTTCACAATAGACTTATTTGGTATTGTTGCAAGGATTTTGTGAAAACTGGGTGACATATATTTTGCAACGACCATACCTTTTTCAATTCTATATTTTTTACTCCTTTTATACTTCTATTATAGTATGAGAATAGAAGTACAACTAACTGCGATAGAAATAAAACATTTTTACTTAGTTCTGCTCGTACCAAATTTTTTTTTTTTTACTTACTTTTTATTCTTAACAAATAAAAGAAAGAAAAATTTATTGCTAGGAAACTAACTGGGAAAATAGAAAAACATATACATTTGGTTGAATTAGAAGAGAGAGAAAATAATAATAATAATGTTGTTTGCTGTTTTTGTTAAATGTACTCAACACTTATTTTCCTGTATTAGGAAGGGGAAGAATAGCAAAATAAATGAAAAGAAATTTAACTAAAATTCTTTTTAAACTTTTTTATGGTTGATTTTCTCTTCTTTTCATTGTTCGAAAACAATAAGAAATATACAAAATTAAAGTGCAACTCCAGTGTTTTTTCTCTCTTCTTCCATTGGCCTTTATTTTTCACTTTTGTTAAGCACTGTTCATGTGTCTGGTAAAATTAATTTAATTTTCTATCTACTTTTCTAAGAAAATATTGTTTTTATATGCAAAAATGCATTTAAAGTTGTGTATATACAAACGTGTATAATTCTATGTAACAAAAATCTACGAACGATAATATCTAAAGTTTTATTGCATTGGTGAATGCTTTTGTGCGTCTGAAAGGCTTCAAAGCAAACGGCTTATAAGCTCCTATTTATGTTTGCACATACTAAAATATTAAATATGAATAATTATGTATAAAATTATTTAATAAACTTTAAATAAATGCCTAAAATTGGTGTCGTATGTAGGTTTTTATTACATAGTGTATAAGGCGAGTTCATACAAGGTGTCCTTGGCTTGGTACGTAAGGAATAGCTGATAAATAACCATATATCAAAATGGTATACCGTTCTGGTGGTTCTGGGAAATCATTCACAAATTCTATAATTTTCACTAATAATTATGAAATTTAAAAACGTTTTTAAATTATTACATTTCAAAACACACAATTTCAAATTAAAAACAAAACAGAATGTTTGTTTGAATTGTTTACTATAGTCTTGTATTATTTTGACACAACGTTAAAGAATTTTAGAGTGTTTTACTCATCTACAAAATCAGACCAACTTGTAAGAATTCGCCTAGATAGTGTTCTTGTCGGTTTTTAGTTTTTTTTTCACTTAAAATTTTTATATATTTGTTCTGCCACACACAGAAAAAAATTATTAAATTTCTCCAATCACCAAATTTATACCAAATTCATAATATCAAGCAAACAATTTGTTGATTTTGCACCTATTACCAAAATGATTATATTGATTACTAAAAATTGTAAAATTGTGAATATTTTTTTTCAATAAATGATATTTTTAATTTTAATTAAAAAAATGATCCAAAATTTTTGCCATTTCAAACAATGTGTTAATTTATTTAAATAAATATTGACAATTTCCAACAACAATTCTACATGTTTAAATTATTTTATTTTAAACTAAAAAAGTCAATTAAGACTTGTTGTTATTAAATTAAAATTTTAATTAAAAATTTATTTCAAAACAACTCAAATGTTTATTAAATCAAAATTAAATTTTTAATTTTCTTTCAACTAAAAAAATAACTGATTTAATTGTCACATTAATTAAATTTAATTTTAAAACCATTTTTTTAATTGATAAAACACTTTTTTCTGCGCAAACAACAATTCGTGCTGTGTTGCAATATCTAACCTGTGATTTAATTTTTTAAGTTTGTGTTTAACTTAATATTTCATGTTTAATGTTTTTTATGTTTGTCTACAGCAAATTATTGTTCAATGTAATAAAAAAATAATTTTTCTTATTGTAAGTCATAATTAATTGATGAAAAATGTTTGTTGTAATATTATTGTTAAATATATTTTCTTTAATTTAAATAGACGAATCCCTTGATAAAGTGAACATAACATTCCCGAAACGTTGGGAAAATATGGATTAAATGCATTTTTAATCACATGTAGAACTTTAGGCTGTATTAGCTGAAATAAAATCTAATATTATAAACAATTACATTGGCCAAAAAACAAAAATAATATACAATTCGTATCTTTTCAATAAAAAATTGTTTTCCCTATTTAACACAGAAAAAGATACAAATTGATTTCAATTGAAAAATTTGTGATATCAATTAAAAAATTAATTAAATTTGCCCCAGTAAGCAAGTATTAATTAAATATTTTTTATATTAACGACATTTTCTTCAGTAAAATTGTTGATATGAGTAAAAGTTTAATTCTCTTTATTAAATTTTTAATTAAAACTGATTTTATTTTTGATTTAAGCCTCGTACACAATAGGCAGCAACATTTTCACTGGTGTTCATAATAGAGCAACAATTTTTTCACAACCACACACATTTTTAGAAGAAGAAACCGTTTGCAAATTATGCCCACAACAATTTTAAAAATTTATTATTATTCTTATTTATTTTTATTTTATTTATTTTTATATATATATATTTTTTTATTTTTATTTTTTAAAACATATTGTTAAAATTTTTATTCAAAACTAAATAAAATAGAAGAAAAAACTAAATTGTTGCTAGCACTGTGAACGAGGCTTTATGGTTTAATTGACAAATACTTGGCAAGAATTTTTTCTGTATAAATTCAATATTTTTCTAAAAAGATTTCGAATTTATTTTGGTTAAATTTTAAAAACACAGACTTTGATTTGAGTAATCGCGGGAATAAACGTGTAGCCAAATTTCCAATATTAACTGCAAGAGATTGAAAAATTTGTGTGCTTTTTTCTATTGCCATCCAATTGGTTTATATAAGGTATAATCCACAAGATCTTGTGCAAGTTCGAACTAATAAGAGTAAAATGAAAATCACCCTCTAAATTTGCCAAAGTTACCTTAAATTATTAAAAAACGAAAAACCATTTTTCCACATCCTGAAATACTAATGTTGCTTACTTTTTAAATAAAGATCTATTTGAGTGATTTTAGGCGCTTAAAAGTCATTGCATTATAAAAACAAAAAAACCTTCCATCATTGTAATTTTTTTTATTCTGTTCTTTTTTTGTTTTTAATATTACAAAAATGGGAACTACGAGTATGTATGCAATAATGTATTTATTTACCACTTTATTTTTTTCATTAAAACCTTACATTTTGCTTTTTAATATATATTTTTTTTTTAATAAAAGCTAAACGTTTTGTTTTGCTTGTAAATTTTCTGAATAATCGGGTATTTGATGAAAATCGATCGATTTCAAAACGAGCATTTTCAAAAGATGTGATGAATTTCGAGCGATTTAAAAATCAATTTCTGAATAATAATCTTAAGTTTTTGTTTAAAATACAGTACAATAAACTCAGGTAATACACAATTTAAAAGAATAACGACTGGAAATAAGAGGAACATGTATTAGACAGCAATTATAAAAGCTTCTAAAAACGATATTATCGTTTTCAAATCGTTTCGTTTTCCAAATCGATTTCCATCACATACCTGAATATATCAGTTTCATATGTAAACAAAAACAGTTGATTGTTTGTTCATGTCTAAACTTAACCACAGAAAAAATTCGTGCAAAACGGTACAGGAAATGAAAAATACACTACTCCCTCAATTACTCTCTTAATTGCACAAACTTAATTTGTTAATTGTCAAACTAATTAGATAGTTTTGTAAAAAAATAAAAGAAATTTGTTGCAAAAATTAGAAAATTGCGCCAAAATATATTAAATACAAAAAAAAAAACTGGCGCAAATTTAAGTCTTACCAGCAGGCAAAAATTTATATATACGTACGTAATTAGTTGTATAACATAAATTTATTACAAGTGTTTCTGAGCAAACAACAATAAACACCTCAATGTAAGCAAGTACCTATACAAATGTTTTTCTTAAAAATTATAAATTTTTGTTAAAATTTTGCATGTTTTCCTATAGAAATGGTTACACAAATGGAGCGGACAACAGCCCTTATGTATTGCATCCAATGGTACTCAAATTTAATTGCTATTGATTTCTACATCACTTTGGGAGCAGCTAGTGAAAAATAAAAGTTGGGATAGAAGTCCTCTTTAGTGATAGTTTTCAAGATTTTCAAAAAATATATCTGAACGATTTCAAGCCCTCAGAAAGGGATCTGGCTAAAAGTGAAGTGGAAGTGTTTTGAAAGTTACATCATCCAAATATTAAAAGGTACAAGCTGTTTGGCTCCGGCGCTGCTTTCAGAATAAAATGTAGATACTGTTTTTTGTATTATTGTAAGCAAATTTCTTTTGGTTTAATAAAAATATATTTTGTGAATTTCAGCCAAATCTTACCATAATTTAAAATATGTTTTTATCACGACAACAGCGCCACCTTTTGGGATTATTATCCAGATTTGGTGTCAACCGGTCCAGAGGTTCTTGACTTTTAGTAACACGTACCCGAAACAACCGTTTTTATATGTACAGAATACAAAAAAAAAAAACAAATAAGTTTCCAAAAGTTATTTTCGGAAATGAAATAATTAACATTAATTAATTCATTTATTAATGATGTGCTAATAATCCCAATCTTTATTTATGATTAAAACACTGAAATTTATTGTTGTGGGAAAGCTAGTTTCTATGCGCATTTCGCTGGTTGCTTAGGCCAGCTCGTCAGGAAACTTTTTCCAAATACTTTAGAAAAGCTAAAAATATTATACAAGTAGGAGATAAGTTTCAAATTATGTTATTCTATTTTGGTTTTTAAATTTCAGTTGCTTGGAAAATTTGATAAAAGAAAATACTTTAATAATTGAACTGTCGTATGCAGATAGTGAAACCTTTCAAAATAAAGAATTTCGAAAAATTAAAGATTATTTTCCAGAGCGTTATGTTATAGCGGTATTTGAACAGATTTATCGTGCCATTTAATATGTTTATGTATTTTGAAAACATTTAACATAATTAGGCGAGTTTTTTATAGAATGATGTTAAATAATTAAACTAAGTGGATGTCTACATCAACCTTGTGCGTAATGTGCAGATCGAAATTTTGGAGACAGTTTGATTAAATTTGGTACGTTGGTTCTTGTTGCCACAAGACTTATGAAAATGGTGAGATTGGTCCAGAATATCACTATTAGTGATACATGATGGGGAATATCAAACGTTCTTTTAGGAGCGACAAATTAATTCAAAAAGAGGTGAACTTTATTATGTATTAAATTTATTGAATACATTTAACAAAAACATAACAATTAACATATTGCTTGTATATTCAAATGTTTTTGCATAAAAGGTTGATCCTCAAAAAGTGAGCCGCTTAATCTCCCTCCGATTAGTATCCTTCAATTAAATATAAAAAATAAAAAATTATTTCTATTAGCTTGTATTTGCCATCCAGATTATTAAGGGGACTTACCTACCTATGATCCTAGATAGTATTTGTCCACCAAATTGCATTTTCTTGGGTGAAAATGGCAATTCCATATTACAAATTCCACCTAAAAAAAACATTGAAAAGACCAAAAAGAACATTAAAATCAAACAATTATTCATTTTGTTTTTATATATTTAGGGTCTTGGGGAATCTTACCGATGATCCTGGTAAGAATTCGGCCACCATGTAATATTTCCACAGGTTAGAATGCCATACCAAATCCATCCAATTCATTTGACGCACACGACAGACTAAACATACAAATAAAAACATTAAATACTTTAATTATTGATTTGGTTATCGGGTGATTTATTGTGAGGTTTGATTTATAATGTTGAATAATCAACATAAATTTGAAAGTGAACTTAAAATTTTTATTATCAGTTAAAAGAAGAATTTATGACATTTACTCTGTGAAAATGATTTCATGTAGATGTCGGCCATGACTACGTATGAGGTGGTCCATTCGGAAGGTTCGATTTTGGGCGACTCGTTCGAGCATAGAGACTAATATCTCGCGAATAACACGATTAATGTTGGCTTCCAAAGCCCCAATCGCAGCTGTCTTATTCATGAATACCTCAGACTTCCCATTCCCAGAGAAAATAGTCCAAAGGTGTGATATCGCACGATCCTTACCGTAGCAAAACATGAAATTAAGTGCTTACCGAAATGATTTTTTTTTTTGTTCTGAAGGCAACTCAAAAGATGCATATCAAAAGATTATGGAAATATTCTACACTTTTTTTTTGCTTTTTACACAGATATTTATATCAGTGTGCAAAAATTTATTTTTTAATATTTTGAACCACAACTTGGGTAATTTCATGGAAATTACGAGCAAATTTTTTAGTCTTAAATTTTTAAAAGAAGAAAAACCGAAAATAAAACTCACGCTTCACTACTACGAACGGAGCACTCAAGTTACTTGAAAACATCTAAAAGTCAGATAAAATAAAGAAGTGACATAAATTATTTCTTAATTGCAACGAATACAAAAAATACATTTTAAGGAGAAATACTTCAGAGTTTTTCTAATGAAACAAAAAAAAAGTGCACATACATACATACAATTGTCTATTATTTTGTATTTTCTTTTTTTGTATTTTCAATATTGAAATGTTCTTTATGCTCGTACTACCACGATTTGCATTAAATAAAAATTGAAAGTAAAAAAATCGCATAAAAAGAAAACAAATCTCTAAATAATTCCTACAAACATGAAATTGCCAAATAATGATTTTTTTCTTTCTAATTCAAATTGTATTCTTTTTGCAGTTTTTGTATTCATTTCCAATTTTCTTTTTTTTTGGCATTGGGTTTTGTTCGAGTCTATCTATAACTTTAACTTTGAAACAAAAAATACAACCAAAATAAAATAATAAAAAAATACTTTGATTTCTCTCAATAAACTTTTACTCTAGAGAACAGTTTGCATTTTTATTGTATAGATTGTAAAAAAAATTAAAATTTTCAACACACACACAGCCACACATACGAATGGTAAGGATTTGTAGCATTTATTGTTATATGCAACATGTAACGTTGTACTTACTCCCTGTAGAGACATTTTTAAGCATCTTTTAAAACTTTACGACTACGTGAAACAACTAAAATAAAAAGTTCGTTTAAAAGAAAGAAAAAAAGTCTTACAAAACTTATATTCAGCCATGTCACAGAGTACAATTCCGTTCGGAATCGGAATACATTCCGTATTTTGGTGCTTCAGAAAATTAGGAAAACATTTTGCGGAATGAAACCATTTTTGTTTTTATGAATGGAATGGGAGTTTTCTGTATCTTAAAGGACAAATAACTATCAAAATATATTTTCCATCAATAAACAATATTACGGAATTGTACTCTGTGACATGCCTGATTGAATATATTTTATTCGTACATTTCGGCTGACTTATAAGAAAGTTTAAATGTCCAAGCAGTAAGGAAAAAGACTTTTCCTTTTGTTCCTATAAGATGTATAGGGCCTCATCTCAGTTAACTTTTTTTTAGCGTACTTAAAAAAAAATAACAATTAACCAGTACAAAGCATCGCAAGTAGAGAGTTTGAACAAAATAGAGTATGATATTCAAAGATATTGATTATTGTATGGGGTATCTGAAATAGCCATCGAAAAAAAATTAAATATGAACGTTATACACTTAGGACTATGGTGAACACATATGAAAAATGTCCCAGACAAACAAAACATACGGGCCTGTTCTGAAAATCACGTGATTTCAAATCACGCGCTTTTAAAATCACACGTGTGATTTTGTGGTGCTCTGGACATCAATTCGGTTTTGTGTTTCTTGGTGTACTTTCAGCTATTGAAAATTACACCGAAACACACAAAAACGGAACACAAATATATCACACCTGTGATTTTAAAAGGAACATGTGATTTATAATCACGTCTTTGGGTAAAAGTGATTTTCAGAACAGTGCTGTATAACAAAAAAATGCATCTTAGAGCAAGTTTTGACAAATATTTTTTGAAGCAACAAAAGGGTACATGTGAAATTATTGTCCCACTTATAATAACAAGAGTTTAGAACGACACTGCATCCGGAAAATATTAATTTCAGTAATGGATGGCTAGGAAATTTAAAGAAAACAAAAAAGACACAAAAATTCAATATCTGAAATTTTGTTGGGAACCCCTTTCAACACATATGTTGGATGTAGCAGTTTTCAGTTATAATATATAAGTGACTGTATATAATTATAAATTATAGTATAATTAAATTATCGAGCTTAAGGTCTTTTTATATAAAAAACTTTAAATGTCTATTATAACCAATATTTCGGCACTCCTTTGAGTGCCCACTGTGTTAAAAGATTTATGAACTATTTTGTATATTTTGCTAATCTTTCTGAAAATTTCGGTATATATGTTACCGATTTATAAATTCTCTGTTCCTTAATTTTATTTTTTGTTATTTATTGTAAAACTCTTATATTTTATTAATAACTCTGTTATTAATGGTTTAGGAAAAAAGCTATTATCAGTTAAAATATTTGAAATCTTCCTTTTATTATCTCCATGAAATTCTGAATCACTTATTCTTAGAACACTTTCCATAAAATTTTTAGCTGTATTAATTATAATTCTCCTCGGATGGTTTGAGAAATAATTAATAACTCTACCAGAAGATGTTGGTTTTTCATACCAATCTATTGTAACCCTATTACCTCCTCTAATTATCCAGGTGTCTAAATATGACAGTCTTGAATTAGACTCCTTTTCAATTGTAAATTTAATGTCCGAATGAATTATGTAGCATTTGTTCTATTCCAGATTCAGGAATTTTATAAAATAAATCGTCAACACATTTTTTTTAAGATCTTTGGTTTTATAATTAATTTTTCAACTCATATATCTAATAATTTCTCCATAACTATATCAGCCACAATTGGAGAAGCTGGCGAACGCATAGGAAGTCCCTTCATTTGAATATATATGTATGATTATTTAATTGAAAATATCTACTATCTATTATACAAAATCTAAGAAAACGTAAGAATAAATCCTTTTCGATATTCTTATGTTCCCATATTGTATTTCATTTTTCTTCTACTATATTTATAGCTAAGTCTATTGATACGCTTGGAAACAATAAAACTACGTCAAGAGAAATTAACTTCTCATTATTATCCAATGTAATATTCTTAATTCTATCCTTAACTTTAAGAGAATCCTTAACATTGTATTTTGATGATTATTTAAAAATTAACAGTAATTTTCGTTAATTAAAAAAATTGTTTAAAAAGTATTTTAATTTAATTAATATGATAATTAAATCCATTTTTTTTTAGCTGAAAGAAAATTAAAAATAAAGTATTGATTTAATTAACACTTCAGTTGTTATGAAAAAATTTTAATTAAAATGTTAATTAGATAACAAAAAATCTTAATTGATTTTTTCGTTTAAAATAAAATAATTTAAACTTGTGGAATTGTTGCTGGGAATTGAAAAACCTGAGCTATATTTAATTAAATCAATTAACACACTGTTTGAAACGAGAAAGTTTTTTGATCATTTTTTAATTAAATTTAAAAATATCATTTATTTTTTTTTAATCCAAATTTAGACATTTTAATTAGGCTTAAGTTCATTGAATTTAATTTGCATTAAATTATTTTTATGAAGAAAGGAATTTTTACAACATGGAAGATTAATTAAAATTGTTATTGATAATTTTCATTCTTGACTGACCTGGGATTCGAAGCCAGGCTGTCTGGCGTGTGATTCGAACCCAGGCGGCTGGTTACCCTGACATGTTCCGACCTCAACCACCAGGTCTCCTCAGAGGGATTTGCCGTCTTACACTCGCAGCCATCGATGACTGCTGACGTCAGTAGTCAAACATCAATCCTTAAACCAAATTGTATTTTAACCTTTGGTAGATCGAAATTTGCTTTTTTTGAATGATTATCCATTTTTAATTGATCTCACATGTTTTCCTTACTTCTGTTTTTTCGTACTTTTGTCAAGAATTCTTCTTGAAGTCCAAAGTACATTTTTTGTTTTTCCTGTTTTTGTCTTTCTTTTTTCTAGTTGACCTTTTTCAGCACAACTTGAAGGACAAATGTAAACATAGCTCGTGCCTTAGCTGTTAACAATAATTAGTATTGTGATTATTTTATTATCATTTATTGATAAAAAAAAATAACATATTTAAATATTAACAATTTTTGGTAATCTATATAATCATTATGGTAGTAGGTGCAAAATCAATAAATTGGTTGCTTGATTTTATGAATTGGGTATGAATTTGGTGATAAGAGAAAATTTTTAATTTTTTCTGTGATCAAATTTTCATTGAAATTTTTTTTAGTTGAACTGAGCTGTTAAGCAGTATTAGAAAATAGTTTTGTGGCACCACGACGATAAATGTTGTCAAATTCATATTGTCTGCATTCATAATTCATTATTTCGCCCTTAATTCATTATTTAGCCCTTGCCGATTTTCTAAAACCTCAGATTTGCACTTTGGCGTATGATCAATATTAATTTGATATTACTTAAATTTCTTATGAATATGTTTAAGTGATAGAGTTTGACTCTTACTGAGCTACCTAAATAAGAGCGGCAAGCGTTTTTCGTATGTCAAAATCGCTATGTCGATTTGTCTTATTGAAAATGTTTTTGAAATAGAATTTTCATAGAAACTCAAAGAAATAAATACTCAAGCTCGAGGTCATAAGTTTTTTAAAATAATTTTTATTTATTTAAATAAAACCAATATTTCGATATTCCTTGAATATCATCATCAGGGTTAATCTAAAACACAATAATATAAATGTATTAAACATCAATACAAACACAAAAATCACACAAAATTCAAACAGTTATAACAATAACAACAAGAACTTACTAAATTATTAATAAAAATCACAAAAATGTTTTTCCTTTTCTTATTGTCTATGTAATGTAGTGTTTACTAACATCGTCATGATTGTACTAAATTTGAATATTGCTTTGACTTATCAAGAATGATATAAAAAGAGATTACGCCATGCGCATGTTTTCCCGTTAGATGACGTAGCTTAACCCAAGCTAGAGTTACCTATTCGTGTATGTTTCGTGACGTCATTTAACCCACCTGCGCAGAAAATTCAATTTTTAATTCGTGTTGTCGTAATCTTTCTTCTATCATTCTTGTTGACTTATTAACTAGATATCTATAATGTTTTGCACAGCCACTCTCTACATCGCTCTTAAAATACATCGTTGTTGGTATATTAATAATGTTCAGCATGGAGAGCACGCCGAATTAACATCAAAAATGGTCTACAATAAATTTAAGAAGAATAATTTTATGAGGACGAACATCAATAAACACAAAACAATAAAGGAAAAAACGTTGAAACTTAGGTCATCAATTACATTCCTGATACGTTGCAGGAATACGGGTATTATACCAAACTTTATAACAAATTGCACCAAGAACGTCAACAATATTTTCGACAAAAATACAAGTACTATATCCACGGTACAACAAAAACTAGAAAAACACTTACAGAACTTCCACGACAAGATTTTGAATTTACTTATACGCCAAAAACACGAACTTTTGAAGTATATTGAAAAAGAAAGGGAAGAACTTAAGACGAAAATAGAAACTCAACTAACACAACATGAAACGGAGGAACTATGGAGGATGGATAAAGTCTTAACTGAATCCGCTAACAACAAGATAAAAGAAAGGAATAGAATAAAATTTGAAAAACTAATAGAGGCGCACATACAACAATTAGACATTAAGTTCAACGGAAGGTGGTTCGTGAATAAGACTACAAAGGTTATTCCTGACGACATACAGTGGATTTTGTCATTGGGTAAGAAACATGCTTTACCAATAACTAGGGAAAAATTTCCTATGCTGAAATTCATAGCGGAAGGTGAGGATTTTATCCAAACTATAGAAGATAGAGAGGAACAGGAGATAGCACGGACGAAAATGACAACTATAATTGATAGCTACTTGAATAAGACACACATCAATAGTAGAGATAAGTTTATGTTGAACACAGTGAAGCAAACTGAAAGGTTTCTTAAACGCAATGGAGATATATTAGTCCTAAACGCGGATAAGGGCAATGTAACAGTTGCAATTGAGAAGGACGACTACAGAAAAAGGATGAATGATATAATAGGTGATATAATGACCTATCAGAGATTGGAAAAGGACCCAACAAGTATACTACAAAGAAAAAATAATGATTTCGTAGAAGACCTTTTTGCGAATCGAATAATTTCACCAATAGAGAGGAAGAAACTTAAAACTGACACGGCTTCAGCACCAAGAATTTATGGACTGCCCAAAATCCACAAGGAAAATTATCCATTAAGACCAATATGTTCCAGTGTGAATGCTCCATCGAGTCAACAGTGCAAATATGTGTCCAATATTCTTAAAAAAATTACGGAGAAATCACAGTACAATGTAAGGGATTCTGTGCAATTTAGGGATAAGATTAAAGACTTGACTTTACAAGACGATGAAAGATTATTTTCGTTTGATGTGGTGTCGTTATTTCCAAGTGTACCAGTCAATCTAGCATTAAGAATAATTGAAGAGAGATGGAATGAAATTACAATTTTCACTGATATGTCAAAGACTCAATTTTTAAACATACTAAAATTTTGTATTAAGGAAAATAGATATTTTAAATATAACGATAAAATATTCTCTCAAAAGAAAGGCCTACCCATGGGATCACCAGCATCACCGATTGTTGCTGATATCGTGATGGAAAAACTATTGGACACTTGTATAGAAAACTTGAAGCAGAAACCGAAAATATTGACAAAATATGTAGATGATCTATTTAGCATAGGTACAGAAAATCAAATAGAGGAAATAATGAATTGTCTGAACAAATTCTATCATAATATAAAGTTTACAATGGAGAAAGAAATTGACGGCAGACTTCCATATCTGGATACCTTAGTAATACGGCAAAATAATAAAATTAAAATAGATTGGTACCAAAAACCAACCGCGTCTGGTAGAATAATTAATTTTTATTCGAAACATCCCAAAAGAATAATAATAAATACGGCCTCAAATATAATAAGGAGAGTTTAAAATATTAGCGACGAAGAATTTCATAATGACAACATTAAAAAGATAAAAGACATGTTACACAACAACAATTTTCCGACAAACATTGCATTAAAACTTATTAAAGATTTAAAAAAACAAAAGACACGTGAATATGAAAATAAGGAATCCCCCACCATATATAAATCGCTGACATATGTTCCAGATCTGTCCAAAAAATCCCGACTACATAACGCCGAAAAATATAGAATGGCTCATAAAACATGCTACAACCTTGGGCAATTATTTAGCAATACTAAAGATAAAGTAGAAATATTGGAGAAAGCAAATGTAGTATATAAAATACCATGCAACGGGAAGAATGGTGAAAATTGCAATAAAGTGTATTTAGGGACCACCAAAAATAAACTAAAAACTAGAATATCAGGCCATAAATCCGATCAACGCGTTTTAAATATTTCGTCACAAAAAACTGCACTATCAGCCCATTGTGCTAGTACAAATCACTCGCCAAATTTTGATGATGTACGAATATTACAGCAAGAACAAAATTACAAACGACGCACAGTGGCGCCATTTGAGTTTTTTCGTTGCAAAAATCATATCTTTTGAACCGAATAAGATAATTGAACAGTTTAAACAGCATATGATAGATAACTGTTCAGCCTATGAAATGAGCGTTTGGAAAGGGTGCTACGCTTTGTAGGGGCCAACTTATGGGTTATCAAAGTTAAAATTAGTAGAAAAATCCATTTTATGGTAACTAAAAAAAATTATTTTTACATTTTTAGATTGTTTTTATTTTTTTTCTTAAGGGTTTTATGTTTTAAATTATTACCCAACAAATTAAAAAAAAAAATTATTTATTTAGTTTTTTAAATTTATTTTTTCAATTTTCTGTAAAATATTCATCACAATTCGTAAGAGAAGGTATATCTAAAAGACTAACAATTTCTAAACTATAATTATTTTGTAACTCTATTCGTGACTTCACATGCCGCAGGGAAGAAATAAGTGGATCGGAAGATGCTGCCAACATGTTGAAGAGGTCCTTATTTTGCCTTACCCTTGATGCTTTGAATGTGTTCTGCAATCTATATTTTTTATAAAATTTGTTAAGAGACTCCTGTGCTTCTTCAGAAAGCTCTCCAATTGGCAAAGACTGGTACTCAATTATATCTTTGCCATGCGCCAATATTTTATGGACGGTCGGGGTCAACTTCTTCTGTGGATACATTTCTGCTAAAAGAGATGCAGTTTTCGACGCATATTCTCCATATTTTGTAGAATTGACATTTTCTTTGCAGTTTAAAACATCCAAGATCGTTCCCAATCTTTTCACGATTTGATTGTCAATTCCAATGATTCTAGTTACTGCCTCATCATTTTCAAGAAATCTCCTAGAAGTGTTTCCATCGTTAGAGTTACCGTATCCGTGCTTGGGACAGTCTACTTTTAGTCCAACTTGTTTCAAAAAAACCATCCTGTATTTGCTTCTTTCTGATCTTTTCCTTGTCCTTTATTGATGTATTTTCATCGAAGTTTTCCTCCTCTTGTGGTAGGGTATATGCCAGTTTTAGCAAGAATTCCATACACCTTATCCTTGCGTGCAATGGTGACATTCCATATTCGTAATTCTCCTCATTTGTAGAATCGTTTAAATTACCAAAGTTCTTCTGACAAATAATAATATAAAATCGATAAAAAAAATATAAAAATAATACGAAAAAAGGGGTTTAGATAGGTTTTTGCTAAATTTTTACCTCCAATATAATTCTGTCTATGATAACTAATTGAAATATATTATAATTAAGCAGAAAAAGATACTAATCTTAAACTCTTTACAACTAATTATATAAAATTGAGATGTAACATATTATATATGAAATAAATTGAATTGAATTGAAAAAAGTTCTTCTGACTCTTTTTGCAAATCGGGCATGACATTGTTGAGGTTGTTCCTGTCAGTTCGTTTACGACTTTTCCGTCAACCATGGTCAGGTGGAACTCGTAATTGCATTCAATATATTTTCCTTCTCCAATTTGCAGCTTTGTAGGCTTAATCTTGCTTATTTGTTCTTCAATGTCCTTCACCGTAGTCCTTATGAGTTCTGCCGATTCCCTTGCAAACTGAAACATTATTGGTCGGCAATAATGCACTGATGACGGACGTGGATTTTTCCAGTGTAGGGAATCATCCGATTTTAGCCGCAAAGGAACAACAGATGCCATAAACATATTTCCGTCCGATATTGTAGCGTCATCGAAAGATATCCTTTGCTTATAAACGCTTTGTCCGGATGATCCATTGCAGCCCCATTTGCTGATCAATGTCAACTTCTCAGGAAGAATTTTCACTTCCGTGAAAAACTTTGGTGTGGTTGACTTTCTAAACAGTTCAAATAATTTTAAATTGTTCAACGCCATGTTTTCAGTACTTAAATTGTTTAATGGTTTCAGTAATTGTTGCGCCAACTTTCAGGCGTAGACTAATCCAGGCATTATGCTTATTTTGCAATATATAGGCTTATGCTACCATGCCTAAAAATTTACCTGTTCCCTGCATACATATGGATTTAGGCTAAATAATGCAATTTTGATATTATGCACGTGTCCAAATAAGATTTGTGCCTACCTGTAGGGACCATAAGTCAATATTGTTCCTGACCATTTGTACGCCAAAGTATTGTTTATGTGAGGTACGTACCTGCTAATTTCAATGAGTAGTTTTTTTCAAACTATTAGATCAAACTACTGTCAGTCAAAACATATAAGGGATGGACGCCATACAATTTCTGCAACCATGTCTTTTTGAACTTTTTTTCCTCTAGAAGCCAAACGGGCACGTACGGGCAGATAAAACCTTTTGAATTATGTAAAGAAATAATCAAAGAACAGGTTTTGCACGTATGGCAAATATAGAAAAATATAGTTTTTTTTTATTTTCCGTCAAAGTTGAAAAATAGTGAAAAAACGGATAGTTTTTAAATAGTGATTTACCAGGAGAAACACAAAGCAAACAGTTAATTTTTTTTTTATCATTATACATTTAATAAATACATCAATCAATACAAATAAATAATAAGGCGATTCGTTACCTATTTTTCGTGATATTACACCTGAAATCGCAACAAATTGACTAAAAATTGTGTGTTTTTTTGAAAACCGAAAGTCGGTCAACTTTGAACGGTTATATCTTCTAAACTAAAAATGTGATATTATTAAGAGTGGCATATTTGAAATCGTTGAAAAGTTTCCTATAACATGGGTTTATTCAAAACTTCGTCGGCACTCATGAAAATTTTGATTTTTGCAACCTCGCTTGCTCTACGGGCGCCACTGTGCGACGCTTTACGTTGGAGATGCTGAACATTATTAATATACCAACAACGATGAATTTTAAGAGCGATGTAGAGAGTGGCTGTGCAAAACATTATAGATATCTAGTTAATAAGTCAAAGCAATATTCAAATTTAGTACAATCATGACGATGTTAGTAAACACTACATTACATAGACAATAAGAAAAGGAAAAACATTTTTGTGATTTTTATTAATAATTTAGTAAGTTCTTGTTGTTATTGTTATAACTGTTTGAATTTTGTGTGATTTTTGTGTTTGTATTGATGTTTAATACATTTATATTATTGTGTTTTAGATTAACCCTGATGATGATATTCAAGGAATATCGAAATATTGGTTTTATTTAAATAAATAAAAATTATTTTAAAAAACTTATGACCTCGAGCTTGAGTATTTATTTCTTTGAGTTTCTATAAAGAAAAGGTCGAATAAAACAAAACTAAAGTTTATTAGAATTTTCATGTTTAAAAAAACACTTGCCGCCCTTGTTTAGGTAGCTCAGTTAGGCGTATCTATCTTCTTCTATCTTCTATCTATCTATCTATCTTCTATCTTCTATCTATATATATAAAAATGGATTATGTATGTTTGTTTGTTTGTTTGTTTGTCGCTTTATAGACTCCGAAACTACTGAACCGATTTTCCTGAAATTTTTACAGTAACATCACGTGAGCCCTAAAAATAAAATAGGCTACTTATTTTTTGATAGGGGCAGGGGAATTGGTACCCCCCATAGGTTGCCAATATTAATTATCGCACGATTTTCCTGAAATTTTTACAGTAGCATCACGTGAGCCCTAAAAATAAAATAGGCTACTTATTTTTTCGATAGGGGCAGGGGAATTGGTACCCCCCATAGGATGCCAATATTAATTATCGCACGATTTTCCTGAAATTTTTACAGTAACATCACGTGAGCCCTAAAAATAAAATAGGCTACTTATTTTTTCGATAGGGGCAGGGGAATTGGTACCCCCCATAGGATGCCAATATTAATTATCGCACGATTTTCCTGAAATTTTTACAGTAACATCACGTGAGCCCTAAAAATAAAATAGGCTACTTATTTTTTCGATAGGGGCATTGGAATTGGTACCCCCCATAGGATGCCAATATTAATTATCGCATATCTTAAGAGCCGCTGCACGCATTTTGCTGAACTTTTTGTAGTAGGATCTTCTGAGCCCCGGAATTGAAGTAAAATAGCAGCGGGGGTATAGGAATACCCCATAGGACGCCAATGTTTAACATCGCATATCTTAAGAACTGTAATAGTGAGAATGTTCAAACTTTCTAAAAGTCACTCTTATGGTATACTACACTTTTGAAAATAAAAATAAAGCGGGTAGGCGCAGGGGGGGGAAATACCTCCCATAGGATGCATACATTAAATATCGCTCAACTGAAGAACTATTAAAGGGAGAGTCTTCAAACGTGGTTAAAGCTACTATTATAGTAAACTATAAATTTCAATATAAAAATGTGCGGGGTCAGTGTAGCGAAGCGCACCGGGTTAAGCTAGTATATATATAAAAATGAATTATGTATGTTTGTATGTTTGTTTGTCGCTTAATAGACTCCGAAACTACTGAACCGATTTTCCTGAAATTTTTACAGTAACATCACGTGAGCCCTAAAAATAAAATAGGCTACTTATTTTTTCGATAGGGGCAGGGGAATTGGTACCCCCCATAGGATGCCAATATTCGATTTTCCTGAAATTTTTACAGTAACATCACGTGAGCCCTAAAAATAAAATAGGCTACTTATTTTTTCGATAGGGGCAGGGGAATTGGTACCCCCCATAGGATGCCAATATTAATTATCGCATATCTTAAGAGCCGCTGCACGCATTTTGCTGAACTTTTTGTAGTAGGATCTTCTGAGCCCCGGAATTGAAATAAAATAGCAGCGGGGGTATAGGAATACCCCATAGGACGCCAATGTTTAACATCGCATATCTTAAGAACTGTAATAGTGAGAATGTTCAAACTTTCTAAAAGTCACTCTTATGGTATACTACACTTTTGAAAATAAAAATAAAGCGGGTAGGCGCAGAGGGGGAAATACCTCCCATAGGATGCATACATTAAATATCGCTCAACTGAAGAACTATTAGAGGGAGAGTCTTCAAACGTGGTTAAAGCTACTATTATAGTAAACTATAAATTTCAATATAAAAATGTGCGGGGTAGACAGAGTAGGAGCAGTACCCCTCATAGAAGACATATTAAATACCATATATCTGAACACAAGAGCTATCAACCTTTACAGGACAAATTTTAAAACAAAAATAAATGGGGTAGGTGCAGGGGTAGCGAAGCGCACCGGGTTAAGTTAGTGATAAATATAAATTGCTTGAAACTAAGTATACGTACTACTACTGTGACTATAGTAAAACATGTAAAACAAAATATACTATTGTATTATTTTATTATTATTTTCTCGAAATTTGTACAGGGATGAAGTTGAATTTTGAGGTAAAAACTGATTATTATGTGCTTTGTCCTAAAGGTTTGTCATTACTGTACTTAAAACAATGTAACATTCGTTCGATAAAGAGCATCTGTTAGATGTACATATTTGGCTCTACATACACACTAAATCTTTAAAGCTCAAGAGAAAAACTAAGTACGAAATTGTATGTATTTTAGTACTCTTAGGAACTGTTTGTATATTTATTTGGATATTTCTATGTCTTAAATATGATGGTCATACTATACGATAACATGACAAAATACATAATATTTGGGTTTATTTTACAATAAAAAGAGTAAATATATATGAAGTTAATTTTAAGTTCTTTTATTCAATCATGCGAATGATAAACTACTTTGTAAACCATATTTACACTCATTTATAATATCATCATCCTGTATAAAAGCGATCTTTATCTCGATTTTTATCACTCTGTTTAAATTCCTCTATCTCTGTTTCTTGTACTGGATTTTTCTTCAACAATTTCTGGGGATTTTTGGATTTTTTTTGCGTTAGTCCTTAAACTTTATTAAACAACACATGTGTATGTTTGTTGAAAGTCTTAAACCATTATGTTGTTTTCGATTAAAAATAAATTTATTCATTGGTTGTATATACAACATATTCTAGATATTCGTTTTGTTTTTTGTCATAAGTTTTTTTTTTTATCTTTTTGTTGTTCAATGTTATAATACTACTGTTTTGAAAATTGTTTTTTATATTTGCGGCATATAGTTTTTGGCTCTGAGCTACAAAGACTTTTCTACACTCGGAAAATACATAAGGTGTGTGTACGATTGAGTTTCTGTCGCTTGACAAAACTAGCATCTACAAGTTTATTGTAGAAACAACAACAACACTACAAGAAGAAAAATACAGATTACTTTCATGTTTGAAATAATTCCAATATTATTTGTTAAAATTATTTAGTTAAATACATCAAATTGTCAAAGTAGAATGATTATGAAAACCATAGCGGGCGGGCATGCTGCTGGTGTCTTATAATTGAGACTTTTTCTGTAAACAAAGTGTTCAATACAACAAAAGTGAAATAAACACGGGTAACGGGTATGCAAATAATTTATTCTCTCTTTCTTTGGTTACGTGGGGATTATTTCAAGTACGAATCGGATTTAAACTGACTTAGAAATTCTTGAATTAATTATCTCACTTCAAATTAAGTTTGATAAAAATCTTGATCCGTACTTGAAACAGATTGATTTCTTGCGAAAAGTGAAAATTGAGAAATTTTGAGTTGACTCTCTTTAGAGGAACCAGAGCGCTATGTAAAACGCATTTCAGTTCGAAGTGATTTTACATTCTTATTTTTAAAAGATTATTTTTAGTTTTAAATATTTCTGCAAGTTTTAAATCATTCAGTATTTAGTTGTTAATATAATGGAATATAAAGTGTTACGTAATCTGAGATTTTAAGGACTTATTACTTTAGTGAAAATGTTTGGAAAAAAACTAGATATTTTTGCTTTATATCAATTTCTTAACTTCTCTTCTTTTGTACATTTATCGGTAAGCAGATGAAAAAAAAAAATAATTGCGAACGAATGAATGAACAGAGAAGCTGTCAATTCTTTTCAATATTTTTTATACTAGAATTTATACAACATAAAAGTGGTTGACAAATATTGACTTTATTCTTAAATGCACTTGTCACGTCGTCCAACCAACCAGCCAAACAAACATACGAACAACACAACTGCTAATACTTTATACTAGTTTATTTTTTTTTAAGACTTATCTAACTTTTTATACTTTTAAATTTTTTTTCAATAATAAACTTTCAACGGCTCCATGGCAAAATAATTTATCTGTGTATGTTTATGTATAAAGGAATTTAAAAGCAAATGACGGTTATAAACTCACACTCAATCACACATATTCATACACGAACTCATTCTCAACCACACACATATGTACATACTAAAGTAAATTTCGCAACTTTAAGTAAAAAATTGCAATGGTTAGAAATATTTTAAGAAAAAAAATCGCAGGAAAGCGTACAAAATAACTATTGGAAGTGGTTTAAGGTGGCAAATGTGTTTTACACAAATACACTAGTTCATAGATATACATATTGTTGTGTATAGATACATGTGTGAAACATTTGTACAAATATTCGTAAGTTAACAGTTCGTGAGCTTGGGTCAAATGCGACTAGAATTACAATTTACTCGATAGAAAGCGATTGATACAGTCCTTATAGGACTGCTAAAAAAATTATTGTTGATTACCTAAAATTTAAGCTGTCAAGTTTTTTTTTTCTTTTTTGGTTTATTGATATTTCGCGCAACATGGAGTTTTAACCTTTAAACTTAAACAAATTTAAGAGAAGAAAGCGTCCCAAGTAATGTACAAAATGAATACATTTTAAGGCGATATTTTGACTAACCCATTTTTCGCCGAGCGGTGATTATAATTACCAGCACTCATACTGTTTTTTTTCTGTCAGGTACTTAAAATCTTTTTTCGTTATTATATTGTCAGTTTACTTGGAGCCGCAAAAAATGGGTTAAGAAATACGGCGACAAAAGGTTTATGAAATGAAATTTCTATTAAAAATTGTTTAATAAACATTTCATAAACTTGTTTTTTTTAATTAGGGAGCTAATCTTATTTTATTTAATAAACTTACTTTTTCTTCAAAGAAAAAAAAATGATACTTTTTGTCCGAAAAGGTTCTCTGAGACCAAAAAAAATATTTTTGCTTACTAAACTCTTTATTAGGCGACACAAAGTAAAAATAATGCACAAGCTAAGCGTGCCGTATCACATATCTCGTGTCCCGAGCGGTATAGAAAAACGTGTAAAAAGCTAATTTTATATCAAGTTTAAGCTTTTAAAAAATCCTTGCTAAAATTATAGTGGGAAATTAAATTGTTTTTAACATTAATAATATATGTTTTAATTACTGTGTTTCCCCTTATGCTCCTGAAAGAAACAATAAAATAAAAGTTTTGTTCAAGGATACAAAGGACGAAGGGATTCTGAGATATCGCAGGTGCAGCCGGCTGTACATTTTATATTTAATTTAGTTGAAATACAAAAAATTGCTCAAGATAACGTTTTCTAAGATCAACTGATTGTAAATGTAAAGCATAATTTTTTAGAGTTCAAAAAAAAATTTTCGTTTTTGGTTCAAGAAACATGTCCAGTTACAGTATTAAAGGTCATAAGATAAACAATTATTTTTTAACATGTCTGCATATGTTTGAAAAATGTCATTCTAATATTTTATTATTATTAATATGTATTTTTATTTAATATTTATTTTTGTTCTAAATATATAAATAACCAAAACATGCATTTCTTCACATAAACAGCAGATTTAGTGTTTTTAAATTAGTTAAAATTAACTTCAGTTACTTTTTATAAAAAACGGTTTTAACGTATAAAGTATGCTTTTACTTGTCTATAGTAGATCAAAGCAAATAACCGTTAATAAAAGTTTACTTCACTACTCTTCAATAATAATTAATTTATGACTTTGATTACGGGCCATAGTTTTGTTCTTTGTTTTTTTTAGTCTTTTTGACATATTTTGTATTGTGAAAATGCATACATTAAATACTTCTTTATATATAATTTCGTAAACTGAACAACAAACACAACATAAATATCATGATGGAAAAAATATCCCGGGCGACGATAATTAAAATTAAATTAATGTTAATCGATTTTGGGTAATTTGGATTCACTAAAATTGTTTTGAAAACAATAAATTGCCTTATATAAACGTAAGCACCAATAGTTGGGATAACTTAATATTATAAGCTTTTATATACTATTGTCAAATAAATACTCCACTTATTTTTACTGTTTTATGACTTACGACTTCGAACAAATTTTAAAATTTTATTTTTGTTTTCATGTTATTTTCTATGCGAGCGTTAACTTTCGAAATCAATGAACAGGCAGTTAATATTAATTTTTAATTAGTTTAAAAAAAAACTTTTGTTCAAAAACGTATTTTTTTTTTTGAAAGAGTTTAATTATTATAAAAAAAAATTATTTCATTGGGCCCACAGTACGTATACATTAATTTCAAGCATTACTTAATTCAGTATTAGTCATACGTCAGGTATGAATATTATTTGGTGACCTTCTTACCAATTTTTTTTTTTTTTTTTTAATTAAAATACATTTTTATGTCGAACACATTCGTAACAAACATACATCCAAACGAAATTTTTAATGTTTTCATTTTGATTCAATCGTTTTGCCGTTAAAATGAGAAATAAAAATCTCTTCAAAAATATTGTTATTAATATAAAGAATGATATAAAAAGAGATTACGCCATGCGCATGTTTTCCCGTTAGATGACGTAGCTTAACCCAAGCTAGAGTTACCTATTCGTGTATGTTTCGTGACTTCATTTAACCCACCTTCGCAGAAAATTCAATTTTTGATTCGTGTTGTCGTAATCTTTCTTCTATCATTCTTGATTAATATGATATCAGATTCGGTTTTTAATTTGTTGTTGTCGATGTTATTCGCAAACATACAAACGAATTTTTAATTCGTTTTTATTTACACTCCCTTAAACACCACTCTCAGAGTAATAGTAATATTTTGTTACGATTAATACAAACAAACAAATACTCTGTACTAGTTTTACACATAGACGACATGTTTGTATGCTTGTTTGTCATGCACTGTAGTGAAGTGAAGTAAATGAAAAGCCCATGCATCAATACCACTCATGTCAGCTATCAATCGCTGTAAATGGCAAAATTAAGTAACAAGTGTAAACAATAAAATTATAACGCCAGCAATAACATTAACATTTAAAATTAAAAAAAAAAAAATATTACATTTCCCATGCAAGCATTTTATGAAAAAATTGATCATATTCGAGTCATTTATGACTCCTCTACGCGATTAATATAGGCATATATGAGCTCATTTTCTGATCATAAATGATTGTTTGAGGACTCTTTTATTACCCGCTTTTCTAATCAGTTTCGACTCATTTATGACTCATATTTTTAATGATTTGCGAGACTTTTTCGAGTCATTTTTAGTCGTATTTCTAATCGTTCGCGAATCATTTATGAGCCGTTTTTTAGTCGTATTTCTAATCGTTTGCCAGTCTTTTTTTGACTCTTTTATCAGTCATATTTGTAATCGATTACAAAAAGAACTATTTTTCTTAACTTAAATTATTAATTACTTTAGTTTACTAAAATTATATAAATTAAATTTTTATTAAAATATATAATAAATTAAATTATTATTATATTATAAATAAAAGAATAAATTTATTATTATATTATATAAGAATTTAAATTTATAAATTAAATTTTTATTAAATTATATAAAAAATAATAATATAATAATGTTTAGTTAAAAAAAATTACAGAAAGAGAGGAATTGGATTTATAAAAAAAAAAATAATAATAGTGGTATCATAATTCGTCGTATATTTTGTATAGTGTGTAACACAATAGTGTTAGAAAAAAACTTTCCACACCCGGTATGATTATTTTACAATTTGTTATCTAAATCCATTAGACCATTATTTAAGGAAGCTTCTGGTTTTGTACCCACTGCTGTTGCATGAGAAGTTTGTGTTTGACTGTGTTGGCCATTGCCATCATGCGAACTACAGCTGTAGTTGTCACTTGAATGACATAAATACTTCATGAGCTCAAAGGAACCATCAAAGTGTTGGTTACCTGACGTCGCTACACCAGATGCACTGCCCGAGGATACTGTTGATGACTGGCTTGTTGGTGGGGCAAAGCCTATCTCGTTTGCTGTTGTTGATGCTGAAGACTTTCATGATGCTGTGGTGTCATTTGTTGTTGTTGATGTGCTTGATAACTGCCATAATGTTGCACGAATATTACAACAGGCTGAGTATTTTCAATTCTAATATTTTACGCTTGCTTCAAAGCTAGCTATATTATTCATAAATAACTTCAAAACAGTCATATTTCAAACACGTGTATGATACATTTTCGATTGCTGAATGTTTTGTTATTGTTTTTCAATAAATTTATTTTTAAGCATAAGCACGAATCACGCGCAAGTGATTAATCAGTTTTTAATCGTCAAAAGTACTCGAGGAAGACTTAGTTAGGTGATTTTTGATAAAACAATCTTACAAATGCTAGTAGGGTCTACATTTTGTGTGAATGTATTAGTTAATAAAATCAACGGAATTTTATTAAAAAAAAAAAAGATTGCATTATGTTATGTCGTGGTTAATTGTTTAAGTTTTCCATTTTTTTATACTTACTGTATATTTTGTAATGCAAAGAGAAAGTTATCTGTCACTGTTATCACTTTAACATTATAACAGAACACACTTTAGAATGTAGGAGGAATGCGTATACTGTCAATAAAGAAATTAATAAACATATAAAGAAAAATTGGTAAAAGATTTTGTCGTTGATACATTTTCTTTGGAGTATAAATATACGAGTTGGAAAAACATTTTTATAAATAAATGTAGTTTTTTTAAGGAAAATTTATCTGGATAATTAAAGTTTCACAGGTATCGAAAAAGGATTGTTGCAAATGTGTTTCACAAATATAAATGGCATTTAGTCCCTTTTTTATGATTGTCAATTATATGACTTCTATTTTCTTCCAACAGATCCTATTAATTTTTTACGATTAAAGGATAAACTTTTTTTTGCAACTTTAATTAAGTTAAACTATAGAAGTTTTGTAGAGCTGAGTAACTAAAAATTTAATATGAAAATAAACATGCATATTGTAATAAACAATTATTCAGTTAACTAAATAACTAAAATATTTTGAAATGCATTCAAAAATGTGTAAAACTATGAAATTTAATTATAATCTCTTGCACATTTTGCTAAAGTTTGAAAATAATTTTAAAACCGATTTAAAAAACTTTAATAGCCTTAGCCATAAGCAAATAATTAAATTGTTAAATAAATTCTATTAAATCTGGCTGAATAAATAAAACTCATCAAATAATGTTATAACACCTTAAAAATAATTTTCTAACTACCTGAACTTAAATTTTAAGTTGTAAGATTAAAAAAATTAAGCAATTTTTTATAATAATTAATAATTAAAAGCAAATCTACAAAAAGGTAATTCATTCAGCTAAATGGATATTAAGAGTTTTATTATTATATAAATGTAATGGTTAAGTTCATGTTCAACCGAGTACTTAACTAAATAAAGCAAGATAAATATATTAAATTATTGTTTAACAGCAAATTCAGTCAGCTGAATCCACAATATTGTTGTAGAAACAAAATAAAGCAATTTCATTATGTTTGTGATTATATTCAAGTTTAAAAATTAAGAGCCTAAACAAAATAACTTTTTATAATATATCGTCACTCTAAGTGCAAACGCACGTAGCTACACAAAAATTCGATAAATAGTATTTGATTGATTTTTATTCGTTTTATTAAACTGTATGCTCACAAAAAATGTTAGATCCCTGCGATGAAAAATGGTGTCTTTATTAAAGAAATTAAAACGCCAAGTGCACTTTGTTGTTATTGAGTTTTTAAAGTTTTTTCTTCACCTGTAAAAATAAAATAAAAATGTAGCTACGTCCGTTTGCATTTAAGGTGGCGATATTTAGTTAAAAGTAAAAAGACCAAAGTAAAAAGAACACAAATAAATGCTGTCTTCAGCAACTCTAGTGAATTTATGTTTAGTAAAAGAGTAGACAAGTTTTTAGTCAGATCAATTATTCCTATATGAAAAAATAGTTATTGCTATAAAACTTAATTAGTCATCTTAATATTTGTATGTTATTGCAACATCGGGTACAGTTTGTGTGGGTTTAATGCTCTTAAAGTATGAAAAAAAAATTGTTGGATATTTCAGTTATTCAAGAAAGCTTTTTTTTTTTAATTCAAGTAGCCACTTAAAAAGTAAAAAATGTATATGGTTAATTATTTGTTAATTTACATTAGGTGTGTTCATAAACAGGAAGAGAGTAATTTTCAATAATTGTTACCAGCAACTGTTCACGTACTCGAACAACGTGCAAAGAGAGAGTGAAAAAGAGCAGCCCCTAACAATTAAAGATTCGAAAAATTTGCTGAAAATTTCTGCTAGGCAGCCATGTTCTTAAAAACGGATTAAAGGGAAATTGAATTGAAACATATAATGCTCCTACTTTAAAGGGTTTTAAAGCATTCCTGTTTTATAGGTACGTGAACTCGCGATAATATGAGCACCCTAAAATATGAACATCCCAAAATATGAACACTTATATTCATCCATTGACGTCTCTGAAATATTAACTTGTGCGAAAGCTTTAAAATATGAACAATTTATAATTATATTTTTAACGTATTTTATCTACGTATGCAGGTTTAAAGCTAAATCAACATGGTGGTGGATAAATTTTGATTCAACTGTATAATAATTGGGGAGTTTTTCTAGCTGTTTGCTTTTAAATTGTCTTCAAATGTCAATCAAAATGTCTTGCATACACGATTTAGTTAGTGCTCACATTCAACTAGAATTCCATATTCATCTTTAAACATAATTTGAACGTGAATAGTTCTTAAATATGCATACAAAAAGCGTAAGTTTTTAACTTTAAAATTAAGAAATGTTAGAACATTTAGGAAATGTTTTAGCTTATAAATTTGTGGTGAAATATTCTACAATATGTGGACAAAAAATAAAAATGCTAACAATACGTTTATTTAACCTGGAAAAGGAAAAACGTGCGGCGTTCCGAGTACCCAAAAATTTAAAATGCGTTCTCCGGATGGTTTTTGAATATAAGAGACAAAGAGATCGATCGGGAAATATTTTTGAGGGGAAATTATTTGCCATTCGTAAAAATGACAATCTTGCAAAAGCGAACTGGCGTGGTTTTAATTAGTTCATATTATCGCGAGTGCACTGTATTTGAAAATACTTTGATTTATATAATTCTTATTTGGAGTACCACTTCCGAACTTCAGAACTTATTTTTGAATCAAGAAAAACTAGGGTCAATTTAAAAAAAAAAAAAATTCAATCGCTTTAAATTTTACTCGATTTCGATTTCCAGACCATGGCCGAGCAAAGTTTTTAATAGCCAGAATTATTTAAACACCTGTTCCATGTATTTCTTTACAAAAGGTGTGTCTATTTTATCTCCATATTAATCAAAAAAAAAAAAAAAGAGGAAATGAATAAATAAATAAAGGGTTTGCATATAATGGGGAATGATCCGAGATGACACAAGTGGCGCCCAAAGTTTGATGCTGAATTAAAAAGCCACTAAGGCCAAAAAGCATAGTTAAGCCATGAACAACGATATGCGGCATGATGAAATCGGACTTTAAATGGCAGCGCTATATATATAAATAAAAAAACGCTGTATTTTGGGGCGTGACAAAAAAAATTTGTTCCCTGTTTATGAAACTTCATTGACATATCTTTCATTCTAGGGCTGCGATCGGCAACCTATACTATTATATTTTTACAATTGTATGCGTTGTATGTATTTTACATATGTTGTTGTTAATGTTGTTTAATTCTCTACAATGTGTGTGCACACTTACGTAACAAAAGAGCATAAAAGAGAAAAAGAAAACGCGGCGCCCTGATTTTGCCGATCGCAGTTCTAAGGGTTGGTTTTGTTAGGTTAGGTTAGAAAGGCAGGTGCGAAGCAAACTTCACACCCTCGCCCAGAGACCAATATGGTCCATTGTGACGCCTTAATTAGTGAAAGAAACCTAGTGCGAAAGAGTAGGAGAAGTAAAGAGTGAAAGCACAGAAAAGGATGATAGTGGTAGATAAGAAATCGGACAGAACAAGCAAAAACAACCCTACCACACAGGAAAACTGCCCTACATGGTCCCAGCCCCTAGTCCCCAGCCTGCTGCCGCGCAGCCTGATCATTATCATTACGAATCCCATCAGATTATTGAGCCCGTAGCCTGGGACATCTCCCAATTCGTCCAGGAATGTGCTACACAGCCACCTCAGCGTGCTGTTCTGTAGCCTGGGACAGTGGTACAAAAAGTGATCAACTGTCTCCGACTCCTCTGGGTTTCTAGGGTGTGACTGGCACACATTTTTTCGGCCACCTTAGTGTACACCGTACCGTACAAAATAATGCACAGACCTATTAATTGTCCAACTTTTAACGGAAAATACTTATTTGTACACCCAATATATTATATTTCGTTAAAATACAGTATGTATGCCCTATTTCAAACGATTTTGTGAAATAAGATGATAAAAAGTTTTGCAACATTATTTTTTAAATATTCTTTGCATCAAATATTTCCACAATAGAAATTAAATTATTACCTAATTTATTCTTAAAAAAAATCCATAAGAAAGAGGAAGAAACCAAAAAATAAAAAGATGCATTTCCTTTTACAATTCTTCAATTTAAATGATTTATTAAACAAAGAACTTGTAACGTGCATCAGCAAACCATCGAGAAAATAATGGTCAAAACGTTCTCTGCTGTTCAGTTCAGTTCATCCAACCAACAAGAAAAAGGTAATAGCAACGAAAAAATAAATGAAATAAAGAACAGGGTAAGTCATGTCATTAACAACAACAATGTCTTAATATAGAAAAACAGCAACACCATTATTATCATCATTGTAGTCATCATGAAAATCCTTAAAATCGTGCGTTCAAATACTTATACAAAATGGTTACAATAATGTTGATGAATATGAGAAGGCAAGTGGCAATAATCAAGCTGCAAAATGAGTCAAAAATACAACCGACATTTATACTGTGATATATAGATAGAAACGACATAAAGACAGACAGCTGGATTGACGGGGTGTTGATAAACCGACAACAACAACGTTACCTACCAAACAAATTTTACAATTTGTCAGGTGCCACGGGATGCACTAGGGACAAAAGGAAAATGCAATTTAATCAAGCGTATACACGAACTGAGTTTTTTTATAGTATCAGACCGTTGGTGCCCCTCTGCTTTACTCGTAAAACATGAAGAAGTTGAAGTGACGTGGAAAGGGTTGCAGACATTACCAAAAATCGTTTTTGTAGAAATGCTTGCAACATTGTCAAGTGCAAAACTGTTTTAGTTATATTGATTAACCAAACACTTAAGGCAAAAAACAAAAAAAGGAATAGAAAAAAACATTATTTCAATAGCAAACACCCGTTGAACCAATTGAAACAAAAAAATATTGAGAATGCTGAATGTCACTCACTTCCCTATTGTATCAATATGTCTAAGCGTGTGTTGGACTGAAAATGATGCCGGCACGTGTGCGAGGGATAAATACAGAGTGTTTTCATTGTATTGTTGGCAATACCATTACACCTTTAAGTGACGTTTTGTTACAAGCATTTTACTCCTGGCAAATATTGGCCATACAGTTTATTTTTGCCATAATGCAGAATATTTACAATTTTCTACCGAAGCTGCAACCAGTTCCAGTGTCATTGTTACTGCTGCAATTAACTAGTAGGATCCAGAATTGTTTTATTCGAAACTGATTAACAGGAAAATTTAAAACATGTTTCATAATCTGCATCCAATAATGGGCAATTCAAGTTACAACAACAACTTTATGTATAAATGTACTTTTTATGCTGGGGGGTATACAGTCAAAAGTCACCGCTTGCCATTTGAGAAGAAATATAATGAAAGAGACGATTATCGTGGCCATTAATCACTGGAAATTTCTAATATGTTTTCCTTCATTTCCTTTTTGGTTGTGTTATTGTTTATAGCGTGTTGGGTTTTAAGAAATCAAATCCATTTTAATAACAATAAACAAGAGCAATTTCGAAAATTTGTTTGAAGGAAAAATTTTCATAGTTTCTGGCAGCACTATTTTAATACACTCGATATACAAATATCGCACTTAATCAACAAGAGGGTATTAACCCAAAGTTTAAAAATCTTTCAGTAGAAGCGAAACTTTTAATTTATTTCTAAAGGCATATGAAAAACCATTTTTTAACCAACCATTTCATTACCAAAACGTAGACAAATTTTCACGATATTATAACAGTGTGTAGATATGAACATATTATATACTAAGTGCGATATATATATATTAGACCGTCTCAGTTTTTATACTTTTTTCGAAATTCCTTCATGAACATCGATTTTCTTTATCTACTATAAAAACCAAGAATTTTGGTGTATAACACTTAAATATTGATGAACGGGAATTGGTCTCTAAACTCGTTTTTTCATTTTTTTAGGCAAATTCCTTTTTACCAAAAAATGAAAAAATCTTGATATGGTAATTTGCTTAAACTCAAGCAGTTCTGAATGGATTTGAACATCATTTCATGCATTAGAAAGCTTATTAAATTTCCTAAATGTTTCTTAAAGCAACATTGCCATTTTGTTCGATGGTTTTTTATTCACAGCAAGACAAATTCAGATTTTCAAATAAAAACTGAAATATAATTTTTTTGGAAAAAGGCATTTTGCCTAAAAAAATGAATAAACGATTTGAGAGACCACTTCCCGTTCATCAATATTTAATATATACACCAAAATTTTTGGTTTTTATAGAAGATAAAGAAAATTGATGTTCATGAAGGAATTTCGAAATAAGTAAAAAGTGAAACGGTCTAATATATATATATATATGTGACGCGCAAAATAGAAAGGGACCTAAGGGTAAAAACCATTTAAAACCATTTTAAAGATTTAAATACGTGTATCTTTAGTGTACCATCACTGAGCGTGTTGGTATTGGTCTCATTTGAAAGCGATACATCTCATGACGTCAGGAACGTGTTGGTCAACCTTGAAAACGCGCTCAGATCTTGTCCACATGCCAAATTTTAAAAAGTTTTCTTTAAAGAGCCACGTTTTAAAAATTTCCTTTAAATAGCAAATTTAAAAAAATTTTGAAAAAATTATTATAAATATGAAGTTTTTTCTATACACACTTACAACTACAATTAATGTTGGGAGAATTCCAACAAATTGTAGTGGGGAATGTAAGAAAAGATAAACTCATCACTGTTTTATTGTTTGGTATTTTGTTTAAGTTTTGATATCATTGCAAATAAGAATTTTTGAGTGTATGTAGGTAATTCTCATTCCCGTCGTAATCTTTTTTGCTGATAGCTTTGGCTTTTCTAAAATTATTTAGGAGAACGTTTCCTGATGATCTGGCCTAAGCAACTAGTGAAACAGCTTATCCTCCAACAATAAATTTTTTTTATCAATTATTAAAAAAAGGGAATTAAGCACAACAACAAAATCTTTTAATAAATAATTGTATTCCTGAAAACAACCATGATAATATGAAGTTCATTTTAAAATATTTTTTATAAATAGCAAATTTTTAAATTTCGAAAATGTCCTATTAATACCAAATTTTAAAAAGTTTTCTTTAAATAATAAATTTTTAAAACATTCCCATTAATAGAACATTTTAAAATATTTTCTTTAAATATCAAATTTTTATTTATATAATAAATAATAAAAATAATAAATAATTTAATATTTTCTAAAAAAGCATATTGTAAAAAATATTCTACAAAAGCAAATTTTTAAGAATTTCATATAAATGGCTCATTTTTAAAAATTTCCTCTAAATAGCAAATATTAAAATTTTTTTTAAATAGGAAATTTCAAAAAATTTCCTAGAAAAAGCAAGTTTTAAAAAATTTCCTTTAAATAGCAAATTTTGAAAAATAATTAGTAAATTTTAAAAAATTTTCTAGAAATATCAAATTTTCTATAAACAGTAACATTTTAAAATATTTTTGACAAAATTTCCCAAATTTTTACGAAAATTTACTTTATTTGAAAATTTTAAGTCATTAAATTGAAAAAGTAAGGAAAGTTAAAGGTTATCTTCTTCAAAATAAATAATTTTTGGTATTTTATAATTTTTTTTCACTAAAACTTTCGATTAACTTAAAAAATTAAAAAACCAAAACTGTCGTATGATTTACTATAGGAAACGCAATTATATAGAACCTCATTTAACCTCATTTGCTCTACTACTGCTTCAAATCATTAACGTCGTTTAAGTAAATTTATTTAAATGTTAATGAAAATTGTCACACTTAAGTTGATTTCCTTATTAAAGAAAAGAAGAATAACTCTAAGCGGCTGGTGTAAAAGTGAAGATTTACAAAGCAGAAAATACCAAAAATAAACGGAAATATTTTCAAATGAGCACTAGCAGGTGTATAATTATCTACTCTCCCACACCTTATAAAAGAAACCATAAACCAAAATAACTGAAATTTTGGTATTAGAAAGATTTTCCGAAGAGATATTTTGTATAATAACAGACAACTCCATCAGTAAGTGAAACATTTCAAACAGAGTGCTGGGAAAAATGCTGGAACTAGCAGGTGAGAGGCATGAAAAAATCACAATCATTTATACATCGTTATTTTATTCATTCATTCATTCACTCATTCAGTGAGTCAGTTAGTAATAAAATGTTAGAAATCATAGTCAACATAGTTTTTTTTTATCTATTTAGCATGTGCATACATAAGAATGTAGTTATTTTTAACTTTTTATTCAAATTACTTATACAGGTAACCCTCGATTTACGCGAACTGTTTCGACCGAAGAAACCACGTGTAAATGAAATTCACGTCAAACAAGATTCAGGACTGGTACAAATTCGGCTGATGGGACCAAAAATTAAACATATCGCGAAAATAAAAACATGAGATACATACATATATTCGTGTTGGGGCCTAAAAACTGCATTAAATCAAGAACTAATATTATATATTTTTTAAACTTTTTTAAACTTTAAAGGATATCTCCCATATTCATAAAAAATATTTTAGGTTAATTGCAGGTTTATGAAACGGATTTTCTATGAAAATTTGTTTAATAAGCCTTTTATTAATCAAAAATATTATTTATTATATTTTTATAAAATAATTAAATTAAAAGAAAACAAAATAATTTTTGAAACATATTCGAATATTTTCAATCAAAAATATAAGAAAATTATGTCAATTGTAAAATAGTCAAAAACAAACTAAACCAAGGCGATTTGACTTAAAAACCAGTAAAATTTTAATGGTTACTAAAATATCAGTATGTATTCACGTTTTAAGATAATTTTAAGTTTTTTAGACTTTTTTCAGGTAAAATATATTTGTTTGCATTTGCTGATAACTGCATTATTTTTGTTACTTGTAAATATTTACTGAATACTATAACTTTTTCAGTAAACACTAAAAATTTAGTGGTTACTGGAAAAATTACTTCTATTTTTTAAGCGAGTTTTAAAATCGCGTAAAAAAGCGCGTGATTCAAAAAAGGTTTCTATTATTGATCCTTGTTATATCTAAATCTCGTAACTGAAGTACCGTATTAATCAGAAGATACCTGTTATTTGATTGGAATTAGAGATTTGAAAGAGTTTAATTATCATTTAATGTTTAACAATTTTAAGTAATAAGATTAGAAAGTCAAGAAAAAAATTAATATCAGATTTTTATTTGATTGTACTTTATTAAGATTTTCTTGGATTTTAATAAATGTTTAAATTCTTTTAGCCTTCTGTTAAGCCACTGGCATCTTTGTATTTCTATACGTTCATCTTAATGTAGCGACATATATATATATATATATATATATATATAAAAATTTTGTATTCTGCAAAAGCTGAACCATTTTCCAAAGTACTTCAAACATTACAATTAAAAAAATGTTCATGTTCGCATGTTCTCGTTCCTTCATATAGGAGATTTAAGCATTCAGGTATCTAGTTACACTTTTCACACGATAAGTAAGATTTTTGTTTTTTTTTATACTCATATACTAGGGTATTCGTTTAATCGGGCTTTTTATATAATCGGTTAATCGCTCGATTAATTAACCGAGGTTTTGGTTTAATCGGTTAATTATCGGTTAATTTTGTAATTGATCGGTTAACCGATTAATAAAGTTTTTTTTTTATAAATTATGTAATTTCAATACATAAAAATGCATAAATTTTTTATTATTTGGACTTTATTTTTTTTAAAAAAAGCAATAATATAACAGACAATAGTTCATAAATATGTAAATCATATTTTTTAATTAATACATAAATATTATGTAGTAATTAAAAAATAAACTGTTTGATAATTTTATTAGTTATTTCAACAGCTTAAGGAGACTTTAATTTTATTAGTTATTTCAACAGCTTAAGGAGACTTTAAAAATAATCTTTTAGAAAAATGTTTAGGATTTAAGCGATTCCTTTCTTTAGTTTTGATGAATATTGACTTGTAAAAAATTTTTTCACTTATCGTTGATGCTCGAGAAATCGAACGCAAGTCCACAATACAGAATATCTAATTTCTCAGTCTTTTTCATGGATTTCTCTTAACGTATAAAATCTTCCATTATGTCATTAGAGTCCTGTTTGAATTTTATTAAATTTTCAACTCTTCTAATTGTTTCGGTTAATTCTGTTAAAAAATTGATATGAGAAAATATGAGAAGAAACAAATTACTAAACACATACATACAAATGGGAAGTTCCAGCGAAAAGTCTCCTTTTTGTAACATAACGCCAGTAGAAATTTAAATCGTTTTTCAAAAATTGTAAATGTATTATTTACTTCTTGATATGTTGTGTTAAGTTGAACTAGCTCTACATTAAGTTACAAAGGGGATAGCTTTTACACAACATGGTCCTAAAATACAAGCTTATTTATTTTCTGGTGTTACATTACAAAAAGTAGACTTTTCGCTGGAAATTCCCATATGTACCTTAAACAAGCGAAGACTTTTAAATTTGATAACTTGGATAACAAATCTTTATAATTCGAAAGGTTTTATTAAAAAAGTTTTTATACAAAAAGTCTTCCTCAAGTCTTAGACTTATGCAGTTTTGTAATGCAAGTCAAAATCCACTTCTGTTTTTTTGTAACGTCACGCCGGCGCATATTTTTTCTTATATCTTCAAATCCTTAGGGTTGATTGTTGTAAATTTTTTTCAGAATATAGTGCTGCGTTATTACTTTAAAACTTTCTACAAATTTTAATTCTTCATTTAATTTCTTTACATTATGTCGTACAAATATCACGTCACGTCACAATGGAAATGCTCATATAAAAAGTACGTGAAACAAAAAGCTGTTGACAGCAAAGACCTATTTAAAATGAAGATCCCTTCTTTGTTTATGTGAACAAATATTTTCTAAACACATACCTTTTGCATATGAGACGAAACAAATAATTAAAAACACAAAAAAATATGTTTTAATACAAAAATAAAAATTTTATTACGTTGGTTAATCGTTAATTTAAATTTAAAATTAACCGATTAACGGTTAACCGAATGAATACCCTATCATATACTTATAAAAGGCTCATACATTCTAAACTGCCGCTCAATCTAGTTTAATGTTCTTCTTACTCTGCCTCTTATTTGTGTGGCAATTTTACCTTTTTCGTAAAGGATACAAGAGTATGTACTTTTTTCGGTCGTTCATTGTTGAGCGACTAATGAAGACATGAATAAAAAATGTGATTTGCTTAACTTGAATAGTGCAAATGTATAAGATATGTTGGTATGTATGTTTGATGTAGTACTAAAAAAAAAACTAAATATGCATGTGCCTAGATAAATGAACTCTTTTCCTTTGTATCCCCTTTACTATGTCGACTTTAACTTCAATGTTACTGCTACTGAGTGTTGGAAGAAATAAACGCCAGCATCACTGTGAATATGCACGCAGTGCTCTGCTAAATAGTAAAAACTTTCCTATTTAAGTTTTGCTTCAGGATTTTGCATATGATTATATGACAATACTGTAAAAAGAAAAAGTCAAGTTAAAATTTCCTAAAAATTAAACTAAATTTTATGGCTCATCGAACAATTTTCTATACGGGTTAAAAAAAAGAAAGTGCATTTAAAAAAAGCACATACATTCATGTCCGATGAGTTATAAAAACACATGAATTAAAAATACAATTTACTTTTATCCACTGTTATTCCCTTACTCGTTTTCGATTACATTGTCGCCCAACCCTTGGCACCCTTACGTTCGGCCCTACTGACGCTGCATTGGTCCCGAATGTAAGAGTCCACGGCTTCATATACTCAGCAACCGTGGTACATCTCCTAGACTATTCACACTCTCCAACCTTTTCCATTTCATAGCGCTCATGGTTTAGTTTTCTTATTATCTTGTAGGGCCCTAGGGAATTTCAGCTTAATCTTGAACCCAGGACCGAACTGAGTTCGTTTAATAGCCACAAATTCATTCAGTTCGTACTCTCTGCGATCTCCGTCAAAGGAAGGTGTGCTATTCATGGTTTTCTGCACCGCTTCTACGCGCCGGTACCAATTTTGTGTAGGTTTCTGAAGAAACAGTTTAGTCAGCAAAGGAATAAAGATTTGATGAATTCCTTCCACTCGACCATTCCCCCGGGGTACCGCTGTGGCTATCATTAAGTGTTGAATACCTTCTTCCTTGCAATAACTACCAAATTCATTAGCAGTAAAGGCAGTGCATCCGTTATTACTCTGACAGGGCATTTATGAAAATATTAGGCAGAGTAGGGAATATCCAATTAAAACCTTTTTTTAAATACATACTTTAATCGTGTAAATTTTCTGTGGCATTTTCTTATCCTGATGCCTACAAGACCAATCATTCATTGAGTATTATTACCGTTGTATATTAAACCAAAACAATGTTTTTTGAAATATACATAAATACTGGAAGGAAAAATAAGTCTCTGATATAAAATGGGATGTCATTGTATTCATACATCACACATGGGCTTGAAGTGATCGTTTTTATAAAATTCTGGCTTCTGGTGTTACATCCTCCGGAGAAATTGGGATTAGAGAATGCCTGGAAATCGGCAAAAATACAAAATTGCCAGATCAACTTAAAACTTGAAACGACTTACGACTTGAAATCGAAAATTCCAGATGAATTTTATGGTGTTCTGAAACTCATGGGTGTTGCTTGCGTTTCTTAAAAATATCCTAGTTCCCTTGAGCATACTTTTGCAATGTTTAGTCGCCAAACTTGTTGCGATTGCGATTTATAAAACACCTATTATGCGATTTCAAGTTCAGAATCGCAAATGTTAAGCGTTCTGCAATTTTTAGAATATGTCCGATTATATACAGATTGATTACATATCAAGTCCATTCTTAAAAGACCCTCGTTAATTACCCTATCGGAACATTCTTACTTACAACACACATAAAAACTTGTTTTCAAAATTTCAATGGTAGCTTAAAAAAAGATTATTAAATAACATTCATGGACAGTTTATATGAAAAACTATATTTTGATATGAATTGATATTTAAATACAATTTATGATATTGGCCATTAATATAAAAATATATTGACCTTTTTTCAAACGTTTAAAGGCGACCAATACATTGTGCGTAATTGTAAGTTTTCAGTATGTAAACTAACAATGTAATAATATTTTAGATATCAAAACAACAATTCAAGGCTTGTTTTCCCTGCCCTGACTTTAGTACCGGCAAATCCCAATAGATCATAAAATCCTTAAAAGGATTTGGTTTCATTGAAAACACACAACCCCTTACATAATTATACATAAATAAATTTTGGTAAAAATCTTAGAGCCCCAAAAAGAATCCTAGTTTTCACTGATATCAACTAAGAAACTAACAGAATTTCATGTAAACAGTCAAACACATATCGTAAGCGACAAAACGAATAAATCCCTGACTGACTGCATGCATCAATAACTGCATAAGTTGACTGTCTTTTTGTAAGTTTCAGAAAAAAAAAATGCCTTATTACGGGTTCAAAAGATCTTTGTGTCAATATATAACTAAATAGTTAGTAAAGTTAACAGGCGTGGACGGACAATTTACTTATTCCATAGACTATCAACAACAAAATGTTTGAAAGAAAGATGGTTGTTTATGGCAATTCACAGCTGCAATTTCTTGTTCACACACTTAACGCACATACAAAATACCACTAGTAAATATAACAAAAGAAGCAACGTAAAATGTATGTTAGAGAAGACATAAATGAATGAATGGAATGATTGCTTGGATGAATTGTTGGTTGGTTGCATGCTATTCAATTCAATTCGTGGATACGGATATAAAATAAAACATGATTTTTTATTTTTTTTTCATTCATTCGTTTTTTAGCAAGCTGAATTGAATTTATCATAGAATAAAAATATAAATAACCAAAACTAAGCCATAAATAAGCTAAAGGAGCTGACACAAAAAATAAGTAAAACCCAAAACATTTGTTTTGGGGAATTAAAAAAAACAAGAAAGAATGTAAAGTCGGCGATATAATATCTTACACCATTAGGTCTCTACAGAACGAAATTATGTTATGAGGTCAAAACTCGGACAACACTGTACTAAATATTAAATAATATTTCCCTGAAGGTTACCAACAAAGTTAGTCGAAATATTGGTAGAAATAAATAATAATAAGAAAATAATACAAACAAAACCAGAGTTTTTTATTTTAATTCTATTTGATGTAAAAGACCTGTAGCCGAAAATATTAACACATCACATTTAACAAGTGAAGAGCCCCACAAACACACACAACAAAAATATTCATTATAAAGTTCGTTGCTATAAATATTATTATTTATACTAGATTATTTTTCCTTTAAGTAATTTTAGGATAGAAAGGATCATATGGCCCTATGGCAAATTTTAGACCTATTAGCATAAAACCTTGTCATGGTATAGCAAATGTGACATAAATATATACGTACTTAATCCCCATTATTTCTGGGGTCTTCGAAAAATCCATTCCAACAGACAGATAGATGTAGTTTAATCGGTCCGCTAGCGGTATTAAAATGGTTTATAGGTTCTTAGATCAATATTGCAGAAATTACAAGTGGAATGACAAACTTATATTCATATACCCTTTTACCTTCGGTGAAGTGTATTTAAATAAGAAAAAAAGCATGTTTAAGATCTAAAGAGACTGCAAAGAGGTCATGGGAAATTCTTGTGAATTTAACGTACATATGAGTTCATAAGAGTCAACAGTTTAAGTCTTTAGCCAAACGTTATAACATTTCGTATAAAATTTTTTTCTTGCGCAATGGCTGCAACATCCCTACGCTCAATTTAGATGCGGTGTTTATGAACTCGTTCTCAATTTCCTATTCTTTATAGTTTCTTCATTCATTATCCAATAAATAGAGGAATTTTAAAACGAATTTTTCTTATACTTTTACTAAGTTTAGCTAAAGCTCTTCGAATAAGAAACCAAGATATGTGGAGGGGAAAAATTGTTTTCATGCTTTATGTGGAAACATATAAATGCCTGTGTTGCACCCAAAAAGCCTGATGCACTCAAAGCCAAAATATTAGAGTTTAGTCTTAGTAGATGAAATGAAACGTGGTACAAACTTGAAGCATGCATAGAAAACATAAATTTATGTAAGCAAAGTACAAACGGAACAAAATAAAACTTTAACTCGACAAATGTGAACATGAAGAAAGAATAAAAAAGAGTTAAGTATTAAGTCAGTCAGTTGAAGTTTAAAATGTATTGAATTTATATGAGTATGAATAGAGAGATGTCCCTTTTAATTTTATTTTAAGCGAACACAATATTTTAATATAAAGGTACAGTAGAATCGCGACAAAGTTAACTCGCTTAAAAATTAATCTAGCGAATTTGCTACTTCGAGCGTATTAATAAACAATGGCAAAATAAACAGTACAAAATGGTGCAAATCAGATTTGATTTAGAGGAGAATGTAAAAATTCGAATACATATCTGTAGAAAATAATAAACATAAAGTTATTAGGGATATGAATCTAAAATTATTCTTTTAATTTATTTTTGTTTCTATTGTGGAGGAATTTTTCCCATTGTTTTCCTTTTTGTTTGTTTTTATTTCCTTTACCCTGACCTGTAACGAAATACTTAAAGTATATTTAGAGTATGCATACACTTATACAAGCTCACATATTATATACCCATAGTTTGACGTGCTGTGCGAACTGTGGTTTAATTATTGAAGCTATAATTCTGGATTGTTCACTACGTCTGTTTTATTTAGCTGCGCTTGGCATTTTATTTAGCATTTTTAGAAAATATTTTTAGCTTTTTTTTAGCATTATTTAAAAGATTTTTTTTTTATTGATTTTACTTAAAGAAAAGCCCTCATCATGTTGATTGTAAATATTATTTGCCCGTTGATATAACGATATAAAAGTGCAAAGAAATTTCACTTTTTATTGAGATAAAAATTCTGCTCTAAACTGCTGAAATATTAATAATTTTACAACATCAACACTCTCTAACAAAATTACCGAAAGTGTTTGAATTGCTTATAACTTTTTTATTATAATTTTTTTTTTCTTTTCTTTTCAGTATTTTGTAACGAAAACTTGGGGAATTTAAAATGGAGCAGTACTCAATTGAACAACGTGCCCAAATTGTTGAGCTTTATTTTTCAAGTCAACGATCCATACGGGACATCTTTGGTGAACGAACTTTTTCGCGTACAAGTGATTTTAATTGGCCTCCGCGTTCACTGGATTTTATCGCCCCAGACGGTTTTCTTTGGGGTTATTTGAAAGGAAAAGTCAACATAAACAATATACGCGACGAAATAAACAACATAATACCTGAAGTTTTGCGAAAGGTTATGGAAAATGTGTTGGAAAGAGCACGAATTTGCGAAGCAGAAAATGACCACCACTTGCGAGATATTATTTTTCATAACTAAACTAAAAATATTCCCCATTTATATACTGTAATAAAAAAAATTAATATTTATTTCTTAACTAAAAAGTTATAACGAATTCAAACCCCTTCGTAAGTTTTGGGCCACCCTGTATGAGAAATAACATTATCTAAAAAATTGTATAGCATAGAAATAAAATCGTTTAAATTTTGGATGTATCAGGGGTTTGCGAGCCCCCTAAATTTAATCTCAACTACCTGTGCTATATATTTAAATGTATCAGATGCTTTACCAAAATCTACCCTATTGTTTAAATATAACCATTTATTTAAATTTCGTTAAAAAAATAAGTCACTAAAATTATTTAGTTTCGTATAAAACTTCAATCTGGTAATAAATTTCTAACAAAAATCTTTAAAAAAATTTAGCATTATTTTTAGAATTTTTTAAAAGAATTTTTAGCATTTTTTGGCCATGGCTAATGCCAGATTTAGCTGTAAAAATTTTCAAGATCTGGTCACACTGCATACAATACATCGAGGTGGGACCAATTGATGTTGAAAAATTATGTTCTTATTTTTGGGTGCAATTTTTTTTTTTTTTTTTTTTTTTTAAGGTGAAAATGGGTCTCATCGCTTATTATTGATACGATCTTAGTGTCTGAGCTGACTTTTAAAATAAAATTGAGTGCTGAGTATTTCCATCACAAATTTCCTAATTTTTAAAAGCTCATTCTGAAAAAATACCAAAAAAAAAAACGTAAAGAAAAAATTAATTCACTTATTAAATCATAACGTTCATTATGCGCGACCCTGTTTTTTTAAGTATGAGTAATATATTGAGATAAATCAATTTCCATTTTCAATAGTTTTTATGAATACGCAAAAGAAAGAGCTTGCAACGATCGTTATATATAGCCCGTTTACAATAGGCCAACATCTAGCACTTACGAGATTTAAAGCAAAATCTAGTTTTTAGCTTACAAAATACAATCTATTTCGTGAATGGATTTCGTCAAAAACCTTAACTTAAACTTAAAATCAAGTAGTACTTAAGGACGGGATTCTCTAACCATCACGATTCAATCACACGAAAATCTGACATATTTCAGCAAAATTGGTTTTCCAGGCCACACAGTTATACAAGTAAATTCAACTCTGATCGCATAAAAACTACAATTTTCGTTAATATTTCCAAAAAAAAATCTTTGAATCAGTTTCATATTAAGGTCACATTGACATACGATTTTTTTTTTTTTTATAAATTCTTCGACTGAATAGGATAGTGAATCACCGGCTTTAGTGATGCAACAATGGTATTTTTCATATACATAGTAATAAAAAGCATTACCATGTACTAAAGAAAAATTACATTTTAACAAAAAAAAAAAATAAAAAAAAAAACAGGGAAAAGACGAATAATAAAAATATGGATAAAATTAATTAAGCTTATTACAAATAAAAGGTAATGCAAATTCTTAAATGAATTTTTCTTTAGGTGTATGTATGTATTACAGTAAGTCAGCTGTTTAAGTTATAAAAACAGAATTGTTAATCTCAAAGCGCACTATATTTTGAATTTAATATTAAATCAAATCAACAAAAATTCTGAGCAATGTAATGGGACTTTTATACTCATATCAGTGTGTGACCCTTCTCCCTGCAGTTAAAGTAACTGGTATTAATCTTGGAATTTACTGGTTAGTTGAGGTTTGGTTTGGTTAGCTGGAAAGAAGAATGAATCAACCTCATATATATACGATATACATATACCAAGGCCACTATCGGTCCTGTTGTGCGCTCTTAAAGAAAAAACATGGGTTTAGGTGGATAGTGCTACCCCACATATAGGGATGGGTTAACGTCCGGCGTTGAGAAACCCAGTTTCCCGGACATAATTCCTTAAGGTTTTCCAGTCAACGTTCCTCAGGGATCCCAAGCCCAATATGACAACGCTTCCGAGATGTTTGGATCATAATTCGACGAAGGCATCACAGTAGCAGAGAAAGTATTCCAGCGTCTTGCTCTCCTCGTCACACGCTCTATACTCGTCAGATTCTGCCCGTCCAATTTCACGTAGTTGTGGCCGTAGTCCCGCATGACCAGTCAGGATACGCACCATCATACTAACTTCGGATTAACTCCCGTTGAGGAGGCTTCTTGCCCTCCTCTTGTCTGGGTTACCCCATGAAGTAGTCCTACCCACAGTTCCACTACACCAACTGGCCGTGTGAGTTTCCCTAGCCAACGCCTTCAAATCTTACTGGTTACTTTTTACTTTAATTCAGTTGCACTTTTCATTTTTTTTTCCATATAGCAAACTATCGTATTTAACGTTGGGTTATCATAGGAGCCCAACTAGTTAATTTGTATGTATTTTTAAAACAGTTTTAAACTAGTTGCCTTATAAAGAGTGTCCCAACTAGAACGCAATTTTTAAATTTTAAATAAAACACAGATATTTAAAAAAAAAATCGTGAAACTTTATTATGTCGTAAAGTAGACAGAATGAGGTTATGTATGGAACAATATATCGTGCAGATGGCCGCCGCGGCTTTGCTGGCACACACGCGATCTTTTAATGAAATTTTCAATGACCTTTTTGCATAAATGCTGCGGTATTTCATTAATGCAGCGTCCAATTTCCTCTTTTAAGGCTTGAGTCGTCGTCGGCTTATTCGCGTAAACCATCGACTTCAAAAAACCCCAAAGAAAAAAATCTAAAGGTGTTAAATCGCACGATCTCGTCACTGAAGATGATTTTATCGGCAAAATCAGCATTTTCATGTTGTCTCTCCAATATCCAATTAACGAACTCCCTTCGCTGGCCATGGTCAGCTGGCTTCAGTTCCTGAGTCAATTGAACTTTGTATTCATGAAGATGCAAATCTTTCGTCAAAATTCGCTGCATAGTGGATTTGGAGACACCAATTTGCTGAGCTCGGTGTCGAATTGAGGTGGATGGAATTTGAGCGACAGCATCACGTACAGCTGCGACATTTTCGGTCGATCGACCTGGTCGAAGGCGCGTTTTTGTCTTTACATCACTAATAGACCCAGTTTCGGCAAATTTATCCATTAATCTCTTTACAGTTGACTCTTTTGGAGCATTATTGTGACCCCAAATTGATGGCAATTTGCGAACTGTAGCCGCAAAACTTTCACCATTTTGGTAAAACAATTTCACAATGAGAATGGGTTGTTCATTCGTGTAGCGCTCCATTTTTACTAACCTCGTACCTTCTACTAGCAAACAATAACAATTGTTCAAATGTCAAACAATGACACTTCGAATGGCGCCAAATTTAAAAATTGCGTTCTAGTTGGGACACCCTTTATATAGTACAAATATGTACTAATAAAATAAGAACTTACCCCAGGAACAATATAGAGAGTATTATAATTTTTTTTCTGTTAAACCATGTTTCACTTTTTTTGAATGCCCTTTTGTTTACAGAAATTTAAGAAACCAGCAGAATGCCTCAATGTGTTTTTCGTCATTTTGATGTATTTAACTAAATAATGTTAACAAAAAGAATACGGGACTTTTCCTTCTTTTTATTTATTTTTTAAATGTTGAAAATAGTTTGTCAACTCTAAAACCGGCCAAAAGTGTACGTTTTTTTGTTGCAGTGTGGTTGATGTTTCTACAACAGACAAGTAAATTGATTTTTTTAACCTAATTTTGTTGAGTTGTTGTTGTTTCTGCAACGAAGAAGTAGTGAATATTTTGTTTTCAACCTTTGTATTGCTGTTGTTGTTTCTACAACAAACGGCTATCAAGCTGTGCAGTCGAAATTTTATCAAACATACATCTAGTTTTTTGATGCCTAACAATTAGTAATGCACCAGTCCAAAACCTTTCTTATAACGATTTTAGGCGCAGGGCTTTAACAATACGCAAACATACATGTCTGAGCCATCATATTTTAAAATAATTTTAAATTCTGGTACTAACTAAGCCCAAATATTCAAATAGTGTTTTGAAATATCTGAATTCTTTGATGACAAACGCACGCAAAACGACTTTTGAGAATTTAAATCTCCCTTAATTTTTTTAGTCAAGTAAATAGTTTAAACTATTTAAGTTTTTAAAATGTCGTAACCATTCTAGAGTTTTTTATGTTCCTTTAAAGTTAAGTATAAAACAACAATTTGTTGCAATAGCATAAAAACTCACAAGTAACTAGCAAATGCAATATTTGTATAAAAGAATGTTTCCTCATTTTTTTCTTAGTTGTTAATTTTTATGGGGGGCCAAGAGGTTATCGACTCGTTAGCTTATATTTTAAGTGGGTCATATTGATTTGTAAGAGAAAAAATTCTTTACATAAAAAAACAAATTACAAGGCAATAAACTTCTTGACAACAAGTATAGAAGAAATACAAAAAAGTTATAAATATAAAAAAGCTATAATCATAAACGTTGATTAAATTTAAAAAGCTTTTATTAAGTCAAGCCATCATTCAAAATTTATTTTGTAAATCTTTATTATATATGACTTTCTTTCGACCTTTTAACTTTTAAATAAATTATGTAAATAATCAGGCTCGAGGTCTGTGTTTAAAATATTTTATTTTATTTATTTATTTTATATTCCATATTTCGCAAGTGCAATATTAAATGAAAATAAAATAAAATATTTTAAACACAGACCTCGAGCCTGATTACACTGCGGAACAGCCATTTTGCGGCCTGGAACTTTGTATGATTGTGAACACAATCAAAAGTTGTGCACCGATTGCAATGAAATAAAGCTCATTTCATTCGAAATATGTTGAAGTAAATGCTTTTAGACCCAAACTGTGATTTTTGTTGCACATTTATTTTTTATGAATTTTTAAGGAACAAAAAAATTTTTTTTTTCTTAAATTCTGATATATTTCTGCAAAATTGGTTTTCCAGGCCACACAGTTATACAAGTAAATTCAACTCTGATCGCATAAAAACTACAATTTTCGTTAATATTTCCAAAAAAAAATCTTTGAATCTGTTTCATATTAAGGTCACATTGACATACGATTTTTTTTTTTTTTATAAATTCTTCGACTGAATAGGATAGAGAATCACCGGCTTTAGTGATGCAACAATGGTATTTTTCATATACATAGTAATAAAAAGCATTACCATGTACTAAAGAAAAATTACATTTTAACAAAAAAAAAAAATAAAAAAAAAAACAGGGAAAAGACGAATAATAAAAATATGGATAAAATTAATTAAGCTTATTACAAATAAAAGGTAATGCAAATTCTTAAATGAATTTTTCTTTAGGTGTATGTATGTATTACAGTAAGTCAGCTGTTTAAGTTATAAAAACAGAATTGTTAATCTCAAAGCGCACTATATTTTGAATTTAATATTAAATCAAATCAACAAAAATTCTGAGCAATGTAATGGGACTTTTATACTCATATCAGTGTGTGACCCTTCTCCCTGCAGTTAAAGTAACTGGTATTAATCTTGGAATTTACTGGTTAGTTGAGGTTTGGTTTGGTTAGCTGGAAAGAAGAATGAATCAACCTCATATATATACGATATACATATACCAAGGCCACTATCGGTCCTGTTGTGCGCTCTTAAAGAAAAAACATGGGCCTTAGGTGGATAGTGCTACCCCACATATAGGGATGGGTTAACGTCCGGCGTTGAGAAACCCAGTTTCCCGGACATAATTCCTTAAGGTTTTCCAGTCAACGTTCCTCAGGGATCCCAAGCCCAATATGACAACGCTTCCGAGATGTTTGGATCATAATTCGACGAAGGCATCACAGTAGCAGAGAAAGTATTCCAGCGTCTTGCTCTCCTCGTCACACGCTCTATACTCGTCAGATTCTGCCCGTCCAATTTCACGTAGTTGTGGCCGTAGTCCCGCATGACCAGTCAGGATACGCACCATCATACTAACTTCGGATTAACTCCCGTTGAGGAGGCTTCTTGCCCTCCTCTTGTCTGGGTTACCCCATGAAGTAGTCCTACCCACAGTTCCACTACACCAACTGGCCGTGTGAGTTTCCCTAGCCAACGCCTTCAAATCTTACTGGTTACTTTTTACTTTAATTCAGTTGCACTTTTCATTTTTTTTTCCATATAGCAAACTATCGTATTTAACGTTGGGTTATCATAGGAGCCCAACTAGTTAATTTGTATGTATTTTTAAAACAGTTTTAAACTAGTTGCCTTATAAAGAGTGTCCCAACTAGAACGCAATTTTTAAATTTTAAATAAAACACAGATATTTAAAAAAAAAATCGTGAAACTTTATTATGTCGTAAAGTAGACAGAATGAGGTTATGTATGGAACAATATATCGTGCAGATGGCCGCCGCGGCTTTGCTGGCACACACGCGATCTTTTAATGAAATTTTCAATGACCTTTTTGCATAAATGCTGCGGTATTTCATTAATGCAGCGTCCAATTTCCTCTTTTAAGGCTTGAGTCGTCGTCGGCTTATTCGCGTAAACCATCGACTTCAAAAAACCCCAAAGAAAAAAATCTAAAGGTGTTAAATCGCCAGATCTCGTCACTGAAGATGATTTTATCGGCAAAATCAGCATTTTCATGTTGTCTCTCCAATATCCAATTAACGAACTCCCTTCGCTGGCCATGGTCAGCTGGCTTCAGTTCCTGAGTCAATTGAACTTTGTATTCATGAAGATGCAAATCTTTCGTCAAAATTCGCTGCATAGTGGATTTGGAGACACCAATTTGCTGAGCTCGGTGTCGAATTGAGGTGGATGGAATTTGAGCGACAGCATCACGTACAGCTGCGACATTTTCGGTCGATCGACCTGGTCGAAGGCGCGTTTTTGTCTTTACATCACTAATAGACCCAGTTTCGGCAAATTTATCCATTAATCTCTTTACAGTTGACTCTTTTGGAGCATTATTGTGACCCCAAATTGATGGCAATTTGCGAACTGTAGCCGCAAAACTTTCACCATTTTGGTAAAACAATTTCACAATGAGAATGGGTTGTTCATTCGTGTAGCGCTCCATTTTTACTAACCTCGTACCTTCTACTAGCAAACAATAACAATTGTTCAAATGTCAAACAATGACACTTCGAATGGCGCCAAATTTAAAAATTGCGTTCTAGTTGGGACACCCTTTATATAGTACAAATATGTACTAATAAAATAAGATCTTACCCCAGGAACAATATAGAGAGTATTATAATTTTTTTTCTGTTAAACCATGTTTCACTTTTTTTGAATGCCCTTTTGTTTACAGAAATTTAAGAAACCAGCAGAATGCCTCAATGTGTTTTTCGTCATTTTGATGTATTTAACTAAATAATGTTAACAAAAAGAATACGGGACTTTTCCTTCTTTTTATTTATTTTTTAAATGTTGAAAATAGTTTGTCAACTCTAAAACCGGCCAAAAGTGTACGTTTTTTTGTTGCAGTGTGGTTGATGTTTCTACAACAGACAAGTAAATTGATTTTTTTAACCTAATTTTGTTGAGTTGTTGTTGTTTCTGCAACGAAGAAGTAGTGAATATTTTGTTTTCAACCTTTGTATTGCTGTTGTTGTTTCTACAACAAACGGCTATCAAGCTGTGCAGTCGAAATTTTATCAAACATACATCTAGTTTTTTGATGCCTAACAATTAGTAATGCACCAGTCCAAAACCTTTCTTATAACGATTTTAGGCGCAGGGCTTTAACAATACGCAAACATACATGTCTGAGCCATCATATTTTAAAATAATTTTAAATTCTGGTACTAACTAAGCCCAAATATTCAAATAGTGTTTTGAAATATCTGAATTCTTTGATGACAAACGCACGCAAAACGACTTTTGAGAATTTAAATCTCCCTTAATTTTTTTAGTCAAGTAAATAGTTTAAACTATTTAAGTTTTTAAAATGTCGTAACCATTCTAGAGTTTTTTATGTTCCTTTAAAGTTAAGTATAAAACAACAATTTGTTGCAATAGCATAAAAACTCACAAGTAACTAGCAAATGCAATATTTGTATAAAAGAATGTTTCCTCATTTTTTTCTTAGTTGTTAATTTTTATGGGGGGCCAAGAGGTTATCGACTCGTTAGCTTATATTTTAAGTGGGTCATATTGATTTGTAAGAGAAAAAATTCTTTACATAAAAAAACAAATTACAAGGCAATAAACTTCTTGACAACAAGTATAGAAGAAATACAAAAAAGTTATAAATATAAAAAAGCTATAATCATAAACGTTGATTAAATTTAAAAAGCTTTTATTAAGTCAAGCCATCATTCAAAATTTATTTTGTAAATCTTTATTATATATGACTTTCTTTCGACCTTTTAACTTTTAAATAAATTATGTAAATAATCAGGCTCGAGGTCTGTGTTTAAAATATTTTATTTTATTTATTTATTTTATATTCCATATTTCGCAAGTGCAATATTAAATGAAAATAAAATAAAATATTTTAAACACAGACCTCGAGCCTGATTACACTGCGGAACAGCCATTTTGCGGCCTGGAACTTTGTATGATTGTGAACACAATCAAAAGTTGTGCACCGATTGCAATGAAATAAAGCTCATTTCATTCGAAATATGTTGAAGTAAATGCTTTTAGACCCAAACTGTGATTTTTGTTGCACATTTATTTTTTATGAATTTTTAAGGAACAAAAAAATTTTTTTTTTCTTAAATTTTTATTTGTTTTTTTTAAAACTTCAACAATATCTCTGAAATTACTCGCCAAATTTAAAACAATGTTAGTACGTCTTAAAGATAATATTGTTAGCGAATTTCGGTTTTTTTTCTTAAGGGAATATGATGCACCATTTTCATGTTATTTCAATATATGTGCTGAAAGTACCTTAATTTTTTACATAACGGTATATCTCTAAAACTGGAGCTGATAGAGAAAAATGAAGGTTAGATTTGGAATCAGCGACCTCAAATTAGTAAAAAAATTACACAAAGTTCCCGGCCGCACAAAAAAGTTCAATTTTGCTCCGCAGTTTCGTAAACCTGCTATAAACCTTAAATATTTTTTATGAATATGGGGGTTTATATATATAATTCAGTGTAAAGTTCTTTAAAATTAATTTTCATTAAATTATTGCCCTGATATGTTTCGATTGTAACCACACAATCTTTTCAGAGGGGTTTGCCGTTTTACACTCACCGCCATCATAGGCAACTGGCATCAATAGCCAAACATTAATCTTTAAACCAAATTGGTAGATCGAAATTTGTTTTTGAATTATTATCTATTTTAATTGATTTACATGTTCCTCCTTACTTCTGTTATTCATACTTTTTGTCAAGAATTCTTCTTGACGTCCAAAGTACATTTTCTTTTATTCATGTTTTGTCTTTCTTTTTCTCGTTGACATTTCTATCAGCACAACTACACCTTTTCCAGTTGTAATTCAGAAAGCGTCAATTGTTATTCAGAAAGCTTCACTTATAAATCAGATATTGTCAATTGTAATTCAGAAAACGCCAATTGTTAATCAGAAATTTTCAATTGTTATTCAGAAAGCGTCAAATGTAAATCAGAATAAAATAAATGTAAAAAAGAAAAATCACTAAAAGTTTTGTGAGGAAAAATTATAAACATAGTAGCCCGTGGTTTTTTTTTTTTGCAATAAAATTTCTGTGCAATTTGCCAATCTGTTTTGACAAGGAATTCAGTTATACGCTTGCTACCATGCCTACATTTCTTTCACAAGAAGTGCGCACAGCCCATAACGGATGTGGAAGATAGTGCTTGTCCTATCTGCAGAGCATTAGTGACTGGAAGAAATGAAATTGAAAGAAAAAAATATAAAAAAGATTGTGCAAAAGACCGTGAAAGAATAGTCAATTGTGCTAACAGAGGTGAAGATTGGATAGGTTTGGCTACAGGTTTGAAATTGGTGTAGAAGGTCAAATGTAAACAGTGTGCCTCAGCTGTTTAACAATAAGTATTGTGGTTTATTTGTTGAATTGTTTATGGTATTTAATCCCAATTTTTGATATTTTATTCAGACTAAAGTTCATTAGATTTACTTTTCATTAAATTATTTGTATGAAGAAAGGAATTTAACAACATGAAATGAATTAAAATTTATTGATAATGTTTTCATTCTTGACTGAGCTGGGAATTATACCCAGGTTTTCACGGGCAGGTTGCCCAGACAAGCTTCGATTGTAACCACACAATCTCCTCAGAGATTTTAATCAAAAATTTGGATTAAAAACCATAAAACTGTTCAACAAAATAACCACAATAGCAATTATAAAAATTAAAGTTAAAATTTGTGTCTAAAAACTAAAATTTGTTTTTCAAAATGCATAAAGCCAAAAGACTAATTTGCTCAGATTATTCAAGAATTTGTTGCTTGTGATTAGATAAAACTTGGATTTTTCGCCGAAGACGACGGTAGACATGAACAGCGCAAGCTTATGAGTCAAAATTGTTGGGAAAATTTACGAGGTTTGGTTAAATGAATTCTCATACAATTTGCGAGAGCGTTAAAATGTACAGATTGCGAGACTTTTAAGCGATATCATGAAAACCCCTTAATATATTTTATACGGTATTTTTAAACCTAAAGATTTATTTACTTTACTTCATATCGATAATGACTAGATGTAGAATCCTATACCTTAAATACAAAAGTCATTATAATATAATTTATTTTTTTTGCTTTTTGTGTAAATGAATGGTTCATTTATCTCTTTTGTGTTCGTAGTCCTTTACCTAATTTCCTTTTTAACCATTTCATTTCCACTTGTGGTATTTTATTAATTGAAACACTATTTTTTCCCAAGCTCTGGTAATTATATTTTTTTCAGATTATATCGTCGGTCACAGGTTGACAACTCTTAACATGTTTTTTTGTACTTTTCAGGAGACAATAAAAAAACGTTATTACTCCGTTACTAAACCGTGTTGGAAGTAAATAAAAAAAACCAAAATTAGTAGGAGATATTTATTGTAAGATGGTGTAAAGAAAACAAAGGTATTGAAATAATTTCAGATTAAAAAGAAAATTTAAAAGTGAGTTAAGAGTTGTCAACCTGTGACCAACGATATACTTCATTAAAAAGTTAATGATGGGTTTCTTGTAGAGTATAGATTTATTCTTCTGTCTATCGGATTTACTCTGGGGTTTTTATTTTGTTTTCTTTGTGGTGTTCGTTTTGTATTGTCACATTGTGAATCGAGCCTACATAATAAACGATATTATTTTGTGTCAAAACAGACGTCTTTTATTTACCTATACTTCCGTTGCTTTTAACAAATAAAAAAGTACAATATTAATATAAAGAAGAATATATTTTTATATAAAAAAACGATGGTTGTATGAAAAGTCAGTTGAAACTAAAAGCTTAATTGATTAAACAAAATAAATCTCAGGTGCCTATAAATAAATTCAAAATATTTGATTCAATTTTCTTTTGACTTTATGGATTTTAAAAGAATATTTATTTCAAGCATCCGGAAGTAATTGTTTTTTTTAAGTTATAAAACTTTTCTTTTTAAAGAATATCTTAATATTTTCTAAATAACAGCGTATGTCATAAGATATTAATTTATTATTTAAAACCATGGGTTTCATAGGCTTGCAGGCTTCATTTAAATCCATGTTTTACTAATATTCCTTAAAAATTAAAGAACAAATAACACAAAGTGGTAAATGATACAAGTATGTTTGCAAATGTCAATCTTTTTCGTATTATTGATTTAATCTATTTACAATTATAAGAAACAAAATTATAAAACTAAATGTTTCATGTGCAAAATTAATAAAATCCAATTTTAAAGTAAATTAAGAAATAACGACGTATGTGCTTTTGTGATTTTTACCAAAATATCAAAATCAACAAAATAAACAAAAATATCTGAGTTATTCAAAAATACGACATACAGTGGTTTCCCGATTTAACGAACAATTGATTGTCAGCCCTGTTCGTTAAATTGAAAAGTTCGTTACATCCAGTATTAAAAAAACTGAATTAAGCAATCCTAAACTACTATTTCTTACTATAAAGAGATCTTCATCTTCTCGTAAAAGTCTGGCCAATGGTATATCATCCTATTCATCAAAGTGTTGGCCGTTTCTGTACAAAATTTTTTTCCAGCATTTTGATATTGATGTTTCTGAAACACTTTTCAACGCCAATGTGAGCATTAAAGAGGCTTCGTACAAGTTAAATTGTTTTAAAAACTTTATAATGTCGACTTCCCCTGATGTAATAATTTTAGACAAAAGGCTGTTTCTATAATGCAGCTTTACAAGACGGATTGCATTTTGGTCCATCGGTTGTATTAGAGCAGTAACATTTGGTGGCATATAAAGTACCCAAATCTTTCCATTACGTGTTTGTTTAACTAATTGATCTTCTGGTGGGTGGCAAGGAGCGTTATCCAAAATTAATAAAGCCTTTTGGGGTAAATTAGTTATGATTTGTTCATCAGAAACTAAAAAAAAAATCAAAAATAGATGGCAGTAGTACATAATTCATTGTAAACAAAATGAAATATATGTCTGGAGGTGTGTGTCAAGACTACAACTGTTGGCCTGACTGCTCCATCTATGTATTTAAATCAGTTTTACGAATTTTTTGTATATTATTTATATATGTTCGTTACATCGAGTACCAAATTGGATTTTAATTCCTTATACACAGTACCTAAGGTAAAATGTTTGCCTGTTCGTTAAATCCCGAATTCGCTAAATCTGGAGTTCGTTAAATCGGGAAACCACTGTACTACAAAAAAAACTTTTGGTAATGAATACAAAATTTGTCATATGAAAAATCGGCAAATTTAGGTTATAAATCGACAAATCGTCAATAGGGCATTTGTTGACCCTAAAATCGCCCAAATTACGATAAATCTGGCGGCCGTGTTCCCCACTCCAAATATGTAATACGTTTCGAATTTAAAAAAAACTTATGTCAACTCTGGTAGTTACCGCTAAACAAGAAATGGTTTCTGATTCAAAAGCTTGTGCTGATTCAAAAGCTACAAATAGGGCGTTTACATTGCACATAACTATTGTAGATTTTATTTAAAGCCTTCTGCAAAATATAGTGCGTTTACATAACAATTTTTTTGAAGAGTAGGATTTTATTTGCATAAAGAAAACAACTGACTGTCAGTTTTTTGTGTAATACATACATATGCATGAATATTAAAGAAAAGGCGTTTGAAATTGTCATTGCTTTTTTTATACACTTTACCGTTGGTAAGAGGGTATGCATAAGTTTGTTATTGAATATTGACCCTACCCTTATAAAGAAAAAGGTGTCCAACCATAAGGCATGATGTTAATTACGAGTCACATCTTAAAGTTTTTTGTCCAACTTAATTTGACATTTCTTTGTTTCAGTGTTTGACATATTCAACCATGGAGAGGTACACAATTGGGCAGCGCGCTATGATTGTCGTAGACTTTTAGGAAAATCGGCGTTCAAATCAAAATGCATTTCCTGCACTTCGTGATTTTTGGTCAGCATCATCGACCTCAGTGGATTCGTTAACAAGCAGAATCACCTCAATTGGACAAATAAGAATTCACGAGTGATTGTCGAAAAGCCGATATATCTGTACTTTTGCGAAAATGAGATCTGCCAAGCAGTTGCCTTGAATGGTATTCTCTAGAAATTGCGGATATGTACGATATGTGGTTCCAAAATTGTTTTTTTAGAGTTTTAAAGCAGAAAGAATAAAACTGCTTTTGAATTGAAAAATAATTCTATCACGTCTGTCAGAATAAGCCCCTGTTGTTTTCAATCTTGTTGAGCAATATATCGGCTTTTGTCTTATTAACGGATCTTTCCCTTAAAATAGATTTTATCAACAAAAATAAGCATAAATAAAGTCAATAAAATAAAGGGAAAAGTGAAAAAAACTCGCGTGAAAATATAATTTACGATATGGGGAATTTTATATTGGTATTTAATTATTCACGACGAATTTTTTCACAATGGCAAATTTAGGAAAAGGGAGACATTTGAAGCGTAGAAGTGTTTGTGATAGGAGTGAATATAATAATAATATACGAGTCGCTTCAACATCCATTGATAAAATATGGGGTTTCTTAATTCCGTCCTTACAATAGGGCTTAGAATATTTTTTCGAGTTTCTCCTGAAATACTTACCAACCCTCGTTTACAGGCCAGATCCTGAACGAATATTCAGATGTTTATTGAAATAGCAGATGTTTATTGAATACTATGGCACTATAACAATTTATCTTCTGAAAAGCCGGATAAACTATTATACCTTCGTTTTCTATTTAGAATTTGTTCTTTAATTTTTTTCCTTCTTCATTACATGTACATTCGAAGTTTTTGAATGAGAAAAAAGTAAAAAAAATTCTTCCTGCTTTACTGTTGATTTGGCACACAATTTACAAAAGTGTTGCTTGTATTTAAATGCCTGACCATCCAGCATTTGTCAATGTGTAATAAGCAATTTTTAACAAAAAAAAAAAATTATAGGTACACATATAAATATTATGTATATATATATATATATATATATATATATTTATGTATCATATATAAAAGACAAGTATTCAAAAACCCTTATGCAAAGCATTTACTCTTTAGAATGGTTATAAAAATCTCTTAGTGTGGGGTTGTATGTATAAAAGTTGGTATGTATTTATATTTAATATGGCCTGGTCTGATACGACTCACTACAATTTCTTCTGTTTAACATGTTGTTCAGTTAAAAAAAACTAGAAAAGTAACATAAACAAAGTTGTTGGTTACTGGTTTTAATACTCATGCAGAGTAATAGTATCTTTATAGATAAAATTACAGGATATGTGAGTTACTAATCTTTTGGAAAAAAGTTCTTATTTAAATATTTGCAAATGTGTGTGTGTGTCAAAGTATTAGAGGTTTTTTATTATAAAATTGTATTTTTGAATGAGTAACTGTAGACGAATATTTTTAACCGCTATAAATAATTCAGGGCTGTAGAAACTTGAATAAATTGGCATCGAAATAGAAACTATTTTAACAGAACTGATTTCGATCTTTGATTTAAAATTGAAATCTCGTCAAAATTGCTATATTTTCTGATTGTAATCATTTTAAAATCATTACTTTTAGAAATAATTGAATGCAATTAATGGATTTGCAACAATTCGGTTGCAAATAAATGTTTATTGAAATCAGGCGATTTCATCTTTTCCATTCAAAACAAAAAAATATTAAAAGTCCAACGAAATAATATACACTTGGGATCTTGGTGGCATTTCAAAATTATCAGAGGTATCTAGGTATCTAGAAGATCTCCATCTTCCATCTCATTTTAAGGGAACGAAGATTTTGATTTCAAAAAATTGGTTTAATCATTTTTATCGTATCGATTTCATGATTTCAAATTAAGCAAATCAAATTAAAACAATTAATTTTCCAGTTTTGAATACAGTCAAGCAATCATTAACATCATTAATTATAATAAAATCGATTGCAATCTTTTACAGTTCTGCTACGTCCGCGCTTAAATGAAAGATTTGTTTCCCTGTCTTTCATTATAAAATCAAAAATCTATAAAAAAACGTTTACAACCTTTTTTGTTATTTTGAACTGTGTTTAAGTTTGTGGCCGAGACCATAAGAGACAAAACCTTTTTCTTTCAATGAGTGACATTTACATATAACTAGGATTTTTTTTTTTTTTTTTGTTCTAAATAACAGTAAATCTAAAAAAGACTAATAAAATGAAGATGTTTTAGAGGAGTTTCCAGGCTAAAAACTGTTTCAAATAGTTTTCGTATGTAAATGTTTATTTAATAATATAAAAAAATTAAATATGTAAGCTTACAGTTGAAAGTGAAAATTATAATGTGCGGCGTGTTCTTTTTGAGAGGCATAGAACTGTTTTTAAAAATAAAACACAACAAATTCAATGGAATGACGAAATCTTTAGCTTTATTAGCTTACAACTTGCATGGCATTTAATCTCGAAAAATGATTTCTGTACCCATGTTCTGTAATTTTGTTGAGAACTTCTCGCACCGAAAAGATGTGAAACAAAATATTCCATCGCTTCTTGAAAAGTGAGAAAAAAGTGTGTCTGTAACTCATGTCGAAAACTATCTAAATAGATTACTTCGTTACGTTATAAATGTCATAATATTCCACTCGAAGCCGATGTGAACTTGAGAACACCAGTAACACATATCTTTGACGGCGGCCAAAATACAACCGTCGGCTGTAGCAAATAATGTAGAGTACGACTTTAATTTTTGTTGTTTAAAAAATAGCTTTGAAAACATTAGTATATTTTTCAAAAATGTTATAAATTTGCGAGTAATTTCCTTACGTGACAGTTATTACTCGCCAAAAATGTTACAGACGCAGTTTAGTGAGAAAACAGTTGTTTATTTGAATTTATGGCTTTTTTGTTTCATTTCTCGCATTTCAATCGAAAAGTTTCTCGAAGCAAGAGTTACAGAACATGGGCACTGACCTCCACGACTGCAACTGAGAAACCCCATCCTCTCGGTCCAATTTTGCCCCAATTTTTCGAGCATACCCGGTCTTACTTCGTCAATAGTGCGTCGAATGTTGGCTATTTAATGATCAATTGTTGCTGGCTTATCAGCATAGGTTTTACGTGCCCCAACAATAAGCAGTCCAGAGGTGCCAAATGACACGAACGAGGTGGTGGACTTGTCTGAACTATGCATGTGTCCTTTAAATCATTTGCAAAGACATAGGGAATACAAAAATAACGAATTATTTGCCTGTAGCGTTCGCTATTCACGTTAAGAATCAACTATAATAAGCTTAAGTTGCCTTAAAGAACTGTACGACTACATGTCAATCATATGTGTTAAACCAATTGAACCTTATGAAATTTTTTTGTTTAGTTTTATGAATCTCTCATTTGCTTAAGCAAAGTACTGAACAGATGGCACTTTTCGTACGGAATCAAATGTTTTTTGATTTTGTTTTTGTGTTATTAAATGCATTTGAGATACTTTTTGTTAATTTTTAACAGAAGCTTAAGCAAGCTTATGCATATAGTTGAGCCTTTAGTGTTCGTACCGGCTTCGGATTTAAATGCAAATGTGTCGACGACGACCTCGGAATGTAAACCGCATCAATCAGTGATTTTTTCGCAATGTATTGGTGTCTCATGAGAATTGTGATCTATCCAAAAAAGACAATTTTGCTTTTTAACATACCCTTTAAGCCAGAAATAAGTCTCATCGCTAAAGATGATTTGACGATAAGAATCTGGTGCAATTTCCAATTCAATATCAGCCCATTAACCGAACACACAACGCATTTGATGGTCCCGCGGCTTAAATTTTTGCATCAAGTTGTTGAGTATGGCTTCGTTCGGATCGATAAATTCGAGTCCTCTGCCACACTCACGTCTACAGTGGCGATGGCTTTACGCACAGCCTAGATTTTGGTGAATATTATCTAAAAGAGTAAGCGTGGTCGTATTATTGCATGTTAGCTGCGATGGACGATTATGCGCACCGTAAACTGGACGAAGTGCTCTATAAGTTTAGCGCACAGAGCGCGAATTCTGGAAATAAATTTCCACGATTCTTAAAAGTTCTTCTGGTGAAAGTTTTTGCATGGTGCTTTACCGCAGTGGCAAGTATATGCAGGTGGCAAGTATATGTTCTCAAATATTGTTATATATTTTTTGTAAACTACGAATTTTACAAAGTAGAAACAAATTACCATTTTCAACACTTTTTTGTTGACAGCCGAAGCGGTATCGGTATTAAAAACGGTATCCGCTTTCGATCTTTGAAAATACTTTTAATTTATATTTTCTTTGCTATTAAATATTTCACATCCTATACGTAACCACTAGTTTTTTAAAAAATTTTTTGCTTTTGCAAAACGTTTGCTAGATCAAACATCAAGTTACAATAAACCATTATCTTCTTATAAATTTAGTTAAATAAGTCAATAATAATTGTTAAAAATAAAGCTTAAGTTTGATTAGATTTCTGGTCACGTCTGAACATACATTTACTGGTTTAAAAAAAGTTAGTTTGCACTCAGGCGTATGATCAATATTATATTAATATTGTAAATTTCTTTAATTAATAGAGTTTGGCACTTAGTCGTATGGCACATATCAATTAGTATACGTACTAGAGATGAGCGATCCCGTGATTTTTAATGATCATCGTGATTAGTGAATGTGATTTAAAAATCACTGCTCCTTTAAACTGTGATTGTGATCACGGTTTATCAGTTTTCTGTTCTTTTAAAGCAATTGCGGCCAAGGTATATGTACATTGCGCGAGCTTTTGCAAGAGCTTTTGTAAGCACTTTACAAAGAAACAACAACAAATTGTAATAGCTTTTAAATTTGTTTACTTTCATATACATATGTACATACTTGAACAAATAAATTTTGGCATAAAAAAATTATAATAAGATAGAAGAGAGAATGAAAGGAACAGCAATATCATTCGACATTTCATTCAAAAAACGCTATTACCCACACAAACAGTGAAATATCATAAATTTGTATATGTAACAAAATACAAAAAGAACGACTTAGAAAGTACCTGTTACTTGACAAATTTGGTCACAACTGTGATTCGTGATTTTTCAGTAACAGTGATTAAATCACAGGTACAGAAATATCGCTCATCTCTAATACGTACTACTGTGACTATAGAAAAACATGTAACACAAAATATCGAGGGTTTATATTCAAATAATAGTATCTACTAAACCACAATTTTACATGAGAGCGACAAATCTGAATTTCTCGATCACTCTAAGAGTAATAACTAAACTTTATTTTTCAATGTTATTTAAAAACGTCTAAATTAGGGAGTTAACGAATACCGATCCCGATATATCGGCGATAATTCACGCTTGCCGATATATCGGTATCGACGATATTTTACTGACGATACGCCGATCCTTTTTTTTAGTTTTACTGAACAAACAATTTACTTTCCAATGCCTATTTTGGCATAACAACTAAGAACAAACATCAAACACAATAATAAAACCTTTTATCGGGACGCATGCTAAAGTATAAACTAATCCTACTTCATTCTTTCCATATGGATATGCGTTTTATGCGTTTACTGTGTTACTTGTCAATACAATTTTACACTTCGACTTTTTGGACTGATTCATAAACGTATTGAACGCTTGGTTTGGACCTGTAGCAGAATTTTCTGCTAACATTCAATGGTTTTTGTGAAAATAAGAATCACTTCTCTACAACTCTTCAGTTACTTCGAAGAGACAACAAAAGCCATAAGCAAAGACACTGCTTCATTTTCTGACACTATTCCGATAGTTAATAACAGTCTTCGAACGATATTAGAAAATGCAATAAATGAATAAACTGAGATGCAGAATAATTCAGACTTCCAATAATTGGCGATTTACGTAGCATTAGCTCTGAACGAAAGATTTGAGTATTTAGAGAATAACGAAATCTATTGTTTATCTACAATTTTCTAAATTCGATACAAAGCTAGAAAATTTCAAAGAAAATTGATCGAAAAAGCGTCTTATTGAGCTACTCATAATGACTACATTCCGAAAATGTTGAGGACACGGTCACCCCGACACCTAGTAAAAGTTCTGATAAGTCTAAAAGAACTGACCTTTGGAGCGTTTGTGCAAATCTTAAAAGAAAATTTGGAGAAGGATATACCTTAGATCTTCTAATTTTATAGAGACGGAGATCCGCTTGTTTACTGGCGTAATTAAATGCTTTACTAAAAATGTAAGACCATGGCGTAAAAATACTTAAGTTGTCAATTGAGTTTAGTCTCCACTGAGAGACGATGTTTTACTTTTGGACTGCTTTAAACGGAGTTGCGAAATTAACTCCGCAAAAGTTAAGAATACCTTTCTTTTGCACTGATTATTTTTGTTTAAAAATGAATTAATTTTACCGTGAATTTAAATTAATTTCGTTGTTTTTTAAATCTTAAATATAAATAATCTCTTACACTGTAATTTTGTGTAATAAATAAATTACTAGGGTTTCCGATTAACGGTTAAGCGATTTATTACAACCCGGTTAGCTGATCGGTTAATTTAAAACTGGCTATTTTCGATTAACGATTAAACTATTTAATTTCAGTCGATTAACCGATGTAACATTATTTTTAATTTTTCTGTAGTATTATAACATATTTTATTGTGTTTTTAACTATTTTTTTTTCGTCTCATATATAAAAGGTGTGTGTTTAGAAAATATATTTCATAGAAAAAAAGAAAGTGTTCAGTGATCTTCATTTTAAATAAGTGTTTGCTGTCAACAGCTTTTTGTTTCACGTACTTTTTTTATGTATGTGTTTAGTTATTTGTTTCTTCTCAAATCAATCCTTTAACAGAATTAACCGAAACAATTAGAAGTGTTAATAATTTTCAAAAATTAAAACAGTACACCAATGGCATAATGGAAGATTTTATATGTTTAGAGAAATCCAGGAAAAGGCCTGAGAAATTAGATATTCTATATAATGGGTTGCTTACAATTTCTTCACATCTACGATAAATGAAAGAATTTTTAACAGTCAAAATTTTTGCAAAACTAAAGAAAATAATCCTATAAGCCAAATAATTTTTCTAAAATACTATTTTATAAGAAATTTTTGAACAATTTTTTTTTGTTTTACTCTCTTACAACTACACTTCGTGTTGGAAGAAACCAGCCAATTGTAGGGTAATGTTAAAAGGTAAGTTCACTGTTTATTGTTGTTGCTTTGTTGGAGCTTTGATATTGTTACAAGTATTGTTTAAAATTCTTATTTGTATAATATTTTTAGCTTTTCTAAAAAAGCCTCGGTTAATGAATCGACCGATTAACCGATTAAAGCAAAAACCCGATTAAATGAATACCCTAGAAATTACTCTACTTGAGTTTTGTTAATTTTACCTTAAATTTAAAATTTATATTTGTATCGGTATCGGCGATATTTCTCCTTGAGTATCGGTATCGTATCGGCGGAAAGGCGTATCGTTACATCATTAATTTTTATACAGAGACCGCACTTTAATAGCCTATTTCCAATGTGCGAAAGAATTCTTTCGTTCGCACAACTACATTGAAAACAAAAACAAAAGTCTAAAAATTTGTTTTTGTTTTCAATGTAGTTATACGAAAGATAGAATTCTTTCGCACATCGGAAATAGGCTATAATACTTTTAAATACATCTTTTTTGTTTTTATTCGTATAAACATAAGAAAACTTCTGAATAATAAATTTTATTTATCCATCTGGATTTTTTTAAGAACAACCTACCGATAGCTTAAGTTAGGATTTTATCGGTCGTATTAAAAGTGTTCCGTTTTTACAACTTTACCTATATCTTAAGTGAGCGAAAAATTAACGGAAGATTCATCCTTCGTTTTTAATTAACTAGTACAAACAGATTTTAAATAAAGCCACCATTCAAACCACAAGAAGTAAATTAAATTAAGGCGTTTGGAAGCAACGGTGCCACAGCCACACCTATACAAGAGGATACAGCTAAAAAAGAGGAAGTAACTTATAATCGGATGTACCGATTTTTTCAAACGAAGCTAAGAACACTTTCGATCACCAATCAAGCAATCTAAATCAAATCAAAATTGGTCAATTGGTTTTGACTCTACGATGGAACGGACAGATACATAGATACACACAAATATACACAGATGAACTCTATTAACACCCTTATTTTTTTGGGCGGGGTTTAAACGATTCGGCTATAGTTTATGAATTTTAGCTGCTTAATATAAGAATTTTTGTATTGAAAAAAAGTTTAATTTAAAATTTAAAAAAATTAAAGAAAATAATAATTTGAAATTTTTTTTCTGATATTTATCATTTAAGAATTTTTATTTTTTCATCATTATGTATATTTATATTTGAAAATAAATATCAATTGGCCTGTTCACAGAAGGCTAGTTATTAGGTTATATGCTTATTTAATTATATTCACAATAACAAAATATTTTTATAATATTTTTTTTTAATATATTTTGTTGCTGTTAATATAACTACATAACCATTTATCGTGATAATCCGCCTTTCGTGAATATCCCAAATGTTTTATTATTTTTCAACAAATAAAAATTATTTTACTCAACAAAGAAATCAAAATAAAATAATGTATACCCACACCACAATAGTGGAATAGTGTAGTGTAGTGGGTTTGTGCTGATGTTAATAAGATTAACAATATTGGCCCTAGACCCACCTTTTTGTATACCGACTGACGAAGAATAACTTTCTGAATCGATCTAACGATATCCGTCCGACCGTGAATCTTACCATATACTATATCAATTGGTGTAATGTAATGCTGCGAGTAGCGATAAACTTTGAAAGAAAGTGCGTTGTAGCATAGGAAGTTGTTTTTTAAAGATTGGTAGATCTTCTAAAGTCTGACAGACTAAAGTGTAATTTATTTTCCTTATTCAATACATTAAATGAGAAAATATTTATATGTTACATATTATTTGCTTCTATATAAAATTGTTGATAAATTAATTACTTTTTCCCTTTAAAAAGTAGTAAATAGTTACTCTTAAATAAGTTAATAAATATTTTTACTTTTCTTATCTATGTTTTATCTACAGAAACAATTAAATTCAAATTGGATTTTAAACATAATTTGTTTGGATAGCAATGACAGAGGGGAAAGTGATCGAGAAATTATGAGAAAATCAACTCAAGCAAGTAAAAAACAACCTAATGTATAATAAATTTAATAATAATAGACACAGGCCATGGATTATTTTTGTGTTTCTTATTATTTTACCTTCCGGACATAAATGTTTTGTTCTCTGTCGAAAACAAACATACATCAACAAGTAAGTAAACTTTAACAGTTTTAGAAAATGCATATACATGGTTTGTTAAAAGTTATTGTAGATGTTTTGTTTGCATTGTAAAAAAAGTAGCACACAGTTCGATATTCCTCTTAATATGTACAAACTAGGGAGATCGAACGGTTATTATTCGACCGGTTTTAACCGGTTAGTTTAGCTTTGCTCAAGTCGGTTATTTTAAAATGTCCATTTTTCGAATATCGAATAAACCGGTTATTTTGGTATAATAAACCGGTTATTTTAATAATGTGTAATTTATATACATTTTTCTTACTCTTGTTGTAGATGTACCCGTAATTTAAGTATTTTTCTAATTCTATATTAGGCAAATTTAAACTTTTAATTAATAAGGTCAAAACAAAATGTAACTAAAGTAAAAAAACATTTTAACACTGTAAATAAAAACCACTTATGAATGCGTGTGTTCTTGTAAAAAAAAACCTAAAACTTTTCAAAATACTACAAAAACGTGTGCAGTTAAAAAGTAAATAGTATTTAATTTGTGCGACCGTTTTCTAAATATTAAAAATATTTTTATATAGATTTTATCTCTAGAGATATTTCGAACGGCATTAAACAGACAAAGTTAGGCTCTTAAAGTGTCCTAAAGTGATAAGTGGCGAAGGGGTTTCCACGTCACAATTTATTAATTTATATAATAAAATTAATTAGTCTATATGGTTGACATTAATGTGCCCTAAATAAAACGTAACCCCGATCGAAGTAGGTCTAAAGAGTCGACAAATAATACTTTACTAAAATACGCTGCCAAAAAAGAAATCATTAGATGAAAAATAAACCCGTTGTGTTGCCGAGGACAGAATGCCCCATAAGGAACTCAAAACTCTTAAATAGTTCGTTTAAGTTCTTCGTTTTGCCTAAAACTACAACATTCCGGCGGAATCAACGATATGGAAATAATTCATCAGTTTTATTTATTAAAATACCAAGAACTAAAAAACAAAATTGAGAAATCAAACAATGTCATGGAAGGTTTCAAATTGTTATCGACAAATTGACAAATATTTCATACAAAAAGCATTTTCATCTTACTAATCGTTTATATAATGTTGAAACAATATCGTTTGATATATATAATCCAGGCTAAGAGGTTTTGTTTGCAAATTTCCAAAAATATGGTTGAATTCTACTGATTCACATAGAGATGGCTTAATCACCAACAAATTAAAACTCATTTAAAATAAATTTAGGAGAATATCTCTAATAATAAATTTATTAAATTGCTATAATATTTTATTTGCTCTTGCAAAACGTTTGGCTAGATCAAACATCATTTAATAGTTTTTAAATAATATTATACAATTATCGTCTTACAAAAACAGATTAGTAAATAAATAGAAATTGTTAAAAATGCGGTTAAAGTTTGATCATTTTACTGGTCTCGTTTTTTTGGATTTTATCGTCAAATATTTGCTAGGTCTGAATATATCTTAAGTCATATATATGTATTTTGTAGGTGTTTTTATGTATTCGAATTAAAACCGGTTAACCGGTTAGTTCAAAAATGTTTAACCGAAAACCGGTTTTTTTAAATTAGCAACTATTCGTAATATTCGAAAACCGGTTATTGAAAAAAGTCGAATAATCGATCTCCCTAGTACAAACCTAACCATTTTCTATTGAAAGTCTATTCATTTAAATATAAAAAAGAAAAAGAATTGTCGATGCATTGTTCATTGTGGCCAAATCTATTATAATAAAATATGTGAAAAAAAATACTTAGCAGCTGTCAGTTCTTGTTGCTAAAAAAAGTCCAGTCACTGACATTTTAACGCATCGAAACATAAAAAGAGGAAATAAAATAATGTTGGGGAAATAGTTCTATACCTAGAGGAAGACGTTGTACGAGTATCCATCCTTCTGTACTGAGTACTTTAAAATTATTTTCTTTTTCGCCTACTTTTTTATATTGTATATTCAATTGTGTTTTCGTTTTATGCAGGAGGATGCCGGTAGTTTTAAATGCACTGAAGAAAAGGTTGCCGGTGCAGCATTGAGCGAAAAAACTGGCGTTGTCGTTGCCTGTTAGTATGCTGATATTTAAAATTGTTTTTTTTTTCTTTATTGTAATTGTTGTTTTAGTTATTATTTCAAATTCATACGTTTCAAAAATGTTTATATATTTTCAGGATTTGTATGCATAAAGTTTAAGGATTAAATGAATCTGTTAAAGTATTACGGTTTGCACATAAAGTTTAAACGAATTTGGAATACTTTTTTTCATGTTCATTTATTTTTGTTTAACAAAATTATTATTTTAAAAACTTTTTTTTTTCGATATTAAATTTTTTCAAGCTGTAATTTATAGAAAATTTTTGCGTATTTACAAGTACTCAAAAAACTTGCAACGAAGGAGTGAAAAAAGCGCAATAAATTGGAGAGACAAAAAAAGTTATTGAAAACTTCTGATAGTAAAATTTTACTAGCAAGAATTATTCAACCACCTGTTTCATTTCATAATTAAAAGTTTTTCAAAAACATAATATATTTAGTTTTCAAAAATTTTAGAACAATATTCTTGCTCAAATAGTTCAAAACAATAGAAATCAGGAAGAAATATTCTCGTAGCTTACAGCTGAATAGTGGCGATATGCGTAGCTTGCAAGTTTTTTTTGGTAAAGCCTTCAATAACTTCTTAATCTTTTTGGAGTAAAAAAGAGAAAAAATGTTGTTACTTTTAAATTTACTCTATCGTTGCAAGTTTCTGCTAGTAAAGTAAATGAACACACTTAATAAGTGACTTTTTGTATGGTACTATAATAAAATGTACTTTTATTAAGAAGGATTTTTTCAAATTAAATTCTTTTCGTAAACTAAATATTTTCATAACATACTTTCTTAGTAAGTATTTTTTAGAAATTGAATTTTTTTTGAAGAATTTAACTTTCTCGAAAATTTACTTAAAATAAATACTAAATAACAAAAAAAGTTGTATAGGTATTATGTAATTTTTTCTTTCAAAAAGTTATTTTTTCGCGACTTTTCAACGATCTCTTTTAAAATATCTATCTATTTAAAGTTTTTTTTTCATAAAGGTACGATATGAAAAGTTAGCATTCGATGTTTATCTGCTGTGTTATTTATAATGCTATGGAAAATGGTTTTGCATTTGACAAAAACCTTCTAATCGGTGTCTAAATTTTTAAAGTATCAAACACACAATCCGCAATTTGTTCCAGGAAGATAGAATGCATGCCACCAGAATATGTTGCATTTCTGCAGCACTTTTATTAATAAGAAAAATTTTGAACAGAAACACTTTATCGATGCTATTTTCTTCTATTTTGCAATCTAAAGATCTTCTTGTGAGGAGAACAAAAATTCGTTGTATATGGTTTTTAATTTTTAGTGCAGCCATTTAATGAATTATTACTAAATATTATAAATGTCTGTAAATAAGTAAAATTCTATTGCAAAATTTAAAAAACAATAAAAGTTACAGAAATTATTCTGTAATTGGATTTGTTTTGTCAGTTTTTCTAAAAATAATAATGAGCATTTACCGCTGTAGTCATAAACAAACGAGTGTTATGTTTAAATATCATTTATGAATACGGGGGTAAATATATATTATATTTTTTAAAGCATATCTTAAATTTCGTAATGCATGTTTTATGCGCATATCTTACAATAATAAATGCAGGAAATTTCCCGCCCAATTTATAAATTTTATACATGATGAAATAAACAGGTGACATTACTGCGCCGGATGAGAATATTTTCCTCTTGTATTGTTTGTCCAATCTTCTGTCAAAATTTTGTTTATGTTTACAAAAAGTTCACGCTCTGTTCTTAAAGTTTTTTGTCATTTTATTTTAAATTAAAATAGTTATTATATAAACTATATATTCTAGGTCCTTATTAGTAGCGAAGTTTTAAAAGGAGCAAAATTTGCCCAGGAGGTATAAAAAACCGTTTTTTAAGAATATTTGTCTAAAAAGTACCCACTTATAACGTGGTTGTTTCTTAAAAATGGTTTTTTAAGTACTTTCTAAAGATAAAAATAAGCTATATAAAATCTCAACACCTCTGTCGATGATGGCCCGAACAAGGTGACATTTTTCCCTGGTTGCTGTTTTACGGCTGCAGCTTCCTCCTCCGACCGTTACCGTTTAGACATTGTCACCTTCGCAGGGACTGAAGGAGTAGCACTTGACAGCCCAGCTATGTGGGCTCTTGCCCATGCCAGTGAAGCTATTTTGAGCCTAGAAGCTTAATGAAACGCAAGGCGGCACGCCTTGTGTTGGATGCCCTCTTTGTAGGGTTTTTGTACCTTGGAGACTTTTTACGGTCGCCGAATTTGGCGTGGGGTGGTGCAACCTTCGGATTGGATGTTTTCATCGCCATCCCTCCTTGCACAATGGGCAAATGGGAAGCTGCATTGTTGAGCGACTTTGTCATTTCCAACTTAGCAGCACCCGAAGCAGGGGTTTTATCCGTTCCAATGACGGAAAGGGCTAATGCGGCTTTGGAGGTACTTGGATAGAAGTGCAGAGCAGCCACCTTCTGGTCGAGCTGCCTTGCCACATCCGATCAGCCTAGGCCGATCTTCTTTGGTTGCCGGGACTGTTGCAATCCCTGGCTTTTTCGTATTGCCGTCCATCGTTGTCCTTGTTCTTGCCTGTCCGTCATCAGTTTCCGGTGTTTGTGTTTGTTGTTGTTTTTCGTCTTTTGATTTGTTCGTTATAATTTTGGTCCCAAGAGTGTAAGGGAGTTGAAAGGTTCGCCACGTCATAGCCCCCATTAACGTGGTAAGGGCGTGGTCTATTTGCTGAGGTGCCCAGGTATCAGCAAAGCTCCGTGCTAATACAGTCGGTAACCCCTGAATGCAAACCAGACCGATAGGCACGGGTCGCATGACACCTCGGCTTAGGGGTGGATAACCTTTCGTCGTCAAGGCTTTTAAGTTCAGAATCTCCATCCCAGGCGCCGCTTATGACGTTGCCTGTAATCGAGATACAAAGCACAGCCTAGACTCAGCCACCACATCGCTGCAAGAACGTTATCCAACCTGTTTTAACCTGTTTTATTTATTGAAATAAATAAAACAGGTTAATAAAAGGCTCATAAAATGGATTTTCTATGAAAATTTGTATAATAAACTTTTAATAAACCTGTGTTCTCATAACTTAGCGCTTATAAATCAGAGCAAGTTAAACTCTCTTTTTGGTTCAAAATGCATTTAAAGCAACAAATCTTTAAATCAGTAAACATAAAAACCATCTTTAAACGCATAAATTTGGGCGTTTAAACTACCAATACACCCCATATGAATTTTACAACATCGTAGTGCTGCCACATGTTACTTTTTTAACTACATATAATACATGGGACACTGATTTACAACTGTTGAGTTTAAACTGCATATAAATTTATGTTTAGTTTAACCAAACCATCGTTTAAGCACTCACTGATTAATTGGCCATAAGGCGGTTAATTTTTAGAAAATGATTTTTTTAAGAATTTAAATTATTACCCCCATATTCATAAAAAATATATTTGATCAATGGAAGGTTTATAAAGCAAATTTTCATTGAAAATTCGTTTCATAAACCTGCTTTAAACCTAAATTTTTTTTATGAATATCGGGGTTAAGCTTTATGACGGGTAACTACTCACTTATATAAGAAAATATACCGCTTTAAATTGCAGAATCGTAAAAAGATGTATTGTTTGGAATTTACTTTGTTAGTAAATAAATGAACAATTCATAAAATTTTATTAATTTCAAATTGGATTTAACAGTTAAAAATATGCCATTTAACAAAATTTCAAGCTGTCCAAAAATATATTTTTATTTAAAGATTAAATCTAAAAATTTTTAATATGAGAAAAAACACAACGTGTGAACTAAGTCAAATTCTAAGTGACAGACACATAAATTAAATTGCAACTTATTCTAAATACAACCGTTTACTAACTGGCAGGCAAACTAATAAAATAAACGCACTCGATATGACATACGCATAAATTTTAATTTCGGTTTTTTTTACAAATTTCCCATAAAATCACACGCCCCCAAGAATCATTAAAACAAAATATAATTTGTGCCATTTATTAAGTGTCCCTTAATTAAACAAAATTCCTCTGACAACAAAAAATGTTTTAAACCATTTAGCAAAAATACTAAAAGAAACTGACAGAGAAACAGAGTTCTTAATTTTTATTTAAACAACTGAATGTGTCTTTTAATTAAGAAACCAGAAGAAAATAACAATGAATGCAATGAAGAAGAAAACTGAAAGAATGAGACTTAAATATCTAAGATGACTACAACTTCGACGATTAACAATCTAGAGGCAGTTTGTTGCTTAAATTAATTAGGACACATAAAGTAAGTTAACGACGCTAAGTGAACACCCATAATGCAGTATCGAATTATTCCCCGTTTTCGCGTGCAAGTAATATGATAGTACTATTGCTAAATATTTGAAATGCAAACTTGCATTCTATGTTTAATATTTTTTTTGTGCTTTTAACTTTTTATTGCTAAATACTTGAAATGCAAACTTGCATTCTAGTTTTAATATTTTTTTTGTGTTTTTAACTTTTGTAATAATGGATAAATTCTGATTGGTCAATTCACTATTATTTTTAACTGTGCAAAATTACTTTATCAGCATTTATTTCGTTAAGTTTTAACTTTTGTAATTATTGATTGGTCAATTCATGAATAATTTTTAAATGGGCAAAATTACTTTGTCAGCATTTATTTTATTAAGAACCTTAGTTTCAAGTAAATTATCTTAAATAAAAAACATTCTGTATCGAATCACAAGAAGGAAAAGGTCTTTTATTTTTAAAAGTAAGAAGAAAATCCTTATCAACTTAACTGGCGCCCAACGTGGGGCCTTCAGATTAAAAGCAAAATCTGTGTGTTTATTAAATTCAACCGAATCCTGTGGACATTTTTAATAAGTAAAAATATAATTTTTGAAAATTGTTTTAGTTGAAAAAAAGAGAAAGAAAAATTATAAAAAATTGGAAAACAAAAGTTAAAGTTTTAATTTTTTTTATAATAAAGTTGTTTGTAAAAACATAAATGAAAAATAAATTAAAAATTTAAGAATAAATTGTTTTAGTTGAAAAAAAGAGAAAGAAAAATTATAAAAAAATTGGAAAACAAAGGTTAAAGTTTAATAATAAAGTTGTTTGTAAAAACATAAATTAAAAATAAATTAAAAATTTAAGAATAAATTGTTTTAGTTAAAAAAAAAAGAGAAAGAAAAATTATAAAAAATTGGAAAACAAAAGTTAAAGTTTTAATTTTTTTTTTTATAATAAAGTTGTTTGTAAAAACATAAATGAAAAATAAATTAAAAATTTAAGAATATTAAGTTTAAAAAAAAAAATTTAGTGAGCTAAAATATAAATTGAATATGGAAATAATGTAAGTACCTTTATTGATTTTAAGCAAGTGTGTGTTTCATAAAATAAGTTTTTAAAGAGTTGGTCAATCATTAGAGGAATTGATAAATTTTATAAAGAATTAAGTTCTATTGAAAATATTTTTTTTGCTGCGGAAGAAAAGAATTGGTACATCCTTACTGAATTACTGCGGGACCCTCCAGTAGACGGTAATAGATTTTTTTCCTTTTTTTAAAAAAGAGGTGCAAAACTTATAGTTTTTAAGGGCTAGGATATATTGATATTTTGTTCCTTTTCGTGTTTTAACTATTTATTTACCCCTAAGGGAAATGAGTCTTAACAGGGAAGAAGCATTGGGTCTGATCAGTGTTACCGTAGAGGCGCTGACAGAAGAATTTGCAACAAAAATTGAAGCTTTGACACAAAGATTTGAAAATCTTAGTCCTAGGGTAGAAACTTTCGAACCTGTGCCAATACCGGACAATAGTAGGGGGAGTTCCTTGGACCTTATTAAATCCTTACCGGAATTTAAGGGCGATGTGCAATCTTATCCAGCGTGGAGGGATGCAGCACATTTCGCAATGAGGTACTATCCAGAAGATACGGAGAACTACTACATAGCGATAGGAGTCTTTAGAAATAAAATAACGGGATTGGCCAATGCCAAACTGGCGTCATTCAATACAGTTCTAAATTTTAGTGCCATCATTGCCAGACTAGACCAATGTTACGCGGATAAGAGGTCGCTACAAGCGCTAGAAAACGAACTCAGTATATTAAGGCAAGGGGAACTGACAATATCCGAATTTTACGACTTAGTAGACGAGCATTTGACCCTTATTATCAACAAAAACAAAATGACTTATTCTAGTAACGAAGAGGTAGCGACAGCACTTAACGAACGTGCAAGGGACAATGCCTTGCGAGTCTTCATATCTGGTTTGCGCCGCCCATTGAGTAACATTTTGTTTTCTGCCAGGCCGGTGGATCTGCCAACGGCTTTAGCTACTGCCCAAGAGTTAGAGTCAGATCAAAAACGACAGCAGTTCGCGAGAATTTTTGCAGCAGGGGACTCGGCAAGGTCAAGTCAGTATCAGGTTAGGAGATTTGGTGGCTTTCCGGCTACACACCCGTCGTACAGACCAAAACGCGAGCAGGATCCTAGACCAAAAAATGGTGAGAGTACAAATCCGACACCAATGGATGTGGACCGCGGGTCGTCATTATTTAGACGACCGACAGCTTATGCGGCTGAACAACAACCTCGAGCATCAACAAGCCAAAACGGACAGCAACACTCACAGGGTAATGTAATTAAACGCAGATATGAAAATTCAGGAAGATCTGCTCCTGCCCCTAAAGCGCAGAGGGTAAATTATATAGAAGTAGAGAATTCCGAGGAACAGGAAGACATAGACTCCGTATTTGAATATGAGCAAGAGGACGAAGAGGGTGAGATCGTCGAAGAACAGCTAAATTTTTTAGGGTAAAGCCCCTCTTACCTTTTGTCAAAAAAACAATAAAAGGTAGGGAATTAAAACTTTTAATCGACACGGGAACGACAAAAAATTTCATACAGCCGATAGACTCCTTAGTAGGTGTGACCTCATTAGAACAACCATTCAACGTAAATTCAATAAATGGGACAAATTTCATAAATAGAAAATGTAAAATGGTAATCTTCGGCTATGTGACCACATTTTACATTCTACCAAGACTTCAACAGTTCGACGGAATAATTGGATGTGACTTTCTTAAGGAAATTCAAGCAACCATAGACTTAGGAAAGGACGTACTAAAATTTAGAAAAGGGAATACACACTTGATATACGGGGAAAAAGACAAAATAAATTTTATGACGATAGACAAAGCGGACGTACCATCGGACATCGTGGCAGAATTTGAGGAAGCTATATCTGCGAATACTAACGCATTCGCCGACCCAAATAGGTCCTTACCATTTAACACATCAGTAAAAGCGACAATAGATACCTGTACTGACGAACCAATCTACAGCAGATCATATCCATACCCAATATCAGTTGGAGATTTTGTAAATAGGGAAATTGAATCACTACTTAAGGATGGTATCATTAGAAAGTCATCTTCACCATATAACTCCCCAGTACATGTGGTGGGAAAAAAAGGTACTGACGAACTTGGAAACCCAAAACACAGGATGGTAATTGACTTTAGAAAATTAAATGAAAAAACGATTGGTGATAGATACCCTATGCCGGACATTTCAGTAATTCTGTCAAACTTGGGAAAATCTAAATATTTCACTACCTTGGACCTGAAATCTGGATTTCACCAGATTCAATTGTCTGAGAGTGACAGAAGAAAGACTGCCTTTAGCGTCAATAACGGCAAATACGAATTCTGTAGATTGCCATTTGGCTTTAAAAATGCTCCGAGTATATTCCAAAGAGCCATAGATGACATTCTGCGGGATGATATAGGGAAAAGGTGTCAGGTCTACATGGACGATATCATTATCTACTCACCCAACAAACATGAACACGTAAGGGACATTGAAACTATTTTACGGAAGCTAGAAATTGCGGGAATGAGAGTTTCGTCCGAAAAATCTAAATTCTTTAAAACTGAGGTACAGTTTTTTGGATTCATCGTAACTAGGGAAGGCATTAAGGCATGTCCAGAGAAAGTAAAAGCTATAGTAGACTTCAAAACGCCACAAAACTTAAAATCCCTTAGATCATTCCTTGGTTTATCGGGATACTATAGAAAATTTATTAAGGACTACGCGCGCATTGCTAAACCACTAACAAAGTATTTAAGAGGAGAAAATGGCCATACAGCAGCAAGTAGCTCAAGAAACATTAAAATCACTTTAGACAACGAGGCAATAATAGCTTTCGACAAGCTGAAAAGAATATTAGCGTCGGATGACGTACTACTGGTATATCCTGATTATAACAAACCATTCGAACTAACAACTGACGCTTCAGGGGTGGCACTTGGAGCAGTATTGTCACAAAACGGGAAACCCATTAAATGATCTCGAGGACACTCTCAAGCGCTGAATCTAATTATGCTACAAATGAGAGAGAACTACTGGCTATCGTGTGGGCACTCAAAACTCTTAGGCATTATTTATATGGCATTACTGGAATTCACATTTTTACAGACCACCAGCCACTAATTTTCGCTATGTCCGACAAAAATCCAAACGCTAAATTGAAGAGATGGCGAGCTTTTATAGAGGAGTTTTCGCCAAAATTCTTCTACTAACCCGGAAAGGAAAATGTAGTTGCAGACGCCCTTTCGCGACAATACATAAACCAAATCGACGAAGAAAGTGATCAGACTGTACATAGTGAGATATCGCTTTCGAATACGATTCAATCCATTACATTTCCCTTAAATCAGTTTAGGAATCAATTTATAATATCAAAATCTGATATCTTTTCAACTAATAAGAAAATAGTATTCAGACGATTTATACGTCATACAATAAATTATGATACAGTCGATAAGCTTTTGGCGTATTTAAAAAACAATGTGGATTCAACGGGCACGAATGTCTGTTATTGCGACCTGCCAACATTAGCAGAATTCCAGGATGATCTTCTTCTATTGTTTCCATCTACAAAGTTTGTTCATACTGAAAAATTCGTTATGGATGTAATACGGGAGGACGATCAGTGGGATATAGTGACCACTGAACACAACAGAGCGCACAGATCGCTTCAGGAGAACTTTCGTCAGATCATCAACGAGTACTACTTTCCTGGTGTAAAGAAAATGCTAAAATATGTAATAACAAACTGTAAAATATGCAAAGAAAATAAGTATCAGCGAAAACCTCCTAATGTGGGAATTGCAGCAACCCCTATACCCTCCTATCCTGGGGAAGTGCTTCATATGGACATTTTAATCACTAATAAATTAAATTTTCTTACATGCCTCGATAAATTTTCCAAATTTGCAATTGTTTTGCCTATAAATTCTAGATCTTCCATAGATGTTAAAATAGGTTTGCTTCAGGTTTTAAATAGGTTCAAGGGAGTCAAAACAATCGTTTCTGATAATGAAAGAGCATTTTGTTCAAATGCACTTGGCATTTTTTTGAGAGACCATTTAGATGTGCAACAATTTTTCGTTCCACCAATGCATAGCAAGAGCAATGGCCAGGTCGAAAGATTTCACTCGACACTTTTGGAAATTGCGCGGTGCATCAAGGTCCAGCAAAACATAGACGAAACGGCTGAATTACTGTTACTCTCAACACTCAAATATAATGACACAATCCATTCTGTAACAGGCAGAAAACCCATAGACATAATTAACGGTTTTGAAAAGAATTCCCTAGTGGATATAACAAAACAGCTTCAGACTGCACAGGACAAATCTTTGAATCAGAGTAATAAGAATACGTCCAACAAGGTATACCACCCAGGGGAAATTGTGTTCGTCAGAAGGAACAGAAGGTTAGGGAATAAATTCGATAAGGTATTCGAACAAGAGGTAATAGAAAGGGATCTAGGAACTACAGTTATGATAAAGGGAAAAAAGGTTCATAAAGAAAATCTGAGATAAAAAAAAAAAAACTTTCAAGCTGACTTCTGATAGTTCTTTTTTTTTTGTTATAGAATGATTCTTGTCTGCTTGCCGTGGGTATCGACGAAGATTATGGACTATTCGGGTGCACATTTTATTGCTACAACAGAAGGTGACGTTGCTACATTTACTGATTACGACTACCTGGTGCATAGGACGAACCTTTCAGAATATGAGTCAATAATACGAGAAACTGACTACATTTTAAAGACGATGACGGACGCGAGAATGAGTGCATTAATAAAGGAACAGATAAGAGAAATAGAAAGACTGTTGACAATCTTACAAGCTAACAGAAGGCACGCTAGATCATTAGATTTTTTGGGATCTGCTCTAAAATTTGTTGCAGGCACTCCAGACCATAGTGATTTAGAAGTCTTAACAGCGAAGGAAGAAGCCCTAACAGAAAATAACAACAAACAAGCAGTAATAAATTCCGTGTTGCAGGAGAGAATTAACGACATAACTGATAGGGTCAACAATATTATTGAAAGGAAAGGCAGTAATTCAGTTCAGGAGGAAGAACTAATTCTCTTTGAGCTGATTATTGAAAGAAACGGAAACACTATATCCTTTCTAAACGGTCTCGCACTCTCAGTTGTCCTGGCAAAGGAAAATATTATAAACCCGGTAATTTTTGATAACATTGAAAACACAGATATGCTAAAATCAAGAAAGATACCCATTAGTATAAGTAACATTCTGAAATGTAGTAATATAAGTATTTTTCAAAATAATAGTATAATTATTCAAATTATAAAGTATCCAGTGTTGACCAATCTTTGTAAATTTTTAAAGATTTATCCTGTAATTCAAAATAATTCTATATTAAAGTTAGACATAAACCAAGCGTCCAAGTGCGATGAATGGGCTATTCCGGTAAAAGACTGCACAAGTATGGGTTCAACAAATATTTGTAGGGAGGCCAATGATACGTGCTTGTTCCAGCTGTTAAATAATAATACTGCATCCTGTCTAACACAATCCGCTGATCATATCCCGCCTGTCCAAAGAATCTCAGAAGAATCAATACTTTTGAATGATGTCCTTAACACAAGCATTTCCGAGACAGATACAATTACGGTAAACGGCACTGTACTGATAACGTTCTCAGAGAGTGTGGCTATCAATGGAACAATTTATTACAACAAAGAGAAGAAACAAAGAAAATTTATTAAACCTCACCCACCAAAAATTTTGGATGTCTTGAAGAATAGCCACGAAAATAAAATCACGTTACCATATTTACACAAAATAAACCTGAAAAATTATGAATTGATATCCAACCTACAAGAGAATATCGTTGCGCATCGGACAGCTTTGATATTAGTTGCAATATCTATACCAATCCTATTGTGCCTGGTATGCTATTTTCGCAGGAAGAAAAGCAGGACACTACCAATATAGAGGATATAATTCAGAGGATAAGGTCGAAACAGGGACGCTCCGACACTTAAAAGGGGGAGGAGTTAACGACGCTAAGTGAACACCCATAATGCAGTATCGAATTATTCCCCGTTTTCGCGTGCAAGTAATATGATAGTACTATTGCTAAATATTTGAAATGCAAACTTGCATTCTATGTTTAATATTTTTTTTGTGCTTTTAACTTTTTATTGCTAAATACTTGAAATGCAAACTTGCATTCTAGTTTTAATATTTTTTTTGTGTTTTTAACTTTTGTAATAATGGATAAATTCTGATTGGTCAATTCATGAATAATTTTTAAATGGGCAAAATTACTTTGTCAGCATTTATTTTATTAAGAACCTTAGTTTCAAGTAAATTATCTTAAATAAAAAACATTCTGTATCGAATCACAAGAAGGAAAAGGTCTTTTATTTTTAAAAGTAAGAAGAAAATCCTTATCAACTTAACTAGTATAAACATAGATGTTTATGAAATAAAATAAATTTTGATTTATTTGTTAAATATACGCAAGTAAGTTTGTTTTTTTTTCAAAAACTTTGTGGTTGACGCAGAATTGAAAAGGAATGTCTGATTTTTGCATACTCAATGCAAAGCATTGATTTTATTCTTAAACTTTACACCTCATATTTTTCACTTTTCTATTTCGATTTTAAATTATTTAAATTATTATTTTAATAATTGATGTTGGTAAAAAGAGCTCACTTCAATTCCATTGGTCTTGAATTCAGTTCTCGTCAAAGGTTTGTCTTGATTTCTAGTTTTACGAATGTGGGACTTTTTAAGTGAAACATAGGCTTTTGAATAAGAATAAAACCTCTTTTGACCCTTATACACTTTGTCCAGCGTTTCTCCAATATTTTGTTCCAGGGTTCCATCGTTGGATACAAATCTCTGCTTGACGAGCTATTTCTTCTGGTTTGCAAACAAATAAATAATCAGTTGGGGCTTAATCCGGAGAATTTGACGGATGATGGAGCAATTTATAACCTTTTTCCTGGAATTTTGCCATTGAGCGCTTAATGAGCAAACGAAATTCACCATTTTCTATTATCTTCTCAAATCTCTCGGGGGTGTAGGGGTCGCCTTAAGGTCATTATCATTTTGCCCACTATTTAAGGAATTGTGCCGGTTGTGAGTGTGTTTAAATAATTTTAGATATGCCTACACTCGTGCAATGTACTTAATTGTACAATTAAATTCTGCACTAATAGGATTTAAAGAAATTGATTCATTAATTTTGTTATGCTGTATAATCAGCAGCAGCTAATACCTGGGACTTGGCAAAAATCCAAACTTGACAGATCAGAGGCGATCGTACCGATCTGACCAGAGATCTTTTTTGGTACCAATGGAGTCAGTACTCCCAACACAGAAAAAGTTAAAAAATTTCTCTAATCACCAAATTTTTACAAAATTCATAATATGAAGCAAACGATTTGTTGATTTTGCACCTATTACTAATACGATTATATTGAATATTAAAAATTGTAAAATTTTGAATTTTTTTTTCAATTAATGATATTTTTAATTAAAAAAATTATCAAAAAACTTTGCCATTTCAAACAATGTGTTAATTTATTTTATTAAATAATAACAATTCCCAACAACAATTCTACAAGTTTAAATTATTTTATTTTAAACGAAAAAAGTCAATTAGGATTTTTTGTTATTTAATTAATATTTTAATTAAAAATTTATTTCAAAACAACTAACATGTTAATTAAATCAAAATTAAATTTTTAATTTTCTTGCAATTCAAAAAATAATTGATTCCATTAATTAAATTTAAATACTTTTTAAAACATTTTTTTTAATTGAAAAAAAAAACTTTTTTTTGTGTATCTTTCAGGATGATTGTTTTTGCGGAAGTGTAGTTTCGAGGATCACGTGGTGCATGTGGCTGAACTCCAAAGTCGCTGGAAGGGATATCCGCAAAATCCTACTAAAGGGCTAATTTTTCTACCAATTATAGGAGAGTTCGGCAGTGAGCGGATTATCCCTAGGTTCTGTTGCTACTTAACAGATTCTGCTAGCCTTTTTCAAAAGCAGAAGAGATTATATAGCTCCAGCTGTTAACGGTACGATTATTCATATAAATTTGTACCTGTGTGTGATGGTGCTTTTCACACATGAGGGCGGTTGATTAACGCATTGCTTGTCACCCAAAATCCAACATGAGATTAGGGCAAGACGGAAGGTGCTCTTGTAAACATTTTCCCCATCTGTCTCCTGATGTCGCGATATCAGAATATCAATGACTGTTAAACAAAACTAAATGACGCTGCTTAATAACATTTTGACAGGTACCAATTGACAGATGCCCGTTGGCAGGATAAGTGTTTCCTTTTAAGTAAAAAGGTGAAAATAGTTATAAAAGTTTAAAATATACAAATCTGGAGTTCAAAGTTTACCTAATCGCAATTGATTTAGGGACCAAAAAGGACATATTTCATACCAGATGTTTCGGAACTTTATATCGCTTTTCTTTTCAGACTAAGATGTATTTCGTTAGTAAAAAAACTATTAGCAATTGAAGAAAAATTCTACTTTCTGAATTGGCAAGAATTTTAAAATTGGAGCCCGTTGAGAATATTTAATCATTTCCGTTTTCTTAGTTCGCTAATTGCCTACGGACTGGATATCTACTGGCCATTTGTAATCTTTAGAGTGTCTACATAGTCTAATAGGTTTTTTAAAATGACAACATTGTTTATAATACTTTCAAGGCTTCCATATTTCTTAGAGCTTTGACAAATTAATTCCTTTAAATCCTGCTAGTGAAGAAAATAATTGTACAATTAAGTGCATTGCGCGATTATTGGCATGCCCAAAATTAATTAAACACACTTACATACTGAACATTTGCTTTAATAGTGGGGAAAATCATAAGTCATCGAAACAGGAGGCTTTGGACTTTTTGTACGGTTACTAATTGTTTTTTTTTTAACTTGAACATGACTTTATCGAGGAATATGTATGAAGAGCAATAATACCATAATTTCTCTTTAATCATATAAAAATGGAATAAATAAAATAAACGACGGAAAAGGGAATAAATAAATGGTTGGATGTAACTATGACATTGTTTGAACTGAAATAATAAATGCCTATAATTTCTTAATATAATTTTTTTACATGCATATGTACATATATAACTGACCTGGGTATATGAAAGTTTGCAGAATAATTGTATCTTCTTTTCTCTCCAATTTTTTTATTGCAGATATGGGTACATTTATTAATATAACAAAAGTGGGTTTAACTGTTCTTTCTGGTCATCTAGCCATATTTGATTTGCCTTCCGTTGACTCGACACCGGTGCCGTGTGATGCGGCAAGTCTTTGATAGTCCCTTAAATGATGACATTAAACATGCCTTTAAAAAAGCCAACCGGGCAAAATACTGAGTGTAGATGAACTATATCGCCAAGCATATCGTGCACGTGCCATAAACACCCAATTGGGTAAAGAGGAATATAGTGCCTTTTACACTCGAATGTAAGCGGTGACCCATACACTGAGGTGCCACCGGATTGCACATCCGCAGGATATGAAATTGAAACTGCATTGTGCAAATTCATGTCCACTGCATGAACTGGAGACATTATGGTTAAAAGATGGCATACCAATTAAAAATGCTTAAATTGCTTATACACTTAATGATCCTTGAAATCGTTCGTTGGCATTGTTGTCAGTGAATTTACAATTCCGGTGAATACCCGTGTCAAGTGAGTTTACGTAGTGGAGGCTATAAAACTTTGACAACAAAAGCGAAAATTGAACTCTTAGAACCACCTACGTTCTTTACACAAATGCGACAGAAATCATTTGGCGACTTGTGATGTTATATGAGATGTTATATGAGTCATCGCCCTGACTTGCAATTTTTGTTGCAGCAATTCTTGAGATAATTGGTGAGAGGGGTGAGAAGATTGGGGCCAGGCCTGCCAGATAATTTTGATAAAAAATCGGCATATTTTCGAAAAAAAATCGGCATTATCGGCACTTCAATTAAAAAAATCAGCAAAAAAATCGGCAAATGAATAATAACCATTTTAAGAACAATAAAACATATTTCTATTAACACACAAAATAACAACACAGAAAATTTCAGCATTAACTTACATATAACCCATACAAAAACATAAAAATTAATAAAAAAATGAATATTTTTATAAATAAATTGTAGTTAATTTAAAAAAATTTTGTACATTAGGTTAAAATTGTTTTTATAGTTGACAAATATATTTATTTATTTATTTATTTATTTATTCATTTATTTACGTAATATTAATCCATTAAGGCCAAAAATCAATATTACAAGTAATTAATGCTTAAGCTACATGTATAAAATATTCATTAATCTATAGTTATAATTCATAATTAAAACTAACAAAATGAAAAATAAAAAATAATAATATACCATCACTTTAGATTAAGGCTCCCCAGCCAAATTAAAATATAAATATCATAATTATCATCCATCGATCAGTAGCTAATCAAGAGTATTTAAGAAGTTTAAAATTTTTAACCGAAAAACATTATTTGAATAAGAAAAAATCCGTAACGAAAATGGCAACAAGTTCCAAAGCCTAGCAATCCGAACAATAAAAGATTTTTCGAAACAGGATGTTGAGATTCTTGGTATACGAATTAAGGGATTTCTAGAAGAACGCGTAAACACAAAGGAGTTTAATAATTCCGGTGGTTTGCCATTTTTGATAATTTTATAAAACAAAATCATGTTCCGATATTTAATAAAGTTATTAAAAGTACATCCAAGAAAACTAAAAGCGGTATTACTAATATGCTCATAGCGTCTAACATTATAAACGAAACGAATTATTAAATTAAATATACGTCTAATCATCCTCAAGCGCATAGAACCAGTACCTGAGTAAACTTCAACGCCATATAAGATATTCGAAAACATCAAAGCATGTGCCAAGTTATACCTAATTCGTAGAGGTAAGTATAAGTTGGTAGAATTAATTTTACGCAATATACCATAGATTTTACCATAAACCATATCAATATGGGGATCAAAGGAAAGTTTGCTGTCCAAATATACACCTAGACACTTTATATGGTCAACCAAAGAAATATGAGTATTGCTCAAAACTATATTAATGTCAGGATAAAAACGACTGGTTGGGCCAAACATTATTGCTTTAGACTTAGTAGGATTAATAGATAACGAATTGAAAGAAGTCCATTCACATACCCAATCTAAGCAAAAATTTATATTGTTCTGCAAAACGTCACTAAAGTCAATTCGGCTTTTAAAGAGTAAAAAGACATCATCGGCAAAAATGAATGGTTTGCATAACGATGAAGTAACAAAATCAGAGATGCTATTAATATATAACGTAAAAAGTAGAGGTCCTAAAACGGAACCCTGAGGTAAACCCTTGGTTAAAATACGCAAGACAGACGTATTACCATTATATTCTACATATTGAGATCTACCAGCCAAATATGAAAAAATGAGTTTACAAGCCGACTTTGAAAATTTATATTCATCCCTGAGTTTCCTCATCATCGTAGAATGACAAATAGAACCAAAAGCGTTAGCAAGATCAAGAGAGATAAGGACACTAAGATTATTCTCATTAATATTATGGCGGATATGCTCAGTAAGATCAAGAATCATCAGCGTCGAACTATAGCCATTACGAAATGCATATTGGCTGCTACTAATATTTAAAAAGGTAGAATCCAACATTTGCTGTTTCATTAAATGCTCAAGAACTTTAGACAAAGCCGGAAGGATCGAAATTGGTCTAAGATCTCCAGGTTCATTTACTACTCGCGTTTTTGGAATGGGAGTAACACGGGCAATCTTCCAAGCCATCGGAAATGTTGAAGTAGTTAAAATGGTATTCAAAAAGTGCAGTATATATCTAGATAAAAAGGGAAAAACCATTTTAACCATGTGAGCTGGAATATTGTCTATTCCTAACGATTGAGATCGAACTTTACCAAGTGCATCAATAACCTCTAATTCTGAAACGCAATGAAATGAAAAACAATTAGGAGATTCAACAAAGTCCTCAAATGTAAAATTTTCCAAAATATCACCACCATTACCGACAAAGAAATCATTTAAGACATTGACATTTCCAAAAAACTTTTCCGAATCAGAGTCTAAGCAGCCATGGCTTTTAAGGGTTCTCCATACATTACGAGAATCCATATTACGAAATATTTTAGAGAAATAATTTCTCTTAATCCTTCTAATAACAGATTTCACTTTATTACGGTATTTACAGTAAATTTTCCAGTTCGTTTCGGAGCGATTAGCCATATAGGAACGGTAAGCCAGATAACAAATAGATTTAGCAAACACAATTTGTTTAGAATTTATCCAATTAGACTTGTCTCTACAAACTTTCCTTCTGACTACGGGAACGAATGTAAGAAGAGTATTAAATACCGAAGTTAAGGATTCGCACATTTCGTTAACATTACCTAAAGTAAAGTCCGAAAAATCATAGTTAGACAAAAACGAAAATACTTCGTCCCAATTTATAGCATCAAAATCACGATACTCAATAAATTCAACTATTTTATCAACCGTCACATCAAAGGAGGCCAATATTAATGCATGGTGAGATATTAATGGACATTGGAACTGATAAGAACAATTAGTCCGACAACCACTGCTTACTAAACAAAGATCAATTAAAGATGTAGATCCGTGAGCCACATCAAAGTGGGTGGGCATAGAATTATGAATAACTGACAAATTATTTCTTTAACACATCGTTCGCATATTAATAGATTTAACCGTGTCAAACATGTTATGGTTGAAGTCTCCAACCACAATAATATTTGAATAAGCTAGAAACAAATCAGTATGTAAATTCTCGAATGAAACAAGATCACCATAGGGTAAATAGACAACTCCAATCAAAATTTTATATTTATTGGCAATAATTTCAATAAAAAGAGACTCACAAATCCCAGGCTCAGAAGATTTAAAGACTATTTTATACTTAAGACCAACAGATATATACATACCAACACCACCTCCTCTTGTGTTTAAGCGATCATTGCGACAAAATTTATAGCCAGATATCTCAACAGCTCGACTCGATACATACGGCTTTAACCAAGTCTCAGTAACAGCAAAAATACTTAGGGATGAACCAACTAAAAAAGATCTAAGCTCGTCTACTTTTGAAAAACTTGCAGAAGGCCTTATGCTTTGGCAATTTATGTTCATAAAATCGCAAAGCTGCATCTAAATCAGATTTGCTACTGAGTACCGGACCAATATTACGATTAGAAGACATCAAAGTAAAAACAAAATAAGGCAGTGGGGAACCATAAAGATAAAGGATAACTATATCTAAATATAAAAGTATACATTAATTCAATTCAAATTAACATTACTGCAACAACTAATCATATAATACAGTTTAGATCAATAATAAAAGGTAAAAAAAGGAAGAAAAAAAAATATATAATAAAAAACAATCAGTAAGAACAGATCATAAAATTTTTACAGCCTAATCCGGCCAAGACAATCCAAACATTGCCAAACATTATTTTTTTTTTTTTTTTAAATTGCATAAAATTTTATTTGGAACTAATACAATAAGTACTAATTTTTCAGAAAATTGAAATAAAAAGTAATATTTAAACAAGTGGGTAGATTTTGATAAAACATCAGAGAAATATGTATTTATGTAGTACAGGTAGTTGAGTTTAAATTTAAAGTTTAGGCGGCTCGCTTTGGTCAAATTAAGAAGATTGCAACTATTTTAAGTTTAAATAATTATTTTAGCAAATATTTTATAGATACATATTTGAGTTTAATAGTTTAATTAAATCCATTTTAATATCAACATCAAAACAGTTTGCATTATTAAATTTTAAGTAATCTTTAGAAAAAAGAATTCCTTGAAAGGATTCATTTTCCAGGGAACATCGAAATTTGGTTTTATTAAGGTTCACTTAGCTACAAATTCTTTCCACGTTTGCGGAAGAAAGTGGAAGGACCATAATTTCTTGAACAAACTATGACAGCACTGGAAATGCATCCGTAGAACCCCCACGTTTGCCAAAAAGTTTGCAAATTTACTTCAATTCCCTATAAATCTTCTTAAAAATTTAAAAATTTTAACTCTATACATTCAGAATATAAAATTTGTATTTCTTTTTCAGAAATAAAGCTGGGGAACTCTTTCAGAATTTCCATAAAAGAAATATTTTCCTTTTTCATAATTTTGTTAGGGTTATCATATTTAAAAATTTATAAGATTTTTGTTCAAAATCAAAACGTTTTAATAGTTGATTTAAAAGTTCTAAAAAAAAATTAATACATTTATTAACAATTTTGTTAATATCGCTTTTGTTGAGTTTTGATTTTAGAAAGTAACTCATTAGCCAATAAGCCCAAATACTAATCATTAAAGTTCAAAAAATGGTTTGTGTTCATAAATTCCGTTAAGTAAATTTAATTTTCCAATCGTTTTTTTGTAAAATTAGTTAATACAGTTTTAAACACCATTTGGTTGGTTGTAGAGGTAATGACAATTGCTTCAAAGTTGCCCAAAATTAATAAATTACACGTTGACAAGCAAAGTTACCGTTATTTAAGTTTATATAAAAAAATCGGCATTTTTGGAGCAAAAATCGGCCAATCGGCACTTTGCTAATTTTAAGGCAAAAAATCGCCAAAATGCCGATAAATCGGCAAATATGGCAGGCCTGATTGGGGCGGTGTTTTCAGTTTCATGTACTCTCCAATTCGTTTGGTTTTGTTATTCTCACACTTTTTAACTTGAAGTAGTCTGTAGGTGTATTTGTATTTATATATAAAATATAAAAGGAAGAAGAGAAAAGACAAGATGAATATTCAAAAATTGCAAAACTATAATTCTAGACACGAATACAATTTTAAAGCAGAATTTTTAAGAATTGAAGCAACGAAAATTGCAAGTCTGGACGATCACTAATAGGGTTCAGAAATAGTGCACCTATTGATTATTCAAATGATAAGTACGTTTTAATTTTTAGAAATTTTAATTTCCTCAATGCCTATTAATTAATCTCTTTTTAAGATTTTCATTATCCGATAATAATGCCCTGCAGATAAAACAACTTACTGTCAATGATTCTGCAATGTTCCAGTGTTTGGCTGTTAATGAGGATGGGGAGAAATCAACCTCCACTTCGCTAATAGTAAAGAGTAGGAACATATAATCCAAATTTTATAACATGCATACATATGTAAAGCCTATTATTTTTTTTCTCTAACCAAACAATTTAACCGCTTTGATAATATGTTTAATCTTGTATTATGACGAACATTCTCATTTATCGCCTTCTATTCTATTTCTGTATTAATTTGAAAATTTAGTACCAAATTAAACCCTACAGCCAAAAAAAACCAAAAACGCTTACCTACAAACATGATGTATCTGTATAACAATAATGGTCTGGATTATGTACTAATAATCTTCATATATCGGTTATTTATTGCAAACAAGAAACCGCAAAAAAACACTGAACTTTTCATTATTACTGCAAGAATACCAACTACAACAACAACTATTACAGAAACAGCAAAATCTCATAAATTAAGCAAACATTATGCGGCGTTGTACACAAAAGCTAAAATTAAAACATCATCATCATCGCCATCTCCAGTCGTATGAACAGCTCCTACTAGTGGCACAATTAGGGATTTTGTTGTTGTTGAAAATAGTAAGCACTACAATGACAACTATAACGCTAATGATAACGATAACAACAACATTAAGAGTAATAATGACGATTATAATATTGTAAACATTAGTAATTTATTAAAACGTATTAAACGCTTGACCCAATCGCTTATTTTATGTGTCAGATATTCACATGCTGGCGGCATGGGCTCAGGATATAATAGACTCAAAAATTAATTTCGCTTTGGTAAATGTTTTATAAACTTCATTATGAATTATTTCCTTAATTTTTTGTTTAGTTTACAGTTTAGTTAATACTAGTTTAGTCCTTTTCGTTGACGTTTTTGTTTTAAAAACAGAATTAAGTTTAAACATTTTAGTTTCAAAGATATACTTTGGTTTCAACTGTCACTGTAATTAAAGTTTGTTAGCACTCACAAGTTTATAATTAGTATAACAGTATTTATAAGTTTATAAATATTTTAATTAGCAGCTACTTACGAAATACATACATTTTAAAAGTGTCGGAAAAAATAATAGCAGCAAATACAATTTAAACAGTTTCTAAAATTTTTATTTAGGCCCTTATCATGTAAGACGACAAAGAATGTGAATTTCTGTAGGAAGCAACAACACAATTACAAAATATTTTTGACATTGTTTGTGATTTCAATGTTATTCTTTGGCTTTGCGCTGCGCTTATATGATTAGGGCCTAAATACAAATTTTAGAAACTGTTTAAATTTTATTTGTTGTTATTATTTTAACATGAGCTACCATTTCGGGCATCAAAAAGTCGGTTATCATGGCACGATAACGGTCGCCATTGACGGTTACGATTGCACCGGCATCATTTTTAAAGAAATATAGACCGATGATTCCACCAGCCGACAAACCACACCAAACCGTTGTTTTTTCTGGATGAAGTGGCAGTTCTTGAATCTCTTCAGGTTGCTCTTCGTCCCAAATGCGGCAATTTTGTTTGTTTACATACCCATTGAGCCAGAAATGGGCCTCATCGCTGAACAAAATTTGCCTCGAAAACGTCGGATTTTATTGGAACTTTTCAAGAGCCCATAGAGCGAAGTAATGTCGGTTGGTAAGGTCGAGCGGCTTCAGTTATGAAATGCCAAACAATACTAAACAAAAATAACATGACAGCATGTCACGACTCACACGTGATCTGTCAAAAAAAGGCTATTGAAAAAAGTATATCTACTTGAATCACCCTATACAATAGGGTGGGCCGATTTGTAAGGAAAAAAATTTGTGGATATTGTGCCAAGCTTCGGGCATGAGGAAAAAAGTTCGACTACGAAGCGCCAAAATTTAAATTTTTTGACTTTTCCTCAACTTTTATTTTTATGGTTTTTTTTAGTAGGTAATGAAAAAATCGGCTGATGTAGGTTTTTTTTTTTTATCAAATATTACCTTTTCAAAATGAAATGGTACGCTAAAAAAGATGGCGATAGCAGTCTCTCCAAAAATGTTTTTCTTACGGTTTTGGACGAGTTTTTGTCTATATTAAAAAGTATTATGGAATACGTAAGACTTCTGTGATAGGGCCAAGAAGCCTAAATCATTAGTTAAATGATCAAATGTTATTGATTAACTATTAGTAAGACAAGATATGTGCCTTTGAAAGTTATTCGGCCATCTTCTGGAAATCGAAATTACAAGAAATTGAAATTGATGGAGATTTCCAATTACATTTTTATAAAATTTCGGCCCTAATCATGTAAAACGCAACGGAACAAAATTACAAAATATTTATGACATTGTTTTTGCTTTCAATGTAATTCTTTGGCGTTGCATTGCGATTTACATGATTAGGGCATTAAAGTAGCTTTTCCTGATTTCAAAAGTAGTTTTGATCAAAGAAAGTGGTCCTAAAAGGATATTGCAGGAAATATTTTTATGAACTTCTAACACAGGCTAGTTTTCATAATTTGTTCGATTTAAATTTCATGTGATTTAAATTTTCAAAACATGGCCGATTATTTAAGTTTGATTTTTTTTTTTATGAAAAAATTTAAAATTAATTTTAAATTTTACAAATGCGTTGCCCTGCATCTTCTTTTGGCTAAGCAGTTATACTGTCACTTTTTGTGTCAAGAATGATAGAAGAAAGATTTCGACAACACGAATCAAAAATTGAATTTTCTGCGCAGGTGGGTTAAATGACGTCACGAAATATACACGAATTGGTAACTCTAGCTTGGGTTAAGCTACGTCATCTAACGGGAAAACATGCGCATGGCGTAATCTCTTTTTATATCATTCTTGTTTTGTGTAACATTTGGGTATTGTTTTTTTGTTATCCTTATTAAAAAAATATAAGCAAAAACACTGCTACCAACATTAAAATTTATTATTTTTATAGAGTTGCCATTTTTTTGCTCTAATGAACAATTTTAGCTTACCATTATATTGTAAATATGAAATGTTAGTTAAGCAATAACTAGCTATTATTTTAGTTTACTAATAATTGCCTTTTTTTCATTTTATTTAACGGTGGCAGTTTTTTAAGTTTAGATAAGAGTTTGGAAATATGTTCACAATACCCAGCAAAAACTAGGTAATGACTTGAAATTACTGAACAACTTACTTTTCAATGACTACTTCATACCATCTGCATTACATAGAAGTAGTTAAGTAATGGCTGATATATAATCTGATACATAAGCACTTGTTTATGAGCTTATTAACGAAATTTATAATTAATTCATAACAGAATACATTTAATGTTTTATTTATTCAAATCTAATACAAATTGATATTTTAATATTTGTTCTTACAATTTGTTTTTTTTTATTAGTTAAAATGAATATGAATTTGTATATGTATAATTTAAATACTTAATTGGTTTTGGTATGTATTTTAAAATTAAAATTTTTAATAAAAAACACACTAATCAATCAAACAAACGATATTATAACGATATCGTCTAAGTGATATAAATTATAGTATATTATATCGGTCTTGTATCATAAACGATAGTATTTAAATTGTACCTGTCCTTATAATATCGTTGTTCCATGAAAATATCATAACGTTTTTGCAATCATATCATTCTCTGGTTTATTGGGTATGAATATGTCCTTGATGCAGGGTAGTAAAATGTCATTTAAATTTATTTAACTCCCTATTTGTAAGCGAGGGTGGTAAGTACTTGCTTCCAATGACATCACCGTGTTAAAATAATGAGTTAAAATGCCAATGTAGAAGTGGTGAAGAGTAGTTATATTAGTTTTTTAACTTATAACTTTCCAATGTAAGTTTTTACTGGGTATGTTTTGAAGATAATATCTTTCAAATTGTGCTCATTGTTTGCTTGGACATAACGTGCTTTTTCCAGAGCATTTCCCATAAATTTTCAGGCTCCAGCGCCCTCGCTTCGGATATTTGCCTTAAGCTTTTGGATGGTTCTTGACCTATTGGCAAACACCTTACCCTTTAGGTAACCACCAGAAAAAACCCCATAGTTGGAAGAGCTGTGTGAGCTGTATCTCCGTCTTGTTGGAACTACAATTTTGGATTGTTCTCTTCCCAGAGCCTAACAAAATGTTCAATCATTGCCCTGTTGTGAATGCCATTTACATTAATTTCAACTTGTTCGTCATTTTCGAAAAATAAAGGTTCCAGTGCTACTTTTTAAAGTTAATCCACACCATACATCTGTTATTGCATTTTGAATATCCTGAAATTTAGTTTTTTTACTTGGTTCTTTGTTCTGTGCTGGGTATTTCCATTATAAATTTGCCATGTTTTTCGAAGTTTATTCTAAAAAAAATATAAAAATTTATACACTAATTTAATCATAACGTTACTCATGCGCGACCCTGTACAGGGTGCCCCTGTAGGGTAGCTGGTAGTGAGCTAGTCTCTCAGTACCGGGGTTGCGGGTTCGATTCCCGCCAGAGACACTGGTCTCCTGCAGACAAACGAAGAGCTTCGCGGGATAAGCGGAAGAATTAAAAAAAAAAAAAAAAAAAAAAAAAAAGAAGAATTTTTAAAAATTTTGAAAGCAAAATATTATGTTTATCCCCCTTAAATCGTTGCTTTCTTTCTTAAATGATTGTATAAATTTCAGACAACTGAAGGTGAAACAATTTCTTTAAAAAATATCAAACATGAACAAAATTACGAGGTTTGAAAAAAAAGAATCTCTTTCTCTTTTACACAATTTTTGAGTAGGGGAAAGCTATGGGTAAGTTTGCATCTTTTTGGGTAACTTTGGTGTAGTACGGAATCAGTAGAAGTTAATTACAAGGAGAAGTTAATTAAATGATTGCAAAGAAAATGGCTGCACAGTAGCAACAACAAAAAAAAAATGGACCACATCTGACGAAGTTGAATTTGCCTCTTTGCAAATCTTAACCATTTTTTTACACTTCTTAATTTTGATAAACATTATGATTTGAAGACAAATTGAAATTGCAAAGTTTCAGAAAACAAATTTCGATTTCAATCAAGAGAGTTCATCACTTTCGTTAAATAAACAATTTACTTAAGTTTTGTTAACATAATTAAATTTTACACCTACACGCATTAATCAGTCAGGCACATTAAGCCCTTTAATGGCTTAACATTCTATTGAGTCTCATTTTATGAAACGTTTTCAGTTACTTTACTTCCAAAAAAAACTTAAATTTTTAACACAATAAAATAAAGTTGGTAAAATACTCGTATATCAACACAAAAAAAAAAACCCCAAAAATTCCAGCACTAAAATTTCCATGTATAAATGAACGTAACTAGATACATATATAAATGTTATTTTTACGTTTATTACACCGATAATGACGTGTAGCTCATATGGGCTTATTTAAATGTGCATATTATATTACAATATACATATGTACAACGTATTTGCATGTACAATACACATATGTACATACATACTACATAAACCTAGTAAAAACAACTACACTATACACAAACCGAGTACATATACTTACATAATTAAAAATATATTTTCGCAGTATGATACGCGAGTGTATGTGTGCATTATAGTTAATTTAAAATCCCTATATCATAAGAAAGGTAATAGGGTTAAGATAGTGTTTATAATGAGGAAAATAAACTTAACTGCTCTACTTGTTGTTATTAATGTGAAATATTATCATTTCTTTTGTCAATACACACCACGAAAGCGGTTTCTTGGAATTACATATTTATTTAAAAAATATATTTATGTATATTCTCAGTAGGCATATGCATGCAGCCTCTTGCCTTCAATGTATATACATATAAACATATAATATATATTTTAAGCTTTTGTGTTGTTACTTTATTATTTCACTCTCATAATTTTCCTTAGAACTTCTTAAGACGTTATGAAAATAAACTTAGTAACTTAGTTAAAATTCATAAGCGCTCCAACATCCAAGCACTCATTAATTTTGCCAATAACTGTCTCATTATTTTAACAGATTTAATATGAATGTTAAGAACTTCAACTCTATATGAATATTATATTAAAAAATATAGGAGAATAGTTACAAACATACCCACCCAGAAAATACAAGGATTCTTAGAATGATTTAAGAAAATCTATCGTCTGACAATCAATCATATCGTGAATAAAACGTAAACATTTTGTGCCGTCACATTTCTGTTTTTACCGTACAAATTGACAAAATTCTTTTAAATCAAAAATTTTAATATTCCCCAATTTTTATTTTCTAGAAATTGCTCAAGTATTCCAAACGATAATTTTATATACATATTTTATATTTATCACTTGTTATCAAACATTATTATAGTGCAGATGTTTCCAAGAAATTGTACATAACAGATCTGCAGGGTATCCGCGAAAGAGAACACAAAAAACCTTTATATTGAATGTTATCTTAACTTTTTTTGTTTTAATTTAAAAAAAAAAATCAAAAATTTTAAATTTGGATGTATTTTTAACTTTTACTTATGGTGATTTCTTTTCTGAAAAAATATGTTAAGGGGGCGACGATGTATGCTTACTCTTTTCCTCTCTCGCCTACAAACTTCGTCTGTCCGGCAAGAAATGTCCATAGTGTAAATTGCGACTTATATACGTGTTACATTTTCTAATGTAACCTGTAATCACACTATTGTAATTAGGACGATGTTTACCTCCCAAAATAACATATAAGTTATTTTAAACAAAAGCCATATGATTAGAAACGACATTTGTGTTGAATTCCTGATTTTTAAGAATTTCACCCAATATGGAATTTTTTGCCAATATATTATTAATATTATATTAATTAACACATTTATAAAATATTTAAGATTAATGTAATGGTTTCTGTTAATATTACTGGACTTCTTGTTGATAGTTGGTTAACAAATAAAATCTACACAAAATTCTTTAAAAAGATGCATAGAAAATAAAAAATTTCATTAAGTTGCTTATTACCATTCAAAGCAAAATACCTAAGCAGATAAATTGTTCGCTACTCTTGCGGAGCGTTGAGAAATTAAAAATTTTGCTACACTAAGGATGACTACAGACAAACAAGAAATGTGTAAAAACTTTGTTAAAATTCAGTTCACCATTCAGTTATTTAATAAAATAAGCAAAAAACAATTTTTCTTAAAGGCTTCTACGTCTTTGTCATAAAAATTTATATTTCATTTCCTTGAAAAAGTTTTTATTTTTCATTTTGTTATTTTATTTTTCTTTTGTTTTTCTTACTTCAAGTGCATTTAAATTCATGACATTTATACTTTTGTACTACTCCTATCTCATATAACACACATTCATTGAAACGAATGCGAATAGAAAACGCCTGGCTAATCAGTGTTGCTAATTGGGAAGATTTGCCAGCAAATTGGGGATTGCTACATTTATTTAGGGATTTAAAAATTTGTTTTGTTTTAAATGTAAGTTAAACGAACTAATTTTTACCTCGTCATCTTACGACAAGCAGTAGATCGAATTTATTTAGATATTCTTCGAACGAAAACTATAAACAAATTGTAATCATTTTTTATTTTCAAGCACAAAGACACCTGCTCTCAAGAGAGCATTTCCATGGCGGCCTCAACCAATTGTCAGCCGAAGTATTAGGGGTTGCTGTCTGCCTTATTACTTTATAGGACCTCTGGTCATTCACGGCTACCAGAGATCGTATGATCTCAAGAAACTTGCCAATTTTGAATTACTTCTGAATTCCATGTATTGGCTGAACCTGTTTTCCCCAGAGGATGTAACATCAAAAGATTGATGTTATGATTCACAATATTTCCCGAGGGAGTCTATTTTTGAACAACGAATCCAATGGTTAAATAATGGATCTCATTTTAAAATTTCATTAAAATTCAATAAATTTTAAACAAAGCCTCAAAATTAGGGACCGTAACAGTTATTCCTTTTTTCTTAAAAGTTAAATGACCACAGTTATTTTTGATTTTTATTTTGGTGGCATGTCATAACGTCCAGTGTCATAGTGTCCATGGACGTTATGACACTTTTGAAAGTGTCATAACGTCCATGGACACTATGACACTGGACGTTATGACTTGCCACCTTTATTTTTTTGAACAAAAATAACAGTTATTTTTTGATTTGTATTTTTTCGATCAAAAATAACAGTTATTGTATGATTTTAATTTTTTCGATCAAAAATAAAAGCTATTCTTTAAAGAAATTTACGTGTTATAATTATTTGGTTGACCTTAAATATGGATAAGATATCCCAATGATGATCACACATTTAAATAAATATTTAAAGACAACGCAATAATTATAACACGTACATTTCTTTAAAGAATAACTTTTTTTTCTTTCTATCCTCTTACAACTACAATTCGTGTTGGAAAAAACCAGCCAATTGTAGGGGAATGTAAGAAAGAAAAATTGACGGTTTATTGTTGTGTCTTTGTTGAAGCTTTGATATTGTTACATGTAAGACCTGAGTGTTTTAAAATTCTTATTCACTTTATGGTCTTACTTGTATAATATTTTTAGCTTTTCTAAAGTATTTGGAAAACGTTTCCTGACGAGCTGGCCTAAGCAACCAGCGAAATGCGCATAGAAACTAGCTTTCCCACAACAATAAATTTCAGTGTTTTCATTAAAAAATTGGGATTATTAGCACATCATTAATAAATGAATAAATTAATAACTTTTATTTTTGATCGAAAAAATTAAGATCATACAATAACTGTTATTTTTGATCGAAAAAATACAAATCAAAAAATAACTGTTATTTTTGTTCAAAAAAATAAAAATCATAATATTTTATTATCGAAAAGGGGGCACGGTACGATGGGCGCGTCCCGAGTCGGTGTAATACCGGCAAAAGACCTTCTTGGCTTTCTCTGGGAAGCAGAGGGTCTTTTGGCCAACTAAAGGGGGGTGGGTACAATAGACCTGGTTTGGTCGCGGTACCGTCTCCGTTGGGAGAAATCTCCCCGCTCTCTAATAAAAAAAAAAAAAAAAAATTATCGAAAAGTTCATAAGGATCAATATGCTATACTTGAATCAGTTTGCCAGTACTTACTCCTATATGGTTTTTTTTTTTTAGGGGAATATAATATTTCCGAAACCTTTATGACAAGAAATGGAAAAAACTCCGTTAACCATTTTTTAAAAACAGTAATTCTTTTTAAGGGCACATCCACACTTTTAATATATATTGTGATATTTGGGTTGCGATCCATTTTAATTTATTGATGGATCGTGCGCGTATGTTACATGTTCAATTTTAATCGCGTCAGTATCTGTAACGGTAAAAGTCTCTTAAAATTTAATAGCACTTACTTTACATACAACTTCTAATTGCTAAGTCAGATTTCTATTTTTTTTCTTCTATTAATTAAACTGCATGCTAGTCTTCAATCTACATAGAGCTTGTTTTTAATAATTCATAAAATATTAAAGAAAAACGTGAACAAACTTCGTCACGTGTGCGACAGCTTGAGTCAACTAACATTTAAAATTGTAATGGTTAAATCCAATTTTCAGCAAATCGATTGCACATAGAAAATATCAACAGATAAGCTTTGTTTTTTGCACTCCACGATCTTTTGATTGGCTTTGATGAAATGCAAGTTTGAAATTCCTGTTATGGCTTTGGTGTTATTCCATGGTGATTCAGATTAAATTTTTTCTAAGAGTTCAGAGGATGGCACATAAATTACCTGGGACTTTGAAACTAATTAAGAAGCCAAATCAGAAAAATCTTTAGCTGACTGGATGACAATATGTTCGTGTTGGCTCATCATTACAAGTAATTACAAGTAATCTTGCAAATTCCTTGCACAGTACGTCGATTATGGTGATCATAGTCACCTCGTATTGCACAAAACGTGGCCACGTGTTAATCACAACTTGTTGTTCTAAGTTTTAACTATTTTTCGCGTTTTGTGGTTGTTAACGATTCATATTCGTAAGTTGCAAATCTTTCACTAAACAAATGGAAATTCAGATGGCAGATATGTATTTAACAGTTACAGGTTTGAAACAACTAAATAGACAAGCCTGTACTTTTGATAAGCTTCAATTTAAAAAAAAAAATTACAAACATGTATGGAGCTAGCTGGTTATTACCTTGTGACTAATATCTTGTGATGATTCAGTTAAAGACATATGTATTTTCCATTAAAGAATTTGAATCATTTAAATATGCGTCGATTACATCAGTAGGTGTTGAAAGGTCTTTTTTAAGGAACAAAAGCTTCTTACACCAAAAAGAATGAACTTCAAATTGGAATATATATATTTAAACATTTGCAAATATTATTTTTACATGTAAATAAATAAGAATAATTCTTTAAAGTTTTGCAAAAAGGTCTTAAGTCAGAAACGTAGTTTTTCGTAATGGTATGATGTGGTTTATTGGCTGGTGGAATCATTGGTCCATATTTCTTCAAAAATGAGGAAAATTAAAAATGTTACCGTCAATGGTAACTGCTATTGGCTCCATGTTAATGGACTAAGTGCAAAGTCAAGTGCATGGTGTCGGTTAGCTTTGGCTTCAACAAGATGGCACTACGTGCCATACAGCGTGTGAAACAATTACCTTATTGAGAAATCATTTTGGTGAGCACTTAATTTTCCGTTTTGCTACTGTAAATTTGCTATGTAGATCGTGCGATATCATACCTTTGAACTATTTTCTCTGGGGATATGTAAAGTCTGAGGTTTTCAGGAAGAAACCTCAGACGCTTTGGAAGCCAACATTACTTATGTATTCGCGAGATACCAGTCGCAATGCTCAAACGAGTCGCCCAAAATCGGACTTTCGAAGTGGACCAACTCTGACGTGGCCAACATTTACAGATATCATTTTCAAACAGTATCTGTCACAATTGTTCTTTTAATTGGCAATACAAATTTTAAGTTCACTTTAAAATTGATGTGCTTAATTCTACATTATAAATCAAACCTCACGATGAATCACCAGATACAGATTGTATTTTTAAATTCAACACCTTCATATTTATATTTTTCTAATGATACTGAATTATAATGTTTTGTTTTTGTTTCAATAAAAATTCTTAAAAGAAGTACATATTTTATTGTTTTTGCTGCATATTTCACGGTTTTAATGCCATATTTTAGGTGCATAAAGTACCTTTTTTGAGTGCATGAAGTCCTCGTCACTGGTAATTATACATACATATATGAGATATCGGCTTTAATTATGAATAAAATCCACATTTTTCAACCGCTTTAAATGACATATTTTATTTGCAATTTAACTGGTTTTCCGATATATTATAAAAATTTATATTTTTTGCCCTCACAAAAATAAAGCTAGCATTAATTTTGAAAAAAAAAAACTATTTTACCGTCACTTGTTTCTGAATATCTTCTGTTGAAAAGACAAAAAACTATTGTTAGAATTTTTATTTAAAATCATTTGCTGGTATTTGATCCAAATCAATTTCAAGTAATGATAAAATTAACATTACCGCTTTATTTCGGGTGAAATATTTGTCATGCCCATAATAATGAATAACTAATAAAATTTATATTTGTCCACCAATTTTCATGCTATATGGCATATTTGGTCGTAATATACCTGGATTTGATAATAATATAAAATGTTTGTCCTAATAATTTCACTGTGCACGAAATCGACACTTTTTTTTCGTGACAAGCTGGGCACCTGGCGTTTTAACATAATTCGGGTACGCTGAATCCAGTGGTGCCCGCGGTTTTTTAAGATTGGCTCTGGTTTTCGAGATATACCGTTATTTCAAAAATGGAGGAGGTTGCACAATATATGTTCGTGTAACTCAAAAACGCTTTAGCTTATTGAAAAAACTTAAAAATCTGTTTGCAACTTTTGATTTTATTCACAAAAGTCGACAAATTTTAATTTAAAATTTTAGAATTAAAATTTATGTGTATGGGAGTTCCCCTAAAATTAATTAAAATTAATTAAAATTTGTCGACTTTTGTAAATAAAATCAAAAGTTGCAAACAGATTTTAATCATTTATGGCTTGTTTTGTTTGGAATTTCGTTTTTTATACGTCTGCAGAAGCATAGCTGCATTTTCCAATTTTTAATGAATTTTTAAAAAACAAAAATTTCGAAATTTTGTTAAAAAAATTATTTTTTTTTCCCAAAAAAAAATGATGTTTCTAAAACGACTGCGGATATTAGAAAGAAGTTTTACCTTTCTTAAAGGAAATTTTATTGCGGAATTTCGGTTTTTTAAGTTTTTTCAATAAGCTACAGCGTTTTTGAGTTACACGAACATATGTTGTGCAACCTCCTCCATTTTTGAAATAACGGTATATCTCGAAAACCAGAGCCAATCTTAAAAAACCGCGGGCACCACTGGATTCAGCGTACCCGAATTATGTTAAAACGCCATGTGCCTGGCTTGTCTGTTTTTTCAACTAGCATAGTGTTTTTTTTAAGAATTATTTTTAGGGAGATCGAACGGTTATTATTCGACCGGTTTTAACCGGTTATTTCTGCTTTGCCCAAGTCGGTTATTTTAAAATGCCAATTTTTCGAATATCGAATAAACCGGTTATTTTGGTATAATAAACCGGTTATTTTAATAATGTGTAATTAATTTACATTTCCTTACTCTGGTTATAGATGTACCCGTAATTTAAGTATTTTCTAATTGAATATTGGTCAAACTTAAACTTTAAATGAAGAATGTCAAAACAAAATGTAACAAAGGTCAAAAAACATTATGAACACTGTAAATACAAATCTCTTATAAAAGCGTGTGTTCTTGTAAAAAAAAATATTCTAAATGTTAAATATATTTTTATATAGAGGTTATCTCTAGAGATTTTTCGAACGCGATTTAAAAGACAAAGTTAGGTGCTTGAAGTGCCCTACAATGATAAGTTACAAAGGTTCTTCCATGTCACGACTTATTAATCACCTTTAATTAGTCTGCATGCCTGACATTAATGTGCTCCACACAAAACTTAACTCCGTTCGAAGTAGTTCTAAAGAGATGACAAAGAAAAGACTTTACTAAAATACGTGCCAAAAATGAATCATTGGTGAAATATTAGCCCATTGTGTTACCGAGGACGAAATGCACTTTAAGGCACTAAAAACTCTTAAGTAGTTCTAGCATCTCTAGTTCTAGTTTCTACCAGTTTTATTTATTAAAACACCAAGAACTTAAAAACAAAATTGAAAAATCAAACAATGTCATGGAAGGTCTTAAATTGTAGTCGACGAATTGACCAATATTTCACACAAAAAGCATATTCATTTTACAAATATCTTCTTAGAAATAAAGTTTAGTAAATCAATAAAAAATTGTTAAATATTAAGCTAAAGTTTGATAAATTTACTGGTCCCACTTTTTTTGGATTTTATCGTCAAATATTTGTTAGGTCTGATCTAAGTCACAAATCGTTTTGTTTTTATTCAAATTAACGTTTTACTGCAAAAACTTATTTGATTTTAGTGTTTTTATGTATTCGAATTAAAACCGGTTAACCGGTTATTTAAAAAATGCTTAACCGAAAACCGGGTTTTTTAAAATAGCAACTATTCGTAATATTCGAAAACCGGTTATTGAAAAAAGTCGAATAATCGATCTCCCTAATTGTTTTTCTCGAAAACAAAAATGAAAAACAACATTTATGGAAACTTAAGACTTCTAAACAGTATTGAAAATCAAAATTTGGAGTTGGGGATTTTAAGGGGCAAAAAAAGATGCCTGGCAACACTGTGCCTCATAATGAATTCACAACACATTTTGGTATATCTTATGCTGCAACAAAAAGTGGCAGTTTTAAAGTAGCAACATGATAATAATTCCCTATAATTTAAGCTTAATTGAAGCAAATTAAATTTTACAAAATAAAAGACAACCAATTTCTATGCCATAATTTATGCCAGTTTTTACAATTCTTTATTTAAATTTTCATCTTTTTCATCCACCGTTAAAAGTTTTTAGAAAAATAGTATTTTTTAACATCATACTTTTTAACTTTTTCTGTTTGCTATTCTTTCTCACAAATAAATTTATCTTGTTTTTCAACATTTACAACAAACACTAAAAATTAAAATGTTTATGGTCTTTAAAGGAGGGAATAGGGAAAATATACAATTGTTTTCCATTGTTAATTGAACATATAAAAATATTCAAAGCGTCAAGTGCAAAAGAAGACACTACTTACAACGACTTCAAATTGTAAATAAAGCGTAGCGTTGCTAAATTTAGTTTTTTTTTTATGTATGTATGTTTATATCTTTCACTTATTTTTTCTTTCTTCTACGTTCTTACCACATTCACTCTCTTGAACATTTCAAGTACAAATCTTAAATTCAGTTGCGGGATTATAGATTACAAGTAGTAGATAGTCCTAAAACTTACTGGAACCCATTATGTGTTTTTTTAACATCTACAGTGGCCACATAACTAGAAACGACTTTGCAGCAAATATTTATATATAACTATATTTTAAAAACGTGTTTAACATATTAAAGATAATAACATCAGATTGAAATAAGTTTACCTTAGATTCGACACTCCAGAGAACCTTTTTCCAGTATCGTGCAATTTTTCTAAGAATTTCCCTTCCAAACTGCAACCGTTTCTCAATTTTTGTTTTGTTTTCTTTTTCGAGACGTGCGGTTTATTTGTGCATTATACCCACAAAATCCCGACTCATTTACTGCTTTTCCTAGAACACGACCGCAAATCTCGTTCGTTTAACTTAAATTTGTGAGGCTTAAAGCACAGGGTCTTTTGAATTAAAAAATTAGATTAAGTGCTCATATACCCGTTGTGATCCAAGCGAAACATGTATTTTAATGACAACTGCTATAATTGGTCGCCATAACTCGCTACCGGTTGAGAATTCCACATTCACCTCTTGTGCTCTGACCTTCTCTGAACTTCACCTACTAATTCCATATGCAATCTCAATTTAAACAAGTGAGAGTGCTATATTCGGCTGTGCCGAATCTTTGATACCCTCCACCGACAGGAGTGAGCTCTATATGATAAATACATATATATTATTAACTAAGCTTCACAAAAACGAGCGTCAGCATTAAAATTAGTAACGGTTTAAACATGAATTAAATTATTGACCGACAATAAGAAAATTTTATGCGTTTCTTGTTAGGACTTTGAACATACTTGAGTAAAATATCATGATTCGTTAAAGTTTTAGCCGAACTAAAATAATTTTTAGGAGGGTAATTTGTATAGGACCTATGGTAAATTATGGCCCAATCATCCCAAAATTCTGAAGACTGATTTCTAGTATTACAAAAAATAAATTAGAATAAATTTCAATACAGCAGTGTAATTAGTTTTAGCGTTAACAGAAAATTTCACAAATTTGCATGATATTTTTTCTGGCCATATGAATTTAAGTAAGACATTTTACCGCAATATCTATATCTGTGATGGTTTAAGGCGAATTTTATTATTTTCCCAAAGTGAGCTTTATTTGGTTTTAGGCGCAATAAACTGTTTTCCGAGAGTAGGGTTTATATGTGGCCTAGGGTAAATTATGGACCAACCTTCACGAAATTTAGCAAAGTGATTTCTCGTCCTATAAAACTGTGACGTACCGAATTTAAGTATGCTAGCGTTTTTGATTGCGGTTTTAGGCGTACTAAACTGTTTTCCTCGAGGTGGGTTTATATGGGGCCTGTGGTAAATTATGGACCGATCGTCACGAAATTTACCAGTATGATTTGCAGTCGTACAAACCAAATTCGAGCCAAATTTTATGTCATTCCGTGCATTAATAAACCATTTATGTTAGTTTTTGTATCTAAATTATCAATTTTTTCAGGGTGGTGGTTCCACATTTTGATTCATGGTTCTGATCCTACTATCCGATTAACTGATCGGTTAATTTAAAATTGGCTTTTTTCGGTTAACGATTAAATCGGTTCATTGTATTCGATTAAGCGATTAACCGATGTAACAAAATTTTTAATTTTTTGTAGTATTATAACATATATTTTTTGTGTTTTAAATTATTTGTTTCGTCTCTTAAACAAAAGGTATGTGTTTTGAAAATATTTTTTCATACAAATCGAAACAAGTAGAAGTGTTAAAAATTTTAACATCTACGATAAATGAAAGAATTTTTTCCAAGTCAAGTTTTATCAAAACAAAAGAAAATAATCGCTTAAATTCTAAACATATACGGCCATGTGCTGAAAATCGCATGATTTGAAAATCACATGCGATCTGAAAATCGCCAATTTTATTTAATCATGTGCTAGAGTTCACTCGTTTTGTTTTTTTTTTTCGAAGTAGTGGTCGAAAAATAAAACATATGTTTTAGCTGTCAAATTTGAACAAAAAAAAATAATTATTTGCATGAAAAATGCCGGCAGCTTTTATATTACGTGTTATTTCATTAAAAAAAAACTGTATTTTAAAAAAGAACGTATCAGAAAACGTCTTCTAAGGGATTATTACAACCCAAGAGATATTCCTGAACAACGGTAAGTACCATAAGTACATGTTGTTGATAAATGGTTATAATTTCTTATGCTTAGTTTCATAGTTTTGTATCACCTTTACAAAAGCGCTTTTATGATGATTCTTAACGAAATATCGCCTCATATTGACAAAAGCACTATTCCGGAAATTGTGCGACTGGCTAGCGTCTTACGATTTTTAGCTGTCGATTCATTTCAAGGCGTAATCGCCAATGATCTAAATATCACAATGGATCGAACATCTTTTTGCAGAGTCCTTTGGAATGTACTCAATGTTATTGAGGAAAGGCTGTGTTCGCAGTGGATTTGCTTAGATATGGTCGACCAAGAAATGACAAACTCATTTACAAGTTCATTTACACGGCTGAATGTCTGGCACCATATTTTTTTTTAGAAGTTAAATAGAAACAGCTGCTCACAATCAAAACGCAAATTTAAAAGAAATTGTTAAACAACAATCAGTATTAAAACAATGTTGTTTTTTAATTTTATATTTTCTATGAAAATTTTCTCAAAAGATTATGAGTTTTTAAAATAAATGGAAAAGAAAAACATTAAATTTCCTTTTTATACAAGTTCACATGTGGATCACATTACTGTAGGCTTGTGATTTAAAATCGCCAAATTTAAGGCGATTACGAAATCCAGCACACCTTCTTTGCGATTTCAAATCGTAATCACAACTTTCTTGCGATTTGCGATTTCAAGCACATAGGCGTTAAGCCAAATTATTTGCTAAAAAGATTATTTTATAAGATCTCCTTAAGATATTAAAAGAACTAATAAAATGATGTTAAGGTATGTTCAGACCTAACAAATATATGACGAAAAAATCCAAAAAAAAAAAAAAAACTTGAGCAGTAAATTGATCAAACTTAATCTTTATTTTGAACAATTTTTATTGATTTATTAAACTTTATTTGTAGTAAGATAATTGTTTAATGTCATTTAGGAACAGTTAAGGCCCTAATCAAGTAAAAGTCCACGCAACGTCAAAGAATAACATTGAAAGCACAAACAATGTCAACAATATTTTGTAATGTTGTTGTTGCTTCCTACATAAATTCACATTACGTTTTAAAATTTTAAACGCTCCATTGCTTGTGGCGTTGAAATTTTTAAAACGGTACATGAATTTCTGTAGAAAGCAACAACAAAATTATAATATATTTATGACATTGTTTGGGCCTAAATGATGTTTGATCAAGCAAATGTTTTTCAATAGCAAACATTTTTTTATTAAAACAAGAAGTTACAGGTAGGACGTCAAATTTTTAATAGGTGTGACCAGAGCTTTGCAATTTATTTTTTAATTAATACATAATACGTGCTTATAAAAAAAATATGTGTTACATATTTATAAACTATTTTTTTGTTTGCTCGTTTGAGGTCAAGAGTTGATATTTTATTGCATTTTTTACTAATAAGCTCCAAATAATAACTCATTTATGAATTTTTATTTATTGAAATTACTTAATATATTATTATAAATTTATCGACCATCCATTATATTATATCCAATTTATATTTATTTAAGCTTATGGTCTAGTTTTTAATTTATAAAAAAGTTAATCTTTATTTTTCTATCGAATTTTCGTAACTCCGTTGTGTTACATTTTCAGGATTGAAAATTTTTTAAAAACAATTACATAAAAAACAAATTAACAATATTTCTTAAATAAAAATATTGACAAACTTTTGAAAAAATTCTTATGCTAACAAAATATATATGACCGGAATAGGGTATTTGTGCCCATAAGCCATATTATTATGTTGGTATTAAGATTAAAATTGGTCTTAACTTATTTTACTGCAATCAAAATCATCTTACCAAATTTTATTGGGATCGGTCCACAATTGACCAAAGCTCCAATTCAAATACTACTCCCGAAAATAATTTGTAATGCCATAAATTCCTTTGAAATGTTAGTATTGACATACAAATTTGCGACAATGGCCTCTACGATAGCTACTATGCCATGACAAAATATGCGCTGGTAGGTCCAAAATTAAGTATGCGTATGTCTTATAAAAACCCACATCCTAAAGTCCCGTAAAGGCAAACAAATTTCATATAGACGATTTCTAAATAATATTCGGCACAAAGAACTCTATAAATCGTAACCTCAATCACATAATTTTGTTCTCGCGGTTCCATGATTGCCCATGGGCCCCAAATATGGTAAAATCTATTACAAAACTATTTTATTTACTGTGGTGTAGGGTATCGTATGTCATAGGCATGACCGATTATCCTTTCTTACTTGTTTTAATTTCTTTATAACACTTTTTAAGGTTAGCAAGACTTATTTATTTTTCGCTTTAATTCTAATACAAAAGTTATAATTTTTTTGTTTTTCATGAAAAAAAAATTAATGCTTTTCCTTTATTACTTTTTTAAATAAACAATATTCAAATTCATCACCTTTTAATAGATCATTTTGAATTTAAAAGCCAATCTGAAAAACAACAAAAATAAGCCAGAAAAACAATCTAAAATTTACATATCGTGTCCTGTTTAATAGTAGTGTACATGTTGTTCCCAATTATCGTTTGGTCATCTAGCATGAGTGCGCAGTGCCTATGTGTGAACATAAATCTATGTATTTCTGAATAATGTGACATATTTAATAAAATTTACACTAAATTAAAATAAACTGAAAAAAGCTTTAATAGTAAAAGGGAAACAAACATTTATTTATTTATTTTATTTCTTTAATTACATAACCAAACCCTTAGGGCTATTTATGGTTAATAAAAACTGCTAACTAAATAATAAACTTCAGTTATTAATAAAAATATTTAATAAAAAAAAGTGATTTAACATTTAAACATAGTTACGAGTATCTTATAAAAGAGAAAACAATAATTTTTTTAGTTCCAAAAAATAATGTACATTAAACAATAAATACGTCACGAATATATTTTGTTTCCATGTTACTCAGCAGGAGATGCAAATCTCTAAACCATTGGCAATTATTCATTTTAGCAATTGAGAAATTGTTTAGCTCTGCAAATTTCAACAATTAAGATATAAAGAAGGACAGCGAGAAAGAAAACTTTCTTAGATTTCTTGGCAAAGCATTCCAGATTTTTTAGAAACATCTAAAACGAATTTTCAAAAGTATTTAGTAAAAATAATTTGAGAATTTAGTATTCTATTTGAATCCAACAAGACAAAGAACTTTTTTTTTTTTGGACATAAAGCACCCCAGCCGCATCCAAACTTCATTTCTAATTTACACGGCGTGTTATTGGAGTCCAAGGCCTTGCCTTGTCGAAACTACTTCTAAGGCTTCTAGCGCACCTTAAAAAAATAAGTATAAATTAAGCTTTTTGTCAGCATAATTGTTGCTGCTTATAATGCGAAGTGGCCCAGCGGGGAAAAGAAGTTGTAAAGAGGCATTCTAAAAGCTTTTTTTAATTTACACAGCGTGCCATTGGAGACAACGGCCCTTCCATCTTGACTCTATTTTGAATACTTCTAGAAGGCCTTGTTAAAATAAATTCGAATCAGGCCTTATCTTAGTATAATTGTTGTTGCTAAAAATGTGAACCAATTACTACTTATGTTGAAAATCTTCCTTTTTTTTTGTAAACTTGAGAAGTAATTTTTCTAAGAAGGCAGAGTGTTATGAGTAAAAGATAAGTAGGAATTCGCTAGAAGACCTTCTTAAAGGTCTGGAAAATCGAAGCACTTGCAATTTTGCTATCTGAGAAACTACACGCAGAGAAAAAATTTGATTGGGCATGGTTACGGCAACGACACTATGTTTATTGTAACAATATATTGTTGTCGTACACAAAATATTGCTTATTTTTATTTAATATCAACAATATTATAGTTACTGTACACTTGTCAATGTTTATCGCAATTATAAATTTAAGTATAGTTCACTGTAAAATAATCATTTTTATACAAACTAAATAATGATAACTTTGAAAACATATTATATTCCTCACAACCATTTAATGATATGTAATAGCCATAACATGATAACTTTCTATACGTGTACTCATTATATGTTTAAGATGTAAACAAAATAACTTTACTCTAATAATATTTTGTCATCGCCATTTGTAATATAATTTTGCATCAGTTGTGTCGTTTGCTTAAGATATGCCTATCGAATTATTTGTTATTCAGTGGTTAAGCAATTAAAAAAAAAATACCCATTAAAAAACCAAATTTAAACTTTAAAGATATTAAAAAATAAAGAAATTGTAGGTAAATAAAAAAAATTGTAATGTGTCACAAAATAATATATCAATGCTAAAAAATATTTTAATATTAATTGAAAATGGTGCAAAAATATTGACCATTCTTTTGTGTTATTTTAGAGAAAAATAGTGAAAATTCTATTAAAGAACTTGCGACCTACGACAAAAATAGGTTAACAATATTATGTTTAAAGTTGCATCATATTATGATGTAAAATATCTGCAACAGTTTAACGTAAAGATTGCCAGTAAGTAAATAAGCCAAAATATATATTAAAAATATTTTTCGGTTTTAGATATACCCCCATATTCATAAAAAATATTTTAGGTTTATGGCAGGTTTATGAAACGAATTTACTATAAAAATTTGTTTAATAAACCTTTTATGAATCAAAAATATTTGTTATGAATATGGGTAATAATCTACATATTATTATGATTAACATGATAAGAAATATGGTTACTTCTTAAGTTATTATGATTAACATGATAATAATATGATTACATTAACTTATAATAGGATGTAATAAAAACAAATTAGGATTAAGGGAAAAATATTGTGATGTTATATTACGAATAAATTTCGTCTTAATATGATTCAATAATAATCGTAATACGTTGACTACAATCATGAATCTTATCATAATATGTTGCTCTTGGAATATGTTTTTTGCGTGTATAAGTTTTGCACGCACCCGTTTACGAATAGAATGTTAAGGTGCGTACAGTGCGCTCGAGGTAAAGTCAATTACATAATTAAAACCCGAGTGTAAACGCTTCTAAATGTGCGAAGATCAAAGTATTATTTATACTGACCTTAGAAGAACAATGTTCTATTTGCACCTAAACTGCATGTAAGATAGATCCTTGTTGTCGTAAATTTGCGAAATAAATATTCTTCCTGTATTTTCTTCTCCTGGTTTTAACTGCAATAATTAAAATACAGCTTTATCCCTTAAAAGTTGTAATACATTAAGGTAATTTTGATTAACATTCTCACATCCTGCCCAATCCAAAGCGTAGTCGTCATCATCGGTCTCTTCTTACTCTTACTGCCCGTTCGCCGATATCGAACGTTAACGTTCGCATAGTAAATAACATTTAAAACAAAAACAAAATTTCAAAAATTGTTTTTGTTTTATATGTTATTTTCTATGCGAACGTAAACGTTAGATATCGGCGAACGGGCAGTTAATTTTTACAAGTCCAAGTAACTTTATCCATCTAAATATCTTTATTCCACTTCTAAACGGATGATCAGTCGTAGTGTGCCTGACTTTGCCAAGAACAAGAAAGCAATGGAATAGAAAAGGACAATATGTTATTACGTTATACAGCTTCATGTAAACTACTTATAAGGGGAACCCTCAAATTCTCAGCCAGAAAAATACTCCGACGTTGTCTGAATCAGATATTTATTGCAAATATCTAATTTCTTTCTTAGAGACTTCGTTCAGGTTAATGTCAGACATTGAATATACGTACTGCCTTGCCGATTTCGCATGGATATATCGGAGGGAATTTATATACCGGTATATTTAATAGAATTCTGATTGAATTTATATAGAAGTGTGTAAGTTGTTGTGTGTGGCTCTTTTTTAATAATTACAATTTTCATTGAGTTGAGAATTGTAATAATTTTTTTTAAAATTCATGGGTATGTATTAACGTAGGGAAAAAATTGATTTTTTTAAGTTATATGTCTTCACCGATATGTACGAAGACTCCTATGTTTTCACATAAACGCACGTCGTTCAAATAATACACCATTACCATACAATAATTAAATGACAAGAATAATAATAACTACATATATGTATAATGTTAAACAAAAAAAGTTTTTACTATTATTTAGTTTTTTGTTTTGTTATCATAAAATCTATATCGAAAACTATTAGTAAAGGCGGGCTTACAAACCTTAAGCTTTTAATAATGATAGAAATGACCCGATTTCAACCATGAAATTCAAATTGTACTATAAAAGGCCAGAACACACACACATTTGCCCACACTTGTAAGCATGTACCGAGGGAAAACTATTTTCATTTTTCATTTAAAACACGAACACTAGTAATGAATATATGGGCGTTTTATGCTTTAACATTTTATTAATGGACACAACAAAGCAGGTGGAAAAATAACAAAACATTTTTATTTTATAAAAGAACAACTAACAGCGATTATCCTTTTGAAGTTGTAATAAAAAAACTTTTAAAAAAAGCACTTAAAGAAAGCCGATATTGTACAAATATGCAAATATGTTTAAACACATATACTTAATATACACGTGCATATGTATGTATCTGTGTAGGTGGTATGTATATGTTAACACTTATTGCATACAAATTATGTAAATATGTTTTCGCTGGTTCTCAGTTCATAATTTGTATGAAAAGTTTTGATAACATCATACATGCATATTGAAGATTTATACTTCTACAAACACACACAAATATGTATTATAACATGTTTGTACATATATACACTTGCACAGATGTACTTAAATTCTACATACATTTTATTTAGAGATGTAAAACTGCACGTTTAAAAACATGAATGAACATTGTTCACTTAATGTTTCAAGAGGAAATACATGCATGTATGCATATTTCTGCCCCTTCCACTTGTATCCACATGATTTAAATGTCTTCCCTGTGTTGATTTCTATAACACGTCCATTGGTGTTGTGTGTGTGTGTGTGTGTGTGTGTGTGTGTGTGTGTGTGTGTGTGTGTGTGTGTGTGTCAAACAAAAAGTTTACTGATAACAACAGAAAATGCACTAGGAAAACAGTAAAAAATTATAGGACATGCAATTTCCTGTACGTATGTTTATATGGTCAGTCAATTCACTGGTCTTTGCTCATGAATTGAAGCAACCCATTTGCAACAAAATCAAAAACAATAAAAATTAGTAAAAGTCATAATTCAGGTCATTTCAGACAACAATAATCAAAAACGAGGAGCATGTAACAACACAAAGTTAAAAAGTTATTCTGAGTCGATCGGTGTACTAAAAGGCGGGACCACATTTTAAAGTGTTACACAAATCAGCACAAGCTCATAATACCCTCCCCACTATGTTGGTGTGGGTATAACAACAGAGACTTGACACATACCCTGTAAGGCAGTTTTACATGTGTATATGTATATCTGTGATGCAGGGAGTCGGGGGTGGTTCGGGGCTACGGTGTCTTCTGGAGAATAGTCTAGTGAATACCGGTTGACTCTTATCGCTGGCTTAGGGTATTACAAAGGGATCGCTATAAGGAAGCAAGTGGGCCGACCTCGTGTCGGTCTCCCGTTGAACCTAACCTAACCTAACCATATGTTCAAAGGGGAAACAAGGTATGCGTTTTTGAACTTGTGACTTATGAAAGAAGCAAAACCTTTCTTATAACAACTGGCAATGTGCAGAAATGTGAGATTAAATAACTGTGCATATTCATGAAGCTCACATATGTAAATTCTTATAAAAGCCACAAAAAGACGTAAGGCTAAGCTGATGAACATTAATTTTTAACCACAAATACTTATTTTAGTAAAAAAAATTTTCATATATCTGACAGTATCCAAAAAAACAATAATAAAAGAAAGAAATTGATCTGAATTAACACATTATGTAAAATCCTTAGTGATAAAAAGTTGGCCAACAATTTTTTATTCTCCATGTATCAAACTTTACCAGAAATAAAAAGAAACAAACCTAATACACTGTGTGAATGAACTGCAACGAAGCCCTTTTTCGGTTCAGCATCAATCGGTTTAGGCCCAGAACAGACGGCGAAACGGAACTGCAACTTCTAGTTATTCTCGAGTTTCCTGCATGATTTCCAATTAAAGCCGGATTCAAAATGATCAGGTCATGTGTGGTCTCTCAGTGGAGTCTTCTATGGCATTAACTGAAATAAAATTCAAAAATAACTAGAAGTTGCAGTTTTGTTGCAGTTGCGTTCCACCGTCTTTTCTGGGCCTTAGAGTATCAGAAATAGAAGCAACGTCCAATTGAAGTATTTTTTTAATACTTCATTAACTTTTTAAGTAAAATTTTTTTTTAAAACCCTGCTTTTAAATTTTTATATGAATTCCTTGGTTTTAATACTCAACCGTATCTATCTATTTATATATCTTTTTGAACACAATTTTCAAAGCGCTTGACACTTTGAGTTTATTTAAACAATTCTAAGCAGTTAACTTGAACCATACATTTTTATTTAAAAATTGGTAGGGTCACACATGATTTTCGAGAAATAATGAAGAATATGTTTGTGTTCTACGTTTGGAAATGGAAAGGTATGTATAGACATAATTTAACAAAAAAAAAAATGCCTTTTAAAGAGGTTTACAAAAAAAAAAGTTTCTTATCCATTTCATTTTATAAAGAGACTTTTTTCAAAATCCGGTTTTCGAATATTTTGAATTATTGCTAATTGAAAAAACACGGTTTTATTCGAATAAATAAAAACACAAAAATCAAATTAGTTTTTGAAATACTCGTTAAAAGTTAATTTGAATAAAACCAAAACAATTTAATAGCATAAGGAACCAACAACAAAATACTTTGAATTTTTAGATATTTTGGCTTAAAAATATAATAAGAATTTAATAAATTTATTATTTGTGCTATTCTCCCAATTTTATTTTAAATATGTTTTAATTCGGTTGGTGATTAAGCATGTCTATATGCATCAGCAGACTTCAACCATATTTTTGAAAAGTTATAAGCAAAGCCTATTAGCCAAGATTATATATTTCAAATGATTTTGTTTCCACATTATAAAAACGAATAGCTGTATGAACATAATTTTTGTATGAAATATTTGTTCATTCGTCGACCACAATTAAAGCCCTTCCATTACATTGTTTGATTTCTTAAATATTGTTTTTTAGTTCTTAATGCTTTAAGAAATAAACCTGAATTTTTTTCTATATCGTTTATTCTGCCGGAATTTTCTAGTTCTTAGCATTAATATATGCTAGAACTACTTAAGACTTTTTAGTGCCTTAACTGGCATTCCTTCCTCGGCAACACAACGGGCTAATATTTCACCCAATAAATAAATTTTGGCAGCGTATTTTAGTAAAGTATTATTTGCAGTCTCTTTAGAACAACTTGAAACACAGTCAAGTTTTATTTGGCACACATTTATGTCAAGTTGTAGACTAATAAAAGGTGATGTCGTGACCTCGAAAAACCTTTGCAGTTTATCATTTTAGGGTTCTACAGGCACCTAACTTTGTCTTTTTAATCTCGAACGGGATCTCCAGAGCTGACGTTTGCATATCTTTAGAGTATTCTCACACAAATAAATATTAACCTTTTTAACTGAACACTTTTTTGATTATACTAAATTGTTTTTAGTTTTTCTTTTACCAGTAACAAGTTTTTACGTCGCTCGTTATGCTTATTAAAATTTGTTACATTTTGGTTTGACATTCTTCTTAAAAAGTTAAAGATTTCCCAATATTACAATTAGAAAAATTCTTCAATTACAGGTATGTATATCTACAACAAACCTAAGGAAAATAAATTACGCATTATTAAAATAACCGGTTTATAAGACCAAGATAACTGGTTAATTTGATATTTCAAAAATGGACATTTAAAAATAACCGACTCGAACTGTTGCATATGTAATAATTATGTCTTTCAATTGTCATAACATAACATAATGTATGTATGTGGCATCCCTTACTTATATATAAATTGTGTATTTATTATTAATATTATGGCAACCCTATGTAATATATTTTTAATAAAAATGGCAGTCTTAAACCAATACGACATGGTGTCAGAAGTGAAGACCAAAGGTAAAAAAGACTAAAAGTGAAAAATGTTAACAAAATGTCGGTGGAACAAAATTTAGGCTCAACGCAAATAAAGGCAACAGTAGATAGTGGTCAATTTTTTACAACCACAGTACAGCCGATTAATTTAAAATCAACAAATTTGGCAAAAGAGTGGAAGCAGTGGTATACAAAATTTAAAATATTTATGACGGCGACTAATTTAGAGACGCAATCGGATCGACGTAAGGTGGCTCTACTGCTACACCATCTAGGCAGTGAAGCTCTAGAAATTTTTAATTCATTTAATGAAGATCTGGACGTCATAACGTATGCAAGATTAGTGGAAAAATTTGAAGGCTTCTTTACCCCAAAAGTAAATATCGCAATTGAGCGACACAGATTTTTTACATGCAAACAACATAATGATCAGACGCTAGATGAATATGTAACAATGTTAAAGAATCTTAGTTTAAATTGTGAATTTGGTAATTTGAGAGAAGATCTTGTCAGAGACATTTTTACTTGTGGATTGTCTCCCAAAATGGGTAATATTCGTGAAAGACTACTGGCAGAAGGTGGTATTTCGTTGGACAAAGCAGTTGGCATTGCTAAATCCATTACTATGGCAAAGGAAAATGCAATAAAACTTGAAGTTAATGAGGAGGATGAAACAATGGTTAATTGGTTAAGGCGAAAACCTGTTAAATCACCAACATACAACAAACAAAATGATTCACAGTGCAGTCGATGTGGTCAAATACATAGGACCAGATATCCGGCGGAAGGATTTAAGTGCAACAACTGTGGAAAAAATGGTCATTTCGCTAAAATGTGTTTTTTGAAAAGGCGGTATGTAAAAAATGTTGCTGTTAAAGAAGATGGCGATTGTGAAGAAGAAGAAGAATAAGAGGGAGATCTATTTATTGGCGCAATGTCTAAAACAACAAAAGCAACATCATCAGAATGGAACATTGAGGTTAAAATTGAAAACATTAAAATGGTATGTCAAATAGATACTGGGGCGCAGGCCAACATTATTTCAAATTAAGCATTTTGTAGGTTAAAATTAAAGTATTTAATTAGTAAAACGAACGTTAATATTTTTACATTTAGTGGCGAAAAATTGCCAATTTTGGGCACTGTCAGTTTAAACGTTTTGTATGAAAATCATGTTTATAAATTAAAGTTTTTTGTACTGGATATAAATTGTAAAAATATTATCAGTCTTGATTCTGCTATTCAAATGAATTTAATCAAAAATGTAAATATTGTATCATTAAATAGTATAATGCAAAAGTATTCTGATGTGTTTGGTGGTCTTGGTCTTTTACATGGTGAATGTAATCTTAAAGTAAGGAAAGATGTTTTACCTGTAGTTGATCCGCCTAGAAAAATTTCATTTAAATTGTTTGATAAATTGAAATTAGAATTAAACAGAATGGAAAATTTAAAGGTTATTAAAAGGGTCAGTGAACCAACTGAGTGGGTGAATTCAATTGTAATAGTGTCAAAACCTAATGGGAATTTAAGAATTTGCTTAGATCCTAGAAATTTAAACAAGGCCATTTTAAGGCCACATTTTCCGTTTCCAAACATTGAAGATTGTAAAGCCAAACTTAATGGTTCAAAATATTTTTCGTCACTTGATGCTAACAGTGGGTTTTGGATGATTTCGTTGAATGAGCAATCATCAAAGTTATGTACTTTCAACACTCCTTTTGGACGTTATAGATTTTTGAGATTACCATTTGGGATTAATGCGGCACCTGAGATTTTCCATGGTGAAATGGTTAGGTTGTTTGGGGACATTCCCGGATTAATAATTTATATAGATGATTTCCTTATTTATTCCTCTACTAGAGAGGGACACTTGAGAGTTCTGGAGACAGTTTTTCAAAGGGCAAGGGAAGTTGGCATAAGGTTTAATGAGAATAAATGCAAGATTTTTCAGTCTGAAATAAAGTTTTTGGGTCACGTTTTTAGTAATTTTGGAATTAAACCGGATGAGGAGAAGGTGAGGTCTATAGTTGGCATGCCTAAACCAAGGGGTGTGAAAGAATTGCAACGATTTTTGGGTATGGTAAACTATTTAGGAACGTTCATTGAAAATTTGGCTTCGAAAAACAAGAATTTAAGGGAATTGTTAAAAAATGATATTGAATGGCACTGGTCAGAGGACCATGAGAAAGAATTTGAGAATCTGAAGACTGAAATAACAAAGTCGCCTGTACTGACATATTTTGACCCTAATAAAGATTTAGTATTGTCTGTGGATGCTTCTAAATTTGCACTCGGTGCAACTATTATGCATGACAAACATCCAATTGCATATGCCTCGGTTTCGTTAACGGCATCCCAACAGAATTATGCACAAATTGAAAAGGAATTATTTGCAATTTTGTTTGGATGTGTAAGATTTCATCAATATGTCTACGGGTCGAAAATATTGGTTGAAACAGATCATAAGCCATTAGTTAACTTGTTTGACAAGCCTTTATATAAGATCCCAGCAAGACTTCAAAGATTAATGCTACGGTTCCAATTATACAATCTTTCTGTAAAATACAAGCCTGGTAAGTACTTACAAATAGCTGACACCCTGTCGAGGGCACCTTTAGAGGAGACCGCATTAACTGAGATAGATGGCGAAATGTCGCTTCACTGTAATTTATTGGCATCGTGTTTGGAAATACCTTTTGCGAAGATTGATCTTCTTAGGGAACATACGAAAAATGATGTTACGTTTACAAAGATTTTTGAATACGTTAGAAACGGGTGGCCAAAAAATAGAAAGTTAATAGATTTGGATGTAATGCCTTATTTTAAAATAAAGGATGAAATTTCGATTTTAGATAATATTTTATTGAAAAATCATCAGATTTTGGTTCCAAAGAGTTTGCGTAGCTCAATTTTGTCAAAGATTCATGAGGGCCACATAGGCATACAGAGGTGCAAGGATTTGGCTCGACAGTCGATCTACTGGCCAAATATTTATAATGATATAGAGAATGTTGTTTCGAATTATGAGATTTGTATGCGTCATCAAAATTCGAAGCCTAAATCAGATATGATTCCCCACGAAATTGTACTTATGCCTTGGTTTAAGCTAGGTTGTGACTTATTTGAATTTAATGGAAAAACGTACTTACTTGTGGTTGATTATTATTCTAAATACATTGAAATAGAATTATTAAATTCTGGCTACAACAGTGCTCAGGTCATAGTAAAATTGAAATCTATATTTGCTAGACATTGCATTCCTTGCACGTTAATAACAGATAATGGCCCACCATTTAATTCCAAAGAGTTTGGCAACTTCTGCAAAAATTGGGAAATTGAGCATTGCACATCTAGTCCATATTTGCCAAGATCCAATGGGTTAGCGGAACGTTCTGTTCAAACAATTAAAAAAATGTTATTGAAATCTCGGGAAAGTCAGTCAGATCCATATATAGCTTTACTCCAATATAGGACTACACCAAAGGGAAATTTGCCCAGTCCAGCAGAACTGTTAATGTCAAGGGCTTTGAGAACAAAGATTCCATCTATGACAAAAAATTTTGAACCAAAAGTTATTGATAATAATGTATATAAAAAACAATTGAGTTCAAACATTCAGAAATATGCTGACTATTACAACAAAACAGCAAAACGGGGAAACCCTGTCCAAGAAGGAGATTCTATTATGTTCAAGAAAACACCTACAAGTTGTTGGTTTCAAGGGCAAGTTGTAGATACATGTAAAGAACCAAGATCGTTTGTTGTTAAAGATAACAATGGTATACACTACAGAAGAAATCAGGATCACATAAAGAAAACAGCAGAAAATGTAAAGTTTGAAAATTTAGAGAATAATGAGATACAAAAAGATAGCGAATTAGTAACCGAATTACCAGTCATTACTAATAATGATGGTAATAATTATATGACAAGAAAAGGTAGAATTATAAGACAGCCTCAAAGGTTGGATTTGTAAACTTAATTTTTTTTAAAGAAAGAAAATTGTATTTATTACTAATTTACTAATTTGTATATACTTTAACTTTTATTTAAATTTATCTTTAAGAGGGAAGATGTTGCATATGTAATAATTATGTCTTTCAATTGTCATAACATAACATAATGTATGTATGTGGCATCCCTTACTTATATATAAATTGTGTATTTATTATTAATATTATGGCAACCCTATGTAATATATTTTTAATAAAAATGGCAGTCTTAAACCAATACGACACGAACAAAACTACAAAATCGGTTAAGACCGGTTGAATAATAGCTGTTCGATCTCCCTAATTTTATTAATATTCTGTAGTAAAATCCTATTTTTTGAAAATAAGATTTAAGTATAGAATTAGCACTTACAGAATCGTTTGGCAGCCTATTTCTAATTTTATTTAAGAGCCCTGTCAATGACAAACGTGTTTACTTTCTACGGATGTTCGCCTTATAGTCAAAAGATCAAGATATATTCTATGGGAATCGAATCTGCGTTTTCTTTACTAATTGCTGCATTCAAGATGTTAATTTGGCACTAATCTTATCATATCTTACACAAATAGTATTAACTACATTTTACGAATTTAAGCAACTTTTCTCTTTTATTTAAAATTAATCTGTACCCTTAAAATGTGAAAGTGTGTACATTTTTTACTTTTCCTCAATTCAAAATTTTTGAGCTTCAGACATTGCCATACTTATCGGATTTGATTTATTATATATTTGTTGTCATAACGTCTCGTATTTACAATTATATCAGAACCAAAGCAAATATTCCATAATTAAATGAAAGTTCTGGGTGCTCACGAACAAATTTTCCGACATTATTTCCCGAAAAATAAGCGGTATACCGAGATTTTTTTCCAGGAAATCCCGTTTATAAACACTAGTATAAATAAAAATGATGTACATAAATAATCAGGAATGTTCTGGAAGTCGAAAACGCAAGAATTTTGAAGTTCTGTTTTATATTCTCTTAACCCTTTAACCACTGAAAATGAAATACGAATTATTTTGTTTGAATAATTTTGATTATAGAGTGCATTTATGTTGAAAATCACGAATTTGAAGTCCGTTTGCTGAAAAAATGATTTTTAAACGCAGTAGGTGAGAAAAACGTAAGACCGTCTGTAGGCGGTCTTAGTGGTTAAGAGAAAAATAAATATTAAAAATGCCGTACAATCTAAAATTATTTTTATTTATATATATCCGAAAAAAAGACTTAAAAGCTACATAAAAAGAATTACGCATTAAAATGGTATTTTGAAAAGCAGTTTTTTGCTTTTGAAAAACATAAATGGATGTTGCATTTTGTACAAAAAGTATGTGTATATGACTTTTTGCAATATTTACATGACTTTTCTGATCCCCATTCAGGAAAATGGTTTATTGTATCGTATCTCAAGCTTACAGGAGGATGAATTGCTTTCTTTCCAACAGAGTTGCTTGTAGCTGGCTCTTCGCTAGAAGAAGGACGACCGATATTTCGTTTTCCAGTTGAAATAGATAGTTGCTTAGCAATTTGTAAGCGAAACCCATACATTGTCAATTCTTTGCCTTTTCGATTGCTATCAGAGTTTTCCTTGTTTTCAGCATTAAGCCTACGATTTAAAATAAATGCATTTGTAATGCTCATATCGAGCAGATGGTAAAAAATTCTTATCGCCATATCTTGAGTTTTGATTTTGAGTCCATTGCGGCCCATGTAAGAGTCCATAAGATCGACTCCGCCCATGTGCGCATTATACTCGCGAATAATTTGTGGGCAGTCAATATTGTCATATGATCTATGTTTTCGATTGTAACGAGTAACTGTAGCTGGCTGACTGACTGAGTTAGTTCTCTGAAAAGGCTTAGTCCCTACATAAGTTGAACACAATCTTACATTTTTTGTATCTTTCCATAATACTGTAGTGATATCGATCCCGTAAGCCGATCCAACATATTCCGTTGAATAACCTCGTCCTACTTTCTTTAAAACATCGCTTTTATCAGTTGGAAGCTTGGAATTAGGAACACGGTTTACTCTAACAGTACCCAGGCTAAAAATTCCACGTGATCTAAGGTACACTAAAAGCGGTAAAGAGGTGTAGAAATTATCGAAGAACAATATATGATTAACAAAATTTGGTACTGTTTCCGACAACCTAAATCGAAGTAATAGTGATTTTGTTAAAATAAAATCGGAAAATAACGAAACAAATAATTTACGTGATTACAACGTTGCCAGTTGCACCAATGTTTGGTGTGTCGGGCAAAATAATATCATCATTTTTGGCTCCAGTGTATATTTCAAATTTGTATGAATAGCCACTGCTATCACACAAAACAAAAAAATTTTACTCCCCAAGGATGCGGCTTGTTGGGTAAATACTGGCGCAAGTGATGGACCATTTTGGTTGAACACATTTGTTCGTCAATACATAAACGAGCATTTTTTGGAATTGAGTCGAAACGGTCAACCAAAATTGCTGCTACTTTTCTAATCCGAAAAATTGGATCGTAGCCTGCATTACCCTTTTTAACTTGTTGCGACACATCGTTAAATGAAAAATATTTCCTTATTTGCTCAAATTTATTTTTTGACATGCAGTCTGGGACATGTCGAAATCCATATTCGCTCCAGTGCATTTCAATATTTGGATAACGAAAAATTTACATATATATTAGGACTCCAATGTACCTACGAATCTCATGTTTGTCAACTTTAAAGCATGTATTTATATTTTCTATGACTGCAGCTCTATTCGTTTCCTGGCATATCAAATCAATTAAATCGTCAGTAAAAAAATAATTAAAAAAATTTAAAGGCGTTTTCAAATTTTTAACTTCAACGGGCAAATCTGTCTTTCCTCGGAAGGCAACCTCATTTACATGCAACTGCATAAAGGTTTTACGCCATATTATACTTTTAAATTCATTCGAATCTTTATTGATATTTGATAACAGCAATTCATTTATAAAGACATTTGTTTGAAAGTACTTACTGTCACCAGTAAAGCCGCCAGGTGATGGAGTAAATTCAGGTCCTGAAGCTTCAATAGTTGGCAATGGTAAGCGGTGCCAACTCACCATTCTTTTCTTCTTCCGTTCCAGTTCCATCCACACTCACATTGGTTACATTTAACTCATTATTTAGCGAATTTAGAAATGTTGATGAATCCAACTGTTCTAAGCAATCGCTTATCACCGCATTGTCTTCTGGTGTTAATTCGTTACACTCGTAGTTTGGATATTTGATGCTATCATCCGAATCTTCAAAATCTTCGTCAATTGCGTCCATAAAATCTGCGATTTCTTGATCGCTCAATGAAGAAAGCTTTAATTTCTTATTGGTATCATAGTTTTTAGCTTTTCTTTGGTGTTGCGACATTTTTAAAGCTTTCTTTTTAATTCTATTCAAAAATACTGTATGTAATAACAAATGCTTTTTAGCCTTACAATTTTCTTATAAAATTCTGTTTAATAGAAAAATATTTATATTGTATTGTATTTGTATTGTATTGAAAACGCGTCTTGCGTTTTCGATTTCCAGAACAGCTCTGAAAAAAAAGGAGATAACCATTGCTGTAAGTGTGTGTGAGTTACAAAAGCAACACGTGCAATTGCTTGGTTAAAGGAAACGGCGTATTTCGAAAGTTAATTGCTTAATAGCAGATTAGGGAATAACATGGATAAATTTATATTAATTTCTGTTCTTTATGTTTTCCCCCTTTTTCGGTTCGTTATTTGCAATTTCGTTTAGACGCCTTTAATTTTTAAACAGAATTTTGAAAAATGCATTTGTATTTATGTGTAGTATTGTACAATATATAACAGTTGCCATAAATACTATATAAACAAGATATCACATGCTTACGAGGGAAATTTTACATATACAAATGAACAAAAGCGTTGTGTCGTTGATGCTCATCCTTGTATTGTGTAACGTCATGGTAATGTAAATCTCTTGGGTTATGTAGGCTTTTAACTTGCTCTGTTGTTTCTTTCATTTATATTTTTATCATTAATGCTTGTCATTAATGCTTGTCTACTGCGAAGGCAGAACAAAAAGTGCTTAAAACGTGAAAGAAATATAAAACGATGCTACTTTTTACCGATAAATAGTAACATCTTGAACTTTTTACTATTTTTTTGGTGGCATGTCATAACGTCCAGTGTCATAGTGTCCATGGACGTTATGACACTTTTGAAAGTGTCATAGTGTCCGTGGACATTATGACACTTTCAAAAGTGTCATAACGTCCATCGAAGAAATGTCATAGCGTCCGCGGACGTTATGACACTTTGCAAGGTGTCATAATATCCACAACAAGCAAGAATGTAAGCAAATTTGGGATCATAGCCGGCCTTCGGCCGGGCGCAAGGATTTTCTTCTCTATGGTATAACAAATACCGGCTTCGCTAACTAAAGCTTTTCTGCACAGCCGGCCTTCGGCCGGGCGCAAGGATTTTCTCCTCTATGGTATAACAAACACCGGCTTCGCTAAGTAAAGCTTCTAAAATCTGCCTTGTTTCCGAACGAAAGCCGACTATGCAGAGAAGCTTTAGTTAGCGAAGCCGGTATTTGTTATACCATAGAGAAAAAAATCCTTGCGCCCGGCCGAAGGCCGGCTGTGCAGAGAAGCTTTAGTTAGCGAAGCCGGTATTTGTTATACTATAGAGGAGGAAATCCTTGCGCACAAAAGTGTTTTCGTTATATATTTAATATTTACTCCCAGAGAAAAAGCAGGAAAACCATTTTTAAAAAATTTTTTACCATATTATGTTTCATCTAAAAAAATCATTGTCACCGACAACCATATTATGGTTAAACTAGTTTCTTTAAAAATAGTTTTGTTGGTTGGGACCATAACGAAACATGTTTCTCTCTGCGTGTATGCAGATAATTTTTTTGTATTTAACTTATTTAGTAATAATGGACCTAATGACACTTTTGAAAGTGTCATAATGTCCATTTCCAAAGTGTCATAGTGTCCGCGGACGTTATGACACTTTTGAAAGTGTCATAATGTCCATGGACACTATGACACTTTTTGGGGTGTCATAACGTCCATGGACACTATGACACTGGACGTTATGACATGCCACCATTTTTTTTACTTCTGCGATAATTTATTTTTACTTTTTTAATTCACTTGGAGACCATTAAAAACTTGGGGATAACGAATATTTTAATTAGTTTCGTAAGATCTACGAAAATTTCTTTGTAAAATATCACATGCTTAATTGTTAATTTAGGAAGATGTGAACTAATAATGTATAGATTTCAAGATTCAATTTAAAATACATTTTTTTAAAAATACATTAACTCAACGTACAATTACATTAAATTATAATACGAATATAAATATATTAGAGATTTTAAAGTAATTTATTGTAATATTTCTATTTATTATACCGAACAATTTTTTTTTTTTACACAATTTTCGTTTTTTATTTATGTAGATGCGTACAAATGCATGGGCATATTTGTTCGTAAATGTTTATATGGCGTTTACATTTGCTAGTACTGGCAAGACAGTAGCAATACATCCAAACTTTTTTACTAATATATGCACACTTTTCGAACTGACTTGAAAATTTCGCAAAGAGTAAAATTGGAGCGTGATTTGACATTTGTTCGCAAAAGCAAAACAAAATCAAAAAGTAAAAAAATAAATATATTCTACTTTGATTTTTTATTTTTTAGTTAAGTGTTATCTATGTTCACACTATGACGTTGTTTTATGCTATTTTTAGATTTGTTTAGTTCGTATAAAAGACGTTTAGATGGAACTTGCACTGCAACATTCACGTTTGACATTTTTTAAAAATTAAGGCCTTATCATGTAAAACGCAACGCAACGCCAAATAATAATATTGAAAGCAAAAACAAGGTCATAAATATATTGTAATATTGTTGTTGCTTTCTACAGAAATGTCAACGCCTCAAGCTATGCAGCGTTTGAAATGTTAAAACGCAATGTGAATTTCTGTAGAAAGCAACAACAAAATCACAATATATTTATGACCTTGTTTTTACTTTCCATATAATTCTTTGGCGTTGTGTTGCGTTTTACATGATTAGGGCTTAACTATCTTAATTACTGTCTGGACAGCTACGTCATGTATTTTCTTACTGTCTTGCCAGTTCTGTCAAACGTAGACGCTGTGTTAGTCGGCGTAAAATGTTTTTACACGATATTTATCTTACAGTGTGCTTGTCAAATTTCCCACTTCAAAATGCCTTATAAGAGCTAAAAAAATGTTCTTCTGTCAATGTCAGCCTGCATTAAAAGTATAAAACATTTTAATTAAAACGCGAGTTATTTTAAACTGACCACCCAGTTGACATCAGCTGTTTTGCAAGTAATTTGTTTGTGGGCGGCAAATATCCATTGAAATATATTTATGTATTTACACATATTCTTAATAAAAACGAAGATTTATAATTGACTGAAATACAATTTAAAGTGCTCACTTTCGAACAACTCAAATGAAAAGAACAAAAATAGTGTATGGTTATCCTAGGCGGCTTATTTATTTAATTTTTATTTATTTATTTGTTCATTCAAAGATTTATTCTTATTTTAAAGTTTTGGATAAAATATAAGTTAGATACAAAAGAGGCATTGAGACATATTTACGTATATAAATAAATTGATACAATGCAATTTAAATAACAAAATAAAAATATAATTAAAATTTACATGTTAAAAAAAAACTAATGATTTGGCATATATAATAAAGTAGATTTGGTTTATATAGAAAAAAATATTATAATAATAGGTGTGTTCATTTACAGAAACTTATTGCTTATTTTCAATTATTGTTACTAGTAACCGAAAAACTTGCAACGAGAGATTGAAAAAAGAGCATAGAAATTTGAGACAAACATTTTTTTGAAAATTTCTGATAGTAAAATTTTTACTAGCAAGAATTATTCAAGCACCTGTTTCATGTTTTTGTTAACAAAACAAAAAATTGTTCATAATTGTTAAATTGAAAGTTTTTAAATAACATAAAATATTTATTTTTCCAAAATGTAAACTATATTCTTGCGCAAATAGTTCAAAATAACTGAATTTATTAAGAAGTATCTTACAGCTTAATATTGTCAATATATGTGCATATATGCCAGACTTGCTAGTTTTTGCTGGAAAAGTGTTCATTTACGTTTTTATTTTTTTGAGTAATTGGGAGAAATTTTATACATTTTAAATTAACTCTCTCGTTGCAAGTTTCTGCTAGTAAAGTAAATAAAAACACATAATGTAATTCAGAAATGTCAGCACAATTTGACATTCTGAGCTGTCAGACTATAGTTATCGATATCGAAAGTTCTCATGCAGTTAAAATAGCACTGTATTAAAATTTGGTTTAATTTAAATTTGTTTAATACTAGAAATTAGTCTATCGAATTATGTGATAAACAAACGATAGGTTTCATATAAAACATAAATTTTTTTATGAATTTTTTTGGAATAGTCTTTATTACGTCAAAAGCCGCAGTGCGTTAAATTACTATGAGGTCAGTTTCTATAAAGATTGGTTTGTAATGTTAAGATCCCATATAAAGCACCCTTCTAAGATATTCAAACTCTCGGTGGAGGGTATCAAAAACTCGGCACAGCCGAATATAGCACTTTTACTTGTTGTGTACAGCCTTGGACTCACACTAAATGTAGGTAGTTACATAATAAATAATCATGTACATATACACGCAGAGAAAAAATATGTTTAGATATGGCCACCTCCAACAAAAATATTTTTAGACAAAAGTTTAAACATATTATGTTTAAATTTAACCATATTATTGTCACCGACAAACATATTATTGTTAAATTAGTCCTCTATCAAGAAGCCACAACCATATTATGGTTGCCTCTAAACATGTTATGGTTTTTAAATTAACAAAAACAACAAAAGCAACATGCTTTGGTTGAAAATCAACCATGCTATTATAAATGTTAAACATATTTTAGTTATTACTAACCAAAAGTTGTTCGGACGCAACCATAATATGGTTGTGCCTTCTTGATGTAGGACTAATTTAACAATAATATGTTTGTCGGTGACAATAATATGGTTAAATTTAAACATAATATGTTTGCAATTCCTTTTAAAAATAGTTTTGTTGGAGGTGACCAAATTTAAACATATTTTTTCTCTGGGTGTACTCTTCATACAAACACTCAAAGAGTAACTGTAAATCATCCACTGCAACAAACTAAAAATACTCAAGGAATTAAAAAGGTGCGGCTGGTTCTCTGTAAGATGATCAAATCTTTAATAAATGCGTATGAAAACACACGCACGCAAAATATACACAAGTTGTGAAATTAATCATTAACGATTGTATGGCAATGATAATAATAACAACAACTGCAAAAAATGTGTTAAAAATTCGACTCGTTTTTTTCATTTGTATTCATTTAACCGCAAATGAAAGTTGTGAAATGTGAAGGCAAACAATTGTTATTATGCAAATTTAATTTTCATGGAATGAGCAAAAACTGAAAGCAAAAGAAAATAAGTGAAAAAAGGACCTTAAGTGTTAATTTTCCTTTTGCCATCGTGTTAATTTTTTGCGTTGCCTTTCTCTCATTTTCCTATATATTTTGAAACAATATTATTGCAGGGAATGAACAATTACGTAGGTATATGGGATGTTCAGTGAAAATTGTGTTTGCTGTATTAACCCCAGGATTACCGTGTTGGTCTGGCCAGACCAAATTTTTTTTTTTCCTTGAAATATATTTGAAATAGGACAATATATTAAAAAAACAGATACGTGAATTCTAATGAATGAATCAAGTTTGAATCAAATCAGAAAACTACGGCCCATTATGCGCGTAGTTCAATCTAACTACAAAAACCTAACGCAAAACTCGTTTCAGCTGTGATAATTGCGTAATTATGTGTGCGTAATTAAAGACTTCATTTTCGATGACTTGCATATGGAATAAAATAATGAAGTAATAAAATTATATAGTAAATTTGTATAATCTAAAGTAATTAGCATACGTTCAATAAAAAATTTATTTATTGACTTTTTATTTAAGTGGGGTTTTTAGCTGTACAAATTGTGGCACGGCCAGACCAAGAAGAGAACTTAGTGGTTAAAAGCTACCGAGAATCCTAGGGTTAAGAACATATTTTGATTTAAAAAAGCTGTCATCTGCCACAGTGCTTATTGCCTCCTTAATTTATCTATGATTTACTGTTTTGAAATTTTTAAGATATTCAAGTAATTCTAGGAAACAAATCTTTCAAAAATTTTCTTAATCTATGGAATCTCCCACATTTTTTAGGTTTGTTTCTTAAACGCATTGTTAAAATGCTTTACAAGTATGACATATTAAATGAATATGGATTGAAGTAGGTATACGTTATAAGATAGCAAAAAAAAAAATATTATATCATGCTCAACACGCAAAAATTAATTACAAATTGAGGCAAAAACTGTGAAGGAAAAAAAAATTTTCGAGCAATGAAGAATTAAAATTCCAGAAGTCAAGTAAAGCCTACCGACCTACAAAAAGAAATGGAATTTTATAACAGTTTTAATGTAATTTTTTCGAATTTACATTAACACATTTAATGTTTATGGTCCTTTTTTAGAATATTAATGTCCAGTAATTTGGTGATCGGAAATAGCAAAAGAAAATATTACAATTTGTCTAATAATTTGCCATACGCGTTTAATTGGACTCTTCTGCATTCGCCATTTAAATTAATTAATAAACACATATGTTTGGTGTTAAATTGTTTTTTTAATTTATTTATTTTTTGCTTTTGTTATAAATTATCATATTGTTATGAAATGATTATAGAAATGGTTATAAAATTTATATTAAGTATTTGACTGTTGACCGAAATTTTTATATAAAGGGAAATCACGATGGTCATTGTGCAAATGTGCACTTTGCAAATTTTTATTGCATATTTGATTGATCGTGAGCATACAATTTTTATTTTGGGTGCAAATGTTCTATTTTTCTAGAAATTTATTCTGGCAGCATTATTATAAGTTGTCAAAATACTTCCCTTGTTTACAATTATGTAGTGAAAAATAATTTTCAGTTTTACAAATAAAAAAAATATGGTGGTCGGTATGTCAAAAGTTGTTGTTTGCTTTTATTTGCAACTGAGGAAATATGCACCACTATTTTTGCTCAAGGTTTTTTTCGTGCAAACGAAGTAAAATGAGGCAAATTGCAAATACATCAGTGGTGTCAATTATGATTGTAATGGTGCGATTACTCTTGTCTCTTACACTCCCAGCGGGAGAAATCTGCGGTTGCGAGGCCTATTACGAGGCCTAATTAACATACATATTTTACTATGAAGACTTTAGAGCAATTAATAATAATACAATTATCGAAAAATGTTGAGTTATGGACAGACACAATTAGTTATTATTTAAACAAATTTAATTTGGAACCTGCATTTCGCAGAAACTTTGCTTATTTTTTGGAAAAATTGAGTACTTGACAATATTTGAAGTCTTCTTACAACCTTATACAGTTCGTTCCAATATTTTTAATTTGGTGCTCAACATACCTTTGCGAATGCCAACAATGAAAATTCATTTGCACATACTAATGCAAATAATAACCCCATTAAGTTTAAAAATATTCTATAATTATTAACCACCATTATAAAAAGAGAAGATTTTACTAGCCTATAAAAATATACTAATATAAAACATAAGAGACATTGAAAATCATTAAATGCATTGTTTATCATAAAATATTTTTTATATGGCATCATTTATCTTTTTTTTAATAAACTCATCCGCTTGCATGCTCGTTATCGCAGTATACAAGACTACTTAATAAAATTCAAATTTGAAGTTTACAGAAGCTCAATAAACACAACATCAAGGCGAATTCATCACAGTTATTCTTGATACTACAACAAGTACACTACACCTCGTACAAAAACCACAAGCAATTTGTTTTTTTAAAATCATTGTACAATGTTAAAAACAGAAATAAAACAAAACAGAAACAAAGATAATAAATAATAAATATATTATTTCTGTTTAGAGGCCTCAAAACAGGCCGTGCGATCGTGCGATATTTCCCGCTGAATGAGAGTGTTTTGCAGTAAACAATTATATTTTACGCTCGCAAAATAAAAGAGCGTAAGCGTACATGTGAGTTTTGCTGACACAATTGTGTATGACGCTGACATCCCTGAAATACATACATTTTGTTGTTGTGTGTATTTGTGCACACATTTGCATCGTTTGCACACTTTGCACTACCCATCGGGATTACTCTTATAAAATGTATTTAATGCTTTTTAAAAGAATAGCGTGTTATCTAAATAGGAGCAAAGTTTTCTGTAAATGAAGTATTAGGAAATTCAATATTTTTTAAATTTAGAAGATGCATTTGTTGTATATTAATAAAATAAATTGCATTTTTTTAAAAAAAAGGGAAAAATACATACTTAAATCAATTTCAAATAGATAAATCCTCTTAATACATCCGAACCTTAGGAAGACAAGGTTCTATTTGCACCAACACTACTTTTGCGAAAATTAGGGTTGAATATTATTAATCACGTTACTTAGTCCGTTGCCAATTAACTTAAAAATATTTTTTGAGTAATTTCAATTTATTCCTAAAATATCATTATACTTTTAAAAATATATCCATGATACGAGTACTTATTAGTTTTTACACAAATTGAGTCTTAAAAACCCGATAGAACTCTGTTGCTGAACGATACGTCACATCAATTTGGGACAACATGGTTCTAAGTACCAAATACAACTTTGTGTTTGATAGAACCATGTGTTTTATATTGGGAAAGCTCAAATTTCGAAAGTTAAAAAAGTAATAAGCCTAAGGATTATGCAATAAGAGTGCCAAATTTTATTTTTAATATTCAAAACGATGTTTTTAAATAAAGAGTTTTTCCTTTTAATAAGACGAATTCTTGCTATGGCAATAATGCGATTTAAAGGCCTAACCAGAATAACAAGCTTATGTTGCATTTAAAAAAATAAATAAAAAATATTGATTCCGTACGGAATGTGCGATCAGTTTCGCACTTTGCTTAAGCAAATCACAATTTCTCAAAACTTAATACAAAGTTTCCTTAAGTTCAATATGGCTTGTTACATGGTTTTTACTGAATTTTACTGACTTGGTTTATTCATGGTAATACATTTCTATTAGTTGGCATTTTAAATAAAAAATGTGTGTTCTATTGTACCAAAATGTACCAAATTTAGATATGAAGAACACTTCCTTCCCCTTTTGGCCTGTGTTGTTTGTGTTCGGCGGGATAAAAATATCAGTTGTTTCCAAATAAAACATAGAATAAAAAAAAACAAATTATTGGTTTCGGAAATAGTTTCACTGAAATTATCTGAAACAAATGCCTAAACTTACTACATAATCTTATAACACCGAATATTGCTACCCTTGCACAAAAAAATGGTGGATCTAAAGTTCTAAACACATTGCACCTTAAAAAATCTACATAATTCAACTGTAACATGAAACTTTTTCTAGTATCTTATTTTCCACCTTTTTTCATTTAAAGTTTTCAACGCTGCCAATTACACATATGATGTTTTCGCAAATCTGTATTATGCGTAGATTGTTCGTGGTAGACGGACGGTATTTACAAAAAATGTGTGAATATTTAAAACTATGGTTCGTTTGAAAATCCATTTTTTAATAAAGATTTCTTGTATTCATTTACCAAAATATACCGTGGAATAAAACAACAACAACAAGTAACAACTCATAATTAACCGACAGTATTTAATTAATAAATAAATTTTAATAAACATGTATTTAAAAAATATTTGTGATATGCGCAAAAATGTACGTATGTCATATATTTACTAATTAATATTATTTGTTAAAGTATTCAAGTTTTAAAACCGATTATATATAATAATTATTAGGGGTGTTTTTTAAGCCCGATAGAACATACAAAAGAGTTAGATTTCAAATGAACTGTCTTAGCTGTGCTCACTTTTTGACATTTATGTTCGGTATACTCCGGCAAAGTATCATTAATAGATCCAAGATTGAACAATGCCAGAAAATTATCCCTATATACTTTGATATCCAGAAAAAGGCAACGTCCGGTTAATACTTTGATGACATCAATATAACTTTCAAATGTTAGTGCCACTTATTAATCATTCGAATAAAAAAATTTTTTAATTACAATGAAATTTATTATGTTTTTATTTACAAAATCAATTTATAAAGTGTGGCCCAACCAAAAAGCACATTGCTAATTTTAATTAAACAAAATATTCAGAGAATTATTTTAATATTTTTATTTTTAAAAAGAAGAATATATGACAATTATGTGTTGAACAAAATATCGGTCAAATGCTCGCCACGGTTTTGGTGGCAAACCTCTATCAGATGGTCCATATTTTCAATGACTCTGAGACATAATTGAGGTTCAATATCGTTAATGTGCCGAATTATCTCATCCTTTAGCTCTTGAATTGTTCTTGGAATATTGACGTCTTTTAAATATCCCCAAAGAAAGAATTCAACGGGGTCAAATCATATGATAGTGGCGGCAAATTAACATCGCCACGACCAGAGATAACACGGCCATTGAACTTATCGGGCAAAATAACTATTGTTCCGTTGGCTGTTAGGCAAGAAGCACCATCCTGTTCGACCCTCATATCGTCCAGGTCCATATCCACAATTTCTAGGCTTGGCCGACCTCATTTTTTGGAAAAGTACGACCCAATTACTCCGCCAGCCCATAAACCGCACCAAACAGTCACTCTTTGTGCATACATCGGCTTTTCAAAAATCACTCGTGGATTCTCAATTTCATAAATGCGGCAATTCTGCTTGTTAACGAATCCACTGAGGTCGATTATGCTGACCAACAAAAATCACGAAATGCATTTCGATTTGAGCGCTCATTTTTCTAAAAGGCTTCAACAATCTTATCGCGCTGCTCAATTGTGTACATCACCAAGTTTGAATTTGTCAAACACTGAAACAAAGAAATGTCAAATTAAGTTGACGTTAAGGTGTGACTCACAATTAACATCGTGCATTATGGTTTGACCACCCTTTATATATCGAGCTTAGCATCCCTTTATGTCATTGGTATTACTAATAAAAAAATATTTCAAGAATTTCACTGACATTTTAATTATTATTATATATTATTAATTTTTAATTCTTCATGAGAGTTATTTACAAATATTGCGTTTTATTTTTTTCCGTTTTTTGAATTCGTCATTTAAAAAAAATATTTATTTTATTCTGCTTTTGAATTTTTAAGTATGTGGGTTCATATTATTACCAGTCACTGCGAATCAGGAAAAATTAGTTCTTGTTGCTACAACTTGCTTATAAAATAAAAATTATGTACTAATGTATCGTGTAATCACATGATTGTACGTACCTGAATTAAATGGTCGGCTTGATTACCATTTTGTGTGGTAAATGACGTTAAGTAACGGAAGACTGTGAATGGGAAAGATTTATTATATACCCAATAAAAAAATTTCCTATTTTGCGAAGCACTAATGGTACATTTTAAAAAGTAAGCACACATTTAAGCGCTACGCAATAAGACATACAGATATGCAGTAAGGTAAGTGAACGAATTCTTAATAAATTTAAACAAATATATAAAATTTGAAGAGCCACGACATTCCCTTACAACGAAGCAGGTTTGTAAGGGAACATATAAAAGAATAACGGTAACAAAAAATTCAGTGTGCAAAGCGTATCGTTACACTCGTTAATTTTGTATGCGCTAAATAAAGCGCTTTCTGTATCAAAAATGTATTGCTTCAAAGTGGGAACTCGCCATATAAAATTCATGTCTTCCGTAAGCGAAATGGTAAGCGAAACTTTTACGTTTCTCCCGTACAAACCTGCTTCGTTGGAAGCTCCATTTTTTATTGGGTATGTACATACATACTAGGGTATTCATTTAATCGGGCTATTGATTTAATCGGTTAATATTTGGTTAATTTTGTTATGGATCGGTTAACCGAGTAATATAGTGTTTTTTATAAATTAAGTAATATCAAGAAATAAAAATGCATGGATTATTAATTATTTGGAGATTATTATTAAAAAAACAACAACATAACAAACGTTGATAACACTACGCAACAAATGGGAAGTTTTTTTTCCTTGAATAACCACTATATTTTTATTGGTCCGCTATAGTCACCTAACTGTAAAAATCATCATTTGTTAAAATTCTATGGTAAGGTTTTTTTTTAAAAATGTTTTTCTAAAAATTGAGATTTTTGAAAAGGCTGCTCCTTACATCTTGTCGTAACTTTGGAACGACGTACCCGATTTTGTTATGCAATCCGTCAAAACATTACTTTAAGTTTCTCTAATATAATTTTTTAATTTAGCCATTATTTTTGAAGTTATTGAGGCCGAAGTGGCAAAAAAAATATTTTTTTTTTGTTTTTTTTATAAAATTTTTGAATTCCAAAAAATTCATAAAAAATTGAAATCAACATATACTTAAGGTGTTATGATACTTGCTATTTTTTGTATTGGATTTTTTTAGGATTGACTGAATGAAATAACAAATGCGAGAAAGAACAAGAAATACAATACAATATAAAATGTAAAGAAAACAAACAATATTGCCCACGTTTTGTTCCCACAAAAACCGTCAAAAAAAGCTATAAATCGCAAAAAAAAGTTAAAACCCGCTACTTTCGATCAAAAACTAAAAAAGTTAAGGGGTTATGATACTTGCTATTTTTTGTATTTTTTCTATATTGGAGAACAGTGCAAATATATTTGCATAGGAAAACTGACTAAGTGTAAAGAGTTTGATTATACCATAAAAAATCTTGAAATGTCAAAAAAATATACGTGTGTTATCGATAAATAATCTTAGACTGTCAAAAAAAATATAAAAATTTGTAACTTAAAATTGACATTTCCAGATTAAATGTTAGCACTGCTGCTAACTTTTTTAGTTTTTGATCGAAAGTAGCGGGTTTTAACTTTTTTTTTGGCGATTTATAGCTTTTTGTGACGGTTTTTGTGGGAACAAAACGTGGACAATATTGTTTGTTTTGTTTACATTTTATATTGTATTGTATTTCTTGTTCTTTCTCGCATTTGTTGTTTCATTTAGTCAATCCTAAAAAAATCGAATACAAAAAATAGCAAGTATCATAAAGGCCGTGTCAGATACAACTTTGTCGCTTTGCGTGACGTTTCTACCTTTGGCAGAAAAACGCAAAGCAAAAGGTGTATGACACAATGAAAACTTTGACAACACTCACGCATTGCTTGTTTACTTATAAAAGCAGTTGGAAATTTGTACATTTAATTATTTGTTATAAAAATAAAAGTTAAAAATTTAATTGGACGGTTTTTTGGAATTGAATTTGGCAAAAAAAAAATAAAAAAAAAAGAAAATTATACTAGCCAATTGTCAAAGCGCGCAAAAAGATGAGAGTTGGCTAACTTTTTGCTTCGCTCCGCTTTGAAAGTACTTTATGTGACATGTTTCGTATAAGTATGTATATTTTATCTTAGATGTCAAAGCGAATCGGTAACGCAACGCGAAACAAAAGTTTTATCTGACATGGCCTTTAATCTGGAAATGTCAATTTTAAGTTACAAATTTTTATATTTTTTTTTTTGACAGTCTAAGATTATTTATCGATAACACACGTATATTTTTTTGACATTTCAAGATTTTTTATGGTATAATCAAACTCTTTACACTTAGTCAGTTTTCCTATGCAAATATATTTGCACTGTTCTCCAATATAGAAAAAATACAAAAAATAGCAAGTATCATAACACCTTTACCAGCTTTAGTACTTAAACTCAAAGCTGCATGTATAAGAAGTAAAATAAATTTTATTTCATGAAAATCCATGGATAAAATCCTATTTTATTCTTGATAAAGTGAAAGTACCTACTTTGACATTTTTTATCGCAAATTTGTGTAGAGCTAAAACTTTTGTAATTTTTTAACGGTTTTACCCTGTTTATTGCACAGTATTTTTTTGAATCATTTTTTTTATTTTTTTTTATAAGGCTGCATATATTAGAAATAAAAATAAATTTTATTTCATGAAATTCCATGAATAAATTCCTGTTTTATTCCCGATAAAGAGAAAGTACAACCAAAGTTATCAAGTAGTTATTTTTTAAGCAACAAGATTTACAAAGCATAATTTAAAAATATTTTCGACTTTTGTTTTGTCGCCTATGATTTATAAAAGGTTAGTATATCACACGGATCTTCAAGAAGTGACTTTCTATCTTGATGTAAAATGGGAAATGTAAATCCACCTGCAGAACTGTTGGGGTAGGATCATTGCATATGTTTTCCAAAACCGCTTTTACTACTTAAACAAAAATAGCAATCAGATCCATGGCTCGATGTTTCTCTCCACAGCATAGGATTGTATAGTTTTCTTGTGTGTTCTATAAGTAGGAAAAAGTAACATTATACACATATTAAAAGATTTTGTTTGTTGTGCTAAATTCCCTTTTTAAATAAATGATAAAAAAAAAAAAAAAAAAAAAAAATACTGAAATTTATTGTTGGAGGATAAGCTATTCGTATGCGCATTTCACTGGTTGCTTAGGCCAGATCCTCAGGAAACGTTCTCCCAAATAATTTTAGAAAAGCCAAAGCTATCAGCAAACAAGACTACAGAGGGAATGAGAATTACCTACAAACACTCAAAAAGTCTTTTTTGCAACGAAATCAAAGCTTAAACAAAATACCAAACAATAACTTTGGTAAAAAAAAACATATTTTTTTTGCCACTTCGGCCTCAATGACTCCAAAACTAATGGCTAAATTAAAAAATGATATTAGAGGAACTCAAACCTGCGCAGTTTAAAATTTTTTGACGGATTGCATAACAAATCGGGTACCTCGTTCCAAAGTTAAGACAAGATGTAAGGAGCAGCCTTTTCAAAAATCTCAATTTTTAGAAAACAAATTTTTAAAAAAACCTTACCATAGAATTTGAAATAATGATGGTTTTTGCAGTTAGGTGACCATAGCGGATCAAAAAAATATAGTGGTTATTCAAGGAAATTGTGCTTGTTGCATAGTGTAATTCGTACTTGTAAGAACCGACTGATTTTTGCCAATCAAAACTGTTTTCGAAATAAAGAGATTTCGGTTTAACGTGGTTAAAAATAAAAGAAAATAAGAACGAATAATGGGGCTTAAATTAAATGAAGTTCAATTCAATTTTATTTTCTTTGCTTCATTTGCAATTGCTAAATGTTATTTTTTCAATAATGATAATGTTCTGTGCATGTTTTGTACTAGACACTGTTCACAAAAACTAGAAACAAACGAAAAAATAATCCAGAATGAAAACTTATAGCAATTGCAATAAAACATTACCTTTCTATTATATTTCACACATATGGTTTTTATTACGATTTATAAGAGGTTGTTTAAGAGTAAGTACAATTTAGAGGAGTGTCCTCAGACTTTGAATTACAAAAAAAAAAAAAAATGTGTTAACGATGACCAAAATGTATGCGATTTTTGCAAATAAAAGAGTTTTTCTCAAGGGACAAGCCATTTATTTCGAATTGTTGAGGTTTTCGAATTAAAGGGGTAAGAATTTTCGCGGTTGGACTGTATAATTAATTTACATCTAAAAGACATTTCTTTTTTTATATTTAAAAAATATTAAAAAGCACCGCATCAAAAAATGACAAAAGGAGCGACAATTGTGAGCAACTACTTAGTTTTTTATTTTTTTTTTTTTTTTAGAAAAAAGAGACAAATAGAATTGTATTGTTAAGGAAAAAAAATGAATACATATATAAAGGTGTTCTTATTTAAAGTATGGAACTTTGAAATGGAATAAAACAACGATGAAGTTTTTAATCGACATGATATTTAGTTTATTCGAAAGATAAACTTCTGGCATTATGATTTAAATATGGCTTCTGGCATATGACCGCCACGACTGGCTCGGACATAATCTCACCTGGAGGTCCAATTTTCGCTGACTTTTTTCAACATTTGTGGCTTTATAGCGCCAATAACGCGGCGAATGTTGTCCTCCAAGTAGTCAATCATTTCGGGCTTATCGGCGTAGACTATCGACTGCACATATCCCCACAGAAAAAAATCTAGGTGCGTTAAATCGCACGATCTTGGAGGCCAGTTCAACGGCAATTTTGTTTTAGGCCCAATTTGGCGTTGTCCAGGTGTCAGTCTATTCATGCTGAAACGCCGAACCAAACCAAAAAGCTAACAAAATGGCCGCCAGCTAAACAAGTGCTGCCAACTTAAATTTATATACCTCTATAAAACACCCTTTACAAATATTTAAAGCAAATGTACAAATATAAAAAGTATCCTTCAGGTAAAACAAAAATTGCAACATATGCATTTATTGTTTAAGAAGTTTAAGAAAATAAAAGCTTTAACTGTCTTTGAAAATATTGCACTAAATAAATATGTAAGAGTACAAAAAAGCTTAAAATTTTCTGAACCAAAGAAAAGCAGGCTACGTTTTTGGCCAAACTTAAAAGGGAAAATATATCACCTACATTTTCTCTTATTTTCATAAAGAAAAATGCAATAAGAAAGTTGTACAACGTTTCCATTGTAAAATTTTGAACACTTTGTATTAAAAGTGCAAGTATTTTTACGCAATTTTAATGATAAATTAAATATCGTTCATCCCTCGACCTAATTTTTTATTTATTGTAGAGTAATTTGATGGATAAAACAGAGGAACTGAAGTACATACAATTTTTTTTTTTTTTTAATACGACATAGAACTTTACATATTATTATATACAATTAAATTTGAAGCTGTGTGACAAAAATTAGGAGCAGTAGTTTGGAATGATTAGGATTATGGCATCAGATCTAATTTTTTCACTAACGAGTGTACAGTCTAAAATTTTAAATATCCTTGCCTTTGACTGGGCTCCCTTGTTATAGAACGACGCTTTTCGAGGTGTTGCCATATATTCAATTTACTTAAGGATATGACAAATAAGACCGATCGGTTTATAATTGAAATAAAACAAGCTAAGCCTACGTCATTTTGTATGACTTAGTTTAGGGACATCGGTCGTTTGCTATTTATTTATATTGTACCTTTGACTTAAAAATTCATACAAGAACATTTTCTGAAAATTTGCAAATTGAAATTCACAACACCTGCGGAGAGAAATCGTTAATGTTTGATGTCAATTGGGGCATTCACAGGTTCTGAGAGCTTTTAATACTCTGCAAGGCATCTTTATTAAAATCACCGCCAATTGTTAAAAATTCAGCTTAAAAAATGCATTTCATCCAATTTAAAACATAAATGATTAAGTTATACCTTTTGAGGCTTGATAAAGGACACATCAACGCGACAATGACAACGAGGAATACTTTTTTACTTCCATTAAATTTTTATTTAAACTTGATTTGAGTGCTTGTAATTCTCAATCCCTAATTATTTACTTATAATTTTGGCTTTTATAAATTTTTTGGGATAACGATGATCTGGCCTAAGCAACAAGTGAAATGCGCATAGAAAAACTTATCCTCCAACAATAAATTTAAGTATTTTTTTTATCAAGAACAAAAATAGGGAATTAAGCACAACAAACAAAATCTCTTAATGAAAAATTATTTATTCCCAAAAACAATTTTGATAATGATAATGACAATTGTTAAACTAAAATTTTCTCTTGGAAACTGTGTACAAGCATGTTCGAAGTACAAAAATTGTTCATAAATATGTTTCATGTTGTTTCATTATTTTGTGGTGTCCTTTATAATGTTGCTTGCGCGTTGTTATGTATTTAATGTGTCACACTTATACAGAGTCATGACATGCGATTAGTAGGATATTTTCCACAAAAAGGAAAGTATATTTAAAAAGAAAAAAGCACTTTGTTGAACTTTGAAACTGTTATTTAAGAAACTACAGCTATTTAAAGTTCTTTTACATTTTTGTATGAGAAAATTAAATTTTGTTGAAAAATGTGAGGGATCACAGATAAACGTCCTTTTCTCGATTGAAGCGTTATGTAAGAAACTACAGCCATTTAAGGTTTTTTTACATTATTGTATGAGAAAATTGAAACTACAGTTATTTAAAGTTCTTTTACATTTTTGTATGAGAAAATTGACTTTTGGTGAAAAATGTGAGGAATCACAGATAAACGTGCTTTTCTCGATTGGAGCGTTATTTAAGAAACTACAGCCATTTAAGGTTTTTTTTTACATTTTTGTATGAGAAAATTGACTTTTGGTGAAAAATGTGAGCGATCACAGATAAACGTCCTTCTCTTGATATTTGCGTTATTACATAAATTCCAGTGTTCTTTTCTTAGGGGTTAAGTTGCGCCGAATCTGAATCTGTACTTAGAATTTCTCCTTAAAGTTGAAAAATACCTTGTTTTATGTCTTATCTTAACAAAACCTGATATGTCGTTTGAAAGTCCTACAATTATCTTAAAAATATATGTTTAAAATCCAGGGCTTTGACTGTTTGAAAATGATATCATGTAAATGTTGGCCATGACTACGTCTAAGGTAGTCCATTCCTAGCCGTAGCAAAACGTGAAATTCCCAAAATTATTCTCTACTAGGTTTTTGTTTCACGTGCAAATTCAATTCTTGCACAAGTTAAATTTTGTACGCTTTAAGGCCGTGATCCTTACTTAAAATACGCCAAGTTGTCGAACACGACAAGCCAAGTTGCTAAGAACGACGAAGAATGATTTCGTCACGGTCTTCGCGTACATTCTCAGATACAGCTGCTACATTCATTTATCCACATTTGTAAACTGGGACTCAAATTTGAGTTTTAGTAGGTCTATTTTGCGCACCTTGAACTCCTCAAATGGCACGAAAAAAAATTTTTACAGATCGCTGATCTTCGTAATACAGCTGAACAATATGGAGACGCTGTTGTGGTGTGAGGCTTTCCATGATGACTTGCCACACGATGCAAAACAAGAATGGCAATGCAGTTTGATATGCGTCACGCGTGATATGTAAAAAACGCATATTGAAAATCAATGCTCACGATGAATCACCCCTTATAACTTTTGTATATGAAATTGAATAACTTATTAAGTTTTTTTTATTGATATAGAATATGAATTTTGTGCGTGAAGTTTTTTTGCAAAATAATATTTTTCTCTAGTAAATCAACATTGTACTCCACGTGTTACTATGCGAAATTTGGATAAAAAAGACTTTTTATCCCAAATAAAAGCTACAAATTAAGGGCGTAAAACTGAAGAGATTGTTATAAAGATTTTGTTTTCGGAAAATCTGCATATCATCTTTATTAGAAATAAGTCCTTAATGCGATAAAGTATTTATGTACAAGGTTTTTTAACCTTTAGATTTTTAGATATTTTAGCACATTAAAAAGTATTAAAAATTAAATTAACCCTATTTGTTGAATTTCAACTTAATTAACTATAGTAATTTTTACAACTATATTATTATTTTATTTATTTTTAATCCTGACTTTCATAATCATAATTAAAACCAAATTGAAATTAGAATTTTATCAATTAAAAAATATTGCATGAAATTGTAAAACTTTATGTAAAGATGTTAAATTCAACAATTTATTACATTTTATGAAATGGTTTTTACTAATTCTAAATGTTATTTAATTTTTTAAACTATTTCCCTGCTAGACATTGTTTAAATGTCTTTCAACTACTACTACTACCCCTTCTGATACAACACTAACAAGAGTCAACAAAAAATGTATCCAAAAGAAGATTAAAAATGATGGTTTGAATTAATGCCAAAATATCACACACATACAACCATAATAAATATTATGCAAATAACCATGCAAATCTGAAATTGGCCTTTAATAGATACAAATTCTGAAACATATAAAATAAATATGAATGTTTTTTTGTTCTAAATAATGTTTCATTGGTTGGTCCCTGGCTCAATTTGCAACAAAATGATGTAATGTGTATGGCGATTACATTTGTGTTGGTGTTGATAGAATGCTCTAATAAAAACAGTATGAACTAAATGCGCTCACACCATAAATTAGACAATAATTTAATACGAAGCATCAACTAAATGGACAATTGTGAATTGTACAATGAATGTCATCCTTGCGCATTTGGAATCAATGGCAATGAATTGTCAATGCCGCGTATTATTTACCACAAACTGCAACGGCAACATTTTTAGCGGCATCTACATTTGGTATTGCTTGAAATTACAACAACCAAAAAAAAAAAAACAAATAACTACCCACCCACACCTGTTTGTTAATTATCCTTATCCTGTTCATGTTGTTGGTGGTTTTTTTCTGATGATGAAAACCAAAAGTTTCTCACTAAACTGACCAACGAACTGGAATCGCATTTGCAATGTTTGGTTTATGTTGCAACAACAACTGTCTATTGCAAAAAAAAATAAAAAAAACACATACTGGCACGAAAATCACCGTCGTCGTCATCGCAATCATTGTTAACATTGGTTGGTTGGCTATATATCGCCAACAACATCATACGACTATGAATGTTGTTATGGATACTTGGTATTGCTTAACAACAACAACATCCTCCTAACAACATCATTAATAATGCTGTGGCAAAAAGAAAAAAGTGCTTAAGTCGATTTAAGCAAAACACTATTATAATTTCCATGTTTAAAAGTACCCATTAACAAAATTTCAATTATTTTTTCCGATTTTTTAGGAAGTTATAGCAAAATTACCTTTTTTAATGAGCAATAATATTTGGAATAAAGGCTTACATTTTCTTTTGATCTTTGACGTTAGGGGTATTTAATTATGAAAACTTAAACAAGATATAACCGAAAAGAAGTGATGATTTTATTAGAACAAAAATATATTTGCAAAAATAAAGTTAAATTTTAAAATGACTTCCCTACAAAACTAAAAAATAGACTTAAGCACTTTTTCCTTATTGCCACAGAATGGTGGATATTAATAACCAAACGAAAAATAATACAATAACAATATATGCATTCAAATTGACTTTATGCAAAATTTCAATGTTTCAACATTCCTTCATTTTAATACCACATCGCGCTTTACTAACTTTTGGCTGAATCACATAAATTTATGTTGCCACAAATGTTAAGCCAAACACCATTGTCGCACCATCACAACTACTACTTTTGCTACTACTCCTACTACAATTATCACAATTATGATCGTCCAAAAATTACAATTAAAACAGAAACACAACTTGTTGAGATTTTGAGTCATGTACAAATACTGGAATCTGGAGATTTATTAATATCAATAGTACGCGAATCTGATGCTGGTCTATACACTTATATTCGCTCAAATGAAGCCGGTACTGTAAATGGTGAAGCTTATTTGGGTCTTTTGTGTTACTTCAAAATCGCCGTTTAAATACAAATAAATAGATACAGATACCCGTACATGTGTGTATACAAATGTACCAATAAATATTTACATTGTATGTTACTTGCATAGTATACCTACCCAGTCAGCATGTGGAAAATCGAATCAACAAACGAAACAAAAACTGATTAATCAGTTCTGCGCTTAAAATAAGACTCGAAAATGATTCCCAAAAATGCTTAGATAGTGACTTGATTAAAAAAAATGTAAATAATGTGCGCAATCATTAAACAATAATGCATATGATCGAAATGTTACTGTTTTGAGCATTATTAGGTCTGTCTGCGTACACATATTTTGCATAATTTTGTACAAATTGTCGCAAAATCTTGCAAAATGTTGTCTGCGTACTCCAAATCTCTTACAGCGAGAGAGCCAAAAAGAGAATTTTTTGACAGTTGGAAATTAGAGAACTTGCAAAATGTTACTGGAGAAATTTCCTCTGGTAAGATTTTGCAACTAGTTTGAACAGCTGTTTTTATATACTGTTTGAATGAAAGAGTTTACGTGTGCCAAGATAGCGTCGACGAAATAGCGTCGAATTTGGGAATTTAAAAACCGGGAAACCAAAATACCCAAATAATGGGGATTTACAGTATATGAACAAAAAGTTAGCGTCGAATTTAGGAATTTAAAAAGGGGAAGTAAAAAAATATTTATATTTTTAATAAAAATACTAAAAATATTTACCACAGGCTTTTGCACGGTATAAACTGTATATTTTCTGAAAGTAAATAGTTTTCTGGACAAAATGAGCGATGCGTGCAAAAAATATATAGCTTATACCGTTCAAAAGCCTGTGGTTCATTGCATAAATCAGTAAAGATTTTTACTGATCATTTTGGATGAACCCAGATTTCTCGAAAACTGTCCGAACGATTTTTTGCACGCATCGCTCATTTTGTCCAGAAAACTATTTACTTTCAGAAAATATATAGTTTATACCCTGCAAAAGCCTGTGGTAAAAAAAATATAAATATATTTGGGCTTAAATCTAGTTTACCGACGCAGCTCCAAATAAAAAAAAAGTACCTAGGGTGATAGAAAATGGAAAAATAAGAAGAAAAAATTATAATAAGAAAGTTGGCGCAAACGCTTAGTTTTCGAGTTATGGGCGTTTTAAGTTTTTATATAAATATGTGATTTTGCAGTACATTTCCAAATGTATATGGCTAATATTGGTATCTTTGCAAAGCGTTTCACTAGATCTTTCTGGACATACAGAATTTATTTTAATATTTTTAGTTTATTTAGAAGTGGGACGAGTTTGCAAAAAACAAAAGTTTTTTAGTAAGCATAAAAACAAATTTATTAATTTTTTCTAATTCTTTAATTTTTGTATATACTACATACTAATTTATTTAAGAATTTTAATTAAAATACAAGTAAAACATTATTTATGTTTATGTTATACTAATGAGGAGAGAATCCTTGCCCATGGGCAAAGGCCGTCTATGCAGAGAATCTTTAGTTAGCGAAGCCGGTATTAGTTATACCATAGGGGAGAAAATATTTGCGCCCGGCCGAAGGCCGGCTATGCAAGGAAGCTTTAGTAAGCGAAACCGGTGTTTATTATACCATAGAGAAGAACATCCTTGCGTCCGGCCAAAGGCTGGCTATGCAAAGAATTTTTTTTTGCGATGCTAGTGTTTGTTATTTTATAAAATTTGTATTACACTTTTATTTAAATAAACTACATTCCTTCAACAAAACTGTAATGTGATCTAAAGAGTTTAAAAGTTAAATTAAAATCTGTTCAAGAGCTTTAAAATGATACCAATATTGGCCATATACGTTTAGAATTGTAGTGGAAAATCACATATTTATGTGAAAACTTTAAACGTCCATAACTCGAAAACTAAGCGTTTGCGCCAACTTTTTTATTTAATTTTTTCTTCTTATTTTTTCATTTTCCATCACCCTGTGTATTTTTTTTTATTTGGAGCTGCGTCGGTAAACTAGATTTGTTCCTATATTTGTACTTCCCTATTTTAAATTCCTAAATTCGACGCTAACTTTTTGTTTATACTGCAAATACCCATTATTTGGGTATTTTGGTTTCCCGGTTTTTAAATTCCCAAATTGGACGCTATTTCTTCAACGCTATCTTGGCTCACGTTTGTTATTTCAATTGTTTACACACCGATCAGCTGTTTTCTTGCAAGATTTCACTGGATACTGTCTGCGTACTTTTTGAGATATTCTCAGCCGAAAGAGTAAAATTTGTCTTACTCTCCCAAAAAAATTTACTGAGTATTTGCTACTGGAAAAGTACGCAGACAGACCTATTATTTAGTCATGAATCTAGAAAACAATATTGTGCATTGCGCAGGTCCGTTATTTTGTTGTATAGTGATCAGCTGTTTGTGTTGTAAACAAAGTACATTTGTGTATAAAAAGTGCTAAAGAATTAAATTAAAAAACGTAAAAAATTAATCAAAAATAAAAATGAAGTGTGCAGTTAATAATGTAATAATGAAAACAATTCAAAAGCGTGTAAAGCTTCACCAAATCTTTGAAAAAATCAATGAAGATCGTCTTCTTATAAAAATAATTTTGTTAAAGATTTAGTCAAACAGGCTGATCATATTAAATGTGATGGAAAAGTAAAAAAGACCTTTTTTTAGAGCTAATGTGTATTTAAAAATTAAAAAAATTAAATGCGGAGTTTAAAGACATCAATCAGCACATCTAGAAAAGGAGTGTTTAATAAAATAAAAAATTAAATTAAATTTTATACATACTGCTTCTTTTATTTTGAATAAAAATTCAGATGCACACAAAAGAATATGTTTTTTATTTAGCAATAAGGAGGGCAATGTTAATTATAAATTTCCCCTCTGGAAATATTTTCAATTACTTTTCTTTCCTGTCAATTTAAAATTTTGTTCAAATTGATGTACCGGTTTAGAAGTTATATACATACATAGTTATTTCCAGTTTTGCGCTAAAAATCTCTTTCATTTTTTATAACAAACACCCATTTGCATTCTGTGATGACGTAGATGCGCAGTAAAATTTTTTTCTTGAACGGCTGAGTGCGCAATCTTGTTTTCTTGATTCATGTTATTTACTTATATTTAGCACTGCCAGATAAAATTGGTCGAAAGTCGTCAAAATCGTTCAGGAAAAAATCGTCAAATTGTCCTGTAGAAAACCACTAACTTTTAATAAGTTTTGAAAATTAATTGTTATTTTTAGTTTCCGTTGCTAATAAAAAAATATATTAAGCTGCCTGTTTTTGAAATAAAATAAAAATTTTCGCTTAGAAACTTATTTTTGAAGATACACAATCAAAAATTGCTCAAAACTATTGGCATTCATAAGAAAAGTAAGAAACTAAAGCCAAGAAATATTGAATACCTATTTTTCACGTCGAAAATGCTGCTTAAGAACTTAAGTCTGGTAAACTCCAATAAAATCAGACTTTCTGAAATAAAAGTTTCTTAATGTGAACCCAGACTAAAGACAGTGGTTGTAAAATGCCTGTAATAAAGCAGTACTGACTCTTCAAAATATGCATCGTAAGGCATGAAAATCACTGCCAATCAAATAATGCAAATAAATCAACTTATGTATCTTAGAAGCTGAAATAAAATATGAAATTAATTAAAAACATTTGTTAATTTGAACAAAATTTGTCATATGAAAAATCGTCAAATTTTGGGCATAAATCTTCCTATCGTCAATAGATCATTTTTGTACCTAAAATCGTCAAATCTGGCAGCTATGCTGCCTAGCCAGGAAAAACTGTTTTTTTCTGGTGTTGTTTCTGTTTATAACGGCACAATTTTTCTTAGTCCCAATTTACATTATACGATTTTTGTCGTTGCGATTATTGTCGTTTCTTCTTTGAAGTCGGTCTTATGTTTACATTGTACGATTTTTGTCGTTACAACTGCTTGTGTATACATATAATTTGACACTACGAATGAATGAACAAAACGAATCGTAGAGTACACTCGCTTGTGTACCCCTTTTAATTCCTCTCTCCCCTCTCGCCAATAAGGTAAGAATCGCAACGACAAAAATCGTATAATGTAAATTGGGACTTACAGATTTTGAAGCAAATGTGTTTTGTAAATTTATGCTTAATTATGTCAGTAAGCTCGTGCTGTAAGGAATGAAAATAATATAAAACTGAATTTCATTTGTGAGTGATTTGATATAAAAATTTAAAATAAAAATGTAATGTTAAAGTACTGGTACAAACTGTCTCGAAGATTAGTCGTAATTGATCAGAAACGCGAGTCATAAAAAACTCCGTCAGAAAAGTCACGGGTGGGGTACCATTTTCTCCCGAATGAACAATCATTTTCGAATCAAAAACGAGCGCATAAATGATTATTTTAATCGCGCAGAGGAGTCAAGAAAGACTCAAATATGATCAATATTTAAAAATATTAAAAAAATGCTGACTGGGTACTTAAGGCCGTGTCAGATACAACTTTGTCGCTTTGCGTGACGTTTCTACCTTCGGCAGAAAAACGCAAAGCAAAAGGTGTATGCCACAATGAAAACTTTGACAACACTCACGCATTGCTTGTTTACTTATAAAAGCGGTTGGTAATTTGTACATTTAATTATTTGTTACAAAAATTAAAGTTAAAAATTTAATTGGACGGTTTTTTGGAATTGAATTTGGCAAAAAAAATTAAAAAAAAAAAGAAAATTATACTAGCCAATTGTCAAAGCTCGCAAAAAGATGAGAGTTGGCTAACTTTTTGCTTCGCTCCGCTTTGAAAGTACTTTATGTGACATGTTTCGTATAAGTATGTATATTTTATCTTAGATGTCAAAGCGAATCGGTAACGCAACGCGAAACAAAAGTTTTATCTGACATGGCCTTTACATACATATTAACGTGCATTGGGAAGACCTCACTCGCTTTAAATTGTAAAATTTAATAATTTCTATTTTTTTGATTTATCCTTATGTATGTTAGTTGGTATATATGTGTTCGCGTACTAGTTATTTAAGTTGTTGAGCATGCAAATGTACAAGTTTGTGCTAATATTTGTTTGTACATATTTAGTCAATTCACAAGGTATCCTAACATGTCATATTGTCAAAATGTCCTAATATTTCACAATGGTTTAAAAATATTGTTGTTGGTTTGTTAACAAAAAGTGTCTTAAATAAATAGAACGTTGCTTGCTGTGTTTATTGTGCTGTCGTAATTAATCCGATAATTCCAGCGCTGAGCGGCTGAGCCGTACAACAATATTTTTAAACCATTGTGAAATATTAGGACATTTTGACAATATGACATGTTAGAATACCTTGTGAATTGACTAATTGTGTTTTTATATTTCCTTAAAGTTTAAAGTTAAAATAACAAAATGCAAACTGTAATTATTTTTAAGCTTTTTAATTACCACTTTGTTGTACTAATATGCATACATTACAAAGAATTTATTGTTTGGAATTTAAATTCTTTTATTTTTGTTTAGAAAAAGTTAGTAAAAATATTTACTTCCTATTCTTATCGCAAGTAAGATCAATTCCTCATAGGATATATGTATATATATATATATTTTCTTTTTGAATAGGATCGGTTATAGTTTTATACTTTTATTCTATTTCGAATGACAAAATTTAGTTTACAGCTCGGAAGCATATGTATAACATTTAATTACATTAAGAACGTATACATTAGAGTGGGCCGTCGCACACTGGTTCCTATTTTGAGAAGGCGGCCAAAATTATTTTTTTTTTATTAACAAAAGTTATTTTCGCGAATACAAAATTTCTTATTTTTGATAAAAAAAAAACATTGAAATTTGTTGTGGAGGGAAAGCTGGTTTCTAAGCGCATTTCGCTGGTTGCTTAACACAGCTCGTCAGGAAACTTTTTCCAAAGACTTTAGAAAAACTAAAAATATTATATATGTATATTAGAGCGACTCAAAAAAAAGTGGTTTTGTTACCTCTCTGAAAATAAAGCTTGATATGTTTTATGATGATTCCCAAAATATTTTGGTTCTAGCGTTGACCATCCGTGAGCTGGACCATTTTTAAAAAAAAATCTTTTTTCAGTTTTTCGAATTTTTTTGTACTTTGCTCTAAAGCCTAGTACTCTGTTCAACATTTCACGTGAAATGCTGTCAAAACTCATATGAAAAAAACTTGTGCGGAATTTCTATGAAAAAATGTTGATAGAGTTGTACTCTTTTTAATTTGTGAAAAAGTTGCGAAATGTTTCTAGCAACATTTTTTTTAAAACTGCGAAATAATATAAGCTGCAATTATTAAACGTGGAATTTCAAGCAAATGAAAAAAGTTTAAACCTAATATTAAAATGAGAACTGCAAAACATAAATAACTCAACCGGTAACAGGTTTTCATCAATATTTAATTTTATTTTTACTTAATTCTTATTTAAAAAATACTTTTTAGGAAAATACATGTGGGTTTTGTTTACATATGCAAAACAATGTCGCATACTTTGAAAGATTAAAAACGTCAAATTGTACAAACTCTCGAGATAGATAACATTGATACATGTCAAATTTTTCGCATGAAATAATAGATGTTGCTCAACATTTTTCACAAATTGGAACAGAGTACTTTGCTCCAAGACGACAAAAATAAAATTTGGTATCACCTAAAAGAGTTTTTGAAGCAGCATCCAATAGTATATAAAACTTGACCACTTGCGACCTACTAATTGAGATATTTAACTAAATACATATATTCGTTTCGGGTTTTCATACAAATTCTACGTATGTGGAAGTAATGTTCTGCTTTTCAAAAGGAATCGGTTTTAAAATAATGTTAATTTATTTTTTTTTTTTGTAATTATTCACAATAAACGCGAAAATTGTGATATATTTGATCTATTTTATATTTTTCATATATAGGCAATATGGGAATCAAATAGTTTGATTAATTTACAATTCTAATAACCTGGTGATAAGCAAAAGATCCGTTTTTAAACCCTGGATGCTGTGAGCTAATTTAAGTTCTTAAATATTAATTTTTTAATTAAAAACATATTAATCTATTAATATTTTGGACTAATGCATAAAAGCATTGAAGCTTGGCTTTGACAGGCAGCAGCATTTTCTGCCAAGTTTGAATGATTTTTGTGAAAATAGAAATGACTTCGCTACAAGAAAATACGATAAATCAATAAACTGAAATGCGGAATAATTTAGAGTCCAAAAAATTAATGTAGCATAAGCTTTGAATGAACGATTTGATTGTTTAGAGAATAATGAAATCTATTGTTTATCTACAATTATTTACCTTAGATACAAAGCCATTAAACTTCAAAGATAATAGATCGAAAAAACATCATATTGATATACTCATGACTCTACATTCCGAAAGTGTTAAAGACACGGCCACCCCCTACACCTATTAAAAGTTCTGATAAGTCTACAAGAACTGAAAATTTTGAGAAGGATACTTCTTTGTCCATCCTACGCTGTGGCTCAGCTAAAGAAGAAGTCTAGATATACCTTAGATTTTCTAATTTTTCTAGCGACGCAAATCCGCTTTCTAACTGGCGCAATTAAATGCTACACTCAAAATTTAAGACCATGGCGCGGAAATTAAGATGTCAAATGAGTTCAGTCACATCTGAGAGACCATTTCTTACTTCAGGTCTGCTTAAGTCGTACTTGCGAAATTATCTCCGCAAAAGTTAAGAATATATATAATCTTTTAGACAGTTTTTTTTTTGTTTAAAAATTAATTAATTTTACCATGATTGTTAATTTATTGGCGGTATGCTATCCTTTTAAAAAGTGTGAAAACAAGGTTTTTTATGTTTCAAAGTAATGCTAATAAAATATTAAATTTTTATTTAAAAAAGGGGTTTCTATGTTTCAGAGAAGTGGAAATAACAGAATATTTAAAAAAAAACTTTGATCAAGAAAATAAAAATTTATTTATATACATATATGTTTATATATAAATGTAATTAATTTATATTACACACAATGAATAATCCATTCTTTAAATTATGCAGCGAATAAGGAATCAAGATTCATAAGAAAAAAATCAAAAACTTTTCAATTACGTTAAGAAAACGGTACGTTAAATGTTCTAAAAACAAGAAAAGTTTTTACTTGCGCAACCAAAAATAGTTAACAAATCAACTTATTTTTAATTAGTCGATATCAGTATACAGAATAGTGAAAGCGAACCAATGAAAAATTATGCAATTTATCAAGCCTTTACAAATGGCTTTCAGTGTAACTTCAACTTCAGCAGAAGTAAAATTGCAGGATCTTCTCGAACACAGTGCAGAACGATTATTAAATATCGCTCAATCGCTCGATTAATAAACCGAGGTTTTATTTTAATCGGTTAATAATCGGTTAATATTGTGATTGATCGGTTAATCGATTAATAAAGTTTTTTTTTTATAAATTAAGTAATTTCAATAAATAAAAATGCTTAAATTTTTTACGGCCTAAGTTATTTTCTTAGGTACGGATTTTCATACAAAATCCGTTTACTTAACCCTTTATTAACCTGTTTTAATTTTTATAACTTAGGCCGTTATTATTTGGAGTTGACATAACAAACATCCCTGCGGGAAAACTCAGAAGACCTTCTTACTTCAGGCCTTATTGACGGCCTGCTTAGACATTTTTTTTATTCAATAACCTTTCTGATTTAACTGATAAAGATGGTCTCATAGAAGGCCTCGACTCTTTTGTATAAAAGATAAGATACACATTCCACATATACACTTCTATGAGAAGGAAGCACAGAAGGAGTAGCATTTTTTTTTTTTTTTTTTTTTTTTTTTTGCCAAAGCAAAAGTAAAAGAATTATTTTTTTCTATCCAGTTGCCATTCTTATGTACATGCCAAACAAGCGAGGGCGGGAGGACTACTCAGAAATGACAACGTATGTAAAAAAGATATGGGTATGGAATGGAGCGAGCAGGCCTTGTACATCCAAAAGAAGGAACACAGAGGCCTTCTAGAATTTATTCCGGCTCCTTCTTTTCTCCGCTGGGATAACAATTTAAACATAGCAATTGAAACATAACAATTCTTTAACTAAAACGAGCAAACAAAAAATAATTCATAATATGTAATACATATTTTTTAATTAATACATAAAAAATAAACTGTAAGTGATAGAAGATCTGGTCAGAAACAATACAAGCAATGTAATGCAGAAAATTCATCTGATGCTTACTTATTCATGGAATCTTTACACATTATGAATATATAAGACGATTCCAGATCATATTACAAGTTAAAGCATGTCGCAGAAAGATAAATGCAAAAAAAAATATTTCCAGTATGTAAATGAAACAGCAATTCTTTATAACAACAAATACTCTTGTAGACATATGTCAACCACAGTTTATAAAATTCTGTACCATGGAGAACAAATTGTTCAACACAATATTCCAATAAAAAATGGAGCTTGAAACGAAGCAGGTTTGTAAGGGAGAAACGTAAACCTTTCGCTTGCCATATCGCTTACGGAAGACATGAATTTTATATGGCGAGTTCCCACTTTGAAGCAATACATTTCTGACTTAGAAATCACTTTATTCAGGGCATATCAAAATTGGTGAATGTAACGATCAGCTTTGCACAATGATGAATTTTTTGTTACCGTTATTCTTTAATGTGCTCCCTTACAAACCTGCTTCGTAATAAGAGAATGTCGTGGTTCTTCAAATTTTGTATATCTTTCTTTAATTTCTTTAGAATTCATTCACTTACCTTACTGCATCTCTGTATGTCTTATTGCGTAGCGCATAAATGTGTGCTTACTTTTAAAAATCTACCATAAGTGCTTCGCAAAATAAGAAAATTTTTAATTGGGATGTTACCAATTGGTGATCTTTCTGAAGAAGCGCAAGAAAAAAGGAACAAAAACTACAGATTCTTTCGCGAGCATAATACAAGAAAAATGTCCAGATGTTGTACTAATGAAGATTTTATTACTATTTTGTTGTGCACATCAGATCCATAAAAATCCACAGTATTCGACAAAAACGGAAATCAGCCTCAATCGAATTAGGGGAAGAAGTTTAACTTCTGGAACATGAAACTCAAAGTTATTAAGAAGACATTTTTACTAATATTGTTTATTTTAAAATAGTTTTAAGGTCATAATTTGTTTTTGATTTAAGTATATATTTGTTTTAATATATACATACAAATAAAATTATTAAGCCAAAAATAAAAGCTGAATTACTTAAAATTGTATTGATAGCCAAGATTATACTTGAATCAATTATTTTTTTAGTTGAAAGAAAATTAAAAATTTAATTTTGATTTAATTAACATTTTATTTGTTTTGAAATAAATTTTTAATTAAAATTTTAATTAAATAACAAAAAATCTTAATTGAATTTTTTTCGTTTAAAATAAAATAATTTAAACTTGTAGAATTTTTGTTGGGAATTGTCAGTATTTATTTAAATAAATTAACACATTGTTTGAAGTGGCAAAGTTTTTTTTATCACTTTTTTAATTAAAATTAAAAATATCATTTTTTCAAATATTAAAATTTTTAGTAATCAATATAATCATTTTGGTAATAGGTGCAAAATCAACAACTTGATTGCTTGAAATTATGAATTTGGAATAAATTTGGTGATTGGAGAAATTTAATAATTTTTTCTGTGCACTGTTCAAAATATTCTCTTTCAGTTTTATCCTTATAACAACTCGTCTCGTCCTAAAAAACCCAACCTTTGACCAAATGTTGTCGATTTCTGACAAGATTTAAGTTCGAGAATAACAAAAATGTATCAGTTGTAAAATAAAACAGAGAAAATGAGAAATTTTAAAGAAATATATTTGAAATAATCAACTTTTACACTAAAACTCAAAATAAAAATATAATAAATATGAATTTTTAACTCCACATAACTTTTTTTTCCTAACATACGAGTTTTACGTTTTATCGTGAAAATTAAAGGCTAAAATTCCAGCTATCGAGCAAAACAAAATCGTATTAAAAAATACTGATCCAGTAAAAAATAATGGAATTTCGACCGCCTTCTCGGGAAATTACCCACTGTGCGTCGGTGTGTGACCAATGTATTTCGAATACTTTCAGTATTTAGCTTCTTCTAAAAAAATTTTTTTTTTAATATTTTCGACATACCTCTTAGCCCTCTATTACCCCCAGCTGGAACTTGCAGTAATTTTATGAATTTTATTAGAATTTGTTTAATTAGTTTGAAAAATGTTATTTAGTATTTCTTTTAAGCCTACACGTGAAAAACATGAAGAAAGTAGACTTATAATCGGGGAGGTCTGACAAAAATAAGAATGTTATACGCCATTAAGTAAAAAACCGCCAATATTCCACGTGGAAAATTATTTTTAATCCAAAAAATTGTCACTGTCGCATTCATAAAAATATTTTTAACTTAATTAGAGATTACATAACAAATTTTCTATGAAAATTTTACTTAATAACCGTATACTCAGTATATTTTTCCATCTTTATGGAACTATTAAAAATTATAGTTTTTCACAAAACATCCAAAAAATATACTTCTTTAAACTTTTAAGACCTGTAAGTTCATACATTTTCATCAGTAAAACATTCATGTAAAACTTAATTTATTCAGATGAACCGTTGTCGAATAACTAAAAAACGTTTATTTTTCGCGAATATATTACTAAAACGCACATTAAGAAAAGTAAATGAATTTCATATTCGTGTGCAGCGACCTGAAATTAGCTTAGATAAAGTTCTTTTGTTTGAGATATGATATACACTTAGGAATTCAAAAATTGACCTGTGTGTTATAATTTACAATACAATATAAAAAATTATAACTGTGTCTTCATTTGGTATTTCATAAATTTATCAATTTAATATCATTATCAAAGTCTGGTTGCTGCAGTAGATTGCTATAAGTAGGTCCCAATATTTTTGTCATTATTTTTCCTTCTATTCGGAAGTTAAATTCGAAAAAAAAAATTTACGCTCCACCTTAATATACAAAGGCCTAAAAATATTTATTGGTCCATATTTGACAAAAAAAAATCAATAAATGAAAGTTTTTACACATATAACTAGAGTTTTTTTATTCCCGCACTTTTTCGATTCCCGGGAAAGCGGGAAATAAAAATCAAATTCCCGGGATCCCGGGATTCCCGCACAAAATTTTTTATTTATTTCTTTACTTATGTCTCCAATGAAACTAATATTTTTTACTGACTATTACGCTTAAAATAATTAAGTCTAGTATCTATTATATAACAAAAATGTAAAAAATTTAAGATTGAAATTATTTTAAGATACTTAAGAGGTTATTTTTATGTCAATAGGATCATAGAAATCAATATACATATGTATGTATATACATTGTAAAATTCAGAGCTCATTTGCATAATTAGAATGAAAGAATTGAAGTCTTACAGCCAATTTCATCAAGTTCAGTTAAAACTTAACTGTTAACTTATCTTCCAGCTAACAATATACTTTCGACAGTTATAACTGGTAGTTAATTATAACTGAACTTGGTGAAATTGGCCGTTAGTGGAATACAATTTCTGGAAGGGCGATTAGGAACTGAAAGAATAACATTACGAAGTAGGAATTCTGAAACAATTTTACCGTTCAACAAATTCAGCAGGAAGGCGAAAATTTATTTGCTACATACATATATTTAATAACATATTTTTTTACAATTTTATAACCCTTAATAAGCAGTGGTGTATACTAAGGTAAGGTATACTAAGTTTGCCATTCCATGTGAATCTTTTTTTAATATTTATCTAAGGTCCCATAAAGTATTTGTATTGTGTCCTTCGTTTATTCTAAGCTGATTTCGCCATATGGGTGTCAAATTGTTTCTAGATCTTCTAGGCTGATTGGGGCTTAATTCCAGCAGAATCGCTTCAGTAGGAAAAGAGTTATGTGGAACTACCTCCCTAAAAACTCAACAAAAACTAACACAAATTTGTGGCGAAATGCACCTATTGTCATTAAATTTCAATAAATTCGTTTTATACGGCACCCAATTTCGTGAATATCGGTCTATAATTTACCTACGGCTCCATGTTTAGACTAATCTCGTAAATCATGTAAGTATGGCTAAAAGCGTAACGAATACTGCTTTTGTGGTGCAATTTAGCATAATCTACTTTCATAAGACTCAAAATTACTTGAAATGCCACATATAAAGCACAATCTAGGATAACACTTTACTACGCCCTTAACCGCAAAACCGTATAATATTATTGTAAAATTTACACTTTAGTTTGCTAAGATAAGAAAAATAAATTTTGGATGATATGTCTATAATTTATCATAGGCCCTATATAAGCCCATTCTCAAATATTAGCTTAATAAGCCTTAAACTGTAGCAAATTTAAATATTGTGGTAAAATTAAGTTGGATTAAACTACTAACACAGTCTAGACACCAGTCCGACATAGACTTACTAAAGTTTGAAAAAAGATGTTCTTCAAAATTTCCCGAGAATCCCGGAATTAAATCCCGGGAAAGCGGGAATTGCCTGGAACAAACTCTACATATTACCCTTTTTTCTACCCTTTTTTATATTATACGCATCTTTTATTAGTATTCTGGTTATTTTATTGAACTGTTAATGGTTTTTAATTCAAATTTAGATATTTTAATTAGGCTTAAATTCATTAAACTTAATTTTCATTAAATTATTATTTGTTTTTTATGAAGACCGGAATTTTACAACATGGAATTAATTAAAATTTTATTGATAATTTTTTTTTTCATTCCTGACTGTGAGATTTGAACCCAGGCTTTCACGGACAGGTGGCCCTGACTAGTTGCGATTGTGAGTAAAGACGGGTTTCTCACTCGGCTATTGAAGACGGATGACGTCAATAGTCAAACATCAATCTTTAAACCAAATGGTATTTTACCTTAGTAGATTGAAATTGGCTTTTGAATGAATGATTATCTATTTTAATTGATTTACATGTTCTTCCTAACTTCTTTTTCTCGTACTTTTGTCAAGAATTCTTCTTGAAGTCCAAAGTACATTTTTTGTTTTTCATGTTTTTGTCTTTCTTTTTTTCTTGTTGACCTTTTTCAGCACAACTTGAAGTCCAAATGTAAACATAGGTCGTACCTTAGCTATTTACAATAATTAGTATTGTGGTTATTTAATTGAACTGATAATGGTTTTTAATCCAAATATAGATATTTTTAATTAGGCTTAAGTTCATTAAATTTAATTTTCATTAAATTATTTTTTTTATGAAGATATGAATTTTACAACATGTAATTAATTAAAATTTTATTGATAATTTTTGTTCTTGACTGCGCTGAGATTTGCACCCTGGCTGTCACGGACATGTTGCCCAGACTAATTTCGATTGTAACCACACAATCTCTTCAGTGGGGTTTGCCGTCTTTACTCACTGACGCATCTGTCAAAAAAGAAGAAGCAATATAGTTATACATTGCAAGTTACATGCTCAAAAGCGTAGGATGCAAAAAGTAGATATACTTTCTACTTTGGTAAGTGTCGCAAGCGGTGTGCGAAGAAATCAGCTGATTTTGACCAATTAAATTTGTATTTTTATTCACGGTGATATCACGAAAAAAACGTTGTATGTAACTTAAAGTGTAGAAAGCATAGAAGGATAAAAAACATTTAATCAATTGTTTCAGTTGTTTTTCATGTGTTTATTGTTCACTTTTGTATTCATACCAAACTGTTCAAACTACAAAGTTTCACTAGGAAAACTCATAGTGGTATGAAATGTGTTGGAAATATTTTGCTCATTAAGTATAACGAATTTTATTTCTAATGATTGTTGTCGCATCTCTCTACACGTGACAAATTTAAATTGTAGTTTTTAGCTTATTATTTTTCAGGTGATTTTCTGTGGTTGTTTTTCGGTGTCCTGCAAAACTTTAAAATTGGAATTCGACCATGTGATTATGACATTTAATTTGAGTTTTGGCGTTATGGAATAATCTACAAACCAAATTATTAGTATTAAAAATTTGCAACCAAAAAAAAAACCAATTCAGAAACTAAATTGAAATTGTACAGTAGTGGATATTTGCATGCACAGGATATTAAAAAAAAAAAATAAAATTACAATACTGGATTACATGCTTAAAAAAGTAAGTTATTATGTTTGTTGAGACATTAAAAAGATTTACGAAAATTATAGTTGTATCTTAAAGAAAAATTTGACTAAAATAAAACTTTTTCAACGATAACATATAAGACTGAATTTGTTATTCTCTATTTTAAATTTATAATGAATTTAACTTATTTTTGTTATAGCTATTAAAAACCTTAACATTAGAATTCAATTTTATTCTAACTTCTTATTTTTAATATCCTGTATTGACTTTACATTTGGAAAGTTTTCTTGAAAGCAACTCCTTTTTTGGCTCCCAGAAATAATTTTTAACATAAACAAAACATCTCAACCTGTTTAAAATTCAATTGTCTTGTGTGGTCGTGAATGCACGTTCCAATAAAAGTTAAAAAGTGTGCTCAAAGGACAATATGTAAACGGGGGTCGATACTGTTCATTCCAATTATAACATTAATTTAAAAACTATCATATTTGCCATTAAATGAAGCCATGTAAAACTTAAAGAATATTTTCTTATTAGTGTAACAAACTTGTAGTTTTAATTTCCTTTCACAGTATCATGAATATGTTTGCTGATGACAAACAACAAAATTCAAATCTTTTTTAACACTTTTTTAATTCCCTCGAGAGCCATACATCAGTGAATACAACAAAATATGTCATAAATCCTTTTTTCTATTATCAATAGTTATATATCAAGTTTTTTCCTCTTTTTTTACAAAACATAAAAAATATAACAGTTCGCCAACAAATCATAAAGCCACCAGTTGACGCTAATATTCTTTTGGGCATAACCGCATCGTTGCAGTGTAAGGATTCCAGTCAACCAACAGTATTATATAATATTGGCTGGTATCGCGAAGGTCATCCGACAACTATAAGCAAATCACAACGCATTGGTATACAATCCTATGGTGCTTTAGAGATTCAAGCTGTAAGAGGTTCTGATGTTGGTATCTATTCATGTGTTGCAACTTCGCCGGTTGGCAATGAAAGGCGGTCGGCCCGTTTAAGTGTCAATGAACTAATATTTCCACCAGCAAACGTAAAGGCAACATGTCAAGAGACATATGAATAATGAACCATAACTGTATCATGGACACCAGGCTTTGATGGCAACAGTCCAATTTCCAAGTTTATCATACAGAGGCGTGAAGTATTGGAATTAGGTATGTTAGTTTTCATGTTGCTTCAGTTTTGTTTTAATTTTTGCAACCCATGTTATTTTGTTTGCATAAGTGCGTGTAGATTTGTGGTTTGTAGTTATGCATAGATTAATGTATTCATGTATTTATATATATAATCATGGTATAATAAGTACCAGGTATGTTCATTAGGGAGAGTTGTCATTATTTACCCATGTAATGTCAAACAACGAAATATAACTCATTTGCAAATATTTGAATTTCAACATATTTTGCACTTTTTAGATATTGAAAATTTACTTTTTTATATAAAACTATATTTTATTCAATATTTTGTTATTTGAAATTGATTGTTGTTTAAAATTTGTTATCATAAAATTTTTATATTAAGAAATTTTTCAATTAATTAAATTATTTTATTTGATTTTTGGCGCTTGTTTTAATATGTTCTATATTTTCTTTTGTTTGACGTTATATGGGTTTTAAAATTGAGAACAAAATTTCTAATGACTATACCTTGTATTTATTCCACCATATATATGTATAATATACTCACATATTTGATAGAGCGTACCAACACTGCCAGCTTTTCCTTATTATATGTGACCAGTACACGATTCGGTAACTTATTGGATTTAACTACCGATATCGTTAAGTAACGATAAATCTCGGTTCCTTAAATGAATTTAATATTCTCTATTTTAAATAAACAAATATTTTTGTTTATAAATAGTAAAGGAAAATATCGGTAAAAATATATAAACGTTAAAGTTTAAATTTTAAAAATGAATAAAAAATATAAAATAAATTTACTTGTAAATTTTTTTTTTTTAAACATGAATGAAATCGAGTGAAAAATGATTATACATATTTCCACACAATGTGTAAGTTTCTAATCTTTTTATATATAGGGAAAAAGTTCGAGGTGCCCGAGCCATTCTAGCACAACATTCTGCTCATACTTTTTACACCCACACTAATGTTTTTTGGGGCCCTATGCTCCTTATAGGATCTTCGGGAACATATATATATATATATATAATGGAGAGGATATAATGTGTTGGTGCTAATGTGTGTAATACATTTTAATAACGGTTCTGCACCACCTTTTAGTATACCGATTGAATCGAAATCGAACTAACGAGGTCCTTCCATCCGCCTGGCTGGCTGGTTGTCTGTCAAATTTAACCTTGTCCTCAAAGTACAGATTGCGATTTTAGAAAAAAAAATGTATCAAATAGGGCACATATATACACCCAGAGAAAAAACGTGTTCAAATATGGTCACCACCACCAAAACTATTTCTATATTGAGAACCAACACAAAAAACTTCTAGAGCTGCAGTCGACGCACGAGGCGATGAACGTAACTACACTGGTGTCACGGTTACAAGTACCGTCGGCAACCGAAGATAAATCCCCGGTGAAAAATGAAGACACACACAGACTGGCGAATCCGACTCTGTCTAGTGACATTCCAAGAACAACCGCTGAAAATAAATTTATAATAATCCAGGTGGTAAGAAGATGGAGATTAAAATATTATGATGCCAAGGACCCGTTCGCCTTCATATAATGCGTAGAGGAGCAAGCTGAAATTTACGGGGTCGATCTAGATGAAATTCTGCGAGTGATGCGAAAAGCGCTAGTCTGGTTTGGTTAACGACAAATTTTAAACGTACGATTAAGTTTTATCTACCAAACAATATTTAAACAAATATTTAACAACACAGTTAATTAGAGCTTTAGCTTGTGCACCTCTTTCTTAAAAAAAAAAAAAAAACAAAATGATAACAACTACAATATTTCTAACCAAAATGACTTTGTTCGTTTCTGTTATTTTTTGTTGAAAATTTCGGTTAACTGCAACAAAACAACATAAACAAAAATGCACAACACATTCCTCCAACAAAACCTTTTATATTATCATTTCGAACCAACCAAACAACAACTTGGAATGGCTGCGTCTGGTTATTCACCCCTTTCTAAACTGACCCACAAAATAAAAATCACTACACCTCTGTCTAAACTGAAATGCGTCTCTATCTATGACCTTTTATAGACCGAGCATTATTTACAACTTCCCAAAACAATGGCACCATTGCCATCTTAAGAACATGAATCGATACTATTTGCAAGTCAAGTGGGGAAGAACGTGAAAAAGTACCTGGTCGCAGAAAAATATGTCCCTTTCCAATGGTCGAAAATATAAAAGCAAGTTGTCAATCCAGTTTTGGATACTATTATATAAAATCGGTCCTTTTCAGGACCACTACAAATATTAAAAGATAGATTTTCTTTTGCTCTTCAAACACAGTTTTAATAAATAATATAGTGAAACTGGTTTATAAGTAGAATGTAAAAAAAATCATTTGGGAGTCCATAACATAACGGAACAATTCCACTTTAACAACTTTTTGGATGAAAGAAAAAAATATTAATTACAGAACGATATATATATCGCACCTGATCATATAGAGGGTATTAACTTAAAATTTTTATTTTTTCACTGTCTGCAAGGAATCGACACGTAATATTCATATCCAATCGCTGTTAAAATATTGTGATATTTTGTCTACTTTTTGCTAATGAAGTGGTTGGTTGAAAAATTATTTTTCATATTCTTTTGAACTTAAATTAAAATTTGTTTTGCTTCTACTAGAGATTTTTTAATTTTGAGTTAATATCCTCTTTATGATCAAGTGCTTGCTTATTGTTAATAAAATCGTTAATTTTGTTACGGACTGACAGACTTATTCATCTTCGCACAGCCTAAACTCCTGAATCTAAACAGTTGAAATTTGGAAATTCGGGTATAAAAGGGTAAATACGTGTAAATTCGCTAACTTCATATCTCTTAAAAAAAAAAGCAATAATAATAAAAATGTAAAACTTCTGTCCTTATACTTTTTTTATGAATTTTTGAAAACAAAAAATAGTACTAAATTTGCATGAACAAAACATTTATCGTCACTAATTTTTTAATATCTCCGAATCCGTTAAAAATATATAAAAATTTTGTTTGGATGACTCAAAGAAAATTTTATTTCCAATATTTTCTAGATGTTTTGATCAGACGAATCCTTCTCAAGTAATGAGAAAATTTATAAGCATAACCGCCTTATTTCGGGCGAAGTAATAGTCTAGCCTATAAGAAACCTAGACGTGGTAGAATCAATCTGTGATCAGATTGGATTCAGAACACTAAAGTCAATTAAAATCACATAACAATGTTCTTGCTCCCGACTATTTTTTGTGTTTTGCCGAATATTGTAATTAGGGATGTAATGAATACCGATATATCGGCGATACTTCAGATTTGCCGATATATCGGTATCGGCTATATTGTACTGTCGATACGCCGATACTTTTTTAGAGCTTATTTGAGAAAACAATTTAATTTTCAATGCTTATTTTTTGCATAACAACTAAATGAAATAATACATTTAATAGCAAAACATAAAATCAAAACAGAAGAATACATTTTTTTTTTTTTAATTCTTTAGCTGGAGGTCGATACACGCCTTCTATGTGTTTGATACTTTCTTGCGCTTATTTCAAGACGCATGCAAATGTGGAAAGTAATCCCACTTAATGCGTTCTATACATATATGTATTATACGCGTTTGCTAAGTAACTTGTTAATAAATTTTTACATTAATGCTACTATTTTGAACGCTTTAGCCGTTTTGCTGTGCATCATAGCACTATTTTGGTGGTTATATTTGACCCGAAATCGTGGCCAAAATTAATTCTTCGCACTAACAATAATAATGTTTTTTTGATGACGTTCGATTTTAAATATATTAAAGCAAATTACTGCATACTAGATTTTTGCAAAAAAAAAAAACAAATATCAGCTGATTTATGGGCAGTCGAAGTTGACATTTGCAAGCAACGTTCACAGTGCAGCATAAAAAGTGTTATTTTGGTATAAATTAAAACGGTTTTTTATCAGTTATTAAACAAAAAGCAGGAAATCGTGCATATTATGGTGAAGAGAGGGGATAGCAAGTAAGTTAAAAAACAAAAAAAATGCTGGTGTACGTTATTGTATTTGTTAGCAAAACGTGTAATTCTAACTAAACCTCAAATAAATTACTTTTCCATAAATATAAACTTCGCATAAGCTTTTGATAATGTGAGCCGTGGACTGCCTTGTTTTTCATTGATGAGTAGTGTTAATAAAATAGTTCAGAATTTATTGTTTGTTATTTTTCGTTTCGATTTTGGATTTATATTATGTTCTTACAGACTCGCTCAGCTTTAAATATAGCGAACTTTCTAATGATTTGTGAAAAAAATAAAAATAAAAAAAACTGATGGTGTTTACAATTATATTATCAGTGAAATTAATTAAAATAATGTTTCAAAACTAGATTTGGCTTCGTTAAAGCAAAATGTACAAACTTGTTGTAATAATTTATCGTTAAGTTGGCACAAGGCTCACGGAAAAATTAACGACTTGTTCAAGCAAAACTAAAACTGATTTCGTCTATATCGCTTATAGGCAAGGGGGCTAGCGTATTTTCATCATACAAATTTAAAAAAAAAATTATCCGCTAGTTTTCGAGATATTAAGTTTTTTACTTTTTTCAAAAATAAAAACCTCAGCGTGCCTGCCAATGAAAAACTCTTAAATTCCAATTTTCAGCCATATCAGTCCAAAACTTTGGCCAAAATGATTTTTTTGACCTAAAAAGTAGCTTAAATTACCTAGTATTGAAATATTCTTTCACAGTTAAATCTTTTATGTATTTGTAGTACAAAAAAAATACAAATTTTGTACAGTATTACATTCAACATTTTTTATTTTTCGAATTTATTCTATGAGTTAAATTTCAGTTATATATTTTATAAATGTTTTTGTAATAGTTGTATTCTTGAAATTTTTTAGGAATAACTTTATACACTACCAGACTATTATGTAGTACCTTCTTGTTACGTTTTACCTTAGGTATCCTTTGGATAGCAATGAAGTGTATTGTATGTACAAAAAAATGTACAATTATTAGACACCAGTAGAATGTAATGCATTTTCTGGCCCGCTACGGCCTTCGTCAGCATTCTTTGTGTCACACTGGATAGTGATGAGTTAAATACATTCAATTTATAAAGTTTCACTATCCACTGTGACACAAAGAATGCTGATGAAGGCCGTAGCGTGCCAGAAAATGCATGGAACTGTTACAAAAAGTTTTATAAAATACATAACTGAAATTTAGCTCATAGAATAAATTTGAAAAATAAAAAGTGTTGAATATAATTAAGTAACTTATGAAAAAAAAATAATTTCCAGACTCTATTTGTTAAAATTTTGTACATTTTTAGATTTTGATGCTTATTTTTAAAGAGATATTTGTGAAAATATAAATAACTTTTCTGAAAATGTTGGGTTACTTCGAAGAGGCTACATAAATCCATAAGCAAGGTCTTTGCTACATTGTCGGACGATATTCCGCTAGATAACAGTCTTCGAACGTTATACTCAAATATAATAAATGAATAAGCTGAGACAGGGAACAGCTCAGAGGCCCAAAAATGGGTGACCGACTTTGTATTAGTTCTGAATAAAAGATTTGAGGGTTAAGAGAATAATGAAACTTATTGAGTATCTAAAATTCTTCGAATATTGTAAAAACAATCGGTTTCAATCGTATAGAAAAAAAAACGTCGTACTGAGCAACTATGACTATGCATCCTGAAATTGGTGAAGACACGCTCAGCGCTACGCTTAGTAAAAGTACTGATAAGTCTACAAGCGGCCTTGCAACAAATTTTAAGAAAATCCGAGGAGGATGAGCTCTGTCAATCGTCAGTTGTGGTTATACTAAAGAAGAAGTCGAGATATATTTCTGTAGAAAGCAACAACAAAATTACAACATATTTATGACATTGTTTGTGCTTTCAATGTAACTCTTTGGCGTAGCTTTGCGTTTTACGTGACTAGGACCTTAAGTTTTCAAATCAGTTTTGTCGCATCTGAGAGACTTTTTATACTGCGGATCTGGTTCGACCGGATTTTCGATCTCCGCAAAAATTGAGAATAAATTGTATTTAAAAAAAAATTTTTATTAATTTCAATTTTAAATATTTATAATCTCTTACGCGGTTGTTTTCTGTAAAAACATTTTTTTTTTTGTTTTTTGTTAGTATTACAATAAAATCAAATTCGTTTTTTTTTAAATCACATTAATTTCAATTTTAAATATTAATAATCTCCTGAACAATAATTTTGTTTAATTAAAAATTAATATACTTGAGTTTTGTCAATTTTACCTTTAATTCATATTAAATATTTGTATCGGTATCGCCGATATTTCTTTTTGAGTATCGGTATCTAATTGTAATTGGTAAAATTTAATGCTTAAATTAGTCTACAAAAAGTTTACCAAGCATGTATGTTTTAAGTACATAAGATACATTCCCTCGTAACACGTAGAGTATTCACCCGATTAATCATTATTCGATTAATCTGTACGAAAAAACAGAAGTAAGGAAAACATGTGAGATCAATTAAAAATGGATAATCATTCAAAAAGCAAATTTCGATCTACCAAAGGTTAAAATACAATTTGGTTTAAGGATTGATGTTTGACTACTGACGTCAGCAGTCATCGATGGCTGCGAGTGTAAGACGGCAAATCCCTCTGAGGAGACCTAGTGGTTGAGGTCGAAACATGTCAGGGTAACCAGCCGCCTGGGTTCGAATCACACGCCAGCCAGCCTGGCTTCAAATCCCAGGTCAGTCAAGAATGAAAATTATCAATAACAATTTTAATTAATCTTCCATGTTGTAAAAATTCCTTTCTTCATAAAAATAATTTAATGAAAATTAAATTTAATGAACTTAAGCCTAATTAAAAATAGTAAAAATTTGGATTAAAAAACCATGAATAGTTCAACAAAATAACCACAATACTAATTATTGTTAAAGCTAAGGCACAAGCTCTATGTGTTCATTTGTCCTTCAAGTTGTGCTGAAAAATGTCAACAAGAAAAAAGAAAGACAAAAACATGATAAACAAAAAAATGTACTTTGGACTTCAAGAAGAATTCTTGACAAAAGTACGAAAAAACAGAAGTAAGGAAAACATGTGAGATCAATTAAAAATGGATAATCATTCAAAAAGCAAATTTCGATCTACCAAATGTTAAAATACAATTTGGTTTAAGGATTGATGTTTGACTACTGACGTCAGCAGTCATCGATGGCTGCGAGTGTAAGACGGCAAATCCCTCTGAGGAGACCTAGTGGTTGAGGTCGAAACATGTCAGGGTAACCAGCCGCCTGGGTTCGAATCACACGCCAGCCAGCCTGGCTTCGAATCCCAGGTCAGTCAAGAATGAAAATTATCAATAACAATTTTAATTAATCTTCCATGTTGTAAAAATTCCTTTCTTCATAAAAATAATTTAATGAAAATTAAATTTAATGAACTTAAGCCTAATTAAAAATAGTAAAAATTTGGATTAATTACTAAAAATTTGAAAATTTTGACAAAAAATTTTCAATAAATGATATTTTTAATTTTAATTGAAAAAGTGATCAAAAAACTTTGCCATTTCAAAAAATGTGTTAATTTATTTAAATAAATATTGACAATTCCCAACAACAATTCTACATGTTTAAATTATTTTTTTTTAAACGAAAGAAGTCAATTAAGATTTTTTGCTATTTAGTTAATATATTTGGGGTATTCACAAGGTGTGCTATCATGGTTTATTGTCATAATGTTCTAACATTTTACAATGGTTTAAAAATATTGTTGTTGGTTTGTAAACAAAAAGTGTCTTAAATAAATAGAACGTTGCTTGCTATGTTTATTGTGCTGTCGTAATTAATAGCACATTAAATTATGAGGGGTTGCTCACAACAGTCGTATTTTTTCATGTTATTATTTTAAGACATATGACTTTATGACACCTTGTGAATCCCCCAATTATTTAAAAATTAATTTCAAAACAAAAAAAAATTTAATTAAATCAAAATTAAATTTTTCATTTTGTTTCAATTAAAAAAAAATTGATTCAATTATTATATTAATTAAATTAAAATACATCTTAAACCATTTTTTTAATTGATAAAAAAATTTTTTCTGTGTACATATGTTGGTCCTTTTTTTTAGATGTGAGGGTGTGTGTGTCAAATTATATAATAAACGATAAACGTCTAATTCTGTACGTTAGAAATTTCGTACTAAAGTAGCAAAATTTTCATGTTTGGTTTGACGTTTATTGAAAAAAAAAATCAGCATTTATAAGTGTGTAAGCTAAGCTATGTCAGATTATGGGTTACCTTTCTTACCCTACTGTTTTTTTTTTTTTGTTTTTATTATTACCTCCTATCTTCCAATCGGCTGTATTTCGACACTTAAGATATCGCTAAAATCCTCATAAAAACCTAAGTCACCTTTGATAGGTGTTAAAAAAACAAGATCGCGGATTTTGGCGCGAAATACTAATACGATAAAAACCAGACTAACCAAACTTATAAAATAAAGCTTTAAAATAATAATATTGAAAGAGGATTAGAAAACTATATGCTTCTATTTGTCAGCCATGTTCTGAAAATCGACTACATACGAGGAAAGGTTAACTCAAATAAATTTTGAAAACGATCCTGTTTAACTAGTCCCTTTTATATACTTCATAGTTTGAGTTCTTATATGTACCAGAACTTCTATTAACATTAGGAAAAACTTCGGTAATTTAAAAAAAAAATTACTAAGCTGGCACTTCTTATAAAAAACGCCTGGAAAAAAACTAAATATTTAATTAAAAAATTAAATGAAAGTCTATGTTAAATCTATGTATCAATACTTAAATTTTTTTTTAATATCGCCTGATCCCCAAACTTATTATTATTTTCTTTCTTCCTAAATCTAAGCTTTTTACAAATTTCCTGACTTGGGTACGACAATGCACTCAATAATAAGAAAAGAAAGTCAATGTCTACTATAATAACAATTTAAAATATCAAAAGTGTCCCTCTTTCAGATAAAAAAAAATATAATTAACTGTACATTTTTATACAGTTAAAGTGCGTAGAAAGAGAGTACAATGTCGAATATATTCGACAAAAACACTGAAAGGGTTAATCTTGTTTCGATATTTTTAGTGCATTTTAAAATGTATGTTTTGCAGACGGGTTTTTTTTTATATAATTTAATAAAAAGTTTGAGAACTGTTAACGTAGTATTAATGAATAGTTATTTTATATTTTAATTTTTAATTACATTTTTGTTTTAATATTTTTTTCTGTTTTTTAATACAATAAAAGTATCAAATAAAATAGACATGTATGTGTTTCCCATAATGTAAAATTATTTGAATTATTCGAGTTATTCGAAGAAAGTAAGACTCTTGTTCTATCTATTATCTATTCCTTACTCGAACAAAATCAAATAATCGGTTACTCTAGTAACACGTTAATCAATAAAGCCATTAATATGAATTCTTCCTTTTGTTTTGTTTTAATTTAAGTTTTCCAAAAAAAAACTTTTTAATATAATTTATTTTTATTTTAATATTAAATTACAAACACTAAACGTCAGCAAAAAAAAAAAAAGTAATTAGACTTGGGATTTTTTTTTTGTCAAATTTTCGATAAATAGTCGACATCGATACAGTATTCTTAGAAACTACCAAATTAACGCCGAAGTGATATAGACATCGACGTGATGTAACAACAACTATATATATTTTCAAATGTAGAATTATATTCAGTAAAAGAAATAAAAATTTTAAATGCCGAAATGTTTTTTTTTTTTTTTTTTTTTGTTACGGACCTCGTCAGTTTGACTCTATCTGGTTTTGTATTAAACTACTATCTTACAAAGTCAAATTACACAAAAACTAACCAATCATAAGTATGTTTTAAAATTTTAGACTTTTCATAAGTTAATAAATTTTTCATTTTAAAATATGTTATTACAGCCAAACTTCCCTATTGGGAGCTGATGTGTACCTTTAAGATTCTGTCACATTTAACAATATATGATTCATGCAGCTGTTACTTCCTTGAGTCCGTATTATTTTTACTTATTGTTTTTGGTTTTTTTTTAGTAAAACATAAAATGCTGCTGATACATCAGAATGCGGTGGCTGCCATATTTAAACTTTCGTAATCTTTATATTCCCTATTTCGGTGCGGTGGCTGTCATATTTAAACTTTCGTAATCTTTATATTCCCTATTTTCTTTTTTCTGCAGTGCTACAATGAATTTAAGGTTTTTTTTTTCGTTACATTGTTGTTGACTATTTGATGTTTGTTCAATTACATTTAATGTAAAAACTATCAAATTTGACAACGTTACTTAAAATTTTCAATAAGACCAACAACTACAGAATACAAATTAAACGTTGGATTTGGTCAACCTGTATGTGTGCATAAATATAAATCAAGTACCACATGCTGCAGTATTTTTGCTTTAAAATTGCATTAGTGTCCAGCTTATGTAATTCTAGTCTTGCAATTTTTGTATTTTTATATATTTGTATATTTAAAAAATTAGTTGATTCGTAAAATAAATATATTTTCATTAAATTTTAGCAGTACGGAAAACCAATTTAATAACCCACAATCAGTTACTGTAATAATTTTATGAGTGTACTGTTGTGTTGGGTATCATATGGTCGGGCTTGACCGACAATACTTTCATACTTGTTTTTATTACAGAAATGAATAAATCGTTCTATATTTAGTGAATCTGCGACTTTTTATTACCAAAATTTTATGCAATTTTCATCATATAACATATTTTGTTTCAACTGTAAAATATTAAAAATGCTAGTTACGCTGTTTTGCATTCTAGCTAAAGATATACCTTTGGCAATCCAACTAATACATTAAAACAGTAGCTTATCATTTTCCTTTTTCAATCTTAGACCAAAAAGTTCCATTGCTAAAGCGTTTGAAATTTCTAATTTTCACGTAACATGTCCTTAGAGTACTTCAGTAATTTTGCAATGCTACTAGTCCTGAAAAATGTGCAATTGTATTGACATTATCATTCCTGACTCGTAACTATATGTTATGCATGTAAAAGGAAATAGAATAGAACATGTATTAACAAACACTCAAACATAAGAAAGGACACTTGTTGATTCCATATAATTCTATTCGTAATGGTATTTCCTTTCACGAAAATTGAGTATATAAACTTCAATAATGGAACTCGGACAATAATTTTATTTTACAATTTTTAGCTCAAATCAAAGTTAAAAACAGTCGAGGCAATCACTCAACTTGTTGCATGTGTTTGAAACTGCGCATAATCACATAATTATTGTGATTGAGTGCGGAGAAAGTACTCTCACATCCACAGACATCCTTTAAATAGAAAAACAAGAACAAAAAGCAACAAATTGTTAACTCAATGAATGCTACTGCTGTAGTAAAATAAACAAAACACGTGCATTTAATGTTTTACAACACTTTCAGTTCAATTAATTTTGTATGTTGGCTGTTGGATGAATGACCTATTACACTGCGGAACAAAATTGAACTTTTTTTGTGAATACAATCAAAAGTTGTGCACCGATTGCAATGAAATAAAGCTCATTTCATTCGAAATATGTTGAACTAAATGCTTTTAGACCCAAACTGTGATTTTTGTTGCACATTTATTTTTTTATGAATTTTTAAAGAACAAAAAAATCTTTTTTTTCTTAAATTTTTATTTGTTTTTTTAAAAACTTCAACAATATCTCTGAAATTACTAGCCAAATTTAAAACAATGTTAGTACGTCTTAAAGATAATATTGTTAGCGAATTTCGGTTTTTTTTCTTAAGGCAATATGATTCACCATTTTCATGTTATTTCAATATATGTGCTGAAAGTGCCTTAATTTTGGACATAACGGTATATCTCTAAAACTGGAGCTGATAGAGAAAAATGAAGGCTAGATTTGGAATCAGCGACCTCAAATTAGTAAAAAAAAATTACACAAAGTTCCAGGCCGCAAAAAGGCTGTTCCGCAGTGTTATCATTCGAGGTTTTCATACCCAGTTAACAAATGAATGGTCTGTTGTTGTTTTCCTATTTTGCGAATATAAAAACTTCTGTGCGTATTGAAACGTGAATATTTTAGAAAGTACAGTGGAACTAAAATAATCTTATTTATAGTAATATATATTAAAAATGTTGTACTTTTATTATCTGAATCGAGGATGAAAATAAGGCTACAATGCTACCCTTTTAAAACATTTTAAAAAGCCAATCGCTCTCTAGCTTATATCGTATAGGCGATTTCGGTTCAATATCCTTATTCTGAAAGCATACACTCACCAGAAAAAGTCTGCTAACAAGCCATTGATATGTTTTTTAGAACTAAAACAGTAAAAATATTTTGTGTAAATATATTGTTTATAAGGAATAGTTCTAAAAATATTTCTACTAAGTTAAAAAAAAAATAAGAACGATAGTTCATAACTACAAAGGAAACTAACAGCCTATTCAAAAAGGCATATGCAAAAGAAAGCGTACAAATATTTTTTGTAATCTTTTTTGTTTAAAGTTTTTAATTAAGTATTAAAAAAAATTAATATCGAGTATAAATTCCTTTTCGTGAGAGAAACTCCGCTAAACGTGTTGGCATAGAATCGACTACTTTTGAAGTCTCTTGAACGAAAACTTTGTTCCATTATTCAATTATCGAATTTTTTTTGTTTGTTTGGAATAAATATTTTGCTGTCGAATACGAGGATCCAAAAAGCCTATAAATGTTCTATGGGACTTATGTACGGAGATTGCGGTAGGGTTTTAAGCTTTTATGGGACATTGTATAGTAGCCAAAGCTTCGTATTATAAGCGATATGCTTTGCGTCGTTATATTGTTAAAACATGTAATCGTTACCAAGGCTCAATTTGTCTACGCTGGACTGCACATTTTCTATTAATATATCAAGGTATACTTTATTATCTATTTTACAAGTAAACAGATCCAAATTTCCGACTGCGAGGCACGTAGAAAGCCTCTGGTGTCACTTGTAAGTTGTCAGAATCAAATTGATTTTGCCAAGTAATAAATAAATAATCCAGACGAATTCTGGCAAAAGGTTTTATTTACAGCTGAGGGCAAGTTTTACATATTTCGTGTAAGTGGTAACCAGCTTGTGTGCAGAAACAAAAAAAAAAGAAACGCTTGACCCTAAGGATTTAAGTGACCCTGTAAAACATACTTGGCAAAATAAATTTGCTTCTGACTATTTACTATTGACACCAGAGGCTTTCTACATGCCTCGTAGTCGGAAATTTCGAATTCTGACTATTTACTAGTGACACCAGAGGTTTTCTACATGCCTCGTAGTCGGAAATTTCGAACTGTTTTCTTCTAAAATAGATACTAAGGTATATCTTGATATATTAATAGAAAATTGCGGTCCAGCGCAGACTGTACGCAGACTTTTGCTGCTGAGTCGATTTATATTGGCGCTATGTGCCATCATAGGTCGATTTGATTAGTTCTGAAACCTTGTGGGTAATTACCCGTATTTTTTGTAATTTCTTATACTTAGATGTAGACCAGGTGTAATTTTATAATTATTTATTTTCTCCAATTAGTTTGTGTGGTTTTTAGGAAAGGAAGGAATTTTACAACATGAAATTAATAAAAATTTTGTTTTGATAATTTTTATACTTGACTAACCGGTGCACTATAGGAAATTTTCCCTTTTTTTTGGCCAAAACTAATTTTTAGCCAAACGAGTGGGCCAAACTAAATGATTTTTTAGATTCGCTTTTTGGAAGTGTTCCTCCTAAATGATTTTTTAGATTCGCTTTTTGGAAGTGTTCCTCCTTAAGCTAATAAATTTTTAGTCACGCACCGTCACGGGGAAAAAAGTTTGTCACGCGCAAGTCTGCATTTGGTACGCTGAAGTTACCTGGAAAAATACGCTTTTTTTAAGACATATGCAAGTATATGCAGCTGAAATAAATTGCGAATGGATGACAACTTATGGCTCTATCGAAATGCGTAAGTGTTTATATCTATCACTTTTAATCATTTTTTTTCGGAGCTTAGTAAAGTTGCAATTTATTATTACAGTATATAACATCAAGGGGTTTTTCTTTCCTTCGATTTAACCATATTAAAAAAAAGTTGAATATCTTTTTAACTACTATAAAAGTACTCACTTTTAGCATTATTGTTCATTTTTACTTTTTTTACATGAATTTTTTGAATAAAAACTTTAAACTTAAATGCACGTCTAATTTAATATAGTAACTTCCTCGTTTTGTTTAATAAAAAAACCTCATGTTTTTGCATTTATAAAATAACGGTAAAGCATCATTGATCCTTTATTCTTCGGGGATGCTTTTTTTAGTATGTTTTTAAGTACATAGTGAAAAAAAAAAATCAAAAACTCCAAGAAAAAAATTATGTACTTTTGGCCAAAAAAAAGGGAAATTTCCTATAGTGCGGTGGATTGAACCCGGGTCGGATTAATATGTTTCAAGAATAACCACATTATCATCACCGTTGCGACAGCTGGCAGTCTATAGTCAAACATCAATCTTTTATCCAATAATATTCGCTTGGCGGATCGAAATTTACTGTAATGGATTATCTATTTTCAATTTATTTGTATGTTTCTTTATCACTTCCGATTTTTCTTACTTTTGTCAAGAACTCTTCTAGTATAATAAAGTAAATTTTTGTTTTTATGTTTTTCTTTTTGTCTTTCTTTTTTTGATGACGAAACATAAAACTCTTAAACTTTTAATAATTGATTACAGTGAAACAATGTATACAATTTAAAATGTGGATGATCCAAAAAATGCAGAGTCAACCAAAGTTACCTTATCTTTTTAGGAAAAGATTTACAGACGGACATGGCAAAATCGACTTAGAATTACGCAATGAGCCAGAATATATATATACTTTATGGGGCTTGAGATAAATATTAAAAAAGTTTCACACGAAATGACAAACCTAGTATACCGTCAATCACCACTTGTGGTCGAGGCTATAGTAAAGAAAAACAAAATATATTTTCTTTGTTATTTCAAACAGCTAGAGCCTTTTCATTATATCTTTATTAAAAATTTATCTTAGTAAAAAAAGCGTGATGCCGGGTTTTTGAGATGTGGATTAAGTTTAAGCTAAGTTTAACGTATTAATTATATTAATAACTAAAAATATTTGTAGTTGTTTGTTTTCAATCTTTATATCAAGAAAAAAAAATACTCTAAATTTGAAGCAATACAAAAAAAAAACAAGAAAACTTAATAAAACTATATATAAGTTTCTTATCCATGGTTCGATTATGAAATATTCCTTTCGTTGTGTTTCATTTAAATTTGTATCACTTTATCCTAAAGTACGAAAAATTTACCCACTTTGGCAGTTCACTGCAGAAAAAGTATGCAACTTATAATAACGATTTTAGCTATTAGTGAGGTACAATTTTGTCTACTTTTACCGGGTGCCAATAAAAAAATATTAAGGGGGTTATTTTGTAAAACACTTCATTTCACTTGAAAATTTTTTCATACAAATTTTTGAAAATTCAAAAAATTTTATATGGAAAAACTTTCAACGCAAGCTGGGCAAATTCTGATACAAAAACATTAATCGTTGCGGGTTTAGGCGTACTAAACTGTTTTCCGAGAGTAGGCCTTATATGGGACCAATGGTAAATTATGGGCTGATGCTAACGAAATTAGACAGTATAGTTTTTATTCGTTTAAAACTGTGACGTACAAAATTTTTTTACAATAGCTTAATTTGTTTGGGTTTTAGGCGTACTAAACTGTTTTCCGAGAGTAGGCTTTATAAACGGCGTTTTCTAAATTATGGACCGATCTTCATGAATTTTAACTGTATATTTTCTAGTCATATAGAATTTGTGCAAAATCTTTTATCAATCCGGGCATTAAACCACATTTTTATGTTATGGTTAAAGTATTGGATAAAAAATGTGTTAGATTAAAAAAGAGGAATTATGCCGTACGTATGGCATATATAAGAAAAATTTTTACAATACAATTTATATCACAAAAAAAAAAAAATAATTTGGCACATATAATAAAACAGATTTGATACATATAAAAAAATAATAATTACACTGTGCATGAAATTTACACTTTTGTTTCGTGACAAGCTGGGCACCTGGCGTTTTAACATAATTCGGGTACGCTGAATCCAGTGGTGCCCACGGTTTTTTAAGATTGGCTCTGGTTTTCGCAATATACCGTTATTTCCAAAATGGAGGAGGTTGTACAACATATGCTAGCGTAACTCAAAAACCCTTTAGCTAATTGAAAAAATTTTTTTGGAAAAAAAATAATTTTTTTATCAAAATTTCGAAATTTTTGTTTTTTAAAAATTCATAAAAAATTTAAAAATGCAGCTAGGCTTCTAATTTTTTGCATTTTATCCCCCTAGGAGGGAATCCTAGGCCTTGGAAACAAATGATGGGAATGAAAAATAAAGTTGCGCTGGTCATACATTTGGCCCGTCTAGGGGCATCTCAGGCGCTGCAGGTATAAGTGATTAAAGTATGTCTACAACTTTTGATTTTTTCAGATTTTTTATAATAACCAAACTTAAAAATTTTAAAACATTTATTTTTGTTGTTAATTAGTTAAAGTTAAAGTTTTTATTTAGAAATTTTTTCTTCTTCCTCCTGCAGATTCCAACCAATATCCCCTAATAGCGAATGAAGTTGTTTGCCGCTATACATACCAGTGTTCGAGCCTGGCTGTTACTTGGTGAAATCTCTCGCCATGTTCATCAGACTCGGCTGGTGATTGTTCATTAAATTTTTCGTCCTGGTAATGCAAAATATGTATTTTCAATGACATTCTAACGCTTAAGTTTCTAAATGCGGTTAGCATATTTTTGATTAAAATTCGCCAGTTTTCAGGCCGATGATTTCCTAATACATTTTCTATTACTGGTTTCACACAATTCCAGGCCAATGGCTCGATATAATTCAATGCAACCTCAAATTGATGGTCCTTCATAAGACGACGAATGTTCGGTAAAAGCAACACCATCTGGGCTCAATGCTTTTATAAAATTTTTTACAATACCCAGTTTTATGTGGAGTGGAGGAAGCAAAATCTTTTCCATCGGTACAGGTGTAATTCAATAACATTATTTCTATGCAATCTGCTTTCTTCACGTAAAGCCCAATCCCGTGAATTGTACTGGTCGCCATCGAAACGGGTATTCCATAAGCACATGAAGCACATATTTTTAGTATAGATTGCATGACTCTTAAAAGAGCTACCACTTTTAAATCTGCGCATATTTTCCACTTGTGGTCTTCATATTTAATTAACTGTATTTTTTTTTTTCATTGATGCGTATGTCTCTTTTTAAATTAGTGACATGTGGCAAAACTGCTTTTAAGCTACTTTTGGAATAATCAATGAATAAGCGCCATGGCGCTTATAGATTTAAAAAAAAGTCGTTAATCGTCTATGGCGACTGATAGCCCCGTATATTTGTACACCTGGTTCTAAAATATTAGCTCTTTTTAACTCTTTTGTCAAGAGAATGCTCTGTGTTTGAGATAATTTTAGACGGCGTACCTAGTGGTATATAATGTATGACCGACCTCAATTAATTTTTTGTCCTTAACATTTTCTCGAGACATACTTGCCCCATATCTCCACTTCTTAGGGGGACTCCCATACAAATATTGCGTTTTATGAAATTCTGAAATTAATTAAAATTTGTCGACTTTTGTGAATAAAATCAAAAGTTGCTAACAGATTTTAATCATTTATGGCTTGTTTTGTTTGGAACTTCGTTTTTTCTATGTCTACAAAAAATTAGAAGCCTAGCTGCATTTTTTAATTTTTTATGAATTTTTAAACACCTAAAATTTCGAAATTTTGATAAAAAAATTATTTTTTTTTTCAAGAAAAAAATTATGTTTCTAAAACGACTACGGATATTAGAAAGAAGTTTTACTTTTCTTAAAGAAAATTTTATTGCGGAGTTTCGGTTTTTTAATTTTTTTCAATAAGCTGAAGCGTTTTTGAGTTACGCGAACTTATGTTGTGCAACCTCCTCTATTTTCGAAATAACGGTATATCTCGAAAACTAGAGCCAATCTTAAAAAACCGCGTTACTCCAAGCTTTTTTTTATGGAATTTATCCTTTCAATACTAGAACTACCAAGAATAAGGTCAGAAATATTGCCCGTTATAGGTACCTTTTTCGCTATAAGTAAGTATTTCGATTTACTCGGGTTGAGACTTAAACCATTTAATTTTGCCCAGACATCGATGCTGTTAGGGTCATAGTTACAACTAATATAAATTTGTGCATCGTCAGCATACCGTTACCTTAATATAAAAAGGCCCCAACTCATTATTTTTGGAAATCCGTTTTTTTATTGATTATTGTAGAATGGTTGCTAATACACATTCTATTAAAATTTCAAGCAAATTAGATTAAAAATAAAGAAGTTATAAGCAGAATACAAAAAGCCCTAACTCATACACACAATTTTTCTAAAGAAAAAAAGGCCTAACTCATACACACAATTTTTCGAAAGAAATACATATTATGAATTTCAATCTGAATTCCTCGTTTAATTTTAATAAAGATGTTTTTTGACAATGGTTGTGTAGCTATATTATTTCAGCTTTTATTAAGTTTTTTCCTTCTCCTGTAAAAAGTGTTTTTGATGAGTTGGGGCCTTTTTATATTAAGGTAACGATACATTTGTACATAACAATATTTCAGCTGTATTGGAAGGTCATTTGCATATATAGAGTACAACAGTGGGTCAAGAATTGAACCCTGTGGCACTCCTCTGGTCAATTCTATACTTTTAGACATTATATTCTCATAAAACACAGATTGTGACCTATCCGTTAGGTATGAAGATATAAGCTTTAAGGCAGTTGATGAGAAATTAAAGCAATGCATTCATTTTAAAGTGAGAATTTCAGTATTGACAGTGTCGAACGCTTTTGAGTGATCTAATAGTATTAAGAAAACCATTTTGTCGTTGTCTATTTCTAATCTAATATCCTCAGTAACATCAATTAGAGCAGAAATACAGCTTTGTTGGGGTCGAAATCCAGATTGCCTGGCAGTAAGTAAATCGTTATCCTGCACAAATTTCATCAACTGATTATGAATTAAACGTTCAAAAATCTTTTTGGTATCGGCACAACTTTCGCGTGCTTCCAAATTGTGGGGTATGTGGATTTTGTTATAATCGTATTAAACAAGTTTGTGATAAGCGGTAATAGTGTTGGAAATATTAACTTAATAAACTTGGGATGAATCTAGTGTTTGGGGGTCCGGGATTTCCCGGGTCAGAAATTTTCCGGGAATTCCCGGGAATTTTTTTTATTTTTCCCGGGAAATCCGGGAATTTCATAAAATAAGCAATTTTACATAAAAAAACGTTAATTTTAATTTAATTTTGTTTTTTTTTTTATTATTAAAAATATTTTAAACAAAACTTCAGTTGCTCAAAGTGATTTGTTTTATTTTTTTGCCCGTAGAAATAGATTTTTTCGAGTTGATGATACTTTCAAAAAAAAATTGGAAAATGCTATCACTAATGCGAAGGCAACGCCAAAATATCAGAAAATTAATAATCTAAACTGCTTTAAAAAAGAGTTAAATATAAATGAAGTACACAATAATAGAACAAGGAATATTGAAAACCTGTATAATGCTCTTTTAACTATAAAACCAACTTCGGTGGAAAGTGAAAGGGTTTTTTCTCTTGCTAGTCACTTTGGAACGAAGTGGAGAAATAGAATGTCCAGTGACTTACTCAACGCATTTGTGGTTTTAAAAACCACATTTTTAAAAAACTAAAAACTTATATACATATATGCATATATGTATGTTATTTTTTTTTTTTAAGTTTGGTAATGAAGATCTCTATTTTCTTTAATTTTTAATTGTGTTTTTTGTGTTTTGTATATTTAATTAGTTTTACACAAGCAAATTTGTGATACACATATTGTTCCTTTTTAATAAAACTGTTTTAAACATAAATTTTGTTACATTTTATTGACTTTTTTATGATTATTTTTGATAATAAAAATTTCCCGGGAAATAAAAATTTTTTTTCCCGTTTCCCGGGAAATGAAAAAGTCCGGGAATTCCCAAACACTAGATGAATCCCAATAATACAAAGGAAAAACATGCAATTGCATATTTACGGTTTCCCTGGACATAAAAAGTCCTTCATTTCGTAACATTTAATAATGTTAAGATTGAATAAAAAAGTTAAAGGTTTGCATATCCTTCAGCAAAACTTAATAGCCTTTCGTAAGTCCAAGTTAAAAGATTATAAAAAAAAAAAGAATATAAAATTATATTCAAAATTCAAAATTAACCAAGGCCGTTTTATTCTTAGAATACAAACATATGGATATGTACATATGTATGTTTGTATTATAAAAAAGATAACTTTAGTAATAAAATACATATTTTAAGCAGTTCAGCAAATTTTAACTATCAAAAAAATACAACATTACCTCTTCTGATGAGAATAATACGCAAAAGCATGTGGCACTACACTAAACTACGGTCAACCGCTGTGTTTAAGCAATCTTACGTTTAAGAACCCAGTAAATCATCCGAGGACTCTCAAGTCAAAAGTGCTTTAAAGACATCCCTTTTAAACAATTAAGAATCATATCACTGTGTTTTTACTTTACATCATACGTTAAATTAATAGGGATATGGTTATGGGTATGTGTACATGAACGCCAACACGTGCGTAGTATCTGTGTGAAAATAAAACTAACATCAACTGGTGTTGTAATTAATTAAAAATAAATTTTGTTTTATTTTTTACAATGTTCTTTTTTTAATTCACTTCAGTTTATGCCACAAGTTTATCACGCATATAACAAGTTGAAAATGTTGGCTAATTTATATTTTATGGCGGTAAAATGATGAACATAATTTTACATTGATGTTACACAAGCACAGTCATACAAGCAAATGAAGTCAGATTTACATTTCTATATATCGTTACTTAAACTGCAAAAGGTCCTATTTAACATTTTGAAAATTTTACAGGAGAATAAAACCGCTTATAATTTATTTTTCTTCTATTTTTCTTGTAAATTTTTTATGGACATTTGAGTGTGATGCAATACATCCACGCTTGCAAGATGGTTTGGATTTTTCTTGATTAACAAAAATTTTCAGTGCTTGTCAAGAATCAAGAAATTATGTATTTGGCAAGAGATTTTAAGGCCGAACGAAAAAGACGTTACTATTTTATAAATTTACTTACAGTTTTTCTGTAACAAAGCTGTGTAAAAAGCAAATAAATAATACATTGTTTTATTTAATTGTATTTGTTTATAAACATATATTAAAACTACGTTTCCTTTAATCAACAATAATAATTTGACAACACTGGAATGCTGATTTGAAACATACACCAGTATCAAGTGATTCAAGTAGAGATACTTTTTTCAATTGACTTTTTTTTGACAGTTCACGTGTAAGTCGTATCGCTGTCATGTTAATTTTGTTTAGTATTGTTTGGCATTTCATAATGGAAAGACTTACGCCTGAACAACGTTTACAAATCGTTCAACTTTATTATGGAAAGTTCCAAGAAGATCCGACGTTTTCGAGGCAAATTTTGTTCAGCGATGAGGCCCATTTCGGGCTCAATGGGTATGTAAACAAACAAAATTGCCGCATTTGGGACGAAGAGCAACCTGAAGAGATTCAAGAACTGAAACTTCATCCAAAAAAAACAACGGTTTGGTGTGGTTTGTCGGCCGGCGGAATCATCGGTCCATATTTCTTTAAAAATGATGCCGGTGCGAACGTAGCCGTCAATGGCGATCGCTATCGTTCCATGATAACCCACTATTTGATGCCTGAAATTGAAGTTCGTGATCTCGGCGACATTTGGTTTCACAAGACGGCGCCACTTCCCACACATCGCATCAATCAATGGATTTATTGAGAGAACACTTCGGTGAGCACATAATTTCACGTTTTGGGCCGGTCGATTGGCCAACAAGATCGTGTGATAACACACCATTAGAATTTTTCCTGTGGGGATATGTAAAGTCTAAAGTTTATGCGGACAAGCCGGCTTCGATTCAGGCCTTGGAGGAAAACATCACGCATGTCATTCGCCAGTTACCAGTCGAAATGCTTGAACGAGTCAACGAAAATTGGACTCAACGGATGGACCATCTACGACGTAGCAACGGCCAACATTTGATAGACATGATCTTCAAAAAATAAATGCCAAAGAATGTTCTTTCAAATGATAATAAACATTCCCCATTAAATTTGAATTTTCTGTGTTTTTTTCTTTAAAAAAGTAGGGAACCTCGAAATGGATCACGCTTTATGTTTTCCCCCTCTCTGCGCAACAATAATAACACTAGTCTTCAGAAACCCAAAAAAAAGTCGAGGGCAAGAACTTTGTTATGTGATGTTCATTGACTTTAGGCTGCTTAATTCCAATCTGTTCACAGATTTATTAATTTATTTATTTTAATTATGTCTAGATCATTCTTCCTTACAGACTATTTGAAGAACTTAAAATAGTTAATTCAAAATATTATTTAAAATTATTTAAGTATTATTACAAGATTTAAATACTATTTACAAAATATTATTATAAAAATTATTTTTTAATACGATTATTTATCATATTATAAAAAAAGACTCAAAATTATTTTTCGATGTACTAAATTCCATATTAAATATATGCGATAATTTATTCAATAGAGTTAAAGCTCTAATAAACCACGTTCAGCATAGATTATTCCTATTCCGTGAATGAAATTAAAATTTGACAACCGATTTCAAGGTTTTATGGCTTATTTTTTCGTCATATACCTGGCGGCCCGATAAATTACAAATACATTTTTGACAACAAAAAAATAGGACTCGTTTTGCTTTAAAAAATATTTGATCGCCACTATTTTCTGAATACCTACGAAACTGTTGAATATACATATAAGAACCTATTGTTAAGGGAACTTTATTTCAAATCATTTGTTGGAAATTTTATCTAAGGGTGTGTGTGAAACGGTAGCAAAGTACTCATGGAAGTAAAATTTTTACACTATTAAGGCCTAATTTCGGGCGAAAAATTAATGATGTCCATAATATTTAATAACGAATAAATTAATATTTCTTGAAAAAAATAGTGTTTTAATTAAAATCCGACATATATAAAAAATTTGACGTAATAGAAAAACTGAAACCGGATTTGAATACAGATTTATTTTTATTTAGAACAAATTTTGCTGCAGACTAGTGTAACTTAAAACTTTAAACAGCTGAAGGCTTATTCTGTATTACAATGCGAAAGTCAATAAAACTCGAAAATATGTGAATGCGAATAGTTGTTATTCTATGTTAGGGTATTCTGTAATGCGAAAACAAAATGTTATAATTTATTCGACGCCAAAACATGCGGAACAGAAAGCACAAAAATGTAAGTGAAAAATAATATTTTATTTATTTATTCTTAAAATTACACAATATATTATTTAATTATTAAGATTGTGTTTCTTTTGCTTAATTCCCAATTTTTATTCTTGATAAATACACGTTAATTTTTTGTTGGAGGATAAGCTGCGCATTTCACTGGCTGCTTAGGCCAGACCATTAGAAAACATTTTCCCAAAAAATTTTCAATTATGTAATTATTTAATATGGGGCATTGGCTTGTAGGCTATCAGCTAAAAAAAAAAGTGGCATACATTATTAAATTACTTTTAATAATAAAATTTTATTCAGGAAAAAAAAAACAGTAAGACCTTTTAAGACATTATTGTGGCAAATAATGCAACTTTTTTAATTATTTAAGAAAATATATTTTGTAATCAAAACCACAAACATTTTTAAATTTTAAGTTTTTTTTTTTTTGTTTTTGACAAGTGTTCTTGTAGAATACAAACATTCTTTTACATCACATTTGACTTGCTCATCGCACTGACTTTCGCATCGCAATACCGAATAAGCCCCTGAGTTTAACCAAGAGCGTACAGAAATTTTTGTTGCAAATAGTGAGTTCATTTGCTGGTATTTTTTTGCTTTACTCTGTATTTAACAATTGAGTTATTTTTATACAAGTTTAACTGAGGAAATGCTTAATTGTCAAGAACTAGTTTTAAAATCAATTTTTTTTAAGTGTAAGTCAAGAATTTTCATATTTGAATATGGCAAGCCTAAATACATCAGAAACATAGAACAATTCGATTTTTAGTTTGTGGTTAGTAAGGGCCTTTTGCGTTTTAACTAGCAATATGTAGGTACTTATGTGGAAATATGAGTGATACATGGGCATGTTATAAAGTTTTAATTGGCTAACTTTTCTACTGGCAAACATTCTTATACACATATTATATGTTCATATGCACGTATGTATTTTTTTGGTTTGAGATTTCGAATTTATTATTTTTTTACTATAAAATTAGTTTAAACCTTTATTTAAGTAAGAAGCTCACAGAAATTAAACATTAACAGTATGAATCTCTTTTTATTGATTTAAAACAAGGCTGTAAGTTGTGAAAAAATTAAAAAAATATAAATTTCCCACAACAATAAATTTCAGTGTTTTAATCTTAAATAAAGATTAGAAGTTTAGCAAGTCATTAATAAATGAATTAATTAATAATAAATTTTGCATTCCCGACAATAGCTTTTGATAAAACACATTTTATTTTATTCTAATTTTTATTTCAAATTAAAACAAGATCAATTAAATTTTTAACGCTTCAAAACTATTAAATATAACAACTTTGGGACAGTCTGAAAAACTCAGTAGATTAGCAACTGATCAACAACTAAAACCAAGTTAGATTCTAAGCCGTGTGTAGAGAACTTCCTTCCCAAAAGGCAACATGGATAATCATTGCAATGGTTGATATTTGTAAAGGGCCTTATCCAACTCGACTTACTCTCTCCATGCACAAAAAACTTTCTGGCTGGCCCACAATGTCGACAAGTACATTTCTTTCGTATATTTTTATTGAACACAAAAAAAAATTTTTATTTTTTATTATTGTTTTCAATATACATAGATATGCGAAAAAAAATGTTCTTGTCGACATTGTGGGCCTGTCTGTTTATATTCTGGGGCATTGTGTTAATTTATATATGGAACATTGATATATTCCAAACGTTATATTGTATAAATTAGCATAACGAGCCAACCAAGTATTAAGGATATGAGGAAAGAGAAAGAAAAATTACTAAGTTTCGTTTATCTTGCTAGAGTTGGATACAATTTACTGTACCAATTTATATAACGATGACTAGAATAAAGAAATATTTCGGGATAGGAAACGAGACGAAAATGCAGTAAATTGTTTATAGCATTCACTACATGTGAAAGGGGTATACATATATAAAGTTTCCATTCCATTTGTAATTTTTACAATATCGTTGTTAGACACTTTAAAGTATATACAGTAGAATCTCGATAATTCGTACCCCGTTAAACCAAATATCTCAAAAGTTCGTACGAAACGGTTGGTCCCTTGAAAAAGTCGCGTTATAATTCGCGCAATAATTCCATAAATTTCGGTACCTTCAATATTTCTTTTTTTTTCAATACAAAATCTGTTTAACCTCTTATAAATCGTAATTGGCCTGTTGGGAACAATTTATAATTCCTCATGCAACGCAAAAAAAAACAACAGTTAAAAATAATATACTTATGTATATATGTTTGTAAAGTATTAAATTTGTTTATTGATAAACAAAAGATCATGTCAAATAAAGGAATACTTATCCCAGCGCGAAAACACAGAATACCTTCTTGCTTCAAGCCTTATTAAAGCCATCCTTAAAATTTTTTTTGATTCATTTAAGATTTTTATCTTACTGCTAAAGAATGCCTCATATAAGGCCTCGGCTATTTCGTATAAAAGATAAGATGCACATTCCACATACCCTTCTATGAGCACAGAACAAATTATTAAATTTCTCCAATCATCAAATTTATTCCAAATTCATAATATCAAGCAAACAAGTTGTTGATATTGCAGCTATTACCGAAATAATTAAATTGATTACTAAAAATTTTAAAATTTTGAAAAAATATTTTCAATAAATGATATTTTTAATTTTAATTAAACAAGTGATGAAAAAACTTTGACATTTCAAACAATGTGTTAATTGATTTAATAAAATATTGACAATTCCCAACAATAATTCTACATGTTTAAATTATTTTATTTTAAACGAAAAAAGTCAATTAAGATTTTTTATTATTTAATAAAAATTTTAATTGAAAATTTATTTCAAAACAACTAAAATGTTAATTAAATCAAAATTAAATTTTTAATTTTCTTTCAACTAAAAAAATAATTGATTCAAGTATCACATTAATTTAAATACTTTTTAAACCATTTTTTTAATTAATAAAACACTTTTTTCTGTGAGAAGAAAGAAGAGAGGGAGTAACATTTTTTTCTTTGTTTTTTGCAAAACCAAAGGAAAATTTTTTTTATCCAGTCACCATTCTTATGTTACTGAGAAAGAAGCGAGAGCGGAAGTCCTACCCTGCAATGACGTGTGTAACAAGATATGAGTAAAAAATGGAGCCAGCAGGCCTTGTATATCCAAAAGAAAGAGTACAGAAGCCTGGCTTTTCCCTTTGAGATGTTATGTTTATGTTTATATTTCGTTCTGAAAAATGGTTTATGTTTTGTAAAAAAACTGTTTATGTTTTGTATATTTTTGTTCGTTCTAATAAATAAATAGAAACACCCCGTTAATTCTTATTTTTCTTATTTTAACCACGTGCAACCGAAATTTCGTTAAATCAAAAATCCCTGTAATTTGTAAAAAATAGCTGGTCTTATGAGTATGAGTCCTTATGAGTAGCGATCATACAAATTTCCGTGTTTTTTTTTTATACCCTTCACTGTAATAATTCTGGTTTGTCAGGATTTCTTTATTAAATAAAACAAGTTATCTTATACACGTTATAATGCGTTTATTTAATAAATGTATGTTTTATTTCTTAAATTATATTTTATAATTACTAGCGCCTTAGGTTTTATTGTCTTGATCGTTTAGCGTCTCAATCTCAAGTCAAGTGTGCAAAACCAACTTGTAGCAATTGCAGGGTTGACATATGCGCGTGTAGCTTGCCGAACATTTTAACTGTCACTACTATAAAAGACATCCCTGTTACACGCTTTTTTTTTTTTTTTTTTTTTTTTTTTTTTTTCTACTCTAAAAATCTTTTCGGTGGCCTCACCGAATTTTTCTTGATTAACAAAAATTTTCAGTGCTTGTCAAGAATCAAGAAATTATGTATTTGGCAAGAGATTTTAAGGCCGAACGAAAAAGACGTTACTATTTTATAAATTTACTTACAGTTTTTCTGTAACAAAGCTGTGTAAAAAGCAAATAAATAATACATTGTTTTATTTAATTGTATTTGTTTATAAACATATATTAAAACTACGTTTCCTTTAATCAACAATAATAATTTGACAACACTGGAATGCTGATTTGAAACATACACCAGTATCAAGTGATTCAAGTAGAGATACTTTTTTCAATTGACTTTTTTTTGACAGTTCACGTGTAAGTCGTATCGCTGTCATGTTAATTTTGTTTAGTATTGTTTGGCATTTCATAATGGAAAGACTTACGCCTGAACAACGTTTACAAATCGTTCAACTTTATTATGGAAAGTTCCAAGAAGATCCGACGTTTTCGAGGCAAATTTTGTTCAGCGATGAGGCCCATTTCGGGCTCAATGGGTATGTAAACAAACAAAATTGCCGCATTTGGGACGAAGAGCAACCTGAAGAGATTCAAGAACTGAAACTTCATCCAAAAAAAACAACGGTTTGGTGTGGTTTGTCGGCCGGCGGAATCATCGGTCCATATTTCTTTAAAAATGATGCCGGTGCGAACGTAGCCGTCAATGGCGATCGCTATCGTTCCATGATAACCCACTATTTGATGCCTGAAATTGAAGTTCGTGATCTCGGCGACATTTGGTTTCACAAGACGGCGCCACTTCCCACACATCGCATCAATCAATGGATTTATTGAGAGAACACTTCGGTGAGCACATAATTTCACGTTTTGGGCCGGTCGATTGGCCAACAAGATCGTGTGATAACACACCATTAGAATTTTTCCTGTGGGGATATGTAAAGTCTAAAGTTTATGCGGACAAGCCGGCTTCGATTCAGGCCTTGGAGGAAAACATCACGCATGTCATTCGCCAGTTACCAGTCGAAATGCTTGAACGAGTCAACGAAAATTGGACTCAACGGATGGACCATCTACGACGTAGCAACGGCCAACATTTGATAGACATGATCTTCAAAAAATAAATGCCAAAGAATGTTCTTTCAAATGATAATAAACATTCCCCATTAAATTTGAATTTTCTGTGTTTTTTTCTTTAAAAAAGTAGGGAACCTCGAAATGGATCACGCTTTATGTTTTCCCCCTCTCTGCGCAACAATAATAACACTAGTCTTCAGAAACCCAAAAAAAAGTCGAGGGCAAGAACTTTGTTATGTGATGTTCATTGACTTTAGGCTGCTTAATTCCAATCTGTTCACAGATTTATTAATTTATTTATTTTAATTATGTCTAGATCATTCTTCCTTACAGACTATTTGAAGAACTTAAAATAGTTAATTCAAAATATTATTTAAAATTATTTAAGTATTATTACAAGATTTAAATACTATTTACAAAATATTATTATAAAAATTATTTTTTAATACGATTATTTATCATATTATAAAAAAAGACTCAAAATTATTTTTCGATGTACTAAATTCCATATTAAATATATGCGATAATTTATTCAATAGAGTTAAAGCTCTAATAAACCACGTTCAGCATAGATTATTCCTATTCCGTGAATGAAATTAAAATTTGACAACCGATTTCAAGGTTTTATGGCTTATTTTTTCGTCATATACCTGGCGGCCCGATAAATTACAAATACATTTTTGACAACAAAAAAATAGGACTCGTTTTGCTTTAAAAAATATTTGATCGCCACTATTTTCTGAATACCTACGAAACTGTTGAATATACATATAAGAACCTATTGTTAAGGGAACTTTATTTCAAATCATTTGTTGGAAATTTTATCTAAGGGTGTGTGTGAAACGGTAGCAAAGTACTCATGGAAGTAAAATTTTTACACTATTAAGGCCTAATTTCGGGCGAAAAATTAATGATGTCCATAATATTTAATAACGAATAAATTAATATTTCTTGAAAAAAATAGTGTTTTAATTAAAATCCGACATATATAAAAAATTTGACGTAATAGAAAAACTGAAACCGGATTTGAATACAGATTTATTTTTATTTAGAACAAATTTTGCTGCAGACTAGTGTAACTTAAAACTTTAAACAGCTGAAGGCTTATTCTGTATTACAATGCGAAAGTCAATAAAACTCGAAAATATGTGAATGCGAATAGTTGTTATTCTATGTTAGGGTATTCTGTAATGCGAAAACAAAATGTTATAATTTATTCGACGCCAAAACATGCGGAACAGAAAGCACAAAAATGTAAGTGAAAAATAATATTTTATTTATTTATTCTTAAAATTACACAATATATTATTTAATTATTAAGATTGTGTTTCTTTTGCTTAATTCCCAATTTTTATTCTTGATAAATACACGTTAATTTTTTGTTGGAGGATAAGCTGCGCATTTCACTGGCTGCTTAGGCCAGACCATTAGAAAACATTTTCCCAAAAAATTTTCAATTATGTAATTATTTAATATGGGGCATTGGCTTGTAGGCTATCAGCTAAAAAAAAAAGTGGCATACATTATTAAATTACTTTTAATAATAAAATTTTATTCAGGAAAAAAAAAACAGTAAGACCTTTTAAGACATTATTGTGGCAAATAATGCAACTTTTTTAATTATTTAAGAAAATATATTTTGTAATCAAAACCACAAACATTTTTAAATTTTAAGTTTTTTTTTTTTTGTTTTTGACAAGTGTTCTTGTAGAATACAAACATTCTTTTACATCACATTTGACTTGCTCATCGCACTGACTTTCGCATCGCAATACCGAATAAGCCCCTGAGTTTAACCAAGAGCGTACAGAAATTTTTGTTGCAAATAGTGAGTTCATTTGCTGGTATTTTTTTGCTTTACTCTGTATTTAACAATTGAGTTATTTTTATACAAGTTTAACTGAGGAAATGCTTAATTGTCAAGAACTAGTTTTAAAATCAATTTTTTTTAAGTGTAAGTCAAGAATTTTCATATTTGAATATGGCAAGCCTAAATACATCAGAAACATAGAACAATTCGATTTTTAGTTTGTGGTTAGTAAGGGCCTTTTGCGTTTTAACTAGCAATATGTAGGTACTTATGTGGAAATATGAGTGATACATGGGCATGTTATAAAGTTTTAATTGGCTAACTTTTCTACTGGCAAACATTCTTATACACATATTATATGTTCATATGCACGTATGTATTTTTTTGGTTTGAGATTTCGAATTTATTATTTTTTTACTATAAAATTAGTTTAAACCTTTATTTAAGTAAGAAGCTCACAGAAATTAAACATTAACAGTATGAATCTCTTTTTATTGATTTAAAACAAGGCTGTAAGTTGTGAAAAAATTAAAAAAATATAAATTTCCCACAACAATAAATTTCAGTGTTTTAATCTTAAATAAAGATTAGAAGTTTAGCAAGTCATTAATAAATGAATTAATTAATAATAAATTTTGCATTCCCGACAATAGCTTTTGATAAAACACATTTTATTTTATTCTAATTTTTATTTCAAATTAAAACAAGATCAATTAAATTTTTAACGCTTCAAAACTATTAAATATAACAACTTTGGGACAGTCTGAAAAACTCAGTAGATTAGCAACTGATCAACAACTAAAACCAAGTTAGATTCTAAGCCGTGTGTAGAGAACTTCCTTCCCAAAAGGCAACATGGATAATCATTGCAATGGTTGATATTTGTAAAGGGCCTTATCCAACTCGACTTACTCTCTCCATGCACAAAAAACTTTCTGGCTGGCCCACAATGTCGACAAGTACATTTCTTTCGTATATTTTTATTGAACACAAAAAAAAATTTTTATTTTTTATTATTGTTTTCAATATACATAGATATGCGAAAAAAAATGTTCTTGTCGACATTGTGGGCCTGTCTGTTTATATTCTGGGGCATTGTGTTAATTTATATATGGAACATTGATATATTCCAAACGTTATATTGTATAAATTAGCATAACGAGCCAACCAAGTATTAAGGATATGAGGAAAGAGAAAGAAAAATTACTAAGTTTCGTTTATCTTGCTAGAGTTGGATACAATTTACTGTACCAATTTATATAACGATGACTAGAATAAAGAAATATTTCGGGATAGGAAACGAGACGAAAATGCAGTAAATTGTTTATAGCATTCACTACATGTGAAAGGGGTATACATATATAAAGTTTCCATTCCATTTGTAATTTTTACAATATCGTTGTTAGACACTTTAAAGTATATACAGTAGAATCTCGATAATTCGTACCCCGTTAAACCAAATATCTCAAAAGTTCGTACGAAACGGTTGGTCCCTTGAAAAAGTCGCGTTATAATTCGCGCAATAATTCCATAAATTTCGGTACCTTCAATATTTCTTTTTTTTTCAATACAAAATCTGTTTAACCTCTTATAAATCGTAATTGGCCTGTTGGGAACAATTTATAATTCCTCATGCAACGCAAAAAAAAACAACAGTTAAAAATAATATACTTATGTATATATGTTTGTAAAGTATTAAATTTGTTTATTGATAAACAAAAGATCATGTCAAATAAAGGAATACTTATCCCAGCGCGAAAACACAGAATACCTTCTTGCTTCAAGCCTTATTAAAGCCATCCTTAAAATTTTTTTTGATTCATTTAAGATTTTTATCTTACTGCTAAAGAATGCCTCATATAAGGCCTCGGCTATTTCGTATAAAAGATAAGATGCACATTCCACATACCCTTCTATGAGCACAGAACAAATTATTAAATTTCTCCAATCATCAAATTTATTCCAAATTCATAATATCAAGCAAACAAGTTGTTGATATTGCAGCTATTACCGAAATAATTAAATTGATTACTAAAAATTTTAAAATTTTGAAAAAATATTTTCAATAAATGATATTTTTAATTTTAATTAAACAAGTGATGAAAAAACTTTGACATTTCAAACAATGTGTTAATTGATTTAATAAAATATTGACAATTCCCAACAATAATTCTACATGTTTAAATTATTTTATTTTAAACGAAAAAAGTCAATTAAGATTTTTTATTATTTAATAAAAATTTTAATTGAAAATTTATTTCAAAACAACTAAAATGTTAATTAAATCAAAATTAAATTTTTAATTTTCTTTCAACTAAAAAAATAATTGATTCAAGTATCACATTAATTTAAATACTTTTTAAACCATTTTTTTAATTAATAAAACACTTTTTTCTGTGAGAAGAAAGAAGAGAGGGAGTAACATTTTTTTCTTTGTTTTTTGCAAAACCAAAGGAAAATTTTTTTTATCCAGTCACCATTCTTATGTTACTGAGAAAGAAGCGAGAGCGGAAGTCCTACCCTGCAATGACGTGTGTAACAAGATATGAGTAAAAAATGGAGCCAGCAGGCCTTGTATATCCAAAAGAAAGAGTACAGAAGCCTGGCTTTTCCCTTTGAGATGTTATGTTTATGTTTATATTTCGTTCTGAAAAATGGTTTATGTTTTGTAAAAAAACTGTTTATGTTTTGTATATTTTTGTTCGTTCTAATAAATAAATAGAAACACCCCGTTAATTCTTATTTTTCTTATTTTAACCACGTGCAACCGAAATTTCGTTAAATCAAAAATCCCTGTAATTTGTAAAAAATAGCTGGTCTTATGAGTATGAGTCCTTATGAGTAGCGATCATACAAATTTCCGTGTTTTTTTTTTATACCCTTCACTGTAATAATTCTGGTTTGTCAGGATTTCTTTATTAAATAAAACAAGTTATCTTATACACGTTATAATGCGTTTATTTAATAAATGTATGTTTTATTTCTTAAATTATATTTTATAATTACTAGCGCCTTAGGTTTTATTGTCTTGATCGTTTAGCGTCTCAATCTCAAGTCAAGTGTGCAAAACCAACTTGTAGCAATTGCAGGGTTGACATATGCGCGTGTAGCTTGCCGAACATTTTAACTGTCACTACTATAAAAGACATCCCTGTTACACGCTTTTTTTTTTTTTTTTTTTTTTTTTTTTTTTTTCTACTCTAAAAATCTTTTCGGTGGCCTCACCACCCGCCCACTCCTAGTCCTTACTTCCACCCTAGGCTCCCCATCACGAACACTAGACTCAGCCCCCTCCCTAGTCTGACCTATACTTTCCTGCGACCCTTGCCCTACTGCCCCACTACCAAGAGGTTGAGGATTTGACTCAGTACCCCCTCCCCCCCCAGTAACCGTATTTCCAACACGGCACTGCTCATCCTCTTGTGACCTCACACCCACTCCCTGAGCGTCCGTCTCATGCCCACCGGCAATCCCGTCCTCAAACAGGTAATCGCTGGCTTCAAAATCAACATTCCCGGTACTAGCAATAAGTCTCCTATTTCGCCTGAAAATATTGCCAAAACTGTCCCTAATCATGTACGAGCGATCGCCAAGCCTTCCTTCCACCACCCCATAGTGCCATCCCTTCCCATCCTTCCTGAACATAACCCTATCACCTAAACTCAAAACCGGTAATGATTTCCCGTTCCGATCATAGTAATATTTCTGTCTCCCTTTCTTTCTTTCAATTTTACCTTGAATAATTTCCTCCGCTATATTATTTCTGATTAACAATGATCCAGATATGGGCAACTTCGTCTTGATGAGTCTTCCGAAGAATAGAACGGATGGGGACAACTGCATACCTGCTACAGGAGTCGTGTTGTATTCCAAAATCCTATATTGGTATGAACCCAGATCACTCGTCTCATAGCATCGCTTCAATATGTTTTTCGCGATAGCCACACCTTTCTCAGCCAACCCATTGCTCTGTGGATATCGCGGACTTGAATACCTAAATTGAATATTGAACTCAGAGGCATAGAGATCAAATTCTCTGGACCCAAAAGGACTATTGTCACATCTAATTATAGTCGGAAACCCGATCTTATAAAATACTCTATTTATCTGTTCAATGATGTGCTTCGATGTTTTGTCGTTCAAGGGTGCCACTGTTAAATAATTCGAGTATGCATCAAAAATGACAACAAAATCGCGGCCTGCGTATTCAAATAAATCCATTCCCACTATATGAAACGGATATTCCGGCTTCTCACCCTGCAATAATGGCTCCCTCTGATTATTCCTACGAAATTTCTCACAAATATTGCACGCCTGAACAACTTCCCTGATCCGACTGCTCATCCCAGGCCAGTAGTATAACCCCCTCGCGCGCGCTAACGTCTTCTCAATCCCTAGATGTGGTCCATGTAGCCACTTAATTAACTTTCCCTGCAATTTCCCAGGTATGACCAGTTTGTGATCCAATAGCAACAATCCGTTCTCAACATGAAGCTCCGCCTTAAATTTATAAAAATGTTGTCCCAAGTCATTCAATTGATGAAACCTTGGCCATCCGGTCTCAACATATTTACAAATTCGGCTATAGTCCTCATCCTCCTTCAAAATACCCCGATAATATTCAAAATTCTCCCTAGACAGACAGATTAATTCAGTCACCCTATGTATCACTCCCGACAGTCCCTCGAGTTCTCCCTCCTCCGATAATTTAGCCCTCGATAAGCAGTCAGCCACCAACATCTCCCTCCCCGGTTTGTAGACAACCGTCATTTGAGGGTATTTAAGTAAAAACATGAACATGCGTTGAAGCCGCATTGTAACATCATCAATGTCACGCTTAACCAATGTCTCCAAGGGTCTATGATCACTTTCAACTGTGAACTCACGACCGTATACAAAATAATGAAACCGTTGGCACGCAAAAACTATTGCCAAGAGCTCCTTTTCGATCTGGGCCCACTTTTGCTCACTCTTTGTGAGTGTTCGAGATGCAAAAGCGATTGGATGGCCCTCCTGGATCAGCACACATCCCAAACCGTCTTTGGAGGCATCCGTTTGAATTCTCACCGGTAACTTCGGGTTATAAATTGCCAAAATTGGCTCAGAAGTGACAATGTTCAATAAATTCCTAAATTCCTTCTCGTGGTCTTCATCCCACCTAAACTCAACATCGAGTCTTGTTAATTCCCGCAACCCTGCCGTTATCTTCGACAAGTTCGGTATAAATCGCGCCAAATACTTTACTAGCCCCAGAAAACGCAAGATCGCGGCCCTATCCGTTGGCCTCTCCATACCCAAAATAGCCTCACAATATTTCCTTCAAGGTTTAATTCTGTTATATGATATCTCATGTCCCTTTTCCGCGTTAAACCTCACGTTATATTCCCTTGCCCGTTGCATCACCGAATCCAAAATCCTATCATGCTCCGCCAAATTTGGCGCACAGACCAAAATATCATCGAAATATATATATACACCAGGAATGTCCCCAAATATCTGAACCATAATCCTTTGAAACATTTCCGGTGCACAGTTTAGACCAAAAGGTAAGCGATTAAATCTAAACCTTCCAAAAGGAGTCATGAACGTCGTCAAATCAGACGCCGCCTTTTCCAATGAAATGTGCCAAAAACCACTAGTGAGGTCAATCACCGAGAAAATTCGTGCCCCTGCTAACCCTGATGTCAGATCATCTATCGTGGGTATCAGAAAATGCTCCCGCCTAATGCATTCATTAAGTGGCCTTGGATCTAGGCATATGCGTAACCGCCCATTCGCCTTTTCAACAAGTTGCACATTATTTACCCAATCAGTCGGGTAATCAACCGCCGAAATTATCCCATCCTGAACCATGATATCTAATTCCGTTTTCAACCTATCCATTAATGCCTGAGGTATACGCTTCCTATAGTGGAGTACAGGCTTCGAATTTTCCTTCAAATAAATTTTATATTCACCCGGGAACTTTCCACATCCATGAAACACATCCTTGTATTCGTTAACAAACGACTCCCCAGCATCAGGCAATACAATCTTCCCTATATCCATCCGCTTAACTAACCCCAATTCAATACAACTGTTCAACCCAAGTATCGGCTCAAATCTATCATCAACAACCAGAAATAATATTTTACTCTCGCACCCTGATTTTAAATCAACACAATTAAATTTAACTGTACCAAAATTTTTTACCTGATTATTATTGTAATCGAACACAGGAAATTCATTTTTATTATTATTATTAAAATTAATATTGGTCTTTCTAACAAAACTTAAAGGAATACAATTGACATCGGCCCCGGTATCTATCTTGAAACTCACAACTTCCCCTTCAACACGATATTTCTTCGTCCATTCTGCCCGACTTCCTCCTACTGAGTTTATCCTAAAATACATTTGATTACCAACTGTGTTCCCTCTTTCACCTGAAAACTCCCTTAACATACCTTGAATGTCACCCCAAGCAATGCTACCAACACTTCTTTTACCCTGGCCATCATTGTTGACGTTGTTGCCATGACGATCATTGTTGTTGTTGTCGCCATTGTAGTCCTTCTTCCGATTCACCTGTTGCATTTTCCCTTTTTGGCGGCACATTCTAGCAAAGTGCCCAATTTTCGAACAAACGTGGCATTTAACATCTTTTGCCCTACATTCGCTAACATGTCTTAGTGACCAGGACAAGCCACAATTGTAACAATACCGTTTGATAACGTCCACCCCTGCTGCTTCTTTCTTCTCTTCAGATGCAATGCTGGCAACTACAGGTGCCTTCGAGTCCAATATACTTTTATTAATATTTGCGGCCTCATAAATTTTGCACGTTTCTAAAACTTTAACTAACGTTTCATCTCGACCATCTAGTAATTTCAGTTGTAGTTTCTTGTCGTTAACACCAATGATTATTCTATCCCGCAGCATTCTTTCCCCATAGGACACGCCACACCCACATTTAAATTCGCAAAATGGCAATTGCTTTCGTAACTCTGTTTCGAACTCATTTATTGTCTGCTTTTCCTTTTGTATGATCATATTAAATTTAAATGACTCCATTGCCACGTTCTTTTGCGGTAAACAGTAATCGTCAAACTTTTTGATTACATCGTCTAATGATCGCTGGGTAACCTGAGCGCTTGCACCCCTTGTTTCACCAAGCATCGAACTCTGTGTTCCATCATTAGGAAATAACGTATTGTATATGACTGCACCTTGTTCTCCAATTAGCCATATAAACGTTGCAATTTTGTTCTTCTCAGGGTTTTCCATTTTTCCCGTAGCGATCATCCACACCAAAAAATTCTGTTTCCATTTCGGCCATTCGGTTGCAATATTTGAAAAATCCAACGAACGTGGTGTACGATTTTGGCCTTCATCCGCCATTTTGTAGCTTGTCGACTTCTGTTCGCCCTTGACACTAACAAATTATCTTAATACTTTTGTTGGCCACTTCTGACACCATGTAATAATTCTGGTTTGTCAGGATTTCTTTATTAAATAAAACAAGTTATCTTATACACGTTATAATGCGTTTATTTAATAAATGTATGTTTTATTTCTTAAATTATATTTTATAATTACTAGCGCCTTAGGTTTTATTGTCTTGATCGTTTAGCGTCTCAATCTCAAGTCAAGTGTGCAAAACCAACTTGTAGCAATTGCAGGGTTGACATATGCGCGTGTAGCTTGCCGAACATTTCAACTGTCACTACTATAAAAGACATCCCTGTTACATTCACCACTACACTATTTTTCATTGTAATTGAGAAAATTCTAACTAAAATTGAGAATATAAATTTTAAATTGAGGAAATTCCAATTGAAATTGAGAATATCAATTTGAAATATAGAAAATTCCAAATGAAATTTATAAATTTTAATTTGAAATTGATAAAAATCCAAATGAAATTGAGAAAATTTAATTTTAAATTGATAAAACTGAATTATATGATTTTTATTATATTCATACAACAAACATAAGGATTTAGAAATGAAAATAAATACATATCACAGTATTATTGACCAACAGGTATATCTTCCAGATCCAGAGCAGATTGATAAAACGTTTTAGTAATAACTCCTAAGCATTCAAACCAAATTATTTTTCTAAAAGACTATTTTTTAAGATCTCCTTAAACTATTGAAATAATTATTTTCTTTAAATTTTCTCGCAGTTTATTTTTTTAATTAATACATTATTTTTATGTATTTATTAAAAAATATGTATCTCATATTTTTGAATCATTTTTTTTCTATGCTCGTTTTAGTTCAAGAATTGCTATGTTTTTTGTGTTATTGTTTTCTTTTAGTAATAAACTCCAAATAATTAAAATTTATGAGTTTTAATTTATTGCAATTACTTATATTATAAAAAAAAACTGTATTAATTGGTTATTCGATCAATAGCAAAATTAACCGATTAAACCAAACCCCCGGTTAACTAGTCGAGGGATTTACCGATTAAAGCAAAAGCCGATTAAATGAATACCCTACTAGTGGTACATGAGGGTGGGTTTACTATGTTTGTCACTTCGCATGAAACTTTTTAATATTCATCTTCATGGAAAGAAGTTTATTTTTTAAAGTAATCAATTTCGTTTCTTAAAACTCGTGATTTAGTAAATAATTATTTCCGTGTAAGTACACATATTCTGGGTCCCTGAGCAAATAATTCTAATTAGATTTAGCCGTGTCCGTCTGTCTGTTCGTCTATTTCAAACACGCTCACTTTCGAAAAACTCAACATAAAAGAACGATATTGGTGTCAAATTCTTTCTTGTGCTCCTAGGCAGTTTGGGATTGAAATCCAGTATAATCGGCTCAGTAGGTAAAGAGTGATGAACCCAACAGTGAAAAAACTTCCTTTAATATGGATATTTTTGTTATAAAAATTAACCTAAAGTGGTGACAGAATACACAGATTATCAGTTAATTTTTTACAAATTCGTTTTATATTTCTGAAAATCGTACGTTAAGATTTTGTTAAGATCGCCTCATAGATTACCATAGGCCCCATATAAAATCAATTCTCGAAAAATAACGTATTGCAGTAAATTTCGTCCGGTCAGAGGTTCATATATGGAGAAAGCACTCTGTTAGCCTAAAACCGTAACAAAAATTACCATTTTAGTAAAATTCAGTTGTCGCTGTTTCATAAGATAGTATTTATTTATCTAAGGCCCCATATAAGGCCCTCTTTTGGAAATCATTTAAATATGCTAAGACCGTAACAAATATGGGTAATTCCATGCCAAATCGACCAAGAGTGGGACCCGACCCCCTTCGATTTGAATGAAAGTTGGTGTGAAGGTTCCTTTCATCCTATAAGGAACATATATTAACGAAAAAAAATTTTAAAATTTTTTTTGCATAATTTACGTCATATTCAAAATGTCATAATTTCGCCGAATTAGCCGAATGTGTTGAGCTTATTTTTTCAATATCTCAAACACTACTGCACATACGAAGATGATTTGTATGCAATTTTAAAGAGAATACTTGGGGCTACAAACAATATATTAAAAAAAAAAATTTTTTTTAAAAAATTTAATATCTAGAAAATTTTTTTTATGTAATTCCTCAAACTATTCTTTAAAAATCCTAAAATTTTGAAGGAGGTTTTTTTTTAAGATATGATTTTTTTTCTTCTGCAACCTGTAAAAAATAATACTAAAATAAAATTTTGATATTGTAATATTAAGAAATAAGTATTTTTTAAATCTGATATGTGTGATTTAAGGTGCTAAAAAAAAGTAACGACATTGAAAAAGTTTTTTATGTTTATTTGTTGCATTTTTTGTTGGAGCTCAATGTGGGCACTTTCAAAGAAAAGTACACTTTTTGTCACGTTACGGCTCCAAGAAATTAAATGAGTTTTATACATTATTTTAGCGAAGTCGATTTTTCTTTGGTTCTACTCCTACCGATTGTGTCATGCAGCCATTCCTATTTCGAATGAATATATTTAAATAAAAGCTTCATCTCCTTCAAGCGAAGGAAAGGATGTTAAATTGAAAAATACTCATATAGACAAGCTTCTGAACGAAGTAGGCGTTAAAAATAGGTACAAAATAACGTTTTGAATGCAAATATTGGATTCACATTGAATTATGCTTCAATGTTCATATAAATTTAAGTAAAAGCAACCAGACATCAACGGTAGGAAAAGAGACAAAGAAAAAACGACTTCGCTAAAATCTATACATATATATATATATATATATATATATATATATATGGGGGATTTCATGTCAAGTGACCCAACTTTTGAAATCAATGTCTTCCGATTTGGATGAAATTTGCACCAAGGTTAGTCTTATTGGATAGTAGTTTAGACACAAATTTTCAATAAGATCGGTCAAAAAGTTTCTGAGTTAGAGGGGGTCAAAATTTGACATTTTGGCCAAACCGGTGTTCTTTCTCTTCCATGTAACTTATTATCTATTGGTGTTAGCAAAATTTGTCCGTGGAATTTGCGAGTGGGATATGTATAAAAAAAATAATTTCTAACTCAAGACGAGGATTTTTATTTTTTTTTAGCATTTGACGTCTTGACTTACAAATTATTTTTTTTTATACATGTCCCACTCGCATCCCACTAAGCGACCAAAACTACCTTAAAGGAAAAGACCTAATCTTTCTTTTGAGCAAAAAAAAAAAAAATAAAAAGAAATACCCTTTTCAAAAAAAAATGCAAAAATAGTTTTAAATTTAAGAAAAAAAAAATTATTAAAGCTTATGTGATTGAGATTAAATTTTTTAGATTATTTATCTTTTTGTTTTTATTATTATTATTTTATATTTATTTATTAATTATTATTACAAAAAAATAAAAACATTTAATTTGTCAACATCTCTATAGAAAAAGTGATTTTATTCCTGGGATTAACATATTGCGGGTATTACAGTATCGAGGGAATGAATTCCTAGTTCGGTATATTATTTACCGTCGGAAAGGTTAATTTATCTAGTTTTTCAGCATAAGTTTTATATTTAAGATTTTAGAAACACTTACACACAAATAGGAAAAAATTCAAAATAGTGCATATGCTAAAAATTGAAAAACCCTCGTCTTGTGTTAGAAATTATTTTTTATTATACATATCCCATTCTCATCCCACTAAGCGACCAAAAGTACCTTAAAGAAAAATGCATAAGCTTTCTTTTGAGCAAAAAAAAAAAAAAAAAAAATACCGTTTCCAAAAAAAATAAAAAATAAGTTTTAAATTAAAAAAAAAAAATTTTAAAAAATTAAAAAAAAAACCCAAATGAAGCAATACCTATCTAATTTGTTTGGGACAAATTTTGCTAACACCAATATATAATAAGTTACATGGAAGAGAAAGAACACCGGTTTGGCCAAAATGTCAAATTTTGACCCCCTCTAACTCAGAAACTTTTCGACCGATCTTATTGAAAATTTGTGTCTAAACTACTATCCAATAAGACTAACCTTGGTGCAAATTTCATCCAAATCGGAAGTCATCGATTTCAAAAGTTGGGTCACTTGGCATGAAATCCCCCATATATATATATATATATATATATATATATATATATATATATATATATATATATATGTGACGCGCAAAATTGAAAGGGACCTAAGGGTTTTGTTCAGGAGAGCCATTTTAAAAATTTAAATACGTGTATCTTTGGTGTACCATCACTGAGCGTGTTGGTATTGGTCTCATTTGAAAGCAACACATCTCATGACGTCAGGAACGTATTGGTCAACCTTGAAAACGCGCGTAGGCCGTCCCTACCTCTTGTTTTGTGTAGTTGGTTTTTACTGTTCCCTTTACCTTACTGGTCCCTTTCTCTATGCGCTGTCACATATATATATGTATACATTAAACGGCCCATCTAATCGCGTCACATAAGAACGATTGGAGCGATTTCGCTGATCTGGCGATGTAAAGAAAGACTAATTTTGGTTAAACTCAGAAAATTTAAGTTTTAATATATTGCTTACTATTCACTTCTCGGTTTTTTAAGCATAAGCTGATTTAAGGGGAGAAATTAAATACTTAATATTTTTCTAAGTATGAAAGATGTTTTGGAGAAACTTGAAGAACATAACACACTACCTCCTTTTAATTTCTCATTAGTTAATTGTTTCCGAATGAGGCCAAATAATATACAAAACTCTGGTAGTGTATAAAGTCATTCCTAAAAATTAAGGAATAGAACTATTACAAAAAAGCTTTATAAAATACATAACTGAAATTTAACTCATAGGATAAATTCGAAAAATAAAAAATGTTGAATATAATAATGTAGCTTACGAAAAGAATTAATTCCCAATATCTAAAGTCTTTTTAAAAAATTTCCCGACGAGCTGGCCTAAGCAACCAGTGAAATGCGCATAGGAACTAGCATGCCTTCAACAATAAATTTTAGAGTTTTTATTATAAATAAAAATAGGGAATTTTGCACGTCATAGAGAAATCTTATTAATAAAAATAATTTTTCAGTTTTCTTGTTTGAGATCCACTGAAGGGCTGGAGATAGAGGGAAATAAGTTTTTTCAAGAGAAATATTGAAGACAAAAAATAATGGGGGTTGCCTATATGTTTCACCTCCCTAGCGTCGACTTCTGAGTAGTTACGGGCCTTTTGCTTTCCAGTTTTCCCACGTTTGTCCTTTAGAACTTTAACCATTAACCGGCATGCGAATTTGAAACCGATCGAGCTAAAATTTTTGCCAAATTTTTGTTCGTCCTAACCTCACAAAAGAGGGCCCTTCGTTTTTGGAAAATTGTTAATAAAGAAGTTATGACCAATTCAATATTTAATTTGTGTCCCTTATTTAAAAGGGTTTCGAAGCTATCGAATGAGCTTCCATTGTATTCCCATTTGTAATACGTACTTTAAAAGCTAAATTGTGAATTATAAAATTAAAAAAGTTAAAAAAATAACTTAAATTTTGTTCCCTTAAAAGTCCGAAGTAAAAAAAAAACACATATTTTTAAAAATAAAACAATTCGATTTAAATTGTATACCTTTTTGTAATACTTATGAAGTAAATTTGCTGTCAAAATAAATGCTGATAAAATAAAAAATATAATTGTTTAGAAAAATTAAAAAAAAAAAACAATAAAGTTGTATGGGATATAATTTTTTTCAAACCTTATTCGATTTCATCTGCATTCCCATTTGTAATACTTTAGAAGTTGAATCGGAAACTAAAAAATACTTGTACAAATATGTATGACTTAAATTTTATTCCCTTATTAGTCCGAATTAAAAAAAGTACCAAAACGAATTCAATATGTTTTTTAAAAAGAGAACAATTCGATTTAAATTTTATTTCAATATTTTTTAATACTTTAGAAGATAAATTAGGTTAACAAAAGTAACAATATTAGATGTTTACCCATTTTACTTTTTAATAGTACAATTATCAAAAAAGTAATCAACACGCGTCAGCTTATTTTAAGACGTCATTCATTTGCATTTTGACTTCATCTGTCTTAAGGCCCAACCATAATATGCATAGCCTTGCTTAACCTACTGTCAAAAATCTACAAAAAATCTCTTAAATGTATTAAAAAAAAAACAAAATAAAAAAAACATTTGATTCTGTACGGAATGTGCGATCAGTTTCGCACTATGCTTAAGCAAATGACAATTTCATAAAACTTAACAAAACGTTTCCTTAAGTTCAATATGGTTTGCCTCATATGATAAATATGTATTCGCACATTTGCTGAAGCCAACTTAAGCACATTATGGTTGGGCCTTTAATTTCGAAGGTATTTAGTTACAGATTTTAGTCGTTTTTAGCGATCGGAATTCACAAAAATCCCTTCGTAGTGAATCTATCTGCTTATCAAAAGCTAGCTTTAAACGATTGGACTTCGCTTGATGAGTCAGTGGGAGAATTAGTCAGGCCTTTTATTTGTATGTACATTTTGATTTTAAAAGCTAGCGATTATCCTTCCTTTTTTAATAATTTAAACGTTTAATTGATTTTTTTTTTATAAAAAACAAATTACCCTAAAAAGTGTACTTTGTATTAAATTGGCAGCCCTATTAACAAGACAACACTCAATTAAAATGCCTCTTTTTTCACTCAAGTAACAACAAAAGCTCTCATTTAACTAGTAACGCACTCATTGGTACAACACACTGCAACTCAGTTGTAATTTGTGTTTCGCTGTGAAAATGTCGTAAAAGGCGGAAGACGGTTAACAATAAAAATTTCATGTTTTCTTCTACAACACATATCTCAACAAAAGTGTTAAGAAATTTGGCATACAATCCAAAAAATAATAGTATTTAAATTTAAGTGAACAAATAATTCAGTTAATAAATTAATAATTACAGTGTTTAAAATGGGTTTTTTTATGTCTGCATAAGTGAAGAAAATATATAAATCAAAAGAAGAAAAAAAGAGGAATGTTGTGCATTAGTTTTCTTTTTTTATATTTTGTGTCGCTACACTAGCAACAACAACAAGCAGAAAAGGTGGTTAACCACTTTTAGTAAACAATAACAATTTAAGTATTAATCATACAAAAACAACCAAAAAATCAGCAAAACTTTTAAAAATAATAGTTATGTATAAAATTAATTAAATATTTGTGGCAATTGGTGAAAAAATTTACTTAACAATTTAACAAAATTTTAACAAATTATATTTCTTATAGCTGTTGTTGTTGTAGTGTTCTTCTTTTCTTTTGTCTTTGTTTTTGTTTGAGCGCCAGGCAGGTTTATAACAGTGATGCCATTAGGATACGAAAGATACATTTTTCGTATCTTTTGATGACTACAGGTACCATGTACCTATAATCCTGACATTTTTCGTGTCTTTTGAATATGTACGAAAAATTTACAGCAATTTCCGTCTCTGACAAAGTTTTTAAAATGCCTTAACTTGTTTATTAATTTTTACAAAAATTAATTTGTCTTGATAACACCCAAAGATAGTAACATATATTTAATTTTAAAGTTTGCTTAAAGTGTTATGATACTTGCTATTTTTTGTATTTTTTCTATATTGGAGAACAGTGCAAATATATTTGCATAGGAAAACTGACTAAGTGTAAAGAGTTTGATTATACCATAAAAAATCTTGAAATGTCAAAAAATATACGTGTGTTATCGATAAATAATCTTAGACTGTCAAAAAAAATATAAAAATTTGTAACTTAAAATTGACATTTCCAGATTAAATGTTAGCACTGCCGCTAACTTTTTTAGTTTTTGATCGAAAGAAGCGGGTTTTAACTTTTTTTTTTTTGCGATTTATAGCTTTTTTTGACGGTTTTTGTGGGAACAAAACGAGGGCAATATTGTTTGTTTTGTTTACATATTGTATTTCTTGTTCTTTCTCGTATTTGTTGTTTCATTCAGTCAATCCTAAAAAAATCCAATACAAAAAGTAGCAAGTATCATAGCACTTTTACTGTATATTTAACAATTACATACCTAATATTTATGACTTAAATAAATATAAAAATGAATTTATATGATATCATTTTATTTACAATATTCATTAAATATGAAATAAAAATGTTATGTTAATAAATGTTAAACATTAAAAATGAATTTTCAAATATTTTTAAAAATGTATCTTTTTGGGAAAAAGTGTATCTTTTTGGAAACTAAAATGTATCTTACTCAAATTTCACTGGCAACACTGGTTTATAAATGTGCAAAAGAGAGCCAAAGTGAAGAAACAAGATTAAACTCTTTTACTCATCATTTAAGTGTTGTGTTGTTGCATGATCAATATAAATTTTTGCCGGCAAATAAAGTATTTTAATTAATAAAAGAAATATAATCAATAATATTATGCTCAAATCTGTATTTAATAAAATTAAGATAAACTCTCAACAAATAATGGAGGAACTTGAGAGGCGATTTATTAAAAATTTCTTAAAAAGCTGACATAATTGCAGATGTTCAACGATGCTGCCCAAATCAAAGATTAATTTGTGGATTATATTAACAATCTTTGCGGTGCTGGTGCAAATCAACAGCTGTCATTCATTAGGTAGGTACATTTTTGAGTTTTCGAGTGTAATACAAAACCATTTTTGTGATTTCTTAGAATGTTACAAACCAGGGATGTTAAATGGGGTTCTAAATTTTGTACCAACTTCCAAAAAAAAGCTACTTTTTAGGCCTTCACGGTACCATTTTTTATTATTAAAACAACAAGAAAAGGACATAAAAATTTAATTGTACACAAAAAAAAAAAAAAAAAAACTGACGATGAACATAGATTATATGTATGAATAAAATAAGGTACATAAAAGTCTTATAAATATATGAGATCAAAATCAGGCACTTATTTGTTTAGTTAATAAGCTATTTGGAATTTTTACATCATAGCAGCATGAATTTGTCGATCTTAACCAATCCTTTGTTTGTATGAGACTTGATAATTTTGGCACATGTAGTCTGTTTCTTTCCTTAGTTTTTATTATATTTTGAAAAGAAAAAACACTTTCCACATTTGCAGACGAATGTGGAATGGATAAAATTCCTGCAACGACTCTAGAAATATCAGGAAACATATGGACATTCAGCTCATGTTGTAAACTGGCTACTGCCGACCAAAATTTTTTCATTTTTTAAAGACTTTAGTTGCTCGACATTAGCTAAAGCTGGAAATTGATTATTGATTGAATCAATATATGCAATTTCACTCGGGCACATTTTTACTAGAAGAGGTACAATACTACTTATTTTACCAGAAATAACACTTTCAGGAGTAAATTTATGGAACCACATTAAAACTTCGTTATTAAAGTTGACTTTGGTTCTCAAACTTTGCAAAATTTTATATAAATTTGTTTTGCATTTTCTTGCATTTCTTTAACAATGTTAATATTAATATTACTTGTAGAGGTATATAAATCCACTTCTGTTCCGCAATAAATTTCTTCAAAGGGCATGTGATTTTTGTAAGGTCTACGATAGAGATATCACATTCATCCAAAACATTTTTATTTATGAAATTACGTTAAATTTTTATTCATGAAATTACGTGCTATTTGGTGGAACAAAAAAGTTTGCCTTTGTAAAAATACATGCATTCGAGTATTTTATGATTGCATTTCTAAATTAACCATGTTAATAATTTTAAGTGCATATTGAATAAATAAAAATTGCAATTTAAACCCTGATGAAAGAAATAATAATTAAAAAAATAAATGCAATGAAAAGGACTAAATAATTTGTTTGCTATACTAGAAATTCAAAAAGGGGGAACTATGACAAATTTTTAAATTGTACCAAATGAGTCACGATACTATCACGGTGTACCAAAATAAGTACAATTGAACCAACTTTAACACCCCTGTTTCGAACATTTTTTGGTTCATCATTATTTTGTGGATTTTGTTTTGTTCACACCGTGTAATATGAGAAATCTTGCAAAATTAATGGCTAAATAAGGTTGCTAGCTGCGGATTTTAAAAAATATTTAGGGACAGATATTATTTGGAAAAAATTTTAAAATAACTTTATAAATTTATATGGAATATTTAAAAAAAATATTTGTGTACATATTTTATTCTCAAAAATACCATGAATTTCATATAAAAAATTGTATAAAAAAGTCTATGATTTTGGTTTGTTGAAAAGCATTTTCTTTAAGACGATTCTGTATAATTTTTACAATTACAGACTATTTTCAAATGTTATTTATTATTACTTTTTCAGTTCTTTTTCTTTTTTCTTACATTAATATACATAAAGCCGTTGGCACTAGATCTAGTTTTGTCAAACGAATCAAATGTTTAAATTTTACCGCTTATTTAAAAACAACTTATTTATTGTTCGACGAGGCCACTTAATTGATACCTACAATGTTCTAGTTAAATATATCTTTTCTAAAAACTTTCTGAAAAATCAAAAACAATCTGATATATTTATAAACAAGAGAACAGGATAGAAAACTATAAAATAACTTATTATTTTTACTAAGTATCGATATTTGGGAACTCAAAACTATAATTGGAGACATGATAAAAATACTTTGACAACACTGTTGAGGATAGTTAAAAACGCCAGTAGTGCTGCCACTTTAACATACTACTTTTCATAGAATTTTTAATTAAGAAAATCAAAATCATAAGAGCCAAACGAAAAACACAAATGGCTTGGCAAGCAAGTCAAAATTTCATGTTTGTGAAAATCGTTTGCATTGTTTATTGGGGTGTTTGATTGTTTGGCAAACGTTTAAAGCATGCTTAAAGAACAAATCAATATTTTTTTTCGTACTAATTATTTGTGCTGCCTAGTGCTAAATTTAGTTATATTAATGCAAATTTTGCACAGTAAAAACGAGAAATAGAACCATGAAACAATTTACAAGGATGAAAGTTTTTATTAGAATTTATGGAAAATATAAAAATAATGATTGTGCCGTTTGTTTTCAAACGGAAACGGAAAAAAGTGTTTGATTTCGAAATTTTTATTAACAGAGTAGACAAACAATTTTGTATCAAAAGCAAAAAATATAACTACAAACTTGTAGAATTTAAATTGTGGAATTAAAAAAAATGTAAGCCATTACAATAAATATTATTTTTGGGATATTTTTTTAGCTTTATGTCTACCAAAAAAAAAAAAAAAAAAAAAAAAAGGGGCTTATTCTGGCAGTCGTGATTAATTCTCCTGCGATTCGAAAGCAATTTTATTTCTTATTCCTTCAGTAGAATATAAATTATTTTTTTCAGTGTTCAAAGCATTTACTTGAGTTTTCACAACAAAATTTTTCGATTCGTTCAGTATCGACTGAAAGAACTAGAAACAACTGCCAGAATTAGACCCCTGATTCATAAAAAAAAACTCACCTGTTGTTAATTTTGTAAAAATAATACAACTTAAAATATATGTATGTTATGTATGTACATGTAAAATAATTTCTAAAACCCAATATATAGGAAGTACCCGTTCTCTTGGATTTTTTCTCTGAATAATGCCTTTCCAATCGACTTTACCATTTCACCTAAAAACTAAGATGCTTTGCAGCAAATGGTTTATAATTTCGTCAGTATCCGCCGTTTTATTTTCTAAGTTTTAATAAATTTAAATAAAAAAGTTTTAAAAATTCATAAAGAAACCGTTGGTTTAAACGACACGTATCGAACTTTTATTCGAGATGATGGTTAACTCGATATCGTATGAGATATTAAGACCCTTGCATTTCTTACCATCAACGATTTTAAAGATATGGTATCTCCAATTTATTTTTATATTGAGTGTTTGTTTTGCCAACTTAACATTCCAGTTCTCCTATTCAAAAATTTAAATAAACGGAAAAATAAAATACATATCTTTTTTTTTTTGCATTTGTCGTAACGTGATTAATTAAAAGTACTGAAAATATAAACAATTATATATATTTTGTTTATTATGCATATTTTTCATTTTCTGCTCTTCACAAAAACTGGTTACACTTCTTATTGCTGTTATTTGATTATTTTTAATAAACACGTTCTTCTCCAGTGGAGAATCTCCATAACAAGCAAAACATGCAAATATAAACATACATTTATTGGCAATTTATCGCACATATCTTCCAAATTGTTTGTATATTATAAAAATAGTAAACAATAACTGCTAAAACAAAACAAATATATAAACAAAAATATATCTTAACCTTACCAACAAATTCCACAACTGTTTGCTTTAAGAAATATCATTTGATTTTGTAATCTTATTTTTTTAAATATATATCAAACATTGTACTTAAAAGTGTAAATACCAAATAAAATTATCTAGTGTAGGCCTTGTTAAGGAAATATTTTAGGCCCTAACGCAACGCCAAAAATGACATTGAAAGTAAAAATAAAGTCAAAAATATTGAATAATTTTGATGTTGCTTTCTACAGAAATTCATATTAAATGTATTCACGTCAAAAGTTGCATTCTTGCGAAAAAGCATAAGTGCAAAAACACAACAACAACCACATTGACAATTATTTCGCCCAAACAATGAAAAATTGTCAGGGTCTATGTTAGTGTTACATTATTATTAAAAGCATAAAAATGTTGCAACTTTTTGTGGAATTGCCAAGTTGAAAAAGATTGGTTGAAAAGACAACGCAGGAATTCCATTTTGACGTACATTTCTTCCTTTTAATTGAAAAATATTATTAATTGAAGTGTTTAAAGATGAACTTTGTAAAAAATAAGACAATTAAAAAATAAAAAGCGTCAAAAAAATTAAGAAACAGAAATAAAAAAAAAATACTGAACTACTTGTCTGAAAAAAATTTTGAGGTATATAAGTTATTAATTCGACTTATAAATTAATAAAATTAACCATTTTGTGTATTTTTCAAGAAATTACGCTTTAAATTTATTAAAAAAAATTTATACAGTCATGTGGCAGGTGCGTTGTTAAAAAATTGTTTCGGAAAAGGTGAAATTGAAGGTGCAAACAAAATGGGTTGCTCACGTCAAATAAGTTCAACTATGCCATATTACACGGCTGCAAGAGTATCAAAAATTGAAGTGAATACCTTTATTTAATTTTAAATTTCAATAGCAAGTGTGGGGTTAAAAGTGTTGACCCGGCAAAACAAAATTAAGCTTAAATTCAGTTCTTGTTGAAGAATATTATCCAGATGACGACATCTATATGAGCTTTTTTTTTGTTTTAATGTGAACTTGGGGAGGGGGTTTATAATTGATTCTGACCCTGTTAGCACAACACCTTGCTGATTGTGGGCAGATTCCGTCAATATGTAGCAAGATGATTAATAGTGCAATAAAATTAGTTTGGACCAAATTTGATCTTAACACCAACCGAAAAAGATAGCTTATGCGCAGAAAAACTCTATTCCGGAAGGAAGTTTGTGTGGGGACAATGTGATTTAGTACACCGATTCCCATCATTTTCAATAGGTTTAGTCCTTGTGACAATAAGAACCAGGGTTGCCAAAAACACCGAACCCAGGGGTTTTTATGATGTTTTTTTTTTTGGGGTTGTATTTGGCTTTATTAGGTTTTATGGTTTTTTGTGTAATGATCTAATAATTGGTCTTAGCAATGTTTTCAACTCAGCCCTTTTCGGTATAGATTTATATAGATGGTTAAAAGAAAAGCGACGACTTATATATGTCAGTCCTTATTTATATGCCTCAGCAGCCAAGTAGTGTACAGTGAGATTTCTTTAAAATTTGTATGCACAAATAAGATCGGAACTTTTAAAAGGCTCTGACAATGACATTTATAAAATTAAAAACAACGTCCAGTTTTAAAATGAAGCTTTAAATCTCCACCAAATGTTACTCTAAGTTCAAAAAGCTCTAAATGCTTTACAAAGTGACTTTGCTACAATTGCAACGGCCGTTGTAATACTATTGTCAAAAACAAATTTAGCTGAAAAGCGAATGAAAAGCGCACTTACTCAAGCTCATTAATTGCCGAATATGATGCATTCCAAATATGTATATACTACGTAAACTAATTAGTCAGAAAATTAAAAGATAGCAGAAGAATGGATAAGTCAAAAGCACCGCTCATTTCTTCCACACGGCTTGACATTTCAAATTAAAGATGCAAAATATTTACCAAAAATGGAAATATTTAAATTTGTATCACAACAAACACAAGGAAAAAGATTTACACAAAAAGTTGGAATTAAAACAACCTTTAACCAAGTGTGAAAAAGCAGTTTTAAAAGTTGCAACATTGCAATTTTGAAAGCTTTTTTCCATTTACCATTTTTTTTTATATATAATATATATTTCCATTAACGACGGATAATTAAGACTTAGGCTCTAATCGTGTAAAACGCCGCGCAACGCCAAAGAATAACATTGAAACCACAAACAATGTCATAAATATTTTGTAATTTTGTTGTTGCTTTCTACAGAAATTCATGTACCGTTTTAAAATTTTCACCGACACAAGGAATGGAGCGTTTGAAATTTTAAAATGCAATGTGTATTTCTGTAGGAAGCAACAACAAAATTACAAAATATTTTTGACATTGTTTGTGGTTTCAATGTTATTTTTTGGCGTTGCGCTGCGTTTTATATGATTAGGGCCTTAATCAATTTGTTTTTTATACTTTCGTTAGGCATTTTTAAAAACATATATTTGATTAAATGTTTGTTTAAATTTTTTTGACACGTCAAATATGTACAACTTTACACTTTTAAATTATAATTCAACATGAGTAGAATTTTCGATTTTTCCTTTTTTTACAATAAAAAAAAAAAATGTGAACTGAATGCCCTTAATATTTATTTAAGGAAGAAGTGCTTATCAAATTAAATGCACAACAATGGTCGGAAAGATTAAAAGCCAGAAATTTTGAAATTATAACTTCAAACTTTTACGATTTTTCCACTACAGTAATGAATTGCTCTGCATCAGCATCCAGAAAAAAATTTCATCTTATAGTTCAATATGGTATAAGCTTCTTATCACTGTTATCGGCATTTAAAATCTGAGCCACCAGAGTGGTAACTGATTATAAATAACTTCTTGTGTACGTGTTTGTGCTACTATTTTTTTTTTTTTTTTTTATTTGTTTATTTGCCAGCTAAAATAGATATTTATACTAAAATAAACACTAGTTAACAATAACATTTTATCTATATACAATGTCTCCAATCGAGCGCTCTAGTATTGTTGTTATAATTATAATTTGGTTTTGACAAATGTGAATTACATAATTTTTACTAATAAGAGTACTTAATGTGTTATATTTACATTTTTAATTGCAATGAAAATATACAAAAAAACATTGCTTTTATAAAAAGAAAAAGAAAAAAAAAAACTTTTTTTGCAAACGTTGTGTCAAAGGATAAAATTGAAAGAAAAAGTGAGAAAAAAAATATTTTATTAATTATTGCAATAACCACCAAAATTTTTTTGACTTCGTATACTTTTGCACAAGATGCATATCTTTGCTAGATATACTTGTACTAAATCGTATATCCATTAGTTCTAAATTGCAGTTAACCGCTTTAATATTAGCACGTCTATGATTATGGTAAAAGACGGGAATGCCATTTTCAGCTTGAATAATGCTCTTGCTATCAAGGTAAATAAAGGCTTCAGGAGGAACAAAACCTTTAATTAAAGATTCTACTATATATTCTTCGTTCGTATAATAAGGAGCCATTATAAGGTTATTTTGTAAACATTGTGAGCACCTTAAGATATAATTTCTAATTAAATTGATTATGAAATTATCTATACGTATAATGTTTGCATTATTATACAGCTTCTTATTTGAAATGTATTTTAAATAATCCCTTTGTGGATTTTTATATAGCGAAGTGCAAGCTCTTAAGCATTTCCTTTTAAAAACTCTTAGCTTTTCCATGTATGAGGGTGATATGTTGAACCAAATTGGACATGCGTATGTTAAAATTGGTCTAATTAGGGATTGATACATTATTATCTTAACCCTTGTTTCTATATACTTTGAATAAAATAGGGGTCTATATATTATGAAAGCTTTTCTTGCTTTTGTAAGCGTTTCTTTGACATGTTGATTAAAGTATAAAAATTTGTCGATATATACACCTAAATATCTGACCACGCCCTTGTTGGGAATTGTACAATCATAAAGAGATGATTTAATTTCAAACTGCTTCCAGTTTTTTCTAATGTTGTAGCAACATTTATTTACAGGGGGCCTAAAAAGAATAGTTTCACTTTTTTGTGCATTTATTTTCATTTTCAAACTTCAAATTTGGCTTTTTTTAAATCCAATTCAGGTTTTAAAAAAGCAAATTCAGAATTTTAGAAATCAAACTGAGTATTTTACAAATCATATTCAATATTTTTCAAATCAAATTCGGCACTTTAAGAATCAGCGTTTTTTGAATCAAATTGATTTTAAAAAGCCTGATTCTAATTTTTAAAATGTCGAATTTGGAAAAAGTTAAATATGTTTTTTTTTAAACCTGAATTGTATTTGGAAATAGCAGAATTTGAAATTAAAAATCTGTGTGTAGTATAAAATCCATGTTTAAATTAATAAATAGAAAACAGCCCACTAACCATAGATTACACAACTTAAAAATTAAAAATTAGGTAAAAAAGTGAGAGTTTATTGCAAATTGAAAGGAATTGAAAGGCAAAACTGGATCGTATGGCCTCCAAGTCAGTAAAAAATTTCGTGAGTTTGCGTTATTGTGAGGGTTTGAAAATTACGTGCATGATCACATTTCTTTTCCTTGTGGCTTGGGTTAACTTCAGAAACAACCGAAGCTTTAAATTATAATAAATTAATATCCATGGAAATTGCCCATACTTTTTATGTACAAACTCTTTTCTTTGTGTTGCTATCTATGAATTAAATATGTACATATGTAGGATACGAATATATTTTTACTCGATATTTTTAAGTATTAAAATATTAAGTTATTAAAATTTCAACTAAGAACTTTTTGTCTCAATATTTCCGACATTTTCTTAGTTTTTACTAAAACAATATCCGCGAAATTCCGCATCAAATTCCCGAGACGAGAATATATGAAAAAAAAAACAAATGTTTAATTTTTTTAATCAAACATTAAGTTACACTTTATACAATGTGACCTGACTGACCATCATCATTTAGCCATAACAACAAAAAAAAAAGAAATATTCAGTCTTACATAAAAAAGCTTTTCTATGTAAAAAATTTAAATAAAAGCACGTGAATTGTCAATTGATTTTACTTTTTTATATTGTTGCTTATTCACTCATTCATTTGTTATTTTCCAATTTAAGTTATTCGTTCAGCGGATTGTTTTTATTGAGTGTCAACAATTTTATAAAATTCAATTTGTATCAGTGATGCAAAGTATAGCACAATTTGGCCATTTATGGCACATCTGAATGTTTAATGAACCTGTGGTACATTCTAATCTATTTTGGACCTAACTAATCACACGCTTTAAGTTAAAGTCGTTAAGTCTTGAGTGTTAAGAATAGAGAGGTAACATGGCTTCATATTTTAATTTCTCTCTTAAAAAGAACCCAACCAAGACTTGACTACTGAAACCTGAGGTGTGTGATTTCTGAATAAAAGTCATAATTTTTTGTTAAAATATAGTTTGACTAACAAATATTAAATACATTTTAAAAGCATATAGACAGGAAATAAGAAAAACATTTATTATAAAACTATTTTTAAAGATAATGAAAATATTATCGGTTTAAAATCGTTTCGTTTTCAAATCGATTTCCATCATATACCTGAATAACAAAGAATGTGGTATTTGGTATACCAAAACAAAAAAATTTATATCTTAAAAAAGTTTATTAAATTTATTTGCATTTTCGATGATGCAAAATTGATTTCGTTAAAAAATTCGAGGCACAACGAAATTTTTGACAGCACTGTCAACTCATAATACAAAATTTACCTTCGGTTGCCAGCCAAAATTGTTTGTCGAATGCAACTTATAATAGGAGCCAAATTGTGTAGTATGTTCTTGAATAAAACAGAAATGTACAGAAGGATGCAAATTTTTGTTTTCTTAATAAAATAAAAACATTTACTACATATCGTTCATTTGCAGCAACATCGTAATAACTCAAAAATATTAGTTTAACATAAAAGTACATTAAAATTTTAAATGTGCACACAACAAAATAAGAGTTGAGTTATCAATATCTTCATAAGAAATATTTACAATTTCTTTATAAGTATGATCTATCTGCCTTAGCGATACTGCGAGTTTTTACTTTTAACGTTGTGCAGCAAATGAGCGATATACAGTGTATTAGAATTACTATTAGCTTTATTTAAATATAAACCTAATAGTCAAATAAATCTATCCCAATAAGAATGTTTCCCCTACCAAACTTTGGATTTTGGCTCTTTAAATCGTCTATTTGGCCAAAAACAAAAAAACTCAAAATGCATCACTGATTTGTATACAATTTGGTTTGACACTCATTGGTTTCGTTTCGTTTTTCCTTTTTTCTTATTTAATTTTTTTGCTGCTACTGTTGCTGATTTTTTTGTGTTGTTGTTTAATGTGATTCTCCATTTATTATGAGGGTATTATAATCTTTAAAATGTTCAATGAAATGAGTTGATTTGTAGAAAACCATTTTAAAATTTTTTTTTATTGAAATAGGAACATTTTAATTTTTAATACGGCTTATAATTGAATCATTTATTTCAAAAAAGGGCTCAGGTACAAATGTTAAGAAATTGAGTTTTTTAATGTTTTTTGAGGTTTACATGTATACCGATGTACCGTTAGAATGAAAGGTTATACCCCTTACCTAGCGGTGAAAAAACAGGTGGCTTTTCAAAATTTATTTTGAAAAGGACGCATTTCCATATTGATTTAGAATATTAAATATGGGTGCTTTAGTTAGCAATTGAAAAAAACAAGCAGCCAAATTTTTTTTGTCATGTAGTTAATTTTCCTTAAAAAATCAATTTTGATTTTGCCATTATTAAAAAATCGGAATAGTGAACAACGTTTCAGGAGGTAAAAAATAACACATTTTTTGTTTTTCTTTATTTTGAAAAGGTGTGAATGCAGCTGTTCCGAGGATAATGATATCCAGATTGCCGATTTCGAAAATGTATATGAACATATATTCTGCAATTTCTAACCGACATGTATTCACAGGCAGATGGGAAGAAGATTTCTAAGTCATATGTTTATATTGATGAAATATTTTAGTTTTTGTTCTATGAATGTGTGTGTTTTCTAATCCTTTTTAATAAAAAGTTTCGATGAAAATGGTGTTTATTTTTATTAAAACTTTGGGACTCATAAATTTATCTTCAAAGGGGTTAATCTTATCTTATAATGCAAATATATATTTGCACTTTATAGATTATTTAAATATTTGTGTAGTTCAATAAATTACATACACTAAAGATACCATTTTGCTACTGAAACCAAGAAAATTAAAATAAAAATTTCGAAAAGGGCTCATCTCCGGACACTGTAATGACCATTTTCTCCTTTAAATATTACTTAAATAAATTTTGTTTTTACTATAATAAAAACAGAGACGTCAAAGCTTAGAAAAAACTCTGTTTCAAAAGGTCAAATGGCTTAAGAGATATTCAGTTTTTGGTGTCTCCTGAACACTTTGTATTTTTGTACCTGAGCCTTTTTGAAAAAAAAAATGATTCAATTGTATTTAAGATATTTAAATTAATACGTTGTTAAACAGAGCATAATAACAAAAATAATTTTAAATAATTCATTACAACAAGTTGCAGTAATATTGTTAATTGGATTGTAGAGTTTTTATAAAAAGCAACAACTTTAATACTACTATTAATGGAGGAATCTAAATACTGATATTGACCACAGGTGGAAGGGGTATTCTATATATTAGTATAATTCAAATTAATTTTAATTTGTTTCTTTACATTGTTTTTTTACTGTGTTTATATATTATGGATCCTTATGAGAAGCTGAGTTAACTAAATGATATCCATCTGTCTGTGCGACCCTATATATAATGAGGACTAGGTTGTTATATACTTATAGCACATATATGCCGGAATAGTTTGCTTTAACAATTTCACTGGATTGGTTCACAAATATCAGACATATGAGCAAAAAGACACGACTGCCTCTAATTTTTACCCATAAACATTGACTTTTTGAAGTCTTCTATAATCTATGAAATTCATTTTTTATTTTTAGCTTATGTAAACTTAGAAGAATACTTGTAGTAAAAATGGACGAAATTTGTTTATGAAGGAGTATAATGGTTTTGGCGCAATAGCGCTTTTGCTATAAGGATCAATTTGGATTAGTTGTTCTTAAATATAAAGCGTGTTAAATATTTAAAATGATTAAATCGGTCCGTTATTTCGTCTGGCCTCCATGCAAGTATTCTCTATTGAACTCAAATATTCTGTATATATTTATTAAAAACTCCAATAACTTTCTGTAGTTATCGAACTATGGTAAAGGATGTATAAGATTCGGTACATACAAATAAAGCACTTCTACTTGTTTTTCTGTAATGGCCTTAGTACCGTTGTTTTGGTACATCGAATCGCTTGAAATTGTTGCTCAAACTTCTAACTAAATGGTTTAATTTTTTGAACATTCATTAAAGCAGAAAATCCGCTTTTTAAGATTATTAATTTGAAATTTTACATTATCAAAATTCCATTTATTTTTGTATTAAAAGTAGAATATTTACCACCATATTCATAAAAAATATTTAAGGTTTATTGCAGGTTTATGGAACGAATTTTCTATGAAAATATGTTTAATAAACCTTTTATTAGTCAAAAATATTTATTTATGAATATGGGGTGTAATCGTTTTCGATTGTATAATTTTTCAAGGTTGTGTTCAGTTTTGGGTTAAAATTATCTGAAATTTCAAGAAAATATGTTTTGAATATTTGATTGTACTTCGATTAGAGATCGAAGAAAGAAATGTTTTTTCACTCTGCACCCCACACAGAGAAACATAATTGATATCGTCTTTATATAATATTTTCAAAACCATTTCGACTTCGTCTCCATACTGGGGTTCCTTTCTCCAAATAAGATTTTTTTTAATAAAAGTTAAGCTGTTTTTTATTCGTGATAAAAATCTGTGCTGAAACATATTGCACTAGTTCATAGTACTAAAGTCAAAATTGTAACATCCAAGTCTTAAAGCCGATTTCACTGTATCTTTCGATCCTCGTTATTGATAATTATACAAATAAAAAAAAATATATAATTTTCTTAAAGTGTGTGAAGATAAATTCGAATTTAACTAGCGAAGACGAAAGCCATAATTTTTAACATTTCTCATTTTGCAGTTAACAAAGCAGTGCCAACCACTTAACCGTTATGGTAATATACCACGGAGACCAAAAATTATGATTTGAATGACCATTCTGGACAAATATGGAGTTACACAATATAACACCATATAGGAATGGTAGTCCAGAGGGTCCTTCATAAGATTTTAAAACTCACATTTCTGAAATAATTTTGTAATTTGAAAAAATTAATTTTGAAAAAAGTCATATTAATTTGAAATTTCTGGAGAAGATCAATGACCATTTTGGACAAATAAGGAGTTGCACACATATAAAACCATATAAGAATGGACGTCCTGAGGATCGTAAATACAATTCCAAATGGTCATTGATCTTCTCCAGAAATCTCAAATAAATATGGCTTTTTTAAATTCATTTTCTCAAATTCCAAAATTATTTCAGAAATGTGACTTTTGGAATCATATTTTGGACCCTGTGGACTACCATTCCTATATGGTGCTTTATTTGCGCAACTCCATATACATATGTCCAAAATGGTCATTCAAATCATGATTTTTTGTCTCCGTAGTATATTACAATGATGGTTAAGTGGTTAGCATTGATCTGCTAACTGCAAAATGAGAAATGTTAAAAATTATGGCTTGCGTCTTCGCTAGTTAAATTCGATTTTATCTTCACACACATATTTTCTCAAACCATCACGCAAGCAAATCCTGTTAAAGTTCAATTTCCTCTTGCTCATCAAATATTTGGTTATAATACAAATATATTTTCAAACTGTCAATAACAGTGAATTAAGCAAACATAATAATTATAAAATTTTAATTAGCTTTAATTGATTAGTGCAAAGACAAATAAAACACTTATTTAAAATATTTATAATTATGTACACACTTCATTCAACATGTTGAATTGTTGCTTCACACAGAAAAGTGCCTTAGAATCTGCCACCGTTAAAAATTTGCTACACCCCTTCTTACTAGCGCCACTTGATATGAACGTAAATTAAACCATGGCAACAATTGCCAACGATTATCACTTCCTTTAGAATTGTTGTGGTTTGGAAAAACGTATATTATTGCTGTTGGTGTTGTAAAAACTCAACGGTAAACTTTTCTTTTGTAGATTTTATATTTTTGTTTTATTACTTTTTATTGTCAAAATGCCGTTAGCTAATTAGGCTACCATATTTGCTTAATAAAATTTTACAGTTTAGTTTTTAATTAATTTAAACATTTTCCATTTAAGGTTTAATTGCATTATAATGCATTTTTAAGTCAGTTCGACTATTAAAGTTTAACTATTAAAGTTCAAAGCATATGAAACTCATACTTTTTCACATTTATTTATACCTGTTGTCTAATGTGAATCAAATATTAATTTAACGGCTTTGGTTATTATTATAAAATTTATAAGTGTTTACAATGTGTGTGAGAATATTAATGCGTGTGTTGTATATTCTCTATTACATTGTTGGTTATTCTACGCAATAGTATTGAACGCACAAATGTTTCTTATAAAACACTAGCGGCTTTTACCCTTTGTATTAAGTGTAAAATTGTGATTAATTTAATACGATTTTATACTACAAAGGGTGAGTCTTTTTTTTTCGTATGTATTGTAAATTAATAAATTTGCTGAGTAAGAGAAAGAAACAAATAGAGTTTCGTTTTATTCTGGTAAATTAACACACATGTTTACTAAAGCTTTTTGTTGTAATTATCAACCACAGCGTAGTAAATTTTAGTCAAATACATTTTGTTGTTGCAGTGTTTAAAATTTTAGTACTTTAACTAAATTAATAATATTAACAGGGTCTACAAGGGACTTTACTATCAAGTGTGAACACCGCTACTTTTTACTGAATACCAGAAATGGGCGTATTTAATTACATATTTTATTTAAAAACAGGTCCAACAAGTAATTACGTGTAATTGGTAATTGGTGATTGCCTATTATAAATTAAAGATCCATTTAAAGTATTGGAATCTAAGAAAGTAATTTATACAAAACTCCTACATTACACAAAACATAAAAATATCTTTAAGAAACCGAATATAGGCATTTCCACAGAAAGGAGTCCGCATGGTCAAATCGTTAGTTGGTAAACAAGAGGTTTGTCATGAGCTTAGTTGTGAAACTAGGCATGAATTGCTTGCATTCTTTTTTAGCAAAATTGTCTGTTTTATATAAAAGCTTGAACATATTGAATAATGGTTTACGTGTGGTAATGAATTGATTAATACTAATTATTTGCAATTGGTAATTGAAAAGTAAATGGCACCGTCCAAGGCTGCTGAGTAAACATATCCATGTATTTAGTATTTTCTTATAAACTGACTTGAAAACTAGACAATTTTGTATTATGTAACAATTAATTGTTGATATATAAATTGATATGTCCAAACGTGGAGTCGCTTTACTCGAGCAAATCATTAAAAAAATTATCTGTCCATAAAGATTATAGTACACGTTTAGAACACTAGATTCACGAAAATGTGAGGGGCTTAGCTGATTTTATTAACTAACTGATGCTAATCGATTTCAAATACTCGAAGAGAATGCGTTTCCGAGCCTGCCTGGTGAAATATTCTATAGGTGATCAGATGTAGTTTGGTCTGATTCGAAAGCGGCATCTTGAAGGCATTATAACTACGATTGCTGAAATTAAAAATGTGATTTCTTAATCTCCTTAAAGCAATAGACATTTTTGCTTAAGAAGTTTGTGAATGGTATAATTATCACAACCTTGCAGATGTCCCTTAGTAGAGAATTTCGACTTCTGGACTTTATAGTGCAGTCATCTTAAATTTAATGCAGATATTTGATCATCAAAGCTGTTTTTGGGAATACTATTATTTATTAAAAGATTTTGTTTGTTGTGCTTAATTTCCCTTAAAAAAAGATAGTACAAAAAATGCTCGGTAGCTGGCGTTTGTTTCTCGGTTGAATCTATGAACTGTGACAAGCTTGTTAACCGATACCGGCACTAATACCGATACAGCTTAGCGCGATTGTTTAAAATCTGAATTCAAAAAAATACAAATTCAACCCAAATTTTACAGTAATCCGCAAAAACTTAAGTTAATTTAAAAACTTATGTTAATTAAGTACCGAAAACGCAAACTCCAAAACGGAATAATTCAAAATCTTCATAGAGGTCTTAAATTTCTTTCTTATCCTAATTATTTTATTGAAAATTTGCTCTTTGAAACTTATAACTACATACACTGCTTCATTGCACAAGAAATTGTAGCGTAACTCTAGAGAAATAAGCTAAGACAAAAATAAAACTGTGTGTGTGTACACATGAGCGTGGGCGTCTATTTATGCATTAAATCAATGCAAAGACGTTTGATTATTGCTCCAATCATACACATTAATATATAGAAAATATAAAACAAAAACAAACTTATGTTGGCTGAGAGAAACCAAAAAGCAAATACAGCATCAAAACACCCAGCGAATGTATTCATTAAATAACAAAACCCACTGACATTTGCCAGCCTAACAGCCAAACAACGCGGTTTGCATACTTGATTGTCAATGGCTTTAGAAAATAATAATAGAAAAAAATCAATACCTTATAACGGAACAAGAGTCACATTGCTGTAATATCCTTTCAATAACGTATTGCAGCGAAAGGAAACAAAAAAAGAGAGAGAGGGCACAACTCATGGTGCCAGAAGATGGACCAACAAATTCTCGTTATTATTTTGGGCTTTTATGTATATTGACATTTTTTGGGTTGAATAACCGTATGTCTGAAAAGGATACAGCAGGCATGGCAAAATTGGCACAACTGTACTCTTCTTGGTACTCTTAGACCTTCAAACGTATAATTGTACACCAACGACAAAATTAGTACAATTTTTAAGTTTCTATAATCTATATATATAAAAATGGATTATGTATGTTTGTTTGTTTGTTTGTTTGTCGCTTTATAGACTCCGAAACTACTGAACCGATTTTCCTGAAATTTTTACAGTAACATCACGTGAGCCCTAAAAATAAAATAGGCTACTTATTTTTTCGATAGGGGCAGGGGAATTGGTACCCCCCATAGGATGCCAATGTTAATTATCGCACGATTTTCCTGAAATTTTTACAGTAACATCACGTGAGCCCTAAAAATAAAATAGGCTACTTATTTTTTCGATAGGGGCAGGGGAATTGGTACCCCCCATAGGATGCCAATATTAATTATCGCACGATTTTCCTGAAATTTTTACAGTAACATCACGTGAGCCCTAAAAATAAAATAGGCTACTTATTTTTTCGATAGGGGCAGGGGAATTGGTACCCCCCATAGGATGCCAATATTAATTATCGCATATCTTAAGAGCCGCTGCACGCATTTTGCTGAACTTTTTGTAGTAGGATCTTCTGAGCCCCGGAATTGAAATAAAATAGCAGCGGGGGTATAGGAATACCCCATAGGACGCCAATGTTTAACATCGCATATCTTAAGAACTGTAATAGTGAGAATGTTCAAACTTTCTAAAAGTCACTCTTATGGTATACTACACTTTTGAAAATAAAAATAAAGCGGGTAGGCGCAGGGGGGGAAATACCTCCCATAGGATGCATACATTAAATATCGCTCAACTGAAGAACTATTAAAGGGAGAGTCTTCAAACGTGGTTAAAGCTACTATTATAGTAAACTATAAATTTCAATATAAAAATGTGCGGGGTCAGTGTAGCGAAGCGCACCGGGTTAAGCTAGTTGTATATATATTTAAGTTTCAGGGAAATTCCTTATTTATACTGTATATTCTACCATATATTCCATCCTTTAATTCCATATAGAAAATAATTTTTCAATATGGTCACATCCAAACAAAACTATTTTTAATGAAAATATTTAAACATTTTATGGTTAAATTTAACCATAACCACAAAGCCAAATATGTTGTGGCTAAATCTGATAATAATTTGTTTTTAAATTAACAATAGTATATTCCTTTTTTCTAAGAACAACATGCAATGGTTGAAAAACAACCATGCAATACACATTTTTGATATTATTTACCTTAACAAGTTTAGACGCAACCATAATATGGTTATGGGTTCTTGATGGAGGACCAATTTAATCGTATTATTCTTGCCAGTGACAATGATATGGTTAAATTAACCATAATATTCTTAAAGATTTTCGTTAAAAATAGTTTTGTTGGAGGTGACCATATTGAAAAATGTTTTTTTTCAAGGTGTAGGGCCGCATATTCTACAATAATATCTGATATCTTTATAAAACCTAACTGACTTTTGCTCTATCGTCGTAATTAACATAAAACACTTAATTGTCACCGTAGAGTGTAAACCTGATAACAAATTTTTAGCAAATTTAACAGGGCAGACAAACAACTATTAATGTTTGCCATTTCTACCTTAAAAAGTTAACCAATATATGTATATTTGGCTTATTTTATAATATTCTATAGAGTCCCAAATTGGAGTAAACATTTTTCTTAGTTAATGCCTTAGTCTTTTTATATTTCGAATGGTATCAAAATGTCATATAATGTAAAAAATGAATTTAGCAGGTTTACACTCTAAGTCGACCTTTTTTGAATAATACCCTTTGCTTCCGTTATAATGAGCCAGTGTTCTTAGTACTGCAGATGCCTCTTTGAATATTATGGGCTTGTTATAAAAGGAAAATGGAAATTTATGTTTATTTTAAAAACATACCTACAAAGCCATCCAGTCAAATCCGTTTAAGAATGTTACGAAGATTAAAGGTGGCTTGCACAAACGCCATTAATATAAAAAAGCTGGTTTGTACAATTAATGTCAAAAAAGTACAATTTAATAAACAGTTTTGTACACTTTATAAACTCATAATCCCTCTGGCACACACATGCAGTATATCACGTCTTCGAGTATAACAGTATAACAGAGTTAAACGGAAAAGTCATTTTGTAGTTGAGAAGTACTGTGCTGAAGAAATGTGAGATAAATAATCTTTAGATCAATGTATAACATTTAATTATCTTGAAATGTATCTATGTATAAAAAATAGTGGTTTTATCAATTAATTATAAAGTCAGCCAGCTACTGCAAAGATTTAATCTGGTGGGCGAGACTATGAAGAAGTTGTGTTGCCATTCGTGATCAATTCATTAGAAATAAACCACCTTTACTGCAGTCTGGGCATTTACAACTTCAGTTGTGTTGCCAGTGATCCAATTTAAATAACGTATGGCAACTGTCAACCAACAACCGAACCGAGCTTTTACAGATGAAGGTGGCAGTAAATTCTAAAGAACATGTCTTTAGGCAAACTTCGCATAAGTTTTACCACAAGAGACTAAGCTCCAAACGGCAGAGGCTTTAATACAGTTTTTATTATTTGCTTTATAAATTGCAGTGATCTGACCGCAATGCTTGCCGGTGTCAATTTACATAAAACGAGTTTTATTAAATGACGGAAAAAATCAAAATTATTTACGGAGTTTTAGTTTTAGAGGGCTAAATAAAACTATTATTTTAAGAGTCTCTTTTTAAGAATTTAAGGATCGATTAGTTTTATTTTACGATCGAAAAAAATTAAACTCCTCAAATGAGTTTTATTTGATTAAATCTATTTTATTTTTACGTTCAACCTTCTATTTTAACGTTCAAATATATCTGTTTTAGACGGATCTTTTTGTTTTTAATTCACAAAATAACTGTTATAAAAGAACTTTTTTGAACTTATAAATGTTACGGTCCTTGCTCAAAAGGTCATATTTTTTTGGCACATATTTTTTTGTAAATTTAGTTTTTGGTGGAAGAAGGGGTGCTGTGTTTTTTTTTCGTCCACATGTTAGTTTTAAAAATGGTTGTGTTTTTTTAAAAGCATTCAAAAAAGATTCAAAATTTCCTGCTGGAAATAAACTCACAAACACACGTTTCCATTTACACAGTTTAGCATAAAGTGCACATGTTTTTACATTAAGTGGTTGGTGTGCATCCTACGAATATTCATGCTACAAACATGTGTAATATGATATTTTATTGTAATTTATTTCGGATCATACATTTGCTGCGAATTCTCATTTTTTTTTATTTTGTGTTTTAATTTTGCGGTCTTTTGATGTTGAGCTCCCTTAAATTAATAATACATTATCAATAATTTTAGAATTCGTATTTTGCTTTGCCTTTTAGGTAAAATTCAGAAAGCGAGCACACCAATCTAAGCTTAACTGAAACCAGAATATATTTGTTGTTCGTACTGTTTTTTGCTATTAATAAAACTCATGTCAAATAGGGTTTTTTTTCCTATGTGCAGGACAAATGGGAATAAGTGCTTGTAAAGAGAGTTGATCAAATTTACGATTCGGACGTATTCTTTGGGAAAATTACGGCACTTGATATCGACGGAAATTTTTTTTAAATTCTATTGAAATTTCGAACGATATGGAATGCCAAATTTGCCTCCTGATTTCCATTTGCTTTCGTATTTTTTCAGACACAAAATTTTGCCGACATATTTTGTACCATGTATTAACCACACACTTATAATGAGTTGCGTTTTTAACAATCAGAAAATAACAAAAATAATTGATATTTGTGTAATTTTTTTTTGTGCACGATTTAAGAAACTCCACCTTAATATTTTTTATTAAAAAATACAAAAACACAAACGAAATAAAAAAATTTTTTTTTAACTAATTTTGCATGGAGCATTATTTTATATTTTATTCCTTTGAACCAAAAAAGTGTAAAACATGCAACATATTTTTGGTTTCATTGTACAACATTTTAAGAAAGGAGCAAGTTATAAGTCACAAAAAATGGCAAAAGCGGTATAAAGGCAACTTTAATGCCAGAAAAGAAAACGTCATTTGATTTCTCTCTGACCTCGTTAGTTTCATAATAAACTTTAGTTCAATCGAAGGTTTCAGGTCTTTTCAAAACCAGTAACCTGAGAATTTTTTCAATTAGGAATTTATTTTCGAATGATTTCAAATACCAGCGAAATTGGCAATTTCTATATAAAAATTTGGACTTTTAAAGCTTGTCATTATTATGAGTTTTAGTTCTTTTATAGTTAAGAGCCCCGATTTAGACCTCTATTTTAAATACTGTCTATTTGTTTAATATTTGACAGCTAATTTTAATATAAAAGACCTCTTGTAAAAACGCATAACAGAAATAATAATATTAAGTGCATATAAAATAACAATTATTTGCATACGTTCGGCAATTTGATTGTTAGTGGTCTTGTATTGATGGCGCGTTTATAAATTATTAAATGTTAAATAAATCAAAATCAGAGATGGAAAATTCAAATTCGCAAACAGTTCATTGTATTATGCGGATTAATATAAAACTTATAGGAACTTAAAACAGTTAGGCTGCCTTCCTAAACGTCTGCGTGCAACGCTTGATCAGCGTTTAAATCAAGCACTTGCACGAGTACTTTTCATTGTCATTTTAAAGTTGGCAAAAACAATGCAAATTTAATTAATGTTGCGTTTGTTTGAATATCAGCTGCTAAACAGATGACTTAAGTATGCAATGCTATTAGAACAACCAAAATCAGCGCGTACGGATTTTCTAGCGCCTAGCTTTAACGCTGCAATGACAAACTTAAGTTAGAGCGTCAATGCTGTGTCATGAACAGTAACGTGAACTTATATTGTTTAGTAAAACCTTTAAAATATAAACAATTTTTTGGCTAGATTGGCCAAAAAAACTAAATTGTCAGTACGTTTTGGCAATAGCAGCCAACTTCATTACACAATGCGCGGTCAAAATCGGATATTCCAATTGCAAAGCGTTGACGCCGCTGTAGTTGCGTTAACTAAATACATTTTGTATGAGCATGAGAATTGTTGATAGATAGAAAACGCTTTACGCACGTTTAGGTTGGTCTGTTAGTTTTAGTTCTCGTCCCCTATTATGAAACATTTACTGCAAAACATTTAATAGTGTATGCATAAGGGAAAGTCAAATGGAAACGTCTACTTTGTTTTATATACATCACTATTGCTGGAATCGAAATTCAATTTTACAAAGACAAAGTATCAAAATGATCAAAAATTGTATAAATTATAATCTTCTTTTTTTTTTTTTTTTTTTTTTTTTTTTTTTTATTCCTACACTAAATCCCGCGAAGCTTTTTGCTTGTCTGCAGGAAACCAGAGTCTCTGGCGGGAATCGAACCCGCAACCCCGGTACTAATAGACTAGCTCACTAACAGCCAGCCTACCGGGGCACATTCTGATTAAGTTCATCGCTGTTAATTTACGAATACAGGCGCAGGATGACCCATATAGTTATATTTGCTGATAAATTTGTTATTTATTGGATTATTCATAATATTTTTTAATTAAGTTGGGGAATTTGTTCACATTAGTACATTCTTTCATAGAAAACTGTCAGGAGCTGTTAAATCCGGTTTGTGCGTAAAAAAATGTTCACCAAATATGTCCCTTAAATCCATTGAGGCACCTGCAGTATGTGTTGTGGCTTCATGTTGTTAAAACTACAAAGTATAATGGTTTTCCACAGCTGACCTAACAACATTTTGCAACATTGTCCGATATGCAACTCCGTTGACAGAGGTTGAAACACGAATGTCATTAAAAAAAATATATATGACCAGACAATTTATTCCCCCATAGTTTAAAAATAGTAGAATAAAAAAGAAAGTTATTTCGATTTTTAAATAAGGAAAGAGAGGCGGTTGTAGAAACATTTGACTAGCAAAATCCATGTACAGAAACTTTTGACAGTTCATTTAATCTTTTCTATGGGAAATTAAACATAAGCAAAAAATTCCCCCAGCTTTAAAGTGCCCATCTCTGTACCAAATATTTACAATATACGCACAAACGGCCAGATGATTATTTAAATCATAAATACCGCTTTAAACTGTTTGCAATGATTTAGTGCTGGTACTGCAGTTTTGTTTTATTATTTGAATTTTGAAAATTGTAGTGTTTGTTCGTTAAACTGCGTGATCTTTTGTTTAGTTATTTGAAAATTATCGAAAACTGTGAACAAAAATTCTAATTAAAAATGTTCATGAAAAATCCATGGTATTTTAATGAGTATTTTAAATTAATGCACAGGTATGAGGATGATACTACACAAACACTTATATGCATTGATTGCTTGTGTGTGCACTAGAGTGTTTTGTTAAAGGATTTTATTCAATTATATTTTAATTTGAATAGTAAATTTTATAACGATATAAACTTTAAACACACACACAAAATCTATTGGGAATGGTTTTGGCGTCTGTCTGTTTTGTTGATTATTATTTTTACGGTTAACCTCGTAATGGCAATAGCACCATTATAAGAGTAATAGAAGTAATGAAAGTGTTGTTCCATGAAAGCATGCCTGGCTGAGTATCTAGTCGGCATTTATGTAATAATTATACTTAAAACGTTCATCATGGCAATGACACGTACATAGTCATTGTTGTCCTTCTTCAAATTCAACTTCTCTGGTGCTAGATTTTTCTTTTTGTTTTGTTTTCCTTTTCTTAAAAGTATTGTTGTTATTCTCGGAGTTCTGCTGTAATTCCCTGTGAGTAGAGTTTTTCGTTTACCGGGTAAGCGGCATTTATTTTTCAATCTCCCGAGAATTCCCGGGATTTCCCGCTTAATAATATATATATACGATGCAAAATATAATATAGTTCAATTTATTTGAAGAAAAAGTAAATTACAATTCATGAGAGCTTATAAAAATATTACAAAATATTTCTTTAATATAGAATTTTAGTACAGAAAGAACATTTACAGAAACGATTGGCAGTATTTTTTTAATTTCAATCAAGAAGAGTCATGTCAACTAGAAAATATGTTCCCTTCCTACGGATGTTTGCCTTTGTACGAGGGTGGGTCAATAAGTCCGTGACTTTTCGAACTTACCTCGTAGTTATATGAAACGCAACACTGCTCCCATCAAGTACCACCTGTTAATAGACTAAGACACTTAGTCCAACGTTTCTCCAATTTGTGTATCCCTTTCAAAAAATAGGATTTTTCGAAGTCCATAAAATAGGCATTTGTTTGACCAATAATTTCATGGTTGGAGCTAAATCTCTTTCCACCGAGCCATTTCTTTAGGTTCGGAAATAGGAAATAGTCACTGGGGCAAAATCCGGAGAATATGGCGGATGAGGTACCAATTCGTAGCCCAATTCATGTAATTTTGCCATTGAGACTGCACACGTGTGCACCCGTGCATTATCTTGATGAAAAAGAACTTTTGTTCTTGGGGTAGTTTTTTTTTAAATCCTCGTTAAATCGGTCCAATAAGTTGGCATAATGTTCCCCGTTTATTGTGTTTCCCTTTTGAAGGTAATCGATGTGGGTTATCCCGCGTGCATCCCTAAAAACTGTTGCCATCACCTTATTGGCCGAAAAACTTACCTTGGCCTTCTTCGGAGCCGGTTCACCCGGAGAAACCCATTGCTTAGACTGCTGCTTGGTCTCCGGAGTGTTGTAATGGATCCATGTTTCATCCACAGTTACAAAACGCCGCAAAAACTCATTCGAATTGCGGTTAAACAACTCCAAAAAATTCTTTGAAGTTGTCACCCGATTACGTTTATGATCAATTGAGAGCAAACGCGGCGCCCATCTTGCAGACAGCTTTCTTAAACCCAGCTGATCATTTAAAATCGAAACCACACTGCCATATAAAATGCCTATGGCATCAACAACCTCACGCACTTTTACTCTTCTATCGGCCAATACCATATCGTGAATTTGTTCGACATTTTCGGGTGTAGTGACTTCAATTGGCCGTCCAGAACGTTCACCGTCATTTATACTTGTGCGACCACAACGAAAGTCAGTAAACCACTTTTTTACAATTTATATCGATGTGCAGAGTCCCCATAGTATTTATCAAGCTTTTCCTTGGTTTGATTGACGGTTTTTTGTCGCAAAAAATAATGTTTAATGAGCACTCGAAATGAACTTTTTTCCATTTTTAAAAAAATCCACGAGGTTGTATGTTTTAAACAGCTGTTAAACGCAAAGTAAATGACGGAACTTGCTCAATAGACAGTAGTCTATTAACAGGTGGTACTTGATGGGAGCAGGTTTGCATTTCATATAACTACGAGGGAAGTTCGAAAAGTCACGGACTTATTGAGCCGCCCTCGTAGTAAAAAAAAAGATTAAATAATCTCTGGACACTTTCAGTTTTCACACCATTTCATTCAAAAACTTGTAAATCCTTAAAAGAAACCAGCTTTTTCTTTACTAATTGCTGCATTCAACTCTTGCATAAAAAGTGTTTAGTGCGTTTTTAGAATCTAATCCAAAAAATTTATAAAATCACAAAATTTTTCGAAGCTAGTGGGAAACACTTTTTTCAACATCAAATATTGCCTTAAGGGCAAAATAAACCGCACTAATTGCTTTGTAAACATGTGAATATTTTACATTTATACATATAGTTTGTGTTGTTGGGGATTTTGCTGTTTGGACAAAAACTTGCATCATGTTTGTAGAAATATTAAAACATTTTTAATATTTGGCAGACATGTATGATATTTGTTTATCTTTTTGAAGTGTCTAGGGCAGTGGTGTCAATTATGATTGTGTTGGTGCGAATACTCTTGTCTCTTACATTACCAGCGGGAGGAATCTGCGGTTGCGAGGCCTATTACGAGGCCTAATTAACATACATATTTTGCTATGAAGACTTTAGAGCAATTAATAATAATACAATTATCGAAAAATGTTGAGTTATGGACTGTCACAATCAGTTATTATTTAAATAAATTTAATTTGGAACCTGCATTTCGCAGAAACTTTGCTTATTTTTTTGAAAAATTGAGCATTTGACAACATTTGAAGTCTTTTTACAACCTTATACAATTCTTTCCAAAATGTTTAATTTGGTGCTCAACATACCTTTGCAAATGCCAACAATGAAAATTCATTTGCACATGCTAATGCAAATAATAACTCCATTAAGTTTAAAAATATTCTATAATTATTAACCACAAAAAGAGAAGATTTTACTAGCCTATAAAAATATACTTTTATTTACCAATAATATCTTCTAAATTTAAATTGCAGTTTCGAAACAAAACATTTTTTAGGTTTGTGGACGTTAAACAATAAAGTTTCATTAATACATCAATAATACACATCTATATAATAATATTTTTACAAGCACAAAATACCAACAAATTCTTGTGGCTATTTTTTTCTTAATAATTTCTGCATTTAGGTACGTCTTTTTAACGAAAGAAAAAGGGACCCTTTAAAAGGCAACAAAGAATTTTTTTTCACAAACAAAACACATATCGTTAGCTTAAATGCAAAACAATGTAGATATTATTTGTCAATCATTGTACAATGTTAAAAACAGAAATAAAACAAAACATAAACAAAGATAATAAATATATTATTTCTGTTTAGAGGCCTCAAAACAGGCCGTGCGATATTTCGATATTTCCCGCTGAATGAGAGTGTTTTGCAGTAAAAAATTATATTTTACGCTCGCAAAATAAAAGAGCGTAAGCGTACATGTGAGTTTTGCTGACACAATTGTGCATGACGCTGACACCATTGGTCTAGGGCTAAATGTTATCATTTCAACGAAAACTTCGCAGAGTAGACATTGAAGAAAGAGAATTAAAATTATTTTCAAATTAAATTTTTTTAAGCAGGATTACTCGCAACAAAACAGCTTGTTGTTTTAATCATTCTTTACTCCAAAATCATTTTATTTATTTTATATTTCTCCTCAGTTTTAAACAAAAAGCAGCACTATCCTCGCGTCGTCTGCATTCATTGAAAACAAAGAAAATATGAGAAATTATAATATGTACGAAAAATGTTGGTATTGTTTATTGTGTGGTTTATTTTGCCTTTTACTTGTCGGTTTAGAATTCACATCTTTTTCACAATACTTATTAACAAATATATCAGCAGTAAAGTTATTACAAGTAATTATAAAAATCCCAGGAATTCCCGCACATATATTTTTTCCCGGGAAATCCCGTATGAAAAACACTATCTGTGACGGAAGAACACGTTTTGTATTGTACTTGTAAGTTAACCTTTTCCTATTTTACTTCATTGAGTTCTTCTTCTTCTTGTTAACGCACTTATGTTCTTAATTTCCGTTTTTATTTTATATCTTGTTGATGACACTGGGTAACAAAAGTATTCACAGTTCGAATTTTAAATATTATTTTCTCAAATTGCTTATAGAAATTGAAAGTAATATATAAAAAAAAGAAGAAAAAATATATCTAGAGAGAAAGAAAGCAATAATAATAATAATTCTTTAAATTAGAACTTTGTCTATACTTTTTTTCTTGAGTAAACAATTAATTAATTTTTTTATAGAATAAACAAGGTAAGTAAAGTTTTCGATAATTTGTTCATAAAATATTAAAGCTATCGATAACTATTTCATAGAAAAATAAGTTTATATTACTTTTTTAAGATATATAATCTCTATTAAAATGAACAAAACACCGAATAATAATAATACAGTTATGTATTTATATTTTTTTTCTTGGAATAACAAAGTTATCGATAATTTTTGTAGAATAACGGGCTTATGCAAAAAAAAAAATTATGTGTACTTGTGTTCGTTAAAAAAAATTTTTTTACAAAGGTTTTTAGAGCCTAATCAAGTTATCAACAACTTGTTTGGATAATTTGCAATTGATGACTTTCCAGTAGAAAAAAAATTCTTCATAACTTTATTTGGGTTACCAAAACTATTTTAGATTAAGATTAAAGTTATCGATTACATTTCTATAGACAAAGTCGTGGTTCAGACTTGCAATTTTTTTTGCAGCAATTCTTGAGTAAACTGGTGAGAGTAGTGAGAAAATTTGAGAAGGGTACTCATCTCATGAATAAAATCATGAATTGCTGCAACAAAAATTACTTATGGCTTACAACATATCTTTTTTTCAAATTAGAGACTTTACTTTTCTGGAGAAAGTTGTCGAACAAACTTTTCTAAAGAATTATATTATTATTGCATTATTTAAAGAGCTAGAGCAGAAGTTATTAAAAAGTTTCGAAACATTGAATACATATAACATAAAACATCATTAATCTTTAATTATTTTCACATCTTTTCCGACTGCCACCACTGTGATTATTTTCACACATTTCCCATTCTGTCCTTGCCACAGCAAACAAATTTATTAACAGTTTTATGCCTTTACATTTTGTACACCCTGTTTGCAAACAATCAACTACATTTATAATTCTTGGCAATTTGAAGGGTAAAAGAGAATAAACACAACAAAACATATTTGAAATAAAATGCAACTGCTGAGCTGAACTGAATTGTACTGTACATAAGACATTTTCTAAAAGAAAACAATCATATCGTCATTACAAAGATTGTGCAACGCAGTCATTTGCTGCAGCCAAAAGATATTCTTCAGATTTTTCTTCTGTCAATTGTTTATATTTTTTGTCCTGGAAGCCCACTTTAGCTCTAGTTTAAAAGGTGCAAAATATTAACCATTTGGTTTGTGTCGTTGGTCGGTCGTATGTACCTTGGGTCGTCAGTGTCTTTCAAGCATTCATTAGATATTTCCGGTGGTTGTGCAGTACTTTGTGTATATTTTATTTCACAATACCCATAGCTTCAAGAGCATCTTTTGTTGGGTTTGTTTATTGTGTGCATATCTCCTCGTAACTAGTTAAAGGTAATTTAGCTTTGTTTGAGTCTCTTCTAAAATGATACTCAACATGAACACAAGATAAAAAAGGGATGGGTGTGTGAACAGAAAATTACAAAAAGTACCTGCCTTGATTTGGTACATTTTTAAGTAATCTTTAGTCCGATGACTAACAAAGTCTTGTTACTTGTAATATAGTACTTTTTTAGCTGTTATATTTCACTTTCTGTTTTCATAGTACATATTTGCAATGTTTTGTTTATGTGACGTTTAATTTTTGGTTTGTGTCTTGTTTTGTTTTTAATTGTTAGGCATTCAGTCTTTTGTGTATCAAAACACGAACCTCTTACCACTTACATTTTTATATTCTGTTTTTAAATTTAAAACGAACCTTTTACATGCTGATAAAATATTTATTTATGTGTTTGTATGCGAAACTTGTCGTTCTTTCATTTTATGAATATCTTATATTTTACTTATGCAAAGTACAAATGTTGAGCTTGCATGTCTGGTTGTACGAATTGAAATGAATGTCTTTTGTCTGAGAATTACGAGCATATTAAGAATTCTTAAAGTTGAAGTTGATAAAGTGCCATCACACTGTACTTCGTTAACTACATTAAGTAACCAAGCCTTTTAACTTTTGGGTAAAGAAACATAAAAAGTCTTAAAGAGTTATTGGCGACAAGCAAAAGATATGAATAAATTACGTATACACTCCCAATAAGATCTTAACTTAAAAAAATTTCAAAGCAACTTTACTGGAAAAATCTAGTGTTCTATAACTTTTTCGTTTTGTTGAATACGGCAATTAGCGATAACTTTTGTATGGCATGAGAAAGTTATCAAAAACTTTTCAAAAGGCAGAGAAAATTAAGGATTACTATGCAGTAAAATCAAAAAGTGTTCAATAACTGATTTGTTTCTTCAAAACAAAAAATTTATCGACAACTTTTATTTGGAATAAGAAAGCTATCGACAACGCTTTTATGTTATTATATGGAATGTTTATTTACTGATGAAAAGTTATTTGATTTCTTGTTTATTTTGTTTAAAAATCTGTGTAATGAAAAAAATTCAAGTTAAATGAAACCCAATAGATATTTTTTTTTGTTCCTAAATTGAAAAGTTTTATTTAATTTATTGTAAGTCAAAAACAGGAATGCCTGAATCAAGGCGAATTCATATAAGGTGGTCCTAATTTGAAGACGGATACAACACTGTAAAATATTTTTAACGTTGTGTCAAAATAATACAACCCTGTAGTAAACAATTCAAACAATCATTTTAATTTGTTTTTAATTTTAAATTGTGTGTTTTGAAATGTAATAACTTAAAGACTTTTCTAAATTTAATAATTCTAAGTGAAAACTATTGAATTAATGAAAGATTCCCCAAAACCACCACAGCAGTATAGCATTTTGACATATGGGTAGTAATCAGCAGTTGCTTACGTAGCAAGCCAAGGTCACCTTGTGTAAAATCGCCTTGGCCTAAACTATACAAAAAGATGTCAAATTTATTCAATTAATTTTTTCACTATAAATATTACATTTTCGGTTTTGTATTAATTTAATTTATTTTTCACTGGTTTTTGCACCAAATTAAATTTTTTTATTTAAATGTTTACAAAATTACTTATTTTTTTTGTTTCGATTTCATACGTTTCATAGCAAAACCGCAAATATTGTATTCTTCTTTTTCTTTCGATTCAGTTTTTTGTTTCAATACATTTTCTCGATTGTTGCGTAATGCGGGAACGCAATCGAAATGCAGAATAAGGGTGAACAGACGTTTTGGTTATCGTTTATCTAGTGTTCTTAAGTTTCCTGAAATTTTTAAGTCCACACTCGTAAATATATGACATATAGCTATCGGAATGTAAATGGACTACAAGTTTTATGTTTTAACTCAATCATGAGACTTGATGCTGTATGTGGAGTATGTGGAGTATTGAAAAAGTCTATGCATACATATATGTGTATGTATGTGTGATATTTTACCATACGTACAACATAATTTGTTTATATTTTATTAAAGCATGACCTTAATGACTTAATTTAAAAAGACAGCATTGTACATTTTCCTACGCATTTAATTTTTTTCCTCGCAATTTATTGGTTGTTTACAAATTAGTATAGTCCGACCGAACGTTCGGTGTCGCTAAAAAGATGTGTTCGGTTGATGTTCGGCGTTTGTTTAATTTTTCGACAAACAATAAGCGTTTACCAAACAATTTTCTTATGATAACTTCATTGTTATGGAAGTACCAAAAGAGATGAAAATTTGCGCAAAAAAATCAAAAAAAAAAAAAACGTACACAAAAGGTTCATCTTTATGGAAAGAACAGACCTCAGCATTATATTTGGAAGATCCACAAGTTCATGAAAATGTTTATAGAACTTAAGGCAGTTCCCAAAAAGTACCACCAAAGAAACGTTTCTAGTGATTGAGTGCTGCTAGACACCTTAATACCGACCAACAAACCAACTTACAAGACATAAAATTACTTACTGTCTATTTTAATATTCAAACTTTTCCAAGAAGGAACGAAGATTTTTTTTAAGTAGTATCACAATAAAGGAACAAACACTACTATTAAATAAATAAATCCTTGAACTTAAAATAGTTTCTATTCAATAAAACAAAATTCGGTTTTGGGTTTGGTTTGACTTTAATTCGAGTTCGACCTTAAAAATGTACCGAAGTTCGGATTCGGCGTTGGTTTGAAAAAAGTTCGTTCGGTCGGATACTAAAATGAGGTTAATTTGGCTTTTCACTGGACACTTTTTTCCACATTAATAGAACATAATTTCATACAAGAATGAAAACACACGCTTAAAATGTGTAGTTTTTTTTTAAGTTTTTGCAAATCATTCAAATATTTGTGTTAATTGAAAAACATAATTATCCTATTGAGACTGTTTGAGGTCATTGTTGGGTTGTTAAAAGTTGTAAAGTGTATGAATGAACAAATGCAATTAGTTATTTTTTTGTTATGTTGTTGCTTGTTGTATTTTTTCCCCATTTCTACTCCACTTTTTTTTACTTTATCTAGATAAAATTTAATAATTTTGTTGTTGTGTTTAAATTATTTTGTAAAGCCCAACTTTGTATGTTGTATTTAGCTGATGTTTGTTGGTGCTTTAATTATTGCCAGGGCAAGTTTTTACATACACTAAAAGATTGGACGCAAAAAAGCTATACAAGATATGTATTAAGCCACCTTTAGAGACTATAAAGGAAATTTACAGTAGCTTTGTTAGATTCACAATCCGTCTGTCTGGCAAAATTGTCAATTTACAGACAGTTGGAAATTTTTGCTCTTACACTTACGTTTTTAGTTGCATCTGAAATAATCTATAATAATTCACAACAGCAAATTATATTTTAGCCATGTTAACAATTTTGGATTTGAGATCGCAAATTTATACAATTGCAAATATTCTTAAACAAAACTTTAATTGCTTTAACAAATTTCATAATCAATTATTTATAATTTTTTTCTTTTTTTTAGGTAAGTGAATCTCTATTAATCATATTTAATCTGGTAAGTTATTAGTATAAACGATTTAAATGAACAATTATATACAAATTGAATAATCCTGTTCAGTATTTATTTAATTTTTTTAAATTGTTTTAAAAATTAAGTATTAATATCCCGAACCGCAAAAGACGACTAGAACAGAAAAAAATAGAAAAACCCTAATTTAAATGTCGAAGTACCTAACTCTATGCTTGTGTTAGAAATGTGTTAATGTATTTGGGGTTGTAACTTAACACATTCACTGGAAAAATGATGCTTCACACATCTAATGAATCAATTTAATTAATTTGTTTTCCTTAACCCAATGAAAAATTTCATTACGGGAATGAAGTATTACAAAATTACGAAATTGAGATTCCTAATTTCCTAAAAAAATTTCATTGGATTAATATACAATTTAATATCTCTTTTAAAAGAAATATCCAAATATTGATACATGATTTCCATAGATTTTTTAAAATTAAAATGAACTTTTTATTAAAATATTGAAATATATTTAAATTAATGAAAAAAGAAAACTTTTGTTACTTCATATTTTCAATGAAAAATGTCACTAAATCAATGAAAACAAAATATGTAAAGTCATTAAACTATGAAATACTTTTAACTTGAAACGTATTTTTAATTCAATGTAAAATCAAATTTTAATAAAATTTTTGCCAATAACCATGAAACTATCTTAAAAAAATAGCAAAGTTTAATGTTGCATAATATCAATAAAAAGAATTCATTACTATAACGAAATAGTTTTTTTCTCTATATGGAAGTGAACAACATATATGCAGTGATGCCTTCTTAGTGCTTTTGGCACTGTTTATGGTGCTTTTTGATGGCTGGAAACGCAAAAATTGTATCTTTAGTGTCAAACTAAGAAAAAGCACTAACTTGGTGATTTTTCAATTTTACGCTAGTGCCTTTTTACAATTTTTTATTTTTTCTACAATTTTTTAAAATTAATTATGCAGTAACAAGTTTGTTAAGTGTAAAAATTATTCTTAAAGTATGGCAACTGTGTATTAAGTAAGCTCACTACAAAGGCATTGCCCAGACTTGCAGTTTTTGTTGCAGCAATTCTTGAGTTTATTGGTGAGAGAGGTGGGAACAGCGGGGATGAGTACACAGTTTCATGTACTCTGCAATCCTGCTTTGTTTTGTAAATATCACATCGGTTGTTAATCGCAATAAAAATGTAATTGGTTTCGTTGCACATTTTATCAAAGAAAATAGCTTGGCAAATATTACGAATTGTAAATGGAAAAATCAACAACGAAAACATCAAAATATTACTTAAAAACTGTTTTATGACCCAATTCAAACTAAACTTATGATGATTCAAATAGAAGTTATGTACGAAAATGGTTCTCAAACAACACCTTCGCCATTTTTTTTGTATATTTGGTAACTTGTTTTTGTGTTCAATTATCGCTTTTTTGCCCTTTTTTTTTTGCTTGAAAAAGTGCTTTTTTACATTTTAAAGTGCTTTTTGCTCCAAAAAAAGTTGGCATCACTGCCTATATGGTAAACAACGAGAAAGAAAAAAACAAGAAAAACAAATTCTCACATTATCTTTTATTTAATTGTAAATTTAAATACACAAAATTTACGAAGTAGTACAAATCAGTAAAATGGTACCTATGAAAGTCGTTGCGGGCTGGAAAATTATTTAAATGCAATTTACTTAAAGGTTAACTTATGAAAGTAGAATAGACCATGATGTAGTAACAGGAATATAAAAAGGAAATAAAATTATAATAACTTGATTATTTGTAATATGAATAAAAAAAAAACAAAACTCAAAATGCACATTGAAAGAATTACTGAAATAAATAACCATAAATAAAAAACATAATACACAACAAATTTAAATAAATCGAGTTTTTTTTTGTAAATAAATAAATATTCCTTTTTATTTCCTTTTAGTACTTCGATCTTCTTTGAAAATCTTTATTAGAGTTTTTTTTTTTAGTAAACAAAAAGACACAAACACGTACTACAATTATTGTAATTTTTGATATTATTTACTATAAATACTATAAGATTTTAATAAAAATTATGAAATTAAGGAGTTAACTCAATGAATTTATGCCATCGAATAAATTCACAATTTCATTTAAAAACACAAATTATATTATTGAAATACAAATTATATTATTGAAATACAGATTATATTAATGAAATGTTTCATTTATGTGCTGACAAATAGTCACAGTCTTAATAAAATTTCTTGTATTAAGTTAATGCCAAATTTTCATCGATTTTATGAAAAATTTCATTGACTGACAGCTTATGAAACATTCTTCATTTATCCAACGAAGCGATACATAGAATGAATTTAAATGTAATTTTTCTTGGACTAATGTCAAAATTTCTTGATCTGTGAAGACAATTCTTTCAGTGTACATATTTTCGAGGGAAAATGTTTCCTTTTTTCTTCTCTTTTTCTGTTCTAGTCATCTTCTATGCACTGTACCTTAAACAACGGATTGTTAAATTATTTTCAATTTTGATCAGCAATCGACTTTGACCCGGATTGTGTTAAATCCATTAAGAATCTTTCAGGCATGTCACACATTCCGACCGAAATGGGTTTGATTCCGTACTTGCAATTCCAATCGATTTAGTTTACTCCAAAGAATGTTCAATACTCGAATTTCAGATTTAAAAGAAACCACTTTCGATCGTAATAGCTGTTAAACTCTTTACTGAAATCAATTGATTTTTTTTAGCTTTTTTATATAATATTATACACTATCGCTATAAATAAAGAGCAGTAGGACAGAAAAGATTTATCTTGTTGGAAAAGTTTGAAAAATGAATGAAAATCTTAATTCTAATGTATTGAGCTTAAGGATGCACTTTCATCACACAAAATGTTGTTCTACCGATTAAAACTAATTCAAGTTTTAAGTATGTACTTTGTTTCACTAGCTTTCCATTACTTTTAATATCGACTAACTTCAAGCCTAATTAATGAATCGACTTTCAAGTAAAATCGAACTTTAGAGTACGATTCGAAATGGAAGAAAAAAAACTTTATCTTAAAACCGAACATCAATTTTGAGATTTTTAAAAATTTCATATAATGAGAGTTATTAAAAATTGTAAATTTCATTTATTGTAATATATCTGTCATATATACTGTAATAATTTTAACCTACTTGACAATATTACTTTAATAACCCAAATTCTATATACATATAGGTATATATATATATATATATATTTTTTTTTTGTTAAATTTTTTACGACTAATTGAACATCAATTAAACAAAATTTAAAATAAATTTATATACATATGATGCTTAATGCAACAATTCACAAGAAAATTAAAAAAAAATATAAAGATGTATGTATATACAAGAACAACAACAATTATTGAATACGGTCTTGAGTTTTGTAAAATTTGTTTGACTTTTAAGACAAATTAAAAAATAATATTGCATGGATAAAAAAATATGTATATAAAATGAAAAAGAATGAGAGTGAAAGGCAGACAGACTTCTGGGAATGAATCATTTATTAAGTTCCTGTTTCTTTTGAAATTGTATGAGAGTTTGTGTGTGCGCGCGTGTGTGTGTGTGTGTGTGTGTGTATGTGTGTGAATGAAGCCCAATGGCTCTAAGCAAAGACTATAGATTTATAAAGATGTTGCACTTAGTACATTTGGAATTGACAAAAATGTTGTGCTTCTTAATGATGAGGGGGGGAAGTAACAAGGAAAGCAAAAACTTCGTGCTCACATTTAGAAAACTGGAGAGAGCAAAAAACCACATGCATTAATACATGCATACACATGTTTTTTGTTTTTGTCAACCAACGTGTGTGTGCGTATGTTTTTTTCGTTAAAACCGGTTTTCATGCACACATTCAGAAAACTGAAGAGAGCAAAAAACCACATACATGCATCAATACATACATACATACACATGTTTTCTGTTTTTGCAAACCAACGTGTGTGTGTATGTTTTTTTCGTTAAAACAGGTTTTTGGTATTTGTTTGCAAGCAATTTATGTGCAAATAACCTACGTAAGAACAAATGCGACCGATTGCTTAATTGGTAGGGTAAGAATATGTGTTTTATTGTTGTAAAAATGAAATTATAACGATTCGAATCGAATTATTATTAAAATTTTTAGACAATTCAACTATGTAGGTATGTTCTTATAATATGTGTACCTATGTATGTATCAAACGAATTTATTATAAAACAAGTGTGTTTGAGGCGATAGAAAAGAGCGAATGCAAGTAAAATGTTGACACTTCTGATATTAATGAAATTTCAATAGCCCTGGGGGCTAGTAGAAATTTTAAAACAACCAACAAAATTTCTGACAAGCAGCAAATCGCAAATTGTAATTGAAAAAGTCAAATAAAAACATTTAAAAAATTTTGTGAATTCAAAACAAAAATATAATATAAAATGCATAGAGCCACCTGCAAAAAAATTGTATTTTCCTAATTTGTTCATTATTTTATACAGTACTTTTCGTTTATAGTCATTTCCATTGTTAGTCACATTAGCGATATAGTCCATTTAATCTTTATTTTTGCCGCTATACAGAAGACTAATAGAAAGTATTTACGTTATAGTCCATTTAGCGATATAAGCACATAAGCACATTTACAAAAGTAAAGCAAATTATTAACGTTGTAGTCACATAAGCCTAAGTTTTTTGTTTGTTTCCGAAGTTTCAAACCATATCAAAAAATCAAGAAATTAATCGTTTACTTTTTCTTATCAACTCTCCAATCGAAAAAAATTAGTTTTTGTGTTTGGTAAAGGCCGGTATTCACTATCCTACATAATCGTACGATTCATTCACACGAAAATCGGACGGAATTCTATCCGACATAAAAAAATGTCTGCAAAATCTGCTGTCAATGCCACACTATCCCACAAACAAGATGCAAACTCAAATGATTCAGCTACTTTACAAGAAAATGCAACTCTGATCGCATAGAATCTATCATTTTATGAAAATTTTCATAAATATTTGCAAGTCGGACAGACTGTCAAAAAAATATGTCGCTCAATTCATTTTTAAGCCACACTGTCATACATTATGAGCACACACGATTTTTTTGACATATCGTGCGACTAAATAGGATAGTGAATACCGGCCTTAACAGTGATGAAATATGTTATTATTGTTTTAACTTTTTTAAAACAGTTTGCAACTCTGTTGCAAAGCCATAAGCCCGCTGTCAGTGTTGTTAATATTTTTTATTTTATAAATTCATATTAAATTCGCCAAAAAGTAGTGTGTTTATATTATAGTTTTTTGAACGATTTAAAATAAATCAGGCATGCTCTGACAATCGTAAAACGCTTAACATTTGCGATTCTGACTTGAAATCGTATAATATGTGTTCTGTAAATCACAATACCACGAAGTTTGGCGAATTAAAATTACAAAAGTATGCTGAAGGAAACTAGAATTTTTGTAAGAAACTATGGCAGATCGCAAGCATAACGCACGAGTTTCCGAACACTATAAAATAAATCTGGCGTTTTGCTTTTTTAAATCGTGCGAATATCATAACAAGGCTGAATATCTTAAAATCTAGAACTTGAGAGATCAGTGAATTGAATTTTGCAAAAATATTAATCTTAAGAAATTTTTAAAATGTCATTTAATATGCAATCAAACGCGATTAAATTTTTAGAATTTATTTTCCAAAATAAATAAAAAATTTACTTGTTTTCTTGTAGAGATCCGAAGTTTGATAACTTTTGGCAAGGGAAATGTCTGAAAAACAAATAAATCTTAAGCTTTATTCCAAGTTTCTGAAGCAAATATTTTTAAATGTGTTTAATGTAACTATCTGGCAATATTATCAATTTTTCATCTAAAACAATCTCATTAGTATTGCGATTTGAAAATTTGTTAGAAATTTAAAGAAAACTCTATAGCCCTGCTCATATGTTTTTTATATAATTAAGAAAGAAAGGTAAATTGCTTTTCATAAATCACTATCTTTTTTAAATTTTGCCAAAAATTTACAAATGTGGCACACATATACACATGTGAACTAGGCGTATAGTCATTCTAGCGATATAGTCCACGATTTGTGACTATAAGCAAAAAGTACTGTATATAATATTTTTTAAATATTTTATCGTCAAAAAAGGTGTAATTTTTTCCAACGATATTTTTCAAAAAAGTTTTTATAATGTAGACCATAACCAAACAAATAGTAGTTAATATAACATACACTGTCCCGTGTTCGAGCTCTAGTACATATATTTACAATCATAAAATCTAAGGTATTTTTTTTTAGGAATTTTGATAAATTAACTTACAAGTACTGCAATACATACATATCTATGTATTAGTATAATTAAAATGGGAAACAGTTTAGGGACAAAAGAAAAGTTTTAGCCACCATATCTGTGTAGCCACAATTTTTTTAATATATAAGTTTGGCAGCATGTTGTTATCCCTAAATGGATTAACATAGGTAATTTAATTGCAGTTTATTTCGTTGACTCGTCTATAAATGTGGTATACTACCGTAGTCCCATATTTTGAATATATCCTTATTTATCTAGGTATACGATGAAAACGCATTCTTTATTTCGTTAAAAGATATCACTTCACACAGCAGAAGCATGAATTTTTCCCCACACGGAAATACTTTATTACCATAGTCCTTTGCTACCGTTTCACACACGCCCTAACTATTTACCACTAGTATTTAGGTAATCATTTTACTTATTGGCTCTTAACAAGTTTAATGGATACAAATTTTAACTTTTTCAGTATGTAATCGATGATTTGAAGGTATTTAAATGTTTCCCATGTGTATTGCTTCCGTCATAATATAAGGAAGGACTAGTAAATTTAACATCTCCATCCCGTCTTTTTAGCATACGTTATTCTCCGCAAACCAAAAACAATAAATTAATAAATTTTTAATTTTCATTACTTTATTTTGTAAAAATATTTTTGCAGACCTTTATTAGAATTTTACAAACTTCTTAAAGGTAGACTTCCAAAGCCTGACTATTTTTCATAATTTGTAATAATTATTTGTTGTAATAATAAACAAAATTGGATATTTCATCGGAAACAATTTAATAATTTGTCAAATAATACAATTTTAATAAAAAAAAAACATTGAAAATCTAGTTTTCATACATTTTTAAACAAAAAATAAATAAAATTTCAAGAAATTACGTGCACACACATCAAACTGGCAAATTTTTATGAAAATCAAAAGCATTTTGATTATGTCACCATGTTGCTTTGGTAAACATAAAATATCTTTTATAAATAAGCAATTCATTTTTTTAGAAAAAATAATTTTTATATTCCTACAATTGTTTAAATTTAGACAATAACAGCATTTGAACTTCGGTGTAAATCGATATAGTTTCATCTGTACAACAATAAAACACATATTATTGCCCTACAATTAAAAATCGGTCACATTTGCTTTTACATAGGTTTTTTGCACATAAATGGCATGCAAACAAAACTTCTTTTTTTACTTAAATGTGTTTTCAACGAGAAAAACAAGACTTCTTTTAGTTTTTTTTATATTTTTTTCATTGCCATGTACATACGAGTACATACACACACGCATGCACGCACATATGCGCTGATAGATGAGAATAAAAAGTTCTCTGAGAGTAAAAACAAAGACTATAATTTACTCTCACAAGTGGATTTAGCGGCTAAATCCACCAGAAAAATTAATATAGACAGAAATATGTATGAACTTTGTATGGCAGTGCAATATCTTTATAAATCTATAGTCTTTGCTCTAAGGCTTATGCACCAGTCTGGCATGGCATCTTTATCAAAGAACATAAATCATTTTATTGTATGTACAAAATTTAATAATATTGTGCATATGAAAATGCAAAAGCACAGAGAATTCACATAAGAAATTTTCTCTTTAAGCAAAACCAAATTGAAGTAAAATAAAATAAAAATAGAGAAATGTTTAATATCTTAATTGAACGGGGGCAATGAGGTGAATGACTAATTTACAATACAGAGACACATATAATTATTATTAATTTTAGCACTTTTCTCAAATTTCCTTTGCGAAACGATTGTTATAAAAACCACTTTACTAATACAAAATAAAATAAATAATTACAAAAAATGATAAGCTGTTGCTTAAAATTCTGTGCGAAATAATATGAGCTGCACTTGTTTCTCACGGAAAATAAAAATGTTGCTAGAAATATTTCGAATGTTTTTCGTAATAGAAATAGAGTACAACTCTATCAACATTTTTTCGTATGTACTCGTATTTCACAGAAATTTATTTTATATTGAGCTTGACAACACGCACGAAATACTGAACACAGTACCAGCCTTTAGTCAGAAATATTTAATTTTGTTATATATTTTACTAAACTAAATTTTACTTTCACTGCATTTTAAATACACACGTTTACAAACACGCATTCTCACACTTACTCATGTGTAAAACTACATTCATATATTTAACCGTTACATAGACACGTATTTGCAACATTTGAAAAAGAAATCCCGAAAAGAGTAAAAGTAGCAGAATTAAATCGGCTCAAGCCGACTCTTATTAACCCTCCATCCAGTCTATTAAATTTATTGACAATGTATTATAATTATTCAAAATTAAACTAAAAGTAATTAATTTATTATGAAATAACGAGGGTTGCAGTAGTCATAATTTTAAATAATGACAGAATGTCTCGAATGTCTCAAAATAAATTCTCCATGTCACTATCGTGATTTGTCCCCCAATATCTTGTACAATGCGAGCCAAGAGTGCTAATTTATTCAAGACGATAACAACAATTGAGATTTTGGAAAGACCGTAAAAAATTTAAGAGACACAATGCCAAATACTGTTATTAATTTGAATTTTTGCGGATGTCCGGCCGAACGTCCTTGTTCAGACCTGACCCGAACCCAAAACCGAACTTTTTTTCATTGAATAGCAACAATCTTATATTTTGTGATTTATTTATTAACATAGTTAAATTAAAAAGACCAAATTTATTGTATTTCAAAGTATTTTTACCTTAATATGATATTACTAAAAAAAACTCTTCGAAAAGTTAGACATTATACCGAAAACTTAATATTTTATTATAATATCAGAAAAGTAATTTTTCTGCATCTATGATTTGTAAATTGTTTCTTCAGTCGGAATAAAGTAGTCCATCAGCACTCAGTCAGCCCTTTTTTAAAAGTCGTCGCCAGAAGTCGATAGCAACATATGACAATAATTCTATTATCTAGGTCGACGTCAAGCGGAATTGACACCGCCCAGTAAAAAGTGTGCTCCAAAAGGAGCAGGTATTTGTATGAATTCATACCTCAAAACTCCTTCAAACCTGCTGATGGGATGCCTGATATTTGTATGGGGTGTTCCCGGTTTGGAGGACTATTTGCGCTTCTTTTAACATAATAAAACATGCAAATAAAGCACTTTTAAATGATTTTTTAAGGGCTAACTATATTAACATATTCATAAATTTTTTGCTTTTACTGGTTTAAATGCCTTTTTTCAAGAATTTTCGTAAACCATAATATATTTAAATTTTTGTTTGCTTTAAGACCTTCTTCGTTGTCAGCACTAAAATAGCAGCTTTTTGTGTATTTTTTTCGTTATCATTTACTGCTGTATAAGAGCTCTCTTATTGAAGCGCTCGATTATGCGCTTTTTCTCTTAAGTGCTTCAAAAAAGACAAATTTTTTTTACTGAGCGTTTTATTCGTCAGAAATTTTTAGACGACTCAAACGAATTATTACATTTGTAAAAAATCAAATAAGGCATTTATAAAAAAAAAACTATTGACACAAATTTTATAAATAATTGTAAACATTTTTAAATTAAATTAAAATATTTAAATTTGTCAATCAAAATTTACCAAACATCTGCTTTTTAAATACATAAAATAAATGCCCAATTTGGAGTAATACTTCAATGGACTAGCAGTTTAAACTTTTGTTTTTTTTTTTTTGTTACTTTATGTTATCCATAAACTAAATTTTTTTTATAATTAATTAGGGGACGTAAGAAAAGAGAAACTCACTGCTTAATTGTTGGTATTTTGTTTAAGCTTGGATATCGTTGCAATTAAGACTGTTTGAGTGTTTTTTATTGTCATTCCCTCTTTTTTTAAAAATTTTTGGGAAAATTTTCCTGATGATCTGACCTAAGCAACCAGCGAAATGCGCATAGAAACAGCTTATCCTCCAACAATAAATCTCGGTATTTTTATCAAGGAAAAAATAGGGAATTAAGCACAACAAACAAAATCTTTTAATGATTTAGTTTTATTTAATTTATTTTAATATAAAAAAAATGAACACTCAACGTAAAAAAAAGTAATTCGATGAAAGGTCGACATCGACACAACATTTTTAGAAAATACCAAACTAACGTAGATAGAAGTCGACTTGATGTGACAACAACTTAAAATTGACGTTGACATCGACAGCGACTTATATAAAAGAGGTGAATTGCTCCTCAAAAGATTCATTCATCGGTGGTACTCTTTGGCATCTGGCTTAATGTTTATAAAAGGACAAGTTTCAAGAACATTAAAGCTCAGTCAAATAAACTATAATTTATGAATCAACAATATTTCTTCAAAATATTGTGCTTAATCTTATTCTTTCTATTGAAATAACTTTTTATGTACATTCTTTTAAATTTATTTGTACGCTTTTCTATCTCTTTGGATGTCTCCAAATTAATGAAGTTATTATTAAGAAATTGTTTTATTTCCAATTAAGAAACAAATGCACCGCGGGGCAAACCGGTAACAACCTTTGACATCTACAAAATTTTTTTTTTGCAAAGTTCCGCGCTTGGCGAAATATTTACCAAACGCCGGACAAAGTTTTTTTTTCAGACAGCGAAATCAATGCTGAACGTTCGCTTGGACTCTACTTTTTAGCATTGTTAAATTTCTTAATTACCAACGTAACGTGCGACATAGCATGTCATCGTAGACGAGCGTAGAGTTCTTCAACCAAAAAACAGCAGTTGTTACGTTTGATTGATTAACAGCCAACCGCATTTTCATTCTTAGGTTCTTTTTGAAAATTAAACTGCAATAGCAATTTTTAGTTTTTCTTCACAATTCTACTAGTACAATCTTGAGTTGTGTAAATCCAAGGTAATATAATTACAATAAGCCATTAGAATTTACCAACATGAAAGAAACCTTGACTTTCTTCTTCTATTTTACAATTTGTTCGAATCTTTTACAGTTTAATTTATAACACCATTCGACAATATTATTGTTAAAATAATATTGTGGCTCTTGTTATCAAAGTTTTTTCATATTATTTCTAATTTAAAGTATAAATAAAGTTGTATTATTTTTTTTTTTAGTTTGTTGTCTTAAAACACATTCTTGGCTCTTTACTTCAATCATTCCAGTTAATTATTCAATCAATTTTATTTGCATAATAATGACATTTTGTTTAATTGTTAATTTTTACTACAATTTCCATCCATTGACCTCAATGACCTGAAATATAATTTGCAGAACGTCTACTATAAACTCAATTACAATAGCTAGATGAAGGGCTGTGTGCATGTGTTGGTGTAAAATAATAGTATTTGTGTATCTAACACATACTAAATTGGTTTCACACAAAACTTAATTGTGTCAATACACTTATTAACTAAAAGATTAGGACATTATAAAGTTATTTACGGAAATATTAATATAACTAGTTGCAGTTTATGTATATATAAACTGCAATTAGTTATATTGAAATTTAGTGAAATTAAGTGTTGAATTCTTAAACTATAAAGGATTTATTACAATTAAAATACATTATTTGATTTTGTTTGGCAAAATTTAACAGTTGTTATTTACAAATCTCAATCAAAAATTATTTTAAACCCTTACTCAAAAGAATTATTTCATTAACTTATTCTATATATATTAAGGATGCCAAACGGGACTAGTTTTTGCAAATCCCGGAATTCGGGATTTCAAAAAATCCAATCCCGGGCTCCCGCAATTTTTCGGGATATCCGGACTTTTCTGGATTCGGGGTTTTTGAGAGTTGTAAGATAAATTGTTTTTATAGATATTTATTTAAAAAAAGTCTTTAAAAGAGGTTTACAAATATAAGTTTTATAATATATTTAATATTACAATGTTAAATAAAATGATTACATTGATTAATAAAAGTTGTAAAAACTGAAAATTTTGATTTTTTTTATTAATTTATGTTTAATTTAAATAAAAATATGAAAAAAACGCGTACGATTTCTAACAATGTGTTAATTGATTTTATTAAAAAAAAATAATATAAAATCTATATTTAATTGTAGTAATTAATTTATTTGTAAGATTCTATCAACATTTTTATTAAATGAATTAAGATGAATAATTGAAGTTAGAATTCTAAATTAATTACCAAAATCACTTTTTTTATTTAACGAGAAAAATCTGATTTAAACCAAAACCCATTCTTATACACACCACCACTAGTGGTAGGAATTCCGTGATGTTTAAATTACAATACTTTAATTCGCGAAGTCCCTCAAAAAATTACCGTAGGTACCATGCCCACTCTCGGAAAATACTTTAATACACTTAAACCTATGAAGAGTTAAGTTTAAATTTTGCACATTTCAATTAGAAATTAAAACGACACGTAACCTTTGGCATTTCCAAAAACATTTTTTTCTTTGATTAAGTTTCTTCTTTAATTATTTTTAGCACTTCACGCACTAAAATTTCTTTATAATTGTTGGATACGCTTAAAAAGAATAACAAAAAAAAAACTATTTTCTTTCGTTTTCAATGACTGTATTAAAAGAATTAATTAAATAAATATAAGTATGTGTTCCCTATACTGTTAAAGAAGAATATGATGACGAAGTTCCTTTTATAAAGAAGGAAATAACAAAAAAATTAAGTTAACCATTTCAGGTTTGACTTAATTTTCTGGATCGGGATTTCGAGATTGGCATCCCTAATATATATTAGATAACAACAAATATATGTAGGTGCACTTTATGAACTTAATTCGATTTTCGACTGCAGTCGAATTAGTTGATCGAACATGGAACGAATTTTCATTTGGTATTATGGCACACATTCGATAAAAAGTACTATTGTGATTTAGTTTATTTAAAGTAGTACATTTTCTATCAACTTTAAATAAAAAATTTTTGTTAACAAATTTAAAAAATAAAACTAATATAAATCATGACTCCGACGGAATTATGGTACAATGATTCATTTGATAAAGATGAACGCTTACTGGAACTGGAACTGCCAACAAATGATTTTGTTCCGTAAGGCACACAAGCTTTTCCAACTGCTGCTTACTACTGTCGACTTTAGACTTGCATAAAATAACCAAAAATAATTAAGAATGTGGAATTTGCATACCAAAACTAATAAATTAACAAAAACTTACATTTTCAACAATTTTTTTTAAAATTATTTACACCTTAATAAGCAAATTTATTTTCGTTGAAAAATTCGATGAACAATGAAATTTTCGACAGTGCTGCCAACTCATAATACCAAATTCACATTCGATAGTCGATTTTCGAGAGCCAGCGAAAATCGTTTATCGAATGTAACTCATAATAGGGGCCTTCCCAAGTAACCATATTTGTAAAAAAAATACACAGCTTATGTGTCTATCTAAGCAGGGATCAAGCTGTGCTTTAAATTTCATTGAAATCGCCTAGACCTTTTCGGAAAGGGAGAAATTGTCCCCTAACTCCCCTCGTGGTCCTAGTTTAATAAATTATAGCCTAAAACCATCTTCATAAAATTTCATTTCTAATGAAACCGGATTGCCTTTCTAATGAAAAGCACACCGGTTTGATGGTTTCAGAGTCTATAACGGACATAATACTTTAATACACCCATAGGTAGAAACATTTTTTCTGTTTTTTTTTTATATGGAAGATAAAATTTTTCAATAAATTTTAAAGATTTATAAACTTTATATATATTTAATAAATATTGAAGAACGTAAACTTAATTTTATGCGAATTTTGAAAAAAGAATGTATTTTGTATTGCAGTTACTTATTAAATGCTTTTAGGCTTAAGTAATTAATGTTTATTAAATGTGCTGAAAGTTAAATAAAATGAATAAGTTAAACTTAATTTGAATTTAATTTTAATTATTAAACTTCATTATTATTATTATTATGGATGACAGTTAAAATGATGATAGTGGTCATCACATACAGAAATCAAATATTTGTGAATGTGTATGTGTAATTGTAGTTATAATTGAAGGGAATAAAATGATTTTAATTTACATTAAATATTAATTAAGTAATACATATATTTAATGAAATAATTCGTAGATGTTTTATATATTTTTTTTTCTCTTATAGACTTTTAAAAAAGAGTGTTAAAGTTTTGCTCTTTAATAATGATTGACTCAATATTAATTTAATTTAAGAAAATTAAATATTGCATTTAGCACTTTTATTAAATTTTGAAACTCAAACAAAAAAATTTTCATATTGAATTTTGTTGTAAATGTAAAATATTGTTATTTATTTTAAATTCTCATTTAATAATTGTATAAATGAATGGCACCATAATTTTAATTATCGACATATAAAAAAATCATAATTTACATTTAAAAGAGATATTCATTTGGTGGTACATACAGTGAAGCACTTAAGTATACATGCAACCTACTATTTTCCGATAGTTGAGAATTGGTAACGATATTAAAAAAATTTTTAAAAGTTTGTGAAGTTAGATACGACAGTAAAAAAAGTCCCACATTTATTTTAAATATGTTGTATGCTGTTAAACAAATTGTTAAAACAGACAACTTTTTTTTGGTAATCAAAACACAGTATAATTAATAATATTAAAAACAAGAACATTTGTTCAATAATTATATTGTTTCTTGATTAGCAAAAGAAAATTTGTTTGTTTTACCACTTCGTTTAACAGCGTGTGGAACGTATTTAAAATATATGTGGGACGTATTTAACTGGCGTATTTAAATTCACACCCTTACATTTTTAAATACCTTGATTACAGACAAGATATAAAGACATCGGAATTAGAGAATCACTAGTACATTTTAGTAAAGTCTGCACTTTTGGTACTTTTTTAAAGTAGAAAACCTTAAATCGACGTATTATATATATTATTTAAATTTTTTTTTGTATATAAACAATCGTAACTAAGAGATTTTAAAAAGTTAATTTGAATGCCAGTTTTATAGCCTTTTGCTTTTTGGAGGTTTCGACTGTCATTTCAATCTTAAATCATTAACCCCGAAATTGCCTTTTTGAAGTGTAAAAAGTCCTAAAATTAGATACTATATTGATATTAAAGCTTTCATAATAAAATGACACACTACAATTCTTGACAGAAATTCCCACGGCTTTTTTTCCAAAATGTCTCTTGGCAAAAGTACCAAAACAAAAACTACTAAAATTAAAAAAATTAATTTTAAACCACAGAAAGTCAATTGTAGTCCCCAACAATTCATATATAAACAAATAGGTCAACTAAGGGTTCAAATTTAACTTTGTAATACAACAAATTAAAAAAAAGGAACTACGATTAGACTAATGAACATGAAAATATAGACAAGCACATTTTACAGATTAGAAGTTTGATGGTTGTTTAGCTTAAAGCCATTGTTAGAATCTGATGGACTCCTTATGTTTTAAACACTGCAAAAACTACAGAGACTACAGGACTTTGCATTGCATTGTTAGTATTTCGGCTGAAAATTCCAATCTTTTTTAAACAAAACATTGTATAACCAATCAAATTGGTTAGAACTGTCAAAGTCAGCAGAATTTGCCTTGATATATGTATACAGAAGCATGTCATATGACGTCAGACTGAACTTAAACTGTTACGTTTCTTTGTTTTATATGTTATTTTTTTAATTGTACAAAAATGATTTTTTTTTAACTATAAGTGCATTTTTAAGTTATCCAGCGATTTTTTCCAAATCCAAATGAATTTTTTCTTTTGTTCAGTTATCTGACTTTTAAGCCCTAATTGTGTAAAACGCAACGAAATGACAAAATTACATTGAAAGCAAAAACAAAGTCAAAAATATTTCATAATTCTGTTGTTGCTTTCTGCAGAAATTCATACATACGGCTTAAAATTTTCAACGCCACAACAAAATTTAATATATTTTTGACTTTGTTTTTGCTCTCAATATAATTTTTGGCGTTGCGTTTTACACGTTTAAGGCCTTAATATCTGGCAAACCTAAAAGAAACTCTAGGAGGAAAGTTTTAGTGTGCCGTCATAAAATAAAACTCATTTGAATCGGTATAATATTTCCGTCAGAAAGTTCTCATTCTACATTATAATGTGTAAGGCAGTGTAATCTAATCACCTTGAACTCCTTAAGTATTGCTAGCGAACATGAAAGCGAAGAAATGATAATGAGGATGAAAAAAAACTTTTTAGAAAATCGATAATTTTTCTTCTATACCCTTATCGATTGGTAAAGGGAATTGGTAAAAATGTACAGTGTTTTCTTTTTTAAAGAGTATTTAAGGAGTGTTCCGATTTTGTATTTTTCTTAAAAAACCCCTTCCTTTCTGTAAGTATATGTTAGTGTTGGCTCTAACATTTTTTTTTTTTTGTGGGTGACCCGGCTTTTTTTATACTGAGCAGGTTCACGACAAAAGGATCTTCAATATTGTTGCTCGGCAATGAGTTAAAATATTATTTGTAACTTTTCATAACAAAAAAAAAAAAAAAAAAAAAAAAAAAGTAGCATCATTTTTAATCAATACTGTTCAAAATATACATATTAATTAAGATTATTCTTCATAATTTGACTGGTTGGTATATTGTATAATGCGTTGATGATTCACTGGATTAAAATACTACTTAAACTTCTTTTGATCATATCAGTTCTTTGTCAGATGTATTTTTTATTATTTATTACTAAACTCTTTTTTTGGTTTATCCTTTATTTCTACATGGTCTTCTCTTTCTTTTTCTTTAACCATCATCAACGCTTTTATTTATGGTTTTTATAAAAAATCATAATAACTACGATAACAAATGCAGTAGCAACAACATAAAGAAAAATTAAATATTCTCAAAGCGTAGATTGAAGTTTTATGTTTAAAAATGCAAAAATCCTTTGGGTATTTTCTTCTTTATAACAAAAAAAATATAAATAAAAAGTAAAAGAAACAATTTTTATTTAAACACATGTGCACATTGACGAAGCACTATTCACATATAGCCTATTTAATTGTGTGTGAGTAGAAGTGCGTGTGTGTGCTTTAGAGTGCACCAGTGTACCTGTGATTGTTTTATATATGTCTGCTTGATTTAAATCTGAAACAGGAAACAGGTTGCATGTCTTTCTACCTTGTCTGTTTGCATTTTCCCGCTCGTCTCAGTCTGTTGCTAAAATTAGTTTTAAAATATTGTCAATCGGACAAATTTGCTTATTTTGGTATATCATGAGAATGTGTGTACACTGCATGTGTATTTAAGTTTACTAATCTTTTGTGTGAGTAAAATGCGACTTTACGTTTGTATTTATTCTCCCATCTTTTTGTGCTTTATCTCGTCGTCATCAATTGGAAGTAAATGTTTTATTCTTTTTGGCAAGCATTTTATATCTACCCAGCGGAAAACATAAGGAGTACGGATGCCTTCTAGATGGCCTCTGTACTCCTTCTTTTGGATGTACAAGGCCTGCTCGCTCCATTCCATACTCATATCTTTTTACACACGTTGTCATTGCGGGTAGGCCTTCCGCTCTCGCTTCTTTGGCAGGTACTTATGAATGGCTACTGGATAAAAAAAAAAATAATTCCATTATTTTGCAAAGCCAAAAAAACAAAACAAAAACTGCTATTCCTTCTCTTCTTCCTTCTTATAGAAGTGAGTGTGGAATGTGTATCTTATACGAAAGAGCCGGGGCCTACGTTGAGTCATTCTTTAGCAGTTAGATAAGAATGGTAATTAAATCCAAAACAATTTTAAACAGGCCTGTAAGAAGGTCTTCTGAGTTTTCCCGCTGGGTACTTTGGTGAATAAAATTTTTTTTCTTTTTTACTACTGACCATTCTTTTCATTATTAGTTTATTGCTTGTTTTTCTAATAAGGTCACATTTGACATGTGTAAAAGAAGCAAATCATTTTAAGTTAAAATATTATTTTTAACTTTTTTAATATACAATTTTTCCTTATTATTTTGTATTTCTTGTTCTTTTGTTTGTTGTTGTTGCAGTAAGTAATATGTCTGGGGCTTATTTTTGATTGGTATCAACACTTATTCTTGACAGTAGTAAAAGATGAAAGACGAATCAGTGTTTTACAAGCTGCGGTATAAGTTCAAGGAAGAACAATAATCGCCAAACTCAATTTTTATCTTGCCGTTATATGCACCCAGAGATAAAACATTTTTCGATATGAGCACAGACTACTTATTATATTATGGTCACAATGATCATACTTAAGGTTGCATCAACCAACATTTTTTTTTTTTTATTTGTATTTGACTTCAGTAAGTAAAATTTATTTCCTTCTTTCTAACTGCTACTGACCATCCTTTTTATTATAAGTTTATTATTGCATGATTAAAAGAGTCCCTTAAATGTCGGTCACAACTATGTTTTGGTTGCACACAATCATGTACATTTCAACCGTGACCACTCCTATGTTTAAGAATAAATCAAAAAATTTTTTTTATTATATTCTTGAGAATAGTGTCGAGAAGTTGGTACCGAGTATGTAATTTTTAATGAGTTCTTAATACCCAAAAGTAGTTTAAGGAAAATTTTACGGCTCTCTTTCAAAAAGAAACTCTGTTTAAAAATACAGTACTTCTCTTTAAAACATAGCTAACAGTCATAATTAAGCTTAAAATAAGAAAACGCTGCTTAAGAAAAATGTAATACAAAAAAAAAAAAAAATATATAAAAGTATAAAAAAGTGTTTGGCTTCGAAACGTGCCTTTATTGTGTATGTGGTAAATGGCTATAACAAAATTAAAATTACCATTCACAACCATAATATGGTTTTTAAAATTGTTTCTAATTTCAAGTTTAAATTTTTAATTGTATAGTTTAAGTTGCAAATGATGTACATTAAATACATAAACAAGCGACTGCAAACAATATGCCTAATTTTGTATTCGCAATTCGATAAAAAACAAAAAGTTTACATTTCTAAACTAGTGGCTAAATATATTTGGGTGATTCACAAGCTGTGCAATCACTTCACATCGTCATAATGTCCGAAATAATATTTTACAATTGATTTAAAAAAATATTGGTGTATTTCGAACAAAGAAAAAATTTTAATGCTGTGTTCATTGCTTCGTCATAACTGTACAGTAGAAATCTAAATTATAAGTGGCTGCCCACGGCAGTCATACATATTTCTTTATGACTTTATGACTACCTTGTGAATCACCCAATTTTACTGGTTTCAACACTTTGTCAAAATCTCTTTACCGCTGATACAATAGAGAGTATTCGCTCTTGCTAAACGGATATTTGCAACATCAAGTTTGACTGTTCAAGAGAAATTGTAGTTTATTTTATGGTAGAATAAATACAAGGTATAGTCATTAGCAACTTTGTTCTCGATTTTACAACCCGTAGTACCATGGTACAACTACACAAGGTACAACAAGACAATAACAACAGGCAATTTGTTTTTGTATTTTGTACCGAGACTTCAAAAAAGAGCAAAACTGTGCCTTCAGAAACACAAAATAAAAATACATATTAAAAAAAAAAACAAAACTATACGTAAAGGAAAATAATAGTTTTTTTAAAGACAAATCGGCCCAGTTTTGCAAAAATTTGCCATTTTTATTGTACCATAATGTACCACTAAATGCAAGCAAGGGCCATGATAAAATTCACGCATACAAGTAGTGTCATCATAATTGGAGGCTAAAAAAGAAAATAAAAAGGACAAATTTCAGATATAAAACTACTTTTTATTTCAAAGTCCATATTTACCCAATATCCCTGCCACTCTTTCCAAATCATCAGTTTTAATCGCATAATACATATCTTTAGTGATAAACTGCGTTACCTGATTATGCGCCTGTAAATCCCTTCCCCGGGCATTGACTACATTCATTACGGACACTGGAATTAGTTTATCATAGTTGATATTTACGTAGGGTCTAATAACACTCGAAGAAGCGGGACTATTTATATTGCCTAGAGGTATTAGAGATGAATTTGTTATGTTTTGGGGGCTATAGTAGGACCCAAGGATTTTTGTGTAGCCTGAAATATGGGTACGGTTTGAGTTTTCATCGTAATGGTAGAGGTTCGTTCAGTGGTATCCAGACCACAATGAGCACATTTCAGTACCAAAGTACGACTAGGATCATATTTGGAACTAAGCACCATGCTTTGGGCACAAGCAGCATGAAAAAAATGTTTATGTTTGCACAATATAAATTTTCCCTGGAATGCAAAAAAAAAAAAAAATGTTATAAAAGGTATAAAAGCATAAGAAGTTATCAAAATCATAAGAAGTTACAAATGGTTTAAGCCCCAAACTCACCTGCGTACAAAATATGCCACATGACGGACACGAATTATGTGCCTTAAGCCTTTTTTGGTGATCCTCACATAACACCATATACACTTATCTCTGGCTGGCTCGAAACAGATTTAATACCTGCCCGGTTAATTGATTACAGCCAACTTTTTCCTCATCTATATTATCTATAGCCCAGCAGTATTGTGTACAATAATCGTGGGCGTACAATAACTGGAGGTTATATGGCATAGGCAATCTAAAATTGTTTTCCTTGACTCTGCTGGTGCACTTAAGCCAGCCGAAGTATTGCTGCAACTTTTTTGTTGGGTTGTAGTGGGATCTGTACCAATTCCTGCTACTACTGAGGCATTCAAAGATTTCAACTCTACCACTTTATCGGTGTTCGTCTGCGCTGTTTTCTGCCTTTGAGTTCGTCAAGTTTGTGGTGGATTAAAAAACTGCTTTTTAATGTAAAAATTTTTTGTATGTTAACCAAGGTGAATATATGTATGTAAACAAAAATAAAATTTTTTTGACATTTGGGTTTTAACTGGGGTAAACAGCTGACAAACATCTGGGCCAACGAGTCTACCTTATGTACTTGTACCATGCGTAGTACGCAAGGCGAATTCATTACAGGTGATCCTAAAAGCCCTGCTGGTAACTTTTTTTCTTTAGCTTTATAATTGTTGCATGTCAAAATTTTGTTTATTATCTTTGTTTCTGTTTTGATTTGTTTCGGTTTTTGACATTGTACAATGATTTTACAAAAACAAATTGCTTGTGGTTTTTGTACGAGTTGTACTTGTTGTACTACCGAGATTACCTGGAATGAATTCGCCTTGGTAGTACGTGAAACAAAAGAAAATAAGGAAACAATTAAAACAAGTGTCAAAAATAAAATAAACAAATTTTATATTTTTTTAAATTTCCTAATATAAAAATTTTGTGATAACAAATTTTAACCAATTAAACAAGATATTGAATAAAATATAGTTTTATATAAAAAAGTAAGTTTGCAATATCTAAAAAGTGCAAAATATGTTGACATTTAAATATTTGCAAATGAGTAATGTTTCGTTGTTTGACATTACATGGGTAATGAAATTTTTATTCCTCTCGAAGGGAAAATGCTATCGTGAAGCTCCCGTGAACAATTTTTCGCGCTATCAGTTCTCAGTGAATGTAAAAAAGAAAAAAGATTAACAAACATTAAAAATCAAAGAAATTTTTGTTCAAAAACATACACGAAAGTTAAAAAAAAGTAAAATATGATGTATTTGAGTGATAGTTTGATTGCAACATTAGCTTATTGCACATTTATGTACATAGTCAAATAACTTTTTAAATTCTGCCAACGCGTCTTTTGAAAGCTTCAGGCAATCGACCTGTTGCTTTGCATTTGTTGAGTAATATACATATAAGTTTGTGCCTTTTTAACGGATCTTGACCTTAAAATTCATTTTGTAAACCTTAATATTCGAATTATGAGAAGAATTACCTATATAAGTGATTTGTTCCCCAGCAAAAATAAAGTGAGCAATTCAAAGGGAAAAGTGAATAAATTACGAAGGAAAAAATGTTTCACGATAAGGGGAATTTTTTCCCGCGAACATTTTTTCACGTTATTATTCTCTTTTGAATTAATTTTTTACATGGGAGTTTTTCCTTATCGCAAATACGTGAAAAGGGAAAAAATTACGAGGGAAAAATTATTCACGATATGGGTGAATAAAAACGAAAAATCGGCTTTATAATAATTTTTAAAACACGAGTTGTAGAGTTTTGAAATTGGATTTAACAGGAATTGTTTATTGTCCTATTGTACATTAGTAAAGTGATTCTTTTCTCAATGATGTAAAACTATAAAAAATCTTCAAGATTAAAAACTAAAATCACTAGTTATTAATCTAAGCTTTAAATACCATAACATCATATCTGGATTTCCGAAACAGGGTCTTTGCCCATATGTGCTTTTTTTTAAATAATTCGTTCCTGAGGAATGCAAAGCTGAATTTTACAAATTCACATGCATGTTATTAATTTAATAACAAAAATCACTTAATGGAGAAAATCAATCCAGAAATATTAACTTTTTTAAAAATTACTAGGAAAAAATGATCGATTAAAAAAACAGCCATAAAACTAGTTTTGAAATGAAAACTAAGGATAACTTTTATCAAAAATCTGTGCCAGAAAAGAGTGAAAATATGTTGAGCTGTTAAATTTGGGATTCCCTGGCTGCCTTTTCCCTGGCTAACCTTTTTGATATGTACTCGTGTGTAACTTTTTTTTGTAAACGGCCAAACTACAACATTTTTAAATGATAATAACGATGGTGGTCTTGATGACCTTAATAATGATTACGTCGGTCATGATTATGACGTCGAAAGACAGCTACCAAAAAACCGCCATCCACCACCATTTTACTTCACTTCCACTCTTTAGTCTATTTTACCATCTACTCTTTGGGGAGTTTAAAAGCCACTAGATGTTCTGCTGTGACTTGGTCTGTCCGTGCTTATTGCTTTAAAGCTGGTTGATATTAAGTAATGGTTAACTGATTTTGTTTTTTGTATATTTTGGTTTTGTCTACCATGTGTGTAGATAGAAGATGATGATTCCTTGAGATCGTTGTACTTTTTTGTTTTGTTTTCTGTATGGATATATAATTTAACCTTACAGCGTTAACAGCTTTAAGGTTATCGTTTAAAAGCTATTTGAAGAAAAAACTATTTGCAGGAAATTATATAAACAGTAAAAACTTGATAAAAAGGATTAGAAGTTTAAAGGAGCAAAATAGCTTAACATATTCAAATAATTTTAGTCGTATGATTGCAGTCGCATTAAGTTAAAGCAAAAACTAAAAATAACGATTTTTATTCTTGTACAAAAATATTTTTGCTGTTTTAATCACTTCACTTCAAGATATTTCTGACCTTAATATGAATGATTAATGTAAATTTTTAATTTTCAATCAATTACACCCAACATGGGTTAAATCAAAGCAAAAACTATACAATACTGCCTTAGTTAGTTTCCTCTATCTGAGATGGCCTTTATGAATAAAAAAACTTACAATGTTGGCTGTTGACGTTAAAGTCAAGTCATAGAACTCATGTAATCTTTCATTAGGTTCGTGTGTATGAACACAAGTCTTTCTTTTTCCACATAAAAAACAATAAAATAACAAATTCAAAATATACCATATTTTCTATGTGTGTTGGAATATGCGTTGCAACTTGCCTGAGGAATAGGCTGTAAATTATAAAAGACTCTGGTACTGAGCTGCTGTTGCTGTTTTTAGTTTACTAGCTGGCCTATCATTCCGGTTGTCTGACTCGTTCGTTCATTTGTTTTATACTCTTGGTAATTTAATTTTTCCTCTTTTTTATGTTTATTTGTATTTTATTTCTATATTTTTTTCATAAAGTCAACTATTGTACAAAAGGTATTTATTATTGTTAGTAAGTTTTTTTTGCTTTAATAGCGATTTTCTGCAAACCAGTTTAATTTTTCTTTTCCGATTCTCATTTTATTTTACATTTTTTGTGTATTTATCTTCTGTACTAATTTTCATGATTTCTCATCTTTAACTTCGTTATGATGTTGCGTATTTCATAATCACAATGATGGCGAAGGTGATTATCATCATGAGAGGCATGCTTCCATAATTGGTATAAACAATGCACCATTAAGGGCATAATTCTTTATTGTAACAAGTTGAAAATGTTAAATAATAAAACAACAAGAACGAGAAAAAAAGATTTTGAGAAATTTTTATTTAAAACTTTTTCAAAAAGACCCGGAAGGAAATAAGATCGAAAGTTAAATCAAAAGAAAATATTTGAGGTATTGGGCGAATACTGAAATTGTTAATTTATCATATATGCATGTTACTGTCTAGATTTTCAGTTTTTCCTTTCCTACTAGATTGGAATTTAGTCGGATCAATCTTTAAGCATTTCGAAAGTTTTCGGTTCCAGACAAATTAAAAGATATTAACTGAACCCCCAAAATACGAAATCTTCTAGTGTAACGTGAGAACCTCCCTTAAGGTCTAATTCCATGGTGGTCTCAAGATGGATTGAACACAATTCGCTCTTATGTGGTTCCGTGTATATACAGGTGGTTGCTAAGACCCTTTATTTATTCGTTTCTTAGAAGTTGGAGCTATTTTACCTCCAAGGCAGTTTATATTAGACAGCAACAGCACCCAGCTGTGGAAAAAATTTGCATGAATACCTGCCCTAGAGCCCAGTCCATGGTGGGTGAGAAGCAAAATGCGTTTACCAACTGCCCCGATTGTGAGCGCAATCCTCACACCCAGATAGCAATTTAAATGCATAATCCGGCAAGAATCTACACTCGCCCCTTATTTCGGAGCTAAAGCTATCTAACCCGTGCTGCATTCGAAGCAATGCTAGCAGCATCTGTTGAGTGGCAGCATCACCTATTGCTAATCTTCCATCAGACCCCACTCTTCCTGTAGTTGTGAAAAATCCGCCCTTTAGTAGGATTTTCAAGATAACCCTTCTTGCGACGACCACCACGTGATTGCCGAAATTATCTTTTCAACGCAAAAGCTAAACTTCCGCACACAGTCTTGCTGAAAGAATGAAAACATTTCCCGCAAGAAGCTTCTAACGTAGGCCTCAACCAAGTTCGGTGCCTTGCGACCGGGGGCAACTGACTCCTGTCGTATCAGGCAAGATGTCTGATCAGAAGCAATCGCAAACGATTGTGAAGATTTATCCGGAGGATGTCACATCAAAAGAAATAAATTTACAAACCCCCGTGGGGAGAAACAGCACACCGGCACTTCCAACAGGCCTAACTTTGTCCAAGGCTACGGGCAAAACTAAACCGCTTATTTGACATTTTTAAGATTTTTTTCCGGGACATAAGTTTGAGCCACTGTGTGATCCCTAGGAAACTCACTAATAACCAGTCTAAGAACTGTCTTACTCCCTTTGTGATTCAGGTTCCCGTGGTGCTAGATATGACTGTGCAGCCGCGATCTTCGGAAGTTTACCAATTTAAAGTCTCAAATAATTTGGAGGCATTAGCAGCACCATAATACAACGAAAGTGAGATGATAAGCTGTGTGTGTTCCTTAAGACGGTACCAGCACCCCACAGGGTGGGGCCCCGACAACAATTAAATGTAGTATATTTCCCTAGAAAAAAGACTTAACGTTAACCAAAAAAATATTATTTGCTAGGAATCGGATAGCACACTAGTCATAAAGACGAGATTAATTAATCTTCAAACTCAGCTGCCAATACGCCCAATGTCTTATGTTATTTGGTATTGAAATTTTTCTAAATGGAAAAATTTCCAACCTGGTTTGCTTAACCTTCTATAGGAACAACCATCTATTTATTGTGTGTAATTTTAAGCATATTCTTTTCTACTTTTATTTTAGCGTTTTTGTTCTTATTTACTCAGTATTTTATTGTATTGTTCTTGTTTCTCGTGTACAATTCTATGAAAATTTATTATCTTGAGACTACCTTAAACTATCACTATTAAAATAAATATTTTGTTTTTTCTTCTCAGAGTTTAGGTTTTATTCTGTTAAATTACAGGTTGAACGTTGTTCGTATTTTTATGTACATAATTTTACTTTAATAGAACAGGTAGATAAGATGGTTCACATGTATATTTTTATACGTTGGTGCATAGTTTAGTAAAAATATTGTATAACGTGTATAAGTTTAGGCCTGGGAAAATCTACTTAAACATTTGTTTATGTCAATTTGGGGAAAATACACATTTTAGAATAGCATTTTGTTTCTCAGCGTAAAAAAATTTTGTTCTTAATGTCGGTTTAAAATAAAAAACAAAATACAGCTAAAGCAGAAGCAATTGAAGATTAAAAACGATACAATATTTTTAATGTGCAATGGCTTGCATACGATCTTAATGACGTCACATCGTATTTGAGTTTCATTAGATTGCCGATTAGGTTCATTTAACGTTACTATTTCACGACTTTTCGTTTATTGTTAAGAAGATTGCGTTAATGTGACAAATGTCATTTCTTATAAGTTTTTTTATCCGTATTTTTTTATATTTTGTATGCATTGTTGTTATATAATACATATTTAATTTGCGTAAAATTTTAAAGTAGGAGGGCAGTCTGGCCCTTATCTTTTCAACTAATTTTGTTTTAAATTGGTAGCAGTTTTTTGATACCTCTTATTTTGTTTCACCGCTAATGTTCTTTCGCTTAGAACCTTCATCAAAACATTAACCGAAACAAAAAACATTTTCTGGTGAGTTATTAATATCGAAATTGGCGACATTAACTTTCTTAAGTCTAGAATTAACCATAGGAGTAATATATCCCTAAAAACACTACAAATCGAGAAAAACTAATGACGATGTCAAAATTAATTAATTAATTATTTGGAGCAAAGAACCCTTAATGAATCATTACGTCATAAAATTATTTTGTTTTGGCAAGTTCATAATCAACCATGATTCTCAAACAGGGTAGAACACTCGCGACATTTTGACAGCAAATACTATTATCGGGCTTAACCGACTATACTACTTCCATACTTGTTGATTTTGAATGATGTTTGATTTGAAAAAAATAACTTATTTAAAAGATTTTACGAAACCTTTTTCATAAATGTACAAATTCGTAAGATAAGAAGTTTTGTAAATAATACGAACAAATTAGCTATTAGGAGTGTATTCAATTTTGTGTTGCAGGGTCTTTAATGTATTTTTCAACATTGTTCTAATTTTAATTCAATTTTAAGGAAAACAAATATAAGACAATTAAGAAAATTATATTTGTTTAGGAAAATCATGTAAAAATATTGATCCCAAACATGTCTGTTTAATTTGATTCTTGTAAGTATTTTTATGTTTGCTTTCTTTATTTCTTTCAATCTCTGTCACCCAAATATTTAATACGAGGTGACTTGGCTGGTATCAAAACATTTTTATCTTACATAATATTTTTTATTTTTACAATTATTTTTTAAACTTAGTCAATCATTAAGAAAGATAAATTGTTGCGATGCAAAAGAATTTCTTATCTAAATTACTTAACACATGATATAACTTGTAAGAGAAAACGAAATTTTCCAAAAAAAAAAAATTGAACGAAATTCGAAAAATGTTCTTTTAAAAGTTAGCACTCCACCTTCATATTATAATACTTTAAGAAAATAAACGCAAATATTCCCCAAAAGTGAAAAAAGAGGGTAAAATTTAAAAAACAGCAGCATAAAATTCATATTAAATTTCTATATCACTTAGACAATAATAACGATGACATTTTTTCCATTTTTGGTAAAACTGACAACATGTGTTCGGCTCAGCCATTCTACCTCCTACGAATATAAACATGATTTGAAATGTAACATGAGATTTATCTATACTCGAATTTTGTTTAAGATTTTTTTTTTAATTTTTGTCATTGTGAAAGGAAGCAAATAAAATCGGTCAAAAAAGAGTATAATTTTTTGTTGTTCGTTTGCTAAAAATACATGAACATGCAGATCAGATTTTCTGACAAAATCACACACTGACTCATTCTCAACAATTTAGTCACTCACAAAAATTCAAAGAACAATAACAATGGCAACGACACCCATTCATACATGACAAGGATATGAATATTAAGGAAACATAACAGCAAAAAATAATTTTTAAAAACAGGAAAACTCTCTTAGGGGTTTCTCCCGGACTTTTTAACTTCCCGGGAAAGCAGGATCTTTGAATTTCTCGGGAATCCTCGCTCTTAAAAACTTAGGCAATATAATTTTTTAATTTTTTTAAAATTTTAAAGATTAATTTTTGATAAAAAAAGGAAGTTTTAAGCTCTATTTTTGTTTGCTATTTGTAAATATGAATACAGTGAAATCTTCTTTAAGCGGACACCCATTTTAAACAAATACTGATCCCTGTTGCCGATAGCATTATAAAGGAAATCTTTAAGTTCTTTTGAGAGTACATTTCCCTTGTACTGACAGATTTAAATGGTCCCTCTGGTGTCCGGTAATGAGAGATTTTACTGTATGTTCCTTACATTCAATACATGAAGTAAAAAGTTACATTTTATATTTAATCAATAATTCAAGGGGTTAATTTACAGATCCCTTAACCTTGCGTTGCGAAAGTTTTCATATAATTTTTTTTTTTGGAATTTTCAATAATTTTTATGAAAATATTTTTTTAGTGAAGTGAAGTGTTTTACTAAATAAGGGTTTAAATTTCGTTAAATTACTTTTTGTCTTAAAATTCAAATAAAATAAACTTATTTTTCCACATATTCCGAATTTTTATTAAACAAAAGGAATTTCCCGAGAAAACCCCGCAACAAGAATCTCAGGAGAAAAACTCTAGCATAGTTATTTAATTTTTTTTTATTTCGGGATTGATTTTGTTTCTCCCCTTCTCTGTTTGCCACCAGAATGATATAAAAATTTATATTTGAATATGAAAAAACAACTAAACAAACGAGCAGTATGTGCAAACAAAAAAAAAAAAAAAAAAAAAAATGGAACTCAAGAACGCATTTCAACAGGAACATGCAAATAAAACATAATTGTTTCCACCATTTTGCATACTTCCGGTTAGACAATTATTTTTATAGTTTTTCTTTATTTGTTATTTGCTTTTTTCTGTTAAATACTCATATTCATAATTGTTGTTGTTTTCATTTTTTTGTAACAATATATTTTTATGCAACAAAAAAAAAAAAAAAAAAAAAAATTATGATAAAGAAATCTTAAAAATTGTAGATGATGCCAACAGTAACATCTTCATAACGCAATTCATTTTATTTAAAGCAATTTTTTTTTGCAAAATTTAATTTTTATAAGTGTATTTTTTTAATGGATACGAGTAATTTTCAGATGTCAGAGGCCGACATTCCAACACAAACAAAGCAAAAATTACACAGGGTGTTTTAATGTATTGTGTACTTAAAAAAAATTTCTTTTGTAGTCCTTCGAACCAGTTAGAAACTTTTGTACATTTTATTTCGACGGGTCGCTTATTCTATCTATTTTTTTTTAATAGAATTTCTTATTAAACATCCTGTTAAATGAAGCGATAATTTAGAATTCCGAAAACACATCATATAAAAATATGATTTTCCCTAAACAGAGATTAGCTAAAATGTGTCGCTAGTTTAATTTTTTTAATTTCATTGCGATCGCTTATACTTTGCTTCTGTTATGGATGGTCATACAAATAATAGTATGAATGAGAAATCGGGCATATTTTGCAGGTGCAAAAAAAGTAAAAAGAGAAGAAGGAGAAGTTAAACCTAACAATTAATGGCCCTTTAAACCGCATTTGAATAATAATCTTTAAATGAATATAATATATATTTTATTCGACCTTTATTATTTATAGTATAATTAAAGTAAAGCAGATGCAAATGTCAAATATTGTTTATAAAATACCTTGTAAGGGTAATGATAGTGGACAGTGTAATAAAGTATATGTAGGTACAACAAAAAATAAGTTAAAAACTAGGATAGCAGGACATAACTTAGACCAAAAATATAGAAATATTTCATCACAAAAAAACAGCTTTATCAACTCATTGTGCTAATCTACACCATTATCCAGATTTTGAGAATACAATAGTATTAAACAAAGAAAATAATTGTAAACGTAGATTTATTTTAAAAAATGTTTCAAATTATAAAAGTACCAACAATGTCGAGAATTAATTTAAAGTCGGACAATGAAAATGTAGCACAAAATTATAGACATTTAATTTATAAAAATAGAAACGGAAGTAAAAATTTATTTGTATTGAAAAATATTTTTTTATATTCAATTACAAAAAATTTTTAATTTTGTCATTTTAATTGTTGTATTGTTAAATTTGTTAAAAATTTGTGAAATTTGTAGAAGAAAAGAAAAACCCCCTGAAGAAGGCACTCAACGAAGTGCCGAAATATTGGTTATAATAAACATTTAAAGTTTTTTATATAAAAAGACCTTAAGCTCGATAATTTAATTATACTATAAACTTTAAATGATTAACAATTCCATATTGTTTTTAACTATTTTTCCGCAATTCATTTTAAACACCATTTTTTATATAAATCTCATTATTTAATTTCTACAAAACTCTGTTCAACTAATTTGTTTTAAAAAATTTTACTCCTTGCAAAAAAAAATTAATTTCAGGAAGACAATAAGACAAAGATGTTAAGGAATCCTACGAAAAGTGTCTGAAATGTATAAACGAAGGGCGAAATAAATACCAGAGCACAAAGCAGCAGGCACTTATGTCTTATTTATGTGAATAGAAACAAACGTGACATTGCAACACACTTTATTAATGGCAAACAGTAGCAGTTCTTTGTCATATGTCATATTTAAGGACTGCTTTTGTTTTATAATTTTAACGGACTGCCATCATTTAGAATGAAATAAAATTTAAAAAGGAGTTTCTTTTGAAAATATTCATTTGTAATTTTTCATTTTAAAAAAGACGTGTGTGTTGACATTTAAAATCAATTTTAAGAATGAGGTGTTGTTTTCTAATCAAACGGAATGACTATTTTTTATAACATTTATGGTCTTAAATGGATTTTAAAGGGGTTTCTTTCCAGGAAAAACGTAAAAAAAATTATACCAGGTATATTTTGACCTGATTCCGCTATAACTATGGTATTTTCAAAATCAAAATACAGAAGAAATTTAAAAATTATTATTATCATATCAAGACATACTGGCTTTGCTGTGATGCGACAGCAACGACTTAAATTTTCCAATTTACGCTTTTTCGAAACCAAAATTATATCTCATAACTTTCAAAAATTCTAATTTAATTTTTGGCTTTTAACAATTTAGAAAGTTAATTTTTTTTTACTTTTTAAAGTTATTAGTCCTTAAAATCTTTTCAAAAGGTAAGAAAAACTGTTCAAGTTTACAGTAATGAGCAAAGGCAGATAAATTGAGAATATATTTCTTTTAGTTATTTTATTAAATACAGCACAATTAAACGTGTTTACTAAAAATAATTTACACAGAACCAAAATCTAAAATACAGAACTGTTCTCTATAATACAGAAGTTAAAGCAATCGTCTTTATTTCCACTTTTGTACAGGTAGGCAAATAATTACGTTCAACCTTATTAATTTAAAAATTTTTATATCTTGTTTAATTTAAGGTTGTTAGTTATTTGATTTAAGGTTACAATTTAGAAATAAGCATTTGGTACTTGATCATAAAGAGAGTATTAACTAAACATTTTTATTTCTTCACTTTTTTGGAAAAATCGAAACGTTATATTCAAATCTGCCCGCAAAAATATCATGCTGTTTTGTCTACTTTTTAATAATGAAACGGTTGGTTTATAAATTTTTTTTAATATGCCTTTAATGTTAAATTAAAAATAGTTTTGCATCTACAGAAAATTTTTAAATTTTGAGTTAATACCCTCTTTATGATCAAGTGCGATATTTACATTATGTTTTTAAAATAATATATTTCAAATGGTACACATTGTAAGCCCTTTACTTAGAATTTCAGGCCCCAGCGCTTTTACTTCTTCTCGGATATTGGCCTTAAACTGCTGCCTACATATAATTTAGCCTTTTTTATGGTCCTTGCAATATTCTTAATAAAATCATTGAGTTATTCTGGGGGAGAATTCCTATTGCCCGCACAAATTTTAATGGTGCCTTCACTGTTCGGTCATGAAGGTTCCACTGTACATGTTGTCACAAAACTTGGCATAACTTATACAGTTTTAACCGACTGAAAGATACTGAGCTTTTTGAACCATCGTCCAGACTTGAAATTTTTTCTGCACGGATTCTTAAGTGTATTAGTGGGGGTGTTTAGAAGGGTGGGGACGGGTATTCAATTTCATGTACTCTGAAATTTTGTTTTGTTTTGTAATTCCTACAATTTTCAGCTTTAAGTTGGATGTAGGTGTATTTGTATCTATATATTAGATATAAAAAGTAGCAAGATACAAATACAAAAATTGCAAGACTAGAATATCATAAACGGTGCCCAGATTATGATATTCTAGTGCAATTTTAAGGCAGAATTCAAAAAAGCAGTAACTAAAAATTGCATGTCTGGACGATGACTTGTTAAAAGGACTATAATTTGGAATTAACGATGTGATCGGAACAAATTTATTGTTACTTCCTTATTTACTGACCTAAACAAAGCAGAACTTCTTTATGATAATATTTGCATATTTCTGCACAGTGTTATTATATTCAAAATATTCCTAAAAATTATCTTAGAATCCTTTTAATTCTAATTAAGAATTTTACTTGTAAGTTTGGCAACCATTTATTAAGAACTGGTATGTCCATTTTTTTTAATTTGTGTGTCCTTATTGTAATAAGTCAAAAACATTATAGAAAGAGGGATGAAAATAACAAATACACAAACATACATATATGTACATATATAAATACATGTACAACCTTAAATGCAATGGCACAGCACCTCAATTTCTCTTATAGTTTCGTTTAGCTCATCCATCATTATTTTAAGAAGAGATGCATGCATCAACTGATAAAGACATACATACCTTTACTCATCTGTGCAGATGAATGTATACTCTTAAGGAAAATTGTAAGTACACTAAGAATATTTTGGAACATTGGAGCATACAGAAAAAAATCTGACATTGAAGGTGAGCCAGAAGTATTTTAAAAAAATTGCTATTTTTTTAAAAGAATCAGTCTGGGCGTATGTCTATTTGCATTTTTTGTAATGTTTATCTGTTATTCACGACATTGAAACAATTTCGTATGTAGAAGAATTCTTTGCTTAAATCTTTTTGGGCTACCAGTGGTAAATGGCAAAATTTTCCTTTTTTTTTAAAATGCTTATCTTCATGTAATCTTCCATCAGAAACAGATTATTTTTATAGGACTTTATTAGTTCTATCCATTAACAAGGGGAACAGTTTATTTTGATAAGTTTTCGACTTACATGCATATTTTGCGCACCTTTTGCTTTTATTATTTAAGAGCTTCCCAACATACATTTTTTATATGGATTTTTTATTTAAGAAAACATTGACACATAATTTTTTATTTAGTTAGCACAGAGAACTCGTCTAGCTAAGCCTGTTCGTTCCAAGTCCAGATAAAGCCGGAAGGTATCAGGTAACGGGGCAATACTATCCTGAATTAGATTGCTCCAGTGTTGTCGGAGTCAAAGTAGAAAAAACATTATAAACGACACAACACTTACATATAAGCTTCTTTTAAATTTGTTTTTGCATCTTTTTCTTTTTGTGTTAAAATATACCAACTAAATTGCATTTTTTTATTTTCCCTCTTTAATGCAAATTAATCAGTTTAAAAAAAAACATAATTATTCTAATAGCATATTTTGGAGCATATGTATTTAAATAATAATTTCTTTTGTAATTAATATATGCAATATTTTAGCTTGAGCAGAATAATGTTACATTATTTATTCACTTATTCATGAAAAGGTCGGCCCAAAAATCGCATAACCATTCTTGAGTTGTGCGTGACCATACCAAACCATAGTCTCTCTCTCGGAGTATGAAAATCGAGAAATTACAACTTAAGCCCAGTCAGCATGTAGAAAATTACATCACCAAACTGATTCCACCCTATTTACAATTTGAAATATATTCTCTATAGAAGAGTAACTATAGAAGAGCCACACAAAAGAAATGGTCCCGTTCAGTGTTTAAACTGTCAAGAATATGGTCATACTAAGGCATATTGCTATTTACCCCCTGTTTGCGTAGTATGTGGTGAATTACATGGTACAGATCTTTGCGATAAGTCTAAAACCGACCCCAACGTAAAAAAATGTAGCAACTGTGGCGGTAATCACACTGCCAATTATAGAGGATGCCCTGTATATACCATCGTCAAGCATTCAGTTGGACCGAAAACTAATCCCCCTCAAATGCAGGTAACAAATCAAGTAAGCACTGGTGACATTCAGGCCCCGCAGCCTAGTAATAACAGAACCTCTTATGCTAACGTCGTAAAATCAAACCATGCGCCAACGCAAGGTGCTGCGCCAAGTAATGATGAAACTCCAGTTTCAAATTTAAGTCGTCTAGAAAAAACCATGGAAACATTAGTGCAAACAGTAACAAATTTTACGAACACAATGGGTAATATGATGCAGGAAATTCTTAGAATGCAATCGATGTTATTGCAATCTGTACTTAACAAGCCATGAACTGTTTAAAAATCTGTTTTTGGAACGCGAACGGCATCCGCCAACATAAAAATGAATTAGAATACTTTCTTAAAAATAAACAAATTGATGTCATGATGGTTTCTGAAACTCATTTGACCTCAAGAAATACGTTTAACATCAATGGTTATATACTATATGATACCAAGGACCCCCGAGATAGAGCTTGTGGTGGTTCTGCCATTTTGATAAAAAATCGAGTCAAACACTACCTAATGTGTGATCATCGTGAGGATTATCTCCAAGCAACGAACATTTGTGTTGAAGAGCTGAATCGTAGCATTGTAATCTCATCTTTATACTCTCCACCTAGATTTTCAATATCAGAAAGCCAATATTGTGAATATTATAAATCACTAGGACCCTGTTTCCTGGCCGCTGGCGATTATAACGCTAAACATACCTTCTGGGGGTCACGACTAATAACACCAAAGGGTCGTGTTTTGTTTAATACAATCTCTAAAATGAATTTAAATGTTGTCGCGAGCGGCCAACCAACATATTGGCCTGCTGACCCGCAAAAAATTCCAGATGTCATCGATTTTGGCGTGGTTAAAAACATCCCCACAGAAACGATTCACGTTGAAGCTTCCCTAGAATTATCTTCCGACCACACACCTACAATTGTTACTATAATGAACCCCAATAGAATTGTATCTCCGACTGGTTACCTAGCGACGTCAGCCACACAAATAAATTGGTTAAAATATAAAAAATATCTCAGTGCCCATTGCACAGAAAATATTCCGCTCAGTACACCGGAGTATGTAGATCGCTCTATTGATAATATTGACAGTTTTCTGAAACTAGCTGTTCAACATTCAAATATTGCCCCCAAAAAAACAAAAACTATTAAAATATATTCCACAGATGTCGAGCGTCTCTTGTCTGAAAAAAGGAGGGCACGAAGAGAGTGGCAATTGCACAGATCTCCTCAACTTAAGAACTTGCTAAAAGAGTGTACAAAAAGATTAAGAAAGTTATTGCAGACTCAGAAAACGGCTTCTCTGGAAAAATATCTTAAGGAACTTGATGCAACTCCACAATCGGACTACTCATTATGGCGTGCAGCTAGAAACCTCAAAAGGCCAGTTGTCTCTAAACCACCATTAAGAAACTTGAATGGAAGTTGGGCAAGAAATGATGTTGAAAAAGGAAATCTGTTTGTAAGTCACTTGAAAAACGTATTTACACCTAATATATCTCACAATATTGCGGTCGATTTACCACCTGTTGCTGCTAGAGCAGCTATTCCCCTAAGATTTGAGATGAGAGAAATCGAAAAGGTTATATGTGACTTAAACACTAAGAAGGCACCTGGCATTGATAAGATCAGCAATAAAATGCTATTAGAGCTACCTCGCGTAGCAAAGAAAATTATTCTTTTTATTTTTAATGCTATTTTACGCCTTGAATACTTTCCTCAAAAATGGAAGGTTTCCTTAGTTACCATGATACCAAAGCCAGGTAAAGATCATACGAAAGTTGAGTCTTATAGGCCTATTAGCTTATTATCAAATATGTCAAAGCTATTTGAGAAATTATTAGTTTCAAAATTAACACCGATTTTAAGTGAAAATAGATGTATTCCAAACCATCAATTCGGATTTAGAAGAAAACACAGCACAATTGAACAAACTCATCGAATAGTAAATGTCATAAGAAAAACATTTGAAGAAAAAAAATATTGCTCAGCACTCTTCATCGATGTTTCGCAAGCTTTTGACAAAGTCTGGCATGAAGGCTTATTACACAAATTGAAGCAAAATTTACCAGCAAACACACACAAACTGTTAGAAAGCTACTTAGTCGGTCGTCAATTTATTATTAAAGAAGGAAATTCCTTAAGTTCACCTCAGCCGATTGGCGCTGGAGTCCCACAGGGCAGCATCCTGGGCCCTCTATTATACTTAATTTATACTTCGGACATGCCAACAAACAACTACACCCAAACTTCAACATTTGCAGACGACACAGCTTTTCTAAGCGTCCACGAAAACCGTTATGAAGCATCTCGTTACCTACAGCATCATATATTTCAACTAGAAATATGGCTAAGACAATGGAGGATAATGGTCAATGAGCAAAAATGCGTACATATAACATTCACCCTGCGCCGGGAATCTTGCCCCCCTATTACAATCAATAATCAAATTATTCCTCAACATTCGCATGTAAAATATCTCGGTATACATCTGGATCGGCGATTAACGTGGAAATGCCATATAGAGGCAAAATTAACTCAAATGAAACTAAAAGCCATCCAAATTCATTGGCTTATTGGAAGAAATTCTGTTCTTAGACTCGATTGCAAGCTTCTACTTTACAACTCTATCTTAAAGCCTATCTGGTGCTACGGTATTCAACTATGGGGCACTGCCTCGGCCTCTAATATCGAAAAAATTCAAAGGCGCCAAAATAAACTTCTTCGTATAATCACAGCCGCCCCCTGGTATGTTAAAAACTCAAACATTCATAAGGATCTCAACGTGCCATTAGTAAAAACTATGATTACAAAATATGCAGTAAAATATTTAAAAAGACTTGAACAACACCCAAATCCTTTAGCTCGAAATATTTTAAATCATGGCGGCCACACTCGCTTAAGGAGAAGAGACACTGCAGCACTTACCCAACTAGATGAGAGATAAACACCTATATAAGTGAACAGAACCCGTGATGAAGAAAATTTTTGTCTGGCACTGGCAGGACATAAATAAAGTATTAGGATAAGATTTGATAAATTATTGTTAGTTCATATTAAATATATGAAGATTCAATAAATAAATAAATAACGAAAAAAAAAAAAAAAAAAAAAAAAAAAAAAAAAAAAAACCAAACTGATTCTTTTAAGACTGCCTTAGATAATCAGCAACTGATTAATCAGTTCTGAGCTTAAAACAAGACTCGAAAATTATTCACAGAAATGCTTATAAAGTGACTTGCTTAAAAACCAAAATTTATAGAATTTGCACAACCATAAATTGATTATGCAATTGATCGAACTGTTATTGTTTTAAGCATTATTTTGCAGTTTTCTTTTGGTGGTGCTACTGTTTTTAACGGTATAATTTTTTACAGGTTTTGAAGCAAGTCATAAAATACTCTTCCAGAAGAGTCGCGGGTGAGTACCACTTTCACCCGAATGAGCAGACAGTTTCGACTCAAAAATTAGCGCGTAATTGATTATTTTAATCGCGCAGAGGAGTCAAAAAAGATCGATTATGATCAATAATTAAAAAAATGCTGAATGGGAGTCTTCCTATAAATATGATCAGCAGTATATAAATTTTTGTTTTCATAATTCAGTGTTATTTTTTTCCATTTATAAAGTAATTTTTTCTATACACGTATCAGGTGTTTTTTTTTAGAGGAACTTTAAATTAGCAGCCCAGTTTTATCGGACCCCTGATATGACAGTTATCTATTGTTTTGAGGTAATTTCGATTTGGCATTTTATCTTGAATGGAATCATGCCAGAGGCGTTCAAATTTATTTTGAAAATTCTCGTTTATTTCGACATATTAAATTTCTTCAAAATTTTGTTTAGTGATAAAGCGAACTATTCGTTAAAGCGATGAGTAATTTAACAGAATAGGTTGTTTTTGAGCGAAAGTTATTATCAAGCCAGCGACAAAACACATAAAAAAAACTTTCCTTTTAATTCGCTTTGAATTCACTGGTCCATACGTCTTCAGAAAAAATGATGCTTAGCACGTTACAGTTAACGGTTACATGTGACTGAGAGAAACATTTGACGTAAGCATAATTAATCGAAATGCGCCTGTAATTTGACGCCTTTTGATTATTTCCTAAAGAGATATGTGAAGTCTCAGGTCTATGCAGTTAAACCAAACACTATCGTGCACTGAAAAGCAAGTACTCGACTCCTTATTTCAAAAATACAGCCTAATTAACTAAAAAGTTTTGTGTGTGTAAAAATTGGAACTTAAGGTAACCACGTTTGCGATAGCCTCGAGTGCCACATGTACAAAATTATCTAGCTAAGCCCGCCAATTAAATGGTTATCTAAAAAGTTTAATTTTAAAGTTATCTGCCTCTAAAAAAACACCCGCTACTTCATATATATACTTGATTTCTTTCTGCATACTTTTTTTGTCCCTTTGTCTTAAAAGTATTTTTCTGTATGCGCATTTCTTCTGTTCGTTATTAAGATTGTCATTTACTCAACCATGAAAAGCATGCTCTGAACTCATGCCTAAAAGCTTAAGTTGAAGTTGCACATACCATTTATTCGTTGAAAAACATCTTCTTGTGCATACCAATTCCTGAACTACTTCCATACAACTAATTTCTGCTTATTTTACGTCCTTTTTAGTACAAGATGAAATGAGATGAGATGTTAAACTTCTTCAACATCCGATCGACTCATCTTCCATTTTCATACTACAATTATTATACAAACAACACTTTATTTTCCTCTTATTGTTTTTTTTCCGTTTTGTTTTCTCTGATTACAATTGTCTTAATGTCTGTACGTTTGATTTATCCATGAGTTGCAGCTGTGAATTCGTTTTTAAGCTCGATTAAGTGCCTGAACATCCATTCAATACTTTTTACCTTTTGTTGTATTTGTTGTTACTTTTATAAGAATTTGTAAATTTTTGATTGTAACTTTATTCTTTTACTTTTTGAAGATTAGCTTTATACCACTTATTATAAACTTTTGCAATGATTTTTCCTATTAAGAGCACAGTGCTGAAGTGAAAAACAACCAATTTAATTAGTGTAGGAGAAAATTGCTTGTAAGAAGTGTAAAAAAAAGAATGGAAAAATTATTTATGTGATAATTAGAAATAATTCAGTAACTCCTTGTGAGGTATTCCTTCTTATTATTTGCGGTTGTTGGATAACTTAAAAGGTGTATAACGACCTGATAATAAGGTTTTTAGAAGTTAATTATTATTAAGTCTTTCATTATTATTCTCAAATAAGATATAAAGTATAATAGATTTGTTTTATAATAGCACTTTATTAAAAAATTTATTTTACACATAAAAAATAACGCCGCGTAAATGCATCATATGGCTTTTTGCAAGATTTCTTTGGCTTTTCACAAGATTTGTTGAGCTATCCGTCGATGTTCTTCTTGAATATGAATTTTAAGTAAGGATATTCTTTGTGGTTTTCTAACCTACCGACGTTATTTCGAAAAATCCCAAAAGGTAATCAGTTAAATCCTTGTTTGGGTGTGGTTTTTCTCATGATGCGGTGAAGTGTTGGGCAGCATCGACTATCACTTTATCGAAGGTTTTTCCACACCAGTAAAAAAGTGTAATTACCGTTGATTAAGATTGCTTTACACATAATGCTTAAGTATTTTGACGAAAATACTTCCCTGATCCGGCGGTGCGCAAAATGACCCCAGGAAATATGGCCCCAAAAGGAAAATGAAAAATGGCCCCAAATTTGGGCCTATTTTTCATAATGCAATATGACCCCATTTTTTTAATGAAAAATTGCCCCAAAAAAATTATAAATAGCCCTAATGATAAAATGAAATATGACCCTAAATTTGGGGTTATTCTTCATTATGAAAAATCACCTCAAAATTTTTAATGAATTTTTGCCCCAAAAATAGTTAAAATAAAAAAAAAAACACAAAGAAAATTATATTAAAAATACGGATTGGGGTCATATGCTATATGAAACAATTCATTGTTCAGCTTTTAAATTTTTTTTATTCTTAAACTTAAACATAGTAATTAAATAAATACATCTATCTATACATGATTCGACGGTTGTCCTACAGTACGGACATCTGAATTCGTTTGAATGAATCAAAAGCCTTTCTTTGCATGAAGTCCAAATTTTTAAATGCTTACAAGGCAACATAAAAACATTCGCAATTTTGTTTTGACAAACAACACATTCACGCTCATTAGTTGTTGTCATTTCAGCAGTATTTTCATCGTCTACATTTTCCTGCGAATCCGGTGATTCTTCAAATATATTTTCTATTGGTACCATACCAGTGCAAATACCATGACTAGAGTGAACCATTCGGGAAAGGAAAGCTGATACTGATAACTTACCGGAATCCAACAGATCAGTAGCTTCTTTTATACGATTAGCTGTTATTATACTTTTTGTTCTTCGCTTCTTGCTGAGACCTCCACATTCTACCAAAGAAGCAAACTGCCTACTCTTAAAAACTCCTCGTTGCGAATCGCTTTTGTAAATTTAAAAAAATTATCGTTACTTTTAATACATTTTCCTAAAACACCATTGTACGATTCTATTGAAGAAGTTGTACGAGTACTTTGTTTGTAGACACTGAAATTTTCGCATCCCACCTAAATAAAAACTTTGTTATTAAAAACAAATATTTAAGCAATGAAACTAACCTTTTTTATCCACTGTTTTTCAAAGTATTGTAAAAAACTTGAAAATATGTTTTCGCTATCCATTAAAAGAATTCCAGATTTAATACTATAGAAACTTTCCTTAATTAACGTTGGTGGAAGTAGTGGAAGCGCCATTATTTTATGGTAAGCTAAAGCTAAAACCTTCGAAGATCTTACATATTGTAGCAAAGGTTTGCGGTTGCTGATATTTCTACGTATAGCTTGACAGTAATGAAACCTTTAAATACAATTTCAGTTAACAATGTATACTCTTTTTCAATTCTGACCCGTAAAAATGTGACTGCCTTAATAATAAAAAAAAAAATTCAATAGACCGTCTCAGTTTTTATACTTTTTTCGAAATTTCTTCATGAACATCGATTTTCTTTATCTACTATAAAAACCAAGAATTTTGGTGTATAACACTTAAATATTAATGAATGGGAAGTGGTCTCTCAAATCGATTTTTCATTTTTTAGGCAAAATCCCTTTTTTTCCAAAAAATTAAAAAATCTTGATTTAGTAATTTGCCTCAAACTCAAGCAGTTCTGAATGGATTTGAACATTATTACATGGATTAGAAAGCTTATTAAATTTCCTAACTGTTTCTTAAAGCAACGTTGCCATTTTGACCGATGGTTTTTTATTTATAGCACTACAAATTCAGATTTTGAAATACAAAATTAACATTTTTTTAATTTTTGCTTACCTTAACATATATAAAATTTGAACGAGGCAAAACTTTTATATTCTGTAAATGGAGTATGGTAGGAAATTTTAAAATAAAGATTTTGGTGTAAATAACTGTCGCATTCTGTTAAGAAAAACGGCAGTTTTAGTTGAAATGAGTAAAGTTGTTCATTTCTAAATATAAAAAAAAAAAAAATATATTTTGGTAATAACTTTTTTGTACCTTAACCGATTTTTCCGAGTTTTCAACAAATATGTTCTACTGAAAATTTCCGATCTTTTGATATATTAGACATATCCATAGGTCATATAACAGCTCTAAAATTTTAGTTTTTATAAAAATGTTGATGCTTTTTAGCCCATTTTTGGAGTATTTTGCTAATTACTTAACCATTTCTTAACCGATTTGGCAGATTTATATACCTACGTCTTTAGGAAGAAATTTACCATTATTTTAGATTATAATACTTGGACTCGGGAAGATCTATTGTTTCCGAAAATGGGTATGTTAAAAATTATGCTAAAAATTTCTAATATTTTGATATATAAAACGTGTTCATATGTCATACTAGAGCCCTAAAATTTAAAATTTTGAGTATTTTCAATTTATCTTTGTACGGGAGGTACCATGCCCACTTTTCCAATCCCGCCCATATTTTGTGGGATGATGTATATTGATAACCGAAATGTTTTTACCTAATTTGGGAACTTTAGATCGTGTCGTTCTCCAGATATACAGAAATGTATAACGTCTTTGTATGGGAAGTGCCACACCAAAATAATTTAATTTAAGTCATCGACCATTTTCACAAAACGCATCCAAACTCCAACAAAAGCACAATTTTAGCAAATTTGAAAATAAAAAAACAAATATCTTCTTACTTTATAATGTATTTATGCAATAGAAGCAAATTTAGAAATAAACAACTTTACTCATTTCAACTAAAACTGCAGTTTTTCTTAACAGAATGCGACTGTTATTTACACCAAAATCTTTATTTTAAAATTTCCTACCATACTGCATTTACAGAATATAAAAGTTTTGCCTCATTCAATTTTTATATATAAATAGGTAAGCAAAAATTAAAAAAAATGTTAAGTTTGTATTTGAAAATCTGAATTTGTAGTGCTATGAATAAAAAACCATCGAACAAAATGGCAATGTTGCTTTAAGAAACATTTAGGAAATTTAATAAGCTTTCTAATGCATGAAATTATGTGCATATCCATTCAGAACTGCTTGAGTTTGAGGCAAATTACTAAATCAAGATTTTTTCATTTTTTGAAAAAAAGGGATTTTGCCTAAAAAATGAAAAATCGATTTGAGAGACCAATTCCCATTCATCACTATTTAAGCGTTATACACCAAAATTCTTGGTTTTTATAGTAGATAAAGAAAATCGATGTTCATGAAGAAATTTCGAAAAAAAATGAAAAGTGAGACGGTCTAATATGTATATTTTTGAAGAATCTGCTTCAATAAAAAATATTTAAAAAATCGCGCGATTTCAGCAGATTCTTCAAAAATATACATATATTGTATATTAAGACAGTCAGGAAATGTAAGAAACTCTATCATATTGTACAAAATACTTACCAGCAACCTATACATTGTGCATTAGGGAAAACATTTTTAATAGAACTTCTTAATCCTTGTTCATAATCCGTTATAACAACTGTAGGATTCATGTCGAATATATTGTTTTTAATGTAAAAAAAACAAACTTTCGTAGGGCTTTGTACTCTTTTTTTCCATTAGAACACGCAAAGAAAAAACATGATTGATACAATCGCAAACTATCATTAATGTTTGTGGTTATGATTGTGTCAAACACGTCTGAAGCAACAATATATGTTCAGTTATAACGATTTTAGATAATTGTTGTCTCAAACATATTATTATGTTCAGAAGAGAAATGCGCACGATCTTTCAAACCATATTTCTATATTTCCCAATACCATGCAAAATGTCTACTTCAACATTTTATATGGCTCTTACAATAAAAACAATAAAAAATGTAATTTAAAAAATTTATGTTTTATTACAAATATAGCATACATTTATTAAAAATAAAATTAAATACACATATTTATATACCTGTGTATGTGTTTTAATTTATAAATTTACGTTGTGTGGTACAAATATATCCAAACAAATAAGAATTCCGTTTATGAAAAACTTCGGGGCTGATGACAAAATTATGTGTCAAAATTTGTTATAGGTTTTTTTGGCTGCAAGAAAGACAAAATAATTGCAGATTTATATATTTTTATTATTATATTTAAATAACTTACCTGTTTCAATAAACGTATAATAATTTATTTCGTTAGTTTTGCAAGGCAGCATGGCATTTTTCTCCCCGAAAAATGTTTTAATTATTCTGTCATCATTCATGTTTCCTGATTAACTGACGCTCGCGGACGGAGAAAATGAAATTTTAAAGCACACACTGTTTATTTTGACAATAAATGTTTGCTCCTTAAAGGCCGTGTCAGATACAACTTTGTCGCTTTGCGTGACGTTTCTACCTTTGGCAGAAAAACGCAAAGCAAAAGGTGTATGACACAATGAAAACTTTGACAACACTCAAGCATTGCTTTTTTTCTTATAAAAGCGGTTGGCAATTTGTACATTTAATTATTTGTTATGAAAATAAAAGTTAAAAATTTAATTGGACGGTTTTTTGGAATTGAATTTGGCAAAAAAATTAAAAAACCGAAGAAAATGATACCAGCCAATTGTCAAAGCGCGCAAAAAGATGAGAGTTGGCTAACTTTTTGCTTCGCTCCGCTTTGAAAGTACTTTATGTGACATGTTTCGTATAAGTACGTATATTTTATCTTAGATGTCAAAGCGAATCGGTAACGCAACGCGAAGCAAAAGTTTTATCTGACATGGCCTTAAGAGAATGTGTTTTCAAGCAAACAAAAATGATGGTATTAAACATACCTTTTGTGTTCAACTAATACATATTATGATTTTAACTGTATAGTTGAAAATATATATATTATAGTAGCTAACATATCAAATAATATAATATGTTTAGTACCTTTTTTGGTGTAAGCCACCATATAATATTATTATAGTGAATTTAAAAATGTTAAGGACAAAAAACAATTTTTTAAGTTATATTAAGACTATAATTAATTTATGAGGGTAAACATATAAGGCAAGTTTAAACAAAAATGGTCGTAGTGACCATTCATTAATCATGTTGTTTCTTTGCGTGAACAAAAAATATTGGAAATACCTTCGATTAAAAAAATTATAACAAATAAAACAATTAGTTAAATTTTTAATTGTTACCTCTTCAAAATATTGGATATAAACTACAAGAAGCTGTGTAAAACATCCACGGGGAACTATTTTGAATGTAGCATCCATTAAATATTTTCTTTGGGAAAACGTTATATTTTCCTTTATGAGTTCAATTGTTTTATTATTCCTCGTGAATGCATGCCGTAAAAAATGGTTTTGGATCGTCAGCGTCTTGAGATACGCCAAAGTTTTTCCAGACATTTTGCAGAATAAATGCTTCTGCAACCTCTAATGCATTTCGAGGAGACGAAACAAAATTTTTGGAGGCAATATATTGCAGGCCTCGTCTAATACGAGGAAACTTGATATCGGTTGTTTCCTTTTGTAATCTAAAAAAAAAACAAATATGTATTTATTAAATACAAAATTAATAATTATACTTACACTTTAGCAAAATTCCTAAATGCTGTTCTTACACCGCTAATAGCACTAAGTTCTCCTCCAAGAACTCCTGCAATATTTGCCGTTTCCTTTTTTATTTTATTTAGAGCGCACAACTTTTTATAATCATCTTTTTGGTGATTATGATTATGAGCTGGACTATGTTTTGCTGGTATACACGTTCCATCGGGCATATAATTTACTCTGGCCTTGCAGTCGCTACGCCAGCATTCAAATTTTAAAACTCCTTCATAAAAAGATTTTTTTTTATAAATCATATTTTCTTCTGTAGTGAAAAGAAGTTTTGAATTGATTTTTTTCCCCGAAAAAAAACACACTCCATTATAAAAAACTCTTAAAATATTGGCACAACCTTTCGCTCCGAAACCACTTTTAATAATAATGCATTTTAATTTTTTTTAGTTGCTATTACTACTTCTTTAAAAGAACCGCAACATTTACAGCTATTTTGATCGTAAGTTTTGGTGAAATGCTAAATATTGTTTAAATGAAAAAACACCCCAAAGTTTTACACTGAATTTTTGGGGTCATTTTTCATTTCCTTAAATTTGCATTTTATATTAGTAAATGAAAAATAGCCCCAAATTAAAAATTGTAATTTTATTCAAGTTATGAAAAATAGCCCCAACGAAAAAATGAAAAAAACCCCAAAAAAACCATAAAAATCGCCCCAAAATTGCGTGTTGTTGCTTCTAATGTAAAATTTTGGGACCATTCTTCATTTTTTTTTTGGGGCCATTTTGCGCACCCCCCCCTGATCCAGTCAAATCAGTAACAGCTTATCATGACAGGGTTGCGTTTTCCTCAAAATACTTAAAACTTGTGTGATCTTGTAAATAACCCTTAATAACTAGCTTTGTAACTCAGTTATTAGAGTTTTTTCCCGTACTTTTTAATTTTCCGGGAAAGCTGGATATATTTTTCAATATCTTGCTTAAACTAAAACGATGAAAAATATAATTAAATTTGATTTATTTAAAAAAAAACAAATAAAAATTCATGAGATTAACTAAATAAGTTTATCAATGCTTTAAACGTTATTTAAAAGTAGGAATGTTAATTTCTTTATATGCAAAGCAAACAGCCTTGAAATTAAACCAAATAAGTTTAATTCCGCTGTCACGCAAAAAAATTACAAGGTTCTGCCAACTGATTCTTGTATCCCTTTCAGACCGTGATGCATCGATTGTGCGGGTGGATTTCGGTCTCAATTTTTTCGCTTCTATTTGACCAATGTTAAATAGACTTGCATGCATCAATTGCTCTGATTGTTCCTTATGTTTGGTCTCACATTTTTCCGCAATTCGATTCACCGTTTCTTGAGTTATTGCAAAATTCTTGTGTCGCATTTCAGTATTGACAAAATGAGCCACTGAAGTTGCATGTGTTTTCACTTAAAAAAGTACTAATCGTTAACAAATAGTGAAGTGGGCCTATTTTAACTGAACAAAATGGTAAATTTTAATGTTTCAAGCCAATTGAAGTCAGTTGATGCAATAAAAATGCGTTTTGGCACAACATTTTAACAAGATGTATCAATTGTGCGCGTCTCAAAAATCCTTGAAGGATATAAAAATGGAAAAAACCTAAGCATTGATTATTTTTCATACGCTATAGAGACTTTATATTCCATGAATTATGACAAAATTCCCAGTAGTTAAGCGTCAGGTCTGAAAGGGGTATAGGGATCTAAAATAGATACACGTGTATCGGCGTTTTAAAAGTTGACATCTGAAACTCTTTTTACGGCCTATTTCAAGTTGCACCCTTATGTTTTAAAAACTTAGAAAATCGTGTGATACCTAGGTTTTTGGTATACAGTGTATTCAGAAGATTTATTGAGGACATTACAAGCAAAATTTGGTTGGTATACATTAACCCTCTAACTCTTCTGAAAATGGGTCTTTTTAAATTTTTTGGAAAAAAGCTAAATTCACCCTTAAAACAGGGATTTATGTAGTTGAAATATTCTGCGAAAATATTTGCAATGAAATTCTTATATAGGTCTCCGAACACACTTAATTCGAAAATTCCACTTTAATACCAGAACTAAGCCAAAACTAAAAAGGTGTTTTAATGGTTAATTATATACTAATGCCAATATGGCGATACAATATCGCAGATATATTTTGTTATAAAATAACTAAAACTTAGAAAATTAAATGAAAAACAGAAGTAAAAAAATTCTGCTCTTAACTCTATCGTTATATGTACACAAATTTTGACGCTTTAAAAACGCAGTTTACTTTCAAATTAAAATTTGAGTGATTTATTAAATAAAAATTTTGCAGAAAATCTTAGAAAATTTGTAAGGACTTAGAAAATGTGAAAATAGTTACACATTTTTTATATACAACATTTTCGATTAACTAAAATACAATTAAAAGTATATAACTGTATATAAGTATATAAGTATATGCTGTTGTGAACGATTTAAGGTTATCAGATGAAACCAAAAACGAACGTGTAAAAGCAAAAGTTAAAAACCATCTGCATTTGTTAATTTTGGCACACATAAGCAATTACATATGGATTTTACATCTGACAAATCCACTGCAAAATACATATAGTTTAAACCACCTTTAACACGGTAGATGTGCTTTCGACTTTCTGCCTTAGGGCAACGAAACCATGCGGTGGCTAAACCCAGGTGAGCCTGCTGACTCCACCTGCTGCGTTTGTCAAAAAACAGCCGTACTAAAATTAAATAGATATAATTAATCCTTCAACCAACTTTTAAGTTTTTGATCATTTCTGCTATTAAAGTTTTATTTTAAACTTAAGTGTGTTCTGAGACCTATAGTAGAATTTCATGACAAATATTTTCGCAGATAATTTCAAGTACTTTTTAAAAAAATTGCAAAAAGGCAATTTAGAGGGCAAGCTAGAGGGTAAAAGTATACCAACTGAATGCACTTTATTCCAAAAACCTAAGTATCACACGATTTGCTACGTTTTTTTTATTACACAAGGGTGCAACATTAAATAGGCCGTAACATGAGTTTCAGATGCCAACTTTAAAAACGCCGATACACTTATATCTCTTTTAAGACCCCTCTACAAGAATCGGTTGGCAGAACATTGTTATTTTGAAAAAAGTTCATTTTGTTGTAAAAAAATTTTTTGACGATAGGATTTTAGTACCGAATAAGCATTTACAGAATCGGTTGAGAGCCAATTTCTTATTTTAATCAAGAAGAATCCTGCCAATGAGAAAACACGTTCGCTTTCTATAGATGTTTGCCTTTATAGTTAAAAGTGCATTATACAATCTCTGGCCACTTTCAGGTTTATCACTATTTCCTTCAAGAAATTGTAATTCCTTTTTTCAATAAAATAATTTGCTTTTAATCGAATTAGCAATTTCTTTACTAATTGCCCCAGTAAACATTTTCCTAATTTTCTACTTTTCTTATTATCTCTTGCAAAGGAAGTGCTTACTGCATTTTCAGAAACTAATCCAAAAATCGTTTATGCAGGTGCTCTGCATATTAAATCATAAAATTTTTTGAAGCAAGTGGGAACAAATTTTTTCGTTTATACAAAATTTCCCGTGATTTGTTCCTGAAAAATGTGCGGGATCCCGGGAAATCCAGAATTAATAACACAAAGTTCAGTGCTTAATTGTATACTGATGTTTGATATACTTGGCATTATACTGTAATAGCAAATCACTCTCATCATACCTTGTCTGACATACCAAGTATAACCGTGTAATAGACGCTATATTTTTCATTGACGATTTATCAATTTTACGATTTTAACAATCTTTCCTTTCTAACACTTGCAATTTTTTTATTTTTTTTAATATTTTATCTTATTTTCTTTTTGTTTAATAAACAGTTTTCATTATTATTATTCTTTTGTAATTTATGTTCCTTTATATCTTTACTCCTTTTTATAGTTTTTCAATTCATTTATTAAGGCGAAAATCCTACAACTTAAAATTGTCAAAGAAAAACAGCATTATAAAAAGTTTGTTATACAGGGTGGCGCATAATAAACGTTTTGATTAAATTAATGAAAACATTTTTTGTTTACGTGTTTCTCTGGGGTTTTTTCAGAATACATTTTAAAAAAGTTGGGAAATTTTTTTAGGGACCGAGGTAGAAACCAATCCAGGTTCTAACAAAATGGAGCCACAGCTCGTCCACTCGTTACTAATGGGCCACACTATACTTACGTATAAGAGTAAAAAGAGAAGGCGAAGAGAAGAAATAATTGTATTAAACGTTCAACAACTTTTTTGCCAATAAAATCTGTTTTAATCAATTGCAATTTGTTGTTATTGTTTTTCCTCCTCAAGTTTTGTTCGGTTTCTTTGACTTTGAAAGAAGTTAAAGAGAAAGGAGAAAAGAAAATAAATTCCTTTCACCTTTTTATTTTTTCGTTTAAATCGTACCTAGACACACACACACACACATTTATACAAACATGTATGTTTATTCAATATAACTCCTTATTTAAACTCATATGATCATTAAAGTAAAATTTTTTTAAAAACTTTTTTATGCGTTTTTGTTGTTGTATTCTTACTATTAAAATCTTTTATGTATGATGAGGTCTGTGATAAAAGTTTTACTAGTATTTTTTTGTTGCATTTGCGGGTTTTTTTTAAACAAAAAAAAAAAAAAAAAAAAAAATAAACAAAAGTTCAAGTTTCATTTATATTTAAGCCGCTAGTGTTGCACGTTTTCGCACTAACTACGACTACTGCAGAAATTTTATAAGTGAGTTTATGAGTTTTTGAGTGTGAGTGTTTGTGTTTAACAGCAGTACGTGTAGCAATAACATTTAGCCGCTGATAGATTTTCATAGTTTTTGTCTGGAATTGCGTACAAAGAGCATTAAAATGCAGCAGCATAAAAACAAAAACAAGTAGAATTTACAAATTTATGCACATACCAACAAATTGTGCATATATCCGTATATTCATTGCACTAAAGTTTTTTACTGAGTAATTGATTTTATTGTTGTTTTAGTTTTTCTCTGTCAAGTTTGACCATCAAGTACACGAGTATTTATGGAAATAAAATGTAAGATACCTATTTACATATTTTTATTTTGCATAAAATTGAATTTCGGTAGTTCGTTCTCATGTATTTAAAAAGTACTTTAGACATCATTAGCGTAATTCCAAGTTTTGAAAAGCACTTCAATTATGATTTTAAAGAGTACCTATGAAGAAATATTAAATTTTTAAAAAAAGTAGGATGTTTTATAAAATTCCTCTTGTTTTCTTAGAAACGCCACAGCCAAAATTTAAGTGAAATCTATTTTAATCAGAACCCGAGGCCGGGTTTGATTGATTAAAAAAAATTTGCATTCGAATATAAAAATTATATACTGATCTTTAGTGTTCTGTGGAAAACACAAACGCTTATGCACGACGAATTTTTTAGTAAGCATTCGTTGAGTAAATTCGTCGTATGAAGCACAATAACGACGAATAACTAGAAGCTTTTATAATTTAAACATAATCCAAAACACAACTTAAAACTATTTTAATAGCAAAATACTTTGTATATTTGTTATAAATGTTATACAATAAAAAAAAAAAACAATAATTTAAGTAAAAAATAACTTTGCCTGACTTCTAAAACGGCAATGGCTTTGTATTAGAACAGAGTATAATGTTTCATAATATATACAATGCAAACCCTTCCAAAACATATCGAATATTCGCGACCAAAAATTCGTCGTTTGTCCCAGTTGTGTTCCTAGCCATTATAGGGTTTGTATAGTAAAAACCTTAAAAAATACGTTTCCCTGTTTGCGATCTTCGTTCACAAAAATAATACTATCCAAACTCAACATAAAGATGACTTTTTATTGCGTTTTGTTTTTCGTAAACAACCTAAAACTTCGTTCGGTTCAGCACACTAATGCTTGTTCGTTTCAGTTGTGCTCAGCGTCCTTGTTAAAACGAAATATATGCACAATACGCACACAGGCTAGTCGTGCTGTGGTCGTTTAAATTGCCAAGCAACAACAACAATACTAGCGAGAAGTTTTGCTTAGAAAACACTACAGAACATTAAAATATAATGTATGCTTACAGAACTACTGAAGTTGTACTGTTTTATATCGAAAAACAGAACACTATTCCATTAATTATTTCATTAATAATTCTAAAAATTTTTTTTTGGAAAAATATAATTTAACAATAGTTTAGTGCAAAAATAAATACAAAAATAATCCAATCGGGAACATCGTTTTTTTTACAAAAAGTTTGTCGGGAGTTTCTATATTTTTAAAAATTTTATACTTTTCTGAAATAGGAAAGGTATTCATTCGGGCATGATCTCGAAATTAAGTGCAATAGCAATTAAACGAGATTTTGGTTTCAATTATTTACAAAATATCTGAAGTTTTCCCAGTTTTTAAGAGTTGTTTATGCAAAAATAATTAGTACTAAAATTATGAAGCATTGAAAGGAATATATTTATGAACTTTCTTTATAGGCTCGATTTCAAAAATTTGCTTCATTCACTTCATTTTTATTTATAGAACATTTCCGATTATACTGTTTTATGTCTTAAATCAATAGAAGAGAACTTACATCTTTTTTTTAATTCTCAATCACTTCCAGTGTCCAATAAATCAAGGATGGCCACTTTTGGTGTTACTCTTTAAGGACAAAGTCTTGATTTTTTTTATGACTTTTTTGCGTGGAAAAATTTAAAATAAGTTTTACAAAAGTTTGAATAAAGGCTTGCCTACCCCTTCGCCTACAAAAATTGAAAGTCAGGCCTGTTTTCCTATGCGATAAAGTCATAGCTAAATACAGTCTAAAGTACATTAAATTTAAATATCGTATTGTCTGTAATGAAAACCAAAAGATTAACAATATCAATATTCTTTTTCCCTGACCCTTGAAAATCTGTTACGGTAGAGATTCGAAATTTGTTTTTAATAGACTTCGTACTTTTTCAGTGTTTTTGAAACATCTTCGACTTAAATGCTAAATAAATAACTAGTTGATCTTGTTTTACATTTTGACATTTTTTCGTAAAATTTAAGGAAACCATTGAATAAGAAAGTTTAAAACTTAAAACTTTCCTGAATTCTAAAATTTTTTCAATGAAAATTCTTTTAAAATTCATAGAACGAATAAACAGATTTTCTCTTTTAACCTTGAACTTTTGCACACAAACCTAATTTATTCCCTTTCAAAAAACAAAACATCGAATAACTTAAAAAAACTGGACTTGTACAATTTTTATTTAGATATTCATGTTAACAATAGCATTAACGCAACAACATATCAATATTTAAAATTGTTAGCTTTCAACCAACAAAATGAAAATTAACCTCCAAAAAAATCCAATTGAAATTTACAAAGCTCCAATAATTGTATGTATAATGACCATATATGTATATTTTCTTGTACATTTTTTCCATTGTTCTTGATTTTGTTACATTTTCAGCGTTCGAGTGTGAAATTTCGTTTCGATTTCGTTATAAAGGTCAATAATTACACAAAACCATAAAGCCATAAAAAGATTATAACTGCTGAATACTACTTGTGTGCTACAGACATGAGTGTAATTGCAAAATTGCGTAAGAAACAAAAAGGATTTTTATATCCTCCACCACAACTAGAAGAGGGTATAGTTAGTTTGTCATTCCGTGTGATATTTTTCTAGTAATCATCTATGACCCCAAAATTATCAGTTGTTTGTATAAATAAAAAAAATTGTGTAAAAAGTACTTAAATTTAATTAATGTGATAACTAAATTAATTATTTTTTTATTTGAGAGAAAATTAAAAATATAATTTTGATTTAATTAACATTTTAGTTGTTTTGAAATAACTTTTTAATTAAAATATTAATTTAATTACAACAAATCTTAATTGACATTTTTCGTTTAAAATAAAATAATTTAAACTTGTTGAATTGTTGTTGGGAATTGTCAAAACCTGAGCCATATTTAATTAAATAAATTAACACATTGTTTGAAACGGCAAAGACTTTTAATAATTTTTTTTTAATTAAAATTAAAAATATCATTTATTGAAAAAAAAATATTTGCTTGATTCTATGAATCTTGATGGAATGAATTTGGTGATTAGAGAACATTTTTAATTTTTTCTGTGTATAAATTAATTCTAGGTTGATTTAGCCAGGTCAGTCTGTCTGTCCTTTTATTGAAATCACACTCACTTTCGAACGACTCAAAACAAAATTGGTGTCAAATTGTTTCTAGTTCTCCTAAGCAGTTTGGAATTCAAATCCAGCTAAATCAGTTTAGTTTGCTAAGAGCTATAAATTAAAATGTGGAACAACCACCCAAAAAAAATTGATAATTTTGTTACAAAAACAAGAATAAATATTGATATGAGATTTTGCACAAATTAGTTCTATATGACTAGAAATCATACCACAATTTCGTGAAGATCGGTCCTTAATTTACCTTTGGCTCCATATGAAGCTGACTATCGAAAAACCCTTCAGTTACGCCTAAGACTGTAGCGAATAATGCTAATTTTTATAAATTGTGGTCTGTCGCAGTTTATATGAGTTGTAATCACACTGTAAAATTTCGTGATAATAGGTCCATAAATTATCATAGATCCCATATAAACCTTACTCTCGGAATACCGTTTAGTACGCGTAAAACCGTAACAAATAATGCTTTTGTTGTCTGTCTAAGTTTATATGCGTAAAAATAGCACAGTCAAATTTCGTGAACATCGGTTCATAATTTTCCACAGCCCACTCCTGAAATAGCTTCGGCTTTCGGTGGAGGATATCAAAGATTCGGCATAACTGAATATAGCACTCTAACTTGTTCTTCTTTTTGTTGTACTTGTGTTATTGCTATCTGTACTTCATATTAAAACAACTGAGAAAAGATGAGGGAAAAATACAATAAAAATGGCTTTAACAAACTAAAGTAATTAAAGTGTCATAACAACTTATAAGTAAATTTTAAAAATAATCGACTAAAGAATCAAAATGTTTGATGTAACGAAGCTTAAATAAATTTAAATATATATTTATGGGTTGATCCGGTATACTACTTTACTACTTTGTAGAAAGCAAGTGCATCACTGATAAGTTTGCGAGTTCGATTCCCGCCAAAGACTCTGGTCTGTTTTTTTACAATGGGCTGCAAGGTTACGTTACTATTTTTGGGTAATTTAATTAAGAATATGTCTTGTAATCGTATTTGTAACATATACAAAATTAAATAATAAAAGTATGCGAACATCTTAGAATAACATAAATAACTTAATAATATATGCTGACCTCAGAGTTACAACACGAGGAGAGTTGTCATTACATTGAGGACCTTATTATTTATTTAAACACAAATTTTGGGGAATGGAATTTGAGAAATTTGTTCTATGGTGGGGTTATTATCAGGGGTATTCTGGAAATCGAAACAAAACGCAAGAATTTTTAAAGTGGGGTTTTTAAACAGATTTTTGCAGTTACAGAAAAACAAATACAATAGAATACAAATATTTTTCTATTAAACAGTATTCTCTAAGAAAATTATGAAAGATTGGATTAAGAGTGTATTAAAAAGAACATCAAAATTCTTGCGTTTTGCGTTTCCGATATCCAGAACACCCCTGTATATATAAGATATTGAACCCTAACATTGTGCTACAACGTTTCAGTTGTCTGAAAATATTTAATTGGTTAAGTCTCATATGTCTGGGATCGCACTATGAAAGTTTTCTTTTAGAATGTCTCTGTTAATAGGTGAGAGGGAAGGGAATGAATGACATTAGGTACATACTTTCACGTACTTTGAAATTCACTGTTATTTTATAATTTGTGAAATAAACCTGAAGTTAGCTTTTTACATGTTTTATTTTGTATACGAGTATTATATTGTTTTATATATTATTATCAGTGTGGCCATTTTGGCATTTTTGTAGCAAAATTTAGCACTAAAATTTTTTATTTAGCCGCAAAATTTTCATTTAACACTTGGCATTTTATTCAGCATTTTTAGAAAATATTTTAAGCTTTTTTTAGCATTATTGATTTTAAAAAATTGGACGAATAGTTCTATTGATTTTACTTAAATTTATTTACAAATTATAATATATTTTGACTTTAAATAGTTGTACCTAAAATAGTTTCGTATGAAAAGGGACAATTTTTATGTTGAGAAACATCTTACCTGTCTTGCTAAAAAATAGAATATTCAGGGAATATTAGAAATTCCCTTATAATGTTGATTGTAAATATTATTTGCCCTTTGATATTACGAAAGGAAACTTCACTTTGTTTTAAGAAAAAATTCAATGGTGTAAATGTGTGAAAAAAATTTTTGCTCTAACTGCTGAAAAAAAATAATAATTCTAAAGGTTTAACTTTTCTTAAACCATAAAAAATAAAATGATTTAAAAAATTTGTATATTATAGAAATAAATCGTTTAAATTTAGCATGTATTAGGGGTTTGCGGGCCCCTAAATTTTAAATTTAATCTCAACTACCTGTGCTTCATATTTATGTGTTTAAGATGCTATACCAAAACCTATACATAGTTTATATATAACCATTAATTTCAATTCCGTTAAAAAAAATAAGTCACTAAAATGTATTTTGCTTCGAATAAAATTTCATTCTTGTAATAAATTTTTAATAAAATTCTTTAAAATATTTTAGCATTATTTTTAGCATTTTTTTAAATCATTTTAAAGATTTTTTTGGCCATGTCTGAGACTAGATTTAGCTGTAAATTTTTTTTAGATCTGGTCAAACTGATTATTATATATTATTTTCATTTATTACTTTTTGTTTAAAAATTTTCAAAAGAAGAAAAAATATATTGAAGTAACAATGTAAAAAATACAATTTCATTAAAAAAGTTTCGATGTGCAGATACAGCTGAAATTTTAAAGGAGAATTGAAGAAAATTGTAGAAAGTTAACTATCGTAATGTAACCCGAATTATTGAAATGATGTTAAAATTTACTGAAGTCAACTTAAAAAACGAATCTTAAGATTTTAATTTGTGACTTATTTTTTAAACTTATTTCACGAAATATCTTTAAAAATTCAATTATGTTTAAATAAAACTACTGAATAAGTACAAATAATTAGTTCAGTATAAACATTTTTAAAAATTTGTATGGCCAAAAATGGGTCAAATTCTGTTGCTCATTAATGTTGCATTTCTTGTCAATAATGAATTTCCGTATGAAAATTATAATTACGATAGAAAAGGAAAATTGCAAAAAACTTTTTCTTCAAAAAACACTTTATTGTTTTTAAAAAAAAAAAACACAAAATAGCGTTAATTTCATAAACAATAGATGTAAGAGCAAAACTATTATAAATGTGATTGCTTTTTTACATCAAGTGTAAATTTTCTGTTCGAAAAATAGTTCAAACAGAATTAAATTCTATGATCACTTTAATTTATCTGCAAAAATCAAATTTTTTGCTGTTGTCAGATAAAAAAAGTTTTTGGAAAACGTATTTTAAAAAATTGATTAATTTAATTTAAAGACCTTGTTAATGTGTTAGTTTATAAAATAATTACAAATTAGAGAATAAAATTAAAAAAAAATTTTAATTGGGCGGATGATACACAAGTCTTCTGCCAACAAAATTATAAAACTATTTTAATCTAAGATCTGTAATACAAAAAAATGTTTTAATTAAATTATCCTGCTCCTTGTAATTTTAGCTACTTAGCATACATTTTTTAATTACTTCGAAAATGCAAACATTCCCATAAAAAAAGAAAAAAAAAAAAAACCGTACAAAGTACATTTTACTACAACGAGATATTTTTTCCTTATACTTGCCTTTGCGAATAAAATATCACTTGCAACTTTAGCATACCTTATAAATACATGCAACAAACAAGTTAAACCAGTTTCTTTAGCTGACACAACAACCAACTACAACAAATGGAGAACAAAATTTCAAACATTTTTGAGATTTACACATTTGGTCATTTTTTTTTTAAAGAACTTGCATAAACTATTGGTTGTCGTTGTAACCTGGCTGAACAGCCTCAGCCTTAGCAGTCAGAAAAAGTCATTGTTGTTAACCAATTTTTGTTGGTAAACAGAAAGCAGGGATAATTTTTAGCAACGGTTAAGGCAAGCAAGTCAATAGCTCTTATGTGCCCAAAAGTCATTGAGGTTTTACTGCAATGCAACATAATCTTCTACAAACTCCATGTGTATAAAACTGCTTGGCAAAGATGAAAAGGAGAAATCAGACCAAGTTTTATTTTAATCCATTTTTTTTAGTTTAACAAAAAAAGTATTTGCTTTTGCTTACTTATGGTGGGCCTCTTGGGAATAACAAACCAGCCACAATAGTACCATTAGGGAAATATTTTTTTATTTATGGTGTTTTCTTTCTACACAAAAAATATCACCTTCTGAAAACGTGCACGTATTAAATGTCGTGCCAACACTGTAATAATGCTATTTGTTAATTGTCAAGAACAAAACACAAGTTATGAAAAAGTGCAATGCCCTGTTTTAACACCTTACGAAAATTGTTCTTCATCATTATATCTTATTTTTTAACGCTTTTAATGTTATTTTTCAACATTTTTTTTAACTGATTTAGCTATTCTAAGTAAATTTTATTGTTTGTTTCCAATTTTACAATTTTTCGCGACTTTCAGCCATGTTCGCGATAGAAGCGGTTTTTTCCTGTAAGTTTCCTGGTTCTCTAGAGCTTTAACGATTTTTAATAAATATTAGACTTTGCTATCATGCCGCTGTTAGCAAAGTTTTGCGAATATCCGCAAATGTAGCAATTTTAACCGAAGTTTGCCATTCCTTATAGTTTTAGGGACTTTTGATAAATTTTATGGCATTTTTATAATATTAAAAATTTTCGCGAATATTTTGCAAATATTGCAATCTTTTCCGTATTTTTCAAATTTACGCATAGCTTTGTTGCTCTTTGAGACAATCGTTGCCGTTATAAAAACAGCCCCATAGATGTATAAGCCGAAGTCTCCTATTTTACAGGGCACTACCAACACTCTCGATTTATTCGGGGCAGAAAACATTCTATCTTTTAAGAGAGAAAAACATTTTTTTAAAACCAGCATTAAATAAAATTTGTTTAATAAAATGTCACATTAACTTGTAAGAAAAAATTTTAAAGGAACTAAATAAGTTAAGCTCTATAAACAGGGTTATCCATTCAGTGGTTTCAAAATCGCCTGTTTTACAAGGCTGTCAGCTGTTAAATATTTGTCATCTGAAGTGTCATTCGTTTTGTAAAAGGAACGAATATGGATCGATTAACAACCGTAGAACGCGTTAAAATAGTTAAAACTAACTACAAAAGAAAAAGGTTTAAACGAGTGGCCACTTTTTGAGTACAACGGGCTGCTTATGGTCGTCATAGTAAACCCACTGTGCAAGAAATTGGAATGATTATAAAAAAACTTGAAAAGACTGGAAGCGTCACAGATGTGGCCTGGCCTGTGCATCATCGCAATGTGCCCGCGGCCGAAAATATCGCTTCTGTTAGTGAAAGAGTAGCGAATAATCTGAATTTGTCGATTCTTCAGCGTTCTCAGTAATTGGGCATATTTAAGGCCTCATTATGGCCAGCAATTGATGATTATGAACTGGGCGCTATGTGGCTTAAAAAAGACGGTGCCACGAAGCGCGCAATACAACCAATATTTGATTTCACGTTTTAGTGACGTCTATACGCCACCAAGATCGTGATATTTGGCGCCGTTGGACTTTTCTTGTGGGGCTACATCATTCCCTTGTCTACGCGGGTAATCCCTTAACGTAATCCCTTAACGCTGAAGCATTGGAAAACCAACATTCGTAAAATTATCGCTGAGATACCGTCCGAAATGTGTGAAAAAATAGTCAAGGTCCAAGCATTATAATCAAATAAAAGTTTCATCGAAATCAAAGCTTTATGTGTGTTTTATTTAACTATAATTTTGAAACCGAAAAATGGATAACCCGTTAAAGTAAGTTTACTCTTTCGAAAACAACAGAAAAATAACCAACTTTTTTATAATTTTTGAATTCCATTCTTAAAGTTTACCTTTCCTTACCGGAGGATGCAAATGGCTTTAAATGTCAGTTCTGCTTTGAAATTTTGTGAAGTAAACAGTTATAAAATACACCTCAATAAGAAATGGAGCCGCTCGTCAAAAACGTGGAATAATTGCTTCGATTTTCTGAGACCTGCGTTTCTGGGTCGCATAATCTTTCGTTTTGGGGATTTCCACCGGATGGCAAAATCGCCCAATTTAACAGTTCTAAGAAGTCACTCAAACTCATAAAGTCCATATACCGAATATCCGTCAGGAATGCGGGAACATGTTGGCGAAAGCTCTGGCAAGAGTGATTTTTTCATATGCTAATGCCGTGAAGCTTTACGCTTGTCTGCAGGAGACCAGAGACTCTGGCGGGAATCGGATCCGCAACCACGGCACTGATATACTAGCTCACTACCAGCTAACCTACCGGAGAAAATGTATGGTTATCAATTATGGCCGCGGCCTCTTTGCCGATATCATTTTTGTCAATCCAAAAGACAAACTAAAATTCTGCATTTATGTACTAACATACTGCCAAAGAACATCGGGTGACAACTTTTGCGCCACCTTTTATAATGCAATCGATGTTATTGCAATCTGTACTTAACAGGCCATGAACTGTTTAAAAATCTGTTTTTGGAACGCGAACGGCATCCGCCAACATAAAAATGAATTAGAATACTTTCTTAAAAATAAACAAATTGATGTCATGATGGTTTCTGAAACTCATTTGACCTCAAGAAATACGTTTAACATCAATGGTTATATACTATATGATACCAAGGACCCTCGAGATAGAGCTTGTGGTGGTTCTGCCATTTTGATAAAAAATCGAGTCAAACACTACCTAATGTGTGATCATCGTGAGGATTATCTCCAAGCAACGAACATTTGTGTTGAAGAGCTGAATCGTAGCATTGTAATCTCATCTTTATACTCTCCACCTAGATTTTCAATATCAGAAAGCCAATATTGTGAATATTATAAATCACTAGGACCCTGTTTCCTGGCCGCTGGCGATTATAACGCTAAACATACCTTCTGGGGGTCACGACTAATAACACCAAAGGGTCGTGTTTTGTTTAATACAATCTCTAAAATGAATTTAAATGTTGTCGCGAGCGGCCAACCAACATATTGGCCTGCTGACCCGCAAAAAATTCCAGATGTCATCGATTTTGGCGTGGTTAAAAACATCCCCACAGAAACGATTCACGTTGAAGCTTCCCTAGAATTATCTTCCGACCACACACCTACAATTGTTACTATAATGAACCCCAATAGAATTGTATCTCCGACTGGTTACCTAGCGACGTCAGCCACACAAATAAATTGGTTAAAATATAAAAAATATCTCAGTGCCCATTGCACAGAAAATATTCCGCTCAGTACACCGGAGTATGTAGATCGCTCTATTGATAATTTTGACAGTTTTCTGAAACTAGCTGTTCAACATTCCAATATTGCCCCCAAAAAAACAAAAACTATTAAAATATATTCCACAGATGTCGAGCGTCTCTTGTCTGAAAAAAGGAGGGCACGAAGAGAGTGGCAATTGCACAGATCTCCTCAACTTAAGAACTTGCTAAAAGAGTGTACAAAAAGATTAAGAAAGTTATTGCAGACTCAGAAAACGGCTTCTCTGGAAAAATATCTTAAGGAACTTGATGCAACTCCACAATCGGACTACTCATTATGGCGTGCAGCTAGAAACCTCAAAAGGCCAGTTGTCTCTAAACCACCATTAAGAAACTTGAATGGAAGTTGGGCAAGAAATGATGTTGAAAAAGGAAATCTGTTTGTAAGTCACTTGAAAAACGTATTTACACCTAATATATCTCACAATATTGCGGTCGATTTACCACCTGTTGCTGCTAGAGCAGCTATTCCCCTAAGATTTGAGATGAGAGAAATCGAAAAGGTTATATGTGACTTAAACACTAAGAAGGCACCTGGCATTGATAAGATCAGCAATAAAATGCTATTAGAGCTACCTCGCGTAGCAAAGAAAATTATTCTTTTTATTTTTAATGCTATTTTACGCCTTGAATACTTTCCTCAAAAATGGAAGGTTTCCTTAGTTACCATGATACCAAAGCCAGGTAAAGATCATACGAAAGTTGAGTCTTATAGGCCTATTAGCTTATTATCAAATATGTCAAAGCTATTTGAGAAATTATTAGTTTCAAAATTAACACCGATTTTAAGTGAAAATAGATGTATTCCAAACCATCAATTCGGATTTAGAAGAAAACACAGCACAATTGAACAAACTCATCGAATAGTAAATGTCATAAGAAAAACATTTGAAGAAAAAAAATATTGCTCAGCACTCTTCATCGATGTTTCGCAAGCTTTTGACAAAGTCTGGCATGAAGGCTTATTACACAAATTGAAGCAAAATTTACCAGCAAACACACACAAACTGTTAGAAAGCTACTTAGTCGGTCGTCAATTTATTATTAAAGAAGGAAATTTCTTAAGTTCACCTCAGCCGATTGGCGCTGGAGTCCCACAGGGCAGCATCCTGGGCCCTCTATTATACTTAATTTATACTTCGGACATGCCAACAAACAACTACACCCAAACTTCAACATTTGCAGACGACACAGCTTTTCTAAGCGTCCACGAAAACCGTTATGAAGCATCTCGTTACCTACAGCATCATATATTTCAACTAGAAATATGGCTAAGACAATGGAGGATAATGGTCAATGAGCAAAAATGCGTACATATAACATTCACCCTGCGCCGGGAATCTTGCCCCCCTATTACAATCAATAATCAAATTATTCCTCAACATTCGCATGTAAAATATCTCGGTATACATCTGGATCGGCGATTAACGTGGAAATGCCATATAGAGGCAAAATTAACTCAAATGAAACTAAAAGCCATCCAAATTCATTGGCTTATTGGAAGAAATTCTGTTCTTAGACTCGATTGCAAGCTTCTACTTTACAACTCTATCTTAAAGCCTATCTGGTGCTACGGTATTCAACTATGGGGCACTGCCTCGGCCTCTAATATCGAAAAAATTCAAAGGCGCCAAAATAAACTTCTTCGTATAATCACAGCCGCCCCCTGGTATGTTAAAAACTCAAACATTCATAAGGATCTCAACGTGCCATTAGTAAAAACTATGATTACAAAATATGCAGTAAAATATTTAAAAAGACTTGAACAACACCCAAATCCTTTAGCTCGAAATATTTTAAATCATGGCGGCCACACTCGCTTAAGGAGAAGAGACACTGCAGCACTTACTCAACTAGATGAGAGATAAACACCTATATAAGTGAACAGAACCCGTGATGAAGAACATTTTTGTCTGGCACTGGCAGGACATAAATAAAGTATTAGGTTAAGATTTGATAAATTATTGTTAGTTCATATTAAATATATGAAGATTCAATAAATAAATAACGAAAAAAAAAAAAAAAAAAAAAAAAAAAAAAACCTTTTATAACTTCGTTATTTTAAAAGATTTTCATTTCGCTTATAACTTCTACACAACTAACCTTAGGCACTACAAAGTATACTTATATAATGAACCCTTATTAGGAGCAGAGTTGATTAGACATTGCCCGTTCGTCAGCTTGTATGTCCTTGCGTATGTTGGCTTTTCCGCAGACCCCAGAGATGATGGCGATTAGGTTGTTTTATATCTATATCACGAATATTTCGGAATAGTTAACTATTGAAGTACAACTAAATTGGTCCACAAATGACTGAGATCTGAGCAAAAAAACGACAACTGCCTTTAATTTTTACCCATAGACATTAACGTTTTGAAGTTTTCTGTTTATAGAAACATAACTAATTTTTCTTCCTGTAAAATGGTTTTTTTCACAATATTGACATACAAGTGAATTCCCGAATTCTAGGTTTTGGTATGATTTTTAATGCTTAAAATATCGTCTTGAAAAACATTTTCCTTTAAACACAAAAGTACCTTCTGCATTAAAATTTACATGTTTACAATAAGTCGAAGAAGTCTCTTTTACAAGATATCTCTTCTGTTCTGCCAAAACTTAAGGGCCCTTTTTCTCAAACAAAATCCTTTAACAACCCTTTAAAAAATAACTTTAAATTGACAGCGATTACTCATTAAGGCGATACGATAACAAAAATAACAACAAAAGCGGCAAACATAAAATGGTTTCATTCAATTCGATACGATTCGATTTAAAACACGTTTCTGTTTTTGTTGTTGGTGATTGTGTTTGCTGACAAGCTGGCTGGCTAATATTTTTTCCCGATTTTATTTGCTGCTATTGGTATTGCGATTGTTGTTGTATTTAAAGAAAGAACCAATTCCCTAAACGATCAATTGCCTGGCGACAACGACGACGACTGTGATTTACACAAGTGATTTGGAATTTGTGTGCTGTGTTCGGTTGTAAGTGTTGTAAGATGGTTGCATTTTAAGGCAGCCAAAGTGTTTTGGCTTTTGACGCTTTAGCAGTGGCATTGATGGTAGTTATTTCCGTTTATCTTTTCCACTGTTTCTGCTGCTTAAGTCGATGCTGTTAATAAAATATTGCTGCTACAGATTTACATCCACTACAAACAGTTGCAGCATCAGCAGTTTTCAAGTAATTGTCGGGCTTTTCATTGTTGCGCTTTTTTGTTGGTTCAAAATTTCTTTTATTGTTGGCTTTTTGCAATGTCGATATAGTAGTAGTTGTGTTACACACTCCCGTGCTCTCTCTTTCTCTCTCTCTCATAGTGTATGTATCATCCTGTTGCTGTGGTTGTAGTTGGTTGTCTTGTAGTTGAGGTTGTGTTTTTTGTGTGTGAGATAAAAAATTACTTGCTGCTGTAGTTGTTTATTTTTTACTTTTTATTGTTTATAGATTGAAAGCGGGTTTTTGGTGGAAATGAAATAAAAAATAAACCAAAACTTGACGTACATAAAACATATTGCCATTGTTTACGAATATGCATCAATAAAAGAGCAATAAAAAATATTGTTTATAAGATATAGCAGCAGTAGCAAAACAACAACACATCTAAAAACGAAATGAAAATAAATTGAATACAACGAAACCACTCTTAACATTTTTAACTTGAAGAAGATGAAGTATAAAAACAACATGAATTTTTTTTAAAAACTAAAACAAAAAGTCATGAGTAAATTTAGGTTATCACAAAGTATTGTTGTTTAAACACAAATACATGTTTAAAACTACGTAAATAAATCCACAAAAACATATGTACATGTACACATCAATACACTTGTATGGTTACCGCCAATAGATTGATATTTGTGTTTGCATGTGTATTTAACTATTGTTAAACAAATGGAACTTTGCTCTGTGCAACTGAACTCTACCCTCTTGTTTTATTCTTTTGTAAACACACTCATACGCACCACATTCATTCACTTAAACAATGTCTGCAAAAAAGTAAAAATGGTCGAGTCTCAATATTTGTACTACATGAACGTACATATAAATTATTTCTCCAAGCCAATTGTTGATATTACTAGCACTTTACAAATTGTTGCACAATGGCTTTTTCCAAATTGTTGCTTCATAAAAGCCTTTTCTTTTTATTCTTTTTTTGCAAAAAGTAAAGTCAAAATATCGTTACAAAATTCGATTTTGTGTAACAAGTTGGGGCTCACAAAAAATCTTTTTCCCCGAAAATATACTTTTCCACAAAGGTCATTTTTTTCACAACAAGTCACTACAAATTAGAATTTAAATAATCGTTGCCCTTTTTTTGAATATGGTTTTTATTTGTTTTTAATAAATTTTTTAATATTTTTTATACAGATATTTTGTTTACCCTTCACCACAGGTGGAAAAGATATATCGCTCATTTCGTGCAAGACCGTCACAACTCAAAATTTGGCATTTTCGAGTTAGTAATGCAGAAATGTTCTTCTCTTAAATCTCTACAAATTGATCTAAGAAAGGAGAGCATTATCGAAAAAATAACGGTAATACAGATGCCTGTGACGCTATGACCTCTCGTAACAAACTTGAGCAATTAACATCAACAAGGTCACATTTCAGTTTGTGTTTGGCATTCCCCTTGTACATGTGGTTTTCTTTGTAGCAAAAAAGAAACATTTGATTTTATAACTGTATTTTAGTGAAAGAGAGGGTAAAAAATAATAGGTTGGAATCTTAAAAAGGCTCTCCTGTAAAGTTTCAAATTTTGAGTTGTGACGGTCTTGCACGAAATGAGCGATATGTATAATAGTTTTAAATTCCGTTTGTAATTTCTACAATATTGATCTTAGACCCTTTGTGTGTCTGTCCGTGTGTATGTTGAAAAACTTTTCCGAAGACCCCAAAAATGAAGGGGACAAGGTTGTTATATATTTATGTCACATATCCTCCGTACTTTTTTGCTTTTGAAATTCAGCCAGATCGATCGAATGGCTAAAAATAAGCAAATAATCGCGACTGCCTCTAATTTTAGCCATATCTGAACAATGGCAAGAACAAACGTTTCCAATTTAGGTACAATCACCATGGCTATCAATACACAACATCCGACAAACAGCGTATAAGACAAAATTTTCCAAATTTTTTACACAAATCTACGTTCCTAATACACTACCTATCTAAAAAATGGGCGGGATTGGAGAAGTTTGCGTGACTCCTCCCATACAAAGACACAAGAGAATTCTGTCATAACACAATATCCAATAAAATGTTGGCCGGATTCGAGAAGTGAAAGTGGCACAAAATTGATTTATTTATACCTAAAGAGCGGTAAAAGAAAAACTGTCCAAATTTGGTGCACAGAGCTGGGTTTTTAATACACAAAATCCGTCAATCTCCCATACAAATACAAAATAAATCAGTAACAGTAAAAGTTAAAAAATTAAGTTTAAATAGCTTTATATATACAATACGGGCGCGGCAACAAAAAATAGTTTTAGTATATTAGTCGCGGGGTAGCAAAGCGCAGCAGGTTTCACAAGTTCATATTATAAAGAAAAAATTTTCAAATAATTGGTGTCCGACCGAAGTCATTTTTTTTAGGCCGATGCCAAAATTCGGTAAAATTGGCTAAATTCGGCCGAACCGAAGCCGAACTTTACTTATCCAAATTCACAACAAGAAAAAACTTTTTTGAGATCAATTAATTAATTAAACAGAAAAAAACATTATTTATAAAAATGTTTGGCAATAAAAAAAAAAAAACAACCACAAAAAGTTTTAATTAACAAATAGCTATCAGGCCTGCCAAAGAAATCAATTCCGATCGAAAGTAATTTCGTTTTTGGGGTTGGGAGATACGAAATCACTTCCACTTTCGATCAGAATTGATTTCGGTGACAGGCCTGTTTATTAATGTACATTTCAACGTAGTGATATCTCAAAAAATAAAAATTTTAAGTTCCATAAGAAAAGTGCACCTCTCAAAATGTAAAAAATCAATATACCGGGTTATCCATTTCGTGGTTTCAAAAGTATAGGGCTGGAATTCGACATCTGTCAAACTAAGTTGTTAAACCAATTTTTTTTCTTTTCAGCTGGAAGTCTGTTTTATTCCCGATAAGGTGAAAGTACCTACTTTGACATTTTTTTATCGCAAATTTGGAATTTATCCATGGATTTTCATGAAATAAAATTTATTTTACTTCTAATACATGCAGCTTTGAGCTTAAGTACTAAAACTGGCAAGTATTTGTTGATTTCAATTTTTTATGAATTTTTTGAATTCAAAAATTTTACAAAAAAACAAAAAAATAATATTTTTTTTGCCACTTCGGCCTCAATAACTCCAAAAATAATCGCTAAATTAAAAAATGATATTAGAGAAAGTTAAATCTGGCGTAATTTAAAATGTTTTGACGGATTAAAATAATGATGATTTTGGTAGTTAGATGACTATAGCGGATCAAAAAAATATAGTGGTTATTCAAGGAATTTTTGCTTGTTGCATAGTGTTATATAATACATAATGTAGCATTAAAAAATATATATTTTATATTTATAAATTATTTTTTTGTTTACTAATATACTCCAAATAAATTATGAATTTTTATTTATTAAAATTGCTTAATTTATAAAAAAAAATATTAATCGGTTAACCGATCAATAACAAAATTAACCGATTATTAACCGATTAAACCAAAACCTCGGTTATTTAATCGAGCGATTAACCGATTAAAGAAAAAGCCCGATTAAATGAATACCTTATTAAATACGTAATTCCTTTTCCAGAACCTTTTCATTAACTTCTTCCACTTCAATGTTTCCTCTTTTTTCCAATATTGCTGGCTTGTTAACGTTTATTAAAAACAAAAAATAAAAATTTTAAATTCCATAAGAAAAGTGCACCTGTCAATATGTAAAAAATCAATATCTCAAGCCATAACTGCAGAAAAAGCTTAAGCGACAACATTTTCAATTTTCGTTTTTTAAATGAATTTATTGGCAAGACTTGCATCATCTCTTAAAATCTTATGGTCACAGAAGGAACCGTAACGATTTTATAGCAAAAAAAATTTTAGCTTAAGCGCCAATTTTCATACAAAATTTTTATAAAATTTAATAAAAAAAAACCTTTTCCTGTAAAATTTTGTTTTCGTCGCTTGATCTTTTTTGCGGTTATGGCTCTATATTTTGTTAAATCAGTACATAAAGGTACATTTCCAAAACTTAAATCGGATTTGGCCAAGTTTAATTGTTTTGAGATATGACTACGATGCAATAAATAAGCGTTATGCGCATCAAATTGTTTAATTTTCAAAATTCAAAAGTTTTATGTTTTGATGATAAAACAGTAATTTTAATCCATTGATACCAATCAGGTTACTTTTGCAATTGGAATAAAACTGCCCAGCTGCGCAGAACAGTTGCTCGCTGGCAACACTAGTTGGTGGTGCTGACAGATCTTTCATTGTTAATCAATAAATATTTTTTTATATATTTTTACATTAATACGTAATTCTTTTTCCAGATCTTTTTTATTATTTTCTTCCACTTAAATGTGAGGATTTAAGCTTTTCCCATATATAAATTTTAATTTGTTTTCCTCTTTTTTCCAATATTGCTGCTTATTTACGTTTTTTTAGAAACAATATAATTTACCACAAATTAATTTTAGGAAAAAAAGTTTTTTCATGGTTTGTAACATTTGCATAGAATGGTATAAAAAAGATTGGCCTTTGGCAAAAACGTCCAAACACTGATTATTGGTCGATTAGCTATTTTGGCCGATGCCGAAGCCGATTAATCGGTCAAACACTAATAAATAATTTGTAATTTAAATTAAAGGCATAAGAAAAATAATTTTAAAATCAACCGTTTCATTACCAAAAAGTAGGCAAAATAGCACGATATTCTAATAGTGGATATATTTGGGGGATTTCCTGTGAAGTGAACCAACTTTTGAAATCGATGTCTTCCGATTTGGATTAAATTTGCAGCAAGGCTAGTCCTTATATATATATGAATATTATTTACGTGTTGATTACTTATAAAAAGTTGTTCTTATCGCACCATGATGAAAGGTAAATAAGATTCGAGTAAAGCACTCTTACTTGTTTTGTTAACATTTAGTTTCCCTCTGCCCCAATGTGTTTTTTGGTTGTTATTGTGCAAAGTTTCTAAATTTGCTTTTGGCGTTGCCTTACAAGTTTATTGTTATTTGAAATTTTTAATAAAACAAAATTGGAAAACAAAGATCTCATTTTATTTACTACTCATACATTTTAAAGTTAAATATTTTCGCGTTTTAGTTAATATAGCTCCAGCTCTATTTTTATTGTTGTTGGGGGTTATTCATTATGTTTCCGTTTTGTTTCAACACTTCCTTTTTTAAGTCTCTTTTTCGCTTTTTGGAACCACCCAACGATGAACGTTGTTGTGGAAATAAGGCAATATTTAACGTGAACTTTTTTTTACCGTTTTTCACAGATATTTTAGACAATACTCCCTTATTCGCTTGTTTGCAGGATAACCGAATGTCATTGTTTATGTTGCAGGTTTTGGTTTTGTTTGATTAGATTTTTGGGCATATACAAACAAACGAAACTTTATTTTGCTAAGCTCAAAATTTATTCTAGTTTTACTTTATTTCCCATAGAAACAAAATTTTTTGTTTTCTTGCAAAAAATGCTTTATTGTAAAAAGTTCTTTCTTCTCAAATAATAATAACTACTTTTTTACAAAAAGTTTTATTAACAAAAAAATTTTTTTATACAAGAATTTTCATTTATTTTTTTTACAAAAAAGTTTTATGTTATAAAAAAAATTCTTTTTTCATATAAAGATAAATTTTTTTTACCAAGTACATTATTTTTTTTAAAAAATTTCTCTTTTTCATAAACAGAAAATGGTGTTTTATCAATAAAAAAAATGGTTTAAAAAGTACTTAAATTTAATTAATGTGATAATTTAATCAATTATTTTTTTTGTTGAAAGAAAATTAAAAATTTAATTTTGATTTAATTAACATTTTGTTTGTTTTGAAATAAATTTTCAATTAAAATTTTAATTAAAAAACCAAAAATCTTAATTGAGTATTTTCGTTTAAAATAAAATAATTTAAACATGTAGAATTGTTGTTGGGTATTGTCAATATTTATTTAAATTAATTGTTTGAAATGGCAAAGATTTTTGATAATTTTTTTAATTAAAATTTAGATATCGTTTATTGAAATTATTTTTCAAAATTTTAAAATTGTTAGTAATCAATATAATCATTTTGGCAATAGGTTCAAAATCAACAACTTGTTTGCTTGATATTATGAATTTGGAAAAAATGTAGTGATTGGAGAAATTTAATAATTCTGTGTATAAATTTTTAATTAGAATAATTGAAATAAATATTTTTATTTTTCTTTGCAGGTAAGTGACGATCAAAATTAAGTCTAATCTACTAAAAACTGGTAAGATTCTTTCTTAATATGTATTTCGCTATTCTGGCTGACATTTCTTAAATACATTGTACATATTTAAATTAGAAAATCAATAGAAAATATTCCACAGAAAAAATAAAATGATTCCAAGATGAAATGAATCAGGTGTGTCACAGAAACTAAATTCGTACGAAAGTGAAAATGAAAACGTTTTTACCTTCTCCAGAAAACGTAAAACGCAAAAATTGTTCGTCTTAAATTCGTTTCAAAATAGTGAGGTGTAATTACTAATTTGAGAGCAATTACATAAATAAACGTTCAAAAAATATTTCAAATGATAGAAAATCCTATTGTTTCTTAACAACAATTTTTTTATGTTTCTTACAGGTTACAAAATTAACAAGAAAAAAGTGTGAAAATATACAAAAAACTTGACTTACTTTTTTGTACCTTTCTGTTTTCTATCATTGCTGCAATTATTGAAGCACCGTGCATATTGGTCAATATCTATATCTAGCAATTTTTCAAGGATAAAATTCAGTTGTAACAAGTTTTTTTCTATTTTTTGATGTTTACAAAGAATCTGCTTAATAATGACATCATATTAAATAGCAAAAAAATTTTTTTACTTTTTTCGGACTTATGAAAACGTACGAAATCTCAAGAAAAACCAAACCGGTAAACCAAAAACGGTACGAATTGAAAAAATTTGAAAATGCTCACTTTCGTTCAAATTCTGTGACATTTCTGAATATTAAAAAAAAAAATGTTATGAATCAATCCAACTATTTGTATTTGGTTACCGCAGATGTGATACAAGTAACCACTGATGGGTCTAAAACACAGTACGATGTCGGTTCTGGCATTTACCCTGAGTAGTTCGAATGGCGTATCCATGCCAAAAAATTGCAATCTGCACAGCCGCGAAGTACATTAAATATGAGGGGAAATCTGACATGTATATCAAGATTTTGTTCGGCCATTAGACCCCTGGAGAATGTGTTTATCAAATAGAGGATTGTTCAAGAGTTGCGAGATATGCAATGTATCCCCTAAATAGGTCCCTGAACACAGGTGAATATATGGCAACTTAATGGCTGCGTTATTGGCGCATGCAAGCACCTCCTTGAACCGTAATGGCTCAAAATGTGATATAGCTGTCCCACTCTCGAGGGGCAAGCAAATCATTGTACATAAATTTCATCTTATCGCTAGTTAGAAATGGTTCGATGAAACTGCCTTTTGGAAATCAGGCACAGAGGCTGCGCCTCCATTACAACGACCTTTGTAGAAATTGCAATGACGAAGAAGAGAAGGAGACAACTGAACATCATCTTTGTCATTGTTCAGAATTCGGGGACCTTGGACTCTAACTGTTTGATCATAGAACTCTTATTGCCAATTTCATTAATTCTATTTAAATATCAAATATAAAATAGTTTTTCTTATACATGCATACATACATACATATGTAATTTTATTTTTATTTGACATAAAAAATGAATTTAAAACATCAATTGATATTCAAATAATTTAGTGAAATTGGCCATTAGAGACAAAACTAGTCTCTGTAACACTGATTTGATGTGGATCCAGTCCTTTATTGGATCCACATTCTGTTGGCTGAGTAATGGTAGCAACCTGGTAATATAGGACGTCTGGGAGACTGTAACACATGGTAACACAACGGGAACTTAATACTCGACCCACGTGAGCTACGCTATATTTCGGCTGCCAATGGAACCTAACCTAGTATTTTCTTCAATTAGAATTCATTTTTTACTTAAAATTCCACAATTTCTTAGCATAATCAATTTAATGTTTTTCTTTCAATTTTATCGCTGGTGTTTATTTTATGGCTCTTCTAATTCAGATTCGGTGTTTTAATTTTTACTTAAAATTATTTTCCTTTTAATATTATTAACAATTCAATAGAACAATAAAAAGAAACTATCATTTCCATGAACTTCTTCTTTCTTTGATGACATAAATTTGTATTTTAAACCGCTGTTTTAGTTGTTTTCACTTCAATGAATATTTTCATAAGCACAATCAACTGCAGCTTCACCAGAACGATATATTAAGAACAACAATAATATTATTGTTTATTTTCTTATAAAAAATTTTATGTTAAAAGTGCGTGTTGCATTATTTATATGTTATTTTTGTTTATAAATTAGTTTTTGTTGTTGTTGTTGCTGTTCTAAAATACTGACTGTTTAACCGTAAAATGGTGATTTAAGATCCATGAGCTATGAAAAACAGGCACAACATGTGTGAAAGATGCATTTAAATTTTTGTTTTTGTTTAAATTAGGGAGATAACGATATGTCTAGTTTGAAGTTAATAAATCTCATGGATAATTCGAAAAAGTTTGTATTTAGAAATAATTATTTTATTATATTGCTTTGAAAATTCTGATTAATAAAGGCTTAATTTTTCAAGTGGTTTGAGATAAAATTTACCCTTTAAATAAAGCTTTCAGCTGTTAGTGCTGATGATTTTGACAATACATATATAATAAATTAGGTTTAAAAATTTATCCCTATGATAAAGAGACTTTTTTGCCAATTGTATTATTTAGCAAATAAAATGTTGTTGGTTTTAATAATATTTTTGGAATGTGTTTACTTTACATCTATTTTAATATTAATTTTTTTTCACTAGTCTCATTTTTACAAATAGTTACTTTCTCGTTTTACAAAATTTCTTTTTTTTTCATGAGAAAGTATTTTTTTTTTTTTAAAGACTTCGCATAAGTTATGTTTTTGTTTGTTTCTAGATTTTTAAGGAAAAACGCATTTATTGCAAAAAATTCTCTTCTAGCTTCTTTTTTTTTATTTTTACAAAAATTAGACTTTTGTTTAAAACTATAAAAAGTCGTCATTAATCTCAAAAAGTTGATTTTTATAAAAAATAATTTTTTTGTCACAAAATACCTATTTTGGGAAAAAAATTCCCCTTATTCATTAAAAATGTCCTTTTTTGCACAAAGTCCATCTATATCTTCAAAAGGTTAGCTCTTAGCACACAAATTCTCTTTATGAGAAAAATTCCTCTTCTTACAAAAAGGCGACACTTTTAACCAAAAGTGAGATTATTGTTTTTCACAAAAAGTATTTTTTTGTAAAATTATTTTTACACAAAGTTTATTTATCACAAAATGTCCCATATTGTTTAAATAAATGTATGGTGTAGGGAGATCGGACGGCTATTATGCGACCGGTTTTTACCAGTAATCTAGTTTTTCCTAAGCCGGTTATTTTAAAATGTTCATTTTTCGGTTTTCGAATAAACCGGTTATTTTGGTATAATAAACCTGTTATATTAATAATGTGTTATTTATATACGTTTGATACTTTTGTTAAATGTATCTGTAATTTAAGAATTTTTCTAATTGGGCAAACTTAGATTTTTTATGAAGATGTCAAAACCAAATGTAACAAAAGTCAACAAACTTAATGAACGATATTTATACAAATCGCTAATAAAATCGTGTGTTCTTGTAAAAAACTAATAACAATTCAAAATATTTAAATGCTACAAAAAAAAAAAAAAATGTTCAATTAAGAAGTTAAATAGCAATTTATGTGAGAATATTCTAAATTATTAATATTTTTTATACAGATTTTATCTCTGGAGATATTTGGTGCGAAAATGATAAGTTGCAAAGGATTAATCACCTTAAATTGGCAGCAAGATTGGCATTATTGTGCGCTGGACTTAGTTTTAAGTAGCAGTTTCAATGTATTCTCAACAGCATACGAAGTTGTAGTCCTTGCAGAAGAAGTTGAAGGTCAAAATTCGAAATTTTGAACTTTGTTGTGCGACAGTGCATTCGTCAGCTTAAGCTACTACTGCAACGTCTTTATTCTATTCCAGGCTTAAAACCAAATCATTTGAAATATATAATCATTACTAAGAGGTTTTGTTTGTAACTTTTCACAAATATGGCTCAAGCCTACTGATATAGACATGCTTAACCACCAACAAATAAAAACTTATTTAAAATAAAATTGGGGGAATATCTTAAATAATAAATTCCTATAATTTTTTAAAACCAAAGTTCTTCAAAAATTCTAAGTAATTTCTATGCATTTTGTTGGTTTCGTCGGTTAACCGGTTATTTTTTAAATACTTCACCCAAAACCGTTTTTTTTAAAAATAGCAACTATTCGGAATATTCGAAGACCGGTTTTTGAAATAGTCAAATAATCGATCGCCCTAGTACGCTATCTATCATTAAGTGAATTCGATAGCTGATCAAACGAATTTTGATTTTGTATTTACTCACATACGATAAAATAAACACTATTTCGAAAATTACTGATTTGGTTTATTTACAGTTGGAAATACATTTCTATCAGCTAGCACCGTAAATTAAAAAATTTTCGTTTACAAATTTAAAAAATAAAATGAAAATTAAGCATGACTGCCAAAAGTAGAAAAATGTTGAAGAATACTTCCAACATTATGGAAAATTTCTTCGTAAGTAATTCTAATCGTATTTAATTTGTTGTCCACCGAAACAAAAAAAAAAATTGAAAAGATGTTCATCGTCAGCAAGTTTTTTAAATTTATTTGCAACGTCGAAAGTTTTTCGTTAAAAATTTTAACACACAACGATCTTTTCGACAGTACTCCCAACTTAAAGTTCAAATTGAACATTTGATTGTCGATATTCGATAGCCAGAGAAAATCGTTTGTCAAATGCAACTTATAATATTTAAATTTCCCTTTTTTCATAAAAAGTTCCTTACTTTTTACAAAACAAGCATTTTTGTTCCTTTTTTACAAAAATTTTCAAAAATAATTAATTGAAAGTACAATTTCCAAAATAGTACCATTAAAAATAAAAAAGCAATTTCAACAAACAAAAACTTTTTTCACAAATTTTCTTAAAAAGTTTGTATTTTATTTAAAAGCTGCTTCTATTTATTTCATTAAAAACTTCATAACTTTAAAAAGACCGAAGTCTGTTTATTAAGTTCAACTGAGTCGTAAACACTTTCTGTTGTAAACAATTTATATAAATAATTTTATTATTTCCATTTTCAAGATATTTCCTAAGAATATTTATCTCCCGCTTTTTTAATACATTTCTAAAAATTCTTTGAAAAAATTTTACAGCATTAAAAAGTTAAGTATTATTTTGAAATTGCTTACAAGAAAATTATTTAGCAATTTTACTAGAAATTAAAATCAGAACAAAAACATTAACACATGTTTACTGCCCACTGTCATATTAAGGAAATGCTATAAAATGTTTAGAACAAAAAGGCTTGTTTTTGCTTAAAAACCAAACCGTTAACACACTTTTTTTTTTTTTTTTGTTGGGACCAGCACTCAGGGGATGACCCCTACTAATGCAATGCATTATGTTGGAACTAGGAAAATGGGTTATGGGAAGGAGGAAAGAGGGAGTAGTGTTTGTGAACATTCGACTTGAACTTATTCATGTTGTAAGTGAGAGGGAAGACTTCAGCAGGAAGGTTATTCCACATACGAACAGTCCGGCCAAAAACGAATTTTCCCTGTAATGCGTTGTACGATTCACCGGCCAATCGACCACAAAAGGATGTGCTCTTGAGGAAGAACGTGTATTACGAACAAAGCTATGGGTTTCGGGAACCAAATCCCTAATTTCATCAGAACACATCCCGTTGTAGTAACGATAAAATAGGCAAGTACAACCCACATTGCGACGGTGCTCAAGGGAGTCAATAGAATTGGATACCCTACTGTCGCCAATGAGAACCTTCGCCCTCTCCTGCACGTGGTCGAGAAGCTCCAAAATAGACTTTGAAGCACCGGCCCACACATGAGAGTTGTATTCCATTCGCGGTCGGATATAGGTGGTATAAATAGTAAGGAGATCAGATGGAGTGAAGTATATCTTACACCGTTTCAAAAAACCGAGGCACTTGAATGCTTCTTTCGACACCTTGAATATATGTTCTGTCCATCGGACATCACATTGTATCCTCATGCCCAGAACATCAAGAGATTCTGTTTCCTCAATATTTATACCACACATACATACAGATGAGGCACCTAGATCCGTCGCGCGTTTATGCGTTAGTACGCAACATTGGGTCTTTCGGGCATTAAATTCGACCCTATTCGCACGACCCCATTCTGAGATTATGTCTAGGTCACGGCCAAGCGTATCATTCATGTTCTGTCTCATAACAACATCGGACACGGTCTGTAGCCAAATGAATACGAATGGCAAAGGTTGCTGTCATCTGCAAAAGAATAGATAGGGTTGGAAGTTTGACATAAGAGGTCATTTAGAAAAATAAGAAATAGAGTAGGAGAAAGAACGGAGCCTTGCGGTACCCCTGAATGAACTTAGGAAAATTATAGCATTTTGAACTTAGGAAAATGCTATAAAATATTTAACGATTTTCCTGTTACTTTCAACTAACACTGTTTTTTATAATATCTAAAACGTTATTGTAGACTCATTCTTTTTGAAGCCTAATATGAAAATAATAAATAAAACCGAAAAAATATATTGTTCAAGCTCTATTGCTAAAAATGTATGCATTTTTATTTAAAATTGTTTGCAATTTATAATACAACTAGTAGAAAGTTGTTAGACTAACAAGGCCAAATTGTCACAAACAGAAAAAATTAAGAACGAAATTTATCGCTAAATGAAAACAAAACAACAGTAATGCAATTAGAGCACATGGGAAAAAGATGGCTAAATTATTAATGTTGAATTTTTTTTAACTGATAGAAGGCTTTAGCAATAGCCTTCCTTCCATTCATAATTTACAATTCTAATTTTGGTTGTAACTGATACTATTTGCTATTTTGCTGTTTTTTTGGTTGGTTGTTTGGCAATTCAAAAAACTCACAAAAAACAAAGAAAAAAATATGGAATATAATAAATAAAGAGGCAAAATTTATGACCAAAATGGCAGGCAAAATTGTTTGTTAACTTTCTCTAGTTTTATATGAAATATGCATTTTTAGGAAAGTTTGGTTAAATTTTCGTTTAAAAGTTTAAAAATGTTATGAAAAATATTGGGTAGATTTATTAAAAGTTTACAACTTACTTTGTTTTGCATGCGAAAGATATTTAACACCTTCTTACGTACTTGATTACGAAAAGCATAACTTGTATTCGCCATATGACAGTTTTCTGTCTCGAAGCGAATTAAATTGCAAATTCATGGAACACAAAGACCGCCCGGGTCAGCCCAATATGTTTGAAAATTATTAATTAGAGCCATCTTGTTAAATCATCAAAAGCCACTAAAGCACCCGTTTTCAACATTTGCAGTCAGCAGGCGTCGTCCAAAGTATATAAAACGTTGAATAAAATAAAAATGCTAAAAGACCATTTGCAGCGTGAACGTCTAATTATAGCTCGAACGTCATTAAAAGAAGTTACTCTTGCATTCAATCGTTACTCCTAAAGAAAAATGGATACATTACAACAAGCCGCATCGCAATAAATTGTATCTTAAGCCCGGATAAATTAAAGCCAAAGTTGAGTAATCATGGCTCTAATGTAATGCACTGCATGTAGTGAGGCAAGATGGGATGAGCTGATAAAATCGGGTCAGATGATGGCACTGCGTATTCGAGAAATAACGCCCCGAATATGCAACCAGACATGCAACAAAAGTAATCTATAATGACAACGCATGGGCACATGTTTTTAGCCCAAAAGAAAGTCTTTACCACACCGCTTTATAATCAAGACCTTTTCCCGTTCGACTTCTATTAGTTTTGCTCGATACAGTGCGCTTTTATATAAATCAGACTTATTACTCCAAAAATGAACAGTTCACTTGGCGCGGAATCCATATGTTGCTGGGAAGTTTGAAGAACTCGTGACTAACGATGGACATAAGTTTGAATAAGTTATATCGGACGAATGTTCCATAATAAACGCTTTAAATTCGAAATCGATCGAAATTCCCATTTAAATTGTATTGTAATTTAGATCGATATCGAATGCCATATTTTGACCGCTTCATTTAAAAGTTGTAGACCTATTTTTAATAGTTAATAATTTAATAAAATTAAAATATTAGTTTCTTTGTTAAATCATTCGCTATGAAACTTTATGCATTTCTTTGTATATCTCAAGCATATTTCTTGTCTGCTCATAAGTCCGCCCTAGTGTATGCATTTTCATTAATTATTTTAAAGTTTATCTCAGGATAAACAAGTAAATCATCTACCGTAAGAAAGTATACAGACGTAAATACTTAACAATGCAGATGTTTTAAGCATTAAATTTTATGTCATTTAAGTTTTAAAAAATTAAAGAAGAAACTTGATCTGATACACATTCATGAAACTAAGATTTGACTACATTTTTATATATTTTTATACGGGTATTAGCTTTATGTGCCATTTAGGGAGCTTAAAATATTAAAAACAAGAAAGCAGAGATTTTCTAGAAACTAATTCAGCTTATTTTTACCATGCGACACAAACACACACACACGTGATTTTCCTTATAACATAATTGCATACAGAATATTGCAATTAAATACAAACCATTTAGTATAATATATCAAGGGTATTTATTAGGGAAATCGGGCGGTAATTATTCGGCCGGTTTTAACCGGTTATTTTAGTTTTGCCCAAGTCGGTTATTTTAAAATGTTAATTTATCGAATAAACCGGTTATTTTGGTATAAACCGGTTATTTTAGTAATGTGTAATTTATATACGTTTTCCTTACTCGTGTTGTAAATGTACCCGTAATTTAAGTATTTTTCTAACTGAATATTGGGCAAACTTGAACTTTTTATGCAGAATGTCAAAACAAAATGTAACAAGAGTCAAAATACATTATTAACAATGATAATAAAAATCGTTTATAAAAGCGTGTGTTCTTGTAACAAAAAAAAAAAAAAAAAAAAACAAAAAAACAATTCAAAATACTACAAAAAAGTGCTCAGTTAAAAAGTAAATATTCATTTGTGCGAGAGTATTCTAAATATTATATATTTTAATTTAAATGTTATCTCTGGAGATATTTCGAACGGTATTAAAAAAGCAAAAATGGGTGTCTGAAGTGCCCTAAAATTATAAGTTGCAAAGGTTCTTAAACGTCACGACTTATTAATCACCTTAAATTAGTCCACATGCTTGCTCCAAATAAAACAACTCCGTTCGAAGTTGGGTAAAATATTAGCCCGTTGTGTTGCTCGAAATGCCCGTTAAGACACTAAAAACTCTTAAGTAGTTCCAGCTTATCTTCATGCTTAAAACTACAACATTCCGGCGGATCAACGATATGAAAAAAAATTTATCAGGGTTATTTATATAACTACAAAACTAAATTGAAGAGATCAAACAAAGTCATAGAACGTTTAAATTGTGGTCTACAAATTGACAAATATTTCATACAAAAATCATGTTCATATTACTATTCGTTCCTATAATGCTGAAACAAAATAATTTGAAATATATAATCCTGGCTAAAAGGTTTTGTTTGAAACTTTTCAAAAATATGGTTGATGTCTACAGATTCAAATAGACATCAATAAACTAAAACTCCTTTAAAATTAATTTGGGAGAATATCTCAAATAATAAATTTATTAAATTCCTAAAATTTTTTATTTGCATACAATTGTCTTCTTACAAATAAAGTTTTGTAAATAAATAGAAATTGTTAAAAATAAAGCTTAAGTTAGATCAATTAACTGGTCACGGTATTTTCGATTTTATCGTCAAATATTTGTTAGGTCTGAACATACCTTAAGTCATGGCTCTGTATTTTGTTGGTTCCATACCTTCGTGAATTGTTTTGTTTTTATTTAAATTAACGTTTTATTTCAGAAACTTATTTGATTTTTGTATTTTTATGTATTCGAATTAAAACCGGTTAACCGGTTATCTTAAAATGCTTAACCGAAAACCGGGTTTTTTAAAATAGCAACTACTCGGAATATTCGAAAACCGGTTTTTAAAAAAAGTCGAATAATCGATCTCCCTAGTATTTATTAACTATTACTGGCATTCTTACGGGCACACATGAACACATAGTACTTGCATTAAAGAGCGTGTAAGAAAGGGCTAAGTAAAGTAGAATACACAGTTACGCCTTATAGTCTAATAGTCAAGGTTATATTTTATAGTCTAAAATACTTCTTGATGGCTTTTGGACCCACCAATTCAAATTTTTCCTCTCTTTCCCTAAATGTAAAGCAAGCTGCTTTTAACTAATAAATTTTTTTGTAACATGACAAAAAGTAACCTTTACTGTGGAAATGCCCATTTGTATCCTTGTAGTGGACTTAATACTCAATGCACAAATATTAAAAAGCACACATTTATAATATGAAAATCTGAATGTGAATATGTGTGTGTGTATGTATGGCTATTTATGGAAGTTGCTGGTGAATAAGCATCTGCAAATAATAACTACTAAAAGGCTCAAAACTCATCAGGATTATAATCTGGAAAGAGCATCACGTTTTATACAGATTTTCTCCTTAAATGCTTAACAAACACATACACACAAAAATTTGTTCATATACCCAGCAAACACGAAGCAAATATTTGCCATCATTTGATATCATGCACAATTCTCAAACCTTTTTCAATTGTTTGATTTAATTCTTTAGATGGCAACTTAAGTCATATTATAAAAAAATTACCTATCAAATTATATAAATATAAAATTACTTATGAGTGAAAAATTTATTACTGCGAGCAAGAATACACAGAAACAATTATTAAATTTCTCCAACCACCAAATTTATACCAAATTCATAATATCAAGCAAACAATTTGTTAATTTTGCACCTATTACCAAAATGATTATATTGATTACTACAAATTTTAAAATTGTGAATATTTCTTTTCAATAAATTATATTTTGAATTTTAATTAAAAAAATGATCAAAAAAATTGGCCATTTCAAACAATGTGTTAATTTATTTAAGTAAATATTGACCGGTCCCAACAACAATTCTACATGTTTCAATTATTTTATTTTAAATGAAAAAAGTCAATTAAGATTTTTTGTTTTTTAATTAAAATTTTAATTGAAAATTTATTTCAAAACAACTAAAATGTTAATTAAATCAAAATTAAATTTTTAATTTTCTTTCAACTAAAAAAATAATTGATTCAATTATCACATTAATCAAATTTGAGTACTTTTTAAACCATTTTTTTAATTGATAAAACACTCTTTTCTATGTATGAATAATAAAAAGATTAAATGGGAAAGGACAGAAATTATAAGTTTGTTGTATGATAAATTTTTATTTTAGTATATAATAAATTTTAATTCAAATTAAAAAAATGAACTTACAAAACAAATATTTATTTTTCATTTATGTTCCGCATTGCAAAACTTTGCAAGTTGAGATTAATAAAAATTTTTAATTTGAAAATAATATCCCCTTTTTATTGAGAATGCTAAGTTTTTTTAAAACTTTAGTTGTTTGAGAAAGAGCGTGAATTTAAATCTTTCTCAATTTGAAATCAAACCACCGTGTTTGTTGGGAATAGAGTTATGTCAATAAGAATCAAATATGTAGTATTTTCACATACACACACACACATTAACTTCAGCATCAGACATTGTTGCATGAATGTTCAGTAGTTTGTGGACGTTTGTTGTGAATATGTGTTCATTTATTACAATACACTTGATACTTGATATTTCAATTAAGGTCCATAATCTCAAAGGACTTTTCATAACAAATTTTTTCTACTTAAATGTGTAACAGGAAAAAAGGTAATAATTACAACAAATACACACATAATACTTTGGATTAATACATAAATACACGAAAAATAAAAGTAGCGGACAGACAGATGTTCTGACAGAAACACGCATTGCTCTCATTTACAAAATTTTGTTTACATCTGCCTCTACATTTGTATGTGTATGTATGTCATATCAAAATTATTGTTCACTTGTATAAGGGCAAACCTTAATGTTTGGAATACAATTTTTTGTGTGTGTTTGAGATTGTTTGTGTGTTTTTTTTTTGTTTTGGAAAAAGTAACAAGAAGTTACTTGCCAAAGCCTTAAGCATCAATTAATCCCAAAAGTTTCCATATAAAAGCTTGATATTAATTTAGTAATTATGACACTTGTATGCAGTCATATTAGACTAAAACATGTTGCCGTAACAGGCTAATGTTTTTATTTTGTCGAATGGTCTGACGGATATTAGGAGGAATACCCAATTTTTGGATTGCCTGTAAGTGTTAATAAAAACAAAACAATAAATCCTAGCGGTAAAAATAATGTGTAAAAGCTAATAGAAGCATACATAAGCCCTCCTCATCCGCATTCCATACTTATTTATTTTAAGGACAGGTTGTCATTGGGAGCAAACCCTTCACACTCCCTTCTTCTTACAGGATTTCTTAAAGTCATTCATATGAAGAACTTTTAAGATGGAATATAAAGAATGTTGCGATCGACTTTAATGGTTGGTAGTTCCTTGAAAAAATTTAAACGTTCTAAAATGCTTGAAAAGGAAAACAGGACATTTGTTTTAAATTTAGCCCTTGTTAAAAAAATCATGCAAGCCGATGGAATGTTCGCGTTATCAGTAAACATAATTTAACATAACAAATTCTTTAACAGCTCTTACGTAAAAACGGAGAAAACTTTTAATATTATCATGTTTATCTGCAACGTAACGTCACGTTTACTTAAGAGTACCTATTTTTGCATAAGATTGGGAAGGAAAACGGAACAACTGATGCGCAACGTATTTGTTTACGTAACAGTAACTAGGTCAAGAAAGTGTAAAAATAGAACAACTACTTTCCCTTCCCAAATGAAGTAACGAAGGTCACGAAGAACAAAAAAAAAAATGTAAACTGAACAACTTCGCTTCTCTCTTCTTAAAGAAGGGAGCAGCGAATCTGTTTAGAATATTTTGGATGGTCTTTTTAGAAGAAATTTAAACTTTAAACGAAGGCAAATTTCTGAACGCTGGATATTATGAGAAACGAATATTTTAGAAAGGGGTTCAGTTATTTACGTGACCGTCCGTATTAGAGCTTATTGTGTGTGAATAATATTCTTGGGAACACTTTTAATAGTTCTATATTTAATTAAATGTTCTGTTTTTGTACTGTATTTAATAATATAACTAAATCAAATATATTCAGAATTTATCTGATTTTTCTAATTACTGGAAACTTGTACAATTTTTCTTTCTTTTTTGAATATCCAGCAAAATTCAATAAAAAAGAGATAAGAGAGCTTTATGACTAATTTAAATAGCTCCAGGTTTTAAATTTAAGCAATTAATAGAAAAGCAAGAAATAGTTCAAAAATTTGAAAAGAAAATAATAACGAGAAGTTCTAAAAACGTAAATTCAAATCCGACGTTTTTAACTGTCATAGAAATTACTGCCTTAAATCGTACTTAACTGTACACGTGTACAAAATCATCATACAAAATATGCTTATCAATTTAAAACCTTTAAATAATTTTGAACATTTTCCTTAATGTGTAATTTAAAAAATATTTTCACTAAAAAAAATAGTTATATACAGCTACTTGCACTACTAAGTACTTGCAAAAATTCTCGAACCCACGCTCTCAAAAATCTGCCCCAAAATGAACGATAAGTGATCTGTGGCTACATCTTGTTGAAACCACAATTCTCTACCTTGGGCCTTGAAAAATTATCAATTATTACATGGTATTAAATGCCATTCATATTCTTTGTTCCTGATTTTCGAAAAATATGGTCCAATCATATTTTCTGAAGTTTTCCATATCATACCGTGCATTTATTGCTCAACCATTATTCTTGGATTTTGGGTGCCCCGTATTCTAATGATGTGGCTATTAGAGTGAAAATGGGCATATTGGCTCATTTATTTGTGTCTGAATCAGGGTCCGTAATAGTTATTCCTTTTTTCATAAAAGTCAGATGATAACAGTTATTTTTTGATTTTTATTTTTTTGTTCAAGAATAACAGTTATTTTTTGATTTTTATTTTATTGAACAAAAATAACAATTATTTTTTGATTTTTATTTTTTCGATGAAAAATAAAAGTTATTCTTTAAAGAAATGTTCGTGTTATAATTATTTGGTTAACTTTAAATATTTATAAGATATCCCAATGATGATCACACATTCAATTAAATATTTAAAGACAACTCAATAATTATAACACGTACATTTCTGTAAAGAATAACTTTTATTTTTGCTCGAAAAAATAAAAATCAAAAAATAATTGTTATTTTTGTTCAATAAAATAAAAATCATAAAATAACTGTTATTTTTGTCCAAACAAATATAAATCAAAAAATAACTGTAATTTTTGATCGAAAAAATAAAAATCATTATATTTTATCATAGAAAAGTTCATAAGGATCAATATGGTATACTTGCATCAGTTTGCCAGCATTTACTTCTATATGCTTTTTTTGTTTTAAAATTTCAAAATAACTGTTATTTTCGGTCCCTGGTCTGAATAATCTAACACTGACTTTCAATATAAATTGAAACTACTTGGTTCTTTTTTCGATGCTGAGTCTTTCCATCATTAAGTTTTCACGGTTTTCAAAGTTAATTCTGAAAAATAAGCCAAAAAGAAAACGTAAACAAAAAAATGTATTCAATCGTAACGTTCATTATTCGCCACCCTGTAATTTGCAAGCTGAAATAGAAATACTGAAACTCAGTTTTGTAAGCTGTAAGATATCTTTATATTTCATAGTATTTAATCATTTTCTCACAACTCTGTTGTTAAAAGAATCTAATTATTTAAATAATTTGCTTAAAAGTTATAGTCCTAATTACAGTTTAGGAATCTTTTTGTTTTTGTATGTATATAATTACCAATACATATAAACTCACGAAAGTGCCCTGTCGGATTTTTATTAGCTAGCTCAACATTTAGTTGACTTTTAGCTAACTTATTTACAACTGACTAGTAAACTAACTCATAATTGGTGCAGATTTGAGTCAGTGGTGTTTTGTGCGACTGACTTCTTCTCGATAAGTATTGAACTAGCCTTTGACTAACTCAAAAGTTATGCAGAGATTAGTGAGTTGTGTTTTGTGCGACTGACTTCTTCTCGATAACTATTGAACTAGCGTTTGGCTAACTCAAAGCTGATGCAGTGGACTTTGGTAAAAAAAGTTTTGCTTGTTTTGTGTACTTTTTCAAAGTTAAATAATAAGTAAAAGTTCCCATATTCTCTTTGTTAATATCATTTAGTTAAATACATCTCATTTTCAAAGTAGAATTATTATGAAAACCATGTCGGGCATGCTCCTAGTGTCTTGTAATTGAGAGTTTTTCTGTAGACAAAGGGGCAATACAACAAAAGTGAAAGAAAACATATGTCTGTCTCTCTTTAAAAAATAAATAAAGCAAAAATACGTAACTTTTTTTTTATTCTCTTATTAAAGTCAACATATTGTATGCACCACAAGCTAACTCATAATGAGCTAACTTATGGTTATCTTAAAGTTGTGCAGTGTGAGTGAGTACTAACTCGTACTGCGGACATTGCATGTAAAAACTGAATAGCTTTAACCATGTAAATGAGTTAGCTTGTGAGTCACCTCTGACTAACTTCTGATTAACCATGAGTTAACTTTAAGCTAACTCATTTTCCGACAGGGTGTTTGTCTCTCAGTGTTAAAAACTTTAATGTCCGCCATGTGCGTTTGTATATGGATCTGAAAATAAAGTATATTCTTTTAATGTGTGTTTTGTGGATATTTTATAGTAAGCAGTAGTTCGTTCTCTTTTTTGGTCCCAACTCAAAAAAACTTGTCGATAATAGTCCCATAAAAATATTTGCTAAAGATGTGTTAGAGGTCATTCAAATTGTGTAATTTTACTGATAGAATAGAAATAAAGGAAAAACCAAAATTATATATTTATGTGTGACGAAGTTTATGTTTTTTCTTTTTTTGTGTATTTTTCATATCAAAGTAATAAAACCACATACCTGATTTGGCAGACAAAGAATTTGGTATTTTGTCAAGTTTTTGTTGAAATGAAAACTTGGTGACTTAAAAGCGGAAAAAAGTTTAAGTATTTGTGTTCAATAGGGATTTCATTGGTAAAATGAAGTAAAAAATTTAATTTAAAAATCACATTTAAAAGTAAAAGAGTTTGTTTGGGTAAATCCTTATACATACTTGTTGCATTAGCATTTTGGGTTAGAGGCCTTACTGATATAATAACTAATATAATCCCGGAATCTATTTATTTTGATAGTTTTAGAGTGCACGCCGACTTACCGCTTTATTTTATTGACCTGCCATTCTTTTTGCACAGCCGTGCCCACTCCGAAAATTATGTTTTTTTTGCAATCCACAACACAGACGAATGACTAGAGAATTGACGCCAACAAATAAAGTCAACTTTTAAAAAAGATTTGTTGCTAGGAAAAATTTCACTAGCCGAATTGAAAAAAAATTAAATAAGAAAATGTTTTAAAATTGGTTATTGGTAATTGGTTGTTGTGATTACTCATCATATTAATTACACGGGATATTAACGGGAGAGAGTGGGCGTGATTCCAATTCAAATTTGCAAGCACGATCGTGCGTGATTAAAAATATTATGTAAGTGATTGGGAGACTTTGAAAATGATTCATAATAACAACCATATTGTAACTGAACGTACTTGATCGTTAGAATTTTAAAATCCCTCGTGCGTGAGAATGCGTGAATAAGTTTTTTTCCCTTAAAATGCAATTGATCATGATCTAATACATTATATATTAACAAGTTATGGCACTATATAAGTCCATGTCGATATAAATTTTGTGTCGTTAGTTTATCAAGTCGACGACATTATCACTTCAAAGTTAATTTGGCATTTTCTATGAATTTTGATGTCAACTAGTTATCAATAATGTAACAGAAATATATCTATATAATAAATTTTAAAGAGTTCCTCCTGTATCTTCTATAGTATATCACAATGTAATTTGATATATTTACCCTTCGACTTGTATAGTCTTCTACAGTTAAATATATACATAAATATTTCCTTTCTCTTTTTTATACCTTCCACTACTAGTGGTGTATGAGGGTATATTAAGTTTGTCATTCCGTGTGAAAATTTTTAAGTTTTCATCTAAGGCACTATAAAGTATATATATTCTGGGCTCTTGAGTTATTCTGAGTCGATTTATACATATGTATCTGTCTGCCTGTCCGTCTATGGAAATGACGCTCACTTTCGAATGACTAAAAAAAAGGAACTGTACTGGTGTCAATTTTTTTCTAGTTCTCCTAAGCATTTTTGGATTAAAACCCAGCAAAATCAGTTCTGTAGGAAGAGAGTTATGAATCCAAAATTGGAACAACCTCCCTTAAAAATTAATAATTATGTTACAAAAACTAACATAAATGGTGGCAGAATACACGGACTGGCACAGGGTTTCGCACAAAGTAATTTTATAGGACTAGAAATCATACTACCAAGTTTCGTGATGATTGGTCCATAACTTTCGTAGGCCCCATATGAAAAATGCTATTGCTGAAAAATTTTGTCTGTCATAGATGCACAAGACTAGAAATCATACAACTAAATGTTGTGAAGATTGGTCTACTATTGACCATAGGCCCCTTAAACAGCACATTCTTTTAATATTCTACACTCGGTAGAGGGTATTAAAGACTCGGCATAGCCGAATATTGAACTCTTACCTGTTTCTCTTAGAAAAATTTTGCAGAAATTTGTAAATGCTCACATATGTACAGATATGGAAATTCTTATACGTTTAAAGTAAATATTTTTGGCCAAGTGTAGAATGTAGGTCGTTTACCAACTACATATAAACAAAAGCTAACAAAAGATTCCGAATAAATTTAATATGAAAATATGTTTTGAAAAAGTTGTTACCAAAGTAGAATAAAATGAAAGTTTTTAAAGGGATAGCAAAGACAACATAGACAGAAACCCGGTAGATCTGAAAGTAAAAATATGTTGTAACTTTTTAATAGTTTAGTGTGAGTTCTTCCTTCTATTTGTTTGGTAATACAAGAAGAAATAAATGGATTATTTAATACATAAGCTTATAAAACAAATAGTAGTTAAATGAATATAAAAATATTTTGACCGACCAAAGTGCTCTTTCATATATCCATAAGAATGGATAAAGTAATCGTGGTTTAAAAATCGTTTATTGAACGGATTTTCGTGAATCTAAGTGGAAGTTTTAAAAGGTATAACAAAGTTAACATATGCTGAATTTAAAGATTCTTAAAACTTAACAGAAATAACTGCAAACTTTTGTGTACTTGGTAATGCTACTTGACTCTTAAATGAATTACTTTGGAATGGTTAAAAGCAAGAGCTTAAAAACCCAAACAATAGAAGCTTAAGAAAAATAACGTAATCAGTTTCTTAGAACCGGATACTGGACTTATGAGTCTTAAAAGTGATAACAAAGCAAACTGTGTTGTCTGTTATGATCTAAATTCGATTTTTGAAAGCAGTCAAATTAACAGATCGCAAGAATTTGAATTCACTTTCGACAAAAACATTTGTGATTAAGTTTATTCACATTAGTTTTCGTTAAAAAATTCGACGCACAACGAAATTTTCGTCAGTGCGGTTAACTCATAATATAAAATTAACAAATGATAGACGATGTTTGATAGCCAGCAAAATTTATTTGTCGAACGCAACTCATAATGGGGGCCTGTATGTCGAAACCCAATAGTTTTCAAAATAATCCATTACTTAACTTTAAATCATGGCTGCTTTCTTTTATGTGGCCTTCTTAATGTAGTTGAAAGTTGTTATCCTTAGTTTTGAGTAAATCCCGTCGACTTTGGGACACTCGCTACGACCTGCAGGGTTACGTATGCATAAACTTATTTGTATTTTTAATATCTCAACACCTATAAACTTTTAATATTGTCCATATATGCAAATATTAAGATACACAAATAAATTTCGTAAATGTATTTACTGCTGTATATCCATACAATAATGGCAAAAAAACTGCAAACTACAGATGCAGTACTTGAAGTTATAATGCTGGTAATAATAAATAAATGTATTATATTCATATGCACTTGAATTGTAATACATAAAGGAATATAAAAATATTTATGAAAATTTATTTGCCAGAGCATTTCTTTTTATAAAATCATAAGTGCCCAGTTGATTTTATTGTTCAACACATAAACAAATTTTTAATTTTGATGGTTGTATTAGAAATTTCTTTACTATTGGTGTAACGAAAGCATTAACTGCGGAAGTTTTACTTTTAAACTGTAGCTGAAGCATATTGACCGAAGCTTATCCTGAATATATTTGATCGATTTCAACGCTTTTGAGATGGTTTGTGGTGGTAAATTTATTTTGACACGGAAGACAAAGGTCATCGTGTACCCATGTTCTGTAACTTTGATGAGAACTTCTCGTTTCGCAAAGATGTGAAACAAAATATACCATCGCTTCTTGAAAAGTGAGACAAAATGTATCGTCTTGTTAGAAATGTCATAATAAGCAACTCGAAGACTATGGGAACTGGCAGTTCAAATCGAGAACTTTTCTGACAAAAATGTTACAGACACACTTTTTCTGAAAATTGGCAAGTAATTTTCTTACGTGGCAGTTGTTTCACTCCAAAAGAAGGTACAGACACAGTTTAGTGAGAAAGCAGCTGTTTGTTTTAATTTTTGGCATTTTTTGTTTCATTTCACACATTTTAATCGAAAAGTTCTCGCCGCGGGAGTTACAGAACTGGTCTGTAAGAAAAGTTTGAAGATAATCAGTTGGAGCCATTCCTCCATAAAGATTGTGGTAAAACTCAAGAATAAATAGCAAGATCAGTGGGATGCACTAAAACCGCAGTTTCAAAACGTTTGAAACCTAGAAAATTGTATAAAACACGAGCTGAAGCAGAGATACTTTGAACGACAACTTTGCATTTCCAAACAGCTGCTTGAACGTCATTAAAACAATTAATTTTCGCATCTAATCCATTTTGGCGATAAAAAAAATGTATACATGACGTCAAGCTGAAGCAAAAGAATCATAAGTAATTCGGACAACCACCCGAAGCTACTCCAATGTCGAAAATCCATGGCGGCAAGGTAATGATCTGTATTTCGTAATCCAAGAAGGGTCCCGTCTAATATGCGCTGCTAAAATCGGTTTAGAAGATCAATTAATTGAATTGGCCAAAAAACTTTCAAAAAATGCGTTTAGAATCAAGCCGTTATATTCTATCATCATAACACTCGTTCACATATTGGAAGACCAGCTAAAAAAGTAGTTGGGAAATTGCCCCTTCTCCCTTATAAAACATTTAAAATATTTTGCAATTTCGATCCCATTTAAATTATTTTGCAATTTCGATTGATATGGAATGTTGTAATTTGGCCCAGATCTTAAATCAGCTGACTACCATATTCTTCGATCGATGCACCAATTTGAAATACTCTTTACTTCAAGACAGGGCTTCCGAAGTTGCCCTTTGAAGAGCTACGACATTCCCTTACCACGAAGCAGGTTTGTAAGGGAGCATATTAAGGAATAACGGTAACGAAAAATTCAGTGTGCAAAGCTGATCGTTACGTTCACTAATTTTTATATGCGCTGAATAAAGCGCTTTCTGTGCCAAAAATGTATTGCTTCAAGGTGGGAACTCGCCATATAAAATTCATGCCTTCCGTAAGCGATATGGTAAGCGAAACTTTTACGTTTCTCCCTTACGAACCTGCTTCGTTGGAAGCTTCATTTTTTATTGGGTATATGTTTCCAAGAAGATTAGAACCGGCATAACAAAATATGTTAAATAATTTGACTTAATTTATTTTGTACGATTATGTTAATACAGACGCTAAAAATGCATAATTTTTTAAGTTATACACCTAATATTTTCTTAACATAGAATAAAGATTTAGGGCCTTATTGTGTTAAACGCAACGCAACGCCAAAATATTTATGATATTTAATTTTATAAAGAAAAAAATATTCTAAGGGCCTAATTGTGTAAAACGCAGCCCAACGCCAAAAATTTCATTGAAAGCAAAAACAAATTCAAAAATACTTTAAACTTTTGTTGTTGCTTTCTACAGGAATTATTTTTTAATTTTTAAACTTCAAACACTTCATATTTTGTGGCGTTGAATATTTTAAAAAACAATATGAATTTCTGTAGAAAGCAACAACACAATTATAACATTTTTTGGAATTTGTTTTTGCTTTCAATCTTCTTTATAAAATTAAATATCACAACCGGAGAAAAAAAAAGAATTTTTAATTGAATTGACTTAAGTAAGAAGAAAAGAACACTAAACTAAAATTCCAAATTACAAATACGGAAACAAGGTCATGTACATTAGAGTTGTGACTTTTTTTACGACATTCTAAGAACTGCGATCTCACTTTTTCACCATCGTGAAAAAAGTTCGCGCACTAGATGCATTGAACTTAAATATTTACAAAAATTGCAAGATGTTATGACCCTAATGTACATATGAACAAATATGAATGCAATAAAGGGCAATATGTATAATACTTAAAATGTATAATAAAATACAATAATATTGTTTGTTAATAATACTAAAACTACATTTTAATTAAAACTAAAAAATGCATCTGTGTCTATAGTATCTTTGTATCGGTACATTTTAGTACAATATAAGTAAAATAATACACATACACATTCGGACCGACGGCCAAGATACAAGTTAATATAAGATTTTGTATATTGATAATAAAATGTGTGCAAACCCTTTAAAATGTGGGCAAATATAAGCAATGTATGTATTTTTGTACCCTCCTCCAATAGTGGTGAATGAGGGTATAATAAGTTTGTCATTCCGTGTGAAACTTTTGTATTATACGTCTAAGACACCATAAAGTATATATATTCTGGCACCTTGAGTAATTCTAAGTCGATTAAGCCATGTCCGTCTGTCCGTGTGTTGAAAACACGCTCACTTTCGAAAGAAAAGAACAAACTTGCTTGTAGTTATCCTAAGCAGTTTGGGATTGAAATCGAGCAACATCGGTTCAGTAGGATCAGAACTATAAATAAAAATGTGGAACCAGCACCCTAAAAAAATTTACAATTTTGATACAAATCTAGCATAAATGCTGGAATAATGCACGGAATGATATACTTTGCACGCATTCGCTTTATACTACTGCAAATCATACTGTAATTTCGTGAAGATCGGTCCATAATTTACCATAAGCCCCATATAAACCCTACTCGCGGAAAACATTTGAGTACGCCTAAAACCGTAGTAAATAACGCTATCTTACTAAAATATGGTACGTCACAGTTCTATAGGACCAGAAATCTCACTGTAAATTTTTTTGAAGATCGGTCCATAATTTACACTAGTCCTCATATAAACCCTACTCGCGGAAAACATTTGAGTACGCCTAAAACCGTAATAAATAAGCCTACCATAATTAAATTTGGCATGTCCCTTTTGAAGGTAATCGATGTGGATTATCCCGCGTGCACCCCAAAAAACTGTTGCCATCACCTTATTGGCCGACAAACTTACCCTGGCCTTCTTCGGAGCCGGTTCACCCGGAGAAACCCATTGTTTAGACTGCTGCTTTGTCTCGGGAGTGTTGTAATGGATCCATGTTTCATCCAAAGTTACAAAACGCCGCAAAAACTCATTCGAATGGCGGTTAAACAACTCCAAACAATCCTTTGAAGTTGTCACACGATTAACTTTATGGACAATTGAGAGCAAACGCGGCACCCTTCTTGCAGACAGCTTTTTTAAACCCAGCTGATCATTTAAAATCGAAACCACACTGCCATATGAAATGCCTATGGCATCAACAATCTCACGCAATTTTACTCTTCGATCGGCCAACACCATAAATGACGGAACTTGCTCAAAACTTGACAGTAGTCTATTAACAGGTGGTACTTGATGGGAGCAGTGTAGCATTCCATTAAACTACGAGGGAAGTTCGAAAAGTCACGGACTTATTGATCCGCCCTTGTAACTATAAATATTGAACAATGCTTGGATTACTTTTTTCATGTACAAATACACTATTGTTTTCTTGTATTTATATGTATACAGTATCGCAGCTGTATAAGAATATATATAATTAAATTATAAATGTAGTAGCAACAATTTACGGTTAACCACAATATGCAAAATACACTTCAAATGGAAAATTTATTGTAATAATTGTCAATTTAATGTACAAAACTAATATTCTAAAAATCTTTACTACAAAATAGTCCATTTATAAGTATTTAAAGATGAATGCAGTAGCTTTAAGGTATTAATTTGTAACAATTATAATTTATGACTAACTGAATTTTCCTGGATAAAATATAAATACTATTTTTTTACATAAAGAGCAACAATTTTTATTAATGTGTAATGGAAAATTTTTTCAAGTTTAAATTATCTTCTAAAATTGCAAATGGAATTTTCAAGGTTTCTTTATTTCAAAGCTTAAAGTGGGGAACAGAATGGTCGCTCTTGTACAACGTAATGAGTAGCGCTGCAAGCTGTACAAAGTTTAAGACGGCAGTTTCATATTAGTGCCAACAGAATACGTAGTTGTACTAGTGGTTGCAGCAGAAATTGAGGTGCAAAACTCGAAGTCTTGAACTTTCTTGCGCGACAGTGCACTATCAGCAGATTGTCAAATATAAATTTTCTTAAAAATGGAAATTTGTTGTGGATATTTACAATACAATTTGAAAGGTTTTTTTTAAATTCATATATTATTCCTTTATAATTCTCTAAGGCCCAAATGAATAGTCATAATTAGTTATAATTATTAGTAAACACAAATGATTACTATTGGTGATTAAACTTTTTATATTCAAAATATATTGGTAGCTGTGTAGGTAGCAGTGTTTTTGATTACATTGTTATTATTTCTATGGATGCAAAAAACAATTCCGAAATGTTATAGAAAACAAAAAAGTAACAGAGTTTCTGCTAAACAAAAAAAAGGGTGCTTGGCAGAGTCTGTATATATTTAACAATAGTCATTTTCCACAAAAAAAAAAACAAAAAACATAATAATAATTATCAACGCAACATCTGTTGTCTAACTAGTAGTTAACAAATAACATTTGATGGTTTGACTAATGGTAAACAAAAATATATTTGATTGGTTAAACTATTGTTATTATCCAACCAATGACTGTACACGGCCTAAGTTATAAAAAATAAAACAGGTTAATAAAGGGTTTATGAGATGAATTTTCATCCAAAATCCGTTTTATAAGCCCTTTATTAACCTGTTTTATTTTTTATAGCCTAAGCCGTGTAAATTTGGGCCTAAGTTTCTTAAGAGGTTATAAGCAACCATATGGAAACCTTCACTATTCTGTTCTTATTTTTCGTGCTTTGGTACTCATTACGTCGTCAGCGTCACCTCCTACTTCAACTACTTTACTAAGTTTCGCATTGCTGAAATGCAATGCTGAAATCAATTAAGGTTCAAAAGTACTGTAAACTGGCAGCTGCTTAAAATATTATAATTTGAGGTGGGACACTAGTGCTGTCAACTCTTAACTACGTAAAATGGCATAACATGGGTATAAATAGCTTTACAATATGGCAAATGACTAAATCTAGCCACTGATCTACAAATTGGAACCCTTTAAGAAACAGTTTTTTATTTTTAAACACTGTTTTAATTAATTTGCAAAATTGTCAATTTCCATAATGAGTCGTATAAAATTTTTTTTTCTATTTTTAACTGAATTTTTAATTTTATGAAACATAATAAAATCTATAAATAAAACAGTTGTATTAAAGGTTTACGAAACTGATCTTCTATGAAAATTTGTTTAATAAAGCCTTTATAAACCTGTACCCATGTTCTGTAACTTTGGTGACAACGTCTCGCATCGAAAAGATGTGAAATAAAATAGCCCATCATTTCTCGAAAAGTAAGAAAAAGTGTGTCTGTAACTCATGTTGAAAACGTTATAAATGTCATAATATTCCAGTCGAAGCCAATGTGAAATTGCAGACGTTGAGAACGCCAGACACACATATCGTTGACGGCGACCAAAATTTACTAAAATTGAAAAATTTTCAATGACGGCGGCGAAAATACAACCGTCGGCTATAGCAAATAATGTAGAGTGCGACTTTAATTATTGTTGTTTAAAAAATAGCTTTGAAAACATTCGTATATTTTTGAAAATTGTTAAAAGCAAAATAATTAAACAATGAAAAAATCAGTCAAAAACAAAATACTTACCTCTTTCATGTAATTATTCATTGCATTTTGCATATTTAATATATTTTTTAGGGGTAATATTGTTTCTCTCCCCGTTTTTATGCGTGAGTTTATTGGACAGTTCAAAGCGGAAACTTTCTCACAACAATTTTACAGACACACTTTTTCTGTAAATTGAAGAGTAATTTCCTTACGTGACAGATATTACTCGCTAACAATGTTACAGACGCAGTTAAGTGAGACAAACAGTTGTTTGTTTCAATTTATGGCATTTCTGTTTCATTTCTCGCATTTCAATCGAAAAGTTTCTCGAAGCGAGAGTTACGGAACAGGGGCACATTCTTTTTTTTTTTTTTAGTAATTATATAAAGTAAAAAAGGTAGTGCTTATCTAAAATGTTGAATTTTTTAATAAATTTGTTTTTTTTTGCAAATAACTACAATTTTTTTATTAATGAATTTATACTTTTTTTACTCTGCTCTGTTTTATTTATCATAACTAAGAATTTTATATAAGTAAAATGCAGATTGTTTATATTTTTCAACATAAAATTTTATGCTGTAGTAGTATTTTTGCGTATATTCAATAAAATCTCTTGAAAGCTCATGAGTAATATACAGTATGTGTGTAAAATATTACGACAAAATTATAAATATATATATTTTAAGATTTATATAATCTTTAACATAATTTTGATAATTATAATGTATGAAAATAAATAGGAAAATGTTTTATTTTTTTTGTATATATTTATTTACAGCCCACGATATTAACCGATATCGTTCGTTTGCATTTCCAAAGACAAGCATCTGATTTGCGCCCCAATAACAATTTTCAGCACGACAAGTCGATTAACAATGCAAGCGAATGATAACGTAACAATTTCCATACAAATTTGAGCGCCACTAACAAATATTAAGCGATTACAAATGTCAAAATCAATCAATTATGTTGTAGTTTTCGACAGAGGCATTTATTACAAATGTCAAAATCAGTCAATTATGTTGTGGTTTTCGACAGAGGCATTTTGTTAAAATATTAAACGAATTTTTTTTTACACCAGCACTAAATATTTTTTGTAATTCTATTTTTTGAAACAACACCACTAACAAAATTGAGGTGCAAGTTTCGCGTTTCAGGCCCGCCAACTTAACGCTTTGATCGTGTGATATCACACCACTGCACACTGGTCAATTCCGGCGAAAAAGGATGTTTATTTTATTTTGTCTAATATCAATAAAATGTTGATGACGGATTATAGGTAACACTTCAAAACATACAACTCATATCTTAATTTGGCTTTTGGATAACTATGTTACTTTTTGCCTTTCTGATTGGCTTGAAGGTATTCGCAAAACTGTCTAAACTAAACTTCTAGCGACTTTTACTGCAAAAGTAATAAGAAAATCTATATCAAAAGAATAAAGAAAAATTAAAAAAAAATTCTTTTAAATACCTGTGTATTTGCTAGTTAATTTGTATAAAGCTTTATAAAGGATTTTTATAAATTGCTTGGAAAAATAAATAAGAGAGAAAACCTTATGATAGGTCATATGCGATACATAGTTTTACATTGTGTCAAAAATAATAAATTTAAAAAAAAATACATTGAAAAAATTAAAAAGTTCATCTAATAAAAATAATACACAATCAACAAAAAATAATTACCAATTAAATGCCAAAGGAGTAAATGATTTAACAACTATAAATAAATTTTATTATTATAATTTGTCTGTCGTCTGTTTTTATACCTACACCACCATAATAATTGAAGGGGATATTATGTGTGTAACACAAAAAATAGGTCACTAGGTATTATGATCGACTCAGCATGACTTTCTTAATCGATCTTACGAACTCCGTCCGTCCAGCCGGCTAGCTATCGATGTAAAGTAATGGAGATAATTTTATGAATTTTAGTACATACGCTAAATGTCCATTAAAACTGGTGAGAATCGCTCCATAATTTCACATATCCCCTATACAAACTTCTTTCAAAATTGAGTCGTTAAACAATATTTTAATTACCCTACCAAATTTGATTGGAATTGGTCAATATTTGACCATTAAACGTACAACTCCTAAAAATAGCTTTTAATACAAACTTCCTTATAAATGTAATAACTACAATGTCAGGTTAATTTTGTGCTGATTAATCCACAATTGACTAAATAAACCCCCTCCCTAAAATCACGTAAGGACAAAAAATTTAATATATAGTGCCAACAAGGAAAGTCGCCTATTTCGAATATTGTAGTTTCGAGATATCTTCAGTTTTGTTGCAATTTTATTTGAAGAGTTTTTTTGCTTTAAGTCTGTATATTATCGTATTAGTAACAACTTCAATAGAGGCTTAAAGAAAATTGTTTTGTAAATACTCGTAAAGTTTAGTCCTTTTCTAATAGTGACTAAATTCTGTCTAATATCGTCTTAAGCTACTTTTTCATATGACCACATATATTTACATACCCGTAGATAAATACATAATATGCAACAAAAAGAACTCCTAAATGAATCCTACCTTCCTAATATAAATTTGTTTTAGCGAGGTCATGATTGCCCATAGGCAGGGATGCCAGATAATTTTGATAAAAAATCGGCATTTTAGGCACTTCAATTAAAGAATATCCCTTTTAAGAACAATAAAACATATTTTTATTAACATAAAAAATATCTAACTTACATATAATCCATATAAAAATATAAAAATTAATAAAAAAGAATATTTTTATAAATAATTAATTTAAAAAAAAATTGTACATTAGAAAAATGTTTTTCAATCATTTAATTTTAACAGATATTTTATAAAACATATTTGAGTTTAATAATTTAATTGAATCCATTTAAATATCAACATCAAAACAGTTTGCATTAATAAATTTTAAGTAATCTTTAGAAAAAAGAATTCCTTGAAAGGATTCATTTTCCAGGGAAAATCTAAATTTGGTTTTATTAAGGTTGACTTGGCTAAAAATTCTTTCCACTTTTGCAGAAGAATGTGGAAGGACCATAATTTGTTGTACAAACTTTGACAGCACTGGAAATGCATCCGTAGAATCCCCACGTTTTAAGTCTGAAATTTATTGCCAAAAAGTTTGTAAATTCACTTCAATTCCTTCTAAATCTTCTTAAAAGTTTAAAAATGTTAACTCTCTAAATTCAGAGTCTAAGGTTTGGTTTTTTTTTTCAGAAATAAAGCTGGGGAACTCTTTAAGAATTTCCATAAAAGAAATAATTTCTTTTTTCCTAATTTTGTTAGGGTTATCATATTTTAAGATTTGTAAAATTTTTGTTCAAAATCAAAACGTTTTAATATTTGATTTGCAAGTTCTATAGGTATAAAAATTAATAATTTTGTTAATTTCACTTTTGTTTTTGATAGTAACTCATTAACCAAAAGGACGAAATACTCCTCATCAAAGTTCCAAAAATTCTTAGTGTTCGTAAATTCCGTTAAGTAAACTAAATTATTTAATCGGTTTTTAGAAATTAGTTAATACAGTTTTAAAAAACTTTCCATTTGGTTGTATAGTTTATGACAAGTGCTCCAAAGTCACCCAAAATTAATAAATTACACGGAGACAAGCAGAGTTAAGTATTTATCAAAAAATCGGCAAATCAGCACTCCGCTAGTTTTCAGGCAAAAAGTCGTCAAAATGTGCCCTCTAGAAAATTTGGCATAATAATGTATAAAATAAATCAGTGAATGCTTACGAGCTGGTTTAGTTGAACTTAACTTAAATTTGTATGTAGTTTAAACTGAGCAGCTGTAAATCAGTGCCCCATTTTAAAAAAATATTATTGTGGCAACACTTCGAAAACTGTTGTCAAATTCATATGGTCTGCATTGATAGTTTTAACGCCCAATTTTATACGTTGAGAGATAGTTAACATGTTTACTCATTTATAGATTTGCTGGCTTAAACACATTTTTAACTAAAAAGAGAGTTTAGCTTACACTGATTTATTAGCCTTAAGTTTGTCGTTTCGTGGGAAACTTTTTTATTATCAAATATCGCATAAAGTACTTATATTCTGGGTATTTGAGATTTTCTAGGTCGACTTTTCCATGTCCATTTGTCTGTTCGTCGTTTTAAACTCTCACTTCCGAAAGACTCAATAGAGAAGAACAATTTTGTTGCTTAATTATTTCTAGTTATCCTAAGCAGTCTAAGATTGAAATCCAGCGCAATCGGTTGAGATGCACAAGTGTTATAGATCCAAATGTGGAACAACTAACCTTTGATATTTCTCTTTGAAAGAAACAAGTTTTCGAGTTATTGACGTTTAAAGTTTTTATACACCGGCTTAGCTTACAAAAGCTTCCATGCATAGACATCCTTCGGCCGGGCGCAAGAATTTCCTCCCCTATGGTATAACAAATACCGGCTTTGGTAACTTAAGATTATCTGCATAGCCGGCCTTCGGCCGGACGCAAAGATTTTCTCCTATATGGTATACAAACAATTGCTTTGCTAACTAAGGCTGCTATGCATAGCCGGCCTTTGTCCAGGGGCAAGAATTCTCTCCTCTTTAGTAAAACATAAACATAAAGAAGGTTTTACTTTTATTTTAATTAAAATTCTTCAATAAATTAGTATGTCTACAGAAAAAATTATTAAATTTCTCCAATCACCAAATTTGTTCTAAATTCATAATATCAAGCAAACAAGTTGTTAATTTTGCACCTATTACCAAAATGATTATATTGATTACTAAAAATTTTAAAATTTTGAAAAAATGTTTTCAATAAATGATATTATTAATTTTAATTAAAAAAGTGATCAAAAAACTTTGCCATTTCAAACAATGTGTTAATTTATTTAAATAAATATTGACAATTCCCAACAACAATTCTACATGTTTAAATTATTTTATTTTAAACAAAAAAAGTCAATTAAGATTTTTTGTTATATATCAAAATTTAATTTTTAATTTTCTTTCACCTAAAAGAATAATTGATTCAATTATCACATTAATTAAATTTAAATAATTTTTAAACCATTTTTTTAATTGATAAAACACTTTTTTCTGTGTAGTATTACATACATTAAACAATTAGAAAAAATTAATTAATTTGTTTTTATGCTTACTAAAAACTTTTGCATTTTTGCAAACTGGTCAGTCACACTTCTTAATAAACTAAAAATATTAAAATTAATTGTATTTGACCAGAAAGATCTAGTGAAAAGCTTTGAAATGATATCAATATTAGCCATATATGTACGTTTGGAAATGTAGTGGAAAATCGCATATTTATATGAAAACTTTAAACGTCCGTATCTCGAAAACTAAGGGCTTTCATCAACTTTTTTATGCTATTTGTTTCTTCTTATTTTTAAATTTTCTATCACCATAGGCACTTTTTTTATTTGGAGCTGCGTCGGTTAACTAGATTTAAGCCACAAACATAAATTGGAAACGGAATTCACCGATTGCCATTAAATTTTGTCAAATTCGTTTTATACAAATAGATATAATACAACCAAATTTCGTTAAGATCGTGGTAATATTTGGTATGTCATAGTTTTATAAAACTAGAAAACACAAGACCAAATACCGTGAAGATCGTAAAATAATTTATCATAGGCCTCATATAAAGCGCTTTCCCGAAAATTAAATTTTCCAATACGCCTTAAACCGCAACGAATTTAAATACTGTGATATTGTTTCATAACGCATAGATCTATATATCGATGGTCTCAAGTAGAAAGGCCCTAACTCGCGTTTTTTACGAAATTGAGTTTTCCAGTGATTCCAATAAATTTTACACAAATACACATCGTCACAAAAATTTATTGTAATATTGTTAAGAATAGCAGCTTTACAAGCAGTTGTATAAGCACGTTTACATTATGATACATACAGTTTCAATTATGTTTTTACCTTCTCCTATACAGTTACAATTATTTGAGTTAGGGCCTTTCTACTTGAGACCAACGATATATAAAAATTAATTATGTATGTTTGTTTGTTTGTCGCTTTATAGACTCCGAAACTACTGAACCGATTTTCCTGAAATTTTTACAGTAACATCACGTGAGCCCTAAAAATAAAATAGGCTACTTATTTTTTCGATAGGGGCAGGGGAATTGGTACCCCCCATAGGATGCCAATATTAATTATCGAACCGATTTTCCTGAAATTTTTACAGTAACATCACGTGAGCCCTAAAAATAAAATAGGCTACTTATTTTTTCGATAGGGGCAGGGGAATTGGTACCCCCCATAGGATGCCAATATTAATTATCGCATATCTTAAGAGCCGCTGCACGCATTTTGCTGAACTTTTTGTAGTAGGATCTTCTGAGCCCCGGAATTGAAATAAAATAGCAGCGGGGGTATAGGAATACCCATAGGACGCCAATGTTTAACATCGCATATCTTAAGAACTGTAATAGTGAGAATGTTCAAACTTTCTAAAAGTCACTCTTATGGTATACTACACTTTTGAAAATAAAAATAAAGCGGGTAGGCGCAGGGGGGGAAATACCTCCCATAGGATGCATACATTAAATATCGCTCAACTGAAGAACTATTAAAGGGAGAGTCTTCAAACGTGGTTAAAGCTACTATTATAGTAAACTATAAATTTCAATATAAAAATGTGCGGGGTCAGTGTAGCGAAGCGCACCGGGTTAAGCTAGTTCCATATAAATTCGACGTTTGATAAATTCTTACTCTCGCTGGAGGGTACTACAGATTCGGTATAGCTGAATGTAGCACTTCTATTTGTGTTTTTTTTTTGGTAATTTTTTAAATCGAATTGATTTGTTTTCTTCTAAAAAAAACACAAATCTGGTAAAAATCCGCTTTAACATAATTTTATTGTTGTTATTTTCGTTGGTGTTGTTTGTACTTTTTGAAAATTTTTATATATTTCAAAATAAATTCACTTTAATTTTATTCCATCCATATTCAAATGTTATAAAATAAAACAAAACTCCAAACTACATACATAAATGAATGAATGTAGAATCTTGTTTTTTTTTTTTTTTTGTTTAAATTTGAACATGTATTTATTTTTGTAGCTGATGTTTTTTAGTATTTACATTTATTCATTTTTTTATTTACAAAATGCACGATTTTATTAGTATAAATTTTTTATTTTGCAATTTCATTCGACATTCGACACTCACTTACTGACTCTTTTGCCACTTTAATAGCATTTAACTTTTTGTTAAATTTTAGTCACTGTGGCAGTATTTAATGAAATTTTAACTTGACTTAAACCCTTTTTTTAAGCCAAGTTAGTAAAAGTGGAAAATGATGTAAATGAATGAGGGTGGGTAACTCATTTTGTTTGAAGCCGATTTATGTTTAAAACTTGATGAAATAAATTCTAGGAATTTGTGGAATTTAAACGATTTTTTTTTGTTATTTACGGCTGATAATGATGATAATGAATACAAATAACAAACTTATGTATCTTAGATAATATACGAATTTAACTATTTTATAAATTAAACTAGTTACCTCCAAATTAATAACTTTAAAGGTACCCCAATTGCAATATTTTTTAAAATTATTTTCTTTTTTTTCAGATAAGAACGTAGTTTTGGCATATATGTAATACGGCTTTTCGAGGTAAATTTGTATTAGGACTGAACATAAATTAAACAAACTATTAAATATTATTATTTAAACCGACTTGTTTATAACACAATAATATAATACAAAAGTCAAAATGTAATAGCCTGAGATTTTTTTTGTAGCAATTCTGTAGCAATTCTGCTTTGATGGACGCCAAAGATTACGAAACTATTTGTAATTGGTCTTAAGTACTTTGTTTTTGAGAAAGTATCTCAAAATCAAACGCTTGGAGCTAATCGACTGCTTTTTCTCTCTTATTCCCAAACACATTTTAAAAACAATTTTTAAGTCCAAAAAATAAAACTCCGTTCTACTCACTTCCAGAACATTGGGGCTAAAATCGATTTTGTAGAAATTACAAACAGAATGACAAATTTATATATACCCTTTCCACCTCCGTCCCGGGGATGCGCTAAGTACCTTGAGAACCTGCTTTCTCTTGGCGTTGCATTCAAGAGGTAAATAAAACTGGGTGCAGCCAATACCTATAACCCGACAGAATTCAAAAGTAACAGATCTCTTGGGACTGGCCGGATATCCTCATTATTAAAATTATATTTTTTTAAAGGGTAAAAAGTTATTTAATGAATATAAATAAAAATTATTTGCTCAGTTAATGTTAAAAATCATAGATGTAATGCATTACTCGTGCACTTTCAACTCGTAGTAATTTTGTTTGGACAAGTGAAAAAAAACCAATCACTAAAGTTTTTTAATAGTGCCAACTAATTTTATTAAGTGATAGTGCAATGCTGATTCAAATGAGTATTTAGTGCTAAAATTTAAAAATTAAGGATATTACGGGCATTTTTGGAAACAAATAAGTTTATTAAATGTTAATTGGATAAATAATTTGAACAAAAAAATTAAATTGTTTACTGTATAAAATTTTAAAAAAAGTCCACGTTTTTTATTGTATATTTTTTAATTCCGATTTTTTTTCCACATTTTTTTTCTTAGTTTTAATATCAATTACTTGGGAAATTTTACTTTTTGCATCAAAGAATTTTTTTTGGAATAATTTTGTCAGTCCTTTTTAGGTAACAAGAATTCAATTAAAATCTCTTCATATATTCTTCTAATTTTCATTATTACTCTTAAAAATGTTTTCTAACATCTTTTAATGCTATTTTTTTTTTGTTTGTTTTTTTAACACTTTTATTGCATTTTGTTATTTTTTGTGAATTTTCTGTTTTTTTTTTTCTACAAAAAACTTCAATTTTGTTGATGAGGTTTCAAATTAATAATTAAAAAAATGTTCGAAAATCATGCACAAACTTGGTAATGGGTTGTTATTATTTGTAGCATTACTTTAAGCATTCGAAAAAAATTACTGAACTTATTTTTAATTTTTATTTATTTAAGCTTATGATCTATTTTTTATTTTATAAAAAAGTTAATCTTTATTTTTCTTTCGAATTTTCATTACTCCGTTGTGTTACGTCTTCAGGATTGAAAATTTTTTAAAAACAATTACATAAAAAACAAATTAACAAAATTTCTTAAAATAAAAAATTGACAACATTTGAAAAAATTCTTATGCTAACAAAATATTTAAACATAATCTATTACAGTTTAAAAAAGTTTATTTAGTTTCCGTTTTTATTTTTATTAACTAAATGTCTATAACTATGGGCTACACTATCTGTATCTGTCTTATAATTTTTTCTTAATAAATTTGGAACCTTTATTATTTGAAGCATTCCTAACATATAACGTCTCTTGTAATTACTCTCTGTGTTTAACATTGTTACATTCTCAAAATCTGGATAATGATTTAAACTAGCACAGTGGGTTGCTTATGCTGTTTTTTGTAATTTAATATTGTGCTTATATTTCTGATCTGATTTATGTCCAGCAATTCTCGTTTTTTGTTTATTTTTTGTTGTTCCCTCATATAACTTATCACATTGTGCATTATTATTTCCCCTACAAGGTATTCTATAAACTACATTTGACCTATCTAACTTTTGTATGATATCCTTAGTTCTTGTATATAATCTGCCTAATGTATTATATGACCTATGTGCCACTTTATAAATATTAGTATTATAGATGTTAGAGTTTTCCAACCGTTCCGACATTTTCGGTATATAAGTCAATGATTTATAAATCTTAGGTTCATTCGAAGAACCTTTACTATTTCCATTTTTGTTTATGTATAGTCAGTCCTATTAAATTAGTTATAAGTTTCATCGAAGAACTTAGTTTAAATTTGTTCAATTAACTAAACTAACAAATACGCAATCATGATGTTACGAATATAAATTTTTTGTATTCGAGAATACGAATAGGAATATCTGCGAAATATTCGCCGAATACGAATATCGAATCTGAAAGTTAGCACCACTTTATACTTAAAATGTAATTAAAACAAATCTCTCGTTTGCGACGATAATAATAAATTGAAAAACCAGTCACACTACTAAATTTATTTTACATTATTTTGAAATTCCGATGACTGAATTTGAAATTATCAACTCTCCACCTGAATGCCATTACTGAACATTTTAAACTTTTTATACTTACATTATTATTATTTACGGGCCAGTATGACGAATTCCAAAACGTTTTTGACTTTTTTGAGGCCAAAAAATGCTAAACATGATTTTAAAAAATTATTAAAATAATGCAGAAAATTTTTATTTTTTTGTTAAAAATGTATTACTTTGAAACTTTATATGAAGCTAAATACATTTAAGTGCCTTATTTAAAAAAAAAATTAAATAAAAGGTAACATTTAAACAAGTGGATTGCTTTTTGGTAGAACATCAGATATAAATATGTACCCGGACTTAAATTTTAAGTCTATGCAGCCCGCACGCAAACCTCTGTAACAAACAGGATAAAAACGATATTTCTATGCCTTGATATGATTTTAAAAATTCAATAACTATTTTATTTCTTATGGTTTAAGCAAAATTGGAGATTAAAAATTATAAATTTTTCAGCAGTTTAGAGCAAGATTTTTATTTAGATATTTCGTTGGATGAAAACAAAATAATTAAACATTTATACCGCCATTTTCTGACAATCGCACGATTTGAAAACTCAAAACGACCGATTTGTTTTAAGGTGTTCTGAAACTCGTGCGTTCTGCTTTAGATCTGCCACAGTTTCTTACAATTATTCTAGTTCCCTTAAGCATACTCTTGCAATTTAAAGTCGCCAAACTAATTGCGATTGCGATTTACAGAACACGTTAATATTATGCGATTTTAAGTTAGAATCGCAAAAGGTAAGCGTTTTGCGATTGTTAGAACGTGCCCGATAATATAGAACTTTTATCTACAATGTGAAATTTCATTCCACTTTTATATCTTATAATAATTAAACGGCAAATAATTTCAACAATCCATATGTTAAGGGTATTTCTAAGATTTCCTAAATATTTAATTTTCTTAAGAGAACAATTATCTATTTTCACACGAAATTTATTATAAATTGTAAAAAAATTTAAGTGTTATCAATAAAACTAAATAATAATACTAAAAATAATAAAACTAAAAATTTCACAGCAAAATCAAAATTTGTAATCCAAAATTTTGCAGCAAAAATGGAATAATCGTCTCACTATTGAAACCATAAGTACCGCGACCCAAATGATCTTGTGTGCAGTCGAATCGACGAAAAGTAACCATCTTGCACTTAATCATTTAACTTTTTTATGTGCATTCAATATACGCTCTTTTTTCAACAGCGTTAGCTTTTGCAAAAACTTTAAAAATAATAATAAATTTTAAAACACAAAAATTAGTATCAAATTATGAAAGAGAAGAAAACCTTTTTTTTCTATGCTTTATTTAAATTAATTAAGTATATTATATGTACAGAAAAATTTGCAATTATTAGACACCAGCTGAATGTAATGCATTTTCTGGCCCGCTACGGCCTTCGTCAGCATTCTTTGTGTCACACTGGTTAGTGATACTTTATAAATTGAATGTATTTAACTCAACTATTTTAACATTCTGCTGGTGTCTAATAATTGTAAATTTTTCTGTACATATAATATACTTAATTAATTTAAATAAAGCATAGAAAAAATTAATGTTATACTCAAAATTTAAGACCATTGCGCTGAAATACTTAAGTTGTCAAATGAGTTAAGTCACATTTGAGAGACGATTTTTTTAATGTAGGTCTGCTTCGAACCGAGTTGCGAAATAATTTCCGCAAAAGTTGAGAATACTTTTTTTTAAACAAAAATCTTATTAATATAAATTTTGAATACATACACTTGTTTTTTTTTTTTTTTTTTTGTTTTAAAAATTATTTAATTTTAACATGAATTTAAATTCATTTCGTTGTTTTTAAAATCTTATAAAAGTTTGTATAATACAGAAATTACTCTTCTTAAGTTTTGTAAATTTTATCTTGAATTGAAATTTTATATTCATATCGGTGTCGACATCGGTATCGGCGATATTTCTTCTTGAGTATCGGTATCGTATCGGCAAAAAGGCGTATCGTTACTTCCCTACTAAATACAACAGAGATTTAAATATTATAAATGCAACAAATTAAGAGAAAGGAAATTTACGTTTTATTTTGTTTTAAAATTTAGGTATTTGAAACAAGCATTTTAGATTTAATATTATAAAAAAAAACAATTTTAAATTAAAATTTTTATTATATTCAACATTTTTTTTTTATTTTTCGAATTAATTCTATGAGTTAAATTTCAGATATGTATTTTTCTGTACATACAATATACTTCATTGCTATCCAACGGAAAGCTAAGGTAAAATGTAACAAGAAGATACAAGATAATAGTCTGGTAGTGTATAAAGTCATTCCTAAAAATTTAAGGAATAGAACTATTACAAAAAGCTTTATAAAATACATAGCTGAAATTTAACTCATAGAATAAATTCGAAAAATAAAAAATCTTGAATCTAAAAATTATGAAATTATTTTTTCACGATGTGGAAAGAATATTAGTGTTTTAATTGTGGTTGTGCGAAAGAAAAAATTATATGGTTATCGTGAATAAGTAACTGCCTTAAAAATGTATTCTGTTTTTTATTCGCTACTAGCCGTGCCGCAAGAGTTCATTTTTGACTAACTATAAAAGTAAAATTTTCTCCTATTGGTCCAAGCTTTGAAAAAATACAAACCCTGTGTGTTTTATTTACGCTGATCTAGATATGGTTTAAATTCCATCAAAATTGGTAAGATATTTTCGGAGAGCAGACCTGTAAATGAATCATTCTTTTTTGATTTTAATTCGTTACGAATTGGATCAATTTTGAATTAATTCTTTCCACAACAAAAAAGAATTGAATGCAATTTGAATCAGTTTAAACGAATTAGGCAGAAATAATTTCAATTCTTTTTCAATTCAAATGATTTTTTTGTAAAATGAGTTGCAATTCGTTTTTAATTCAAATGAATTGCAATTCGTTTCCAATTCAAATGAATTTGTTAAAGTGAATTGCAATTCATTCTACAAAATCATTTGAATTGATTTTGAATTCATTAGAACAATGAATTGCAATTCAAATGAATGAAATCAAAAATGAGTTGCAATTAATCAAATTCAAGAGCAGATCTAGGTGGAATCAAAAAAATGGAAATTTCTCCTACCATAATGAAAATATTCAGTACAAAAACTTAAAAGCCTTGTCCTGGATCCGTGCCTGATCAAAGAACACATGGTGTTGGAGTTTGTATCTTCAAGAAGACCTGATTTTTATTTTGAAATACGCTGTCTTTTACATAAAAAATTAGTTGAATAACAAAGCGAAAGTTATCATTGCTGTAGATTTAATTACAAAATCAATTCAAATTTCAATCAATTCAATTCAAATGAGTTGGAAATGAATTGCTAATTCCTTTTTCTAATTCATTTGAATTAATTCAAAATCAATTCAATTCAAACGAATTGGAAATAAAATGCAATTCACTTTGACAAATTCAAATGTCAAATTCAAAAATCGGTTCAGTTATATAGCGGATAAAGCGTAGCAAACGCAAAAGTCGTTATCGCATTCGGTTAGGGGACAGTTGAGCGGACTGGAGGCGTAATGGAGGGTGAACAGTGTACTCAAGTTAAAATGGCTTTGTTTTTCTTGAGTACGAAAACTATTGCTTTAATATATATCTTCTAAAACTATAATAAATATTTTCGGAGTGTAGTAAGTTTAGCGTCTCTGGACCTTCTCCTAATCACTTTAGTAAAACCTTATATTATGTCCCATATCCGTTAACAAATCCAAACCTTTATAAACTACTGTTTAAGAAACATTCTAAGTTTATTGTGGCCCCCAGAGGATTATGGCATAAAGCTGAACGAATAAAGTTAAATTTAAAAAATTGTTTACGGACCTACAGCGATTTATAATTATAATAAAATCATTCGAATAAATTGTAATCGGTTTATTTTGTTGGGCAAATTGTTTGAAATTAAGGTTAATTTTTTATTTCTCTTAAAAATTACCACAAATCAATTATTTTTTGCATTACTCGTTCTTATTTAATTTAATATTTACTCATTCTTAAGATATAAAATCAAGGTTAGAATTATTTCTTACAGAATTTTTAAGTTAAAAAAAGAAGAAAACATTCAATTAACTTGTAAAATTTGCAATAAATTATTTAAGTTATCATCTGCTGCTTAATGTAATTCTGCTCTTTTAAAAGTTTTTATCTGCATGTTTTTTATCTTTAAATAAACATCTAACAGCGAAAATTCGAAAATAAATGCGAATACATTTTTATTTCTTGTATAAATTGGCCTTTTTTCGTCTATATGCAACTATTTTATTTTACATAAAAATCTGCCAAAATAATGGAAATAAAATGGAGCAAAGAAAAAATATAAATGCTTAGCTGTGCCGAATCTTAGATACTCTACACAAACATTTAAAATTTAGGAAATTTTTACGAGAAGCTTTTTGGTCCCCAGTTTTTTTTACTAATTTTTTTTATCAATTAGTATTGTGGCTATTTGATTGAACTTTTTATGGTTGTTAATCCAAATTTTTAATATTTTATTTAGGCTAAATTTCATTAAATTATTTTTATAAAAAAAGGAATTTTACAACCTGAAATGAATTAAAATTTATTGATAATTTTTCATTCTTGACTGAGCTGGGAGTCGAGCCCAGGTTTTCACGGACAGCTTGCCCTGACATGTTTCGATTGTAACCACACAATCTCCTCAGAGGTTTTTTGCCGTTTAACACTCACCGCCATCGAAGGCGGCTGACAGTCAATAGCCAAACATCAGTCCTTATTATATATTTTTTTTTATAATTTTTGGTATCTTATTCGTATCTGTGTTAGTACATGAAAGTCTTCTGTGATGTAACGCCTAAGTGGGCGTGTCATATCTTCACCTTAAATCCAAAATATCTTAAATCGATGGATGATGTATTTTGACTTGTTACATCATAACCAATCAAGAAGTCGATTTTAAATTCTTTGCCGCTTACGTTCTTTTGGATCTATACTTCATCTTTTTAAAGATATTTTTTAAAGATTTATTGCTGTTACACACGCAATGACAAACTTAATATACCGTAATTATTTACTTGTTGTCGTGAAGAGTATAAAAAAAATCCAAATTCAAATGTGTTTAAGAAGAAGCTAAAAAAAACTGAGAAAATTTTTTTTAAGAAATAAAAATGAAAAGGAAATTTTTGATGTTTTTTGTTAAAATAATGAGTAAAAAACTCGTTCGTTGTTGCAAATTTTTATATTTACAACAAGCAGGCATTTAAGCAATTAAATAAGGAAGTTGTAAGAAGACCATCAAATATAAATGATGACTATTACTATTCTGACTTGGGACTTCTCTTCTGTCTCTCTGCATGTCTATTAGATTGTTTATTTATGATGCCAGCGAGTGTGGCCAGAAATGAATGTTTAAAATCTTATATTTTATTACTTATTATGTATTTTATTTTCATTTTTATTTGCCTAAGTTTAGTATAATTAATAGACTGTGATGTTGCAAATAAACAAAACAATTTATGATGCACTATGCTTTAGGAGATTATATTTCTATAATTAAAGAATGTTTGAGATTAAAAATAGAATAAATGTGTAAGAAACTCAACTCATTGACCCTTGACATAATTTTGCTTCTACATATTTGGAATAAAGGAAGCCATTAATCATAAGTGGGTGTATAATAATTTTCATTTAAAAATATGTTTCCAAAATATTATATGCGTGTCAACTTGAAAATGAGGAATTTTTGGTAAATTTTGAGCGTGTATTGAACATCGTAAGCTTTGACCATTTCCCATCTTATTGGCTTAACTTAGTTTCCTCATCATAGAATTGCTCACTTTTTGGGGTTGAGAACAGGAATGGAAAATGGCTTTTATGTTTTTGTGCCAATTATGAAAACAGAATGTACTTTTTAGACCATGACGGTACCACTTTTTATTATATATAAGGAACAAACTTTAACAAAAATGTGCATAAAAATTAACATTAATTTACATATATATGTTATTGTTTGTATCAAATTGGAAACAGCAGGATCGGACCGTGTAGTACATTTCTTTTGGCATTGGCCGACGAACTCCAGGTACTCTTCAAATATATCATTTTTCATCTGTGATACTTTAGACCGCAAATAATGTATTTGGATATAAGCGAGATCACCCGTTATTGGTATTTTGCAAGGAGTACACATTTTACTTTGACCTCCCTTGTCCTTTTCAAACCATGGATATTATTTGATCCACTCTTATCGAGGTGGTATTAAATATGGCTTTACTTGCTTACATGTCCTAGAATAGTAATATTTTAAAATAATTTAATCTTCGTTCTACTTTATAGATAAGTTTTCAAATAATTTGTACATTAATTTCAAGAAAATCTATTTTTTGTTTTCAAGAATTTATTATTTTAAGGCCCGTCTTCACAACTTACCGAAAGCAAAGGTACGATTTTATCGGCCCTATAAAAAGTGTTTCATAATTAAAATTTTACTTAAACCCTCGAGATAGGATGGAAGATTCATCCTTAACTTATCGCTTACTTTAGGTTAAAATCCTATATTTAGCTATCGGTAAGTTGTGAAAATGGGCCTAAGTTTTTTTACACCACATAAAATCAACTAAAACAAAAAAAGCTGAGCATTAAAAAGAAGAAGAAAATAAACGCACAAAAAATTAAAGAGAACAATCAATGTTGCCACATAGAGAAACGTTTTGATTTTAAAATTGTACCAAGTAAGTCGCGGTAGTACCGCGGTAACAACAAGATCCTAAATGTACAAAAAAAGTACCATGGTTTCCATCAAGGCAATTTCAAACAGGCTGTTCTTAATTTAGGTATAATTTAGTAAAGCATTCTGCATCGATGGAAACAAATGGTAATGGGACGAAACAATTTATGGACTATAAGTCGGGCGAGCCAAAACTTCTCTACCTCTTTTAATAGTTTTTAACTGGTCTTGCAACCTGTATACAAGTTCCCTGTATTCGTCAGGCCCGATTGTAGTTAGTAGCTCATGGTAGGTGGATCTCCCTTGTTCCTTCCAAAAATAGAGGAATATCGTAATGCCATGACTATTTGTCTTTGATTCGGCTGCTTGGCCGCGCTTTCATTATGATTTCCTGCATTTCCAGCCGACGTAATGGATTAATTTTCTATAACTAGTAGTTAATGATTCGATGCAAAAATCGCCGGTAAAATCGTCTTTTAATATCCGTTTACTTTAACTTGTGCGATACCCAATCTCCTTTCTTTTGGATAAATTCTGCTGCTTGTAAACATGTTGAAATTGCTGCCTTTGTGGATCTTAATGTGTTTGCAAGTTCTATCTTAGTTTAACAAACATATTTATGGATAAGTGCCTTCAATTCATAATTTACGACCTTTTTAGCTTATATAAAAAAATTGATTTCAATTAAAAAATTTGTGATATTTATTAAAAAATTGATTAAACTTGCATGAGTAAGCAAATTAATAGTATGTATCAATTAAACGTTTAATTAATTTATTTATTTAATTATTTCATCGTAATACAATAAGCCTATACGGCCAAAAATTTTAAATTACATAGGTACATACATCCTGAATAACAGACTATATCCTAAATATTAACTTATATCTACGAGAATATACTATGCATAATTACAATTTTTCAACAATTGGCCCCCCAGCCTAAGAAATAGAAAAATCCACAAAACAACAATAATTATTGTCCCAATGTTGTAATAGCAACAAGGAGATTTAGAAACGTAGCTATACAAACATATGCATACATACATATGCGGGCATAATATAAGAAATACATAAGTATTTAAAGTATTAGAAATCATTAGGAAACTAAGATAACAACAGGAAGAAAGAGAAAAGAAAAAAAAAATTTTTTTTTTGTAACAAATAACCCGGTAACGGGCTCCTAGCTAATTAAGTGAAATGTTGAGTATTGAAAAGATCAGGTAAATTAAAAGTGAGTCAAAAACCAGTTCTCAGTTAAAGATATGCAAAGACAAAATACCACACTCGAATATGAAGTTATAGTAAGTAAAGGAAGATGAAGTTCCAATCCTCACAAAATCTGGGCCTGAAAATAAGATTCACTTGATTAAACTCTTAATTCGCTCGATTAAACGTTTAATTCACTTGATTAAACTTTTAATTCGCTCGATTAAACGTTTAATTCACTTGATTAAATTTTTTATTAAAGCTGATTTTATTTTTGATTAATGCTTTATTTTGTGAACAATTTTGGAGACTTTTTTCGTTGTGGTTGGTCTTTGAATTATTGCACGTTGGGACCGATGGAACATATTCAAGATAAGTTGCGTTAAGCAATCGATTTGCTTCAAATGCCCCTTCTTTAAACTGCAGATGTTAAGCAAAACTTCCTGCAAATTATGTTTTTGGTTAAACTTTGAACCAAATTTGTAAAGCAAAAAAAAAAACTTTGTTGATAACACTTCTTTGTTCAATGACTAAAGGGCCAAATAAACGAAGTTTGACAATAACAAGATGTTTGTGTATATATTAAAATTTTTAATATTCACCTTTTAGAGCTCCATACTTTTTTCATATGTTTGTGTAACCGTTTGTGTGGCTTATTTGGCCCTTTAGTGGAAGTTAATGACAAATGTTTTTCCTCCAAAATGCCATATAAATTTTTAAAGAGAATGTCATATAAGTGTTTCCCTCTAAAATTCCCTGCAACACACTGCAATCAATATCTATTGCACTGTTATAACATTTTTAAAAGTCAATACCATCGTTTAGCATACCTTGCCTTAAACCACGGCCATACTCCCTCCCTATTCCTATTCTCATTTAGCAACAATTTACATTAATTTGTTTTTGTTCAATATAAACAGGAATGCCAAAGAAAGAAAATTGCAACATGGCGAAGAAAAAAAGTAAATAAATAAAAAAAATCCATTACCAGCTTGTTAAATTTTTGCAATTGGCAATTAATTTGTTTCTGCCCTTTAAGCAGCAGATCTTAATTTTTTTCCATCAGGCAATAACACACATTTACACACCTTCATTTTCCTTTTTCCAACTTTTATAAACTGGTCTCTACTAAAATCAAATAATAGTCGAGTTATTTTTCCACTTTCGCAAAAAAAAGTTCAAACTATGTATTTCCGTCTTTACTTTTTAAGAGTCTCAACTAAATTTACTGAAAAAAGCAAACAACGACAATAACAACAACGATGGAAATGTATCTTTTCGTCATTATGGCACTGATAGCCTTTTAATTCTTATGAGATAACAGGGTACTTCTTAAACGAGATGGTTAAAAACTATTTTTATTACATTTTAGATCAAGAGTTTTTCTTAACGCAAATTAATATCAAAAGGTTTTCTAAACGAAAATGTACGTCGCAGAGTTTTCTACAAAAAAATTTTTTTTTTGGAAAAGTTTTTTTATACGAGAGTTCAAACTTTTCGATGTAAAATTTCCTTACATAAAATTGTTGTACTAAAATTTGATATTTAAGAGATTTTTTATAGGAACATTTTTAATTACAAGATTTCGAAAAAAATGTGTTTGAATGTTTTCTATACAATATTATTTACAGAATAGTTTTTTTTTAATCGAAAAGAACGTATTTATACTAAAATTTTGACACCGAAAAATTTTCTATACAAAAATTGCCACAACAGGTTTTTTTATGAAAATTGTAACAGTAAAACATTTTTCGATTAAAAAATTTTACTCTTAAAAATGTTTCTATACGAAAATTTTGATATCGAAAATTTTGCTATTACGAAAATTTTGATAACAAAAAGTTTTCTGTACAAAAATTTTAAAATAAAAAATTTTTTTATACGAAAATTTTGATAACGAAATGTTTTCTATACCAACATGTCAATAAGATTTCCATAAATTAAAACAAAATGTTTTCTTTAGAACAAGAATATCATCCATAAGTTTTCTAAAGGGCAAAATGAAGATCGAAATGTTTCAAAAGCTATGTTAAAAAGTTTACTGCTAAACACAATTTATATCGAAAAGAGCCTTGGATATGGAAAAAAGAAAACTAAATAAATGCAAAACATTGATCTCTAGCAAAATATTTCCTTCCATTTAAACAGAACCATTTAACTCTCTGAGAAGTGAAACAGCCATCTTTATAGATTTTTAAAATGAATTTAATAGAGTATAGATCGAATAATTTATTTTTTAACACTTGACATACGAGTCACTCGCTACAAGAATCTGGCTTGGTTTATAGTTGGCTGGCTGTCTGAATGACTGGCTGCTTGGCTGCTGATGAAGACGATGCTACTGCAGCTTCTCATTGCCTTCATTATGCAACATTATTATTAGCACGTTTCATGTTTATGCATATGTTATGAACATTTTCTCTTCTCGAAAAAAAATAAAATTTTTTTTTAGCTATTTTTTATTGTTGCTGCACATTTTGTTCCTAAGAACTGCGGTTGAACTTCTTTAATAACAAAAAGGGAAGTCGAGTATGTGAAATATGTGCAAGAAGAAACTCCAGCAAGTACTTTAGGAAAATAAGAAAAATCTTTTTTTTTTTAATATTTTTTTTTTGCTTAAGTGTTTCATTTTCTATTTTAAGAAAAAGTTATTATAAGAAAAACAACATGTACCAAAAATTTAATAGAAATTTATGCACTTTCAACTTAAGGGAGTGGAGTCTGCAACCTAAATGCCGCCTTCCTTTCTCCCGCCTGTAACATACAGGCATATCAAACATTAATGTGTGTTTTTGTGTGTGCATTTTATGTAATAACAACCATAATAAAATATAAAACATTTAACAAGTTATTAAGTTATAAAGTAAAAGAATTTTTTGTTTTTTTCTGTTTTTGCTTTACCGTTACAATGTAACCGAGAAGTTCAACTTTTACTAAAAGCAGTAATACACACACACACGCAAACATATTATTTTCTGTCTAATAAATACACTCACAAAAAATTCATCAATCATTAAACAACACCATGTGGGTGAGAATTATAAAAAATGTTTTAATTTTGGCAGCTGATTAGATGGTGACGTGTTCGTTTGCTTTGGTTTAATCGTATTAAAGGGTACTTTACACAATCACACAAGTCTAACGTATTTTGATATATATTAGGGTATTCATTCGGTTAACCGATTAATTACTACCCGATTAACTGATCGGTTAATTTAAAATGGGCTATTTTCGATTAACGATTAAACCGGTCAATTTCAGTCGATTAACCGATTAAGAGATGTAAGAAATTTTTTAACTTTTTGTAGTATTATAACATAATTTATTGTGTTTTTAATTATTTATTTCGTCTCGTATACAAAAGGTATGTGTTTAGAAAGTATTTTCTCATACCAACATAGAAGGTGTTCAGTGATCTTGATCTTAAATAAGTGCTTGTTGCTGTCAACAGCTTTTTGTTTCACGTACTTTTTATATGTATGCGTTTAATTATTCGTTTCTTCTCATATCTTCTCAACTCAATCTTTTAACAGAATTAACCGAAACAATTAGAAGTGTTAAACATTTAAAAAAAAATTAAAACAGGACTTTAATGACGTAATGGAAGATTTTATATGTTAAGAAAAATCCAGAAAGACAGAAAATCCACAAAGAGGCTGAGAAATTAGATACTCTCTATTATTGGTTCGTTTTGATTTCGCCAACATCTACGATAAATGAAAGAATTTTTTCAAATTAAAGTTTTATCAAAACTAAAGAAAATAAACTTTTAAACCCAAACCTTTTAACCAATTTATTTGTATAAAATATTATTTTATAAGTTCTTCTTAAACTATTGAAGTAACTAATAAAATTATCTCACAGTTTATTTTTAAATTAATATATATAGATTGTTCACGGAAGGCTGCTTATTAAGTTATATGGGTATTAAGTTATATTCACAACAACAAAATACATTTATTAACTTTTTTTTTTTAATATATTTTGTTGCTTTTAATATAACTACATAACCATATAACCCGATAATCCGCCTTTCGTGAACAACCGAATAATATTTGTTAATTTAAAAATATGTATTACATATTTATGAATTATTCTTTTGTTTGCTCGTTTTAGTTCAAGAATTGTTATGTTTGTTATGTATGTTTTACTAATTAACTCCAAATAATAAAGAATAAATGTATTTTTATATATTGAATTACTTCATTTATAAAAAAAAACTTTATTAATCGGTTAACCGATCAATAAATAATTAACCGATTAAACCAAAACCTCGGTTAATTAATCGAGCGATTAACCCATTCAAGCAAAAGCCCTATTAAATGAATACTCTAATATATATAGAATCCTGTCATGGATAAGTTGTTATTTTGTTTTGGAAATTTTCAAACAATAATTAGGTCAGGGAGCATTTTCGACAAGAAACGTAAGACTTGCGTGATAGTGTAAAGAACCCTTAAGTGTTTCCAAGTATTTCCTTGGTTGTCTCTTTGACTTCTTTTTCTATTTTGTAAGGCGCCATTGGGATAAATTTTGAGTTACAATGTTTTGAGAGTTTTGAGAAGGGGATTAAACAATAAATATGATTACACGTTAAATTGGTAAATTTTAAAGATTCTGTTCAAGTGAAAAATTTGTTGTTATTTCTTATTTTTAAAAAATGTTATTTGCTTAGTTATTGTAATTCAGCCAAATCTTGAAAATATTTGATGTTAGGTCGTTTCCATGATTTCAGGAATTTGCATTTGCTTTTTCGCAAGCCCATTTGCCCTAGACACTAAACTCTGGTTATACATTTTGTTCTTTGCAAAATTTACGATGAAAATATTTCAATAAAACATGAACTTAAACAAAATTTATACTGAAAAGTCTTGTAAGGAACATAATTTACATGCGAAAGTTTTCTACACGAAGTGCTGAAAAAGTTTTCTTTTGAAAATTTGGCTCCAAAAAGTATTATGCGAGAAAATTTTTACATTAAAAAGTTTTTTATACGAAACTTCAGACATCTTAAGTTTTGTATAAAAAAAGTTTTACATCAGAAAATTTTCTATGCGGAAAGTTTTCTAAAGAACTATTTTAACATTGAAAAGCTTTCTATAGGGAAGTTTTGACGTTGCAAAAATGTTTTTACAAACATTTTGATATCCAAAAGTTTTTTTTTTAATTTTTGTTTAAGGTAAATTTATAGGTATGAAAAGTGTTCTGCTTGAAACTCTTTTACATTGAATTTTCTATACGAGACTTTGAATAGCAAAAATTGCTCAGCGCTAAAATATTGTAATCCAAATTTTTTTAGAGAAATATTCTTCGTTTAACAAAATTTACATAGACAAATTTTGTTAGCTAAAAAACTCGGACGAACAGTTTTTTACAACAAATTTACTAAAGTTTCAATAGAAAAATTTCACATCGCTAAAATTTTCTATAGAAAAATTTTATATCGCTTAAGTTTTCTAAAGAAAAATTTATATCGATGAAGTTTTCTATAAAAAATTTTATATCGCAAAAATTTTTTCTATTGAAACATTTTGCATTGCTAAATTTTTGTCTAGGGAATTTTTTAACGCAAAAGTTTTTTATGGTTTTTATTCGGTAGCAACTTAACAGAATTTAAAAAATTTCAAGAAAATATCTTAAAGTGAAGCAAAATGCTGAACCAAAATATTTCAACGAATTGATATGGATTAAATCAGTATTTTCAGTAACAACCCAGCAAAAACTTTACTTACCTGGTAAGTTAGAAAGTAATGTGGGAGAAATATAAACACTACTTTTTTTCGGCTGAATAACTACTTATTTTTGTTCGAGTTGTCCACAGAATTCAGTAGTTACAATACACTTACTAGAAGTCACAAAATATATAGTTATTATTTAACTACCACTAAGCTGAATTGTAAGTACTTACAATGTACTTACTAGAAGCCAAAAAATAACTAGTTTTTATTTAATTGGCACTAGTTAATAGACCTAATAAGTAGTTATGGAGCTAGTTAACAGTAAGTAAATATTCAGTATTGAAAACAAGACAACTTATTAGTAGTTATTTGGCTGATTATTAGTAAGCAAATATTCATAACTGAAAAAAATAGTAGTGAAAGGTACTTACTGAGGTCATTATTAGCAAGTACTTATTGAGCTTTTCAGAATAATGACAATTGTAATGACAACTACTTACCAGGTAACGTATGAAATAACTATGACCTATTACCTAAATTCAAAAAGTTTTTCCTGGGAATAAATAATTTAAATCTATTTAGCAAACATTTTTAACTTCTTCAAAAAATAATTGAAAAATGTTAAGGAATCTTTTTTTTATAAAATTTTAAACATGTTTTATTCCGAGTGTAAGTGTGCCAAAAAATATCCAAATGAACAAAAAATATCTGTGTGTTTTCTTACTCGGTCAGATACTACCGAAGAAACCTGAGTAACAATTCCCTTCGACAAATCAACTCCGTCTAGGAAATGTGTCTTCGCGAGACTCGAAATATCCAGCACAACTTTTAAATAACTACTAACTCTTATTTATTGCAATGAATTAAAAAAAAAAGTTTTATTTTAAAAATAAAAAGAAAAACAATTTCCAATGAGAAAGTGGCAAAATTATCAGCATTGAGTTACAAATAGTTTAATATGTCAGTTCTTAGTGTTCACAAAAGAATAAATATTTTTTTGTTTAGTTTGGAATTTTTTATACTTACACTTGCAATTTATAGCGTTTAAAGTTAATTTTTGTTATTTTTCTTTTATATTTATTTTGTTTTCCAACTTTTTCTTTATTTACGTTTTTATATGATCTCGCTTATTGTCAGATGATGGTATTAATTTGAAAAAGCTTTAAAAAAAATTGTGAGTAAAAATGCAATTCGTTTAAAATAGGGATTTTAAAGATCTTAATTGTATGTAAAAGAATTAAGAAGAAACTTTACACAAGTGTTTATTTAATTTTGTAATAAATAATTTAAATTTATGAAAATTTTAAAAACAAACTTATAAATAGTTGTGTCAATTTCAAAACAAATTCTATTTTAATTACAATTTTATAATAAAACTTTTATAATGTCGAGAGAATTCAAAAATTTTATAAAAAATAATTAGTATTGTGGTTATTTTTTATTGAACTGTTAATGGTTTTTAATCCAAATTTAGATATTTTTAATTAGGCTTAAGTTCATTGAATTTAATTTTCATTAAATTATTTTTATGAAGACAGGAATTTTACAACATGAAATTAATTAAAATTCTTTTATTGATAATTTTTCATTCTTGACTGTGCTGAGATTTGAACCCAGGCGTTCACGGACAGGTTGCCCAGACTAGTTTCGATTGTAACCACACAATCTCGTCAGTGGGGTTTGCCATTTTACTCACTCGGCTATTGAGGCCGGGCGACGTCAATAGTCAAACATCAATCCTTAAACCAAATGGTATTTCACTTTGGTAGATCGAAATTTGCTTTTTGAATGAATGATTATCTATTTTAATTGATGTAAATCAATTTATAAAAATAATTTAATGAAAATTAAATTCAATGAACTTAAGCCTAATTAAAAATATCTAAAAAAAACCATTAACAGTTCAATAAAAAATAACCACAATACAAATTATTGTTAACAGCTAAGGCACGAGCCTGAAAAAGGTCAACAGGAAAAAAGAAAGACAAAAACATCAAAAAACAAAAATGTACTTTGGACTTCAAGAAGAATTCTTGACAAAAAGTACGAAAAAACAGAAGTTAGGAAGAACATGTAAATCAATTTTATAAAGTTTAACTATAAGAACATTTCTTTCGCATTTTGATATTGAAAACAATATTAAAAAACTAAAATTGGTTTTTGCTTTCAATATAAATATACGAAAGAAATGTTCGTGTCGACGTTGTGCAGTTAAATAAAAAATAATTTCTGCAATACCGAAAAGTTTTCTATAGAACACTTTACAATGTCAAAAAGTTTTCTATAGCAAATTTTGTAATCTCGAAAAAAATTTTTATATAAAACTTTGTCATATCGAAAGTTTTCATAGAACATTTTAGAATATCGAAAAGTTTTCTATTAAAAATTTTACAATATCGAAAAGTTTTCTATTGGAAATTTTTCTACATAGAAAAGATTGCTATAGAACTTTTTGGAAAATCGAAAACTTTTTTTTATTAAAAATAATAAATCTTGAGATATCGAAAAGTTTTATTTAAAAACAAATTCTATCATCAAAAAGTTTGCCAGAAAAAATTTTGCAAGAAATAAGAGTTTTCTGTAAAGAAATTTAGTAAAAAGAAAAGTTTTCTAAGGAAAATTTTGGCATGTCCAAAAGTCCTTCAGAGAAATTTTTTACATCCCAAACTTTTCTACAAAAAGATTTCTACAGAAATTTTGCAACATCGAAGAGTTTTCTATATAAAATTGTGCAATATTGAAAAGTTTTCTTAAAAAAAATTTTTATAGAAAATGTTTGTAAAATCAAAAAAGTGTTATTTATTTAAAGGGTGGTCCAAACATTATGCACGATTTTAATTGTAACATCTTAACGCCAAGTTTTTTGATCAAGTGAGAAGCGCGTTCATATTGTTGAAGCCTTTTATAAAAATGGGCATTTCAATCAAAATGTATTCGTGCACTTCGTTATTTTTTTTTGGCAGCATAATCGACGAAATGTGTCCACAATCGCGAATTGTGCGCACATTTTAGCAAACCGGGTCTGAAGGAAATGTAAAAACACTGTTTGGAGTGGTATATGGCCTGGGGGTTACCGTTATTGGTGTTCGCGGATGATAGCGGATTTCTTGTAAAAATTTAGGATATAGACCTGGACGATATGGGGTTCCAACAGGATGGTGCCACTTGACACACAGCAAACGAAGCAATCGCTCTTTTTAAATTCAATAGCCGTGTTATATTACGTCGTGGTGATGTTAACCCTTTTAGGGTCAAAAATAATTTGTGGCGAGATAAAAATTTGAAAACTTGTATTTAAGATTATTCGAAAAGAAAAATAGTTTTCGTCTCATGTAGCTCCTCTGGTTTTTAGAGAATTGCGAATATATATAAAATTGACCTTCAAAGGTCCACAAAAGAACCTTTAACTAATTTTCGCAATTATTATACGCATGTATCAATACTTAAAATTTTTTTTTATATCGCCCGATCACCGAATTTATTATATTTTTTCTTGCTAAATATAACCTTTTTACAAATTTCCTGATTAGTGCACGACAATGCACTTAATAATAAGAAAAGAAAGTCAATGCCTACTTTAATAACCATTTAAAATAGCAAAAGTGTCTCTCTTTCGGATAAAACAAAAAAAAAAAAAAAAAATATATATATATATATATTTATATAAAATATATATTTATATGAAATATATATATAATTAACACTTAATTTTTATACAGTAAAAGGTACAATGTAATGTCGAATATATTCGACTAAAATACGGAGAGGGTTAATTGACCGCCACGATCATGTGATTTGACACCGTTGGACTTCTTTCTTTGGGGATATTTAAAAGAAAAAGCGTACGCAAATAAGCCAAGAACTGTTCAAGAACTAAAAGATGTGATAGTTAGGCACATTAACGACATTGAACCTCAATTATGTCTCAGAGGCATTGAAAATATGGACCAATGGATAGAGGTATGCCACCGAAACCGTGGCGAGCATTTAGCGATTTTTTTTTTATCATATTTAACATAATTGTCACAGATCTTTCCATAATGAAAAATATTGGGATAATTCTCTGAAAACTTTTTCTTTTATTTACAATTAACATCGTGCGCTTTGGTTGGACCATCATTTTCATTTGTATGTAAACAGAATTTAGTTTTAAATTCTCTGGTATTTTGAAGTAATAATCGTTGAATATTCGGGTTTTTGGAAGCAATAAAATGTTTCTACAAAATAGTTGCTTACCTATTTGTTGCAAATGCATGTTTATATATTACAATGTAATATTACTATTACATATTACACTTTAAATAAACACTGTAGCATGGATTCGCCAGCGTTCCATTAGAAAAGAATTGAATTCTTTTTAGAGAACATCCTATTTGTACGTACACATGTTAATGGTCCATTTTTTGTCCGGTCGTGAGAGATTCCACTCTACTTTGTTTGTAATCTTATCTTACAAGTATGTGTTTACTTTAATTAAAAGAGTTTCATTTGATATGTTCAAATTTAAACATATCAAATGAAACTCTATTATTATTATTAACAAACACAAACAAAAACAATTTGTGTGGTTTTCATTATTACGGATTACATGCACAATATTTAAGAACATTTAAATCCAGATGTATTTGATTATTAAGAAAGTCAAATCAAATTTCTTGTTAATTTCTGGCATAACAAAAAGGTCATACACAATACAACCGAATAGAAATAAAATGATTTTCAATTAAATTGACTTCAAAGACTGAATAGATACAAATTGTAAAAAAAATACTTTTAGAGTTTAAATGATGGATTTATTTATATTCTGCATTAAACATTTTCTTAGATTGGAACAAAAAGACGTTTTATTTTTCCTAATGAAAATGATCAATCATGTAGAAACATACAACTTATCTCTTTTTCAATATGGGAGAACACCCAGATTCTTATCTGTGTGTTTGATTTAATATTATTTATAAAATCAAATAAAATTGTTGAAATAACAAAACTTATAGTAAACAAATTTTACTAAATTATTGCGTTATTAACTGTTTGAAATACCTAAGAATTTACAAGAAGGGGGTTCGATTAGCAGATATCTATAGGGAGGGGAGTTTGTTATAAATTTGCATAAGTTATTAAATCTTTTGTTGTTGTTTATGACTGCTTTTGTCGTTGACGATGTTGATCTTAATATGAATACAAAATATTATTAAAATTTATATTAAATTGCTTACGCATTTATTCACTCAATAATACAAATAGTTAATTATAAAACAATATGCAATGCTTCTTTAGCTTCTTACTTAGAACAGTTTTTTTACTTTTTTAAATTAAAACCCCGTTTTCCCCGTTTATGGTGAATGTAACATCGTTGAATGATTTAATTCGCAACAATTCTGTTATGTTGATATTAATTTTAAGGCCAACCTTTAACGACTCCTTTGATAGGGGGTCTAGCATTGATTGCATGCGATCTTCGACAAGCTTCCAAAACGCTGGAGACTGAAACTCTTTGACATCTTTTCAGGCCACTAAATGTAATCAAAACATTATAAATGTGAAATATTTTGTGTCTTAAGACTGGTGCTCGGTGCGAAATTTCTATGAAATTATCTTGAGTTGTAATCTGTTCAATTTGTGAAAAAATAACGAAATGTCTCTGGCAGCATTTTTTTTAAACTGCGAAATAATATATGCTGCACTAATTACACGTGTAATTTTAAACAAATAAAAAAAGCTTAAACTTAATATTAAACGAGAACGGAGAAACATAAATAACATAACCGGTAACAGTTTTTCATCACTATTTACTTTCATTTATATTTAGTTTTTTATTAAAAAATATATTTTTTAGGAAAATACATGTGGGTTTTCTTTACATATGCAAACAAATGTCGCATACTGCGAAGGATTAAAAACGTCTAATTGTGCAAACTCGCGGGATAGGTAACATTGACACACGTAAAATTTTTCGTATGAAATAACAGATTTTGCTCAACATTTGTCACAAATTGGAACAGAGTACTATGCTTAACATGTTTAACTAAGAAATATAAGCAACTTTTATTATAGTGATTACGAATTAGTGACTCCAGAACACTTGACGTCTTTGATATATTTTAGAGTAGTGGTGGGCAAAGCACAAGCTAAAAAAATTGTTATCAAATGTTTGAACAGTAAATTTTAACTTTGCAATAATTATCTATAAAATACTATCACATCGCTTTATGTACAGCACGAGCATTTTAAATGGAAAATTTTAACACTCTCAAAATGTTTCTATAGAAAGTTTTTACAATATAAAAATTTGTTAATAGAGAAATTATCGCTTAAGTTTTCTAAAAAAATTGCTTTATCGCTAAAATCTTACATTCAAAATTGTTACAACTCAATACGTTTCCGTAAAAAATTTTATCGCAATTTTATCAGGGTTTTAGAGGAATAACTCTATTGCAAAAGCTTTTTATAGAAAAAAGTCTCCCTCTTATACGTTTTGTCGCTATTCATTAGTAAAGCAATTTCTTTTAAATCCTCTTTAGTTCACACCTTTCTTCCATCTGCTTCTAGTCGCTCATCCGCTTTTGAAGTGATATAAATCATTTAAGCACAAAAAATCGTAATAATAATACTTCACATAATTATGCTTGTAAACTTTAATGAAACAAAATTAAAAAGTACGCATCCCAGTGCATCTGATGGATACGCAGCCACACACACATGCATACATAAAACATTTTAAAACAATTATCTTTTATATTTTAATGAAGTATATGCACGCCATCTGTTAGTTAGAATAATCAGAGAAAAATAAATGAGAATTAGATTTAGTTCATAATATGATTTTGCATTTTAGTTGGATTTAAAAAACAATGAACGAAAATGAGTGGAACAGAAAACTGTTCCAATGTGAATAGTTTTTTATAGAACTTTTCACATTGAAAAGTCTTAAAAAGTTTTCAAAAAAATTCTTCTAATGTAAAAAGTTTCTAAAGAAAACTTATTTATGTGAAAAATTCTTCTTTTACAATTCAACCGTTTTTCTGCAGAAAACGGTTGACAGGCAAAAAACGATCCTATAGAAAACATTTAAAGATATTCAATTTGAAAAGTTATAAAAATTTTTCGATGTAAAAAGTTTCTAAAAAAAATATTTTTAATATGAAAAGTTTCTAAAGAAAACTTATCGATGTGAAAAACTCTTTTTTTACAGATTAAAAGCTTTTCTGCAGAAAACGGTTGCTAAGAAAAACACGTTTCTATAGAAGATATTTAGATAAGATAGTTTCACTATAAAACTTTTAAATGTTAAAAGCTTCTAAAAGAGCTTTTCGATATAAAAAGTTTCTACAGAGAACTATTCTATTAAAAACTGTTTGGTGTAAAAGTTCCTAAACAAAACTTATCGATGGGACAATTTTTAATTGAATTTTTTCTTAGTAAAAACCTTTTATTGAAAACGTTTCGAATTGAAAATAGTTTCTTAAAAAAATATAAAAAACGTCCTTGTAATAAACTTAAAAAATCTTTTTTATAAAAAAACTAAACTGCTAAAACTTTTTCAATGTGATAAAGTTTTTATAAAAACTCTTCGATGTAAAAACGGGTTTTTAAAAAAGACTTATTAGTGTGCAAAACATTTCTAAAGAAAACTTAACGGATTTTAAAAGCGTTTTAATTTTTTTTTGTGTATTAGAAAAATCTTGTAAGCAAAAAAAAATGTTTCTATGGAAAAGTTTTCTGATGTCAAAAATTTTTTTATAATAAAACCTTTTTGATGGGAAAGCGTTTCCATGCCTTCTATCTGTTTAAAACCAGATTTATTTAGGGAAAATTATCAGGTTTGTTGTAGAGAATAACTTTCTTTTGGGTTTAATTTTTTTAATTACTGATAACAGATTTCTCGAATTGTAATTAATGGGATTCTACCCGGTATTTACCCAATTTACCCTTTTAAGGGGTTTACCCTTCTACCATCTATAAGAATCCCATGTTTCGATATTCAGTTTTCTTTCTTGCTTTATACACTCTTATATGTTTTTATGTATATTATAATTCTTAGAATACACTTATATATTTTGTTAAGATAATATTTGATTATGCGGTTGTTAATGTTTTTATTTTATTTAAATTTGTATCTTTTTGTTTTTCGATTAGAAAAAAAACATTGGGCCCTTTCGCTTTGAAAACTTATTTATACAGATACACTTGTAATTGTTTACATCAGCTACATCTTTCGAAATTTAAATAAAAGTCGTATCTTGTTTAACACTTACTGACACATGCATTCTCTATGATGGCAAAAAAAACTTCTATGTACTGTATTTATAACAGGGATGGGAAGTTTGCATATTTAATATTTTGTTTTTCAATTATAATCAGTTTTAAATGGTCGAGTCAGACTTAGAATGTGAACAATTGGCAAATTTTTCAGTGTTTGCAAAAAATCATCTTCACGAAAGTATTTAAAAACTCCGGAAATCTCAAAAATGTCTTATCGAAATACAATTTGCAGAAAAAACCATTCTAATATAAATTTTTTTCATTCACATCCCTGCTCTATATGCCAGGCAATTGTTAAATCTAACGGCCTAGTTAAGTTTGTTCTTTCATATTAATGGTATAACATTGCATTATAATGATATAAAATGAAATTGTTTTTGTATAGAACATCTAAACTAAAGTTGGGCGGTCTGGGTCTGTGAATGGAATGTAAGATTGTGTGTTTATTCAAGAGTTTGCATCAAAAAGCTAAAATTGTTTTTACTTGGAATAAATTTTGTTTACATTTTAAACGAATAGAATAACTTAAATGAAATAAAATAAAAAACTAAAGAAAATGTTACAGTTTTTCTACGCTCGTGAAAAGTACCATTAATGTTTTGTGGTTTTTTTATGTTTGAAAATTTAAGAGTAGTGTAGATTTTTTAAGAAGATTTGTTAGTTTTTTTATTTAAATGTGGATTTAAAGAAAAACTGTATTTTTATATTATTTTATATAATTAAATAAATATGCATAAGTATATATATATTTAATACCCTACAAGAAGCAGGGTGGAGTATTTGGTGTCAAACATTTTGCAGTTTATTTGTTAAGAGAAAAGGATATAAATATTTACGTTAAGTACTTCCCAGCATTTCCAGTGTTACTGCATTACAATTGTTTAAAAAAATATGTAAAATATTATTTTAGCATAACTTTTTAAAAGAGAAAATTTTATTTTACAGAAAAGTTTCTTAAACAATTTTTAAGGAAAAATTTACTGCGTATTCAACTATTTCGAACTTTAACTTTTGCAGAGAAGATTTCAACGAAAAACACACAGTTTTAAAAATATTTTCTATACCAAATTTTATGAGGGCGCTAACGTTTGAAATCCTTGGACAAGCAGTGAATATTTAAATGAATTTATATTTTATTGATGTTTTTAATCAGCTAGCAAAATTATTTTGTACTTTTTTGTAATATCATTTATTAGAATAAGTACCACAGGTCAAAAAGTGTGCTGGATTTGAAAAGTGGTAAGCAGTATAAAAAATGGCACATTCATTACAAAACCGAAATATATATTTCTGTATATCTCGAGAACGGTAACAGCAAAAGTGTCTAAGCTTGGTACAAATCGCTTCGTTATTAATACACGAGATCTCATTTAAAAAAATATTCTAATTTTATTTCAATGAGGAAGCGAAGTGCACCGGGTTAAGCTTAGATCATATAGATTCTATGTTGCGTTTCGAATTATTTGCTATTCTTATAAAAATGAAACATTTTTTAAGCTTTTCTTTTGCATTTTAGCATACATTTTTGGGCATTTGACATTTTTTTAAATCCCTTTTGTGGCAACACTAAATTTAGTCGTCTTGCATTAAGACCCAGGCATGCAAAATTTAGTACTTTAATATTTTTAAAGATAGTAAATCCCATAGTACGACAACAACGTAAAAATTACCTTTTCCCTACTTTTCCACTTCTAAACAAAAAATGTTAATAAATATTTCGAAACATAATAAAAATTATATAAACATTATTTTTCGCGTTATTATACTCACATCATAATAGTGGAGGGAGTATTAAGCGTTTGTGCTGATGTTTGTAACACCTTAAAATATTGGCCCTTGAACTGCCTTTAAGTATCCCTATCAACTTACTGCCTGTTTGTAGAACGCGAGCGCAATAGTGACAAGCCTTATTTACATTTAAAACAAAAACCAAATTTCAAAATTTGTTTTTGTTGTTTTGTTGTCTCCAAGCAGGCAGCTAGAATCACTTTCGGAGACGATCTCGCGATATCCGCCCGTCCATGTAAACCTTGTGCGTAAAGTACGGATTGAAATTCTGGAAATAATTAAAAGAAATTTGCTACATTGGTTATACTCATCACAAGGACCAAGCCGATTGAAAATGTTAAGGATCGGTTCATAATTTCACATGGCTCCATAGAAGATTCTTTCCAGAATACAGTCTTTCTTCTCATAAACATCTCATTATTTTGGTATTGAGATTAAATTTGGTCCAAACTTATTTTATTGCAATATTCCTTACAAATGTTGGTACTGACATACAAATTTTACGCGCGCTACTATAATTTAATTTTATTCCAGCACGTCCATGATTGGTCTGGGTCCCAATTAGGGTACAGTCTCAAAAATCTATTTTAAATACCTTGGTGTAGGGTATCATACGGTTGATTATACTTTCTAACTTGTTTTCATTTCCTGTTGACACTGAAATGGAATGACATAAGAGAGAGGTCGGCATTAAACGGTACACTTGGAATAAGAACGGACCTGAGGATCAGGAATTTCTTTCTTCTCACAATTGTAATCGAGAGAAGGGCCCATCAGCTTCTGGCGACATCTAATATTAAAGCTCACATACTCACATGTCTTTACTTTTTCGAGAAAAAAGAAACTAAAACGTAAATTTCTTAAGGAAGTTTTTCACTATCTTTTTACAATTCTTTAGTCTAGCAATGCTTTTTCGTGCAGCTTATACTGTAAATTTTAAAATGATTTATATTTTCTTCTTTTTGCGATGATCATTGCACCACTGTAAAGATGCACTTACCTTTTACGTTTTAGGGTTACTGCGGAATGCTTTTTTTATTTAAAACAAAAACCTAAATTTGAACGCGATCTACTGTTGCTTTATTGCCATTTCTTCAAAGCAAGTCTTTAGCTACTTGACACATAAGTAAATATTGTAGTAATTATGTTTCCCAACACTAATATTATCCAATTTAATCCATTATGGTGTGTGATGTCTTTTTCAGCCTCAAAGTACATTAACGAAGAATAGATCATTCCAAACGCATGTAAATGTTTATGTTGCAGACTATAAGCGAAACAGCAACGTTCTTTCAACCTGTAACAGAAATATATACAAATTAATTTATTAACACACCAGCTTTTTAAAAAAATATATTTTGTATTTTGTTTGACTGCATAGTCTTAAGTCTTAATAAAAACTTAAGCTTTTTAATTGGAAGAAGCATAATTATATTTACGATCACGTTGAATTTTGTTTATCAAAAGTAAAAACTTGGGTTTAATGTTACCAATCAAAAATTGGAAAATAACCTTAGCTGACGCTTTGTCAGCTTAAAATAACTTGCGCATGTAACTTAAAGTTTCGTGGGAAATAAATAATTTTAAATAATTTAATTTTAAGAGATGGCATGCCATGTCTCTGTAGGGTCCCTTCAAATAACGACCAATATATAAAAAAATCTTTTTTCTGTATTAAACTTACATAAGTAAGTCCGTTTCAGGTTTTTTCCACAACGTTTTTTTAATCATTTTTCTTTTGATTTTATCAAATTACAACACAGAACTAACCGAAAAATAAAATTAAATAAATAAGAAAGAAGATAATTCACCATTGAAATCTTTTCAAGAGTATATATTATTAACGTTAACAAATGTATACATTTGATTTAAAAAAGTGAAAATCTAAAATGGTAAGAGCAAAAATATAAAACTAAAAGGAAACAAATGCCATTGGCTCAAAACCGCGACGTGTTCTGTACAGAATGTTCTGTTATTCTTTAACTATTTGAACTGCAAGAGTACGAATTTATAAACAACAAGGATAAATATGAAAAGGATTTATTTTTAATTTTAATGAGGACCTTCTTTCACTTTAAAAAGGAAAATCACATTAAAATTTGTTTTATCTTGTGTTTTTTTTCGTTTGGGATTTTCTTTTTTTTTTTAAATTTCGTTAAGAAGAATTTTTATTTATTTTGCATTAAAAACGTTTTTATTTAACAATAAAAAAATGTGCTGACTTGATTGTTTGCTTTGTTTAATTTATAGTTCAATATTTTTTAGACTTCGATTTTGAAGACATTGATTATTTATTTATTTATTAAGACAAATTTTCATTCAAAAAAAATTTAAAATATTTTTATGAATACAGGCATAATTTTTTAAAATATTTGTTTTTAGTTATTTGTTAAAAAAAAAACAGTAGATTACAAGATATAAAATAAAGATAATAAAAAACGCTGTTTCTTGAAAATCTAAATTGTAAAAACGATTATTTTTTGTGAAAGTTTTTTTATGAAAGAACTCTTGTTCTCGAATTAAGAAAATGTCCAACTTTTAGAAAGGGTGACAAAAAGAGACAGCAAAAGAGGAAGAAAAACATAGAGCAATTACAGATGAAAGAAAGAATTAAATGAATACCTGCCTCTTAAGCCTACACTTATATGGTGGATCTAATCCGTTGGGCTCCAAGCAAGGCGTTTACCAACCGCCCCTGAGTGTAAGAGCAACCATCAAGTTTCAGTGCATAATTTGAAAGGATTATACACTCACCTTTTTAGGAGCTGGATCTATCGCACTTCCATGGCTTTTGAGTATATGCTAGTAGCAGCTATTGTGTAGCAACAGGACCTAGGGATAGTCCTTCCTCAGTCCAAACTCTTAGTTAAAACTATGATGCCAAAATATGCAGTGAAATATTTAAAAAGGATTGAACTGCATCCAAATCCCCGCGGGGGGAGGGTAAGAGAGCAAACACAGAAGAAATAAAACTATAATAAAGGGACATACATTTTCATATCCTTAAAATTAAACAATAACGATTTGCTCTTTTTGTCCTGTTTTAAGAGTAACATGTAATAGTAAGTTGTTGTAAAGTAACAGTAAGTTGTTGTAGATTTATAAACTAAATAAATAACCGAAACGAGCTCTCCATCAGCCGTTTTATCATTTTCTCAATCTTCCTTTAAATCAATTTATCGGTTTGAAAAACTAAAAGTCCATTATACTATAACAGCAAATAATAATAGATCAGTGGTCACTTCTACTTTCAACAAGAAATCGATGATTTTGCATTAAAAACTAAAAGCCTCAAACGCTACGTTTAACGTAGAAGCAGCTCAGAATGCCTTTATTAACGATCTTCTTCAATACACCATTACATTATCACATAATGAGATATGACTGTAACCCGATTACAGGAAGTAATATTACTTACTCTATCAGTAAACTTTTCTCGACCCACAACTCGAGTACTTTTCAAGATATGGTTCCAAACAGGTCCATCTCTTAGCTTAGCTTAAAATCAAATACATCAGGCTGACTTCCAAAACGTACCAATACAAAGTTTGTATACAGTTTTACTACTGTATTTTAACCATGTACATATAAAGTGCCGAAACAATGCAATTATGAGTTTTGTTCATTTAAACGTTTTGAAATATAAGGGATGCAATGGATAACATTTAAAATAAACATGTAGTGTTTGCAAATGATATGTTAAATGTCATAAAGCATCAATCTTAAAACCGATGCCCTGATTGCTGTTTTACTGCGTTACTAATACTTCGAAGATTCTTGAGAATTGTCCGGACAGTGAAATCGTTGTTGCTGGTGATTTCAATGTCCACAATTCTTCTTGGCTTCACCACTCGGGCCGTACAACCTATGAAGGCCAATATGTTGAGCTATTTGCTGCACATAATCACCTCGTGCAACTGGTGAATGAACCAACACATATTCCATGTGTTGATGGGCACCAACACAATACCCTTGACCTCTTCCTCTCTTCGCACCCTCAAAAGTACGAAGTTGAAGTTCTAGCACCTCTCGGTAACTCGGATCATTGCACCATTTCTGCCTCTTTTCCGTTCTCCGAACTTCGGAACGTTTCACGACAGGCTATGAAACGATCAAAATTTGTTTACGGAAAAGCACGTTGGGTTGAACTCAACGACTTTTTTCGGCATTTTAATTGGAAACTTTGTTTCCTTGACAATGACGTCAATGCCATGGCGAAAATGGTTGAAAATGTTATTATGCTAGGAATGAAAATGTTCATTCCAGTTAAAAATGCTTCGAATAAACCTAGGTCCAAATCTTGGTTTAATCAGACGTGCAAATCAGCAGTCAGATCCAGAGAGGAAGCATTCAGAAATTGGCGTGTCAATAAAACCGCTGACACTGAATTGCTACGCAAAATGGCAAGGTCGTCGTGTGCCAAAGTGCTAAGACGGGAAAAAACTCTTCACGAGCAACGTCTTCGTGCTGAAGTTCTTACTGCTCCCCGGGGCAGTAAAAGCTTCTGGTCATTCGTTAAAAGAGTAAGGGTTAATGCTAGTTCTTCAATACCAACTCTTTTAAAGGATGGCCAAACATTCACGAACCTGGTTGATAAGGCTAATTGTTTTGCCGAATTATTCGCAAATAATTCTAACTTACCAGATAGCAATCAACCACTACCCGAACTCGAAAAAGTATCCGTAACTATGCCTAAACTATTTTTTCGGGCTCGAGCTGTTAAAAAGGTTCTTGCGGATCTCGACATAAACAAGTCTCCTGGCCCGGATGGTATACATGCACTGGTCTTGAAGCAGTGCTCTTCGACGCTAGCTCGTCCCTTAGCAAATCTTTTCAGCACTCTATACCATGCTGGTGAATTTCCCGTCTGCTGGAAAGTTGCTAATGTAACACCAATTCCTAAAAAAAGAGTGGCTAATAACCCTGAAAATTACCGCCCAATTGCAATTTGTTCGGCACTTTCCAAAGTTATGGAGAGTATGGTAAATCACCATCTTGTAAAATTTTAGAGTCTAATTACCTACTAAGCGACCGCCAGTATGGCTTTCGTAGAGGTCGTTCTACTGGAGACCTACTGGCCCTGTTATCAGAAAAATGGTGTCGTTCCATTCACCATTTTGGCGAAAGTAAGGTAATTGCTTTAGATATTTCCAAGGCGTTTGACAGAGTCTGGCATGGTGCACTCTTGTCTAAACTTGTTGCATTTGGTGTCGGTGATAATTTCTCTCGATTTATATCGAGCTTTCTCAGAGATCGCACTATACGGGTTGTTATAGATGGGGTTTCATCAAACGAGTTCAAGATTCATTCAGGGGTACCGCAAGGCTCCGTTCTTTCTCCTACTCTATTTCTTATTTTTCTAAATGACCTCTTATGTCAAACTTCCAACCCTATCTATTCTTTTGCAGATGACAGCAACCTTTGCCATTCGTATTCATTTGGTTACAGACCAGGCGTGTCCGATGTTTGTGCTATGAGACAAAACATGAATGATACGCTTGGCCGTGACCTGGACATAATCTCAGAATGGGGTCGTGCGAATAGGGTCGAATTTAATGCCCAAAAGACCCAATGTTGCGTACTAACGCATAAACGCGCGACGGATCAAGGTGCCTCATCTGTATGTATGGGTGGTATAAATATTGAGGAAACAGAATCTCTTGTTGTTCTGGGCATGAGGATACAATGTGATGTCCGATGGACAGAACATATATTCAAGGTGTCGAAAGAAGCATTCAAGTGCCTCGGTTTTTTGAAACGGTGTAAGATATACTTCACTCCATCTGATCTCTTGAACTCTCCTTACTATTTATACCACCTATATCCGACCGCGAATGGAATACAACTCTCATGTGTGGGCCGGTGCTTCAAAGTCTATTTTGGAGCTTCTCGACCGCGTGCAGGAGAGGGCGAAGGTTCTCATTGGCGACAGTAGGGTATCCAATTCTATTGACTCCCTTGAGCACCGTCGCAATGTGGGTTGTACTTGCCTATTTTATCGTTACTACAACGGGATGTGTTCTGATGAAATTAGGGATTTGGTTCCCGAAACCCATAGCTTTGTTCGTAATACACGTTTTTCCTCAAGAGCACATCCTTTTGTGGTCGATTGGCTGGTGAATCGTACAACGCATTACAGGGAAAATTCGTTTTTTGGCCGGACTGTTCGTATGTGGAATAACCTTCCTGCTGAAGTCTTCCCTCTCACTTACAACATGAAAAAGTTCAAGTCGAATGTTCACAAACACTACTCCCTCTTTCCTCCTTCCCATAACCTATTTTCCTAGTTCCAACACAATGCATTGCATTAGTAGGGGTCATCCCCTGAGTGCTGGTCCCAACAAAAAAAAAAAAAAAAAAAAAAAAAAAACTTAACAGTGATGTTTTGGAAGGGTTTGCATTGTATGTATTTTGTACTGCGCCGTTATGAAACATTATGCTCAGTTCTAATACAAAGCAATTGGCGCTTTGGAAATCAGCCACACTTATCTGCCCATTTTTTTCCATATTATGCCAATGGGTTGGTATTTGAAAAATAAAAATTTTATTTTTTTAAACTTTTAATTACGCTCCACCGTACACAGTTTTTTTATCTCTATGCATATAACAATGAAAATGATTTTTCTAAATTCTTACATTATTTTCCTAAGTACACTCTTATAGAAGGACAATATAAATTTCTAAATATCTGGAGTAGGATAACAGTGGAAGTATCTAAATTTGGTACAAATTGCTTCATTATCAAAACACTAGATCTGTTTAAAAAAAAATTTCACAAATTTTATTTCAAAGAAGATACCAAAGCGCACCGGGCACTTGGTCTAGAATTTTATGACCAAATACTTTGTATACTTTGTATATTTGTTTTTTTTTTTTTTTTTGTTTGTATTAGTGACTTAGTAAAATTGCGTCACACAAAAGTTTATTAATTCGTTTAAAAGTTTATGAAATTGTAATAATGCCAAACAAAGTTTTAACATTATAAAAAAAATTAGAAATTTGCGATACAAACAATTTGTTTCAAAAACATTTAAATAAGCCTTTAAAATTAATAACATCCTACTCTTTACGGGGAATTATAAAAGTAAAAATGTCGTAACAGAAAGTATTAAATTCAAATTAACTAATTAAGATTTTAAGTCTTAAAATTATAATGAATATTTCATTGTTAACAAAACAACATTTTAGACCTTAGAGAACTTAAGTTTATCACAATTTCATGATATTTATGACAAAAAGTAAAAAAAATGTACGAGGGCGGGTCAATAAGTCTGTTATTTTTTATGTGAACAGAGAACACAGCTTTTTGGATAAAACATAATTTAGATTTTCAATGTATGAGCTCTATAAACCTTGTTCAACTTTTCTCCGATTGGTGCATGCCTTCCAAAAAAAATAAGATTTGCTTGTATGCCTTTCAAAATAAGTATTTGTTTTTGAGATAAACTCATCGCTCTAGTCAACTCTTTCCGCCAAGCCATTTCTTAAGGTTTGGAAACAAGAAATAGAAACTCAGTGCTAAATTCAGAGAATAAGGCGGATGAGGCAGCAAAACCTGGGAGATCACACTATGCCTTTATTTCGATAGTGCGTTTATGCATCTGTCAAAATACTAGAATGAGTATAACATTTTATTTGACAAGCTACACCGCATGCGCGTTGTATGCATATACGCATCGAATGTATTGAAGTAGATATACTTTCTGCTTTTGCATGCGTTTTGAAAAAGATCAAGAAAGTATCAAACGCATAGAGCGCGTGCTGTGGAGCTCCAGCTTTAATGAAAAGACAATGCTATGAATTGCTGTCAAACACAATCTAACTGACTCCACTTGTTAAAATATTGGCTAGATTTTGTCATTTTTCATCTCGTTTAGCCATGAAAAAAATCAATTTAGTCAATAGCCATTTCTTCAGCCATTTTTATTTAGACAAATTTTCTTCAAGTTTTAAAAATCTTTACACCAAATAAATGCGGAAATGTTGATGTTTTTTTAGGAAGTTAGTAAGTACAATAAAAAAATCAATTTATTTCGATTTGTTAATGTTTAGCTTATAGTTACTAAAAATATATTAACACAATCAGAAGAATCTCTGATGTGCAATTTCAGTGAAGTAAATACATTTTGCAAACTTTTTTATAAACATTAATGCGTTTTTTTTTTGTAATAAAATTTTGTTTAGCTATTTTTTAGCCACTGTTAAGATATTATTAGCCATTTTTGACAAAATATTTAGCCATTTTGTTAAGTGAAGGGTTGGTATCACTGACTGACAGATGCCTGTTAACCCGAGCAGTTTTGCCCTATCCGACTTAAAGTTTAAATAATCACGGACTTATTGACCCTCCCTCGGAAGGTTAAAATTTTAAATATGTACATATATGTACATATATATATATAAATTTAAATAAATATGCATTAAAATGTTATTTATAAAGAAAAACTACATATTTTAAAATTTTTTTTTTTCAAATTTTATGATCTACACAATGGAATTTACACAGAAAAATTCTCAAAAAAGTTTGCCCCAATTAAAGCATTAATCAAAAATAAAATCAGTTTTAATTAAATCTTTAATCAAGTGAATTAAAAGTTTAATTAATAGTTACAAATAAACATTTAATTCACTTGATTAAACGTTTTATTCACTTGATTAAATTTTTAACTAAAACTGATTTTATTTTTGAATAATGCTTTAATTGGTTCAACATTTTTTTTCTGTGTATAGTTATGTTTTAACGCTACTTCAGACTCTTGAAATTTGTATAGTCTTACATCTGGCACTTAGAAGAATTATCTTTTATCTTTAATATTTTAAAACATTAGAGTTTTTATATTTTATTTTCCAATGGTTTCACAAAGAAATAAGAAAAAGAAACAACCTAATAATGAAAATGTTGATGAAGTTTGAATTATAATTGTCATAAACTCACTTGATATAGAAATACACATAAAATATGTTTCTTGTCTTCACGTCACAAATATTTTGTGTGTTTTTGTTTAAATTTAAAAAATTTAAGATTTATTAAAAATTCCTTTAAATAGCTGTTGTTTTAAATATCAAACCAAAAATAGTTTTTAACAAACTTTAAAGCATTTCACCGTTCCCCAAAATACCAGGCAAATCACAACATGTTGCATTTACTCGTATGCCATTTGTTCGTGTTTGAAACATTATTTTTTGTTCTTCTTTTTTTTCTTGTAGATTTGTAAAATATTTTGCTATCAAATAAGAGTCATTCAAACGAAATACTAGAAAATCTAAACAGAAGTCCATAAATTGTTTTCCCTCAAAACAAATTATCATTTTTGTTTTGAAATCCCCAGAAGAAACGCTTTTTTATTAGAGGCACTAAGTGTTTATAATTTTAATTTTTCTGTTTCGTTTTCTTGGGAAATTAAAAATATATTGACTAATAATTAAAATAAGCAAATTTCCACTGTAAACATATTCATGTTTGTGATTTTCGTTATTTATTTATTTAGCTGTCATTTTAAGATTCAATAACTTGTTATGCAGGGTGACGCAGATTGAGCTTTATGATTTTAATTGTGTATTACTGTTTGGTCACCTCCAACAAAACAATTTATAATGACAAATTTGTCTCTATTTTGAAGCCACAGCCATATTATAGTTGGCTCTGAACATGGTTTGGCTTTTAAGAACAATAATTTGCTTATAATTAATAACAGTACAGTTTTAAATTAACAATAACATTTCCCTTGATTCCAAGAGCATCATGTTATGATTAATAACCCACCGTACAATTAAAAGTGGTAAAGATAATAATAATATTATTTCTATTATAATCCATAACATGATCGGAGGCAACCATTACATGGCTCTGGCTTCTAGATTAAGGACTTTTTATAATCAGCTTTGAAAAATGATATCCAGTAATTGGTGGCTTTGCACATCCGTGCTATTTTCAACATATTTCCCATAACTGAAACGGAAAATCTCCATTAATTTCAATTTCACTGTATTTCTTTTTCGAAACATTCACGACGTTAAGTATTTTTAAAAATTTCAAAATTAATTTAAGAAAAGAATTAAAAGTAATTTATTTTTACAATACTAGTATTGTGGTTATTTTGTTGAACTGTTAATGGTTTTTAATCCAAATTTAGATATTTTTTAATTAGGCTTAAATTCATTGAATTTAATTTTCATTAAATTATTTTTATGAAGACAGGAATTTAACAACATGAAATCAATTAAAATTTTTTATTAATAATTTTTCATTCTTGACTGCGCTGAGATTTGAACCCAGGCTTTCACGGACAGGTTGCCCATACTAGTTTCGATTGTAACCACACAATCTCGTCAGTGGGGTTTGCCGTTTTACTCACTCGGCTATTGAGGCCGGGCGACGTCAATAGTCAAACATCAATCCTTAAACCAAATGGTATTTCACCTTGGTAAATCGAAATTTGCTTTTTTGAATGAATGATTATCTATTTTAATTGATTTACATGTTCTTCCTAACTTCTGTTTTTTTCGTACCTTTTGTCAAGAATTCTTCTTGAAATCCAAAGTACATTTTTTTTGTTTTTCATGTTTTTTGTCTTTCTTTTTTCTTGTTGACCTATTTCAGCACAACCTGAAGGACAAATGTAAACATAGCTCGTAATTTATTTTTAATTTTCAAAGATGCAATAATTTGGTATATACTGTACGAAAATTCTCGCTGGAGTAGGTTAAAATTATGCGAAAAAGTATTTCTGCGAAAAATAGTTATTTGATTAAACAATAGTACTGCAGTAAGGCAACCTAGTCTGGAGAAAATTAATGGTGATCATGCTATATTCTTGGAAGAACTTATAGATATTGTGTCCGACACTTCAAAAATGGTGGTTTTAATGCTGAAGATTGTTAGGAGAGAATGCGATTTTGATTTACATGAGCACCTGCCATATGGCATAATCTCATCGAGGATCTTAACCACCAAGTGCCCCTGTGTTTGTTCGGATATATTCACACACAGGTCGCAATTTAAGTGCATAATACGACAAAAACTATACATCGCCTCTTGTTTAGGAGCCGGAGCTATCTTACCTCCACTGCTATATTAAAATCCAGAAGCTTCTGGATTAAATTATATTAAAATTACTGTTATATTAAAATCCCTGACAGCAGTCAGGGAAACAGGCAAAACTTTCCCACAAGGGGGAAAACTCAGCACTCTATGTGGAAGAGTACCTTTCTATGTGGAAGAGTACCTGCGGCCACTACGAAAGGAAAGGCTTCCGCAAAGGCAATCTTCATTAAAGACAGGAAGCATTTCCCGCAACTAGCATACCGACGGAGGCCTCAAGCAATAGTCAGAACGGTACCGTGATGCAATTTTGAACTCATTAAATCCGAAAGCATCATGCGCCCTGTCATTTGGATGTTTGTCGCATCCCAGGTTTCATGCACCTGATAGGTCCGGGAGATTGTAACACCACAAGGTTAAATATCATTCAAATAATTCATACAGCCCCCAGGGACGTTTTGAGTAATATATAAAGATCATTGTCAAAAAATCGAGGTCTTTTATAAATAATCATAAACATAAGCAGATAGACATTGAACGCTGACCTTGACCAAAAAAAGTATAAAAATATTGTGCCCTGAAGGCGTTCAAACTGGAGACTGGGGACGTTTAAATACTTTATGAAATGCAATACATGTGATTGTCTTGTCGTGCTTTTACGGCTACACGTTGCAACGCGTAAGCACAATCAGGTTTTGATTGCAGAAAATCAAAAGCTTCTTAAATCTTAAATTTTATTTAAAAAATGGTTATTCGATGGTCTTGCGCTATGCATGATGAAAAAATTTAACTTGCTTTGTGTTTGCCCCGTAAGAGAGCAGTACACGGACTTGTAAATTTACACAACGAACTTCAAATACGAGGGCGGATCAATAAGTTCGAGACTTTTCGAACTTCCCTCGTAGTTATATGAAATGCAACACTGCTCCAAGTACCACCTGTTAATAGACTACTGTCAAGTTTTGAGCATGTTCCGTCATTAACTTTGCGTTTAACAGCTGTTAAAAACATACAACCTCGTGGAATTTTTTAAAAATGGAAAAAAGTGAATTTCGAGTGCTCACGAAACATTTTTTTTGCGGAAAAACCCGTCAATCAGACCAAGGAAAAGCTTGATTAATACTATAGGGACTCTGCACAAAGGATTGTTTGGAGTTGTTTAACCGCAATTCGATAAGTTTTTGCGGCGTTTTGTAACTGTCAATGAAACATGTCTCCATTACAACACTCCGGAGACCAAGCAGCAGTATAAACCATTGGTTTCTCCGGGTGAACCAGCTCCGAAGAAGGCCAAGGTAAGTTTGTCGGCCAATAAGGTGATGGCAACTGTTTTTTGGGATGCATGCGGGATAATCCAAATCGATTACCTTCAAAAGGGAAAAACAATAAACGGCAAATATTATGCCAACTTAAAAAAAACTGTGTTTCATTCAAAAAGTCATGGACTTATTGATCCGCCCTCGTAAAACTGCTGATTTTTTTTATTACGTTTCCCAAAAGTGGCAAAGTAACGATACTAATACCTATGCAAGCACTATGTGATTTACTTAATCGTCTCCAGGGTGCACCAGAGAAATTTATTCTTGTTCCCAATTTTTTTAAATTTTTGTTCGAGGGCTTCAAATTGTGTTTACTGTTAACAAAAATAATTTAAGTAAATACAGAAAAAAAATAAAAATATTATTAGAATTATATGCATTTTTCAATGTATTTAAAAAAATAACTATATGTCGAAAGAAGCATTGACAAGAAAATATGCACAAACAAATTGAATGCCAATTTAAAGTAGAAGTAGAAATAAGTAACTAAGTTAACGTCTGAGAAAATAAGTATATTTGTATATATTTCCGGCCCCTAGTTATGAGTTAATTTTCTACATTAACTTCTTTCTCTACGCAAATTAAAATGCTCAATTTGAAAAGAATTTTTTTCCATGCCACCAAGCAATAAAAAATTTTCTCTATAAAATTCTGTAGAATTTCTTTGCTATTTATTGTTTAAAAGTAAAAACTTTATTTTTTAAATTAAAACATTAAAATTAAGTTACACTGATTTCAAATACGTTAAAACTTTTCTTTTCATCTTTTCTTTGCAGGTATTTATAAATTTAAAGTAATATGCTCGAGTGGTATTATAATGGGGTACGTATTACGGTATTCATTCGGTTAACCGTCAATCGGTTAGCCGAGTAATTACCACCCGATTAACTTATCGGTTAACATAACATTGCATATTTTCGATTAACGATTAAACCAATTAATTTCAGTCGATTAACCGATGTAACAAAATTTTTAACTTTTTGTGGTATTATTACATATTTTTTTGTGTTTTTAATTAACTATTTCGTCTCATATGCAAAAGGTACATGCTCTGAAAATATTTTTCATACAAACAGAGAAGGTGTTCAGTGATCTTCATTTTAAATAAGTGCTTACTGTCAAACATACTTTTTATATGTATGGGCTTAGTTATTTGTTTCTTCTCATATCTTCTCATATCAATCTTTTAACAGCATTAACCGAAATAGTGCGAAGTGTGAACAATTTTAAAAACTAAAACAGGAAAATCCAGGAAGAGGACTGAGAAATAAGATACTCTGTATTATAGGTTGCTTTTGATTTAACATCTACGATAAATGAAAGAATTTTTCAAAGTCAAGTTTAATCAAAACTAAAGAAAATAATAATTATAAAAATAATTAATACATAATGGGTAATTCCATGTCAAATCGGCCAAGGGTGGGACCCGACCCCTTTCGATTTGAATGAAATTTGGTGAGAAGGAACATCTATCAACGGAAATTTTAAAATTTTTTTTGCAAAAGTTATGTCATATTCAAAATGTCATAATTTCGCCGAATTAGCGGAATGTGTTGAGTTTATTTTTTCAATATCTCAAAAACTACTTATTATACGAAGATGATTTGTATGTAATATTGAAAAGAATACCTGGGGCTACAAACAATATATTAAAAAAAATTTTTTTTTTGAAAAATTTAATATCTGCAAAATATTAAATTTTAAAAATGGACTAAGTCAATAACCTAATTTTTTTTTTATATAATACCTCAAACTGTTCTTTAAAAATCCTAAAACTTTGAAGGAGGTGTTTGTTTTTCTTTTTTTAAGATATGATTTTTTTCGCAACCTTTAAAAAAAAATCATCTTAAAATAAAATTTTCATATTGTAATTTTGAGTAATAACTATTTATTAAGTCTGATTTGCTTGATTTATGGTGTTTTAAGAAAAAGTATCGAAATTGATCAAGTTTCTTTTGTTTAATTGTTGAATTTTTTCTTGGAGCTCAATGTGGGCACTTTCAAAGAAAGGTATACTTTTTGTCACGTTACGTCTCCAATAAATTTAATGAGTTTTATGCACTTTTTTTCGTTGATATATGTTCCTTAGAGGATGAAAGGAACCTTTTCACCAAATGTCATTCAAATGGAAAGAGGTCGGGTCCCACTATTGGTCGATTTGACATGGAATTACCCAATATGCTAAATTAAAAAATATGTATTACATATTTATTAATTATTCTTTTTTTGCTCGTTTTAATTCAAGAATTGTTATGTTTTTGGTTTTTTTTACTAATAAGCTCCAAATAACAAATAATTTATGCATTTTTATATATTGAAATTACTTAATTTATAAAAAAGACTTTATTAATCGATTAAATATCAAAATAAGCCGATAATTAACAGATTAAACCAAAACCCCGGTTAATTAATCGAGCGATTAGCCGATTAAAGCAAAAGCCCGATTAAATGAATACCCTAGTACGTGTAATGGATGAAAGCATTAAAAAAGAAAAAGTATTAAGAACTTCGCAGGATATTTTCTTCCATAATCTTGTTGCTTGTTTCCCATAATACATTAAGTATTTGTAACTTTTTTTAAGCAAATTAATATTTAGGAATTTAAAGATTTTTAATAATTTAATCAAAATATTGATAGATTTGGTACTGCCATCGATTAATCTCGCTCTTAGCCATGTGTTATGTGCCATTATGATATGTGTGTTTGTTGCAATAGTGTGTTAAAAATCCGACAGCGTTCGTCTCTTAATTGCTAAGAGTTCCCTTCTCTGCCTAAGGCCAATGATCCATCACTATTATCAAAACACCATAAATCACTTTGTATGGCCTTAGCAATTATAGTAAATTAGAAAGCATTAAATCCATCTTAAATCTTAAAATATTCAGATATCTTCTTTTTTAAACAAGAATTATATTCTTAAGATGTTATGACACTCACGCACACACACACATATTTATATTGTCTACAAGATCCTTAAAGTAAACATTGTCAAAAATGTTTTCTTTTGTTTTAATATACTTTAGAAAAGTCTGTTTATTTTAATTTTTAACTTTTTTTTAAAGAGGATGTGTTGCATGTTTGTCAACTTTGTGTGATTTACTACTACGAGTGGGTGTTAAGATGCAGATAGTCGTTTGCTGATGACTGTGGCAAAGTTATCCAAAACTTGAAGCTTTTATGACAAATACTTACTTTACTTACTTACGTTGTTGTAGACATGATGAGTTGACCTTTTTGTTGTTTCGTTCGTTTTTTTTCTTATAAATATTATTCTTGTTTTAAATATTTTAGAGAAACATACTAAAAATATGCTGTTGTTGGTTTATAATTTTATAAGTGTTAAACAAACAATAATATTTAAATGAAAAGTTTTCATACAAAGATAAAAATGGTAAAAAAAAACTTGAAATAAGAGACTCAGTTTTAGTTAGAAATTTGCTTTAAAAATTAAAAAATAAGTTTGGATTAGAAACAAAACTGGATATAAATATAAGGGAGGCTCCGTTTACACAAAACCAAAATCAAAATTTTGTTAATGATTTTAACAAGTAGATACACAATAACTCGGTCATTATTATTAAACTCTCTCTCAAAATTGTTACCTTATTCATAATCAACCCACACAACATTCTAGCTGTTGTGACCGAAGAACTGAGAAGAAATATGTGACCAATTAAAGCATTAATCAAAAACAAAATCAGTTTTAAATTTAATCAAGGGAATTAAACGTTAAACAACAATTTTTTCTGTGAACGCGAGTATTTTAATTTTTTTTTTGCCCAAAATTAAATAATTGGATTTGGAACAAGACGGTATGGATAATTTTAGAGAAAAAATTAAGGATATCTAGAAAAAACTTTTTATACGAGGGCAGATCAATAAGTCCGTGACTTTTTGAACTTCGCTCGTAGCTTTATGAAATGCAACACTGCTCCCATCAAGCGCCACCTGTTAATAGACTACTATCAATTTGAGCAAGTTCTGTCATTTACTTTGCGTTTAACAACTGTTCAAAACATACAACCTTCACAGGATTGTTTGGAGTTGTTTAACCGCAATTCGAATGAGTCTTTGCAGCGTTTTGTAACAGTGGATGAAACATGGATCCATTACAACACTCCGGAGAGTAAGCAGCAGTCTAAACAATTGGTTTCTCCGGGTGAACCGGCTCCGAAGAAGGCCAGGGTAAGTTTGTCGGCCAATAAGGTGATAGCAACAGTTTTTTGGGATGCACGCGGGATAATCCACATATATTACCTTCAAAAGGGAAAACAATAAACGGCGAATATTATGCCAACTTATTGGACCGATTTAACGAGGATTTAAAAAATAGTTATTTTTCATCAAGATAATGCAGTCTCAATGGCAAAATTAAATGAATTGGGCTACGAATTGGTACGTCATCCACCATATTCTCCGCATTTAGCCCCCAGTGACTATTTCCGAACCTAAGGAAATGGGTCGGTGGAAAGAGATTTAGCTCCAACGATGAAATTATTGGACCTCGAAATTCCTATTTTTTGGAAGGGATACACAAATTGGAGAAACGTTGAACTAAGTGTATTGGGCTAAAAGGAGATTATGTTGAAAAATAAATTATTTTTTTCATATAACTACGGGGGAAGTTCGAAAAGTCAAGGAATTATTGATCCGCCCTCGTATCAATTAATTTTCAAAGGAACATTAAAGATTACGATAACTTCTCTTAAGTAAATTGTAGATTTTGATACATTTTATACAGAGAATATGAGATTTCCATAAATTTTGTACAGTTAATTGTAGATATCAATAGATTTACCGTAAGAAAATTATTGATTTCGTTACTCTTTATATATAAAGTATTCGATTTTATTAATATCCTCTATAGAAAATTTTAGATATCGATAAATTTTATATAGAAATTTGTACTTTAATATTTTTTTTGTAGAAATATTAACTTTGATAAATATTCTTTAAAAACAATTAAGATTTAATGAAAATTGTAAACATTTTACATGGCCATTTCCAGCGAAAAGTTTACTTTTTGGAACGCAAAAAAACTTTTATTTTAGGCCCATGTTGTTCAACTGTTAAAGCTTTTATTTCTTAATATAGAGCTAGTTCCTCTTTACACCAAAATATGAAAAAGTAAATTATACATATAGATGCCTTACTTTCGCAACCTCGTATCTTAAAAAAATACGGTTTGGTCTTTTTCATATAAAACGATTGTTTTTTTTGTGTTCTATTTCTGCAACAACTTATTAGTTCAATACTTTGTCTCAATTCTGTAAATATTAATAAATTATTGAAATAATAAGTTTTTGCAGTAATAGAACACAAAAAAAAAAACAATCGTTTGACATGAAAAAGTCAAACCCGTATTTTTTTAAGATACGAGGTTGAGAAAGTAAGGCATCGATATGTATACAATTTTTTGGAAAAACAATTTTAATTACTTGCAAGCGTAACGTTACAAAAAAGTACTCTTTTCGCTCGAAATGCCGATATATTGTTAAATTTTCTGTAGAGAATTTTAAATATTAATGAAATTTTGTGTAGAAGTTAATTAAGAGATATTGATACGTTTTCCATAAGGAATTATATAGTAGATATCGATAAACTTTCTATAGAAAATTATAGATATCGATAATTTTTTAAGAATTGATCAATTTTAAATATTAAAACCATGTTTCTATAAAAAAAATATTCCTGTTTAACTTTCTACAAGAATTTAATCAATTCTTAAAAATTTTTGAAAAAAATTATCCAGAAACATGACTTTTGTTTTGACAAGTTAAGCTAATATTTTTATCAAAAATATTTTATCCCAAAAAAACTTTACCACCCTAGTTAAGCTTTATATTTTGACATGTAAGTATTTACACTTCGGAATATTGCCAACTTGCTAATACATGGGCCTACATAGAATCTGATTATATTTATAGTATGGGTTTGAGTGAACACATACAAAAACAAAAATATTGTTGTTTCCAGTAGCTGATGCAATGCTGGTAACTATTCTCGTCATCATCATCTTGGAAGTAAAACCACTAGTATGTGTCAGTAGTATGAACAATCACTTGCAGTCGTTAAACATGAGTTAAGATAATTGCATAACCTTTGCATGGTTTTTGTTGCTCTCGACATTCTGGTAATGTACCACAGTTTCTGGAGTGCGTTGTTAAAATTTTACTAGAAAAGCACACCAGCAAAACTTTTAAACCAACTGGCTTAAACTTAAGTGTAGAAAATACTCGAAAGAAAATGTTAGTGAAAACAAAAAATCATTTTCACAGAAAACTGTTTTTTTAAAATATTCAAAAACTTTCTTTAACAAAACCAAACTATCGATAAATGCAAATACAGATTAACATTATATATGAGGATTGTATGATAAATTTTTAAACTCAAAGTTAAGTTATCAATACATTTTCTACAGAAAAATTAAGTTATCGATAAATGCTTCAAAGAAAATTTAAGTTTTCAATAAATTTTATATAGAAAATTTAATTGACCGAAAAATTTTTTTTTATCAAAATTTAAGTTATCGATATATTCTCTTTCGAAAATTTAAGGTATCGATTAATTTTTATTTCTTAATCAGGCTTAAGTTCATTAAATTTAATTTATTATTAAATTGTTTTTATGAAGAAAGCAATTTTACAACATGAAATTAATTAAAATTTGTTGATAATTTTTCATTCTTAATGTGAAATCGACCTGTCCGTGAACGTGCACGAATCCATGGATTCGATCGTCCGGTCAGTCAAGAATAAAAAATTATCAACAAATTTTAATTCATTTCATGTTGTAATGAAAATTAAATTTAATGAACTTTAGCCTGATTAAGAAATAAAAATTTGGATTAAAAACCATGACCAGTCCAACAAAATAACCACAATTGTAATTATTGTTTTCAGTAGAAAATTCAAGTTATCGATAATGTTTTATATGAAATTTAAGTTATTGCTTAATTTTCTACAGAAAACTTAAGTTATTAATAAATATTATAAATAAAGATACATATATAGAGAATATTTAAAGTATCTATTTTCATTGAAAAAGTTTTCTTTAGAAAATTTAATTTAACGGGATATTTCTTAGAAGGTTTAAGTTATCGATAAATTGGCAATATAAGATTCAAAACATAAACTGATTATTTATAGAAAATTCAAGTTACCGATACACTTTTTGTTAGAAAATTCTAGTTATCAATTATTTTATCTTAAGTTATCAATATATTTACTTTTCCAAGTTATTAATCAATATGTTATATTTATAGACACTTTAAGATATCGCTTTTCAAGTTGTAGATAACTTTTCTTATAGAATTTTAATTTGACTAAACATTTTAATTTTGTTATCTTTTTACTCTGAGTGTACTTCATGTCATGTTAAATATGACAGTAGTTTGTCTTCTTTCTTCAGTGACATTAGGTTTGTGTGTACGATTTGTATGGTTATGGTAAAAGTATTGAATATTCCTTAAGTATATTCTCTCTGTCTTACACTGGCCCATTTGCCGTTCGTACTGAATCTTCTTTTGACTCGAGAATTATTAAGACGATACATGCTATTATTTTAAAGCACAAGCACTATTGTTGGCTGGTTGCTATTGTTAATATACGTATTTCTATGCGCTTGACTGCTTGCATATGTTTGTGGCAAAAGTTTACACAACTAATTTTATGTTTTCTCACTTATATAATTCTTTATTTTTTAATACTTTTTATTATTGTTGAACAATATTTATAATTATAGTTTCACTCGTATGTCCTCGATAAACGTTTGCATGCATAAAGGTGTGTTGCATGTACATATGTATGCAACATCCTTGGTAATATATTTTTTTTTTTTAATAGTTTGTTGGCAGTACTTTTTTAGCATGCCAGATGTTGTAACAATTTTCAACAACTACAGATATAATAAACACAATAAAAAAGGGGCAACAAAAAAAAAATGAAATAAGAAAAAATATGTTGCTGGTTCTGTGCTGCATAGACTCAAGTTAAGAACATCAGAATGTGGCTAGTCAACAAACACTAAAACCTTTTTATGCCGTTTTTTAGATATTTTTTTTTATTTTTGTATTTGTTAGTATGTTTGCTAACTAACAAATACCACGAGTAGGTACAAGAACATGGTCGGTCTTGTTTTATTAAAAGATTTACAGACATTTACTTACGTTTGAGTCTAATAAAATGAGGCAAGTGTAAGCGGCATTTTATTTCGTTCAGCCAACAGTTTATTTGCCCCAAAACAAAAAAAGATACTGGCTGTTAAAAAAAAGAGTCCGAGAGCAAGCAAAGGATTTTTTTCAACAGTCAGTCTCCTCTTTTGTTTTTTATTGCTTGGAAACATAAAATCAACACAAACAAAACAATTCTTATAAACTTCAAAAAATTTAATTTCATGTTTATACATCAGTGTTTTTTTACAAGTTTTTTCTTTTTTGTTAAATATTTGTTTTACAGATTTCCTCCCCTTGTTTTTGGTGTTGCTCTATAAATCATTTATTTGGAATTTGCTTGTTTTTATTTTCTTTTCAACAAAATGATAAAATTGAAAAAAAAAGTAAGATTTTTTAAGCCTGGCAACAAAAATTTGTTAAAAAGCCAACAGAAATATTCGTTTTAGCCTATTTAGCTATCCATTATTTTATATTTTGTTTAACTAAATTAATTGGCTTATTTATTGTGTTATTTTATTATGTAAAAATAAAAATTTAATTTTTAAACGGATTTTGCAACTCAATATTTTAAAGTAGCGTTTTTTAAAATTTGCGGCAGAAAAACGTAAATTTTTTGTCATGGTGTATTAAGGTAAAAAAAAATACTAAATTTTCTTATATACGAGTATTAAAAGGTTTTTTAAAGAGATATTAGGTTTTCACAAATATGTTCATTAATAAAAATCAGTTTTATTAAGTCTTTTAAAATGGTACTATTTTAAAATGTACTTTTTTAAGCTCTTTAAAAAAGTTACATTAGTATTTTAAAAAATTGATTTATAAAAAGCAAATTATTGGAAAGGTTATATTTAAAAACGATACAAAACAGGCATGCGTTTTTGTTCAGAATGCTGGGAAAGATAACCTTTTTAAAAGGTGACAAACACCCTCAAATCATACTTCAAGTTAAAGAAAGTCAAAAAAGAAAAAATGCCAATTTTTCTTATAATATCATTTGTAGATGCTTAAAGTAGTTTTTCAATTCAAAAGGTACTTTTTCTTTCTTAACAAGATGATTTTTTATTCTTTTTTGGCTTGTTTTAATTTAAATCGTAAAAAGTTCCTTGAAATTGTAGAAACATATTATTCCCAGCAACACTTTCGTAATTTTAATCATAGATTTTTATCCATGTCTATTGTTTAAGGAAATGCCAATTTAAAAAGAGTAAATTATAAAATTTTCATACACAAAAAGCATCAAAAGAAAAGCAGGATTTCTTTTTTCATGAAAAGATACCTCCCAGAATAGAAACAAGTACTTAAAAAAGATAACACAGAAAGAGTAACATTGTTCCCACAGGGCTGGGAAATGAAAAATAAATAAACGAAAGAAAAAACATACCAACTAAAAAGATATAAGAAAACTAAAAATGCCACAGTGACAACTTAGTTAAATGTTTTTAATATTCCCAAGAACTATGGTAATTTACAAGATTTACATACAGGCACATGCACCCTCTTATATCAATACAATAACATGAAAACTTACAACAACTACAAAAAAGCTCAGTTCGTTATACACACACATGCACAAATGTAAATAAAACAATAGCTTAAATCAAGAAAAAAAAATATACGCCAGAAAACTCAACAGGGCTTTAAAGAAACCACAACACCACACCAACAGCAAACTAGAAAAGCGCTTAAAAGACTTTGACTTCAAAATACTGTTTGTGGTTTTGTTGTTGTTGCAGCAACTAGAAAAATGAAATCGAACAAAGAGTAATGCATTTTAAATTTTTATACGCAACAAGAAAATTTGCATATGCGATAGTGCTTCACTCAACTAAACTCAATTCAAGTGTTACTACTCCTGTGCTGCTACTGTTGCTTTTGCATGCCAGCCACTGCAGTCATGTCATGCTTGGTATGCCACCAAATATGTGGATATGCGAATGTGACATGAATAAATAAACTCACAAAAAACGATACAAAAGAAGAAAAGAAAATGAACGCGTATTACAAACACTATTAGTTACTTACTAACTTCAAGCAAAGTTGCAAGAAAAATGAAAAAAACAAAGAAAAAACAAAATTGTATCAAATATAAAATTATATATAGTCGAAACACACTCAGCAAACGCATAAAAATTCTTAAAAACTTGACAAATTGCTATACAAGTGATGTAAGTATGTGACCAAAATCGATAATAACTTTACTACACAAAAGACAGGCGGACAGACAGACAGACTATCTATCTTCTTTTTTAAATCAACACATTTATCTTTTACTGCCAGTTTGCCTAAATGACAGTCGTCCAAGTTGTCCAATTATATGCATGTTTTTAATCATTAAGACAGACAAAATTTAAATACATTAATGTACAACAGAGTGCACTAGAAAACTAAGACAACAAAAGATAGAGAATTAGAAAGAGATAAAAACAATAAAAATGTTTATTGTATGAACAATAACGAGTACAAAAGTATTTCGACTATGTGCGTGTGGTGTATAAAACGTGAAGATTTGTTACTTATAAATATGACCAAAAGTCTTTTTATGGATTATAGAGATGTTTATTAAAAGATCATTTAGTTTCTATAGAATATGTTACAATGACTATCACTTCAACACCGTTTAACACTGAGTACTTGTATTTAATATTAAACAGATATTTACAAAAAGGTGCTATAATAATTTTTTGTGCATTTATTTCACGATCTGTTAAGGCTTATACATACATACGTTATTGCCTTTATTTTGTTAGATACGAGCGAATCTCTACTTAACGTGTTCTAACACTCGTCCCTTGTAATTTTCAGACGCGGATCCAGCTTGAGCCTTAGGGGGGACTTTTTTATGGTACAAAACAAGTAAAAAAATTAGTTTTTAAAAGTTTATTAAAAACGATATGTTTAAATTATATTAAAAAACTCAACAATAAGGTAAAATAAGATATAAGATCAGTTCAATATAAATTAAAATAAATTAATCTTTTTAAATAACGTTTTGGCTATAAAAATAATTTTATTTATTTTAAATGTTTTTTTTTTATTTGAAACAATTTATTTGACTACATCATACTAAATTGTTTGACCAATTTTTCGACCAAAAAAAATACATATGCAATTGTTAACAAAATTTTGGAAGGAGGAATATGCTTTACTAATTTAAAAATTAAGTTATGAATTTTAGTCGAACTGTTTGGGTTTTAATCCAAAGATACATATATAATTATTCTGGTTTAAGTTGATTACAGTTAATTTTTTTATTTAAATTATTTTTATTTAGAAAGGAATTTTAAAGCTTATAACAATGGAAAGACAAAAATAGTTTTGGCTGCACATACATTCGTACATATGTACCTTCAGTCGTAAATGCGCTAATGCCACAATTTTTGAAAATTAAGTTTTTGATGCAGTGCAATAGAGTAAACAAAAATACATCGTTTGCGGGAAAAATACATATATTTTTTTCTAGTTCTGGTTTTGCAACGATATGTAAAAGTTCTAACTCTAAAAATGCTAAAGAAAAAAAATTGTTAATATTTGTTAATAGTCAATATTGAAATAAATAAAATAATTATGTGTTCTTACCCAGCATTTTTTTAAAATTTGTAATCCTAATTGAGTCTTATGTATTTATGTACTCAAAAAAAGTTGTAATTCTAATATCAGCTATCCATTCAGATAAAGCTTTAAATAATGATGCAGCAAGAAACCCGATATTATAGATTATAATGAAAAATATAAAAGTGGAGCTGGCACTATCGATCCAATGGTTGGAATATACACGAGTCAGCGGAGAAGTTTAAGGTGGTCAGTAGCATTATTCTCGAACATGTTGCAAATCGCTTTATTACCAGGATAAGTCGCTTATTATGATAATACCACAATGGTTGCAAAGAAAAAGGACAGAGAGACGTCTTTGTATGCGCAAACTATCTTAAGAGGTTGCTAAGCCAATGATTGAACTACACATGACAATTTCTCAAGTTATGCGTGATTATGCAACTAAAATTGCCATTGAAGGCGTTGTAAGTCGTCAAGTAATTAGATAAGATTCTGGTCCATGAACTATACCAGATAAAACAGGAAGAAAAAGTGGGATGGCATCATGCCATTTATGTTATAAACAAACCATAATAAAAGGACGTAAAACTCCAAAGAGGTGCGCGGAATCTGACCATCCAGTTTGTACTTAACACCCAGAAAATATTGTTCAACGCAAAGAATATAATACATAATAATAATTTCAAAAATTAGCAACAGTTTTTAAAATATTTTTGACTAAAAAGCGCTAGAAAACTTAATTTTTCATACGTATCTTTGAAATAGAATTTGTTGTAGGTACCCTGGAACCCGGAAGCGCATGTAGTGATAGTTAGAGTTAAAATAATCTTTTGTATTAAAAAACAAAAAATAAGTTAAAATTAAAACATAATTCGCTTGATTTTCAGCTAAATAACGACGATCTAAAGGCTCAAACTAGTATCTTAAGTATTTCTCAGTTGTTTTCATGTAAATACAGCTCAGTGGGTACCCCGGTAACCGGGTATTAACACAAGGGTTAAAAATTTATAAGTACTAACATAAATTAGTGGCCGAATGCACCGATTGTCATTAAATTTCAACAAACTTGTTTTATAGTTACCAAATTTCGTGAAGATCGGTATGGCTAAACCCGTAACGAATTATGATTTTCTAGTGAAATTTGGTCTAATCTTGATTTGAAATAACACCACTAAATTTCGTGAAGATCGAGCCATAATTTGTCATAGGCCTACTAGAAAGTTCACTCTTAGGAAACACTTCCACCAAATAATATGCCCATTACAGTTTGATGCGACGAGATAAAATTTCATAAAAATCTGTCTTTAATTAACCATAAGCCTTATATAAAAATCAATATCGAAAATGCAAAATAATCCTTTAACCGCAGAAAATATTGATGTTGTGGTGAAATTAGGTTGGCTAAGACAACTAAATACACGAGTCGCAATAGATTTAGTAAAGTTTTGAAAATGGTTTTGCTTTGCTGGATTCCAGCAATTGGTTCTCGGGAAATCGGCAACTGAAAACAATCGAATATCCCGGAAAGTTCCGGGACGGTAAATCCCGGAAAACTTTCTAGAACTGGAACTTAACTAGAACTTAAGAAGAACTGAGAAAAATTATTATTATAGTATATAAAGAGCTCACTGCTTTTTAAATGCTCACAAGTGTAAAGCAACCTATACCAGACAATGTTCAGTAGGTTGAGTATTGATAAAAAAATAGTTGTATATATTTTTTTGTCATAAAATAGGAGCCTAGTAGCATTCATTGTGCGATAACTGCTCGTAGTAGAGGGTAGTTTTTAAAGAGGTACAGAACTTTTATTAGGCAACACTTTTTTAACTGCCGGCCATTTTGACAGCTGTCAAGTCATTTATGTTCAGTTTGGTTTGGCATTTCAACATGAATAGACACGATCACCTAGCAAGGCGTATATTCATTCGCGAATGATGCTCTCTTTTGTTTGAAAGGATTGACCACTTGGAGAACAACATTCGCCGCGTGATTGCCGATATACAGCAACAAATGTTGGAAAAAGTATTCGAAAATAGGACCTCCAGATTAGCCTACTTCCGATCCAGCCGTGGCGATCATATGCCAGAACTTATATTAAAATTATAATCTCAGAAGATTATCTTTCGAATAAAGTAAATTTTATGTCAATTTAAAAAATGCAGCTTTGTTTTCCAATGAAAAGTTCTTTACCTCTTAAAAGACACATTTTATGAGCAAGAATGACAAAACAATAAAGATAAGAACTAAGAAGTATGTGTTTTATACTACTTGCATATAAGTCTGGAAACGTACATATGAGTTCATTCGTGTATGTGTATGTATGCTTTTTAGCCCTACAATTCGGACCACTAAACACTACATTCGAACAACAGATTTGTTTATAACAGCAACTGGCTTCTCCCAATAGCAGTGGTAGCAATTAAATGACGCGGATTTAGCAAATTTTTTTAACTTGTTTAGCCAAAAACAAACTCAATATTGCCACTTGTTATTAATTTTTTAGGCATAATATCCTTTGAGTTTTTTAAAAATGTTGTGTTAAATATTGATACGACTATACTCATAGAAAAATGCATCTTCATATTTCATACAGGTATTGAAATTGTGACATAAATGATCCCTGCAAATAACGAGACTAGTCCATACATGCGTGTAAAGAGTAGTCCATAAAGGAGTAGGAGTACTCCAAAACTAGTCCAATTATATGGTGGTCTATTTAACATTACGATGTCCTAGGAGTGGACCATATAATCCACCGAAGTTGTCCCTAAACTACTCTATGGAGTACTCAAGTGGGTTAGTTTCAAAAGTACTCCATGTTACTAATTTTTCACTAATCACCTTTTATGGCGTGCACTGTAATCCATTATTGCTATTATTATATATATTTACTTGGTAATTTTAATTTTTTTAATTTTTTCCACAAATCTTAAAAAACTTTCCTGTTTCACTTTTAAATAAAGAATTAATAATGGACAACATCAGGGCTACCAATGTGTAATACTGTATTATTAACACTGCATGTTAATTTGTCTAATATGGTCCATACGACAGTACATTGGACCATGTTGTAAGTAGTCCATTTAAGCCACAATGGACCACGTATTCCAATATTATCTGCAGGGATATCACAAATATCATCAACAAGGCAAAAAGTGACATTAGTATTTTATGCGCCATCTATGCTATTACAGTGACATCAATTTGATGCCACATTTTGTGTATTATTAGCATTATTTTCATGATTAAAAAGTAAGAGAGAAGCAAAAATTCCCATATTCTATTTTTTTAAATTATTTGTTAAAATACATTAATTTTCAAAGTAGAATAACTACGCAAACCATACCGGGCATGCTGCTGATGTCTTATAATTGAGAGTTATTCTGTTAACAAAGGGCAGAATACAACAAAAGTGAAACAAACATGTGTAACGGGTAAGTAAGCCATAATATTCTCTCACTTTGACTTAAGTAAATCCCAATGTCTAATTACAGTTTGTCATTTGTCATCGCACTGATGACATGTTTCATTAAACTGACTTCGGTTCGTAATTTCTGTGATGCCGGTGTATCATCCCATTTATGATATAATTTCAATTTTTCACCCTGATGAAAACTTAGCCAGGTGATGTTAAAGCTTATATCACAATGATGAAAAGTGTAAAAGTACTGAAGTACTCTTGTCATAGTACTGGATTCAAAATACATCCGCGTTATAACGCCTTTTCTATCAGTGTATCATTTAACTTAAAAATTATATCAATAATTTTCACAAAAAATATTGGTATTAAACAGGGCACATTCATAATATGTAAATGTGTGTATGTGTCGTAGATGGCATGGCGCGGTCATAATTCCAAACTGCAAAAAGGGGTGTTTCTTTCATATGTATGTGCATGTGTGCGTTTAATTAACATCATTTTATATGGAGACAATTTTGACAATTTTGGATTTTCTGTAAACACAACAAATTTAGTGAGCGACGATGTCACCTTATGAATGTGCCTTGCTGCTTTTTTTGGTCGCCAAGAAATGGCAAGACTGGGCCACAAAACCCAGTACAATTCACTTTCTGCCTTTTTTTAATTCTGATGTCAATAAATCCTTTAATAATTTTCTACACATTTATTATAAAATAAATCATTTTCCATAAGCACGGGAGAATTATTATTATTAGTATGTCCTGTGGTTCTTATAAGGGACAAAGAGCCACCACAAAATGATTCCATTCAGTTCTATCAGATGCTTTATGCTTAATTTCTTTCCAACTAAGAGCACTTTAAGTAATCTCCATGTGTGCAATGGACGGTCTTTTCTTCTTGTACTACCCTGGGGTGTCCAGTCGATGGCGGGTTTTGCTATTTCTCATGTGGGCCTGCGCAACGTATGACAACGCCATTTGCGATTAAGTGTTTCAATCTGGATTAGCAGTTGATTAGTTCAATTCAATAGCTGTACGTTTGATATTGTTGCAGGCCGGAATATTCGAAAAATTCTTCGCAACCAGCGGTTGACAAACACCTGCACTGAATTTATATCACGTGGCAATGCCTTCCACGTCTCGCTGACATATAGGAGCACATATTTCATACAGGTATTGAATAATTGAATATTGGAGTTCAAAGAGATTACGGTTGATTTCTATATTTTACTTAACATGCGCTTGATTGGCTTTTGATATTCGGCATACCACATCATTGCTGGAGCCGCCAGTGTTTGTTTGTAAGCATGCTGCCAAGGTAGCAGAAAGATGGTACATCATCCATTTCTACGTTGCGTAGAAATGAGCTTTTAACTAGTCTCGTTATTTATTGCTAACCACTTCTGATTTGAAATTAAATATTTTTTTCGTAGAATCTTTCCGACTTGCAGGGAAATCAGGGTTTTGTATTTGTAGATATTTATAGTTTTGTTTTTGTTTAGCACGAGTTGTAAAGCCAATTAAGAGCACATTTACAAATAGTTGGCATAGAAAACAACAATGGCATTCTAGCTCTTAAACACATACATTCCTACAGTTTTTTATAGCCATAGACAAATACAAACTCTTGTACCGAAATATTTTATAATGGCCACTTTATAAAGAACAGTTAAATACGAAAATTTTTTCGATTCCAAGTTGAAAAAACTTCGGTAGATGTACAATTTTATTGATTTTCTGGTAATATTTTTTCTTATTTTATTTTTTGCTTTGAAATGTAGTAAATTAAATATAAAAACAAAACAAAAACCGTCCTAATGAAAATCGCATTTAAAATGTAAAGGAAATTAAATTTTGTGCAAGTTAAAATAAAAATTGGGAGAATTAAAACTTATGTTTTTTTTTCATTTAAACAAACAAACAACAAAACATACAATTGTTTCAGAGAAACTTAAAAAGTTAACAATTTCTGCAGGAAAATTTAAAAGGAACAATCTTTTTAAAAAAAAAATATTGAAATAAAATGTAATAAAAGAAAAACCAGAAAAAATGCTGTATTAGACTGTGCCAAATCTTCCATATCCTCTACGAAGGATCAGAAATAATTTATAAACCAATTTCGGACATATTGACTGATCGGAACAAAATTTAGTAGTACATATAATGTTTTTATACTTTTCACGACAGGTGGAAAGAGTATAAGTTGAACATATTTACTTAAGCACCTGCCGTGTTCGCATAATCTGAAGGTCTTCTTAACCACTGATTGACAATCAATCAATTTTACCAACCGCCCCTGTAAGTGCGAGCAACCAACATTAAGGTAGTAATTTGAGATTACAATCCGGAAGAAAAATACATTCGTCCCTTGTTTAGGAGCTGCAGCTATCGAACCTTTGGAACTATTTAATTTTAATAGTTGGTAGCTTCAGATGAACAGCAACCGCACCTTGGAAAGATCCTCTCGCAGGCCGAACGTTCCCACAAGTGGTAAAAAAAATCAGCCTTCGAGCACGCTTTTTAGAATCTCCTTTCCAGCGACTTTGGGTCAAACCTACAGCCACCACGTGAACCCCGAAGGGTCTTCATCCAATATTCAGACCGGTGCCATGTCACAGCGGTCTACTGCTTGGTACCAGATAGGAAGTCTGTTCAGCCGCGATCTGAAGAGATTTGTCAGTATGCAATTCTGCCAAATTCTAGGTATCGCCTATAATTGTTTCCTAAGAGGATGTCACATCAGAAGGTGCAATATCCTTTTAATGCTTCCATACCCCTGGGTGTATGGAAGGGAATTGGAGGCAAAACTTAATCGTGTGGCCGCAAGGTTGGGATTACTAATGGCTCCAGACTATTTATATATATTTTTATTTAATCTTTTATGGGGGTTTTAGAGGAATATTTCCCTATTGACCACTGGTGGTAATAAATTTTAATTTAATGTTTCTTAAAATGGAAAAATTCAATATTCAGCCAGTGTCAAGATCATCCTAGTGTTTTTTAAATTGGACGATTTTTTTAAAATTTATATTAAAATATTTTAAGTGAAACATATTTTAAATATTATTCAAATTGTTATTATGAATCTCTATAATTATGTTAGATATATCTTTATTTTTTTCAAATAAAAGATTGTGCCATTTTGTTTAAAAGTTGTTAAAATTTAAATTAATGACAATCGTTTACAAACAGCAAAAGACACATTAAACCAAACAAACTAAGAATGATACATAATTCATGAAATAAATGGAAGTACTTAAAACATTCATTACATTCTAACAGCTATCCATTCCAAAACAAATATTCTTACTTCTTAAATATAATTGTATTGTTGCTGTACTAGTTGTATTTGTATATAACAATGAATTATTAATATGCTTTTTAATTTTACAAGCAAAATTCTTGTTCTTCAACTAAAATTTCTTAAGTCTAGTCTTCTTCTTTATCTTCGTCGTTAAAACTTTTGTTAGAAATAAAAACATCAGTGTGTGTGTGTATGTATTACGCGTATGCACTAACGTTAAATGAAATTTTTATATGCATGATCAAATATAAATTTATAATATAATACTGGGTAATAAGATTTGATTTTGCATTGCAAGTGGTTGTTTAAGTCGGTATGTCTATCTAGATATCTCATATACTTGTAATAATTGTATTTTCATGATGCTATTAAATACTAGGGAGGTAACGAATAATAGCAAAAATCAAACTGAATAATAAATTGTTTCTTTTAATTCTTAAGCTGGAGGTCGGTCCACACCACGCGTTTTATGCGTGTCTTTCCTTTTTGACCTTTTTTTCGAGTCGCATGCTAAAGTATAAAGTTATCCTACTTCATGCTTTCGATACGCACATATATGCATTTAACGCGTTTGGTGTGTAACTTGTCAATACAATTTTACACTACGACTTTGGGAGTGATGCATCAGCGCTTGGACGCATGGTTTTGACCAGCAGCAGAATTTTCTGCAAATATCTTATGATTTTTGTGAAAATAAAAATTACGTCGCTACAACGTTTGGGCTACTTCGAAGAGCCCACAAAATCCATAAGCAAAGTCACTGAAATATTTTCTTGCGCTATTTCGCTAATTTACAGTCTTCGAACATTATTAGAAAATACGATAAATGAATAAACTGAGATGCAGAATAGTTTACAGTCCTAAAAATTGGCAATTTACGGAGCATTTGCTCTGAATGAAAAATTTGTGTGCTTAGAGAATAATGAAATCTATTTATTGTTATTTTAAAATTCTCTACCTTTGATACAAGACTAGAAAATTTGAAAGACAATAGATCGAAAAAAATCTTTTTGATCTACTCAACATGGCTACATTCCGAAATTGTTGAAGACACGGTCAGACCTACACCTACTAAAAGCTCTAATAATTCTACAAGAACTGAACTTTGTGCAAATCTTAAAGAAAAATTTGGAGAAGGATGATCCTGTGTCGATCCTTCGCTGTGGCTTAGCTAAAGAAAAGGTCTAGATATACAGTTTTTAGTTTTTCTAGAGACGCAGATCCGCTTGTTTACTGGCGCAATTAAATGTTATACTCAAAATTTAAAACCATGGCGCAGAAATACTTAAGTTGTCAAATGCGTTCAGTCACATTTGAGAGACGATTTTTTAATGTAGGTCTGCTTCGAACCGAGTTGCGAAATGATTTCCGCAAAAGTTGAGAATACTTTTTTTTAAACAAAAATCTTATTAATATAAATTTTGAATACATACACTTGTTTTTTTTGTTTTAAAAATTATTTAATTTTACCATGAATTTTAATTCATTTCGTTGTTTTTAAAATCTTATAAAAGTTTGTATAATACAGAAATTACTCTTCTGAAAGGCCTTATGACACTACATTTTTAATGCATTGTTCTAGTTTTGGTGAACAGTGCAAATATAATGTAATAGAAAAATTTACCAAGTGCAAAGAGTTCAGCTGTATTAAGATAAATAGCTAACTGTCAAAAATTTTACTTAAGTTATCGATAAAAAATGAAGTTATGTCAAAAACAATGTAAAATTGTTCAACTTAAAATTGACATTTCAAGCTTGAAATATTAAAAGTGTTGCTGAATCAGCGGTTAAAGTGAAAATTCAGCGATTAACCGCTTTTTGTTTGTTTTGTTTTTATGTTTCCTATAAACGAAAAGTTGACAACATTTAATAAAATGAATAAAATCAAAACAAAAGAAAAACTAAAAAAAAATTTCTAGGGCTTTAGTTACGTAAATTTTATCTTGAATTGAAATTTTATATTCATATCGGTATCGGTATCGGCGATATTTCTTCTTGAGTATCGGTATCGTATCGGCAAAAAGGCGTATCGTTACTTCCCTACTAAATACAACAGAGATTTAAATATTATAAATGCAACAAATTAAGAGAAAGGAAATTCACGTTTTATTTTGTTTTAAAATTTAGGTATTTGAAACAAGCATTTTAGATTTAATATTATAAAAAAAAAACAATTTTAAATTAAAATTTTTATTATATTCAACATTTTTTTTATTTTTCGAATTAATTCTATGAGTTAAATTTCAGTTATGTATTTTTCTGTACATACAATATACTTCATTGCTATCCAACGGAAAGCTAAGGTAAAATTTAACAACAAGATACAAGATAATAGTCTGGTAGCGTATAAAAGTCATTCCTAAAAAATTTAAGGAAAAGAACTATTACAAAAAGCTTTATAAAATACATAACTGATATTTAACTCATAGAATAAATTCGAAAAATAAAAAAAAATGTTGAATATAATAAAGTTGCTTATTGAAAGAAACAATTCCCAATATCTATTTATATATAAGATTTCGTTTTAATGTGCTAAATTCCCAAATCCTACTCTTGATATTTACTAAAATTTATTGTTGGTGGGATTAGCTAGTCTCTGTGCACATTTCAATGGTTGCTTAGGCCAGATCATCAGGAAACCTTAAGAATATTCTTAATTCCAACTGTCAAAGCAATATAAAAATTATATAGAAATAATTTTCCAGGTTTAAATGTGTTGCAACTGTACGATCTTTAAAATACAATTAAACCTCCCATAACGGACACCTCCCATATTTTGTTGATCCAAGCTGTTCATTAACCTCTGCATGCAAAATAAATTCCCATAACCGCACGCGGTCACTAAATTTAAAATTTTTGTTCAAAATAACTCTCATAAACGGACAGAAGCGGTGGAATGCACCAACAATTATTGTATTTCATAGTTCTTTTTTGCAAGTCTATTTCATATTCGAGTAAATGCCGGTAAAATTGTTAATTTCTCTGTTAACACACACACATATGTTGAGGATGGCAAAGAAATTGAAGTTTATTTGAAGAAGTTGTTTGTTAAGATCCTGTTGTCTGATTAAGAAACACAAAATGGCTTTCAGAAAGTTGGATTCACATCAGCTAGTTAAAATCTCACGGATTTTGATGCCGAAGATGATATCCTACTAGCAACGTATGCAAATTTAAAAGATCTTTTCGGCCAATCGATTGGCTTTAACGAATTTTTAAAAGTAGATGAAAGTGTCTACACTAAATATGACTTCAGTAAAATATTAAATTCGAATATAAACGAATATCAACGAGCCCTTCGCGGTACTTATGATTTTTATAAATAAAAGTCTGCAAATCGCAAGTTTTATTAAGTTAAAAAAAGTCATCAAAACAGCGAACTCCCGATACAAAAATCATGCCTCCCATTAGCAGTTTTGTAAGCACTTATTTTTAATTTTCATAGCAACAACCTGCTCCTTTTTGTGCTAGTAAGTTACAATAACTGTAGCGTTATATGATGTTTCACAAATTTATTGATTTTATTTCATTTTCGAAATCTTAGTGCTGCGGCAGACGGATAAAGTAGGTCCCAATGTGTTTTCACTATTTTTTCCATTATCTGAGAATAAAATGGAACGTTTTATTGCTATTATACTGAACGTAAGTTGATAGAACTAAACTAGAACAGACCTTGAATTAAATAGAGACATAATCTAAAATAAAACAAAACTTAACTAGATCTGATCTAGAATGAGAACGAGACTTGTTTGGCAACCTTATCATAATTGGAATTTTATAATGCTTCCGTATAGCTAAACCAAGATGTTAAATATAAAAAAATGATCCTTAGTTATGAAACTAATACAGTTTTCCCCTTATTTTTGTTTACAATCCAGTGTTGCCACTTTGTGGGTAATTACCCGAATTTAATGTAATTTGTGCTCTCGTGGGTAGAGCGTGGGTAATTTCTTTGAGGTGTTGATAAGGTGTAATTTGAAATTCTTTCATTTTAAAAAAAAATAATAAAAGGATTTCTTTTAAGTGATCAATTTTATACCATTTGAGATATTGTTGGTCTAAAAAAATATACAGAATATCATATCATATAAGAATTCGATAAATAAAAGCTTCAAAGTGATTTAAAACATGAAATTTATCGGAAAAAGAAGGTGTTAATACTAAGGAAATCCTGGAGAAAAATAAGGTTCCAATATTACAAAAAGTTTTATATTTTGTGATTGCTTTAACATTTAAAATGCTTAAGTCGAGAAATATTTAGCGCCTTAATAACTAAACTAAGTATACAGACGATGAATATGAACTTTTGAACCTTCCCTAGATAAATGGAAGTAAAACTTATATTTTAAGTTTCGATTTCATTGTTTTTAATTTATTTGAGGTTGTTAACGCTATTTTTGTTAAAATATTTTGAATTACTATATGAATCTAAATAGTATGTCTTATATTAATCTTATTTAAGTGAAAAGGATATTATGAGTTTGCGCTGATGTGTGAAACACATACAAATATTTTTTGTAGTATACCGATCGACTTAGAATCAGTATCTGAGTCGTCCTACCTGCTGGCTGGTTGTCTGTCCATGTTAACCTTCTGAGCAAAGTGCAGATCGCAATTGCTAAGATAAGATAATGGCATATGGTGCAAAAATATTTTTTTTTTAATTTTGAGAATCGTAGCTCATATAAATCACTTTAAGACGAAAAAATCTCAAATAGATATACTTACCTAAATAATATTTGGCGTTAAGAATTCGTATATTGTTAGTCTTAACCTCATTACATAATTATGTTATAATAGGTCCATAATTGTATATGGGACCTGACAAGAGAACACAAAATTTGTCTGTAAATAGTTTCTAATTTGTCTTTTTTGTAAGTATTTTTTTATAATTAAAGCTTAATTTGATATCAGGTGTAATTCCATTTGAATTGGGTATTTTTGCGTCATCTCCGGTGTAGTTTTGATTTTTGCCGGTGGTAACACTGTTGCAATTTCACACACTTTATGTAATAAAATTCATAAACTTATTAATAGAGCTTCCCAAAACATATTGTTGGTTTTATTCTAAATTGTTGTTCGGCACATACATATTTCACTTTTTCTTTTATAATAATTTTGGCATTATAAGCATAAATATTTAAAGAAAACTCCTCATTAAAAAGGCAAGTAAATTTTTGTTTTTTAAAAATTCATCAAAAATGGAAAAGTGCAGATATGCTTCTAATTTGTAATAATAGGGGCATCCTATGCACTGCAGGGACCAAATTTATTAATTTCAACCATATAAATATTGCGGCTTAACCAAATTTAAGAATATTAACCAAACTGGTCTCCGGATTGTCTGTTGTTTCAACTCGCACAGTGTAATCGATTATCCATCATCAAGATGATGAAGTTGTAGAAAATATTGAAGCAGCGCACCTTTACAAAAAATTTGGTTAATTCATTTCTTTTTTTTTATATTGTTTTTGTTGCTACAACCACTTTTATTTTCTTTGTCATCATAAAAAGCAACTTGTTGGAGTTATTTAATTTTTAGCTTCTTTTTTTTCTTTTAACTGGATAAACTTTTTTAATATTAAAAAAATGTAGCCGTTTTTCTCTCATACGTAATATAAAGTAAGTTTATTCTAAAACTTATAAGCTAAATGTTGACTATTGTATATAAAACCCGTTAGGGTTTTTCATGGAGAAGGATCTTATTGTGCACAATATTAAGTCTCTAATAGTCATACCGAAGCAAGAGGGGAAAGCGAAACGTTTTCTTCCGATATGCCAAACCTACTGAAGAGCTTCAACGTTGTGCCATTTTTAACTTTCTTGTTTAATAAAACCCACATAATATAAATAAAAAATGAAGAAAAAACCGCTATATTGACAAAAAAAAAAATAGCTGAACTGCTATTATTTTTTAAAAATTTTTTAACAATTAATCGGATTTTCCAAATGCAAAGCGTTGACGCAGCGCTTCCTATAAATTGTACGGGAATGACAATTTTTGACAACTAAAAATCCCTTGCCACTTTTGTTTAGATACGGCTTAAAAACCATTGAAAATACACCTAAAATCTAAACTGACTGAAAGGATTGATCGGAAGGAAGTTCAGCTTTTAAAACCTTGGCTGATTTTCTTATAAGTTAAGATCCTGTATAGCTTCTTTAAAACTATCTGAAGTAATTTTTATCCCTCTATTCAAGGTAAAATTCATGAAAAAGATGCAACATATTTAAATTTTCCCTACTACTCAGTCTTAGAAAATAATGTTCAAATATGGCAACGACCAAACAGCTCTTGAGTTACAAATGTCTATTGCTTGACAAAATACTGAATCAAAGGCAAAATTCTTTTAAGACAGCCAACACCACCAAAGCTAGACAAAAACAATAATTATGATAGAAATTTCGACAAACATACAACTTGAGGTGAAAAACAAATCACATTATAAAAACGTACAGACCGAGTATGTATGTTCGTTGCATATGTATAGTTTTATCCCTTCTTCAATGTATATAACAGAGTCAACTCCTCTATGGAATGTACTGAGCAACAGCAGAAAATAATGCAGTATATCTAGTGCGTGCAGTAGGTTTGCGTTTAAACTGTTATGTAAAATTCGTTGAAAGTTAAACAAAATACTACAACAGATTGTTGCTTAGTTTTGTATATTTTTCATTTAAACATGTTTTGGCAGTTTCCATGCAAACACCCAAACTCATACATTAATAAAGCAAAGTCCTAAATACTTACAAATATTTTTCAATGTCTCCTCTTCAAACATCACATGTGAAAATGTAACAATGTTTTCTGTTGTTTCTTATTTTTTTTTTCATTGATGTTGCTAAATGTTTGTTTTGGTGCTGTTGATGTTTCTACTCCTGCTTCCTATTCATACTCAGGCATACATACAAATATTACTTACATTAACATGTGAAATGCTGATTATATGTACACATGTTTGTGTGGCAGTTAAGTGATAGTAAAAGTTAAAAGGCAGTCTTAAAAGCGTTTTTGAAGTTGGATTTATTCCTTATTGAAATTATCACTTTGTCTTGCCTCAACCATAACTAAATTAAAACTGAACTAGAACTGGGATAGAATTGAACTAGAACTGAGCTGGAACAACACTTAACGCAGTTAAAAACGCGAATGACGATATCAAATTATTGGAAATAATTTATATTTAAGAAGACTCAGCCTCCTGCTTTCGAACCACATATATAAATATACAATTGCTTGTGTGATAGTGTATTAACCGTGCGGTAAGATGACATTAGAAAATTAAGTACAAAAACAAACTTAAATACTTACGGTTTTTGCTCATGCTTTTTTTTGTTTTATATCCATAACACTTTGTTAAATTGGATTCCACGAAAGGGAATATAACAATTTCCTACGGTATATATACATTCACAAACGTGTGTTCGTATATATTTTTCGCACTTATATGTACATTTAAATCTTTACAAGATTTTGTGCTAATATATTTTGACAGATAAGACATTGTTGAAGGACTGAGACAAGAAAGGAAACAATTTTTTGTGTATTTAAACAAAAGTTAAAAAAATTACTGAAATTTGTCAAAAAGTTTTTCCAGTAAACATTTTGTGATTTAAGAACACACATGTCAATTCTGGTACATTGCAGCACTTACGTAAATTTAAAAAAAAAAATTTTTGTTGATTTTACATTTAATCTTTACGCTGTTGTCACACTTATACACACGAATACTTTTATTTGTGTGGTTAATGGGTGAAGGTAATTCTAAAATATCTGTTCTCCTATTGTTTGTTTGACCTTCTAATCTGATGATTTTTACCAAAAAAAAGCCAAAAGTTAAGCCAATGGTGTTATAAAGTTTTTGTAAGTTATAATTCGGGGACTATTTAACACTATGGGGTTTAAGGATTATTTTGGCGCTAAATGGTAAAACTTGTTTTTCCCAGACTTACATGATAATTGTTTTGAAATAAATAAGCGGATGTCAAAAATTGTGTGTAAATGATACGAACAAAAATTTTTTTTGGCATTCATGAGCATAGGGCCAAAGTGGTAACAGAATAACGCGCTGAAAACTTCTCGTTTTGGATCCAACATCTCCTTCAACATGCAGGAATTGTCTTTGCGCGTGGTTCCAACATATGCCAAACGTTTTGTAATCAAAACCGTTTCAAAACCAAAAGCGGGTATGTGTATACCTGCGTGGTACGTATGAACCGTTTCGTTTGTAATCGCAAATTAAACCGTAGCCGATGCTAGGAAGTCATCGACGCATTTGTATCTAGCACCCAAAACTCTTGTAGCAATGGCTTATCCTTCAAAATGTTAACAATAATATATTAGTTTTTAAAAAGCGAAAACTTAGAAATGCTTTTAAGCCCTTAAGGGTTTCGTAAGACCCCTTAATTTAAGCATTTCATGGACAAGCTGATTTTCATAAACCAACAGTATGTTCTTGTTTACGGATGGTAAATTACCTAAATTTCAACTATTCAATTAAATATTTTATATGCTATGATTTTATTAAGGAAAATTATTTTAAATTAATTTATGTTTTTGAATGAATTAAGTACAAAATCTATACAAAAGCATCCCATAAAGTATTAAGCAATAATTTCCAAAATGTTTAATAAATATAAAATACGATAATATATGGATATTATAATTCTTTTTGTTTTATTTAAACTAAATTTATATAAAATTTTATAAATCCCCATGTGGCTTTAATATTTAAATAATAAAATTGTGCTATAATTTCGAATAATAAACTTGCAACATAAACCCTTTATAAAATATAAAGTGTATGAGTGCAAAAACAAAAAAATTAAATTAAATATTGTACAGTTTTATGTAATTACTTTTAATTTTCTATACTAGAAATCTTACAATTTAAGTTTTTAGCAATATTTTTATTTATTTCAATCGCCCCACCTCCTAGAAACGCCTTATTGATTCAAAAAAATAAAGCCTTTGAACACGCATTTAATAAAGCAAAAACTACTGGTCGGTAAATTAAAAACAATATAATATAAAATGTTTACAATAAGTAATGAATATTATGTGAAACATTCTAAATAAACTAAAAATCAATTGCCAACAGACACGCATAAAAAACCGCCCTCTTTCATCTTGTTTCCTTAGTGCCCTGTTATTGAAGGAGGAAAAAATATTGAATAACCACAAAATTTAACCAACAAACTCATTTGAAAATACACAACTCTAATTCAATTAGAATTATTTTACAAATATTTCGTTTGTCAAAAGTCACCCTTGAAATAAATTGTAATACGTGTACAGTTAAAATTTGTATTTTATGACAGTTCTTATTTTGAAATTTTGTTAAAGATAACAAGGCATGAAATGATTTTGAAAACAACCTCACTACATTATTTAACCACATCTTTAAGTGTACATACGCGCATTTCTTAATAAAGTGTGCCACGAAATTGTTACGATTCCTGTTAAGATTAAAGCAAACAACACTGGAATCAGAGAGCTGCAAGGAGCATGCTCAATTACTACAGCTAAAAATTCAGTTTAAATCAAAAAAGAATTCACAGGTTTGTTCTAGTTCAAATGTCAACACGAACCAAAAAATTCAGTAAGACGTATGAATCGGTCGCAAAATTATGCTTGTATTTGTTTATTTAAAAGTGATGCATCTGTTTTTGAACAGATTCGAACATTATTTTATTGTGATCACCAGGGCTGTCAGATGTGGCGATTTCTCGCCAAACCTGGCGATTTTCAAATTTGTTTGACGACCTAATTTTTGAGTTGGCGACATGGCGATTTATAAAATAGTTGGCGACTTTGTTGGTTTTCTTTGATGAGCCATGAATTTGTTTTGAAATTTGTTAAGTTCAATGCGAAGAAATAATATTTTTTTTATTCTAGTATTTCAATGTATGAAATTTGATGCATTCATATGTATGACCAGTATTTAAAACTAAATTATGTTGAAATGGCTGATAAAGATAAAAAATAATATTCGAGAAATTTTTTTTTCACATATAAATGCGCTCTTGAAAGAATTAATAAGTAGAATTTTTTTAAAAATTAATATAATTAAAGCTTATGAATATTTTTTTTTTTTTTTTTCAGTTTGTTTATTTATTTATAATAATTATCAACTTAAACTACAATAAACAATAGTATATACTATACAAATCATACATGTTAAATTCCAATTAGAATTAGCAATTGATGCAATTGGTTTATATTCTCTAATTCATCAAACAATTAGAATTAGTTCAACTAATTCCCATTAGATAATTGAAATTTTTATTCCAATGTTAAAACTAATTGGAATTAGTGGCCATTAGCAAAACAAATTGGTTTACCTTTACAATTATAAATCTAATTGACTTCTGATAATGCAATTAGATATTCAATTAGCTCGAATTAGAATCAATTAGTTTGATATTTTCAAAAAACAAAAAAAAAATTAAATATTCATAATATGAATTTCACACATATATATATTACTTATGTACATATATTACATACATGCACACATATTTAACCTACGCACTAACTGTTTAATAACTACAATGACCGGGTATATTCGCTTTCAGCAATACGAGCTTTTCAAAAGAAAAGTCCGTCAAGCGACCCCGCCTTGGACTCTTAATAATGCCCGAAAAGAAAAATAGTCGCTCCACAGGGCCTGAAGACGTAAGCGGTGTGTTGCAAAATAGTGCTATTTCCTTTAATGTAGGATATTTGGACCATATATTGAAAGTTTTATCAGGATCATTCAAATATTGATGCATCATATTCGAAATAAAATGCAGGCTTTCAGCCCCCTCTGTCAATTTTGACAATGAAGCAGTACTTTCTTCTGCAAAAATGTAATCTGATTTACTAAAAATACCATATATGTATATGTGTCACTTATGCAGAACTTACCACCATCACTGAAATCATGTTTGCACATACAGTGACTTACATCATTATTCGTCCACTTCAATAATTCTTTGGAAAACATTAATTTTTATCAAAATAATTGATTCTAATTAGAGCTAATTGAATATCTAATTGCATTAGCAGAAGTCAATTAGATTTCTAATTGTAAAGGTAAACCAATTTTTTTTGCTAATGGCAACTAATTGCAATTAGTTTTACCATTGGAATAAAAATTTCAATTATCTAATGTGAATTAGTTGAACTAATTCTAATTGTTTGATGAATTAGAGAATTCCACAAAAGAAGGTTAATTAGCAATCATTAGCATTATCTAATCATTACTTAACATCTTTGATACAAATGTATCTTCTAATACAAAGTCCCTTAATCGAGCTCTCAAGTATTTTCTTATAGTTATTTGGTTATATTATTTGGGTTTAGCATGCATTTAATAATGGCTTTTACTTTTCAATGGCGAAATTAGCTAATTATATTTTTTATGTAATGAAAAATGGTTTTTAAAAAACATTACCTTGTTATAATTAAATAAGGTCAATGTCAGGTAATAAAAACGGGTAAGGAGCTAATAGTGTTTTATTTATCCACCAATATTTTTTAGATTTATGATTTTGAATCATTAAATCTTTTTCTGAAATACTCATGTCGAATCTTGTATTATTGTTAATATGATTGCAGCTTACTGCTTTTGTATTGGATCTTCTAAAATGATGGTAGAAGATTGGAACACCGTCTTCATTCAGAATAGCACGTTTGCTATCAATGTATAAAAATGCCTCGGGCGGTACAAATCCCGTTATTAAGGTTTTGGCTATGTACTCTCCATCAGAATAGTATGGAGCCATTATTAAATTATTTTCAATACATGCGGTGGATCTTAAAATGTAATTTCTTATTAAAAATATTATAAAATTGTCTATTCTTACAATGTTGGAATAGTTGTATAACTTTCTGTTGGATACGTACTTTATAAAATGCTTTGCTTTGTCCTATATAAATTCGTACACGCTCTTAAACATTTTCTTTCGAAGGTTCTTATCTTTTCCATGTAGGATGGGGATATATTAAACCATATGGGACAGCCATAGGTAATGATGGATCTAATTAATGATTGGTACATTATTATTTTAACTCTAGGTTTTATGAACCTTGAGTAGAATAGTGATTTGTATGCAAAAAATGCTTTTCTTGCTTTTGTTAATATTTAGTTTACGTGTTGATTGAAATAGAGAAACTTGTCCAAGTAAATTCCTAAATATTTTACCGTTTGTCTATTCGGTATGCTAGTGTTTGTCAAATTAGATTTGATATCAAAAAGTTTCCAGTTCCTTGTTTCGCACTTTTGTGCATTTATCTTCATGTTCCAATCAATACTATATTTTTCAACCATGTTGAACGATTGTTGTAGACTTTGGTTTATTTTACATATTTTATTGTCAGCATGATAAATGATGATATCATCTGCAAAAGATATGATATTTTCCACTTTATTTAGCAATTCAAGGATATACAAATTAAAAAGTATGGGTGCATTGACAGTTCCCTGTTGCAGTCCATTTATAATATTATAAGTTTTCACGCTTTTGGCTTTTTGATGCATTATTTGAAATTTCCTATGGTTTATCATGTTATAAATAAGAATGACTAGGAGACTAGGAAATTTGTATTTGTTAAGTTTGAAGATAAGTCCAGGAATCCATATGGTATCAAACGCCTTCTCCATGTCAATTAGACATGCACCAGTACATAGTTTCCTATTCCAATTCCAATTAATATCTGAATTATGTAGTTGAATTGCATTTACTGTAGTGTAGAGTGGCTATGTTTAAAACCAAACTGTCTATCACTTTTTATGCCATTTTCGTTACAGAATGCTCTTATATTGTCGCTTATGCAAATTTCAAATACCTTACCTATGTTAGGGAGAAGCTTATTGGCCTAAGATTTCTTGGGTTGCTTACATCTTTGTCTTTTTTTGGAAGTAATACTACTTTAGCACTTTTCCAAATACTAGGAAAATATGAATTATTTAGCATATTATTGAAAAGAGTGCCATAGCTCATAATCATAGATTCGGGAATTTTTTTCAGCAGAATATTAGGTACGTTATCAATGCCTGATGATAGTTTACCCCTCAGGTTTGAGAAAATGTATAGTAATTTATTCTTGGTTATGAAATATTTTTGTGCCTGTATTTGATTTAAATCATTAGCTCTTTTGCATAAGCCAAACTCAGTAATTGTAGATTGGTTTCTTTCAAATGTATTCTTCATATCTTGAAATGCAATAAAAAATTCATTAACATCCTTCTGGTTTTGGTTATTGAGGTCAATGGGTTTGTAAGAGTGAATTGATTCCAGGTAAGCTCCCATAGTATCTAACATTTGTTCGTCGTCCGTTATTAGAAAGTTGTCGGAATTGTCTCTTGTTACCGATAAAGGGTCAATACCTGCCCTATTCAATAAATGTTTTAAGTTTTCCGGAATTTTTATATTTTTCATATGTAAGGGTCTGGCTTTTCTGAAGTTTTTTTTATTTCCGAAAACATATTTTGGGAATCCTTAGGGTCCATACCGCATAATTTATCTTGAATAAATTTGTTAAGAGTTGTTGTAATATTATCATTTAGAAGCTTCTTTATTAATTTTAGTTTTGTTTTAAGAAATCTTAAGTTATATTCTGATAAATTATATTCGAGTCTATTGTGTCTTTTGATCATTGTTAAAATTTTACTTTTTTCCGACTGCAATTTCTTTACGATTGGGGTTTCAATTTTTGAAAAAGGATTTATTTCTCTATATTTTGGAACGAGTTTTTCGATAACTTTTTGAAAAATGTTATCCAGCCTTTGTATGTGTGAATCAATTTCTTGATTTGTAAGGTTTTTGTTGTTTGGTATTTGTGTAGACGTTTCGATGGCTCGAGATATTTCATTTTGGAACTTTTTCCAATTGGTTTTCTTGTAATTGTACTTGGATATTGGGTGTTCCATAATGAACGTGAAGGGTTGTTGATTTCTAAGGGACGCAACTACTTGGATTGCGTTATGGTCACTGTCGTAATCTAAGGTCAATAAGTTATTTAACGAATCATTTTCAGTTTTAATATCTAACCTACAATCTGCAATACATATGTCCAAGTACGATCCTGTCCTTGGGTAAGATGGTAAAGAAGAAGCATACAGCTTACATCTTAAATTTATTTCGTTGTCTGTTAACCATTCTCTCAATTTGTTTCCCTTTGAATTGCAATTAGTATTACCCCATAGAGTATGTTTACAGTTTAGATCTCCTGCCAGAATATAGTAAGAATTTGTGTTCTTCAAGTCTAAGACTTCGAATAATCTGTCTATATCTGTTTTTATGTGTGAATCATTATTACCAGCAGGGTAATATGCAGAAATAATATATAAAAATTTGTTTGCTGTCAAAGGAATTTTAATAGTACCTGCCTCTAGGAAACAGAACGAGTGAATATTAAAATTTGTGTGTACTTTATATTTGATGTTGTTTCTTATTAAAATGGCTGTGCCCCCACCCCTACTGGCTCCGTTTCCATCATATCTTACTACGTTATAATTAATGAATTTTAGATTATGTCTAGGGTTAAGTTTTGTCTCATTTAAGAGTACGATATCAGGATTATGAATTAGGAATTCTTGAAGGTTATATCTTCTGCTGATAGATGTTATTGAGTTGACACCTATAATTTGGTTGTGCCCTCTTGATGGAGGACACATTTAACCATAATATGGTTGTCGGTGATAATAATATGGTTAAATTTAACCATAATATGTTTACAATTTTCTTTAAAAATTGTTTTGTTGGATGAGACCATATTTAAACATAGTTTTTCTCTGGGTGTAGCCTCCATACGAACTTTTTTCCTTAGCGAGTCTTTATGCCCATTAACCATCTGATATGTTGGTATTTGGACAAAATAAGGCCCAAATACATTTTATTTCAACTTAAATAATCTTACGAAATTTATTTTGGAATCAGTCCATATTTTACCATGGCTCCCATACAAATACCACTTACCAAAATTGCTTGTAATAGCATAACTGCCTTATAAATATTGGTATGTGTTGATAAAAAAAATATCTGGTAGGTAGGTCATATATAAACCCCCTCGCTCAAAATCACTTTAAGACGAAAAAATCTCAAATAGATGTAGTTACCTAGATAACATTCGACGTTAAGAATTCTTATGTTATTAGCCTTGAACTCATAACAAAATTTTATTTTAATAAGTCCCTAATTGCATATGGGACCTAACAAGGGAAAACTCTTAAAACCCTACAGTGATGTAGGGTTTTAAATGTTTTGCACAAGTTTTTTTTTTTTTAAATTTAAACGTTAATTTGATATCAGGTGTAATTTGATCCAAATTGGGTAATTTTGCATCATCTCAAGTGTAGTTTTGAATTTTGGTGGTACGTAGTAGCAAAATTCATGTTATATGCTCGAGCCACTTGTTTTTTGTGTATTATTTATGTATGTATATTAACAATAAAAAGTGCATGCTTTTGAATTCGTTGTCTCTTCTAATCCAATGTGATATTTTTAAATAGTATTTAACATACCAAAGTCGGAGCAAAAAATGTAAAGTAAATTGTAATATATTTTGCGGGTTAGAGAAATTATGTGTTAAAGTTAAAATTAAGATATTAAAGTTAAGACATTGGTCTTATATAAATATCTCATAAAATTTCTTCGCATTTATTTTTATGCCTAAGCAATAATATGTAGGTATGTAAGTACATAAAAATTTTTCGCAAAATTTTATTTTCAAATAAATTTTTGGTTACGATTTTTTAACAGTTTTTTCTCTATATCCATATTGCCTAACAATGTATGCATATAATATAAAAAAAAATAAGATCTAACATACACTCAAACATTTGTATTTTTGTATACTATCGATTCGAAACATGGCATACTGGGTGTATAATTTAATATTTGAAAATATGGTAACATGTGATAATTTGAGGAAACTAAAATTTTATTCATATTCAATTTAGATACAAAATTTAACGTTTCTTTTATAATATTTTTTTATTTAATTAAAAAAAAGTATTTGCCATATCGCCAACTTCTTAATATCGGCAATGTGACTACGAAATAGATTTAAGAATCGCTACATCTTATAACTCTTAGGACATTAACTATAGCACAAGACCATCGTAATAATAAAACAAATTTTTAATTTATAGAGTTTTTTCTCCTCTGCCTTTCTCTTTCTCTCGCTTACTTGACCTTTATTTTGAGATTCACCACCCTGCTCATTTAGTCTAGAACTCTTGAATTATTCATCACAATCACTTTTTTATTTATTTGTTTTAAAATCATAAATTTTGCAAAAATTACATGGGAAAAAACACATTTTTCCGACTGACTAATGGTCTTTGTATCCCAATAATCACCTACTGACAAAAATGTATTTATTATATTTGGTTTCTCGCAATAAAAAACACTCTTCGTTCGTTAATTTTTTGTCATTTTTTTGTAGCACGTCACATCTGTCATGTTTATTAATGTGAATGTAATTTTGAAAAATAAAGTTTTATTAAATGTTTTTACTTTATATATTTTTTTTTAGAAAAAAGAGAATAATAAATAAATATGTAAATGTCAAACATTTTTTATATAAAAAAAGAAAATCTCAAGCTCAATCGATTTTTTTTTTTTTTTTTTTTTTTTTTTTTTTTTTGTTAGTTGAGTTGAGACGTTATGGGAATTATTATGAAATTGAATAAATTTTTTGTTTATTTTGAGTAATGGTTGCAATCAACTTAAAACCAACGAAGTTCGCTAAAAAAAATTCCACATTAAAAGTAATGTTAACAAATTATTTTGAATAAAATCTTTTAATTTATTTTTTTTGTTAAAAACTTAAAAAAAAAAATGTTGACAAAATTATTTTAAATAATCTCTTATAAACCGCTTTCTGAATGATAATTTATAAATGTTACTTTTCTATAGTTTTCTGAAAAAAAAACCTTTCATTAAAAGGCTTTCTTAAAGCAATGATTTAATTAAAGAGCTTTTAACATGAACTTTAATAAAAACGCCTTTTAAAAGAAACTATTTTTTAAAGTTTTTTTAAAGTTTTTTTGTGAGTTCAAAAATGCTTTTTGAAAAAAAAAGTTTATTATAAACTTATCTACATTTTATCTAGGTTGTAAAAAAAGCTTTCTGCAAAAATAATTTTTTTGGGCAAAAAAAGAAGGTTTAATTTTTTAAAATAAATTTTAATATCAAATTTTGTCACATAAAAAGTTCAGCTGGAACAGCGTAAAAAACATTTTCAAAAATTAGAAAAACTAGTTTTCAATCAAATATTTACATTAAAGCTTTAGAAACATTTCTAGTTTTCTTTAACGCTAACAGGATTTAAAAGTTCTTAAATCATTTGCAGATGCCAATATTTTAAGGCAAGTTTTGGTTTGTCTGTCTAGACTTTTAACTGGAATAAAAGTTTTTTTCTGTAATAAAAAAATTACTTTTTCTCTACAGCTGACTTATTTTGCTAAGGTGACATTAAAAGTATGTAATAAAATTGTTTCAAGTTCACACGAATTTGGCCATTTGAAATCCATTAATTACCAACATAATGCGAACATCCACCTGTACCTAAGCATCTGTCTATTTATCCATTAAATTAACAAAACAAAAAGTTTTAGCAATTTCAACAAAATGTTGAACTTAAAACTCATGTTTCAACAAACATTCTCTTTTTATACAGCTAGTATAGAGTTTCTAATCGAGACAAATATCCCGGGAAGTTTGTGATTTTTTTTTTTTTTTTGAAGGTTTTAAACTACATTAAGATTTTTTTCTGACACTGAATGGCGCTGCAAGTTTATCGGTTTGAAAAACACATAGAAAAGAAGATTTTTCAACCAGAGCAAAAGGAACTAGTATTCATCATCATTTAAAAGTCCTTAGAGTCAGCATTTAAAGAGTACAAAAGGAAAAAAATTAGGTAAAAATCAAAAATTATTTCAAGATGATTTAAGAAATGTTTGACTTATTGAAACAAAAATGTTGAATCTTCTGAATTTGACTAAATGTTTACAAATATCAGCTCAAATATTTTTCTAAATAAATTCAAGAAATTTATATAACGATTTGTCTTCTGAAATCTTTTGTGATGCGTTAAAAAGGTTAAATGCGTGCTGAGCGACTTTATGTGGACCGATACAAACGGTATAGACTTTTTTGCATAAAATAACAATAATTATTGTTTAATAGAATCCGACCGAACGTTTGATGTCTGAGTTCGACATGGTCGTTTACTGATCGGCGTTTGGTAAAAATTTTCGCAGAACACCGAACTTTGTAAAAAAAAACTTTTTGTACATGTTTTGGTTACTATTTTGCCGCATGACACATTTTTGTCTAAATTGGAAAAAAATAATTTTGCAATCATAAGTTAACGGTTTTGGAAAAACCCAAATAAATCCAAAAGTACAGATAAACCAAAAACAATACAGAAAAAATTTTTGCACCAATTAAAGCATTAATCATAAATAAAATCAGTTTTAATTTAAAATTTAATCAAGTGAATTTAAAGTTTAATCAAGTGAATTAAAAGTTTAATTAGTTTAATTGATACTATTAGTTTGCACCAGCAAACAAATTAATAGTAACAACTTAACATTTAATTCACTTGATTAAACGTTTAATTCCCCTATTTAAACGTTTAATTCACTTGATCAAATTTTTAACTTAAACTGATTTTATTTTTGGTTAATGCTTTAATTGGGGCAATATTTTTTTCTGTGGACGCTTATGTACGTTTATCTTTTTGGAAAAACGTAATTCAGAGCCGTATTAAGAAGCTCCAGAAGAGCATGGAAATGTTGTTCATAAAGAAATTCGAATTTATTTGACTGAGCCTTAAGTTCAATGATTTTAAATTTACCTGAATACTGCAATTATTGTACGAAAAAATTACTTTTCTGTCATTAGAGTATTAAAATATTAGCCATATTCATAATATTGTGCATACTAGATAGCAAATTTACGCAATTGTGGATAGTTTCTATCAATTGTGAATGACCCCATTAGTAAAGTTTTTAATGCATGAAACCAAACACGCCAACCGAAGATTATACATCTTACTTCTCCAGAAATCACATACACTCTATAAAAGCACAAGCAGTTTGCAATTTCAAACGTAACAATCACTGAGTATCAGCTGACGGTTTGCAATTAAGTGTTGCATACGACTAGTTAATATAAACTATTGGTTTGAGGTGTTGCATATTAACCAAAGAGCGGCAAGTGCATTGCTGTATATTTAGTTGATAAAGAGTACAAATATACTATCCGTCATGTCACAGAACGCACTTCAGATTAAAAGTGGTTTAAGTTCCGAAAGTCGGGTCTTTGGTAAAAGAAGAATTTTTTGGAAGAGAAATCACTTAAAATTTTCAAAGCGAAATTGTTAAGCGAATTATTATTTTAATAAAAATGTTAATAAAACCAAGTCAAAATGAAAGATGAGTATGTTTGATTCTTACATTGATGGTTTAAGCATCTAGTTAATATTTATACACAAACATTTTACTTCCAAAAACTTGTTGGAAAAAACAAAACAAACTGATGAATTTTTCCATCGAAGTATTGTCACATTAGTTTTTAGTGCAAACCACTTTCTATTGAGAACAAAATTCAGAACAAAATTAGGCGGTTGCAACACAAGCAATGAACAACACTGCCATACTTTATTTTAAAAGCAGAGATTTAATAATTTTTAGGAATAAACAAAATCGTTGGGAATCTGAAGAACCTAAAATGAAATCGATTGAAATGATTGACATGCGTGTATACAATTTTACAAATCCCACGATGCAAGATTATTTGTACAAGATTGTGAATAGGGTTATTAAAATTTTAATATATCGGTTTTCCCTCTCGAAAAAGAACTACAAAGTTTTTTTTGCAAATTTTTTTAATTATACCACGTTAAAGATGCAAACATCTTTTATTACCATGAATTTGTAAATTTTGTTTTTATTAAATAAAAAATAACAAAGGTTATAATTTCTTGTATTCATTAAAATAAAGTTCGGGTTCGGGCTTAAAAATCTACCAAATTTCAGTTTTGGGCTCTATTTGGACACTATTGACTACGAGCACAGTTGAATAAGTTAGTGACTTTTTGAATATCCCGCGTCTTAAATGAAAGAATAACACTGCTCCCGTAACAATTTTTATAAGCTGCGATACTAAGTTTATGCGCGCCAGCCTTTAAAAGCAAAAAGAAAAAAGTTAATATCGTATGTTCATTAAGCACTCCATTGCAAAACTCCATGAATTAGGCTAGAAATTGCTCCTTTGTCCAGCATATTCTCTGGTCGACTATTTCTTGTTTCCAAACTTAAAGAAATGGCTCGGCAAAAAGGGCTTTGAATCAAATGATAATCTCATCTATCTATTTTGAAGACGTGAAAAATCTGCTTTTTTGGAAGAGGTGCACAAATTGCAGAAATATTGGACCAAGTGTATAGAGATCCAAAGAAACTCCTTTACAAAATAAATTAAAATATTATCCAAAACCTGCGTTTCATTAAAAAAGATTATCCGGATACGAGTAAAAAATATTCTGCCGTATTGAAAACCCCAGGCTGGAAAAATATTTATGAGTTGTCATTATAAATTAATTTGATTGTTTTATTTTTTTGTTGTTTTCTATTTTTTTTCTCATACATATATTGTTGTTTTTGTTTTTCTGTTGTGCATGAACAATTTGTCGTTTTTATACTTTTATTAGATTGAAATGCAAAAAAAAACATAGTTTAATGTAGAATTTAGATGGCAAAAATACTTTGAGAATATTATTTTTTTCGTGCATTAGTCTAGACACATTTAATACATTTCGTTAAAGTAATACATAATTAAGTAGATACATAAAAAACAAAGAGAAACGAAAAATTTACTTTTACAAGTCTCTTATAAAAATATAAATGTTGGGTGTTTTGGACGCAGAAAAAAATAAACTTTGTTAGCAAAAAATAAAATAAAAATGTTCTTTTTATTAAATGGCTTAAGATTACAATTAATGCGTTGGAAACAAAGAACTTTTTTTTGCTTTTCTTACGAGAAAAAGATTATAAAAAGCTAATATTTTATGCATGAGTAAATCAATAAATGATACTCCTTAAAAAATTAGCCAATTGAACATCTATAAACAATTTATCAAAACTTTTCCAACAGTAATTTACTCCAGTGGATATCTTAAAGTTTTTTTTTTATTAAAAAAGTTTTTTCAATAAGTTTTTCAGTATAACTGTAACAAATTGAAAGTCGAGTTTAGAAAAAATCTTTTTTCCTTGTATCGTTTTCCATCAATAAAATAGATGTATCAAATATTTTCAGTTTCAAATGAATATTTGTTTTTGGTTGTATGTATTACAATATTTTACATAGAAAGTGATAGAGAACTCTGTATATCCGTTTTTGTGGCTTTCTGTTAATCAGTATTAAATTCTATTTAAATTTCTATATTTCAAATTGAATAAGAAATATATTATTTGGTTCTAAAATTTTTATTTTATTCAACCTTTATTTAAATTGCAATATAATTTATTAAGCTTGAGGTTTTTCTTTTTTATATAAAAATTTTTTATAAATTTATTTCAACTCCAATATTTCCAATATTTAATTGTAAATAATTTTTTCTATTTGACAATTGTTATTATTTTTTCATTATTTTTTTGTGAACGTTATTTTTATTTGTTTAATCTGTTCCCTGACGATGATACACATTGCTGTATCGAAATATTGGAGTTGAAATAAATTTATAAAAAATTTTTATATAAAAAAGAAAAACCTCAAGCTTAATAAATTATATTGCAATTATTTTGTTCTATTAGTGAGTATTTTACAGTTCAATTTCTTAGAGTAATTTCTTAATTATAATTAACCTAACATCGAAGTATTGTTTGTATAAGCAATACAAACAAAGGAATTTAGCTTGTTTATTAATTAAGCTTGAAAACTTCACGTGGAACAGAAGAATGGTGAAAAGCGTTATAGAGGCGCTTGTGGGGCAAACAATGTCAAACAACAATTTGATTAACCTCTTTAATATGATTTGTAAAAATTTTTGAAATGCAAAATTTAAATTTGAATTTAAGACTTTAACATCTTATTAAAGGTTGCAACATAAAGCGTAACGTTCGAACGTATAAGAGTTTTCGAAGAGAGAAAAGAGACAATTTTTATATCAGCTTTTTTTAAACGAATATGTAAAGGCTGTAATTTTTAAGCCCGATAGAACAAGAAACCGTAAAAAACAAAAAGTTAAATTTTAATAAAAAAAAATTTTGATTCGCTAACGGGCACCGTGGTTGTTCTTAACGAAACGCATTTTGAATGTCAAATTTTATAAATTTTTCGAGTATTGCTGGCCGTATATCACGAAGCGTTTAAATCGCACTAAACGGGGCAATTTCTGCGTTTAATGCGAGTCTGTACGGTCTGTTGTGGATTGTTGGTCTGAATGCGTCCATTTTTTTATTAACAAGCTTGTCAAGCAAAAAATTAGCTGTGCGCCATAAAGATCACGAACTAGTCTAACAGTTGCGCGAATCGATGACTGATTTTCAAAGTAAATTGTAATAATTTGGTAGCGTTGTTCAAGCGAGAGTCATTCATGATATAACAGTTTGATTGACAGCTTAACCTTTCGTAAGTTTTATCGGTCTTAAAAGATACCCTTTATTATTTTAATTATTTGCGTGGAAAAATATATATGTTTGGACACTTATTTTCTGCTTAATTTTATAATGTTTATAAAAACAAAATGAAACCGTTATTTTGAATTGAGAAAACGGCTAAAATTCCGAAGATTTCGATATTTTCAGTATTGCATACCCTAGTTGGAGCCTCAGCTCCCGCGATAAAACGTAGTCACAGTTTTGCCTCAATGGGTATGTGGGTTACTAAACCAAATAGTCAAACAAAACTAGCAAAAATACACCTTTTGCGAACTCATTACATTTTCTAAATGTTCTGTTCTATTGGTAACCAAGAACGTGCGATATAACGCCTCTCTTTTTAATCACAGGTAATATACCGAACAATTCATTGTTTCTTGGATGTTATTGTAGGCACTATTACCGAAAGGCGTTCTCAAATTCTTCCAGAAGTGTCCAAAAATTTCAAAATACGCTTCAGCCGAAGAAATTCGTTGATGGTGAACTTAAGCCATTACTCCATGAACACTGTTGTCAAGCTCAAGAAATATTTTAAAATCATTTAACGATATTCAAGCAGCAATTATAAAATGTTTGCAAGCAGGAGTTATCTAAAAGTAAGCGAATATACATTGTATTTGATCTGCTAAAATCACAGGAGACCTACACTGAACACAATTGATTTGTTTTAAGCGAGCATTGGCCAAAAAATGTTTGCAATATGCGTCCAAACATGAAATCGCAATATTATATCCGAGCAAAGGCTCATCACAAGTTGTCATATCAGTGAACTTTTTAGAAAATAGCGGTTGGAATGTTTTGTCTTCCCCACCTTAAGGTCCAGACTTTGTCCCATTCAACTACCACTTGATTCTATTGATGAGGAACACTTTCACTGAAATACGCTTAACGTGAACTTAAATTGGCTTGATTTGGTTTTTGCCTTCAGAGATAAGCCGTGTGGCCAGAAAGTCATAGCTAAAGATTTGAAATAACTGAAATGGCAAGCTGCTTTATTTTAAGCAATTTGTTTTTTTTTAATTTTGTTTTTTTCTTTCTATCCTCTTACAACTACAATTCGTGTTGGAAAAAAACCAGCTAATTGTAGTGGAATGTAAGAAAGAACAATTTACTGTTTATTGTTGAGGCTTTGTTGAAGCTTTGATATTGTTACAAGTAAGACCTGAGTGTTTAAAACTCTAATTCACTTTATGGTCTTACTTGTATAATATTTTTAGCTTTTCTAAAGTATTTGGAAAAAGTTTCCTGACGAGCTGGCCTAAGTAACCAGCGAAATGCACATAGAAACTAGCTTTCTCACAACAATAAATTTCAGTGTTTTAATCATAAATAAAGATTGGGATTATTAGCACATCATTAATAAATGAATTAATTAACTTGTGTGTATGTTTGTATGTATATGTGGAGGAGGCCATAAGTCATAGGGGACATCCATGTATGAAGGAATTCACGTTCGGACCATTTCTGTAACGTCACCCTAATGTGACTGACAGTGACGCCGAAGAAGGGCTCAGGGCCTATGAATGGGCGGGGAGCGCCCCTGTTTGCTAAACAGTCAGCCCTTTCGTTGCCCGCATGACCAGGCACCTAACACAAATTCAAGTCATTGTGTTTCCCCAAGTTGTTCAGAGACATGAAACAGTCCATGACTAACCTGGACTTAATTTCCAAAGAAGATAGTACTCTAAGGGAGGCTTGGCTATTTGACATTATAAATAATCGCAAGGCCTTTGCTTGTCTCCTCAGACATTCCTCAGCGCATATGAGGATGACGTAGATTTCCGACTGAAAGATCATAGGCTATTTGCCGATAGGCAAGCCCCTTTGGAAACCCGGGCCCATGTATCACCATTTGTCTGTTTCAAAGCGTCGGTGAACCCGACCTGGTCCGCGTATCCGCACCACCAGGATCAATCCACCCATTGGTCCCTATTTGGTATGAGGACATTAAAATTCCTATGCAATACCAGACTAGGCAGCATATAATCCCCAACCAGAATGGATGGATCACTCATAAGGATTTCAATGATCCGCATGTCCCCACAAAGTCGCCTGCCTTGTACTCAGAAACACGCGGCATCCTGCTAGCACACCTGCAAGCCTCCTTCCTTACAGGTATGTGTAATGAAGGAAAGTGCAGGATAGCTGCTAAGGCCAGAGTGGGGCAGGTTCTCATGGCGCCCGTGATCGAAACGCAGATCAGGTGATAGACCCTATCGAGTTTCACTCTAGCTTTGACCTGTTCGGTCTTAGTTCACCACTCTACGGCGGCATAGGTCAAGATTGGTCTGATTATCGTTACAAAAGAACAGTAGATCATCCTGGGCTTCAGCCCCCATGTCTTCCCATAGAGCCCTTGGCAGGCATAAATTGCCCTTGTGGCCCTTCTGGCGATATGGGATAACTGTGCGTTCCAGTTAAGGGCTCTATCCAGAATGATCCCCAAGTATTTCACCTCGTCAGGGAATCCAATAACTCCCGTTCTGGGCTGGTTCTTTAAGTTTCAGGATTCTAGGTCTGGTGAATGGTACTAGAATAGTTTTCGCGGGGTTGATGTTAAGCCCCCTCTCTCTGCACCAGCCAAGTGTGAAGTGAAATAATAACTTATGTTGTATTACTATTTTACAATAACGCTTAAGATTTTCTAAAAGTTCACTGTTTTTAAGTAAAACACCCAAGATTTTAGCTTAAAATAAACTTTCTATATACTTTTTTCAATATTAAATATTATTTGAAAAATTGCATTCTTATGAAGTGCTGACATCAAAAGTTTAAAGGTTTTGACATAAACCCAAATTTCGGTTATTATTTTCGAAATTTATTTCAATACATACCAGACTTTTTTTCTATTTAAATCTATTTTCTGGCCTTCAAAATGCATTCTTTTTTTTAAATTAATCTAATTTCAATATCTGATATTATCATATATATAAAAAAAATGTTATCATTTACATTACATATAGTGCTACAACAACTTATCTTTAAATTATTTTTTAATGTTATACATTTAACAAGGGAAAAACCTCCACTTCCTTATAAACACTCCTCGAATAACTAACAGAAGTTTTGAGTTAAAAAAATGAGGAAGAAAAAGCTTAAACAAATCACTCATAATCTCGATAATAAGAAAAGCCAAAATACAAAATATCCAACCCACACTACACACAAAGAACCAACAAATTATATACGTTCAAGAATTTTATGTATGTATGTATGCAAAGATACATGTGTGCTTTAAAGAAGAGCGAGGGGAACCGAAAAAGGACATGAACATCACAATACAAAATTTTCAAAATTTCACAATATACACTGGCAGACAAATAAATAAATAACTGTAATAGGGCAACAAAAGTATGTTGTTTGACGCGTATTTGAATTTTTGTAAATAAAACAAGACAAAAAATAAAGTCAAGCCCGACCATATGATATCCTACAACACAGTATTTAAAAACTAATTTTCAAGAGTGTATCCTATTTGGGATCCATGAGCAATAATGGACCCGCCGGACAAAAATGAATGATAACGTTAAGATTCATGTAAAAGTTCTTTGTGCCGAATATTATTTAGAATCTTCATCTAATATATGAGATTTTAGGGAGGGGGTTTATATGTGACCTATGGTAAATTCGAACCTACTGGCACAACCTTTTTTTCATGACAAAGAAGCTATCGCCAGAGTTATTGTCGCCAATTTTTATATAAATACCAACATTTATAAGGAAGTTTTTGTATTAAAGGCCTATTTCGGGAGTATTATTTATGTGGGAGCTATGGTCAAGTATGGACCGATTCCAATAAAATTTAGTTAGATCAATAAAATTGCAATAAAATCAGCTTGGACCAAATTTTACCTAAATACCAATTTAATAAGATGGTTAATGGGCACAAAGACTGTATTCCGGAAATAAGCTCATATGGGGACCATTTAAAATGATGGACTTTTTCTCACCATTTTCGCTAGGCTTGGTCCTTCTGACAATTGGAACTTACGAACTAAGTTTTATCAATTATCTGCGAATTATACTTTGCGGGCAAAGTTTACATAGACAGCCACTCGGACGGTAGGATATCGTAAGATCGATTGATCAATTTTATCTACTCTGCAGCTCCGTTTTGTCTTGTTATACTCACACTTTTTATCTTGAAGTTGGATGTAGGTGTATTTGTGTTTATATATAAAACATAAAAGAAGAAAGAAGAAAGACAAGAGAAATATACGAAAATAGCAAAACTATAATTTCCAAGCAGAATCTTAAACATTTTGGCAGAAACAAAAATTGCAAGTCTGGACGATGACTTATTATACAAATTATTTTAAAATAGAACCTCATTTAATATGTATTATACATTAGACCGTCTCAGTTTTTATACTTTTTCGAAATTCCTTCATGAACATTGATTTTCTTTATCTACTGTAAAAACCAAGAATTTTGGTGTATAACACTTAAATATTGATGGGAAGTGGTCTCTCAAATCGATTTTTAATTTTTTTTTAAACAAAATGCCTTTTTTCCAAAAATTGAAAAAATCTTGATTTAGTAATTTGCCTCAAACTCAAGCAGTTCTGAATGCATTTGAACATCATTACATGCATTAGAAAGCTTATTAAATTTCCTAAATGTTTCTTGAAGCAACATTGCCAGTTTGTTCGACGGTTTTTTATTCATAGAACTAAAAATTCAGATTTTCAAATACAAACTTAACATTTTTTTTTAATTTTTGCTTTCCTTTTCATATATAAAAATTGAACGAGGCAAAACTTTTATATTCTGTAAATGCAGTATGGTAGGAAATTCCCATTCATCAATATTTAAGTGTTATACGCCAAAATTCTTGGTTTTTATAGTAGATAAATGTTCATGAACGAATTTCGAAAAAAAAAAATGAAAAGTGAGACGGTCTACTATACAAACACATATCCACACAAATAGTCCCTCTAAAAAAAATGTATATAATAATGACCATATATTTCGACAGTTGACTCATTGTGCTTAAGCAAATATGCAACATTAAATATATATTAAAGAATTCTACACTTTTTACAAAATTTATTACATTTTATCACAATATTACTAGATATTGAACAAAATTCTATGATTCTTAACAAAATTCTATGATTGCATGCAAACTTATTGAAATCTTAAAGCATTGTTCTTTTATCTTGTTCTAGAACATATCTCGCTAAAATAAATATACTTTTTTTCTACTTAATATCAAAACAAACAAACACTCGCACATTAAGCAAAAATAATGGATGAAATCAACAAACATTATCATTTTATAATTTAAACAATCGAGAGCTTTGTTCCCAGTGCCATTAACACTCCTCTACACTTCGAAGTGCAAATAAAAAGCCACTACTTGACATTAAACTGAAGATAGTCACCACAAGTTTGTATACACAGTATACGAATGTTAACCACCACAATAGAATTCATAGCCAGCTTTGAAACTAACTGCATTTGCTGTGAATATGTTAAATTCAATTCTGAAAAAAATAAAAAATTAACAAAATTTACAGTGGCACCCAGCAGTTCTCCTTTTTTGAAAAAAATACGCACGTTCTCAATTTATATAAAAGTTAAGCTTTAGAATTTTTTAAAAAACTTCTCTCAAAAGGAATTTCGTTTAAGCTTAATTGCTAGAATATATAGTGCTATATATATAGTTCAGTTTTTTTTCGTAACTAGGGTCTTTTGAGTTTCAGGTAACGACATATAGTGCTTTATATTTATATATTTAACTTGGTTTTATTGTTTGCTTCTTACTTTCGCATTGCTTTAAGCTCATATCAGAATCAATAATAAAAAAATAAAATCAGCGACACCACGAATTTTCTAAATATCTCTAGAATGAACAAGAGCAAAAAGAACAAATTCGAACTTTTTTTAAATCCTTGCAACAACATTTAACCAACAATTTTGTTTATGCATGCTCTTTTTTGTACAGCTATAAAGAGAACCAAATTTGAACTATTGCTGCATCAACCATAAATATACATGCAACATTGTCTAGTTTTTGTTTTTTTTTTTTTCAACTATAGAGAAGTACAGTGTTTTCTAAAAGTGTGACTGTGAGCTGTTGTGTTAGTGTCATGACTTTTTTTTTGCTGCAAGCTACACGCAGACATAGAAATATCTGAAATATTTACGTATATTTGCATAGAAGCTTTTATGTAGTTGTTTCTGTTTGCTTTGTAAATTTGTATGCGGTTACACTTTACAACTTTCTTGTTTAAGGTGACCAATGTTGCGTGACAAAACATTTCCGGTTTAATCAAAAATTTTAGCTATTAAGATGGTTTTAACGATTATTTCAGTAAAAATTTTTTTTTTTTTTTTTGTTGTTGTTAGTGGCAAACAGAAAGTTATGTTCAAAACAAATTGTATAGAATTTAGGGCTAAGTTATATTGATTGTTACCAATTGTTCTAATTAAAAGGTGGTTCTATTTCCTTGTGTTAAGAAACAAACAAAAAAAACTCTAATAATTTCTATAGAAGCCTAAATATCTTAACTTTTTATTACATTTATTAAAATCTAAGCGATAAAAAAACAGCAGTTAACCTATTATGAAAGTCGATATAGTTCACGGCAACGGCACAGTAAAGGTAGAGTTAGCCGAACGTCCACATCCCCTAACGAAACGTCTGGTCCGTTTTGTTAATTGCTTACAATGTAAATGCTTACCGAATTTAAATGTCACTTTGACGGAACGTCTCAATCTGTATAAATTAGAATTTCTTGCCGTCGTTACGTGACAGTTGTAAAGCAGTGATGGCCTGCTTGTATATTAAATTGAATGCGGGTATTTTCGCTCTTTTTTTGGTACTTTTTTCCAGTATATCTATGGACTTTCGACAAAACGACTTACACCCAATTTACATGATGAATTTTATGACGTCCAATTTTCTTAATTCCCTTTTGAAGTTGCTACCAAAAACTACTCAAATTCATACGATGGTTTTTTTTGGACGTCTAATTTTTTTTCATTTTCATTCAATCCAGTTGATGAGAATATAAAAATAAAACGTAACAGAAAATTGGACGTCATAAAATTCATCATGTAAATTGGGTGTAACAATACAACATATTTCCATATATATAAATATTCATATGCTTAGATGTACAAAATAAACAAATGCATATGCACATACAATAGAAATGGGATATATATAAAAGGCTTTAAATGGTTACAAAATATTTTTTTGTCTATGCACATTTACAAAATAATACATGTAAATGTGTATGTATATGTTAACATACATATTTGTTTATTGTAAATCTACAATATAAATACCAGATATTAAATTATTAATTACACTAAATACTGTTTTAATATCATTTAAATCACTTGGTACTTTTTCTGCACAGCGGTAAACATTTAAACGTTTTCATTTCCCATCACTGTGTGTGTTGCTTTATGTATACTATTGCTTTTTTGTTTATGTATATGAAGAACATATGACACGTTTTTAGATGTTCTATAAGTGCACCAACGTGCAAGCAGTCCGTTACAGTAAGTTACGGGTAAAGCAACGTTCGCCTAACTCAGCCTTAATTATACTTTCTTAGTCATTAATACTTCGGTTGCTACTAAAAGACATTTAGTATTTTGTAAAGCGCTTTTAAGTCAACGTCGAGTAGAATTGCCTCTGTGTTTGTCGACGGGAAATTTTGCAAGTTAAAAAAATGTTAATTATGAAGTTAATACTCACATACATCTATTTATACCCACACCGCAATAGTAGACAGGGCTTTATGCGTTTGTGCGATTAGTTTAACGCAAATCAAAACATACTAAACCAACTTAAGGATACAGGTTGTATACGTAATTATTAAATTTTAATAGTTAAATTAGTCCATCTTTAGTTCTTCCTATTTTCTGTAAATATTCTTTTGAATTTAATATTGTATATGTTGATTTAAATGTATTTTAAACAAATAATTAAGATTTTAATTCAGCAACGAATTTCAAAATGTCGCGAAATTCACCACATCTTTCAAAATCCATACATTTTTATAACATAAAAGGTAATTCAGTAATTCGCAACAAACTATTAAAAATTCTATAAAAATTTGCACAACATAAGTTTGTCAACAAATTTCCTGCATAATAGTCTGATTGGGCGAAAGCATCATTTTAAAAGAGTATGGGCACTCTGCATCGATGTTTTGCAATATTTTAATAAAATTCCGCATAAAGGCTTACTACCTAATTTGAAGAAGTTTCAATAAGCACACACAAGCGGATAGAAAGCTTTTTCAGTACTCATCATCCAATTGACGCATGGGTCCCACAAGAAGCATCATCGACCTTCTAATATACTTAATATATAGTTCCTACATGCCCATAAAAAACTTTACCAAACTTCTACTTATGCCGATGAATCAATCACCTTTTCTAAGCATACCAGAAAACCACCATGAAGCATCTCGTTACATACTGGATCATATATTTCAGTTAAAAATGTGGCTAAGACAATGGAAGATAAAGTCAATGAGCAAAAATGTGTTCATATAAAATTCGCTTTGCGTCGGGAATCAGAACCTGCTATTAAATTCAATAACTAAATAATTCCATAATACACGCATGTAAAATAGCTCTGTATACATCTTAATCGTTTAACGTGGAAAACCCATATACGAGGCCTAACCACTATTAATTCATACAGCGCCTTTTTTTCTTACATTTAATATAAAAAAGCTATAGTATTTAATTTTACAACAAATAAATATAAATTCGCATTTTTCAAGAAAATTAAATTCTTTATTATGATTTGATATAGAAACCAAAGTAAATTCAATGGTTTTTGAGTAGCCTTTAACTTGGCCTAAATTTTATTTATTCATTGTACGTAAATAAGACCACTTTTAATTCATACAGCATAATTTTAATATAACTTAATGTACTTTAAAACTGTGTTACATCTTCTGTATTCTTTACAACAGCATTTAAACGTTTAATCATGTATTTATTAAATGCTGACACTCTTCCCCAAATAGATTGTATTTTATCTTTTGAGCCCAGTAAAGTTCTCATTGAGTAAAGGCTTATTACGCACCCGCCTCTTCATTAGTGCCCAAAGATTTTCTATGGAATTGAGGTCTAAACTAGAAGAAGGCCAGTACAAAACGTCAATCCTATTTTCTTGAAACCACTTTCTTGTGATTTTCAGCTGCCCTACATTCTTGGCATCCCGATACCATAACACTTGCTGAGAATTTCACTGTCCGTTTTACACAGTCTTTATTATACTCTTCACCTTTTTTACGAATAACGCGTTTCCTAGTATTACCAACGCAAACGTCAAATGTGGACTCATCGCTATAGATGACTGAGTTCCATTGTAGTAAAGGCCAAGAGCTCTTTATTTTTGACCACTTTAGCAGCTTTTTCTTCTGCAAGGCAGTTAACATAGGCTTATCCTTGGCCTAGCAATTAATTTCTACACCGGAAAATAATGGATAATAAATTGTAGGCAAGAATTAATACCTTGTGGAAACCATATCATAATTTTTTAAAATGCTGTTTGGTCCATTCACGTCCTATGGTCTTTCCAACTGCCAGCTACTAATCCGCTGCCAAGTTTCTAACCGTAGTCCGACGTTCCTGTTTGATTATTGATGCTAATGCTCTTGTTTCGCGAGGGGTAATTTTAGAAACACGACCACGGTTGCTCACTCGAGTAGCTGTTGTACCATTTTTTTTTAAATTTTTTGTTTTTTTTTGTAATAATTAACTATGGATTGAACGGTTGCTCTAGATAAACTAAAAGATTTTGCAATTTTAGCATAGCTTTCTTTTGAATTTAATTTTTTTTTATGATCAAATCGCGAATTTCTCCACCTAACGATTTTCCACGTGTCATTTTATAAAATAATCTTAGCAAGAAGAAACATTGATGACAGTAAAAATATTTGTCATGTTTTTATGGCGTCACTATTTAGAAATCGGCATTCTTTTTCTTATTATAACGTCTGTATGAATTATTAGTGGTCGTTTTTACCTTAATTGAAAATATAACATTTGCATCAAACATATATTAATTAGATAACATTTCTTTTGATTCATCACGGCACCAAATTTAAGAATAAAATTTTCTTTAAAAATGTGTGTATATTTATTTTAATATAAATAAAGAAAGTCGCGAAAAATGGTCAATTACGCAGCATATGTGCAAAATGAGTGCATGTATGAATTAATAGTGGTTAGGGCTCGTACAGGCAAAATTAACTCAAATAATACTAAAAGTGATTAAAACGCATTTATAAAAACTAAACACACGAAATATTCCTCAAAACATTTAAAAAGGCTTAAGTTCCACTCAAATCCTCTAGCTCGAAATATTCTTAGTGATGGTAGTAGATAGGGTATTTATTCGGTTAACCGTTAATCGGTTACAAATTAATAGTGCCAATTAAACCTTTAATTCTCTTGACAATACGTTTATTTCTCTTGATTAAATTTTAATAAAAACTGATCTTACTCCTGATATATGCGTTAATTGGTGAACAATTTTGGAGAATTTCTTCTGTGTAAAAGAGCGTTAAATGTCAACATTCATGTGTGCATTTCCGTCCGGCACTGGCGAGTCATAAAATAAACAATTACTTAGAAAAAGATTTGATTAATTATCTATTGTTACTTCGTATTTATATATGAAGATCCAATATATAAATAAATATGAAATAAAAATATAGACACTTCGTTCTTAAAAATTGGTAGGGCCTTTTCACAGAGTTGTTTACAAAAAATTCTATAATAAGTGAAATAAAACACTTTCTATTATTTCTAAATAATTTAAAAAAAAATGAGAGCTGTAATTTCTTAATGGTTGTGTTCAAACTCACTCCGTAACTTAAAATTTCCTGCTGACCTTATAACGAACTATATTTTATACGTAACCTCGAAAATTAATTTCCTACAACTGGTCAACCTAAATCTAAATATCTTTCTAACTGTCTTTCATTGTTTAGCCACAAGTTAAAAGAAGAACTGCTCTTCATTGCGACAATACTCTGGATGTGATACTTGAAGAGTAAGTGACATGAATGAGCTCAAAGAAGAGAGAAGGTTTGGAAAACCATAGTGTATTTAAACACTATGCGACACACACAATAACAACGAACTTAAGAAAATATATACATAAACACTAAAAACCATTTCAAACTATGACAGCAAGTAATTTTTAGAAGTTATTGTAACGAACAAAGAAACACTAAAGCAATAGCAGTAACACTACCAACGACAACTGCAACAGCAACTGAAACCACAAAAACATTGGTATCAGCATCACTTACAATAACAGCAAAAAATACTTACAATAAAATAACAGTATCAACATCCACCCAATACTTTCATCCTTCATGCCACATTGTTATCCTGTGTTGCAACGAAACTTATAAAAATGTATTACTACTTTTACTTAAACTACTATTCCAATTTCTGCATTTTAACACACACACATACAAAGGGGCTAACTGTATGTGTGTGTGGGTATATATGTATATAAAGTGCTCAACTAAATACAAATAAACATTAACTTTAAACATTGCATGGCAATTTCGTATGCAAATGTTGTGTAAGGTAATCCAGTTTACAGTGTGACCAACTTAAATGTTGCTTCCAAAAAAAAAAAAAAAAAAAAAAAAAAAAAAAAAAAAATGGAATCCCATTTTTTAAATACAACCTCAGCAACAACTTTAAATGACATGTTTCTTAGCCAAACACCCCTCAACCCATTCATTAATTTTTTTTTGCTATATTTTTGTTAAACATGCCAGCCCTTTCTTCCGAAAGTCAGTGAGTTACTCACTTACAACCAGAAATTATTCGTTGCTAATGAAATAACATTCTTTCTTTAATGGACATAAATAAAAGTTAAACTTGAAATTTATTTAGGTAATACGATAAGAACTTTTGGTATTTAGTTAACTTTTGTTTTTGGATTTTGCTTTTTACTTTATTTAACATATTTTTTTGCACCTTCTAAAGAGATATTGAAATAAAAATTAAAAATTTTTTTTTTTATTTTGCTTAAAAAGTAAAAAATTTATTAGTGAGAGGTATAATATTACCACGATAGATATATGATCTAAAATAATTTTTTTTATTCCAAAGAAAACTTTTCTTAGTTTGTTTTTGGCTTCAATTTTAGCCTTTATTTTGTTTCGAAACTTTCTATTAAATTCAAGGTTATACTTAATTACAGCTCCTGTAAGACTACATTTTTATCTTTTCCTTATAACAAAATATTTTGTAGAATTGATTGTAGATCTTAATAGATAAAATAATTTTAGCACAAAGGCTTTTGAAGCTTTAAGCACATCTTATATCTAGCTTCAATAAAGCTAAAGCTTTTGGCTTTAATATAAGCTTCAAATTTAGTTCGTCCGGATTTTTTTTTTTTTAGTTTCAGTAGTCAGTCATACAAAAAATATGTATTTCTGATTTTAACCGAAACGTTAAACATTTTAAAGCATACAGTGCTATGAGCTAAATTTCAGCTATGTATTTTGTAAAGCTTTTTGTAATAGTTCTATTCCTTAAATTTTTAGAAATGGCTTTATACACTACCAGACTGTTATACAAATGTATATATAAAATGTATGTTTAGCGTCAATCGTAGCTTTTCTTATAACATCGTTTTAGCTTTAATACTTGCTCTTTATAGAGCATCAATCAACGATCTAAACAAAACATATTTTCAACTTAGATAATGGCTATTTATAGAATATACGTTTTTATTTCAGGGTAGCTACTTCTTGGAGCACATTTATTGACTTAATCTTAGCTTCAGGATGCGGCTAAAGTAACTATATGATTTGTTTTTTGAATAAATATTAAATGAAATGACAAAAACAAAAAATTTGATGGTAAAAATAAAGTTTATTTTATGTTATTTTATACATTAATTATGAAAAATAACATTACATCTGAGAACAGTGCGAAGTAGGAGCAAAAAATGTAGATCAACTGGTGTGAGTGTAATCTCCAAGTGATATACATGTGGACTCACATTAAAAATTTAATTCTGCGTAAAAACGCGAAACGAATTGATCTAGAAAAACTGAGAGATAGGCATTATAAGCTATATTTTCAGAATCTGGTCAGTTTGAACATGGATGAGACCAAAAGTTGAAATTTGTCGTACAGTGTAATTTATCATGGATTCAATATAAATTCCCCTCCTGAAAATCACAGCTCAAACTGTTACTAATCATGATATTTTACTTTAGTTAGTTCAAATTAAGTTTTATATGACTGGAAATAAAAGTATAATACTTTCTGATAATAGTTTAACAAAAATCGCAACCAATTATAATACCGTCGTTAGTTTTATTAATTATTGGTTAATAATTTATATATTGCGCCCATTCCTGAAATATTCTACCTGAGGTGGAGATTCGAAAAAACCCATTAAAGCACTCTAACTACACGCAGAGAAAAAATATGGTTGGGCATGGTTACGGCAACTACACTATGTTTATTGTAACAATATATTATTGTCGTACACAATATATTGTTATTTTTATTTAATATCAATAATATTATAGTTACTGTAATTATGTTAATGTTTATCGCAATTATAAATTTAAGTGTGGTTCACAGAAAAATAATCATTTTTATAACAACTAAATAATGATAACTTTGAAAACGTATTATATTCCTCACAACCATTTAATGATATTTAGCACCCATAACATGATAACTTTCTATAAAATATATTTACTCTAATAATATTTTGCTATCGCCATTTGTAAAATAATTTTGCATCAGTTGTGTCCTTTGTTTTACATATGCCTATCGAATTATTTGTTATTCAGTGGTTAAACAATTTAAAGAAATACCCATTAAAACCCAAGTTTAAAGAAATAAAGAAATTGTAGGTACACTAAAAAAAATGTAAAGTGTCACAAAATAAATTATTAATCCTAAAATATTTTAATATTGTTTAAAAATGGTGCAAAAATATTGACCATTGTTTTGTGTTTTGTGAAAAAGAATGAAAATTCTATAAAATAATTTATAAATAATTGCGACCTACGACAAAAATAGTTAAAAATATTATGTTTAAAATTGCATCAAATTATAATGTAAAATGTCTGTAACAGTTTTACGTTAAGGTTGCCAGTAAGTAAATAAATATATGTATATATATATATGTATATTAAAAATATTTTTCGGTTTTAGATTTAATTTACATATTATTATGATTCCGATGATACTAATTATGATTACTTCTTAACTTATTATGATTTACATGATATTAATATGATTACATTAAATTATAATATGATGTAATAAAAACGAATTAGGCTTAAGGGAAAAATATTATGATGTTATATTTCGAATATATTTGGTCATAATTTGATTCAATAATAATCGTAATATGTTGACTACAATCATGAATCTTATCATAATTTGTTGCTCTTAGAATATGTTTACCAGAACCATGTTTTTTCTTTGCGTGTAGTTTAAATTCATACGTAAATAATTTTTTAATGTTGCATGAATTTTACTCTCGGTTTAAAAAAAATTACAATTTTTAATTAAAATAATAGTTATTTTTAAATAAACAAAGTCTAGAGTCTATATATTAAACGTAAAATTTCAAAATTATATTTGTTGAAATGAAAGTGTTATGAACTTCTGATCCATTTATTTGTATAAACAAACGCATTCGACTAGAAGAACATTTTGCAGTAAAAGTGTTAAAAAAATAATAAAACAAGAAAAACCAAAACCATATGGTCATAAAGAAAAAATAATATTACAGCAGCAGAAGCAGTTGTTGTAAAAGCAATAGCACGTAGCGTCCGTATTCGAAGTAACAGCATCAGAAAGTTTCAGTAGAAATCCCCATGTATGGAGTAGATGAACAACAATAATATCATGTACGTAACATCATGAACATTTTTATATGCTTCTACTACTACTCTTCTGTTGTTTATTCTAATTTCTATTGCTATAAAAACAAACAAGAACACAACAATGCAAAAACGTAAAATCGGCAACGCATTATAAGGATGATTTTTTTTTTTTTTTGCATCCAACTCTTTAAGTCACTACATCGGGTATAAAGTAAACCTTATTTGTGCCACATTCACAGTAAAATAAATTGTTTTTTGCTTGTGTTAAAGAAAAAAATACGACAAAACAAAACATTTAAATGGGTTAAAAACATTACAACACTAACCACTGAACGTATGAATGACTAAATAAACTTTTCACATAAAAGAACAACAACAAAATAAAAATAAAACATTTTCGTCTTGATATTTAGAGCAATTTTGTATGTGTGTGTAAGCTGGTTCTGGTAGTAGTTGTAGATTTTATATACATATATAAATATTTTTTTCTTTTAGATAAGTAACATCAATAGTAAAAAAAAAATATGTTGTTGCCAGTCACCTCATTTTTAAACACTCATATTCTATTTTCACCATCATCTCAAAAAAAAAAAGATCTTCTTTATCATTTTGTTTGGTTTAGTTTGCTTTTGTTGTTCTTTTTTGGGTGAATTTAGTTGTATATATCTATGTGTTGGATCTATCTATGTGTGTAACAGTTTTAAATACATATATAAACTTACACATACTTTACTTATTTACTACCAAACAAATACACGGACACAGATACTAACGCTTACCTATATCCTGGCACATAAAGGCATCGTAAGTCGGTTAGTGACACTAAGTGCTGCTGAATTGAGAACAACTTGAAACTGTTTTTACAGCAACAAAACCAGCAACAAGAACAACAAGTGCAACAGCATCAGTGAACTGCAACAACACCATAAATACGTACTTTCTTACTTAAAATTAAAACAACTCTAATATAAAACCATATTTATTCAGATAATCTCAAATAAAACAATTTTTGTACGATAAATAAAAACGAAAATTTTGTTAAGAGATTTCCATATTTTGATTTTGATATGGATCCAGAGTCGTTTTATTTAAATGAATAAGTTATTAAGCAAAATTAAGTGGAAATAAGAAAACATTTTAGATCGAATAGACTTATTTCGGAATCTGTTTAGTTTTTATTCTAACTTCAATTGTGAATTATTATTAAGTTTTTAGCTGAACTCTCAGGACTTATTACAATTGTAATTGTCGGTCTCCACAAGGTTTATATATACATACTAGCTGTTAAGCCTGTCCCTGCCAGGCAGGGAGGAAAAGAAAATCTGCTTGGCAGAAAAAAAGCAAAAAATTTATTTACAAAACCAAGACGTTCTTTTTTTTCAAATAAGCGAATTGTATAACCCAAAGAAAATTACAATACACATGAACTTAAAAGTTAATTAACGTACAAAAATTTTTTGGTTCGAATAATTTTTTAATATTTTTTTTCTTTTAATACAATACAAATGAGTTCAGCGAACAATTAACGAAACAACAAACTTTAAAAAATTTCTTTATACAGAATACTTCTGAACTGCCCTTACACATCCCCGCTTTCCAACTTCATGAATAACTTTTATTTGGACGTAATCTGCAGATTTAACTTTTGAAAATACAATTGGCCATCACTTAAGACCGGCTTAGACAAATATATTCTCACCTTTTCTAACGTCTGACCCTTCCAAATTAGTTAAAATGAAAAAAAAACAAAATTTTACAAAAATTTTTCTTCCTCCTTATTCTCCGTCCATAGTCCAAAAATTTTATTTTCTAACTTGAAGGTAAGCACCAACGTCAGTACCAGTCTTAAGGGAAATTCAAAATTAGCTTAAATATAAACTAACAACATTTTGCCACGCCCCTTTTCCTCTCAATTTTCCGCCCGTAGTCGAAAAATCTTAGATCCGACTACCTCAGGCTATGCTCTTTTCTATAATCTAAAATGTTAAAAAAAATTGAATTTTGCGACACCACTTCTTCCTCTTAATTCTCCTCCCACACGCCAAAAGTTAAAAGTTAGGCTACGTAAGGATTTGGCCTAAGTGTTTTACTTTATGCATGCCATTTTCACCTTTCTTGCTCATCAGCGGGCGTCAAAAGGCTCTGGATAGACAAAGTTTTTACCTCCACACAAGGTATTCATAATGCTCATATTTAACTTCAGTAACAAGTCATTCGAAAAAAATCTAACAAATAATTTGAGACTCCCTGCCCATGCTATTTTTTTTTAACTAAACTTTCATTTATACAACTTGGTTTTTTATACTTTATACACAAAAATATCCATGTAGTTGACAAAACAAATAAAATAGGAAACAAAAAACCATATATGCAAAACCAAAGTGCGAAATGTTGAAAAAGCACACAAACCAAATTTTGTAAATGTTAGTTAATGCGAATTTTTTAGGCACTTCTTTAAATTTGAGAAAAAGGTTTAACACCCCTTTATCGAAAAATTCAATTAAGTAAGACAATATTTATTAAAATAATTAAATTAAAATTTGTTATGAATGTAATTTAAGACAAAAAGAAGCCACAGAAAAATTTGACTAAATTACCCAATTTATTATAATTTCTTAACTTTATGAATTTTATGTTTAACACAAAAAATAAAATAAAGAAACTGTAAGTAATACCGTAGGGTATTTCAATATTTAAATTTCAAACTAAAAGGCAGTACTAACAAATTATATATTTATGTATATGAACATTAGAGTGGTCCAAAAAACAAGCAAAAAATCAACGTACTAGATAAATTCAAAGAAGTCATCTTACACAAATTTTAAGCTTCTGCGGTTATGAAACACGATCGTAAAATATAATTTTTTTAATGGAAAGATCTTAAAATTTAAATAAAATAAAAAAAAACTTTTTTAATATCTATCCAATTGACTTGATTATTTAGATTTTTAATGGCAGTAATGCTTAAATTAGATTTTGGCCGCGGCTAGAGTATACATGGAATTAGACCTTTCGACACAGCCTTCACAGCAACTCTGGCTGTATTTCATCAACGCGTTCCGGCATAGCTGCATAGATCTCGGACTTTTCAAAACTCTAGAGAAAATAATCTAATGGCTCCAAATCAGATGAACATAGTATGACACCTTAACCGGTATATTTAGTAAAATTATTATTTTGCCAAATAATTTTCCGTAAATTGACTTTATCATGCGTTGTGTTTCATGTGGCCGCATCCGTTCAAACCACATGTGTGCAATAGATTACACACAGATATGTAAAAAGTGACGTGTGAAAAAGGCCCAAATCAGTTGCGAGGGCAGGTTTCGAAGAAAGAGAAAAAAGCGTTTTTTGGTAGTGAATTGGCAATTGACAATCAAGACAAATTGCGTGATCAAAACAAAAATAAAAAAACACAAACCACGTTTAACAAAACTTTTATTTTGTGCAAAAAATAAGTTAAATTTAGTATTATTGTTTCGTTTTATAATGTTATTTACTTACTTAAATAATATTTACTAGAGTTGCGATAAACTTAAAATTTAATTTTTACAACAGTTTTGCAAATAAATCTGAACTAAATAAATTTGTGTTCATTGCGGCATAAAAAATGGTTCAAGGAGGAATGAAAAAATGGCAGCTTTCTAAGAAAGAGACAAAAATCTTCCATCTCGTGACATATCTGTGTGTAATCTGTGCTCAAAACCTTCCAGTTAAGAGAATGAAAAGAGAAAGAGAATAATGTCTTGGTTCTTGGAGATATTAATTGTTTAAAATGCCTTCTAAGATTTTTTACGCAGTTGTTTATTCGGTAGTGCTGCAAATTCTACTACTTTTCATTATTCAAGACATTTCAGTTGGGTACCAGAGCTCGCCGCCGCCGCTTGATTTCTCCAAGCAGTGCCGCCGCCGATTTACACGGCTTAGACGGCTCAATTAAAGCCGCCGATGACAAGTTTTAATACTATCACACTTTTTTCCAATGCACTAATACTTTTAAACGTTTTAGCGAACTTGCCTTTAAAAATCTTTCAAGTGAGTATATCAATTTACGTTCAAGAAAACAGCTGATTACAAGTTTGATGAGGAATTTTTTCGTTTGTCTTTATAAATTGTGCTCTTGATGACATCTTGAAAGTAAATTGCTTCAAAATTGCGTGCAGCCTACGTCACAGCTTCCAATTATTGGAAATCTTGACAAACTGTATACATATGTAAAAGACTATCAAGAAAAACTAGATCGTGTGGCTGCAGTGTTACAGATTTGCGTTTTAATGTATTAATTTCTTTGTCAAAAATGGTATGTTTCAGAAACAATGTGCAACATTCAAGTGCCGTTATATTTTCTTAAAATTTTTCAAAGCGTCATTGTACTTAACAACATGCAAAAATCTCTGCAAGAATATTTTACAAAAAAGACAAGTGAACTACAACAAAATGATTTAGATTCTAAATCAGAAGCTAACTCTGATAGTGAAGTTTTTAATGTGGCAGAAAAAACTATAAAATATTACCAGCAGTTGTTAAATTAAAAACCAAAAATTAAAGAAGTGTCTCACATTAAGACACTGTATGGAAGTGCAGAGTGTTGACAATATTTTGGTCATTTGGTTCAGGTTAAGGAAATTGTATATTTAAATTTTTTTTTTTCACCTTAAAGCTTAAATTTTTATTAATAATTTATTGCAGAAAGCTTTACTTTTTTGAAATGGATATGGGTATGTGGTCCTACAGATAACATCAGTTTAAAACAGTAATGAGGAAAAAACGAAATTGCACTATCCCACTATAATTATTTAATGTTTTGTACTTTAACATAAAAATAAATAGATATAGAAATGATTAATAGTTTTCATTAAATAACAATTTTAAGCATTTCAAGCTGACATTTAAGCCGCCGCCGCACAGTGGCGCCCGTAGAGCAAGCGAGGTTGCAAAAATCAAAATTTTCATGAATGCCGACGAAGTTTTGAATAAACCCATGTTATAGGAAACTTTTCAACGATTTCAAATATGCCACTCTTAATAATATCACATTTCTAGTTTAGAAGATATAACCGTTCAAAGTTGACCGACTTTCGGTTTTCAAAAAAACACACAATTTTTAGTCAATTTGTTGCGATTTCAGGTGTAATATCACGAAAAATAGGTAACGAATCGCCTTATTTTTTGTTTGTATTGATTGATGTATTTATTAAATGTATAATGATAAAAAAAAATTAACTGTTTGCTTTGTGTTTCTCCTGGTAAATCACTATTTAAAAACTATCCGTTTTTTCACTATTTTTCAACTTTGACGGAAAATAAAAAAAAAACTATATTTTTCTATATTTGCCATATTTGCAAAACCTGTTCTTTGATTATTTCTTTACATAATTCAAAAGGTTTTATCTGCCCGTACGTGCCCGTTTGGCTTCTAGAGGTAAAAAAGTTTAAAAAGACATGGTTGCAGAAATTGTATGGCGTCCATCCCTTATATGTTTTGACTGACAGTAGTTTGATCTAATAGTTATTATATTAGCAGGTACGTACCTCACATAAACAATACTTTGGCGTACAAATGGTCAGGAACAATATTGACTTATGGTCCCTACAGGTAGGCACAAATCTTATTTGGACACGTGCATAATATCAAAATTGCATTATTCAGCATAAATCCATATGTATGCAGGGAACAGGTAAATTTTTAGGCATGGTAGCATAAGCCTATATATTGCAAAATAAGCATAATGCCTGGATTAGTCTACGCCTAAAAGTTGGCGCAACAATTACTGAAACCATTTAACAATTTAAGTACTGAAAACATGGCGTTGTACAATTTAAAATTATTTGAACTGTTTAGAAAGTCAACCACACCAATGTTTTTCACGGAAGTGAAAATTCTTCCTGAGAAGTTGACATTGATCAGCAAATGAGGCTGCGATGGATCATCCGGACAAAGCGTTTATAAGCAAAGGATATCTCCCGATGACGCTACAATATCGGACGGAAATATGTTTATGGCATCTGTTGTTCCTTTGCGGCTAAAATCGGATGATTCCCTACACTGGAAAAATCCACGTCTGCATCAGTGCATTATTGCCGACAAATAATGTTTCAGTTTGCAAGGGAATCGGCAGAACTCTTAAGGACTACGGTGAATGACATTGAAGAACAAATAAGCAAGATTAAGCCTACAAAGCTGCAAATTGGAGAAGGAAAATATATTGAATGCAATTACGAGTTCCACCTGACCATGGTTGACGGAAAAGTCGTAAACGAACTGACAGGAACAACCTCAACAATGTCATGCCCGATTTGCAAAAAGAGTCAGAAGAACTTTTTTCAATTCAATTCAATTTATTTCATATATAATATGTTACATCTCAATTTTATATAATTAGTTGTAAAGAGTTTAAGATTAGTATCTTTTTCTGCTTAATTATAACATATTTCAATTAGTTATCATATACATATATATAGACAGAATTATATTGGAGGTAAAAATTTAGCAAAAACCTATTTAAACCCCTTTTTTCGTTTTATTTTTATATTTTTTTTATCGATTTTATATTATTATTTGTCAGAAGAACTTTGGTAATTTAAACGATTCTACAAATGAGGAGAATTACGAATATGGAATGTCACCATTGCACGCAAGGATAAGGTGTATGGAATTCTTGCTAAAACTGGCATATACCCTACCACAAGAGGAAGAAAACTTCGATGAAAATACATCAATAAAGGATAAGGAAAAGATCAGAAAGAAGCAAATACAGGATGCTTTTTTTAAACAAGTTGGACTAAAAGTAGACTGTCCCAAGCACGGATACGGTAACTCAAACGATGGAAACACTTCTAGGAGATTTTTTGAAAATGATGAGGCAGTAACTAGAATCATTGGAATTGACAATCAAATCGTGAAAAGATTGGGAACGATCTTGGATGTTTTAAACTGCAAAGAAAATGTCAATTCTACAAAATATGGAGAATATGCGTCGAAAACTGCATCTCTTTTAGCAGAAATGTATCCACAGAAGAAGTTGACCCCGACCGTCCATAAAATATTGGCGCATGGTAAAGATATAATTGAGTACCAGTCTTTGCCAATTGGAGAGCTTTCTGAAGAAGCACAGGAGTCTCTTAACAAATTTTATAAAAAATATAGATTGCAGAACACATTCAAAGCATCAAGGGTGAGGCAAAATGAGGACCTCTTCAACATGTTGGCAGCATCTTCCGATCCACTTATTTCTTCCCTGCGGCATGTGAAGTCACGAATAGAGTTACAAAATAATTATAGTTTAGAAATGGTTAGTCTTTTAGATATACCTTCTCTTACGAATTGTGATGAATATTTTACAGAAAATTGAAAAAATAAATTTAAAAAAAAAATAATTTTTTTTTTAATTTGTTGGGTAATTTAAAACATAAAACCCTTAAGAAAAAAAATAAAAACAATCTAAAAATGTAAAAAAAATTTTTTTTAGTTACCATAAAATTGATTTTTCTACTAATTTTAACTTTGATAACCCATAAGTAGGCCCCTACAAAGCGTAGCACCCTTTCCAAACGCTCATTTCATAGGCTGAACAGTTATCTATCATATGCTGTTTAAACTGTTCAATTATCTTATTCGGTTCAAAAGATATGATTTTTGCAACGAAAAAACTCAAATGGCGCCACTGTGCGCCGATTCATTGATGCAAACGCCGCCGCCGATCAATTATACCCGCGCCGGCGCCGCCGATCAAACGCCCTCGGCTTGGTTCTCTGTTGGTTACTCAAGACTTTCAACAGAATTGTATTTTAAAAGAGAGCCGTTAAATTTTCTATTAAACTTTGTTCTAAAAATGCAACTCTTAAAATATTATGTAACTTATTTTCAATATTGTGTACTTAAAAAAATAAAAGTACATACTCGGTATCCACTACTCAATACTTTGCCAGCACTATTATTCAGAGTGGGATGGCTTCATACATTTTTGTGCAACAACTATAAATAAATTACTTCAATTACTTCAACGCCTACCGCCCAAAGTCATCTAAATTGGTGCATACACTTTCTCGAAGAAAAGAAAGATGCATTGCAAGTATCAATAAAATCGGCCATGCCCAGCACGCCTGCAATAATTTCTTTTTCTACATCCTCACATTCGAAATCCTTTTGGGATGGATTTAACCTTGTTATAAGATAGTCGGAAGAAACCTTTGATGGACAAAAAGTGTCAGCGTTTGTCGAAACTGTTTTGAATTTCCTAGAAAGCATTAATAATTACTTACTGCACCCAGAGAAAAAACATGCTACATCATGGGCACCTCCAACAAAACTATGTTTAGAGATAATTTTAAACATATTTTGTTTAATTTAACCATATTATTGTCACCGAAAACTATATTATGGTTAAATTAGTTCCATTGCATCCGAACATATTATGGTTAATAATAACATAAATATGTTTTAATTTCTATCTAATATAATAACTAATATCTATCTAAAATCTAATATGGTTGTCGGTGAAAATAATAGAATTTTATTAAACAAAATATGTTAACAATTATCTTTAAAAATAGTTTTGTTGGAGGTGACTATTATGAAGTATGTTTCTTCTCTGCATGTGTAGTCCTTATTTCTTGCTTCTGCCGCTGCTTCACTTAGGATTACATAAGGAAGAATCGCGTTATCCATGATTTATTTTCTATGTATAAGTATTTTGTTAACGGTAACCGGTGTAAAATAGCAACCATATTTTTTTCAGCGAACAGTTTAGCCATATCCCAATGTAGTTTTTAAACTTTTTTTAATTGACCACACTCAATTACTTGTCATATTATTTGGAAACGATCTATCAACTCTTCGTCAACTCCGGTAATAACAGCAATGAGCGCACGGTTGAAGAAAAAACTTCGCGACGTATTTCCATCATTTTATGATACTGTTCCTTGTTGAACTGAATATTCTATTATATTCTTTCGTTCCTGGAAGGAGTTTCTTTTGTATACGAAGTTGTTTTTTACAAGGTTTGTTGTATGGACAATGAAGAGTTTTCTGTTAAATGTAACTCGCAAAAATGGCGTTTAGAACCACTCTAATGTGCAAATGTACATATATAGTATACACATTAAATATTTGGGGTATTCACAAGGTGTGCTATCATGGTTTATTGTCATAATGTTCTAACATTTTACAATGGTTTAAAAATATTGTTGTTGGTTTTTAAACAAAAAGTGTCTTAAATAAATAGAACGTTGCTTGCTATGTTTATTGTGCTGTCGTAATTAATAGCACATTAAATTATGAGGGGTTGCTCATAACAGTCGTATTTTTTCATGTTGTTATTTTAAGACATATGACTTTATGACACCTTGTGAATCCCCCAATTGTAGATGGTTTGTTTATTACTACATTAATAAAGGGAGCTGGGTTTGTGTGTGAGTAAATTTATATTTACATTAACGTTATATTCACTAACATTCTTATACATTCTCGTACATAAAACACATATTTGCAAAAGTAATTAAAATGTTTGCCAAATGATTTGAAAATAATTTCAATAAAAAGAAGAAATAATTACTAACTCATACAAATATATACATCCTCATACACACACACACACACACACATACACGCACACATAAGCTCTTTTACTGTCTCTTAAGGTGACTGCATGGAAATACGTTAGTTTTAAAATGTTCTTTGTCTGCATCTGATCCCCCAGAGAATGCATAAAATCTTACCTACAATTACGAACAAAATAATGTTGATGACAACAACAATGTCGGAGAAAAAGTAAAATATGAAATTTTATAAGACAAATTTTAATAATGTTTGTTCACTATTTTGGAAAACTTAAATCACCAATAAAAGTAAAGAGAGAATGAAAGATAAAAACTTATAATAAAAACCCTTTCAGCAAGCACTTTTATGAATGCATATTGTAGTTGAAAGAGCGAACGTTTTAAAGGTGGCATTAAGATTGTGGTTTATACACAAAAATCAAATCAATTGTGTTCTACTAATCGAAGTTGCCACATTAGGCCTCCATCTTCCCCAAAAGCTAACAGGCCATTCGTCTATTGCAGTACTCACTATATTCATAGGAATAGTAGCCACAATTCGGATAAGAGCACGCTTTAGAGATTCCAAATAAAATACAGCCAGTTGTTATTAAAAACACTTAAAGATTTTATTGATTAAAAACCGTGTACATACTTATGAAAGTACTGTGTATATTGGCACGTGCCACAAGTAAAAGTTTTGTTAGAAAAATCTAAACGAAATAAAATGTAACTTTAAATAAAAAAAAAAAATAAAAAAAATTTGACATTATGTTTTTACATTACTCCCTAATAATCCTGATTTCATAAAATATTATCCCCGAAAAAGCATCATATCGCTTATTTTAGATTCTTTTTATGTATAGAAATTTAAAAACAAAAAAAATAATTAATACTTTGAAATGAAATGTTATTTATGATACTTAAGAGAAACACTAAAATTCAAAACTTAACGCAGTGAATTCACGTTAACTTTTTTAACGATCGCGAAAAAGTAATACTTATATAGTATAATTTCTTAATAATTTTTCATGACCTATACGGCTATGCGATGAAGAATTTAATAGTTAAGAAAATGTAAAAAGCTGTCCTCTAAAGCAAGTCAATTAAAAATTAACAAATCTTCACTTTTTGCAAGAAAACGATCTACTGTGGTCATATAAATTTTTACTTAACTTCTTTAATGAAATCTGAGCGATATGTAGTATGTTTACAAAATATGTTTGCCAGCCAAATTTAAAAATAAAGAAATTTTAAACTTGGAAAAAAACTTTGAAATGAAATTAAATACGAATAATGGTTACTCAGAAAATGAAATTGAAATATTAATTGAAATTTAATGTAAACATTTTTATAGACAAATATTAAAAATGTTGCTTATTTATTTGAGTTAAGAGTGTGCCCAAGTAACCATATTTTTAAAACTACTAAAACCTATTTGCCTTACAAATTTTGTGTTTTAATGATGACTCAACCCAAATGACATTTTTTACAAATCTTAAGATGTTAATCAGCTTAGGCGCAAGCGCACTCAAGCTTGACATTAAACAATAATCGTCTTTATGCATTTCTTTTCTCCTCTTATATTTAACTAAGAAGAAACAGCAACCCAACCCTTAAAACTACATATTACAATATTTTATTTTTTATATTACTAAAAACCTTTTTGTAAAAATTAAATAAGTTTTAAAAGCAAATAATGATACAAATGCATTTTTGTTGTAACCAAACACTTGAAAAACACTAACGTATATAAATTTAAATATATATGTTGATATGTTCGTATATGTATACAATATATGTATATGCACATATGTACTGACATTGTATTTAATCGTTATGCACATATATATTATGTATGATTGTATTTTTCATTATCAGCAGCTCCATTAACATTATTTTCATAATCATGATCACCGTTGTCATCATCAACACATCACTCAATTTTAAGTTATCAGTAGCAGCTGTTTGTTTGTGTGTGTTTTGGGGATGGAAAACTGCTTTTTGATTTTGTACTAACTTTAGTAACAAAATATACTTTTTGATTATGACAGTGTGTTTTCTATACCCTTCACCACAGGTGAAAAGGGGAATAAATAAGTTTGCTTTTTATATACACATGTAAGTATGCCATTCAGCATAAAATTTCTATAATATCGGTCTGGATCCTCATGGGTAGCGGAGTTTGTTGGTTTGTCTGGCCGTGTGATGGTTGAAATAGCCTTTCCGAAGACCCCAACTATGATGAGCGTTAGGTTGTTTTATACTTATATCACATATATTCCGGAAAACTTTTATATATTAATTCAGAAATTACGACTGCCTTTCATATTTGCCAATTAAACTTTCTTCTTTAAATTTAATAACAGGGCAAGTTTAAATGTGCTTAATATATTGTTGATTTAAATATACATGAAAATATTCCAAAAAAAAAAACCCCCCTAAAAAAATGCCCGTGAAAAAACGCAAAATAACAATGGTTGCCAAAAAATTAATTTTGAATTAAAATATATAAAATATAAAGATCTTAGGGTGTTTAATTCAAATCCGTTTTCAGTTTTTTTTATTACGCCTATTTTTCGTTATTGGCTAGACTCAGATTCGCTCGACACAAGGCGGCTATGCTTATTTAATTTATCATAACCTTATAACGATTTTTCTGATCAAAACACTAACAAATGATTAGGAATACAATTTCCGTTGAGTCATCCATCAATACTTTTTTTATATTTTCAACTGTTTCGAAGTTATTCAGAAATTTTTGGCGATAATTTGTTTTCATGCAAATTAAGTACTTTTTTGTTTTCTAAATTTAATTTCAAAAATTATAAGGACGAAAATTTTACACACTCATAATTTAGCAGAAAGCCAGGGGTCTAATCGCCGCATACGATATCGAGCAAAATTGATCGAAATTTTTTATTTTGGTATCATAACACTCGAAATCGAAATAAACGTATCGTAATTTGAGGTGATAGCATTCGATATTGAGTAACCAAAGACATTAAATCTCTAGAGTTTTCATGCGAACGTCAGTGTCCATCCTATTCAGAAAAATACGATAGTTTACTCGATACGATAGTTTACTCGATATCGAATGCGTTGATTAAACCCCAGGTATATTATGAATGAAATAAGCCATATATTATGAAAAGTTCATTATTTTCAAGTCATGATAGAATGTATTTGAATAATCTAATAAGGCGGTGTCGCACTTTAACAAGGATGATATGATAGAATTAATCTGAACAAAATTGGGGTTTTTTTCCTACCAGTGTTTTTTACAAGTTTTCAAATGTAAAATGTTCTTCGATTGTCATACAAAACCGTAGCGTGTATTTAGGAATACTTAATCTGAGGCAATTTCTGTTAACTCTTACTTAACATTTCGACAAAAGAAAATACATATGAATGAAAATGAGCGATATATTTTTATTTTGTCATTGCGTCAAAAGCAATTGTTTGGTTAAAAACGGCTGCTACCCTGCGTAATACGCAAATTTATGAAAAATTTCTCAAAAACAATTTTTATTTTTTGGGAAAAATTAAGAAAAAGCAAAAGCATATTTTACATGCATAGCATGAAAAACTTGCCCCGTTTATGAACGTAATTTTTTCATTTCTAGCTCCAATAAACTTACTAGAATAATGATAGTGATTTTTGAAGTATAAATATGACTTTCTGAACACTTAAGTGTAGAATTTTACGGTCCCAACTTAGAAGATATAATTTGAAAAATACCCATTTTTTAGAGCCCAAACCAAAAAATGCAAAGCCCTATAATTGCATTTTAAGGACTCTGATGAAGGGCATACAAGAGCTTGACACTTAAGAATCTTGTAAACGACTGTACACTTGATAACGAAACTAAAATAGGCAGTTTTCAAGAACATTTCCTAAGATATACGTAATTAAAGCTCTTTATTTATAAACAAAAACTTATAAACAAGATGACTTGTATGTTTGTATTTTTTATTATTTTAACCACATCATATATTGTATAAATCGTCATTTATTGTAAAAAATTGTCTGTATTATTTTCACTACAATAACAACAATCGTTTTTTTTTTTTTGGATATGTGACCCTAATAACATTTTTGTTTCAGGCGAAACGTTTCTTTCTCTCCTTTTCAATATGAACTCACTCATGCATACCTCAATGCCATACAATTTTATTGACCAACCTATGGCCCGCGTTAATTTTTGGTTTTGTTATTAGGGGTTTATTTTTATATATTTTTTATAACACTCATAAAATTAATTAATTGAATACATTCGTTCTTTATCAGTAGTTCTCATTCAAATAAGTAGTTCCCATTCAAATAACTATTACAATGTTGATAGTCTCGTGAGCATATTGTTAAGCTAGTTATTTTAAACAAACAAAAAAATTTAAAGTAGCTGTTGTAAAGAAAGACCATTCAGGGAGATCCGCAAACATACCGAACTAATATTTAGCTTACGGGCTAAAGCACCTCACCAACAACCAGTCCAGGACCTATAAAATCCAAGGTGCTAGTGGTTGCCGAGGTACCAGATATAACTGTGGACAGCCGTGATCATGGAAGATATGTCTATTTTAATCTGCAGACACTACTGCACCTTTGTTCTCCGAAAATGCAACACCGTGAGTTATGTTCTTCTTAAGAACATTTAAGAACCCCCGGGGGAGGCGAATTAACAGTGGTATTTGTAGTTGCAACGGAGCCCTTAGAATCTCTCAAATATTTTTCTCAGTTTTGTAGGACCTTACGACGGAATACATATTGCAAATAAATGTCATAAAATGTCGAAAAAAACTGAGTCCTTTTTATTATAGAGTACAAGATTTACAAAAAAATGTGCTCTTAAGTTTAAGTTTACGAGAAATTCATAAAAGAGGATTTTTGGGACAAATAAAATTTCCCATAAGAATATATCCATCAAAATAGCAAAAAGACGATTACAAAATACGAAAAAATAAATTTTTCACATGTAATTTATATGAAAAAACTGAAGGTCGGCTAGAGTCGCGTATAATCAAAATATAGACCTGGTCTTGTGGGAGATCGTTTTTCCTATTATAGACTTTTCAGATGATAGCAAATAAACTGGTATTTTTTAAGCACCCTACAGTACATTTGTCTACCATGTATTCTTACAAAGTCCCCTTTTTCGCAAAGGTTGCCCAAACCCTCAAAATATTCGTATATTTTATAGATTAATTTAACATACATACATTTCTTGCGTCGTCTCATCACTTTTTCCGCGTACGGGTTCAATAGTTTTTAAAATTTAACTAGTCAAGCATGCAATTGTTGCATAAATAATAAAAAAGACAATTTCTGCAAAAATAAAAAATAATTCAAATTTGTTGCACAACTCTTACCTCCAAAAAGTGTAATTTTATTGATTTACACATTCTGTTCCAGGCATGAAAAAATTCTTTCATTCACCGGAATTTTTTGTAAAAAATACTAATAGAAAAGTATGCAAAGAGTAATTATTGACAAATCAGTGAACGTTTTATTTATACTTTTAATCAGAAAACAAAAAAACTGAAACGTTGGTATTTTTCGAAATATGTTTAAGATATTTTGTTTCCAAATGTTTGGTATGGCCGTAGAATTTCCGTAACGCATCTCACGAGATTTAAAAAAACAAAAAGTGATACAAGTGGGATATAATTTATTTTGAGAAACCATTTAGAGCTAATATTTTCCAGCTTTTCTTGAAATCAAAGGTTTTTTTCTTCACTCTTATATTGCTGGGGAGCTTACTTAAGGTTTTTTTTTAGGCTAGGAACACAATTTGGTCGTAGGTCGTAAGTGCGTTGAATGAAGGTCCGTAAATTGTTTAGAAGACGGTCTATTAACCAACAATTCCGTCCTAGCGTAGTATGTGTTATATAAATAGATATGTAAGAAAATTCTGAATATGTTTAAATTGTTGTTTTTTTTCATTTATTTTGTCGTTCAAAATGCCGTAAGCAACAAAAATTCCATTCGACGCATTTCAATTGGAAATCCGATTTTTTCAGCGCAATTTATAGTGAAGTTGGCCGCTATTATTAACAAATAATGGCAATTTAGCTATTTTTTTTAATCTAGCGGTTTTATCTCCTATTTTTTATTTCTAAAATGTGGTGATTAGAGAGTCAACACTATTCTATGTGAAACAACGTGAAAGCTAAGCGGAAAAAAACGTTCCACCCTCCGTTGTGACTGGTCAAACAGAACTGCGCCGACACCACCATAAAAAGCCCTGGTGAAATGAAATAGACACTCTTAACAATGCCACCATATTTTCATTAAATTTCATGCATTTTGTAAACAAAGAAAAATAAGAACCAAAAATGTGAGAGATAATTTTAAGTTACTGCCAACGATTAATTTATGGGCTTCTCCTGAAGTTGAAGACTAATTTCTGTTTGAACAGTAAACACGTTTGCAACAGGCGCAGGTGCACAGTGGTTGAGAATCGTTTTTCATCGGCCAAAAATCTGTAACTTTTGAACCGATAGAGATACTGCTGCAATTTTCTTTTGCTTAAGAAAAGACTTCTTGAAGTTTTTTCTTTCGCAGTTGTTGAGAAATTTAAGGTCAAAGTTGAACTTTTGATGTTTTTTAACATTTAGTAAGAAAATGCTCTTGATTGAGAATTGTGTTATTTTTATTTTGCGCTGCGTTCAGAACTTTCAGTCATCTACACTATAGAAATTATAATTTTAGTGTTTGACATTGCATGAATCCGACATAGAAAGAGATATAAAAAAGAAATTTTGAAGCTATATAGGAAGATATTAAAATAGTGGACTAAAAGGCATCTCCATTTTTGAATAAGAAATACCCCGAATTCATAATCCCGGAATATCGCTTTCAAAAAAATAATTTTTTTTCAAAGGGCCATATTGCAACTATTTACTACTCGATATTGATCAGAATTTTCCAGAAAATTATGGACATATTACAAAACATTACTGTTATATTTATATAAAAATCGGTGTGTTGTTTTATTAGAATTTTCTTACTTAAACAAATTTTTTTGCTTGAAAAATAAATTTTTTTTTTGATGGATAATGCGGCAGAAACTCAGAACATTTTCTTTAGAAAAATATAAACTTTTTTATATATTTCTGGGGAAAATATTTTTTTTATCAGCGAAAGAACTTGGCCATCTTGTGGTGAGGTAGTCAAAATGAGTATTCATATGTATTACCTGTATACACATTAGGGTATTCATTTAATCAGGCTTTTGCTTTAATCAGTTAATCGCTTGATTAATTAACCGAGATTTAGGTTTAATCGGTTAATAATCGGTTTATTTTGTTATTGATCGGTTAACCGATTAATAAATTTTTTTATAAATTAAGTAATTTCAATATATAAAAATGCATAAATTATTTGTTATTTGGAGTTATTTGTAAAAAAAAACCAAAAACATACCAAACATAACAATTCTTGAACTAAAACGAGCAAACAGAAGAATAATTAATAAATATCGAATACATATTTTTTAATTAATACATATTATGTATTAAATAAACAATAAACTGTAAGATCATTTTATTAATTATTTCAATAGTTTAAGAAAATCTTATAAAATAGTCTTTTATACAATTAATTTGACTTAAATATTTATGACTTCAGCGTTTATATTCTTTAGTTTTGATTAAATTTTACTTTGAAAAAATTCTTTCATTTATCGTAGATGTTCGAGAAATCAAAAGCAACCTCAAATACAGAATATCTTATTTCTCAGTCCTCTTCCCGGATTTTCCTGTTTTAATTTTTTTTAATTTTCCATACTTTGTATTATTTTGGTTAATGCTGTTAAAAGATGGATATGACCAGATATGAGAAGAAACAAATAACTAAACGCATACATACAAAGAGTACGTGAAACAAAAAGCTGTTGACAGCACACAGTTATTTAAAATGAAAATCACTGAACACCTTCTTTGTTTGTATGAAAAAATATTTTCTAAACACAAACTTTTTGTATATGAGGCTGTTGGGCGAAGCCACCCAAGCTCCCGGTACCAATAAAGATTGTTAACACCAAACTAAGTTTTAGAACGATCAATTACATATACTTTTATTTTCACAAATCTTTAAAAATGCCGTTGAAATTCCTAGATAAATATAACACAAAATCAAATTTTACAAATATGGTTACTTAAATTCAAAATTACAAACTTTTTTAGTTTGGCCTCGGAGCAACCTTCTTAAGTTCCTTTTCTTATTAAAATAGGTTAAACATACAATATGCAGTACAAATGTGAATACAAATTGAAATTGTAACTACAGAAAAATATGTCTTCTTAAGCAATAATTACTTTTCCCGCTTGGAAAATCAATCTTTGATATTTTACTATTTTGACAATATAAGTGTTGCCACTTCAACAAAAGTTTAAAAACGTGGCGAATTTTAAAAGGTTTGAATATCCGAGGTTACCAAATTTAGATGTCCTCAAGTCACTCGCCCGACCCGCTATGGACCCGTGTTCTTTCAAATATACTCAAAATCTGCCCAAGAACTGCATCAAATGCAGAATTATTTTTCAGAACAAAACGTTCGTAAACCATTGTGATATATTTCCGTTCAAATGGAAATAGTGTTCTACAGGCAGTTCCAAACAGTTGCACTTTAAGCTTTCGATTGGTAGTAAAATCTCTTTGAATCACTTTGACCCTAACAAGTTATTTTTCTCTGAAATTCGGACTTAACTAAAATATATAACCTGGGGAAACATTTAATAACACGTCAGTGGTGCGAGTCTCTATCGTAATTTTTGCCGACATATAAATTCTTTTGCAGTAACGATAGTGTAATTCTGTAATTTATTTTTAACGATTGTAAACATCTGTAGTTTTTGTAACATCTCTGTCTACAAAATGTTAAAATAAACGAAAAGCACAAAAGAGAATAAAGAATAAACAAATAAAATTGTGCTTAATTTACTGTTTTTATATTTTATTTTGTGAATTTTACATTTAGAATTTTGTTTTTGTTCATAATTGCTTTTTTTGTACATTTTAAATTTAGAATTTTGTTTTTGTTCATGCATATACATATGTATGTATGTATGTATGAATGTAGTATGTATAAGAAGTCGGGCCTGACCCACGTTAAACAAAAAATACACTTTATCGATTAAATAAACACAACGTAAATTATTGCCGTTAAAATTACGATAAAAAACTGCTTAAAGTAACAGCTGACTTTAATCGACAGCGAATATCGTTAAAATTGTTACTAAATAGCAAATTAGATAAATTTTCGTTCTATTTATTTTAACGATACGATTATCGTAAAAACAGTAAGTGAATCGCACTACAGGTATAAATGTTATATTGATATTATGAACTATTTCTTAAAGGCTCGTATTCCACTTATATAACAAAAAAAAAGTTCGACCCTTTAATAATAAGAGTTTGCTAGAAATCATAATTTAGTTCTGATAAAATTTACAAAAATTAATTTTTTTAAAACAACATAAAATATTTGTTTCCAGCAGCATGTCACAGCCACAATTACCAATATTTTAATCCATTTTTTTGGATACCTTAGTTCTTATATGTTTGCTATCGAATGGCATTAACATTTTTGAAATCGGTGATGACAAAAAATTGGACTTATGGCCGATGAAATTACATTTTCAGCCACAGAGCGACGCATGAAAAAGTATTATATCTATACGTTAACGTCAGCTATAGTGTTCCTTTGTTAAAATATCATACGTTATAATTTATAAATGTTGAAGAAATTGTCACAATGTCCGTCTCGGGCACTCCCGGGAATATTTTTCGCAATTTACGAAAATAACTTCATTCTGATATCTTTTGCTTAGATGTTCATAAAATTGTTGGTGCTCTAAAGAGATGACATAAAATTTTATATTTCGTTTGTAACACTCGATAGGAAAATGAATTTTGATTGGATATGGGCATTGAACTTAAGAAGACTTTGTCTGATCTAGAGAATGAAAATTTATTTTTGATTACACTCTGGAACAAAAATTATACAAGCCATGATCACATCAGAACGTAAAAATTAAATAAAAATAATAAGTTAAAAAAAATACATATCTTAAATCTTTGAAAAAAAAGTTTTTTTAAGAAATCCAAGGCGAAATTTTCTGGCTAACATTTTTCATATTTATAAAAAAAAACCTAATTTTTTTTGGAACTTAACGGTTATTTTGAAATTATATTCAAGGTGATAATAAATTCCAATGTTTATTTATTGAAAATATGAACTAACAATAATAAATAAAAACTAATTCTATTTTTAAAATTTCATCCTTAAGCCCTGAAAATGCCTGATGAAAATTCTTCTTTTCGCCGTTGTGTTGTCCAGAGACGACACTTGATTTTTTTTTATTAAATATTGACAAATGGTGTATTGTTAAATACATATTTGAAGAGGAAAAAAATTAAATATGAATTTAACAATCACTAAAAATTGAATTTAGTTTTATTTATAAACAATAAAAAATAAATGCTACAATTTAATGCCATTTATGTAATGGGAGTTGCAGTGGTCCATTAGCATGGGGTCAAAAAGGTACAATTTATGGTAGAATTTACAAAAAGAATTTTATAACAAATAAATCTCAGAATGAAAAAAAAAATGTGGTTTCGTTATGTAAACACGTCCAGGGCAATTAAATGAAGAATATAAAGTTGATTTTTTTTTATTTAAAATACACACAGAAAAAATTAAAAATTTTCTCTAATCACGAAATTCATAGAATCAAGCAAACGATTTTTTGACATTGCACCTATTACCAAAATGGTAATATTAATTACTAAAAATTGAAAATTTTAAACATATTTTTTTTTGCAATAAATGATATTTTTAATTTTAAATAAAAAAATTATCAAAAAACTTTGCCGTTTCAAACAATGTGTTGTTAATTGATTTAATATAACATAGCTAAGGTATTGACAATTACCAACAGCAATGCTACAAGTTTATTACCCCAATTCTGTAAGACAATTGTGTCGTCTTGTATTAAGAAGAAAAGTAGTCGAATTTACGATTCATTTACACAATAAATTTTTTTCGTCTATATTTTGTGGTTTGTGTCTATGATTTACGGCATTTTTATGTTATTATTGCCAAGATATTTATTTTATTGAAATTTTAAATTTTTCTTCTACTTTTTTATTTAAATTTATATATATGAATAGTTTGGCAATAATGTTTTAAAGAAACTTGACAAATAAATAAATCTAAAAATTATTTATAACAAAATCGTCAACTATTGAAAAAAATGGAAGATTTTAAATGAAAACTACGGCACATGCTTGTCTGAGGAACGCATACAAAAAATTCGTTACCAACGGGACTATGGTAAATACCAAGGCAGTGACTCTAAAAAAATTTAATACTGCAGTAGCATTATAAATACAAAATTAAGAATTTTAGTTAAATGTTTTGTCAGCACAGTTCTACTAATAAAAAGTATGACATAAGTTTAGCATTACCACTAAAAATATTTATTTCTGCACACCTACAACATTATTAACACAAAAATGTTACCTTAGTTATACCAACACCACAATAGTGGAGAGTATTATTATGTATTTGTGCTCATGTTTGCAACGCTTAAAAATATTGGTCCTAGGCCCACCTGTAAGTAACCAATCGACTTTTTGAGTAAGTTACATTTTTACTTTAGATTAAAAACATATTTCAATCAATGTTGCAAAAAAATGAAGCAAATCAGTTTGTAAGTTAGAAAAACAGTACATATTTTTATATGTTACACAATTGCTAATGTCATCAATATGTTAAACTAAAGCATTAAACTTATATGTACATATGTGTGTATTTAAGCGACGTTGAACGCAATAGTTAAAAATTTTACATTGTCACTATATGGTAAATTTAAAGTAACAGTAACAAACTAACATTGAAAACAAGAGTAAAAGGATCACCAATTGCCGTTATTATTTTAGTACTTTGAATGCATTGTAATTTTGGTAAATAGCGTGTACCACTGATGTTAGTTGTTACCCTAATGGCCAATTTTCATGATTGACATTAAAACACATTTATGTTTAAAATCGTTTTAAATACAAAATTCTCTTCTTCACTAAACACTTAAATTAAACTTAAGTCACCGATGTGGTACATTTAAATTCAACTTAAGTTTCCATTGGATTAACTTAGTAAGGTGGCCTTAATATCACAACAATACAAAAACAACAGACAAAGTAATAAGAACCAGCTGTTTTTTGAGATCACCTTGTAAATAATTACACTTTTTTTATAATATTTTTTTGTATTTAGTAGTGCTACCATACTTTTATCTGAATTAAATAAGACTTTTCATATAAAACTCAAAAAATCAATCTGTAATTAAATGCGATTTAAGTTTTTATGAAAATTAACATAATATAGATTTAAATACTATCCTGAAAATTGGGCATAAGACATCGTAATAACGTATTTTTCTGCAAGGGTACCTGTAGCTAAAAACTTTAAAAATATTGCCCCTTTTAGTATTAGGTGTATTGCAGTCTGTCTGTAGGTTCTTGCCTTATTAGGCTTTACCAAGAGCAATTCATTTTGGAATAATTTCTTGTTAAATCTCAAATACAACAAAAGAAAAAAATTTCAATACTAGAATATTCAAGAAGACTACAAAATTGTTTTCGTCTGTTTTGAATATAAAAACTTTCACAACAATTTTACTGAATCAAATATTAAACGATATTAAGTGCCGTAATCATAGACAATAACCATTATTGATTGATAGAATTTAAAAATAATAAGTCAAATATTTAGGGAAGAAAATTCGCCCTAAATCGTCTTACAGAATTGGGGCATAAATTATTTTATTTTGAACGAAAAAATCAATTTATATTTTTAGTTATTTAATTAAATATTTATTTTAAAACAAATAAAATATAAATTAAATCAAAATTATATTTTGAATTTTCTTTCAACTAACAAAATAATTGATTGAATTATCACATTAATCAAATTAAAATACTTTTTAAACCATTTTTTTAATTGATAATAAATTACAGATAATTTTTTCTGTGCATATTTTGATAAATTCAGAATATTGTGGCCAACGGAAACAACAATTTATTTAAAATTATTTATTTTGCAAAAACAATTTTGTAATGTATGAAAAAGTTCATTCTATTGTGCTAGAGGCTATTACATGTTGTTAATTAATTTAAAACTGTTTGTGATTCTGAATTAAAAGGCTAGAAGGGGTTAAGATTGTGGTATAATGATTATAAAGTTTTTAAACTTTAAAGTAGTGAAAGCTATTTTTGTACCACAATTTGTGTCTTAAAAATTTGAATGAATCAATGAAAATTCTCGTATATTCCTGCGAGTTTAAGATGATTAAACGACAGATGAGCTTTAAAAGCACTTTGTGAAATGTTTTTGCTATCAGTCTTAAGGCCCAACCATAATGTGCTTAAGTTGGCTTCAGCAAATGTACGAATACATGTAAATCATATGGGGCAAACCATATAGAACTTAAGGAAACGTTTTGTTAAGTTTAATGAAATTGTCATTTGCTTATGCAAAGTGCGAAAATGATCGCACATTCGGAATCAAATAATTTTTTATTTTGTTTTTGTTTATTTAAATACATTTGAGAGACTTTTTGTAAATTTTTGACAGTAGGTTAAGCAAGGCTATGCATATTATGGTTGGGCGTTTATTAACCAAGCTCTAAGAAGAGAGCAAGATATGACCTGAAAGAAAGATTTACAAGAACATTTGCGAAATAATTTTGATATAAGTCTCAATAAACGAACTCTAAGGAGAGATAAAAAAAATGACTTGTTTTAATTTTTTTTTCATTATTAAAATCAAAAACTAATAATTTATAGTTTTTCTGAATTTGTACCGCATAATAATTGTAATATTGTTTTGTTTATTATGTAGGATTTTTTTTAAACCACATTTATTATGCACATATGTAATTTTATATTGTTTTTATTTTTTCTTTTTCAAAAAGTTGTAGTAGTAGCATTTGCCACCTAAACCGCGAGAATTATGAATGAAATTGTAAATTGATAATGATATGTCTGTGAAACTGTGGGATATGTTCGAAAAAGGAATATATTTTTGGCAAATTTAGCAACAATAGCCGAAATATAATAAAATTGTAGCAGAGTAAACTTAATCGAGTTATTAAGACCAGCTACACTACTTATTTTAAGTCTTCAACGAGGACTTAATTTATTCGCTTTGAGCGAGGCTTAAAATTTGTTTTTTAAAGACTAACGATAAAGTTTTCTAGCTTACAAATATTGTGTGAAAGTGAATTATTATTTGGTAAAATTTAATCGATATCAAGTTCTAAAGGATGTTTTTGATAGATTTATAGAACTTCCGATAACTGTAAAACTAGCTCTCTAACACTAGCATAATAATTTGAATTTTTTTCATATTCTTTGGCAAATCACCATGCATAGACTTACACCAAAACAACGTTTCAAGATTCGTGCTCTGTTCGCAAAACTTTTACAGCACTTCTTCAAGTATACCATGAGGCTCATTTCTGGCTTAACAGGTAAGTAAACGGCGCCCTATGCTCCAATGGGAGTTAGAGGAACACATATATATATATATATAAACTAGCAGATCTAGCAGAGAGGAATCACTCCATTACATTCCGAAGAAACCACTGCTTGGTGCGGTTAATATGCCGAAAGCGTCATTGGCCCATTTGCCTTTTTATCTGAAACCAAGTCAAATTCTTGACACTTCTAAGCATACACACTAACAATGTATTGATAAAAACTTTTGTAGTTTCTGTTTTTTTTTTTGTGGTTTGTTGTAGTACTGGCATTACCTATAGTAAATTGGTCTTTATTCGAAACCGGTGGCAATATTACCGTGGGTCGCAAACGCTACATGCAAATGCTCTGTAATTTTTTATTCCTCATGGCATTGCAAATCATTTGGAGGAGAAATGGTTTTTACAAGACGGTGCAACATGCCATACAGCGCGCGAAACCATAACTTTGTTAAGCGAAACGTTTGATGACCGAATTATCCCAAGAAATGGATCTGTGGATCAGCCAACTCGTTTGAGGTTTTTGTCACCTTTGGACTACTTCTAGTGGGGTACATCAAACCTCAGGTTTATGCTGTTAAACCAGTATTTATGTGTATTTATAAGCCAACATTTGGCGCACTATTGACGAAATAAGACCATGTTTGCTCAAAAAGGAGTGCAAAATTTAACCAAGAGGATGGGGTTTATAACGCATAGTCGCGGAGGTCATATGTTAGAAATTATTCTTAAGCATTACATGTCATGGAATTTGTAAGCTTATAAAGCCTAATTGTGGTCATATCATCCCTTAACGAAGAATAAGGTAGTGTCCGTTGAGGGAGATTACACTATATTAACTTCTTATGAATAAGGTGTTAGTTTCGCCGGACACTGAAGTAGGGTCTCGACTGCGTTCCATAGAGAAAGTATGGAGTTATGTTTGGAAGATAATTTTACTGACACATTTTAATGGTCTTTTCAGAGTTCGGGTATGAGAGATTCTATAATATAATTCTCTATGATTATTTATTAAAAAAAAGCCTTTAAAAGAATAATGTATATAAGAAGGGGCTTAAAATAATTAAAGTTTAGCTTGTAAGATAAATTATAAAAAATTCAATGACCTTTCCAATAGTTCGCTTTTTCGATTACAACTTGAAATTTTTTTCGTAAACTATTGCCGACTCGAAACATTGCATACTGAGTTAAAACAAAAAAACTATTTTTTTTTTAAATTTTGAGATATTTTTCATTAAACTTTATTTTATTTGCTTTTTTTGTTATTTAATTTTTTCAAAATTAATACAATAGCTAATTTCTGTATTACCAAAACCATTTCATAAATATATTTTTTTATAAATATTTATGAAACTAATGAGATTTAAATTTCGGATAAACAATGTGTGTGTCTTTATTGTACTATTTAATGGAATAAAATTTTGGCCTAAACAAAAACTTTGTTTCAAAAATTTCATTTTATTTTGCAATAAACTTTTACTTCACAACAAAAACATTACTACGATTGTTGTAAAAGGCTGTGAGTGGTAGTAGAAAAAATATTATTATTTTTTAGAACAGAAAAAAATTATTTAAAAAAAAAATGTTTTGTTTGAAATAAACTCTAGTCACTCTTAAACCAAACAAATGCATTTATTGTTGCTGTAGTTGCACGAGTAATTGCAGTTGTCGTTGTGTTTTATTTATTTTTGATTATATTCTCGGCAATTTTTATGTTTTTAACTTTTCCAATTTTCAAAACATGTGTCTCTATGAAATAATTTTGCTTTTTTCCATAAACAAATGTGGTTAAATAAACTTTTTGTTGCAGTTTAAGTATTTTGCACTTTATTTAATGTTTTGTCACACATAATCAAAAAAGTGCATAAACACACACACAAACCGATAAAATTAAATAATAATTGTAAATGTGTTTTCTATTCTGTATCTGTGTGTATTTATTTGACAATATTTTTGACACTAGTTAAAAACCACAAAAACCATTTACAATTTAAACACACACACACCTATACACACTTATTAACATTCTCATTTATTATATACTCCCCTGCAAACAATTTCCATCGCCGAATCATCGCCGGAAAGTTGTCTAACATCGCCGCGATGCATCGCGTGGAAGCTAAATGCGATCCTCTGGCGAATCGCGAAAACGTTCGCATGTGTCAACAACGCGAATCGCGTACCGCGAAAAAGAAAAGAAAATTTCATGGCCAACTCATCATTAAGAACCCGTTTTATTGCGTTCCTGGTGAAGTTTACAACATCAGCGCCCCCAACTCGTTTAATGATTCGTGTCTGAAAGTAGTACAAGCATTTTTTTAAAAATATATAGCGTTTCACTGGAGATGGTTAAAATGTGGTTTGAAATAAAAGAAGATATATGTATAGGTATATTAAAAAATGTATTTACGTACAAAATCGTCAACCTTGCTATTGTTTTCTTGCATCTCCAAGTCGAATTTTTGTATATCCTCCAGGGTAGAAAAAGGCAGTTTCCTCAAAATGCTGTCAACTTCCACTGAAATGTTTACTTTTTTCAGTTCCCGAACCTCATTGCCACCTGTCACAACTTCGGCAGTTAATGAAGAAACAAGTCCTTTTAAGGATGTAATTTCCGCACTTTGCTGGGACACTTGCTCCCGTAAGGCTTGGAGCTCCTTAAGAATTAGCGTCAGGGGATCGGGGTTACGAGTAGAAGCTTCTATAAAAGATTAAAGTTTAAATATTAAAGAAAATGTTGTAATGTAAGAGAAATCTTACCGGTATTCATGTTGTAATTTACTTCTTTTGGCATTTTTTAAATATTTAGTGAATAAATGGTATAAAAAAGTGTGCGTGCGAATCTTCTAAGCAAATAATTTTTTTTTTATTAAATCAAAACAAAAACTTCTTGCCTCGCCTAATTCAAGCTGGCTTGTCCAATAAGTATTAAATTTTTCAGAAGAAATTGGTTGTTGGAAATAAGGTTTAAGATTTTTTATAATCTGACCTTCAAAGAAAGGCATGGATTTTTTTTTTATGATTTTACTAATTTTAATAATATTGTTGTCAACTAAACAAAAATTATTTGGTTTTTTTGCAGTAAGAGAGAAATGTACAAGTTTTACACTAGTAAAAGATCCGTTAACAATTTTACCAAAAGAAAATATTGAATTTGTTGTTTGATGAACTGAATCAAGAATTAAACTTTTTTCAACTTGTCTGTTATATAGCTGAGATGCTACGTGGCTGGCTTTTTTACACTTTTCTTTATTTTTTGCAAGTAGTTTTCATATTTAAAAGCGCTTATACCTTCCAGAGATCCATATAGTTTAGCATCTTCGTGGAGATGTAACAGACAATGGAAATTGCATGTTAAAAAGGAAACGTCGTACAGCTGTGGTATATTTTCGATAAAATTTTGTGCACACTCATTGTTTGCCGAAATGTCTTTACCATCTAATAAAATTCTGATTGCAATTGATAATTCTAGAAAATGGTGATACCTCTCGGGAGACAAAATTTGTTTTAAAATAAAAGGACCCGTGTATAAAAGGAATTGTCTGAATTCCGTTGCTTTAAATCTGTCAAGTTCAGTGAGTGCACGAGGTTTTCTATTAAATTCGCAAGGAATGCATGTGTTAAGGTTAACTAATGAATTGGAAAGCATTTCTATTTTCCACGATACAAGTGAATACTGTTCCCCCTTTTTCTTTATCCATGAATTTAATAAAGTGCGGGTTACACCAAGGCATACAATATGCATATAATCTAAAGAAATTTGCTGTATCATGTCAATTTCGAGTTCTTCTATAATTGTACAACTTCTTATATTATGGTGTGCTGGCTGAGCACGACTCCTAAATGACTCATTGGATCTCATTTCCAAGTCTTCCATTTGTGGAAAAACTACTCGATTTTGAATCATTTCACCCTTTTGCGTGCAGCAGGAATAATAACCAGTGTGTCCTTTTGAACCAATGATGAAAGATCTTGCTGGTGCATCCATTATGAAGAACCTTACTTTTATTATATACACTTTTTCTTCATAACAAAGTCCTTCATCAGTCAGCAACTTCAATTCAGAAACAAACTGTGATAAAAACTCTTTTGCACTTTTTGGTTTTGTGTATCCTTCATACGCACCAATCAAGAGGACATCAGAAGTGTTAATAACACTGCACAAAATCGGCCAGACTTGTTTGCTGGAACTTTTACACAAAGGCAAGCCGTCAACATTGAAATCCAGTGTAATTGTTTCCAAGTTAAAATCACTTCCACGTAAAAAATCAGTAAGAGCGTCTGCGATGCCATAATGAAAATACTTACTAGACCCCATTGGTCGGGCAACAACATCTTTTGACGTTCGTTTCAACGTTCTCACGTCTTTAGGAACACTTATGTTGCATGCTCTAAAAATTTGCAACATTTCGTTAACAGCAACGTTACTGATGTTATGCTTTATAGCCCAGCTTGACACACTATTTTTTAATTCATTTAAATCGGATAAAAGGCTCATATTAATATTTGATATCTCGGCATTCACGATACAATCAAAATCACTTTCTGAACTTTCCGCATTTAAAACCACATTTTCTTGAACCATATTTATGTCACAATCGAACACATTTTCCACATTTACATTCGCATTTTGGGGACAACTATTTTCTGAAATAATAACATTTTCACTTTTTTCCGCAATAATATTTTCAACTGCATTTAAATTAAAATTTCTTGCTATTATTTTAGAGGCTTCTCTCTTGCTTTTCAACCGCAGAGCTTTGTTAGACAACATTTTTATCAATTTGTGACCTTTAAACACCACACCTTTCACTGATCACTACTATTAAAATATTAAACTATTTCTTTTGTTTTTTAATTATTTAATATTATTTACAAATATGAATTGCAATAAAACACCTTTCACAAATCACTTGCTCAACTGGAATGACAATTTTGCTAATTGCCCTTGAAACCAAAAATTTATTTTCCCGTTACCTTAACAAAACAACATGAAAGAAAAAAATTCTATCGAAAGTTATTAAAAAAACTGATGATTGCCGCTACTTGTGTGCGCTCGCATATTCATCGCCTAGTTGTAAGGCGTAGGCGATGGTGAGCGATTCGTATTCCCTGAGAAGGATCGCGTAATCATCGCCAAACAAACCATCGCCAAAAAATATCAAAAATGTTTGAAGGGTCGTATGTCAGTAATTGTTTTTTAAATACAGATTAGTCTCCCATAAAAGACACTTTCCCTATTTCGCAGGACACTGTTTCCTGGTCCCTGCAGTGATATAATATAAAGCGTTGAGTTCTTTTGAGATGATATTCCCCTTTTTCAAACACATTTTAATGGTCTCTTCGATGCCTGCTCACGAGACATTCTACTGTATATTTTGTGCTCTTGTATTTAATTATATTCTACTGAAATATATTTGACATGAATTTAAATGTCCAGGATACAAATGACATGTTTTAAAACAAATAAAAAGAATCACAAATGTTTTTTAATTAACTTTTTTCGGCATCTTACAAATTTCTTAAATGTTGTTTTTGTTTATAAGTATCAGTGTTACCACCAACAAAATTAAAAACTACGCATTATATGAAGCAAAATTATCCGATTTTAATGCAATAATGCCTGATACCATATTAATGGTTTTTTTTCACTTTGCAAAAAGTGAATGAAATTCATGCAGTGGTTTCAGATAACAGTCTGTTTCTGAAATCAGTTTTACAAATCACTGTCTGGCAGTATATTCTGCATAAATACTGAAGAAAAAGTCCGATAACTGCATACGAGGGGGATAACATGTATGACCGATCTCCTTTGGTTTTTCGTCCTTAATATTTTCTCAAACATACTTGGCCCTTGTTTTCAACCCTTTAGGGGGGCAACTATACCATATGGGGGCTAGTTAAAAATTTGTGAATAAATTTGCACAATTATATGAAGCAAAATTATCCGATTTTAATGCAATAATGCCTGATACCATATTAATGGTTTTTTTTTCACTTTGCAAAACTGAATGAAATTCATGCAGTGGTTTCAGATAACAGTCTGTTTCTGAAATCAGTTTTACAAATCACTATCTGGTAGTATATTCTGCATAAATACTGAAGAAAAAGTCCGATAACTGCATACGAGGGGGATAACATGTATGACCGATCTCCTTTGGTTTTTCGTCCTTAATATTTTCTCAAACATACTTGGCCCTTGTTTTCAACCCTTTAGGGGGGCAACTATACCATATGGGGGCTAGTTAAAAATTTGTGAATAAATTTGCACAATTTTTAAACTCATGGAGACCCCATTTCATAACCTAAACAATATAATTGTGACAATGTAGGCTGATTTTGTAAAAAAAAAATAGGGAAAAAAGCATCAAAGTTAGAAAAATTTTAATATAAATTGGACACTTCCGGTATCGCAGTGCAACAACTATGTATAGTTATTATCGTATCTTTAAAACTTATCATAATCCACTTCAAAACGCTAACAGTATTATCACAGTATTATAATTTTTAATTTAACAAAAAATAGGTTTAAGGTAGAACAATTCAAAATTATCACTGTAGGTTATTTTGCATATCTCTTAAATTTATACACAGAAAAAAGTATTTTATCTATTAAAAAAATGGTTTAAAAAGTATTTAAATTTAATTAATGTGATAATTGGATCAATTATTTTTTAGTTGAAAGAAAATTAAAAATTTAATATTGATTGAATTAATATTTTAGTTCTTTTAAAATAAATTTTCAATTAAAATTTTAATTGCCCAAAGTCATGTTCTTTTTTATGGGCCCCAAAGATTTGGAGCCTCGGTGTCATTTTTGCAAAAAGAGATACTTTTGTTAGTCTCATCTCTTGCAAACCATTCGGAATTTTGATTTACTCTGAGGCAAATTTGCAGCTTTTGTAATAAAGAATAAAAATTGTGAACATAACAGACTTCAGACTTAAGATTAAAATCTTAGGAACATTTTTGAAGTTGATTGTTTCCTTGAATTTTGAACGGTTTGCTACCTATGGACCTAAACAGGGGAAAAAGGTAAAAAAAAAATTCGAACTTTTCAAAGTTTTTCTGCGCTTTTGATCTTGAAGATGAATTTTTTTGATTATATATGCTCACAACTTTCTTTAAGACAAGCTTGCAAGATATAAGCCTAACAAAATGATCACTTTTTGCAAAAATTAAACCGAGGCGCCAAATCTTTGGGGGCCCATACAAAAAGTGCATGGCTTTGAGCAAAGCTGGGAGACAAGTGTCTTTTTTTTGGTCTTTTATCACGTAGTGGTGTCCGTGTATGGTTATATTTTTCCGTGTTGCACTGTGTAATTATGTTATAATTATAATTAAGATGAAAAAATTCAACTTTATCGCTACTTTAAATTTTTTGTTATTAAAATATTTTACTCGTGTATACCTCATTGTTATAAAAAATTGTAAGGCTTACTTCTTATTTAAATTTTATTCAAAAAATTAATTTTTTAACTTGTAATTTTAAAAATACACAAATTTTCTTAATAAAATATTATCACGAAGAATTTGCAACATTCAACAATAAGGACTTCGAATTAATCGAAGATCTTAATCTTTAAAATACTATAATATTTCATTTGTGTTTATTTTTTTGTAGCATATTGATCTCTTTTTTATTGTAAAATATTATTAAATGATTTATATAACTCACTGTTTATTGTTGGTATTTTGTCTAAGCTTTGACATCGTTGCAAATAAGACTTGGGTGCTTGTAATTTCCATTCCTCTTACAGTTTTATTTGTATAATATCTTTCAGTTTTTGAAAGTCTTTGGGAAAAGGTTTCCTGATGATCTGGTCTAACCAACCAGCAAGGTTGCCAATTTAGGCAAGATCTGGCGTTTTTTTCTAGCAGCATTTTATATAGCCGGAGGTTCTAGCCATTTTTTGCTTCACAGTCATTTTTTATTTTAATTTTTGTAATATTTTTTTATGAAAATTGTTTGGCATTTTTTGTATAAGATGTGCTGTTTATGCTTTGATGTTGGCTTTCCCTCAACAATAAATTTCAGTGTACTTATCAAGAATAGAAATTGGGAATTTAGCACGTTATAGAGAAATCTTAATAACAATAAACTTTGTAAAATAATTTTGATAATAAATGAATTATTTTTATTTCGTTCTTATTATTTTTTTCAGCCATTTTTCTCTTAAATTTAGCCATTTTTAGCCATCAAGTTCTGGCAAAACTGGCTAAAAGCATATTAAAAAAGAAATATAAAAGTAATCGGGAGCGGCGCAGTTATTCCAGGCGATTATATTTGTTACGTTCAATTTGTTTTACAAAATATTTTTTTTTTTTTTTAATTTAAAATAAATCGGTAATTTCAAAGAAAAATAAATCAGTATATTCGGCTTTATTTCATATAAAATTTATGGAATTGTTTAAGTTATAAGGATATAAAACTTATTTACATATCAGAGCTGTAATAAACTGCAATGAATTGACATTGAAATCAAAATGATTTCAACCAAACTGATTTCTAAATGATTTCAGATTTAAAAATTAAATCTTGGTAAAATTTAAATATTTGTCATTGCACTCATTTTAAAATCATTTATTTATGCTATGAATTTATTTGCAACCAAATTTTTATTGAAGTCATGCGATTTGAAACATTTCATCTGAAATCACAACTATAGTGATAATCCAATGAAAAAAAATTTACACTTGAAATCTAGCGGCTGTTTACAAAAGTTTACTATGTTGGCAATCAGAATCAGCTTAATTTCCAGAAGAAGGAGTTTCATTTGAAGATTACTGATTCTGATTTAATTTTTATTGCAATAACTGGATTTGATTGCAACTTTAGTATTGCAATCATATCGATTACTATGCCATCGCAATTTTTGTTGCAAAAAGTTTTTAATATTTTGCTTTGAAATTGCTTAAGAGTCGAGAATATGAAATTTTAGTCTTGCAATTTTTGCATTTTTATATTGTCTTTCCTCATCTGATTTTTATAGTTCATATGTTAATACAAATCCACCTACAAAGAACTTCAAGTTGAAAAGTGTGCGGATTACAGAACAAAACAAAATTGCAGAGTACATGAAACTGAGGACCCCACCCCAATCTTCTCACCACTCTCACCAACAAACTCAAGAATTGCTGCAACTCAAATTGCAAGTCTGGACGATGACTTTCAAATAATATATATGAAAATAAGCAATCATTAACGAGATATCATGAGTTTAAAATTTAATCGATTGCAAACTTTTATATCTCTGATACATACGCACTTATGCAAATTTTTTAAAATATTTAAATTCAATTTTTTATGGTTAGTTATTTAATGTTGTACAATGACAACAATTTTACTCAACCACATACTTTATTTGTTCATTATTTGTTGTTCAACATAAACATTTATTTAATCATAAATATAAATAACAAAATCACCATATTTGTTATGTGAATGAATAAATGAATGTAGATGGTATTGTTTTGGTTTGCGAGAGTGTGTAAGTGTAATATAATAATCTTACATTTTTTTTACGAACGTATATAAATGCGGTAGATGTAAATTCAGTATTTATATTTATTTAATACTGATCAAATATTTATTAAATTAAAATTGAGCTATTATTTTTGAAAGTGGTATAAGTCCGCTTCTTAAAAAAAATTAGTTAACGTTAACTTTAATAAGGTAAAGATACTATCTATCGTAAAAATATTTAATATAATATTTTTTTTGAAATTGAAATAAATCCGCTCCAAATAATTATAATGAAAGCAACTTTCTTATTACAATTTTAATTTGATGACTTAAGTGTACACTGCTTTTAAGCAGACATAACTTTTCATGACAAAAAAAATCATATGTTTGCATTGGAAGAAACTAGTATCTAGAAGGGCGGAAGAAATAGCATCTTGTTCCCTGAATAACATTCAGAATATATAAGACTTTTTGAGTGTTTGTATTTCTCATTCCCTCTGTAGTCTTATGTACTAATTTTTTTTGGCTTTTCTAAAATTGTGTGGGAAAACGTTTCCTGATGATCTGGCCTAAGCAACCAGTGAAATGCGCATGGAAACAGATTATCCTCCAACAATAAATTTCAGGATTTTTTATCAAGAATAAAAATAGGAAATTAAGCACAACAAACAAAATATTCAAACGTAACGTTCAAAATGTTACAATCCAAGACCATATTAAAGCGTAAAGTGATATGTGTACTGGACAAAATCGAAATATAATATTCGCGTTGATGTAGTTAAGGACTGTTCAATCAGCTAATAAAAACATGAATCTCTTTATTTGGAACATCCCTCTACCACGTAAAAAAGCACTCCGCGACTACAAATTATCGGGACTCTAATGTATAACTGAAATGAACTCTTAATAAACTTGGTTGATCGCGAATTTGAATGTCTTCATATTAATTACTTTTTACATTACAAATATGGAAATTCGCTTCTATTTTTACTTCTTATTATATGTTATTTTTGAAAGTAGAATTAAGTCCATTTGGAGCTAATAAATCTAAAATTTTTCTAGGTAATTATAATGATTTTTTTAAATTTTTATATAATCGGTCGCCAATATTTTTTAATTAGCTCAAATGCAAATCCGTAAATAAGTCGATACATAAAAAATGGACTTATAACACTTTCATATTTAACAACTCATATATAGGCTTTAATCAAACACAACAGAAAGAAACAAAAAAATTTAAGCTGTAGCTGACTGAGTATTTGTTTAATAGCTGTTTTTCTCTTTTTTTGTCGATTTACAGATGGCCCACAATTACAGCCTCCTCGTTTTACATCACAACCATCATCGTCAGGTTCAATAGTTGAGAAAGGACGTACAAAAATTATAGAGTGACATGCCTTGGGTAAGTTCAATAGTAACTAAAGTTTAAGAGTCTTACTTTTATAGCAGACTATCTTTTTTGTTATTGTTATTTTTCCATTTGCTTATTTTTTCATTAATTTTTTTCATTTTATATTTTTATTATTTTCTTTTTACCTTTTATACTCTTTGGAATTAAAGGTAAAATGGACCGAGAAAAAGTAATGGAAATAACACCACACAGGAGTTGTGTTGGGAGCAACATATTGTTTGTGTGTATTTTGATGCATATTGAAAAGTGATATCAGAAACTGATCCAAGAGAAAGGTAAACATTTTGCAAAGATAATGGACTAGAAAAAAAATATAATAATAAATTTTTTATGGGGTTTCCTTTGAAGAAACAAAAATAAGGAACAAAAAATAAGAGAGAGAGAAAAAAGAAAAAGTCTTGCAAGAAAACTTTTGTAGTTTCATTCGCTTCGTTTGCTTTATTTCACTAAGCTTACTTTGTCAGTTGGTTTCTTGCTGCTTGACCAGTCCCTTCATCTAAACGTCCATCGATCATTTGTATGCGTTTTTATGTGGTTAGAGGCATTATTGACTTGAAGCTCACTATTTACGCTGAGGCCTTTGTGACTGGTTTTGGGTATACATTTTTCATTACCAGAAAACCAAATCTAAGTTACTCAATTTACTTCATGCGTTTCTTGTGATGTGGCAAACCCATGCATTTGCCTCATACGAGCACTTGAACATACGAGTACTAAATATACATAAAAAAACATTAAGAACATGGACAAGTCGCACAAGCAAATAGTTTCTTTTTCTTCTATGAAGCTTTCCCTTATTGTATTTCTATTTCCCTAAATGACAATTTTAACCAGTTAGGCAATGTTTAAAACCCAAGAAAAGTTTCTTTGGTTTTAAAGAAAAAAAAAAAAAATAACATTCCACAATTAATCCTTAAAGTAGCAAGCAAATTATGTATTTACCATAAGACCTGAAATGAGAGAGTCGGCTAAAAGTATAAATTCTTAATGTTGGTTTATGTTTAACCTTGTCAGCAAGTAATTTTTTGATTAATCCTTTAACATTTCCAAGTTGTACGATCGTATTATTCTTTAAGTTGGCATAAATTATGATTATTCTCAGTATTCATGAAAATTTTTAAAATTTAATTAAGGCTTACAGAACAAATTTTTTATAAAATTGTTCCTTATAAACGTTTGTTTCATTTAAAAATAGTTTCTTAATACGGAGGTATTTGTGTCTATAAGTTAACAGTAATTTTTGTAATGATGGATTCTAACCACTAGGTGACAAACAACGCATTTACCAACCGCCCCCGTGTGTGCCCGGCTAATAAACACACAGGTAGCAATTTGATTGTATAATGCGACAAAAATTATACACCCGCCCCTTGGTTAGCAGCTGGAGCTATCTCACCTTCGCTGCTTAAGGAACAGCCAGCAGCATCGGTTCGAATAGCAACAATGTCCTGGTAGGCTAATTGGTACGGAATTAGAAATAAATCATATTTTAACGCCCCTAATAAATCTGCTGTTTGTCCAATATTGATAAAATTCGTATTTAATCGGTATTAAGTTATTACAAAAAAAAATGTACAAAAAAGGTCGCTATTTTTCTCGGTTGCTAGTGACAGTAAAAAAACTATTTTGAATACACAGAATGGAAAGTTTTACCTCAACCGCTTAATTACCCAGTCTTTGCCATATCCGAATTTTGCTTTTATTTTTGTTAATTCAGAATATCCTGATAATGAAAGGAAACTGTATTCTCAGCAATTGTTACACAGTGCGTTTACCAACGGCCCCAATGGGTGAGAGCGACCAACACACACAGGTAGAAAATGAAGTATATAACTCGAAAATATTATACAAACGTTTCTTGTTTTGTTACTGGGGTTATATAACCTCCGCAGCAGTAAATTTCGTTGGGATGTCTGCCTACGTAGCCCTGGTGGTTACTTGCTTGTACTTGGGAAGTTCAAACATTTTAACGTTACATTCCACCAGAAAAAAGATACAGCCAATACATATCTCATAAAATCACGGATGATCAGAACCCTAATTTGCACTACGATAACATATAGCCCCCAGATGTTAAGATAATAGCTGATAAGGTAATAAATGTTGATCCTTCGGGGATAACGTGGAAATAAATATTTGAAAAAATGTCTAGTTTGAATCTTCGGCCAGCCGGTGCATGTCATGAGTTCTGTATCATCTGAGATAGAGACTATTTTCCAGTGGAGGTCTTGTTCAAACGGGCTTGCGAAATCGTCTATTTCCCCAAAAGTTGAGAACACTTTTTCTTAAACAAAAATCTTAGTAATATTAAATTGAAAAATTGATAATTCATTTCTAACGCCGTTGTTTTGTAGAAAAAAAAAATATTTTTTGTTATTGAATTTAAATTAAGTTTCAAATATTTATAATCTCTTACACTGTAATTTTGTATAATAAAAAATTACTCTACTTGAATTTTGTTATTGTGAACTTGAATTCAAATTCAATACACGTATCGGTATTGTTATCGATATCGGCGATATTTTTTTTTTGAGTATTGTATCGTATCGGCAAAAAAGCGTATAGTTACATCCCTATTTAAAAGCCGTCCGAAAAAACAGTTTTTCAAAAAATTTTCAAAGCCATATTTTTTTAAATGAAAAAGTTGGAACTAAAAACCTAAATTATTTTACAAAGGTAAACTTCCCTTAACTTCCCTTAACAACTCTCTTCTTGGAAAAAAGAAGACACATATGATACATTTTAGGAATTCTGAACCTTTAAGGCATGTTCTGGAAATCGAAATCGAGTAAAATTGAAATATAAAATTTTGCAAACAACCCTGTTTCGAAGCTTTACTACAATATTATCTTTTATATACATACATACTTCTTACTTTGTGTACCACTTATCTTTACCACTACTTCCATTAAAATCAGGAAAATTACAATAAAAAAAAATTAACTAAAAATCGATTTCAGTTTCACTCGATACCGCTTTTCGGAACATGAATATATTTGTAACAATTTGTTAGCTAATTAATAAATTACACAAAACAACAACTGAAAAAATCTTTTGTTTATTTTAGAAAGATTTCTGAAATGTCTTTAAAAGTTGTAAATTTTAAATGATTTGAAAATATTATTTCTTATAAAATGATATATATATATATAATATGTGTCCCTTTACTTTTCCCTGAATTATTCAATAAAAAAATGGCATCATTTGGCCCACATTTCAAGAGTGTTTCAAGAGCATTTTCATTTCAATCAATAATTTTGCTTTCACTGCTCTTAAGTTTGACCCCTTAAAGTGTTATTTTCTAAAACAAAAAATATTTTATTAGAATTATTACATCAGACACAAGTTCCATAAATTGTATCTTATTTCCTTTATTTTGAGCAGTAATTTGGGTTCTTTCGTTTTTTTTTTTTTTATTAAAAAAAGTCACATTGAAAAATTAAAATAAAAAACTTAAGTACAATTGAAGCATATCGCACAAGTTCAACAATAGTGTATTAACTAAAATTTTTTTCATTTCTACTGTGCTATTTTGTCTACTTTTTGGTTCAAGAAAAAAATTAAAAAAAAAATTCTTTTTCTTATCACACTTGTTCAACAATACTGTATTAACTTAAAAATTTTCAGTAGGAGCAGAACAATTTTTAATTTTACATTAAAGGCAACAGTGTTGTTGAACCAGTGCGATGTCATAACGTTTTTAACTTTTTAATTAAAAATGTCCAAGAAAGTGAAATCGAAGGAGATTTGTTAACAACAAAAAAATATTAAAAAAGTACTAAATACGATGCATTTTGTTTTATAAAAAAATCTTGGAGAAGTTCTTAAACAAGTTTCAATACAAAATATAATTTTATTCTCTTCCATTCGCTATTCCGATTAATACTTCATTACTACGATTCTACTGCTGCCGTGACTTTCTTTCTCTTCAGTGCTTTTAGTCCTTGTTGGTCTTCTAAAGACAGTTTTTCTTTCGCTTTTTTATGTTGCCTGCTGTCGTAGTGTCGTTCTTTTGTTTTAAATATAAATTTTTTTTTTTGTATTAAACATTGATTACACAGCGGAACAAAATTGGACTTTTTGTGTGTTGATCGGAAGTTTGATGCAACTTTTTATAAATTTGAGGTCGCTGATTTCAAATTAAATCTCCGTTTTTCACTATCAGCTCGCATTTTTAAGTTACAGGTATTAATCGGATTTTTGACTTTTTTCCAAAAATTAAAGTTCAAAAAAATCATAACTTCACTCTTCATTAAGCGATTTTAAGAATTTTTTTTTATAAAGATGTAATTGTTAGCTTTAAAAAACAATCAAATTTTTGAAAATCACAATGAGTAAGAAGGTTGAGTAATGGTTGTTTATGAAAAAAACATGTTGATGTAATAAATATTCAAGCGCAAAAGGAAAAAAGGCCGAAGGAAAAAAAACTAAAAAATTTTAAATTTTTAAAAATCATGAAAAATCCAAAACATAAAAAAGTCCAAGTCTTATTACTTTCACGTAAAGTCACATAATCTAAGAATAAAATGAGACGTAGATCATAAAAATCGATTGACACGTTTCGCTTTTATTCACAATTAAGTGAACCTACGTCATTAAAAAGAAACGGCCATAAATAGAGCAGCAGTTCAATTTGGTCCGTTTTACATCAGTTCTGGTTGTGTTCCAGTTAAATATATAAAAACAATAAAACTAATTTAATGGAAATTAAATTTAATTAACTTAAGCCTAACTAAAATATCAAAAACTTCAATTAAAAACCAACAGTTAAATTAAAATTCACATTATAAAATGGCTTTGGCACAAGCTCTATATGTTTACATTGGTCCTTTAAGTTGTACAATGAAAGGACAACTAGACATCAAGGGCAAGAAACATAAAAAAATCAAATGTAATTAAGTTTTCAAGACAAAGTATTCACAAATAGTACGCACAAAAAATAAATATAATAAATTACAGCAAATTTCGATCTACCAATACCCATTGGTTAAAGATTGATGTATGGCTATAGACTGGCAGGCGCCGCACAGTGGGAAATTTTACGAGAAGGCGGTCAAAATTCCATAACTTTTGACTGGATCGGTATTTTTTTATGCGATTTTTTTAAATATAGGTGCGTTATTAGGCTTTAATTTGCGCTATAAAACGTAAAATTCGACTGATAGGAGCAAAAGTTATGGGGAGTTCAAAATGCATTTTCATTTTTTTGTTGAGTTTCGGTGTGAAAGTTGAATATTTCAAATATGAATTTATTTATAATTTATCATTATTTCTCTCAACTGATACTTATTTTTTATTGTCGAACTTAGATCCTGTCAGAAAATGCCAATATTTGGCCCCTGTAAATTTTTTAGTCCCAATATTCACAGGGGCCAAAGGTTGGCTTTTTTGGGACGAGACGAGTTGTTATAAGGATAACACTGAAAAGGAATATTTTGAAAAATGCCCAAATAGCATTCTTGGCTATCGATAACATTTTAGGTAATTCAACTTTTATTTTTGGTTTGAGATGTATGTGTATTTTATTTTTATATATTAATATAAATATATACTTAAATCAAAAACAAATTATAATCTATAAACAATTTATTTTATCATACTATGAGAAATTTCTTCATTGATATTTGCAAGCTTGCGTATTCGTGATCTTTCACTGCAATTGTCAATTTGTTTTGCGGGCCGACCCACTTTTCCAGTTTCCTTAGCGGTTATTGACAGCTTCTTAAAAATCAGATCATTTGTTAGCCATTTTTCGTTGCGTAAGTAAAACGTTTTCTTGTTTCTAGAACATTTAAGGTACCGTTTTCTTAATGTAAATTTTTAATTTTTATCTTATGAATTTTGATTTCTTGTTCGTTGCATAATTTAAAGAATGGATTATTCATTATGTGTAACACAAAATCTTTTTCATCTTTCTGTTGAAAATATATATCTGCGAGAACTTTATAACTGAACTTAGCCATTGTTTAAACAATAATGAAGGTAAAATTATGAATGCATGCATTTTTATACTCTTGATAGAAGTTTTTTTAAATGATCTTTTGTTACCACTTCTTGGAAACATAAAAACCCTTTTTGAAATGCAAATTTAATCTTTTATTACCATTTCTTTGAAACATAAAAAACCCCTGTTTTCACACTTTTTAAAAGGATAACATACCGGCAATAAATTAACAGGTAACATGTAGGTAATTTTCACGTAAAATATAACTGCTCTTCCATTTTTTTAAATTAAGTTGCAATTTTCAGGTAATTAAACAATGTAGTTTATGTTGCGGCTATTTACTAATGTTTAACCTTTTAACTTACTCAAAAATCTAACGTGTTAGTCTATTTATGTCGCCTATTCGTTTTGCAGCATCCGTTCACCCACAATAAGTTCATAACAATGGCAATACCTTTACCTTCTCCAAATTAATTGATAACGTGACGTGCTAGATAATTTATGTGGCCTGAACTGCTTTATTTGTCGAAAATTCTGTTCTATACAATAGGAAATTTCCGGGAAATTTTGACATAAAAAAAAAAGAAAATTAAATAGTTCTACAGGTCGCAGAGTTTAATGCTTTAAACCACGTATAGTTAATAAGATAAACTAATACACAAAACTTATTCTGTCAAAAAAATCTTGAAAAACAAAAAAGTTATGAGCATTTCAACTTCAAAAGTTTACTCAGAAACTATAACCAAATACTGAGAAAGTCCATTTGGGACCACCCTGTTCTCAATGAAATAGTTGAAATAGGGTTGAAATTTTTTGGCTCCCGAGGTTCACTAGTATTTACTTTCACATGAATAAAAAAATTTCAAAATCGGAGAACATAAAAAAAATAGTTTTGGCCGCCTTCTCAAAATATGTGCGCCGTAGTGGCGCAAACGGTAGAACGCAACGAATTCTAATGATGGGAATGTAAATTCGACCCGAGTTCAATCAAGTCAAGAATTATCAAAAAAAATTTAATTTATTTCATGTTGGAAATTCCTTCCTTAAAAAAATAATTTAATGAAAACTAAATTTGATGAACTTAAGCCTAATTAAAATATCAAAAACTTCAATTAAATACAACAGTTCAATTAAAAATCACAATTGTTATATAAAATCAATAAATAATAAACAGCAGTTTAAAAATATGATTTTTAATGGATTTTAAAATTTATTGTATTCAAAATCAAATATGACAAATAAAATGGTTAAAAAAACTGAACCTTATTTAACTACAAAAACGCATCATAATTAATTAGAAAAGCTGACAAAATTTTGTTTTTATATGTAAATAAATTTAAAGTGTGGGATGATTTTGTATTTTTTTTAATTACGGAAAAAAATTGAGTATTTTTGTATAAGAGCAAAATTTAATTTTTCACGGCTTTAGCCTGGTTCAACATTTCACGTGTAATGCTGTCAAAAATCATATAAAAAAAATGTGCGGAATTTCTGTGAAATAATGTTGATGGAGTTGTTCTCTGTTCAATTTGTGAAAAAGTTGCGAAATGTTTCTGGCAACATTTTTTTTACAACTGCGAAATAATATAAGATGCACTTATTTCGCGTGAACTTTTAAGCAAATGAAAAAAAGTTTACACTTAATATTAAATGAGATCGAAAAAACATAAATAACACTAACGCTAATAGTTTTTCATCCATATTTACTTTAATTTTTATTTAAAAAAATACTTTTTAGCAAAATACATGTGAGTTTTATTTACATAAGCCATGCAATGTCGCACCCTTGAAAGATTAAAAACGTCAAATTGTGAGATCTCGCGAGATAGGTAACATTGATACAAGGCAAATTTTTCGTGTGAAATAATAGATGTTGCTGAACATTTTTTACAAATTAGAACAGAATGCTAGGCTTAAGAAGACACAAGTTGGTTTGAAACCGTAGACGGAAAAGTAGATTAACACAAAATTTTGACAGAACACTCAGCGTCGCGATTTTTTTTCCCGGTTATGAGAGATGTCCGCTTGTTAGAGAGGCACATATATATTATTTAAAATATTTCATTCAGAAATGATCAGGGTTGCCGTTCAAAAAACTTTTATTCGACCAAAATTGTTTGCAAAAAATACCATAATCCTTTGAAACCGACCAAATTTTAAAAATATTTAAAAACAAATATATCGTCATAAAAAATGAAAAGGGTTATCATGATTTTAAAAATTTTTCAGAAGCGATAAGAAACTTAATAAAAAGCAAACTATTGTGATTACAAAAACAGTTTTTTCAGGATAGAATCATTAATTTATAACTTGTTAACGATATTAAACATTTAAAATCGTTGTTAAAATCATAATAAGTAGTTACCTTTTTCTTAAGTTTTTTATCTCTCCTGAAAATTTTTTAAAATAAAGATAGGCCTTTTTGCATTTTATATTACGATATGTATATACATAGCAGATTGGAATTCAGCGTACCAAATAACCTTAAAAACAACATTCAGTTAATCAACAAAAACCATGTTTTCTTGTGTTATCAATTATGTATTGCTTTAACTGTAAAGGCCATGTCAGATAAAACTTTTGCTTCGCGTTGCGTTACCGATTCGCTTTGACATCTAAGATAAAATATACGTACTTATACGAAACATGTCACATAAAGTACTTTCAAAGCGGAGCGAAGCAAAAAGTTAGCCAACTCTCATCTTTTTGCGCGCTTTGACAATTGGCTAGTATAATTTTCTTTTTTTTTAATTTTTTTTTGCCAAATTCAATTCCAAAAAACCATCCAATTAAATTTTTAACTTTTATTTTTGTAACAAATAATTAAATGTACAAATTACCAACCGCTTTTATAAGTTAACAAACAATGCGTGAGTGTTGTCAAAGTTTTCATTGTGGCATACACCTTTTGCTTTGCGTTTTTCTGCCGAAGGTAGAAACGTCACGCAAAGCGACAAAGTTGTATGCCACAATGAAAACTTTGACAACACGGCCTTAAGACTCATGAACAAGAATGATAGAAATAAAGATTACGCCTTGCGCATGTGATGACGTAGTATTTCCCTTATAAAGGTTACCAAGGCTGTTTTATAAGTGAAATTCATCATTTCTTGGAAAAAATGTATGTATTGCGTGATAGTTGGCTACCCTACAATTAATTTACTCAGAGAATTTAAAAAAAAAATTTATATTAATTGTCAAACAAACTAATAATTTTAATAAATATTTTTTATTTTCAAAATTGAAGAGAGTAAAAAAAGAGTGAAAATATGAAGTGTGCAGTGGGCAAATGCAAATAAAGTAACAGCAAAAAAAAAAAAAAAAAAAAAACAATTAAGAAATTGTGTAAATAATAAAGTTAAGCGTGTTTTTAATAATATGCTAACATTTTTGGCTATATCTGTATCATTTCACAATTTTCCAAAACATTCAGCCCAAACTAAGCTATGGGTAATATTTTGCCAGCGAGTGATATCAGTAATTTTGAATAAAGAAAAAATTTGTGCTATACATATCACACAAGAAGATTTTGAAAGAAACTTTAAATTTGAAATGGGTAAGTTAACTAAAATTAAATTGTTGCAGTTTATTACTAAATTATTTTGAATAAGATTTAGCAATCGTCGTGGACCAAAATAATAGATAACCTAAATTATTTATGGGTTAACCACCTAAGTGAAGGTGGGTTAAGTAAGCCATCCAGTGCATTAATGGAAAAGTTGAGATCATGTGATGCTATCTTCTTGCAATTAAATGGGAAAAATTGTTGGTTAAAAGCAAAATATTAGCAAAATCATTTGTTAGAAGGAAAGGAATTTATTTAGTATTTTCGGATGAGGTTACTAAATGCCGAGATTGCTTAAAATTTCAACAAGCCAAAGAGGAAACTAAATAAAATTAGAAACTAAAATTCTTGATATAAAAGTTATTTCCCTCTTTCGTCTGCTCTAATTTATGTAGTAAATTATGTAGAAAGTTAATGTACATTATGAATGTACATGTACATTTATGTAATAAATAAAGCTATGAAAAATAACCTTAAAAAATCTTTTATTTTAAATAATTTAAATAGAAAAATTATAAATTTTCTCACTGTTATGTTTACACATAAATATATCAGTTTGAGGGCTAAACAATTTTAGCCAATAAGAACACAGGTTGTGTGACGTCAGAGTTACTACATGCGCAGTAAAATAATTTTATGCCTGCCTGATGTCGTAATCTTTATTTCTATCATTCTTGCTCATGAAATGGTCCCCAATGTAATAGAAATCACGTTTTTTTTTTTGAAGTTTTAAAAAGTGACAGTTGTTGTTGTTGACAAGAAGAACATGTGTTGTTAAGTTGACAATCTTTGGTCGGTGTTCGATTAACTGCAAGTCGTTCCGATGCGTAGATCCGGTTGTCGTGGGAATGCTATTCTTAGTTATTGTATTTGCTTAAGGTTTGGAAAAATAATTATATTCGTTCATCAAAAAAAAAAAAAATATTTTTGGCTCAAATATAAAGTTTTTTCGTTCTCATAATTTTTTTTTCTCCCGGGAAAGCTTGAAATTATTTTGAAGTCCTCAAAATCTCATGGAAACCGCTCTTAAAAAAATAGCAAAATATTTTTAAAATTTTTTTAAAAATTTTAAAAAGTTTTAAATAATTTCAAAAGATTTTGGTTCTTTAAAACCTTTAATCCCAAGCTGTAGGGGGTTATTTTGTAAATTCCTTCACCTTACATTAAGACTTTATACATAAAAATATTTTAAATTAATACTGTGGTGAAGTGTTTGAGCAAATTAGGGAGTTAATCTTTTCATTTATTTATAATGCACACAGATATAGAGATGAAAGTTAAATTTATATAAACTATTAAATACTAAATATGATTAAAGTAACATCCCAGTTGGCAGAACGTATGGAGTTTTGAGGGAAAATAAACCAACATTTTTATAATATCGATATATTTCCGAAGGAAAATTTTCTTTCCAGTTTGTTATAAAACCTCCCGTATACCAGAATCACTTAACAAAAATAAAAAAAAAATAGTTGCATTTTTTTTCCTACTCTCATTGCTGCTCTAAGAAGCTATTAGAACATTAGCTTGGATTTTATTCCCATAACTGCAGGGTTTAAACTACTTGCATGTATGTGCGACAAACACGTCTGCATTTAAGTAGAGTTAATAACTTTATATTCCCTTTTCTTTCTACTCTTCTCCATACATTATCTCTTAGTTTTTCACGTTTAAACTTTTTGTTTTTATATCGGTTAAATGAAGTTTATACTTTTACTTTAAAAAGAGAAACCAAACTCCTTTTATTTCTTACTGCTGCTGATGCCTCATCCCGTGTTGTTGTAGTATTTACTAATTCTACTTAAGGGATTTTCAAAGTGGTTAGTTAATCATTTTTCCAAGACACAAAAAAGTTTACTTTTAGTGGCAAAGCAAAGAATAAAATAGCAGCAACAAGAAACCTTAAAGTTAACACAATTTTTGATTTTGGTGGAGAAAATTAAATATTCAAAGAAAAAGAAAAAAAAAACAGAAAAGATACTTATTACAATAATGTAGAAATATATTTCTTCTTTCACTTTTGAAATATAGTAACATTTTCCTATAACGATATTGTTATTGCCACTTAGTAGAGAGTATATAAGGTACCTGTAGTGTTTCTTAGAATTGTGAATTTTTTAAAATGCAACAACAATTAACGATTTAAAAATCCTTATTTTTATTAAAACATACAATAAAATTTTCAGTTTACATAAGAGTTATACGCAATTTCGTAAATTCAGCAAACAAGTTTGTTTATACTAAAATATGAGCACGTTTACATGTAATAAAAATAACCGGGTTGAAAATGACAAAAGCAGTCACTTATCTTGTGGTTGTGAACAGAGACATTTTGTTGCAGTATTTATATATACTGTAATTTTTTCTTTAATATTACATGAAACACTAACACTAAATATTTTTTAAAAAAATATTTCTTTAAAACAACACTTACAAACTTATAATGTTGAAAACAGATTTTTTTGTTTACTGCTTTTCTTACATATGAGTAGATGAGATGCAAAACTCGTTCGTTACAAAATTAAAAATCGAGATGGCAATTGATTCTCACAGTTCCGTTGGGCGCTTTATGAGATGAAATATACGGATTGTATTAATGCATGTCCTTTTCCAGGTTTTTTTCAAGGACATGTATTAATACAATCAGAATATTTCATATCATAAAGCGCCCAACGGAACTGTGAGAATCAATTGTCCTCTCGCCTTTTAATTTTGTAACGAACGAGTTTTGAATCTCACCTACTCATATGTATCATTTGTATGTAGCCATAAAATAGGCTTACTTTAAATGTTTTGCTTATTTCTTATTTTAAAACAAGGGTTTAATTTGAGGAATTGTTGATGTGGCAAACCTGTTGTAAGCCTTATGACCGGCAAGTCGATAGTTAGTAGGGCAGTAACGAGAACGATAACACAAGGAAACAAAATTGAACTTTTTTGTGTTGATAAGAAGTTTGATGTAATTTGAGATCGCTGATTTCAAATCTACTCTCCATTTTTCAACAAAAAAGGAGTAACACACATGTACATATGTATGTAATATATATTTATTTTTGTGCACCACATGTTGAGTTTAAAGTAACATTCTGGCGGCCTTGAAAGATTGTAATCTTGTTTATGATGTGTGTACACCAGATGTTATTTTAAACTCAACATCTCCATTAGCTCGCATTTTCAAGTTACAGGTACTCATTTTATATTTGACTTCTTTTTCAAAAATTATTTAGTTAAAAAAATTATAACTTTACTCTTCATTAAGCGAGTTTCAAAATTTTTCTTTTTTTTTAAGATGCAATAGTTAGCTTCGAGCTGAGTAATGGTGGTTTACGTAAAAAAAAAGAAAAAATAATAATTTTGTATCTTTAAAAATCATGAAAAATCCAAAAAAAGAAAAATTAAAAGTGCTATTACTTCAATGTAAAGTCACATAACCAATGAAAAAAATGAGATATAGATCATAAAAATCGATGAACGCGTTAAGCTTTTATTCACAATTAAGTGAAGGAACCTCATTTTTAAGTGAAGGAAAAAACGTCCATAAATAGAACAGCAGTAAACACACACACACTAAAAAAAATTTTATATTTGTATGGAAATCGCGATTATTATCAGTTTAGATTTCACAGTATATGGTGAACTGTTTTCAAGTTATTCCAATATATCTCACGGAAGTGCCTTAATTTTTGACCTTTTTTCCTTTTTTTCCTATACTAATCCCGCGAAGCTATACGCTTGTCTGCAGGAAAGAAACCAGAGTCTCTGGCGGGAATTGAACCCGCAACCCCGCCGCTGAAAGACTGGCTCACTACCAACTAGCCTGCCGGGGCACATAAAGGTATATCGCGTAAAGTCCAGCTGAGAGAAAAAAAAAATAAGTGCAGAGTTGGATACAGCGTCCCAAATAATTTAAAAAACAACATTCAGTTCTTAATTAAACCCCTTGTTCCCTTGTGTAATCAATGACTTGTTGTCGCTCGCTTAGATTGTTGATCCACATAGTGGGTTCGGATGTTAATTTTCTTTCGATATCGACAAACAGGCAGTAAGTGAACTTTTCAACGAAAGTTGTTTTAAGTTAAAAAAAAAAATAAATAAGAAAGTATAGTCGGTCAATCCCGACCAAACAGGCAGTAACTGAAGTTTTCAATTTAAGTTGTTTTAAGTTTTCGAAAAAAAACAAGAAAGTATATACCACAGTATATAAAAATAATTCTTGATAGTGTGCCCTATTTGGGATCTCCCCTTAATTATGCTATGAGGCTAAGATTCATGTATGCTTCGAATATTATTTAGATATCTTAATCTATATGAGAATTTTGGATGGGGGCTTTATGGGACCTATGGTTAATTTCGTCCCTACCAGGATAACATTTTGTCATGACAAGGAAGCTGTGGCATTAAAAGCCATTTTCGGCAGTAGTTTTTGTTTGGGAACTGTGGTCAAATATGGACCAATTCAAATCAAATATGGTAAGATCATTTTGAACGCAATAAAATAAATTTGAGCCCCATTTTATCTAAATACTTATTTAAGATGGTTTATGGGCACAAAGACCATATTCGAGAAAGAAGCTTGTATGAGGGATAAGTGAAATAATGGACCAATAAGACCAATAAGTATACTTAAAGATGGGTCTTGGACCAATATTTTAAGGTGTTACAACCTTCAGCACAAATGCATAATACCCTCTCCTATATTGTGGTATGGGTATAAAAAACCTTTTCATGGTAAGATTTTTTTTTAGATCCTGTCGCAATTGCGTTGATATTTCTGAAAGTCTTCCATATCCAATTCATGATATTCCAATTATACTGTAACTTTCTTATTCCGGTTTATTGCCATTTCTTTGTATGTTTTCTTTAAAAGCAAGAAATTAATGTGGGCATTTTAAATTAATAAAAAAAAAAATTCTACCGCCTTTCAATGCATTAAGAGCATACAAACTAGGGAGATCGAACGGTTATTATTCGACCGGTTTTAACCGGTTATTTTAGCTTTGCCCAAGCCGGTTATTTTAAAATGCCCATTTTTCGAATATCGAATAAACCGGTTATTTTGGTATAATAAACCGGTTATTTTAAAATGCCCATTTTTCGAATATCGAATAAACCGGTTATTTTGGTATAATAAACCGGTTATTTTAGTAATGTGTAATTTATATACATTTTCCTTACTCTTGTTGTAGATGTACCCGTGATTTAAGTATTTTCTAATTGAATATTGGCCAAACTTAAACTTTTTATAAAGAATGTCAAAGCAAAATGTAACAAAGGTCAAAAAACATTATGAACACTGTAAATACAAATCGCTTATAAAAGCGTGTGTTCTTGTAAAAAAAAAAACAAAAAAAAAATACAAAAACGTGTGCAGTTAAAAATTAAATAGTAATTTGTACAAGTAAATAGTAATTTGTACGGAATCAACGATATGGGAAAAATTTCTACCAGTTTTATTTATAAAAACACTATGAACTAAAAAATAAATTTGAAGAAATCAAACAATGTCATGGAATGTTTTAAATTGTAGTCGACGAATTGACAAATATTTTACACAAAAATAATGTTCAGTTCACTATTCGTTTCTATAATACTGAAACAAAATAATTCGATAGATAATCCTGGCTAAAAGGTTTTGTTTGCTACTTTTGAAAAATATGGTTGAATTATATAGACATGCTTTACCACCAACAAATTAAAACTCATTTAAAATAAATTTGAGCGAACATTTCAAATAATAACTTTATAAAATTCTTATAATTTATTTGCTTTTGCAAAACGTTTGTCTAGATCAAATATCATTCAACAAATAAAGTTTAGTAAATCAATAAAAAATTGTTGAAAATTTAGCTAAAGTTTAATCCGTTTACTGGTCCCACTTTTCTTGGATTTTATCGTAAAATATTTGTTAGGTCTGATCTAAGTTATACATATCTATGTATTTTGTTGGTTTCAAACCTTTGCAAATTGTTTTGTTTTTATTCAAATTAACGTTTTATTTTAAAAACATAATTGCTTTTTGTGTTTATAAGTATTCGAATTAAAACCGGTTAATCGGTTATTTAAAAATTGCTTAACCGAAAACCGGGTTTTTAAAATAGCAACTATTCGTAATATTCGAAAACCGGTTATTGAAAAAAGTCGAATAATCGATCTCCCTAATACAAACACTTCACGAATTTCATTTAAATATAGAGCAAGGGCGGATCCTCCTCCAAATAATAAAAATAAGTTTTTATTATTTCGCGAATAAACGATGTTCAACTAGTAAAATTTTCTTTATTACAAATTTTTTTTTTGCAAATCCAAATATGTGCCCTCTGTATGCCAGTTTTTTAATTCAAGCGGCTTACACAGGGTCTCCACCTGAGATAAGATAAAAGATTTTTATATCAGCAAACGTCAAATTCAATCGCAGAGAGTATTATCTAACGTGTGGACTCTCAAATAGTGTTAGTATTAATATTAAAATAATTGTTATGAGACAGTTGTTATAAGAAATCTTATAACAACTATCTTATAAGATAAGTTGTTAAAAATACACATACATACACACATATAAAACAATAATAAGCCACCATTATTAAAATGTGTAAATTATTAATGCAAATAGTTCCAATATTGCGAAAAGTGTTTAAAAAACAATATTTTAAACTAAAAAACTAAAAAAAGAATAAAAACGATACAAGTTTACTGTACGAGAATAAGTCGATTATGAAATCTTATAAGATACGTGTTCCCCTTGTTTAATATTAAGATAAACTCACTTGGAGACCCTGTGTTAAGTATAATGTACTTACAATAAGCTCTTTAATCGGTATTTTCTGGTTTTTATTATTTATTTTTTGCACGAATTTAACTTTACAAATGAAAGGGGAAGTAACTGAATAAGTTTTGTCTGGCAAAACAATTAAATTCGGTAGTAATAGAAATCAATTTTAAAAATGTATAAAAATTGTTGTTTTATACATTTTTCTTTTTTTCAGACTTAATTCTTTTAAATTTTTTGTTATATTAGTAAAGGAGGTCAATAACATAACACAACAACTCCACTATAACAATTTTTTGGATAAACAAATAATTAATTAAAGTAAATAAACACTTGTTGTGGTACTTATAATAGTGTTTAACTAACTGTTAATACAAATCTTAAATAATTTGATTTATCTGCCAGCTAATTTTTGAATTATTTAGAAGACAAATTTGATATTGTTGAGTTTTTATATGAACACAATGGAAATGTTAAGCTTTAAAATGAACTACGTTTACAATTATGACTTTTTCATTGCAATTATTATAATTTTAGATTTTTGTTTTGAACTTAGTTATTTATATGTACACAGGTATTATTTTTTTGATACCCCTCCCTTATCACTACTAATTTTTTTTCAACAATTTAAGCTTCATTCAATAGCTGAGACACATGGGAGGGTCTCTGCAATTAACACCTGTTTTAATTTTAATTCCGCAATTAAAGGGTTGTGAACAACATTTTCCACCGAGAGATCAAGACCGCCGTTATCACTACTATTGCAAACTTATTTATTGTATAGACGTGAAATTGTTCCATTCGTTCTCTCATTTCAGCTTCATTTTGGGGTCTTATTTCGTTGAGGCTTTATTGCATGCCGCCGAAATAAGTACTTTCGCAAAATTCAATCTAGTATTCCCTTCTTCCAACAAAATACCAACGTTTAGGGATAAATCTCCTAATTTTAAAACACTGCATGCAAGTATACTCCCAATAAATATCCATATCGATGCCTTACTTTCTCAACCTCATATCTTAAAAAAATACGGTTGCAGTAATAAAACACAAAAAAAAAAACAATCGTTTTATATGAAAATGTCCAAACCGTATTTTTTTAAGATACGAGGTTGAGAAAGTAAGGCATCGATATGTAACGTTGCTATCGTATGATGTGGATACATGAAAAACTTGCTGCGTTTACTCCTGTTCGAACTGACCTCTCCTTAAATTCTCGTACTAAACTATCACATGTTATTAAATGTGAATTTAATTGATTCCAGAATGACTGACTGACTAACTGTCTGGAGAATGACAAAAATATATGCAGGCAAATCATTTTAATATGAAACATTTCTTGCATTAATTTAATTTGGTAACAGCAGTATTCTGTAGCCTGACACACTTGTTTCTCTTTTAACCAAGCAAATGCTTTTAAATTAGATTAACGTACAACAACGAAAACAACAACTAGTACAGAAACATTAATAACAACAATAATTTACAATAGGAAAACAAGTTTTAAGCAATAGTGTAATTACATTTTGTATTAACACAGTTAAATTATATTAATTAAATGCAAAAATAAATTTGCCTTTTTAAACAGAGTACCATCAAAAACAACAACACATATGAAAACATTCCATAAACAGATGCACAAAATTCCATTTAATAACTAAAAAAAAAAAACAATAACAAATTCATGAAATAGTTTTAATGAAAATACAATTCAAGATAATGAAAATAATGATATGATGCTGCTCTGGACAACCAGAATGATGAGCAATGATAATGAAAAGCACATTCAGTATCAATATACAACAGACACATTAAAAGTAATTTCTATAATTAAATCTTATTAAATAAATATACCAATTAAAGAAAAATGTTCTGCTAATCTTTTTTATTTCATAGATACTGCCGATATTAAAAAGTTTTAAAGTTTTTTTTTTGTTTTTGTTATTTTTAAAAATAATTGTGGACTCTGCAGGGTGTTCGAAAAGGTTAAGGCTTCTTAATTAAAGGCTAAAGTGTTTAGGGAAATATTTCCAGCTTTTCCTAAATAACACTAAGTTTCATTTGACGTTTTAAAAACTAACCTGAACTCCAATCCGTTTATGCTCGTACAGTAACCAACCAGGATTTTGTGCAAAAAATATTCTGTTACTCATTTAATAACAATAAAAGTAAAATTCAACACACACAAAATAAAGAACCTTTAAAACGCATTAAGAATTGCAATGCATTTGAAATCTTCGATAAGCAATTATAATTGTTTTTGGATTGTTGTATATATTTTTCTTTGCAGCAAAAAAAAAAAAGAAAAAAAAATGTGGTAACTTATTAAAACATTTTCTATTCCACAATCTGCTTAACATTGTTAAAATTTTAAGTATGTAAGAGTATTTTATGCCGGCAACATACTTTCTATTGATTTTCAACAATATAAAAAAAACACATTTAGTCAATTCACAAGGTATCCTAACATGTCATATTGTCAAAATGTCCTAATATTTCAAAATGGTTTAAAAATATTGTTGTTGGTTTGTTTACAAAAAGTGTCTTAAATAAATAGAACGTTGCTTGCTGTGTTTATTGTGCTGTCGTAATTAATCAGAAAAGCGCTGAGCGGCTGAGCCGTACAACAATATTTTTAAACCATTGTGAAATATTAGGACATTTTGACAATATGACATGTTAGGATACCTTGTAAATTGACTAAATATATTTTAAAAACTACAGCTATTACAGCTAAAAACTAGCTATTTCTAAGCTTTAAAGCATCGGCAGATAGTTCTTTTTTCGAAAGGGCCTTAAAAAATTTAAAGAACTCAAATTAAATGTTTTTTTTGTAATAGTTTTTTCACGCAAAAAAATTAATTTTTTTATCATAATACCTAAGGCAAGTTTATTTTTCGTATCGCCTACTAGACTGACATATATAATATAATATAAGGTGTATAAGCCTGAACCAGTGGTGGAAATAGAAGGGAACTTTCCCTTTTTGTAGGGATTTTTCGGAAAATTTAACGCGCAGGGATAAATGGACAGATTTTTTATTTTAAGGCAAATGTGAGAAATTTTCGAAATATTATTTAATTTTTAATATATTATGTAAAAATACGTAAATATTCGTATTATTTTTATTTAAAAATGTAAATTTTTCATATACAATAGCATTTAAATACAAATGTAGTATTTTTCAACAGAAACCCTATACTATGAGCAGCCTGGCAATCTGCAACAAGTACCCAAACCATGTACGTACATATTTTGGGGCGCCAAATATTAGGGATCTGATTTGCGAACTATTCGCTAATTTTTGCTATTTGCATTCGCACTCACATTCGCTAAAATGTATGCGAATATTAAAAGAGAACATTTAGTGAATGAGATATCTACATAGCCTAGAAAAAACAATCACACCTTCTAAACTAAGAGAAATAAAATGATACAATTTGGAATACAAATTAAATTAATGAATACTTTTAAGGATGTTGAAGGACATATTTTCAATATGAATTTTAATAACAAAAGATGAGGAAATGAAAATCAAACACGCAGCTTGACTTAGTTTTGACTCTAGATTGAAGGATATATAATGGTGTTTCTGACAAAAAGAAAAAATTTTAATTTGTCACACAGTGGTTTTTGTAAATTGAATTTTTATGTGTGTGAGAATAGCATTGTACATAACATTTTGGTTTTTTTCTTGTTGTATATGAATACTTTTATACAGCCATGTCACAGAGCAAAATTCCATTCGGAATGATTCCGTTCGGAACCGAAGAAAACATAGTTGTTTATTGATAGAAAATATATTTTTATAGTTTTTTGGCCTTTAAGATTCAGAAAACTCCTATTCCGTTCATGAAAACAAAAATGGTTTCATTCCGCAAAGTTTTTTCTTATTTTTCTGAAGCACCAAAATACGAAATGAATTCCGTTTCCGAACGGAATTGTACTCTTTGACATGGCTGATAATAATTGTTAATAAATGCTTTAATTATAATAGTTCCGAAGTTTTCACAGAGTATGTATTCTGTTAGCTGAAGCTAAATACAATACATTTTAAACGTAGGGATAATATTTTAGGTTATAGGAATTTTTCTAGACACGTAGGGATTTTTTTGAAATTTCTATTGGCATCACCGGCCTGAACCCACACCAACAAAAGATTTTTGCTTGCACGACTTAATCAACAAACTGTTTTCACTCTGATGTTGTTTATTTGGAAGTAATTTTTTTATAGCTTTACACATACAAACGTAAATATCGTAATATGTGTATTGATCACAATGAAGATCTATGGCTTGAAGCTGGAAAGGTGGCACAGAGAGAATTGTTTAATTCTAACGAGTAAAATAACATTAATTGAAACACTCGCACGTAGTAGTTTTGTAACAAGTGTTCGGCGTTTGTTATCTTTTGGTAAGGGAACCTGGCTTAAAACGAAAGCAATGGAATGAAAATTGCTCAGCTGCCCAAAACAACCGAACTCTATGATATTTTTTATCTTGCAACTTCAAAAGTACACAATTTAGATTAAAGCCTATGAGAAAAACTAGTAGATTTTAAGTGGAAGTTTTATCAAATATTCTCAGTTATAAGATTTGATTCCATTGGTGTTGTTTTTGTACAAAAAATTACACAAGTGTGTGGGCTACTTTAGGTTGTGGAGGCGTTTCTTTGCCAAAAAAATAAAAGCCAATTTTTAGGAGAATTTTAGAAATAAGGTCTCAAGTTTGACGTTTAAGATTTTCATCGAGAAGATCCTTTCTACGGGGGCCCTTTTTTAAAAGCCATTTCGATTTATTTAACCAAACTGATTAATAACATTTCATAGTAAAAAAGTGATGTACATGTATTCTCTACATTAACGGAAAAATTTCAAGATTTCTTATACTTCTCTTTTGCATAAATATATCCTGGTTTGGAATTCATGTTGATTTTCCTCTCCATATTTTTCACAATAGAATTATTTCGTATTGTTGCAAGGATTTTGTGAAAACTGGGTGACATACATTTTGCAACGACCATACCTTTTTTCCATTCTATATTTTTTACTTCTTTTATACTTCTATTATAGTATGAGAACATAAGTACAACTAACTGCGATAGAAATACAAAATGTTTACTTACTTGTGCTCGTACCTAATTTTTTTTATTTACTTTTCATTCATAACAAATAAAAGAGAGAACAATTCATTGCTAGGAAACTAACTGGGAAAATAGAAACGCGTATATATTTGGTTGAATTAGAAGAGAGAAAAAATAATAATAATATTGTTTGCTGTTGCTGCTGTTTTTGTTAAATGTACTCAACACTTATTTTCCTGTATTAGGAACGGGAAGCAAAAGAAATGAAAAAAATTTACAAAAATTCTTTATAAATTTTTTTTATGGTTGATTTTCTCTTCTGTTTATTGTTCGAAAACAATAAGAAATATGCAATATACTCTGGCGTTTTTTTTTCTCTCTTTTTATGGTTTGGGTACCCATTAGCCTTTATTTTACACTTTTCTTAAGCACTGTTTATGTGTCTCGTAAATTTAAATGAATTTTCTATCTACTTTTCTTGAAAAATATTGTTTGTTTATGCAAAAATGCATTTAAAGGTTTATATATAAATACGTTCATAATTATATGTGCAACACCATGTAACAAAAACCTACGAACGATAATATCTTATGCTTTATTGCATTGGTGAATGCTTTTCGGCGTCTTAAAGGCTTTAAGGTAAACACTTTATAGAATCGTATTTATGTTTGCACATGCAAAAATAATAGATATAAATAGTTTTGTATGAAATTTAATAATAAACTTTAAATAAATGCCTAAAATTGGTGTCGTATGTAGATTTTTATTACATAGTGTACTTGAAGGTTTTAAATTTTTTTTTCACTTACAATTTTTATATTTTTGTTCTGCCACACAAACTACATTTCGTATATTCTTAATAAAAATTTTTGTAAATTTTGTTTTCTTATTTTACACAGAAAAGTCTAAGAACAAGGAAGAGAAAAGAAAGACATAAACATGAAAAACAAAAATGTAGTTTGGATTTCAAGAAGAATTCTTGACAAAAAGTACGAAAACCAGAAGTTAGGAAGAACATGTAAATCAATTATCTATTTAATTGATTTAAATGTTCATTCATTCAAAGCAAATTTCGATCTACCAAGTTAAAATACCATTTGGTTTAAATATGGATGTTTGATTATTGACGTCATCCGTCTTCAATGGCGGTGTGAGTAAAACGGCAAACCCCTCTGAAGAGATTGTGTGGTTACAATCGAAACTAGTCAGGGTAACCTGTCCGCGAAAGCCTGGGTTCAATTCTCAGCGCAATCAAGAATGAAAAATTATCAATAAATTTTACTTAATTGCATGTTGTAAAATTCCTGTCTTCATAAAAATAATTTAATGAAAATTAAATTCAATGAACTTAAGCCTAATTAAAAATATCGAAATTTGGATTAAAAACCATTAACAGTTCAATAAAATAACCACAATACTTATTAAATTGTGATATTAATCAAAAAATTAATTAGATTTTCCAAACTAACCAAGATAATAGTATCAATTGAATATATTTTTATTGTAACAACGTTTAATTCTCTTGATTAAATTTTTAATTAAAACTGATTTTATTTTTAATTAGTGGTTTAATTGAAAAATACTTGGTAAGAATTTATTCCGTGTTACTTATATATTTCCCTAAAAAGATTTCGTATTTAAACATGTGAACGTATGTAACATTATTATTAGGTATTTGTCATGTGGAATGCCACTTTTCTACACACATGTGATTTCATGTGTATGTAAAATTTTTTTTTTTAATTGTCATGTTCACATGTTGGTATGTTACGTACATTTGACATCACCTATCAAGCAAACCAATCTTAAAACTCATCTGTTTATACACAAAACCAAAATAGAAATAGAAATGTGTGCTTAAATAATATTTTACATTTAAAATGCAACTAAACGTTGATCAAATAGTTGCATGCAACAGTATTGGAATTGCGGCTTATGTTAAAATAAAAAAAGAAACAAAGAGGAAAATTAAAAAGAAAAAGGGAGCCCTAAAAGAAGTAGAGCGTTATGGGACTATAACTGGACCCCGCAGAGACAAGGGACTTGAAATTACATCAAAGGAGATGGATAAACTTCGTTTAGAAATTCCCAAGGCGTTCAAAAGCTTTTTTCTTATGCTTATCCCGCTAAGCTCTACGCTTTTCTGCAGGAGACCGGACTCTCGCAGGAATGGTACTCGCAAACCCCCGCACTGATAGACTAGCTCATTACCAATTACCCCACTGCACAATGTCGCAATAGTCCTTTTTAGAGTTGCTTGAGAAGGTATTGCCTCTGATCTCGAGACAAATCACTGAAATGCGTGAAGCTCTTTTTGCTACTGCAATTTTTTTTTTAATTGGGCTTATTAATCTCAATGAAAAAATATTACATAATTATAAATTGCTTCACCGCCCTCCATTTGCAATAATATATTTGTGTATTTCTTATATTTGTTTTATTGCTTATTTACTATTATTATTAATTTTTATCAAAATATTAATTAATTTTGGCCGCCTCAAGATGCTTTGTCACTTGAAAATAGAACTCAGTCTAAATCAAAAATAAAATATGTAGAGTACAGAGAGAAATAACACACGATACTGTTTAAAGGGATTCAGACGATATCTACAAATTTGCCATGTGAAAAAGCTAAAATTCACATGACAAATGTCACATAATGTGAACAAAGCTTTAATCTGGTTAAATTTTAAAAACATAAACTATGAATTAAGTCGCCACGGGAATATAAGTGCTGCCAAATTTCTACCATTAAATATGAGAGATAGAAAAATTTTTAATCCAAACTTCGATATTTTAATCAGTCTTTAGCTCATTGAATTTAATTTTAATTTATTTAATTTTATGAAGAAAGGAATTCTACAACATGAAATGAATTAAAATTTATTGTTATTTTTTCATTCTTGACTGAGCTGGGAATTGAACCCAGGTTTTCACAGACAGGTTGCCCTGACTAGTTTCGATTGTAACCACACAATCTCTTCAGAGGGGTTTGCCGTTTAACTCTTACCGCCATTGACGACGGATGATGGCATTAGTCAAACATCAATCTTTAAACCAAATGGTATTTTACCTTGGTAGATCGAAAATTGCTTTGAATGAATGATTACCTATTTGAATTTGTTTACATGTTCTTCCTCACTTCTGTTTTTCGTACTTTTTGTCAAGAATTCTTCTTGAAATCCAAAGTTAATTTTTTGTTTTTCATGTTTTTGATTTTATTTTCCTTGTTGACTTTTTCCAGCACAACTTGAAGAACAAATTAAAACATATAGCTCGTGCCTTAGCTGATAAGATTAATTAGTTGTGTGGTTATTTTATATAGAAAATAGTTTCAAGTTTGTAAAAAAAATAGATTTGAACGATTTAAGACCCTCATAAAGAGATCTGGCCAAAAATTAGGTGGAAGTGTTTTGAAAGTTACATCCACCAATTTTAAAAATTTCGAGTTGACTCTCTTTAGAGAACCAGTGCGATATATTAAGTGAATTTCAGCCAAATCGTACCAAATCAAAAAATTTAAATATCACGACAACCGCGCCACCTTTTAGGATAATTATCCAGGTGTTATGCCAATCAGACCAGCGGTTCTTGAGTTTTAGCAACACGTACCCAACGTTTTTATTTGTATAGAATACAGAAAAAATTTGTTTCAAATTATGTAAATCTATTTTGGTTTTTAAATTTCAGGTACTTGGAAAGTTTGATGAAAAAAAATACTTTAATAATTGAACTGGCGTATGCATTTAGTGGAACCTGAGCTCAAAATATAGTAGTTCGAAAAATTAAAGATTATTTTCCAGAGCGTTGTGTTTTAGCGGTATTCTGAAGATATCAGCATAAATAGGTGAGTATTTTATAGAATGATCTCAAATATTTAAATATTTCAAGTTGGTACGTAGGCCTACTGCAAATGGTGAAATTGGTCCAAAATTTCACTAATAGTGATACATTATGGAGAATATCAAACGTTCTTTTAAGAGCGACATATTATTTCAAAAAGAGGTGAAATTTGTTTTGCATTAAATTTATTGATTGCATTTAACTAAAAAATAAAAATTAATAAACAAAAAATTTTATAAATAATTAAACATTTACAAACATGTTTAAAAATGTTTTTGCATAAAAAGTTGATCCTGAAAAAGTGAGCCGCTTAATGTCACTCCGATTAGTATCCAAAACTTATGAAATAAAAAGTTGAAATAATGATTTCTATTAGCTCTTATTTGTGCTATCGGATGATTGAGGGAACTTACCAATTTCTCTAGAGAGAATTTCGCCACGAAATTGTAAGGGAAAGGATCTATGGCAATTCCATCTAACACATATCACCTAAGCGACGCATTGAAAAGACAAGACCAATAATTCTGGAAAGAATTCGGCTACTATGTACTATTTCCTACAACACATTTGACCCAAACGACAGACTGAAAATACAAAAAAAAATCATTAAAAACTCTTAACTATTGATTTTGCTTTTATATTTTCAGACACGTTATTGGAAAATTACCTACATCGTTGACGGAAAATAGATTGTTCGGTGCATTTCGAGAAATTTGCATGCGTTGATGCATAGCAGTATCTATTATTCCTTCCTGGAAATAAAAAAAAAAACAAAAAGTTGAGAAGAACTAACTTCAACCTTTTTCCATGTTTTTAGCTTAGAAAGGCTGATTAATTGTGAGGCTTAATTTTCAATATGCTTTTTTACAGATCACGCATGACTCATATCAAACTGCTTTGCAATTCTTGTTTAGCAAGTGATCATGGAAAGATCCACACCACAACAGCGTCTCAAAAAACAGGTACAAAAATTCAAGGTGTTCGGGAGTAACAAAAAACTGAATATCTCTTAAACCATTTGAATATCTGAATATCTGTTAAACTGTAAGCCTCTGTTATAAAATGTAAAACAAAAAATTATTGTAGGTAATACTTGAAAGAGAAAATGGTCATTACAGGTTCCGGAGATGAGTCCTTTTCGAAAATTATTTCAATAAAAGTAAACAATATTTTCAACGAACACTATTTATTATAAAGGAATAAAAGAAAATTTCGGTAAATTTATATCTGTTTACTAAGATTACACAATATTCATAGAACAAAAACGAAAATATGTCATCAATATAAACATATAAATAAGAAATCTTCTTCTACATCTGCCTGTAAATACATGTCATTGCAGAATATCTTCATGAAAATTTTGGAAATCGGCAATCTAGATATTATTATCCTCCGAGCAGTTGCATTCACACATTTTCAAAAATTAAGATAAACAAAAACTATGTTATTCTTTTAAATTTTCACCTGAAACGGTGTTCACTATTAAGATCTTTTTAATAATGGCAAAATCAAAAATTATTTTTTTAACTAATTTATTGACTACATGTCTCAACTCACCTCTGTCTGTAAAAATTTTGAATGCAAAATATTTTCCATTTGCTAATAAAAACAAATACCATCAATATTTTATATAAATATAAAGATGAGCCCCTTTCGAAATTCTTTATAAAAAGCCGCCTGTTTTCATCACAATGGAAGAGGTTTATAATCTTTCATTCTCACAGTATGTCGGTATATATGTGTACCTCCAAAAACAGCCAAAAACTTAGTTTCCAAAATTTGTACCTGAGCCCTTTCGAAATAAATAATTTATTTGTATACTTGTTTTGTTTTTAATCTATTTAATTAAAAAATATTAACTAAAATCCACAAATAAAAAAATGTTAAACAAATTTATTTAAGACATTTTTTTTTTTGTTTTTTTACATCATCGGTAATGTATAACTCATTTTTTCTTTCTCATTGCCCGAACCGTGTTGTGTTTGATTTGAAAATTGTGGTAATTACACATGAAAGTTCGATTTTTATACTCAAAGTTACTAAATATGGTAACATTTGTGTTTAAAAATAGCAATTCGTTCAAAAATCTCCAAAAAAAAAGTTCATTTATTTATCTTGTTATTTTTATCTGAATATAAATCTGATTGATCTCAAAAATTTACTTTGCAAAAGACTTAGGCCCTAATCATGTAAAACGCAACGCCAAAGAATTATATTGAAAGCAAAAACAATGTCATAAATATTTTGTAATTTTGTTGTTGCTTTCTACATAAATTCATGTACCGTTTTAAAATCTTCAACGCCACACGCTATGCAGCGTTTGAAATTTTAAAACGAAATGTGAATTTCTGTAGAAAGCAACAACAAAATTATAAAATATTTATGACCTTGTTTTTGTTTTCAATATAATTCTTTGGCGTTGCGTTGCGTTTTACATGATAAGGGCCTTAACGTCATTTGAAAAATATGCTCATAACAATTTTTAAAAATTCCAAAAAATTTATATTAAAAAGTTTTCAACGCAACGTGAAGTGTTTTACATAATAAGACACAAAATTTGTTTGTGCCGAAAAGGATATTTTAAATTTAATTAAGAGATCTATTGAAATAAGAATTAGAAAAATAGATATTGGGAATTATTCCTTTTCATAAACAACTTTATTATATTCAACATTTTTTATTTTTCGAATTTATTCTATTTATTTATTTTTATTTTATTTCAGTTATGTATTTTATAAATTCAAAAAATAAAAAATGTTGAATATAATTAGAAAAATATTTGGAAAAGACAACAAGATGAAAATCTATTAGTTTGAATAAAAGATTTATGTTTTGACAAGCATAGAACACAACTAAAAAATGTACGCGTAACGTGATTTTATCGCTTCATATGTATGTGATTTGGGATAAATTGAATTATTCACCCTTATCGGTTTTTGGGTTTTTGTGGAGAAAGTTAGGCGTCTTTAAAAAAAGGTATCGTGGTTAGCAAATACCACAACAAAAACGAAACTGCGTGCAAATCTATTACAGTAAAGGTTATCGCAATTTGCGTATTTTTACCAAAAACTGTCGTTTAGTTTTTTAATCAAGATAGCGTATGTACAAATTTTCGTCTAACGTAGGCGACCCATCATTAATTTTTGCAAAAAAGCGATTTTCGCTACGTTGCTTTAGTCCAATGATGGGAATGGGTTCTTAAAACGGTGTACAGAAAAATTTATAAACTCTCTACTTTTAAAAATTTTTTTTTTAAACTTTTGTGGCATATGATGTTATTACAATTTATCCTTAGTCGTTATTGACAATAATTGACAGTGACTTGGTGTTTTTTGCAGGGCTTTAAAGTCCCCGTCGACTGAAATGTATTCCATGTTGTTGTCGTTGTTACCATAATTCCATGTAAGGTAACAAATTTCTCCTTGTCTTGCGTATTTCTCTCTCTGATTTTCTGTTTGTTTCTAACTAAAATAACAAGAAATCCACTTAATTTCGCTTTGCAGTAAATTTGTTGTAACCTCCTCAAAGCAAAAATACTGCTGCTTTACGCATACAAAAGTAAATAGCAAATTGTACATGGTCCATCTTTACTTAAGAAGAATGAACGAAGAAAACGATATTAGAAATGCCACCTCCGGTAGCATGCTTCTGATAAGCCTAGAACAGGGCTTTAAAATATCGTGCATTCAGCTCCAATCCAAAAATACCACTTATTAAAAAAAATTTCGCAATCCAAAAAAAATCGTAAATTTCACTTCGACGTAAGTGCAGTTTTTCCTAAACATTGAGAAATCATGCTTAAATTTATCTTGCTTATTTAAAATATATTTACGCCCTAAAGTAGGGCAGCAGCATTGACTTCAAGAGTCCAAAAAGGAGCTGACTATTCTGTCAACTATAATTAATATCTTTACCTTCAGCTGCCTCTTTTTAGCTTTTAAAGAAATAAATTGCACTTATGGCGATATTGCATCGGATGTGCGTTATGTATTTACAATTTATAAAGAACGAACAAAAGAATAGAAGTTGTTCGTCCCATAGATCGTGTGCTTACACGAACTTAGAAAAAAATCTGTTTAACACCATAATTGTAACAGCATTTATCACATTTCTTCGGAATACAATTTTAAAAAACTTAAGAAAATTTTCTAAAAAAAATAACTAAAAAAATGCTTAAAACTTGCCACTAAAAAGCTAAATTGGCAACACTTAGTAATGAACCAACTTGTAAAATAATATAAAAGGTTAGTCCAACCAAAACGCACGATAATAATTGTAAAAAAAACCAAAACTTTCAGAGCATTATCTTAAATTTTTTTTATTATGCTAGAATGATCTAGACAGTTATGTGTGAAACAAAATATCGGCCGAATGATCGCCGCGGCTTCAGTGGCATACCTCTATCCGATGGTTCATATTTTCAATTACGCTGAGACATAATTGAGGTTCAATGGTCGATTATGCTGCCCAAAAAAATCAGGAAGTGCTCGTAATGCATTTTGATTTGAACGCCCATTTGTGTAATAGGTTTTAACGATCTTATCGCGCTGGACAATTCTGTACCTCTCCATGGTTGAATTTGTCAAACACTGAAACAAAGAAATCAAATTAAACTACGTTGGGAAAAGAAACTTGACCTTAAGGTGTGACTCACATTTAACATCGTGCATTACGGTTGGACCACCGTTTATAAAAAAATAATGTATTAAAAGAAACAAATAATCCAAGGGGTTTTAAAGTCTTCCATTATATTTTCACTTGCATATTTGTAGCCGGCCAGAAAATGCATTACATTCTGCTGGTGTCTAATAATTGTACATTTTTCTGCACATACAATTTACTTCATTACTATCTAAAGGATAGCTAAGGTAAAATATAACAAGAAGATCAAGATAATAGTCTGGTAGTGTATAAAGTCACTCCAAAAAAATTAAGGAATAGAACTATTACAAAAAAAGCTTTATAAAATACATAACTGAAATTTAGCTCATAGAATAAATTCGGAAAATAAAAAATTTTGAATATAATAAAATAACTTATGAAAAATAAATAATTCTCAGATTCTATATCTTGAAATATTTTAAAAAAAATTCAAACATTTATAACACATTTGCACAAACTAACGTACAAATATTTGTTGACTCAAAGAAATTCTGATACATAAAAAAAAAAACAAAAAAAGAATCTTAAAGAAGTATCTGAAGGCAAATCAAAAGATGTATATCAAAAGATTATGAAAATGTTCTACATTTTCTTCTTTTGCTTTTTACACAGATCGTAACATTGTACAACAAGGTGTTTGTAATATCTTGAACAAAAACTTGGGTATTTTCATGGAAATTACGAATAAATTTTTTAGGCTAACATTTTTAAAAGAACAAAAACCGAAAATAAGATCACTCAAGTAACTTGAAAACATCTAAAAGTAAGTAAAATATAAAGAAGTGACATAAATCATTTGTGAATTTCAACAAATAAAAAGAAATAAATTTCAAGGAGAAATACTTCAGAGTTCTTCTGATGAAACCCAAAATAAATTGCACATACATACAGTTTTCTATTATTATGTATTTTCTTTTTTTGCATTTTCAATATTGAAATGTTCTTTATGCTCGTATTACCACGATTTGCATTAAATAAAAATTTAAAGTAAAAAAAATCTCAAAAAAATAAAACAAATCTCTAAATAATTCCTACAAAAATGAAATTGCCAAATAATGATTTTTTTTTCTTTTTTGTTCAAATTGTTTTCTATGTGCAATTTTTTTTATTCATTTCCAATTTTTTTTTTGGCATTGGGATTTGTTCAAGTCTATCTATAACTTTAACTTTGAAACAAAGAATACAACTGAAATAATATAAAAAAAAAATACTTTGATTTTTCTCGATAAAGTCTTACTCTGGAGAACATTTTGCATCTTTATTGTATAGATTGTAAAAAAATTAAAATTTTCAACACACACATACGAGTGGTAAGGATTTGTAGCATTTACTGTAATATGCAACATGTAATGTTGCACTTACTCCCTGCAGAGAAAGTTTTAAGCAACTTTAAAAACTGGACGAGTACGTGGAACAACTAAAATAAAAAGCTTATTTAAAAGAAAAAAAGTCTTACAAAATTTAAATTGTATATATTTTATTTGTACATTTCGACTGACTTAAAAGAAAGTTTAAATGTCCACCGTGTAAGGAAAACGACTTTTGCTTTGGTTTTTATAGGGAGGATAGGGCCTCAACTCTTGAGCTCCATTACTTTTTGTCTGCTGCAAGTGGCATAAGCTTCTTATGCGATATGTTGAATTTGTATGCTTATATTTCAAGTTGTCGGCGCTAAATGGAGCTTGGGCGTCCTTTCCGTCGGCTGCCTTGGGAATTCCAGTCAATTGCATTTCTGGTTATGTCGGATATTTATGTTCTGCACAAAGCGTGCTCGATCTGACTCCATTTCCGCTTTCGTATTTCGATTTCGATCTGGGTATGCCCGGTTAGGGTCCAGAGGTTAGCATTGCAATTTTTTTTTTGTGTCGTAAAAAACTGGATTGTGCTGAGGTTACCACTAGCTGCACTCCGCGACTCGCATTCGTACAATGCAACTGACTTCATGCAGCTGTGGAAGATTTTAAGTTTTGTGCAGCACGAGATGTGCTGAAAATTCTTAACTAAGGACCTGTTTTGCCATAGGACTGTCAGAATCTATTAATGAGGTTTGGAACATCTCTTTGGTTCCTCCGTGTGTTGTTATTATGCTTTTCAGGTAGCAAAACGACTGGAAGTTAGCAATCTGCTACTATTGTATTGTGAAGCTATCTGGGTGCTAATTCTGGCAGTCGTGATCGAATACTTTTTCGATTCGAAAGAAATTTTATTTCTTAGCAATTTTATTTTTAATTCAATCGAATAGATATAATTTTTTCAGTATTGCAAGGTATTTATTTGAGTTTTCACAACACTGAAAAAATTATTTCGATTCTTATAGTATCGACTAAAAAAATAGAAATAAAATTGCTTTCGAATCGAAAAACTATTCCATCATGACTACCAGAATTATCCCAAAGTATATACCGTTTCAACTGCATGTTATCGAATAACTAAGATAACGATTATCGTTATATCATGGGGTATCTTAAATAATAAACATCGAGGCTATGGTGAACTCATAAGAAAAAGGTCACAGAAAAACATAACACAAGAAAATGCATCTGAGAGCAAATTGTGGTAAATGTTTTTTGGAGCAACGAAAGTGTATTAGTGAAATTATTGCCCAAATTTTAAAATCAAGAGTTGAGAACGGCACTGCATCCGGGAAAAAATTTAAATCAGTAATAAATGGCTAGGAAATTTAAAGAAAAGAAAGAATACACTAAAATCCAAAATATGAATATGTGTTAGCAACCCCTCTCAAGACATAAAATGGGTGTAACAGTTTTTATTGATAATACATGAGTGATTATATATAATTATAAATTATAGTTCAATAGTTATTGTGAACTTTAAACCAGCCGGTACAAATAAGTCGTAGTTTCTTTTTTGTAGTGATAAACACTAGCCCCCATATTCATAAAAAATATTTTAGGTTAACAGCAGGTTTATGAACCGAATTTTCTATGAAATGTTGTATAATAAACCTTTTATTGTTCAAAAATATTTATTATGAATATGGGGGTAAGTCATTGAAATAATATATAATTGTATTTATATCCTATTTAAGACATCTTAGAAAACTAAATAGTTCGAAAATATTTATAACTCTTAGAATATTTCGGGCAACTTTTTCGCGATTCTATTGCATATATATAAATTAAAATTCGGTATTTAATTTTTATTAAAAAAAATATTATTTTATTACTATTAATCAGACGGATTAATAGTAATGTTCTTTATTAATTTAAATTCCAAAACTGACTGCAAAGACTTTACAATTTTTTCTTATAATGAAACCTACTTTCTTAAAATAATTTGCCGATCCCGCAATTTCCCATCAATTAATTTACTTGTGGTTGCGCGTGTAACTCAGTTGCTGAGTTTGTATTTTCCCATCGACCAGTCGATGAAATGTTGCGGCTCGTGTGGACTCAAGTTACATGGTTTGAAATTGTTAGTGCTGCAGTTTTGCTGTTGGCACGTTTTGTTATTGAACTTCTTAAATTTGTTGGCACGTTGTATGTGCAATATTTGTTGTTGTAATTGGTACGGTGTTAACTCCTCCCCCTTTAAGTTCATACGTCCTCGTATGATTTACTAAAAAAACGGAAGGTTATGAATTCTTTGGTTTTGTCTCTTTTTAGATGATAATGCTAAGGAAACTGGTTGACTCTCTCAAATGGTTTATTCTCTGTTTCAGTAACTACCTTTTTGTTTCTTTTCATTATGCAGACAATGGTGACCAGTACTGATATGGCTATTATTAATCCAAAATTAGTGAATAGGTTGATTTTATTCTCCACATGTAATTTTTCGATTAAGTGAGAATTGTTGACGTTTACAGCCTCCATTCTTTCCAGCGTTATTACTCGTTCCTGGAAACTTATGTTACCTGGTTGTAACAATGCAGGTAATGGCTTTGTAAGGTAGCTTGTGTTGTTAAATAAGTTTTGTTTCCAATTCGTACCGTAGAATTTAGGTGGTGAATTATAAAAGTGCCGTTTAAGTTTATTGTTGAGTTGTCTATTTCGACTTGTCCTTCGAATTCGTTCAGTAGTACCATGCTTTCATCTATTTTCTCTACCTGTGCCACATGCTCATTATTTGTTGTTGTGCAGCGAAATGGTTTACTCTTCAAAAGGTTTGGGATGCAATCCGTTTCACTTATGTCTATAATATTATCTGTTTCACAAATACTTAGTTTATTATAGTTTTTGCAGTCATTCTTAATACCAAATATTTTATCATAACATTTCAAAATGGTTTTAAAATTTGTCTTAATTACAATATTATTTCTTTTTACAGGTCTAATCGAAAAATTATCACAATTTTCATTACTCGTTGTCGGAATATTTACTATGTAGACAATTTCTTTATCATTTGATGCAATTTTAATCTTAGAAAAATTCAGCAATTCATCTATATTTCCAAATGGAATATTATCGTTATAAAAAATGTCTCTCAAAACATCAATTTCGATATTAGAAATGGTAAATGAATTAACAATATTTGCTTTAGCCCAATGGATTGCATATTCTATATTAGATAACTCGTCTTTAACAATTTTCAATTTATACTTAAAGTCTAACAATTTTTTTATAACAATAATTATAATTATAATATAATTATAATATAATTATAACAATTTTTGGGATAATTGAATTTATATCCAATTTAAAACATCTTAGAAAAGTAAATAGTTCGAAAATATTGACAACCCTTGGGAAATTTATGTTAACTTTTTCGCGATTCTATTGCATATAAATATACATCGGTTAACATGTCTCTAAAATGAGGTATGTCCCACGCTGAAAGGTCTTCCAGTTTGTCCACAATTTTCAAAAATTCCTTAGAGTATCTATATCTTAAAAACAATTCTTAAGTTCTTTTCATAAGTACTTTTATTATATTCAACATTTTTTTATTTTTCGAATTTATTCTATGAGTTAAATTTCAGTTATGTATTTTATAAAACTTTATAAAGTCCTTTAAAATTTCATTTATTTCACTTGCAAGCACTGCTAAGTCAAAAAAAAAACAAAATTCTGAGAAAATGGATTAAAACGGTGGCATGTCATAACGTCCAGTGTCATAGTGTCCATGGACGTTATGACACTCCAAAAAGTGTCATAGTGTCCATGGACACTGCGACACCTTTGAAAGTGTCATAACGTCCATGGACACTATGACACTTTGGAAATGGACATTATGACACTTTAAAAAATTTCATTAGGTCCATAATTACTAAAGAAGTTAAATACAAAAAAATATCTGCATACACGCAGAGAAAAACATGTTTCATTATGGTCCCAACCAACAAAACTATTTTTAAAGAAACTAATTTAACCATAATATGGTTGTCGGTGACAATGATTTGGTTAAATGAAACATAATATCGTAAAAAAAAATTTCTAAATGGTTTTTCTGCTTTTTCTCTGGGTGTTTATATTAAATATATAACGAAAACACTTTTGGGCGCAAGGATTTTCTCCTCTATGGTATAACAAATGCCGGCTTCGCTAACTAAAGCTTCTCTGCACAGCCGGCCTTCGGCCGGGCGCAAGGATTTTCTCCTCCATGGTATAACAAACACCGGCTTCGCTAACTAAAGCTTCTCTGCATAGTCGGCTTTCGTTCGGAAACAAGGCAGATATTAGAAGCTTTACTTAGCGAAGCCGGTGTTTGTTATACCATAGAGGAGAAAATCCTTGCGCCCGGCCGAAGGCCGGCTATGATCCTAAATTTGTTTACATTCTTGCTTGTTGTGGACATTATGACACCTTGCAAAGTGTCATAACGTCCGCGGACGCTACGACATTTCTTTGATGGACGTTATGACACTTTTGAAAGTGTCATAATGTCCATGGACACTACGACACTTTCAAAAGTGTCATAACGTCCATGGACACTATGACACTGGACGTTATGACATGCCACCATTAAAACAGTTTCTTAAAAGTGAAATGTCAATCAACATGAGAGTTTTGTAGGAGTTTCAAATATTTAACCAGAAGGTGCGAATTACCTACCGAGTTTTGAACGAGATTTATAATGGCTTAGGAAGACATCTTAAAAAAACAAATCCAATTCGGCTTTTATTTATTTTTATTTTTTTTAACTTAGCGGTGTTTGCAAATGTACTACTCACATAACAAATAAGAAGATATCAACTCCGTTATTCATAAAAAATGTTTTAGTTTTATGACAGGTTTATTTAACACAGAAAAAATGATCAGTAGTTTTCAATAATTAAAAAAATTGTTTTAAAAGTATTTTTATTAAATAAATAAATGTGATAATTGAATCCATTATTTTTTTAGTTGAAAGAAAATTTAATATATAATGTTGATTTAATTAACATTTTTTTATTTTTTAATAAATTTTTAATTTAAATATTAATTAAATAATAAGGAATCTTTATTGATTTTTTCGTTTTAAATAAAATAATTTAATCAAGTAGAATTGTTGCTGGGAATTGTCAAAACCTTAGATATAATTAATTAAATCAATTAACACACTGTTTGAAGCGGGAAAGTTTTTTGATCATTTGATTTATTAATATTATAAATAACATTTATTGGAAAAAAACAAATATTCACAATTTTAAATGTTCAAAATTTTAAGTAATCTATATAATCATTTTGGTAATAGGTGCAAAGTCATTAAATTGGTTGCTTGATTCTATGAATTTGGTGATAAGAGACAATTTTTAATTTATTCTGTGATCAAATTTTTATTGATAATTTTTTTGGTTGAACTGAGCTGTTAATTAGTGTCCCACATATTAGAAAATAATATTGTGGCAACACGACGATAAATGTTGTCAAACTCACATAGTCTCCATTGTTAGTTCATTATTTAGCCCTTACCGATTTTCTTAAACCTCCGACTTGCACTTTGGCGTATGATCAATATTAATTTGATATTACTTAAATTTCTTATGAATTTGTTTAATTGATAGTTTGTCACTTAGGCGTATGATAAATATAAATTGCTCGAAACTAAGTATACGTACTACTACTCTAACTATAGCAAAACATGTAAAACAGAATATACAATTGTATTAATTTATTATTATTTTCTTGAAATTTGTACAGGGTTAAAGTTAAATTTTGGGGTAAGAAAGTGACTACATAATAATTTGTCCCAAAGGTTTATCATTACTGTACTAAAAACAAGGTTATTAACTTACTCCCATTTCTAAGTACGTAAGAACAACTGTTGTACCATTAAATCCTTAAATGCATTTTGATTATGCCTTTTGGTAACCATTCAAATCAATTCTTAACGCTTCCATTCATTCATCCATCTATTTTCTACTCAAATGCAAATCTATTCATTTAAATGTATGCACACACACAAATGCATACAAAAAAAAACTTTCAAATTGCCTGATTGAATATCATGTACTAAACATTCGATAGATATAGAGCATCTGTTAGAGGTTCATATTTGGCTCTACATACGCATTAAAACTTTAAAACTTAAGAATAAAGTTTAGTATACAATTTTATTTGTAATATTATTTCAGGACCTGTTTGTATATTTATTTGGTGTTTCTTATGTCTTAAATATGATGGTTATACGATACGATAACATGACAAAATACAAGATGTTTGGTTTTTTTTTTTTTTTTAATAAAAAGGGTAAGTATGTATTTTAAATTCTTTTATTCAATCATGTGGATGATAAACTACTTTGTAAACCATATTTACATACATTTATAATACCATCATCATGTTTAAAAGCAATATCTATCTCGATTTTTCTAACTCTGTTTCTTTCAATTCTTTCTGTTTCTGGTGCTTGGATTTTCTTTTACATTTTCTGCGGAGTTAAGGATTTTTTTGACATCCTTAAACTTTGTTGGAAAAGTACATGTGTATGTTTGTTTTAAGTTTAAAACCAATATGTCGTTTTCGATTCAAAATAAATGTATTTATTGGTTGTATATGCAAATTTTGTTTTTCGCCATTCACGCTTTTTTAACTTTTTGTAGTTCAATGTTATAATACTACTTATTTAAAAAAAAATATTTTATATATGTATATATTTAGGACTCTGTACTAATAAAACTTGTCTTCACTGGGAAAATACATTAGGTGCACAAATAAGTTTCTGCCGCTTGACAAAACTTTCAGCTACAAGTATGCTAGTGTCGTAATACTATCGCCATATTCTATCATCAGGGAAACCAGAAATATGCTTTAAAAAGCGCGTTTCATGCGCATTAAATATGCAGTAAAAACTCACTGGGAAAATACCACTGCCTGGCGGTCATAGTCCATAAAAAATAAATCCATTAATGCGCGTACGGAATATGCAATTCTTATTTAAAAGGGCTACCTAAATTTAAAAAAACAGCAAATGTATTTTCTTGTTGCATTTGATTCGTTATTATTAAAGCATTTATTTACTATTTTACTATTTTTACAATGTGTATGGGACAAAGTTTCGAGTATAAGAGGTAAAATAAAGTTAAATTGCCTGTTCTTAGAAATAAAATAAAAACAAGTTAGAGTGCTATATTCGGTTGTGCCGAATCTTTGATACCCTCCACCGACAGGAGTGGGCTCTATATGATTAATACATATATTTTATTAACTAAGCTACACAAAAACGAACGTCAGCATTAAAATTGGTTGCGGTTTAGACCTGAATTAAATTATTGACCGACAATAAGAAAATTTTATGCGTTTCTTTTTAGAACTTTAAACTGGCTTGAGTAAAATATCATGATTCGAAACAGTTTTAGCCGCACTAAAATGATTTTTAGGAGGGTAATTCGTATTGGACGTATGGTAAATTATGGACCAATCATCCCAAAATTCTGAAGACTGATTTCTGGTATTACAAAAAATAAATTAGAATAAATTTCAATACAGCAGTGTAATTAGTTTTAGCATTAACAGTAAATTTCACAAATTTGCATGATATTTTTTCTGGCCATATGAATTTAAGTAAAAAATTTCACCGCAATATCTATATCTGTGATGGTATTAGGTGAATTTAATTTTTTGCCCAAAGTGGGATTTATTTGGTTTTAGGGGCAATAAACTGTTTTCCGAGAGTAGTGTTTTATGGGACTAGTGTAAATTATGGACCGATCTTTAAGAAATTCTATTGTTTGATTTCTGGTCCTATAAAACTGTGACGTACCAAATTTTAATATGCTAGTGTTATTTATTGCGGCTTTAAGCGTACTAAACTGTTTTCCGCGAGAACGGTTTATATGGAGCCTATGGTCAATTATGGACCGATCTTCACGAAATTTAACAGTATGATTTGCAGTCGTATAAAACGAATTCGTGCAAAATTTTATGTCATTCCGTGCATTATTCCACCATTTATATTAGTTTTTGTATCAAAATTATCAATTTTTTTTTTTGGGTAGTGGTTCCACATTTTGATTCATAGTTCTGATCCTACTGAACTGTTGTTGCTGGATTTCAATCCCAAACTGCTTAGGATAACTACAAGCAATTTGAGAACAAGTTTGTTCTTTTCTTTTGCGTTTTTCGAAAGTGACAGACGGACAGACAGGCGGACATGGCTAAATCGACTTAGAATTACTCAAGGAGCCAGAATATATATACTTTATGGGGTCTAAGATGTATTATAAAAAAGTTTCACACGAAACGACAAACTTAGTATACCCTCATTCACCACAGTGGTGGTGGAGGGTATAAAAAAACAATATGTATATTGAAACAACAATAAAAAAATTTAAAGATCTGCACAAAAATGCTTACTTTATTTTCAAAAACCAAAAAATTTTGTATGTGTGTGTGTTTGCATTCAAATTTAAAACACTTTAAATTAAGTCAATCCCCTTTTTGGATTTGATTCAAATACGGATAATTCAAGTTCCCCGTACTTTAAATAATCCGAAAACGGGATTAACTTAATTTAAAGTGAGATAAAATAAATCTCAAGCCGTGCTTGATTCAAGAACTCAAAGCCAGTTTAAATCTGATTCGCACTTGAAATAATCCGAAAGTGAGATGTGTTTCTAACCTAAACACTTACCCCACATAACCAAACAAAGAGGGAATACATTATTTACATACCCGTTTCACATGTTTATTTCACTTTTGTTTTATTGCGTCCTTTGTTTACAAAAAAAGACTCAATTATAAGACTCCAGCAGCATGCCCGCTATGGTTTTCGTAATCATTTTACTTTGAAAATTTGATGTATTCAACTAAATAATTTTACCAAATAGAATATTTTACTTCTTATAACGTGTGATTTTTTAACTATTATCTTTTTGGCAAGACTGGTTTAAACAGCAGATGCACGTTTCGTGTTTTGTTTCACTGTCAAACATCTTCAGTTTGGTCTAAAATTTAACCATGAATCGTCTTACAAACGAAAAACGCTTGCAAATTATTGAATTTTATTATCAAAATGCGTGCTCTGTTAAGAAAGTTCATTGCACAGAAAAAATTATTGAATTTCTCCAATCAACAAATTTGTTCTAAATTCATAATATCAAGCAAACAATTTGTTGATTTTGCACCTATTACCAAAATGATTATATTGATTACTAAAAATTTTAAAATTTTGAAAAAATATTTTCAATAAATGATATTATTAATTTTAATTAAAAAAGTGATCAAAAAACTTTGCCATTTCAAACAATGTGTTAATTTATTTAAATAAATATTGACAACTCCCAACAACAATTCTACACGTTTAAATTATTTTATTTTAAACGAAAAAAGTCAATAAAGATTTTTTGTTATTTAATTAAAATTTTAATTGAAAATTTATTTCAAAACAACTGAAATGTTAATTAGATCAAAATTAAATTTTTAATTTTCTTTCAACAAAAAAAATAATTGATTCAATTATCACATTAATTAAATTTAAATACTTTTTAAATTATTTTTTTAATTGATTAAACACTTTTTTCTGTGTGTGTTCAGCGACGAAGCTCATTTTTGGCTTAAGATCAGCCAGAAGCATTGCAAGAGCTACCAATGCATCCAGAAAAAGTCACAGTTTGGTGCGGTTTATGGGCTGGTGGCCTCATTGGACCGTACTTCTTCAAAGATGATGCGAATCGTAACGTAACTGTGAATGGTGAGCGATACCAAGAGATGATATCCAACTTTTTTTGCCCAAAATGCAAGAGCTTGACTTGCATGACATGTGGTTTCAACAAGACGGTGCCACATGCCACACAGCACGCTTAACAATGGACTTATTGAGAGGCGAGTTCGGTGAACATTTTATTTCACGTTCGGGACCGGCCAATTGGCCGCCTAGATCGTGAGATTTAACGCCTTTAGACTATTTTTTGTGGGGCTATGGTAAAGTTCATGTCTAAACACACATGCCCGCTTCAATTGACGCATTGGAAGACAACATTAAAGCATTTATTCATTAGATACCGGCCGAAATGTAGGAAAGAGTAGGCCAAAATTGGATTAAGCGGATGGACCATTTGAGGCGCCGTCACGGTCAACATTTGCATGAAATAGTCTTCAAACATTAAATTATATGGACCGTACTATCGATTCAAATAAAGATTTCATGCATTTTTCTGAATTTTATGTGTTTTTTTTAAAACTTTCCTATAGCTCTTAAAAAATCACCCTTTATATGAAAATAATCTTAATTTTTCTTCTTGTAGTATTGTTGTTGTTTCTACAAAAAAACTTTTACAGCCACATGCGTATGCACGCTTTTTGGATTTTGAAAGTTATCCCATTTTTGGATTGTTTTAAGTACTTTTCCGTGTTGAAGAACTACTCGTACTAAAGCAAGAAGAAAAAACTTAAGTTTTGTTTTTTCTTAAGCGGCTGGAAATTGTTCGTTGGTTTACAGCAAATTAATACTGTTAACCTTGATGTCAGATATTGATTTGTACCCGCAATATAACACAAAATTTATAAATTTTCAGTAGAGACAAAAAACCGTTTTCTTTTTATATGTATGCCGAACAGCTGGCCCTAACTTCCGCGGTTAAGCTAGGGGCGGTATACCTACGGTCTACGCGGGACTACGGTCATGCCTAGATCGCAGTACGCAACGCTTTTTCGGTGCTTTGTGCACAGTTCATCTATTTGATAGCACGCAATCTCTGGAACCGGCCCTAAGGCTCTATACTGATGGTTCCAAGATGGGCAGTAAAGTAGGTGGAGGTTTCTTCATCGAGGAATTGGGCGTAAGGGTCTCATTTAGGCTACCGGATGGCAGTAGAGCGCTAAAGGCGGAAATCTCTGCATTAAGGCGGGCGGCAAACGGTAATATCGTATATCGAGGGATATATGTATATTTACGGACATCAAGGGCACCATTGCAGCTTTGGCTGGTGTCTTTACGACATCTATGTTAACAGTGGAATGCCGGAGGTCTCTGAACGAGATGCCGGAACATTCCAGGGTAACGCTGGTATGGCTACCAGGGCACATTGGATGCCCGGGCAAAGAAACTGCAGACGGTCTGGCCAAACAAGGCTGTCTCTTGGACGATATGGTCATCGAGAAAGGCTCACGAGAGATGGCAGGAGGAGCATACCTCCCGTTGACCAGGGGTTTATGGCCTGACTACGACGCCGGTTGGACAGATAAGGACAGCGATATCGGTCATTACGGGTCACTGGGTGATTGAGACTCATGCGCGGAGAATGGGTCTTGATTACAGTGACTACTGTAAAAGTTGACATGATGAGGAGGAGACGATGTTTCACTCTCTCTACCAATGCCCCGGTCTCGGGGATATAAGGTTTATGCATTTCGGTAGACCTGAACTGCCATGTCTGGACGATATGTCCAATGTGGGACTGAAAATTGGCTGACTTTAGCCACTGGCTAAGGGTATCACAAAAGAACTGCTATAAGGCCGTCCTCGTGGTGGCTGCCCACTGAACCTAACCTAGCCTAACCATTTATATGTACTTTTATAACACAAAGGGGGATACAATTGCATTGTTTGAGAAAATGGTGTAAGAGTTTTACAGTGGATAGATAAGATCGATTTCTTCAATAAAGTGAAAATTTAAAAATTTTTAGTTGACTCTCTTTAGAGGAACCATTGCGATATATAAAACGCATTTCGGTTTGAAGTGATTTTACATTTTTATTTTTAAAAGATTATTTTTAGTTTTAAATATTTCTACAACTTTTAAATCATTCAGTATTAAGTCGTTAATATAATGGAATATAAAGTGTTACGAAATCTGAGATTTTAAGGACTTATTACTTTAGTGAAAATGTTTGCGAAAAAAAACTAAATATTTTTGCTTTATATCAATTTCTCAACTTCTCTTCTTTTGTACATTTATCGGTTAGCAGATGAAAAAAAAATAATTGCGAAAGAATGAATGAACAGAAGAGCTGTCGATTCTTTTCAATATTTTTTACACTAGAATTTATACAACATAAAAGTGGTTGACAAATATTGACGTTATTCTTAAACGCTCTTGTCACGTCGTCATCCAACCACCAGCCAAACAAACATACGAACAACACAACTACTAACACTAATACTTTATAATAGTTTATTTTTTTTAATACTTATCTGACTTTTTTATACTTTTAAAATTTTTTTTCAAAAATAACTTTTCAACGGCTCCATGGCAAAATAATTTATGTATGTATGTATGTGTATTAAAAAATTTAACAGCAAATAACCGTTATAAACTCACACTCAATCACACATATTCATACAGGAACTTATTCTCAACCCCACACATACATACTGAAGTAAATTTCGCAACTAAAAGTAAAAAATTGCAATGGTGAAAAATATTTTAAGAAAAAAAAAAAAAAATCGCAGGAAGCGTACAAAATAACTATTGGAAAGGGTTTAAGGTGGCAAATGTATTTTACACAAATACTCTAGTTCAAAGATATACGTTTTTTTGCGTATACATACATGTGTGAAACATTTTTACAATTATTCGTAAGTTAAGAGTTCGTGAGCTTGGGTCAAATGCGACTAGAATTACAATTTACTCTATAGAAAGCGATTGATATTATAAGGGCTGCTAAAAAGTTATTATTGATTACCGAAAACTTAAGCTGTCAAGTTTTTTTTTTTTTTTTTTGGCTTATTGATATTTCGCGCAACATGGAGTTTTAACCTTTAAACTTAAACAAATTTAAGATAAAGAGTAGCGTCCCAAGAAATTTACAAAATGAATACATTTTAAGGCGAGATTTTATATAACCCATTTTTCGCTGATCGGTGATTATAATTACCAGCACTCATACTGTTTTTTTTTCTGTCAGGTACTTAAAATCTTATTTCGTTATTATATTGTCAGTTTACTTGGAGCCGCAAAAAATGGGTTAAGAAATACGGCGAAAAAAGGTTTATGAACTTAATTTTCTATTAAAAATTGTTTAATAAACATTTAATAAACTTGTTTTTTTTTTTTAATTAGGGAGCTAATCTTATTTTATTTAATAAACTTACTTTTTCTTCAAAGAAAAAAAAATTATACTTATTGTCCAAATAGGTTCGAAAGGTTCTCTGAGACCAAAAAAATATTTTTGCTTACTAAACTCTTTTTTAGGGTACATAAAGTAAAAACAATGCACAAACTAAGCGTGCCGTATCACGTGTTTCCTGTCCCGTGCGGTATAGAAAATCGTTTAAAAAGCTCATTTCATATCAAGCTTAAACAATGTATTTTAAGCGATAAAAAATTCATGCTAAAATTAAAAGATTTGCTTTAAGTATATAATATGTATAAAGTTTGTCACGTGAGACAGTCATCGTTGGTGTGAAATTAAATTTTTTTACATTAATAATCTATTTTTTTTATTACCGTATTTCCCAAGGAAAAAAATTATTTTTTATACTTCTGAAAGAAACAATAGAATAAAAGTTTTGTTCAAGGATACAAAGGACGAAGGTATTCTGAGATATCGCAGGTGCAGCCGGGTGTACATTTTACATATAACTTAGTTGAAATATTAAATAGTGCTCAAGATAAGGTATTATAAGATCAACTGATCGCAAATGTAAAGCAAACATTTTGAGAGTAGCCACGTTTAAAAAAAAATTCTGGTTTTTGGTTCATAAAACATGTCCAGTTAGCAGTATTAATGGTCATAAGATAAAACACTATTTTTAAACATGTCTGCAGATGTTTGTAAAACGTCCTGTAGGCTGCACATGCCGAACGAATATCTGACAACTACACAATTATTTATTCATACTAATATTTTATAATTATAATATGTATATGTATTTGATATTTACTCTTGTTCTTAATATATAAATAACTAAAGGCCCAACCATAATGTGCTTAAGTTGGCTTCAGCAAAAGGGCGGATATATGTAAATCATATGAGCAAACCATATTGAACTTAAGAAAACGTTTTGTTAAGTTTTACAAAATTGTCATTTGCTTAAGCAAAGTGCGAAACTGATCGCACATTCCGTACGGAATCAAATGTTTTTTTATTTTGTTTTTGGTTTTTTTAAATACATTTGAGAGACTTTTTGTAAATTTTTGACAGTAGGTTAAGCAAGGCTATGCATATTATGGTTGGGCCTTAAAACACTTATTACTTCACATAAACATACGATTTAGTGTTGTAAAAAAAGCTTTAGTTAGTTTTAAAATTAATCGGTGTTAACGTTTAAAGTAGGCCTTGTCTATAGTAGATCAAAGGTATATTTTTAATAAAAGTTTAGTTTCCTACTCTTCAAGTATAATTTGTTTATGACAATGATTATGTTCCATAATTTTGTTATATTTGTTTTTGTTTTTTTTTTTTTTTGTTGCTATATTACGAAAATACATATATTTAATACGTTTTCGGTTGATTTTAAAAGAATTTCCCTAAGCATTTTTATATATAATTTCGTAAACAGTGCCCATGTTCTGTAACTCTCGCTTTGAGAAACTTTTCGATTGAAATACGAGAAATTAAACAAAAATGCCATAAATTGAATCAAACAACTGTTTTTCTGACTAAACTGCGTCTGTAACATTTTCAACAAGTAATATCTGTCACGTAAGGAAATTACACGCCAATTTAGAGGAAAAGTGTGTCTGTAAAATTGTTGTGAGAATGTTCCCGCTTTGAACTGTCAAATAAACTCACGCATAAAAACGCGGTGAGAAAAAAAACCACTAAAAAATATATTAAATATGCAAAATGCAACGAATAAGAACATGGAAGAGATAAGTATTTTGTTTTTGACTGATTTTTTAATTGTTTAATTATTTTGCTTTTAACATTTTTAAAAAATATACGAATGTTTTCAAAGCAATTTTTTAAACAACAAAAATTAAAGTCGAACTCTTCATTATTTGCTATAGCCGACGGTTGTATTTTCGCCGCCGCCATTGAAAATTTTTCAATTTTAATAATTTTCGCCGCCGTCAACGAATATTTTTTACTGGCGTTCTCAACGTCTGCAAGTTCACATCGGCTTCGAGGGAATATTATGACATTTATAACGTAACGACGTAATCTCTATTGATAGTTTACGACATGAGTTACAAACACACATTTTTCTCACTTTTCGAGAAACGATGGAATATTTTGATTCACATGTTTTCGATGCGAGAATTTCTAACCAAAGTTACAGAACATGTGTACGGAACAACAAAAACAACATAAATATCATGATGGACAAAATGACCCGTGCGACGATAATTAAAATTAAATTAATGTAATTTGGATATCTTGAAACTGTTTTGAAAACAATGAATTGCATTATATAAACGTCAGCACCAATAGTGGGGATACATTAATGATATAAACTAAAGCTTTTGTCAAATAAATATTCGTTTTATTTTTACTTTTTTTATGACTTAATAGAAATGCTCATAGAAAATTTTAGAAACTGCTTGTAAGTTCAAAAAAAAAAACGTTTGCTTAAAAAGGTATTAATTTTTTTGTTTATAAATGGTACCTTTTGCTGAAAGAGTTTTGGGCCCACAGTACGTGATTGGGCCCACAGTACGTATACTTTAATTTCAAGCATTAATTAATTCAGTATTATTCATACGTCATGTATGAATATTATTTGGTTACCTTTAACATTAAAATACATTTTTACAACACATTCGCGACAAACATACATTTAAACTAAATTTTCAACATATTAATTTCCATTCAATCGTTTTGCCATTAAAATTAGAAATAAAAATTTCTTCAAAAATATTGCTATTAATTTCATCTCAGATTCGGTTTTTAATTTGTTGATGTCGATATTATGCGCAAACCTTCAAACGAATTTGTTCTTTCTTTTTATTCACACTCACCTAATCACCACTCTCAGAGTAATAGTTTTATTTTGTTGCAAGTAATACAAACATACAAATACTCTGTACTAGCTATACACATGGATGGCATGTTTGTGTGCTTGTTTGTCAAGAACTATAGTGAAGTGAAGTAAAGGAAAAGAACATACATCAATACCACTCATGTCAGCTGTCAATCGCTGTTAAATGGCAAAATTAAGTAATAAGTGTATACAATAAAATAATAACACCAGCAATAACATTAACATTAAAAATATTATAAAAAACATTACATTACTTAACAAATAAAAATAAAACCTTTTGTGTAAATGTAGTAGTTAATAAAATCAACGGAATTTTATTAAAAAAAAAACGGTTGCATGATATTATGTCGGTATTTATTGTTAAAGTTTTCCATCTTTTCTACTTACTGTATATTTTGTAATGCAAAGAGAAAGTGATCAGTCACTGTTATATCTTTAATATTATAACAGGACACACTTTAAAATGTAGGAGCAATGCGAGAAAACTGTCAATAAAGAAATTAATAAACATACAAAGAAAAATTGGTAAAAGATTATGTCGTTTATAAATTTTCTTGTGAGTACAAATATACAAGTTGGAAAACATTTTTATAAATAAATATAGTTTTTTAAGGAGAATTTATCTGGAGAATTAAAGTTTCACAGGTAGCGAAAAAAGATTCTTGCAAATGCATTTCACAAACATAGACATTAAGGGCCATTATTAAAACCTAATGATAAAGTTGCTGATAGTTAACGTGAACAATAGCTATCTTGAACGATAAAGTGACCAATAAGTTTTTTCCATTATAACAACTGTCCGATACAATAAAAAATGTAAATTATATACTGTGGCAACATTGCAGTATATAACGACTACTTTTGGTTGTTGAAATACGTAGTGGCAACGACTTGCTTTTGTTTCTTTCTTTAATTAAAAAAAGAATTCAATTTTTGTGCTTTATTTTTGTTCTTAATGGTAAATTGTTTTGTTTTTTGTGTTAAATTGTGTTTTTTTTAAGTTTGCATAATTTAATTTGACTTAAAACTGTCACTGATGCTACCATATCTTCAGCAGAAAATATGGCATCTTCAAGTTCACTTGTAAAGTTACCATGAGGACAAACCTGATGTTAGCTTATCAGTCACTTTTTAGGTTAATGTTAACTTGCAATAACCAAAAACTATTTATCTGTCAGATAGCATCCTAAAAATAACTATTTGTAAGTTGTTATAGTGGCCCTAAGTCCCTTTTTTATGATTGTCAATTATTTGACTTCTATTTTCTTCTAATAAAATTCTATTCATTTTTTACTATTCCATATAAAATTATAATCTTTTTTGCAATTTTAATTAAGTTAAACTATAGAAGTTTTGTAGAGGTGAAAAGCTTAAAATTGTATACGAAAATATATGTACATGCATATTGTTATAAACAATTATTTAGTTAACTAAATAACTAAAATATTTAAAAATGCATTCGAAAATGTTTAAAACTATGAAATTTAATTATAATCTCTTGGGCATATTGCTTAAGTTTGAACATATTTATAAACCCGCTTTTAATAGCCTTAACAATAAAAAAAAAAATTGTTAAATAAATTTTCTTATTATATGGCTGAATAACTAATGCTCATCAAATAATGTTATAATACCTTAAAAATAAGTTTTTTAACTAGTTAAACTTAAATTTAAAGTTGTAAGATTGGAAAAATTAGTCAGTTTTTTTTTTATAAAAATTAGTTTTTAATAGCAAATTTAAAAAACCATAATTCATTCAGCTGAATGTATGTTAAGAGTTATATTTTATAAAAATTTTATGGCTTAGTTAGTGTTCAACCGAGTATTTAACTAAATAAACCAAGAGAAATATTTTAACTTATTGTTTTACAATAGCAAATTTAGTCATCTGAACTTAAAATATTATTGTAGAAACAAAATATAGCAATTTAATTATTTTTTTAGAATATATTTAACACCGGGCTAAGAATAAAAAGCCTAAATCTTTGCGGATTTACTTTAATATAATATATCAAATGAATTATTCTACAAGCTAAAATCGCAGGCAAAAGAGACAAAAAAAATGGACTGAAAGGCGAACAGCGTATGAATACGCTAACAATGGAAGCATTAATGAAGAAAGCTTTTTTCTGAATTCAAGTAGACATTGGATACACTTAAAAAGAACTTAGTTAGAAAATGCACAAGGTTAATAATTTGTTATTTTACAGTAGGTCTGTTCATGAAGAGGAAAAAAACAATTTTCAATAATTGCTACTAGTAACTGTTCACGTCCTGGAAAAACTTGCAGAGAGCGAAAAAAGCCTAACAATTTAAGATTCGGAAAATTTCCTTAAATTTTCAGCTAGTAAGCCATGTTCTGGAAAACGAATTAGAGGGAAATTAAATTCGACCATATTCTTAAAATGTTCATGTTTTAAAGGTTTTTATTAATACTTTGTACCACTTCCGAACTTCAGGACTTAGCTTTGAACCAGGAAAAACTACGTTCATTTAAAAAAACTTTTCCATCGATTTTAATTTTACTCGACTTCGATTTCAAGAAAATGGCCGGGTAAAATTTTTATAAGCAAGAATTATCCAAAAACCTGTTCCATGAATTTATTTACAAAAGGTGTGTTCATATACTTTACTGGCAAATTTTTCTCCAAATTAATCAAAAAAAAAAAAAAAAAATTAACGGACGTGTATGTGAAAAAGGGCTCCATTTTTTGGCCTGTCACAAGAGTGAGTATATTAAAAACTATAAATATAGAGTTGGGATATAAGGGGAATGGATCCGAGATGACACAGGGGCTCCATTTTTTGGCCTGTCACAAGAGTGAGTATATTAAAAACTATAAATATAGAGTTGGGATATAAGGGGAAAGGATCCGAGATGACACAAGTGGCGCCCAGAATTTGATGTTGAATTTAAAAGATACTAAGGCAAAACGGTTAAGCCATGAACAACGATATGCGGCATGATGAAATCGGACTTTAAATTGCAGCGCTATACACATATACATAAAAAATGCTGCATTATGGGGCGTGACAAAAAAAAATTTGTTCCCTGTTTTAGAAACGTCATTGACATATCATTCATTCTAGGGACTGGTTTGGTAAGGTTAGGTTAGAAAGGCTGGTGCGTAGTAAACTTCACAGCCTCACCCAGAGACCAATATGGTCCATTGTGACGCCTTAATTAGTGAAAGAAATCTAGTGTGAAAGTGTAGGAGAAGTAAAGAGTAAAATCACGGGAAAAGAAGATAGTGGAAGATAAGAAATCGGACAGAACAAGCCAAAATAACCCTATCAAACACACATGCTCCCAGTCCACAGTCTCATGCCGCGCAGCCAGGTCATTCCCATCCCATCAGATTCTCGAGCCCGCAGCCCGAGACATCTCCCAATTCGTGCAGGAATCTGCTACCCTGCTTTTTTGTAGCCTGGGACAGTGGCCCAGAAAGTGATCAACTGTATCCAACTCCTCTGGGTTTCTAGGGGGTGACTGGCACAAATTTTTTTTTTTGCCCACCTTAGTGTATACTGTATAGTATAATATAATTATCAGGCCTATTAATTGTCCAATTTTTAACGGGTAAGACTTATTTGTACACCCAATTTATTATATTTCGTGAAAATGCAATATGTATGTCCTATTTTAAAGGATTTTGTAAAATAAGATGATAATAAATTTAAAATCTCCGCCATGACTTAATTTTGCAACATTATTTTTTAAATATGCATATTTGTTGTATCAAATATTCCGACGATACAAATTAAATTATTACCTAATTTATTCTTAAAATAAACCATAAGAAAGAGGAAGAAAAAAATTGAAAGATGCATTTCCTTTAACAATTCTTCAATTTAAATTATTTATTAAACAAAGAACTGGCAACGTGCATCATCAAGCCATCGAGAAAATAATGCACGCAAAGAAAAGACATGGTTGATACAATCACAATCGCAAACTTTCATTAATGTTTGTGGTTATGATTGTGCCAAACACGTCTTCAGTAACAATATATGTTCGGACATGTTTATAGCTTATTATTGTCTCCAAAATATTATTATGTTAAGAAGAAAAATGCAAATGATCTTTTTAACCATGTTTCTATTTTTCCAAACACCATGCAAAATGTCTATTTGAACATGTTTTATGGTTCTCACAATAAAACCAATAAAAAAAATTTATTTCAAAAATGTTATGTTTTATTCAAAATACAAACATATACTTTGCAACACACATACATATACAGCTTAGCATACGAGTATATTAATAAATAAAATTAAATACATTTATTTATTATAACTTACATGTTTCAATAAACGAATAATAATTTATTTCCTTAATTTTGCAATCATGCATGGCCTTTTTCTCCCGAAAAACTTTTAATTATTTTGTAGTCATTCATGTTTCCCGATTAACTGACTCTCGCAGATGGAAAATGACCTGGAAGAAGATTTTATTTGCTTTATAAACACACACTGTTTGTTTTGACAATAAATGTTTGCTCATTTATAGAATGTGTTTTAAAGCGAACAAAAATGATGGCATCAAACAAACCTTTCGTTTACAGCTAATATTGTGATTTTAATTGTATAGTTGAAAATATATACATTAGAGTAGCAAATATTTCACTTAATTTAATATGTTTAACTAGATCATGGAAACTTTTTAGGTGAAGAACACCATATAATATTATTATAGTGAAATAAAAAATGTTAAGAAGAAAAAATATTTTTTCAAGTTAAATAAGGACTATAATAAGTATATTAGGGTAAACATATTAGGCAAATATGAATAAAAATAGTCGTTGTGACCATTCATTAATCATGTTTTTTCTCTGCGTGCTGTCAAAACGTTCTGTGTTGTTCAGTTCAGTTCATCCAACCAACAAGAAAAAGGCAATACCAACGAAAGAATAAACGAAATAAAGAACAGGGTAAGTCATGCCATTAACAACAACTACATCGTATGATAGAAAAACAGCAACATCATTATTATCATAATTGTAGTCATCATGAAAATCCTTAACATTGTGGGTTCAAATACTCATACAAAATGATTACAATAAACATGATGAATATAAGAAGGCAAGTGGCAATAAGCAAGAGGCACAAGCGTCAACCTGAGTCAAAAATACAATTGACATTTAAACTGTGATATTTATACAGAAACGGCATAAAGACAAATAGCCTGATTGAAGGGGTGTTGATAAACCGACAACAACAACAACGTTACGTAGCAAACAAATTTAACAATTTTTTAGGTGCCAGGGGACGCACTAAAGACAAAAGGAAATTGCAATTTTATCAGAGTTTTATTATAATATCAGTGCGTAACTGCTGCACTGCTTTACTCGTAAAACATGTACAAGTTGAAGTGACGGGGAAAAGGTTGCGGACATTTTCAAAATTCGTGTTTTGTAGAAATGCTTGCAACATTGTCAAGTGTACAACTGTTTTATTATTATGTATTTACCAAACACCTAAGGCAAAAAAAAACAAATAGAAAAAACATTACTTCAACAGCAAACACAAAAACACTGAAACGATAAAACGTTGAAGGTCACGCATTTCCCCATTGTATTGTGTTTGAGTGAAATTGACTACCGGCACTTGTACAGGGATAAAAAGAGTGTATTGCTATTGTGTTTTAGGCAATACTGCTACTCTGTTAAATTTTCATTGCATTTTTTTAACAAACTTTAAGTGACGTGTGTTGCATTGTTTTGTTACAAGCGTTATACTCCTGGCAAATACTGGCCTAAGATATTATTTTTGCCATAATGCAGAATATTTATCACCTTCTACCACAGCTGCAACCAGTTCAAGTGTCATTGTTACTGCTCCTACTGACTAGTAGCAACCAGAATTTTGTTGTCCGAAACTGATTACCAGGAAAATTTAAAAGATGTTTCATAATCAGCATCCAATAATGTATAATACCCCTTACAAAAACATTTTTATGTATACATCTGCTCTTTATGCTGGGGGTATACAGTCAAAAGTCACCATTTGCCATATGGGACGAAATATTATTAATAATCACTGGAAAATTTAAAATATTTTTTCTTTCATTTCCTTTTTTTGTTTGTTATTGTTTATAGCGTGTTGGGTTTTAAGATATGAAATTAATTCTAATAACAATAAACAGGAACAATGTCGAAAATTTGTTAGTGTGTTTTAGCTTTAATGAGAAATTTTTGAAAAAAAAACTGATAAATTTTAGTAAATAAGCTTTACATATTTAGTAAATAAATTTTAGTAAATAAGCTTTACATATTTATTGTGAGTTACATTTTCCTATACGGGAATTTTTTTTACTATTACAAGTAAATAATTAGTATTGTGGTTATTTTGTTGAACTATTCATGGTTTTTAATCCAAATTTTTACTATTTAATTAGGCTTAAGTTCATTAAATTTAATTTTCATTAAATTATTTTTATGAAGAAAGGAATTTTTACAACATGGAAGATTAATTAAGATTAATTAATTACAAGTAAATTTTCAGAAAAAAATGTTCACAGTTTCAAAATTTAAAAGTTTTCAGTAGAAGCAAAACAATTTTTAAATTTACATTGAAGGCATATGAAAAACAATTTTAAAACCAACCGTTTCATTACCAAAACGTAGACAAGATAGCACGATATTTTAACATCGTGTAGATTTGAATATAAGGTCTCGGTTTTTCGAAGAAATTAAAAAATAAAAATTTTGAAGTAATACCCTATTGTGGATTGAGTGCGATATTTATACCCACACCACAATAATGGAGAGGGTATAATTCATGTGTGCTGATGTATGTAGCGCCTTAAAATATTGGTCCTAGACCCACTTTAAAGTATTCTGATCGACTCATAATCACTTTCTGAGTCGATCTAACCAAGTCCGTCCGGATGGCTGTCCATGTAACCTTGTGCGCAAAGTTGGAGATAATTTGATAAACTTTGGTACATAGGTTCTAATAGGTCCATTACTTCATATAGCCCCCAAGATGATTTCCGGAATAGGATCTTTGTGCATACTATGTAACCAATTTTACTGAAATATAAAACATAGATAGATCAATATTTACATAAACACATAAGCTATGTATTTAAAAAAAAAGAGGACGACGAGGGGAGATATGGGGCAATTTCCGCCTCTTCGAATCTATCAAACAGATTTTAATGAAATTTTCAACATAGATAGATACTTATTCATATAGCCACATTAGCTTTGCATTTTCCAAACTAGGTCCCAAATAGGTATACTTGTACACTGTGGTGTAGGATATCATATGGTCGGGCTTGACCGACTATACTTTCTTACTTGTTTTTAGTTATATCCTATTAATAGGAAATCTTCGTAAAACAGAAAATATAATTTTCTATAAATATCAAATTTTTAAAAGTTTTCTATAAAAATTTTAAAAGTTTTCTTTAAATAGCAAAGTTTTAAAAATTTCCTATTAATAAAACATTTCAAAACTTTTCCTATAAAAATTTTAAGAAATTTCTATAAATAGCAAATTAATTAGTATTGTGGTTATTTTATTGAACTATTCATGGTTTTTAATCCAAATTTTTACTATTTTTAATTAGGCTTAAGTTCATTAAATTTAATTTTCATTAAATTATTTTTATGAAGAAAGGAATTTTACAACATGGAGAATTAATTAAAATTGTTATTGATAATTTTCATTCTTGACTGACCTGGGATTCGAAGCCAGGCTGGCTGGCGTGTGATTCGCACCCAGGCGGCTGGTTACCCTGACATGTTTCGACCTCAACCACTAAGTCTCCTCAGAGGGATTTGCCGTCTTACACTCGCAGCCATCGATGACTGCTGACGTCAGTAGTCAAACATCAATCCTTAAACCAAATTGTATTTTAACCTTTGGTAGATCGAAATTTGCTTTTTGAATGATTATCCATTTTTAATTGATCTCACATGTTTTCCTTACTTCTGTTTTTTCGTACTTTTGTCAAGAATTCTTCTTGAAGTCCAAAGTACAGTTTTTGTTTATCATGTTTTTGTCTTTCTTTTTCCTGTTGACATTTTTCAGCACAACTTGAAGGACAAATGAACACATAGAGCTTGTGCCTTAGCTTTAACAATAATTAGTATTGTGGTTATTTTATTGAACTATTCATGGTTTTTAATCCAAATTTTTACTATTTTTAATTAGGCTTAAGTTCATTAAATTTAATTTTCATTAAATTATTTTTATGAAGAAAGGAATTTTACAACATGGAGAATTAATTAAAATTGTTATTGATAATTTTCATTCTTGACTGACCTGGGATTCGAAGCCAGGCTGGCTGGCGTGTGATTCGCACCCAGGCGGCTGGTTACCCTGACATGTTTCGACCTCAACCACTAAGTCTCCTCAGAGGGATTTGCCGTCTTACACTCGCAGCCATCGATGACTGCTGACGTCAGTAGTCAAACATCAATCCTTAAACCAAATTGTATTTTAACCTTTGGTAGATCGAAATTTGCTTTTTGAATGATTATCCATTTTTAATTGATCTCACATGTTTTCCTTACTTCTGTTTTTTCGTACTTTTGTCAAGAATTCTTCTTGAAGTCCAAAGTACAGTTTTTGTTTATCATGTTTTTGTCTTTCTTTTTCCTGTTGACATTTTTCAGCACAACTTGAAGGACAAATGAACACATAGAGCTTGTGCCTTAGCTTTAACAATAATTAGTATTGTGGTTATTTTATTGAACTATTCATGGTTTTTAATCCAAATTTTTACTATTTTTAATTAGGCTTAAGTTCATTAAATTTAATTTTCATTAAATTATTTTTATGAAGAAAGGAATTTTACAACATGGAGAATTAATTAAAATTGTTATTGATAATTTTCATTCTTGACTGACCTGGGATTCGAAGCCAGGCTGGCTGGCGTGTGATTCGCACCCAGGCGGCTGGTTACCCTGACATGTTTCGACCTCAACCACTAAGTCTCCTCAGAGGGATTTGCCGTCTTACACTCGCAGCCATCGATGACTGCTGACGTCAGTAGTCAAACATCAATCCTTAAACCAAATTGTATTTTAACCTTTGGTAGATCGAAATTTGCTTTTTGAATGATTATCCATTTTTAATTGATCTCACATGTTTTCCTTACTTCTGTTTTTTCGTACTTTTGTCAAGAATTCTTCTTGAAGTCCAAAGTACAGTTTTTGTTTATCATGTTTTTGTCTTTCTTTTTCCTGTTGACATTTTTCAGCACAACTTGAAGGACAAATGAACACATAGAGCTTGTGCCTTAGCTTTAACAATAATTAGTATTGTGGTTATTTTATTGAACTATTCATGGTTTTTAATCCAAATTTTTACTATTTTTAATTAGGCTTAAGTTCATTAAATTTAATTTTCATTAAATTATTTTTATGAAGAAAGGAATTTTACAACATGGAGAATTAATTAAAATTGTTATTGATAATTTTCATTCTTGACTGACCTGGGATTCGAAGCCAGGCTGGCTGGCGTGTGATTCGCACCCAGGCGGCTGGTTACCCTGACATGTTTCGACCTCAACCACTAAGTCTCCTCAGAGGGATTTGCCGTCTTACACTCGCAGCCATCGATGACTGCTGACGTCAGTAGTCAAACATCAATCCTTAAACCAAATTGTATTTTAACCTTTGGTAGATCGAAATTTGCTTTTTGAATGATTATCCATTTTTAATTGATCTCACATGTTTTCCTTACTTCTGTTTTTTCGTACTTTTGTCAAGAATTCTTCTTGAAGTCCAAAGTACAGTTTTTGTTTATCATGTTTTTGTCTTTCTTTTTCCTGTTGACATTTTTCAGCACAACTTGAAGGACAAATGAACACATAGAGCTTGTGCCTTAGCTTTAACAATAATTAGTATTGTGGTTATTTTATTGAACTATTCATGGTTTTTAATCCAAATTTTTACTATTTTTAATTAGGCTTAAGTTCATTAAATTTAATTTTCATTAAATTATTTTTATGAAGAAAGGAATTTTACAACATGGAGAATTAATTAAAATTGTTATTGATAATTTTCATTCTTGACTGACCTGGGATTCGAAGCCAGGCTGGCTGGCGTGTGATTCGCACCCAGGCGGCTGGTTACCCTGACATGTTTCGACCTCAACCACTAAGTCTCCTCAGAGGGATTTGCCGTCTTACACTCGCAGCCATCGATGACTGCTGACGTCAGTAGTCAAACATCAATCCTTAAACCAAATTGTATTTTAACCTTTGGTAGATCGAAATTTGCTTTTTGAATGATTATCCATTTTTAATTGATCTCACATGTTTTCCTTACTTCTGTTTTTTCGTACTTTTGTCAAGAATTCTTCTTGAAGTCCAAAGTACAGTTTTTGTTTATCATGTTTTTGTCTTTCTTTTTCCTGTTGACATTTTTCAGCACAACTTGAAGGACAAATGAACACATAGAGCTTGTGCCTTAGCTTTAACAATAATTAGTATTGTGGTTATTTTATTGAACTATTCATGGTTTTTAATCCAAATTTTTACTATTTTTAATTAGGCTTAAGTTCATTAAATTTAATTTTCATTAAATTATTTTTATGAAGAAAGGAATTTTACAACATGGAGAATTAATTAAAATTGTTATTGATAATTTTCATTCTTGACTGACCTGGGATTCGAAGCCAGGCTGGCTGGCGTGTGATTCGCACCCAGGCGGCTGGTTACCCTGACATGTTTCGACCTCAACCACTAAGTCTCCTCAGAGGGATTTGCCGTCTTACACTCGCAGCCATCGATGACTGCTGACGTCAGTAGTCAAACATCAATCCTTAAACCAAATTGTATTTTAACCTTTGGTAGATCGAAATTTGCTTTTTGAATGATTATCCATTTTTAATTGATCTCACATGTTTTCCTTACTTCTGTTTTTTCGTACTTTTGTCAAGAATTCTTCCTGAAGTCCAAAGTACAGTTTTTGTTTATCATGTTTTTGTCTTTCTTTTTCCTGTTGACATTTTTCAGCACAACTTGAAGGACAAATGAACACATAGAGCTTGTGCCTTAGCTTTAACAATAATTAGTATTGTGGTTATTTTATTGAACTATTCATGGTTTTTAATCCAAATTTTTACTATTTTTAATTAGGCTTAAGTTCATTAAATTTAATAATTAAAAAACAGAAGTAAGGAAAACATGTGAGATCAATTAAAAATGGATAATCATTCAAAAAGCAAATTTCGATCTACCAAAGGTTAAAATACAATTTGGTTTAAGGATTGATGTTTGACTACTGACGTCAGCAGTCATCGATGGCTGCGAGTGTAAGACGGCAAATCCCTCTGAGGAGACTTAGTGGTTGAGGTCGAAACATGTCAGGGTAACCAGCCGCCTGGGTGCGAATCACACGCCAGCCAGCCTGGCTTCGAATCCCAGGTCAGTCAAGAATGAAAATTATCAATAACAATTTTAATTAATTCTCCATGTTGTAAAATTCCTTTCTTCATAAAAATAATTTAATGAAAATTAAATTTAATGAACTTAAGCCTAATTAAAAATAGTAAAAATTTGGATTAAAAACCATGAATAGTTCAATAAAATAACCACAATACTAATTATTGTTAAAGCTAAGGCACAAGCTCTATGTGTTCATTTGTCCTTCAAGTTGTGCTGAAAAATGTCAACAGGAAAAAGAAAGACAAAAACATGATAAACAAAAACTGTACTTTGGACTTCAAGAAGAATTCTTGACAAAAGTACGAAAAAACAGAAGTAAGGAAAACATGTGAGATCAATTAAAAATGGATAATCATTCAAAAAGCAAATTTCGATCTACCAAAGGTTAAAATACAATTTGGTTTAAGGATTGATGTTTGACTACTGACGTCAGCAGTCATCGATGGCTGCGAGTGTAAGACGGCAAATCCCTCTGAGGAGACTTAGTGGTTGAGGTCGAAACATGTCAGGGTAACCAGCCGCCTGGGTGCGAATCACACGCCAGCCAGCCTGGCTTCGAATCCCAGGTCAGTCAAGAATGAAAATTATCAATAACAATTTTAATTAATTCTCCATGTTGTAAAATTCCTTTCTTCATAAAAATAATTTAATGAAAATTAAATTTAATGAACTTAAGCCTAATTAAAAATAGTAAAAATTTGGATTAAAAACCATGAATAGTTCAATAAAATAACCACAATACTAATTATTGTTAAAGCTAAGGCACAAGCTCTATGTGTTCATTTGTCCTTCAAGTTGTGCTGAAAAATGTCAACAGGAAAAAGAAAGACAAAAACATGATAAACAAAAACTGTACTTTGGACTTCAAGAAGAATTCTTGACAAAAGTACGAAAAAACAGAAGTAAGGAAAACATGTGAGATCAATTAAAAATGGATAATCATTCAAAAAGCAAATTTCGATCTACCAAAGGTTAAAATACAATTTGGTTTAAGGATTGATGTTTGACTACTGACGTCAGCAGTCATCGATGGCTGCGAGTGTAAGACGGCAAATCCCTCTGAGGAGACTTAGTGGTTGAGGTCGAAACATGTCAGGGTAACCAGCCGCCTGGGTGCGAATCACACGCCAGCCAGCCTGGCTTCGAATCCCAGGTCAGTCAAGAATGAAAATTATCAATAACAATTTTAATTAATTCTCCATGTTGTAAAATTCCTTTCTTCATAAAAATAATTTAATGAAAATTAAATTTAATGAACTTAAGCCTAATTAAAAATAGTAAAAATTTGGATTAAAAACCATGAATAGTTCAATAAAATAACCACAATACTAATTATTGTTAAAGCTAAGGCACAAGCTCTATGTGTTCATTTGTCCTTCAAGTTGTGCTGAAAAATGTCAACAGGAAAAAGAAAGACAAAAACATGATAAACAAAAACTGTACTTTGGACTTCAAGAAGAATTCTTGACAAAAGTACGAAAAAACAGAAGTAAGGAAAACATGTGAGATCAATTAAAAATGGATAATCATTCAAAAAGCAAATTTCGATCTACCAAAGGTTAAAATACAATTTGGTTTAAGGATTGATGTTTGACTACTGACGTCAGCAGTCATCGATGGCTGCGAGTGTAAGACGGCAAATCCCTCTGAGGAGACTTAGTGGTTGAGGTCGAAACATGTCAGGGTAACCAGCCGCCTGGGTGCGAATCACACGCCAGCCAGCCTGGCTTCGAATCCCAGGTCAGTCAAGAATGAAAATTATCAATAACAATTTTAATTAATTCTCCATGTTGTAAAATTCCTTTCTTCATAAAAATAATTTAATGAAAATTAAATTTAATGAACTTAAGCCTAATTAAAAATAGTAAAAATTTGGATTAAAAACCATGAATAGTTCAATAAAATAACCACAATACTAATTATTGTTAAAGCTAAGGCACAAGCTCTATGTGTTCATTTGTCCTTCAAGTTGTGCTGAAAAATGTCAACAGGAAAAAGAAAGACAAAAACATGATAAACAAAAACTGTACTTTGGACTTCAAGAAGAATTCTTGACAAAAGTACGAAAAAACAGAAGTAAGGAAAACATGTGAGATCAATTAAAAATGGATAATCATTCAAAAAGCAAATTTCGATCTACCAAAGGTTAAAATACAATTTGGTTTAAGGATTGATGTTTGACTACTGACGTCAGCAGTCATCGATGGCTGCGAGTGTAAGACGGCAAATCCCTCTGAGGAGACTTAGTGGTTGAGGTCGAAACATGTCAGGGTAACCAGCCGCCTGGGTGCGAATCACACGCCAGCCAGCCTGGCTTCGAATCCCAGGTCAGTCAAGAATGAAAATTATCAATAACAATTTTAATTAATTCTCCATGTTGTAAAATTCCTTTCTTCATAAAAATAATTTAATGAAAATTAAATTTAATGAACTTAAGCCTAATTAAAAATAGTAAAAATTTGGATTAAAAACCATGAATAGTTCAATAAAATAACCACAATACTAATTATTGTTAAAGCTAAGGCACAAGCTCTATGTGTTCATTTGTCCTTCAAGTTGTGCTGAAAAATGTCAACAGGAAAAAGAAAGACAAAAACATGATAAACAAAAACTGTACTTTGGACTTCAAGAAGAATTCTTGACAAAAGTACGAAAAAACAGAAGTAAGGAAAACATGTGAGATCAATTAAAAATGGATAATCATTCAAAAAGCAAATTTCGATCTACCAAAGGTTAAAATACAATTTGGTTTAAGGATTGATGTTTGACTACTGACGTCAGCAGTCATCGATGGCTGCGAGTGTAAGACGGCAAATCCCTCTGAGGAGACTTAGTGGTTGAGGTCGAAACATGTCAGGGTAACCAGCCGCCTGGGTGCGAATCACACGCCAGCCAGCCTGGCTTCGAATCCCAGGTCAGTCAAGAATGAAAATTATCAATAACAATTTTAATTAATTCTCCATGTTGTAAAATTCCTTTCTTCATAAAAATAATTTAATGAAAATTAAATTTAATGAACTTAAGCCTAATTAAAAATAGCAAATTTAAAAAAATTTTCTATAAATAGAAAATGTTGAAAAAATTTTTATAAATAATTAATGTTAAAATTTTTTTATAAATAGAAAATTTTAAATGTTTCCTGAATAGCATATTTTGAGAAATGTTCCATTAATAACAAATTTTAAAAAGTTTTCCTAAAATAACAAAATTTTTAAAAATTTCCTATAAATAGGAAATTTAAAAAACTTCCTATAAATAGTAAATTTTAAAAATTTGTTTCTTAATAGCAAATTTTGTTAAATTTTCTATAAAAAGAATGTTTGAAACAAAATTTCAAAAAATATCTTATAAAAAGCAAACTTTATAAAATTTACTATAAAAAGCAAATTAAAAAAAAATTCCCTATTAATAGCAAACTTTTAAGAATTTTTTATAAAAGCAAACATAAAATTCCTGTAAAAAGCAAGTTTTTAAAAATTTCCTAAAAATAGCAGATGTAAGAAAATTACCTATAAATAGCAACTTATAAAAAAACTTTCTATAAATAGCAATTGGTAGACAATTTCCAACACATTGCAAATATTTAAAAATTTGTTATAAATACTAAATTTTGAAAAATGTCCTATAAATAGCAAATTTAAAAAAAAAATTTATATGGCAAATTTTTAAAATTATTTTATAAATAGTTAATTTTAAAAAATATCCTAGGAATATCAAGTAAATATCAAGCAAATTTTCTATAAGCAGTTAGTAAATTTTTACGAAAATGTCCTTTATTTGAAAATTTAAATTCATGAAATTAAAAAAGTATTTAAGAAAATTAGAAGTTATTCTCTTCAAATTTAAAAATGTTTTCTATTTTCTCATTTTTTCCATTAAAACTTTCAATTAACTTATTTAAATTAATAACCAAAAATGCCGTACGATTTACTATAGCTAACAAAATTAAATTGAACTTTATTTAAAATAATTTTCACTACAACATCATTAAAATCTTTAAGGTCGTTTATATAAACTTATTTAAAAGTTAATGAAAATTGTCCCAATTAAGTTGATTTTCTTATTAAAGAAGAGAAGGAGAACTCTAAGCGGCTGGTGTAAAAATGAAGAATTAAAAAGAAAATATACCAAATATAAACGGAATTATTTCAAATGAGCACTAACAGGTGTGTAATTTTCCACTTTCCCATAGCTGTGAAAAATCAACCCTATGCCAAAATAACTGCCATTTTCGTTAAGAAAGATTTGTCAAAGAGATCAAGAAAAAAAATAGATATTTTTTTAACAACTGACAACTCCAACAAGTGAAACATTTCAAACAGAATTCTGGGAATAAACTGCTGGCACAAGCAGGTAAGAGGCACGAAAAAAGGAACATCCATTTATACATCATTATTTTATTCATTCATTCCTTCATTCACTCATTCAGTGAGCCAGTCAGTACTAAAATGTTAGGGATCATAGTCAACCTAGTTTTTTTTTATCTATTAAGCACGTACATATGAATGAAGTTTTTTGAACTTTTTATCAAAATTGTTTATAATTTTATTGAGATTAGAGAATTTGAAAGAGTTTAATCATCATTTAATGTTTAATAATATTAAGTAATAAAATTAGAAAGTCAAGAAAAAACTTGAAAACATATTTATATTTGATGATACTTTATAAAGGCGTTCTTTTTCAACTCTTTTAGTTTTCTGTGAAGGTACCTGCATCTTTGCATATATAAGTTCATCTTAATATAGCGATATAAAAGAAACTCAAGTAGTCATATAAAAACATTCATACAGTTATATATTTATACATATGGGCATTTCCAGTAAAAAGTCTACTATTTGTAACGTAACGCCAGCGAGCAATTAAAATAATTTTATATATAGTCATGTAAAGCACAACTAGCTCTACATTAAAAAACAAAGAGGGGAAACATTTGCATAACATGGGCCGAAAATATAAGATAATTTTCTTGCAGGCGTTACGTTAAAAAAAAGTAGACTTTTCGTTGGAAATGCCCATGGTTAGGTTAGGTTCCATGGGCAGCCATCAAGAGACAGCTCACTTGGGTCCTATAGCGGTCCCTTTGTGATACCCAGCGCCAATGCCCATTCCAGAGAGCAGTTACTCAGATGGCGTCACTGCAGTGTTGAGCCAATTCGTCTTCCTAATGAAGAGAAGAAGCAATTTTAGTTCTATTTCCGATAGATCCTCCAAACAGGAAAATACCGGTTCTCCCAGGTATTTTCCCCTGATGCCCCGTAGCCCAGGGCATTGACAGAGAAAGTGAAGCACAGTTTCTTCTTCCTCCTCATCATGACAACTTCTACAGTAGTCATTGAATACCAGACCCATTCTTCTAGCCTGAGTCCCAACAGGCCAGTGTCCAGTTATGAGCGACACCACGGTCCTGATTTGGTTCCTATTGAACCCAAGTAGAGATTTGGTTCTCCGTTTATCATATCCAGGCCAAAGGGCCCTGGATATGGAGCAGGTGGACTCACGGGTCCATCCCTCTTGCGCAATTCTGTAATTCTCGCGCAGAATGAGTGACTTACAGTGAGCCATTGGAAGGCCAATGAATTGATCAATGAATGCTTCATCCATACGACCACCTTCCTTGGCCAGCTCATCTGCTATCTGGTTTCCCGGGCAGTTTGAGTGCCCTGGTATCCATATAAGCGTTAACTCTGAATGTTCAGCAATCTCATTCAAAGACATCCGGCATTCCACAGTTAACCTAGATGTCGTATAGACACCCGCAAGAGAGGCAATGGCAGCCTTGCTATCAGTAAATATACGTATATCTCCCGATACGCGATAATACTTTAGCCAGTTGGCTGCCCGCTTTATAGCCGAGATTTCCGCCTGCAGGACACTACATCCATCCGGCAGGCGAAAGGAGACTTTTACGCCCAGTTCCTCTATGTAGAAACCTCCGCCAACTCTTTCTCCCTTCCTTGAACCATCAGTGTAAACCCCCAGGGTTGGTCCATGGAAGGTGCCCATTACCGACGGAGCACTTTCGTGCGCTATATGTGTCGCATACCTCGCACCAAAGAAAGGCTCCGGGGTGCAGTAGTCCACTCCCTCAGGGACAATCGAGTATCCCATTATGCTGGAGTGCCCATAGTCCCGGCTCGACCAGCCGTGTGCCGCGTTCAACCGAAATGCCCATATATTTAGGTATGTTTTCTGCTAAAGCTGAACCGTTTTCCAAATTACTTTAAACATGTTGTATCTAGCAGGACTTAATACTCGTTCCTCCATATAGTAGATTTTAGCATTCAGGTATCTAGTTACACTTTTTACACTATAAGTTTAAATTTTTTTATCATTTATACTCATATACATATTAAAGACTCATACATTCTAAACTGCCACTCAATATATTTTCCTGTTGTTCTTACTCTGCCTCTTATTTGTGTGGCAGTTTAACCTTTTTCGTAAAGGACACGGGAGTATGTACTTTTTTCGGTCGTTTATTGTTGGGCGACTAATGAAGACATGAATAAAAAAATATGATTTGCTTTACTTGAATAGTGCAAATGTATAAGATATGTTGGTGTGTATGTTTGATGTAGAACTAAGAAAACTATATATGCATGTTCCAAGATAAAAGTACTCTTTTCCTTTGTACCCCCCTTACTATGTTGACTTTCGCTTAAATGCTACTGAGGGTTGGAACAAATAAACGGCAGCATCACTGTGAAGAATTTCTGCTGAATAATGTAACTTTGCTATTTAAGTTTTGCATTAGGATGATGCATATGATTGTACGACAAAAATGAAAAAGCAAAAAGAAATACTCAAGTTTAAGTTTCATTAAAAATGAAAATTAATTTTATACTTTCTTTTTTAACATTATGGCTCACGAAACAATTTCTATACGGGCTTAAAAAAGAAAGTTCCTTCAAAAAAGAACATACATACATGTATTGATGAATATTAGAGAAATTCTTAGGCAGAGCAGGGAATATCCACTCAAAGCTTTTTTTTAAAAACAAACTTTAAAAGTGTCAATTTTCTGTGACTTTTTCTTATCCTAATGCCACAAGATCAATCTTTAATTAAGTATTATTATTGTTGCATATTAAATTAAAACAATGTTTTTTTAAATATACCTAAATACTGGAAAAAGTCTCTAATGTAAAAATGGGATTTCATTGTAGTCATATATCACCCAGGGGTTAAAAAGGATGGTCTTAATGATATTTCAGCTTCTGATGTTACATCCTCCGTAGCAATCAGATGAAGTAAATATCTGGAGTTCGGCAAAAATTCAAAGTTGATAGAGCTTAGGACATCTTCACGATCTCGTGAGCCAGCTCCTATACAAGGCGCGAGGGTACAATCTTATCGGACTATGCACTCACACTACTTCCTGGGTGTAGTGGTTGCGCTACCACTCGGGGATCAGCTGGTAAAAGAATTTTTTGTTACCCAGTGGTTAAGTTCTGCAATGTTGTAGACCCTAGAGCAGGAATGCATGTCAATCTTTTAAACAGCTGTATGTTTTAATATCTCCCAACGCTGAATTTTTCCATTTTCCAGAAATCATAATGTAATTTTTAATATTATCACAGACAATTCGAATAGTATGTTTGGGCAAAATTTTAAAAATATTATGGCTATTAAAATATTAGTAATTGTTACCGCAACCATATTACGGACTAATCACTTTCATGCAAATTTGACACATTGATTTCGTTGTTCATGTACACAGAGCAAAAATCAGCTACAAAAATACCAAAATGGACACCATCCGTTGTTAAAAGTGAGCCATCTGAGTTTGTGTTCAATTTTATAACGGATGCTCTCAATATTTTTTAACCACCTCATTGTTCTTTTGTCACTATTTGGTCTCATTTGGACAACAAACTCTTAATACATTATCACCATAATGGTGTCATTCCGACATGTTGTTTTCATTTTTGGCAAATACTGTTCGTTTATTGACAACATTCAGTTGTAATTCCAACAACACATTGTTTCCGTCCTTTAACACCCCTCATGTATAGCGCTTCCAGCCATTGTCCTCTACCTCCTGCCTTTCTAATGAAGCTGGTTTGGGGGCACATCTTTTGGATAGTTTCAAAGCCTATAACGGACGTAGATAGAAACATTGTCTGTGTTTTATATACACCTGACGTGTGCTTCTACATTCCCCCTTCTCGTAGTCGCAAAAAAATTTATAGCTTATGTGTCCGTAAGTAGGAATCTACCTATCTTTAAAATTTCATTAAAATCTGCGAGGTAGTTCCGGAGGGGCATACGTTAACTACCCCCCCCCCCCCCACCTGTCCTATTTTTAAAAAAATGTATTGCTAATGTGTCCATATAAGTAGGGATCTATCTGTTTTAAAATTCATATAAAAATCAGTAAGCTGCTTCGGAAAGGCTGAAATTGCCCCCATACTCCCTTCGTGGTCCTAGTTTAGGAAAAATGTATAGCCTAAAACCATCTTCATCACCCGTCGTTGTCCCATTTTTCAAAAAAATTATTGATAAAGTGTCCATATAAGTAGGGATCTATCAACGTTTTAAATTTCATTAAAATCTATGAGGTAATTTCAGAGGGGTAGACATTTCCACATAACTCCCCTCCTGGTCCGAGTTTTGGAAAACCAGCCCTGGAAAATTACCTTTCCAATGAAACCGGTTTCAAGCACATCGGTTGGGTGGTTCCAGAGTGTATAGAGGACATAGAAACATTTTTTGTATTTTATATATATAGATTAGCATCGGTCGTTTTGGTTGGACCACCCTTTATTATCAATTTATTATGTAAAGGGTCAAATAACTTTTTTTTTTTGAAAATGCTATAAAAAAAACTACTGAATATTTTCTCAAATTTCTTTTTTTATTTGAAAGTACAATCCTTCCGGTTAATAATGGAAAATAATTTCATTCAAATGGCTGCCTCGGCTGGCCATGCAGTAGCCTACACGATCGGTCCAATTTTTAAGCCCATTATCGATTGTGTGCAGCTGTATTTCACCAATGGCTTCACGAATATTGTCCTTTAAAGCGTCAATTGTCTCTGGCTTGGTGGCGTAACACTTATCTTTGACGGCACATGTTGCCAATATCCTCCTCTTCAATTTTTGTGAACAAAAATTCATTCAACATGGCCCGATAACGACCGCCATTGACTGTAACGACCACTCCTTGCTCATTTTCGAAGAAAAATGGCCCAATTATGCCTCTGGACCAAAATCCGCACCAAACAGTGACTCGTTTTGGGTGTATCGGCTTTTCAATGTATGCGTGGGGGTTTTCTGTGCCCCAAATGCGACAATTTTGCTTGTTTACATACCCGCCAAGATCAAAATGAGCTTTATCTGAAAAGATGATTTTTTTTTTTGGCAAAATCGGCATCTTCTGTAAGTCGATCTCAGGCCCACTTAGCGAAGCGAAAACGCATTGGTTGGTCAGTTGGCTTCAACTCCTGAACCAATTGACCTTTGTATGGCGTTATACCAAGGTCTTTATGCAAAATTCGTCTCAATGATGTCTCCGAAATGTTCCATTGTTGAGAACGACGGTGAATTGATGTTGATGGCGCTTCACGCACACTTTCTGCCACAGCAGCAATATTCTCGGGTGTACGCACTGTTTTTGGCTTTTCACGCTTTGGTTTATCGATGAGGATGCCAGTTTCTTTCACTTTTTTCACAAGATAATGAACATACGGAGCTGACGGTGCTTCTCTTCTTCCAAAATCCGTACGCAATTTTCGCACACATTCTGCAACATTACCATGATTTTCAAAGTAATGTCGCAATATTTCCCAGCATTGTTCAAGCGTATACACAACCATATTCGTTCAGCGTAAGGATAAAACTCATTATCTGTCAAATCAGACATGAGCTAAGTGTTACCATTCACGAAATAAGCACTAGTTGAAAAAAAAAACGTTAGATGGCGGACCTATTATTAAGAATAGTAAAATGAATTGGCTTGAGTTAGGTTTTTAATGTTTGCTTATATATATTTTCGTTTATATATAGTTCGCAAATGCGAATTCGAGTATTCGCCGCATCCCTTTTTACTTTTGGTAATGGGTATAAAAAACACCAAAATAGGTATTGGGAATTATTTCTTTTTCATAAGCAACTTTATTATATTCAACATTTTTTATTTTTCGAATTTATTCTATGACTTAAATTTCAGTTATGTATTTTATAAAGCTTTTTTGTAATAGTTCTATCCCTTAAATTTTAAGGAATAGAATGTTAAACACCAAAATAGTATTTTATGCAAAAAAATTAGAGACAGTCGTGGTTTTTGCTGAACGTGGTTTTGATGAACGGATTTGGCCGAATTGCAATAGCATACAATTCCAGACTATATGTGATATAATTATATAATAGCCGATACCCCACCGTACGGACAGACGGACGATGGCGTATGAAAATAAAAACAAAGTCCAAAAATTTCTTTTTGTTTTCAATGTATTTATACGAAAGAAAGAACTCTTTCGCACATCGGAAATAGGCTATTATATTTATTTATTAAGCTTGAGGTCTATTATTTTTTTTAAAAATATTTATTAAAAAGTACCATATTCAGAATTAACTTTAAATCAGATACAGCTAATGTAGCACAAATTATAGACACTTAACGAGTATTAAGTATTATTGATTCCGTTTCGCGATTGCGTAAAGAAACTTTTGTGAAGAAGCAACATTTGCAATTATCCATTACGCGGTATAATCTCTACCATTGCGGCATTGACTTATTATTGATACCGCACTAATATATTTTCCGCCATATTGCTTACGTTAAAATTTACAGCGAGAAGCTAACGGAAGGAATACAAATTCAAGATATATAATATTTTTCGCCATTTTGCTTACGTTAAAATTTTACAGCGAGAAGCTAACGGAAGGAATAAAAATTCAAGAAATATAATATTTAAAAAGAAGAAAATTTAGTTATTTAAAAAATTGCTTGATTGAGTGAAATTAAATCAAGATCTTGCTCGAGTCAACGTGCCGCAGCAGAAAAAAAAAGTTTGGGAAGATTTCGCATTGATTCTAAATGGCTTTGGGCCACCCTCAAAAATGACAGTGGTTAATGTAAAGTAAGCCTGTTTTTAGTAAAATTTTGCTAGCGCGAGCATTTTTTATAAAAAAGGCGTCACTGAAATCAACTAAGAGACTAACAGACGTTCATGCAAACACTCATACATATATCGTAAACGACAGATCGAGTAAATCCTTGACTGACTGCATGCATCAATAACTGCATTAGTTGACTGTCTTTTTGTAAGTTTTACAAAAAAGATGCCTTGTTGCTGGTTCAAAATATCTTCGTGTCAATGAATATCTAAATAGTTAGTAAAATTGATAGGCGTGGATGGACAATTCACTTGTTCCACTGACTATCCACAACAAAATATTTGACAGAAATATGGTTGTTGATGGCAATTCACAGCTGCAATTTCTTTTACACACACACTTAACACATAAACAAAATAACAATATTAAATACAACAAAAGAGGCAACGTAAAATGTATTCTAGAGAAAACATAAATGATTGAATGGAATGAATGCTTGCATGAATCGTTGGTTGGTTGCATCTAATTCAATTCATGGCTACGGGTACTTAATAAGACACGATCTTATTATTTCTTATTTTTATAGAATAAAAATATAAATAACCAGAACTAAGCCATAAATAAGCTAAAGGTGCTCAAAAATATAAGTAAAAAGCAAAGCATTTGTTACGGGGAATTAAAAACAAAAAAGAAAGTAAATTTGGTCACGCCCGACGATATAATATCTTACACCATATAGGTCTTTATTTGAAACCCATGGATAATCATGGACCCACCAAAACAAAATTATGTTATGAGGTCAGCACTCGGACAACACTGTACTAAATATAAAATAACATTTCCCTGAAGATTACCAACAAAGTTGGTTGATATATTGGCAGAAATAAATAATAATAAGGACAACTAAAAAAAAATCCATAGTTTTTTGTATTCATTCTTTTTAAGGTAATAGACCTTTAGCCGAAAATATTGACACAACATATTTAACAATATATGAAAATGAATAGGCCCACAAACAAACACAACAAAAATATTCATGTTAAAGTTCTTTGAGATAAATATTATTTAGATATTTTCATCTATTTATATGAGATTATTTTTCCTTTAAGTGATTTTAGGATAAAGGTTTAAATGGCCTTATAGTTAATTTAAGACCCATTAGCACAAAATCTTGTCGTGACATAGCAAATGTGACATAAATATATACTCGCACTAACTTAATCCCCATCATTTCTGGGGTCTTCGGAAACCCCATTCCAACAGACAGATGGACATAGTTTAATCAACTTCGGCGCGCATAAGTACCCGCTATATAAATGGTTTATAGGGTCTTACATCAATATTGTAGAAAGTACAAGTGGAATGACAAATTATATACATATACCCTTTTGCCTTCGGTGAAGTGAATACATATAAGAAAAAAAGGCAACATTAACACAAGTGTGTGTGTGTATAGCATATCGCATGTCTAAACTGTAATGAGACTGTAAAGAGTTCATGGGAAATTCTTGTGAATTTTACGTACATATGAGTTCATCAGAGTCGACAGTTTGAATCTTAAGCCAAACGTATAAAATTATTTTCTTGTGCAACGATCCTACGCTCAAGTTAGATGCGGTGTTTATGAACTCGTTCTCAATTTTCTATTCTTTTTATAGTTTCTTCATTCATTATCCAATAAATAGAGGAATTTTAAAACGAATTTTCCTTATACTTTTACTAAATTTAGCTAAAGCTCTTCGAATAAGAAACCAAGATATGTGGAGGGGAAAAATTGTTTTCATGCTTTATGTGGAAACATATAAATGCCTGTGTTGCACCCAAATATCCTGATGCACTCAAAGCCAAAATATTAGAGTTTAGTCTTAGTAGATGCAATGGAACGTGGCTCAAATTTAAAGCATGCATAGTAAACATAAATTTATATAAGCAAATTACAAACGGAACCAAATAAAACTTTAACTCGACAGATGCGAACATGAAGAAAGAATAAACAAGAGTTAAGTATTAAGTCAGTCAGTTGAAGTTAAAAATGTATTGAACTTATTTGAGTATGGATAGATAGATTTTTTTTTTATTTTTTTTAAGTGAACTCAATATATTAATATAAAGGTACAGTAAAAGTTAATCTAGCGTATTTGCTGCTTTGAGCGTATTAATAAACAATGGCAAAATATACAGAACAAAATATTGCAAATCAGATAAGATTTAGAGGAGAAAGTAAAAATTCGAATACATATCTGTAGAAAATAATAAAGATAAAACTATTAGGGATATGTATCTTAAATTATTAATTTATTTTTTTTTTTTTTAGTTTCTATTGTGGAGGAATTTTTCCCATTGTCGTCCTTTTTGTTTTTTATTCCCTTTTACTTAACCTGTAACGAAATAATCTAATTTGTGATTATGGCTTCACTTATTGGAACCTCAATTCTGGATTGTTCTGTACCTCTGGCCTTAAACAATTTTAAAGCATTGCTCGGTATTTAATGCCATACTCAACGGCAACTTGTTCATCGTTTTCGAAAAATATAGTCCAATGATGTTTTCTGAACAGGATACTGTGTATCTTAGTGGGCCCATTTGATGTTGAATAATAATTTTGTCGCCTATCCACTAGTACTACACCAGTCCAAAACCTTTTTTGTAACGATTTCAGGAGCAGGGATTTAACAATACACAAACAAACATGTCAGAGCATTCATATTTTTAAAGCATTTTAAATTCTGGGACTCATACCAAGCCCAAATATTCAAAATGTGTTTGGAATCCTCTGAATTCTTTGAGTTTTATAAAAAAATTCTGGCATTTTTTGCCGGATATTAATGTTTTTTTTTTATAAAAGTTCTAGAAAAACATAATCAAATTTTATAGTTAGTTGCAAAAACATCCAAGAAACGACTTTTGAGAATTAAAATCTCCCTTAATTTTTTTAGTCACTTTAATGGCCTATCTTAAAATTCCAACTCTTTTTATTTAAGTTTTTAAAATGGCATAAATAGAGTTTTGGTTTTATGTTTCTTTAAAGCTATAAAACAACAATTTGTTTAAGTAACATGGAAACTCACAAATTACTAGCAAATGCCAATATATGTATAAAAAAAATTTTAAATTTTTTTCTTCGTCGTTAATTTTTATGGGGGCCAAGAGGTTATCGACTCGTTAGCTTCTATTTTAAGTGGGTCATATTGATTTTTAAGAGAAAAAAAATCCTTATATAAAAAACAATTTATAAGGCAATAAACATTTTGAGAACTATAACAGAAGGAATACAAAAAACCCTATAATACTAAAAGAATCATTTAAACCTTAACCCCCGTATTAATAAACGATTAAATTTAACAAACGTTTATTAAGTGATACCATCGTACAAAATTGGTTTTTATTAAATATGAGTTTCTTTCGACCTTTTAACTTTTAAATAAATTATGTAAATAATCAGGCTCAAGGTATGCGTTAAAATATTTTACCTTATTTATTTATTTTATATTCAATGATTCGAAAATAAAACAATGAGTTACAATTATAACTTTAACGTTTAACATTCAATATTACACTGTGCAATATTAAATGAATATAAAATAAATAAGTAAACAAAATATTTAAAACACAGACCTAGAGCCTGATTATTTACAAAATTTATTTAATCTTTATTAAAACTTAATTGTTTTAATGAATACATGCATTAATCCTTAACCTGTTGAAATAAAAAAATATTTTTTAAAATATAATAAGGATTTTCATGAAATTACTTAAAATTGTCATTTGTGCAATTGGCCAAACTAGCGGGACTCGTTTCATGGAGCCCCTTCTTAAATTTGTTGTTATTTTAAATAATTAATATCAACTGTGACAAACGCCAATACAAAAACAAATGTAAAAAAAAATTAAAAATATAAGTTTTTTATCCAAATTTTTAATATTTTATTTAGGCTAAAGCTCATTAAATATAATTTTTATTAAATTATTTTTATGAAGAAAGGAATTTTACAACATGAAGTGAACTAAAATTTATTAATAATTTTTCAATATCGACATCAAACTTTAAACCAAATTGGTAGATCGAAATTTGTTTTTATGATTGGTTTTCTATTTTAATTCCAATGCTTCCATGCTTCTCCTTACTTCTGTTTTTCATTCTTTTTGTCAAGAATTCTTCTTGAAGTCCAAAGTACGAGGACGGATCAATAAATCCGCGACTTTTCGAACTTCCCTCGTAGTTATAAGATATGCAACAACGTTCCCAACAAGTACCACCTGTTAATAGACTACTGTGAAGTTTTGAGCAAGTTACAATACACCCGAAAATGTCGAAAAAATTCACGATATGGTGTTGGCCGATCGAAGAGTAAAAGTGCGTAAGATTGTTGATGCCATAAGCATTTCATATGGCAGTGTGGTTTCGATTTTAAATGTTCAGCTGGGTTTTAGAAAGCTGTCTGCAAAATGGATGCCGCGTTTGCTCTCAATTGACCATAAACGTAATCGTGTGACAACTTCAAAGGATTGTTTGGAGTTGTTTAACCGCAATTCGAATGAGTTTTGTAACTGTGGATGAAACATGGATCCATTACAACACACCGGAGACCAAGCAGCAGTCTAAACAATGCGTTTCTCCGGGTGAACCGGCTCCGATGAAGGCCAAGGTAAGTTTGTCGGCCAAGATTTAGCTCCAACGATGAAATTATTGGTCAAACAAATGCCTATTTTATGGACCTTGAAAAATTCTATTTTTTGGAAGGGATAAACAAATCGGAGAAACGTTGGAAAAGGTGTATTGAGCTAAAATTAGATTATGTTGAAAATAAAATTAAAAAAAATCATTTAAAAAGTAAGCATTTGTGGCTAGAAACTGTTTTTTTTTTTTTTTAAATGCATAAAGAAGGCCAAAAGACTAATTTGCTCAGATTATTTTAAGAAATTGTTGTTTGCGATTTGATAACTCTTGAATTTTTTGCTGAAGACGACGGCAGGCATGAAAAAAGTCTGTTTATTAAGATGCACAATTAAACAGCGTATGGTAACGAGTCAAAATTGTTGAGCAAATTTACGAAGTTTGTGTAAAAAACTTTGCCCAGATTTCGAGACTTTTAAGCTACATATATCATTATAACCCTTAATATATCTAATTGGGTATTTTTATAGCTAAAGATTAATTAACTTAATTTCATAACGATAATGACTAGATGTAGAATCTTATACCTTAAAGTCATTAAGCTAAGATTTTTTTTTTGCTTTTTGTGTAAATGAATTGTTAATTTATCTTTTTCGTGTTTGTAGTCCTTTAACTAATTTCCTTTTATCCATTTCATTTCGACTTGTGGTTTTTTATTAATTGAAACACTATTTTTCCCAATTTCTGATGATTATATTTTTTCAGATTATATTTACTTCACTAAAAAGTTAATGATGGGTTTTTTGTAGAGTATAAATTTATTCTTCTGTCTGTCGGATTTTTTCTAGGGTTTTTTTTTTTTTTTTTATTTTGTTTATCTTGTTCGTTTTGCATTGTCACATTGTGAATCGAGCCTACACAATAAAGGATATTATTTTGTGTCAAAACAGACGTCTTTTATTTGCTTAAACTTCCGTTGCTGTTAACAAATAAAACAAGACAATATGAACATAAAGAAGAGTACAGTTTAAGTCAAAAAACGATGGTTGTAAGAAAAGTCTTGTAGAACTAAAAGCCTAACAGATTAAACAAAATAAATCTCAGGAGTCTATAAATGTTTTGTAAATTTTTGATTAAATTTTCATTTGGCTTTATGGACTTTAAAGGAATATTTATTTTAAGCATTAGGAATTAATTTTTTTTTTTAAGTAAAATAATTTTCTTTTAAAAGAATTTATTAAGGTTTTCTAAATAATAGCGTATGTCATCAAATTTAAATTTGTTATCTAATACTATGGGTTTTATAGGTTTACAAGCTTCATTTCAATAAACTTTTTTACTAAAATCCCTCAAAATTTTATTTAAGAACAAATAACAAAAAGTGATAAATGATACCTGTGTGCTTTCAAATAAAACAATCTTAATCAACCCTTTTCATTTTATTGACCCAAACTTTTTATTATTTTGAGAAAAAATTAATAAAACCAAATTTTTCAGGTGAAAAATTAATAAAAATTCAATTTAAAAGTAAATTCAGAAATAACAACGTATGTGCTTTTGTGATTATTAACAAAAATAATTCATCGGTAGGCAAAGATTTGTCGACGTAATTTGTGTGTGCAAAAGCGTATTTGAATAAATAAAGAAATTAAATTTTTTTCTAAAAAGGATAGAAATTTGTCCATGTTCCGTTAAAAAAATGTCCTCCACCTGTCAGATAAAATGTGTCCAAAATTGGCAAATTTTAAAAAACAACGTCAAAATGGCGCAATTGACTTACTTAAATCGTAGCAAAAATCGTTTTTGTAAAACAACACTAACTTTTGTTAGTCTGTAAAAGTTTTTAGCTATTTTCCGTTTGTTTTAATCGAAATAAAAAGAATAATACATATGTATTTCTTGTCTTTAAGAATCCCTCTTGAAATAGAACCGCTCTTCTCACTCATATTAATTATAAATGCAAGCTTTAACTTCTTTTAAAGACTAACTAAGCGTTTTTTAAATATGAAAAATTTATTTTTTTAATAATCCAAAATAGGAAAATATTTGAATAACATGTTGGTACAACATACATACATATATGTTAATTCTCGAAGCTTGTCAACAGATGATTTTCCTTGTCTAATATTATTCAGGATGCCATATATCCGAATATGCTGCAAAGGTTTAAGATTTTTTAGAATCTTAAATCATTGATAACAAATTACGAAAATTGGCTGTCTCATGAACTAACCCTAGAGGGAAGCACACAAACACCAAAGTAGTCCCGTGATAGGATTGGTGGTAGAGACCGGTTCTATTTCTAACACTTTATATGAATGGGACCTATCACTTTTCCATGGGGTTGTCATTGGAGGGGGTCAATTGGCACCTAACATCCACCATTTAACAAGTCATTCATCTATGAACGGGCTTAGTGTTAGTTAGTACAATGGAGTATTATTGCAATACAATGTAGTATGATTTCAATAAAACAAGTCCTAGAACTTAATTTAAGAACCAATTTTTATAAATTCTTAAAAAAAAAGTGTCACACTACCGGTGAATACTATACTGTAATTCATTACTTTTTCTACGTTTTGGTTCTTCATATACCAGTTAAATGATTAGTTCTCATTTCATGCGTTCTTTCTTTTTATACTTGTTTTATAATAACAAATCCCAGGACCAGTCTGTTGGAACAATTGACACAAATTTCCCGCAGGAGAGAGATATCGAAATTCCTTTAGAAATTCTGTTTCAGTGCTTAAAAAAATTGCTGCAAAATGGATCTATTACCAGAATACCAAGCGTAAACTATTATTTTTATATTTGTATTATGAAATGCTTATACGGGACAATTACTCTCAACCAAATAAACAAAAGTATCTGAGTTATTCAAAAATACGAAATTTGTTGACCTTAAAATCGTCACAATGACAATAAATCGTCGAATCTGGCGGCCGAGTCTTCCACTCCAAATATGAAAACGTTTCGAACTTAAAAGAGAACTTATGTCAACTCGGGTTTCGGAAAACAAGAAATGGTTACTGATTCAAAACCTTGTGCTGATTTAAAAACAACTAATCGGGCGTTTTCATTGCATAGAAATCTTGTAGATTTTATTTAAATCCTTCTGAAAAAAAATTTTTTTTAAGTGTAAGATTTTATTTGCATAACGAAAATACAACAGACTGAGTATATTTAATAAAGGCGTTTGAAATTTGCATTGCTTTTTTTATACACTTTACCGTGGGAAAATGGTATGCATAAGCTTGTCATTCCGTTTATGATGTCTTCAATATTGACCCTAGACCTTATAAAGAAAAGGGTGGTCCAACCATAATGCACAATGTTTATTATGAGTCACATCTTAACGTCAAGTTTTTTGCCCAACTTAATTTGACATTTCTTTGTTTCAGTTTTTGACAAATTCAGCCATGGCGGGGTTCACAATTGAGCAGCGAGTTAAGATTGTTGAAGCCTTTAGAAAAAATTCCGGCACTTCGCGATTTTTTTGGTCGGCATAATCGATCTCACTGGATTCGTTAACAAGCAAAATTGCCGCATTTAAGCAAAGCCGATACATCCACAAAGAGTGACTGTTTGGTGCGGTTTATGGGCTGGAGGCGTCATCGGGCCGTACTTATTCGAAAAACAGGTCGGCCAAGCAGTATCCTTGAATGGTGTTCGCAATCGCGAGATGATAACGGAGTTCTTGTGATCAGAAATTGAAGATATGGAACTAGACGATCTGTGATTCCAAAATGGGGTTTTCAGTGTTGTAAGGCACTTATTAAGGTTTTAATAACACTAGAAAAATTATTTCGATTCGTTCAGTATTTACCAAAAGAATAAGGAATTAAATTGCATTCGAATCAAAAAAGTATTGGATCACGACTGCCAGAATTAGCCACATGTTGTTTTACATCTTGTTGAGCAATATATTTGTTTTTGCCTTATTAACGGATCTTGCCCTTAAAGTAAATTTTATAAGATTTAATACTCGAAATTTAAGAAGAATTATGCATATACATGTTCTGTTCTGTTCCGCAGCAAAAATAATGTGAATAAATTAAAGGGAAAACTGAAAAAACTTGCGGGAATAATTTCATTTACGATAAGAGGAATTTTATTTTGGCATGATATTATTCACGGGGAGTCTTTTCACGATTGCAAGTTTAGGGAAAGTGAAAACATTTGGAGGGAAAAAGTGTTCATGATAGTGGTGAACATAAAAAAATGCTACGAGTCGCTTCAACATCCATTGATAAAATATGGGGTTTCCTTAATCCCGTCCTTACAATAGAGCTTAAGACATTTTTTCTGATTCCTCCTTAAATACTTACCAACCCTCGTCTTCAAGCCAGATCCTGAACGAATATGCAGATGTTTATTGGAATAGCACTATAATACTATGGCACTATAACAATGTATCTTGTGAAAAGTCGGATACTCTTTTATACTTTCGTTTTCTATTTAGAATTTGTTTATTCATTTTTCTTCTTCATTACATGTACATTCGAAGTTTTTGAATGAAAAAAAGTTAAAAAATTTCTTCCGGTTTTACTGTTGATTTGGCACACAATTTGCAAAAGTGTTGCTTGTATTTGAATGCCTGACCATTCAGCAATTGTCAATGTGTAATAAGCAATATTTTACAAACAAAATATATATACATAATATATAAATTTTTATGTATACATATATAAAAGACAAGCATGCAAGACCCCTATACAAAGCATTTACTCTTTGGAATGGTTATAAAATTCTCTTAGTGTGGGGTTGTATGTGTAAAAGTTGGTATGTATTTATATTTAGTGTGGCCTGGTCTGATACGATACACTATAGTTTTTAGGGCTTAGCATATTGTTTAGTAAAATAAAACTACAACAGTAAAGGTACGGTCAGACTGATGAAATATTTGAAAGCAAACATCAAATATTTCATTAACGTAGTCTGAACACAAAATATTTTTGAGTATCAAATAAAATAACAGCTGATTTTGAGCAAATAAAAGTATTTGCCGGCAAACAAATATTTGTCCAATGTGAACATAGTGTGAACACAAAAAATCAAATATTTTAGTAATTTTTGAGCAAACATTTATTTGATATTACAAAAAAATTGTAAGAGCAAACAACGACAAATAATTTTAGCCATGTCCCGGATAGAAGCAATAATTCGTGTAAGTTTTCGGATTCTTTACAATTTTAAAGATTTTTTATAATTATTAGACTTTGCTGTCGTGCCGCTATTAGCAAATTTTTGCGAATTACCGTTAATTTAGCAATTTTTATAGAATTTTTGCCATTCCTTATAGTTTTAGGCACTTTTACTAAATTTTATGGCTTGTTTGAAATATTAAAATGGTTCGCGAATTTTCGCTGTTTTTGCAACATTTTTTTTTTGTTTTCCCATAAATTTTGTTTTTTAACCGATTTAGCAATTTCAAATATATTTTAGGGTTTGTTTGCAAGTTTGCCATTTTTCGCGAATTTTAGCCATGCTCGCAAAGTAGTGATTTTTCACTGTGAATCTTTAGAGCTTTAACGATTTTTAATAATTATTAGGCTATAATTATTATAATAATTATTTGCTATCATACCGCTATTAGCAAATTTTTGCGAATTTCCGCTAATATAGCAATTTTTATCGAATTTTTGCCATTCCTTTTAGTTTTAGGCACTTTTAATAAATTTTATGGCTTGTTTGAAATATCTAAATTTTTCGCGAATTTTCGCTATTTTTGCAATATTTTTTTTGTTTTTTTTTTGACATTTTGTTTTTTAACCAATTTAGCAATTTCAAATATATTTTAGGGTTTGTTTCCAGCTTTGCAAATTTTAGCCATGTTCCCGTTACCCAGTGGCTTCCATTTTGTTTCTTTTAAATTCTCCTGTTCTAACACTATAAGAGATGCTGATCCACAGAATAAAATAAATAAATTAGCTTTTGCGCTCATTTTTACTATTTGAGAAATATATTTTTATTTTTGAACACTTTCATTAAATAATTATTTGATGCAAATATTTATTTTAGTCTGAACGCATGGCAAACATGAATTAATTTATTTTATTTAACACTGTTTGCCAACTGTTTCATCAAACAAAAATTGTCAAATATTTGAGCTTAGTTTGAACATTAAACAAAATATTTTTTTGTTTCACACAGTTTGAAGCAAATATCAGAACAAATATTTTCGTCAAATATTTCATTAGTCTGAACGTACCTTAACATAAACAAAATAATTGGTTACTGGTTTTAACACCCATACAGAGTAATAGTATCTTTATAGACAAAATGACAGGATATGTGCTGCTCTTTGGGAAAAAAAAGTTCTTATTTAAAAATATGCATATGTGTGCGTAAAAGTATTAGCGGTTTTTTATTATCAGATTGTGTTTTTAAATGAGTAACTGTAGACGAATATTTTTAACCGCTAAACTATATACCAGAGCCTTAAAAACTGCAATAAATTGGCATCGAAATAGAAATTATTTTAACAGAACTGATTTCGTTCTTTAATTTCAAATTGAAATCTCGTCAAAATTGCTATTATTTTCTGATTGCAATCATTTGAAAATCATTCCTTTTAGAAATAATTGAATGCAATTAATTTAATTGCAACAATTCGGTTGCAATTAAATGTTTATTGAAATCAGGCGATTTCATAATTTCCATTCAAATCAAATAAATATTAAAAGTCCAACGAAATAATATACACTTGGGATCTTGGTGGCAATTCAAAATTGTCAGAGGCAGTTTTATATCTAGAAGATGGAGTCTGATTTGAAGGGAAAAAAGATTTTGATTCTGATTTATTTTTGATTTCTAAAAATTGATTAAATCATTTTTATCGTATTGATTTCAAATTAAAATCAAACAATTAGTTTTCCAGTTTTGAATACAGTCAAAAATCTAGCAATCATTAACATCATTAATAATAATAAAATCGATTGCAATCTTTTACCGCTCTGCTACGTCCGCGTATAAATAAATGATTTGTTTCCCAGTCTTTCAGTCTTTCTAGAATAAAAAATTACTAAGAATCAAATATACAACCTTTTTAGTTATTTTGTACTGTGTTTAAGTTTGTGGCCGAGACCATAAGAGGCAGAACCTTTTTCCTTTCAATGAGGGACATTTACATATAATTAGGATTTTTTTTTGTTCTAAAAAACAGGAAATCTAAAAAGACTAATAACATGAAGATGTTTTAGATGAGTTTCCAGGCTGAAAACTGTTTCAAATAGTTTTCCTATGTAAATGTTTATTTAATAATATAAAAAAATTAAATATGTAAGCTTACAGTTGAAAGTGGAAAATTATAATGTGTGGCGTGTTATTTTTTAGGGGCATAGAACTGTTTTTAAAAATAAAGCACAACCAATTCAATGGAATGACTAAATCTTTAGCGTTATTAGCTAACAACTTGCATGGCATTTAATGTTGAAAAATTATTTCTGACCTCCACGACTGCGCCTTAGGAACATCATCCTCTCGATCCAATTTTGCCCCAATTTTTCGAGCAATCCCGGTCTTACTTTGTCAATAGTGCGTCGAATGTTGGCTTTTTAATGATAAATTTTTTGCTCCTTTTGTAGCAAAAATAATTTTTTTTTTTGGTTTAATTTTAAAGTATTTGTTATTTAAATTAGCTGTAAAAATGTCTTGTAAGCGTGGCTTGGACAACGCAGAAGTTGCTGCTCTTGAAAAGCGTGTTGGACGACTTAGATTCACTGGAAAATGTGAGCAAATCGGAAGATGAATAAATGGAGGATTTTGTTCAAAGTTATGTATAAGACAAGCTTGTTGACATCCTTGATGCTGATGGGAATATACCACCGACTAAAGAAAATCCTCAAGAACCTGATCATTTTACAACTTCTGCCGATAGCCAATTATTACGGTATATTATCCCACTATAAGATGTAAAAGAAAGCACTGCTGAACTACATCAAAGGGTCAGAGCGCTAGCCGAATTTCTTCAATGAATATAGTTCGAACGGCAAGAGGACTAATTTGGGAATGTAAATAACTGTACGACCCAATTTCATTCTTCGGCAATTTGGTTACTACCGAAATAATTTCAAAAATTGTTCAATGCACCAAACAAAAGGCTAAAAATTCCTACTTTATCGAAAACTTTGCATGGTAACATTAAAAAAGATTTATCAGATGATGTAAACAATAATTGCAGTAGCAGTGGAGAACAGCCTGTATAACAAAAAGAGAAAATACTGTGATTTCTGTCCATCAAAAATTCGACGTACGTCCAAAATGGTATGTTTAAAATGCATTGCACCTATATGTGTCGACCACAAATATTTAGTTTGTAAGTCTTGCATATAATGCTATTTGAATTCATTATTTTTTTTTTTTTTTTTTTTTTGGTTCAGGATCTATTTTAGTTTTTAGAGCCGAACTGAAGTCCTTTATAAATAACTTTAATAATTAGTAATTTTTTTTTTTATTTCATTTTTATTATTGTTTTCTGTTTAAAAATTACTTTATTTTAAAAAAAAATTTAATAAATAAGTAATTTTAACAAAAAAATTTTTCAATATTATTTTCGGTGATGCCCTTTAAAGGATATAAACTAGCACACGTCTTTCAGGCGTAACGATATCTTTTCAGTACAAAAAAATAACGTTATCTAACTAGGGCTTATTAAGGCCTTTATCATGTATAACGCAACGAAACGCCAAAGAATTACATTGAAAGCAGAAACAATGTCATAAATATTTTGTAATTTTGTTGTTTTTTTCTACAGAAATGCAACTACCGTTTTAAAAATTTCAACGTCTCAAGCTATGCAGCGTTTGAAACAGAGTTTTGCACTTAGGCGTATGGCACATATCAATCATTTGAAATGAAGTATACGTACTACGATACTTCACGTTTGCCGATATATCGGTATTGACGATATTTTACTGAACAAACAATTTAAATTTCAATGCTTATTTTTGCATAACAACTTAAAACAAAAACCAAACACCATATAACAAAATAATAAAACCTTTTTTCGAGACGCCAGCTAAAGTAGATACTAATCCTACTTTATGCTTTCCATACAGATATGCCTTTTTTGCGTTTGTCTGTGTAACTTGTCAGTACAATGTTACACTTCGACTTTTTGGACTGATGCATAAACGCATTGAACGCTTGGTTTGGACCTGCTGCAGAATTTTCTACTATCTTTTAAAGATTTTTGAGAAAATAAAAAACACTGTACTCAAAATATTATGCAGGTAAATCCCACAGAAAAGTCATTTAAAACAGCTAAAAATTAATTAAAAAACGGATAATTTACATTTCATTTAAAATAAATGAATTTTACATAAATATTTGAATTTGTTTTTACTTAACAGTATATTGCGCAAAATTAAACAGTTATTGCTTTAAAAAAATATATTTTAACTGACAAAAAATCAAACTACATAACAATATAAGTATGGAAAAACATAATTTTTGGTAGTTTGTTTTTTTTTTAATAAATAAACATATATGTTGAAAAATAAATTGATTCGTAAAATAAATATATTTTCATTAAATTTTGCAAAAGGGAAAACGAATTTTATAACCTAAAATCAGTTATTATAATAATTTAATGAGTGTGCGCTACAACTCCTCGGTTACTTCGAAGAGACCTCAAAAGACATAAGCAAAGGCACTGCTACATTTTCTGACACTATTCCGATAGTTAACAGTCTTCGAACAATATTAGAAAATACGATAAATGAATAAGCTGAGATGCAGAAGAGTTCAGACTCCCAATAATTGGCGATTTACATAGCATTAGCTCTGATCGAAAGATTTCAGTGTTTAGAGAATAATGAAATCTATTCTTTATCTATAATTCTCTACATTCGATACAAAGCTAGAAAATTTTAAAGAAAATATATCGAAAAAAACGTCTTATTGAGCTACTCAACATGACTACATTCCGAAAGTGTTGAGGACACGGTCACCCCTACACCTAGTAAAAGTAGTGATTAGTCTAAAGGAACTGACCTTTGGAGCGTTTATGCAAATGTTAATAAAAATTTTGGAGAAGGATGATCCTTTGTCGATCCTACGCTGAGGATCATCTAGAGAAGAAGTCTAGATATACCTAAGATCTTCTAATTTTTATAGAGTCACAGATCCGCTTGTTTACTGGCGTAAATAAATGTTATACTAAACATTTAAGACCATGGCGTAGAAATACTTTAGTTGTCTAATGAGTTCAGTCACATCTGAGAGACGATTTTTTACTTTAGGATTGCTTCAAACGGAGTTGCGAAATTATTTCCGCAAAAGTTGAGAATAATTTCTTTTTTAAACAAAAGTCTTAACAATATTAATTTTGAAAACTTATAATCTTTTACACTGTTAACTTTTTGTTTAAAAATTACTTAATTTTACCATGAATTTAAATAAATTTCGTTGTTTTTAAAATCTGAATAATCAATATCTCTTGCACTGCAATTTTGTATAATAAAGAAATAACTCTACTTGAGTTTTGTTAATTTTATATTCGTATCGGTATCGGCGATATTTCTCCTTGAGTATCGGTATCGGCGAAAAGGCTTATCGTTACATCATTAATTTTTATACATTTTAATACTTTTAAATACATCTTTTTTTTATTCGTATAAAAATAAAAAAAACTAGTGATTCATAAATTTTATTTATCCATCTGGATTTTTTAATTTGAAACCAAATATTTTTTTTCTTTTCTTTTCGAAACAAAATTAAATAAACATCGTTTATGATATTAATCTATACAGTTTAAAATTATTTTCAACTTTTTTCATCGGATGAAAAATTTTAAAAATAATAAAAAAATATTGGGAATTATTTCTTTTTGTAAGCAATTTTATTATATTCAACATTTTCATTTTTCGAATTTATTCTATGAGTTAAATTTCAGTTATGTATTTTATAAGGCTTTTTGTAACAGTTCTATTCCTTAAATTTTTATTAATGACTTTATACACTACCAGACTATTATCTTGTATCTTCTTGTTACATATTACCTTAGCTTTCCGTTGGATAGCAATGAAGTACAGTGGTTTCCCGATTTAACGAACAATTGATTGTCGGCCCTGTTCGTTAAATTGAAAAGTTCGTTAAATCCAGTACTAAAAAAATTGAATTGAGCAATCCTAAACTACTATTTCTTACTACAAGGAGATCTTCATCTTCTCGTAAAAGTCTGGCCAATGGTATATCATCCTCTTCATCAAAGTGTTGGCCTTTTCTGTACAAAATTTTATTCCAGCATTTTAATATTGATGTTTCTGAAACACTTTTCAACGCCAATGTGAGCATTAAAGAGGCTTCGTACAAGTTAAATTGTTTTAAAAACTTTTTAATGTCGACTTCCCCTGATGTTATAATGTTAGACAAAAGCTGTTTCTATAATGCAGCTTTACAAGACGGATTGCATTTTGGTTCATCGGTTATATTAGAGGAGTAACATTTGGTGGCATATAAAGTACTTAAATCTTTCCATTACGTGTTTGTTCAACTAATTAATCTTCTAGTGGGTGGCAAGGAGCGTTATCCAAAATTAATAAAGCCTTTTGGGGTAAATTATTTACGATTTGTTTATCAGAAACTAAAAAAATCCAAAATAGATGGTAGTAGTACATAATTCATTGTAAACAAAATGAAATATATGTCTGTAGGTGTATGTCAAGACTACAACTGTTTGCCTGACTGCTCCATATATGTATTTATATAAGTTTTTTTGTATATTATTTATATTTGTTCGTTACATCGAGTACCAAATTGGATTTTAATTCGTTATACACAGTACCTAAGGTAAAATGTTTGCCTGTTCGTTAAATCCCGAATTCGTTAAATCGGGAAACCACTGTATATTGTATGTACAGAAAAATTTACAATTATTAGATACCAGCATTCTGCTGGAGAGTTTTTTAAATATATATATATTGTTTTTGTTTTTCTCGTTATTTTACCTACCGGATATAAATGTTTTGTTCTCTACCGAAAACAAACGTACATAAACAAGTAAGTGAACTTTAACAGTTTTAGAAAATGAACACGTTTCGCTAAAAATTATTGCAGATGTTTTGCTTGCCTTGTAAAATAAATTCGCACACAGTTCGATATTCCTATAAATATGTACAAACATAAATATTTTCTGTTAAAAGTCTTTTCATTTCAATCTAAAGAAGAAAAAGAATTGTCGATGTATTGTTCATTCTTGCCATATCAATTATAGGAATATATGTGAAATAAATACTTAGCAACTGTCAGTTATTATTGCTAAAAAAAGGTCCAGTTACTGACTTTTTACTTGAACGTAACCAAACATTAAAATAGGAAATAAAATTAAGTTGGGGAATTAGTTCTAGGACTAAAGGAAAACGTAGTACGAGTATCCTTATCCTTCTGTACTAAGTACTTTAAATTTATTTTTCTTTCGCCTACTTTTTATTTATTGTGTATATTTAATTTTGTTTTCTTTTTATGCAGGTTATCCTCAACTTCAATGTCGCTGGTTAAAGAATGGTATACCCGTTGGTCATTTTTCATCCATTCAATTCGTACGAATATTGAATACACAACGGGAGGATGCCGGTAGTTATAAATGCACTGAAGAAAATGATGCCGGTTCGACATTTAGTGAAAAAAATATGCTGTCGTTGCCCGTTAGTATGATGATGTTTCAAATTGTTTTTTATTTATTGTAAAATTGTTGTTTTTAATTTAGGAATGTTATATATATATATTGATTCTTATGGTTCCAAGTTGGAACAAAGGGCCGTTTAGGAATGTTATTTGAAAAAAGCGCAAAAAAATTTAGAGATTAAGAAGGACATTTTAAATTAAATTCTTTTCCAAAACTAAATATTTTCAAGCATACTCTCTTAATAATTATTTTTTTGTAAATTTAATTTTTTTTAAGAATGGAACTTTCTCGAAAATTTACTTAAAATAAATACTAAATAACAAAAATGTTTTATAGGTATTACGTATTTTTATCTTTCAAAAAGTTATTTTTTCGCGACTTTTCAAAGATGTCTTTTAAAATATCTATCTATTTAAAGTTTTTTTTCATAAAGGTGCGATATGCAAAATTACCATTCGACGTTTATCTGCTGTGTTATTTATAATGCTATGGAAGATGTTTTTGCATTTAACAAAAACCTTCTAAGCGGTGTCAAAATTTTTAAAGTGTCGAAAACATAATCTACAATTTGTTCCAGGAAGATAGAATGCATGCCTCCAGAATATGTTGAATTTCTGCAGCACTTTTATTAATGAGAAAAATTTTGAACAGAAACACTTGATCGATGCAATTTTCTTTTATTTTGCAATCTAAAGATCTTCTTGTAAGGAAAACAAAAGTTCGTTGTATATTGTTTTTAATTTTTAGTGCAGCCATTTAATGAATAATTACTAAATATTAAAAAATTTGGTGTCTGTAAATAAGTAAAATACATTGTAAAATTAAAAAAAAAAATAAAAGTTACAGAAATTATTCTGTAATTGGATTTGTTTTGTCAGTTTTTTAAAAAAATATTAATGAGCACTTACCGCTGTATTCAAAAACAAACGCGTGTTATGTTTAAATATCATTTAAGAATACGGGGGTAAGTACATATTCTATTTTTTAAAGCATAATTTAAATTTCGTTAACCCTTTCAGTGTTTTTGTCGAATATATTCGACATTACATTGTACTCTGTTTCTACGCCCTTCAACTGTATAAAAATGTACAGTGAATTATATATTTTTTGTTTTATCTGAAAGAGAGACTATTTTGCTATTTTAAATTGTTATTATAGGAGGCATTGGCTTTCTTTTCTTATTATTGACCGCATTTTCGTACACTAGTCTGGAATTTTGTTAAAAGGTTATATATACGAAAAAAAAAATTATTTCGGTGATCGAGAGATAACAAAAAAGCATTGTAAGTATTGATACATGCGTAAATAAGTATTTACTTGAAAAAAAATACGGCAAAAATAAATTGTAGGTTCTTCTGTGAACCTTTGAAGGTCCATTTTGAAAATATTCCGTATTGAAAATATTCCGTATATGAGACGAAAACTATTATTTTTACTGGCTTCAGCGCCATCACATTATCTTTAATACAAATTTTCAGATTTTTATCTCGCCACAAATTATTTTCGACTCCGAAAGGGCTAAGCATGTTTAATGCGCATATCTTACAATAATAAATGCAGGAAAATTCCCGCCCTATTTATAAATTTTATACATGATGAAACAAACAGGTGACATTACTGCGCCGGATGAGAATATTTTCCTCTTGTATTGTTTGTCCAATCTTCTGTCAAAATTTTGTTTATGCTAACAAAAAGTTCAGGCTCTGTTCTTAAAGTTTTTTTGTCATTTTAATTTAAATTAAAAATTTTTTATCAAAAATTATTTTCGGGAATACAAAATTTATTATTAATAAGATTTCTACATGACGTGCTAAATTCCCAATTTTTATTTTCGATAAAAAGACTGAAAATTATAGTTAAGGGAAAAGGAAAGCTATTTCCAAAGACTTTGGAAAAGCTAAAAATATTATACAAATAAGACAAAGTGAATAAGAATTTTAAACACTCAGGTCTTACTTGTAACAATAACAAAGCTTCAACAAAGCAACAACAATTAACAGTGAGTTTATCTTTTCTTACATTCCCCTAAATAAAAGTTTTGTCCATAATGAAAAATTTATTCGCTCTGTAATTTTTTTGTTATTTCTGCAATATTGACCTTAGAACATAAAACTTTATATTCTAGGTCCTTATGAGTAGCGAAATTTTAAGAGTAGAAAATTTGCCAGTAAGGTATAAAAAAAACTATTTTTTAGAAACGTTTGTCTAAAAAAAGGTACCCACTTTTTACGTTTTTTATTTAAGTACTTTCTAAAGTTAAAAAATAAACTATATAAACTCTCCTAAAAAAATTACTTATGGCCTTATTTAAAATAAACAAAACAGGTTTATAAAAGGCTAATAAAATGGATTTTCTATCAAAATTTGTATAATAAACTTTTTAGTTTTCATAACTAAGGGCTTATAAATCAGAGCAAGTTAAACTCTCTTTTTGGCTTAAAATGCGTTTAAACCAACAAATCTATAAATCAGTTAACATATAAACCATCTTTAAACGCATACATTTGGGCGTTCAAACTACCAATACACCCCATATAAATTTTACAACATTTATCGTAGTGCTGCCTGGTGTGTTTAGTCAATTAATTCTTATTCGATTAACCGAACAATTCTAGACGATTAATTGTTCGATTAGCTTAAAATTGCTAATTTCGATTAAAGGATTAATCGAAGAATTAATGACAATTAATCGAATAACAATACATATATGGTTTTTCTGTCAAATGTATAATATTCTAAAGTTTTAAAACAAATAAACAAACCAAATGTATGTGTCCGTTGGAATTACAAAAAAACAGTCATGTTTAGTGAGTAATTTACATACATTTTTATTATTATTCGATTAATCGAATAAGTCAAAAATGCCAAATATCGATTAATATGTTATTTCTTAAACTAAATATAATACAAGGGACACTGATTTACAACTATTGCATTTAAGCTGCATATAAATTTAAGCTTAGTTTAAACAAACCATCGTTTAAACACTCACTGATTTTTTAGCCATAAGGCGGTTAATTTTTAGAAAATGCTTTTTTTAATTTTTTTAAGTATTTAAATTATTACCCCCATATTCATAAAAAATATTTTTGATCAATGAAAGGTTTATAAAGCAAATTTTCATTGAAAATTCGTGTCATAAACTTGATATAGACCTAAAATCTTTTTTATGGATATCGGGATTAAACTTTATGACGGGTAACTACTCACTTATATAGGGTGTTTTTTTAAGCCCGATAGAACTTGAAATTGTAAAAAATAACACAAAAAATTAAATTGTAATCAAAAATTTTTTTTTTTATTCGAAAGATCAATACGTGACATTAACATTTGAAAATGATTTCGGGCATATGGGCACCGCGGCTGTTCTTGACGAAGCGCATTCTGGACGTCCAATTTTGGGCCACTTTTTCGAGCACTGCTGGCCGTATGTCACGAATAACACGAACAATGCTGGCCTCCAAGGCGTCAATTGTTGCTGGTTTATCAGCTTAAACCAGTTACTTCACGTAGCCCCACAGGAAATAATCGAGAGGTGTCAAATCGCACGACCTTGGAGGCCAATTGACAGGTCCATTTCCCGAAATCAACTTATCGCCAAATTTTGATTTCAATAAGTCGATGGTTGTGTTCGCCGTATGGCACGTAGCGCCATCCTGTTGAAACCACATCTCCTCCGGATCAATGTCATCCATATTTCCAAACAAAAAATCATTGATCATGGTGCGGTAACGATCTCCATTGACCGTAACGCGAGCTCCGGCCTCATTTTTGAAGAAATAAGGTCCGATGATGCCACCAGCGTGAAAACCGCACCAAACGGTGCATTTTTCTGGATGTAATGGAGTCTGTAGGGTCTCTTGTGGATTGGTCTCGCTCCATATGCGGCAATTTTGCTTATTAACAAACCCGTTAAGCCAAAAATGCGCCTCATTATGTACGCCATAAAAATGACGAAGTCGTCTATAAGTTGCGCGAATCGACGACTGATTTTCAAAGTAAATTTGGATAATTTCGTAGCGTTGTTCAAGCGTAAGTCTATTCATGATGATTTGTCAGAGTATACTGAAACGATAAAAAAAAATATTTCATCAAAATTTAATTTTTTGTGTTACTTTTTACAATTTAAAGTTCTATCTATCTTTATAAGAAAATATACCGCTTTAAATTGCTTTAATCGTAAAAATTTGGAATTTACTTTGTTAGTAAATAGGCAAACAATTAATTAAATTTTATTAGCTTATAAATTGATTTAGCAGCAAAAAAATATGCCATTTAACAAGATTTCAAATTGTTCGAAAATCATTTTTTTTAAAGATTGAAATTTGTTAAAATCTAAAAAGCTTTAATATTTATGAGAAAAAAAACACAACATGTGAACTAAGTCAAATTCCAAGTGGCAGACATATGGCTTAAATTGCATCTTGCTCTTAATACAACCGTTTACTAACTGGTATGCAAACTAATTAAAAAACGCACTCGGTATGACATACCCATAAATTTTAATTTAGTTTCTTTTTACAAATTTCCCATAAGATCCCCCGCCCCCAGGAATCATCATACTATATAAAATAATTTGTGACATGAATTAAGTGTCACTTAATTAAACAAAATACCTCTGGCAGTACAGCGTACAGAAAACAAATAATGGCGTAAATCATTAAGCAAAAAATAAGAAAAAAACTGATTGAGATACAGACGACTACCCAGAGTTCTTAATTTTTATTTAAACAACTGAATGTCTTTTGATTTAGAAGCCAGAAGAAAATATGTGATGAGACTAACACTTTAACCTACAACAAATTACGAATGGAATAAGAAAACTGAAAGAATGAGACTTAAACATCTTACATGACTACAACTTTGACGATTAGCATTTAAGAGGCAGTTTGTTACTTAAATTTATTAGGACACATGACCATTCATCCAAACTACTTTGTGCACTAAAGTATAAACAGCGATGTATATGAAATAAAATAAATTTTGATTGTGTTTGTTTAAATATACCCTGTAGGAAATGTAATACATTTAAATAGTCTGACTTTCTTTATACAGTGCACACTAGGTTGTCCCAAAAAAAATAAAAATTTGGATTTTCTCGGAAGATCTTTCCTAATTTGGATACTCCTAAGGTAAAGTATTTTTGAGAATTTTATCAGATTTTTCGGAAGTGCTTTAGAGGTCGCGCAAACTGATTTTGTACCAAAAATCTAGCGTTTTTGACTTTTATTGAATTATTATTGAAAATTGCTAAAAAAATCGGTATTTTTTCGGCTTCTGAGTAAATATTCTTAAAGAAAATTTTCCGATCTTTAATTTTATGTGCATAAATAATAAGTTTCGTCAGGGATTTTCCACATTTTGATACATTATATATCAGTTTTTCGTAAATTTTCAGCAAATATGAAAAAAAATGCTTTATAACTTTTAAAGTTTGTATTAAGATTAAAAAAACTAATGATGCAGTTTAAAAGATTATGAAGTTTTAAATAAATTAGCGAAAAAAATAAATGAATTTTCTCTCACCGTTCTCGAGTTATACCCTTTTAAAGCTTTGTACACATTGTATGAAATGTATAATACTATAAGGTGTGAACTAGGTTTGCATTGCTTTAAACTTTAAATAATTGGATTTAGAAAATGTTTTACAAATAAAATAATAGTTACTTACCAGTCTTACATAACAATAACATATGTAATTATTACAAGAAGTCCCGTCTTTTTAATTAAAATATTTTGTTAATCTGAAGTTTTATTGCTCCGGTAAGTTGAAATTATCATAAAGTAGTCCAAGAAATATTGGGTAATATTTTTTTAAAATAGATATGCCTTTGTCGAATACAAGGAATGTGTGGTGTGTGGGCAAAATGATTGATGACCTTGATACTGCCAAACCGCCGACAAAAAACCAAATACTGCAAAGATTTTTTAAATTGCATTTAGTGGAAAAGTGCACTATTTCCAAAAGCAGTATTTGGTTTTTTGTCGGCGGTTTGGCAGTATCAAGGTCATCAATCATTTTGCCCACACACCACACATTCCTTGTATTCGACAAAGGCATATCTATTTTAAAAAAATATTACCCAATATTTCTTGGACTACTTTATGATAATTTCAACTTACCGGAGCAATAAAACTTCAGATTAACAAAATATTTTAATTAAAAAGACGGGACTTCTTGTAATAATTACATATGTTATTGTTATGTAAGACTGGTAAGTAACTATTATTTTATTTGTAAAACATTTTCTAAATCCAATTATTTAAAGTTTAAAGCAATGCAAACCTAGTTCACACCTTATAGTATTATACATTTCATACAATGTGTACAAAGCTTTAAAAGGGTATAACTCGAGAACGGTGAGAGAAAATTCATTTTTTTTTTTTGCTAATTTATTTAAAACTTCATAATCTTTTAAACTGCATCATTAGTTTTTTTAGTCTTAATACAAATTTTAAAAGTTATAAAGCATTTTTTTTCATATTTGCTGAAAATTTACGAAAAACTGATATATAATGTATCAAAATGTGGAAAATCCCTGACGAAACTTATTATTTATGCACATAAAATTAAAGATCGGAAAATTTTCTTTAAGAATATTGACTCAGAAGCTGAAGAAATATCTATTTTTTTACCAATTTTCAACCGAAATTAAAAAAAACCCAAAAAGGTCGATTTTTGGTACAAAATCAATTTGCGCGACCTCTAAACCACCTCCGAAAAATCGGAAAAAAATCTCAAAAATTCTTAGCCTTATGAGTATTCAAATTAAGAATGATCCCCAAAATTTTTTTTTTAATGGGACACACTAGTGCACACGCTTCGTTGACAATGTCACCAAAATAATCGCAAAAGTTAGAGACAGTAAATCCCAGGCTTCTTGCAGGGCACTTCTATAGAAAAATTGATTCTCGTGTGTTTGCGAAATATACGCAAGTAAGTTACAGGCTGGCCCCCGATGTCGACCGGTATCGTTCGCTTGCATTTTTAACGACAAACAGCTGATTTGCGGCCCACTAACAATTTTCAGCACGACAAGTCGATCGACAATGCAAGCGACCGATAACGTAACAGTTTTCATACAAATTTGTGGCCCATTAAGAAATATTATGCGGCCACAAATGTCATAATCAGTCACTTGTGTTGTAGTTGCCGACATACGAATTTTGTTAAAATATTTAGCAAAATTTTCTTTACGCACAGACACTAATGTGCTGTTTTCAGTACACAACTGATTGAACGTGTAGTAAAATTAATATGTAAAACACTCAAAACACTGAGTGCTTTTCATATAAATTATACTACACGTGCAATCAGTTGGGTTGTAAAAACAGCACTTAAATATTTTTTTTATTATTATATTTTTTTAAAATATTTTTTATAAAATTCTATATTTTTTATAATTTTTCCGAGAAGAGCATGTTATCGTAAAATGTTTTACAACAATGGTTCCAGAAATGGAAAATTGAAACAAATATAGAAAAATCAAAACATGTGTCATTTACTCTGCGAAGAGATTGTACTTAAATGGCTTACAAGTACTTAACACAAATTGTGTCAAATAACTAGGAATGTATCTTGACAAACGACTTACATGGAAAGACCATATCAAAACTAAAGAGGAACATCTAAATATCAAGACTAAAAACATGTTCTGGTTACTAGGACAAAAGTCTCAACTTAACCTTGAAAACAAAATTAAGTTATACAAAGTTATTTTTAAAACGGTATGGACCAATGGTATTGAGTTGTGGGGAACGGCCAGTCACTCAAACGCGGAGATATTGCAAAGATATCAATCAAAACCTTTAAGACGAATAGTAGATGCTCCATGGTTTATGACCAACAAACAAATTCATAGAGATCTTCAGATACCTTTTGTTTTGAATGAAGTAAATAAATTTAGCACTCGATGCATTAATAGACATGGTAATCATTGAAACATATTAGCAATTGCCTTGTTAGATGTTTTTTCTTTGCGTGTAGGCATATCAAAAATTCTTTAAACACATTCACACATGGCAAAATTTCTTAAATGGTGGGTAAGATGATAAGTCTCCTAGGCAGGAGGTGCGTTGGACGTTTTGTGTGGTGTTCTTTAAGGTTTTTTTTTTCTTAAACATGACTATCAAGGAATATATACATATGAAGAGCAATAAAATAACAATCATATAAAAATGAAATAAATAAAACAAAACGACGGAAAAGTGAATAAATAAATGTATGGATGTAGACGTAAAATTTTTAAAACTGAAATAATAAATACATGTAATTACTTAAACTACTTTTTTTACATACTGTGTGTATGAAAATTTGCTGAATAACATTATCCTTTTTTTGCTCCCAACTTTTTTGTTTCAGTTATACTTAGGTACATTTCATAATATAACAGAAGGCCATTTAACTGTTGTTTCTGACAATCCAGCCATATTTGATTTGCCTGCCATTGGCTCGACACCGGTACCGTCTGTGATGTGGCAAATCATTGAGGGACCCTCAAATAATGACATAAAATATGCCTTTACAAAAGCAAACCAATTGATAATACTGAGTGCAGATGAATTTGATCGCTAGGCAAAGCGTGTGCGTGCCATAAACACCCAATTGGGTAAAGAAGAGAATAGTACCCTTTTACACTTGAATGTAGGAGGTGATCCACATATTGAGGTGCCACCGGAAATTATTGCACATCCGCAGGATATGAAATTGAAGCGTGGCGAGAAACTTGCACTGCAATGTGCAAATTCATGTCCACTGCATGAACTGTAGACATTATGATTTAAAGATGGCATACGAATTGAAAATGCTGAAATTGCTCATACACTCAAAGATCCCTGGAATCGTTAGTTTAACTTGTTATCCGTGAACTTAAAAAGACATTCCTGTGAATACTCATGTCAAGTGCGTTTACAAATCTTTAACTACAAAAGCAAAATGTCTTTCGTAACACAAATATTTGGTGACTTGGGTATGTTCGTGTCATTGCCTTGTGATATTATAGGAGATGCTCAACCCACAGTACCGGAGGTTCAGAAATAGTTAAGCTATTAATTATTAAAATTAGTTTTTAGAAATTTTAATTTTCTCAATGTCTATTAATCAATTTCATGTGCCCTGCATAAAAAGCAACTTGAAATCGATAATTCTGCATGTTCCAGTGTATAGCTGTTAATGAAGCTGGTGAGAAATTAGCCTCCGATTGGCCAAGAGTAAAGAGTAAATACATATAATTAAAATTTTATTACATGCATATATATGTTAAGGTTATTAATTTTTTCCGAACCAAACAATTTAACCGCTTAAATAATGTATAATCTTGTATAATAACCAACATTCTCATTTATCACCTTGTATTCTATTTCTGTGTTAATTTGAATATTTAATACCAAATTAAACCCCACAACAAAAAAAAAACGCTTAGCTACAAGCATTTTGTTTCTGTATAGCAATAATGATCTGTATTATGTACTAATATTTTTCATACATCCCCTACTTATTGCAAACAAGAAGCCGCAAAAAGCATTAAACGTTTCCTTTTTACGGCAAGGATACAACAACAACAACAACTATTACATCAATAGCAAAATCTCATAAATTAAGCAAATATTATGAGGCGTTGTATACAAAAGCTAAAATTAAAACATCATCATCATTGCAATCTTCATCCGTATTTACAGCTCCTGATAGTGGCACGATTAGGGATTTTGTTGTTGTTGTTAATAATAGTAACAACTACAACGATAACAACAACATCACAAGTAATAATGAAGGCAGTTATATTGCATAATTAATTAAAACGTATTAAACGCTTGGTCCTACTGGGCACAGGCTCAGGATATAATAGACGCAACAAGGAATTTCGCTTTGGTAAAATGTTTCATAAGCTTTATTATGAATTAATTCCCTAATTTTTCGTTTAGTTTACGGTTTATTTAATACCACTTTAGTTTCGCACTGTAGTTTTTTTTTTTCTTTAAGTTGAAGTTTTTGTTTTAAAAATTAAATTTGGTTTAGAAATTTTAGTTTCAATGTTACACAGAAAAAAGTGTTTTATCAATTAAAAAAATGGTTTAAAAATTATTTAAATTTAATTAATTTGATAATTGAATCAATTCTTTTTTTAGTTGAAAGAAAACTAAAAATTTAATTTTGATTTACTGCCTGGCCCACTATGTCGACCAGAACATTTCTTTCTTATATTTATATTGAAAACAAAAACAAATTTTAATTTGTTATTATTGTTTTCAATATAAAAATGCGAAAGAAATGTTCTTGTCGACATTGTGGGCCTGGCAGTTAATTAATATTTCGTTGTTTTGAAATAAATTTTCAATTAAAGTTTTAATAAAATAACAAAAAATCTTAATTGACTTTTTTCGTTTATAATAAAATAATTTAAACATGTTAAATTGTTGTTGGGAATTGTCAATATTTATTTAAATAAATTAACACATTGTTTGAAATGGCAAAGTTTTTTGATCACTTTTTTAATTAAAATTAAAAATATCATTTATTGAAAATATTTTTCCAAAATTATAAAATTTTTAGTTATCAATACACAGAAAAAATAATTAAATTTCTCCAATAACCAAATTAATTTCAAATTCAAAATATCAAGCAAACAAGTTGTTGATTTTGCACCTATTACGAAAATGATTATCGACAATTGAATGCCATTTAAAAATATCCGCATCCTGTTCGTCGTTTTCAAAAACATATGGCCCAATGCTGTCTTTTGAAGGTATTCCACTCATATAAGTGAGTGCATTTGATTTTCAACAATTATTCTTGGATTTTGAGTGCCCCATATTCTGCTATTTTGTTTATTTACTTGCACATTTAGGTGGAATTGTCTCTTGTCGCTCATTGTTTGATATGATCTTTGTTTCTGAATACAAAAATGCTGACATACAACATAAAATGTAACAACTGTGATTCTTTGTTTTAAGCTTAGTATTTCCATTATATATTTCCCAAGGTTTTCAAAGTTTATTCTAAAAAATCGTATAATAATTATATTTTCATCGACCTTTTTATGATTCAATTTTCAATAATTTCCTTTAGTTACCTATAGACAGGCTTTCTATTCTTAATTAAATGAAAGACAATTTATCTCATTTCATAAATTACCTTTTTTCTCTGTATTCTCTCATCTAATCACATCTTAACTTATGGGCCTCCCTGAACAAACATACCTAAGTCTTTTCAAAAATTTTGAAAACAAAACATTTTCTATGTAAATCCCCCTTAAATACGTTTCATAAATTTTTGTATAACCTTCAGACAACTGAAGGTAAGACAGGCTCTTTCAAAAAATATCAAACATGAACAAAATTACGGGATCGAAAAGCAACAAAATTATGGTTGATAAATTATCGATTTTTAGTGTTTTCGGTGATTTTCTCGTTTAAAAAGAATTCGCCGTATTAACATTACTGCAAAGAAAATGTATGCAAATTTAAAATTTAAAAAGTAAAGCGTTGTTAAAATGAAAAAAGACCAAAATAAGTCCGTGACTTTTCGAGTTTCCCTCGTAGTTATATAAAATCCAACATCAAGTACCACCTGTTAATAGACTACTGTCAAGTTTTGAGCAAGTTCCGTCATTTACTTTGCGTTTAACAGCTGTTCAAAACATACAACCTCGTGGATTTTTTTAAAAATGGAAAAAAGTGAATTTCGAGTGCTCATTAAACATTATTTTTTGCGAAAAAAAAACCGTCAAGCAAACAAAGGAAAAGCTTGATAAATACTATGGGGACTCTGCACCATCGATTTCAATGGTAACAAAGTGGTTTACTTACTTTCGTTGTGGTCGCACAAGTACAAATGACGCTGAGCGTTCTGGACGGCCAATTGAAGTCAATACACCCAAAAATTTCGAAAAAATACACGATATGGTGTTGGCCGATCGAAGAGTAAAAGTGCGTGAGATTGTTGATGCCATAGGCATTTCATGTGGCAGTGTGGTTTCGATTTTAAATGATCAGCTTGGTTTAAGATAGCTGTCTGCAAAATGGGTGCCGCGTTTGCTCTCAATTCACCATAAACGTAATCGTGTGACAACTTCAAAGGATTGTTTGGAGTTGTTTGACCGCAATTCGAATGAGTTTTTGCGGCGTTTTGTAACTGTGGATGAAACATGGATCCATTACAACACTCCGCAGACCAAGCAGCAGTCTAAGCAATGGGTTTCTCCGGGTGAACCGGCTCCGAAGAAAGCCAAGGCAAGTTTTTCGGCCAATAAGTTGATGGCAACAGTTTTTTGGGATGCACGCGGGATAATCCACATCGATTACCTTCGAAAGGGAAAAACAATAAACGGCGAATGTTATGCCAACTTATCGGACCGATTTAATGAGGATTTAAAAAAAAATGACCCCATATGGCCAAGAAAAAAGTTCATCAAGATAATACACGGGTGCACACGTGTTCAGTCTCAATGGCCAAATTATATGAATTGGGTTACGAATTGGTACCTCATCCGCCATATTCTTCCGAACCTAAAGAAATGGCTCGGTGGAAAGAGATTTAGCTCCAACGAGCCTTTTTTATGGACCTCGAAAAATCCTTTTTTTTTTGAAGGGATACACAAATTGGAGAAACATTGGACTACGTGCAGTAGTCTATTAATAGGTGGTACTTGATGGGAGCAGTGTGGCATTTCATATAACTACGAGGGAAGTTCGAAAATTCACGGACTTATTGATCCGCCCTCGTAACTTAAAAACAGATACAACGTATTGAAATTTACTTAAGATTTCTTTAAACTTTTTAGTTTGAAATGCAATTTCTGCATTTTACATTTTTGATGTAAAAAGACATCGATTTATCGCTTTTACTTTATCAAACTAACCCAAAGAAATATTTTGAGTAATTTTGTGAAGAAAATAACCTCTTTCTGTCTTACACAATTTTTGAGTAGGGGAAAGCTTTTGGATAATCTTATGTAGCTTTGGGCAGCTTCGCTGTAGTACGGGATCAGTAGAAGTTAATAACAAAATTGTCGATTAAATGATTGCAAAGAAATTGGATGCACAGTAGCAACCAAAAAATAAATTATACACATCTGGGGGTGTTTCCAAATTTTGCCCTTTTAGAGTCTAACCCCCTTTATTTTGTAAAACACTACACCTCAATTGAAAAACATTTTCATACAAATTTTTAAAAATTAATAAAATTTTATATGAAAAATTTTTCAACGCAAGGTGAAGGAAATAATAATACCATCTAAATGATTTTAGTATTTTCCCCAAAGAAATGTTTGCATATGTTTTTTGGCGTTGAATTTGTCACTTTGTAAATTTGAACCATTTTTGTACACTTCTTAATTTTTATAAAGATTATGACATGAAGCCAAATTAAAATTGCAAAGTTTCACAAAAGAAATTTCCATTTCGACTAAGAGATTTCATCACTTTAGTTAAAAACACATTTTGCCTAAGTTTTGTTAATATAATTAAATTTTACACCTTCACGCATTAATCAGTCAGGCACATTAAGAACCTTAATGGCTTAAAATTATATTGAGACGTATTTTACTTAACTTGCGAAAACAACTTTAATGACTTTAGTTATTTAACATAAATTAAATTAAGTAGGTAAAATATATCAATACAAAAAACCCCAAAATTTCCAGCACTAAAATTTCCATGTAGATTAACATAAAGGTTCTTTTTATGTTTATTACACTGATACTGACGAGTAGCTCATATAGGCTTCTTTAAATGTGCATATTATATGACAATATACATATGTACAATGTACATTGCATGTACAATACACACATGTACATACATACTACAAACTACACTATACACAAAACGAGTACATACACTTACATAATTAAAAGCATATTTTCATAGCTTGATACGTGAGTGTATGAGTGCATTATAGTAGTATATATAAGATTACCCATATCATTCGAAAGGTATTAGGGTTAAGATAGTGTAGGTTGAGGTAAATTTGTGGCATAGTATGTTTTATAATGATTAAAATAAACTTAACTGCTCCACTTGTTGTTATTAAGGTGAAATATTATCTTTTTTGCTTTTTTTGGAATTACATATTTATATAAAAAACATATTTATATTCTCAGTAGGCATATGTGTGTAGGCAAAGGGGTTAATGTATATTTTAAGCTTTTGTGTTGTTACTTTATTATTTCACTCTCATAACTTTCCTTAGAACTACTTAAGACGTTATGAACATAAAGTTTTTTTTATAGACTATATGTGTAGTAACTTATTTAAAATTGCTTCCTTTCATAAGCACTCCAACATCCACTCATCCATTCATTTTACCCATAACTGTCTCATTATTTTAACAGATTTAATATGAAAATTAAGAACTTCAAAAGCCAAAACTTTTTCAAACCACAATTTTAAAATATTTTCTTTTTAGTGTTCCATTAATTAAAAGTTTGAGGCAAACATAAAAACATTTAAACAAACTCAAGCTAAAAAGAATTTTCAAGTTTTCAGTCAACCCTGAGGAAATATGTGTCAATTGTTCCTACAGAACTGGTCCTGGGATTTGTGAAAATATAATAAGAAAAAAAAGAAGTAATTAATGAAAGGAGAACAAATCGCTAATCTGGTATATTAAGTAAGAACAAAAAGATAGAGTTTTTAATTTTGTATTAAATTTGTTTTAATAATTCTTTTATTTAAATGATTTGTTATTTATTTATTAAGGCCGTTTTTGTAACGAGTGCAGTATTCACCGGTGGTGTGATACATTTCTTTGGAATTATTTAAAAATTTGCTCTTAAAATTAACTCTAGCACTCTTTTTATTGGAAGAATACCAAGAACTAGCATTGTAGTAACTAAAATTGATAGGTCCCATTCATAAAAAGTGTTTCTAGGACCGGTATCTGCTGTCAAAGAATCTATCATGGGACTGTTTTAGTGTCAGTTTGCTTCCCTCTGGGGAAATTTGTTATTTCAAGTTTGTTTCAGGTGCCTTGGTAGGCGTGTTGGTATTGAGCTAGAGACTCTAAAGACTCCTTACAACTTGCTGAAGGTCTTAGTTACTATTTTTTTATTAATTAAATCAGAATATAATCTGCAACCGTATTTGTAAAGGCCCAACTATAATTTGCATAAGCTTACTTAATCTTCTGTCAAAAATTAACAAAGAGCCTCTCAAATTAATTTAAAAAAACAAAACCAAAATCAAAAAAAAAAACAATTAATTCTGTACGGAATCAGTGATCAGTTTCGCACTTTGCTTAAGCAAATGACAGTTTCATAAAATTTAGTAAAAAAATTTCCTTAAGTTCCATACGGCTTGACACATATGATTAACAAGTATTCGCACTATTGCTTAAGCCAACGTAAGCATATTATATCTGGACCTTAACACTTAAAAATAAACACTAAATAAATGTTTGTTGGGTATACATTTGCTTGTATTAACTTAATAAAGTTCAGGCTGTTAATCTTAAAATTTTTTGTCATAGTTGTTGCTGCCGCTTTTTTGAATTCTTTTGATTCCTTGCTAAACGGAGTTATGGTTGTCCTACTTTTCATCTTCCTTCGAGGACGTCTTTGAAAGCTTTTCATGACCTAGCCAGCTTAATCTCGTTATGGTGATTACCTAAGCTATGCCAAAGCGGGATAGGTCGTACAGCTCATTGTTCAAACGTCGTCGATACTCGTCTTTTTTCACCATAGGACCATATAGTAGTTTTCTCTGGAAGATTCCCAATGGTGTTTCGTCTGCTTGCAATAGGATTCAGGAATATACACCATATAGAAATACAGGCTTTATTAGAGACTGGTACAATTGGATTTTGGTTTCTCGAGAGAGAGACTTATCCCCGAAGTGCTTCCTGAGCCTAAAATAACATCAGTTTACAAGCACAATTCTCCAATCCAATCTCTAATTGTAGTAATACTAATGTAAAATCTCATAAAAATGTATGTACCCTCTTAAAATGTTCACTTAATAAAGGAAATCATAATAAAAAAGCAAAAAAACAATAAATATACAAATGACGGGTTTAAGAGATTTATTATTTATTTTAACTAAGCGGTGTTGGCAACTGGACTCCAATATCTACTAAAAACTAAAAATTTTGTGTGGTCATGGGCTGTTTTATGTGCACATATTATACAATAAAAGAGTTTCAAGGAAATAAAAGTTTTAAAAGTTTTCAATCTTTTAAAACTCTGACTTTGAAATTTTATTCTCCTTTTTCCGATATTAACGATGTTAAATGTTCATATATTTCGGTTTTTTTATAATTCTTTCATAAATGGTTTCTGTTTATTCCCGGTTTTATCCTCGAAGTATTTTCGGTTGTATGTACGTGTATATGTTACATTTCTTGAGTTAAGTTAAAAAAAAACTGATTAATTTAAATCGCTTATTACTCGTATCCATTCATTACTTCTTCATTCATTACTTATAGAACCAACTAAAATCAACGGCTGAAGAAACAAGCAATTTATCTCACACAAACAAAAAATTCGTTTAAGTGCGAGCGGGGGTATTAAAAATCCCACATATTAAATGTCTTCTTAACAGTTGGCATTTAGCAAAATTTTCTTTGAAATTTCGGTTTATATAAAAAATTTTTATTTTTCTTTAATTCTAATACAAAAGTCATCATTTTAATGTTATTCATGAAAAAAAAATTAATGCATATTCCGTTATTATTATTTTTAATAATAGAGTCTCCACAGAATACACGACATTCAAATCCATCAGATTTTAATAGACCATTTTGAATTTAAAATGCAAACTGAAAAAACAACAATAATAAGCCATAAAAACAATCTAAAATTTACATATCGTGTCCTTTTTAATAGAAGTATACATGTTGTACTCGATTATCGTTTGGCCATCTAGCATGTGTGCGGAGTATCTATGTGTGAACATAAATGTATGTATTTCTGAATAATGTGACAAATTTAATAAAATGTATTCTTAATAAAAAAAAACTAACAAAAGCTTTAATAGTAAAAGGGAAACAAACATTTACTTATTTATTTTTATTTCTTTAATTACATAAGGGCCATTTATGGTTAATAAAAATTGCTAACTAAATAATAAGCTTCAGTTATTAATAACAATATTTAATAAATAAAAGGAGTTAAACATTTAAACATAGTTATCTTATAATAGAGAAAACAAAATATTTTTTAGTTCCAAAAAATAAGTACATTATACAACAAAGACATAAAGAAAATATTTTGTTTCAATATTACTCAGCAGGAGATGCAAATCTCTAAAACATTGGCAATTATTCATTTTAGAAATTGACAAATTGTTTAGTTCTGCAAATTTCAACAATTTAGATTTAAAGAAGGACAGCGAGAGAGAAAATGTTCTTTGATTTCTTGGCAAAACTATCCAGATTTTTTAGACACGAATCTAAAACGAATTTCCAAAATTATTTAGGAAAAATAATTTGAAAATTTAGTATTTTATTTGAATCCAACGGGACAAAAAAAGTATTAAAAAGGCTGTTTTCGGCCGACATAGAGCACCCCAGCCGCATCCAAACTTCATTTCTATTTTACGCGGTAAACTATTGGAGACCAACGTTTGCCTTGTAGAAACTACTTGTAAGGCTTCTAGCACACCTTCAAAAAATAATTATGAATTAAGCTTTATGTCAGCATAATAAGCAACAATATAATGGGAAGTGACCCAGCGGGCAAAGAAGTAGTAAAGACGCATTCTAAAAGATTTTTTTTAGAAATAAGGTCTCCAAGTCGAACTCCCACATAATTCTTAGTTTACACACTGAGTCATTGGAGACAACGGCCTTACCATATTGAATCTATTTTCAATACTTCTAAAAGGCCTTCTTAAAACAAATAAGAATCAGGCCTTATCTTAGTATAATTGTTTTTGCTAAAAATGTGAATCAGTAACTATTAATATTGGGCATTTTTTGTAAATTTGAGAAGTAATTCGTACCACTTTTGACCGGCCGTATTTAAGAATGAAAATTTTAATTTGTAAGATATTTTATAGAAGACATTCTAAGGCCCTTTTTCTAAGAAGGCAGAGTGAGTAAAAGATAAGTAGGAATGCTTTCGATACCTTCTTAAAGGCCTCGGAAATGGACGCGCTCGCAATTTGTCTCTCTGGGAAACTATTAGTTTTACTTACAACCATTTATGAATAGATTATTGATGTACATACAGTGCGCTTGGGATAACGTTAATTACATAATTAGAACCGCGAGTTCAAACGCTTCGAGATGTGCGAATTCAAGATCAAAATATTATTCATACTGCAGTTTAAAGAGTTTTTATTGTTTCATAAGTAAAAAAAGCAATCACGAAGAAAAAAAGGTTTCCAGCCTTAACAAAAGCAACATAATATTTTACATGAGACCATGGCAACTTAACTGCATGTAAGATATAGCCTTGCAGTCCTAAGGTCGCGAAATACCTATACTTTCACGTGTAAAAATCTGTTATTTCTTCTCCTGTCTTTTTTCTGCAATATTTGAAATACAGCTTTATCCCATAAACGTTTTACTACATTTAGGTAGTTTTGCTTAATCCAAAGCCCGTTAAGCGGTTAAAGATTTTACACATTTTTATCCACATCGTAGTCGTCATCATCGGTCACTTCCAACTCTTCATTTTCCCACGACCCAGTAAGGTTATCCAGCTAAATATCTTTATTCCACTACTAAATAAATGTCACTGTATAGTCGACGTATTGTGCCTGATTTTTACGAGAAAAAGGCAGCAACGGAATAGAAAAGGACAATATGTAACTACTTTATACAACAACGTGTAAACTTCTTATAAGGGGAACTCCCAAATATGTACAATACATGTACATAAGTGTTTTTTTTTTTTTTTTTTTTTTATTTATTTAATTTTTATTAAAATTCATTGAAATTTACATACATTTTAGGTGTCTCAGCGCCGCTAGGGCTTTAAAGAGACAAGTTGGCAAAGTTAACAATTAAAAAAAAATAAAATAATAAAAACTATTTAATACATATAATCATAAGAAAAAGAATTTTTTTCTTTTTTTTTCTAGATTAAAAGCATTTCAATATTTTGTAATAAATATTCTTTTAATTTGTTTTTGAAAGAAGAAATTGTGCAACAATCTTTTATATGTTGAGGCAAGTTATTATATTCCAGGCTACCTGCATATTCAATTTTTTGCTTCGTGATTTCTAAGCGACATCTCACAGCGCGAAGGTTATGGCTATTTCTAGTGTTGAAAACAGTTTGGTTTCTTGAAAAGCATATTGTGTGATGACCAATTCCATGTAGTGCGTTATAAACATAAATTAATGTTTTCATTTTATATAATCCATATATTGGTAAAATATTTTTCACAACATCAGTATATAAAGAGAGTGTAGGGTACAAGAGAGGGAGATTATAAATAAGTTTAAGAGCTTTGCTTTGAATAACTTGTAAAGACTTTAGGTCTGCATTTTAATTGTTACTTAAGCTAATGTGTTGATTTATTTAGAATTGACGTTTTAGAGCTTTGTGGTTTGGTAGACAATGACAATAAGAAAGAGTTCACGTTTTCGGATGTGTTGACGGTATCCGGAGCGCACTGTATATGTTTATCCAAACCCTTACACATTAAGGGCCATTATTACAACCTAATGATAAAGTTGCTGATAGTTAACGTGAACAATAGCTATCTTGAACGATAAAGTGACCAATAAGTTTTTTCCATTATTGCAACTGTCCGATAAAATAAAAAATGTAATTTATATACTGTGGCAACATTGCAGTATATACCGACTACTTTTGCTACGTAGTGGCAACGACTTAGTTTTGTTTAATTTTTTAATTGAAAACAAAAGTTTATATCATGTGCTTTATTTCGGTTTTTATTTAAAATTGTTTTGTTTTTTGTGTTTTATATTTAATTTTAAAAGTTTAAATAATTTAATATGACATAGAACTGTCATTGAAGTTACCATATCTTCAGCAGAAAATATGGCATCTTCAAGTTCTTAAGGTTCACTTGTAAAGTTACCATGAGGACAAACCTGATGTTAGCTTATCAGTCACTTTTTAGGTTAATGTTAACTTGTAATAACAAAAACTATTTATCTGTCAGATAGCATCCTTAAAATAACTATTTGTAAGTTGTAATAATGGCCCTAAGTGGATTAAAAAGCATTCAGGATGTAGTGTTGATAAATGACCTGGTAAATTCAAAAATTTTTGAAAGATTGATTACTAATATTTTAAATATTAAAAAAAAAATGTAAAAATATTCGGTTTGATAAAAGGTATTTTTATTTTTTCAAGCAATCTTTTAAAAATGTTAAGGGGGTTATCTTGTAGACCCCTTCACCTTGCATTGAAAAGTTTTTCAAATACAATTTTTTGAAGATTTGCAAAAATTCCTATAAAAATATTTTGCAAATGAGGTGAAATATTTTACAAAATAACCATATAAATTTTATTGATGAAGATTTGTATATGTCATACAATATTTTTTTTTATAAAATTGGTAGGTATGTATTAATGTAGGGAAAAATTAGATTTGATTTAAGTTTTCTAGCAACAGCGATTTGTACTAAAACTTTTCCTTTCACACATAACGCACGTTGTTAAAATAATAGAATACAATTCATAAATGACTCAAATAATAATAACAACAAATATAATGTTAAACAAAAATAGTTTTTACTATTATTTAGTTTTTTGTTTTGTTATCATAAAAACTATATCGAAAACTATTAGTAAAGGCGTGCTAACAAACTTTATGCCTTTAATACTGATAGAAATGACCCGATTTCAACCATGAAATAAAATTTGTACTATAAAGAGGCCAGAACTCACACACACATTTGCCCACACTTGTTAACATGTACAGAGGGAAAACTATTTTCATTTTTCATTTAAAACACGAACACTAGTAATGAATATATGGGCGTTTTATGTTTTTACATTTTCTAAAAGGAAACTATAAAGCAGGTGGAAAAATAACAAAACATTTTTATTTTATAAAAGAACAACAAACAACGATTATCCTTTTGAAGTTGTAATAAAAAAATTATAAAAAAAGCACTTAAAGCGTGCTGATATTGTACAAGTATGTAAATATGTTTAACACATATACTTAATATACATGTACACATGTGCGTTTGTGTGTAGGTGGTATGTATCAGTAAAACCATACTGCATTCATATTATGTAAATTTGTTTTCGCTTGTTCTCAGTTCATACTTTGTATGAAAAGTATTGATAAAATCATACATGCATATTTAAGATTTATACTTTTACAAACACACACAAATATGTATTATGACATGTTTGCATATACAATTGCACAGATGTGCTTGAATTCTACATACATTTTATATAGAGATGTAAAACTGCACGTTAAAAAACATTAATGAACATTGCTCACTTTATGTTTCAGGAGAAAATACATGCATGTATGCATATTTCTTCCCCTTCCTCTTTTAGCCCACATGATTTAAATAACTGTGTTGATTTTTTTTTATAACATGTCCATCGGCATCAAGCAAAAAATTAACTGATTACAACAGAAAATGCACTAGAAAAAGCTAAAAAATTATAATACATGCAATTTCCTGGACGTATGATTATATGGTCATTCAATTTACTTGCTTTTGACAATGAATTAAAACCACGCATTTGCAGCGAAATAACAAAAAATAGTAAAAGTCATAATTCAGGTCATATCAGACGGCAATAATGAAATACGAGGAATATGTAACAACACAGCATCTAATATAAACAACTAAGAAAGTAAAGTCGGTCCATTATACGATACCCTACACCACTAGTTTTCTTTCCTATTTGGGCCCTAGGGTATAATAGACCCACCTGAACAAAATTATGCCATGAGGTTAAAATTCATGTAAATGATTTTTGCGCCGAATATTATATAGAGATATTTATTATTTTTCATTTAAATTTTGATTTTTTAATTAGGCTTAAGTTCATTGAATCTAATTTTCATTAAATTATTTTTATGAAGACAGAAATTTTACAACATGAAATAACTTAAAATTTTATTGATAATTTTTCATTCTGAGAATTGAACCCAGGCTTTCACGGACAGGTTGCCCTGACTAGTTTTGATTGTTACCACACAATCTCTTCGGAGGGGTTTGCCGTTTTACTCACACCGCCATTGAAGCCGGATGACGTCAATAGTCAAACATCAATCTTTAAACCAAATGGTATTTCACCTTGGTAGATCGAAATTTGCTTTGAATGAATTATTATCTATTTTAATTGATTAGCATGTTCTTCCTAACTTCTGTTTTTCGTTACTTTTTCTCAAGAATTCTTCTTGAAATCCAAAGTACATTTTTTTTAATTTTCATGTTTTTGTCTTTCTCTTTTCTTGTTGACCTTTTTCAGCATAACTTGAAGGACAAATGTAATTATATCTCGTGCCTTAGCTGTTAACAATAATTAGTATTGGGTTATTTTATTGAACTGTTAATGGTTTTATTTTTAATTATCGAAATTTGGATCTTTATTATTATGCGTTAAGGAAGGTGGATTGTATAGAAGCTGTGGTCAATTCGAAACCTAAAAACACAAAATCTTAAGTCAATGCCAACATTTATAAAGAAGTTATAGCATTAAACGTTATTTTCGGGAGTAGTATTTGTATGGGAGCTTTGGTCAAATAAGGACCGATTTAAAAGAAAAAAAAATTTTTTTTTAAAAGTCTATTACTTGAAGAAGCTTGTATGGGGATATCGGAAATTACAGACAGATTCTCATAATTTTCAATAGGACTGGTCTTTCTGACATTTGGAACCACATATGTTCTAAATTTCATTAACTTATTTCCAAAACTAAGATCTGTATTTTGTCCACATGTGGACAGTCAGCCAGCCGGACTTATATCGTTAGATCGATTCCAAAACTATTCTGAATCGATTGGTGTACTAAAAGGTGGGACCATATTTTAAGGTGTTACACACATCGGCACAAACTAATTATACCATCCCCACTATGGTGTGGGAACAAAAACAGAGATGAAATACATAAGCTCTTACAATAATGGATGTGTTACATGTGTATATTTACATTTTTCTTGAACTTGTGACTTATGAATGAAACAAAACCTTTCGTATAACAACTGAAGGTGTTTAGAAATGTAAGATTATATATATGTGCATATTCATGTAGCTCACATAGGTAAATTCTTATAATAGCCATTAAAAGATCTAAGGCTAAGCTAATGAACATTCATTTTCAACCACAAATACGTATTTACATTTAAGTAAAAAAAATTTTGGTATATCTGACACTGTCGAAAAAAAACGATTATAAAAGAACGAAAATGATATAATAAATACAAAATGTAAAATAAACCTTTTCCTTAACGATAAAAAGTTGGTTTTTATCGTGCAGGTACTTTTTCAGCTTTCAGTGAGTAAAAAAATTTGTATTCCTAGTGTATCAAACTTTACCAGAAATAGAAAAATAAGCCTAATACATTGTGTGACTCAACTGCCACGAAGCCCTTTATCGGTTCAGCTTCAATCGTTAAAGGCCCAGAACAGGCGGTAAAACTGGTATGTTTGCATTTCATCTGTTCTCAAAGAAAACCGAAATGATTGTGACAATTTTATGAAATTCTGGTACAATTAAGGTTGCAGAATTTTTTTAAAAAGGTTTTTCCTTTTTAACAAAAAAACAACACAAGCCTATTTTGTACAAGCATGAGTTTTTCATTTTTGTTTTATTTTCAATGAATTCAGACGATGATAGTGCTGCGTAGGGATGGGCAAATTGAAAACATATATCGATATATGTATGTATGTATCGATATTTTTTAAGAGTATCGATATATCGATGTATCGAACGTATTAAGCTGAAATTATTACCAAATTTAAAAACTTAATATACCTATGTCAATACATATTTATATATGTACAAAAATATTACATGTAACTCCATTCTAACTTTTTATTGTTTCTTTTAATTTCAAATTTACTGCCTGTCCCTTGATTTCGAACGAAACTTTCATTCACTTTACTTTTATTTAAAACAAAACCCAATTATAAAATTTAGTTTTTGAGGTAAGTTATGCGAACGAAGTTTTCGTTTGAAATTGATGAACCGGCAGTTAATTCTACAATAAAAAAAAGTAAAGAATACAAAATTTTTTTTTTTTAATTTGCCATATGAAATCTAAAAGAAATTAATTGGGATTATATAATGTCGGATTATATACTGCCTGTAAACGAAACTTGTGACACATACCAAACAAGTAAATTGTGCAATATTTTATTTTTAATATAAAAAAATAATAATAAAAAAACCTTTTTTTTTATTATTAACATTGCTGCTAATACGCCATAATTAAGGCGATTCTTTGCATAATTCTAGGAACCCTTACCAGAATATTTTTTCCGAGCTTATTTTTGTTGTCATTTCTTAAAAATCCGAGACAAAACTGAACTGTGTAATCTATGAAAATGTACAATAGAAAAGCGCCGTTATTTTCCTAATATTTGTTAAAAAAAAACATATGATGCAATTCTTAAAAAAGCAGTTGAGCAACGGCTAAAATATTGAATTTTATTATAAAGAGATCTGAAAAATATCGAATTCGATAGTCGTAGATAAATATCGATGAATAGGTATATGGGTATTTTTAATATCAGCGATATATATCGATTATCATTTTTTTAAACATCTATATTTGATATATCGATATTTATTCCCCATCCCTAGTGCTGCGGCCATATTGTTGCTATTTATTTAAAATGGAAGATAAATATAAAAAAAAAGAAAAAAAATTGGAGTTGAAAATGCCACAAAATAATTTTAATGATTCTTAATTTATCACTCAGCTAAGTTTTCGCTGAAATTATTACATTTAGCACTAGACACCACAAAAATTGTGACAACATCTCTGCCAAATAATAAACATTTTTAATATATTAATTTTTAACATTTCTTTAAACTAAATAAAACAATTTGTGTGTTTTATTCTAAGAATATTTAAAGAACTTCTGTTTAAAAAAATTATAGGAATTTAATCAATTTATTATGTGAGATATTCCATCAATTTTATTTTCAATAAGTTTTAATTTGTTAGTGGTTAAGCATGCATGTATGCATCATTAGCCTCTTAGCCAATATTATATATTTCGAATGATTTTGTTTATAGAAAAGAATAGTAATATGAACATGATTTTTTTTTTGTCCATTCGTCGACCATATTTAAAAACCATGACACTGTTTGATTCCTTAAATTTTTTTTAGTTCTCGATGTTTTAATAAATAAAACTGGTGAATTTTTTTCATACCATTGACTCTGCCGGAATGCTTAAGTTTTTAGCATTAAGATATGTTAGAACTACTTAAGATTTGTTAGTATCTTAACTTGCATTCCGTCTTCGGCAACACAACAGGCTAATATTTTAGCCAATATTTAATTTTTGGCAGCGTATTTAAGTAAAGTATTATCTGCCGTCTCTTTAAAATTACTGGAAATAGAGTCAAGTTTTATTTGGCAAATATTTATGTAACGTTTGTGGACTAAGAAAAGGTGATGTCGTGACCTCGAACAACCTTTGAAACTTATCATTTAAGGGTTCTTCAGGCACCTAAATTTGTCTTTTTAATCCCGTTAAATAATCTCCAGAGCTGACATCTGCATATAGATTTATAGTGTTAGTCGAAATTCGACCATTATTGTTTACACAAATATGATGAAAACATATATGTGGATATACAAGTATATATGAATTTCTATTTTTCGTGCATTTGATTTTTTTTTCGTCTTCCTCTCAAGTCTATGAAAGTTTAATTAAGTTTTGTTAGTTCAATAAAATTAAAAAATCAGAGTATCAATTGAAAAGCATAAAATTATCAAAAAGTCTCATCTTAGATATTGTTTCTTAATATAACGCAGAGTCCATTTGTATGTTTAATTTTATGTTTCTAGGTCTAATATTAACGAAAATTCAAAAAGTGCCAGGCCCTTATTCACTCAGGACCCTGCACTTATAATTGTAAGTTCAATAATATAGAAAATTTAAAAATTACCACATGCAGCATGGAAAAGTAAGAGAAAAAAATTTAATTTCCCCTAGTTCTCCTTTTTAATCCTTTTTTTTTCTCCCCATTGAAGTTATAAAAATTTCGATATTGTAGTGGGAGCCCATTGTTTAATATTTTTTGTAAAATAAGTACCAACAATTGGTATTAATTTCAAAAACTACCAAATTTATATTTGTGTTTTTTAGATAGGTTTTGAATTTGGTATAATTATTATTTCTATGTTTATTGGTTTAAAAGATAAATGGGGTGACGAAGAAGTTCCAAAATAAGGGTTGTACCCGTTTTCTCTTCAAAGCGGCCAAATTAAAAAAAAGTACCAGACATCTCTCCGCTTATTTTTTTAAGGAACAACGATAAGTATTAAACTTTTTTGGATCTCTTTTATTTTTGAAGATATAAAGTTACAGAATTTACCCGTTTTTACCTAGTTTACCCCCTCAGATTTAAAAAAAATATATATTTAGTCAATTCATAAGGTATCCTAACATGTCATATTGTCAAAATGTCCTAATATTTCACAATGGTTTAAAAATATTGTTGTTGGTTTGTTAACAAAAAGTGTGAACGTTGCTTGCTGTGTTTATTGTGCTGTCGTAATTAATCAGAAAAGTCCAGCGCTGAGCGGCTGAGCCGTACAACAATATTTTTAAACCATTGTGAAATATTAGGACATTTTGACAATATGACATGTTAGGATACCTTGTGAATTGACTAATTGTGTTCTTGTATAAGTAAATACCTTCCAAATGTTGTACTTTTTCAAATCGGTTGGCAAACAGATGGGGAAAGTGTTCTTAACTGTGTTGCCTTTGCCGATTTATATGTAGATATATATATATATATAAATATCTATATATATGTATGTCTAGATATATTTAATATTAAGAGTATTCTCACCCAAATTACTGTTTACCTTTATAGCTGAACACTTTTTTGTAGTATTTTGAATTGTTTTTAGTTTTTTTCCGGCGATTGTTTTAACGTCGTTCGTTTTGCTTATAGACTTCAAGTAAAGGTACATTTGCAACAAATGTAAGGAAAAAAATAACGGGTTTATTATGCCAAAATAGCCGGTGATTCGATATCTAAAAAATAGACATTTTAAAATAACCGGCTCGACCAAACTACAAAAACTGGTTGAATAATAAACATCCGATCTCTCTAACTTTACGCATATTCTGTAGTAAAATTAAATTTTTTGAAACTAAGATTTTATTACAGAATTTTAAACACTTATTTAAAAAGAGTCCTGTCAATGACAAACATGTTCAGTTTTTACGGATGTTTGCCTTACAGTCAAAAGATAATAATATATTATATGGATACTTTAACGCTTTCGCCACTTCCTTTTTTAAAGAAGCGGAATTTCTTTGAATCGAATCAGCGTTTTCTTTACTTATTGCTGCATTCAAAATGTTAATTTTTCACTAATGTCATTATATCCTACATAAATAATATTAACTGCATTTTTCGGAATTAAAGCAACTTTTTTTCGTTTATATAAAATAAATCTGGCCCCTTAAAAAAAATGCGAAAGTGTTTACATTTTTACATCTCTTCTTTCAACAAATGAAGGAGCACCATAACGTATTTACAATTATATCAGAGGCAAAGTAAGTTTGCCAGAATTATATGAAAATCACGAACAAAATTGCTGACATTTTTTCCCGAAAAATTTGCGGGATGCCGAGATTTTTTCCCAGGAAATCGGGTAACAAAGCACTAGTATCGATGAAAATTACGTAAATAATCACAAGGAGTTTACCATTGCTGTAAGTGTGTGTGAGTTACAAAAGCATGCACTCACAATATTCTGTATGTAAAATTAACTGAAATTATTATATAAAATAAATGAATATTCAGTTAAAAACCGGTCTACTTATTTTTCATTTATTTTTAACGAAAAGTTCATTTAATTTTTACTGTCAAAAATTCAACTACGAATTCCGTAAAAACAAATGAATTTTCAGTAATTTTATATAAATTAACTATCAAAAAATAACTGACAAATTCCGTAAAAACAAATGAATTTTCAGTTATTTTATGTAATTTAGAAATTTTATATAATACAGGTTTTACTCAAATTTCTAAAAAATTTCAGACACTTGTCCGCTTGTTTTTCTAATGAGAGAAAGAGAGAATATTTATTTTTATTCACTTACCCCGTTATGCATGTTTGTTTTTCTTTTGTTGTACTGTCCACTTTGTTTACAGAAGAACTTTTAATTACAATTATAAGACACCAGCAGCATGCCCGATATGGTATTCGCAATTATTTGACATTAAAAATTTGACGTATTTAACTAAATAATTTTAACAAATAGAATATGGGAATTTTCTACACAAAACAAGCAAATCGTTTTTTACTTTTACTTTTTGCCACAGATCTATAAAAAGATAACTATAAATACAATTTTTGTTAGTAAATTATATTAAACAACTGAATATTCATTTGGTTTTACGGAATTTGTCAGTTATTGTTTTTATAGTTAAATTATAAAAAATAACGGAAAATTTATTTGTTTTTACGGAATTTGTCGATTATTTATTTTGATAGTTAAATTATATAAAATAACTGAATATTAATTCGTTTTTACGGAATTTGTGGTTAATTTTTTATGAAATTCGCGGTTGACTTTTTGACAGTGAATATTAAATTAAGTTTTCGTTAAAATTAAATGCAAAATAAGTAGATCGGTTTTTAAGTAAATTTACTGTTGTTTTAAATTTCATTTTGATTTAATTTTACATACGGAATACTTTTACTTAATCAACTGATAATATTAAATGCAACGGAAAATCCGTATTAATGTTCACTTAGTTTTTTGAATAAATGTTAAAATCAGTTAAAAATTAATTTGCTTGGAATTATAAATGTTTATTTATTTGAAAATGACCGAACGGAATACTTCTTGAATAACCTACAGTCCGTTACTGTAATAATATTGTGAGTGTGTGTAATTGCACGGTTAAAGGAAAATGCGTATTTCAAAAGTTGGTTGGTTAGTAGTAGATTGATGAATAACAAGGATAAGCTTATATTAATTTATGTTGTTTATGTTCCACTCCCCTTTAGCTTTTTACTAGCAATTTTGTTTAAATGCATTCAATTTATAAACAGCATTTTTGAAAAACGCTTTTGTGTTTATGTGTAGTATTGCATTTATTTAAAGCAAACTGTTATAACTTTATTGTACGCTATACATGCTGTGTGTTATTTTGTAATCGCACACATTTCACACCAACACAACCTTATTGATATTGGCTACTTTTAACACTATTCACATGCTTACGAACGAAATGTTACACACACGAATGAACAAAAGAGTTGTATCGTTGATATTCATCCTTGTATTGTGTAACGTCCTGGTAATATAAATCTCTCGGTTTATTTAGGCTTTTCACTTGTTATGTTCTCTCTTTCATTAATATGTTTATCAGTCATGCTTCTTATATACACGCAGAGAAAAAACATGTTTAAATATGGTCACCTCCAACAAAACTATTTTTAGACAAACTTTTAAACATATTATGTTTAAATTTAACCATATTATTTATTTTTTTGCTTTTTTTATTATTATTTATTTTCTATAAATATATAATGTAGTACATTCTTAATGCTATAAACCTGCAAAGCCTTTTGGCTTGTCTGCGTCACCGACAACCATATTATTGTTTAATTAGTCCTCCATCAAGGAGACACAACCATATTATGGTTACCTCCAAACATGTTATGGTTAAATATGACGATAATTTTTTTTTAAATTAAAAATAGTATTTTGCTCTTCTCCAAGAGCAACATGCTATTATAACTATTATAAACATATTTTAGTTATTATTGACCAAACCATGTTCGGAGGCAACCATAATATGGTTGTGCCTTCTTGATGGAGGACAAATCTAACCATAAAATGGTTGTCGGTGATAATAATAGGTTAAATTAAGCATACAATTTTTTACAATTTTCTTTAAAATAGTTTTGTTGGAGGTGACCATATTTAAACAGAGTTTTTCTCTGGGTGCACTTTCTGTGTTTTATCTGTATACATATGGGATCTTTTTTTTTGCCAAGCTCCAGAGGATTTCGTTTGTTATTGTGTTGGGCCAGTATATCCCACATACATTGCGAAGGCTTTTATTTTTAAAAACTTGTAGCCGCTGCCTGATAGATTCACTGGCCAGCCATGTTTGACTTAACCATATTAACCATATTAAAAGTAGCTTAGAGGCGCTAAGCCGCATGAACGATGGGTCCTGTGAACAGGACCACTTCGGGAAATAAAATTTTCACCAAATTGATTTAACAATAAATCGAATGTTAAGCGCGCTATATGACAAGTTTCGGTGTCTAATAGGCACCAAATGTCGTTGATATGTGGCTAACACAGTTTTGGAAAAAAAAAAACTCAGTCAGCATTGCTCGAGAGCAGTCGCCATTTACCGTAACGGCTGCTTGCTCACTTCGACAGAGCGTGTAAACCGCACCATGCAGTCAACTTAATGGGAGTAATGGTTATTCGTTAACGGCTTGAGGATTTTCTTTGCTCTAATTACGGAATTTCGTCGGTTGATAATTTAAATGTCGTATGTGGATTTTTTGAGGTTTTGAGTTAAGATCGATTCTTTAGGTTTTCCGACCTGATCTTTCATTTGGCGTTATCAGTTTTTCGATACCTCATACGGTTTTGAGATATGAAGTGTTGAGTTTGTCGTTTGTGTTACTTGCTGAAGCAATTTTCAAATTAAATGTGTTCAAATTCAATTTACTCAAAACTATCGGAATCTACATACGACAAATTAAATTATCAGCCGACGATTTATTGAGCTAGCCGTTTAACCAGAAATGAGCTTCGTATAATGGACGAAGTGCTGTAGAAAATTCACGAACAAATTTATTTTTTTTAAGTAGAATTTGGAAGCGCTATTCTAGTCTTAAAGGATTCATGGTGACTTGCCAAACCTTACAGAACAGAAATGTCAACACAGTTTGACATTTTCGGATGTCATATTAAAGCTGTCGATATCGAAATTTCTCTTGCAGTTACAAAAAAAACTGTATTAAAATTTGGTTTAATTTGGATTTTTTTAATACCAGAAATTACTCTATCGAATTTTGTGATGAATAAACCATAGTTTATGGTAGGTTCAATGTAAACAAGAAATTATGATATTTAATTTAAATTAGTTCAAATTAAATGTTATACTTCTTGGAATTGACTTTAATACGTCAAAACCGGCAGTGTGTTAAATTACTATGAGGTCAGTTTCTTTAAAGATTGGTTTGTAATTTTAACCTCCCATATAAAGCCCACTTCTGAAATATTCAAACTATCAGTAGAGGTTATCAAAGACTCAGCACAGCCGAATATAGCCCCTTTACTTGTTTTTATATAGCATTAGATTCCCAGTATTTATATATTAATTTTACATGTACATACATATATTTTTTACGCAAAAAGTAACTGCAAAATATCCACTAGCAATAAACTAAAAATGCTCAAGGAATAAAAAATTTCCGGTTTGTTCCCTGTAAGACGATCAAATCTTTAGTTAATGCGTATGTAAGCACACGCGCACAAAAAATAAAAGTTGTGTAATGAATCACAAACAATTGTATGGCAATAATAATAAAAACAACAACTGCAGAAAATGTGTTTAAAATTCGACTCGTTTGTTCATTTGTATTCATTTAACCGCAAATGAAAGTTATGAAATGGTAAAGTAAACAATTGTTATTATGCAAATTTGATTTTCATGGAATGAGCAAAAACGGAAAGCAAAAGGAAAGACGTAAAAAAGGATTTTTAAGGTTAATTTTCCTTTTGCCATCATGTTAATTTTTGCCTTGCCTTTCTTCTATTTTGTTAAATATTTTTAAACAATATTATTGCAGGGAATGCATGATTATGTATATGGGATGTTCAGTGAAAATTGTGTTTTTTTTCAACAAATTTAAACATTTTTGCTGTATTAAGAACATATTATGATTTAAAAAAGCTTTAATCGGTCGCAGTGTTTGTTGCCTCCTTTTGTCTACGATTTACTGTTTTGAAATTTGTTTAGCTTACAAGTAGTTCTAGGAAAAAAATGTTTTTGAAATTTTCTTAATCTATGGAATCGCCCATATTTTTTTTTTTTTTGTGTTTTTGTTTGTTGCTTAAACGCATTGTTAAAATATTTTACAAGTATGACATATTAAATGAAAATGAATTAAAGTAGGTATATGTTATAAAATAGAAAAAAAATATATATATTGAATCATGCTCAACACGCAAAAATAAATCAGAAATTGAGGAAAAAAATTGCTTGAAGCAATGAAGAATTTAAATTCTAGAAGTCTAGTGAAGCCTACTAAAATACAAAAAGTAATGAAATTTTATAGCCGTTTTAATGTAATTTTTTCGCATTTATATTAACACATCAACTGGTTATTGTCCGTTTCAAAAATTTCAATGTCCAGTAATTTATTGATCAGAAATAGCAAAAGAAAATATAACAAATTGCCTTATAATTTGCCATAAGCGTTTAATTAGAGCCTTCTGCATTCGCCATTTAAATTAATTAAAAAGCAAATATGTTTGGTGTGTATTTTTTTTTAATTATTTGTTTGCTTATGTTATTAATTTCATATTGTTATGAAATGAATTTATGGTTGTAAAATTATATTTAACATTTGAAATTAGTTATATAAAATTTATTAAATGCACTTTAAAAGAAGAGCATATTATATAAAAAGGTGCAGTTTTCTGTAAATAAATTATTAGGAAATTTAATATTTTTAGAATTTAGAAGATGTTTTTATTGTATATTAATAAAATATATTGCATTTTTGTAAAAAAAACGCAAACATAGGAAAACAAGGTTCTATTTGAACCAACACTACTTTGGAAAAAATTAATCGTTAATGTGGCGTTCAATATAGTTAAAAGCCGAATTGTCTCATCCTTAAGCTCTTGAATTGTTCTTGAAATATTGACGACTTTTAAATATTCCCTAAGAAAGGATTCCAACGCTGTCAAATCACATGATAGTGGCGGCCAATAAACATCGCCAAGACCCACAGTGGCAGATTATACCATTTTAGGGGAACTAAAGTCTGTATTTTGAAAACTATCAAATGTAAAGCTACGAATTTTTGAACAAGATGTTATCATAAAATTAGGCATCTTTTTTCAAAAATCGGCGAGCTGGTGCGCCCACCCCCATATAACAGTAAAAATATGCATAGGGTGTCCCACTTGAAAATGCAAAATGGTCGCCAGGGAATTCCTTACGCCAAAACAATAATGTAAAGTTACTCGGACGTTACTACACCAAAAAAAATGTTACACCTTGTCAAAAAAATATATACATTTTGATTTTGTTATTCATTCAATATTTTTTACAGAATTATATAATACATGGTAGATAAGTATATGAAAGTTTTAAAGTTGTATTTAAATTATTTATTCCAAATCAGAAACATCAGAGTCATTATTATCAATGTTTTGCTTCCATTATTATAAATCTTTGACTTCCTCCACTTTTCCAGTATTTCATGACAAATTTTACTAACAAAAGTTTTTAATTTTTTAAGATCAATAGTTTGATTGGATCCATTACTAATATTTCTTAAAATAAAATGCTGGACGCGCTCATATTTATTATTTGACACAGATGAACACCAAACATTGAAAATTTGTTGATGCGACATTTGCGAGTTCATGCCATTCATTCAAGTTTTGAAAAAATGTGTATGCTGTATGCAAAAAGATGCAAAAAATATTTTGTAATCCCAATATGCTTCATATCGATTTATCATTTGGTGGCAAAAGAACCGTGAAATGAAATGGTATTCTATATTTTTTGAGTCCATGAAAGATTTCTAACTCTTTAGATTTATCTAAACCGGCTAGGAAAATTAATCATCAGCTATTTATTAACAAGCTTTATTACTATTATTAAATAGAATAAAAACTAAAAAAAAACAAACAAAATATGTCAAAAAACATTAAAAAAACAAAAGTTAAAATGGTTTGAATTTAGTGCACACGCAGCAGGTAGAACTAACATTCTTATTGTCTGTAATAAACGCGACATTCGGAGCACCGTTACTTTGTTTTGTTTCACATTTTTTAACTTTGATATACATTTATTTATTATTTGGACGGTTTTCTTTCATACTGAATTCAAACTTGAACGCTCATTTTTGTAAAATGCTTCAACAATCTCATCGCGCTGCTGAATTGTGTACCTCTCAATGGTTAAACTTGTCAAACACTGAAAAATGAAATGTCAAATTAAGTTGGGGAAAAAACTTGACGTTAAGGTGTGACTCACAATTAACATCATGCATTATGGTTGGACCACCCCTTATATATCGAGCTTAACATCCCTTTATGTCATTGGTACTATTAATAAAAAAAATATTTCAAGAATTTCACTGACATTTTATTTACTATTATATAGTATTAATTTTAAGTTCTTCGTGAGAATTATTTACAAATATTGCGTTTTATTTTTCAGTTTTTTTTTTCGTCATTTAAAAAAAAATATTTATTTCATTTTGCTAATAAATTTTTAAGTATTTGCGTTAACATTATGGCCAGTCACTTTGAATCAGGAAAAATGGGTTCATGTTGCTACAACTTGCTCATAAAAAGAAAATTATGTATCGTGTAATCACGTGATTGTACGTACCTGAATTAAATGGTCGGCTTGGTTTCCATTTTGTGTGGTAAATGACGTTAAGTAACGGAAGACTGTAAATGCGAAAGATTTATTATATACATACATACATACATTATATATCGATTTATATAAAACAGGCGTAACTCTATTTTTTATTTGTTTACAGAGGAAAGAAAGAAGTGATTAAAATCCATGGTATTTTAGACATAAAATATGTTTTAATGTATTTTTTAATTAAAAGAACCAATAAATTTTATATTATAGCCTTCTGAAATTTAAATGAAATATGCATTTGGCATTTATCTACCAGAATAATCAAAAAACTTTAGTTCGAAAAAAATTTTAAGCCATTTTATATTAAGCCATCGATATATTTTTTTCTTTTATTAATATCATGGCGTAGAGGAAAAGGATTTATGTTAAATATTTTTGCAAAATTAACATAAATGAATAGCAAAAATTGGTCAAATTTTTAATTTATTCGCAAAAAAAAATAAATTTTATCAGACCTGTTCTGAAAATCACCTGATTTCAAATCACATGTGCTTTTAAAATCACACGGGTGATTTTGTGGTTTTCTGTAAATCGCACCGTTTTCGTGTTTTTCGGTGTTATTTTCAGTTGTCGAAAGCTCAAGCAAACACAAGTTTTTAACACCTGCTTGTTCTACAAAGGCGTAGTTAATTTTTTAACGCTTTTTATGTTATTTTCCGATAATTTGTGTTTTTAACTGATTTGGCGATCTCAAGTTGGTTTTAGAGCTTGTTTCAAATATTGCAATTTTTCGCGAATTTTAGCAATGTTCGCGATAGAAGCGATTTGATCCTATAAGTTTTCTGATTCTTTACAGCTTTAAATATTTATAATAAATAGAAGACTACTAACTTGCCGCTGTTGCGAATTTCAACTAATTTAGCCATTTTTACCGAATTTTTGCCATTCCTTATAGCTTTAGGGACTTTTAATCAATTGTATGGCTTGTTTAAAATATTAAAATTTTTCGCGAAGTTTGCCTATTTTTGCAAAAATATTTTGTTATTTTCCTATGTTTTGTTTTTTTTAGCCAATTTAGCGATTTCAACTAAGTTTTAGGGTTTGTTTACATGTTTGCAATTTTTCGTGAATTCTAGCCATGTTCGCGGATAGAAGCGATTTTTTCCTGTGATTATTCACAGCTTTTACGATTTTTAATAAATATAAGACTTTGCTATCATGCCGCTGTTAGCAAATTAGCGATCTTTTATTCAACTAAAAAAAACAAGCCTGAAATTACAACAGAAGTCACAAAAGAAAATTTAATTTTTGTACTGTCGTCGAATTTTCTTAATTTTAAATGATTTGTTGTAAAAAAAAAATTAATAAACAACACATTGACTATTTTACTAAGTAATTTATTATGGCGATCATCTTACAATAGTCGCAAAAATAACAAAGTGATTTTAAAAAGTTGTTTGCGTAGCTGAACGTTTTGAAATCACAAAATAATTTGCCAAGAACACCTTTCTTGTGGCTTCAAATCACTTTGATAATATGTGATTTTCAGAACAGAGGTGTATATTAGGTTTATTCTTTTGTTTAAGCTTTGATATCATTGCAAAAAAGACTTTTTGAGTGTTTGTAGGTAATTCTCATTCCCTCGGTAGTCTTGTTTGCTGATAGACTTGGCTTTTCTAAAATTATTTAGGAGAACGTTTCCTGATGATCTGGCCTAAGCAACTAGTGAAATGCGCATAGGAACAGCTTATCCTCCAACAATAAATTTCAGTATTTTTTATCAATTAATAAAAAAAGGGAATTAAGCACAACAAACAAAATCTTTTAATAAATAATAGAATTCCCAAAAACAACTTTGATAATAAAACAGAAAATCTTTAAAACTTCAATATAATAATTTCTTAATGCAAAAAAAAAAATTATGTTTCCAAAACGCCAGCGCATTTAAAAAAAAAGAAGTTTATATTTTCTGAAAGGAAATGTTAATGCGGAAATTTTGTTAGGTTGTTCAATAAACTAAACCGTTCTTGAGTTATGCGAATATATGTTGTGCAAAATTCACAATTTTTGAAATAATGGTATGTATCGAAAACAAGAGCTAACCTAAAAAAACGGTTAGCACCACTGGATTCAGCTCCAAGTGCCCGGCTTGTCTGGTTTTTTAACTAGCACAGTGTAATTATTGTGTTAAGGGGTTCTAATACTGAAAGTTCAATTGAGTCAAGCTATATTTTATAAACATAAGTTTGAATGCTTTATCACTGTTTAGAGTTGTGCGTTAAGAATAATCATTTTAATTCGATTTTTAATGCTGGCTTCTATTTTTTTCGTAATTTGACGTTTGCTACAATTTATATTCTTAAAAGGCTCTAAGATGTTGTTGATTATGGCTTCCTTAGATAGTCGATTTAAATATTCCCATACATTTAAGCGAATCCGAATATTCATCGCACCCTTTATAAAATACATAGATTTAAGTTTAATTAAAATTTAAGTAAATGAATACATACATTTATTTTTGAAACCTATAAAATACACACAAATATCTGTGTGTATTTGTTTTAATTAAATATTTCTGAAATAAATATAACTTTCGTTATAATTTTTTATCTTAGCATTGTGGGGATAAGAATCTTTGATTCTGAAACGCAAGCATATATGAAATGCCTTTTCTTAAAAACTATACCGACTTAGGCGGTTATTGCTTGTGACCACAGATATATCCGAGCATAAATAAACTCAATAAATCAGTAAATTGTGCATATTTACTTAACCACCTAAAAAAAGAGATACAGTAGAATCCCGATAATTCGTACTTATAAGACCGACTGCTTTTTGCGAATCAAAAATGTTTTCGAAACAAAAATAAAAGAAAATAGGAACGATTAATGGGGTTTAAATTAAATGAAGTTCAATGCAATTTAATTTTTCTTGGTTCATTTGCAATTGCTGAAATCATGTTCTTGTTTTTTTTTAATAATGATAATTCTCTGTGCATGTTTTGTACTCAACCCTGTTCACAAAAACTGGAAACAAACTAATCTCTAGAAACAAAAAAATAATCCAGAAAGAAAACTTATGGTAATAACAATAAAATATTATATTTCTATTATCTTTCAAACATATTGGTTTTTATTACGAATTATAAGAGGTTGTTTAGTCTAACCTGGGGGTCCAATTTTCGATGACTTTTTCCAACATTTGTGGCCGTATATCGGCAATAACGCGGCGAATGTTGTTCTCCAATTGCTCAATAATTTCGGGCTTATCGGCGTAAACTAGTGACTTCATATATCCCCACAGAAAAAAATTTTGCTGCGTTTAATCGCACGATCTTGGAGGCCAATTCATGGGTCCGAAACGTGAAACTATGCGGTTACCAAACGTTGCCTTCAATAAATCAATTGTGGCATGAAACCACAGATCCTGCACATCATAGTTATTCAATTGATGAACGAAAAAGTCAGTAATCATGGCTTTTTAGCGGTCACCATTGACTGTAACTTTCTGACCAGCGTCAGTTTTAAAAAAGTACGGACAAATGATACCACCAGGCCATAAAGTACAGCAAACAGTCAGTTTTTTTGGATGTAACCGTGTCTCAACATACACTTGCAGTTGCAAATACGGCAGTTTTGTTTATTGACGAATCCATTCACAAAAAAGTAAGTTTCATCGCTAAACTAAATTCACTTCTGAAAATCGGGATCAACGGGAATCTTGTTTCTGGCCCTATTTGCACAATTTTGCGTTGTCTAGGCGTCAGTATATTCATTCTGAAACGCCGAACCAAACTAAACATAAATCACTTGGCAGCTAACAAAATGACCGCCAGCTAAAAAGTGTTGCCAACTTAAAGCTATATAGTTATATAAAACAGCCTTTACAAATGTTTAAAGCAAGTGTACAAGTATAAAAAGTATCCTTAAGGTAAAAAAAAATTGCAATATGCATTAATTTTTTAAGAAGTTGCAGAAAACAAAAGCTTTAAGTGTGCTTGAAAATATTGTATTAAATAAATATGTAAGAGTACAAAAAAGTTTAAAATTTGCTCACCCAAAGAAAAGCAGGCTACGTTTTTGGCCAAACTTAAAAGGGAAAATATATATCATCTACATTTTCTCTTATTTTTATAAAAAAAAATGCAATAAGAAAGTTATACAATGTGTCCATTGTAAAATTTTGAACACTTTGTATTAAAAGTGCAAGTATTTTTACGCAATTTTAATGATAAATTAAATATCGTTCATTCCTCGACCTTAATTTTTATTTACTGTAGAGTAACATGATGGATAAAACTGAGGAACTGAAGTACATCAAATTTTTTTTTAATACGACATAGAACTTAACGTATTATTATATACAATTAAATTTGAAATTGTGTGACAAATATTAGGAGTAGTAGCTTGGAATAATTAGGATTATGGCATCAGATCTAATTTTTCACTAACGAGTGTACCAGCTAAAATTGTAAATATCCTTGCCTTTGACTGGGCTCCCTTGTTATAGAATAAATATTTTCAAGGTGTTTCCATATATTCAATTTACTTAAGGTAATGCCAAATAGGACCGATCGGTTTATAATTAAAATAAAACAAGCTGAGCCTACGTCATTTTGTATGACTTAGTTTAAGGACATCAGTCGCTTGCTGTTTCTTTATATTGCACCTTTGACTTAAAAAATCATATTTCTGAAAATTTGCAAATTGCAACTTAGAACACCTGCGCGCAGTGGCTGAAAATTTTATTTCATTGGCCAAAAGTGCAATTTTTGGTTGTCACCGATTACCAACATTTTAATTTTATTTAATAGTAAAAATATTAAAACTTAGGTAGCAAACAAATTAGGTCAAAGTATTGGCAATTGTGGTCGTGCCATGTTGTTAAACACAACTTTTTTTTAAATTCAGAAAAAGGGGGTTTTTTTTTATTCAATCCGAAAGAAATTATCAGTGCTCAAAAACTATAATCGATAATGACCTGCTACCTTTTTTGCTAGGTTGGTAGTCTTGTTATCTTTAAAAAAAATAAATGTGCAACTATTGTGTTATTTATATTTGAGATGTTAAGACATATTTTCGAAATACTATATTTTTGTCAAATTTCAAATTTAGTAGAATAGAACTTTTGCGGATCAAAAGGGATTAATAAGGTAAAACCACTGACTGAAAGGTGAAAGTGTTTTCTATAACCCTGTATATACTCTTGTATCCGTTTGGACCCGTCACTTTTTTAATTTTAATGAAATTACCTTAAAAAAATTTTTTTTTTAGAATTAGGATATCAATGAAGAAATCGGATATGAAAATATTCAAGATACTTTCCAACATCAATTCCGATCACAGAAACAATTGACAAAAGTGGATATCATTGAAAAAGTTGTTAAAGCTAGTTCATTGAGAAAAAAAATGGATTCTCCGAGCGGTGCAAATGAGGAGGCATTAGCATTATTTCTGAATTAGAAATTAACAAAACAGCAATATATTCAGCTCAGATTGCGTGCGATTGAAAAAGTCTCAAATCTGTATCCAGCATATCATCACATAACAGCTGCTTAAATGGATTGTTTCCTTCTATCGATTGGAGCTTTATTTAAGAAACTACATTTTTGTATGAAAAATTAACTTTTGTATGAAGATAAACGTGCTTCACAGATAAACGTGCTTCCCTCGATTGGAGCTTTATTTAAGAAACTACAGCCGTTTAAAGTTTTTCACATTTTTGTATGAAAAATTAACTTTTGGGGAAAAATGTGAGGGATCACAGATAAACGTCCTTTTCTTGATTGGAGCTTTATTTAAGAAACTACAGCCATTTAAAGTTTTATACATTTTTGTATGGAAAATTAACATTTGTATGAAAAATGTGAGGGATCACAGATAAACGTCATTTTCTCGATTGGAGGTTTATTTAAGAAACTACAGCCAATTAAAGATTTTTACATTTTGGTATAAAAAATTAACTTTTAGGGAAAAATGTGAGGGATCACAGATAAAAGACCTTTTCTCGATTGGAGCTTTATTTAAGAAACTACAGCCATTTAAAGTTTTTACATTTTTGGATGAAAAATTAACTTTTGTATGAAAAATGTGAGGGATCACAGATAAACGTACTTTTCTCGATTGGAGCTTTATTTAAGAAACTACAGCCATTTAAAGTTTTTACATTTTTGTATGAAAAATTAACTTTTGGAAGAAAAATGTGAGGGATCACAGATAAACGTCCTTTTCTCGATTGGAGCTTTATTTAAGAAACTACAGCCATTTAAAGTTTTTTACATTTTTGAATGAAAAATTAACTTTTGTATGAAAAATGTGAGGGATCACAGATAAACGTCCTTCTCTCGATTGTAGCTTTATTTAAGAAACTACAGCCATTTAAAGTTTTTTTACATTTTTGTATGAAAAATTAACTTTTGTATGAAAAATGTGAGGGATCACAGATAAACGTCCTTCTCTCGATTGGAGCTTTATTTAAGAAACTACAGCTCTTTAAAGTTTTTTACATTTTTGAATGAAAAATTAACTTTTGTATGAAAAATGTGAGGGATCACAGATAAACGTCCTTCTCTCGATTGGAGCTTTATTTAAGAAACTACAGCTCTTTAAAGTTTTCTACATTTTTGAATGAAAAATTAACTTTTGTATGAAAAATGTGAGGGATCACAGATAAACGTCCTTTTCTCGATTGTAGCTTTATTTAAGAAACTACAGCCATTTAAAGTTTTTTTACATTTTTGAATGAAAAATTAACTTTTGTATGAAAAATGTGAGGGATCACAGATAAACGTCCTTTTCTCGATTGGAGCTTTATTTAAGAAACTACAGCCATTTAAAGTTTTTTTACATTTTTGTATGAAAAATTAACTTTTGTATGAAAAATGTGAGGGATCACAGATAAACGTCCTTTTCTCGATTGGAGCTTTATTTAAGAAACTACAGCTCTTTAAATTAACTTTTGGGGAAAAATGTGAGGGATCACAGATAAACGTCCTTTTCTCGATTGGAGCTTTATTTAAGAAACTACAGCTCTTTAAATTAACTTTTGGGGAAAAATGTGAGGGATCACAGATAAACGTCCTTTTCTCGATTGGAGCTTTATTTAAGAAACTACAGCCATTTAAAGTTTTTTTTACATTTTGGTATAAAAAATTAACTTTTGGGGAAAAATGTGAGGGATCACAGATAAACGTTCTTTTCTCGATTGGAGCTTTATTTAAGAAACAACAGCCATTTAAAGTTTTTTTACATTTTTGTATGAAAAATTAACTTTTGTATGAAAAATGTGAGGGATCACAGATAAACGTTCTTTTCTCGATTGGAGCTTTATTTAAGAAACAACAGCCATTTAAAGTTTTTTTACATTTTTGTATGAAAAATTAACTTTTGGGGAAAAATGTGAGGGATCACAGATAAACGTCCTTTTCTCGATTGGAGCTTTATTTAAGAAACTACAGCCATTTAAAGTTTTTTAAATTTTTGTATGAAAAATTAACTTTTGTATGAAAAATGTGAGGGATCACAGATAAACGTCCTTTTCTCGATTAGAGCTTTATTTAAGAAACTACAGCTCTTTAAAGTTTTTTACATTTTTGAACGAAAAATTAACTTTTGTATGAAAAATGTGAGGGATCACAGATAAACGTCCTTCTCTCGATTGTAGCTTTATTTAAGAAACTACAGCTCTTTAAAGTTTTTTACATTTTTGAATGAAAAATTAACTTTTGTATGAAAAATGTGAGGGATCACAGATAAACGTCCTTCTCTCGATTGTAGCTTTATTTAAGAAACTACAGCCATTTAAAGTTTTTTTACATTTTTGTATGAAAAATTAACTTGTATGAAAAATGTGAGGGATCACAGATAAACGTCCTTCTCTCGATTGGAGCTTTATTTAAGAAACTACAGCTCTTTAAAGTTTTTTACATTTTTGAATGAAAAATTAACTTTTGTATGAAAAATGTGAGGGATCACAGATAAACGTCCTTCTCCCGATTGGAGCTTTATTTAAGAAACTACAGCTCTTTAAAGTTTTTTACATTTTTGAATGAAAAATTAACTTTTGTATGAAAAATGTGAGGGATCACAGATAAACGTCCTTTTCTCGATTGTAGCTTTATTTAAGAAACTACAGCCATTTAAAGTTTTTTTACATTTTTGAATGAAAAATTAACTTTTGTATGAAAAATGTGAGGGATCACAGATAAACGTCCTTCTCTCGATTGGAGCTTTATTTAAGAAACTACAGCTCTTTAAAGTTTTTTACATTTTTGAATGAAAAATTAACTTTTGTATGAAAAATGTGAGGGATCACAGATAAACGTCCTTCTCTCGATTGGAGCTTTATTTAAGAAACTACAGCTCTTTAAAGTTTTTTACATTTTTGAATGAAAAATTAACTTTTGTATGAAAAATGTGAGGGATCACAGATAAACGTCCTTTTCTCGATTGGAGCTTTATTTAAGAAACTACAGCTCTTTAAATTAACTTTTGGGGAAAAATGTGAGGGATCACAGATAAACGTCCTTTTCTCGATTGGAGCTTTATTTAAGAAACTACAGCTCTTTAAATTAACTTTTGGGGAAAAATGTGAGGGATCACAGATAAACGTCCTTTTCTCGATTGGAGCTTTATTTAAGAAACTACAGCCATTTAAAGTTTTTTTTACATTTTGGTATAAAAAATTAACTTTTGGGGAAAAATGTGAGGGATCACAGATAAACGTTCTTTTCTCGATTGGAGCTTTATTTAAGAAACAACAGCCATTTAAAGTTTTTTTACATTTTTGTATGAAAAATTAACTTTTGTATGAAAAATGTGAGGGATCACAGATAAACGTCCTTTTCTCGATTGGAGCTTTATTTAAGAAACTACAGCCATTTAAAGTTTTTTTACATTTTGGTATAAAAAATAAACTTTTGGGGAAAAATGTGAGGGATCACAGATAAACGTTCTTTTCTCGATTGGAGCTTTATTTAAGAAACAACAGCCATTTAAAGTTTTTTTACATTTTTGTATGAAAAATTAACTTTTGGGGAAAAATGTGAGGGATCACAGATAAACGTCCTTTTCTCGATTGGAGCTTTATTTAAGAAACTACAGCCATTTAAAGTTTTTTTTACATTTTGGTATAAAAAATTAACTTTTGGGGAAAAATGTGAGGGATCACAGATAAACGTTCTTTTCTCGATTGGAGCTTTATTTAAGAAACTACAGCCATTTAAAGTTTTTTAAATTTTTGTATGAAAAATTAACTTTTGTATGAAAAATGTGAGGGATCACAGATAAACGTCCTTTTCTCGATTGGAGCTTTATTTAAGAAACTACAGCCATTTAAAGTTTTTTTACATTTTGGTATAAAAAATTAACTTTTGCGGAAAAATGTGAGGGATCACAGATAAACGTCCTTTTCTCGATTGATGCGTTATTTAAGAAACTACAGCCATTTAAAGTTTTTTACAAAAAAAAAAAAACATATTGAAAATTAAACTTCACGATGAATAACCTTTTATAACTATTGTATATGAAATTGAATAACTTATAAAATTTTTTTTATTGAGTTAGAAAATAAATTTGGTGCGTAAAGTTTTTTGCAATATAATGTTTTTCGTTAATTAAACAACATTGCCCACCTCGTGTCACAATGCGAAAAATTTGGATAAAAAAAGAGTATTTGTGCCAAATAAAAGTTACAACTGATACACGCAAAGAAAAAACATGGTTGATACAATCACAATCGCAAACTATCATTAATGTTTGTGGTTATGATTGTGTCAAACACGACTTAAGTAACAATATATGTTCAGTCATAATGATTTTAGATAATTTTTGTCTCAAACATAATATTATGTTCAGAAGTATTTGTGTGGTACAAATATATCCTAAAAAATAAGAATTCTATGTAGCTTTACTTCAGCATGCAATAACACTTTTCAATATTTTTATCCGTTCACTTAATACTTCTAAAAAAGTCAAACACAAACTTACCTTTTATTTCTTTTATTAAATCTACGTCATATATAAATATAATGTTTAACCGTTTTTGAAAAAAATTCGGGGCTAATGACAAAATTATGTGTCAAAATTTATATGCCGGTTTCAATGTTATAAGTTTTTTTGGCTGCAAGAAAGACAAAGTAATTGCATATTTATATATGTTTTTACAATTATATTAAAATAACTCACCTGTTTCAATAAACGTATAATAATTAATTTCGTTAGTTTTGCAAGGCAGCATGGCATTTTTCTCCCCGAAAAATGTTTTAATTATTCTGTCAACATTCATGTTTCCTGATTAACTGACGCTCGCGGATGGAGAAAATGTCATTTTTTTTATAAGCACACACTGTTTGTTTCGACAATAAATGTTTGCTTCTTAAGAGAATGTGTTTTCAAGCAAACAAAAATTATGGTATTAAACATACCTTTTGTGTTCAACTCATATTATGATTTTAACTGTATTGTTGAAAATATATATATTATAGTAGCAAACATATCAAATAATTTAATATGTTTAGCTAGATCAGAGTAACTTTTTAGATGTAAACCACCATATAATATTATTATAGTGGATTTAAAAATGTTAAGGACAAAAAACAATTTTGTAAGTTATATTAAGACTATAATTAATTATATTTATAATTAAAAAAATGGTCGTAGTGACCATTCATTAATCGTGTTTTTTCTCTGCGTGTACAAATGAGTCCTTAATGCCATAAAGTATTTATGTACAAGATTTTTTAACCTGTAGGTTTCTTGGTAGAAATAAATTAGCACATTAAAGAGTATTAAAATTAAATTAAACCTATTTGTTGATTACAACTAAATTATCATTTAATTATTTTTAATCATGTCTTTCATGATCATGATTAAAAATAAATTGAATTTAGAATTTTATCAATAAAAAAATATTGCATGAAACTGTAATACTTTATGCAAAGATGTTCAATTTAACAATTTATAATATCTTTTTTTTTAAATGTTAAATGTTTTTTATTAATCAGTTATTTTATTATTTTTTTAAAAATATTGCCTTGCTAAACATTGTTTACCTGTACTCCAACTACTTCTACTTCTACAACTTCTGCAATACACTTACAAGAATCAACAACAAAAAAAATATTCCAAAGAACATTAAAAATGATTGTTTAATTAATGACAAAATAACACACACACAGCCGCAAAAAATATTATACAAATAAGCATGCAAATCTAAAATTGGCCTTTAATGGATACAACTTCTAAAACATATCAAATAAATATAAATTTTTATTTGCTCTAAGTAATGTATAGTTGGTCCCTGGCAGTGTGGCCATTTTGGCCTTTTTCAGCTAAATTTAGCATTAAAAATTTTTATTTTGCTGCAAAATTTTCATTTAACACATGGTATTTTATTTACCATTTTTAAAAAAGGCTTTTAGCTTTATTTAGCATTATTAATTTTAAAAATTTGGACGAATAGTTCTATTGACTTCACTTAAAGTTTTCAAAAATTATAATAAATTTTGACTTAAAATACTTGTAACTAAAATAATTTCGTACGAAAAGGGATAATTCTTATGTTAAGAAACATCTTACCTGTCTTGTTAAAAAAATAGAATATTCAGGGAATATTATAAATGCCCTTATCATGTTGATTTTAAATACTATTTGCACTTTGCTATTACAATAGAAAAAAGCAAGAACATTAGTGTTAATGTGTGAAAAAATTGTTTGCTCTAAAATGCTGAAAAAATAATAATTCTAAAGCATCATTTTTTCTTTAACTATAAAAAATTAAATGATCTAAAAAAATTGCATATCATAGAAATAAATCGTTTAAATGTATTAAGGGTTTGTGGGCCCCTAAATTTTAAATGTAATCTCAACTACCTGTGATTCAAATTAATGTGTATCCGATACTTTACCAAAATCTATTCACTTATTTACATAACCATTTATTTCAAATTATTTAATAAATAAGTCACTAAAATGTATTTTGCCTCGAATAAAATGTAATACTGGTAATAAATATTTAACAAAAATATTTTAAAAATGTTAGCATTTTTAGCATTTTTTAAAAAAATTGTAGCATTTTTTGGCCATGTTTAATGCCAGATTTAGCTGTAAATTTTTTTAGATCTGTAGCCCGTTTCTGTATTTCTCGCATCGTAAAATTTCCCGAATAAAACAAGTGAATTATGACAAAAACAGTGCAATATGAAACAAAAAATGATTTTTCTCACATAAGTGTTTCTATACTTTTACTTTGCGAGAATTATCTGTCATTTAAATAATTTTCCAGCAATTATTGGAAGGATGTGAGAACAAGTGTTTCTGTAACAATATTTTCCAAAAAGTTTCTCACAAGAACTGTCAAAATAAGTCATATTTTAAATTGATGCGAGAAAAAAAAAATTTAAAAAATGGAGCCCAAGTTATGTATGTATGTACACAAGAATGTGTATTATTTTATTTTATTTTAAAAGAAAGAATTTAAATGATGAAAATAAGTATATAAAACACAATTGTTATATTTTGTTATTAAAATTTTTTTAGCCTTTCATTTTTTGTTTTGTGCAGGGCTGCCAGATAAATTTGTGAAAAAACGTCAATATCCTAAAAAAAAAATAAAAAAATCGTCTATTTTTTTCGGAAAATTTAAAATTAATTTTGACGAATTTTGTTCGATTTTTATCATATAATCACAAATTTTTTTCATATAAACACATAATCAAAAAAAAAAAAAAAAAAAAAACATTAAGTTCATGGGTAAAATACATATTTTATACATACATAAGCTTGAGGTCTATTTAAATGAAATTATTTATTTTATTTTCCTTTATCCGATAAGCGTTTAAAATTTCAGATTGTTATTTTTCCCTGCAGAAATCACACAAAGGAGTGACAAAATATCATATTGAAATAAAATAAACACTTTTGGACAAAGTAAAAGGCAAAAATTTCCTAAAGTGCATTGACTGAAAAATGGGGTAATAGTTTAATCTTTTGATCACACAAACAAATGTATTAAATAATCCAAGCAAATAAAAATTAAACAGTTTCCGTTCAAAATTTTGCTTTTGCCGATACATTTTTTAATCTGCCTTGTTTTTAAAGATATTGTTTTTCTGTGGTGCCGAATATACAAACATATTAAACTATTTAAAATAATTTTATTTATGAATAATATCGTCACTAGAAAAAAATCAGCAAATTTTCACTTTGCCAATTTTGGAACAAAAAAAAATCGTCAAAATGTCGATAAATCTTTAAATCTGGCAGCCTTATTTTTATTATATATATTTCTTTCGTTGACGTTTCGCTTGCATTTGACACTTAATTACTGGAAGTATTCCAGTTAAAACAGAATCTGTGTTGTCTGTTCTCGCATTTAAATACAGAAACACTTTTTTCTCATAAATCGAGAAACGATGAAATTTTTTGTTTCACACTTAATATGAGAAAATTTCGATGCGAGAAATACAGAAACGAGCTACTGGTCACACTGGTCCCTGGCTGAATTTGCAACAAAATAATCCAATGGCATTTGTGTTGGTGTTGATTGAATGCTCTAATAAAAACAGTATTGTTCCATATCAAAAATAAAACAATAATTTAATACGAAACATCAGCTAAATAGACAATTGTGAATTGTACAATGAATGTCATCCTTGCGCATTTGGAAATAACAGCAATGAATTGTCAAAGCCGCTTATTATTTACCACAAATTGCAACGGCAACATTTACATTTGGTATTGTTTGAAATTACAACAACCAAAATACATCAAATAACCACCCACCCGCACCTGTTTTTTAATTATCCTTATCCTGTTATGGGTGTGTGTAATGTGTATGTTTTTGGTGGTATTTTGATGCGGATAAAAACAAAAAGTTTCTCACTCAACTAACCAACAAACTGAAGTCGCAATTGCAATATTTGGTTTATGTTGCAACAACAACTGTCTATTACAAAAATATAAAAAGCACACACTGACACGAACATCACCGTTGTCGTCATCGTAATAAACGTTAATATTGGTTGGTTGGCTATATATCGCTAACAGCATCATAAGACCATGAATGTTGTTATGGATACTTGGAATTGCTTAACAACAACAACATCATTAATAATGCTGTGGCAAAAAGGAAAAAGTGCATCAGTCTATTTAAGCAAAACACCTTTGTAATTTCCATGTTTAAAAGTACCCGCTGATAAAATTTCAATAATTTTGTTCGATTATTTAGCAAGTTATAGCATAATTACCTTTTTTAATGGACAATAACATTTGGAATGAAGGCTTAAAATGTCTTCTGATCCGTGACGTTAGGAGTATTTAATTATTAAAACTTAAACAAGCTATAACCGAAAAAAGTGATGATTTAATTAGAATAAAAATATATTTGCCAAAATAGCCTTTAAAGTTTACTATGGCTTCACTACAAAACTAAAAAATAGACTAAAGTACTTTTTCCTTATAAGCACAGAATGGTGGATATTAATAAGAAAACGAAAAAATACAACAACAATATTTTCATTCAAATAGACTACATGCAAAATTTCAATGTTTCACCATTCCTTTATTTTAATGCCACGTCGCGCTTGACCAAATTTTGGCTGAATCACATAAATCGATGTTGTCACAAATGTTACGCCAAACGCCACTGTCGCACCATTACTATTGCTACTACTCCTACTACAATCATCACCATTATGATCATCCAAAATTACAATTAAAACAGAAACACCACTTGTTGAGATTTCGAGTCTTGCACAAATACCGGAATATGGAGAAACATACACGAATCTGATGCAGGTCCTTACACTGCGTTCGTTCAAATGAAGCCGATACTGTAAATGGTGAAGCTTATTTGGGTCTTTTGTGTAACTTCTAATTCGCTGTTTAAATACAAATAAATAGATACAGATACACGTACGTGTGTATATGCAAATGTACCAATAAATATTTACGTTGTATGTTGATTTACGTGAATTGCTGAGCCTGCATATTTGCAAGTTTATGCTAATATTTGTTTGTACATATTTTGTTTTTATATTCCCAAAAGGCAAATAATAATAATTTTCAAGCAGTTTAATTACCCCTTTTTTAATAATATGCATACATCACAAAAAATATGATATCATTCGCTCATCAATAGACAGTTTTGGTTTAAAAACACCAAACCGCATGAACCGAGTATTCAAATGATCGAACAGTGGTCTTACTTTGGCGAATTTGTCATTTTTGTCGATTGCGTCGTTATTGGCAATATGGAAGATTGATTTAAATTTTTAAAAATTATAACGTGTCATTGCTTGTTTTATGATAGCGATTCCATAGGTTGGTTCATTGCCCCAATAGTCCTGCACTTAAGGAACGGAATGATAACCGGATTATAGCAATGCCCCAAAGAATCCACGCCTTGTGCTTATATCAATCAACTGTCCATTATTGTCTCATGCACTAAATGTTGAGTAACCTCATTTTCAAAAAATAGACAGAATAGCTGGTTGATGTTTAAAATTCGCATTAAAAAAAGTACTTCAGTTTATGTTACCACATATATAAGTCGTTACAATTAGTCTAATAATGGCCTATTTTTAGTCTATTTTTGTGCTGCCCAGAGGGGTCCTCAAAAGGGGGAGGGGTTTGGTAAAAAAGTCCTGATCAAAAAGCCAACAAGGCAAACTAAATTATCAATAATAAAAATTAATAAAATTACACTACCTAATATTTTAAATTATTTAATGAAAAATGGCAAAAATTTGTGGTCGACATCTGGTACAAAATAGGTTAAGTAAAAAACTGCCAATATTCCACATGAAAAATTATTTTTAATCCAAAAAATGTTCATTGTCGCATTCATAAATATATTTTTAACCTGATAAGAGTTTACAAAACTAATTTTCGATGAAAATTTTACTTAAAAACCGTATACTCAGTATATTTTTCCATCTTTATGGAACTATTTAAAATGATAGTTTTTCACAAAACCTCCAAAAAATATACTCCTTTAAACTTTTAAGTCCTGTAAATCAATACATTTTGATCCAATCAACACAATTCTGCATGACTTTTTAACAATGTTAAACTTAATTTATTCAGATGAACCGTTGTCGAATAACTAAAAAAAAGTGTATTATTCGCGAATAAATTACTAAAACGCACATTAAGAAGAGTTATGGCCAATTTTCAGGATTGACATTAAAACACATTTATGTTTAAAATCGTTTTAAATATAAAATTCTCTTCTTCACTAAACACTTAAATGAAACTTAAGTCACCGATGTGGTACATTTAAATTCAACTTAAGTTTCCATTGGATTACCTTAGCAAGGTGGCCTCAATATCACAACAATACAAAAACAACAGACAAAGTAATAACAACCAGCTGTTTTTTTTGATCACCTTGTAAATAACAACACTTTTTTTATGATATTTTTTTGTATTTAGTAGTGCTACCATACTTTTATCTTAATTAAATAAGACTTTTCATATAAAACTCAAAAAATCAATCTGTAATTAAATACGATTTAAGTTTTTTTGAAAATTAACATAATATAGATTTAAATACTATCCTGAAAATTGGGCATTAATGAGTTTTATATTCTTGTGCAGCAACCTCAAATTAGCTTAGATACAGTTCTTTTGTTTGAGATATGATAAAAACTTAGGAATTCAAAAATTGACCTCATATTTTCATCTCAAATCTAACCTCAAAGTTAAAAAAAATAGTAGATATTTTAAGTGTTATTAGTTACAATAACTATAACAAATTATAAATGCTACTTCATTTCATATTTCACAAATTTATCAATTTAATATTATTTTAAAAATCTCGCTGCTGCAGTAGAGTGCTATAAGTAGGTCCCAATATTTTTGCCATTATTTTTCCTTTTATTCGAAAGTTTAATTCGTAAAAAAAAATTAATATACATTATTACATATACATACTAGCTGACCCGGTCCGCGTTGCTGGCCCTAAGCGAACATTAGTGTTGTATTACCAGACGATTTAAATTGATCTTTAAACGAAATTTACGGCCTTTAAATAAAAATCCATGAAATATCTATCATAAAGTTTTTTGAATGAAAGTATGGCGCATTGTTAAGAGGATAAGTGTCTATATGTGAGAGCATTAGAAAAAACGTCCTCAAAATAAAATTGATTTTATTTCACGACCGCATTCTCTGGCAAAATTTCATGTCAAACTGCATGTAAAACATCGTTCATCCCCAGTTCTGTTTCATCATTATAATATTATAAATTAAAATGTTGTTCATATACATATGTTTAATTTACATTTGATTTGAAAATACATATGGTTGTATGTATGTATATATATGCTGTGAATCTTACGAAAAAAGTGAGCGTAAAAGTGGGCGGGGCAACATTTTCTTTCCGTAAAAACCTAAGTTGGACCATGGCGATCATTTTAAAGAAAAAATCGTTCAAATCGGTCAAGCCGTTCTCAAGTTATGGATTTTGCCACGCCCCTCCGCCCCCAGGCCATTAATTTAAATAATAACTATCCTATCATCTAAGTTGGACCAAATTACATATATATGCCAATTTTCATGAATATCAGTTGACTCGTTTTTGAGTTTATTCGAAACATACACAGTGACACGGATTTTTTTATATATTAAGATACATAAAAATAATTATGGGTCTATATTTGACACAAAAAAAAAATCAATAAATGATAGTTTTTACACATATTAAAAACAACAGATATAGCTGAAGGTGCTGACCTCGCGTTCTACCATTTTTTTTAAAATATACGCATCTGTCAAAAAAAAAGAAGCAATATAGTTATATGTACGTTCTAAGTTACATGCTCAAAAGCGTAGGATGCAAAAAGTAGATCTAAGTGTGAGTTAAGTGTTGCAAGCGCTGTTCAAAGAATTCAGTTGGTTTTTAAAAATTAAAATTCACGGTGATATTGCAAAAAAGGCGTTTTATGTTACTTAAAGTGTAGAAAGAAAAAAAATGTATAAAATATGCAATGCTTAAATCCTGGTACTCTGTTTAGTATTTAATGCGAAATGTTGTCAAACTCAATATATTAAAAATTTGTGTGAAATACAAACGAAAAAATGTTCATACGAATAGAGTTGTACTCTATTTATATTACGAAAAACATTCGAAATGTTTCTAGCAACATTTTTATTTTTTGTTCGAAACAAGTGCAGCTCATGTTATTTCGAATTTAAAGCAACAGCTTATAATTTTTGTAATTTTTTATTTTGTATTTGTAAAGTGGGTTTTATAACAAGCGTTTCACAAAGAAATATGTAGAAAAATATTAAGATTAATAATAAAATAAAATTTTTTTTGTTTTTTGATTTGGGAAATTATAAAAATGATATGGTTTTACTTGTTTTAATGTCAATTAAAAAAATCATAGTTGTGTTCATTTACAAAAAATTATTACTTATTTTCAATAATAATTACTAGTAAATGCTCACGTACCCGAAAAACTTGCAACGAGAAAGTGAAAAACGAGCATAAAACTTTTTTTAATTTCTAATAGTAAAAATTTTACTAGCAAGAATTATTCAGCCACCCGTTTCATGTTTTTGTTTACAAAACAAAAATAATTTTTAAATCAAAATTTGTTCAACAACATAAAATATTTATTTATCCAAAATTAAGGAACAATATCCTTGCAATAAGTATCTCTCATTGCAAATTACTGCTAGAAAAGTAAATGAGCACAACTCATGATTTTTTTTTTTTTTACCTTCGCAAACCAATGTTGTATACTTGTCAAAATTTTTGTGTGAAATAATCAATTTTGTTCAACATTTTTCGCAAGCTCGAACAGAGTACTAGGCTTAATGTAAAAAGGCGTGGATTGGACCTCTACCTTTATTTGTTTTTCAAGTTTTTATCGTTTACTTTTGTATTCAAGCCAAACTTTTCAAACTACAAAGTTGTTCTAGGAAAACTCATAGTGGTTTGAAATGTGTTGGCAATATTTTGCGTATTAAGAATAACGAATTATATCTCTAATGATTGTTGTCGCATCTCTCTATACGTGACAAATTTTAATTACTGTTTTTAGCATATTATTTTTAATGTGATTTTCTGTGTTTGTTTTTCGGTGTCCTGCAAAACTCTATAATTGGAATTCGGCCATGTGATTATGACATTTAATTTTAGTTTTGGGGTAATAGAATAATCTAAAAACCAAATTATTAGTATTAAAATTTTGCAGCAAAAAAAAAAACAATTCAGAAACTTAATTGAAATTGTACAATAGTAGATATTTGCATGTACAGGTTATAATAAATAAAACTAAATTACAAAACTGGATTAGATGGTTAAAAAAAAGTAAGTTACTTACGAAAATTATAATTGTATCTAAAAGAAAAATTAGACTTAAATAAAATTTTTTCCACGATAACATTTTAGACTGGTTAATAATTTATAATAACTTTAACTTATTTGTGTAAAAGCTATTAAAAAACCTTAGCATTCGTATTGAATTTTATTTCAACTTCTTATTTCTAATTTCCTGTATTGATTTTACATTTGGAAAGTTTTAATGCAAGCAACTAATTTTTGGCAATTCACTTTTGGCTTCCAGGAATAATTTTTAACATAAACAGAACATATTTATCTCAACCTGTTAAAATTCAATTGTCTTGTGTGGTCGTAAATGCACGTTCAAATAAATGTTAAAAAGTTTGCTCAAAGGACATTATGTAAAAAGGGATCCATACTGTTCATTCCAATTATAACATTAATTTATAAACTATAATTTCTGTGATTAAATTAAATTATATTTTATTAGTACAACAAACTTGTAGTTTTAATTTCCTTTCATAGTATCATGAATATGTTTGCTGATGACAAACAACAAAATTCAAATTGTTTTAACATTTTTTTAATTCCCTCGAGAGCCATACATCAGTGAATACAACAAAATATTTCATAAATCCTTTTTTCTTTATATCGTTGTATATCAAGTTTTTTCATCTTTTTTTTACAAAACATAAAAAATATAACAGTTCGCCAACAAATCATACAGCCACCAGTTGAAGCTAATATTCTTTAGGGCATAACCGCATCGTTGCAGTGTAAAATTTCTAGTGATCCAACAGTATCATATAATATTGGTTGGTATCGCGAAGGTCATCCGACAATTATAGGCAAATCACAAAGAATTGGTATACAATCCGATGGTAATTTAGAGACTCAAGCTTTAAGAGCTTCTGATGTTGGCACCTATACCTGTGTTGTAACTTCGCCTGTTGGCAATGAAACGCGGTCGGCTCGTTAAAGTGTCAATGAACTACCATTTCCACCAGCAAAAGTAAAGGCAATACGTCAAGAGACATCTGAACAACGAACCATAAATGTATCATGGACACCAGGCTTTGATGGCAACAGTCCAATATCCAAATTTATCATACAGAGGCGTGAAGTATCGGTATGTTAGTTTTCATTTGCTTTAGTTTTGTTTAATTTTTTTTTGTACCCATGTTATTTTGTTTGCATAAGTGCTTGTAGATTTGTGGTATGTAGGTATGCTTAGATTATTGTGCTCATGTATTTATATATATACTCATGGTATAATAAATACCAGGTATGTTCATTAGGGAGAGTTGTACCCATGTAATGTCAAACAACGTAATATTACTCATTTGCAAATATTTTAATTTCAACATATTTTGCACTTTTTAGATATTGCAAACTTACTTTTTTATACAAAACTATATTTTATTCAATATTTTGTTTATTTGAAATTTATTTTTGGCTAAAATTTGTTATCACAAAATTTTTTTATTAAGAAATTTTTAAAAAAATGTAAATATTTTATTTGATTTTTGATGCTTGTTTTAATTTTTTCCGTATTTTTTTTTGTTTGACGTGGGTTTGATATGGGTTTTAAAATTGAGAACAAAATTTCTAATCACTATACCTTGTATTTATTCTACCATATATATAATATATATGATATATATTGTACTAGCTTTTACCCGTGATTTCGTTCACGTTCCTATAAAGAATTTTTAGCAGATATTTCATGCAGATATTTCTACCTCTATACTTATTAATGTTGAAATATTTCAATAAGCAACTTTATAGGAATAATTATTTTTCGCCAACTCCATGGTAGAATAAGTACAAGGTATAGTCATTAAAAATTTTGTTCTCAATTTTCTCAATTTTTTAAAGTTGAATTTCGAATACATTTTGAAAACGATCCTGTTTTAAAAGTTAATAAAAATCCATTTTATATACATACTAGATAACCCGTGCGAATATTTCGCACCGTTAGTTGTCATTTTTGTAACATAAAATGAAAATAATTAATAGAAATTTTAGTAACTTCAATACATTTTGTTAAAAGTATAAAAATATTAGAAATCATAATATATATCATACATATTTACATACATACATACATATGTTTAAATGCTTTTATAATACTTCTTTGAATACAATGTTAGAGGTAATGACATGATCATCGTTATCTTTTTGCCCGTACGAATCCTTAATACAAACAAAACTATCTTTAAACGTACGCAATTATATATAACTGACTTAGTAATAAACGGCATTATAGTAAATAGCGGTATTGCCAGAATGGATTTTAATACATACTATATTATGTAGAACTGCATTACAATTAAGCGACCCTGTATTACCACACTTGAACAAAAACATATAATCATAATGACAACAGTATTATCATGCAGTTCTATATAAAATATAATTTTTATCAATGAAAATATTAATTTTTCAATTTCTAATTATTTTTCGCCATTAGTGTTAGAAATAAGCTTTAAAATGAGATATCATTCATTAAATTTGATGCGGTGGTATGGGAGATATTTGCAACCGACAAAAAAAAGTGCTTTAGAAATAATATATATGATCCTTGAGAGGGAAAAGGTTGATAATACCTGTGCATCGATGCCTTATATCGGAATGGCAATTTTTCATCAATGCGGCACGTCTTTGGAATTCTCTTCCTCCTAACATTCAGCAAGTGAGCAACGCAATACAATTCAAACAACATATTTTTAATTTCTTCAATAAATAGACCACAGGTCATATAACTTTCCGCTTTTAATTTTTTTTTAGTTTAAATTTGTTTTAATTTTGAACTTATAATTTTTTATTGCTTTATTTTTGTACTTTTTAATTTTATCTTGTACGTTTTAATTTTGTAAATTTAATTTAATATTTTTTTCTATTAATTTTAATTTAATTTTTATTTATTAAACTGTTGTGGCTTTTTTTTCTATTAACATTAATACTCTTGCTCTATAATTATAAGATATATTCTTGTTGAGCAGGATTTCAATAAATAAATAAATAAAAAAAAATAAAATTTTATAGTTTGAATTCTTATCGTTGCCAGAACTTCTCAGAAAAATCTACGGTGATTTAAAAAAATAATAAATAACTAAGCACCCCAATTTATTTAAATTTTACTAGATTTACAGGAATGATAAATTGGCTTAAATAGTTTTTCATAACTGGCTGGAAATTCTCATAAAATGTGACGGGGACAAAATAAAAAAAAATCAAATGAAAGTCTATGTTAAATTCTCCTATTAAGTTAAGCAGGTAATGCAATTAATGGATCCCGGCTGCTACCAAGCCTAATGAATGTATTAAACTTTGGCTTTAAGATCATTTTATAGTCTGTTAAACCGAGCTAGTGTTTACTTTATTTATAGTTTATTATTATTCCGTTTCCTTAATCTTGTTCCGGTATATTTAGTCCATTAACAAATTTATGTTTTGCAGAAGGGTTTTTGAATTTTTTAATTATTTATTTAATTAAAAAGTTTTAGAACTGGAGTTCTAAGTCTATTGTCGAAGGTAATTGTCGAAGCTTTTCCACAGATGACTTTCAGACTGACTCGATTAAGATCTGTAATCATTGGAGTAACATAATACAAGAAATCGAACAGTGCTTAAAAAATGGATTTATTTCTAGAATCCAAAACGTTAATTATCATATTTCAAACAGGACTAACGAGTTAAATAAACGCCAAAGAGAATAAAGCTCATTTTCTATTATGAACTGCTTACACATGAAAACCAATAATATATATAAAAATATTTCAGATATATAAAACAATACTTAAAATTTTGTAAATAAGTATAAAATTTGTCATTTGAAAAATCGTAAAATATAGGGCATAAATTATCAAACCGTCAATTGGCCATATGAAAAATTTCAAAAAATTTTCAGATTTAGCATTTTCCATGTAATATCATAAAAAAAATTATTTCATAAAAAAAAAATTTTTTTATATATTATTTTTATCACAAATTTATATAAAACCTAGACAGTGTCTAATTTGGTCTAAGACAATTCAGGGTTTTTGTGTGGTAATATAGAAAAAGTTTGCCTCCATAATATGATAATTGAATTTAGAAACATATGAAGAGTTCCATAGCAAAACGTTATTATAGCACTTTTTAGGTTTTTTTGTCTTTAGATTAAAGTCAACTTTGCATAATCCAATGTATATATGGATGTATGTAGGTTAGGTTAGGTTAGAAAGGCTGGTGTGAAGCAAACTTCACACCCTCACCCAGAGACCAATATGGTCCATTGTGATGCCTTTAATTAGTGAAACAAAGGAAGAAAGAAGAGAAAGATGTCTAGTGTGACAGAGTAGTAGAAGTAAATGGTGAAAGCACAGGGAAGGAAGATAGTGGAAGATAAGAAATCGGACAGAACAAGCAAAACACAACCCTACCAAACAGGAAAAACTGCCCTACATGTTTCCCAGCCTCCTGCCGCGCAGCCAGGTCATTCCCATTACGAATCCCATCAGATTCTCGAGCCCGCAACCCGAGACATCCCCTAATTCGTGCAGGAATCTGCTACCTAGCCACCTCAGCCTGCTGTTCTGTAGCCTGGGACAGTGGCACAGAAAGTGCTCAACTGTCTCCAGCTCCTCTGGGTCCTCACACAGCCTACATATATCCGATAAGCCAGACCCCATTCTCACCGCCATTCTGCCTATCATACAGTGGCCCGTGATAATACCTATCATGGTCCTGACGCAGGCCCTACTCTTACCCAGCAGCGCGTCCGAATTTGACCTACTAAGCATCGGCCACAGAGTGCGCGATACTCGGCAGTCCGTTCGGCCCCGCCAAGCCCGATTAGTCCTGTTCAGAATCCATTCCCTAATTCTCCCAAAGTAGAAGCCCATTGGAGGCCTGACCACTTGCAAACTGTCAGGATCTTCCATTTCCGAGCCCAGTCTTGCCAACTCATCAGCTATCTCATTGCCGGTGATGTTGCAGTGACCTGGTACCCAGCAGAGCCTCACAACATAATTCCCTAAGATTACTCCTAGAGCCCTCCTGCAATCGTCCACTAGCCTGGAGTTCACATAACAGCCCATTAAGGCCCTAAGAGCCGCCTGGCTGTCCACATATATGGTGACCTCCGAGCCCTTGGCAATGTTAGCTCCTACCAATTCTACGGCTCTGAGAACCCCCAGAACCTCCGCCTGAAATACACTGCAGTCGTCGGGAAGTCTATATGACCTTCTGATGTCCAGATCCTCAATGTAGACCCCCGCACCCGTGCCCTTCATCTTCGAGCCATCAGTGAAAATAGCAAATCCCCTATACAATCTGCCCTGCCCTGACCAGCTCTCCCTAGAAGGCAATATCACCTCTGGCAAACGCCCAAAATCGACCCTAGTGACCAAATAATCCGTAGAGCCGGGCGAGCCTAGGTGATAGCCACTAGTACCAATTTCACTCAAGATCCGCGAGTGACCCTCCGTGAAATTTCCTAACAGTCCTAGCTCCCTCAGCCTAAGAATGCTCCTTGCTGCCATTTCCCACACATACTGCTCTATAGGCAGAAGATGAAGAATAACATCCAGAGCCGCCTGAGGCGTACTTCTCAAGGCACCTGTCATGCCGATCGAAGCACACCTCTGAGCCTTAGACAGAAGGTCCCTCCGACTAGCTAGTTTCAATGCCTCCCACCAAACACAGCATCCATACGTAAGAATGGGTCTAACCACCGAAGTGTACAGCCATCCCACAACTGACGGCCGGAGTCCCCAACTCCTACCTATCGACGATCTGCAAGCATAGAAAGCATTGAGACCCCTCTTTAGCCTCTCCTGAGTATTCCTCTTCCAGGACAGCTTACTGTCCAGAAAAACTCCTAGATACTTAGCACTATCAGATAGCCTAAGCTCTACTCCCCCTAGTACCGGCAGCCTAAAATTCTCCACCTTGTACCTCCTAGTGAAAAGAACTAATTCTGTCTTCTCCGGATTAACTCCCAAGCCCTTATCAGTCGCCCATGCTGCCAGTTCGCCCAGCGCCCCTTGCATGACATCGCTAATTGTCGGCAGAAACTTGCCCGATACCAATATAACTACATCATCCGCGTAGGCGACGACCTTCTGACCTATACTGTCAAAACGTCCCAGAACGACATTGACAACCAAGAGCCACAATAAGGGAGAGAGAACTCCCCCTTGTGGGGTCCCCCTAGTCACGAGTTTCCTTAAGCGCTCGTTTCCCCAGTCCGAGTGAATAACTCTACTGCTAAGCATCAGAGTTATCCATTCGACCAAGAATAACGAAACCCCTAAATTACTCAGTGCCTGCCTTATAGCCTCTATTTTCACATTATTAAAGGCCCCCTCTATATCCAGGAATGCCGCCAAGGTGTATTCCTTGTCTCGCAATCCCCGTTCTATATAACCCACCACATCATGAAGCGCACTCTCAACAGACCTACCCTTAAGATAGGCATGCTGAGCGCCGCTGATGATGCCGGCGTCAATCTTCGTCCTCAGATGCAGATCAATCAGTCTTTCTAATGTCTTCACAAGAAAAGACGATAGGCTGATAGGTCTAAAATCCTTGGGTTTAGAGTGACCGGTTCTACCTGCCTTAGGTATGAAAATAACCCTGACCTCTCTCCACCCTCTAGGAATGTAGCCATTAAGCAGACATACCCTAAATAGTTCCACCAGCAATAGGAGTGATGATCCCTGGATATTCTGTAGCATAGCCGGAAATATACCATCTGGTCCTGCCGATTTGTAAGACCCAAAAGTATTAACCGCCCATGTAACCTTATCCAAGGTGATGATATCCCCCACCGCCTCCCTTATCTCACCTCCCGAGCCCGATCCAGAAAAGGGGTTACCACACCCCACCTGTTCCCCCGTCCCAGGATCCACACAACCCGGGAAGTGAGTCTCCATAAGCAAACAGAGAGATTCTGAGCTAGATTCCGTCCATGAGTCGTCCGGTCTCTGAATAAATCCCGGGACCACAGGGTCCTTGGATAAAATCCTTCTGAACCTGGACATCTCATTTACAGATTCCACTGACTCGCTAAATTTGATCCACGAGTCCCTTTTAGCCCTTCTAATATCTCCCTTATACCTATTATAACTTATCCTAAAGTTACTCCAGTCCTCATCCCTACGCGTATGCTTCGCTCTATTGAATAACCTTCTGACAGTGGTCCTTTGAGTCCTCAACTCACCTGTCCACCATCTCGGTTGCGAGCGCCTACCCGGAAAATTCAGCGGACAAGATCGCTCATAGCTACTGGTCAACACCTCCGTAAAGGTACCCACCAGGTGCTCCACACCGGCCGAAGTCGACCCCCAATCGTGTGTAACTTTAAGGTTACTATTCACCAATCCCGAAAAGGAATCCCAGTTCGTCCTCCTTGGATTCCTATAAGGACGCCTTTTTGACTTTTCGAATTTAAGATTAAAGGATATACGACATGGATGTATGTATCTACCAACCGTTTTAAACCAGAAAAACTGTCCACATTATAACTGCCCAGTAAAAACTTTTTGGATTTTTGTAATAGGTAATAGTTATTTCATATGTTATCTGCCAAGTCCTTTTCATTACAATTGTCATTATTCTGAAAACTTTAATCAGTACTTACTAGTAATGACATCAGTAACTACTTTTTACTTCTATTATTTTCACTACTAAATATTTGCTTACTAATAATCAGCTCAATACCTTATTATTATTTGTGTTGTTTTCAGTACTGATTATTAACTACTTATAAGGTGTATTAACTAGTGGCAATAAAATAAAAACTAGTCATTAATTGGGCTTCAAGTAAGTATATATATTTGTAAGTTAGTACTTATAAATCAACTTACTGGTGGTTATATAATAACTAGATGTTTTCTATTTAGTGTATTGTTAGTACTGAATTCTGTGGACAACTCTAACAAAAATAAGTAGTTATTCAGCCGAACAATAAGAAGTGTAAATATGTATCCAATATTACTTGCTAACTTACTAGTGGTGCGATTCACTTACTTTTAACGATCCGACAATCGTAATTTTTGTCGACATATATATTCGCTTGCAGTAACGATAGTGTGTTTCTGTAATTTATTTTTAACGATTGTAAACAGCTGTAGTTTTTGTAACATCTCTGTCTACAAAATGTTAAAATAAACGCAAAGCACGAAAGAGAATAAAGAAAAAACAAATGAAATTGTGCTTAATTTGCAGTTTTTATATTTTATTTTGTGAATTTTACATTTAGAAATTTTTTTTGTTCATAATTTGCTTTTTTGTATATTTTGAATTTAGAATCAGCCACTTTAAACATTAAATACACTTTATCGATTAAATAAACACAACGTAAATTATTGTCGTTAAAATAACGAAAAAAAAAAATGCTTAAAGTAACAGCCGTCTTCAATCGACAGCGAATATCGTTAAAAATGTTACTGAATAGCAAATTCGATAAATTTTCGTTATATTTATTTTAGCGATACGATTATTGTAAAGAAAGTTAGTGAAACGCACTACAGGTAAATAAAGTTTTTGCTGGGTGATTCCAATATTTTAACAAATATGATTACAAATGAGAAACAAATAGACATTAGTTCAAATAAAATACGCACAAATATCTATTAGGAAAAAATTATCAAAAACACAAAATATGTAGTTTGAAAATATTAATAATAAATTAATTTTTTTAATTACATATTTGTTTTATTATTTTTTTCTGTTTTTAATACAATTAGAGCCATTATTACAACTAAGCCGTTAGTAAAAGGTAAGATTTTGTTGGACGTTTAATAAGAAAGTTATTATTTCATTAGATTAAACTATTTGAATTATTCGAGTTATACGAATAAACTAAAACTCTTGTTCGTTTAATCGAGCCATATATAAATTTAAAAATTGATTAATTCCTTACTCGAACCAAACCAAAAGTAAAATAAATGGATACTCTAGTAACACGTGAATAACTAAAGCCATCAAGGTAAATTCTTCACTTTTGGGTTTTTTTTAATATAAGTTTTCAAAAAAAAAAAACTTTTTAATATAAACGTCAGCAAAAAAAAAAAATAATTAGAGATGGGATTTTGTTTGTGCCAAATTTTTGATAAATAGTCGACAACGACACAACATTCTTAGAAAATACCAAATTAACGCCGAACTGATATAGATAACAACAACTATATTTATAGATTTTCAAATGAAAAAACAATGCGGAATTGCTGCTTTTTGGTATGGACCTCGTCAATTCGTGTCTAGTTAGATGTGTATTAAAGTACGATCTTACAAACACAAACAAAAAAATCATAAGCATGTGTAATAATTTTTAACTTTTCAAAAATAAATAAATTTTTCATTTAAATTATGTTATTACAGCCAAACTGATGTGTACATTTAAGGTACGGTCAGGTCACATTAACCAATTTATGAAATGGCTGTAAGACTCAAGAAAGTCTGTATTATTTTTGCTTATAAATAAATTTTGTTTTTTTTCAGTAAATGATAAAATGTGGTGGCTGTCATATTTTAACATTCGTATACTCTATTTTCTTTTCTGAATTGCTACAAGGAAAAAAACTTTTGTTAAACTGTTGTTGACTATTTCATGTTTGATTCAATTACATTTACTGTCAAAACTATCAAATTTGAATTTAGAAATTTCAATAAGACAAACCACTGTTGAATACAAAATAAACGTTGATCGACCAGTATGTGTGCATACATATGAATCAAGAACAGTGTTGCCAAAACTTGGTGACCAAAAATGGCTAAATTTACGGAAAACAAAGGCTAAATTTTTTTTGAATAAAAACACATTAAAATTCAATAGCAAAACAAAAATAATTCATTAAAAGTATTTTACAATAACATTCTCAACTTAAAAAAAAATAAAATATTTTTTTTGCATTTAAAAAAAAAAATCGTCGATTGGTTAAATACCCCCTCCCCTCTATTACGATGAAAGTGAGTGAGAGCAACTTGAAAGTAAATTCCGAAATTTCTAAAAATTTCTTGCTGCCGCCAGCACACAATACACTGTTGCAGTTTTTGGCGCTAAGAGATGTTGCATTGTTGCTTTTTTTTGGTGAACACTGGTCGTTTATAGCGATTTGCAACATTTGCAAAAGTTGTGATATAAATTAAATGCGTTTTAATTTTTAAAAATGTTTATTTTATTTTTTTTTTAGCAATTTTATTAATTTTTATAAGAAAATAAAAATTATTATTTTTAAAGAAAAAAACGGAAAAAAAATGTATGGCTAAACAAGTTGGGAAATGGCTAACACAAATGTGTTATGGCTAAACTCCTTTTTAAATGGCTAAACAAGTTGAAAAATGGCTAAAATTATCCACTAAATGGCTAAATTGGCAACACTGATCAAGAGCCACATATATATGTCATCGTTCAGGCTTGCAATTTTAGTTGCTGCAATTCTTTTAAGTGCTGCTTTAAAATTGCATTAGTGTCCAGCCTATAAAATTCTAATCTTACAATTTTTGTATTTTTATCTTGTCAAATACACAAGTACACCTACAGCCAACTTCAAGTTGAAAAGTGTGAGAAATAGTGTTGCGTTTTGAGTCTTTTTGTTTTAATAGGGCGAAACTATTTTTGTAATAGCGGTTTGACAACGACAACAGAATGTTTTTTGTCAATATTTAAAATTTTTGATTTCCGTACAAACAAGCTTCGTATGTTTTTTTCCATCCTATCATAGATCAAACCGTTTATGCGGTTTATTTGGCCCTGAACAAACAAAACAATTGTAAAATGTATTGAGCAATTTAAAGAAGTTAGTTAAATTTGGACTAGAAAGCGCCAAAATAGATTTCCACAGCGCCATCAAACATTCAAAATGCCAAAAATGCATCACTGGTGAGAAATACAAAACAAAACAGAATTGCATAGTAAATGAAACGGTGTACCCGTCCCTAATCTTCTATCCTCTCTCACCAATAAACTTAACAATTGCTGCAACAAAACTGCCAAGTCCGAACGATGATTATATTTAAGTATTTAAGTACTCGCACCAGAGATGATAAATGCAATTTGCAAAATTTTACTTAATTCAGTAATAAGTTGTACTTTTTGACCGTATTTATATTAAGCCCCAAAAAAAAATATTTATTACTAGTTTTATTATTAGAATAACAAAAAATTTTCGTACAAATTATACATGAAAATTCATTTGTACTCTATATTTGAAGGGCTTATTTTAATAATATCATAAGCCAACCAAATTAAATAACTAGGGTTCGGTGTTTTTCTTATTGATTATATACGGGGCAAGTTTAAATATACACAAAAATTTTCAAAATATTTATGCAAATATGTCAAAAAAAACCTTAAAAATATATGCACGCGAAAAACACAGACTAATAATTTTCAATAAATTTTATTTGAACAAATGCTGATAACAGAGTATATTCATGTGTTTTTTTCAAGATTTTAAATTTAAATTATCTTTGTCACACAATATTATGAAATATATTGAAAATAAACGTTCAACATCACTCGATGTTACCGACACATACTTAAATAATGTTATATATCATGAAAATATACATATACATGTTCCCGTCGATCCTATTAGGAGCATAGAGCCTCAACAAAATCTTTCCATCTTGATCAGTTCATAGCGATGTGGAAATTGTGTGACAATATATTCATCGGTTTCGCTTTTCAACGTTTGAAGACCAAAGGTCCACACATAATGTGCATGATCTAGCTTAAGCAACTGTACGAATACACGTAAATCATATATGTCAAACCATACTGAACGTAAGAAACATTTTGCTTGAGCCCTTGGTTTAATCAAAGTGCGAAACTGATCGCACACTTCGTACGGAATCAGATGTTTTTTAATATGTTTTTATTTGTTTAACGCTTTTGACAGGCTTTTCGTTAATGGGCCTTAACATTTCGATTAAAAACTTTGTTTAAATATTCACGATGTCGAAAGAACGCTTTCTTTCGCACAAATACATTTGAAACAAAAAAAAAAGTTTTTAGAAAATGTGGATGATATAATTAAAGGCTTTTAAATCTTTAAAATTACATTTACTAATAAAAAAAAATGTTTCAAGCAAGAAATGGCAGCACCTGCAGGACCGTAAACCATATCGTCTACCGGATTATTATTATTTTAACAATGAAATTGCATTTGAGAAGTTTTATTTCTATTGTTGTAAATTTTATGAATTTTGCATAAAACAAATACATATTTTATATAAAAACATTAATAAAATATATTTTATAAAATATAAGAACGTTCTTAATTATTCTATATTTTACGAATGCATAACAAATTTTTTTTTTAAACTTAAAAAAAATTTCATATGTTTTTGGTGAAGAAAATATGAGTTTAAAAGAACGTAACTAACATAACTCTTTGAAACATTAATAAATTATTATTATACCCACACCACAATAGTGGAGAGGGTATTATGCATTTGTGCTAATGTGTGTAACACTTAATTGGTCCTTAACATAGATAGATCCATATTTATATAGGTCCATGAGGGGAGCTAAGGGGCAGTTTCTGCTTCCCGATTTTAATGAAATTGAAATCATTCATATATTCATAATAGCTATTAATTTTTGAAAACTAGGACCACGAGGGGAGGTAGAGGGCAATTTATGCCTCTCCGAAATTTGTTTTTAAATACACTCAAAATATTATCTAGGTAAATCCCACAGAAAATTTATTTAAAACAACAAAAAATTTATTTAAAAAAAGGATCTTTACATTTCATTTTTAATAAATGAATTTTACATATATTTTTTATATTTTTTATTTTATTTAACAGTATATTCCATAAAATTTAACAGTTATAGCTTTAAAAAAAATACAAACTACATAACAATATTAGTGCGGAACAACAGTATTTTCTGGAAGTTTGTTTTTTGAATAGCAAACGTAAATGTTAAAAAATAAATTGATTCGCAAAATAACTGTATTTTCATTAAATTTTAACAGTACGGAAAACGAATTTAATAACCCACAATCAGTTACTGTAATAATTTTATGAGTGTACTGTTGGGTATCATATGGTCGGGCTTGACCGACAATACTTTCTTACTTGTTTTTATTCCAGAATTAAATAAATCGTTCTACATTCAGCGAATCTGCTACTTTTAATTACCAAAATTGTATGCAATTTTCAACATATAACATATTTTGTTTCTACTGTAAAATATTAAAAATGTTAGTTACGTTGTTTTGCATTTTAGTTAACGATATACCTTTGGCAATTTTATTAATATATGGAAACATAAGCTTAATAATTTCCTTTTTCAACTCTCTAATCTTAGACCAAAAAGTTCAATTGATAAAGCGTTTAAAATTTCTAATTTTTACTTAACATGTCCTAAGAGTACTTCAGTAATTTTGCAATGCAAATAGTCCTGAAAAATGTACAATTGTGTTGACTTTATCAGCCCTGCCACGTACCAATATGTAATGCAGGAAATAGAATAGAACATGTCTTAACAAACACTCAAACATAAGAAAGGACACTTGTTGATTACATACAATTATATTTGTAATGGTATTTCCTTTCACGAAAATTGAGTATATAAATTTCAATAATGGTACTGGTATAATAATTTTATTTTACAATTTTTAACTCAAATCAAAGTTAAAAACAGTCGAGGCAATCACTCAACTTGTTGCATGTGTTTGAAACTGCGCATAATCACATAATTATTGTGATTGAGTGCGGAGAAAGTACTCTCACATCCACAGACATCCTTTAAATAGAAAAACGAGAACAAAAAGCAACAAATTGTTAACTCAATGAATGTTACTGCCTGCTGTGGTAGAATAAACCAAACACGTGCATTTAATAATGTTTTACCACCCTTTCAGTTCATTTAACTTTGTGTTCGATGACTGACCTCTTATCATTCGAGTCCTTTATATCCAGTGGACAAATGAGTGGTCTGTTGTTGTTTTTCTATTTTGTGATTATAAAAACATCTGTGCGTATTTAAACGTGAATATTATAGAAAGGAAAATTGTTACGTAGTAAACTTTTGGCAATTGTAAAGTGGAACTAAAATAAGTTTATTTATAATACTTTATATTTCCAATATTGTACTTTTTTTTATCTGAATCGGGGATGGACATTAGGCTACAGTGATACAATTTTTTAAAACCTTTTGAAAAGCCAATTGTTCCCTAGCTCATATGCTTCGTTTCAAAATCCTAATTCTGGAAGAATATTTGTATTGGCGCTATGTGAAATAACAGGTCGATTTGACCAGTTCTGAAACCTTGTGGGTAATTTAATATTCTTTTATTTAAACTAATTAGCTTGTGTTTTTTTAACTGTTCTTGATCTTTAATTCAAATTGTGGATATTTGTTTAACTCAGTCTCAAGTTCATCAAATTTAATTTTTATTAAATTTTTTTAATGAAGGAATGAATTTAACAACATGATATGAATTAAATTGTTTTTAATTATAATTTTCTTAATTGACTGTGCGGCCAATTGAACCCGGGTCGAATTAACATGTTTCGAAAATAACCACGTTCTCATCGTAAGAATTATTTGAAGTTTTACCCTTTCCGCCGCTGCGACGTCTGGCAGTCTATAGCCAAACATCAATCTTGATATTCTCTTGGCGGATCGAAATTCGCTGTAATTAATTATCTTATTTCAACTTATTTACATGTTTTTTTTTGCACTTCAGCTTTTTTCTTAATTTGGTCAAGGATTTTTCTTAAATAACAAAGCACAATTTGTTTTTATGTTTTCCTTTTTGTATTTCTTTTTCTTTGGCATTTTTCTGCACAACTTGAAACTATTAAACTATTATTAATATTAATTTGATTACAGAGAAAAAAAGTATACAATTTAAAATGTTGATGATGGACATGGTTAAATCGACTTAGAATTACTCAAGGAGCCAGAATATATATATATTTTATGAGCTTTGAGTTGAATATTAAAAAAGTTTCACACGAGGTTATAATAAAAAAAAAAACAAAAACCAAATATATTTTCTTTTAATTTTTATTTCAAACAGCGCGAGGCTTTTCGTTAAATCTTCTTAAAACATATTTTTTTCTAAAATAAAAGACTTAGGGCGGATTTTTGAATTGTTTGATTAAGTTCAAACTTAATTTAACGTACTCTGAAACTCGGATTTTTCCGACGACATGTAATTTTTTCTTTATTATTTCATTAAAGACCAACATTTTAGGCAAAACTAAGCTCTACCGTTTAAATCTTGTATACAAACTTGGTAATGGCAAGACAAATCTGTTTTCAGATTAACTAAGCCTGGTTTAACTGAGTTCTCAAAACCCCAGCCTTAATGGTTTAATTTTGTTATTATAAAGATTGAAAACAAACAACTACAAATATTTTAAGTTATTATTATAATTTTGTATCAAAAATAAAAAATACACTAAAACCTACCAATAAAAAACAAGAACCCTTTAGTAAAAAAAAGATAAATAAAAGTCTTATCCATATCCACATAAAGCTGAAGTTGATGGTTCCATCATGAAATATTCCTTTCGTTGTGTTTTATTTAAATTGTTATCACTTTATCCTAAAATAGGAAAAATTTACCCACTTTGACAGTACAATGCAGAAAAAGTATGTAACATATAATAACGAGGTACTATTTTGTCTACTTTTATCGGGTGCCAAATTTGATAAAAAAATATTAAAGGGGTTATTTTGTAATATTAAAGGGGTTATTTTGTAAAACACTCGAGCTCACTTGAAAATTATTTTCATACAAATTTTTGAAAATTCATATTTTCATATGAACAAAGGTGGACTAAATTCTGCTACAAAAAAATTAATCGTTGCGGTTTTAGACAAACTAAACTGTTTTCCGAGAGTAGGCGTTATATGGACCCAAGATAAATTATGGACTGACCTTCACGAAATTTAACAGTGTGGATTAAGTCCTATAAAACTGTAGCATACCAAATTTATTATTTTATTATTACAGTAGCATAATTTGTTATGGTTAAAGGTTTACTAAGCTCTTTTCCGACAGTTGGCTTTATATGGAACCCATGGTAAATTATGGATCAATTTTCACAAAATTAAGCAGCGTGATTTTTAGTCTTATAAAGCTGTGACGTGCCAAATTGTATTGCAATAGCGTCATATTTAACGGGTTTAGATATGCTAAACTATTTTCCAAGAGTAGGTTTTATATACGGCCTACGCTGAATTATGGACCGATCTTCACGAATTTAAACTGTATATTTTCTAGTCATAAAGAAATTGTGCAGAATCTTATATCAATCCGCGCATTATACCACCTTTTCATGTTAGTTTTTCAATTTTTTTAAGGTGGTGGTTCCACATTTGGATTCGTAACTCTCATTCTACTGAACCGATTTTGCTAGATTTCAATTAGGATAACTAGGAGCAATTTGATACCAACATTGTTCTTTTCTTTTGAGTTTTTCGAAAGTGAGCGTTTTTTCAACAAGCGGAGAGACAGACGGACATGCCTAAATCGACTTAGAACTACTCAAGGAGCCAGAATATACTTTATGGAGTTTAATATGAAAAATGTGCACTTACAAATCGGTGCCAAAATTCATAAATAGCTCTAAAAATGAAAAATATATTATTTCTGCTTTCATTTGTCATACAAAAAAAAACATGGAATTGCATATTTACGGTTTCCCTGGATATAAAAAGTCCTTAACAGTTTATAATGTTGAGCTTCAATACTTTCTACTTTACATCATACGTTATATAGGGATATGGTTATGGTTGTGTGTACATGAACGCCATCACGTGTGTAGTGTATGTGTGAAAATAAAATTAACATCAACTGGTGTTTTAATTAAATTAAAATAGATTTTGTTTTATATATTATAATGTTCTTTTTTTTAATCTACTTCAGTTTATGCCAAAAGTTTTTAACGCATATCACAAGTTGAAAATGTTGGCTAATTTATATTTTCTGGAGGTAATAAAATGATGAACATAATTTATATTGATGTTACACAAACACAGTCATTCATGCAAATTTACATTTCAATATATCGTTACTTAAAACGCGATATGTCCTTTCTAACATTTTGAAAATTTTACAGGAGAATTAAAAAAACCATTTAAAATGATAAATCTATAAATTGCGTAAAACCGCTTATAACTTATTTTTCTTTTGTCTTTCTTGTAAAACATGTTGTTTTCACAAAATTTTTGTGGACATTTGGATTTTTCTTGATATACAACAATTTTCAGAGCTCGTCAAAAATAAAGAAATGTATTTTTTTCAAGATTTTTTAAAGCCCAACCAAAAAGACGGTATTATTTTTTAAATTTTCTTACAGTTTTTCTTAAAAAAAGCTGTGTAAAAAGCCAATAAATAGTTCATAATTTTTGTATTTTTGTTTAAAAATACATAAAAACTACGTTTCATTTATTCAACAATAATAATTTGACAACACTGGAATGCTGATTTGAAACATATACACGTTTTTCCTCTCTATACTCAACAATAATAACACTAGTCGGCAAAAAATTCAACAAAAAAATTCGGGAGCAAGAAATTTGTTCACAGATTAATCCTATCACGTGAATGAAATTAAAATTTGTCAACCGATTTTAATGTTTTATGGCTTATTTTTTGCGTAATATACCTGGCGGTCCGATAAGTTATAAATATTTAAAATTTTTACCCTAACAATTTGTTTTATGAATTTTTGACGACAAAAAATAGCACTAATTTTTCTTTAAAAAACATTTTACCGCCACTATTTTCTGAATATCTCCGAAACTATTGAAAATATAAAAACCTCTGGATAGGGGAACTGTATGACAAATCATTTGATGGCAATTTCATTCAAGGGTGGGTGTGAAACGGTAGCAAAGTGCTCATGGAAGTAAAATTTGAACACTGTTGAGACCTAATTTCGGGCGAAATATTATATTAAATAACGAATAAATTAATACATATCCCATCGATTTTTATGATATATGGCAAATTTTATTCGTTATAGATCTGGCTTTCTGATACATAATAAAAAATGTAAAATTGTGTCCTTATAGTTTTGTTATGAATTTTAGAAAACAAAAAATAGTACTAATTATTCTTGAAAAAAGTTTGTGTTTTGATCAAAATCCGAAAATTCTAAAAAACTGTGATGTGATAAGAATAACTGAAACCGGATTTTATTTAAGATTTATTTTTATTTACAGCAATTTTTGCAGCATACAAGTGTAATTAAAACAGCTTGAGGCTTATTCTGTATTGCGATGCGAAAGTCAATTAAAGTCGAAAATATATGAATTCGAATAGTTGCTATTCTATGTTACGATGTTCGTATTCTGTAATGCGAAAACAAATGTCAAATTCGCAAAATTTATTCGACACCAAAACATGCGGAACAGAAGGCACAAAAGCACAAAAATTTAAGTAAAAATTAAAACTTTATTTATTTATTCTTAAAATTACACAATAAATTATTTAATTATTAAGATTGTGTTTCTTGTGCTTAATTTCCAATTTTTATTCTTGATAAATACGCTGAAATTTATTGTTGGAGGATAAGCTCTTTCTATGCGCACTTCACCAGCTGCTTAGACCATATAATCAGAAAACATTTTCCCAAAAACTTTTCAATTATGTAATTATTTGATATGAGGCTCTAGCTTGTAGGCTATCGGCTAAAAAAAAGTAGTATACATTATTTAATTGCTTTTAATTATGAAATTTTTTTCAGGAAAAAAAACAATAAGATCTTTTAAGAAATTTTTTCGCAAATAATGCAACTTTTTTAATTATTTAAGAAAATATATTTTGTAATCAAAACCACAAACTTTTTTAAATTTGACGTTTTTTTTTTTTGACAAGTGTTGCAAAAGTCTTGTAGAATACCAACATTCTTTTGCATCGCATTTGATTTGCTCATCGCACTGACTTTCGCGTCGCAATACCGAATAAGCCCCATGACTTAAACCAAAAGCGTACAGAAATTTTTGTTACAAATAGTGAGTTCAGTTGCTGTTTTTTTTCTCTGCATTTAACAATTGTGTTATTTTCAAGAACTCTTTTCAAAATCAATATTTTTTTTAGTGAATGTCAAGAATTTTCCAATTTGAATCTGAACACATCAGAATAAAAAAAAATCCATTTTTAATCTGTAGTTAGTAAGGGCCTTTTGCGTTTTAAATAGCAATATGTAATATGCAATATGAGAAATGAGTGATACTTGGGAATGTTAAAAAGTTTTAATTGGCTAACTTTTATACTGGCAAACATTCTTATACACATATTATATGTTCATATGCACGTATGTATTTTTTTGGTTTGAGATTTCGAATTTATTATTTTTTTACTTTAAAATTAGCGTAAACCTTTATTTAAGTAAGAAGCTCACAGAAATTAAGCATTAACAGTATGAATCTTTATTTTATTGGTTTAAAACAAGGCTGTAAGTTGTGAAAAAATTAAAACACATTTTGTTTTATTCTAATTTTTATTTCAAATTAAAAAAATCAATTAAATTTGTAAAGCTTCAAAACGATTAAATGTAACAACCTTCGGACAGTCTATAAAACTTGGTAGAATAACAACAGATCAACAACTAAAACCAAGTTAGATTCTAAGCCGTGTGTGGGAAACTTCCTTCCCAAAAAGCAACATGGACAATCATTGTATTGGTTGAAATTTATAGAGGATCTTATCCAACTCGACTTACTCTCTCCATGCACAAAAAACTTTCTGGCTGGCCCACAATGTCGACAAGTACATTTCTTTCGTATAGTTTCATTGAAAACAAAAGCAAATTTTAGTTTTTTATTATTGTTTTCAATATAAATATGCAAATGAAATGTTCTTGTCGACATTGTGGGCCTGGCACTTTATATTCTGGGGCATTGTGTTAATTTATATATGGAACATTGATATATTCCAAACGTTATATTGTATAAATTAGCATAACCAGTCAACTAAGCATTTAGGATATGGGGAAAGAGAAAGAGAAATTACTAAGTTTCGTTTATCTTGCTAGAGTTGGATACAATTTGCTGTACCAATTTATATAACGATGACTAGAATAAAGAAATATTTCGGAATAGGAAACGAGACGAAAAGTAAGTAAATTTGTTATACCCTTTACCACATATGAAAAGGGTATGCATATTTAAAGTTGTCATTCCATTTTTAATTTTTACAATATAGTTGTTATACCCTTTAATGTATATACAGTAGGATCTCGATAATTCATACCCCGTTAAACTGTTGGTCTCTTGAAAAAGTCGCGCTTAATCGCAATAATTCCATAAATTTCGGTCCCTTCGATAATTCGTATTCTTTTCAATACAAAATCTATTTAACCTCTTTTAAATCGTAGTTGACCTGTTGGGAACACAAAAAAAAAAACAACAGTTAAAAAATAATATACTTATGTGTGTATGCTTGTACAGTGTTCAGTTTGTTTATTGATTAACAAAAGATCATGTCAAATAAATGAGTACTTATCCCAGCGGGAAAACCCAGAATACCTTCTTTCTTCAGGCCTTATTAAAGGCATCTTAAAAATTTCTTTTATTCAATTACGATTCTTATCTAACTGCTAAAGAATGCCTGATATAAGGCCTCGGCTATTTCGTATAAAAGATAAGATACACATTCCACATACCCTTTTATGAAAAAAAGGAAGAGAAGGAATAACATTTTTTTCTTTGTTTTTTGCCAAATCAAAAGCAAAAGAATTCTTTTTTTTTTATCCAGTCACCAATCTTATGTAACTGAGAAAGAAGCGAGAGCGGCCTTCCTACCCCTCAATGACGTGTGTAACAAAGATATGAGTAAAAAATGGAGCAATCTGGGCTTGTACATCCAAAAGAAGGAGCACAGAAGCCTTGTTTTTCCCCTCTGGGTTGTTATGTTTATATTTCGTTCTAAAAATGGATTTTGTTTTGTAAAAAAATTTGCTTATGTTTTTTATATTTTTGTTCGTTCTAATAAATGAATAGAAACACCCCGTTAATTCTTATTTTAACCTCGTGCAACTGCAATCGTTAAATCAAAAATCCCTGTAATTCGTAAAAAATAGCTGGTCTTATCAGTATGAGTCCTTATGAGTAGCGATTTTACAGATCTTACAATGTCCGTGTTTTTTTTTTTTTTTTTTTTTTTTTTTTTTTTTTTAATTTGTATACCCTTCCACTAGTGGTGCATGAGGGTGAACTTACTATGTTTGTCACTCCGTATGAAACTTTTTTAATATTAATTTTCATGGAAAGAAGTTTACTTTTTAAAGTAATCAATTTCGTTTCTTAAAACTGGTGTCTTAGGCTCTAATCAAGTAAAACGCAGCGCAACGCCAAAGAATTACATTGAAAGCACAAACATAATCATAAGTAATTTGTAATTGCTTTCTACGCCTTAAGCTGTGCAGCGTTTGAAATTTTAAAACGAAATGTGAATTTCTGTAGAAAGAAACAACAAAATTACAAATAATTTATGACATTGTTTTTGCTTTCAATGTAATTCTTTGGCGTTGCGTTTTACATGATTAGGGCCTTAGTAAATAATTCTTTCCGTGTAAGTACATATATTCTGGGTCCCTGGGCAAATAATTTTAATTAGATTTAGTTTTGTCCGTCTGCTTGTCCGTCTATTTAAAACGCTCACTTTCGAAAAACTCAACATAAAAGAACAATGTTGCTGTTAAATTCTTTCAGTGTCACCTAAGCAGTTTGGGATTGAAATCCTGTATAATCGGCTCAGTAGGATAAGAGAGATGAACTCAAATGTGAAACAACTTCCTTTAAAATGGATTTTTTTGTTACAAAAATAAATATAAAGTGGTGGCAGAGTACACCGATATTCGTTTAATTTTTTACAAATTCTTTTTATATTTCTGCAAATCGTACGTTAAAATTTTGTTAAGATCGCTTCAACACCATGTAAATTTGTGATAATCGGTCCATAATTTACTATAGGTACCGTATAAAGTGGCCTTCAAAAAATCATTTTTATTTGTAATCAATATTTATTCAATTACAAAGAAATTCACATCATCTATCAAATCGGCAGACAATGGTGGTGCTGATGGAATGGACTTGGGCGCTTTACTGTCTACTTTAAAAGTTGTAAAACGAGGAATATATTATATATTTTCGTATATTGTATATTTTCGTGAAAATTCAGTTTTATTTTTGTTTGGGACCCTCTGGAGGGTTGGGAATAAGTTTTTTCAAGAGAAATATTGAAGACTGATAACCGTGGTTGCTTATATGCTTTAACTCCCTAGGGGTGACTTCTTAGTAGTTACGAGCCTTGTCATGGAAGTTTTAAGCCTATCCAGCTAAAATTTTTGACAAATTATTGTTTGTCCTAACCTCACAAAAGAGAGAGAATTTGTGTCCCTTATTTAAAAGAGTTTTAAAGCTCGATTTCAATTGTATACCTATTTGTAATACTTTAAAAGATTTTTTGCTTTAAAAAAATACCAAAAATAAATTAAATGTGGTTCTCTTATCCGGCCGAATTTCAAAAAAGTACCAAAACACATTCAAGTTGGTTTTAAGAAAGTAGCAAGCCTCATTCGATTTCCATTGTATTCCCATTTGTAATACTTAAAAAGTTAAATTTTGGATTAAAAAATACTTGCTTAGAAAAAGTACAAAAAATAACTTAAATTATCAGTCCAAATTAAAAAACACATATTTATAAAAAGAAAACAATTCGATTTAAAATGTATACCTATTTGTAGAAGTAAATTTGTAATTTGTATACCTATTTTAGAAGTAAATTTGCTGTCAAAAAGTACCAAGCATTAGTTAAAAGCTGTTCCCATATCCGCCCGAAATTCAAAAAAGTACCAAAACACATTCAAGATGTTTTTAAAGGCTAGTTTACCCTATCACAAAAGTCTAAAGAAGAAATCTAAAGCTGGAGTACCATACCACGCGTTACACGCCTTCTCGCAGTTTACGCAGCTGTCAACAAGTAGAATCTGAGGCGGCGTTGAATGCGAAAAGTAGGTTTATTTTCTACTTTTGTAAGCGTCACAAGCAGTGTTCGAATAAATCAGTTGATTTTGACAAATAAAATTTTATTTTTACTTGTGGTGATGCCGCATCAGAAGCGTTGTATGTAACTTGAAACGTTTAACGCAAGTAAGGTATAAAACTCATGTAATGGAGGCTAAAACGCGTGGTGTGAACATCCTGCTTAATGAGTTTTGCTGCGACTCTAAAAAATGAATTTATCATAACAGTTTATATTCACACCGTCACACATAAACATGCTTTTGCTAAAATGCAACCCTGATCAAATAAAAAGTATTGTTGCTAAGAAAAATAAACGACTAAGTCGTGTGGGATGTCAAATTTTTTAAAGTAAGCATCAAGAAGCTAGGAAAAGTACAAATATGTATGAATTAAATTTTATTCCCGTATTAGTCCGAATGTAAAAAAAGTACCAAAACGAATTCAATATGATTATTAAAAAGAGAACAATACGATTTAAATTGTAGTCCAATCTTTAATACTTTAGAAGATAAATTAGGTTAACAAAAGCACCAAAGCTAGATATTTACCCGTTTTACCCTTTAAAAGTACAACTATCACAAAAGTAATCAACATGCGTCAGCTTATTTTTAGACGACATTTACCTATATGCTTTTTGAATCTATCTGCCTAAATTTCGAAGATATTTATTTACAGATTTTAGTCGTTTTAATATTTTAGCGATCGAAATTTACAAGTAGATATTGGGAATTATTTCTTTTCATAAGCAACTTTATTATATTCAACATTTTTTATTTTTCGAATTTATACTATGAGTTAAATTTCAGTTATGTATTTTATCAAGCTTTTTGCAATAGTTCTATTCCTTAAATTTTTTAGGAATGACTTTATACACTACCAGACTATTATCTTGTATCTAGCGATTATCCTTCTTTAATTGAATTTTGTTTGAAATTTTCTAATTTCCTATATGGGTTAGATCATTTTTTTTTTTTATAAAAAAACAAATTACCCTAAAAGGTGTACTTTGTATGAAATTGGCAACCCTATTAACAAGACAACACTCAACTAGAATGCTTCCTATTTCACTCAACTAACAACAAAAGCACTCAATTAACTAGTAACGCACTCATTGGTACAACACACTGCCACTCAGTTGTAATTTGTGCTTCGTTGTGAAAATGTCGTAGACGGGTAGATGGCGGCAGACGGTTAATGATAATAATTTCATGTTTTCTTCTACAACACATCTCAACAAAAGTGTTAAGAAATTTGGCATATAATCCAATAAATAATAGTATTTAAGTGAACAAATAATTCAGTTAATAAAATAATAATTACAGTGTTTAAAATGTGTTTTTAATGTCTGCATAAGTAAAGAAAATATATAAATCAAAAGAAGAAAAAAGAGGAATGTTGTGCATTAGTTTTATTTTATATTTTGTGTCACTACACTAGCAACAACCACAAGCAGAAAAGTTGTTAAACCACTTTTAGTAAACAACAACCATTTGAAGTATTAATCATACAAAAACAACAACAAAAATGTTGAATAAGAAAAAATTCAGGCAAAACTTTTCAAAATAATAATGTTAATTTTCTTAAAGTGTTGCAATGTAAAGTTATGTATAAAATTAATTAAATATTTGTGGTAATTAGTGAAAAAATTTACTTAAAAATTCAAAAATTTTTAACAAAGAAAACAACAAAAAATAGCCGAAGCCTTCTTTTCAATACTTGCTATATTTCTTATAGCTGTTGTTGTTATCGTATTCTTCTTTACCTTTTGTCTTTGTTTTTGTTGTAAGAAAAGGAAAAAATGTTTTTTGAGCGCCAGGCAGGTGTGTTTATAAATGAGCAAAAGAGAGCCAAATTGAAAAAAGAAGATCAATATTAAACTCTTTTATTCATCAGTGTTGCGTTGTTGCCTGATCAAATTGAAAATCGACCGAAAAATGGGCATAATAGGTATAAGAAATTGTTGCCAGCAAATAAAGTATTTTAATTAATAAAATAAATATAATCAATAATATTGTGCTTTAGTGTGTATTTAATAAAATTAAGATAAACTCTCAACAAATAATGGAGGAACATGAGAGGCAATTTATTAAAAATTTCTTAACAAACTGCCATAATTGCAAAAGTTCAACGATGCTGCCCAAATCAAAGATTAATTTGTGGATTATTTTAACAATCTTTGCGGTGCTGGTGCAAATCAACAGCTGTCATTCTTTAGGTAGGTAAATTTATGCGTTTTCGAGTGTAATACAAAAACCTTTTTTTGTGATTTCTTAGAATATTTTGTGGATTTTGTTTAGTTCTCACCATGTAATATGATTAATTTTGCAAAATTAACGGATAAATAGCGTTGCCAGATGCGGTTTTTAAAAATTATTTATGGACACATTTTAGTTGAAAGGAAAAATTTTGAAAAATATATGTACATATTTTATTCTCAAAAATAGATACTAGGTACCACGAATTTTATATAGAAAATTGTATAAAAAGGTTTATGATTTTGGTTTGTTGAAAAGCATTTTCTTCTAGATGATTCTGTACAATATTTAGAATTACAGACTATTTTCAACTGTTATTTCTATGGCCATTTAAGGCATACCTACTTTTTAGTTAACTTTCGTTTATCTTACATTTATATAAATCATTTGGCACTAGATATATAGCCTATTTCCAATGTGCGAAAGAATTCTTTCGTTCGTATAACTACATTGAAAACAAAAACAAAGTTTAGAAATTTGTTTTTGTTTTCAATGTAGTTATACGAAAGAAAGAATTCTTTCGCACATCGGAAATAGGCTAATAATTTTGTCGATTCAAACGATTAAATTTTAACTCTTATATAAAAACTACTTTGTTTAAATATCATTCAAAACTAATTATTTTTCGACGAGACCATTTAATTGATACAATGCTCTAGACATGAGATATGAAAGAAAATCTGTTATTACATATTTGAAAAGGCTTTTCAACTGATAAATTGCTTTTCCGTAAAAAATCTGATTTATTTTGTAAACTACAGAACAGGATAGAAAATTATAAAATTACTTCTTATATTCACCAAGTATCGATATTTGGGAACTCGAAACTATAATTAGAGACATGATAAAAGTACTTTGGCAACACTGTTGAGGATAGTTAAAAACGCCAGTAGTGTTGCCACTTTAACATAAGAATTTTTAATTAAAAAAATCAAAATCATAAGGGCCAAACGAAAAACACAAACGGCTTGGCAAGCAAGACAATATTTTATGTTTGTGAAAATGTTTGCATTGTTTATTGGGGTGTTTGATTGTTTGACAAATGTTTAAAGCATGCTTGTAGAAAAATTTAACATATTTAATTTTCGTACAAATTATTTGTGCTGCCTGGTGCTTAATTTAATTATATTATTGCAAATTTTGCAGAGTAAAAACGGAGAAATAGAAGCATGAAACAATTAACAAGGATGAAAGTTTTTATTAGAATTTATGGAAAACATAATAATTATGTTTGCGCCGTTTGTTTGCAAACGGAAACGGAAAAAAACGTTTGATTTCGAAAAAACAGAGTAGACAAACAATTTTGTATCAAAACCTAAAAATATAGCTACAACATTGAAGAATTTAAATTGTGGAATTAAAAACATTTAACAAAATTTAAGCTTTTACAATAAATATTTTTTTTTTTGGATATTTTTTTAACTTTGTGTCTACAAAAAAAAAAAAAAATAAAATAAAAAAAAACGGGATTAATTCAGGCAGTCATGATCAAATACTTTTGAGATTCGAAAGCAATTCTATTTGTTATTATTTCAGTCGAATAGAGTTGAGTTTTCACAGCACTGAAAAAATTATTTCGATTCGTTCAGTATCGTCTGAAAGAATTGGAAATAAAATTGCTTTCGAATCGAAAAAGTATTCGATTACGACTTCCAGAATTAGCCCCCTTATTCTTAAAAAACTCACCTCTTGTTAATTTTATAAAAATATCTAAACTTAAAAATGCAAATAGTAAAAAAACAGGCAAAAAAATATATATAACCCAATATATAGTAAATACCCGTTCTCTTTGTTTTTTTCCCTCTGAATAATGGCTTTCCAATCCGTCGTATTAGTTTCTAAGTTTTAATATATTTAAATAAAAAAGTTTTAAAAATTCATAAAGAATCCGTTGGTTTAAACGACACGTATCAAAATTTTATTCGTGATGATGGTTAACTCGTTATCGTATGAGGTAAAATACGCTTGCATTTCTTACCATCATCGTTTTTAAAGATATGGCATCTCCATTTTATTTGTATATTGAGTGTTTGTTTTGCCAACTTAACATTCCAGTTCTATTCAAAAATTTTAAATAAACGGAAAAATAAAATACATAGGTATCTTTTTTTTGCATTTGCCGTAACGTGAGTAATTAAAAGTACTGAAAATATATACAATTATATGTATTTTGTTTATTATGCATATTTTTCATTTTCTGCTTTTTACAAAAACTGGTTACACTTCTTGTTGCTGTTATTTGATTATTTTTAATATACACGTTCTTCTCAAGTGGATAATCTCCATAACAAGCAAACACATCAAAAAAAAAAAAAAAAAAACCAAAAAATATACACATCCATTCATTGGCAATTTATCGCACATGTCTTCAAAACTGTTTGTATATCATATTAAATAATAAACAATAACTGCTAAAACAAAAAAAAAAAAATATATAAACAAAAATAAATCTTAACCTAAGTAACAAATTCCACAACTGTTTGCTTTAAGAAATTTGATTTCATTTTGTCATATCTTATTTTTTTAAATAAATTAAACAGTGCATTTAAAAGTGTAAGTTCACTAATAAAAAAATAGTTAGGCCCTAATTGTGTAAACATACGCCAAAAAAAAAGAAAGTAAAAACAAAGTAAAAAAATTATTATTAATTTTGATGTTGCTTTCTACAGAAATTCATAGCATAAGCACAGATTTCACATTTATAATTAAACATTGTATAATCTGTGGCATTAGTGCAAAAACACAACAACAACCACATAGACAATTATTTCGCCCAAACGATGAAAAATTGTCATGGCGTATGTAAGTGCAAGATTATCAGAGTAAAAGTTGCACTCTTGCGAAAAAGCATAAGGAAAAAAACACAACAACAACCACATAGACAATTACTGCCAATTTCACGATGTTGCCGGAACGCTTCCTTTCGAACAAATACATTTGAAACAAATATAAATTTCTGAGAATTTGTTTTTGTTATACTTGTAGTTGTGCGAAAGAAAGCGTTCTTTCGACATCCTGAAATTGGCACTTATTTCGCTCAAACGATGAAAAATTGTCAGGGACTATTCAAGTGTTGCAACTATTTGTGGCATTGCCAAATTGAAAAAGATTTTAACAAAATACTCATTAAATCAACTCTACACTAAACAACAACGCAGGAATTCCATTTTGACGTCCTTTTTTTATTTTTTAATTAAAAAATATTATAAATTGTAGTGTTTAAAGATGAACTTTGTAAAAAATAAGACAATTAAAAAAAAAGCGTCAAAAAATTCTAGATTTATTTATTAAAAAATTGAATATGTTTTTATTAAAAAAATTAATATTTTATGTGAATAATTACAAAAAAAAAGGTAAATTAACATTATTTTAAAACAGATTCAATTTGAAAAGCAGAACATTGCTTCCACATACGTAGAATTTGTATGAAAACCCGAAACGAAAATATGTATTTGGCTTAATATCTCAATTAGTAGGTCGCAAGTGGTCAAGTTGTATATACCATTTGATGCTGCTTCAAAAACTATTTTCGATGATACCAAATTTTATTTATGTCGTCTTTGAGCAAAATACAAAAAAATTCGAAAAACTGAAAAAAGACCTTTTTTAAAAATGGTCCAGCTCACGGATGGTCAACGATAGTACCAAATTATTTTGGGAATCATCATAAAACATATCAACCTTAATTTTCAGATGGGTAACAAAATCACTTTTTTTTTTGAGTCGCTCTTATGTATATACGTAAACTAATTAGTCAAGAAAACGAAAAGATAGCAGAAGAATGGATAAGTCAAACGTACCGCTCATTTCTTGCACACGATTTGACATTTCAAATTAAAGATGCAGAATATTTTCCAAAAATGGAAATATTCAACTTTGTGTTACAACAAAAACAAGGAAAAGATTTACAATAAACTTTGCAATTAATACAACTTTTAGCCAAGTGTAAAAAATAATGTTTGAAAGTTGCAACATTGCAATTTCGGAAGCGTTTTTTCCATTTACCATTATTTTCATTGTATATCATCTATTTCCATTAACGACGTATTAATAAGATTTAATCAATTTAGTTTTTACACTTTCGTTAGGCATATTTAAAAACATATATTTGATTAACAGTTTGTTTAACTTTTTTTGACACGTCAAATATGTGCAACTTTACACTTTTAAATTATAATTCAACATGAGTGGAATTTTCCAACTTGAGTAGAATTTTCGATTTTTCCTTTTTTACAATAAAAAAAAAAAAAAAAAAAAAAAAAATATGAACTGAATGCCCTTAATATTTATTAAGGGAAGAACGGCTTATCAAATTAAATGAACAACAATGGTCGAAAAAATTAAAAGCCAAAAATTTTAATATTATGCAGCGAAACTTTTACGATTTTTTCACTACAGAAAGGAATTGCTCTGCATCAGCATAAATTTGTATAAATTTATCGGCATTAAAAATCTGAGCCACCAGACTGGTAACTGATTAAAAATAACTTCTTATGTACGTGTTTGTGCTATAATTTTGTTTATGAATTTTCTTGTTATTTTCTATGTATAAGATTTTAACTTCAAATTTGGCCTTTTTTAAATCCAATTCAGGTTTTAAAAGAACAAATTCAGAATTTTAGAAATCAAATTTAGTATTTTACAAATAATATTTAGCATTTTTCAAATCAAATTCGGGACTTTAAATATCAAAATCATCCTTTTTTGAATCAAATTGATTTTAAAAAGGCTGATTCTAATTTTTAAAATATCAAATTTGGAAAAAGGTAAATTTGTTTTTGTAATTAAAAATCTGTTCGTAGTATAAAATCTATGTTTAAATTAATAAATAGAAAACAGCCCACTAACCATAGATAACACCACTAACGTTAAATGTACATACACACAAATGGGCATATAAATATATTGTATGAATTTTATTATAATTTTCTTTTATTTTTCTGTAAATAAAACGAAAAATTATACCACCTTTGTTTAAATGAACATAAAGAAAAACCCCCACTTTAAACAAAATACCCACTAAAACCCGGGTTCTTTTTTCTGGTTTACCCAGTGGTAAAGCCTGATAATAATTTTATCAAAATTTCTCAAAAATTGCGACCTGCACCTTGCGCACAAGGTTGACATGGACAGCCAGCCGGCCGGACATCGTTAGATCGTCTCAGGAAGTGATACTGATTCCGTCGGTATACTTTAAAGTGAATCAAGGGCCAATATATTAATGTGTTACAAAAATATAATACCCCTTCAATTGTTGATGTGGGCATTATAAACGGAACTTCCCAAAATAAACAAAAATATTTCTCTCAAAAGTGCTTTACCCTGCAACCACACGTTTAATAAAGCACTTTAAAGTTGTTTACAAAAACTGCTTGTCAAAACTTATTTGAATTGATAGCTGTGGCACAGGCTGCACTCAATTTGATAATCAATTTCATTTTAAAAATGCCCCCGACTTAGAAACAACTCTTAATTGTAGCTTAACTCAAAGTATTTTGTATAAAATCACAAGACTTTTTAAAAACACAATTTTTTTTAATAAAACACACTTATTTTTAAAGAATTATATTGTTTATAAAGGAAGCACTAAAATTTATTTATGATCAGCTGTTAAATTGAACTTAAAATTGCCAAACATATGGTAAGGTAATTTTGAGAGCGAATCAACTCAAAAATTTAAAATTAAGTAGAAAAAAAGTGAGAATGTATTGCAAATTGAAAGGAATTGAAAGGCAAAATTTGATCGTATGGCCTCTAAGTTAGTAAAAAATTTCGTGAGTTTACGTTATTGTGAGGCTTTTAAAATTACGTGTGTGATCACATTTCTTTTTATTGTGGCGTGGGTAAACGTAATTCAAAAACAACCGAAGTTTTAAATTATAATAAATTTAAAGCTAAGAAAATGGCCCACAATTTGTATGTACAAACTTTTTTCTTTGTGTTGCTATCTATGAATTAAATATGTACATATGTATGATAAGAGTATATTTTTACTCGATATTTTTAAGTACTAAAGTACGTAACTAGTAAAAATCAATTGCAAACATTTTTAAAATTTTAACTAAGAACTTTTTTTCTCAATATTTCCAACCTTTTCTTAGTTTTTGCTAAAAAAAAAATTCGCGAAATTCCACATCAAATTCCCGAGACGAGAATATTCGAAAAAACTCCAGTACTAATTACCAAAAACCTCTACGAAAATAATTGCTTTTAAAGGACTTTTAAGCTCGACCGTATGCGTTTTTTAGTCCCATATTTATTTAAAGCAAATACTTAGTTTTTTTTTACTCAAACATAAAGTTACACTCTATACAATGTGACCTGACTGACCATCATCATTTAGCCATAACAACAAAAAATAATATTCAGTCTTACATAAAAAAGATTTTCTATGTAAAACATTTAAATAAAAACACGTGAATGGTCAATTGATTTTGCTTTTTTATATTGTTGCCTTATTCACTAATTCATTTGTTATTTTCCAATTTAAGTTATTCGTTCAGTGGATTCTTTTATGGAGTGTCGACAATTTTATAAAATTCAATTTTTATCAGTGATGCAAAGTATAGCACAATTGGGCCATTTATGGCCCATTTTAATGTTTAATGAGCCTGTGGTACTTTCTAATCTATTTTGGACCTAACTAGTCACACGCTTTAAGTTCAAGTCATTAAGTCTTTAATGAGATGGCATCATATTTTACTTTATCTCTTAAAAAAACCCAAGACTTGACTACTAAAACCTGAGGTGTGTGATTTTTGAATAAAAGTTATAAATTTTTGTTTAAATACAGTTTAACTAACAAATATTAAATACATTTTAAAAGCATATAGACGGGAATTAAGAAAAAAAATTCTTAGAAAACTATTTTTAAAGATACTGAAAACGATATTATCGGTTTTAAATCGTTTCATTTTCAAATCGATTTCCATCATATACCTGAATAACTAAGAATGTGGTATTTGGTATACCAAAACAAAAAAATTTACAAACATTTATATTTTAAACAAGTTTATTAAATTTATTTGCAGCATTGAAAGAAATATAGATTTCGTTAAAAAAATTCGAGGCACAACGAAATTTTTGAAGGTACTGTCAACTTATAATACAAAATCTACATTCGGTAGCCAGCCAAAATTGTTTGTAGAATGCAACTCATAATAGGGGCCAAATTGTGTAGTACTTGAATAAAACAGAAATGTACAGAAGGATGTAAATTTTTGTTTTTTGTTTTCTTAATAAAATAAAAACTTTTACTTCAAATCGTTCATTTGCGGCAACATCGTTATAACTTAAAAATATTAGTTTAACATAAAAGTACTTTAAAGTTTTAAATGAACACACAACAAAATAAGAGTTGAGTTTACAATATCTTCGTAAGAAATATTTACAATTTCTTTATAAGAATGATTTACTCTGCCTTGGCGATTTTTGACTTTTAACGTTGTGCAGCAAATGACCGATATACTAGGTATTAGAATTACTATTACTTTTATTTAAATAGAAACCTAATAATCAAATAAATCTATTCCAATAAGAATGTTTCCACCCAAGATATTTTGGATTTTGGCTCTTTTAAATCGTCCATTTGGCCCAAAACAAAAAAAACAAAAAACTCAAATTGCATCACTGATTTGTATACAATTTGGTTTGACACTCATTGGTTTCGTTTCGTTTTTCCTTTTTTCTTATTTAATTTTTTTGCTGCTGCTGTTGCTGATTTTTTTTGTGTTGTTGTTTAACAGAGTAATTCTCCATCTATTAAGAGTGTATTCCGTGATTGATTTTCGCCAGTTTCCCTTAAATTTTTGTTAAATAATTGGCAAATGCGTATGGACGACGACTGTTATAATTTAAAGGCATTTTATATATTTATTTTTTTGTTACATTCAGTATAAAATATATATCATAAAGACTTTTGTCATGTTTATTAGTTGGAGTTTTTAGAAATTTATCAATAAAAAAAATTTATTCTAATAAATACACTTTAGTATTTAAAATGTTCAATGAAATGAGTTGATTTGTAGAAAACTATTAAATTTTTTTTATTGAAATGGGAGCATTTTAATTTTTAATACGAATTATAATTGAATCATTTATTTCGAAAAGGGCACAGGTACAAATTTTAAGAAATTGAGTTTTTTAATCTTTTTGGTGGTATACATGTATACCGATATACTGTTAGAATGAAACAGGTGGCTTTTTAAAATTTATTTCGAAAGGGGCGCATTTCCATATTGATTTAGAATATTAAATATGTTTTTTTTTTTATTTTGTAGCTTATGTAAACTTATACACAATAGCGCTTATGCTATATAAGCTATAAGGATTAATTTGGATCATATATTTATTAAATATAAAGACTGTTAAATATTTTAAATGGGTCAAACCGGTCCAATATTTCATCTGGCCGACAAACAAGTGTCCTTCATAATTTGCTAGGACACAGAACAAAACAATCTGGGTTAATAAAACTGAGCTCCAATATTCTGTATATGTGACGCGCAAAATAGAAAGGGACCTAAGGATAAAAACCATTTTAAAGATTTAAATACGTGTATCTTCGGTGTACCATCCCTGAGCATGTTGGTATAGGTCTCCTTTGAAAGCGACACATCTCATGACGTCAGGAACGTGTTGGTCAACTTTGAAAACGCGCTCAGATGTTGTCCACATCAAAAAAAGTGAAAATTGATTTTTTTTTTTTACCCTTAGGTCACTTTCTCTATGCGCTGTCACATATATTTAGCAATAACTTCAATAACTTTCTGTAGTTATTAAAGCATAATGAAGGGTATATAAGATTCGGCACAGCATAGCACTTCTACTTGTTTTTCTGATATGGACCTAATACCGTTGTTTCGGTATTTCGTATTATTTTCTTTTTTAAACATTCATTTAAGATGAAAATCCGTTTTTAAGGTTGGGCACATTCGTAAATGCATCACTGCTCTGCATCAGAAAAGCAAATTTTTTTTAATGCCGATAAAAAATAATTATAATTTTTTTATTGTGTGACTATTATTTTTGTGGAGTGTTTGACAATTTTTTGGTCCACATCTACTTCACTGATATGTATATATATATTTATATATATATATATAAAAATTCAAATCACTGATGCAGCGCAGTGATGCTCTTACGAACATGCCCATTATTAATTTGAAATTTATCAAAATTCGATTTATTTTTAATTAAAAGTATTTAATCGCTTTCGATTGCGTAATTATTTAAGGTTTTCTTCAGTTTATTTGGTGAATATTTGATCATACTTCGATTAAAAATCGAATAAAAAACTTATTTTGATAAATAAATTTATATGATAGATATCGGCGTTATATAAAACCAGGTATTGTAGAAATTTTACGAAAAACGTCTTAATTTTCAAAAAAGTTTCGACTTCCCAGTATGGAAATTACTTTTCTCCAAATCAGATTTTTTATATATAGTAAAGCTGTTTTTTATTCTAGATTAAAATTCGGTGCTGAAACATATTGCTGTAGCTCATAGTACTTAAGTCAAAATTGTAACATCCGAGTCTTAAAGCCGATTTCACTGTATCTTTCGATCCTCGTTGTTGATAATTATACAAACAAAAAAAAAAAATTTTTCTTAAACCATCACACAAGAAAATCCTTTTAAAGTACTATTTCCTCTTGCACATTAAATATTTGGTAATCACCCTTATTCTGCGCTTCGATTACGTTTTCGCACTCAGTTACGCTCGGATCTAAAAAAAGGTATTCTGACAAAAAAACTTAATCGAAGGAAAAAGAAGAAGAGCAGAGTATGTTTAAATTAGGTTCTTTGCTGTGAAACGTGTAAAAATAAAAGTAAAAATAAACACTTTTGTAAGCTTTTTAGTAAAAAGTGCAATGTAATGCACGAAGAAGTAATAAATAAAATAAAAATACAAATAAAAATTAAATATTGTGCGAACAATAATTAAATAAAGCATCAGCTAAGAAGGGAAAAATAAAAAAGTACCAGAACAAAATATTAGTGTAAAAAATCGTACCGCGTCGGAGGTGATATTTTCATTTTTTTTTTATATCGTTGCGACCCAAAAATAAAATTTGTTTGTTGTAACAAAATGGAATCGATAGCAGCGGCGCTGTTGTTGGAAGAGGAAACGCACTCCAGAATGCGGAGTTAAGGATTGAAAAGCAGTGGTTGAGAGACAATTGTAATCCATTCGAGATGAGTGATAAATTATGAGATTTTTGTTTAATATACATACGTATGTGCGAAGTTATTATTTTAGTTTATAGATTTCAATAAACTTTCGTCTCAATAAAGACTTCTTTTCTGCAGAAGCGCAGTCAATCACGTTAGCATCTTTATTACCGCTTAACTGAGTTGTAGCTGCTTTGAGATGTTCCTGCAGAAGGAAGCTACCAACACGGAGTGGGTGATAATTACAACGTTGGGATGGCTCATTCGTACTGATGAGCTGTTGTTGTTTTCGACCTGTAATAAATTAAATATAGGTTTACTGCCGTATTCCTAAAAACCTAAATTGGATATGAAATCTATTTTAAGGAAAATTTGTATGGAAATTTTGTTTTAAAATACGTTTGATATCTATTTTATTTTTTATGAATACGGCAGTTAAAGTTTTAATTAAACAAAAAATGTTTACAAAAAAAGTTTATTGTATTTTATACTTCCATTTTTTTAATTTATCCTTAAAAAAACGTAGCTGCGATCGTAACGCAGAATGCATACAATCGAAGAAACAAATCGAAATGAAACGAAACGGAGCACATGATACCAAAGTTGCCAAACGCAGAATAATAATAATACAAATATATAGTCGATTACAGTGAATTTAGCAATCACAATAATAATAAAATATTAATTAGCTTTAATTGATTAGTGCAAAGATAAATGAAACAATCATCTAAAATATTTATAAATATGTAGACACTTCATTTAACATCAATTAATACACATAGAAAAGTGCCTTAAAATCAGCCACCGTTAAAAATTTTCTACACCCCCTCTTAGTAGCGCCCATTTGATATGAACTTGAATTAAACCATGGCAACAATTGCCAGTGATTATCACTTCCTAACTCATAAATAATTACAAATTAAGAATTGTTGTGGTTTTGGAAAGACTTGTATTATTGCTGTTGTTGTTGTAAAAACTCAATGGTGAACTTTTCTTTTGTAGATATTATATTTTTCTTTATTACTTTTTTTTGTAAAAATGCCGTTAGATAATTAGGCTACCATATTTGCTTAATAAAACTTTACAGTTAAGTTTTTAATTCATTAAAACATTTTCCATTTAAGGTTTAATTGCATTTTTAAGACAGTTTAAAATAACGATTAATTTTCAATACATGTGAAACTCGTACTTTTGCACATTTATTTATGCCTGTTGTATAATGCAAATCAAATATTAATTTGCCGGCTTTGGTTATAATTATAAATTTTATAAGTGTTTACCATGTGTGCGAGAACATTGGTGCGTGTGTTGTATATTCTATTTAACATTGTTGGTAATTCTAAGCAATAGTATTAACGCACAAATGTTTCTTATAAAACACTAGCGGCTTTCACCCTTTGTATTAAGTGTACAACTCCGCTTTATTTTATACGATTTTATACCACAAAGCGTGAGTCTCTTTTTCGTATGAATTGTAAATCAATAAATTTGCTGGGAGAAAGAGACAGTTTTGGGTTTCGTTTTATTTTGGTAAATTAACACACGTGTTTAATAAAGCGTTTTGTTATATTTTGCAACCACAGTTTTTTAAGTAAATTAACACATTGTTTAAAATTTCAAAGTTTTTTGAAGCAATCGATATTTTTGCTTCCGATGTTTGAGAATGTTATAATTGCCACTTCCTTGAAGATGTCCCTTAGTTGAGAATTTCGACTTCTGGACCTTATAGTGGTGTCACCTTAACAACATAGTACAGATAGCTTAAAAAACAAGTCATACAAAAAAGGATTGGTTACTGACGTTTGTTTCTTAGTTGGATATTCAAATATGGAGCTTGGTAACCGATACCGACATTAATACCGATACCGCTTAGAGATCGTTTAAAATCTGTTAATATCAAATCCAACCCAAATTCTCAGTAATCCGCAAAAACTTAAGTTAATTCAAAAACTTTCCAAAAAGGAACAATTCAAAATCTTCATAGAGATCTAAAATTTTTTTCTTATCCCAATTATTTCATTGAAATTTTGCTCTTTAAAACTTATAACTACATACACTGCCCAAGAAATCGTAGCGTAACTCTAGAGGAACAAAAATAATATTTTGTGTTTGTGAACATGTGTGTGTGCAGCTATTTATGCGTTAAATTAATGCAAATTTTGATTCTTGCTATAATCATACACATTAATATATAGAAAATATAAAACAAAAACAAACCTATGTTGGCTGAGAGAAAATGTATGGCATCACCAAAAAGCAAATACAGCATCGAAACAGCCAGCGAATGTATTCATTAAATAACAAAACCCACTGACATTTGCCAGCCTAACAGCCAAACAACGCGGTTGGCATACTTGATTGTCAGTGGCTTTAGAAAATAAATATAGAAAAAAATCAATACCGAATAACGGAACAAGAGTCACATTGTTGTAATATCCTTTCAATAACGTATTGCAACAAAAGGAAACAAGAGAGAGAGAGAGCACAACTCATGTCCGTTATTAATATGGGCTTTTATGTATATTGACATTTTTTTGGGTGGAATAGCCGTATGTCTGAAAAGGATACTTCTTGGCACTTTATTATATACACGCAAATAAAAAACATGGTTGATACAATCACAATCGCAAACTATCATTAATTTTTGTGGTTATGATTGTGTCCAACACGTCTTAAATAACAATATATGTTCAGTAATAATGATTTTAGATAACTGTTGTCTCAAACATATTATTATGTTCAAAAGAAAAATGCGCACGATCTTTCAAACAATTTTTCTATATTTCCCAACAACATGCAAAAAGTTTACTCCAACATTTTATATGGTTCTTACAATAAAAAATGTAATATAAAAAATTTATGTTTAATTACAAATATAATAAATAAAATATAGCATATATTAAAAATAAAATTAAATACACATTTTATATACACCTGTGTATGTGTTTTAATTTATAAATTTTTTATTACGTTGTGTGGTACAAATATATCCTACGAAATAAGAATTCCGTTCACTTAAGACTTCTTTCTTTTATGAAATCTTCTACATATATTAATATACTGTTGCACAGTTTTTGAAAAAATTCGGCGCTGATGACAAAATTATGTGTCAAAATTGGTTATAGGTTTTTTTTGGCTGCAAGAAAGACAAAGAAATTGCATATTTATATATTTTTAAATTTATATTTAAATAACATACCTGTTTCAATAAACGTATAATAATTTACATCGTTAGTTTTGCAAGGCAGCATGGCATTTTTCTCCCCAAAAAATGTTTTAATTATTCTGTCATCATTCATGTTTTCTGAATAACTGACGCTCGCAGACAGAGAAAATGTCATTTTCTTTATAAGCACACACTGTTTGTTTCGACAATAAATGTTTGCTTCTTAAGATAATGTGTTTTCAAGCAAACAAAAATTATGGTATTAAACATACCTTTTGTGTTCAACTAATATTATGATTTTAACTGTATTGTTGAAAATATATATATATTATAGTAGCTAAGATATTAAATAATTTAATATGTTAAGCTAGACCAGAGTACCTTTTTAGGTGTAAGCCACCATATAATATTATTATAGTGAATTTAAAAATGTTAAAGACAAAAACAATTTTTCAAGTTATATTAAGACTATAATTAATTTATCAGGGTAAAAATATTAGGCAAGTATGAACAAAACTGGTCGTAGTGACCAGTCATTAATCATGTTTTTTCTCTGCGTGTACCTTAAAAAGTACAATTGTGCACCAACGAAAAAATAAGTACAATTTATAAGTTTTGCTTATTGTATATGTGTATGTTTAATGGACATTTCTTAATTATACTGGATATTCTACCATATATTCCATCCTTTAATTCCCAATGGAACATACACGCATAGAAGCAAAATTTTTCCATATGGTCACCTCCAAACAAATATATTTTTAACGAAAATAGTTAAACATATTATGGTTAATTTAACGATGTTACTATTGTCACCGGCAACCATACTATTGTTTAATAAGTCCTCCATCACGTAGCCACAACCATTTTATGGTTGTCTCTAAACGTGGTTTAATCTGACAATAATTTGTTTTTAAATTACAATAGTATTTTCTTTTTTCGAAGAGCACCATGATATCATTGAAAAACAACCATGCTATTATAAGTGTTTAACATACTTTTGTTATTATTATGATGGAGGATAAATTTAACCATAATATAGTTGCCGGTGACATATATATGGGTAAATTTGATGTTTTAACATATTGAAAAATGTTTTTCTCTGGGGTAGGGCCGCATATTCCTCCATGTTATCTGGTATCCTTACAAAACCTAACTGACTTTTGGTCTACCATCGTGAATAGTATTATATCAATCACTTAATTGTCGCCTTAGAGTGTTAACCTGCTATTTAATTTCTAGCAAATTTAACAGGACAGACACACATCTTTTAATGTTTCCTATTTCTACCTCAAGAAGCAAACCTGTATATATTTGGTTTATTTTCTAACGGTATCAAAATGTTATATGATGTAAAAAATTGATTTCGCAGGTTTACACTTTAAGCTGGTCTTTTTTGAATAATAAGCTTTGCTTCTGTTACGATAAGCCAGTGTTCTTTGTACTGGAGATGCCTTTTTGACTACTGTGGGCTTGTTATAAAAGGGAAAAGGAAATTCACATTCAAATCCGTTTAAGAATATAACGTAGATTAAAAATTGCTAGCACAAACGTTATTAATATAAAAAAAACTGTTTTGTACAATTAATGTCAAAAAATTACAGTTTAAGAAGCAATTTCAACTGGAATGGTATTGCTGGATGTCAAAGCTGCATTCGATTCAGTGTGGCACAATGGGTTAATCTATAAATTGATTCGTTTAAACTTTCCCACAAATAGTTTTAAAATTATTCATATTACTCTCTCTCCGTAGTTTTAAAGTACACGTTGGTTCAGATTGTTCTGGAAATGATAGTGTCCCAGCCGGTTGTCCACAGGGCTTATGTCTTTCTCTGATACTTTATAATTTGTATACATAAGATCTTCCCCAACTTGATTATTGTACAATGTCAATTTTTGCAGATGATACTGCAATTATATGCTCGGATATGTTTGCTGTTGATGTTGTAACAAATTTGCAAAGAGTTTTAGTGGAGATACAACTTATTTTAAGACATGGAAAATTATGTTGAACAGTGAAAAAATACAGGTAATATTTTTTTACAAGGAAAAGGAAACCTTGTTACATTGTCATACTAGATCCTAAAATTAAATTTAAGGATCACATACCATATGTTTAAATAAGATAAATATTCTAATTCGCACACTGTATCCTTTTATAAATCGAAATTCAAGATTAAATCTAGCAAACAAACAAACAATTCTCAAGGCAATATTTCATGCAGTTTTGATCTACGCAGCTCCTCTTTGGGCCAATAGTGCCAAATGTCATATTAAAAAGCTTCAGATTTCTCAAAACAAATTACTGAAGATGATTTATAATCTTCCTTGGCATTTCTCTACCAATAGACTCCATGAACTCGCAAATATAGAACTAGTAGAGGAAAAATTAAATATACTCTCAGATAAGAAAAAGAAATAATGGTAATAATATTTGACAAATAAATGAATTGAATTGAATTAAAAGAAGCAATTTTGTACATTTTATAAACTCATTATCATCCCTGGGACACCTCATGCAGTATAACACGTCTTCGAGTATAACAAGAGGTTAAGCTGAAAGTTATTTTGTAGTTGAGTTGTGCAGTGCTGAAGAAATGTCAGATAAATACTCTTTAGATAAATGTATAACTTTTAATTATCTTGAAATTTATCTATAAAAAATAATAGTTTAGTCAATTTATTATAAAGTCAGCCACCCACTGAAGAGATTTCAATTGGTGGTCGGGACTATAAAGAGTTCATAAATGCCAAGACTGCGGTCAAGGTGATTAATTTCTAATGGGTCGATTACGAATGACAAAAGAACTGAAATTGCTTGGCAGTTGTCAACAAGTTGCGTTGCCTTTAAGCAATGCAACTGAATTAGTGTTGCCATTCATAATCGACCCATTAGTCTATTTTAAAACTTTTTGTTTTAATTGACTCAAAAGCAGGGACCGTAAATAATAGCTATGTACAAATTGAAACTAAAAAACTTTTCATATTAGAGTCAACGTAGACATATACCAATATATAACAATATATAACAAGAGATTCCTATTCTTTATGATCTTTAAGAATCTATGGTGATCATGGAAAAAACATGTCACCTCTACAGTAAAGGCATATTTTCCAAAGAAAAGAATAAAAGTGCGGACTAAATTCTTAAAAAGAGGGTTTTATTTATAAAATAAAACTCTTTAGACGAGTTTTACCTTTCCCATCCTAAAATAAAACTCCTCTAGGATTTTTATATATTCGGCCTGAAAACCCCGATTCGCCGTCGACGAAGTACTGTCGTCTAAAATAGAACTATTTTGCTTATTTTCGTTTGTTTAATGATGATTTATTTTACTGCTTTACAAATTTTAATGATCTGACACCAGGGGCAAGCATCGGGTGTAAATTCAAACTAATTAACGGAGTTTTAATTTTTGAGCGCTAAATGAAACTCTCTGATTAAGATTTTTATTTGAGGATCGATTATTTTTATTTTAGGACCGAAACATTATTTTATGACGGCTAAATTAAACTGTCTTTTTATTTTTTCGTTCAAAGATATCTGTTTTAGAAGGATCTATTTGTTTTTAATTCACAAAATAACTGTTCTAAAATAACTTTTTTGAACTTATAACTGTTACGGTCCCTGCTCAAAAGGTCTTTTTAGCCTGCCTTCGTTTCAAAGAGTTTTTATAGTTTAAAAACATTTTTTGTTTTCGCATATTATTATTTTTCTTATTGTAATTTTAATGCTGCTCACATTTTTTTTTTTTTTTTTTTTTGTAAATTTAGTTTCTGGTAGAAGGGGTGCTGTGGTTGGTTTTATTTTTTTTTTGTTGCCCACATGTTAGTTTTAAAAATGGTTGGGTTTTTAAAAAGCATTACAGATTCAGAATTTCCTGCTGGAAATAAACTCACAAACACACGTTTGCATTTCACAGTTTAGCATAAAGTGCACATGTTTTTGTACATCAAGTGGTTGGTGTGCATCCTACGAATATTCATGCTACAAACATGTGTAATATGATATTTTATTGTAATTTATTTAGGATCATACATTTGTTGCGGGTTTTAATTTTTTTTTTTATTTTGTGTTTTAGTTTTGCGGTCTTTTGATGTTGGGCTCCCTTAAATTTGTAATACATAATCAATAATTTTAGAATTTTTATTTTGTGTTGTCGTTTACGTAAAATTCGGGAAGCGAGCACACCAGTCTAAGCTAAACTATAAACCAGCATGTATTAGTTGTTCATATAGTAGTTTTTAAATAATTTAAACATAATTATTGCACTGATTTTTGACATAAATAAAACTCATGTCAAATAGGCTTTTTGTCCTTTGTGCAGGACAAATGGGAATTAGTGCTTGTAAAGAGAGTTGATCAAATTTACGATTTAGACTTAATCTGGTAAGAAATTACGGCATTCTATATCGATCGATATTTTCGTTTATATTGTATTGAAATTTGTATCGTATTAAACGAAAGAAATAGTGTTATTAGGACAAATTTGGCATTTGATATTGATTAAAATTTTTATTTAAATTAAAATTTAACGAAATTTCGATCGATATTGAATATCAAAAAGCGGAATAATGAAAACATTTATAACAGAAAAGAATGTGCCATTTGATTTTTCTGACCTCGTTTGTTTCATAAGGAATTAAAGATATATTGTACGTTGCAGATATTTTCAAAACCAATAACTTGAGAATTTTTTCCATTAGGAATTTTTTTCCGAATGATTTCCAATTTCAGCGAAATTGACCATTTCTATGTAGAAATTTGGACAAGCTTTAATTGTCATTATTAAATCGAGTTTAATTTCTATTATATTAATCGCTAATGTAAATTTAAATCACCTTTTGTAAAAACGCACAACAAAAATGATAATGTCAGGTAAATTTATTTTAATAACAATTATTTGCATACGTTCGGTAATTTGTTTGTTACTGGTCATTTGTGTAAGTCCTGTATTGATGGCGCGTTTATAAATTATTAAATGTTAAATAAATCAAAATCAGAGATGGAAAATTTAAATTCGAAAACAGTTCATTGTATTATACGGATTAATATAAATTTTATAGAAACTTAAAACTGTAAGGTTGCATTCCTAAGCGTCTGCGTGCAACGCTAAATCAGCATTTAAATGAAGCACTTGCACGAGTACTTTACAACACTGCAAATCAAATGCATTGTTATTTTACAGTTTGCAAAAGCATTGCCAATTTAAATAATGCATTAGATGCGTTTGTTTGTATATCAGCTGCTAAGTCTACATTCACACGTTTCATCTTTTGATGCTCAACTCTTCTGATTTAAGGAGAGGGAAGCAAGAAGAAAAGGGGTTGGTACGGATATGCCTGTACTCGGGCAGTACGCTTTGTGTTCTCATTCGTAGGTATATGCACAACAATGGCTGCATGTAAATGTTTTTCTTTTCTTTTTCTCTTTGGTTCGCTTTGAATAAAAGTGTTGTTGTTTTGAAGCAAAAAAAGTTGAAACCGGTTGCTGCGTGTGAACATAATGGTATCTTCAAAAGGGAATTGAAAAGAAGTTGAGCATCAAAAGATAAAATGTGTAAATTGAGACTAAACAGATGACTTAAGTAATGCCATACTTTCATACCAACCTAAATCGGCGCGGAAGTCGTAAGATTTTCTATCGCTTAGTTTAAACGATGCAATCATAAAATTAAATGAGAGCATCAACGCTTTGTCATAAACACTAATTTGAACTTATATTGTTTAGTTAAACCCTTAAAATAAAAATGGAAATAAAACCGCTAGATTAACTAACTAAAATACTGTACGCGCTGATTTAGGTTGGCTTGTTAGCTTGAACGGTTCCCGTTCCCTATTATGAAACATTTACTGCAAAACATTTAAATTTGTAGGCATAACGGAAAGACGAATGAAAATATGTACGTTTACCCATGGTGGAATAAGTAGGTGGCAGCGCTACGGCAACAAATACAACATTACAACAAAAATGAAAAATAAGTCTACGTCTACGTCAAAAATTATATTAAACTGAAATCAAATTTTGCTGCCGAACGCAATGAAATAAATTAATTTTTAGCCAATTTTTATTTCACTGTGGTTACTATCTTATTTAATTTTAATTTAAATAATCAAAAACTTTAATACAATACAATAATCACAGCACAAATCGTGGACTTTTTGTAAACATAAACAAAACTTTGACATAAGACTAGACAAATAATACAAGAGCAAAAAATCGTCATCTGGCGTAGTAATGCCACCTGTTTATTTCATCATGCGTTTACCAAAAAATTCCACCAGCCTTTAACTGTCCATCTCTGTTCCAAATATTTACAATCTACGCACAAACGGCCAGATGATTATATAAATCATAAATTCCGCTTTAGAATTTTTGCAATGATTCAGTGCTAATACTGAAGTTTTTTTTTTATTATTAGAATTTTGAAATTTGTAGTGTTTGTTCGTTAAACTGCGTGATAGAAAATCTTGTTGGTTGGTTGGTTAATCTTTTGTTTGGTTATTTGAAAATTACCGAAAAAATAAGAACGAAAATTCTAATTACAAATCATTTTCATAAAAAATCCATTGCGTTTTAATGAGTATTTTAAATTAATGTACAGGTGATACTACATAAATACTTTTATGCACTGATTTGTTGTGTGTGTGGTAGAGTGTTTTGTTAAAGGATTTTATTCAATTAAATATTAATTTCAATAGTAAATTTTATAACGATATAAACTCTAAGCACACACAAAATCTATTGGGAATGGTTTTGGCGTCTGTCTATTCTGTTGATTATTATTTTTATGGTTAACCTCGTAATGGCAATAGCACCATTATAAGAGTAATAGAAGTAATGAAAGTGCTGTTCCATGACTGCATGCCTGGCTGACTGTGTAGTGGGTATTTGTGTGATAATTGTACTTAAAACGTTCATCATGACAATGACACGTACATAGTCATTGTTGTCCTTTCTTCAATTTTAACTTTTCTGGTGCTAGATTTTTCTTTTTGTTTTGTTTTCCTATTTTTAAAAGTATTCTTGTTGTTCTCGGAGTTCTCCTGAATTGTCTGTGAGTGAAGAATACGTTTTGTATTGTAACTGCAAGTTCACTTTTTTCATTGCATTCTTAACCTACTTGAAAACGCACTTATGTTCTAAATTTCCGTTTTTATTTAATTTCTTGTTAACGATAGTGGGTAACAAAAATTGTTCAAAATTCGAATTATGAATATTATTTTCCGAATGCAATAAAATTTCTGAAAGAAATCGAACTTAATTTATAAAATAAGAACGTGCATAAACTATATATCTCGTGGGTTAGAAGAAATCGAGCATTTTTATTAATAAAAAGATTATCTACAGTTTTTCTTTATCGAGTATTTATATAATTATGGTCCAAAATTGAGGTATTATTTTAATTTTAATAAAAAAAGAGAAAAAATGTGTTCATAATTCGAATTTTAAACTATATTTTCTCAATGCAAGCAAATTGCTTGTATCAATTAAAAGTAATTTATAAAAAAGAAGAAAAATATATCTAGAGAGAAAGAAAGAAATCGAAAAATTTTTTTTAATTAAAAATTTGTCATTAATTATAATAATCGAGTAAAAAAGTTACTTTATTTTTTAAAGAATAAACAAGGTAAGAACAGTTATCGATAACTTTTTCATAAAATATGCAAGCTATCGATAACTATTATGTAGAAAAATAAATTTATATCAATTTTTTAAGATATATAATCTCTATTAGAATGAACAAAACACCGATAACTTTTTCAAATAATAATACAGTTGTTGTTATTATTTCTTGGAATAACAAAGTTATCGATAATTTTAAATAGACTAACGGGCTTATGCAAAAAAATTAATGTGAACTTGAATTGTTCGTTAAACAAAAAATTTGTATGTAAAACCGGTTTTACAAAGCTGTTTACAGACTAATAAAGTTATCAATATGTAGCTATTATTAATAATATTTCTCTATGACGTGCTAAACTCCCAATTTTTACTTCTGATAAAAATCCTGAAATTTATTGTTGAGGAAAGGTTAGTTTCTATGCGCATTTCGCTGGTTGCTTAGGCCAGCTCGTCAGGTATTTTTTTCCAAAGACTTTTGAAAAGCTAAAAAAATTATACATATAAGACTATTCAGTGAATTACAATTTTAAACACTCAGGTCTTAGTTGTAACAATATCAAAGTTTCAACAACACAACAACAATAAACAGTGAGTTCATCTTTTCTAACATTCCCCTACAATTTGCTGGTTATTTTCCAATTCGAATTGTAGTTGGAATAGGGTAAAAAGAAAAAACAAATTGCTTAATAAAGCAACTTGCCAGTTCAGTTTTTTCTTACCAGACACATGCAAATTTATTAAATTTATCAAAAGTAATTTTCGGAAATACAAAATTAATTATTAATAAGATTTCTCTATGACGTGCTACATTCCCAATTTTTATTTTTGATAAAAACACTGAAATTTATTGTTGAGGGAAAGCTAATTTCTATGCGCATTTCAATAGCTTGTTTCGATAAATTGCAATTTGCTGATAACTTTCCTATAGAAAAAAATTTCTTCATTATTTTATTAAAGTAACCAAAACTACTTATATTAGATTAGTATTAAAGTTATCGATTACATTTCTATAGAATTAAAAAACATTTTCTTTTCAAATTAGAGATCTTGTAGAACAAGAGAAAATTGTAAAACAAACTTTTTTAAAGAATTATATTAGTATTACATACTTTATTTTAAGAGCTAGAGTAGAAGTTATTGACAAGTTTCGAAACATTGAATAAATTTTATAATTTTTCATAAAACATCATTTATCTTTAATTATTTCCACATCTTTTCCAATTGCCACCACTGTGATTATTTTCACACATTTCCCACTCTGTCCTTGCCACAGCAAATACATTCATTAACAGTTTTATGCCATTCGATTTTTTACACACTGTTTGCAAACAATCAACTAAATTTATAATTCTTGGCAATTTGGAGGGTAAAAGAGAATAAACACAACAAAACACATTTTCATATTTGAATCAAAATGCAACTGCTGAGCTGAACTGAACTGAATTGTACTGTGAATAAGACATTTTCTAAAAGAAAACAATCACATCGTCGTTAAAAAGATTGTGCAACGCAGTCATTTACTGCAGGCAAAAGATATTCTTCAGTTCTTTCTTTTGCCAATTGCTTATCATTTTGTCCTGGCAGACCACTTTAGCTTTAGTTAAAAAGGTGCAAAATATTAACCAGTTAGTTTGTGTCGTTGGTCGGTCGTATGTACCTTGGGTCGTCGGTGTCTTTCAAGCATTCATTAGACATTTCCGGTGGTTGTAGAGTTCTATGTATATGTTTTGTTCTACAATATCCTTAACTTCAAGAACAGCTTTTGTTGGGTTTGTTTATTGTGTGCATATCTCCTTGTAACTAGTTAAAGGTAATTTAGCTTTGTTTGAGTCTCTTCTAAAATGATACATGAATACAAGATAAAAAAGGGATGGGTGTGTAAACAGAAAATTACGAAAGGGACTTGATTTGATTTGGTACATTTTTAAGTAATCTTTAGTCCGATGACTAACAAAGTCTTGTTACTTGTAAGATAGTACTTTTTTAGGTGTTATATTTAACTTTTTGTTTTCATAGTACATATTTGCAATGTTTTGTTTATGGGACGTTTAATTTTTTGTTTGTGTCTTGTTTTGTTTTTAATTGTTAGGCATTCATTCATTCATTTGTGTATCAAAACACGAACCTCTTACCACTTACATATTTTATATTCTGTTTTTAAATTTAAAACAACCCTTTTACATGCTGATAAAATATTTATTTATGTGTTTGTATGCGAAACTTGTCGTTCTTTTATTTTACGCATATCTTATATTTTACTTATGCAAAGGTACAAATGTTGGGGTTGCATGCCTGGTTGAACGAATTAAAATGAATGTCTTTTTTCTGAGAATTACGAGTATATTAAGAACTCTTAAAATTGAAGTTGATAAAGTGCCATCACACTGTACTTCGTTGACTACATTAAGTAACCAAGCCTTTAAACTTTTGGGTTAATATACATAAAAAGTCTTAAAGTGGTATAGGCGGCAAGCAAAATATATGAATAAATTACGTATATACTCCCAATAGGTTCTAAACTTAAAACAAATTTCCAAGCACCTATACTGGAAAAATCTAGTTTTCTATAACTTTTTCGTTTTGTTGAATACGGCAATTATCGATAACTTTTGTATGGCATCATAAATTTATCGAGAACTTTTCAAAATAATTAAAAATTAATGATTAGTTTGCAGTGAAATCAAAAGTTTTCTATAACTTATCTCTGGAAAAAAGTAACCGATAACTTTTTTCTTCAAAATGAAAAGATTATCGATAACTTTAATTTAGAATGAGAAAGCTTTCGACAATGCTTTTATGTAATTATATGGAATGATAATGATATCAACTACTTTTCTCTAAAACGCAAGTTAAAAAGAACTTTTCTATTAAATAACTAAGTTTTTTATAAGTTCTTTACTAATACAAAGTTGTCTATATAATTACAAAGTTGTCCATAATTTTCCTATATAATTGCAAGGTTATCGACAGTATTGCCACTTCAGCAATTTAGTGGGAAGTCGAAAAAATTTTGCCATTAGCAATTTTTATTTAGCCAAAATTTCTTTATAGCCTATTTCCAATGTGCGAACGAATTCTTTCGTTCGCATAACTACATTGAAAACAAAAACAAAGTCTAAAAATTTGTTTTTGTTTTCAATGTAGTTATACGAAAGAAAGAATTCTTTCGCACATCGGAAATTGGCTATTAAGCTTTTAAAACTTTTTCGTTAATATGAGTTTGTCGTTATTCAAAGGTTTTTCTTATGTTTATTTTATTGTAACTTAAAATGTGTTTATTCAAACGAAAAAAGTGTAATAAATAAATATCGTTACTTTTTTGGTAATATTAATGCCATTTTTTTACTAAAAATTTAAACATTTTGATTGGTGAAGAGTTGGCAACACTGCGGGAATTGAAGTTACACGTTTGAGTGTTACATATTTATTGTTTTTTCTTTTCTTTTAAAATACTTTTATTATATTAATTCAACAGTTTTTTTAACTTTTATCATTTATTTATTATTAATTAACTTTTATATTCTATTTTCTTTCCGTTAATTTTATGTAGTAAGAATTAAAATAAACAATTTAATCTATTAATTGCAAAAATCACTTTATATATTTAGTAACACATAAATGTTTGTTTATTATTATTACATTTATTATCTGTTTTTCACACATTTACTGGAATATAATGACATCATTATTTCATTGTTATTAATTTGTTACAAATATACACGCACAAATTATAATAACCCAGCAAACACGTCATCAAACCTATGATAGAAAATTACTTTATCATTTGATATCATGCAAAATTGTCAAACGTTTTTCAATGGTTTGATTTTAACAATTGAATTCAAATTGATAATTATGAGAAGACAATGTTTTCTCGATGCGTTCTCTAGCGATATTCTCAAATAAAAAAATGATCTTGGTAACACTCAAACTTAATATTAAGACATGGCGATTAAAGTCAAATGTCTTTCACAATTAAAGAAAAATTGCATACAAACGTTTTTTTTTTGTGAAAAAAAAAAGTAAAATATGAAGTGAGTAAAACATGCATTACTAGGAGTAAAAATTCGAATTAGTAAAGGATAAAACGGCAAAGTTAAGAAATAATAAGTTTGTTGTATGATCACAATAAAAAATTTTCTTATGTTGAGAAGCACTAATGGGTACTTTTTAAAAAGTATGCACACACCAACGCGCTACACATTAATACATACAGAGATGGAGTATGGTAAGTGAACGAATTATTAATAAATTAAAAAAAATATATACAAAATTTGAGAGCCACGACATTCCCTTACTACGAAGTAGGTTTATAAGGGAGCATTTAAAAGAATAACGGCAAAAAATATTCAGTGTGCAAAGCTGATCGTTACATTCGCCAATTTTAATATGCACTGAATAAAGCGCTTTCTGTATCAAAACTATGTTGCTTCAAAGTGGGAACATGCCATATAAAATTCATGTCTTCCGTAAGCGATATGGTAAGCGAAACGTTAACGTTTCTCCCTTACAAACCTGCTTCGTTGGAAGCTTCATTTTTATTGGGAATGACCTCACTTTTTGTCAAAAGTGTCGCCTTTTTGTAAAAGAGGAATTTTTCTCATAAAGGGAATTTATGTGCAAAGAGCTAACCTTTTGAAGATATAGATGGAATTTGTGCAAAAAAGGACATTTTTTATTGAATAAGGGGAATTTTTTGCCAAAATAGGTATCTAGGGATACATTTTTCATCCTAATTACTTCCTTAATATGTATTGTCAAAATCACCAGCACTAACAGCTGAAAGCTTTAAAAAAATGATAAATTTTATCTCAAACCACTAGAAAAGCGAAACCTTTATTAACCAGAATTTTCAAAACAATATAAGATAATAATTGTTACTAAATAAAAACTTTTTTCGAATTATCCATGAGATTTATTAACTTCGAACTAGACATATCGTTATCTCCTTTCAATTATGTTTGAAATTACAATTCAAATTTGAAAAACTTTTGAGAATATCGTTGAAAATCAAGTTAAGAATCAATTAATTTCTCAATTTGATAATAATATTTCCTTTTTATTGAGAATGATGTTTTTAAGTTATGTATAAATTATGTTCAAACGTCGGTCGTTGAAGAATGGGTTTGATTTAAAATAATTTTTAATTTGCAATCAGACCTCCGTGTTTGTTGGGAAATATTCACACTCACTCACATTTACACTCCTAAAAACGTGTTAGGAAATTAATTCTTGTCTACCTTAAGATTGACTTCATTTTTCTTTAGAGAAAAAGCCCTTGCTCATTTACTTTATTCACACATGCCGTGATCGAATTTACTTCTAGTTTAAATGTGTGTTTTTATTTACATATGTTTTGCTTTTCTTTTGTATTATTATTTTATATTTTTACCAAATATACATTTATGTATTAGCATTTACGAAAAAAAAAAATATTTATTAATAATAACTATCATCGTAGTTTTTACCTTCTCTATTATTGAAGGTGGTAAATGTAGGGTTTCTATTCGACAAAAATTCCTGGGAAATTTCCGGATGTTTATATCATTTATCAATGTAAAAAAAAGCATTTTGAGCAGAGACTGTGATCTTACCCAAGGTTACCCTACAGGCTTGATTTAGCTTGATTGGCAATCTTGTTCAATGCGTATCAAGAATCAAAAAAAAAAAAATATTATTTGCCAAGTTAAACCGGAATTTAAAAATTTTTTTCGTTAAATTGTAAAATTTTTAAAAATTTATTTTTGTAAGAATTGTCCGAAAAAGCTATGAGAATTTTAAATTTCGAATGGTTAGAAGTTGAATTTATAGAAGATGCACTATCAGAGTCTTATTTGTTTTTCATTTAGAACATAATCCATTGATTTCATGCAGTAATATTTTCTTTAGAAAGGTTATACGAAATATATGAGCAAAATTAAGTCGTCCTATCTCATATGTTGTGGGCGATTCTGTAGCAAAACCATGATTTCTAGACATTACCAAATCGATCATTTATATACAGATTTTGTTATTTTCACTATTAGTATTTTACTAAGTTTATTTTCTGTAAAAATAAATTTCATAAATAATAATTTAAATCATTAAATTACAAGTTATAAATTATAAATTAGACATCGTTAAATCAACTCCGCTATTTATAAGCTCAATATTGTAAAAATTAGAAAAAACTTATATGATGGGCTTGAAGCACAAGGAGTGCTTTTTTGTAAATTGAGATTTACTACATATGGAATTAGTAGGTGCAGGTAAGAGAAGTTCAGGGCACAAGAGGTAAATGTGGAATTATCTTTCTGTAGCTAGATATAGCGACGAATTCTAGCAGTTGTCATTAGAATACCTGTTTTGCTTGGAGCACAATGGGCAAGAGCACTTAATCTCAATGTACTAAAAGGCAGTTTAACCCCTTGTGCTCATATAAAACCGAACTTACATATGTATGTTCATCTGTTCTGAAGGGTATAAATAATATAATTTTTTGGTAAATTAAACCCAATTTTTAATTGTCAATTCCAGATGTTTCGTTTGAATGCCAAGATTTTTGCAGATTTCGATCTGGCAAGACTTATCTTACCCCAATTTGTGAACATCATTAGAAAAATTCTTAAAGAATAAAGTTAAGAATTATTGGTAGCTATGAGCTATCTCAAAAGTTTTGAATTGTATATGTATTAGTGTAAGCGTGTTTTGGATGGTTGTAGCGTAGACATCACTGTCCAAATCGTACCAAGTAAAGGCCTGTACACATGTATTTAAAAATCAAACATAAAAAAAATAAAATGTGCCTGAAAAGCGTTTGTGTACAACCACAAAGACAATTGTTATGCGGTTCTGTTCTTCGCACAATTTAAAAAGTGTTGTGAGGGTACAAGAACTCATAGAAATACACTCGCAATACGTGTTTCCTTCAAAAACTGTGAATGCAAAAAAAAAAAACAAATTTTACCCCAATTAAATGAGGGGAAAGATTAAAAAAGCACAATTAAATATTTTAAGAAAGGTTAGCACTAGTATCAACACCCGAAATTTTTTAATTACGCTTGACTGAAATTTAACGGCCATATTCCTAAAAAGTTCTTATTTTAAACTTAAAGTATGTAATAACTATCAACCGATTTGTGTCTTATAAACCTTTTATAAAAATTAATATTCATTCTTTTTATTGCTAGTGATGCATGAAACTTCTTTTCGGTTCAAATGATATTCTATAATTAATATAATTTTTTATTATTTATGTTTTTAAAAATTATTCTCAAGGTACGTTCAGACTAATGAAATATTAGACGAAAATATTTGTTCTGATATTTGCTTCAAACCGTGTGAAACAAAAAAATATTTTGTTTAATGTTCAAACTGAGCTCAAATATTTGACAATTTTTGTTTGATGAAACAGTTGGCAAACAGTGTTAAATAAAATAAATTAATTCATGTTTGTCATGCGTTCAGACTAAAAGAAATGTTTGCATCAAATAATTATTTAATGAAAGTGGTCAAAAATAAAAATATATTTCACAAATAGTAAAAATGAGCGCAAAAGCTAATTTATTTATTTTATTCTGTGGATTAGCATCTCTTAAAGTGTTAGAACAGGAGAATGTAAAAGAAAAAAAAAAAAAAAATGGAAGCCACTGGGTAACGGGAAATTGCTAAATCGGTTAAAAAACAAAATCTAGGGGAAAAACAAAAAAAAAATAGCGAAAATTCGAGAACCATTTGAATATTTCAAACAAGCCATAAAATTTAGTAAAAGTGCCTGAAACTATAAGGAATGGCAAAAATTCTATAAAAATTGCTAAATTAGCGGTAATTTGCAAAAATTTGCTAATTATCGGAGATAGCAAAGCCTAATAATTATAAAAAATCTTTAAAATTGTAAAGAATTCGAAAACTTACAGGAAAAATTGCTTCTATCCGGAACATGGCTAAAATTATTTGTCGTTGTTTGCTCTTACAATTTTTTTGTAATATCAAATAAATGTTTGCTCAAAAATTACTAAAATTTTTGCTTTTTTGGACAAATATTTGTTTGCCGCAAAATACTTTTATTTGCTCAAAATCAGCTGTTATTTTTTTTGATACTCCAAAATATTTTGTGTTCAGACTACGTTAATGAAATATTTGATGTTTGCTTTTAAATATTTCATCAGTCTCAACGTACCTTTATAAAATAAAAATATATATTATTTAAGTTTCTGAGCAAGATTTTGCCGAAAACTAAAGGGTCCGCCAAATAACTTTTTTTTTTGAAAATGCTATAAATAAAAACTACTGAATATTTTCTCAAATTTCTTTTTTTATTTGAAAGAACAATCCTTCCGGTTAATAATGGAAAATAATTTCATTCAAATGACTGCCTCGGCTGGCCATGCAGTAGCCTGCATGATCGGTCAAATTTTTAAGCACATTATCGATTGTGTGCAGCTGTATTTCACCAATGGCTTCACGAATATTGTCCTTCAAAGCGTCAATTGTCTCTGACTTGTCGGCGTAACACTTATCTTTGACGGAACCCCACAAATAATAGTCCAACGGTGTCAAATTGCAGCTTCGAGGTGGCCAAACGACATCAGCTTTGTGGCTGATAATGCGATCTTCAAAAACAGGGCGCAAAACATCGAGTGTAGCTTCGGCTGTGTGGCACGTAGCGCCGTCCTGTTGAAACCAAATGTTGCCAATATCCTCCTCTTCAATTTTTGTGAACAAAAATTTGTTCAACATGGCCCGATAACGATCGCCATTGACTGTAACGGCCACTCCTTGCTCATTTTGGAAGAAAAATGGCCCAATTATGCCTCTGGACCAAAATCCGCACCAAACAGTGACTCGTTTTGGGTGTATCGGCTTTTCAATGTTTGCTTGTTTACATAACCGCCAAGATCAAAATGAGCTTCATCTTCTGTAAGTCGATCGCAGGCCCACTTAGCGAAGCGAAAACGCATTGGATGGTCAGTTGGCTTCAACTCCTGAACCAATTGGACTTTGTATGGCGTCATTCCAAGGTCTTTTTGCAAAATTCGTCTCAATGATGTCTCCGAAATGTTCAATTGTTCAGAACGACGGTGAATTGATGTTGATGGCGCTTCACGCACACTTTCTGCCACAGCAGCAATATTCACGGGTGTACGCACTGTTTTTGGCTTTTCACGCTTTGGTTTATCGATGAGGATGCCAGTTTCTTTCACTTTTTTCACAAGATAATGAACATACGGAGCTGACGGTGCTTCTCTTCTTCCAAAATCCGTACGCAATTTTCGCACACATTCTGCAACATTACCATGATTTTCAAAGTAATGTCGCAATATTTCCCAGCGTTGTTCAAGCGTATACACAACCATATTCGTTCAGCGGAAGGATAAAACTAATTATCTGTCAAATCAGACATGAGCTAAGTGTTAGCATTCACGAAATTAGCACTAGTTGAAAAAAAAACATTAGATGGCGGACCCTTTATTAAAAAATTTTTGTTTGAAACTTTTTTTAAATAAACGATAAGAAAATATTGGAATAAAAGTTTTGTTTACTTTTTATTAACATAACAATTATTAAGATTTATTTATTTTTTTTTATATTTTTGAACAACAATTCGTTATTAAGAACCTAAAAATAACGAATTAATATATAATAAAAAAGAATATCCGCGTTTGCCCCTGAACATATTCATTTCATATATATACATACATATTCATATAAAAATAATTTTTAAATATTTTAAATATATAAAAGTAAAAAAAAAAAATAGTTAAATGTATTTAACATTTCCATATTAAGAAATAAGACATTTTTTCCATTATTTTTAAACATATTGCCAAAAAATAATATTATAAAATGCAAACATTTATCTGATGTTATTTTATTTTTGGTTTAAAGAAGGGCTATTTTTCAATTAGGAATACATCTTTAGCACTTTTTGCTTATAAACGGTTAATTAATCATAAACAGGTTTTTATGAATACGGCTGTAAATGTATTAACTGCTTTTAATTTGAAATTTTTTATTTACTGTTTTTTTATTATTCATTTTAAATGTATTAACCGTATTCATAAACGATTATTTAATTTATCAAACGTTTATAAAGAACAATTTTCGCAGATGATTTGCTTTGTAAATCTTTATTAAATTTAAAATATTTTTATGAATGCAGATAAAATATTTTATTATTAATAAGATTTCTATATGACGTGCTAAATTCCAAATTTTTATTTTTGATACATACACTGAAATTTATTGTTGAGGCAAGGCTTGTTTCTATGCGCATTTCACTGGCTGCTTAGGCCGGATTGCCAAGAAACCTTGTTCCAAAGACTTTAGAAAAGCTAAAAATATTATACAAATAAAACTGTAAAGCGAATAAGAATTTTAACACTCCGGTTTTACTTGTAACAATATCAAAGCTTAGGCAAAACAACAACAATAAACAGTGGGTTTATATTTTCTTATTCCCCTACAATTGGCTTGTTTTTCCAACTCGAATTGTAGTTGAAATAGGGTAAAAAGAAAAAAACAAAATTAAAAAAATAAATTGCTTAATAAAGCATCTTGCCCGTTCAGCACATGCAAATTTATTTTTAAAAATCATTTTTTTTTTTATTATTATTATTTTAATTGTTGAGGGATTTTAGTTTTCAAAATCAAATACAAAAATTTGCATATTACAAATTTAGTTCAATGCTTATTTTAACTGAATGTAATTTTCTAGTAAGTTCTGTACAATCGTTCAATCATCAGGTGACATTTTATGAAATTTCTTGTCAACGCTATTTTTTATGCATTTAAAAATAAGTGACAATTCAACAAGGAAAAAAGAAATAAATAAACAAATTTCAAATTAACTTAAAAGCTAAAGGAAAGTTGATAATACTAAATTAATTATGAAAAACCCAGACCAAAGTTGCACTCTTCTCTGACGATAATTAAATTGGTTAATAAAACGTTGGGAAGGATACATTTAAACAAAACGTTAAGCATAAAAATGGTTTAAATGGCTTATTTGACAGTTCAAAGCGGGAACTTTCTCACAAAAATTTTACACACAAACTTTTTCAGTATATTGGCGAGAAATTTCCTTACGTGACAGTTATTACCCGCCAAAAATGTTACAGACGCAGTTTAGAGAGAAAAACAGCTGTTTGTTTAAATTTATGGCATTTTTGTTTCTCTTCTCACATTTCAATCAAAAAGTTTCTCGCCGCGGGAGTTACAGAACATGGGCACTGAATTAAGTAATTTTTAGTATTCTTTTTCTCTTTATTTCATTTGTAAATATTGTAAGATAGTACGCTAAAATGTCTTTTTTTCGCCAGCTTGCCTCAATAATGCCTTAAAGGTGCTAAGGACTATGATTAATATGAATTGCATTTATAATTAAAAAAACAAAACATCACCTTTCGGTGTTTCAGTATATGAACAGCCTCCCCTGGGATATAATCTTATTAATTTTTAGGGCTCTTTTGACTTCGTTTAAGGCAACTACATTCTTCATACCACTTTTAACTTTAGAAAGATAATTTTCAAAAATTATAATCTGCATAAAATTAATAAAACAATTATATGGTAACAATTTTATTGTATTGTATTTTATTGTAAGTTTCGGTGTCTATACCAACAATATCTTTGTTTTGTGTTAATTGTGTTTTTTAAAAAAGTTAATTGCTTGGCGTTTAAATTTTTTTCTTTCGATTGTACGTATTTTGAATTACGATCGTATCTACGTTTTATCAGGTTGTATATTTACTGATGAAAAATTATTTGCTTTCTTTTTTATTTTGTTTAAAAATCTGTGTAATTAATATCTGTGTAATAAAAATTCATACTAGGTGGTCCTAATCTGAAGACGGATATAACACTGTTAAATATTTTTAACGTTGTTTCAAAATAATACAACACTGTAGTAAACAATTCAAACAATTCAATAAAATGACCACAATGCTATGTTTACATTTGTCCTTCAAGTTGTGCTGAAAAAGGTCAACAAGAAAAAAGAAAGACAAAAACATGAAAAACCAAAAAAATTTACTTTGGATTTCAAGAAGAATTCTTGACAAAAGGTACGAAAAAACAGAAGTTAGGAAGATCATGTAAATCAATTAAAATAGAAAATCATTCATTCAAAAAGCAAATTTCGATCAACCAAGGTGAAATACCATTTGGTTTAAAGATTGATGTTTGACTATTGACGTCATCCGGCTTCAATAGCCGAGTGAGTAAAACGGCAAACCCCACTGACGAGATTGTGTGGTTACAATCGAAACTAGTATGGGCAACCTGTCCGTGAAAGCCTGGGTTCAAATCTCAGCGCAGTCAAGAATGAAAAATTATCAATAAATTTTAATTAATTTCATGTTCTAAAATTCCTGTCTTCATAAAAATAATTTAATTAAATTTAATGAACTTGAGCCTAATTAAAAAATATCTAAATTTGGATTAAAACCCATTAACAGGTCAATAAAATAACCACAATACTAATAGTTCAAACAATTATTTTATTTTGTTTTCAATTTTAAATTGTGTGTTTTGAAATGTAATAATTTAAAAACTTTTTAAATATAATAATTCTTAGTGAAAATTATAGAATTAATGAACGATTCCCCAGAACCAACACAGCAGCATAGCATTTTGACATATGGTTAGTTATCAGCAGTTGCTTACGTAGCAAGCCAAGGTCACCTTGTGTGAATTCGCGCTGGCCTGAACTGTACAAAAAAACTGTCAAATTTATTCAATTAATTTTTTCCCTATAAATATTGCATTTTCGGTTTAATATTTATTTAATTTATTTTTCACTAGTTTCTGCACTAAATTTAATTTTTTTTATTTAAATGTTTACAAACATTTGATACGTTTCATAGCAAAATCGCAAATCTTGTATTCTTCTTTTTCTTTCGATTCAGTTTTTTGTTTGAATACAATTTCGCAACTGATGCGTAACTGAATGCGGGAACGTAATCGAAATGCAGAATAAGGGTGAACAGAAGTTTTGGAATTCACCCAAAGTTATCCTTTATCTGATGTTCTTAATTTTCATGAAATTTTTAAGTCCACACTCGTAAATATATGACATATAGCTATCGGAATGTAAATGGACTACATGTTTTATCTTTTAACACAATCATGAGACTTGAGCCTGCGAGTAGGTGGAGTATTGAAAAAGTCTTTATGCATACATATATATGTATGTATGTGTGATATTTTACCATACGTATAACATTTTTTTTTTTATATTTTATTAAAGCATGACATTAATGACTTAATTTAAAAAGAGAGCATTGTACATATTCCTACACATTTAATTTTTTGTTCCTCGCAGTTTATTGCTTGTTTACAAATTAGTGTAGTCCGACCGAACGTTCGGTGTCGGAGTTCGGCAAAAAACTGTTGATGTTCGGCGTTTTGTTAATTTTTTGCCAAACAATGAACTACTACCGAACAATTTTCTTATGATAACTTCATTGTTATGGAAGTACCCAAAGAAATAAAAATTCGAACAAATAAATCAAAAAGAACGTATACAAAAGGTTCATCTTTATGGAAAGAACCAGCGTCAGCACCATATTTGGAAGATCCACAAGTGCATGAAAATTTATTTGACTAAGCCTTTAAGTAGTAGAAACTCAAATATATGGAAATGCCGGAATTTTAGTTCATTTATAAACCTCAAGGCAGTAGCCAAAAGGTAATTCCGACCTAAAAACCAATTTATAAGGCATAAAATTACTAACTGCCTATTTTAATATTCAACCCTTTCCAAGAAGAAACGAAGTGTTTTCTTAAGTAATATCACAATAAAGGAACAAACACTACCATGAATTTGTTAATTTAATTTTTATTAAATAAATATATCACAGAACTTAAAACTGTTTCTATTCAATAAAATAAAATTCGGTTTCGGAGATCGGCTTAAAAAATCTACCGCAGTTCGGATTCGGCTTAAGCTTTAAAAAGTGCGTTCGGTCGGACACTACAAATTAGGTTATTTTGGCTTTTCAGTGGTGACTTTTTTTCCACATTAATAGAACACAATTTCATACAGAAAATTTATAGTTTTTTTTTTTTAATTTTTTGCAAATCATTAAACTATTTGTGTTAATTGAAAAACATAATTATCCTATTGAGACTGTTTGAGGCCATTGTTGGGTTGTTAATAGTCGTAAAGTGTATGAATAAATGCGATTAGTAATTTTTTATTATGTTGTTGTTTGTTGTATTCTCTTCCCCCATTTCTACTCCACTCTTTTCTTTTTTTACTTTATCTAGAAAAAATGTAATAATTTTGTTGTTGTATTTAAATTATTTTTTAAACCCCAACTTTGTATGTTGTATTTAGCTGATGTTGGTTGGTGACAACAGAAAAAACTTAACAACAATAATAAAAAAATAAAATGCTTTTCAAAAGATACCACCAGTCATACTTGTGGTAAATACAAATTTTTGTTTACAAGTTGGTTTTTGTATCTTTTTTCCTTTTGTGTACTTCTTTATGCGTCTTTTGAAAGCGATTTTTTTGTAACAAGTTTATTATTACCAGGGCAAGTTTTTACATACTCTAACAGATTGGACCCAAAAAAGCTATACAAGATATGTATTATGTCACTTTTTGAGACTATAGCGGAAATCACTCTTCGTTGCAAATACCCATGCAAACATTGTATATGTTGGAAGTCTAGCATAAGTGCTATATGCCCATGATGTATTTTACAGTAGCTTTGTTAGATTCACAATCCATCTGTCTGGCAAAATTGACAATTTACAGACAGTTGAAAATGTTTGCTTTCACAATTACGTTCTTAGTTTCATCTGAAATAATCTATAATAATTCACAACAGCAAATTATATATTAGCCATGTTAACCATTTTGGATTTGAGATCGCAAATTTATTCAATTGCAAATATTCTTAAACGAAACTTTAATTGATTTAACAAATTTCATAATAAATTATTTATAATTTTTTTCTTTGTTTTAGGTAATTGAATCTCTTGTCATAATCACTTATTTATAATATTTTTCTTTTTTTTTAGGTAAGTGAATCTCTATAAATCATATTTAATCAGGTAAATTATTAGTATAAACGATTTAAATGAAAAATTAGATACAAATTGAATAATCCTGTTCAGTAGTTTTTTATTGTTTTAAAAGTTAAGTATTAATATCCCGAACCGCAAAAGACGACTAGAACAGAAAGAAATAGAAAAACCCTAAGTTAAATGCGAAGCACCTAACTCTATGCTTGTGTTAGAAATGTGTTAATGTATTTGGTGTTGTAACTTAACACCTTCACTGAACAAATGATGCTTGACAAATCTAATGAATCATTAATTTTTTTTTTCTTTAATTCAATGAAAAATTTCATTTCGGGAATGAAATTTTACAAAATTACGAAATTGAGATTCATCATTTCGATGTTGGGAATTATTTCTTTTTATAAGCAACTTTATTATATTCAACATTTCTTTTATTTTTCGAATTTATTCTCTGAGTTAAATTTCTGTTATGTATTTTATAAAGCTTTTTGTAATAATTCTATTCTGTATAAAATACATAACTGAAATTTAAATCATAGAATAAATTCGAAAAATAAAAAAAAATGTTGGATTCATCATTTCGTAAAAAGTTTTCATTGGATTAATGTACAACTTAATATCTCTTTTAAAAGAAATATCCAAATATTTGTTTATTAAAATTAAAATGAATTTTTTATTAAAATATTGAAATATATTTATATTAACGAAAAAAGAAAACTTTTGTTACTTCATATTTTCAATAAAAAATGTCACTAAATCAATGAAAATACAATATGTAAAGTTCTTAAACTATGAAATACTTTTAACTAGAAACGTATTTTTAATTCAATGCAAAATCATATTTTAACTAAATTTTTGGCAATAGACATGAAACTATCTAAAAAAATAGCAAGGTTGCATAATAGCAATAAAAAGAATTCATTACTATAACGAATTATTGTTTTTCTCTACATGGAAGTGAACAACCCATATGCAGTGATGCCTACTTAGTGCTTTTGGCACTATTTATGGTGCTTTTTGATGGCTTGAAACGCAAACATTTTATCTTTAGTGTCAAACTAAGAAAAAGCACTAACTTGGAGCTTTTTCAACTTTACGTTAGTGCCTTTAGTGCTTTTTACAATTTTTAGTTTTTTCTACAATTTTTTAAATTAATTATGCAGTAACGATTTTGTTAAGTGTAAAAACATTCTTAAAGTATGGCAATTGTTTATTTAGTAAACACACTAGAAAGGCATTGCCCAGACTTGCAGTTTTTGTTGCAGCAATTCTTGAGTTTATTGGTGAGAATGGTAAGAACAGTGGGGAGGAGTACACAGTTTCATGTACTCTGCAATCCTGCTTTGTTTTGTAAAAATCACATCGGTTGTTTATCGCAATAAAAATGTAATTGGTTTCGTTGCACATTTTATCAAAGAAAATAGCTTGGCAAATATTAAGAATTGTAAATGGAAAAATCAACAACGAAAACATCAAAATATTACTTAAAAACTGTTTTATGACCCAATTCAAACTAAACTTATGATGATCCAAATAAAAGTTATGTACGAAAATGGTTCGCAAACAACGCCTACGCCATTTTTATTTTATATTTGGTAACTTGTTTTTGTCATCAATTGTCGCTTTTTTGAGCTTTTTTTTTGCTTGAAATAGTGCTTTTTAGTGCTTTTTGCTCCAAAAAAAGTTGGCAACACTGCCTATATGGTAAACAACGAGAATGAAAAAAACAAGAACAACAAATTCCCACATTCTTTTTTATTTAATTGTAAATTTAAATTCACAAAATTTACGAAGTAGTACAAATCAGTAAAATAGTGCCTATGAAAGTCGTTGGGGACTGGAAAATTAATTAAATGCAATTTACTTAAAGGCTAACTTGTGAAAGTAGAATATAACAGGAAATAAAATTTAAATAACTTAATTATTTGTAATATGAATAAAAAAAAACAAAAACTACAAATGCACATTGAAAGAATTGCTGAAATAAGTAACCATAAATAAAAAAAATAATAATCAATCAGAATTTTTATTGTTTAAAATTTTCAAATTTAAATAAATACAAATAAATGGAGTGTTTTTTTTTGTAAATAAATAAATATTCCTTTTTATTTCCTTTTAGTATGAAGATCTTCAAAGAAGATCGAAGAAGGTTTTTTTTTATAGTAAACTAAAAGACACAAAAACTAATTAAAATTATTGTAATTTTTGATATTATTTATTATAATATTATAAATAATATAAGACTTAATTAAGAATTATGAAATTAAGGAGTTAATTCAATGAATTCATGACATCGAACAAATTAAAAATTTCATTTAAAAATACAAATTATATTATTAAAATACAAATTATATTATTGAAATACAGATTATATTAATGAAATGTTTCATTAATGTGTTGACAAATAGTCACAGTCTTAATAAAATTTCTTGTATTAAGTTAATGCCAAATTTTCATCGACTTTATGAAAAATTTCAGTGACTGGCGGCTTATGAAACATTCTTCATTTATCCAACGAAGCGTTACATAGAATGAATTTTAATGTAATTTTTCTTGGATTAATGTCAAAATTTCTTGATCTGTGAAGCAAATTCTATCAGTGTACATATTCTCGAGAGAAAATGTTTCCTTTTTTCTTTTTCTCTTTTTCTGTTCTAGTTATATTCTATCGTTGTATAGTACCTGACACAACGGAATGCTAAATTGATTTCAAATGTGATCAGCAATCGACTTTGACCCAAAAATAATCCATTGTGTTAAAATAATTTAGAATCTTATATGCATGTCACACATTACGATCGGAATGGGTTTGATTCCGTATTTGCAATTCCAAACGTTTTTGTTTATTCCGAAAAATTCAAATAGACTCGAGTTTCAGATTTAAATGAAACCCCTTTCGATCGGAAATGAGTTCTGTGGCATGGCTGTAAAACTCTTTACTGAAATCAATTGATTATTTTGCTCTTTTTCATAATATTAGACACTATTGCGATAAATAAAGAGCAATAGGACAGAAAAAATTGATCTTGTTGGAAAAGTGTGAAAAAGGAATGGAAATCTTAATTCTAATGTACTGACGTTGTTCCAACGATAAAAAATATTTTTAAAATAAAGTTTCAGTTATGTACATACTTTGATTCAATAGCGTTCTATTACTTTCAACATCGATTAACTTCAAGCCTAACAAATAAATAGAAATGGAAGAAAAAAACTTTATTTTAAAACCGAAAATAAAATTTGAGATTTTTACAAATTTCATAAAATGAGAATGATTAAAAATTGTAAATTTCATTTATTGTAATATATCTGTCATATATACTGTAATAATAATTTTAACCTTCTTGACTTTAATTAACTAAATTCTATATGTTTTTTTTTTTTTGTTAAATTTTTTACGACTAATTGAACATCAATTAAACAAAATTTAAAATAAATTTACATACATATGATGCTTAATGCAACAATTCACAAGAAAATGAAAAATTAAAAAAAAAATATAGAGATGTAGATACAAGAACAACAACAATTATTGAATACAGTCTTGAGGTTTGTTTGACTTTTGAGACAACTTATAAAAGAATATTGCGTAAATGAAAAAAAAATATATGGAAAAGTATGAGAGTAACGGACAGACACACTTCTGCGAATGAATCATTTATTAAGCTCCTATTTATTTTGAAATCGTATGAGAGTTTTTGTGTGTGTGTGAATGAAGCCCAATGGCTCTAAAGCTTATGCACCAGGCTGACATGGCATCTTTATAAAAAAACATAAATCATTTTCTTGAAGTAAAAAATTTAATAATATTGTACATACGAAAATGCATAAGACCAGAAAATACACATAAGCAATTTTCTCTTTAAGCAAAACAAAATTGAAGTAAAATAAAATAAAAAAAGAGAAAAGTTTAATATTTTAATTGAACAGGGGCAATAAGGTGAATGACAAATTTACAATACAGAGCCACACAAGTGCTTATATAACAGATAGACAAACATTCTATACAACAAATCTTTTTTGAATACATGAGATAAAAAATTAAAAAGAAAAAACTTTTTTTGAAAATTATCATTTAAATATTTTAATGCTGGACTTGTTAAATATTACACATAAACTTGTCTGCAAATTGAAGTTTCTTTTGCAGTTATTTTCTTTGGAAAATCCTTTCCTTAGATAGCAATTAAGTATTTACGCCACAATTGGGAAAAACTTTTTCTCATTCTTATTTTTTTTTTTTTTTTTTTTGGTTAGGACCAGCACTTAGGGGATGGCCCCTACAAATGCAATGCATTGTGTTGGAACTAGGAAAAGAGGTTATGGGAAGGAGGATAGAGGGAGTAGTGTTTGTGAACATTCGACTTGAACTTATTCATGTTGAAAGTGAGAGGGAAAACTTCAGCAGGAAGGTTGTTCCACATACGAACAGTTCGGCCAAAAAACGAATTCTCTCTGTAATGCGTTGTACGATTTACCGGCCAATCGACCACAAAAGGATGGGCTCTTGAGGAAAGATGTGTATTACGAACAAACACACGGGTTTCGGGAACCAGATCCCTAATTTCATCAGAACACATCCCATTGGAGTAACGATAAAACAGGCAAATACAACCCACATTGCGACGGTGCTCAAGGGAGTCAATAGAATTGGATACCCTGCTGTCACCAATGAGAACCTTCGCCCTCTCCTGCACACGGTCGAGAAGGTCCAAAATAGACTTTGAAGCACCGACCCATACATGAGAGTTGTATTCCATTCGCGGTCGGATATAGGTGGTATAAATAGTAAGGAGATCAGAAGGAGTAAATTATGTCTTACACCGTTTCAAAAACCGAGGCACTTGAATACTTCTTTCGACACCTTAAATATTTCGAGCCCTTAGCGCCAAATTATCGTAAGCGACATTTTCTCAATATTTTTTTTATTGCTAAAATTAAAAATTTAAGGACCCATGCACAATGTAAGCAAACTTTATTTTGTTGTAGTCGGTAGCTTGCTTGGAAGAAATTATAATATGTCGCATCAAAAAATTTTTAAGTTTATGTATACATATCAAAAAAGAACTAAAAAACCATCTCCTGTAAAATTTGTGTTTTTTTCGCTAACGATAATTTGGCGCTAAGGGCTCGATATGTTCTGTCCATCGGACATCACATTGTATCCTCATGCCCAGAACATGAAGAGATTCTGTTTCCTCAATAATTATACCACCCATATATACAGATGAGGCACCTTGATCCGCCGTGCGTTTATGCGTTAGCACGCAGCATTGGGTTTTTCGGGCATTAAAATCGACCCTATTCGCACGACCCCATTCTGAGATTATGTCTAGGTCTCGGCAAGCGTATCATTCATGTTCTGTCTCATAGCCCGAACATCGGATACGCTTGGTCTTAATTCAAATGGATACGAATGGCAAAGATTGCTGTCATCTGCAAAATAATATAAAGGGTTGGAAGTTTGACTTAGAAGGTCATTTAGACCGTGTGTGTTTGTTTTTATGTTAGTCGAAAATAGTAAATTTTGTTATACATTTTACTAAACCAAGTTTTAATTTCAGTGCATTTCAAATACACACGTTTACAAACACGCATTCTCACAATTACTTTTGTGTAAAACTACACAAATACACACGTACTTGCAACATTCGAAAAAGAAAACCCGTATAGGAAAGAAGCAAAATTAACTGGGCTCAAACCGACTTTTATTAACCCTCCATCCAGCTTATTGAATTTATTGCCAATGCATTATAAATATTCAATATTAACCTAAAAGTAATTAAAATATCATGAAATAACGAGGGTTGCAGTAGTCATAATTTTATTAGGCCCTAATCATGCAAAACGCAACGCAACGCCAAAGAATTACATTAAAAGCACAAACAATGTCATAAATATTTTGTAATTTTATTGCTGCTTTCTACAGCAATTCATGTACCATTTTAAAATTTTCAACGCCCCAAGCTATGCAGCGTTTGAAATTTTAAAACGCAATATGAATTTCTATCGAAAGCAACAACAAAATTACAAAATATTTATGACATTGTTTGTGCTTTCAATGCAATTCTTTGGCGTTGCGTTTAACATGATAAGGGCCTTAAACGCAAAATAAATTCTCCATATCTATCGTGATTTTTCCCCCCCAATATCTTGCACGATGCGAGCAAAGATTTCTAACTTATTCAATACGATATCAGCAATTCAGATTTTGGAAAGACTGTGAAAAATTGAATAGACCCAATGCTAAAGACTGCTATTAAGTTAAATTTTTGCTGGTGTCCGACCGACCGCCCTTGTTCAGACCTGACCCGAACCTTTTTTCATTGAATAGAAATAATCTTATGTTTTGTGATTTATTTATTAACAAACTTAAATTAAAAAGACTAAAATTATGGTTTAAAACATTATTTCTTCCTTTAATATGATATTACTAAAAAATAAAGAATAAACCTCTTTCAATGGCAATGGAACAATACTTGTATTATCTTGGTCGTTATTGACAACAATCGATTACTATTGACAGTCATTTGGTATTTCCTACGGCACTTTGCGGCCGACGTCAAGCGGAATTGGCTCTATTTTATTCGACAGAAAATTTTCGAAGATTCAAACGAATTAATAAATAAACAGCCTTATTCGACACAGTTGTATAAGACAACGACAACCGGAATAAGGCTGAAACCTTGAAGTAACACCTTAATGGACTAGCAATTCAAACTTTTGGTTTTTTTTTACTTTACGTTACTCAAAGACTAATTTCTTTATATAATTAATTTTTATATAATTTATTTTTATATAATTTATTTTTATATAATTTATTTTAATATAAAAAAACGAGTTTAGTGCCAAAAGAAAAAAAAAAATAATTTTTCGATTAAAATTCGACATCGACAAAACATTTTTAGAAAATACCAAATTAACGTCGAAGTGATGTAGATAGACGTCGACTCGATGGGACAACAAATTAAAATTGACGTTGACAGCGACAACGACTTATATAAAATGGGTGAATAGCTCCTTAAACCTTAAGGTTTATAAAACGACAAGTTTCTAAAAGCTCAGTCAAATAAATTATATTTTCTGGATCAACAACATTTTCTTTAAAATATTGTGCTAAATCTTGTTCTTTCTATAAAGATACCTTTTTATATGCATTTTTTTAATTGTATGATTTCTATCCATTTGGATGTTTCCAAATCAATAAAGCTATTATTAAGAAATTGTTTTATTTCCAAATCAGAAAAAAATGTGCTGTGCCGCAAACTTTGGCAACATTTGCATGATTTTTTTTTACAAATATCCTTTCGCCGCATGGCGAAATTTTTACCAAACGCCGAACAAAGTTTTTTCCGGGACTGCGACATCAATGCCGAACGTTCGCTCGGACTCCACTTTTAACCATTGAAAAACTTCATATCATGCCGTCGTAGTCGAGCGTAGAGTACTTCAACCGAAAAACGGCAGTTGTTACGTTTGAGTGATTAACAGCCAACCGCTTTTTCATTCTTAGCTTCTTTTTGAAAATTGAACTACAATAGCAATTTTTAGGTTTTCTTCACAATTTTACTAGTACAATGTTGAGTTGTGTAAATCCAAGGTAATAGAATTACAATAAGCCATTAGAATTTACCAACATTTACCAACAAAGAAACCTTGACTTTCTTCTTCTATTTTACAATTTGTTCTAATCTTGTACAGTTTAATTTGCAATTGCATTCAACAAATTTTCTGTTCAAATAACTGTGTGGCTTTGTTATCAAAGTTTTTTCATATTATTGTTAATTAAATATGTTTATAAAAATGCTGTTAAATTTTTTTTTTTAGTTTGTTGTCTTAAAACACATTCTTGGATCTTTACTTCAATCATGCCTATGAATTATTCAATCAATATAATGTGCATATTAATGAAATTTTGTTAAATTGTTTATATTTATTACAATTTATATCAATTAACCTCAATGATCTCCCAGCGGGAAAAAGAAGGAGTACGGAAGGCCTCTGTACTCCTTCTTTTGGATGCACAAGGCTCCAGTCCAAACTAATATCTTTTTTACACACGTTGTCATTGCGGGTTAGGCCTTCCGATCTTGCTCCTTTGGCAGGTACATAAGAATGGCTACTGGATAAAAAATAATTATTTTACTTTTGATTTGGCAATAAGCAGAACAAAAAATTATTCTCCTTCTCTTCTCCCTTGTCTTAGAAGCGAGTGTTGAATGTGCATCTTATCTTTTATACGAAGGAACCAAGGCCTTTTATGAGGCATTCTTTTTAGCATTTAAATAAGAATGATTATTAAATCAAAATTTTTTTATCAGTCTTTTAATAAGGCCTGAAGTAAGAAGGTCTTCTCGGTTTTCCCGCTTGGCTGATGTAAATATCTTTTGCAGCACTTGTACTCTAAACTAAATTGCAATTGCTAGTGTCTGTGTTTCTAACACATACTTACGCCTAAATTGGTTTCACACAAAACTTAATTATGTAAACACACTTATTAACTAAAATATTAGTTCATTATAAAGTTATTTAAGGACATTTCAATATAACTAGTTACAGTTTATTGACATTAAGTGTTAAATGCTTAAAGTATTAAGTATTTATTAAACTTAAAATACATTCATTGATTTTGTTTGACAAAATTTAACAGTTTTTATTTACAAGTCTCAAAACAATTTGAATATTTGTTATTTTTATTCCTTTTAAAAAAATTACGCTCCCCTTCCCACGTAGTCCTACTTTAAAAAAAAAATATAGGGATCAAGCTGTGTTTTAAATTCCATTGAAGTCGGTTAGATCATTTCGGAGAGATAGAAATTATCCCCTACCTCCCCTCGTGGTCCGAGTTTTGAAAAAATATATATCCTAAAACCATCTTCACAAAATTGCCTTTCTAATGAAACTGGTCTGAAGCACATCGGTTTGATGGCTTCGGAGTCTACAACGGACATAATACTTAAATACACCTATAGGTAGAAACATTTCTTGTGTTTTATTTCTTTGGAACAACAAATTTTTCAATAAATTTTAAAGATTTATAAACTTTATATATATTTAATGAATATTGAAGAGCGTAAACTTTAGTTTATGCGAATTTTAAAAAAATAATGTATTTTGTATTTCAGTAAATTATTAAATGCTTTTAGGCGATAGTAATTAATTTTTATTAAATGTGATGAAAATTAAATGATATGAATAAGTTAAACTCTATTTAACCTTAATTTAAATTATTAAACTTCATTATTATTATCATTATTATGGATGACACATAAAATGATGATAGTGGTCATTACATACAGAAAGCAAAAATGTGTATGTGTAATTGTAGTTATAATTGGAGGGAATAAAATGATTTTAATTTACATTAAATATTAATTAAGTGTTATATATATTTGAATAATGATATAATTTGTTGTTGTTTTCATATATTTCTTTTCTCATATAAACTTTAAAAAAAGAATGTAATGCCTTTAATATTGATTGACTCAATATTAATTTAGATTAAGCAAATTAAATATTGCATTTAGCAATTTAATTAAATATTGAAACTCAAACAAAAATATTTATATTTATATAATTTTAATGATTGCCCTAAAAAACTGCCAGAATTTTCATTAAAAAAGAGAAATTCAGTTGGTAGTACAAACCGTGAAGCACTAAAGTCTACCTGCAACCTACTATTTTCTGATAGTTGAGAATTGGTAACCAAATTAAAAAAATGTGTATGCCAATATTTAAGGCATTAATAAATACCTAAATTAAAAATCAACATAACAAACCAATAATAACGGAGGATATAAGTGTACATATGATATAAAAGGAACAAAATAATTAAAAATTGCATTACAAAATTACATTTTTAAAAGTTAATATTAAGTTGGTCCACCTCGAGCATGGATCGATAGCTGTAAATCGCATTTTCTAAATTTTCTGTGATTTCCGGATTTGCTTCTGGCAAGCTCTTTTTTAAGCAGTTTTCAGGATAAACTTTTTTTGTTCTTTTTAATATAAAATTTCATATAATATTTTTCAATGAAATATATAATTGTTGACGATTCTCCATTTCAAAAATCAATAATTTTTCTAAGCGCATCATTTTATTATAATGTTACTAATTTAATACTTGGGATTCCCCTACTTCCGTTTTGTATTTTTCCAGTCTTTCTAGTAGTAGTCAAATTGTATGTAGACTTTTGTCCTACTTATAATTTTGTTTAATGCTTTTTATTTCCATGTTACGTTTTTCTTTCAACTTATTTTTCTAAAATAACCCTTTTTAATAGTGCCACTATTAGTGGTACAAAAAGATTTTCCATTATTGTCACCAATTCCCAAAAGTCGTAAAATAGTGGGTTGCATGAGGCCTTTAGTCCTTCACTGTAAATTATTTTTATACTAGAATATCTTTGCTTTTATAGCTGTTCACTTTATTTTTCAAATTGTAGCGTTCTTCTAGATTGAATCTATTCATTATGATCTGCTGCCAGAGGTTTTATCATATATTTTGGTTGGATATTTCATAATGCCATATTTAAAAGTGTAGACAGTTCGGTGACAATATCACTGAAAACGCAACAAAATAGTCGACAAAACTGGGGACTTGGAGCCACATGCACCCAGGTTTCCTACAGGGTATGTATAGACTGTGTATGGCAAAATACGCCACGGAAAACTAACGTGGCGTACCTTAGTGCTTGTCTCGAACTCTGGTCGTGAATACATTTCTTCTTTTTTAAGATAAACTGGCAGTTGTTTATTTTAATTGTAACAAAACCCTTAATCGAAGTATTATAATTCCTGCCAATTTTTTTTGAATAAAACCTCAATCGTAACTAAGAGATTTTTAAAAAGTTAATTTGAATGCCAATTTTACAGCCTTTTGCTTTCTGGAGGTTTTAATTGTCTCACTTCCTGCTGTCATTTCAATCCAAAATCATTTACACCGAAATTCTTTTTTTTTTTAAAGTGTAAAAAGTCCTAAAATAAGACACTATATTGATCTTAAAGCTTTCATTATAAAATAACCTACAATTCTTGGCCGAAATTCCCATGTATTTTTTTCCAAAATGTTTCTTGGCAAAAGTACCTAATCAAAAACTACCCTATACATATTCGAAATTCTTCCTTCCACACACAAAATTAAAAAAAAATATATATTTCAACCCGCACAAAGTCAATTATAGTGACCAACAATTCATATTTAAACAAACAGGTCAACTATTTAAATTTAACTTAGTAATACAACAAATAGAAAAAAAGAACTGCAATTAAATTAATGAATATGAAAATAAAGACAAGCACATTTCACAGACTAGGAGTTTGATAATTGTTTAGTTTAAAGCCATTGTTCGAAAATGAGTGACTTCTTATCATGATTGATATGGATGTTATCCGAAAACAAGTCTGCTTCATACACAAATTTATATATTTTTTTGTTCTTAGGAAACTTTTGTAGTAATTTAAAAGTTTTTGCAAGAAACAACAACAACTCGTGAGTAAAAAAACCACCCAATTGTAGGGGACAGGGTTGTCAGATTGATTTTGATCTTTTTCGCCAAATTCAATGTCAAAAATCGCCAAAATCGCCAAAGCATTTATTTTTTTCGATTTCGACAATAATATATGTATTTTTAGAATAATTAAAAATATTTTTTCATAAATCCCAAAAAAAATTTGTTTCGTATCCCTAAAATCCGCCAAAAATTCAAAAAAAGTCGCCATATATTTTGTTTAATTTTTATTTAACAAAAAAGGTGCACTGTTTAAAATATTTTATAGAAGTCTACTTAAAGTAACAAAAAAAGGATTTTGCGGTAAGTATTAAACAAATATTGGATGTACAATATATTTGTATGTAGTTGCAGTTCTATTATATAACTAAAACGCTATATAGTTCACCAAGAAGACCAACTTGTTGTCTTATTTTTTGAAATACATTGTGAAGGTAGAAAAGAAATGCAACATGTGCTATTTATATTCATATAACTTTTGGCTCGTAAAAACGTGTCGAAAACTTCATATCGCATTCTACTTCAAAGCAGATATTTAGTGAATTTCAATATTTCAATACAGGTACCTGCCGTATCCTTGTAGCTATAAATTGTTGGCCTAAACTGATCTTAATTAGATTGAATATCATCATTACAATTTTCTTTTAACAAACTGTATTTTGTCTATTGTATTTCATTAACATCCAAGGGTAAGTTAGGATTCATAAAAAATCTTTAAAATATATTTAAAAACAACAAATTTTATGTGATAATTTGTCACATTTTATAATGGAAAAATTTTCATAAACTTTCATTATATTCATTTTTAAAGAATTCTACTTATTACTTCTTTCAAGAGCACATTTAAATGTGAAAAAAAAATTTCTCGAAGATTATCTTCATCAGCCATTTCAACATTATTTAATTTTAAATACTGGTCATACATATGAATGCATCAAATTTCATAAATTGAAATACTAGAATAAAAAAAATATTATTTCTTCGTTTTGAATTTAACAAATTTCAAAACAAATAGATGGCTCATCAAAAATAGCCAACAAAATCGCCAACTATTTTATAAATCGCCAAAAAATCGCCATGTCGCCAAATCGAAAATTAGGTCGCCAAAAGAGTTTGAAAATCGCCACATCTGACAGCCCTGGTAGGGGAATGTAAGAAAGAAAAATTTACGGTTTATTGTTGTCTTTGTTGAAGCTTTGATATTGTTACAAGTAAGACCTGAATGTTTAACATTCTTATTCATTTTATGGTCTTACTTGTATAATATTTTTAGCTTTTCTAAAGTATTTGGAAAAAGCTTCCTGACGAGCTGGCCTAAGCAACCAGCGAAATGCGCATAGAAACTAGCTTTCCTGCAACAATAAATTTCAGTGTTTTTAATCATAAATAAAGATTGGGATTATTAGCACATCATTAATAAATGAATTAATTAATAATAAATATTTCATTCCCGAAAATAATTTTTGATAAAAAAAAGTTCTATTATAACAGTAATTTTGTGAATTAAAAAAGTCAGTTTAAAACAGTAATTTTCAACATAAAAATAAAAGAGCGGATGAAACTTGGTTTGCCAGATGACCTGGAATGCCCTGAATTGTCAAGTTTTTTAGGTTTTGCCCAATTACCATCTAAATAAAATGTAAATCATCCGGTTAAAAGCAAGTAACTTAATTTTGAAATATTACTTTTTTATTAAATATATTTTCATTATTAATTATAATTTAATACCTAATTAATTCAATATTTTGTACAGAACAAAATCGTAAACTAAATGTTAAGCAAACATTAATAATGTGCCGAAAGACATTCCAATTAATAATATACGGTTCATATTCTCAAAAATGCCATAATATAGTACAAAATTTATATAAATTGATATCACATACTGCTTTTTGTGGAAGGACTTAAGGTATTTGTAATAATATTTACTTACAAGAATCCTAAAATTTTTATAAGACTAACGCCCTAATCATGTAAAACGCAACGCAACACCAAAGAATTTTTTTGAAAGCAAAAACAAAGTCATAAATATTTTGTAACTTTGTTGTTACTTTCTATAGACATTCACATTGGGTTTTAAAATTTCAAACGCTGCATAGCTTGTGGCGTTGAAAATTTTTAAACGGTACATGAATTTCTGTAGAAAGCAACAACAAAATGCATTTTTATATTATCCAGTTATTTTTTCCAAATCCAGATGAATTTTTTCTTTTATCCAGTTATCAGACTTTTAAGCGGGTGCCCCGGTAGGCTAGCTGGTAGTTTATTTATTTATTTAGCGTATGGATTTAAAAATACAGAGAGAATATGTATGTATATGTGTATATATATATAATTTTTTTTTTTTTTTTTTTTTTATCGAAAATAAATATGTATGTTCTACAGATTTAAAGAATTTAGCCAGGATATGACTTCCGGTGTTAGGTTCTTAATTTCTTCAGTGTTTCCTGGGAAAGACAAAACTGGGCAGTTATGTATTATGTGGTCAACCGTTTGTAAAGGATGGCCGCATGGACAGCTGGCGTCGTTAGCAAGGCCCCACTTGGTTAGGGAGTCCATAGTTCTGGCAGTAGATGTGCGTAAGCGGTTTAAATTACACCAGGTTTTCCGAGAGAGATCAAAATCGGTGGACCTATCGTCTGGGTTAAATAAGGGACTGCTTCGTCCCGAGTCGTTCCACTGCAATGTCCATGCAGAGTGTAAGTCAAAGTTATCATCTCGTAGTTTTTTAGCCAAGAGCATGGGTGGACTCCTAGATATTAGTCTTGCATCGTATTGGATGGAAAGGTCAGCGTTGAGTGGGATGTGCGGGTTTGTGCTGATCTTAATGTACTCCCGGAGGAGAGCTTGGCTTCGTCTTAGATCAGGGGGATAGAGGTTTGCCAGCATTGGCAGCCATTCGACAGGTGTAGCCTTTAATGTACCAGTTATTATTCGCATCGTGGTGTTTAACTGAGAGTCGATTCTTTTCACGTGGTGGCTGTTCAACCATATTGGAGCACCGTATTCGGCAGTCGAGTAAACTAATGCTATTGCAGAAGTTCGTAGGCAGTTAGCGGAAGCACCCCATCTTGTTCCTGCGAGTTTTTGTATGATGTTATTTCTCGACTTTATTTTCTGAGCGGTTTTATCTAGGTGACTTCTATACGATAGTGTTCTGTCCAGGGTTATACCAAGATATTTCGGGTGGAAATTGTGTGAGAGGGTGGTACCATTAAAACGTATTGACAGCTTCCTATCAGCTTGTCTATGGGTGAGGTGAAAGCAGCATACTTCGGTCTTCGTAGGACTTGGCTTAAGTCTCCATTTGCTGCAGTATGATGTTATTTTGAGTAGGTCAGTTTCTAGTACTCTTTCTAGTTGTTCAAAGCTGTCATCTTGATAAGCAAGAGCCATATCGTCGGCATAGTTGAATTTGCGGGATATTGAATTTGGAAGATCGCTGATGTAGAGGTTAAAGAGTACCGGGGCTAGAACTGAACCCTGTGGTAAACCATTGTTAAGTTTACGGGTGGTACTATGGCTGTCGTTTAGGAATACGTTGAAAAGCCGATCGCTGAGCATGGCCAGGATAATGTTGCAAATTCTACTGCATGGTATAACTTTAATGAGTTTAAAGATGAGGCCCTTTTTCCATACGGTGTCATAGGCAGCTGTTAGGTCCACAAATGTAACTGCTGTTTTTTTACACTGGTCAAAGCCATTTTCAATGAAATTCGTTAGGGCTAGGATTTGGTCAGTACAACTACGGCCCTTTCTAAAACCGGCCTGTTCAGGTGGAATGACTCTTTCAATGTGCTCTTCTATGCGTCGTAATATTAAACGTTCAAAGAGTTTAAAGCACACGGAAAGGAGGGCGATGGGGCGGTAACTGGATGGGTCTTCTGGGTTTTTGCCGGGCTTCAGCAGGGCTATGATTTTCGATTTCTTGAACATGCCCGGAAGGTTTCCGGAGTGTAATATATCTGTGTAGAATCTAGCAAGCCATATCTTCGTGCGAGGTCCACTGTGTTTTATAAACTCGGGGTAGATGCAATCTACTCCTGCGGTTGTACCATTTTTAATTTTGGATAGCCCCTCGGAAACTTCCGTATCCGAGAATGGGTAAGAGTAAGAGTCATTTGGAAATGTGTTGCCCCGTAAGACCTTAAGTTCCGAGTTGATCTTCCGTGTAAATGGTTTGTCAGGATCTGCCTTAGATACACTTATCATGTGACGTGCGATGGTGTTGGGGTCAATTTGACGTCTTGGGTTGATGGGATGGTTGGCTGCTCCCAACTTTCTGAGCAGGCTCCAAGCTTTGCGACTGGAGTGTTTAAAGTCCATTTTGGATACGGCGTTGGTCCACTCAGATTTTCTTGCTTTATCCAGGCTAGCTATAAGCTCATCAGCGATTTCTGGGTTTTGGTTGGATCGGAACTCTTCATAGAGTCTATCGCTGTCTTCATTCCAGCATGGGATGTATTCTTCGCGAAACCCCCTGGGAATGCACTTCTTGGCCGTGGCGATGACTAGGCCTGCGAAACGCTCAAAATTGCTTACGGTTGGTGGGATAAAGCGGATGTCGTTGTCGAGTTTGGAGGTGTATTTCGGCCAGTCGGCCTTTCTAAAGTTCCATCTGGGTTTATGTGTGGTCCGTACGACTTGTATAGTTACGCCGATATTAATGAGAGATGGGCGGTGTTGGCTTTGCGGAAAATTTGATTGTATTGATCTCGATGCTGCAATGGGTCTGTCATGAACGCCTGAGACGAAGCAGAGATCTGGGTTTGAGTCGCGTCTCCATCTGGCGGAGTGGAAACTACCGCGGTCTTTGGCGTCAAACAGGAGATGCAAACTATGGTTTTCCGACCATTGAAGAAGAGATTCGCCATTTTCATCATCAGTTGCGTACCTCCACGTGCTATGATGGCTGTTAAAGTCACCGCAATATACAGCGGGGTGAGGATATGAAGGTAGTACCTGTGCTGGCCACTTTGTAGCGGGGGGTTTATAAACATTCGTTATATGTAAGCCTTGAATATTTACCGTAATTAGGAAGATGTCATCAGCTTCGTCGCAGGTAAGCACTTCAGCACCTTGGATATCGTTCTGAATATAAGTTGCAATGCCATATCTGGGGTGATTAATTGCAGCTAGAAGTTTAAAACCGGATATATAACCCCTTCTATTCAAAATTTCGAGTGAGGAAGTATGAGTTTCCTGTATAAGAACTACGTCCACTCTTTCATCTATCAACAATCGTGACAGATAGTCGGACTTAGCTTTGCTAATGCCCTCTATGTTCAACTGGCATATGCGGAGCTGGGGTCCTACAGGTTTTGTGGGCCACACCATGTCTGTAGAAATTATTATTATTTTTTTTCCTTTTAGTCTTGTATTCTAAATTTTAATGGGTGTTTATGCCGTTATCGTTTGTATATATTGTATTTATTTAGTTTTATATAGCTGGTTCCTCCAAGGAATCGGAGCTACGCAAATATGTGTGGTTTAGCTTTCTTTATTAATTCCTTATTTCTCTCTGTATTAGATCAGCCAGGAGGTTTTATCTGGTAAAGTTGAAAAAACATAAACTTTGGCTTCCGATTCGCTGCAGTTCATTTAGCGTTACCCAGGATGCACCACGAGGAGGCGAACTACAATTGCATCCAGCGCATCATTTTATTATAATGTTACTAATTTAATACTTGGGATTCCCCTACTTCCGTTTTGTATTTTTCCAGTCTTTCTAGTAGTAGTCAAATTGTATGTAGACTTTTGTCCTACTTATAATTTTGTTTAATGCTTTTTATTTCCATGTTACGTTTTTCTTTCAACTTATTTTTCTAAAATAACCCTTTTTAATAGTGCCACTATTAGTGGTACAAAAAGATTTTCCATTATTGTCACCAATTCCCAAAAGTCGTAAAATAGTGGGTTGCATGAGGCCTTTAGTCCTTCACTGTAAATTATTTTTATACTAGAATATCTTTGCTTTTATAGCTGTTCACTTTATTTTTCAAATTGTAGCGTTCTTCTAGATTGAATCTATTCATTATGATCTGCTGCCAGAGGTTTTATCATATATTTTGGTTGGATATTTCATAATGCCATATTTAAAAGTGTAGACAGTTCGGTGACAATATCACTGAAAACGCAACAAAATAGTCGACAAAACTGGGGACTTGGAGCCACATGCACCCAGGTTTCCTACAGGGTATGTATAGACTGTGTATGGCAAAATACGCCACGGAAAACTAACGTGGCGTACCTTAGTGCTTGTCTCGAACTCTGGTCGTGAATACATTTCTTCTTTTTTAAGATAAACTGGCAGTTGTTTATTTTAATTGTAACAAAACCCTTAATCGAAGTATTATAATTCCTGCCAATTTTTTTTGAATAAAACCTCAATCGTAACTAAGAGATTTTTAAAAAGTTAATTTGAATGCCAATTTTACAGCCTTTTGCTTTCTGGAGGTTTTAATTGTCTCACTTCCTGCTGTCATTTCAATCCAAAATCATTTACACCGAAATTCTTTTTTTTTTTAAAGTGTAAAAAGTCCTAAAATAAGACACTATATTGATCTTAAAGCTTTCATTATAAAATAACCTACAATTCTTGGCCGAAATTCCCATGTATTTTTTTCCAAAATGTTTCTTGGCAAAAGTACCTAATCAAAAACTACCCTATACATATTCGAAATTCTTCCTTCCACACACAAAATTAAAAAAAAATATATATTTCAACCCGCACAAAGTCAATTATAGTGACCAACAATTCATATTTAAACAAACAGGTCAACTATTTAAATTTAACTTAGTAATACAACAAATAGAAAAAAAGAACTGCAATTAAATTAATGAATATGAAAATAAAGACAAGCACATTTCACAGACTAGGAGTTTGATAATTGTTTAGTTTAAAGCCATTGTTCGAAAATGAGTGACTTCTTATCATGATTGATATGGATGTTATCCGAAAACAAGTCTGCTTCATACACAAATTTATATATTTTTTTGTTCTTAGGAAACTTTTGTAGTAATTTAAAAGTTTTTGCAAGAAACAACAACAACTCGTGAGTAAAAAAACCACCCAATTGTAGGGGACAGGGTTGTCAGATTGATTTTGATCTTTTTCGCCAAATTCAATGTCAAAAATCGCCAAAATCGCCAAAGCATTTATTTTTTTCGATTTCGACAATAATATATGTATTTTTAGAATAATTAAAAATATTTTTTCATAAATCCCAAAAAAAATTTGTTTCGTATCCCTAAAATCCGCCAAAAATTCAAAAAAAGTCGCCATATATTTTGTTTAATTTTTATTTAACAAAAAAGGTGCACTGTTTAAAATATTTTATAGAAGTCTACTTAAAGTAACAAAAAAAGGATTTTGCGGTAAGTATTAAACAAATATTGGATGTACAATATATTTGTATGTAGTTGCAGTTCTATTATATAACTAAAACGCTATATAGTTCACCAAGAAGACCAACTTGTTGTCTTATTTTTTGAAATACATTGTGAAGGTAGAAAAGAAATGCAACATGTGCTATTTATATTCATATAACTTTTGGCTCGTAAAAACGTGTCGAAAACTTCATATCGCATTCTACTTCAAAGCAGATATTTAGTGAATTTCAATATTTCAATACAGGTACCTGCCGTATCCTTGTAGCTATAAATTGTTGGCCTAAACTGATCTTAATTAGATTGAATATCATCATTACAATTTTCTTTTAACAAACTGTATTTTGTCTATTGTATTTCATTAACATCCAAGGGTAAGTTAGGATTCATAAAAAATCTTTAAAATATATTTAAAAACAACAAATTTTATGTGATAATTTGTCACATTTTATAATGGAAAAATTTTCATAAACTTTCATTATATTCATTTTTAAAGAATTCTACTTATTACTTCTTTCAAGAGCACATTTAAATGTGAAAAAAAAATTTCTCGAAGATTATCTTCATCAGCCATTTCAACATTATTTAATTTTAAATACTGGTCATACATATGAATGCATCAAATTTCATAAATTGAAATACTAGAATAAAAAAAATATTATTTCTTCGTTTTGAATTTAACAAATTTCAAAACAAATAGATGGCTCATCAAAAATAGCCAACAAAATCGCCAACTATTTTATAAATCGCCAAAAAATCGCCATGTCGCCAAATCGAAAATTAGGTCGCCAAAAGAGTTTGAAAATCGCCACATCTGACAGCCCTGGTAGGGGAATGTAAGAAAGAAAAATTTACGGTTTATTGTTGTCTTTGTTGAAGCTTTGATATTGTTACAAGTAAGACCTGAATGTTTAACATTCTTATTCATTTTATGGTCTTACTTGTATAATATTTTTAGCTTTTCTAAAGTATTTGGAAAAAGCTTCCTGACGAGCTGGCCTAAGCAACCAGCGAAATGCGCATAGAAACTAGCTTTCCTGCAACAATAAATTTCAGTGTTTTTAATCATAAATAAAGATTGGGATTATTAGCACATCATTAATAAATGAATTAATTAATAATAAATATTTCATTCCCGAAAATAATTTTTGATAAAAAAAAGTTCTATTATAACAGTAATTTTGTGAATTAAAAAAGTCAGTTTAAAACAGTAATTTTCAACATAAAAATAAAAGAGCGGATGAAACTTGGTTTGCCAGATGACCTGGAATGCCCTGAATTGTCAAGTTTTTTAGGTTTTGCCCAATTACCATCTAAATAAAATGTAAATCATCCGGTTAAAAGCAAGTAACTTAATTTTGAAATATTACTTTTTTATTAAATATATTTTCATTATTAATTATAATTTAATACCTAATTAATTCAATATTTTGTACAGAACAAAATCGTAAACTAAATGTTAAGCAAACATTAATAATGTGCCGAAAGACATTCCAATTAATAATATACGGTTCATATTCTCAAAAATGCCATAATATAGTACAAAATTTATATAAATTGATATCACATACTGCTTTTTGTGGAAGGACTTAAGGTATTTGTAATAATATTTACTTACAAGAATCCTAAAATTTTTATAAGACTAACGCCCTAATCATGTAAAACGCAACGCAACACCAAAGAATTTTTTTGAAAGCAAAAACAAAGTCATAAATATTTTGTAACTTTGTTGTTACTTTCTATAGACATTCACATTGGGTTTTAAAATTTCAAACGCTGCATAGCTTGTGGCGTTGAAAATTTTTAAACGGTACATGAATTTCTGTAGAAAGCAACAACAAAATGCATTTTTATATTATCCAGTTATTTTTTCCAAATCCAGATGAATTTTTTCTTTTATCCAGTTATCAGACTTTTAAGCGGGTGCCCCGGTAGGCTAGCTGGTAGTGAGCTGGCCTATCAGTACCGGGGTTGCGGGTTCGATTCCCGCCAGAGACTCTGGTCTCCTGCAGACAAGCAAAAAGCTTCGCGGGATTTAGTGTAGGAATAAAAAAAAAAAAAAAAAAAAAAAGCCCTAATTGTGTAAAACGCCACGAAATGCCAAAATTACATTGAAAGCAAAAACAAACTCAAAATTATTTCATAATTTTGTTGTTGATTTCTACAGAAATTCATACTGCGGTTAAAAATTTTCAACGCCACAACAAAATTTAAAATATTTTTTACTTTGTTTTTGCTTTCAATATAATTTTTGGCGTTGCGTTTCATACGATTAAGGCCTTAATATTTGGCAAACCTAGAAGAAACTCTAAGAGGAGAGTCTTAGTTTGCCGTCATAAAATAAAACTCATTTGAAGAGTTATAATATTTCCCGTCAGAAAGTTCTCATTTCACATTACAATTTTTAAGGCAGTGTAATCTAATCACCTTGAACTCCTTAAAGGCCATGTCAGATAAAACTTTTGCTTCGCGTTGCGTTACCGATTCGCTTTGACATCTAAGATAAAATATACATACTTATACGAAACATGTCACATAAAGTACTTTCAAAGCGGAGCGAAGCAAAAAGTTTGCGCGTTTTGACAATTGGCTAGTATAATTTTCTTTTTTTTTTATTTGTTTGCCAAATTCAATTCCAAAAAGCCGTCCAATTAAATTTTTAATTTTTATTTTTATAACAAATCATTAAATGTACATATTACCAACCGCTTTTATAAGTAAACAAACAATGCGTGAGTGTTGTCAAAGTTTTCATTGTGTCATGCACCTTTTGCTTTCCGTTTTTCTGCCAAAGGAAGAAACGTCACGCAAAGCGACAAAGTTGTATCTGACCCGGCTTAAGTGTTGCTAGCGAACATGAAAGCGAAGAAAATGATAATGAGGATGAAAAAAACTTTCGAGTGATAAAGAAAATTGGCAAAAATGTACAGTGTGTTCTCTTTTAAAGAGTGATCTGATCTTGTATTTTTCTTTAAGAACCCCTTCATTTTAGAATCACCATAGATCTGAAAGAGCGCTACAATACGAATCCGTAAGTATATGTTGGCTCTAACATGGAGAGTTTTTGAGTTAAAATTGTCTGGATATATATTATTTACGGTCCCTGCGATGTTCTGATTTTTTTTTTTTTTTTGTGGGAGACCCGTTGTTGTTACTGAGCAGGTTCACGACAAAAGAATCTTCAATATTGTTGCTCGGCAAATTAAGTTAAAATATTATTTGCAACTTTTCATAACAAAAAAAAAAAAAATGCATTTCCATATTTTTCTTGGCGGCATGAAATAACCCCCCACGAAATAAGTCCCCAAAACGGAAATGAAATAACTCCCCAAAAAAATATATGAGAGGCAACAACAAAATTTTTTAAGGATTTATTTAATTTTTTTTGGGACTTATTTCATTTTTATATGGTTATTTCATATGAAATAAGTCCCCAAAAATCTGAAAGGAAAGAAATCCCTAAAATATTTTGGGGACTTATTTAATTTTTAAATTATATATTTTAAAAGTCATAATGATGGCAAATTGTGTTTTGTTATGGCGGCATGAAATAACCCCCCAAAATATAACGCCCCAAAAAAAATATGAAATAACCCCCCAAAGTGTGGGGCGTTATTTCATATGCAATAAAACCCCAATTTCAAAAATGAAATAAACCCCCAATGAAATGAAATAACTCCCAAAATCAAAATGTAATAAGTCCCCAATATTTAGGGACTTATTTCATATGAAATAGTTCCCCAATTCCAGAAATGAAATAAGACCCCAATATAATACATATTGTTCAGTTTTGGTTGGGCGCAAAGACTTTTTCCTCTATGGTATAACAAACACCGGCTTCGCTAACTAAAGCTTTTCTGCATAGCAGGCCTTCGGCCGGGCGCAAGGATTTTCTCCTCTATAGTATTCCAAACACCGGCTTCGCTTACTAAAGCTTTTCTGCATAGCCGGCCTTCGGCCGGTCGCAAGGATTTTCTCCTCTATAGTATTCCAAACACCGGCTTCGCTAAATAAAGCTTTTCTGCATAGCCGGCCTTCGGCCGGGCGCAAGGATTTTTCCCCTATATTGTATTCCAAACACCGGCTTCGCTAACTAAAGCTTTTCTGCTAACCCGGTCTTCGGTCGGGCACAAGGCATTAGTTAGCGAAGCCGGTGTTTGGAATACTATAGAGGAGAAAATCCTTGCGCCTGGCCGAAGGCCGGCTATGCAGAAAAGCTTTAGTTAGCGAAGCCGGTGTTTGAAATACCATAGAGGATAAAATCATTGCGCCCGGCCGAAGGCCGGCTATGCAGAAAAGCTTAAATTAGCGATTCGGGATTTTCGAATTCGAAATTATAAAGTTCGGGACTTAGAGATTCCGATTTCTGAAATTCAGGACTTAAAAATAATCCCAATTTTTTTAGGATTCTGAAATTATAGTTTTTGATACTTAGTCCCTTTTTTATGTTTGGTAAACGTATGCAGTGAATATAACAAAACACAATTTGTCATCATTATGACTTTTAAAATATGTAATTTAAAAATTAAATAAGTCCCCAAAATATTTTTAGGGACTTATTTCATTTCAGATTTTTGGGGAGTTATTTCATATGAAATAATCCCCCAATTGAAAAAATGAAATAACACCCCAAAAAAAAGAAAAAACCCCCCAAAAATCGTTTTTGTTGTTCTCTGTACAAATTTTTGGGGGGTTATTTCATATTTTTTTTGGGGCGTTATATTTTGGGGGGTTATTTCATGCCGCCTTTTGTTATATTCACTGCATACTTTTACCATACATAAAAAAGAGACTAACAGCCAATCCCACGATTTCACACGTTAACGTTCGCATAGAAAATTACATTTAAAACAAAAACAAATTTTAAAATTTTGTTGCTGTTTTAAATGTAATTTTCTATGCGAACGTTAACGTGTGACATCGTGGGATTGACTATAAGTATCAAAAACTCTAATTTTAGAATCCTAAAAAATTTGGCATTATTTTTTAGTCCCGAATTTTAGAAATCGGAATCTCTAAGTCCCGAACTTTATAATTTCGAATTCGTAAATTCCGAATATAAGAATCCCGAATCGCTAATTAAAGTTTTTCTGCATATCCGGCTTACGGCCGGCCGCACGAATTTTTTTCCTCTATCGGCTTAGCTAAGTAATGCTCCTTAATTTGGCCTTGTTCCCGACTGAAGACCGGCTATGCAGAAAAGCTTTAGTTAACGAAATCGGTGTTTGTTATACTATAGAGGAGGAAATCCATACGCCCGGTCAAAGCCCGGCTACGCAGAAAAGCTTTAGTTAGCGAAGCTGGTGTTTGTTATACCATAGAGGAGAAAATTCTTGCGCCCGAGTTTGTTATACGATAGAGGAAAAAGTCTTTGCGCCCGGCCGAAATCTTAAACATGCTATCTATCGCGCAAATTTTAAAACCAAAACTGAACAATATGTATTATATTGGGGTCTTATTTCATTTTTAAAGTGGGGTTCTATTTCATATGAAATTAGTCCCTACAAATTGAGGTATTATTTCATTTTGATTTAGGGATTTATTTAATTTCGTTGGGGTTTCATTTCATTTTACAATTGGGGGCTTATTTCATATGAAATAAGACCCCAACAATTGGGAAACTATTTCATAATTTTTTGGGAACTTAATTCGTGGGGGGTTTTTTCATGCCGCCATTTTTCTGACTAGTAAATTTTTCTAAATTTGGAGTTTTACTTATTTTAGATTTTTATATTTGCCTTTATTTAACCAATGGCATTCTTTTTAAATTGTAGATTTTTACCAAAATAATCAAATATTCAATCAATTTTGAATTTTTTTATTTGTAATTTATTTTTATTTATCTTAAGGTTTAGTTAAGCTTTTCTATAATTTTTCTAGTTTTTATAAAATTTTCGTTTTTTTTTTACATATTGAATTTTAGCGATTTTCTTTTAAATAAAATGTACAGTTTTTCAGTGCAATTATAATTCATTATCAAAAGTTATTTTCAAGAATACAAAATTTATTATTAATAAGATTTATGTATAACGTGCTAATCTCCCAATTTTTATTTTTGATAAAAAAAAAAGACTAAAATTATTTGCTGAGGGAAAACTAGTTTCTAGGCCAGCTCGTCAGGAAACTTTTTCCAAAGACTTTAGAAATTATCTTTGTGATATCTATTTTTCTATAATTACTTTCAAGAGAATTTAAAAATTTTTTCTTTGCAACTTCAAGTCTGGCTAAATATTTAAAAAAGAGGGAAAAACAGAAGTTTAAGCACCATTTTTAATCAACACTGTTCAAAATATTCACACCAATGAATATTATTCTTCATAGTTTGACTGGTATATCGTATAATGCGTTGATGATTCACTGAATTGAAATACTACTTAATCTTCTTTTGATCATATCAGTTCTTTGTTAGTTGTATTTCTTTATTATTTATTACTAAATTATTTTTTTTTTTTACTTATCCTTTATTTCTACATGGTCTTCTCTTTCTTTTTATTTAACCATCATCAACGCCTTTATTTATGGTTTTTATAAAAAAGTAAAAAAAAAAAAACAAAATAACTACGATAACAAACGCAGTAGCAACAACATAAAGAAATATTAAATATTCTCAAAGCGTAGATTTAAGTTTTATTTTTAAAAATGCAAAAATCCTTTGGGTATTTTCTTCTTCTTAATAAAAAAAATATAAATAAAAAATAGGCAAGAAATATTTTATACTTAAACACATGTGCACATTGACCAAGCACTCATACACATGCAACCAATTTAATTGTGTGTGAGTAGAAGTGCGTGTATGTGTGCATTAAAGTGCACCCGTGTGACTGTGAGTATTTTAAATATGTCTGCTTGATTTCAATCTGAAACAGGAAACAGGTTGCATTTTTTCTACCTTGTCTGTTTGTATTTTCTCGTTTGTCTCAGTCTGTTGCTAAAATTTGTTTTAAAACATTGTCAATCAGACAAATTTGTTTATTTTGGTATATCATGGGAATGTGTGTACGGTGCATGTGTATTTAAGTTTACTAATCTTTTGTTTGAGTAAAATGCGACTTTACAGTTTGCTTAAGTTTTCTCAACTTAAGTTTTCTACGTTTGGTTTTTTATTCTCTCATCTTTAAGGGCTTTATCTCGTCGTCATCAATTGGAACTAAATATTTTTTTCTTTTTGGCAAGAATCTTGCAATTACTTTAGTGAATAAAATTTCTTTCTTCATGTCTTGCTACCGATCATACTTTTCATTTAGTTTATTGCTTGTTTTCCTACTGAAGTCACATTTGACATGTGTAAAAGAAGCAAATCATTTTCAGTTAAAATTTTTACTTTTTTAAAATACAATTTTTTTGTTGTTTTTTGCTCTGTTATTGTTGCAGTAAGTTATATGTCTGGGATTTTACTTTGATTTGTATTAACACTTATTCATGACAGTAGTAAAAGATGAAAAACGAATCAGTGTTTCACAAGCTGGGGTGTTAGTTAGAGGAAGAACAATAACCGCGAAGATCAAATTATATCTTGTATAGCTAAAAATAGTCCTGTTAAAATTTGAATTATTAAACATAAAAATAATAGTGATTTAAAATTTCATCAGGTTGAAATGTTAAAAGGAGCTGGAAGATCAATTAAAGCATTATTTGTAATTTGTAATTTTTGTAAAAAATTTTAAAATATTATAGTCACTGTGATCATACCAAGGCCTTTAGCAACCAGATTATTTTTTTTTGTTTTTGCAAGATTTTTATATTACAAATTCTTTCCTTCTTTCTTCAAAGGTATGAATGGTTATAACAATCATAAAATGACCATGGTCAGCCATAACATGATTGTAGGAGCAATATAGAATATGGTTGCAGCTACCATAATTTGTGTAAAAAATTTTCTTTGAAGAGTTTGATTATCACATACCACATACAAGCTTAATTTATTTCTGTCTATGCAAAAAGAATAACAAAATGCTGGAAAACGGTGGTTTCAAATAAATTCTGATTTAAATTTTTAGGATTATATTGGTCGTATGGGTTAATCGCCAGAAAGTGTACGAAATTTGTGTAAAATTAATTCTCATACAATTTATGGCAGTTTATTTGCGAAGGCGTAAAAATGAATAGTTTGCACAGATTGCGAGACTTCTTAGCGATATCTTGAAAACCCTTAATATAAATTTCTATAGAAAGCAACAACAACATTTTAAAATATTTTTGAATTTGTTTTTTGCTTTTAACGAAATTTTTGGTGTTGCATTGCGTTTTACACAATTAGGCCTTTAATAAATATTGTCATACAAACTTTTAAAAATAGAAGCGAAGGAATTGACAAAACACCCTTAATTTTTTTTTTTTTTTTTTTTTTTTTTAAATGTATTGATGTTTAAAACTATTTCCTTCACTTAACAAGTTGCATAACATCGTATAGAATGTGGCAAAAAAAATTTTTCCAAAATAAAATTTTATTAGTTCAATAAATTTTCAATTTATTAAATGCTGGCTGCATTTATAAACTTTTAAAAACAATGTTTGCAAAATTTTTATTCTGCAATATCGGAAAGTATTAAAATAATTTATGATTTCAAATATTATTTTCATACCACAAAATGCTACTCTGCTGGCTTTAATAATAATAACAACAGAAAAAAATTAATGTCAAATAAATTTATTTAAAAATTTTTAGTTTGTCAAAAATAAAAACATTTTGCAAAATCAAATGAGCAAAATGTATTGGAAAAAATTATTAATTATGTGTTTATGTCATAAAATTAAACATAAAGTGTTATACATATTGTGAAAAAATTTAAATTGAAAAATTTCAAATTTTGTTTTGTTTTTGTTGTTCTTATGCGTGTTGAATTCACACAGAACCTATATGTGTGTGGGGTGTACTAAAATATTGAGAACACTCTCTTGAGTTGGCACACTGGTTCTATACTATGCTTTCAGGGCTTTAAAATTAGTATTTGTTAAAAAAACGTTTTCGTTTAATTAATACTTGACGCTATGTAAATATTAAAATAAAAATTTTAATTTTTTGATGCATGTAAATCTCAAAACTCCTTGAATTTTAATTTATAAAAATCTCGATAGGCAAGGATTCAGGATGTCTCGTTTGGCATCCCTAGTGTACTATATCTGTATACGTGTGAATTCCACGTGTTCATATTTTTTCTCGATTTTTTAAATTAATAAATTTGAAAAATTGGTGTTAGATTGATATCTAAAACTCTAGTTGTAGAGTTCTGAAGTTGCATTTCAAGGACTAGTTCATTGTCCGATTCGACATTAGTAAAGTTATTCTTTTCGTAGTGATGTAAAACAAGACAAATTGACTCTAGATTGAAAACTATAACTTTCAAAAGAATAGGATCTTTGCCTATTTGTTCGTTTTTTATTTAAATTCGTTCCCGAGTAACGCAAACCTGAGTTACAAAAATTCACATACAAATTTTTCAAGCCAAAAAATGACTTTATGAAAAATATCAATCCAGAAATATTATTTAAAAATTAATAAGAATTGATAGCCGATTTAAAAAAACCATAAAACAAGTTTTGAAATGAAAACTAAGGATTACCAAGAAATGAGTGAAAAATATGTTGAGCTGTTAAATTTGGGATTCCCTGGCTGTTTTAACCTTTTTCTATATGAACTCGTGTGTAACTATTTTTTGTAAACGGTCAAAGTACACCATTGTTAAATGATAATAACGATGATGGTCTTAACGATGATAATAATGATTACGTCGGTGATGTTTATGACGACAAAAGACAGCTACCAAAAAAACCGCCATCCACCACCATTTCACTTCACTTCCACTCATGCGGCTATTTTGCCATCTACTCTTTGGGGAGTTTAAAAGCCACTAGATGTTCTGCTGTGACTTGGTCTGTCCGTGCTTCTTGCTTTAAAGCTGGTTGATATTAAGTAATGGTTAACTGGTTTTTGTTTTTTGTATTTCTTGGTTTTGTCTACCATGTGTGCAGATAGAAGATGATGATTCCATGAGATCGTTGTACTTTTTTGTTTTGTTTTCTGTATGGATATGCCTTACAGTGTTAACAGCTTTAAGCATATCGTTTAAAAACTAGAATAAACTATTTGAAGGAATTTATATAAACAGTAAAAACCTGATAAAAAGGATGAGAGGTTTTTAAGGATTAAAATAATTTAAAGTATTTAGAGATTATTAGTCGTTTGAGGACAGGCGTTAAAGTCGCATTAATTTAAACCAAAAACTGAAAATAACGATTTTTATTCTTGTACAAAAATATTTTTGCTGTTTTAATCACTTCACTTTAAGTTATTTCTGAACTTAGTATGAATGATTAATGTAAATTTTTAATTTTCAATCAATTTAACCCAACATGGGTTAAATCAAAGCAAAAACTATACAATACTGCCTTTGTCGGTTTTTTCTATAAGAGATGGCCTTTATGTATAAAAAAAAACTTATAATATTGGCTGTTGACGTTAAAGTCAAGTCATAGAACTCATGTCATCTTTCATTAGGTTCGTGGGTATAAACACAAATCTTTCTTTTTCCACATAAGAAAAACAATAAAATAACAAATACAAAATATACCATATTCTTTATGTGTGTTGGAATATGCGTTGCAACTTGCCTGAGGAATAGGCTGGAAATTATAAAAGACCCTGGTACTAAGTTGCTATTGCTGTTCTTTGTCTACTAGCCAACCCATCATTCCGGTTGTCTGACTCGCTCGTTCATTTGTTTTATACTCTTGGTTATTTAATTTTAAACTTTTTTTGTTTATTTGTATTTTTTTTTCTTTATTTTTTTCCTAAAGTCAACTATTTTACAAAAGGTATTTGTTATTGTTAGTAAGTTTTTTTTTGCTTTAATAGCGATTTTCTGCAAACCAGTTTAATTTTCTTTTCCCATTCTCATTTTATTTTACATTTTTTGTTTATTTATCTTCTGTACGAATTTTCGTTATATCTCATCTTTTACTTCTTTATGATGTTGCGTATTTCATAATGACAATGCTGATGATGGTGATTATCATCATGAGAGGCATGCTTCCATAATTGGTATAAACAATGCACCATTTAGGGCATAATTCCTTATTGTAACAAGTTGAAAATGTTAAATAACAAAACAACAATAACAAGAAAAAGAGATTTTGAGAAATTTTTATTTAAAACCTTCTCCAAAAGACCCCGTAGGAAATAAGATCGAAAGTTAAATCAAAAGAAAATGTTTGAGGTATTAATTCGGAAATTGTTAATTCAGCAAATTGGTATGTTTAATTCGTAGCCATTATTTCTCTTCTTACCAAATAGGACTTTAGTCGCGCTCAATCTTTAAGAATTTTGAAAGTTTTCGGTTCCATACAAACTTAAGATATAAACTGCACCCCCGAAATATGAAATATTCTAGTGTAATGTGAAAACCTGCCCTTGGTTATAATTCAATGATGGTCTCAAGACGGGTTGAACACAATGCGCTCTCATATGTTGCCATATACTTACAGGTGGCTGCTAAGACCCTGTACATATTCGTTTCTTTTTATTAACATTTATGTATGTTAGGATTTTTACGATCTCACTATTTAGAAGTTGCAGCTATTTTACCTCCACTGCAAACCAGTTTCTGTTGGACAGCAACAGCACACAGCTTTGAAAAAAAATTACATGAATAGAATAGCTTTTGCTTTAATCGGTTAATAGCTCGATTAATTAACCGATTAATTATGTAATTAATCGGTTAACCGATTAATAAAGATTTTTTTATAAATTAAGTAATTTCAATAAATCAAAATTAATAAATTATTTATTATTTGGAGTTTATTAGAAAAAAACAACAACATAATAAACATAACAATTATTAAATATGTAAAACATATTTTTATTAATAGATAAATATTATGTATTAATTATAAAATAAACTGTTTGATAATAAATCTTATAAAATAATCTTTTCGAAAAATAATTTAGTTTAACCCCCATATTCATAAAAAATATTTTAGGTTTAGAGGAGGCTTATGGAACGATTATTCTATGAAAATTTGTTTAATAAGCCTTTTATTAATCAAAAATTTTTTTTATGAATATGGTGGTAAATGTTTAGGATTCTTTAGTTCTGATAAAACTTGACTTGGAAAGAATATTTTCTAAACACATGCCTTTTGTATATGAGACAAAACAAAAAATTTAAACACAAAAAACATGTTATAATACTACATAAAATTAAAAATTATTACATCGGTTAATCGGTTAATCGACTGAAATGAACCGGCTTAATCAATCAGTAATCGGGTAGTAATTAATCGGTTAATGGTTAACCGAATTAATACGCTAATGTAGATTTTAACTATTAAGTAAGAAATAAAATGCGTTTAGCAACAGGCCTGATTGTGGCCGCAACTGACACATCAGGTGGCAATTTAAGTGCATAATCCGGCAAGAAGCAGCTGGAGCTACCAAACCTGTGCTGCTTTTGGAAAATCGCTCGCAGCATCTGTTCAGTATCATCAGCACCTATTGCATATCCTTTGTCAGACCGCACCCTTCCTGAAGTAGTGAAAAATCAGCCCTTAAGTGGTTTTCAAGATAACCCTTCCCGCGACGACCACCACGTGGTCGCTGAAAGTATATTTTCAACGGAAAAGCTAAACTTCCGCAAAAACAATCTTCCTAAATGACCGAAAACATTTCCCGCAAGAATCATATTAACGTAGGCCTCAACCAAGTTCTGTGCCTTGCGACCGGGGGCTACTGACTCCCATGGTATCAGACAGGATGCGTGATCAGAAGGATTCACAAAATATCGTGAAGATTTCCCTGGAGGATGTCACAGAAAAATCTAAAATATTCTTACAAAACTCCGTGCGCTTAACTTTGTCCAAGGCTACGGCAAAAACTTAACAGCTAATTTGGCATTTTTAAGATCTTTTTTCCGCGACTTGAGTTTATGTCACTAATTGATCCCCATAGGAAACTCACTTATAGAACTATCTTATTCCCTTTGGGATTCTGGTTCCCGTGGTCCTTGATATGACTGTTCAGTCGCGATCTCTGAAATTTACCAATTTAAACTCTCAGATACCTTGAAGACCTTAGCATATTCCACGAAAGTGAGATGATAAGCTGTTTGTATTCCTTAAGACCCCCAGGGTGTGGCCCCGAAAACAATTAAATCTAGTTTATTTCCCTAGCTAAGACACTTAACGTAAACCGAAAAACATTGTTTGCTAGGAATCGAAAAACACACAAGTCAATACGTCACCGGTCAACAAGTCCAATATCTGACGTGATTTTTGAAATCAATTGTATTCTAGAATGGTTCACTGCATCTACAAGGTATTTAAGGGGCATTTAAGGAGATACAACATTTTAAGAGAATACAACATTTTATCTAAATTACATTTCAAGGTCTGCGAAAAAAGTTAAATGTATTAGGAAGTTTCTAAAGCCTTGACTTTACAAAACAAAGAAAGTTTCGAAAAGTTTGTTAAAAATAGTACAAAAAAAAAATAGCTAAAGCCCTTATGACACTACATTTTTTATTCATTGAGTTTATAAAAAGAAACAGTAAATGTTAGAAAGAGCAAACTATAAAAAATGTAAACAATGTTTTTTTAGTTTTTTTACTTTTGTCATGATTTTGTTTATATTATTAAATGTTGTAAATTTTTTGTGTATAAGAAATATAAAAACACACAAACAAATAGCGGTTAATCGCTGGATTTGCCCATAAACCGCTGATTTTGCAACACTTTTAATATTTCAAGCTTGAAATGTCAATTTTAAGTTGTAATTTTTTTTTTTACATCACTTTATATTTTACCGATAAATTTAGTAAAATTTTTGACAGTTTACTATTTACCTTAATATAGCTGAACTTTTTGACCTTGATAAATTTTTCGATTATAATATATTTGCATTGTTCACCAAAACTTAAACAAAGCATTAAAAATGTAGTGTCATAAGGGCTTAAGTCAGTTGTTGCATCCACTAGAGGGCTAGAGTGCATGGAAGCCACATATTTATGTATAAAGTAAATTGTATATTGAAAATTGTAACGTTTTGCCTTTAAAAAGTGGGAAACATTTCCAACCTGTGTTGTTTAACCTTCTATAGGAACAACCATCTATTTATTGTGTGTAATTTTAAGCATATTCTTTTCTACTTTTATTTTAGCGTTTTTGTTCTTATTTACTCAGTATGTTATTGTATTGTTCTTGTTTCTCGTGTATAATTCTATGAAAATTTATTATCTTGAGACTACCTTAAACTATCACTATTAAAATATATATTTTATTTTTTCTTTTAAGTTTTTAGGGTTTATTCTGTTAAATTACAGGTTGAACGTTGTTCGTATTTTTATGTACATAATTTTACTTTAATAGAACAGGTAGATAAGATGGTAGTGCTATAGTTTTTATGTGTTACAGCGTTCACATGTATTTTGTTATACGCTGGTGCATAGTTTAGTAAAAATATTGTATTACGTTTATAAGTTTAGGCCTGGGAAAATCTACTAAAACTTTTGTTTATGCCAATTTGGGGAAAATACACATTTTAGAATAGCATTTTGTTTCTCATCGTAAAAAATTGTGTTTTTAATGTCGGTTAAAAATAAAAAATAAAATACAAAATACAGCTAAAACAGAAGCATTAGAAGCTTAAAAACAATCAAATATTTTTACTGTGCAACGGCTTGCATACCATCTTAATGGCGTCACATTGTATGTGAGTTTCATTAGATTCTCGATAAGGTTCATTAAACGACAAATACCAGTATATGTAATTTCGTTTGCTAAATATTCGATCAAAGTTTTTAACGTTACTATATACTCCTTCAATTCTTTTTATTTCAAGACATGTTGTTTCATTGTTAAGAAGATTGCGTTAGTGTTCCGGATGTAATTTCTTATAAGTTTCTTTATCCGTATTTTTTTTTATTAATTTTGTATGCATTGTTGTTAAATAATAGATATTTATTTTGCGTGAAATTTCAAAGTTGGAAGGCAGTCTGGCGCTTAGATCTTCAACTAATTATGTTGTTAGTTGCTGGCACACAGAAAAAAGTGTTTTATCAATTGTTTGAAATGGCAAAGTTTTTTGATAAATTTTTTAATTAAAATTAAAAATATCATTTATTGAAAAAAATATTCACAATTTCAAAATTTTTAATAATCAATATAATAATTTTGGTAAAAGGTGCAAAATCAACAAACTGTTTGCTTGATATTATGAATTTGGTATAAATTTGGTGATTGGAGAAAATTAATAATTTTTTCTGTGCAGTTTTTTATACCTCTCATCACAGAAAAAAGTGTTTTATCAATTAATAAAATGGTTTAAAAAGTATTTAAATTTAATTAATGTGATAATTGAATCAATTATTTTTTTAGTTGAAAGAAAATTAAAAATTAAATTTTGATTTAATTAACATTTTAGTTGTTTTGAAATAAATTTTCAATTAAAATTTTGATTAAATAACAAAAAATTTTAATTGCTTTTTTTTGTTTAAAAATAAAATAATTTAAACATGTAGAATTGTTGTTGGGAATTGTCAATATTTATTTAAATAAATTAACACATTGTTTGGAATGGCAAAGTTTTTTATCACTTTTTTAATTAAAATTAAAAATATCATTTATTGAAAATATTTTGTCAAAATTTTAAGTAATCAATATAATCATTTTGGTAACAGGTGCAAATTCAACAACTTGTTTGCTTGATATTATGAATTTGGAATAAATTTGGTGATTTGAGAAATTTAATAATTTTTTCTGTGATTTTGTTTCACTAATGTTCTTTCGCTTACAACCTTCGCTTAGAACCTGCAACAACACACATTTTGTGGTGAGTTATAAATATCGAATTTGGCGAAATCTACTTGTCATAACAAATTGTTGTGCGGATGGGTCTAGATTCTAGAATTAACCATTGGAGTAATATATCCCTTAAAACACTAAAAGTCGAAAAAAACTCATGACGATGTTAAAATTAATTAATTTATTATTTGGAACAAAGAACTCTTAATGAATCATGACGTCATAAATTAATTTTGTTTTGGCAGGTTCATAATCAACCATGATTCTCAAACAGGGTAGTACACTCTCGAAAATTTGGTTGCAAATACTGTGATCGGGCTTAACCGACTATAGTACTTTCCTACTTGTTGATTTTGTTTCATATTTGAATTGAAAAAAAAAATAACTAATTTAAAAGATTTTACGAAACCTTTTTCATAAATATACAAAAGATAAGAAGTTTTGTAAATTAGCTATTAGGAGTGGGTTCGGTTTTGTGTTGTATGGTCTTTTATATACTTTTTCAACATTGTTCACCATGGGGTAGCAGTTGAGCGTAACAATTCTTATTTTAGTTCCATTTTAAGGAAAACAAATATAAGACCATTATTAAGAAAATTAAAGGAAAATCATGTAAAAATATCGATCCCAAACATGTCTGTTTAATTTGATTCTTGTAAGTATTTTTATGTTTGCTTTCTTTATTCCTTTCAATCTCTGTCACACAACCTCTGTCACCCAAATATTTAATACGAGGTGACTTGACTGGTATCAAAACATTTTTATCTTACACAATAATTTTTATTTTTGTAATTATTTTTTAAACTTAGTCAATCATTAAGAAAGATAAATTGTTGCGATTGAAAAAATTTATTATCTAAATTACTTACACATGATACAACTTGTTAGAGAAAACGAAATTTTCTAAAAAAAATCGAAAAATGTTCTTTTAAAAGTTCCTACTCCACCTTCATATTATAATACCTAAGGAAATAAACGCAAAAATATTCATAAAAGGTGAAAAAATTAGGGGAAAATTTAAAAGACAACAGCATAAAATTCATATAAAATTTCTATATCACTTAGACAATAATATCGATGACATTTTTCCATTTTTGGTAAAACTGACAACATGTGTTCTGCTCAGCCATTCTACCTCCTACGAATATAAACATGATTTGAAATGTAACATGAGATTTATCTATACTCGAATTTTTTTTAAGATTTATTTTTTTTTTATTTTTGTCATTGTGAAAGGAAGCAAATAAAATCGGTCAAAAAAAAAAGAGTATTAATTTTTCGTTGTTCGTTTGCTAAAAATACATGAACATGCAGATCAGATTTTCTGCCAGAATCACACACTGACTCATTCCCAACAATTTAGTCACTCACAAAAATGCAAAAAACAATAACAATGACAACGACACCCATTCATACATGACAAGGATATGAATATTAAGGAAGCATGACAGCAAGAATAACAGCAAAAAATAATTTTTAAAAACGGGAAACCTCTCTTAGGGGTTTCTCCCAGACTTTTTAACTTCCCGAGAAAGCAGGATTTTTGAATTTCTCGGCAATCCTCGCTCTTGAATATTTAGACAATATACGAGCTTTAAGCTCTATTTTTGTTTGCTATTTATGAATATAAATACAGTGAAGTCTTCCTTAAGCGGACACCCCTGTTCCCGATAGCATTATAAAGGAAATCTTTGAGTTCTGTTAAGAGTACATTTTCCTTGTACTGACGGATTTTAATGGTCCCTTTCCGTTCCGGTCATAAGAACACAAACATCATTTTGAAATTTAAATAAAAGAAAAGTTCTTTTATTTTTATATTATAAAGGTCGAATATTGTATAATATAAAATACAACATAAAATTTTTTGGAATTTTCAATAATTTGTATGAAAATATTTTTTTTTAGTAAATTGAAGTGTTTTATAAAATAAGGGCTTAAATGTCGTCTAATAACTTTTTGTCTAAAAACTCAAGTAAAATAAACGAATTTTTTTCACTTATTGCGAATTTTTATTAAAAGAAATGAATTTCCCGAGAAAACCTCAGAAAAAAGCTCTAGTATAAATATTTTATTTCGGGTTTGAATTTGTTTCTCTCCGCTTCTCAGTTTGCCACCAGAATGATAAAAAAATTTAAATTTGAATATAAAAAACAAAGAAAAAAATGGAACTCAAGAACGCATTTCAACAGGAACATGCAAATAAAACATAATTGTTTCCACCATTTTGCATACTTCCGGTTAGACAAAGAAACAGTTTTTTATTTTTATTGTTTGTCTTTATTTTTTATTTGTTTTTTTTCTGTTAAATACTCATATTCATAATTTTTGTTGATTTCATTTTTTTTGTAACAAAATATTTTTATGCTACAAAAAAAAAAAAAAAAAAAAAAAAAAATATGACAAAAAAAGAGAATCTTAAAAATTGTAGATTATGCCAACAGTATCATCTTCATAAAGAAATTCATTCTAATGAAAGCAATTGTTTTTAAAAAAATTTAATTTTTATGAAAGTATTTTTTAATGGATACGAGTAATTTTCAGGTTTCAGAGGCCGACAATCCAACACAAACAAGCCAAAAATTACACAGGGTGTTTTAATGTATTGTGTACTTAAATAAAATACTGTTGAAGTCCTTCGAACCAGTTAGAGACTTTTTTTATAAAAAGATCTAGGTTTTTTTTAAAGAATTAAGCCCCAGTTAGCTGACAGTAACAGTAATGTAACCATACAGTAAAAAAAGTAAGAAAAATCCATTTTCTACAGATTTAGACGTTACGGTAAGTTACATCTTACTGGGGCTTTACTTATCAAACATCCTGTTAAACTAAGCGATCATTTAGAATTTCGAAAACTCATCATAAACAATTACGATTTTCCCTACACACAGATTAGCTACAATATGGGCCTTTAAACGGAATATGATTCTGCACTGACTGTCACTAGTTAAATTTTTGAATTTCATTGAGATCGCTTATACTATAAAAGTATGAATGAGAAATCTGGTCTCTTTCTTCTCTTTTTACTTTTTTGTTAGTTAAACCTAACAATAAAAAGTTTTTTACGTCGTATATGAATAAAAATCATTAAATGATACCAATTCCATGTTGTTTTTAACTGACTTGCCGCAATACATTTTTAACATCATTTTTATTTAAATCCCTGTTTTATCATTATTTAATTTGTACAAAACTCTGTTTAACTAATTTGTTTTAAAACAATTTTCTTTTTACCCTTGCACACGTATTTACCTGTATAAAAAAAAACTTGCAAAAAAATTTTATTGCAGGTAGACAATAAGAAAAACATTTTAAGGAATCCTTGGAAAAGTGTCTGAAATGTATAACAGAAGAACAAAATAAAAACCAGGACACAAAGTAGCAGGCACTTATGTCTTCCTTATGTGAATAGAAACAAACGTGACATTGCAATACACTTTATCAATGGCAACCAGCAGCAGTTCTTTGTCATACATCATATTTAAGGACTTTTTTGTTTTATAATTTCAAGGGACTGCCATCGTTGAGAATTCAAAATATTGAAAAGGGTTTCTTTTAAAAATATCCAGTTTTAATTTTTCGTGGTAAAAAAGACGTGTGTGTTGACAGTTAAGATGGTTTTTTAGAATGAGTTGTTGTTTTCTGCCAATTGGTGTTCTTACTTTTTTTAACATTTATGGTCTTATATGGATTTGAAAGTTTTTTTCTATCCAGGAAAAACTTAAAATCTATGGTCTATAATATTTTTAAAACCCAATGACCTTTTTTCAACAACATACTTTTGACCTATTTCCGCTTTTAATACGGTCACCATATTTGCAAAATAAAAATACAGAACAAATTTAAAAATTGTATGTTGCGCAAATATATCATATCGAGACACATTGGCTTTTCCGTAATGCGACAACCACGAATTTATTTTTCGAATTCACGCGGTGTTATAACAAATTTTTTTTCTAAAAACTTTTGAAAATTATAATCTGGTTTCCTGTTTCTAAAAATTTTGGAGTTCAACAATAAAATTTAGAAGCTGTTTAAAAAAAATTACAAACACAGAAAAAAATTATTAAATTTCTCCAATCACCAAATGTATTCCAAATTCATAATATCAAGCAAACAAGTTGTTGATTTTGCACCCATTACCAAAATGATTATATTGATTACTAAAAATTTTAAAATTTTAAAAGAAATATATTTTCAAAATTTTTTATTTTTCAAATTTATTCTATGAGTTAAATTTCAGTTATGTATTTTATAAAGCTTTTTGTAACTATTCTATTCCTAAAATTTTTAGAAATGACTTTATAAAGTAATTTCTAAAAATTTTAGGAATAATTTTTATAATTTTTGGAAATGACTTTATAAAGTAATTTCTAAAAATTTAAGGAATAAAAACTATTAAAAAAAGCTTTATAAAATACATAACTGAAATTTAACTCATAGAATAAATTTGAAAAATAAAAAATGTTGAATATAATAAAGTTGCTTATAAAAAGAAATAATTCCCAATATCTATTTGGAAAAATATTTTCAATAAACGAAATTTTTAATTTTAATTAAAAAAGTGATCAAAACTCTTTGCCATTTCATACAATGTGTTAATTTATTTAAATAAATAATGACAATTCCCAACAACAATACACAGGAAAAATTATTAAGGGAAGTTTTCAATGGGAATGATTTCGAAATTTTGTTGAAAACTTTCTTGGAAACTAGCAGCCGCATCCATAACAAAAAGCTTTCCACAGATTGTACAGTTCGCACAACGAACTGCTAACTAGAATGCCGATTAGACTTAGCAGCTTGTCAACATAAAGTTGATTCATAACAGACTGTTCACAGAAAAAAGTGTTTTATCAATTACAAAAATGGTTTCAAAAGTATTTAAATTTAATTCATGTGATAATTCAATCAATTATTTTTTTAGTTGAAAGAAAATTAAAAATTTAATTTTGTTTTAATTAACATTTTAGTTGTTTTGAAATAAATTTTCAATTATAATTTTAATAAAATAACAAAAAATCTTAATTGACTTTTTTCGTTTAAAATAAAATAATTTAAACATGTAGAATTGTTGTTGGGAACTGTCAATATATATTTAAATAAATTAACACATTGTTTGAAATGGCAAAGAGTGTTGATTACTTTTTTAAATAAAATTAAAAATATCATTTATTGAAATATTTTTTGAAAATTTAAAATTTTTAGTAATCAATATAATTATTTTGGTAATGGGTGCAAAATAAACAACTTGTTTGCTTGATATTATGAATTTGGAATAAATTTGGTGATTGGAGAAATTTAATAATTTTTTCTGTGTTTGTCCGTCTGCTAACTTTTAATAAATCAACTCTAAATTTCAATGATGCCACATTATATTACATAAATATACAAAACGTTTTGCGTAAATCATCGTTTTGCTCTTGAATTTTAATTTTTCCCCCTCCACATATTTTAAAAAGTTTTTAAAATTAAATTAACCAAAAAAATCAGCAAATTAAAAACATAAAGAAATTAAAAACAACAACAAAATTTCTTGTTTTTTACAAGTTGGCAAACGTTTGGCAGCTCATTAACAAGAGTTTAGCAAATCGCTAGTCTGAGTTTGGTAAGTGTATTATTAACAAATTTTGTGCTAACTTCATTCCAACTTTTCGTTATGAATACTGCCCGTAAGTAACTCGGTATTATGTTAATAAAGATGATTTATTTCGTTAGTGTCGAAAATAGTGTTTTTGATCCAGAAATGTTTCTTAGAATAATTTAGTCATAAACTTAAATCTTTTTCTCTTAATAAAGTCATTAGTTCTTAAAATTTTTTAAAAAGAAAGAAAAACCGTGCAAGTTTTCAGTAAGGAAAAAAGTCAAAAAAATTGGGAATGTATCTCATTTAGTTATCTGACTAATAATTTAATTAAATACAGGACAATTTAAGGTTATTCAATAAAAAATAACTCACACGGCTCTAATATACAGAACTGTTCTATATAATACAGAACTCTCTTATTTTATTTAAGGCTGGTAATTTAATTTTAGATTACAGGTTGCTTATATATTTACATTATGTATTCAAAGTAATATATTTCAAATTAAGCTCATTGTTAGCCCTCAACTAAGTATTTTAGATCCCAGTGCTCTCACTTCTTCTCGGATATTGACCTTAAGCTGTAAGCTTCTAGGCCCTTTGTCATATGTACAATCTTCGTATATTATGTACATTGTACATATTACATTATCATTATTATGGCTCAACTTCCCACCTTTCGATGGACACTGTTCCTGGTCCCTGCAAAATTCAGAAGAAAATCTTGGGTTCTTTTGGAGGATTGTTCCTCTTGTACGAACACCTTTAAATAGTCCCTTCAGTGTCCGGTCATGAGAGATTCCACTATACATGTTGCCACAAAATTTTTTAACAGTAACGTTGCAAATCAGCTGCTTCAGTTTGTTGTATGTAAAGCAATTAGAGCGATTATATACTACGTTTATACGTAGCCTATTCGCAAATAACTTTTCTTGCGATTAACTAAATTACTGTTTATATGTCAATTATCTTACAAAAAATTCTTGTTTTTGTGATGCCAGATGAAAACTTTTATGATTTGGTAGCACTGTATGTATATAACCTTTTTATTTTTTTAAATTAAATATTAAAAAAAAAACAAACATTATTGTGTATTTGTATATTTTATTTGCACAATTTTTAGTTAATTTTAAATTTTTTGTCAAATGGATATGCCACATCGAATTAAAACTTAAAACGGCTAAAACTATGGCAATGTTTAAATCTTATTTGCAAATAGTGTCGTTAATCAGGAATTTTTTTCGTGAGTTAGCTATTCGTAAATAAAAATTTAATTCACTGTTTATGCGGCAATTTTCTCTTAGATTTTTCTTACTTTTTTTTATTGTACGGTTACATTACTGTTACTGTCAACTAACTAGGGCTTGAACCGCCTTCTACTTTTATTTTTACAAAAGCTGCATTTGCTTACGTTTTTTAATGGAGGAGAAAAAATATTTTATTGGCTAACGATCACATTAGAACTTTTTTTTAGCCAATTGCAATTTTTGGGCGAAAATTGTTATAATATGCAAATTGATTTAAAAAAAATTAATTAACGATAACATATGCAAAAACAAGAAATATAATCGAATTTCTAAGCAAAAATTGTGATTCAAGTAAATAAATAAATTAACCAGCAAAAACTTTACTTACCTGGTAAGTTAGCAAGTAATGTTGGAGAAATATAAACACTACTTATTTTTCGGCTGAATAACTACTTATTTTTTTGAGTTGTCCACCGAATTCAGTACTTACAATGCACTTACTAGAAGTCACAAAATATCTAGTTATTATTTAAGTACCAGTAAGTTGAATTGTAAGTACTTACAATAATCTTACTAGAAGCCAAAAAATAACTAGTTTTTATTTAATCGGCACTAGTTAATATACCTAATTAGTAGTTATGGAGCTAGTAAGCAGTAAGTTAATATTCAGTACTGAAAACAAAACAACTAATAAGTAGTTATTTAGCTGATTATAAGTAAGCAAATATTCATAACTGAAAATAATCGTAGTGAAAAGTACTTACAGAGGTCATTACTAGCAAGTATTTATTGGGGTTTTCAGAATAATGACAATTGTAATAACAACTACTTACCAGGTAACGTATGCAATAACTACGACCTATTACCAAAATTCAAAAAGTTTTTCCTGGGTAGTCATCGACTGGACTTGCAATTTTTGCTGCACCAATTGAATTGGTGAGAGTGGTAAGAAGATTGGGGACGGGTACTCAGTTCATGTATTCTGCAATTCTGTTTTGTTTTTTTAATGCCCACACTTTTCAACTTGAAGTTTACTGTAGGTGTATTTGTATATATGTATAAGATATAAAAAAGAGTAGAGGGAAGACAAGATAAAAATACAAAAATGGCAAGACTAGATTTCCATAATCTGGGCTCAAATGCAATTTAAAAGCAGAATTTTAAAAAATTGCAGCAACTGGAAATTGCATGTCTGGACGATGATTTACTTAACCTGCTGTAACGTAGCTATTTTCCAACCGATTAAATCCATTTTAAAAAAAAAGTAAATTTATCATTTTTAAGTTTGAAACTTTATGAATACCGTTATTCTACTAAAAGTGGAATTAACGATGTGATCGGAAATAATTATTAATATTTCGTAATTTACTGACTTAATTAAATAAAGCAGAATTGATGTGTGATAATATTTGCATATTTCTGCAGTGTAATTATATTAAAAATATTCCTAAAAGTTCTTTTAGAATCCTTATTCTTATTTAGTAATTATCTTGTAAGTTTGGCAACCATTCTTTTTAATTTGTGTGTCCTTATTGTTACAAGTCAAAAAAATTTATAGAGAAAGGGATAGAAATAGCAAATACATATACATACATATATGTACAACCTAAAATGCAATGGCACAGCACCTTTATTACTCTTATATTTTCATTTAACTCATCCATCATTATTAAAAGAAAAGATGCAGGCATCAACTGATAGATACATACATACATACCTTTACTCATCTGTGCAGAAGAATGTATACTCTAAAGAAAAATTCTAAGTACACTTATGACTAATAAATTAGTGAGTGTTTAAACGCTGGTTTAGTTGAACTAAACTTAAATTTTTATGTAGCTTAAACTCAACAGTGTCCCATGTATTATATGTAATTGAAAAAGTAACATGTGGCAGCACTACGATAAATGATGTCAAACTCATATGGTATGCATTGGTAGTTTAAAAGCCCAATTTTGTGCGACGGTTTTTATGTTAACTGATTTATAGATATGTTGGTTTAAACACATTTTAAACCAAAAACAGAGTTTAACTTGCTCTGACTTATTAGGCCTTGAAATATTTTGGAACTTTGGAGCGTATAGAAAAAAATTTAAATCATAGAAGGTGAGCAAGGGGTCTTTTACAAAATTGCTATTGTTTAAGAAGTCTGACTGGACGTATGTCTTTTTGAATTTTTTTTAACGTCCATCTGTAATTCACGACCTTGAAACGATTTCGTATGTAGAAGAATTCTGTACTTAAATCTTCTGTGTTTCTTAAACTTTTTTGGGTAACCAATTACACTGGTCTTTAAAATTTTCTTGTTTTCCTTCAAAATAAGATTAGCATACAGATGTTAATGCACTGAACAGAAGCCTATCTTCAGTTTTTTTTCCCTCACAAACAGATTATTTTTAAAGGACTTTATTAGTTCTACCCCTTAAAAAGGGGAATAGTTTATTTTGATATGTTTTCGACTTACATGTATATTTTGAGCATCTATTGCTTTTATTATTTAATAGCTTCCCAAATTAAATTTTGTATATCTATTTTTATTTTAGAAAACATCAAGACATATTTGCTTGTTCAGTTAGCACAAAACTGGAAAATGTTGCTTCTAGCAAGCGAAGTCTTATTGCTTCTAGCAATTTCGAGACGCATTTCTGGTAATTTTTAATGATTTTTGTGAAAATAAAAATCATTTCTCTACAAATTTTGGGTTACTTTAAAGAGACCATAAAATCCATAAGCAAAGCCACTGCTAAAGCTTCTGACAGTATTTCGATAGTTAACAGTCTTCGAACATTATAAGAAAATCGATAAATGAATAAACTGAGATGCAGAATAGTTCAGATTCCCAAAAATTGGCCAGTTATGTGTCATTAGCTTTGAATTAAAGACTTGAGTGTTTGGAGAATAATGAAATTTATTGTGAAATTTATTGTTTATGCCAAAGCTAGAAAATTTCAAAGACAATAGATGGAAAAAACGTCTTATTTAACTACTCAACATGACTCTACGCTCCGAAATTGTTGAAGACACGGTCAACCATATACCTAGTACAAGTTATGATAAGTCTACCAGAATTGAGCTTTGGAGCGTTTGTGAAAATCTTAAAAAAAAATTTGGAGAAGAATGATTCTCTGTCCGTCCTTCGCTGTGGTTCAGCTAAATAAGAAGTCTAGTTACACTTAGGATCTTCTAATTTTTCTAGAGACGCCTATTCGCTTGTTTACTGGCGCAATTAAATGCTATACTCAAAACTTAAGACCATGGCGCAGAAATACTTAAGTTGTCAAATAAGTTTAGTCACATCTGACAGACGATTTTTTACTGCAGGTCTGCTTCAAACGGAGCTACAAAATTATCTCCTCAAAAGATGAGAATACTTTGTTTTTTAAACAAAAATATTATTAATATTAATTTTAAATATTAATATAAACTCTAAAATTTTTTTTTTTTTTTTTGTTTAAAATATAAATTAATTTTACAATGAATTTAAATACATTTCTTTGTTTTTAAAATCTTATTAAATTTAATCTTAAATAATATTAATAATCTCTTACACTGTAATTTTGTATAATCAAAAAATTCCTCTACTTGAGTTTTGTTAGTTTTACCTTGATTTTAAATTTAATATTCGTATCCGTATCGGTATCGACGATATTTCTCTTTGAGGATCGGTATCGATATCGTATCAGCAAAAGGCGTTTTGGTACTTCCCTAATGAAAACACACTTTCTTGGAGTAGTAAAATACAGAAATTGCAACTTAAGTCTGCGTATAAATATGATCAGCAGTGTATAAATTTTTATTGCATGCTGTTTTTAAAATTCAGTGTTATTTTTCCATTTATAATAAGCGGGTGTTTTTTTTAGAGGCAGGGACCTTAAAATTAACAACACTGTTTTATGGGACCTCTGATTTAACAGTTCTCGGTTATTTTGAGGTTAGATCGATTTGACAATTTATTTGAATAGAATCACGCCAGAGGAGCATTTGAAAATTGTTCAAATTTATTTTGAAAATTCTCGTTTATTTCGACATATAAAATTTCTTTAAGATTTTGTTCAGTGATAAAGAAACTTTTCGTTAAAGCGATAAGTAATTTAACAGAATAGCTGCTTTTTGAGCGAAAGTAATAATCAAGCCAGCGTCCAAACACGTAAAAAAACTTACCTTTTAATTCTTTGCATTTATTGGTCCATAACTCTTCACAAACAGGGATGCTTAGCACGTTACAGTTAACGGTTACATGTGACTGAAAAAAACATTTGACGTAAGAATCATTTCTCGAAATGCTCCTGTAATTTGACGCCTTTTAATTATTTCCTATGGAGATATGTAAAGTCCCAGGTCTATGCAGATATCGAGCACTGAATAGCAAGTACTCGACACCTTATTGCAAAAATACAGCCTAATTAACTTTTAAATTGTGTGTGTGTAAAAATTGGAACTTAAGCTTATGCCACGTACGCGCTAGCCCTGAGCGCCACAAACAAAATTATCTAACTAATCCAGCCAATTGAATGGATATCTAAAAAGTTTAATTTTAAAGATATCTTCCTCTAAAAAAACACCCGGCACTATACATACTTATACTAAATTTTTTTCTGCATACTTTTTTTTTGTCCCTTTGTCTTAAAAGTATAAGTAAGATTGTGCTCAAATATTTCTGTATGCGCACTTCTTCTGTTCGCAATTAAAATTGTCATTTACTCAACCATGAAAAGCATGCTCTGAACTCATGCCTAAAAGCTTAAGTTGAAGTTAAGTTGCACATACCATTTATTCATTGAAAACACCTTCTTGTGCATACCAATTCCTGAACTACTTCCATTGCACTACAACTGAATAGTACTTATTTTACGTCCTTTTTTCACAAGATGAAATGAGATGAGATGTTAAACTTCTTCAACATCCGATCGACTCAGCTTCCATTCCATTTTCATACTACAATTATTATACAAACAACACTTTATTTTCCTCTTATTGTTTTTTTCACTTTTGTTTTCTCTGATTACAATTGTCTTAATGTCTGTACATTTGATTTATCCATGAGTTGCAGCTGTGAATTCGTTTGTTAAGCTCGATTAAGTGCCTGAACATCCATTCCATCTCGTATTTACCTATTGTTGTACTTGTTGTTATTATTAAAAAAATTTGTAAATTTTTGAATGTAACTTTATTCTTTTATTTTTAGCAGTTGAGTTTTATACCACTTATTATAAACTTTTAAAATGATTTTTCCTATTAAGAGCAGAGTGTAGAAGTGAAAAATAACCAATTAAATTAGTGTAGGAGAAATTTGTTTGTAAGAAGTGGAAAACATTTGAATGGAAAAAATATTTATGTGATAATTAAAAATAAGTCAGTAACTCCTTCTGAGGTATTCTCTCTTATTATTTGCGGTTGTTGGATAACCAAATGGGTGTATAACGACTTTTCTCTGATAATGAGGTTTTTAGAAGTTTATTATTATTAAGTCTTTTATTATTATTCTCATATAAGAAATAAAGGATAATAGATTTGTTTTATAATAGATTTAATAGATTTGTTTTACACATAAAAAACAAAGTCGCGTAAATGTATCATATGGCTTTTTGCAAGATTTCTATGGCTTTTCGCACGATTTGTTGAGCTATCCGGCGATGTTCTTCTTGAATATTAATTTTTAGGAAGGACTTCTGTGGCTTTCTAAACAACCGACGTTATTTCGAAAAATCCCAAAAGGAAATCAGTTAAATCCATGTTTGCGTGTGGTTTTTCTCATGATGCGGTGCTGTTTTGGGCAGCATCGACTATCACTTTATCGAAGGTTGTTCCACGCCAATAAAAAAGTGTAATTACCACTGATTAAGGTTTTTTACACTATTACATAATTCTTAATTATTTTGACGAAAATACTTCCCTGATCCAGTGTGTTTTTCTTAAAATACGTAAAACTTGTGTGATATTGTAAATAACCCTTAATAACTAGCTTTGTAACTCATTATTAGAATATTTCTTTTCCCGTACTTTTAAATTTTCCGGGAAAGCGGGATATATTTTTCAATATCCCGGGGACTCCCGCTTAAGATAAAACGGTGCAAAATATAATTAAATTTAAAAAAAAAAAAACAAATAAAAATTCATGAGATGAACTAAATAAGTTTATCAATGCTTTAAACGTTATTAAAAAAACAATAATGTTAATTTCATTACATGCAAAGCAAACAGCCTTGAATTAAAACAAAAAAGTTTAGTTCTACTGTCACTCAAAAAAATTACAAGGTTCTGCCAACTGATTCTTGTATAGGGGTCTAAAAAAGATATACGTGTATCGGCGTTTTAAAAGTTGACATCTGAAACTCTTTTAACGGCCTTTCTAAAGTTGCACCCTTGTGTTTTAAAAACTTAGAAAATCGTGTGATACTTAGGTTTTTGGTATAAAGTGTATTCAGAAGATTTATTCAGAACATTACAAGCAAAATTTGGTTGGTATACATTAACCCTCTAACTCTTCTGAAAATGGGTAATTTTGAATTTTTTTGAAAAAAGCAAAATTCACTCTTAAAACAGGGATTTATATAGTTGGAATATTCTGCGAAAATATTTGTCATGAAATTCTTATGTAGGTCTCAGAACACACTTAATTCGGAAATTCCACTTTAATACCAGAACTAAGCAAAAACTAAAAATGTGGCTTAAGGCTTAAATATAAACTTATGCCAATATGGCGATACAATATCGCAGAAAAATTATGTTTTAATAAAACTAAAACTAAGAAAATCAAATTAAAAACAAAAGTAGAAAAGTTCTACTCTAACTAATTATGCAAACGCTGACCCCTTAAGGAGATTATGCAAAACTTTTTATGATTTCTATAATTTTATTGATTACCCTGTAAATGTCAATATTATAAAACGTAACATCATTTTGTTCTTAAATGTAAGCAATTAGTTAAGTTTCTTAATAAAATGTAGATTATTTTATTGGTCTGTAAGGATTTTAGTCCATAGACCGTGATTAAATAAATAAAAATAAGCTCTACCGTTATCTATATACAAATTTTGACACAAACGCATTCTACCTACCGATTAAAATTTGAGTGATTTATTAAATATAAGTTTTGCAGAAAATCATAGAACATTTATAAGGACTTAGAATATGTGAAAATAGTTACACATTTTTGATATACAACATTTTTGATTATCTAAAATACAATTAAAAGTGAATAGAAATAGAAATCAGTATAGAACTTGCTGTTGTGAACGATTTTAGTTTATGTCAGATGAAACCAAAAACAAACGTGTAAAAGCAGAAGTTATAAACCGTCTGTATTTGTTAATTTTGACAGACATAAGCAATTACATATCGATTTTACATCTGACAAACCCACTGCAAAATACATATCGTTTAAACCACCTTAAACACGGTAGACGTACTTTTGAATATCTGCCTTACGGCAACGAAATTTAATGCAATTTGGTATTCCCATGCGGTGGCTAGACCCAGGTGAGCATGCTGACTCCACCTGCTGCGTTTGTCAAAAAACAGCCGTACTAAAATTAAATAGATATAATTAACCCTTAAACTAACTTTTAAGTTTTTGCTCATTTCTGATATTAAAGTTGTATTTTCAACTTAAGTGTGTTCTGAGACCTATAGTAGAATTTCATGACAAATATTTTCACAGATAATTTCAAGTACTTTTCAAAAAAATTGCAAAAAGGCCCATTTTCAGAAGAGGTAGAATGTTAAAGTATACCAACTAAGTGTTGCTTGTAGTGTTCTAAATAAATCTTCTGAATGCACTATACACAAAAACCTAAGTATCCCACGATTTGCTACGTTTTTTTATTAGGCCGTAAAATGAGTTTCAGATGTAAACTTTTAAAACGCCGATACACGTATATCTTTTTTAGACCCCTCTAAAAGAATCAGTTGGCAAAAACTTGTAATTTTTTGCGTGTAGGACAGTGTTATTTAACCTTTTTACGTTTAATTTCAAGGCTGTTTGCTTTGCGGTTGGCAGAACATTTTGTTGTACAAACAAAATATTTCTTTGACAATAGGATTTTAGTACCAAATAAGCATTAACAAAATCGTTTGAGAGCCAATTTCTTATTTTAATCAAGAAGAATCCTGCCAATGAGAAAACACATTCTCTTTCTATAGATGTTTGCCTTTATAGTTAATAGTGCATTATACAATATCTGGCCACTTTCAGGTTTTTCACCTTTTCCTTCAAAAAATTTTAATTCCTTTTTTAAAGAAAATAATTTTCTTTTAATCGAATCGAAAGCATTTTCGTTACTAATAGCTCCATTAAAAATTTTCTACTTTTCTTATTATCTCTTGCAAAGGAAGTGTTTACTGCATTTTCAGAAACTTATCGAAAAAGTCTTTTGTGCAGCTGCTCTGCATATTAAATCATAAAATTTTTTGAACTAAGTGGGAACAAATTTTTTCGTTTATACAAAATTTCCCGTGATTTTTTCCTGAAAAATGTGCGGGATCCCGGGAAATCCCGAATTAATAACACAAAGTTCAGTGATTGATTGCAATCTAATGTTTGATATACTATACATCATACCTTGTCTGACATACAAGTATGACCATGTAATAGCCGCTATATTTTCCATTGAGGTTTTATCAAGCTTACGATATTAACAATCTTTCCGAAACATTTTATCTGGCCACTATACTTGTAACACTTGCAATTTTTTTTTTAATATTTTTGTTATTTTCTTTTTGCTTAATAAACAGTTTACATTATTATTATTCTTTTGTAATTTATGTTTCTTTATATCTTTACTCCTTTCTATAGTTTTTCAATTCATTTATTAAGGCGAATATCCTACTATAACTTAAAATTGTCAAAGAATAACAGCATAATAAAAAGTTTGTTGTACAGGGTGGCGCATAATGAACGTTTTGATTTAATAAATGAAACATTTTTTGTTTACGGGGTTTTTTTTGGTTTTTTCAGAATTAACTTTAAAAAAGTTGGGACATTTTTTTAGGGGCCGTGGTAGAGACTAATTCAGAATTGAGGTGCCAACAAAATGAAGCCACAGCTCGACCAACTTTTTAACTTTTTAACGATCATAACGTTACTTATGCGCCACACCATACGTATAAGAGTAAAAAGAGAAGGCGAAGAGAAGAAATAATTGTATTAAACGTTTAACAACTTGTTTGCCAATAAAACCTGTTTTAATCAATTGCAATTTGTTGTTATTGTTTTTCCTCCTTAAGTTTTGTTCGGTTTCTTTGACTTTGAAAGAAGTTAAAGAGAAAGGAGAAAAGAAAATAAATTCCTTTCACCATTTTATTTTTTCGTTTAAGTCGTACCTAGACACACACACACATTTATACAAACATGTATGTATATTCAATATAACTCCTTATATAAACTCATATGATCATTAAAGTAAAATTTTTTTAAAAACTTTTTATGCGTTTTTGTTGTTGTATTCTTACTATTAAAATCTTTTATGTATGCTGAGGTCTGTGATAAAAGTATAACTAGTTTTTTTTGTTGTATTTGCGGGTTTTTTTTAAACAAAAAAAAAATAAACAAAAGTTCAAGTTGCATTTATATTTCAGCCGCTAGTGTTGCTCGTTTTTGCACTAACTACAACTACTGCAGAAATTCTATAAGTGAGTTTATGAAAATGAGTGTTTGTGTTTAACAGCAATACGTGTAGCAATAACATTTAGCCGCTAATAGATTTTCATAGTTTTTGTTTGGAATTGCGTACAAAGAGCATTAAAATGCAGCAGCATAAAAGCAAAAACAAGTAGAATTTACAAATTTATGCACATACCAACAAATTGTACGCATATCCGTATACTCATTGTACTAAAGTTTTTTACTGAGTAATTGATTTTGTTGTTGTTTGAGGTTTTCTCTTGCTGCACTTAATGTCATGTTTGACCTTCAAGTACACAAGTATTTATAGAAATAAAATGTTAGATAATTTAATTTTGGTAGTTTGTTCACATGTATTTAAAAAGGACATCATTAGCGTAATTGCAAGTTTTGAAAAGCACTTCAATTTTGATTTTAAAGAGTTTGAAGAAATGTTAATTTTTTTGTAAAAAAAAAGAAGGATGTTTCATAAAATTTTTCTTGTCGTCCTTTGAACAAAATTAAAAAAAAATCATTACAATATTATCAAAAGTATTGCACATTGTTAGTTGTAACTTTTTTTAAACTTTTTGTTAAAAAAAAAGAAACCTGCATTCGAAAATAAACATTATTTACTGTTCTATAGTATTCTGTACGGTAGAAATGAGGAAAACATGAACGCTGATAGAGTTTGTGTAGTAAATACCTTAAAAAAAAGTTTCTCTGTTTGCAACTTTCGTTCAAAAAAATAATACTGTACTTAGCAGCAGTACAGAGGGGAACATTTTATTGCATTCTGGTTTTCGTAAACAACCACAAACTTCTATACTTTATATTTATTTATAACAAAAAACAGAACATTATTGCATTAAAAATTCGAAAAATTATTAGCGCAAAAATAAATAAAAAAAAAATACAATCGAAAACATCGTTGTTTTACAAAAAGTTTGTCGGGAATTTCATTATTTTTAAAAATTGCATAGATTTTTGAAACCGAAATAAAGTGCAATTGAAATTTAACGAGATTTTGATTTCAATTATTTACAAAATTACTGTAGTTTTTCCTGTTTTTAAGAGCTGATTATGTAAAAAGAATTAGTACTAAAAGTATGAAGCATATAAAAAAGGAATATTTTTATGAACTTTTTTTATAGGCTCAATTTCAAAATTTGCTTGATTTTAAATCCAGTTCATTTTTATTTAGAAAACATGTTCGATTATACTGTTTTATGTCTTAAATCACTAGAAGAGAACTTGCATCTTTTTTTTTTGTTGTCAATCATTTCCAGTGTTCAATAAATCAAGGATTGCCGCTTTTGCTTTCACTCTTAAAGGACAAAGACTTGATTTTATTTACGATTTTTTTGCGTGGAAAAATTTAAAACAAGTCTTACACAAGTTTGGAAAAAGGTTTCCCTACCCCTTCCCCTACAAAAATTCAAAGTCATGCCTATTTTCCTATGTGAAAAGTCATAACTAAATACAGTCTAAAGAACAATAAAGTTTAATATTGTATTCTCTGTAATGAAAACAAAAAGATTAACAATGTCAATATTCTCTTTCGCTGACCCTTGAAAATTCATTACGGTAGAAATTTGTTTTTAATAGACTTCGTACTTTTTCAGTGTTTTTGAAAAATTTTCGACTTAAATGGTAAATAAATAACTAATTGATCTTGTTTTACATTTTGACATTTTTCTGTCAAATTTAAGGAAACCATAGAATAAGAAAGTTTAAGGGATGTCTGCCCCTATAATTTTCCCAAATTTTAAAATTTTTTAATAAATAACACTGCGGAACAGCCATTTTGCGGCCTGGAACTTTGTGTAATTTTTTTTACTAATTTGAGGTCGCTGATTCCAAATCTAACCTTCATTTTTCTCTATCAGCTCCAGTTTTAGAGATATACCGTTATGTCCAAAATTAAGGTACTTTCAGCACATATATTGAAATAACATGAAAATGGTGCATTATATTCCCTTAAGAAAAAAAACCGAAATTCGCTAACGCTAAAGACGTACTAACATTGTAAAATTGTGAATACAATCAAAAGTTGTGCACCGATTGCAATGAAATAAAGCTCATTCGAAATATGTTGAATATGTTTTTTTTTCTTAAATTTTTATTTGTTTTTTTTAAAACTTCAACAATATCTCTGAAATTACTGGCCAAATTTAAAACAATGTTAGTACGTCTTAAAGATAATATTGTTAGCAAATTTCGGTTTTTTTTCTTAAGGGAATATAATGCACCATTTTCATGTTATTTCAATATATGTGCTGAAAGTACCTTAATTTTGGACATAACGGTATATCTCTAAAACTGGAGCTGATAGAGAAAAATGAAGGTTAGATTTGGAATCAGCGACCTCAAATTAGTAAAAAAAAAATTACACAAAGTTCCCGGCCGCACAAAAAAAGTTAAATTTTGTTCCGCAGTGTAATTCTTTCAAAATTAAAAAACGAAAAAAAACGATTTTCTCTTTTAACCTTGAACTTTTTGCATTCAAACCTAATTTATTCCCTTTCAAAAAACAAAACATCGAATAATTAAAAAATAAACAGAATTTGTACAATTTTTATTTAGATATTCATGTCAACAACAGCATTAACGCAACAACACATCAATATTTAAATTTCGTTAACTATTAACCAACAACATAATGAAAATGAACCTCCAAAAATCCAATTGAAATTTACAAATCTCCAATAATTGTATGTACATGGTCATTGTATGTATATTTTCTTCTACATTTTTTCCATTGTTCGAGTGTGAAATTTCGTTTCGATTTCGTTATAAAAGTCAATAATTACACAAAAGCATAAATCAATAAAAAGATTATAACTGCTGAATACTAATTGTGTGTAACAGACATGAGTGTAATTGCAAAATTTCGTAAGAAAAAAAAAAGGATTTTTATATCCTCCACCCCAACTAGAAGAGGGTATACTTAGTTTGTCATTCCGTGTGATACTTTTCTAGTATTCATCTAAGACTCCAAAAGGTACACAGAAAAAATGATCAGTTGTTTTTATAAATTAAAAAGTATTTAAATTAGATTAATGTGATAACTAAATCAATTATTTTTTTAGTTGAAATAAAATTAAAAATATAACTTTGATTTAATTAACATTTTAGTTGTTTTAAAATAAATTTTTAATTAAAATATTAATTAAATAACAAAAAATCTTGATTGACATTTTCGTTTAAAATAAAATAATTTGAACTTGCAGAATTGTTGTTGGGTATTGCCAGAACCTGAGCTATATTTAAATTTTTTAATAATTGTTTTAATTAAAATTAAAAATATCATTTATTGAAAAAAATATTCACAATTTTACAATTTTTAGTAATCAATATAATCATTTTGGTAATAGGGGCAAAATCGACAACTTTTTTGCTTGATTCTATGAATTTGGAAGGAATTTGGTGATTAGAGAAAATTTTGAATTTTTTCTGTGTATAAATTAATTCTAAGTCGATTTAGCCATGTCAGTCTGTCTGCCCTGCTGTTGAACTCACACGCACTTTCGAACGAATTAAAAAAAAGAACAAAATTGATGTCAAGTCGTTTCTAGTTATCCGTAGCAGTTTGGGATTAAAATCCAACTAAATCGGTTCAGTTGGATAAGAGCTATGAATCAATATATGGGGTAATTATTAGGGGTATTCTGGAAATTGAAAAGGCAAAACGCAAGAATTTTTAAAGACGTTTTTTTAATAAGATTTTTGTAGTTACAATATAAATATTTCTCTATTAAACAGAATTCTCTAAGAAAATCAAAAAAAAAAATTGGATTAAGAGTATATTAAAAAGAACTTCAAAATTCTTGCGTTTTGCGTTTCCGATTTCCAGAACACCCCTGTATATATAAGATATTGAACCCTAACATTGTGCTACAACGTTTCAGTTTTCTGAAATATTAAGCTAGTTAAGTCTTTCATATGTCTGGGATCGCACTATGAAAGTTTTCTTTTAGAATGTCTCTGTTAATAGGTGAGAGGGAAGGGAATGAATGACATTAGGTACATAGTTTCACGTACTTTGAAATTCACTTTTGTTTTATAATTTGAGAATATAAACCTGAAGTTTGCTTTTTACACGTTTTCTTTTGTTTTTATATATTATTATATTGTTTTATATATTATAATATATTATTTTCAGTTATTACTTTTTATTACTTTTTGTTTAAAATTTTAAAATTTTTAACAGAAAAAATATATTAAAGTAACGACGTAAAAAAATACAATTTCATTAAATAAGTGTCGATGTGCAGATACAAATTAAATTTTAAAGGATAATTAAAGAAAATTTTAGAAAGTAAACTATCGTAATGCAACCCGAATTATTGAAATGATGCTAAAATTTACTGAAGTCAACTTAAGAAACGAATCTTCAGTTTTTTATTTGTGACTTATTTTTTAAACTTCTTTAACGAAATATCTTTAAAAATGCAATTGTTTTTAAATAAAACTACTAAATAAGTACAACTAATTAGTTCAGTATAAAAATTTTTAAAAAATGTTTTGGCCAAAAAGGGGTCAAAATCTGTTACTCATTAATGTTGCATTTCTTGCCACTAATGAATTTGCGTATGAAAATTAAAATTAAGGTAGAAAAGGAAAACTTCAAACGCTTCTTTCTTCAATAAACACTTTATTGTTTTTTTTATAAAAACATAAAATAGCGTTAATTTCGTAAACAATAGGGGTGTGAGTAAAACTATTATAAATGTAATTGCTTTTTTCCATCAAGTATAAATTTTATGTTCGAAAAATTCAATTTTCTATATGAAAAGAAGTAGTTATAGATCAAACAGAATTCAATTCTATGATCACTTTAATTTATCTGCAAAAATCAGATTTTTTGTGTGTTTTAAAAAGTTGGATAATTCAATTTAAAGTTTTTGTTAATGTGTTTGTTTATACAGTAATTACAAAATTAAAAAAAAAAAAAAAAAATTGGGCGGACGATACAAAAGTTGTTTGCCAACACAATTATAACACTATTTTAATCTCAGATCTGTAATACAAAAAAAAAAAAAATGTTTTAATTAAATGATTCTGGCTCTTTGTAACTTTAGCTACTTAGCATAAATTTTTTAATTACTTCCAAATTGCAAACATTCCCATAACGGATACTGAAACAAAACAAAAAAAAAAACGTATACAACCACACAAAGCACATTTTACTACAACTAGATATTTTATTCCTTATACTTACCTTTACGAATACAATATTACTTGTAAATTTAGCATACCTTATTAATACATACAACAAACAAGTTTAACCAGTTTCGTTAGCTGGAACAACAACCAACTACATAAATGGAGATACGAATTTCAAACATTTTTGAGATTTACACATTTGGCCATTTTTTTTTTTTTAAGAACTTTCATAAACTATTGGTTGCTGTTGTAACCTGGCTGAACAGCCTCAGCCTTAGCATTCAGAAAAAGCCATTGTTGGTATCCAATTTTTGCTGGTAAACGGAAAGCAGGGATAATTTTTAGCAACGGCAAAGGCAAGCAAGTCAATAGCTCTTATGTGCCCAAAAGTCATTGGGGTTTAACTGCAATGCAACATAATCTTCTTACATACTTTAGATGTATTAAACTGCTTGGTAAAGATAAAAAAGAGAAAAAAAGAAATCAGACCAAGTTTTATTTTAATCCATTTTTTAGTTTAACAAAAAAAAAAGTATTACCTTTTGCTACCTAATGTGGGGCTCTTGGGAATAACAAACCAGCCACAATAGTACCATTAGGGAAATATTTTATTATTTATGGTGTTTTCTTTCTACACAAAAAATATCACCTTCTGAAAACGTGCTGGTATAATATATCGTGTCAATCCTGTAATAATGCTATTTGTTATTTGTTAAGAACAAAACAAAAGTTATGAAAAAATGGAATGCCCTCATCATTATATCTTATTTTTTAACGCTTTAAATGTTATTTTCCAACATTTTTTTAATTGATTTAGCTATTTAAAATAAATGTTATTGTTTGTTTCCAATTTTACAATTTTTCGCGAATTTCATCCATGTTTGCGATAGAAGCGATTTTTCCCTGTTAGTTTTCTGGTTCTCTAGAGCTTTAACGATTTTTAATAAATATCAGACATTGCTATCATGCTGCTGTTAGCAAATTTTGGCTAATATGCGCAAATGTAGCAATTTTTACCGAATTTTGCCATTCCTTATAGTTTTATTGACTTTTGATAAATTTTGTGGCTTGTTTGAAATATGAAAAATTTTCGCGAATATTTTGTAATTATTGCAAACTTTTCCGTATTTTTGAAATTTACGCGTAGCTTTGTTGCTCTTTGAGACAATCGTTGCCGTTATAAAAATAGCCCCTATATGCCGGGCTATCAACACTCTCGATTTACTCGGGCAGAGAACATGCTATCTTTTTAGATAGAAAAACATTTCTTTAAAAGGAGCATAAAATAATTTTTTTTTAAGAAAATGTCAGTAATTTGTATCAAAGATTTTATAGGAACTTAATAAGTTAAGCTTTATTTACAGGGTTGTCCATTTAGTAGTTTCAAAACCGTCTGTTTGGCAAGGCTGTCAGCTGTTAAATATTTTCATCAGAAGTGTCATTCGTTTTGTAAAAGGAGCGAATATGGATCAATTAACAACTGTAGAACGCGTTAAAATAGAGATGGTACAAAAGAGATGGTTCAAACGTGTGGCCACTTTTTGAGTATAACGGGCTGATTATGGTCGCCATAGTAGACCTACTGTGCAAGAAATTGGCAAGATTATAAAAAACTTGAAAAGACCGGAAGCGATGTGGTCCAGCCTGTGGATCATCGCAATGTGCCCGCGGCCGAAAATATCGCTTCTGTTAGTGAAAGAGTGGCGAATAATCCGAATTTGTCGATTCTTCAGCGTTCTCAGTAATTGGGCATATTTTAAGGCTCATTATAGCCAACAATTGAGGATTATGAACTGGACGCTATGTGGCTTAAAAAAGACGGTGCCACGAGTCGCGCAATACGACCTATATTTGATTTCACGTTTTAGTGACGTCAATACGCCACCAAGATGGTGATAATCCTTGAACGTAATCCCTTAATGCTGAAGCATTGAAAAACCAACATTCGTAAAGTTATCGCTGAGATACCGTCCGAAATGTGTGAAAAAAAATCAAGGGCAAGCATTATAATCAAATAAAAGTTTCATCGAAATCAAAGCTTTATGTGTGTTTTATTTAACTATACTTTTGAAACCGAAAAATGGATAACCCGTTAAAGTCAGTTTACTCTGTTTCAAAATATCCATCAGGAATGCGGGAACCTGTTGCCGAAAGCTCTAGCAAGAGTGTTTTTTTTCCTATGCTTATCCCGCGAAGCTTTACGCTTGTCTGCAGGAGATCAGAGCCTTTGGCGGGCATCGGATCCGCAACACCGGCACTGATATACTAGCTCACTACCAGCTAACCTACCGAGGCCTACCGGGGAAAATGTATGGCCATCAATTATGGCCGCGGCCACTTTTCCGATATCATTTTTTAAATTCAAAAGCGAAACTAAAATTTTTCAATTATGTTCCAACCTACTACCAAAGAACATCGGGTGACAACTTTTGCGCCACTTTGTATACCTTCGTTATTTTGTAAGAGGACTAATTTAACAGTAATATGTTTGTCGGTGACAATTATATGGTTAAATGAAACATAATATGTTTAAAATTTTCTTTTAAAATAGTTTTGTTGGAGATGACCATATTAAAACATATATTTTCTCTGCGTGTACAAAATTAATCTAAGGCACTACAAAGTATACTTATATAATGAACCCTTATTAAGAGCAGAGTTGATTAGACATTGCCCGTCCGTCAGTTTGTATGTCCGTGTGCATGTTGAAATGGGTTTTCCGAAGACCCCAGAGATGGTAGCGATAAGGTTGTAATATAGCTATATCACACATATTTCGGAATAGTTTACTATTGAACTTCAACTAGATTGGACCACAAATGACTGAGATTTGAGCAGAAAAACGACAAGTGCCTCTAATTTTTACCCAAAGAACTTAACGTTTTCTTTTTATCTATTTTACATATCGCACTTGTTCCTCGAAACAGTGTCAACTCAAAATTTATAAATTTTCAGTAGAAACAAAATACTTTTTTTTATATGTATTCTTATATTACAAAAAGGGATAAAACTGCATTTTTTTAAGCAAAATACTAGAGAAATTGCTCTAAGATTTTTACAGTGGGTAGATATGGCCACTGTTTATCGTTTTCTTGTTTTCTTACAAAAAGTGGGAAAATCTTTGAGTTGACGCTGTTTAGAGGAACAAGTGCGATATGTCTCCTAATCCACCCGAAATAAACTTAGTCAAATACATAGAGGAAGAGCAAATTAGCTAAAGCTGTTAAAAAATTACCTGTTTATAGAAACATAACTAATTTTTCTTCCTGAAAAATGGTTTTGGCACAATAGTGACCATCCCATATGAGCTAGGAGTTCCATTATTTCATTCCCGAATTCGATGTTTTGGTTGGATTTTTAATGCTAAAAAGACCGTCTCTAAAAATATTTTCCTTTAAACACAAAAGTACCTTCTCCATTATAATTAATATGCTTACAATAAGTCAAAGAAGTCTCTTTTCCTACAAATCTTTTCTATTCTGCCAAAACTAAAGGCCCTTTTTCCCGAACAAAATCCTTTAAGAACCCTTTAAAAAAATAACTTTAAATTGACAGCGATTACTCACTGAGGCGATACGATAACAAAAATAACAACAAAAGCGGCAAACAGAAAATTGTTTCATTCAATTCGATACGAATCGATTTAAAACACGTTTCTGTTTTTGTTGCTGGTAATTGTGTTTGCTGACAAACTGGCTGGCAGAATTTTTGCTTTATTATTTGCTGCTGTTGGTATTGTGATTGTTGTTGTATTTAAAGAAAGAACCAATTCCCTAAACGATCAATTGCCTGACGACAACGACGACGACTATGCTTTACACAAGTGTTTTGGAATTTGTGTGTTGTGTTCGGTTGTAACTGTTGTAAGATGGTTGAATTTTAAGGCAGCCAAAGTGTTTTGGCTTTTAACGCTTTACCAGGGATATTGATGGTAGTTATTTCCCTTTATTTTTTCCACTGTTGCTGCTGCTTATGTCGATGCTGTTAATAAAATATTACTGCTACAGATTTACATCCACTACAAACAGTTGCAGCATCAGCAGCTTTCAAGTTATTGTCGGGCTTTTCATTGTTGCGCTTTTTTGTTGGTTCAAAATTTCTTTTGTTGTTGGCTTTTTGCAATTTCGATATAGTAGTAGTTGCGTTACACACTCTTGGGCTCTCTCTCCCTCTCTCTCATAGTGTATGTATCATCTTGTTGCTGTGGTTGTAGTTGGTTGCCTTGTCGTTGAGGTTGTGTTTTATGTGTGTGAGATAAAAAATTACTTGCTGCTGTAGTTGTTCAATTTTTACTTTTTATTGTTTATAGATTGAAAGCGGGTTTTTGGTGGAAATGAAATAAAAAATAAACCAAAACTTGACGTACATAAAACATATTGCCATTGTTTACGAATATGCATCAATAAAAGAGCAAAAAAATATTGTTTATAAGATATAGCAGCAGCAGCAAAACAACAACACATCTAAAAACGAAATGAAAATAAATTGAATATAACGAAACCACTCTTAACATTTTTAACTTGAAGAAGATGAAGTATAAAAACAACATGAATTTTTTTTAAAAACTAAAACAAAAAGTCATGAGTAAATTTAGGTTATCACAAAGTATTGTTGTTTAAACACAAATACATGTTTAAAACTACGTAAATAAATCCAAAAAAACATGTACATACATGTACACATCAATGCACTTGTATGGTTACCGCCAATAGATTGATATTTGTGTTTGCATCTGTATTTAACTATTGTTAAACAAATGGAACTTTGCTCTGTACAACTGAACTCTACCCTCTTGTTTTATTCTTTTGTAAACACACTCATACACACCACATTCATTCACTTAAACAATGTCTGCACGTTAAAGCAAAAACGTAAAAATGGTCGAATCTCAATATTTGTACTACATGAATGTACATATGCATTATTTCTCTAAGCCAATTGTTGATATTACTAGCACTTTACAAATTGTTGCACAATGGCTTTTTCCAAAATCTTGCTTCATAAAAGGCTTTTCTTTTTATTCTTTTTTTGCAAAAAGTAAAGTCAAAAATATCGTAACAAAATTACAATGTGCGTAAAAAGTTTTCCACAAAGGTAATTTTTCACAACAAGTCACTTTTTCACAAAAAGTCACCTGTTTCACAAAAAGCCACCTTTCACAAGTAATTACAAATTAGAATTCGAATAATCATTGCCCTTGTTTTAAAATATGGTTTTTAGTTGTTTTTAATAAATTTTTCAATATATTTTATACATACATTTTTTTATACCCTTCACCACAGGTGGAAAAGATATATAATTGTTTAATATTCCGTTTGTTATTTCTACAATATTGATCTTAGACCCTTTGGGCGTCTGTATGTATCATCCGTGTGTATGTTGAAAAAGTTTTCCGAAGCCCCAGAAATGAAGAGGACAAGGTTGTTTTATATTTATGTCACATATACTCCGTACTTGTTTGTTATTGAAATTCAGCCAGATCGATCCATAAAAGGCCAAAAATAAGTAAATAATCGCGACTGCCTCTAATTTCACCTATGAATCCGTATATGTATGTATATCCGAACAATGGCAAGAACAAACATTTCCCAATTACGTACAAGCACCATGGCTATCAATACACAACATCCGACAAACAGCGTGATTGGGGAAGTGGGCGTGGCACAAAATAAATTTTTATTATATCTATACAACGGTAAGAGAACAATTTTCCCAATTTTTTACACAAATCTACGTTCTTAATACACTACCTTTCTAAAAAATGGGCGGGATTATAGAAGTTGGCGTGAGACCTCCCATGCAAAGACACAAAAAATTTCTGTCGTGACACAACATCCAACAAAATGTTTGCCGGATTGGAGAAGTGGAAGTGACACAAAATTGATTTATGTATACCTAAAGAGCGGTAAAAGAAAAATGCCCAATTTTGGTACACATAGCTGGGTTATCAGCACGCAGAGAAAAAAATTGTTTAAATATGGTCACCTTTTTATTTTTTTAACATATTATGTTAAAATATAACCATATTATTGTCACCGACAACCATATTTTTGTTTAATTGGTCATCCATCAAGAGGCCACAACCATATTATATTATGGTAGCCTCTAAACATGTTATGGTTAAATATGACAATAATTTGTTTTTAAATTAACAATAGTATTTTTCTCTTTTCCAAGAACAACATGCTATGGTTGAAAACTAACCATGCTATTATAAGTGTTAAACATATTTTAGCTATTATTGACCAAAACATGTGTGGAGGCAACCATAATATGGTTGTGCCCTCTTGATGGAGGACACATTTAACCATAAAATGGTTGTGGGTGATAATAATATGGTTAAATTAACCATAATATGTTTAAAATTTTATTTAAGAAAAGTTTTGTTGGAGGTGACTATATTCAAGCATAGTTTTTCTCCGGGTGAGTATACAACTTATTAATTATGTTCGAGAAGCTGGAAATAAATTTCTGTATATCTGGAGAATCGTAAGAGTAAAAATTTCTGAATGTTGTAGAAAGAACTTGGATTTCAATGCATGACATCTGGAAAAGATTGGATACTATTAGAGAAGTGGCAGTGGCGCAAAATACAGTTCTTTATATATGGAGAACGGTAAGAGAAAAATTGTCCAAATTTGGTACACAGAGCTGGGTTATTAATTACAAAATCGGGCAATCTCCCATACAAATACAAAATAGATCAGTAACAGTAAAAAATTAAGTTCAAATAGCTTTATATATACAATGCAAGTCATCCGAAAAAAAGAGGGCTGGCTTTGAGAAATAGGCGCGGCATCAAAAAATAGTTTTAGTATATCTGGAGATTAGTCTCGGGTAGCAAAGCGCAGCAGGTTTCACAAGTTCATATCATAAAGAGGGTATTAACTCAAAATTTTCAATAGATGCAAAATAATTGGTGTCCGATCGAAGTCACTTTTTTTTAGGCCGGTGCCAAAATTCGGTAAAATTGGCTAAATTCGGCCGAAACGAAGCCGTACTTTACTTATCCAAATTCACAACAAGAAAAAAATTTGAAATTTTTGAGATCAATTAATTAATTAAACAGAAAAAACATTATTTAGACCAATTTTTGGCAATAAAAAAAACCAAACAAACAAAGTCTTTATTAACAAGTATCTATCAGGCCTGTCACAGAAATCAAGATACGAAATCACTTCCACTTTCGATCAGAATTGATTTCGGTTACAAGCCTGTATATTAATGTTCATTTCAACGTAGTGATTTCTCAAAAAATAAACATTTTAAATTCCATAAGAAAAGTGCACCTCTCAATATGTAAAAAATCAATATCTCGAGCCATAACTGCAGAAAAAGCTTAAGCGACAACATTTTCAATTTTCGTTTTTTAAATGAATTTATTGGCAAGACTTGCATAATCTCCTAAAACCTTATGGTCACAGAAGGAACCGTAACGATTTTATAGCAAAAACAATTTTAGCTTAAGCGCCAATTTTCATACAAAATTTTTATAAAATTTAATAAAAAAAAACCTTTTCCTGTAAAATTTTGTTTTCGTCGCTTGATCTTTTTTTGCGGTTATGGCTCTATATTTTGTTAAATCAGTACATAAAGATACATTTCCAAAACTTAAATCGGATTTCGCCAAGTTTAATTGTTTTGAGATATGACTACGATGCAATAAATGAGCGTTATGCGCTACAAATTGTTTAATATTCAAAATTCAAAAGTTTTATGTTTTGATGACAAAACAGTAATTTTAATCCATTGACACCAATCAGGTTACTTTTGCAATTAGAATAAAACTGCCCAGCTGCGCAGAACAGTTGCTCGCTGGCAACACTAGTTGGTGGTGCTGACAGATCTTTCGTTGTTAATCAATAAATATTTTTTTATATTATTTTACATTAATACGTAATTCTTTTTCCAGATCTTTTTTATTATTTTCTTCCACTTCAATGTGAGGATTTAAGTTTTTCCCATATAGAAATTTTATTTTTTTTCCTCTTTTTTCCAATATTGCTGCTTGTTTACGTTTTTTTAGAAACAATATAATTTACCACAAATGAATTTTAGGAAAAAAGTTTTGTTGATTATTTGTTCATGGTTTTGTAACATTATCATATAATGGTATAAAAAAGTTTGGCCTTTGGCAAAAACGGCCAAACACCGATTATTGGTTGATTAACAATTGTTGGCCTATACCGAAGCCGATTAATCGAACGGACACTAAAAATAATTTTTAATTTAAATTAAAGGCATAAGAAAAAGAATTTTAAATCCAACCGTTTCATTACCTCAAAGTAGACAAAATGGCACGATATTTTAACAGTGGATGGGGGATTTCCTGTCAAGTGACCGAACTTTTGAAATCGATGTCTTCCGATTTGGATGAAATTTGCAGCATATATATATATACATATATATATGAATATTATCTACATGTGGATTTTAAGTTAAAAGTAAAATTGTGAGTTTATACCCTCTTTATGACCAAGTGCCGATATATGTATTTATTTATATAACTATCTGTTCCTTTTTGTAAACTTTCTGTTCTTATCGCACCATGATGAAAGGTAAATAAGATTCGAGTAAAGCACTGTTACTTGTTTTTTTAGCATTTAGTTTCCCTTTGTCCCAATGTGTTTTTGGTTGTTATTGTGCAAAGTTTCTAAAATTGCTTTTGGCGTTGCCTTACAAGTTTATTGTTATTTGAAATTTTTAATAAAACAAAATTGGAAAACAAAGATCTCATATTATTTACTAGTCATACATTTTTAAGTTAAATATTTTCGTGTTTTAGTTAATATAGTTCCAGCTCTATTTTTCATTGTTGTTGGGGGTTATTCATTATGTTTCCGTTTTATTTCAACACTGGCGGTATATTTCCTTCCTTAAGATTCTTTTTCGCTTTTTGGAACCACCCAACTTGTACGAACTATGAACGTTGTTGTTGAAATAAGGCAATATTTAATGCGAACTTTTTACCGTTTTTCACAGATATTTTGGAAAATACTCCCTTATTCGCTTGTTTGCAGGATAATCGAATGTCATTGTCTATGTATGTAGCAGGCTTCGGTTTTGTGTGATTAGATTTTTTTGGACAATTTTTTATTGTAGTTTTTTAAAATGTTGTGAAACGTTTTGTGGCTTTTTGGGCATATGATGTAGTTATTTGACATTTTGGTTGAATTATTGCTGTGAAAATAACTATTGTTGTAGTTCTGTGGTATATACCTACTAAACCTCTGCACAAATGCATTTAAAAGCTGTTTCAAGACATTCGTTTGTTTTTAAATACTGATTGTCGCTCACTCTTTGCTAACGAATAAAATGCTATGTTGTGAAAACACATATAACAAAAAATAAATAAAAACATATAATTGCAAATTAATTGTAATTAGTGTGTTATAAACGACCAAATACGAAGTGTAAAGATTACGGAATTCACTTCAAACAGCAACAAAGCAAAACAAATCACACTAACTTAACCAAATCACACGAATCACACGAAAGAACTGTAGCAAAATAAGTAATAAGTATGAATTATATTGTTTTTTTTTCAATTATTAGGTATGACTAGCTAGATTTGTATGAAGCAAAAAACAATTAAAGATGAAAAATATTTTTATAGAATATTTAAGCTTTTATTTTAAATTATTTTATTATTACAAAAACATATTATCAAATATTTAATTAAAAGTAAAAAAAAAAAAAATAAAAGGTAATTCTATTATTTGCAAAATTAATATAAAAATAATACATACAACGATCAAAATCTGAGAAACAATCGGCAATAAACATCAAGATCACACATTGTGAATTGAAAAGTTTACCGTACATAACTGTATTATAGACACACAATTGTTGTGTGTTGTTTTTTCGTTCAAATCAAATTATGGATTGAGTTGGTTTATTTAAATCCAACTACTGCTTTACACTGATTTGTTTGAAACGAACTACTGTTTTAACATTGATTTGGTTTTTCATAATGGATCATTCGAGCTGATTTAAAAAAAAAAAATTACAGTAGTTTACAACAATAATTTGGTGTTGACAACTGTGTACAAGAAACAAATGCATTCGTGCAGGGGTTTAATACCTACAAACGAAACTTTATTTTGTTAAGCTTTAAATTAATTCTAGTTTTACTTTATTACTTTTACTTATTTATTTTTATTATTTTATTTATTTGCTTGCAAAAATCGCTTTATTGTAAAAAGTTCCATTTACTCAAATAATAATAACTACTTTTTTACAAAAGGTTTTATTAACAAAAAATTTTTTCAACTAAAAATTTCCATATAATTTCCAAAATAAAAAGCTTTTTTTTTCTTACAAAAAAGTTGTATTATAAATTTTTATATTTATTCGAATGTGTATTCTAAGTAAAATTACAATTTAAAAAGTTTTTATACTTTAAAGACTATTAATTATATACTTCTTCAATATTTTTCAGGAATATTTTCTATGCACTATCAGAAAAAAAGTTTTATGTTCAGGAATATGCCTTTTCACAAAAAGTCGAAATTTTCACAAAAAGAATATTGTTTTTCAAAAAAAAAAAAAAAAAATTATTTCTAAATTCTTTTCTAAAATTTGTATTCTTTTGTTACACAAAGTTGAAAAAAGAGTTTCATTCAAACAAAAGTCCGTATTTACAAAAAAAAATATGTTTTCATAAAACGTTCCCTTTTCTTAAAAAGTGAATTTTTTTAAGAAAAATCCGTTTTTCACATAAATATTAATTTTTTTTAATAATTCTTTTTTTGCTGCAAGTACCTTTTATTTATTTTTATAAAATTTATCTTTTCAAATTTTCTTTTCTAATTGGAATTATAATTGAAATGCATGTTTTTCTTTGCAGGTAAGTGACGATAAAAACTAAGTCTAATCTACAAAAAACTGGTAAGAATATTTCTTAAAATGTATTTCGCTATTCTGGCTGACATTTCAAAAATACACTGTATTTAAATTAGAAAATCAATAGAAAATATTCCACGAAAAAATTAAAATGATTCCAAAATGGTATAAATCAGGTGTGTCACAGAAACCAAACTCGTACGAAATCAAAAAATTAAAACGTTTTCACCTTCTCCAGAAAACGTAAAACGCAAAAATATGTCGTTTTAAATTCGATTCAAAATAGTGAATTACTAATTTGAGAGCATTTACATAAATAAACGTTCAAAAAATATTTCAAATGATAGAAAATCTTTTTGTTTCTTAACAACAATTTTTTTATATTTCTTACAGGTTACAAAATTAACAAGAAAAAAATGTGAAAATAAACCAAAAAAAGCATTGACGTATTTTTGTTTTCTATCAATGCTGCAATTATTGAAGCACCGTGCATATTGATCAATATCTATATTTAGCAATTTTTCAAGGATAAAATTCAGTTTTTAACAAGGTTTTTTATATTTTTATGTTTACAAAGAATCTGTTTAATAATGAGATCATATTAAATAGCAAAACCAAATTATTTTACTTTTTTCGGACTTATAAAAACGTACGAAAGCGCAAGAAAAACCAAACCGGTAAACCAAAAACGGTACGAATTGAAAAATTTGAAAATGTTCACTTTCGTACAAATTCTGTGACATTAGTCAAAGCCCAACTATTTGTATTTGGTTACCGCAGATTTGATACAAGTAACCACTGATGGGTCTAAAACACAGTATGATGTCGGTTCTGACATTTACCCTGAGTAGTTCGAATGGCATATCCATGCGAAAATAATTGCCATCTGCACAGCCGCCAAGAACATTAAATATGAGGGGAAATCTGATATGTATATCCAGATTTTTATCGGCAATTAGACCCCTGGAGAATGTGTTTATCACATCGAAGATTGTTCAAGAGATGGCGAGATATGCAATGTATCCCCTAAATAGGTCCCTGAACACAGGTGCATCTATGGCAACTTAATGGCTGCCTAATTGGCGCACGCAGGCACATCCTTGAACCGTAATGGCTCAAAATGTGATATAGCTGTCCCACTCTCGAGAAGCAAGCAAATCATTGCACATACATTTCATCTAATCGCTAGTTAGAGATGGTTCGATGAAACTGCCTTTTGGCAATCACGCCCAGAGGCTGGGGTTCCATTACAATGACCTTTGTAGAAGTTGCAATGACGAGGAAGAGGAGGAGTCAGCTGAACATCATCTTTGTCATTGTTCAGAATTCGGGGACCTTAGACTCTAACTGTTTGATCATAGAACTCTTATTGCCAATTTCATTAATTCTATTTTAATATCAAATATAAAAAAGTTTTTCTTATACATATCGTTACCTAAAACGCCAAAGGCCCTAACTAACCAAAAATTAAAAATCGACTTTTTCATTGATTCTGATGTATTGCACCAACACACATGTCCACAACTAATTTTGGAATCTTTCGAACTAACTTAGAGATTTTATTAACAAAAAACAAAAAGCCCTATCTACAAAACACGGTGGAGTGCAATAATGCCTTACGAAATAAGGCCTTTAAGGCTTTATTTCACTTTCAATTGAGAAATAAGGCCTTTATTTGCAAAAAGGCTTTATTGCACTTTGAAAGTGAAATAAGGTCTTTATTTAAATTTAGCCAATTGTGCAATAAAGCCTTTATTTTATATTTTTTGATTCTCTTGCCACCTAAATCTTCACTTATTAAAGTTTTTCTGCGTGGCGGCCTGCGGCCGATCTTAGGGGTTTTCTCCTCCATAGGACGCGGCAGGTGGCTTCGCTGAACACAGTTTTCCTGCGCGCGTCTCATTATCTTCCCTAGTGTGACGCGCGCAAGGAAACTTTATTCAGCGAAGCCACCTGCCGCGTCCTATGGAGGAGAAAATCCCTAAGATCGGCCGCAGGCCGCCACGCAGAAAAACTTTATTAAGTGAAGATTTTCAATATTGTTGCGGTTAAATTAATATTTGTGTATGCTTTTTTTCTCATTTTGGTGGGATTCATTTCGTTTCCAGAAGTTGGATTAATTATTAATGTTCTATTAATTTTTGTTAAAATGAAATTTTTTTATAATTTTTCAATAAAATATAAGAAAAATAAAAAATTTTATTGCTTTATTAAAACAAAAATTTAAGTGCAATAAGGCCTTTAAGGCTTTATTTCACTTTCAATTGAGAAATAAGGCCTTTATTTGCAAAAAGGCTTTATTGCACTTTGAAAGTGAAATAAAGCCTTAAAGGCCTTATTTCGTAAGGCATTATTGCACTCCACCACAAAACACAGTATACGATAAACGCTAATAGACATAACTAACAGTTTTCATTATATGCAACATTGTTATTTGTCAAAACTACTGGTAGGTTTTAAAAGAAAAATAGAAGAAAAATTAATTTTAAACAGTTTAAGGTAATTTATCAATTTACCATTTTAAATAGTTTTTTGCTTCTCCTATAAAATTTTCAAAATGTTTTTGCGTTTTAGGTAACGATATGTTATTTTATTTTTATTTGACATGAAAAATGAATTTAAAACATCAATTGATATTTAAATAATTTAGTGAGATTGGCCATTAGAGACAAAATTAGTCTCTCTAACACTGATTTGATGTTTTTTTTTTTTTATTATTCCTACACTAAATCCCGCGAAGCTTTTTGTTTGTCTGCAGGAGACCAGAGTCTCTTGCGGGAATCGAACCCGCAACCCCGGTACTGATAGACTAGCTCACTACCAGCTAGCCTACCGGGGCACCCAGGCCTTTATTGGATCCATATCCTGTTGGCTGAGTAATGGTAGCAACCAGGTAATATAGGACGTCTGGGAGACTGTGACACATGGTAACACAACGGGAACTAAATACTCGACCCACGTGAACTACGCTAGATTTCGGCTGCCAATGGAACCTAACCTAGTATTTTCTTCAATTATAATTAATTTTTTACTTTAAATTCCACAATTTCTTTGCGTAATAAATTTAATGTTTTTCTTTTAATTTTATCGCTGGTGTTTATTTTATGGCTCTTTTAATTCAGATTCGCTGTTTTAATTTTTACTGAAAATTATTTTCCTTTAAATATTATTAACAATTCAATAGAACAATAACAATACACTATCATTTCCATGAATTTATTTCTTTAGTGACATAAATTTTTATTAAAAACCGTTGTTTTAGTTGTTTTCACTTCAATGGATATTTTGATAAGCACAATCAACTGCAGCTTCACAAGAACGATATATTAAGAACAACAATAATATTATTGTTTATTTTCTTATAAAATTTTTTTTGTTCAAAGTGCGTGTTGCATTATTTATATGTTATTTTTGTTTATAAATTAGTTTTTGTTGTTGTTGTTGCTGTTCTAAAATACTGACTGACTGAACCATAAAATGGTGATTTAAGTTCCATGCGCTATGAAAAATTAATAAAAACACGCACAACATGTGTGAAAGATGCATCTAAATTTTTGTTTTTGTGCAAATTAGGGAGATAACGATATGTCTAGTTTGAAGTTAATAAATCTCATGGATAATTCGAAAAAAGTTTTTATTTAGTAATAATTATTTTCTTATATTGTTTTGAAAATTCTGGTTAATAAAGGTTTCTCTTTTCTAGTGGTTAGAGATCAAATGTATCCTTTTTTTAAGCTTTCAGCTGTTAGTGCTGGTGATTTTGAGAATACATATAGAAGAAATTAGGTTAAAAAATATATCCCAAAGATAAAGAGACCTTTTTGCTAATTGTATTATTTAGCAAATGCTTATATACATTTTCGATATGTTAAATAAAATGTTGTTGGTTTTAATAATATTTTTAGAATTATCTTGCTTAACATCTATTTTTATATTTATTTTTTCTCACATTTTTACAAATAGTTACTTTTTCGTTTTAAAAAATTTCGTTTTTTTCATGAGAAAATATTTTTTTTTTAAAAGACTTCGCATAAGTTATGTTTTTGTTTGTTTCTAGTATTTTAAGGAAAAAGGCATTTATTGCAAAAAATTCTCTTCTAGCTTCTTTTTTACAAAAATTAGACTTTTGTTTAAAACTATAAAAAGTCGTCATTAATTTCAAAAAGTTGATTTTTATAAAAAATAATTTTTTTGTGACAAAATACCTATTTCGGTAAAAAATTCCCCTAATTCAATAAAAATTTCCTTTTTGTACAAAGTCCATCTATATCTGCAAAAGGTTAGCTCTTTGCACATTAATTCCCTTTATGAGAAAAATTCCTCTTTTTAGAAAAAGTGGGGTCCTTCCCAATAAAAATGGAGCTTTCAATGAAGCAGGTTTGTAAGGGAGACACGTAAACGTTTCGCTTACCATATCGCTTACGGAAGACATGGATTTTATATGGCGAGTTTGAAGCAATACATTTTTGACAAAGAAAGCGCCTTATTCAGCGCATATAAAAATTGGTGAACGTAACGATCAGCTTTGCACACAGAATTTTTTTTAAGACTGTTATTCGTTTATATGCTCCCTAACAAACCTGCTTCGTAGTAAGGGAATGTCGTGGCTCTTCAAAATGTTATATATATATTAAGATGTCGTTCACTTACCATACTGCATCTCTGTAAGTCTTATTGCGTAGCGCATAAGTGTGTGCTTAATTTTTAAAATGTGCCATTAGTGTCTCGCAAAATAGGAACATTTTATATTGGGTTGTTTTTTACAAAAAGTCTTTTTTGTAAAAAATAGAAATACTTTTTTTACAAAAAAGACTTTTTGTGAAAAACAACCCAATATAAAATGTTCCTATTTTGCGAGTTTGTTTATCTCAAAATGTCCCATATTGTTTAAATAAATGTATGGTGTAGGGAGATCGGACGGTTATTATTCGACCGGTTTTAACCGGTTATTTTAGTTTAGCCTAAGCCGGTTATTTTAAAATGTCCATTTTTCGAATATCGAATAAACCCGTTATTTTGATTGAATAAACCGGTTATATTAATAATGTGTAATTTATATACGTTTTCGATACTTTTGTTGTAAATATACATATAATTTAAGAATTTTTCTAATTGTAATATTGGGCAAAGTTAAATTTTTTATGAAGATGTTAAAACCAAATGTAACAAAAGTGAAAAAACATAATGAACGATGTAAATACAAATCGCTAATAAAAGCGTGTGTTCTTGTGAAAAACTAATAACAATTCAAAATATGTAAATGCTACAGAAAAAAAAACAAAAAACAAATGTTCAGTTAAGAAGTTAAATAGCAATTTATGTGAGAATATTCTAAATTATTAATATTTTTTATACAGATTTTATCTCTGGAGATATTTCGTACGCGATTAAAAAAACAAATTAAGGTGTCTGAAGTGCCCTAAAATGATAAGTTGCAAAGGATCTTCGGCGTGATGACTTATTAATCACCTTTACTTAGGCAAGAAGCTTGGCATTAATGTGCACCGGACAAAACTTGGCTCAGTTTTAACTAGCAGTTTCAATGTATTCTCAATAGAATACGAAGTTGTAGGTAGTAGTCCTTGCAGTAGAAGTTGAAGCGCAAAATTCGAAACTTTGAACTTCGTTGTGCGACGTTGCATTCGTCAGCTTAAGCCACTACTGCAACTACTGTATTCTGTTCCAGGTCTAAAAAAAGATCATAATCCTTACTAAGAGGTTTTGTTTGTAACTTTTCAAAAAATATGGTTGAAGTCTGCCGATATAGACTTGCTTAAACACCAACAAATTAAAACTTATTTAAAATAAAATTAGGAGAATATTTGAAATAATAAAATTATTAAATTCCTATAATTTTTTAAAACCAAAAATTCTAAGTAATTTATATGTATTTTGTTCGTTTCGTCGGTTAACCGGGTATTTTTAAACTACTTCACCGAAAACCGGGTTTTTAAATAGAACTATTCGAAATATTCGAAAACCGGTTTTTGAAAAAGTCGAATAATCGATCTCCCTAGTATGGTGTCTATCATGAAGTGAATTCGATTTTCCGCTTCAGTCGAAATAGTTGATCAAACGAATTTTGATTTTGTATTATGCACATGCACGATAAAATAAACACTATTTTGAATCTTACTGATTTGGTTTATTCACAGTTGTATTTACAATTCTGTCAGCTGGAACATTAAATAAAAATTTTTTGTTAACTAATTTAAAAAATAAAATGCAAATTAAACATGACTGGCAAAAGTAGAAAAATGTTGAAGAATACTTCCAACATTCTGGAAAATTACTTCGTAAGTAATGCCAATCATAGTTAATTTGTTGTCCACCAAAACAAAAAAAAAAAATTAAAATATTTTGATCGTCAGCAAGATTTTTAAATTTATTTGTAATGTCGAAAGTCTTTCGTTAAAAATTTCAACGCACAACGATCTTTTCGACAGTACTCTCAACTCAAAGTTCATATTGAACATTTGATTGTCGATGCTCGATAGCCAGCGAAAATCGTTTGTCAAATGCAACTTATAATAGGGTCTTGTTTTAAACTTCCCTTTTTTCATAGAAAGTTGCTTATTACAAGAGTACAACTTTTTACAAAACAAGCATTTTAGTTTTTCCTTTTTTACAAACATTTTCAAAAATAATTTTTTATGCAAAAAATTAACGTTTTTCATAATTATCATTCATTAATCATCATCATAATCATTGTAATGAAATTCCTTTTTCATAAAAAATCATTGTTTTTCCAAAAACTACATCTTCAATAAAGTACAGTTTTTAATTAAAAGTACAATTTCCAAATAGTACCATTAAAAATAAAAAAGCTATTTCAACAAACACAAACTTTTTTTACAAATTCTCTTAAAAAGTTTGTATTTTATTTAAAAGCTGCTTCTATTTATTTCATTAAAAACTTCATAACTCCAAAAAGACCGAAGTCTGTTTATTGAGTTCAACTGAGGCATAAACCCTTACTGTTGTAAACAATTTATATAAATATTTTTATTATTTGCATTTTCAAGACATTTCCTAAAAATATTTTTCTCCCGCGTTTGCTTGTAATGGGTGATTTTTTAAGAGCTATAGGAAAGTTTAAAAAAAACACATAAAATTCAGAAAAATGCATGAAATCTTTATTTGAATCGATAGTACGATCCATATAATTTAATGTTTGAAGATTATTTCATGCAAATGTTGACCGTGACTGCGCCTCAAATGGTCCATCCGCTTAGTCCAATTTTGGCATACTCTTTCCAAAATTTCGGCCGGTATCTCATGAATAAATGCTTCAATGTTGTCTTCCAATGCGTCAATTGAAGCGGGCATGTGTGTATAGACATGAGCTTTAACATAGCTCCACAAAAAATAGTCTAAAGGCGTTAAATTGCACGATCTAGGCGGCCAATTGACCGGTCCCGCACGTGAAATAAAATGCTCACCGAACTCGCATCTCAATAAGTCCATTGTTAAGCGTGCTGTGTGGCATGTGGCACCGTCTTGTTGAAACCACATGTCATGCAAGTCAAGCTCTTGCATCTTAGGCAAAAAAAAGTTGGATATCATCTCACGGTAGCGCTCACCATTCACAGTTACGTTACGATTCGCATCATCTTTGAAGAAGTACGGTCCAATGATGCCACCAGCCCATAAGCCGCACCAAACTGTGACTTTTTCTGGATGCATTGGTAGCTCTTACAATGCTTCTGGCTGATCTTTACTCCAAAATCGACAATTCTGCTTATTAACGTACCCATTGAGCCAAAAATGTGGGTCGATTAAACTGACCATAAAATGGAAGAAGATGCGCGCGATGAACTTTCTTAACAGACAGTGAAACTAAACACGAAACGTGCGTCAGCTGTTTAAACCAGTGTTGCCAAAAAGATAATAGCTAAAAAATCATACGTTATTTTATATGGATTTCGTTTAAGCGGTTTTTTTTTTAATAAATTTCTATAAATTTTCAATATAAAAAGATCTTTAGGAGAGCATTTCATTTATATTTATTAGCGGCAATAAACTTTTTCTGGTTTGGCATTTTTATTTTTTTTAAGGAATTTCTGTTTTAAAAAGCCCTTTTTTACAGGGTTTTTATTTTTATTCATTTTGCTTTTTAACGGATTGCTAAAGAGAAAAAGTTTAGAGCATTAAAAAGTTAAGGCCCGAATTGTGTAAAACGCAGCGCAACCCCAACAAATACATTTAATGCAAATACAAAGTCGAAAATATTTTATTATATTGTTATTGCTTTCTACAGAAATTCATATTGAATTTTTAAATTTCAAACGCTGCATATCTTGTAGCGTTGTAAATAATAATTATAAAATATTTCTGTCTTCGTTTTTATGTGTAATTTTTATAATTTTTGGCGTTGCGTTGCGTTTTACACAATAAGGGCCTAAATATTATTTTGAAATTGTTTACAGGAAAATAATTTAGCAATTTTACTATAAATTAAAATCAGAACAAAAAGACGTGGTCTTATTTAAAACCCAAACCGTTAAAACACTTTTACTCCCCACTGTCTAACTTACGAAAATGCTATAAAATGTGTAACGATTTTCCTGTTACTTTCAACTGTAACTATAATATTTAAAACGTTTTTAGTAAACTTATTCTTTTTAAAACCTAATATGAAAATAATAAATAATAACGTAAAAAATATATTGTTCAAGCTCTATTGCTAAAAATGTATGTATTTTTATTTAAAATTGTTTGCAATTTATAATACAACAAGTATAAAGTTTATAGACAAACAAGGCCAAATTGTAACAAACAGAAAAAATTAAGAACGAAATTTATCGCTAAATGAAAGCAAAACAACTGTAATGCAACAACAGCACATGGGAAAAAGATGGCTTAATAATTAATGTTGAATTTTGCTTAATTGAAAGAAGGCTTTAGCAATAGCCTTGTTCCATTCATAATTTACAATTCTAATTTTGATTGTAACTGATACTATTCGCTATTTTGCTGTTTTTTTCTTTGGTTGTTTGGCAATTTGAGAAACTCACAAAAAAAAAAAGAAAAAAAATATGGAAATAAATAAAGCGGCAAAATTTATTACCAAAATGGCAGGCAAAATTGTTTGTTTGTTAACTTTCTCTAGTTTTATATGAAATATGAATTTTTAGTAAAGTTTGGTTAAATTTTCGTTTAAAAGTTTAAAAATTTTGTGAAAAATATTGGGTAGAGGTATTAAAAGTTTACAACTAACTTTGTTTACTTGAAGGCCGGTTTTGCATGCGAAAGATTACGAAAGGAATACCTTGCCTTCGCCATAAACTGAAATTCCATGGAACACAATGACCGAGTTAACCCAATATGTTTGAAAAAGATGAATAGGAGCCATGTTGGCAAATCATCAAAAGCCACTAAACATTTGCAGTCAGCAGGAGTCGTCCAAACTTAAAAAAACTTTGTATGGCATGAAAATGTTAAAAGACGATTTGCAGCGTTAACGTCTTTATACAGCTCGAACGTCATTAAAATAAGTAACTCTTGAATTTAAACGTTACTCCTGATGGAAAATGAATTCATTACAACAAGCCGTATCGCAATAAATCGTATCTGAAGCCCAGCCAAATTAAGGCCAAAGTTGAGTAATCATGGCTCTAATGTAATGCTCTGCATTTAGTGAGGCAAGATGGGACCAGCTGATAAAATCGGGCAAGACTATGACGTTGCGTTTTCGAGAAATAACGGCCCGAATAAGTAATCCATCATGGATACATGTTTTTGGCCCAAAATAAGCTCTTAACCAAGACCTTTTCCCGTTCGACTTCTATTGGTTTCGCTCGATGCAGTGCGCTTATATAGAAATCAGACTTATTACTCCAAAAATGAACAGTTCATTTGGCGCGAAATCCATACGTTGCTGGAAAGTTTGGAGAAGCTCGTGACTAACGATGGCCATTAGTTTGAATAAGTTTATATTGGACGACGCACAGTGGCGCCCGTAGAGCAAGCGAGGTTGCAAAAATCAAAATTTTCATGAGTGCCGACGAAGTTTTGAATAAACCCATGTTATAGGAAACTTTTTAACGATTTCAAATATGCTACTCTTAATAATATCACATTTTTAGTTTAGAAGATATAACCGTTCAAAGTTGACCGACTTTCGGTTTTCAAAAAAACACTCAATTTTTAGTCAATTTGTTGCGATTTCAGGTGTAATATCACGAAAAATAGGTAACGAATCGCCTTATTTTTTGTTTGTATTGTTTGATGTATTTATTAAATGTATAATGATAAAAAAAAATTAACTGTTTGCTTTGTGTTTCTCCTGGTAAATCACTATTTAAAAACTATCCGTTTTTTCACTATTTTTCAACTTTGACGGAAAATAAAAAAAAACTATATTTTTCTATATTTGCCATATTTGCAAAACCTGTTCTTTGATTATTTCTTTACATAATTCAAAAGGTTTTATCTGCCCGTACGTGCCCGTTTGGCTTCTAGAGGTAAAAAAGTTTAAAAAGACATGGTTGCAGAAATTGTATGGCGTCCATCCCTTATATGTTTTGACTGACAGTAGTTTGATCTAATAGTTTGAAAAAAACTACTCATTGAAATTAGAAGGTACGTACCTCACATAAACAATACTTTGGCGTACAAATGGTCAGGAACAATATTGACTTATGGTCCCTTCAGGTAGGCACAAATCTTATTTGGACACGTGCATAATATCAAAATTGCATTATTCAGCCTAAATCCATATGTATGCAGGGAACAGGTAAATTTTTAGGCATGGTAGCATAAGCCTATATATTGCAAAATAAGCATAATGCCTGGATTAGTCTACGCCTGAAAGTTGGCGCAACAATTACTGAAACCATTAAACAAATTAAGTACTGAAAACATGGCGTTGAACAATTTAAAATTATTTGAACTGTTTAGAAAGTCAACCACACCAAAGTTTTTCACGGAAGTGAAAATTCTTCCTGAGAAGTTGACATTGATCAGCAAATGGGGCTGCGATGGATCATCCGGACAAAGCGTTTATAAGCAAAGGATATCTTTCGATGACGCTACAATATCGGACGGAAATATGGTTTATGGCATCTGTTGTTCCTTTGCGGAAAAAAACGGATGATTCCCTACACTGGAAAAATCTACGTCCGTCATCAGTGCATTATTGCCGACCAATAATGTTTCAGTTTGCAAGGGAATCGGCAGAACTCATAAGGACTACGGTGAAGGACATTGAAGAACAAATAGGCAAGATTAAGCCTACAAAGCTGCAAATTGGAGAAGGAAAATATATTGAATGCAATTACGAGTTCCACCTGACCATGGTTGACGGAAAAGTCGTAAACGAACTGACAGGAACAACCTCAACAATGTCATGCCCGATTTGCAAAAAGAGTCAGAAGAACTTTTTTCAATTCAATTCAATTTATTTCATATATAATATGTTACATCTCAATTTTATATAATTAGTTGTAAAGAGTTTAAGATTAGTATCTTTTTCTGCTTAATTATAATATATTTCAATTAGTTATCATATACATATATATAGACAGAATTATATTGGAGGCAAAAATTTAGCAAAAACCTTTTTAAACCCCTTTTTTCGTTTTATTTTTATATTTTTTTTATCGATTTTATATTATTATTTGTCAGAAGAACTTTGGTAATTTAAACGATTCTACAAATGAGGAGAATTACGAATATGGAATGTCACCATTGCACGCAAGGATAAGGTGTATGGAATTCTTGCTAAAACTGGCATATACCCTACCACAAGAGGAGGAAAACTTCGATGAAAATACATCAATAAAGGATAAGGAAAAGATCAGAAAGAAGCAAGTACAGGATGCTTTTTTTAAACAAGTTGGACTAAAAGTAGACTGTCCCAAGCACGGATACGGTAACTCAAACGACGGAAACACTTCTAGGAGATTTTTTGAAAATGATGAGGCAGTAACTAGAATCATTGGAATTGACAATCAAATCGTGAAAAGATTGGGAACGATCTTGGATGTTTTAAACTGCAAAGGAAATGTCAATTCTACAAAATATGGAGAATATGCGTCGAAAACTGCATCTCTTTTAGCAGAAATATATCCACAGAAGAAGTTAACCCCGACCGTCCATAAAATATTGGCGCATGGCAAAGATATAATTGAGTACCAGTCTTTGCCAATTGGAGAGCTTTCTGAAGAAGCACAGGAGTCTCTTAACAAATTTTATAAAAAATATAGATTGCAGAACACATTCAAAGCATCAAGGGTAAGGCAAAATAAGGACCTCTTCAACATGTTGGCAGCATCTTCCGATCCACTTATTTCTTCCCTGCGGCATGTGAAGTCACGAATAGAGTTACAAAATAATTATAGTTTAGAAATGGTTAGTCTTTTAGATATACCTTCTCTTACGAATTGTGATGAATATTTTACAGAAAATTGAAAAAATAAATTTAAAAAAAAAAATAATTTTTTTTTAATTTGTTGGGTAATAATTTAAAACATAAACCCCTTAAGAAACAAAATAAAAACAATCTAAAAATGTAAAAATAATTTTTTTTAGTTACCATAAAATTGATTTTTCTACTAATTTTAACTTTGATAACCCATAAGTAGGCCCCTACAAAGCGTAGCACCCTTTCCAAACGCTCATTTCATAGGCTGAACAGTTATCTATCATATGCTGTTTAAACTGTTCAATTATCTTATTCGGTTCAAAAGATATGATTTTTGCAACGAAAAAACTCAAATGGCGCCACTGTGCGACGGTTCCATAATAAATGCTTAAATTCGATATCGATCGAAATTCCCATTTAAATTGTAATGTTCTTTTGATCCATATCGATTGCCATATTTCGGCCGCTTAATTTTAAAGTTGTAGACCCATTTTTAATACTTAATAATTTAATTTATATTAGTTCCTTTGTAAAATCATTCGCTATGAAAATTCATGCATTTCTTTGTATATCCCAAGCATAATTCTTGTCTGATCATAAGTTCGCCCGGATTTTGCATTTTCATAATTTATTTTAAAGCTTGTCTTAGGAGAAACAATCAATCATAAACAAATCATCTACCGTAAGAAAGTATACAGATGTAAATAAGTAGTTAACAATGCAGATGTTTGAACATTAAACATTAAGACATTAGAATTTTACAAAATTAAAGAAGAAAGTTAATCTGACACACATTCATGAAAAAAAATATTTGACTACATTTTTCTATTGTTTTTATACGGGTATTAGTTTTATATGCAATTAAGAGAGCTTAAAATAAAGCGTGATCCATTTCGAGGTTCCCTACTTTTTTAAAGAAAAAAAAACACAGAAAATTAAAATTTAATGGGGAATGTTTATTATCATTTGAAAGAACATTCTTTGGCATTTGTTTTTTGAGGATTATGTCTATCAAATGTTGGCCGTTGCTACGTCGCAGATGGTCCATCCTTTGAGTCTAATTTTCGATGACTCGTTCGGGCAATTCGACTGGTGTTTCCCTCCAAGGCCTGAATCGAAGCGGGTTTGTCCGCATAAACTATAGACTTTAACTATCCCCACAGGAAAAAGTCTAACGGTGTGATATCACACGATCTTGGTAGCCAATCGACTGTCCCAAAACGTGAAATTATGTGCTCACCGAAGTGTTCTCTCAATAAATCCATTGATTGATGCGATGTGTGGGAAGTGGCGCCGTCTTGCTGAAACCAAATGTCGCCGAGATCACGAGCTTCAATTTCAGACATCAAATAGTCGGTTATCATGGCACGATAACGGTCGCCATTCACTGTTACATTCGCAGAATTCCGCACCGGCATCATTTTTAAAGAAATATGGACCGATGATTCCACCGGCTCACAAACCACACCAAACCGTTGTTTTTTCTGGATGAAGTGGCAGTTCCTGAATCTCTTCAGGTTGCTTTTCGTCCCAAATGCTGCAATTTTGTTTGTTTACATACCCATTGAGCCAGAAATGGTCCTCATCGCTGAACAAAATTTGCCTCGAAAACGTCGGATTTTCTTGGAACTTTTGAAGAGACCATAGAGCGAAGCGTTGTCGCTTGGAAAGGTCGAGCGGCTTCAGTTGTCGCACAAGCTGTATTTTGTTCGCTTTCAATTTAAGATCTCGACGTAAAATGCGCCAAGTAGTTCCATACATCAGTCCGAGTTGCTGCGAACGGCGCCGAATTGACTCGCCACGGTCTTCGTGTACACTCTCAGCTACGGCCGCTATATTTTCCTCACAGCGTGCTGGACGTAGTCTATTCGGTCGAACATTATCCAATAATGAATGCTGGGTCTTAAAATGGGTGATGGTGTTGCGAATAGTACGCTCAGTAGGCCGATTATGTTGACCATAAGTTTAGCGAAGTGCAGGAAACACATTCCTCACAGAACGTGAATTTTCGTAATAAAGTTGAACGATTTGTAAACGTTGTTCAGGCGTAAGTCTTTCCATTATGAAATGCCAAACAATACTAAACAAAAATCACATGACAGCATGACACGACTCACACATGATCTGTCAAAAAAAGGCTATTGAGAAAAGTATCTCAATTTGAATCACCCATTATTAACAACAAAAAAGCAGAGATTTTCTAGGAACTAATTCAGCTTATTTTTACCATTTCACACACACATACATACGGAATTTTCCTTATAACATAATTGCATACAGAATATTGCAATTAAATATAAACCATTTAGTAAAAGATATCAAGGGTATTTATTAACTATTACCGACATTCTTACGGGCACACATGAACACGTACAAAAATTAAAGAGAGTGTAAGAAAGGATTAAGAAAAGTAAAATACACAGTTACGCATATGGGCACTTCTTTCTGTCATGTTACTCCTCCAAGCAATTAAGTTTGTATTGTAGAGTCTAAAATACTTCTTGGTGGCTTTTAGACCTACCAACTTCAATCTTCCCTCCCTTTCCCTAAATGTAAAGTAAGCTGCTCTTAACACCAAAATACAAAAAAGCAAATATTATATACATTTATTTCGAGAGACAATCTTAAATGCTGGGTGGAATAACGTGACAAAAAGTAGACTTTTCTGTGGAAATACCCATATGTATCCTTGCAGTGGACTTAATACTCAATGCACAAATATTAAAAAAGCACACATTTACAACATGAAAATGTGAATGTGAATATGTGCGTGTGTGTGTGTATGGCTATTTATGGAAGTTACTGGTGAATAAGCGTGTTCAAATAATAACTACTAAAAGGCTCAAAGCTCATCAGGATTATAATCTTGAAAGAGCATCACGTTTTACACAGATTTCCTCCTTAAATGCTTAACAAACACATACACACAACAATTTGTTCATATACCCAGCAAACACTAAGTCAAAAATTCAACATCATTTGATATCAAGCAAAATTCTCAAACCTTTTTCAATTGTTTGATTTAATTCTTTAGATGGCAACTTAGGTCAAATTATAGAACAACTACATAACAAATTATATAAATATAAAATTATTTTTGAGTGAAAAATGTATTACTGCGAGCAAGAATACGAATAAGAAAAAGATTAAATGGGAAAGGACAGAAGTTATAAGTTTGTTGTATGATACATTTTCATTTTAGTAAATAATGAATTTTAATTCAAATTAAAAAAATTTTAAAAAATATGAATTTACAAAACCAAAATTTAGTTTTCATTTATGTTCCGCATTGTATAAAAATCTACATTTGAGAATAAAGCTTAAAAGCAAGTTGAGAATAATTAAATTTTTCAACTTCAAAATAATTTCCCCTTTGTATTTTTAATGCTATGTTTTTCAAATTATTTTCAAATCACTTTCAAACGTTAGTTGTTTGAGAAAGAGTTGAATTTAATTCATTCTCAATGTGAAATTAAATCTCCATGTTTGTTGGGAATAGGTATACCAATAAGAATCAAATAAGTAGTATTTTCACATACACACAGACATCCCCTTCAACATCAGACATTGTTGCATGAATGTTCAATAGTGTGTGGACGTTTGCTGCGAATGTGTGTTCATTTATTACAATACACTTTTGATACTTGATATTTCAATTAAGGTCCATAATCTCAAAGGACTTTTCATAACAGATCTTTTCTGCTTAAATGTGTAACACAAAAAAAAGGTAATAATAACAACAAAAACATACATAATACTTTGGATTAATACATAAATGCACGAAAAATAAAAGTAGCGGACAGACAGATGTTCCGACAGATAGACGCATTGCTCTCAATAAAAAAATTTTGTTTACATACGCATCTACGTTTGTATGTGTGTGTATGTCATATCAAGTTCCCAGCGGGAAAAAGAAGGAGTACGGAGGCCTTCAAGAAGGCCTTTTGAATGAACAAGGCCTGATCGCTCCATTCCATACTCATATCTTTTTTACACACGTTGGGGAAGGCCTTCCACTCTCGCTTCTTTCGCCAGGGATTCTAAAAGGCATTAAAATAAATGGCTCTAAGAAGGCTTTCCAGTTAATGGTTGTTAAAAGGCCTTTGAATAAAACTAATCTTGAAGGGGTTTTAAGAAAGGTATGATAAAAGACCTTCCAATTAATGGCTTTTAAAAGGCCTTTCCGACCCTCCATGTCATGAGCTTTGATTAAAGCTCATATTGATGGCTTTCAGCTGAATGCCTGCATATTAATCCCCGCTAATATGCCTTCCCATAATTTTCAATAAAGAATAAAAGTTTGGTGTTTTATAATTTCAAAGTTTAGTTTATATATTTATTTACATATTCACAAAAAAAAACACTTAAAATATATAAAATTAAATAAAAATATTAAAAAAAAAAATGTTAACAGTATGTATTGTTGACCTTTTTTGTTGTTGTAGTTTATATTTGGTTCGGCTTGAGGTCATTTATTATAAATTAAAAAACAATTTTGATGTAAAGGTGACAAGTCAAATGGCATATGTTGTCACAACTAAAACCAAATTAAAAACTAGGATTTCATCGCACAAATCGGACATAAAGGCGGTAAACAAGCCATTGGAACAAAAACTGCACTGGCAGCCCACTGTGCATTGAGTGTACATCATCCTGATTTTGAAAATGTAGAAGTGTTGTTACAAGAGAATAATTACAATAGAAGATATACACTTGAAATGCTGCTCATTAAAAACTTACCAGAAGAGAATAAATTAAACTACAAAAGAGACTCTGAGAACGTAGCTCAGATTTTTAAACACACCATAAACAAATATAGATATAAATGCCAGACAAACCAACACTAGCAATCCAAAGCTTACAGTGCACAGTGACAATAAGAATTTTTTAATTTGTTTTTTATTTTAATAAGTATGTTTTTATTGTTATTTGTTATTTATGATTTGGTGTTTTTTCTTATATATTTTTGATTAGATCCCCTGAAGATGAACAACGGAGTTGCCTCAAAATATTGGGTACAAAAATAAAAATATTAAAAATTAAAATCAAAATTGTTTTTTAATTTATAATAAATGACCTCAAGCCGAACCAAATATAAACTACAAAAAAAAAAAAAAATTAAAAAAAACAGTCTTAGAAACTTAAAAATATAAAATTAAATAAAAAACACAACTCAACTAAAATGATTTACATTATTATTTTCATTTGGTATTTTAATATGTAACTTTGTTCTTATGACGGGATTTGAATTTTTTGCTTTTGCGTTGGCAAAAAACAAAAAATGCTACTCTTTCTCTTCTCCCTTCTCATAGAAGCGAGTGTGGAAGGTGTATCTTATCTTTTATACAAAAGATGCGAGGCTTTCTATGAGGCATTCTATATCAGTTAGATCAGAATGGTAATTGAATCCAAAAAATTTCGAAGCAGTCCTTTAATAAGGCCTTAAGTAAGAAGATCTTCTGAGTTTTCCCGCTGGGTTATTGTTTACTTGTAGTTTTATTCCATATATCTTGTGTGTGTGTTTTTTTTTTTTTTTTAAAGGAACAAGAAGTTACATCCAAAAGCCTTAAGCATCAATTAATCCCAAAAGTTTCCATATAAAAGCATTATATATTTTGGTAATTATGACAGCAAAATCATACAAATATACAAATATACACAAACACTCTTATGAAAATCCACACTTGTATGCAGTCATATTACATTAGAACGTGTTTCCGTATCAGGCTAATGTTTTTGTTTTGTCGAATGATCTGATGGATATTAGGAGGGTTACTAAATTCTTGGAATGACTGTAAGTGTTCGTAAAAACAAAACAATAAATACCAGTTATAAAAAGAATAATAAAGGCCCTAACGGAAGGCATTATTTGGCATACAGAAGCCTGCCTCGTCCGCATTCCATACTTCGGTTATCATTGGGAGCAGCCCCTTCCATACGCCCTTCTTCTTACAGAAATTCTAAAAGGCATTCAGATGAAGAACTTTTTAGACGGAATATAAAGCTTGATGCGGTCGAATTGAATGGTTGGTAGTTCCTTAAAAATATGTAAATGTTTTAAAATGCGTTAAAAGGAAAACAGGACATTTGTTTACATTTTAGCTCTTGTTATTTGTGCGTTTTTTTATAAAAATATAAAAAAAAGTATCACGTACGCTGCAGAGTGGCTGAAAATCGTTTTTCATTAGCCAAAATTCTGTAACTTTTCAACCGAAGGAGATATTTTAGTGAAATTTTTTTAATCGACAGATAGATTCTTAAACTTTTAATTTAATTAAAATCGGTTGAGTAGTTATTGGGAAATTTAAGGGCGAAGTGGAACTTTAGATTTTTTTAACTTTTGCGTGAAATATGATTTTTTTAATTTGTTTTTAATTATGTAAAAATGTCATATTTGGATTTAAATAATAATCATTAAAATTTTTTGTTATAATAAGACAATCAAAAAAAATTTAATGTTTAAACTAAAAAAAATTTTAACATTGTTTTTTCTTTACCCACTTACAACTACAATTAATGTTAGGAGAGTTCCAAATAATTGTAGCGGGGAATATAAGAAAAGATAAACTCATCACTGATTTATTGTTTGGTATTTTGTTTAAGCTTTGATATCGTTGTAAACAAGACTTTTTGAGTGTTTGTAGGTAATTCTCATTCCCTCTGTAGTTTTGTTTGCTGATAGCTTTGGCTTTTCTAAACTATTTAGGAGAACGTTTCCTGATGATCTGGCCTAAGCAACCAGTGAAAAGCGCATAGGAACAGCTTATCCTCCAACAATAAATTTCAGTATTTTTTTTTAACCAATTATTAAAAAAAAGGGAATTAAGCACAACAAACAAAATCTTTTAATTGAAAAAAAATAGTAAAATCAACTGGAAATTTTGCTATTTTTACTGAAAAATTAACAATTGTTTGCTGTCAAATTTGTTTACGCTTAAAAAACTTTAGAAATATTATCTAAAATCTTGCTATTACTACAGAAGAATCTATTATTTTTTGCTGTAAAATTTTTTAATATTAGCAAAATAAATCCGCTGAATTCTGATTTTTTTTTTTAAATTTTGATACGAAAATATAGGGGTTTATTTTTTGAAAATTTCTTTTTTATTAAAATATTTCATACATATGTGGATAAAAAAACCTTTTAAAACAAAAGCAGCAATATATTTTAATAGCTTTTGTAACAATGTGAGGTTCTGCTTATTATTATTTTTTACTAATACAATGTCTGTCTTAGATCTAATGAATTATAATTATTGTTCATTTAATTGAAAGGTGATTGCAAATATTCCATATTCTGTTCTGTGTTATTTCTTTTCTTGAGTAGTTTTTTGACTTCTTCATCTATATCCCGATGTTCCACTTTCCATTGATTTCGAATATGGAGATGAGCGGATCTGACGTTCCCAATTATATATTAAATAGATCTTCATTTGTGGAATTTCGTGAAATTTTTCTAGTATTGTGCTCTCTATAAAATCTGTAGTCCTTATTCCTGTTTTCCTGAGCTTCCTCTGATAAATCTCCAAGTGGCACCAACTGATATTTAATGACATCTTCTCCATGATAAAGGATTTTGTGAACTGTAGCAGACATATTTCTCCATGGGTACTTTGTTGTATATATTTTTGCAGCTTCCTTCGCAAAATCTCTAAATTTTCTAGATTAAATTCTTTATTGCACGCAAGTACTTGTAGGAGTATTGCCATCATTTGTATTGCCTGACCCTTGTTTTGGCTGATCTGTAAGCAACCCAAATTTGCGATATTCATCTTGAACATGTTTCCTTTTTGAACTTCTTAACTCGTTGTTGGTTTCGTTGTTTCTTATTGGTCCTGAAGGTCCGAAATCCAAATCATAACTGATTTTTAGTATGTGTTCCATAAGTCTTATTCTTGCATTTAGTGGTGATAATCCAAATTCATATGCATCCGTATTATCTAATGATTAAATTGGGACTTGGTTTAATTGGCTTTATGTTGCATGGCATATGATGCAGCTGGATGCAGCATTCGTGTTAGTCAAAGCCTTGCCTACTTTTCCATCTATCATTGTTAGCTAACTTCAATTTGTTGCCCCATTAAATTTAATTGTACTGGCTGTAGTGTTGCAATTTGGGTCTTGAAATCACTAACTTCTTTGTTAATGACATCATGAGTTTATTTTCTTAATTCAAATTTGATAGGCCTGCAGTATTTCGTAGAATATGGTGTCTAATTTTTCCAAATATCCTTTGTTTGCGTTGTACTAGTCGAAGGCTCTGAATCTTCCAAAATCTTTTTAAATCGCAATGGTACAAATGATACCATTAACATATCTGAGTCCGAAATATTTTCACATACTAATTTTTTGTTTTTGTCCGGAATAACCATCACATCTTCATTTACAAAAAATAATTAACTTTGTGTTTCCATATTTCTTTAACTCATTTTCTTTTATTGATTGTAGCAAGCGTTCGGCTGTGTGATCAAGTAGAGATTGTAGTTGTGCCTCTGCCGAAATTGGTGTGATTGCAATAGTGTCCTTTATATTTATGTGATGATATGCTGGAGACAGACTTGAGCCTTTTTCAATTGCACGCAATCTGAGCTGAATATATTGCTGTTTTGTTAATTTCAAATCCAGAAATAATGCTAATGCCTCCTCATTTGTGAATTGTTTTGCATCGCTAGGAGTTGGTATACTTTTAAGAATACGTTTTGTTCTCAATGGACTAACAACTTTTTCAATGATGTCCATTTTTGCCAATTGTTTCTGTGATCGTAATTGATGTAGGAAAGTATCTTGAATATTTTCATATCCGATTTCTTCATTGATATCCTTAAGCTTCCGCCTCTTAGATCTATCGCTACAGTTGTCCAGCGATTTTTGTGGTCTCCCACGAGTGTTTTGATTTTTAGTTTCTGAAACGATCTGGACAGAAAGTTCGTTCTCTAACCAGCTTGCAAAGCTCTTATAAAATCTATCATTGATGTAATAAAGTTTCCTGTATCGCTGTTTTAAATTTTGGATAAAAACAGATAAATTATTTTCTAAGTCCAATTGTATTTCAGTGCTATAGGAATTTAAGTTTCTTTTTGTCGAATTTTATTTTTAACATCTTCCTCGTTTTTGTTTCTAAAATACTCTCCGGTCAATCCTTTATAGCCGAAGCTCTCCATGTTTTTATGAAAAACGTTGTTATTGCTCAGATATATTATATCCACTGAGTTTGCATCCGAATGCTTTTAAACCTTTTCACACTTTTTTCATACCAAATTCAGGTAAAAAAAAACTTAAAATCCTTGTATTTATATGCTATAAAATACCTGACACAAATTTTACAATGCGTTGCATAGTTATAGGGCCATAGAATATTATTAGAGTAATAAAAACAGATAAAATAAAAAGACCAAAAAAAAAAATAAATTTAAAAATCGCTTCTAAGGTGGGACTCACAATATACCTGTTTAGCGTAAACGCGTGTTTAAGCTCTTTATTCTACTACAAAATACGCTAGAGTGAACGTAGTGTAACGGATAAGGATGAATTAGGGCAGCTATACGTTTTTCTGATTGTGTAACAATAATAAAAAGTTTTATATTTACGACCTGTATTCTGTTCGATTACGATCAATATTCCTTATATCATAGATTTTTTTTAAGGCAATAGCACATGATTTCTGTTACTTCTGCAAACATTTTTGCGGAATAAAAAAAAATTGTAAAAAAAATTTCAAACAAAAAAATATTTTTGGAGTAATTTGAATAAAATTAAAAAAAGTGATAAAAAGACGGGTCCAAACGGGTATAAGAGTATATACAGGGTTAAAGAAACCACTTTTACCTTTCCCTCAGTGGTTTAACCTTCTTAATCCGTTTTGATCCGCAAAAGTTCTATTCCACTAAAGTTGAAATTTGACAAAAAATATAGTAGTTTCAAAAATATGTCTTAACATTTTAAATATAAATTTCACTATAGTCGCACATATTACTTTTTTAAAGATAATAAGACAACCAACCTAGCAAAAAAGCTAGCAGGTCATTATCGATGATAGTTTTTGAGCAATGATAAATTCTTTCGGATTAAATATATAAAAAAAAATAACTTTTTTGTGAATTTAAAAAAAAGTTGTGTTTAACAACATGGCACGACCACAACTACCAATATTTTGACCTAATTTATTGGCTACCTTAGTTTTAATATGTTTACTGTTAAATAAAACTAAAATTTTGGAAATCGGTGACAAACAAAAATTGGACTTTTGGCCAATGAAATAAATGCCCCTATTACGGTTGACAACTCAACTCAGTTGAGTTGAACTAAAGCCACTGCTAACCGCAATATAACAGAGTTGTAAACCATAATACCAAAACTGCCAAATTTCAACTGAACTATAGTTGAGTTGTAAACCGTAATAGGGGCAAACATTTTCAGCCACTGTGCGCCGATGGAATGTTCGCATTATCAGTAAACATAATTTAACTAAAAAAAATTCTTTAGTATGTAGTATGTAGTACGTTAAAACGGAAAAAACTTTAAATTTTAACAGGTGCATCTGCAGAGTAACGTCACGTTTACGAAAGAGTACATATTTATGCATAAGATTGGAAAGCGAAACGGAACAACTGATCCGCAATGTATTCATTCATTTACATAAAACTAACTAGATCAAAAAAGTAAAAAACGGAAACAACTTTTTTCCCTTCCCAAATGAGGGAGTAACGAATGTAACGAAGAATAAAAAAAAAATAAAAACTGAACAACTTCTACTCTCTCTTTTTAAAAATACGTGACCATCCGTTCTGTATTATACAGAACAGTACTATATATTAGAGCTTTGTTGTGTGTGAATAATTTTCCAGTGAAACACTTTTACTAGTTCTGTATTTATTTAAATGTTCTGTATTTCTACTATATTAAATAATATAACTAAATCAAATACATTCCCAATTTATCTGATTTTGCTTATTACAGGAAACTATTACCATTTTTCTTTCTTTTTTGAAAATCCTGGAAAATTAAATTAAAAAAAGATAAAAGAGCTTTATGATAAATTTAATTTAGGGATCGCTCCAGGTTTTAAATTTAAGCAATTAACAGAAGAGTAAGTAATAGTTCCAAAGTTTTGAAAAGAAAATAATAATGAGAAATTCTAAAAAGCGAAAATTTAAATTCGACGTCTTTAACGGTCCTACAATTTACAGCCTTAAATCTTACTTCTCTGTAGACTTGTAATCGAAATTATTTTTTCAGTGTTGCAAATAATTTATTTGAGTTTTCACAAGGCCGATCACGACTGCCAGAATTAGCCCTCTGCTTGTTAAAAACGTTTCTTTTTTCTCTCCTGAAAAATAATTATTTTGTAACTTACAGCGGCTGTGCTTCAATTATTCTTGGATTTTGGGTGCCACATATTTTTATTGGGGTGAAAATGAGCATCATCGCTCATTTCTTTGTGTATGAATAATCTAATGCTGACTTTAAATATGAAATTAAACAAGCTGGTTCTTTGTTCTGTGATGAGTCTTTCAATCATAAAGTTTCCAAGTTTTTCAGAGTTAATCCTAAAAAATAAGCCAAAAAGAAACAGTAAACAAAAAATTTTTTCCCTCATAACGTTCATTATTCGCCACCCTGTAATGTGCAAGATAAAATAGAAATACAGAAACTGAATTTTGTAAGCTGTAAGATATCTTTATATTTTGTAGTATTTAAACATTTTCGCACAACTCTGTTGTGAAAAGAATCTAATTATTTAAATAATTTGCTAAAAAGTTATAGTCCTAATTACAGTTTAGGAATCTTTTTGTTTTTGTATGTATGTATATACCTATACATTAGGGGTACAACCAAAATAAGGACCTATCACCACGCTTGCAATGTCGATCCCTGATTCTGCCAGTTCCTTGTAGATTTTTGCTGCTTTCCTAGTACTTACTTTTGCAGTATTTACCAACGTTAGTGCTGGATTTATTAATCGCTTTGTTATTTCAAGTCTTAAAGGTGGCATATAATCGTTATCATCTTCAAATGAATAATTGAGCATTGAGACAGAGTCGGAGTCTGAATCTTGGACACTTATTTCAGATTTTGGTTTTTGAAGTTTTGATACCTTTCTGGTATGCACGAATCAAACATTCCACTTTCCTTCTTATAGATTTGGTAGCCAATTGCGGAATATTTAGTTTAGTCCAGAAATCGAATAATTCTTGTTATATAATTTTATACCTCTCTGTTTTTAATTTTTCTTTTTCATATAACGCATTAAATCTTCCAATGACTGTTTTTTTTAGGGATTTGGTTCAGTTCACATAACGAAATATCGATACTTGGAATATTTTTACATTTATTTTCAGAATTTTTTAAATTTTGGGTCCACTTATCCGAATTTTTCCGAGCAACAATTTTGCTTTGTTTAAAAGAAATTTTAAAAAGTTGAACGAAAACGAACGCCTTCTTTATTTATAAAAATTTCAACAAACATTATTTATGTATGAGCAAATATCAGATATCAATAGCGTTGCCAGAAAATTTTGAAAAAACAGAGTTGCATTAGCAAAAATCGGTTGTTTGTAACTAGTTTATCTCAAAAGCTAGTTACAAACCTGTTTATGATTTGTTTGGATAAATAAGTTTCACAAACCAGTTTATCACCATAAACAACTTATAAACTGTTTATAGAGTAGGAGTTGCGTTATTACTGATCCCAAACTTAATTGCATTTGACGCGGAACCTTTTTTAACGATATCAAAAATCTAAAGATGCAGTTCTTTTTGTTTTTTATGCACTACATGGTATGATTAGGGCCATTTTGATATTTTTAAAAATTGTAAAAATGTTCTATCCCTACTATGCATATAAACTAAAGTAAGTGTTTGTCTCTCAGTGTTAAAACTTTAATGTTCGCAATGTGCGTTTGTATATGGATCTGAAAATAAAGTATATTCTACTTTTAATGTGTGTTTTGTGGATATTTGATAGTAAGCAGTAGTTCGTTCCCTTTTTTGGTCCCAACTCAAAAAAAAAACTTGTCGATAATAATCCCATAAAAATATTTGCTAAAGATGTGTTGTAGGTCATTCAAATTGTGTAATTTTTACTGAAAGAATGGAAATAAAGGAAAACCCAAAATTATATATTTATGTGTGACTAATTTGATTATTTTCATATCAAAGTAATGAAACCACATACCTGATTTGGCAGACAAAGAATGTGGAATTTTTGTCCATTTTGTGTTGAAGTGAAAACTTGATGACTTAAAAGCGGAAAAAAGTTTAAGTATTTGTGTTTAATAGGGATTTCATTGGTAAAATGAAGTAAAAAATTTAATTTAAAAATCACATTTAAAAGTAAAACAGTTTGTTTGGGTAAATCCTTATACATTCTTGTTACATAAGCATTTTGGGTTAGAGGCCTTTTACTGATATCGTATAAGAACTAATATAATCCTGTAATCTATTTATTTCGATATTTCTAGAGTACACGCCGGGTTACCACGTTCTTTTTGTGATCTACCACTCCGAAAATTATGTTTTTTGCAATCCACAACTCAGACTTATGACTAGAGAATTGACGCCAACAAATAGAGTCAACTTAAAAAATAATTTCTTGCTAGGAAAAATTTCGCTAGCAGAATAGAAAAATAAAATAAGAAACTGTTTTAAAATTTGTTATTGGTAATTGGTTGTTGTAATTGCTCAGCATATTAATCACACGAAATTGAATGGCCGTGATTGCAATATCAAATTTGCTAGCACAATCGTGCATGATTAAAACTTTTATTTAAGCTAAAGGGCTGCATGAACAACTTCATTCATAAACATACTGAAACGTTTATCCAATGAAATTCGTATTCAAATAAAATTCAGATTACTGAACAAACTGTTGTTTTCTTCATGGAAGTAGCAAACCATAGTATACAACTAGTATGCCGACTCTTTGACAGGTACCTAACTCAAATGTCAAGTACCTACTATATGTTTATATTCGTAAGACTTTTTTAAATGTATTGGTGCTTAAAACAATTTTCACTCCTAAATGTGGTTGCATAAAATCGTGGCAATAAAAATTTTCTAAAATAAAATATTCTTAAGTCGAAAAATTTTCAATTTATTTAATGCTGTCTGCATTTATAAACGTAAAAAACAATGTTTGCTTAATTTTTATTCTGCAATACCGGAAAATATTTATATAATTTAAGATTTCAAATATTTTTTTCAAACCACAAAATACTACTCTGCTGGCATTAATAATAATAACAACAGAAAAAAATTTGTGTCGAAAAAAGGTATTTAAAAATTTTTACTTTGTGAAAAATAAAACCATTTTGCAAAAGCAAATGAGCAAAATGTATTGGAAAAAATTATTAATTATGTGTTTGTGTCATAAAATTAAACAAAACGTGTTATATTGTGAAAATTTTTAAATAGAAAAATTTTGAATTTTGTTTTGTTTTTGTTGTTTTTATGTTTGTTGAATTCACACAGAACATATATGTGAGAGGGGTGAGCTAAAAAATTGAGAACGCTCTCGCCAGTTGGCACACTATGTAGCAAACACATTTCGTTTCATATGGCAAACACAAAAACGTTGTTCACTGAAACCGTTTTTGTTTGACAGTTTTCACTCTCTCTAATTTTTTTTATAAATACTCAACTCAGCAATGTTGCCACTTTTGTAAATTCCTGTTTTTTTTTTGTTTTTTTTTGTTACCCTTACAATAATACATGTAACTTTTAAATTATTTTGAATTTTTTGGCTAACTATTTTTTATGTACTTCCAAAGCAAAACTTATTGCTAAAAAATGTTTTTGAAGTTAGCGAATGTTTTTGAAAATAATATAATATTTTTTTTTTAAGTATTAAAATTTTCATTGAAAACAATTAATTTACATTGAAAACAAAGTCAAATTTTGTTATTCCAATATTAATGTACTTCATAATCTTGTTGCTTTTGCTCTTCATGGTTATTTTCTTTTTATCTTTCCTAATGTTATTCTTTTCCTTCAACTGGCAATACTGACTTTTAAAATCAATGTGTTCTCCATGAACTTATTCGACATTTATTCAGTGGTTGTTTTGTTTCAGATTTGTTAGTGTTCATATTCTCTTGTATAAGTAAACAAATTAACTTATTTTTAATCGTCTCTTAAATATCGAGTGTTTGTTTTATAGTTAATCATCTTACTGAATACAAACGAAGCGAATACAAAATTATAATGAAGGTTTCATGAACACTATTAAGTTTCATGCTGATGTTTAATGTAATTGATTGTGAGACATTGATAATGATTCATTCGAATTGATTCGTTAGAATTTTAAAATTCCTCGAGCGTGAGCATGCGTGAATAAATGTTTTCCCTTAAAACGTACATGATCGTGATCTAATACATTATATATTAAGAATTGCCCCAATTATATAAGTCAATGTCGATGTAAATTTGATGTCGTTGGTACATCAAGTCGACGACAATATCACTTTAAAATTACTTTGTCATTTTCTAAAAACGTTGATGTCAAATAGATTTCGAAAATCTAACAGAAATATTTCTAGATAATAAATTTAAAAGTGCTCCTTCGACTTGTATAGTCTTCTACAGTTAAAAAAAATAGATATTTCCTTTTTCTTTTTTTATACCTTCCACTACTAGTTGTGAATGAGGCTAAATTAAGTTTGTCATTCCGTGTGAAACTTTTTTAATATTCATCTTACTCAGGGTCTATCCATTAGGTCTGCTTAAGGAGCCAGATGTTTATTTGGTTTATTCCTTAACCATGTCAAAACTTGTTTACATTTTGCTTATACATGTATATTTTTGTTTACGTTTTTTGTCTTTTGCCACATACATGCATACAAAACACGTTTTTCTTTTTGTTTTCCCTATGTAGTAGTAAGATTTTGACAACCGTGAGGAAAATTACACAAACAAAATGCCTGTTGTTTTTTGTACTGTTGTATTGTTGTAGCGGTAAGCAGACCTATTGGATAGGCCTTGATCTTACTCTAAGTTGATTTATCCATTACCGTATGTAGGTCCATCTATTGAAATAACGCTGAATTTCGAATGATTGAAAAAGGAACATTATTGGTGTCCGATTGTTTATTGTTCTCCTAAGCAATCTTGGATTAAAATCCAGCCAAATTGGTTAAATAGAAAGAAAGATATGAATCCAAAATTGGAACAACCTTCCTAAAAAATTAATAGTTATGTTACAAAAACTAACATAAATGGTGGCAGAATGCAAGGACTGGCACAGGGTTTCCCACAATTTCGTTTTATATGACAATAAATCATACTACTAAGTTTCGTGATGATCGGTTCATAACTTACCATAGGCCCTATATGAGCCCACTTGATGAAAACACTCTACCATGCCTAAAACTGTAACGAATGACGCTATTGTATTAAAATTTGGTTAGCCATAATAGTTTCATTACATTAAAAATCGCAGAAAAAAATTTTGTGAAGATGGTCTATAATTGACAATAGGCCACTTAAACAGCCCACTTTAATATTGTTCTCTCGGTGGAGGGTAGCAGAGATTCAGCATAGCCGAATATAACACTCTAACTTGTTTCTCTTACAAAAATGTTGGTTAAATTTTTAAATGCCCACATATGTATATGGAAATTCTTATACGTTTAAAGTAAATATTTTTTGCCAAGTTTAAAATGTAGGTCGTTTACCAGCTATGTATAAACAGAACTTAACAAAAGATACCGAATAAGTTTAATATGAAAATATGTTGTTATAAAGTTATTACCAAAGTAGAATAACATAAAAGTTTTTAAAGGGATAACAAAGACAACACATATAGAAACCCGGTAGACCTGAAAATAAAAAAATATGTTGTAACTTTTTAATAGTTATGTGTTACTTCTTCCTTATATGAGTTTGGTAATGCAAGGAGATATAAATGGATGATTTAACGCATATGCTTGGAATAAAAATAGTTGTTAAAGGAATACAAAAATATTTTCGCCGACCAAAGAGCTATTTCATAAACCTAGATCCATAAAGATTGATAAAGTAATCGGGGCTTAAAAATGGTTTATTGAAAGGGTTTTTGTGAATCTAAAAGAAAGTTTTAAAAGGTATAACAAAGTTAACGTATTCTTAGTTTTATGATTCTTAAAACATAACTTAACAGAAATAACTGCATACTTTTCTAATAAGAGCTTAAAAATAACGTAATCAGTTTCTTAGAACCGGATACTGGACTTATAAGTCCTAAAAGTGATAAAAAAAAGCAAACCGTGTGGTCTATTATGAACTAAATTCAATTATTGAAAGCAGTTTAATTAACAGATCGAAAGAATTTGTATTCACATTCGATAAAAGAATTGTTACTAAGTTTATTCACAGTAGTAATTGCTATCAGATGGCACTGATAAAAATTAAAGGTTTTTGCAGCATCAAAAGCAAAATTGTTTTCGTTAAAAAGTTCGACGCAGAACGAAATTTTCGTCAGTGCGTTTAACTCATAATATAAATTTAACATGCGATAGACGATGTTCGATAGCTAGCGAAATTTATTTGTCTAACGCAACTCATAATGGGGGCCTGTATGTCGAAACCCAGCAGATTTCAAAATACTCCATTACTTAACCTTAAGTCTTGGCTGATTTCTTTTATGTGCCCTTCTTAATGTAGTTGAAAATTGTGATCCTTATTTCGAGTGAAACCCGTTGATTCAGGGACACTCGCTACGAACTACAGGGTTACGTATGCATAAACGTATTTTTATTTTTAATATCTCAACACCTATAAACTTTTAATATTGTCCATATATGTATGCAAATATTAAGATACACAAATAAATTTCGCAAATATATTTACTGATGTATATCCATACAATAAGGGCAATAAAAACTGCAAACTACAGAAGCAGTACTTAAAGTTATAATGCTGGTAAAAATAAATTTAAAATGTATTAAATGTATATGCACTTGAATTGTAATACAAAGAGGAATATAAAAATATTTATGAAAATTTATTTGCCAGAGCATTTTTTTTTTATAAAATCATAAGTGTCCAGTTGATTTAACTATTCAACACATAAACAAATTTTTAATACTTATGGTTTTATTTGAAATTGTCCAACTATTGGCGTAACGAAAGCATTAACTGCGGAAAGTTATACTTTTAAACTGAAGCATATTGACCGAAGCTTATCCTGAATATATTTTATCGATTTCAACGCTTGTGAGATGGTTTGTGCTGGTAAGAAGTATTTATTTTGACACGGTAAAATATACCACCGTTTCTCGAAAAGTGAGACAAAATGTGTATGCAACTGATGTCGAAAACTTTAAAATAAAATTACTTCGTCACGTTAGAAATGTCATAATAAGTAACTCGAAGCCTATGGGAACTGGCAGACGAAGATTATAGGAACTGGCAGTTCAAAGCGAGAACTTTTCTGACAAAAATGTTACACACACTTTTTCTGAAAATTGCCGAGTAATTTTCTTACGTGGCAGTTTTTTTCTCTTCAAAAGAAGTTACAGACAAAGTTTAGTGAGAAAAACAGCTTGTTTGTTTTAATTTATGGCATTTTTTGTTTAATTTCACACATTTTTAATCGAAAAGTTACGGAACTGGGCCCTATTCCACGAAACAAATTATCAACTTTTCACTTTGCACTTATCAAATTTAATTTTTTGGCAAAGTGATAAGTGTTTCTGTTCCACAATATTCTTTGCAAATCTCACTTTGCAGTAAGAAAAGTTTTGCAAAGACTTTGCTCTTTTTGAAAAGACTTTGCTCTCTTTGCAAAAACCTTGCTCTCTTTGCAAAGTTTTTGCGCTTTCATGCCAAGTGAGTGTGCAAAGTGTTCCACAAAGCATTTAAACATCTTTGCATTTCTGTCTTATCACTAAATAAAAGTTATTAAAATGAGCCGCAAAATAAAAATGGAGAAAAAACTGGCAGTTTTAAATATTATTAAAGAAAAAAAAAGATATTTTATTCGCTAGTTTTCAAAACATTAACCTAAGTACTTTTTATTAAATTATTGTAAATATTTAGAACATATGTATGCATTAGGGAGATCGATTATTCGACTTTTTTCAATAACCGGTTTTCGAATATTACGAATAGTTGCTAATTTAAAAAAACCGGTTTTCGGTTAAACATTTTTAAACTAACCGGTTAACCGGTTTTAATTCGAATACATAAAAACACCTACAAATACATAGATATGACTTAAGGTATGGCCAGACCTAACAAATATTTGACGATAAAATCCAAAAAAAACGAGACCAGTATAATGATCAAACTTTAACCGCATTTTTAACAATTTCTAATTATTTACTAATCTGTTTTTGTAAGACGATAATTGTATAATGTAATTTAAAAACTATTAAATGTTGTTTGATCTAGCCAAACGATTTGCTAGAGCAAATAAAATATAGGAATTTAATAAATTTATTATTTGAGATATTCTCCTAAATTTATTTTAAATGAGTTTTAATTTGTTGGTGATTAAGCCATCTCTATATGAATCAGTAGACTTCAACCATATTTTTAAAAGGTTGCAAGCAAAACCTCTTAGCCTGCATTATATATATCAAACGATTTTGTTTCAGCATTACCTTAAGGGGCATTCCGTCCTCGGCAAAACAACTGGCTTATATTTCACCTAATGATTCATTTTTGGCAGCGTATTCTAGTAAAGTATTATTTGTCGACTCTTTAGACCTACTTCGAACGGGGTTAAGTTTTATTTGGAGCACATTAATGTCAACCATATGGACTAATTAAAGGTGATTAATAAATCGTGACGTGGAAAACCCTCCGCCACTTATCACTTTAGGACACTTCAAGAGCCTAACTTTGTCTGTTTAATCCCGTTCGAAATATCTCTAGAGATAACATCTATATAAAAATATTTTTAATATTTAGAAAACGGTCGCACAAATTAAATACTATTTACTTTTTAACTGCACACGTTTTTGTAGTATTTTGAATAGTTTTTGGCTTTTTACAAGAACACACGCATTCATTAGTTGTTTTTATTTACAGTGTTCAAATGTTTTTTTTACTTTAGTTACATTATGTTTTGACATTGTTCATAAAAAGTTTAAATTTGCCTAGTATAGAATTAGAAAAATACTTAAATTTCGGGTACATCTACAACAATAGTAAGGAAAATGTATATAAATTACACATTATTAAAATAACCGGTTTATTATACCAAAATAACCGGTTTATTCGATATTCGAAAAATGGACATTTTAAAATAACCGACTTGAGCAACGCTAAAATAACCGGTTAAAACCGGTCGAATAATAACCGTTCGATCTTAGTATGCATAATAAAAATTTTGAGCTTGAGGTCTTATTTTTTATAATATAAAAATAAGTCCCTATATGTACGTCGCCGAACTAATCATAAACGCGTCGTGCGATTTCAACCAATATACACTACATAGGCAGTGGCCCATATATGGTTTACATGAAGTTTGGTTGAAATTTTCGGTCTGGGGGCGGAGGGGCGTGGCAAAATCCATAACTAGAGAACGGCTTGACCGATTTGAACGATTTTTTCTTTAAAATGATCGCCATGGTCCAACTTAGGTTTTTACGGAAAGAAAATTTTGCTTCGCCCACTTTTACGCCCACTTTTTTCGATTTACCTAAAATCAGAAAACGGCTTCATAGAGTTGACTAATTTTTCTTTCAAATGTTCGTATTAATCAACTTTAAGTTTTCATCGAAAGAAAAATTTACCACGCCTACTTTTACGCCCACTTTTTCTATTAAGCGCATAACTGGAGAACGGCATGACCGATTCCAACGATTTACCATTTGAATTCAAGCGGCTCCAATTCCCTTTGTGTCTTGCCTTTGCTATTACCATCAACAAAGCACAAGGCCAATCATTGACTATTGCTGGCTTAAAAGGTCATGAACAATTTGATCGAAGCAACAATTTTAAAGGGGAAGTTTAAAAGTGAAGATGTATTGATTCCACGAATTCCAATGATTCCATCAGATTTACCTTTTGAATTCAAAAGACTACAGTTTCCAATACGTCTTGCATTTGCTATTACAATAAATAAAGCGCAAGGGCAATCGTTGGAATTGTGCGGAATTGATTTAGAATATCCTTGCTTTTCACACGGCCAGTTATATGTTTCGTGCTCACGTGTTGGCAAGCCTTCAGTTCTCTTTATCTACACAACAACTCATGGCAAAACCAAAAATGTTGTCTACGAAAGAGCTCTAAGATAGTTTAAGTGATACATAGTCTAAGATTGTAAGAAACTAGAATTAAAAGTTGAATAATAGGGAACAAAACCAACATTATTAAAAACAAGTGTGTTTCTTTTCTTATTTTGTTTTGCCGTGCGAAGCAGGCAACGGGCCCGCTAGTTTTTTATATAAAAATTTTTAATTTTATTTTATCCAAAATTTCGGCATTGCTTTGTGTTTCTTCTTCAAGGTTTTTTTCTTTCTTTATTATTAAACAAAACTTAGCAATTAATTTGATCAAGATGGAATTGAAAAACATTTTTTGATGCAATTAAAAAATTTTTTAATTTGATATTTTGATATAAATACACACATACCGCACTGCTTCCTCTAAACAGGGTCAATTCAAAATTGTTCAATTTTCACTTTTTGCAAGAAATCGCTGTACAGTGGCCATATCTATCCACTGTAAAAATCTTACATCATTTTCTCTAGTATTTTGTCAAAAAAATGCAATTGTTTTATAAAAAGAAAACAGTTTTTTGTCTCCACTGAATATATGTAAAATTTGAGTTGACGCTCTTTAGAGGAAGCAGTGCGCTATGTATATATTGTTAAATTTGTTAAATAATAAAGAAAGAATTAAACCCTGAAGAAAGAACACAAAACAGTCCCGAAATTTTGGATAAAAAAAATTAAAATTTTTATATAAAAAATATGTTCTCAAGGTCGAAAATTTTATTATACAATCTAAAGAATAAGGGTCAAATAAATACATATGCATGTATTGTATTTAGATCATATCTGTGGACTTTTGATAAAACAACTTCTCTCGAAATAAGACATTTTTGCAAGATTTTTATATTAAATATAAATTCTTAAGACGGTTCTTTTGGTGTAATCCTTGCAGTTCTACGCCATTTGGTTCAAAATCTACAGTTCTTGGCAAATCAACTTCTTTCCTTATATTTGGGAAAAATATTTGATAAAATATCTTATCTGAAAGAGTTTAAAAATTTTCTAAAATGCAAGAAATAATATTGTTATATCCTTTTGACAAAACATCTAAATTGTATATAATATTTTTTTGGATATATACATTTTGTTTTAACAAAACAACTTCTCTTCAAAGAAGTTGTTTTATCAAAACTGAAATTTAGAAAATATGTAACTTGCTTGAGACAAGATAAATTTTTAAATGGTTTATAGAGAAAATTAATTTTGACTAAACGACTTGTGTAATGTAAGTTAATTTTTTTTGTTGAAAACAATTTCGACAAAACATCCTATCTTTTTATTCTTAATTTTTCTGAACATCTGTTGGCATTAGAATATAATTATTGATATCTTCACTTCAATTTAGTATTTAAATTTAATACTACACTTTCACCTTTTCACCAAATATTTCAAAATCAAAGTTGTTAGACATTTTAACAGTTTTTTCGCTCTCCTGTAAAATTGTAGTTTTTGAAAGAGGTTGTTTTGTCAAAAGTCCACAGATATTTAAGTTTATATATCATTTTGAAGGTTAATAAATAAACTAAACAGGCTGCCTGCTAAACAGACGTGTTTTAAAATAAAACGTATATTTAAACGTCGACAACTCTTTGGATGGTTCTGCAAACGGTTGATTTTGCAACATTATGTATAGCTGCAACTCCATGGTACTGGCAACAATTTCCGAGCCAATGCAAGCACAGAAGCAGTTGATTTTGATCCGACAAAGCAATACTGCGCCGTGTATTTTGCTCTAATTTTTCCCCAATTTTATTTAAAATGAAATCAACTTGGATTTCATTTAAACGGAAGCACTTTTTTAGTCTCAAAAAATTAATTCGATCTCTATAAATTCTACTTATAACTGAAAGCTTCAAAAGATATAAGAATATGAATTTGCAAAGCGATCGTTTACCTTGCAAATTTTTGACAAACTTATCAAAATTTCCTTTGCAAAAATAGAATTTACAGTTTTTGTGGAACGAAACAGCATAATTATTTGCAAAGTCTTTGCAAATTATACTTTTCAATATTAACTTTGCACTTTGCATAAGAGAACGTACATGGAACAAAAATTGCAAAAAGAAATTAAAAATTGCAAAGACTTTGCCAATTACACTTATCAATTTCAACTTATCGCTTATCAAATTTAATAGTTCTGTGGAACATAAAGTTTTGCAAACTGACGAAAAATTTGATAAGTGCAAAGTGAAAAGTTGATAAGTTGTTTTGTGGAATAGGGCCCTGGCCTGTAAGAAAAGTTTGAAGATAATCAGTTAGAGCCATTCCTCCATAAAGATTGTGGTAAAACTCAAGAATAAATAGCAAGATCAGTGGGATGCACTAAAACAGCAGTTTCAAAACGTTTGCAACCAAGAAAATGGTATAAAACACGAGATACTTTGAACGACAACTTTGCATTTCCGAACTGCTGCTTGAATGTCATTTAAACAATTAATTTTCGCATCTAATCCACTTTGGCGATAAATAAAAATGTATACATGACGTCAAGCTGAAGCTAAAGAATCATATGTGAAACTCGGTCAACCACCTGAAGCTACTTCAATGTCGAATATCCATGGCGGCAAGATAATGATCTGTTTTTCGTAATCCAGGAAGGGACCCGTCTAATATGCACTGCTAAAATCGGTTCAGAAGATCAGTTTTAACGACAATCAATTGAATCGGCCAAAAAACTTTCAGAAAATGCGTTTAGAATCAAGACGTTACCCAATAAAAAATGTTCTTATTTTGCGAAGCACTAATGGTACATTTTAAAAAGTAAGCACACATTTGTGCGCTACGAAATAAGACATACGGAGATGCAGTATGGTAAGTGAACGAATTCTTAATAAATAAAAAAAAATATATATAAAATTTGAAGAGCCACGACATTCCGTTACCACGAAGCAGGTTTGTAAGGGACCATTTAAGAAATAACGGTAACAAAGAATTCAGTGTGCAAACCTGATCGTTACGTTCACTAATTTTTATATGCGCTGAATAAAGCGCCTTCTGTGTCAAACATGTATAGCTTCAAGGTGGGAACTCGCCATATTAAATTCATGTCTTCCGGAAGCGATATGGTAAGCGAAACTTTTAGGTTTCTCCCTTACAAACCTGCTTCGTTGGAAGCTCCATTTTTATTGGGTATATTCCATCATCACAATGCTCGTCCACATATTGGAAGACCAGCTAAAGAAGTAGTTGGGAACTTGCCCTGTCACCCTTATAATCCAGGTGCCAAACTATGTCGTTCGGTATCGATCGAAATTCCCATTTGAATTAATTTGCAATTTCGATCACATTTAAATTGTTTTGCAATTTCGATTGATAAGGAATGTTGTAATTTGGCCCCAGATCTTGAATCAGCTGACTACCATTTTCTCCGATCGATGCACAAAGATCTCATTGAAATATTCTTTACTTCAAGGCAGGGCTTCCGCAGTTGGGTTGATTCGTTATGGCCTTAAAATAATGACCAGTTATTTTGTCGCAGACCCTATTTGTTTTAAAGAAGATGAGAACATGTCATAACAAAAGATGGTTAATAATTTGATTTAATTTATTTTGTACGAATATTTTCATACAGACGCTAACAATTCCTAATTTTGAAGTTATACACCCAATATTTTCTAAACATAGAATAAAGATTCAAAATATTTTTTCTTCTTTATAAAATTAAATACCACAACCGGAGAAATATAACAGAATTTTTAATTGAATTGACTTAAGTAAGAAGAAAAGAACACTTTAATAAAATTCCATATTACAAATACGGAAATAAGGGTATGTGAACATTAGGGTGGTGACTTTTTTGGCGACATCCTAAGAACTGCGAACCCACCTTTTTACCATCGTGAATAAAGTTCACGCACCAGATGCATTGAACTAAAATATAATTAATAGTAAATAATCAAGCTCGAGGTCTTATTTACTATTAATTATATTAATAAAAAGGTCGAATAACAACAAACTTATTTTGAACTAAAATATTTACAAAAATTGCAAGATGTTATTACCCTAATGTACATATGAACAAATATAAATGCAATAAAGGGCAATATGTATAATACTTTAAATGTATAATAAAATACAATAATATCGTTTGTTAACAATACTAAAACTACAATTTAATTAAAACTAAAAAAACATCTGTGTCTAGAGTGTCTCTGTATCGGTACATTTAAGTACAACATAAGAAAAATAATACACACACAGACCTTCCGACCGGCCGGCAAGATACAAGTAAATATAGGATTCTGTATAATGATAATAAAATGTGTGCAAAACCCTTTAAAATATGAGCAAATATAAACAAGTATGTTTTTGTTCTTTTTTTAATCTGACTTTCCTCGGATCTTTCACTTTGCCATTATGCAAATATTTAACTGGATTAAATACTTATTTAGGGGCATGTTGTTAGCTTAATTGTCATTGAATTATATTGAGTAGAAAAAGTCAGTTTATTTTACTAAAGTTTGATCTTATTTTAAAACAGTTGTCTCTACTATTATATCAGGGATCATGAAGACGATCGGCTATTTACAGAAACTCAATACGAATGTAAAAACTTTAAAATATGCATAAAAAAGCAAAAGCTTTAAAAATAAGTTTTCTAGCTGTATGATTTTTGTCCATGCTACAAAAAATGTGATGTTATGACTTGAGCTTTCCAAAGCGATAAGTTGTGATGCAAATCTAAGGGCGATTGCAAGCTATAAACATTTTGTGAAATAAATTATACATATGCCACTCATTCACATTGTTGCTGCCACTCTGACATATTGTAACATTGTTATAGCACAATATTATCGCTTCGCTTGTAGCAGTCAATCTGACATCAGACAACGCAAAACTGTTATTTCAGATAAAATCAAATCAAAAACTTGGAAATCACTTGCAATTACTGAACAACTTACATTACAGTGACAACTTCACACCATCTGCATTACATAGAAGTAGTTTAGTAATGACCGGCATATAATCTGATACATAAACACTTGCTTATTAGCTGATTAACGAAATTTATAATTAATTGATAATAAAAAGCATTTGAGGTTTTATTTATTCAAATCTAATACAAATTTATTTTACTGTTCGTACAGTTTTTTTTTATTTCTTATTAATGAAAAAATATTTGTGATAGATTTGAATTCATACCAAATTCATAGAATCAAGCAAACAATTTGTTGAATTTGCACCTATTACCAAAATGATTATATTGATTACTAAAAATTCTAAAATTGTAAAATTTGAATTAAAAGAATTATCAAAAAACTTTGCCACTTCAAACAATGTGTTAATTTATTTAATTAAATATTGACAATTCCCAACAACAATTCTAAAAGTTTAACTTATTTTATTTTAAACGAAAAAGTCAATTAATATTTTTTGATATTTAATTAATATTTTAATTAAAAATTTATTTCAAAACAACTTTAATATTAATTAAACCAAATTATATTATTCATTTTCTTTCAACTTAAAAAAATAATTCTTTCAATTATCATTTTAATTAAATTTAAATACTTTTTGAACCATTTGTTTAATTGATAAAAACTTTTTTCTGTGTATGAAAAATTTAAATACTTAATTGATGTCCTTAATGCACGGTAGTCAAATTTTGCATTTGAAAGTAAATTAAATTAAAAACACAATTTGTGTGACAAATTCAGTTTTGTTGAGACTAATGTGAAGTACCTATTTGTAAGCGTACGTGGTAATGTCTTATTTAACTCCCTATTTGTAAGCGAATGTTGTAATGACTTACTTAATTCCCTATTTGTAAGTAATGGACTCCAATGACATCACCGTGTTGAAATAATGAGTTAAAATGCCAATGTATAAGTAGAGAAGAGTAATTATATTAGCTTTTTAACTCATTACTTTTCAATGCAAGTTTTTGCTGCACTAGTCTGAAATTTCGTTGCATTGTGCGTAATTCACAGAAGAGAGCAATGAAGTTGATCGCTCCTTGCTGCATTTGCTTGCCTTGGTATTTGCTTGTGATGCGTTGAGTTGCTACCCAGTAAAAAAAATTTGTGTTTTTTGAAGCACTTTAGAGATAAAGCGCATAATCGAGCGCTTCAATGAAAGAGCTCTTATACAGCAGTAAATGATAACGAATAAAATATACAAAAAAGCTGCTATTTTAGTGCTGACAACGAAGAGGGTTTTAAAGCGAAAAAAACTAAAAATATAATATGGTTTACAAAAATGCTTGAAAAAGGGCATTTAAACCAGTAAAAGCAAAACATTAATGAATATAATAAAATAGTTAGCCCTTAAAAAATCACTTTAGGAGTGCTTTATTTGCATGTTTTATTATGTTAAAAGAAGCGCTTGTTGTCAGCAGAAAATAGTTCTCCAAACCGCGAACACCCCATACAAAAATCAGGCATCCCGTCAGCAGGTTTGAAGCGATTTGAGGTATGAATTCATACATTAAACCTGCTCCTTTTGGAGCACATTTTTTACTGGGTAAAGATAAATCATTTGGGTATACTTTGTTATCATACACTCAGAGAAAACACTCAATATAATTTGGCTAAATCAGTCCTACATCAAGAAGCCACAACCATATTATCGTTGCCTCCGAACATGTGATGGTTTATTACAACAAAAATATTTTTAGCAAAAAATGCTTTGCTCTTGGAAAAAAGGAAATTACTATTGTTTATTAAAAAAAAATATCAGTAGAAAACAAACTACTGTCATATTTAGCCGTAACATATTTAGAGGCAACCACAATAAAAACTGTGATTTGGTTGCCGGTCACAATAATATTGTAAATTAACGATAATATATTTGAAATATTCGTTAAAAATAGTTTTGTTTTAGTTGAACATATTTCAAAAGGGTTTTTTTTCTCTGCGTGTACAAAAAACTATTAGTAACCTTTTCTATATAATAAATATCTCCTCTACATGTTGGCACTTTTTAAGTTCCAGTGTGCGTTGATGTTTTTGTGCATTCTTAGAACGTTTAAGTAAGGACAACCTCTACTACAAAACTAGCTTCTGTTAATTAGAAATAGCACACTGTGAGACCGGTCAACAGACCGAACTTTACTCTGGATAATGGACAAAAATCATCTCCTGGCTTGTCATCTTTAAGCTTTTCTTCTCTTGATTTTGGTATAAACCACAGTTATCACAATTATTCTTCGAATGGGTATTTCTCAAAATCATTCAATCTTAAGCTAAGCCATGATCAAATTCACATTTCTTTAATTATTCCCAAAAATATTCAAATCATGAATTACTTAAACTAAATGATTTCTTCCTCTTCTTTTTAGCATCTTAAAATATGGTTAACTCAACAGCATTGCTTTACATTCATACATACAAGCATTAGTTTCACTTGTATTGCTATTCTGTCCTTTAAAGCCTTTAAGTACATGTTGAAATTTTAAACTATATTCCGTTTTTCTTCTCCTTTAAACTCCTTGTTGCTGTGGCTTATTTTCTTGTTTCACTTACTTTACTTATATCAGTGGTATTAAAACTGTCATATCTAATAATTATAAATATTGAACCATTTGCAATTTCATTTGCAAATACTCTATTGTTTTCTTATATTTATTTGTATGTGTTCAGTATCGTAGCTGTATAAGAATGTATAAAAAAAATTTATATGTAGTAGCAACAATTTATGCCTTACCATAACTTGCAAAATACCCTCAAAAGGTAAAATTTATTGTAATAATTGTCAATTAGATGTACAAAACTAATATTCTTAAAATCTATACCACAAAATAGTCAACATAAGTTTTACAAGTAATTTTATAAGTACGTGAAGATGAATGCAGAATCTTAAAGGTATTAATTTGTAACAATTATAATCTCTGAAAACTAATAAAACGACTCTAAAATAACTTTAATGTTTTTCCAGGTCAGATAACTGGCAGTAATAATTTATCTAAATGTTCCTGGAAAAAAATATAAATACCATTTTCTTACATATAGAGCCAAAGTTCGAAAATAAACAGTAAAATACCTCACAGTTTTTTTTACTTTTGTTTATGAATGTGTTCACAAACAAAATATGGTACATAACCATTGTGAGCTGACGAACAGAAACACTTAGATAACTTACCGAACTTATTTTAGAGTCCGTGTTAAGTTCTTTTGAGGTACTTATTCTGTATTTTTTAGTGAACACGTAGTTAACTTTTAGCTAACATGATATGTTTTTTTTAGTGTCTGCGTAGTAAACATTTATTGTACTTACTTTTTTTTAAGGATAATATTTAAAATAATAAATGACTATTGACGTCGCCCGGCCTCAATAGCCGAGTGAGTAAAACGGCAAACCCCACTGACGAGATTGTGTGGTTACAATCGAAACTAGTCTGGGCAACCGTCCGTGAAAGCCTGGGTTCAAATCTCAGCGCAGTCAAGAATGAAAAATTATCAATAAAAATTTTAATTGATTTCATGTTGTAAAATTCCTGTCTTCATAAAAATAATTTAATGAAAATTAAATTCAATGAACTGAAGCCTAATTAAAAAAAAATATATAAATTTGGATAATAAATCCTCTGTATGTATGGGAAAGAAAATAAGAAATATAATTTTTTTATGGTTTGTTATTTATTGAAAAAAAACCCAAAATATAACTTGAAGTTGAGTTTTATAACAGGAGTTCAAAAATATAAGAATGTTTTATTAAAATATAATGACTTTAAATTGTTAACAAAAAAAAAAAAAAACAATTAAAAGACCTACATAGGCATGATCCAAAAAGGAAGGTAGCTCAACTCTCTTTTTATCACCATAGTGACGTTTATTGACATCATGACAATTTGTGTAACCAATAAAAAATAAATAACGCGAGGCAGGACATGTTTAAGTTCAGTTTTATTTAACAATTTGATCATAGGTATCCGCATGTGCTCCTATCTTTACTATAATATGTTAATTAAAATTTTATAAAGCACAAGTAAAAAATTCTCCTAAAAAAGGATCTTCACATATTTAGGTATGTATACATATGCGGATCACTTGCCTCGAATGTTGTTACAACTATTTTACAGCGTTAATATTGGCGCCATAATGATTGGTTATTATACCAATGTCGACGCAAGTGTACACAAAAAAATTATAAATAAAAAAGGTTTACCTAAAATGTATGAATGAATATAAAAAACATAAATTATTTAGCTGAAAAAAATTAAATTCTGAAAAAACAAGAGCTGTATTTAAAAGTTATTTTTTGTTTCTTAAAAAAAAACTCGAGTAAGAAAAAGGACAACAACAATTATCATCGCTTCATTTCCCACTTTTAAATGTGCACAGCCAATTATATAAAAGAATTATTGTGCAAAATATTGTTTTTATTTCGCGGCATCGTAGGTACTTTATTTTCAGTCAAATTATCACTTATAATGCATAAGTGAACCGAAAATTCCTTAATAAAAAATACAGAATAAGTACCTGAAAAGAACTTAACACAGACTCTAATATAAGTTCGGTAAGTTATCTATGTGTTTGTGTACAAATTCAGAAACAAAAAAATAAGATTAAGTGTTTGTGTGGTAAGACAAGTACACTACGTTAGTGTACAGTTTTTTTTCGAACTTTGTATAGAGCAACAACTTTGATTAGTAATGGCAAATTTTTTAAGTTCAAATTATCTTTGAAAATTACATATTAAATTTTACGAAATTTTTTATTTTTTTATTTCAACGATTAAAGTGGGGAACGGAACAGTCGCTATAGTAAAACGTAACGTGTAGCGCTCTAAGCTGCCAAAAGTTAAAAATGTCAGTTTCAAAGTAGTGTTAACAGAATACATAGTTGTAGTACGCGCTGCAGTAGAAGTTGAGGCGCAAAGATTGTCAAATATAATTCATTTATAATACAATTTGAAAGGTGCTTTTATTCAAAAGTTCACATATTATTTTTACAAAATTCTTTAAGGCCCAAATTTACAGTCATTAGTTAATTATTAGTAAACTAAAATAATAACTATTGGTGAAGTAGCATTTAATATTTACAATAAATATGTTAACTTGAAATATTTTTCAGAACAAAAAGCTGTGACTCTATCAAAATAACAAAGCAGTGTTCTTGTTTTCATTTTTATTATTTTTAAGGATGCAAAAAAAAAATTCTGATATGTTATAGAAAACAAAAAAGTAACAGTGTTAGGGCTAAACAAAAAGAAGATGCGTGGCAGCGTCTGTGTACAATTAATAATAGTTTTTGCCAAAAAAAAAAAATTAATAATCATTTTCAACGGAATTGCAGTTGTATGACTAGTAGATAACCAATAACTAATGGTTAAAAAAAAGCTGTAAATAATATTTTATTTGTTAAACAATTGTTATTATCTAATTAATGACTGTAAATTTGGGCCTAAGTAGGTTATAAGCAACCATATAGAAAGCTTCAATATTTTGTTCGCATTGTTTCGTGCTATGCTACTCATTACGTCTTCAGCTTCACCTACTACTTAAACTACTTTATTCTGCTCCAGGCTTTACTATTTAAATTTATGGAAACTACGATTTTTTTGCTTCTTTTGACTGAAATTATGAAAAGTAATAAAATCTAAGTATGTTAAGTAAGACCCCTTCCAGACTCGGCAAGCTAGTTGCGCTAGTCACTTGCCGAGTACAACAAAGTCTGTACTCAATTTTTTAAAAACAAGGGTATTGGTTATCTAAAATGTAGAATTTTTAAATAAATTTCTTTATTTTTTAAATGGCTCTAATTTGTTATTAATGAATCAATACTTGTTTACTCTGGCTTGTTTTATTTACTATAACTAGGACTTATATATACATAAGTAAAATGCAGATTGTTTATACTTTTCAACATAAAATCTTACACTCTAGTAGTATATTTGTGTACATTCAATAAAGAGTCTTGAAAGCACAGGAGGAATATACAGTGTGTGTATAAAATATTAAGACAAAACTTTTAATATATATCGCAACTGAACGAATCGAAATTATTTATGCGGTGTTGCAAAGCATTTATTTGAGTTCTTACAAGCCTGAAAAAATAATTTCGATTCGTTCACTACCGATTGAAAGATTTAAAAAATAAATTGCTATCGAACGGAAAAAGAATTTGATCACGGCTGCCAGAACTTATTCAACAATAGTGTTTTAAATCAAATATTTTTCACGTTTTGGAAAAAATCGGCACGTAATATTCATATCTTACCGCTATAAAAATATCGTGCTATTTTGTTTACTTTTTAGTAATAAAAGGGTTGGTCTAAAAACTCTTTTCTATATACGTTTAATGTTAAACTAAAAATTGTTTTGCTTCTACTGAAAATTTTAAAATTTTGAGTTAATACAGTATTGTTGAGCAAGTGCTATATGTTTTAAAAATTATATATTGTCTTACATAATTTTGTTAATTAAAATGTATGAAATTAAATAGACAAATGTATTATTTTATTGTATTTATTTATTTATTTATAAGTAGCTGATTTTGCGACATAATAACAATTTTTAGCACGAGTAGTCGATTAACAATGCAAGCGCATGATAACGTTACAGTTTTTATACAAATTTGAGCCCCACTAAGAAATATTATGCGAACACAAATGTCAAAATCGACAGTGGTATTTTGTAAATATTAAACGGATTTTGTTTTACTCACCAACACTAAATAATTTTTTGTAATTCTATTTTTTTTTAAACAACACCTCTAACAAAATTGAGCAGAATGTTTCGCGTTTCGGGCTTGTCAGCTGTCCGTCTATATCGTGTGATATCAAACCTCTAGATTCTTTACTTTGGGGCTATAAGAGAGTTATTAGAAATTTAACCTTCCGAGTACACTACCCACAGCATTTACGGCCAATATATGAATGAAATTATTTTTAAATTATTTTTGATATCAAAGATAGTTCTTAAAGCATGAATAAAAATTTAGACTTTCAGTTCTATTTTACATGTTTTATTTATAATTAAAAATGTCTAAAAGGCCAACCCTTTACTTATCAAATTCGTTCGCCCTGATTCGTATACCCCCCTCCATGATGTCATCCCATTTTAGTGTCATTTTGGAAAACAAAGTAAAAATTTAAAAGTCTTTAATTATTTTCAAATTATTTCTTTAAATTTCTTTTCATATTAGGCTTGTCTAAAGGAGTACTACGGAAAAAAAAGTTACAGTATCTAGAACCGAATTTAGAATGAATGTAGAATGGCTATTTTATATAATGATTGACGTAGAAAAGAGAGAAAATAAGGGTTAATAAGGGAACAAAAGAAAACTAAATTTACGAAATCGATTACAAAGTACTGACATGTGTTTACTTATATCATATTTCAAAGAATAGAAAACGTAATTGCATTCAATCTATGATGGACAAATAAGGTCGCACAATTTTGTTAGCTAATTATACTATTTTTCGTCGTTTTTGTAAATTAAAATGTCAAATTTTGTTCATTTCGGCTGATGGAAATACAATTTTCAATCACAAAATTTCTTGATATTTTATATGGTTCTTTGTTGTAAAAAAGAGATCTGGATCATTTTAAAACAGCGCTCCTCAAGAAGAGAGTACACAAAATTTAATTATGTATTTGTGTGTTTGTACTGAAAGAATACTACTTTTCATTATATGTGTGTTTAATCATACACTGTGGTTTTCGCTTTACCAGTTGTACATTTTTTTTTTAAATTAGCTATATCGCCCTTTTTCACTGGCAAAACTAAATAGCTACTAATTGCAGCTGTTGCATCTCGCATGATTTTGTAAAAAAATGCTATCAGTATCGTTGTGTAAAAAATGCTATACGTTTTGCTAACTCAGCAATAGGTATGAATACTTTGCATCACATTTCACATATAACAAACAATAGAGCTAAATATGCGGCTGTGTCGATTTCTTTATACTCTCCACCTTGGCCTTATTTCCCAGTGTGCACCGTAAGTAAGAATATCTTAAGAGAGGGTTTTTTAAAAAGTTGTAAACCAATGTTTGTAAAACCTGACCTTACAGTGCTAAAATTCACTGCGGCTTAAGGCGTATTAAAGTCTTCATTTGGTTAACCATTAATCGGTTAACCGATTAAGTACTTCCCGATTAACTGATCGGTTAATTTAAAATTGGCTATTTTCGATTAACTATTAAACCGATTAATTTCAGTCGATTAACCGATGTAACAAAATTTTTAATTTTGCGTAGTATTATAACACATTATTTTTGCGTTCTTAATTTTGTATTGAGAGGAGGCACTCACATACAAAAGGTATGGCTGACTACTTAAACGCAGTATTGTAATGCAACACTAAAAGGATTTGCTTCAAAAACTCCAAAACTTTTTTGTATACAAGGCCTTGAGGTCATGATTGCATGGTAACGGTTTTTACTGCAAAATGTGGCGAAATTTGCGCATTGTTTTTATTTGTGAACGCATTTGTTTTAAGTGATACTTTGCAATACTGCGTTTATGTAATCAGCCCGTGTGTTGAGAAAATATTTATTCATACAAACAAAGAAGGTGTTCAGTGATCTTCATTTCAAATATGTATGAATTAGTGATGCCATTAGGATACGAAAGATACATTTTTCGTATATTTTGATGACTTCAGGTACCATGTATAATCCCGATATTTTTCGTATCTTTTGAATCTGTACGCAAAATGTACACAAATAAAATTTTATATTTTTCGCCTCTGACAAAGTTTTTTAAAGTTATCATTTCGTTATGAATACTAAAAAAACAGTCACAACTAAATACAAAAATAACATGTATTTTGTTGTTAGGTTTTCTAAGTTCTTCTGTCGTCTGCTTATTCATGTGTATGTATGTTAATATGAAAAAAATATTTGAACTTTTATATCAACTTTTTGATATAATCGCCTTATATTAATTTTTACAAAAATTAATTTGTTTTGATAACATCCAAAGATAGTTACATATAATTAATTTCTGCGCACTGTATTTTTAAAAAATAAAAATGTTATGTTAATAAATGTTAAACGTTAAAAATGTATTTTCAAATTATTTTCAAAATGTATCTTTTTGGGATAAAGTGTATCTTTTTGGAAACTAAAATGTATCTTTCTCGAAATTTCAGTAGCAACACTGGTATGAATATGTATGTAGATATAAGTGCTTGCTGTCAACAGCTTTTTGTTTTTGTTTAGTTATTTGTATGTGTTTAGTTATTTGTTTTTTTCTCATATCTTCTTATATCAATCTTTTAACAGAATTAACCGAAACATTTAGAAGTGTTTACAATTTAAAAAAAATTAAAACAGGACTCTAATGACATAATGGAAGATTTTATATGATTAGAGAAATTCAGGAAAAGGACAGAGAAATTAAATATTCTGCATTATCGGTTGCTTTCGATTTCTCAAACATCTATGATAAGTGAAAGAATTTTTTCCAAGTCAAGTTTTATCAAAACTTAAGAAAAGTATCACTTAAATCTTAAACATAGAAATCAACTTATCTCACGGTTTATTTTTTAATAAATATGTACCGATCAATACCAAAATTAACCGATTAAAGTAAAAGCCCGATTAAATGAATACCCTATATGGGACATGCTAGATTATGGGCCGATCCTCAAAAAGTTTTATAATTTTGTTTTTGCTTATTTTATATTAACAGAATTGGACCTAATTCAAACGAAAAATAAATAAAAATCTTGTACAAATACTTTTTCCAACAACTCTTCTCCTATTATAGATTCTCTATTAAAATGCAGTTATAATTTCTGTCTTACAACGGAGTAATAAAAACTACTTGATTCAGGTAATAAACAGTTTTTGGTAAAACTTTTTTCATTTCTGATTGGCTTGAAGGTATTTTCAAAACTATATGTATAACATATAATTTTTTTAAATGTTTATTGCAAAAGTAATAAGTAATCTACATACAAAGAAGAAAGAAAAATTAAATAAATTTACTTCGAAATACTTGTGTATCTGCTAGTTAATTTTTGTATAGCGTTTTAACGGATTTTCATAAATTCCTTGGACAAATAACTATGCGACAAAATCTTATGATAAATCATATGCAATACATAGTTTAACATTTTGTCAAAAATAATAAATTAAAACAAAACTACATCGAAAAAATTAAAAAGTTTATCTAATACAAATAATACACCAACAACAAAAAAATAATTTAACAACTAAAAGCCAAAGGAAAAAATGATTTAACAACATTATATAAATTTTTTTTATCAAAAAAGTTGTTTTTGGGAAAACATAATTTTTTTCATTACAAGATTTTATTTATTGTGCTAAATTCCCTTTTTTATAATTGATAAAAATACGGAAATTTATTGTTTTGAGTGTAGGTAATTCTTCTTCCCGCTGTCGTCTTGTTTGCTGATAACTTTGGTTTTTCTAAAATTATTTAGGAAAACGTCCAGATGATCTGGCCTAAGCAACCAGTGAAATGCGCATAGGAACAGCTTATCCTCCAACAATAAATTTCAGTATTTTTATCAATTATAAAAAAGGGAATTAAGCCCACTAAATAAAATCTTTTAATCAACAATAAATAAATTTTATTATTGTGTGGGTATAAATACAACCATAATTGAAGGGGATATTATGCGTCTGTACTGATGTGTGTAACAGTACTTTTAAGTATTACGATCGACTCAGAATCACTTTCTAAATCGATCTAACGAAGTCCATCCTTCCGGCCGGCTGGCTGGCTAGCTTTGTGCTAATTAGTCCACAATTAACTAAATAAACCCGCTCTCTAAAATCACGTAAACACTAAAAAATCTTATGTATCTTTATATCAGTGCCAACATGGAAAAGTAGCCTATTTCGAATATTGTAGTTTCGAGAAAACCGCAGTTGTTAATCCAAATTTTGATATTTTAATCAGGCTTAAGTTCATTGAATTTAATTTTCATTAAATTATTTTTATGAAGAAACGAATTTTACAACATTAAATGATTTAAAAATTTTTGATAATTTATTAATAATTTTTCATTCTTGACTGAGCTGGTTTTTTTGAAATTTTATTTGAAGATTTTTTTGGTTTAAGTCTGTATATAACCGTATTAGTTACAACTTCAATAGAGGCTTAAAGTAAATGCTTAAGAAAAAATGTTTTGTAAATATAAAAGATTTTACTCCTTTTCTTCTTGTAGTACATACTTCAATTCTGTCTAATATCATCTTAAGCTACTCTTTCATATACCCACATATATTTATGTGCATAGATGTCGATATTTACTTAATATTCAACACAAAGAACTCCTTAATGAATTTAAGCTCCATGATATAAATTTATTTTATGGAGCTAATTTTGCCCATTTGGCCTAAATTTGGCATGATAATGGCTAATAAATTAGTGAATGTTTACACGCTGGTTTAGTTGAACTAAACTTCAATTTTAACGTAGTTTAAACTCAAAAACAGCAATGCCCCATATATTGTATGTGATTTTGTTAATAAAATTGTGTTACAACTACGATAAATGTTGTGAAATTCATATGCGTAATTTTATCGCTTAGAGATGGTTTATATATTTGCTAATTTATACATTGGATGGTCTAAACACATTTTTAACTAAAAAGAGAGCTTAACTTACTCTGATTTATTAGCCCTAAGTTTGTCGTTTCGTGTAAAACTTTTTTATTATTCATCAAAGACCCCATAAAGTATTTATATTCTGGATACTTGAGGAATTCTAAGGCGATTTTGTCAAATCCATCTGACTGCTCCTTTTTTTAAAACGACTCTATTTGTCTTTCACTTTCGAAAGATTTAAAAGAGACGAATAATTTTGGTGTTAAATTATTTCTAGTTATAGATTCAAATGTGAAACAACTAACCTTTGATATTTCTCTTGAAAAAAAAAATAAATATAAATTTAGAGCGGAATGTACCGATTGTCATTAAATTTAATTCGTTTTAATCGTGGTAATATTTGGTATGTCAGAGTTTTGCAAGACTGGAAAATACAAGACCAAATTCCGTAAAGATTGTAAAATAATTTATCATAGGCCTCATATTAAGCTTCTTCTCGAAAATGAAATTTTGCAATACGCTTTTAACTTTTTGCCTCTAAGTTATCCTCTTGATCTAGCCAGACCACAATTAAAACTGCTAATAAACCCAATTAAATAAAATGTAAATCAATTAATTTTTTATTGACCGTATGCTTATTATTTTTGATAATTTGAATTTATTATATAATTTTATTATTGTATTTCACATGCAAGTCATCGAATATGTAGTCTTAAGTTTCGCACATTTCTTTTTCGCATCATTCACAGCTGAAACGAGTTTTGCGTTTTGGTTTTGTAGTTCAATTGAACTAAGCGCATAATGGGCCGTAGTTTTCTGATCTGACTCAAACTTGCTTCATTTGATTCAGAACATATCATTTATATATTTCAAATTTCTGTTTTTTTGATATTTTTTCTATTGGAAAGATATTGCAAACCAAAAAAAAAAAATTTGGTCCGGTCAGACCAAGAGGGAAATTTCATAGACTTTTACATAAATGTGGAGTTTCACCCCACTAATTTGCTCCAATCGAATCCAAATAAGTTTCATTCGATTCAGCACATATCATTTATGTATTTCACGTCCCAGTTTTTTTTTTTTTGATTTTTTGTCACACTCGAAAAATATTGCATGCAAAACACAAATATGGTCTGGCCAGACCAAGACGGTAATCCTAGGGTTAACCGCAATGAATATATATTTGTGATATTTGTTCATAGCGCATATATTCCATATAAATTCCACATTCGAAAATTTCTTACACTCACTGGAGGGTACTAAAGATTCGGCACAGCCGAATGTAGCACTAACTTTTACTTGTTTTTTAAACACAAGTCTTGTTAAAATCCGCTTTAACGAAATTTAATTGATGTTATTTTCATTGGTGTTGTTTGTTGTTTGTTGCTTTTTGAAAATTGTTATAAATTTCAAAATAAATTCATTTTAATTTTATTCCATCCATAATATTCAAATGATATAAAATAAAACAATACTGCAAACTAGAATATTGTTTTTTATTTTTTTTTTTTTTGCTTAAATTTGAACATGTATTTATTTATTTTTATTTTTGTAGCTGTTGTTTAATATTTACATTTATTAATTTTTTATTTACAAAATGCATGATTTTATTAGAATAATTTTTATATTGCATTTTATAAACTTTTCACAAATATTTATCGACATTAGCTGACTCACTATTTTGCCACTTTAATAGCATTTGACTTTTTATTCAATTTTAGTCACTGTGGAAGTATTAAGTGAAATTTTAACTTGACTAACATATATTTTTTTTTTAAGCCAAGTTAGTAAAACCTGAAAATGATGTAAATGAATGAGGGTGGCTGACTCATTTTGTTTTAAGCCAATTTATGTTTAAAACTTGATGAAATAAATTCTAGGAATTTGTGGAATTCAAACGATTTTTAAATATTATTTATCGTTGATAACGATGATGATGAACACAATGGACAAACTTGTTTTTCTTAGATAATATACGAGTTTAACTATTTTGTAAATAAAATAAGTTACCTCTAACTTAATAACTTTAAAAGAACCCCAATTGCAATATTTTTTTAAAATATTTTCTTTTTTTTCAGGTAAGAACGTAGTTTTGGCATATATGTAATTCGGCTTTTCAAGGTAATTTATATTAGGACTGAACATAAATTAACTTGGGGGAAACAAAATATTAAATATTATTATTCAAACCGACTTGTTTATAACACGATAATGCAATACAAAAGGCAAAATGTAATAGCCTGAATTTCTTATATAGCAGTTCTGCTTTGATGGACGCCATGGATTACGAAACTACTTAAAATTGGTCTAAAGTACTTTGTTTTTGAGAAATTATCTCAAAATCATACACCTAGTGCTTATTGACAGTTTTTTTCTCTCTTATTCCCAAACGCATTTTAAAAACAATTTTTAAGTTCAAAAAGTAAAACTCACTTCCAGAACATTGGAGCTAAAATCGATTTTGTAGAATGACAAATTTATATATACCCTTTACATCTGCGCCGTCCCAGGGATGCGCTAAGTGCCTTGAGGACCTGCATACCTTTTGGCGTTGCAATCGTGGATGTCAATATAAATGGGTGCAGCCAATACCTATAACGCGACAGCGATAAAATTAACGTATCTCTTGAGACTGACCGGATATCCTAATTATAAAAATTATATTTTTAAAAAGGTTAAATATTTCGATTTTTTGACGAATACCAAAACCGAATAAGAATTATAGTTAATGTTAAAAATCATAGATGCGGATAGAGCATTAATTTTGCATTTTCAACTGGTACTGAATTTGTTTGGACTGGTAAAAAAAAAAATACCAAATACTAAAGCTGTGCAATAGTGCAAACTAGTTTTATTTAGTGCTGATTCAAATGAGTATTTAGTACATTATCCCCAACTAAATTAAAAATTAAGGATATTACGGGGATTTTTGGCAAAATATAAGTTTTTTAACAGTTTAATTGATTAAATCATTTGAACAAATAAATGAAATTTTTAACTGTATAAAATTTTTATGAAGCGTCCACGTTTTTTGTTGTATTTTTTTAATTCAGATTTTTTCTCCACATAATTCTTCTTAGTTTAAATATCAATTACTTTGGGAAATTTTACCTTTTGCATCAAAGCATTTTTTTTTTTTTTAAACTATTTTGTCAATCCTTTTTACGTAACAGGAATTCAATTAAAATCTCTTCAAACATTCTTCTAATTTTCATTATTACTCTTATACTCTTAAAAATGTTTTCTAACATCTTTTGATGTTATACTTTTTTGTATCACTTTTATTGTATTTATTGTATTTTGTTATTTTTTTGTGAATTTTCTGCAAAAAACTGCAATTTTGTTGATGAGATTTTACATCAATAATTAAAAAAATGGTTCCAAATCATGCACAAACTTGGTAATGGGTTGTTATAATCTGTAGCATTGATTTAAGCATTCGAAAATAATTACTGAAATTAGTTTAAATTTGTTCAATTAACAAAACTAGCGTATTTGTTAGTTTTCGTGATGTTACGAATATCAATTTTAAGTATTCGAGAATACGAATACAAATATCGATTTTGAAAGTTAGCACTACTTGATATTTAAAATGTAATTAAAGCAAATCTCCCGTTTTCGTCGATAACAATAAATTGAAAAAACGGCCACACTACAAAATATATTTTAAATTAATATGAAATTTCGATGACTGAATTTGAAATTATCAACTTCACATCTGAATGCCATTACTGAACATTTTAAACTTTTTATTCTTACAATATTATTATTGCGACCAGATCCTAAAACTTTTTAACAAGGCCAAATAATGCTAAAAATTATTAAAATATTGCTGATAAAAAATTTTTTTTGTTTAAAATGTATCACCATGAAATTTTATTTGAAGCTAAATACATTCAAGTAACTTATTTTTAAAAAATTTAAATAAAAAGTAACATTTAATCATTTTCGTAGAATATCAGATATAAATATATAGCACAAGTTGTTGACCTTAAATTTTTAGTCTAGGCAGCCCGCAAACCTCTGAACAAACCAATGCAAATTCATACAGGTGACATTTTGGAGTCATCTGTTTATTTATATGTGTGTATACTGAATGTCAAACTTTGCTTACATTTTGTGAAAAAATTAGTTAAAATTTAAAATTCAATAAAAACAAAACTTACACATACAAGTGCAAATTCGAAAAGTTCAATACACTCACACTTTTTCACTTGACAACGGATGACGTCAGTAGTCGATGACGAAAAGTTGTGCTGAAAAAGGTCAACAAGAAAAAGAACGACAAAAACATGAAAAACAAAAAAATGTACTTTGGATTTCAAGAAGAATTCTTGACAAAAAGTACGAAAGAAGAGAAGTAAGGAAGAACATGTAAATCAATTAAAATAGGTAATCATTCATTCAAAATCAAATTTCGATCTACCAAGGTAAAATACCATTTGGTTTAAGGATTGATGTTTGACTATTGACGTCATCCGTCGTCAATGGCGGTGAGTGTTAAACGGCAAACCCCTCTGAAGAGATTGTGTGTTTACAATCGAAACTAGTCAGGGCAACCTGTCCGTGAAAACCTGGGTTCAATTCCCAGCTCATTAAAATTAATTCATTCCATGTTGTAAAATTCCTTTCTTCATAAAAATAATTTAATGAAAATTAAATTAAATTAATATCAAAATTAGGATATTTTTATTATATTTAAAATACTTTTCATTTTCATTGAATTCACACATTCACACTATCAATCACACCTTTACTATTACTTTAGTTTTTGACATGTAATTCAGTATTGTTTGGGAGAAAATATTTTTGCAGATGCTGCAGCCACTTATCTCGTTGGTTTATCTGATATTTAATTTAGGATTTTTTCTTTATTTTTCTTAACTTTATTTATCGCAGTGTTTAATAATGGATCAAACTGCTTAGCTTTCCACCTTTAATTACTGCTGAAAGAAAAGTTTTAACCGAATTTATTTTCCAAAATATTACAAAATAGACAATTTCTAACATCAACTTGAGTTGTTTTCATTCATACTTTTTGCGGCGGCACAATACGTCTAATGTTTGTTTTTGTTTTTTACTTTACTTACAGAAGACCATTATTTTGCGGCAAAGGTTTTTTTTTTTAAATACATATTATTAAAAGTGAAGATTTTTTTGTTTCATTTTATGTATATTTTTTTTTTTTTTTTTTTTTTTTTTTTTGTACTTTTGTATACACGAATATTCGTAACATCACTAGTATATGACAGTGGGTTTATTAAACTAAAAGAGAGAGATAGAAGAAAAAGTAATTTAAAGAATTCTTTTCACAAAATAATATATTATTCTTTTATGTTAAACGAATATTTTTTCGAGGTTTTATTCCTAACTGAGCTACCTAAATAAGAGCTGCAAGAGTTTTTTGTATGTCAAAACATTTCATTTGCATAAAGTTTATACGAAAAAAAACCCTTTACAACGCGAATTCGACACCACCAGGCTGGAAAATCATATTTGACAAATCGCTATGTCGAATTATCTTATTGAAAATGTATTTGAAATAGAATTTTTATGTGTAAAAAACGCTTTACGGCCTTGTTTAGGTAGCTCAGTAAGGAATTAAAAAAAAATAATTCTTTCTTTCAATTACAATTACATTAAAACAAAGTTTTCGAGTTTTGTTTTTGTTTTAATTGTGGTTGTTGGAATGAAAAAATTATTGGGTCATCTTTAATAAGGCAGTTAAATAAAAATATATCCTGTTTTTTATTCTCTACTAGCCGTGCCCGTGGCGGCGCCCGCCCAGAGTTAGTTTTTGACGGACTATAAAAGTAAAATTATCTTCTATCGGTCCAAGATTTGAAAAAAATTTAAAGCCTGTGTGTTTTATTGTATGTAAATCGACCTTAATATGTTTTAAATTTCATCAAAATCGGTTTCGGATAGGAAGAAAATGCCCAACTGTCCCTTCATATTAATAACTTTGAAAAAAATATAAACCGTGTGTGTTTTATTTACACTGATCGCGATAAATAATACTAATAAAAATTTTACGAATAATTTGTAATCGGCTTATTTTATTGGACAAATTGTTTGAAATTAAGGTTTTATTTTTATTTCTTTTAAAAATTATCACAAATCAAATCGTTTTTGCATTACTTATTCTTATTTTATTTAATATTAGTAACTCATCCTTAAAATTAAGGTTTGAATTATTTTTGACAGAAATAATTAACGTAAAAAAAGAAGAAGAACATTCAATAAACTTGTAAAATTTGTAATAAATTATTTTAATACTCATCTGCTGCTTGATGTAATTCTGCTCTTTTAAAAGTTTTTATCTGTATTTTTTTATCTTTAAATAAACATGAGATAAACTGAGAAAATTCGAAAATAAACGCAAATAAATTTTTATTTCTTTTATAAATTTCCCTTTATGCAACTATTTCATTTACATAAAAATCTGCCAAAACGATGAAAATAAAATGGAGCAAAGAAAAAAATATAAATGCGTAGCTGTGCTGAATCTTAGATACTCTACCCAAACATTTAAAATATAGGAAATTTTTACGAGAAGTTTTTTGTACCCAATTTTTTTATTATTTTTTTTTTTTTTTATCAATTAGTATTGTGGCTATTTTATTGAACATTTTAGGGTTTTAATCCAAATTTTTAATATTTCATTTAGGCTAAATTTAATTAAATTTAAGTTTCATTAAACTCTTTTTATGAAGAAAGGAATTTTACAACATGAAATGAATTAAAATTTATTGATAATTTTTCATTCTCGAGTGAGCTGGGAATTGAGCCCAGGTTTTCACGGACAGGTTGCCCTGACATGTTTCGATTGTAATCACACAATCTCCTCAGAGGGGTTTGACCGTTAACACTCACCGCCATCGAAGGCGGCCAAACATCAGTCTTTATTTTATATTTTTTTTTATAATTTCTGGTAGCTTATTCGTATCTGTGCTAAAAAATGAAAGTCTTCTGTGATGCGACGCCTACCTAAGTGGGCGTGTCAAACATTTTTTGACCGTATATTTTGCAAGATAAAAAAAAAGATGATTGATATCTAAATACGTAGGAAAAAAAGAGTATTTTTAAAAGACACATTTTAACAGGTTAGTCCACATTTTGGTTTAAAAAATGTTTTCAATTTAACCGATTTATATAGATCCCAATGTGACACCAAAATAAAATTTTTGGTTAAGTCTTACAGATGTGATTTTCGTTTCCACTGCCAGACAGAAAAGGCTTTATCGATTTGGAATTGCCCAAGGATCAGTTATACATATCGTCAGCTTAAATGCAAAATGTCTTAAATCGATCGATGATGTATGTTGACTTCCCAGTAAAAAAAAAATTGTGTTTTTTGAAGCACTTAAGAGAAAAAGCGTATAATCGAGCGCTTCAATAAGAGAGCTCTTATACAGCAGTAAATTATAACTAATAAAATATACAAAAAAAGTGCTATTTAAGTGCTGACAACGAAGAAGGAAATATATTATGGTTTACACAAATTATTGAAAAAAGGCATTTTAACAAGTAAAAGCAAAACATTAACCCTCCGATGAGTGACAGTTCTGAACTTCACGGCCGTGTGAAAAGGTCCCTACGGACCTTTTTTGTAAATCATGTTTTTTTCATATAAAATTTTTTTTTTTTGTTTTTATTGTTTATAACTAAATTCTACATACAAAAATAATTTTTCCAATTTTTTTACTTACAGTATTCAAATTTTATACTACTAGCAATAAACCAGTTCTTAGAATTTTTTGTTCTTAGTATTTTTGTTCCTAGAATTTTTTGTTTTTATCATCATCCCTAATGTCTTTGAGTTTAGGTCTTTGTGTTCAGAACAAGTAAATTATGTGTTGAAACAATAAAAAAATTATAATGATGCCCAAAAACATGCATTTATTAGTGAAATTCAGTACAAGGTCCATACGGACCTATTCACACGTCCGCGTACTATTCTCACTAAAACCTCAATAACTCATAAAGTAATGATCCGATCGGCTTGATTTTTTTTCCAAAAGATGCGCAACAAAATACTCTTGGAATACAGAGTAACTTAGGTGGGGGGGGGGGTTGTAGTGGCCGAAGTAGGAGTAATTTCAGTTTGAAAAGGCAAAAAGGTCTCTAGGGACCTTCTCACTCATCGGAGGGTTAATGGATATGTTAATAATACAAAAATCGGGCATCCCATTAGCGAGTCTAAAGCGATTTGAGGTATAAATTCATACATAAAACCTGCTTTACGCGGTTGTTACATCATAAATAATCAAGAAGTCGATTTTAAATTCTTTGCCGCTAACGGCCATCTTTTTAAAGATTTCTTGCTGCTACATACGCAATGACAAACTTAATATATCGCAATTCATCACTTGTTGTATTGAAGAGTATAAAAAAAAAAATTAAAAATTCAAATGTGTTTAAGAAGAAGCTAAAAAAAAACTAAGAAATTTTTTTTAAGAAATAAAAATTAAAGGGAATTTTTTCTGTTTTATTTCATGGTTTGTTAAAATAATGAGTACAAAACTTCTTCGTTGTTGTAAATTTTCCTATTTACAACAAGCAGACATTTAAGCAATTAAATAAGGAAGTTGTAAGAAGACCATCAAATAGAAATGATGACTATTGCTATTCTGACTTGAGACTTCTCTTCTCTCTCTCTCTCTCTGCCAGTCTGTATGTCTATTAGTCTGTTTATTTATGATGCCAGCGAGTGTGGCAAGAAATGAATGATTAAAGTCTGCTTTTTTATTTATTATGTATTTTATTTTCATTTTTATTTGCCTAAGTTTAGTATAATTAATAGACTGTGATGTTGCAAATAAGCAAAAGAATTTATTATGCACAATATTCTAGGAGATTATAATATTTCTATAATTAAAGAATTTTTAAGATTATAGATAGAATAAATGTCTACTTAGAAACTCAACTTATTGACCCATGAACAAAATTTTTGCTTCAACATATTTGGAGTAAAGGAAGTCATCAATCAAAAGTGAGTGTACAATAATTTTCCTTTAAAAGCATCTATAAGTCTTTGATTTCTAAATATTTGCGTGTCTAACTTGAAAACGAGGGATTTGTGGTAAATTTTGAGCGTGTATTGCGAAATATTAGTGGAATATAATTTTTATTCAAAGTACTGAAGATCGTTAGCTATGAGCTTTTCCATCTTCCTGTCTACACTTAGGCCCTATAATCATATAAAACGCAGCGGAACGCCAAAGAATAACATTGAAAGCACAAACAATGTCAAAAATATTTTGTAATATTGTTGTTGCTTCCTACAGAAATTCACATTGCGTTTTAAAATTTCCAACGCTCCACTGCTTGTGTCGTTGAAAATTCTAAAACGGTACATGAATTTCTATTGAAAGCAACATCAAAATTACAAAATATTTATGACATTGCTTTTGCTTTCAACTCTTTGGCGTTGCGCTGCGTTTTATTTGATTATGGCCTTAGTTTCCTCATCAAAAGAATTGATCACTTTTTTAACTTGAGAACAGGGATGGAAAATGGTTTTTATGATTTTGTACCGATTATGAAATCAAAGTGTACTTTTTGGACCATGACGGTATCATCTTTATTATTTATTAAGAACAAAATTTTACAAAAATGTGCATAAAAATTCACAAGTTCAATAAATACTACATACATACATAAATACATTTACATACATACGTCATTGCAGTTGTAGTGATTAGTTATATATTAAAAAAATTATTCAGTGTTTTCATTAAAAAATTGGGATTATTAGCACATCATTAATAAATGAATTAATTAATATTCATAAAATATTTTAAGATAATATTTTCTTTAACTTATCGCTTACTTTAGGTTAAAGTGAAGTTGTAATAAACACTTTTCATACAGAAAAAAGCAGACAAAAAATTAAAGAGAACATAATTAAGGTTGCCACATAGCGATACCTTTTTATTTTCAAATTGTACTAACAAGTTGCAAAATGTACCAAAAAAAAAAAGTACGATCATTTTTATCCGTGGTTCAGAACGAATCAAGGCAATTTCAAATAGGCTGTTCTTAATTTTAGTAAAGCATTCTACATCGATCGAAACAAATGGTTGTCGGACGAAACAATGTCTGTACTATTTCTGTCCCGATTTTAGTTAGTAGCGCATGGTAGGTGGGACTACCTTGTTCGTTCTAAGAATAGAGGAATATCATAGTGCCATGGCTATTTGTCTTTGATTCGGCTGCTTGGCCGCGCTTTCAATGTGATTTCCTACATTTTCAGTTGTATTAATGGGTTCCTTTAATATAACTAGTAACTAATAATTCAAAGCAAAAATCGCAGCTAAAATCGCCTTTTAATACCCGTTTACCCAATTTCCTTGCTTTGGATGAATTCTACTGCTTGTAAGCATGTTGTAAATTCTGCTTCAGTGGCTCTTAATGTATTTGCAAGTTCCACTTTAGTTTTTCAAGCATCTTTATGGAGAAGTGGCATCAATTCATAATATTTAAACTTTTTTAGCTGCGTACAAAAAAAAAAAATAATAATTGATTTCAATTAAAAAATTTGTTTATTAATAAAAAAAAACTTATTAAACTTGCATCAGTAAACAAAAAAACAGTATCAATTAAACATTAAATTCACTTGATTAAATTTTTAATTAAAAATGATCTTATTTATTATTCGCTTTTAATACTGAATATTTTGGAGATTTTTTCAGTGTAGTTGAGCAATCGATAGGGATGGGCAAATTTAAAAAATATATCGATATATATCGTATCGATATTTTTAAGAGTATCGATATTTATTAATTAAAAATATCGATATATCGATGTATCGAACGAATTATGCTGAAATTATGACCAAATTTAAAAACTTACTGCTTGGCCCACAATGTCGACAAGAACATTTCTTTCGCATTTTTATATTGAAAACAATAATAACAAATTTAAATTTGTTTTTGTTTTCAATATAAATATAAGAAATAAATGTTCTTGTCGACATAGTGGGCCAGGCCCTTAATATACCTATGTCAATACATATTTACATAGGCACAAACATATTACATGTAATTCCATTCTAACTTCTTAATATTTCTTTTAATTTCAAATTTACTGCCTGTCCCTCGATTTCGAACGAAACTTTCATTCGCTTAACTTTTATATAAAACAAAAACCAATTTTAAAATTTAGTTCTTAAGGTAAGTTATGCGAACAACGTTTTCGTTTGAAATTGATGGACCGGCAGTCAGTTAATTCTACAATAAAAAAATTCAAAAAAAAGTAAAGAATAAAACTATATTTTTTTTATTCGCCATATGAAATCTATAAAAAAAAATTTATTGGGATTATATAATGTCGGATTATATACTGCCGGTAAACGAAACTTGTGACACATACTATACAAGTAAACTGTGCAATATTTTATTTTTAATATATAAGAACATGTTCAAATAGAAAAAAAAAACAAAATATTTTTTTTTTATTATTAACATTCCAACTTTCATGAATCTATTGCTGCTAATACGCCATAATTAAGGCGATTCTTTGCATGTTCTAGGAACACTTTTCAGAATATTTTTTCCGCGCTTATTTTGTTGTCATCTCCTAAAAAATCGAGACAAAACTGAAGTGTGTAATCTATGAAAAAGCGCCGATATTTGCTTAATATTATTTAAAAACATATGACGCAATTCTTAATAAACAACAGTATTGAAAGCAGTTGAGCAAAAGTTAAAATGTTGAATTTTATTATAAAGAGATCTTAAAAATATCGAATTCGATAGTCGTAGATAAATATTGATGTATCGATATATCGGTATTTTTAATATCGGCGATATATATCGATTATGATTTTTTTAAATATCGATATTTTGATATATCGATATTTATTGCCCATCACTAGCAATCGATATGCTTCAAATGCCCATTTTTTTAACTGCAGATGTTAAGCAAATTATGTTTTTGGTAAAAAGTTCAAGACTTGTAAAGAAAAAAAAACCTTTGTGGTTAACACCATTTTCTTCAATGACTAAAGGGCCAAATAAACGACACAAGCAGTTTGACAACAACAAGAATATTAAAATTTTTAATGTTCACATGTTTGATTTCATATGTTTGTGTAACGGTTTGTGTGGCATATTTAGTCCTTTAGTGGAAATTGATGACAAAAGTTTTTCTTCCCAAATGCCATTTGAGTTATTAAAAACATACACTATGTACAAAAACTACCCCATGTTGTGCATCTCGCAGTTTTAATACAATACTGAACCAATAGAGTTTCAATAGTTTTCCTTTAAAATACACTGCAACACAGTGTTTTCAATATCTATTGTACTGTTATAACATTTTTAAAAGTCAATACCATCGCTTAGCATACCTTACCTTAAACCACAGTCATACTCCCTCCTATTCCTATTCTGATTTAGCAACAATATACATTAATTTGTTTTTGTTCATCACACGCTGCCTTTCAATATAAACAGGAATGCCAAAGAAAGAAAATTGCAACATGGCGAAGAAAAAAAGTAAATAAATAAAAAAAATCCATTACCAGCTTGTTAAATTTTTGCAATTGGCAATTAATTTGTTTCTGCCCTTTAAGCAGCAGATTTTAATTTATTTCCATCAGGCAATAACACACATTTACACACCTTCATTTTCCTTTTTCCAACTTTTATAAACTGGTGTCGGTGGTTGTTAATAGTTGCTGTTTGTTGATACTTCTCTACTAAAATCAAATAATAGTAAATTTTTTTTTCCATTTTGCAAAGAAAGTTCAAACTATGTACTTCCGTCTTTACTTTTTAAGAGTCTCAATTAAATTTTCTGAAAAACGAAAACATCGACAATAACAACAACGATGGAAAAATATCTTTTCGTCATTATGGCACTGATAGCCTTTTAATTTTTATGGGATAACAGGGTACTTCTTAAAAGAGATGGTTTCAAATTATATTTATTACATTTTAAATAAAGAATTTTTTTTTAACGCAAATTAACATAAAAATGTTTTCTAAACGAAAGTGTACATCGAAAAGTTTTCTCCAAAAAAATAATTTTTTTTTTTTTAAAAAGTTCAAAATTTTCGATGTAAAATATTCTTACATAAAATTGTTGTACTAAAATTTGATATTTAAAAGGTTTTTATAGGAACATTTTCAAATACAAGATTTCGAAAAAATGTGTTTGAATGTTTTCTATACAAAAATTGTTTACAGAATAGTTTTTCTTAAACGAAAATAATGTATCTATACTAAAATTTTGACATCGAAAAGTTTTGTATACAAAAATCTCCACAACAGCTTTCTTTATGAACATTTTAACAGTAAAACATTTTTCGATTTAAAAATTTTACTACTAAAAAGTTTTCTATGTGAAAATTTTGATATCGAAAATTTTGCTATTAGGAGAATTCTGTACAAAATTTTTAAAATAAAAAATTTTTTTATACGAAAATTTTGATAACGAAAAGTTTTCCATACCAACATATCAATAAGGTTTCCATAAATTACAACGATATTTTTACTTTAGAACAAGAATTTTCATCGATAAATTTTCTAAAAGACAAAATGAAGATCGAAATGTTTCCAAATCTAAGTTAAAAAGTTTACTGCTAAACACAAGAGCCTTGGATGTGGAAAAAAGAAAACTAAATAAATGGAAATCTTTGGTCTCTAGCCAAATATTTCCTTCTATTTAAGCAAAACCTTTTAACTCTCTTTGAATTGAAACAGCCATCTTTATAGATTTTAATAATAAATTTAATCGAGTATAGATCGAATAATTTATTTTTTAACACTTGACATACGAGTCACTTGCCACAAGAATCTGGCTCGGTGTATGGTTGCCTGGCTGCCTGAATGACTGGCTGCTTGGCTGCTGATGAAGACGATGCTACTGCAGCTTCTCATTGCCTTCATTATGCAACATTATTATTAGCACGTTTCATGTTTATGCATATGTTATGAACATTTTCTCTTCTCGAAAAAAAAAAATTAAATTTTATTTTAGCTGTTTTTTGTTGTTGCTGCACATTTTGTACCTAAGAACTGCGGTTGAACATCTTTAATAGCAAAAAGAGAAGTCGAGTATGTGAAACATGTGCAAGAAGAGACTCCAGCAAGTACTTTTGGAAAATAAGAAACATCTTTTTTTTAATTTTTTTTTTTTTTTTGCTTAAGTGTTTCATTTTCTATTTTAAGAAAAAGTTATTATAAGAAAAACAACATGTACCAAAATATTGAATAGAAATTTATGCACTTTCAACTTAAGGGAGTGGAGTCTGCAACCTAAATACCGCCTGCCTTTCTCCCGCCTGTAACATACAGGCATATCACAGCAATCAATGTGTGTTTTTGTGTGTGCATTTTATGTAATAACAATCATTATAAAATATAAAACATTTAACAAGTTATAAAGTAAAAGAATTTTTTGTTTTTTTTTCTGTTTTTGCCTTACCGTTACAGTGTAATCGAGAAGTTCAGCGGTTACCGAAAGCAGTAATACATACACTCACAAACATATTATTTGTCTAATAAATACCCTCACAAAAAAAATCATCAATCATTTACCTAAACGAAGTAAGGAAGAATTAAACAAATTTTATAATTTAGGCAGCTGATTAGATGGTGACTTGTTCGTTTGCTTTGGGTTACTCCTATTAAAGGGTAATTTATCAATCACATAAGTCTTAAGCCTATAGTACACGGCATGTAAAAAGACACATGCGCATGTGGTTCTGACGTAATTTTGACGTCAATGCAAAGCCACAATAAACATTGCGTGTTGTGTGATGACGTCAAAATTACGTCAGAACCACATGCGCATGTGTCTTTTTACATGCCGTGTACTATAGGCTTTACGTATTTTGACAAAAATTCAACCCTGTCATGATAAGTTGGAAATTTTCAAACAATAATTAGGTCAGGGAAGCCTTTTCGACAAAATACGTAAGACTTGTGTGATAGTGTAAAGTACCGTTTAGTGTTTCCAAGTCTTTGGTTGTCTTTTTGACTTCTTTTTCTATTTTGTATCGCGCCAATGAGATGAATTTTGATTTACAATTTTTGGAGAATTTTGACAAGGGGATTAAACAATAAATATGCCTGGGCATAGGTGTGTCAGTTATATTAAAATTATTTAGATTACAAGTAAAATTGGCAAATTTTGAAGATTCTGTCCGAGTGAAACATTTTTTAAGATAAGATAAACTCACTGTTTTATTGTTGGTATTTTGTTTAAGCTTTGATATCGTTGCAAATAAGACTTTTTGAGTTTATGTAATTCTCATTCCCTCTGTAGTCTTTTTTGCTGATAGCTTTCGCCTTTCTAAAATTATTTAGGAGAACATTTCCTGATGATCTGGCCTAAGCAACCAATGAAATGCGCATAGGAACAGCTTATCCTCCAACAATAAATTTTCAGTTGTTTTATCAAGAATAAAAATAGGGAATTAAGCACAACAAATAAAATCTTTTAATAAATAATTGTGTTTCCAAAAACAACTTTTTAGTGATAATATTTTTTTTTCTCATCCCGTTTTTATGCATGAGTTTATTTGACAGTTCAAAGCGGGAAGTTTCTCACAAAAATTTTACAGACCCACTTCTTCTGTAAATTGGCGAATAATTTCCTTACCAGACAGCTATTACTCGCTACAAATATTACAGACGCATTTAGGTGAGAAAAACAATTGTTTGTGTCAATTTATGCCATTTTGACTTCATTTCTATCGAAAAGTTTCTCGAAGCGAGAGTTACAGAACATGGGCACAGGGAAGCTTTTTCGACAAAATACGTAAGACTTGTGCGATAGTGTAAAGTACCCTTAAGTGTTTCCAAGTCTTCGGTTGGTTTTCTTTCGACTTCCTTCTCTATTTTGTATGGCGCCATCGAGGTAAATTTTTATTTACAATTTTTGGAGAATTTTTGACAAGGGGATTAAACAATAAATATGACTGGTCATAGCTGTGCCAGTTATGTTAAAATTATTTAGATAAGAATTAAAATTGGTCAATTTTAAAGATTCTGTCCGAGTGAAAAATTTGTTTTTATTTTTTATTTAAAAAAAAACGATATTTGCTTAGTTATTGTTATTTTGCCAAGCCTTAAATTTTTTGGCTATTAAGTCATTTCTATGATTTTAGGAATTTACATTTGCTTTTCCGCAAGACCATTTGCCCTAAAACCTGAACACCGGTTATATATTTTGTTCCTTTGCAAAATTTACATTGAAAAGATTTCCATAAAACATTAACATGAAAAATTTTTTTATTATAAGGATTTCTAAGAACATAATTTCTACCGAAAAGTCTTGTAAGGAACATAATTTATATGCGGAAGTGTTATACACGAAAGGTAAAGAAAAGTTTTTTTTTTTTTTTTGTAAAATTTGACACCAAAGTGTATGATGCGCGAAAATTTTTACATTAAAAAGTTTCTTATACGAAACTTTTGACAGTTTTTTGTACGAAAATTTTTACATCAGAAAATTTTCTATGCGAAAAGTTTTCTAAAGACCTATTTTGACATCGAAAAGTTTTCTATAGGGAATTTTTGTCGTTGCAAAGGGTTTTTACAAACATTTTGATATCCAAAAGTTTTTTTTTTAATTTTCTTAAAGGTAAATTTATGGGTATGAAAAGTGTTCTGCTTGAAACTTCTTTACATTAAATTTCCTTTACGAGACTTTTAATAGCAAAAAGTGTTCTGTGCTAAAATATTGTAATCCAAAATTTTTTAGAGAAATATTCTTCGTTTAACAACATTTACATAGACAAATTTCGTTATAGCTACACAACTCGCATGAACACTTTTTTTTACAACAATTTACTAACGTTTCAATAGAAAAATTTTACATCGCTAAAAATTTTTTATAGAAAAATTTTATATCGCTTAGGTTTTTTAAAGAAAAATTTTACATCGATGAAGTTTTCTATAAAAAAATTTCATATCGTTTAAATTGTTCTAGGGAAACATTTTACATCGCTAAAGTTTTTTTTTGTTTTTAATTTTTTTCAATGAATTAATATGTATTGATTTAGTATTTTAAGAAACAATAAATAATTTGAATCTATTTAGAAACATTTTTAAATTCTTCAAACAATTATTTAGAAAATGGTAACGGTAGGGAATCGTTTTATGTTAAATTTAAAATATGTTTTCTTACGAGTGTAAGTGTGCCAAAAAAAACTTAAATAATAATTCCCTTCGACAAAAAAACTCCGTCTAGGAAATGTGTCGTCACGAGACTTTAAATGTCCAGCGCAACTTTAAAATAACTACTAATTCTTATATATTGCAATGAATTTAAAATAAAAAAGTTTTATTGCAAAATAAAAAAAAAAAAAAACAATATCCAAATAAAATGAGAAAGTAGCAAAATTATCAGCAATGGGTTACAAATTGTTTAATATGGCAGTTCTTAGTGTTCATGAAAGAAGAAATTTTGTTTTATTTTTTCTTTTTTTTTATACTTACACTTGTAATTTATAGCGTTTGAAGTTTATTTTAGCTTATTTTTGCTATTTTTCTTTTATATGTTTTTTGTTTTCCAACTTATTCTTTATTTATGTTTTTATATTTTGAACAACATTCTCCCTTTGATCTCGGTTATTGTCAGATGATTGTATTAATTTAAAAAACTGCAAAAAAAATTGTGAGTAAAAATGCAATTCGTTCAAATAGGGATTTTAAAGATCTTAATTGTATATTAAAGAGTTAAGAGCAAACTTAACAGAAGTGTTTATTTAATTTCGTACTAAATAATATTAATTTTTGGACATTTTAAAGAACAAACTGCTAAATAGTTGTGTCAATTTGAAAATAAATTTTATTTAAATTATAAGTTTATTACGAAACTTTTATAATGTCGAACAATTTTCTATAGAAAATTTATAAATTTTATAAAGTTTTCCATAAAAAATAATATTTGCAATACCGAAAAGTTTTCTATAGAGCACTTTACAATGTCGAAAAGTTTTCTATAGAAAATTTTGCAATCTCGACAACGTTTTTTATAGAAAATTTTGCAATATCGAAAAGTTTTCTTTAAAATATTTAGAATATTAAAAAGTTTTTTATTAAAAATTTTATAATATCGAAAAGTTTTCAATTGAAAATTTGTCTGCATTGAAAAGTTGTCTATCGAATTTTTTGAAAAATCGAAAACTTCTTTTTATTAAAAACAATTAATCTTAAGATATCGAAAAGTTTTGTTTAAAAAAAAATTGTATCATCAAAAAGTTTGCCAGAAAAAGTTTGCAAGGTATAAGAGTTTTCTGTAACGAAATTTATTAACCGAAAAAATTTCTAAGGAAAATTTTAAAATATCAAAAAGAAGGGTGTAGAAAAAATGAAGGTTACATTTTTGGATACCCTACAGTTTTTTCCATTGAAAATTCGGTTGCGAGAAAGAATTAAAAGTTTTTTTTTTTCAAGATACAAAAAATTTTCTAAACAAACATTTTGAAAACCCGTAAAGTTTTTCAGAGAAATTTTTAACATCCAAAACTTTTCTACAAAAATTTTGAAACATCGAAGAGTTTTCTATATAAAATTTTTAAAAAGGTTATCTTAAAAAAAAATTTTTATATAACATTTTTGTAATATCGAAAAAGTGTTATTTATTTAAAGGGTGGTCCAAACATAATTCACGATTTTAATTGTGAGTAACATCTTAACGTCCAGTTTTTTGCCTAACTTAATTTGACATTTCTTTGCTTCAGTGTTTGAGAAACTCAACCATGGAGAAGTACAAAATTGAGCAGCGCGTTAGGATTATTGAAGCTTTTTACGAAAATGGGCGTTAAATTTAAAATGCATTTCGTGCACTTCGTGATGTTTTTGGTAGCAAAAAATGTTTCCACAATCGGGACCAAATCTGGAGAATTGTGCGCAAATTTTAGCCAACCGGGTCTGTAGGATATGTAAAACCAGAAATGTGGCCAGAAATTGAGGATATGGACCTGTACGATATGTGGTTCCAACAGTATATGGTGCCACCACACAATCCACGAAACAATCGCTCTTTTGCGCGAGAAATTCAATGGCCGTGTTATCTTACGTCGTGACGATGTTATCTGACCGCCACAATCATGTGATTTGACACCGTTGAACTTTTTTCTTTAGGGATATTTGAAAGAAAAAGTGTATGTCAATAAGCAAAGAACAATTTAAGATCTAAAGGAGATCACCATTCGTACGTTTTTAGTCCGGTCATGAGAGATTCCACTCTACTTTTTTGTTTGAATTCTTATCTTACGAGTATGTGCTTACTTTTATTAAAAGAATTTCATTCGAATGTTAAAATAAACACAAACAAAAACAATTTGTGTGGTTTTCATTATTACACATTCACATGCACAACATTTAAGAACATTTAAATCCAAATGTATTTGATTATTAAGAAAGCCAAATCAAATTTCTTGTTAATTTCAGGCCTACAACACAATACAACCGAATTGAAATAAAATGATTTTCAATTAAATTGACTTCAAAGACTCAATAGATACAAATTGTACAAAGAAATACCTTTAGAGTTTAAATGATGGATTTATTTAGAGTATTCATTAAACATTTTCTTAGATTGGAAGACAAAAAAGTTTTAATCTTCTTAATGAAAATGACCAATCATGTAGAAACATACAACTAATCTCCTTAACAATATGGAAGTACACTCGGATTTGTATCTGTGTGTTTTATTTAATATTATGGTAAGCAAATTTTACAAAATTATTGCGTTATTAACTGTTTGAAATGCTTAAGAATTAAGAAGAATTCAAATAAAAGCCAAAACTGCTACAAAAAGGCGGTTCGATTAGCAGATATTTAAAGAGAGGGAAGTTTGCTATAAATTTGCATAAATTATATAATTTTTTTGTTGTTGCTTATGACTGCTTTGGTCGTTGACGATGTTAATCTTTATATCAATGCAAAATATTATTCAAATTTACATTAAATTGCTAACGGATTTATGCACTCAATAATACAAGTAGTAGGGTATTCATTCGGTTAACCGATTAATTACTACCAAATTAACTGATCGGTTAATTTCAAATTGGCTTTTTTCGATTAACGATTCGGTTAATTTCAGTCGATTAATTAATTAATTTTAAAATTAAAACAGAACTCGAATGGTATAATGAACGATTTTAAAAGTTAAAAGAAATCCAGTAAAGAACAGATACATAAATTAAATATCCTGTATTATGGGTTGCCTTCGATTTTTCAAACATCTACGATAAATGAAAGAACTTTTTCCACGTCAAGTTTAATCACAACTAAAGAAAAGAATCACAGAAATCCCAAACATTTAAACCAAATAATTTTTCTAAAAGATTATTTTATAAGATCTCCTTACACTATTGAAATATTGAAAAATGATCTCACAGTTTATTTTTTAATTAATACATAATATTTATGTATTAGTTAAAAAAATATGTATTAAATATTTATGAATTTTTTTTTTTTTACTGGTTTTAATTCAAGAATTGTTGTCATGTTATTGTTTTTTTTACGAATAAACTTCAAATAAATAATAAATAAATTATGCATTTTTATTTATTGAAATTAAATAATTTATAAAAAAAAACGTTATTAGTCGGTTTATCGATCAATGACAAAATTAACCGATTATTAACCGATTAAACCAAGACCTCGGTTAATTGAGCGATTAACCGATTAAAGCAAGACCCCGATTTAATGGATACCCTAACAAGTAGCTAATTATAAAACAATATGCCATTTTTCTTTAGCTTCTTACCTAAAACAGTTTTTTTACTTTTTTCAAATAAAACCCCGTTTTCCACGTTTCTTTTGAATGTTACATCGATAATTTAATTCGCAACGATTCTGTTGTGTTGATATTAATTTTACGGCCAATCTTTAACGACTCCTTCGGTAAGTGGTCTAGCATTGATTGCATGCGATCTTCGACTAGCTTCCAAAGCGCTGGAGACTGAAACTCTGATATCTTTTCAGGCCATTCCAATTAGAGGCCTCTAAATGCAATAAAAACATTATGAATTTTAAATATTTTGTGTCTTAAGTGCTTAATTAAAAAAAGCAAAAGGGCTCGTTCGTAAAAGCATAAAAGCTGTGCATCACTGCTGCAGTGTTGCAAAATTTTGTTGCTGATGCGTGATCAGCAGTTGCAGTTGTTTTGCTGATGCTTTTTTACTGCACAACAGCTGTGCAAAGTTTGAATTTTTGAGCACGAGCTAAATTTTAAAAGTTTTATAAACGAACATAAAATAATAATAAAAATGTAATCAACAATAGTGATGACAAATTTTATTGAATATATTGAAACAAAACGGGACAGTTTTCTTATAAATAACAAGAAAAAGCATCAAAAAAGAAAAATAAAACGATTTATTTTATATTAAAAATTATTGCATCAGAAAATTAACTGATGCAATAATTGCAAAAATTTGCTGCAGAGCTTCGGCATCACTGCATAAAAAAACCTTTGGACCTATGAGAGTGATGCCAGGTTTCTTACAAGTGATGCTTTTACGAACATTAAACTTTACTGATGCGCAAGTGATGCGCAACAACTGCATTTACGAACGTAACCCAACTTTTACTTAAGTTACTCCAGAACAATTGCCACCTTTGATATTTTTTAAAGTTGTGGTCGACAAAGCACAAGCTAAAATATTTATGATCAAATGTTTTAACAGTAGAGTTTTCATTAGAAAGTTTTCAGTGTGAAAGTTTTCTCTAACAATTTTTTACTTTGCAATAATTTTCTATAAAATACTATCACATCGCAAAAAATTTTTATAAAAAATGATCGCATGGCAAAAACATTAAAATAGAAAATGATCACATCGAATAGAAAATCTTAATAAATTTTAACATTTTTCTATAGAGAGTTTTCACATCGCATACATTTTCAATAGAAAATTATGAAATTGGAAAAAGTTGCATAGAAAATAATTTTGTACATCAGGAACATTTTTAATCGAAAATTTTAACACTCAAAATGTTTCTATAGGAAGTTTTTGCAATACAAAAATTTGTTAATAGAAAATTATTGTTTAAGTTTTCGAAAAAAATTTTTATATCGCTAAGATCTTCTATTCAAAATTTTTACAACTCAATAGTTTTCTGTAAAAAATTTTATCGCAAGTTTTCCTCTCTGTAGGGAAAAATTTATTTTATCAGAGTTTTAGAAGAATATTTCTATTGCAAAAGCTTTTTAAAAAAAAAAAAAAAAAAAAAAAAAAAAATTTATTTTAAATCCTCCTTAGTTCACACCTTTCTTTCCGGCTGCTTCTAGTCGCTCATCCGCTTTTGAAGTGATATAAATTATTTAAGCACAAAAAAAATAATAATAATACCTCACATAATTATGCTTGTAAAACGTAATGAAATAAAATAAAATACAAAGTTCGCAACCCATCGCATCGGATGGATGCCCAAAACCACACATGCAAACATAAAACATTTGACAATAATTATCTCTTATATTTTAATGAATTTTATGCACGCCATCTGTTAATTAGAATAATCAGAGACACAAAAAAAGAGAATAAGTTCATAATATGATTTTGCATTTTAGTTGGATTTTAAAAACAATGAACGAAAATGAGTGGAACAGAAAACATAGAGAATGAAAGCGAAAACATAGAAAAAAACTTGTAATGGTGCCTTTCTATAAAAAAATTTTGCAATGTGAAAAGTTTTTAAAGACTTTACAATGTTAAAGACTTTTTCGCTGTAAAAATTTTCAAAAAAATGTGAAAAGATTCTAAACAAAACTTATCGATGTGAAAAACTCTTTTTTTTACAGATTACACGTTTTTCTGCAGAAAACGGTTGCTAAGAAAAAACGTTTCTATAAAAAACATTTAGATGAGATAGTTTCAAAATAAAACTTTTCAATGTTAAATGTTTCTAAATTGAACTTTTTAAACTATAATTAAATTATCGAGCTTAAGGTATTTTTATATAAAAAACTTTTAATGTTTATTATATCCAATATTTCGGCACTTCGTTGAGTGCCTTCTTCAGGGATTTTTTCCTTCTTTTATAAATTACACAAATTTTTAACAAATTTAACAATATAACAGTTAAAATGACAAAATTCAAAATTTTTTTGGAATTGAATATAAAAAAATATTATAATATAATAATATAACCATTAACAGTTCAATAAAATAAGCACAATACTAATTATTGTTAACAGCTAAGGCACGAGCTATGTTTACATTTGTCCTTCAAGTTGTGCTGAAAAAGGTCAACAAGAAAAAGAAAGACTAAAAACATGAAAAACAAAAAATGTACTATGGATTTCAAGAATAATTCTTGACAAAAAGTACGAAAAAACAGAAGTTAGGAAGAACATGTAAATTCAATTAAAATAGATAATCATTCATTCAAAAGCAAATTTCGATCTACCAAGGTGAAATACCATTTGGTTTAAAGATTGATGTTTGACTATTGACGTCATTCGGATGCAATAGCCGAGTGAGTAAGACGGCAAACCCCACTGAGGAGATTGTGTGCTTACAATCGAAACTAGTCTGGACAACCTGTCCGTGAACGCCTGGGTTCAAATCTCAGCGCAGTCAAAAATGAAAAATTATCAATAAAAAAAATTTTAATTAATTTCATGTTCTAAAATTCCTGTCTTCATAAAATAATTTAATGAAAATTAAATTCAATGAACTTAAGCCTAATTAAAAATATCTAAATTTGGATAAAAAACCATTAACAGTTCAATAAAATAAGCACAATACTAATTAAAAAAATATTTTTCAATACAAATTTGTTCTATTACAATATAAATAAATTTTAAACTTCCGTTTCTATTTTTATAAATTAAATGTCTATAATTTTGTCCTACATTTTCAGTGTCCGACTTAAAATTAACTCTCGACGTTGTTGGTACTTTTATAATGCAACATGACGATTTATTTTGTATAGTTTCTGAATCTGGAATGGAACAAATGTTACAATTGAAAAGGAGTCTAATGCAAGACTGTCATATTTAGACAACATGGTAATTAGAAGAGGTAATAGAGTAACAATAGATTGGTATCAAAAACCAACATCTTCTGGTAGGATTATTAATTATTTCCCGAAACATCCGAGGAGAATAATTATTAATACAGCTAAAAATTTTATAGAAAGAGTTCTAAAAATAAGTGATTCCGAATTCATAGAGATAACAAAAGGAGGATTTCAAAAATATTAACTAATAATAGCTTTCCTAAACAATTAATAGCGGATTTATTAATACAATACGATAATTGTGGAGGAAATAACCGAAATAATATTACAGAACAGAGAATTTTTAAATCGGAAACATTATACCCTAATTTTCAGAAAGATTGGAAAAATCAAATATATATGATAGCAAAATATAAAAAATAGCTCATAAATCTTTTAACACAGTAGCTAAACTACGAGTATTTACTAAAATGAAAGACAAGGTAAATAGGATGGAAATGTCAAATATTGCTTATAAAATACCTTGTAAGTGAAATGATAGTGGACAATGTAATAAAGAATATGTGGGAAAAACAAAAAAATAAGCTAAAAACTAGGATAGCAGGGCATAAGTCAGACCAAAAATATAGCAATAATTCATTACAAGAAAAAGCTTTATCAACTCATTGTGCTAATCTAAACCATTATCCAGATTTTGAGAATACAATAGTATTAAACACAGAAAATAATTATAAACGTAGATTTATGTTAGAGATGTTGCAAATTATAAAAGTACCAAAATGTCGAGAATTTATTTTAAGTCAGACACTGTAGCACAAAATTATAGACATTTAATTTATAAAAATAGAAACGGAAGTTTAAAATTTATTTATATTGTAATAGAACAAATTTGTATTGAAAAATATTTTTTTATATTCAATTCCAAAAAAATTTTTAATTTTGACATTTTAATTGCTATATTGTTAAATTTGTTAAAAATTTGTGTAATTTATAAAAGAAGGAAAAAATCCCTGAAGAAGGCACTCAACGAAGTTCCGGAATATTGGATATAATAAACATTTAAAGTTTTTTATATAAAAAGACCTTAATCTCGATAATTTAATTATAGTATAAATAATAAAGGTCGAATAAAATATATATGAAACTTTTGAATGTAAAAAGTTTCTAAAAAAGCTTTTCGATATAAAAAGTTTCTACAGAGAACTATTCTATTGAAGACTATTTGGTGTAAAAGTTCCTAAAGAAAACTTTTCGATACGACAAGTTTTTATAGAAATCGTTTCTAAGTTAAAAGCTTCTACAGAAAACTTTTCGATTTGAAAAAAGTTTCTTAAAATATATAAAAAACGTTCTTGTAAAATAAACTTGAAAAAATCTTTTTTATAAAAAAACCTTTTTCTAAAATTTTTTCGATGTGTTAACGTTTTTATAAAAACTCTTCGATGTAAAAAACGGTTTTGTAAAAGAGACTTATTGGGGTGCAAAACATTTCTAAAGAAAACTTTACCTATTTTAAAAGCGTTTTAATTTTTTTTTTGTGTTAGAAAAAATTTTTTAGCAAAAAAAAATGTTTCTATGGAAAAGTTTTCTGATGTCAAACATTTTTTTATAATAAAAACTTTTTGATGGGAAAAACGTTTCCATGCCTTCTATCTGTTTAAAACCAGATTTATTTAAGGAAAATTATAAGGCTTATTGTAGAAAAACATTTTCTTTTGGGATTAATTTCCTTAATTACTGATAAAAGATTTCTGGAATTGCTTAAAGATTTCTAGAATTGCTATTAGTGGGATTCTACCCGATTTTACGATGGGATTTTACCCAATTTTACTCCTTTTAACCCTTCTATCATCTATGAGAATCACATGTTTTGATATTCAGTTTTCGTTGTTGCTTTATACATACATACACACTTTTATGTTTGTATGTATATGATAATTCTAAGTATACATTGTACTATGCACTTATATATATTTTTAAGATAATATTTGATTATTCAGTTTCTATTACGCGGATGTTAATGATTTTATTTTATTTAAATTTGTATCTTTTTGTTTTTCGATAAGAAATAAAAAAACATTGGGCCCTTTCTCGTTGAAAACTTATTTATATAGATAAACTTGTAAATGTTTACATCAGCAAAATCTTTCGAAATTTAAATAAAAGTCGTATCTTGTTTAACACTTACTGACACATGCATTCTCTATGATGGCAAAAAAAAAACTTCTATGTACTGTATTTGTACCAGGGATGGGAAGTTTGCATATTTAATGTTTTGTTTTTCAATTATAATCAGTTTTAAATGGTCGAATCAGACCTAGAATTTGAACAGTTGGCAAATGTTTCAGTGTTTGAAAAAATTCAACTTCACGAAAATATTTAAAAACTCCTGAAACCTCAAGAAATGTCTTTTCGGAAAACAATTTTCAGAAAAACACCATTCTAATATATAAGCATAAATTTTTTTCATTCCCCTCCCTCTGCTATATGCCAGGCAATTGTTAAATCTAACGGCCTCGTTAAAGTTTGTTCTTTCATAGTCATGGTATGATATTGCATTATAATGATATAAAATGAAATTGTTTTTGTGTAGAACATCTGAACTAAAGTTGGGCGGTCTGGGTATGTGAATGGAATGTAAGATTGTGTGTTTATTCAAGAGTTTGCATCAAAAACCTAAAATTGTTTTTACTTGGAATAAATTTTGTTTACATTTTAACCCAAAATGAAATCAAATAAAAAAACTAAAGAAAATGTTACAGTTTTTCTTCACTTCTTCTAATCATCACATTTAAACTCGTGGAAAGTACCATGAATGTTTTCTGGTTTTTTTTTTATGTTTGAAAATTTGAGAGTAATGTAGATTTTTTAAGAAGATTTGTGTATTTTTTTTTAAATGTGGCTTTAAAGAAAAACTGTATTATTATATTATTTATATTATTATTATTATTTATATATAATTAAATATATATGCATAAGTATATATATATTAAATACCCTACAAGAAGTAGGGTGGATTATTTGATGTAAAACATTTTGCAATTTATTTATTAAGAGAAAAGGCGTTTTTTAAACAAACGTTACAGTCAGTGCTGCCGTTTCACCATCTCCAGTGTTAATGCATTAAAATTTTTTAAAAAAATATGCAAAATATTATTTTAGTATAACTTTTTAAAAGGGAAAATTTTATTTTACAGAAAAGTTTTTTAAAAAATTTTTAAGGAAAAATTTACGAGCGTTAACTTTCGCAGAAAAGATTTCAATGAAAAATACTCAGTTTAAAAAATATTTTCCATAAAAAATTCAATGCGTTCGTTTACGTTTGGAATCCTTGGACATTCAGTTAATATTTAAATGATTTTCTATTTTATTGGTATTGTTTTTTTTATTATTTTGTAATATCGTTTATAAGAAAAAGTACTTTCCTTAAAAAAGTGTGCTGGATTGGAAAAGTGGCAACTTCAATATAAAAAATGGCACCTTCATTATAAAAACGAAATATATGTTTCTGTATATCTCGAGAACGGTAACAGCAAAAGTATCTAAACTTGTTACAAGTTGTTTCGTTATCAATACACGAGATGCCTTTTTAAAAAATTTTTATCATTTTATAAATAATATAAATTTATATATAATATAAATATCATAATATAAATTTATATAAATAAGTTATATAAAGTCTATGTTGCGTTTTGAATTATTTATTATTCTTAAAAATTAAGCATGTTGTTTAGCTTTTGTTTTGTATTTTAGCATAAATTTGTGGGCATTTAGCCATTCTTAAAATCCATTTTGTGACAATACTAGATTCAGTGGTCTTGCATTAAAACATGCAAAATTTAAAACTTTGATATTTTTAAAGATAAAAAATACCATTTTACCACAACAACGTAGAAAGTTCCTTTTCCTTTTTTTTCACTTTTAAACGAAGAATGTAAATAAATATTTCGAAACTTAATAAAAATTATATTTGCATTGTTTTTCGCGTTTTCGTACCCACATCACAATATTGGAGATAGTATTATGCGTTTGTGCTGATGTTTATAACACTTTAAAATTTTTTGCCCTTGACCTGTCATTAAGTATCCCGATCGACTAACTGGCTGTTTGTAGAACACGAGCGCAATAGTGACTCGCCATTTTTGCGCTCGCGTTCTCCAAACAGGCAGTTAGCATCACTTTCTGAGACGATCTAACGATGTCCGTCCATGTAAACCTTGTGCGTAAAGTACGGATTGCAATTCTGGAAATAATTAAATGAAGTTTGGTACATTGGTTAAACTTATCACAAGGACCAAGCCGATTGAAAATGTTAAGGGTCGGTTCATAATTTCACATGGCCCCATACAAGCTTCTTTCCGGAATATAGTCTTTGTTCTCATAAACCGTCTCATTATTTTGGTATTCAGATTAAATTTGGTCCAAACTTATTTTATTGCAATATTCCTTATAAATGTTGGTATTGACATAAAAATTTTACGCGCGCTACTATAACTTAATTTTGTTTCGGCACGTCAATGATTGGTCATAGGTCGCAATTAGGGTACAGTATCGAAAATCTATTTTAAATACTGTGGTGTAGGGTATCATATGGTTGACTATACTTTATTACTTGTTGACACTAGGAAGAAATAACATAAGAGAGATGTCGGCATTAATTGGTACAATTGGAATCAGAACGGATCTGAGGATCAGCAATTTCTTCTGACAATTGTAATCGAGAAAGAGCCCTTCAGCTTCTGGTGACATCTGATATCAAAGCTCACATAAAGTATATTTGGCTTTTTCGAGAAAAAAGAAACTAAAACGTAACTTTCTTATGAAAGTTTTTTACTTTTTTTGTTTTAAAGGCCCAGATGTTCTTAAGTCTATCAAGGCTATTTCGGTACTTATTACACGTAAGCTTATACTGTTAATTTTAAAACAAATGATGTCTTTCAGCCGTCAAATCGAAATATGCTAAAGAGGCTTTTTAACCATTCTTGATTTCTCTTTTCTTCTTTCATTACACCACTGTAAAAATGCACTTCATTTTTATGTCTTAGCGTTACTGCGTTATATTTTTTCTTAAAAAACACTAGAAAAGTACAATTATACTGATTTTTTGCTTTCTACCAAAAACCTAAATTTGATCGCGATCTGCTGTTGCTTTATTGGTATTACTTCAAAGCAAGTCTCTAGGTACTTTACACATATTGTAGTAATTATTTTGTCCAGCACTGATATAAATTAATTTAATCCATTATCTTTTGTGATGTCTTTTTAGCCTCAAAGTGCAACCAAGTACAGATCATTCCAAACGCATGTTTATGTTGCAGACTATAAGCGAAACAGCAACGTTCTTTCAACCTGTAACAGAAATATATACAAATTAATTTGTTAACACACCACAAAATATATTTTTATTTTTCTTAACTGCATAGTCTTAAGTCTTAATAAAACTTGAGCTTTTCAATAGGAAGAAGCATAATTATATTTACGATCACGTTGGATTTTGTTTATCAAAAGTAAAAACATGGGTTTAATGTTACCATTCAAAAATTTAGAAAATAACTTTAGCTGACGCTTTGTCAGCTTTAAATAACTTGCGCATGCAACTTAAAGTTTCGTGGGAAATAAATAAATTTTAATAATTAAATTTTAAGGGGTGGTATGCCATGTCTTAACTTACATATACTCAAAATGTCCCTGTAGGGTCCCTTCAAATAACGACCAATATATAAAAAAAATCTTTTTTCTGTATTAAACTTACATAAGTATGTCTGTTTCAACGTTTTTTTTAATTATTTTTCTTTTGATTTTATCAAATTACCACAAAGCTCTAACCGAAAAATAAAATTAAATAAATAAGAAAGAAGAGAATTCACCATTGAAATCTGTTCAAGTATATATATTTTTAACGTTTACAAATGTATACATATGATTTAAAAAAAGTAAAATATACCCCTAAATCTAAAAAGATAAGAGCAAAAATATTAAACTGGAAGAAAAAAAATGTCATTGGCTCAAAACAGCGACGTGTTCTGTACGGAATTTTCTATTATCCTTTAACTTTTTGAACTGCAAGAGTACGACTTTAAAAAGAAACAAGGATAAATATGAAAAGGATTTAATTTTCGTTTTAATGAGGACCTTTTTTCACTTTTAAAAGTGTTAATATTTGCTTAAGATTTATATTTCAAAGGAAAATCACATTAAAATTGGGTTTGTCTTGTGTTTTTTTCTTCTTTTGGGATTTTTTTTTTTTTCAAAAACTTCGTTAAGAAGAAATCTTATATAATTTGCATTAAAAATGTTTTTTTTTTAATCATTAAAAATAAAGTGCTGATTTGTTTTGTTGCTTTGTTTTATTTATAATACAATATTTTTTCAAAGACTTCGATTTGAAGGCATTAATTTGAATTAATTTCTCTTGTTAATCATTAATTCTTTAATATATTTTTTTTATTTATTTGTTAAAAAAAAACAGCAGATTACAAGATATAAAATAAAGATCTTAAAAAATGCTGTTTCTTGAACATTTAAATTGTAAAAACGATTTTTTTTGAAGCAAAAGAGGAAGAAAAACATAGAGCGAGTACAGATGAAAGAAAGTGATATAAACATAATGCCATTGCCGTAACGATGACCATAGAAACCAAAATTCTATGGTTTGTATGGTTATGGTAATGCCTTTATGTTAAGTCAGCTATAATCAAATACAGTGTTGCTCGTAAGGTTGGTTTGAACAGCTATTTTGTATGGTTATGGATATGTCGCATCTAATTTGAGCTTTAAGCCTACTCCATGGTGGATCTTATCCGTTGGGCTACAATCAATGCGATTACCAACCGCCCCTGAGTGTGAGAGCAACCAGCAAATTTCAGTGCATAATCTGAAAGGATTATTAACTCGCCTTTTTTTAGGAGCGGGAGCTATCTCACCTCCGCGTCTTTTAAGTATATGCTAGCAGCAGCTGTTGAGTAGCAACAGGACATAGGGATAGTACTCCCTCAGGTCGAACTCTTAGTTGAAACTATTATGACGAAATATGCAGTAAAATATTTAAAACTGCTTCAACTGCACCCAAATCCATTAGCTGGAAATATTTTAAACTATGGCGGCCCACACTCGCTTAAGGAGAAGAGACGATAAACACCTACATATGTGAACTGAAACCGTGATGACTAAATTTTTAGTCTGGCACTGGCAGGACATAAAATAAAGTATGAGCATAATATTTGATCATTTATGGTTAGTTCATTTTTAAAATATGAAGATTCAATAATTAAATATTGAAAAAAAAGTTCGAAATCTCCCACGAGGGGTAAAATATAAGTGTAATCCCCGAAACCATCACTTCGTCAAAAAATATCTTCCCATTGCATTCCAATTGTTAAAGCAAGCTTTCATCGGTGACTAACTCTTGGAAGAACTAATTATCAGAAAAGTAAAACTTTCATAAAGACAACCATCTTATAGACAGGAAGAATATCCCGCAATAGGAATACTAACAAAGGCATCAACCAATAGTCAGTCCGGAGCATATTCTCTGAAGGTTACTGACTCCCATGGTAGCAAGAGTGCTATCAATTTCTGTTTTTTGCCAAAGGTATTGGCTGCACCTGATTACGCCCCAGAGAATGTAACACCAAAAGTTGAAAAAAACACAGAAGAAATAACACTATAAAAAAATTATGGGACCTTCAATTCTGGCTCAGCACTTTTTTTTTTTTTTTTTTTATTAAATGTTTATTTGTACAAAATTTAATTGAATCAAAAAATTTGTCCTCAGCGCCCTTAGGCATTATTGAGGAAGCGTTGCCACTATGGTTCAAATACACAATGATCTAAACCCACAGCATGGCAAAATCCTCTACCAGAGAAATATTTTAATCGTGACTTGAATTTTATGCAGGCCAGGCGGAGTCTTTTCGCAGATATAAAATATAATTATAATTTGTTTGCCCACAATCATGTACATTTTCACATGCTTAAAATTAAAAACAACAATTTGCTCTTTTTGTCCTGTTTTAGGAGCAACATGTAATAGTTCTACAAGCAAATATACAGCAAGTTGTTGTAAATTTATAAACTAAATAAATAACCGAAACCAATGATGAAAACTTAGAAGGTTGTTCTTTCAAGCTCTTAATCAGCCGTATTATCATTGTTTTCTCAAGTTTCCTAAAAATCAAGAAATCGGTATGAAAAATTAAAAGTCCGTTTTTCCCAGAACATATAAAAGCAAAAAATTTATATCAGTGATCACTCTATATTCTACTTTTCTACTTTCAACAAAAAATCGATGCTTTTCCATTAAAAACAAAAAGCCCCAAACGCTACGTTTAACATGTCAGCAACACATAATGCCTTTGTTAGCGATCTTCTTCATGACACCATTACCTTATCAAGTACTGAGATATGACTGTAGCCCAATTACAGGAAGTATTATTACTTATTTAACTTTGCTCGGCCTACAACTCAAGTACTTTTCAAGATATGCTTCCAAACAGGTCCATCTCTTAGCTTAGCTTTAACTCAAATACAACACTAATCTGAACCTTTTTTCCATTTTATGTCAGTTGAATTGGCATTTGAAAAATGAAAATTTTATTTCTTAAAACTTTTAATTCAGCTGCACAGTGCACAGTTTTTTTATATCTATGCATATAACAATGAAAATGTTTGTTTGCTTGTTTGTTCCCATTACACTTCAAAACTACTAACCGATTTGCCTAAATTCTTACAGTAATTTCCTGATTACACACCTTTACAAGGACAATATAAATTTCTAAATATCTGGAGTATTATAACAGTGGAAGATTCCAAAGTTCGAACAAATTGCTTTATTATTAATTTTATTTCAATAGAGGTAGCAACCGAGCTAAGCTGGTATATTAATAAAATAAACAAAAATTACGATTTTTAGTTCAAACTTTTAAACACTTGGTCTAGAATTTTATGACCAAATACTTTGTATATGTATGCATGTATGTTTGTTGTTTTGTATGTATTAGTGACTTAGTAAAATTTTAATGCTTCACAAAAGTTTATTAATTCGTTTAAAAATTTATGAAATTTTAATAATGCCAAACAAAGTTTTTCGACATAAACAAAGTTTTAGCAATAAAAAAATTAATAATTTGCGCTACATACAAACAATTTGTTTCAAATACATTTAAATAAGCCTTTAAAATTAATAACATCTTACACTTTAGGGGGAATTATAAAAGTAAAAAATGTCGAAACGGAAAATAATAAATTCAAATTAACTTATTAAGATTTTAAATCTTAAAATTAAAATGAATATTTCTTTGTTAACAGAACAGTACCTAATTTTATTTAATTGTGATATTTATGGCAAAAATAAAAGAAAAAGTAAAAAAATGTACGAGGAGCAGGTCAATAAGTGTTTAACTTTTTAATTGAAACACAGCTTTATGGATAAAAAATCATTTAGTTCTTCAACGTATGTAGTCTCCTCTGTCCTCTATAAACGTTGTCTAACGTATCTCCGATTGGCTTATACCTTCCAAAAAAAATAAGATTTGTGAGGTCATCAAAATAAGTATTTGTTTGTGAGATAATTTCATGGTTGGATTCAACTCTCTTTCCGCCGAGCCATTTCTTAACAGCCATACCTAAATAAGATCGGAAAGCATTTTCTAGCTGTCAAAAATCCTCATGTCCATACAATTTCTATGAAGCATCCCTAAATAGCGCAATTAAAAAATCCGATTTTGAAAGCGCGTTTAAATAAGAAAGAAGGGTTGTTATATTTATTATTTTGTCAATCCGGGTTTTATCTTTTGATAATAAATAATGGCAAGTTAGCTATTTTTAGGTCAAACTTGCGGCTTTAATTTCATTTCTTATTTCTTTTATGATGGTTTTAGTAAGCACGAAAGTTAACACTACTGTTTGTGACACAACGCTGACCCTTTTGTTTAGGTAGGGCATATCAGCCTTCCGCTCTTGTTTAGGTACAGCTATTAGGATTTGAAACAAGAAACTCAGCCCGCACTACGCACTCATTGCGATAATGCGTTTATGCATCTGAAAAAAGTTGAATGATGCATATACGCATCGTAAGCATTAAATAGAATTACTTTCTTGCTTTGCATGCGTCTTATAAAAAGGTGAAGAAAGTATCAAACGCATAGAACGCGTCGTGTGGAACTCAAGCTTTAATGAGCAGACGAAATTTACTTTTTTATATGAATCGCTGACAAATACAATATAACTGACGCCGTTTGTAAAAATATTAAAATAGTGGCTACACGCATAGAAAAACCATTTTTCAATATGATCCCCTCCAACATGACTTTGATTACGGAAAATTTTTAAACATATTATGGTTAATTTAATGATATTATATTCACCGGCAACCATATTATGGTTAAATTAGTCATTCATCACGAAACCACAACAATAAAATGGTTTTTCTCTGCGTGTAGATTTAGCCATTTTCCATCTCGTTTAGTCATGAAAAAATCATTTTAGCCGTTAGCCATTTCTTCAGATGTTTTTCTTTAGAAAAATGTTCTTCAAGTTTTTAAAATTTTTATACAAAACAATATTTTAAAGGCAGCATTAGTTGTGTTGAAAAGTTGAAGTTTTTTTAATAAGAAGTTTGCGTCTTTTACAATAAAAAAATCAATTTTTTCGATTTCTTAATGCTTAGCTTATTTTAACCAAAAATGTGTTAACACAATCAGCATAATCTCTGTTGTGCAATTTCAGTGTAGTAAATAAATTTTGTAAGCTTTTTTTTTATTAATATTGATGCGTTTTTTTGTAATAAAATCTTGTTTAGTAATTTTTAAGCCACTATTAAGCCATTATTAGCCATTTTTCACAAAGAATTTAGCCATTTTGAGAATAGAAGATTTGTCAACACTGACTCAGAAATGCCTGCAGGGTATTCATTTAATCGGGCTTATGCTTTAATCGGGTAATTATTCGGATAATTAACCGAGGTTTTGGTTTAATCGGTTAATTTTGTTATTGATCGGTAAACCGAATAATAAAGTTTTTTTTTTAAATTAAGTAATTTCAATAAATAAAAATTCATAAATTATTTATTATTTGGAGTTTATTAGTAAAAAAAAAGCAATGACATAACAATCCTAACATTGCTTGAACTAAAACCAGCAAACAAACATATAATTCATAAATATGTAATACATATCCAAATTGTTTTTGGGAATACTATTATTTATTAAAAGATTTTGTTAGTTGTGCTTAATACCTTTTTTTAATAATTGATAAAAACATACTGAAATTTATTGTTGGAGCTGTTCTTATGCGCATTTCACTGGTTGCTTAGGCCAGATCATCCGGAAACCTTTTCCTAAATAATTTTAGAAAAGCCAAAAATATCAGCAAAAAAGACTACAGAGGGAATGAGAATTACCTACAAACACTCAGAAATTCTTTTTTGCAACGATATCAAAGCTGAAACAAAATACCGAACAATGAATCAGTGATGAGTTTATCTTTTTTTAATTAAAACCTATTATGTATTAATTAAAAAATAAACTGTGAGATAATTTGATTAGTTATTTCAATAGTTTAAGAAGATCTTATAAAATAATCTTTTAAACAAATAATTTGGTTTAAATGCTTATGATTTAGGCAATTCTTTTCTTTAGTTTTGATAAAAGTTAACTTGGAAAAAATTCTTTCATTTATCGTAGATGTTGGAGAAATCAGTAGGAGAAATCAGACAATATCTAATTTCTCAGTTCTTTTCCTGGATTTCTGTAAAAATATAAAATCTTCCATTATGCCATTAGAGTCCTGTCTTATTTTTAAAATTTTTAACACTTATAATTTTTTCGCTTAATTTAGTTAAAAGATTGATATAACAAGATATTAGAAGAAACCAATAACTGAACGCAACGCATACATATAAAAAGTATGTGACAAAAAGCTGTTCACAGCTAACACATATTTAAACCCCAGGATTACCGTCTTGGTCTGGCCAGACCAAATTTGTGTTTTGCTTGTAATATTTTTCGCATATAACAAAAAATCAAAAAAAAGGGACTTGAGTTCTATTAATGATATGATCTGAATCGAATGAAACTAATTTGATAATAATTCGATTTGAGCAAATAAGTGGGGTTAAATTCCATTTTTATGCAAAAGTCTATGAAATTACCTTCTTGGTCTAGCCAGACCAAATTTTTTTCCTTAAAAGATATTTCAAATAGGACAAAATATTAAAAAAACAGATACGTGAATTCTAAAAATGATATGTTCTAAATCGAATGAATCAAGTTTGCATCAAATCAGAAAACTACGGCCCATTATGCGCTTAGTTCAATTGAACTACAGAACCAAAACGCAAAACTTGTTTCAGCTGTGGTAGATGCGAAATAGCAATGTAAATTAAAGACTACATTTTCGATGACTTGCATATGGAATAAAATAATGAAATAATAAAATTATATAATACATTTGTATAATCTAAAGTAATAAGAATACGTTCAATAAAAAAATATTTATTTACTTTTTATTTAATTGGGGGTTTTAGCTGTACAAATTGTGGTCTGGCCAGACCAAGAGGAGAACTTAGTGGTCAAAAGTTACCGAGAATCCTAGGGTTAAATAAAGATCACCTTCTTTGTTTGTATGAAAAAATATTTTATAAGCACATACCTTTTGTATATGAGACGAAACAGATAATAAAAACACAAAAAAATATATTAAAATACTATAAAAAATTAAAAATTTTGTTACATCGGTTAATCAACTGAAATTAGCCGGTCTAATCGTTAATCGAAAATAGCCAATTTTAAATTAATCGATCAGTGAAACGGGTAGTAATTAAAGGGTTAAACGATTAACGGTTAACCGAATGAATACCCTAGATGCCTGTTAACAGGAGCAATGTTGCCCTATCAGACGTAAAGTTTTAAAAATCACGGACTTATTGACCCTCCATCGTAAAGTTATAATTTAAAATATGAATATAAATTTAAATAAATATTCATTAAAATGTCATTTATAAAAGAAAAATATATATTTTATAAAAATTTTCCCTAAAATGTATGATCTAGACAATGGCAATTATAATTATGTTTAAACGCTACTTCAGACTCTAGAAAATTTGTATAGTCTGTAACATCTGGTACCAACAAGAACTATCTTTTATTTTCAATATTTTAAAACATCAGAATTTTTATGTATTATTTTTAAATGTTTAAATGTGTGGAATAAGAAAAAATTAGAAAAAACTAAAACAACCGAATAATGAAAATGTTGATGAACTTTGAATAATAATTGTCATAAAATCACTTAATATATAAAAGCACATAAAATATGTTTCTTGTCTTCACGTCACAAATATCTTGTTAGTTTTTGTTTAAATTTAAAAAATTTAAGATTTATTAAAAATTTCTTTAAATAGCTGTTGTTTTAAATATCAAACCAAAAAATATTTTTCCACAAACTTTAAAGCATTTCACCGTTCTCCAAAACACCAGGCAAATTACAACATGTTGCATTTATGTTTTTATTCAATGTCATTTGTAAGTGTTTGAAACAGAATTTTTTTTTTTTTTCTCTTGGAGATTTGTTAAACATTTCACTATCAAATAAGAGTCATTCAAACGAAATACTAGAAAATCTCAACAGAAGCCCATAAATTTTTCTCCCCCAAAACAAATTATCACTTTTGTTTTGAAATCCCCAGAAGAAACACTACTTTATTAGTCATTAACAGTTTATAATTTTTAATTTTCTGTTTCGTTTTTTTTTTTCTTGGGAAATTAAAATTATTTTGACTTGTAATAAAAATAAGCAAATTTCCGCTGTAAATATATTCATGTCTGTTATTTTCATAATTTATTTATTTTGCTTCCATTTTCAGCTTGAAAATCTTGTTATACAGGGTGTACAAATGTTTGGCCACCTCCACCAAATTTATTTATAATGAAAAATTAGTCCTCAATTAAGAAGCCACAGCCGTATTATAGTTGAACATGGTTTAAGTTTTAATAACAATAATTGACTTATCACTAATAACTGTATGGCTTTAAATAAACAATAACATTTCCCTCGATTCCAAGAGCAACATGTTATGGTTAACAAACCACCATACTATTAAAAGTGGTACAAATAAAAATATTACTATTACTATTATTAACCATAACATGGTCGGAGCCAACCATTGCATGGCTCTGATTTCTAGATGGAGGCCGTTTTTAATCAGGTTTAAAAAATGATATCCCAAGTTGTGGTTTTGCACATCCGCGCTCTTTTTAAAATATTTTCCATAACTTTTTTGCAAAATTTTGGTTGTAGTGGGAATGATTTTATTTTGAATTTTGGTTGGGCGATGGTAATTTGCTTATTAAATTACACTTTTTTAACCCTAGAACGTCACCCTTATTTTTGTACATTTACGTCTTCAATTTGAATACGACCTACTATTTCAAGAGCCTATAAAATGCGTCGTGAGACAAAATTGATATATAGCATTTTCAGTTTAAATAAAACTTATTTCAAAATAAACAAAACCTTTTTCAAATTAAACGAAACCTTTTTCAAAATAAACGAAACCTTTTTCAAAATAAATGAAACTTTATTCAAATACAGTTAAACATTTTTCAAAATAAATTAAACCATTTTTAAAATTTGTAGGGAATTTATTTTTTGGATTTCTTTGAATTACTGATTAATGAAGAGGCGACACTTACAATGTTACGATCAGTGGTAAAAAAAAACTTAATACTGATTGTGCATGAATTTCTAACTTTAAAAATGTCTTCTCTATCGGGTTCAGCATAGGAGAATAAAGTGGTAACATTTTAATGTACATTCACTTTTGTCCACCATATGTCATATTACTTGGGATTTATGGATTCTGGCATACTCCATAATTACAAACGAGTTTTGTAGCATTGGGCTGCTTTCATTTTTATCTAAGAGCTCCCGAAGAAATACTTGGAAACGGGCCGAATTCACAGTAATATTCCTTCTCTTTACGGTTGGCAAAACACCATGAGCTCTTTCACCTTCTTTAGCAAAAAAAAAAAACTAAATTCCTACAAAATTTTAAAAATGGTTTTATTTAATTTGAAAAATGTTTAACTTTATTTGAATAAAGTTTCGCTTAATTTGAATAAAGTTTTGTTTATTTTGAAAAAGGTTTCGTTTATTTTGAAAAAGGTTTCGTTTTATTTGAAAAATGTATTATTTAAACTGAAAATGCTATATATTATTTATATGTTGCGATTTTTTAATCAATTTTCAAAATAAAAAAATGATTTATCTTTTGATCCTTTAACTTAAAAATGGGACCAAAGCAAAGAGCAAAAACATGTTTTTAATCGAAAGTAAAATCGCTCATCGCCATTAAGATGAAGGATGACAGAGCAGGGTTAAATATCCCCTAAGAACATTATGAGGATCTGTTAAGTCCGGTTGAGGCCAGTCAAAAATACTTGTGCACGCCTAGTTAGTCTCCTTGCAAAGCCATTAAAGCACTTGCAGTATGTGTTGGGACTTAATCTTGTTGAAACCACAATGTTGATTGGTTTTGCACAGTTGGCCTAAAACATCTTCAAATATCATCCGATACGCAGGGATTAAAAAGCCAACAATATTGTTGCTTTTGAAAAATTAACATCAATTGTTTCGGTACATTTTTTGATTGTATAGTATTTTATTTCTTAATAAAAAAAATTATAAAGAATTAAAACCAGCTCATTTTGCGCCACTCTGTTATTCCCATTATGTAGTTCAAGTGGCCCAAATAATATAATAGATTTTTTATTGACTTAAAGAATGTTTGTAAAATATTTTTGTTAAGATAATGCAATATGTTCAATATGTTTACATTCCGTGAAAGCAGGAAACCATTTCAAATTGGCATACAATTTAATTAAATACAATTTTATCGATATCGAGTTGTATGTAATATCGCTACATGGTGTACTGGGAAAATTATACCGGAATATTATAATTTTTTTGAATGAAAAATACTTAACAAAAAGCGACTACATTTATTGCGTTAATTTTGCAAAAGTTAAATATAAATATGACAAAAATAGATTTGATTGATAATCGAAAGAAGAACAGGACCTTTTTAATAGAGTTAAGAAATTCTTCAGTAAATAATAGTGTTGACTCGAAACATACAGGGTAAAATGTTTTTGAAATTATTTTCATATTAACCTTTTTCAAATAAATGTTTATTTATATTTAAGCTCTAGGTCTTTTTAATATTTATTTATTTATTTTCAATATTTAATTTTAGTTAAATTAAATTTAATTTCCTGACGATGCTAACCAAAGGTTAGCAAAATAAATAAATAATTATTAAAAAGAATAAGAGCTTAAATAAAAATAAACATTTATTAAATTAAATAAGGTCAAATAAAAACTAAATACTTTTTCAAATATTTTAATCTGACTCGAATTTATCCGAAATCACAATCAGCAGAGATTTTGAAATTTTAATTTGTGATAAATTAAAGTTCTTGCAAAAACTTGAATTATATTTTGACTTTAAATTGATATTTCCCGATCTTTAACGATTCAATTTCTAATAAATAAATATTTTGCCTAGTCCAAAGTTTACCTGACTACGGGTCACAGGCTACGTGCCAATGCCTAAAGCACTTTCGACTATTTTTTATAACGGAATCTAACATCGTCTTGGAGGTCATTGTAAAAGGAATATGGTATTTGCTATTTTTGTTATTGTTTTCTGAGGAAGTCACGCAAAGGCGAAAAAAGAAAATAAATCGACCTCAAGCAGAATTAAATAAAAGGCGAAAAAATAAAAAAAGGAAATAAATAGACCTCAAGCTTAATTAATAGCCTATTTCCGATGTGCGAAAGAATTCTTTTTTTCGTATAACTGCCCAATAAAAAATGGAGCTTCCACCGAAGCAGGTTTGTAAGGGAGACACGTAAAAGTTTCGCTTACCATTCCGCTTACGGAAGACATGAATTTTATATGGCGAGTTGCTGCTTTGAAGCAATATATTTTTGACACAGAAAGCGCTTTATTCAGCGCATATAAAAATTGGTGAATGTAACGATCAGCTTTGCACACTGAATTTTTTGTTACCGTTATTCTTTAATATGCTCCCTTACAAACCTGCTTCGTAGTAAGGGAATGTTGTGGCTCTTCAAATTTTATATATTTTTTCTTAAATTTATTAAGAATTCGTTCACTTGCCTTCCTGCATCTCTGTACGACTTATTGCGTAGCTCATAAATGTGTGCTTCCTTTTTAAAATGTACCATTAGTGCTTGAACAATAAGAAAAATTTTTATTGGGTACATTGAAAACAAAAACAAATTTTTAGACTTTGTTTTTGTTTTCAATGTAGTTATGCGAACGAAAGAATTCTTTCGCCCATTGGAAATAGGCTATAAATAAAAATAAACCAAAAAATAAAGGTCGAACACCAAACCGTTTATATAAACTTTCTTTTAAAAATTCGGAGGATCATAAATCATTTTAAAATATTGTTTTCTTACTTATCCATCTTAGACTTGAATGGTGAAAATGACTAAAAAAGTGCTGGTAAAGTATTGAATAATAGGTTCCGAGTATCGTGAAATTACACTTTTTCGTAGAACTGAATGATCAAAAGAAGCTACTTAATACTAATAGAATTGTATTTCTTAAAAAAAAAGTTCAATGGTTAATTTAACGGCTCTCTTTATAAATACAATTTGTTTTTGAAAATATAATATTACTTAGCAATAATAATTAAAATCAATAACAAAAAAGCGAAGTTATAAGCAAAATTAACAAAAAAACTTTATGGCTTGTAAATTTTTTTCCCATTACTACCTTTGCTAGCATATGGCTTCCACAAATCCTCTCCATCTTTTGTTTTCTATCAGTTTCCTTAATCGGTTTTCTTCCACCTAAGTACATGATTGGTCTGCTGTAGCAAGTCCTAGGATAATTGGTCCGCTATCTGTTACTGCCCAGAAATAAGGCCGCCTTGTATTTGGTATAGTGGTGGGGAACCTTGCTAATCTTTGTTTCCTACCTTTTAATACTACCTACATATCGATGGTCTCAAGTAGAAAGGCCCTAACTCGCGTTTTTTACGAAATTGAGTTTTCCAGTGATTCCAATAAATTTTACACAAATACACCTCGTCACAAAAATTCAGTGCAATATTGTAAAGATTAGCGGCTTTACAAGCAGTTGTATGGGCACGTTTACATTATGATACATACAGTTTCAATTATGTTTTTACCTTCTCCTATACAGTTACAATTATTTGAGTTAGGGCCTTTCTACTTGAGACCAACGATATATTTTTGTATATACAAAAACTTAAATGTTTGATAAAAAAAAACGCCGTTGAAAGTATTGAGTACCCAAATTAAATGAGTATTATTAATTAATGAAAAGTAGTAGATTTTAACTACCACGAAAGGTAAAGTTAAAATGTTGTATCCTTAACAAATAACTCTGCTCTAATATTAATACTTTTTTTGAAAACACATTTTTACTTGTTCTAAAATTCTTTTAAAATTCTATAAAAATTTTATGTTTTGGTATTTTTCCTTAAATTGCTATTTATTTAAACATATTTCGTTATTTAATATTATTGATTTAATAGTTTATATTATATAAACGCACAAACATTTTATTTATGTGTGTAATGAATGTGTTTTGTTAACAAAAAGATCTGGCTTTAAGGGGGATTATTTATTGAATATTAAATATTTGTAGCCTTCATTTTGGGGCAAAGTGTATTTGTAGTCTAAATAAAAGGAAACAAAATATATTTTCATCACAACCTACACAATTAAGAGAAATTATTACAAAATTTTTGTTAATTTCAATAAATTTAATACAACTTTGTATTTAGTTCTTATACCCTTCACTTCATGTGCAGTGGGTATATTATAAGTTTGTCATTCGGTTTGTTATTTCTTCAATATTGATCTTATACCCTAGAAAGCATTTGCATTCTGAATACTTATGTCGGTTTGTATGTTTTTTCGAAGACCCTAACCATTATAGGGACTGAGATTCTTATACTGTCAATCAGATCGGTCCACAAATGGCTTAGATATGAGCAGAAAACCATGTCTGCCTCTAATTTGTTATCCACAAATCTCTTTTTTACCCATTAACCTTTATTTTTGGAGACTTCTTATAAACTATGAACTTACTTGAACTTTCACATCAAATAAATTAAGATTACTATGTGAAAATAAAAAAATAGATTTATAAACCACCGAGTTATAATAGACAAATAACTACAGTGCAACTTCGACAATCCGGAAACATATGGCTTAAGGCTCGGTCGGATTAGCAAAACGTAGCAAAACGTGAAATTAAGTGCTCACCAAAATGATTTCTCAACAAGGTTATTGTTTCACGCGCTGTATGGCTCGTAGCGTCGTCTTGTTAAATCCAGAGCTCGCCGAGACCATGCGCTGGAATTTCATGGTGCGATAACAGTAACCATTGACGGTAACATTCAGATTTTCGTCATTTTTGAAGAAATATGGACCAATGATTCCAGTAGCCAATAAGGCACACCAAAATGTTGTTTTTAATGGATGTGATGGTAGCTGATGGTATTCGGCAATTTTGTTTATTAACAAAATTGTACGATAAAGCACCGGAATTTCTTTGAGTTTTTCCAGAGCCAATTTGGAACAACTTGGAGACGCTGTTTTGTTGTGTGACCGTGATGACTTGCCAAACGATACTGAACAAAAATGACAAAGCCGGTTGATATGAGTCACGTGTGATCTGTAAAAAAGCATATTGAAAATCAAACCTCCCAATGAACCACCCTTTAGATTGTTACCGGGTCCATTAAAAGTATTCGAAATATCTTCTCCTTTTTTAATGTCGCAAATCGTTGATTGAAGAGGTACAAATTTTAAATTGTCCGAAATGTAGAAGCATCCGAATTATTGGAGTGACCGGACTGGCGCATGTCGAGACTATTGACGTTGTACTATACTTTTTCTTCAGAAAATAATGGCTTACCATAGTAGCGTAAGAGCCAAATTGGTCCATTATTTCAACTGGTCTCCATACAAGTGACTTCGAGTTGACGATTTTGTTCACATAGAGAAAACAATTTTTTCTATAAAGACGCCTTTATCTAACGAAACTATTTTTAATGAAATATTTAAAAACACTAACGAATCAATAGAGTGTCTGGATTTTTGGACATTTAATTTTAAGCGGCTTAAAATTTTGCTGTCAGGCTTTATGGAGATTGATGAAAGATTTATTATAAAGTCCTAAAATTTTTATTCCTTGTGGAGAGTATAAACGATTCGGTACAGTCGGGTATAACGTTCGTTTTTTACATGAATATTTATTTAATTTAAAATTTTTCAATAAATATGAATAAGTTATGAATTTAATTGTAATTTATATAAGAAATACTTTTTGTGAAGTAATTGCTTCAAGTAATCAATATAAATCCTAAAGGAAATGTTTTTTTTTTCTTAAGATAGAAACATGATATTCATTTCCGAAAACTTGAAGAAGTTTCGTTTTAAAATTCATTTGAATCACTTAAAATTCAAGAGGGCATGATTGTATTTATTATATGAATTAATAATAATAATTATTCTAGTTCAAGTGCCAATGTAAAAAACAAATTTACATTTAAAAAATATTAACTCATTAGGAAATGTTTTCTTTTTACAACAATGACGGATTATTACTTGAAAGTTTGCTGTTTGAAATGTCAACTAGTTTATTACATGCAACTCAGACATTTTTCACAACAAGTTCATAATTTTGAAGCAAAATTAAAAAGGAAAAATGTTTATTATGTTAAAGAATATCTCATTTGTTTTATGAAAATTTTGCATGACCTGTGCCTGCTCTGAGAAGGGCATGCAATTTTATGCATTTATTCAAAAAGTTAAAAATATGCCCAAAAAATTAGAGAAATTTAAATTTTTGAAAGCTATCGTGTTTTGAAAGCTTAAAAGTATTCCCCTTTAACTACTACATACTTTGAGTGTCTATTATTTTTACCGGAACTGCTAATTAAATCAGAAAAATCTACAGTCGTTTTAAATAGAAATTAAACTGAAAATATCCACTGCTTTAAATTTCACTCGATTTCGATTTCCAAAACATGCCCGGCAGTAAAATTTCAAACTTAATCAAAAAAGCATTAAAAGTATATTTATTTAATTGTTCAAAAGTACAATAATTTGCTATATGTTGTACAGACTAATGTGAAAAAGTGTTTCTGCGAAAAATTGTTTTTTGATAAAAAAAAAATAGTGCAAAATTCTCGCGAAAATTAATGGCTATCATGCGCTCTTTTTGCAACCACTTATAGATATTTTGTTCGGCAATTTAAAAAAGGGTGGTTTTAATGCCGAAGATCATTCAGAGAGAATGTGATTATGATTTACATGAGCACCTGTCATATGGCCTAATCTCATGGTGAATCCCAATCACCAATTGCCCCTGTGTGTGCTCGGCAAAAATCATGTACCCGCCCTTTGCTTGGGAGCTGGAGTTATCTAACCTTCATTGCTATATTTAAATCCAACAGCGTCTGTTGAATAGCAACATCACCCAGGGAAACCCGCCAAACTTTCCCACAATTGTGAAAACTCAGCCCTCTATATGAATGAGTCCCTACCCACTTCCACCACGTGAAAGTATCCCTTAAGAAAGCCAAGGCTTCCGCAAAGACAATATTCCTGAAAGACGGGGAGCATTTCCCGCAAGAAGCATACTGACGGAGGCCTCAACCAATAGGCAACCGGTGCCGTGTCTCCAGGGGCAACTGACACACGAAGCAACAGATTCAAAAACTTTTCTGGAACTTTGAACTCAAGAAATCCGAAAATTTCAGGAGCCCTGTCATTTGGCTGTTTGTCGCGTCCCAAGGTTTCATGCACCGGTGCCGTGTCTCCAGGGGCTACTGACACCCGAAGCAACAGATTTAAAAACTTTGCTGGAACTTTGAACTCAAGAAATCCGAAAATTTCAGGAGCCCTGTCATTTGGCTGTTTGTCGCATCCCAAGGTTTCATGTACCTAATTTTCCCCTGAGGTTGTAACACCAAAACGTGAAATGGACTTACGATCAACTCTAAAGCCCCCGGGGATGCTCAGAGAGAAGAAACATTACTCTATAAAGATCATTGTCAAAAGATGGAGGTAATTTCTAAATAAGCATGAACGTATGCAGATAGACATTGAACACCGATTTTGCACATCAGAAATGCTGCTTGAAGTAAAAAAATAAAGTGACATGGAGACGACCAAACAACCCATCAAGCGCTTTATTATGATCTGGGGACGTTTAAATAATTCATCAAACGCATTATGTTTGTTTGTGTTGCCGTGCTTTTCAGCTCAAAATTGAACACGCTCTAATTGAGAGAAATTCCTCTATATTTTCCATCACAATTTGTATAATAGTGTTTTGGCAAATAAATTTATATATTTTGACAGTTTGATCAAATATTTTGCTTCGGCAAATATTTTTTTAAGTGTGAACATATGGAAAACATGTTTGCTAATATGTGTGTTTGCCGCTATTTGACATCTGTTCGAGCAAACAAAAATGAGCAAATAAATGTGCGTAGTGTGGCCACAAAATGAAACCTACATTGTGTTGAAAAAAAATTTTGTCAAATAAAGGCAAACATATTTGGGGCATATATTTGCCATATGTGACCGTACCTTAAGTAACTTAGAAATTAAACGTTTAAGAAATAAAGTATATTTGCACTTAATTACGCTCCCTAGCTATGAGTTAATTTTCTACTTAAACTTCTTTCTCTACGCAAATAAAAATGCTCAATTTAAAAATATTTTTTTTTTGCCAAGCCACCAGACAATTCAAAATTTTCGGTATGGAATTCTGTAAAATGTCTTTGCTATAAATTGTTTTAAAGCAAAAACTCAATTTTTTAATTAAAAACATTAAAATTAAGTAACACTGATTATAAATACGATAAAACTTTTCTTTTCATCTTTTCTTTGCAGGTATGTTTAAATTAAAATTTTGATATGCTCCAGTAGCTTTATAATGGGGTACGTATAAAGGATGAAAGTATTGTAAAAGAAAAAAAAGTATTAAAAACTTCGAAGGATATTTTTTCCATAATTTTGTTGTTTTTCCCATAATTAAGTAATTTTTACTTTTTTTAACAAATTAATATTTAAGAACTTTAAGAATTTAAATAATTTAATTAAAATATTGGTACTGCCATCGATTACTCTTGCTCTAAGCCATGTGTTTTGTGCCATTGTTGTATGTGTGTTTGTTCTGAAAGTGTGTTGAAAATCCGACAGCGTTCGTCTTTTAAAAGCTAAGAGCTTCCTACTCTGCCTTAGACCAATAATCTATCATTCCTATTAAAACCCCATAAATCACTTAAGCACGTACATGACCTTAACAATTACAGCACATTAGAAAGCATTAAATCTTAAATCTTAAAAATATTCAAAAATCTTCTTTTTAAACAAGAAGTATATTCTTTAGATATTATGACACTCATGCACACACACGCATATTCATATACATAGTCTACAATATCCTTAATGTAAACATTTTGCTTTAAAAAACTTTGGAAAAGTATGTTTATTTTATTTTTCAACTTTTATTTAAGAGGATGTGTTGCATGTTTGTCAACTTTGTGTGATGTACTACTACGAGTGGGTGTTTAGATGGCTAGAAATAGTTGCCGATGCCTGTGGCAGAGTTACCCAAAACTTGAAACTTTTATGACAAATACTTACTTTACTTACTTACGTTGTTGTTGACATGATGAGTTGACCTTTTTGCTGTTTCTTTCGTTTCATTCTCTTGTTATTTTCGTAAATATTATTCTTGTTTACAATATTTTAGACAAACATACTAAAAATATTCTGTTACTGGCTTATAATTTTTTAAGTGTTAAACAAACAATTATATTTAAGCGAAAATTTTTCATATAAACATAACAATTTTATAAAAAAAATTAAAAAGAAGAGACTTAGTTTCAGTAAGAAATTTACTTTAAAATTAAAAAAAGTTTGGATTAGAAATAAAACTGGATGTCAATATTAGGGCGGCTCCATTTACACAAAAAAAAAGATAATGTTGTTGATGTTGTCAAACAATAAATATATATTTAACCCTAATCATACAGACATAAAATATTACTAATCCTACCGACATGTGTCTCTAATGGCCAATTTCACCAAACTATTTAAATACCAATCTAACTATGTATGCTTAAAATTGATTTTTCATATCGAAAAAAATATATATAATATGAAAAACTATATTTAAATATGGATTGATATTTAAAGAGAATTAGTGAAATTGGCATTAAAACACATACGTGAAAATTTAAAGAAAAAACCTTTAATTAATTAAAAAGAAGTAAATTTAGAGAAAATGTGTTATTAAACACATTGGTTACATACAAATGTTTTATACCATGTTCATTACAAACATTATTGTAACATTTTTGACAGAAGTGCTTAACTATACGACTTTTTAAGAATCACACATTTAGCATCTTTTGCATTTATTTGTTGCACAATTAGTAACAATTGGTGAAGCTTCTTCCTGAAGAACTTCCTGCATGCACTGAACTATAGGCCGTTGTAATTAATTTCGTGACCTTTAACGTATTTGGGCGCCGATAAGTGACTCAGTGTATATGAGACACATGTCGGTAGTTTACTGCAGCGCTACCTTGGCTACCTTGTTATCAGGGGGCTACTCGCTATTGCGATGCGAATACAATTTCGATGCGAAAGCTAAATGCCAACTTGGTACTCTCTATCACTTTCGCAAAAATGTTTGAAAATTAAGCAATACTGGTAAAAAAATCAAAGATAGCGCAGATTTCCAGTACTGAAATAGCAAAATATGTTTATAAAATTGAAATGAAAAGTTTAAATAAAATAAATAATGTTGATTTTCGAAAAGAACAAAATAAAAATATGCGAAAGACAAATGCGCAAACGCATTAAAAAGTGTACCAATCACAAGATTTGCTACAATTTTCATTAGCATCGCAATAGATAGTAGCCCCCAGATCTCAGTGTATGCTTCGAAGCAGCTCAACGTTGGTTATTGTGTTGGGCCAAAATAATCTTTCGAAAGCAACGGTAAGTGAAAACTTGCAGACGTTATTCGTCGGTATTGGATAGACCCCATGTTTTACATCCGCATAGGAGTATGGGTTTCACACATATGTTAAATAATTTGATCTTAAGTTGTGTTGATATCTCGGATGATACCCACTCTTTTTTTAAACCTTCTTGATTCGCAGAATCGTTTTCGTTTGCACCTCTTTTTGTTGTGATTGTGCAGCCCAGGTAACAGAAAAATTTTACATTTTCTATGTTGTAATTATTGAGAGTTAGACAGGTGGTATTGTTGGTGTTTATTCTCATTAGTTTGGTTTTCCGCAAATTTATTCGCAAACCAACTTTGAGAGCGTTGTTATGGAGAGTCTTCAGTTAATTCTCTATATTTTCGAACCTATGTGGTAAGAGACATAAATCATCAAGGGTGCGAACAGCGGAAAATATTTTTGTTGTATCGGCCAGATCGCATTATGTCAATTCTCGCTATTGTCAACAATTGGTCTTGTGTTATATGACCACTTGGAAGATTTGACAACTTTTTTGCCTAAAAAAAAGAAATTCCATTACAGCTGCCATTTGTGAGATTACGATCGGAATACTGGAAAAAGCATACCAAAATTGGAGCTCATGTATGGAGCACATAGGCTTAGTCGCATGAAATAATCTTTAAAAAGTAACTGGCAGGCGTTCATTTATCGCCCCAAATAAAATTTTAATTCACGTTTGCAAGTTTACTGTATTTTAATTTTCAAAACCCAAACGGTTAAAAAATCACCTGTTGTTTGCATTTGGAATATAATATTTATTTTAATTTGATGACTGAAAAATAAATTTTCTATTAAAAATAAAAGTCAAGAATGAAAAATTATCAATAAAATAATTTTAATTGATTTCATGTTGTAAAATTCCTGTCTTCATAAAAATAATTTAATGAAAATTAAATTCAATGAACTTAAGCCTAATTAAAAATATCTAAATAATTTTAATTATTATCGACCTTTTACAAATTTGATTGTTATGTTTTTTAGAAAACTCTAAACGGGCTTATTAAGGTCTTGTGTTTTATAAAAAAAAAAGATTATAACATAATTTTTTCTTCCGACGTTTCGTTGGAGATTCCCAACATCTTCAGGGAGATATTTTTATTGATCTGGTAACCATAAACAATAGAAAAACAATAATTTAATAAAAAACCACAACAATACAGCTTCACAGTAATAATATAACTTACATATCTATAATCTTTTCGTCAATTGTTTAAATTTTTACGTTATTTTTCAAATTTAGTTTTATACATACAACATAAAACATAAATTTTTTATTAACAACACAAATGAAAACAAACTATTACTATTAAAAAATTATTAATGTTAAATTATAAAATTTTTTTGTCAAACTATATCACAGATGGTAAATTATTATACTAAAATATTGCAATTGTATATATTGCATTGGTGTTATTTTTGTCCTCTTTTGTATTCAGTGCCCTAGTAGCTTTTTCCTGTATTCGCAAACTTTCAAGAGTGTATCGCTTATTTGTTCTCTTTTCCTTGTCTAATATTTTGATGTTTGTCAGATCGGGTACATGTTGCTCTTCAACACAGTGTGTGGACAGAGCTGTTGTAGTTTTGTTTTTCCTTATGTCTGCTTCGTGTTCTGATACTCTTGTACCGAGGCTTCTTTTCGTTGTACCCACATACACTTTACCGCACTGTTCATTTGTTTTTCCAAGGCATGTTATTTCATATACAAGATTACTTTGGTCAGTTTTTTCTATCTTTGTCTTTGTTTTTGTAAATAGTGTATTAATTGTTTTGTTTGCTCTGTACGCCAGTTTTATCTCTTTGTCATTTATGATTTCTTGGATTTGTTTGTTTTCTGTGAGTTTTGGAATGTAAGAGAGGCTGTAATATTTAGTGTTGCCAGATGTAGTGTTTATGTTTTCCCCGGTTACTTTTTCTGTTTGCGCTTTATTTATTAAATTATTAATTAAATATGTTGGATAGCTGTTATTAGTCAAGATGTTTTTTAATTTTTCAATATTTTTGGATTTAAATCTGTTGTCACTTAATTTTAACGCCGTTGTTATTAAATTTATAGCAGTATTTGTTTTTTGACTTGTTGGTTGTGTGGAGTGATAATTAATTAGACGTCCGGATGCAATTGTTTTCGAGTACCAATCCGTAATTATGGTTTTATTTTCTCGAATTATTTTCATATCAAGATATGGGATAGAATAATTTTCTTCTTTTTCTATTGTAAATTTAAGTTTACTGTGGTAGTTATTGAATTTTCTTAGAATGTGTTCCTCGTCCTTTGTTTTTATAATAGCAAACAAATCGTCTACATATTTTGATATTAGTTTTATGTTTACGTCGTCCTTTCTAAGATCTGCGGTGACTTGTTCCAATAGTGTATCTAAAACGATATCAGCTATTGTTGGTGATAATGGATTGCCCATAGGCATTCCGTAAGTTTGATTGAAGTAAGTATCCCCATACATAAAATAATTGTTGTCGGTTAGACAAAATTGTAATATTTTTAAAAATTGAGTCCTAGGCATTGTGGTATGATTTTTTAAAATATTCCATTGAGCCATTATATTATTTATTGCTAAGTGAATTGGTATATTTGTAAATAGGGATACTACGTCGAGAGAGATCAGAATTTCGTCTTCGTCTAAAGTTATATTTTCGAATTTTGCCTTAAGTTCTAACGAATTTTTAATATTATATTTTTCTAATATAATATTTTTTAAAATTTGTCCAATATATTTTGAGAGGTGGTAGCATGGTACTTCTATCGAAGATGAGATTGGGCGAAGTGGCATGTCGGGTTTGTGGATCTTCGGAAGTCCATATAGTCTTGGTGCTGTGGCGGCATGTGATGTCAGTTTAAATTTTTCGTACCTTGTTATGTGTCCCTCTTTGTATAAATCCATAATTATCCTGTTGTTTGTGCGTTGTAGTTTTTGTGTTGGATCTAATCTTATGGTTTTGTATGTTGATTTGTCATCTAGCAATTTTCTCATTCCTGATTCGTAGTCCTTTTTGTACATAATTACAGTCTTATTTCCCTTGTCTGATTTAGTTATAACGATTTCCTCCTTATGTTTTTTCAAAATTTGTTTTGTCTCCTTAAAAATATTCAAAATAAATTTGTCCTTTTGGCTATTTTTTGATTTTCTTTTAAATGTTAAGATTCTGTTTGCAATTTTTGACCTGATTATGTCCTTTTGCCTGTCATCACATAGAGTCTGTACCCATTGTTCCAAATCGGCTATTAAGTTTATTGATGAAAAGTTTTTTTCACTAACTGGAAGCGCAAATTTTGACCCAAGGGAAAGTAGCCATTTGTTTTCATCTGTAAAGTTTACTTTAGTCTTGTTCTCAAACCATGACGGGTTAAATTTCAAATTGTATTTGTTCAGTTGGTGACGTTTTAAATTCGATAATTTTGCCGAGTGTGTCTGTTTATCCGCTGATGTAATGTTAATATATCTGATTTTCTGTCTTTCTATAAAATTATCATAGTCTTCCTTATTAAGTTTTAGTTTGAATGCGCATCTAATTTTATTTTTCTCCCAATTACCATTCTTAATACTTTTATTAGTTTCCTTTATCTCAAGGTTTAAAACCCTTAAAAGAAATTTCTGTTCTATTTTACTTATAGATAATCATTCATTAAAAAAGCAAATTTTCCGAGTGAGTTAAACGGTAAACCCCACTGAAGAGATTGTGTGGTTACAATCGAAACTAGTCTTGGAAACCTGTCCGTGAAAGCCTGGGTTCAAATCTCAGCGCAGTCAAGAATGAAAAATTATCATTAAAAAATTTTTAATTATTTTCATGTTGTAAAATTCCTGTCTTCATAAATATAATTCAATGAAAATTAAATTCAATGAACTTAAGCCTAATTAAAAATATCTAAATTAAAATAACCACAATACTTATTATTAAAAATAAAAATAATTTAAGAATATTTTAAAAAGAAATTAAGCGAATATTATTGAGAAATTTTAAATCGAAGTTTTAATATACCGAAAAAAATTCAGGGAGTAATTGAAATATCGATAAATTATTTAGAGAAATTAAAAAGAGATTTATACACGTTCCACAGAAAAATAATGATATTTATAATTTTGAGGAAAAAATTAAAAATAAATTAAAATTTCTTGGAAACATTAAAGATATCGACAAATTTGCTAGAGAAAATCGCAGATACTAATACATATTATATAAAGAATTGGAGATTTTCATAAATATCTATAGTTAATTAGTGATTTTAATAAATTTTCCATAAGAAATTATTGATTTCGTAATATGTACTTTATATAGAAAATATTAGGGAAAGAAAGATATCTCTCAATTTTATATAGAAAATAGGACTTCAATAATTTTTGTAGAAAATTGTACTTTGATAAATTTTCTTTAAAAAAATTTAGATATATATAAAATTTTTTCTTAAAAGTAAAAAATATTGTATATGGCGTCAAATGTGTTATAAAAATTGTAGGTAACGATAAAATATTGTGTAGAAAATAGTATATATCGTTAGATTTTAAAAAGAAATTAGAAGATATGGATAAATTTTCTGTACAGAAATGCATAGTTTATACTGGTAAATTTCCCATATAAAATTCTAGATATCGATAATTTTTCTAAATATAGAAAAACATTCCTTTTTAACTTTTTGCTAAGATTTTATCGACACTTAAAATTTTTTTTTTTAAAGATTTCCAGTAAAATAACTTTCTGTTAAATTTTCTTTGGACAAGTAAAACTAAGTTTTTCTCAAGAAATTGTTTATCCCAAAAAAATTTACAACCCTAGTTAAGTTTTATATTTTAACATGTAAGTGCTTACACTTCTAAATATTGTCAACTTGCAAAGACATGAGCCTATGCAGGATCTGCTTATGTTTACAGTATATGTTTGAGTGAACACATAAAATAACAAAAATATTATTGTTGCCATTAGCAGTTGCAACACTGGTAGTTATTCTCATCATCATCATCATGGAAGTGATACCACTAGTATAGAGTCAGTAGTAAAAACAATCACTTGCAGTTGTTAAACATGAGTAAAGATAATTGCATAACCTTTGCAAGGTTTCTGTTGCTCTCGACATTCTTGTAATGTGCCACAGTTTCTGGTGTGCTTTGTTAAAATTTTATTGGAAAAACACACACACATACGCTTGTACACCAGCAAAACTTTAAAACTAGTTGGCTGAAGCTTAAGTGTAGAGAATACTCGAAACAAAATATTAGCAAAAAACTGTTAGAAAACTGTTTTTTAAGAAATTCTAAAATGTTCTATAACAGAATCAACCATTCTATAAGTGAAAACATAAATTGACAATATATTTGAGTTGTCGGTAAATCTTCTTATAAAAACTTAAGTTATCGATAAATTTGCAATAGAAAATTTTAGTTATCGACACATTTTTTAAAGAAAAATTAAGTTCTCGATAAAATATCTATTGAAAATTTAAGTTATCGATAACTTTTTTAAAGAAAAGTTAAGTTTTCAATATAATTGCTATAGAAAATTGGTCTAATCGGTAAACATTTTTAAAGAAAATTTAAGTTACCGTCTTCTAAAAAATGTAAGCTATCAATAAATTTATTTAAAAAACATTTAAATTATCGATAAATTCTTAATAACAAAATTAAGTTCTCTATAAAATGTCTATATAGAATTTTTAAGTTATAAATATCTATAGTAATTTTAAATTATCGCTACATTTTCTGTAGAAAGTTTAATTTATCGATAAATATTTAATAGAAAATTCAAGTTATCGATAAATATTTCATAGAAAATTTTAGTAATCGATAAATTAGAAAATTTAAGATATCGGAAAATTATTAATAGAAAACTTAAAACTTCGATTGATTTTCTACAGAAAATTCTAGTAAGCCATATATTTGTTTAGAACATTTAAGTTATCAATTAATTTATCTTAAATTATCGATATAGTTTCTTTTTAAAGTTATTAATTATCAATATAAATTAGGCTTAAGTTCATTGAATTTAATTTTCATTAAATTATTTTTATGAAGACAGGAATTTTACAACATGAAATTAATTAAAATTTTATTGATAACTTTTAATTCTTGACTGCGCTGAGATTTAAACCCAGGCTTTCATGGACAGGTTGCCCAGACCAGTTTTGATTGTAACCACACAATCTCTTCAGTGGGGTTTGCCGTTTTCCTCACTCGGAAAATTTGCTTTTTGAATGAAGGATTATCTATTTTTAATTGATTTACATGTTCTTCCTAAGTTCTGATTTTTCGTACTTCTTCTTGAAATCCAAAGTAAATTTTTGTTTTTCATGTTTTTGTCTTTCTTTTTTCTTGTTGACCTTTTTCAGCACAACTTGAAGGACAAATGTAAACATAGCTCGTGCCTTAGCTGTAAACAATATTAGTATTGTGGTTATTTAATTGAACTGTTAATGGTTTTTAAACCAAATTTAGATATTTTTAATAAGGCTTAATTTCATTGAATTAAATTTTCATTAAATTATTTTTATGAAGACAGGAATTTTACAACATGAAATCAATTAAAATAGTTTTATTGATAATAAACATTTTATATTTATATGAAGACAGTTTAAGTTATCGATTGATATTCTAGTTGTTGATTACTTTTCTGATAGAATATTAAATTATCTAAACATTTTAACTTAATCGTAGTAACATTTTACTCTGAGTGTACTACATGTTTAGGCATGTTAAATACGACATTAGTTTGTCTTCTTACGTCAGTGGCATTAAGTTTGTGTGTACGATTGTGGTAAAAATATTGAATATTCCTTAAGTATATTCTCTCTGTTACACACTGGCTCATCTGCTGTTCGTACTGAATCTTCTTCTATTGACTCCAGAAGTTTCAAGACGATACTACTATTGTTTTTAAGCATGAGCACTATTGTTGGTTGGTTGCTATTGCCAACGTACGTACGTACGTTCGTATTTTGACGCGCTTGAATGCTTGTGGCAAGAGTTGATACAACTAACATTATGTTTTTGCATTCTTATACATTTCTTTATTTTTTAATACTTTTTATTATAGTTGAACAATATTTATAATTATAGTTTCACTCGTGTGTCCTCGATAAATGTTTGCATGCTTAGAAATAGCAAACAACCTGTGTGTGTTGCATGTATGCAACATGCATACATGCATTTGGTCGGTAATATTTTTTTTCAATAGTTTGTTGGCAGTACTTCTTTTTGAATACCAGATGTTGTAACAATTTACAACAACTACAGAAATAATAAACACTATAAAAAGGGGCAATAAAAAGAATGAAATGAATAAAACGTGTTGTTGGTTCTGTGTTGCATAGACTCAAGTTAAGAACATCAGAATGTGGCTATTTAAAAAACACTAAGACCTTTTTATTCAGTTTTTTTGAATAATTTTTTTTTTATCTTTGTATTTTTAGTATGTTTGCTAACTAACTAACAGATACCAGGAGTAAGCACAAGAATATGGTCGGTCTTTTTTACAAGACTTACAGTATTTTACCCTCGTATGTGTCTAATAAAATGAGGCAAGTGTAAGCCGCATATTATTTCGTTCAGCCAACAGTTTATTTTCCCTGTTTGCTGGCTCCCAGGCTCTTTTTTAGTCAGTCTCCTTTTATGTTTTTTTTATTACTTGGAAACATAAAATCAACACAAACAAAACAATTTTTATAAACTCCATCATATTGCATTTGTTGTTTATACATCAGAGTTTTTTTTACAGGTTTTTTCTTTTTTGTTTAATATTTATTTTACAAATTTCCTCTACTTGTTTTTGGTGTTTCTCTCTAAAACATTTATTTTGAATTTGTTTGTTTTTTGATAAAATTAAAAAAAAAACCGTCAGATTTTTTATGTCTGGCAACAACAATTTGTTAAAAAGCCAACATAAAAGTTCTTTTTAGCCCATTTAGTTGTCCAGTATTTTATATTTTATTTAGTTAAATTAATTGGCTTATTTTTGTGTTATTTTATTATGTAGGAAAACAATTTAATTTCAAAAGGGGGTTTGCAACTAAATATTTAAAAAAAGCTTTTTTTGAAATTTGATGCAGAAGCACGTAAATTGTTTCTCATGGTCTGTTAAGGTCAAAAAAAACTACTAAATTTGCTTAAAGATTTAAATGCATCTTTAAATAGATACGTTTTCATAAAAATGTTCATTCAAAAAAATATGCGTTCTTAAAAGTCTTTTTGAAGGATACTATTTTAAAATTTACTCTTTCAAACTCTTTAAAAAAATTTCATGAATATTTAAAAAAATGATTGCAAGTAAATTTTTGGAAACTTTATATTTAAAAAGGATACAAAAATATGGATGCGTTTTCGTTCAGAACGCTGGGAAAGATACCCTATTTCAAAACGCAAAAATAACACTCTCAAATCGTACCTCAAATTAAAGAAAGTCAAAAAAAGAAAAAAGGTCACTCTTTCTTAAAATATCATTTTTATTTGTTTAAAGTATTTTTTCAATTCAAAAGATACTTTTTCTTGTTTAAAAGGATGATTTTTTTTATTTTTTGTTACCTTTTTTAAATCGTAATTTTTTTTAAATTGTAGAAACAAATTATTCCCAGCAACACTTTCCTAATCTTAATCATAGATTTTTATATATGTCTATTGTTTAAGAAAATGCCAATTTAAAAAGCGTAAATTATAAAATTTTCTTACACAAAAAGTATGAAAATAAAAGCAGGATTTCCTTTTTCATGAAAAGAAATCTCCCAGAATAGAAACAAGTGTTTAAAAAAGATGGCACAGAAAGTATAACATTGAACCCACAGGGCTGCGAATTGAAAACTAAATATACGAAAGAAAGAATATACCAACTAAAAAAAGAGATAAGAAAACTAAAAATGCCACAGTGTCAACTTAGTTAAACGTTTTCAACATTCCCAAGAATTATGGTAATTTACAAGATTTACATACAGGAACATGCACACACACCCTCTTATATCAATACAATAAAATTAAAACTTGCAACAACTGCAAAAAAGCTCATCCAGTTACACACACACACATTTGCATGCATGCGAACAAAACAATCGATTAAACTTAAAAAACCATTAAGAAAATAATCGTAAGAAAGCTCAAAAGGACTTAAGAGCAAAAGCACACCAGCAACAAACCAACTATCTAGCAACAACAGTCTTAGCAAAATGCCGCAAAATCCACGACAACAGCATAATGCAGCAAACTAGAAAAGCGTTTAGAAGGCTTTGAATTGAAAATTTTGTTCTTGTATTTATTGTTTTTATATATCAACTTGAAAAATGAAATCGAACAAAAAATAAAAAAATGTATTTTGGATTCTTATACGCCGCAAAAAAAGTTGCATACGCGACGATGTTTTACTCAACTGAACTCAATTCAAGTGTTTGTACTCCTGTGCTGCTGCTGTTGCTTTTGCATGCCAGCCATTGCCTTCATGTCGTGTTTGGTATGCCACCAAATATGTGAATGTATGTGTATGTGACATGAATAAATAAACTCATAAAATACGTTATGAAAAAGAAAAGAAACGCGTATTACAAACACTTTTAGTTACTTACTAACTTCAAGCAAAGTTGCAAGAAAAATTAACAAACAAAGAAGAAAGAAAAATTTTATAAAAAATAAAATTCTAGATAGTGGGAACACACGCTCAGCCACACAAAAATTGGATTTTATGCAGCAAACGCATAAAAATTCCTTTAAACCCGACAAATTGATATACAAGTGAGTATGTGACCAAAATTTATAATAACTTAACTAAACAAAAGACAGACAGACTATTTATCTTCTTTTTTGAATCAACACATTCATCTTTCACAGGCAGTTTGACAGTCGTCCAAGTTGTCCAACTGTATGCATGTTTATAATCATTAAGACAGACAAAAATTTAATACATAAATGTACAACAGAGTGTATCCAAAAGTGCACTAAGAAAACTAAGACAAAAAATTCAAGATAAAGAAATAGAAAGAGATAAAAACAAACAAAATGTTTATTTTATGAACAACTACGAGTAGAAAAGTACTTAGACCATGTGCGTGTGGTGTGTAAAACGTGAAGATTTGTTAGTTACAAATATGACCAAAAGTCTTTTTTAAGATTGTAGAGGTGTTTGTTAAAAGATCATTTAGTTTCTAGAGAAAAAATTACAATGATTATCACGTCAACTCAATTAACGCTGAGTACTTGTATTTAGGAAAAACGTTAATACCTTTGTCGTTCTAGTGATGAGCAAGTTAACACTGAACGTGTTGTATGGATCTTTCCCTGTTATTTGGAATCTAACATTTGTAAAATATACAAGCAATTGGCAACAGTCTGCATAATGTTAATAGACAAATCGAGGAAGTAAAAATCGATAAATAAAGGATAATCAAAAGGTCCACGACCTTGAATAAAATTGAATAAAAAATCATGAGCTAGAATTGAAATAGAACTAGAACTGAACTAGAACTAAACTAGAACTGAACTAGAAATGAACTAGAACTGAACTAGAACTGAGCTAGAAATGAACTAGAACTGAACTAGAACTGAAGTTGAACTGAACTAGAACTGAACTAGAACTGAAGTACAACTGAACTACAACTGAACTAGAACTGAAGTACAACTGAACTAGAACAGAAATAGAACTGAACTAGAACTGAACTAGGACTGAATAAACTGAACTAAAACTGAACTAGAACTGAACTAGAACTGAACTAGAACTGAACTAGAACTGAACTAGAACTGAACTAGAACTGAACTAGAACTGAACTAGAACTGAACTAGAACTGAACTAGAACTGAACTAGAACTGAACTAGAACTGAACTAGAACTGAACTAGAACTGAACTAGAACTGAACTAGAACTGAACTAGAACTGAACTAGAACTGAACTAGAACTGAACTAGAACTGAACTAGAACTGAACTAGAACTGAACTAGAACTGAACAAGAACTGAACTAGAACTGAATAAGAACTGAACTAGAACTGAACTAAAACTGAACTAGAACTGAACTAGAACTGAACTAGAACTGAACTAGAACTGAACTAGAACTGAACTAGAACTGAACTAAAACTGAAGTAGAACTGAACTAGAACTGAACTAGAACTGAATTAGATTTGAACTAGAACTAGAACTGAACTATAATTGAACTAGAACTGAACTAGAACTGAACTAGAACTGAACTAGAACTGAACTAGAACCGAACTCGAACTGAACTAGAACTGAACTAGAACTGAACTAAAACTGGACTAGAACTAGAACTAAACTAGAATTGAACTAGAACTGAACTAGAACTAAACTAGAACTGAACTACAACTGAACTAGGACTGAACTAGAACTGAACTAGAACTAAACTGGAACTGAACTAGAACTAAACTAGAACTGAACTAGAACTGAACTAGAATTGAACTAGAACTGATCTAGAAATGAATTAGAAATGAACTAGAACTTAACTAGGACTGAACAGGAACTTAACCAGAGCTGATCAATAACTGAGAAAAATTATTATTATGTATAAAAGGCTTACTGCTTTTTAAATACCCACAACTGTATGGGCAACTATACCAGACTATGTTCGATATATTAATATTAATAGAAAAATCGTTTTATATTTCTTGTTGTTTTTTGGACATAAAATAAGCGCCTAGTATCAACATTGTGCGATGACTACTCGTAGTATGAACAAGAATGACAAAACGATAAAGATAAGAACAGAAAAGTATGTGTTTAATACTACTTACATTTAATTCTGGAAACGTACTTATGAGTACATTTGTGAATGTGTATTCATTTAAACCCTACAGTTCTGACCACTGAACACTCCCAACAGACAAAATGAAAATGAGTTGTAGAATAATATTATTATAAGAGATTTCCTACAATATGACAACAAATATGATTGCAACTGACTTATGCTCGCTATTGTTTTGTAAGTGTTTTTGAATGATATCCGTTATTTGACGCGTGCCTAAATTTAGTATTATAAGTTAAAGTTTTCAGTCTTTGAGTTTTGTTCGAAGAGTAAAGAGTTTTAAAGTATTTTAAACAGTGCACAATTTAAAAAAAAATAACTAAATATTATATTATAAAAAAACTTTTTGTAAATATGCCATACAAATTTAAACAGAGTGTTCGTAAAGTATTCTTCGGTAAGGTCGAAAAGTATTTTTCTGTAAGCTTCTTCTATAATTAGGCTTCTTAGCTGACATTATATTATATACAAGTAATATTATCGCAAGTATTCAGTTTTCATTATTCAAACATTTGTAGCAAAAGTTACTGAACTTGTATCATTCTAAAATGTTTGGGCTTGTTGGGGTGCTTTCGAACAACATACATATTTGTTTATAATAGCTATTGGCTTCTCCCGACAGCAGTGTTAGTAATTAAGTGGCTAGATTAAATAATATTAGCCATTCGTTATAAACTTTTTAGCAAAATGTTCTTTAAATTTCTTAATTTTAATTAAAAAATTCAATTCCATCAATAATTTTCAAAAAAATAAATGGTATTAAGCAGGGCACATTAATAATAGTAAACGTCAGAGAGAGCAAGGCGCAGTCATAATTCCAAATTGAGAAAAGTGTTTTTTTTTTGTCATATGTGTGAGTCTAAAAATATGCATGTGTGCGTTTTTATTTTCTTCAATTATAAAGGAGCACTTTTTTAATCGTCATAAAATTCTCTTTCATTTAATTAGAGACATATTGAAGTGCTATCAGGATATCAGGACTTTTTAATCAGTTTTATGGTGAAAATGAAACATTTATTGGAAGAATATTTCCGACTTACAGGGAACACAGGAAAATATTTGAAAATGAATAGTTTTGTTTTTGTTTAGTACGAGTATTAAAGCCAATTAAAAGTACATTTACAAATAGTTGGCATAGAAAACAACAATGACATTCTCTTACACACACACTCACAGTTTCTTATAGACATAACCCAGCGGGGAAAAGAAGGAGTACGGACGCCTTCTAGGAGGCCTCTGTACTCCTTCTTTTGGATGTACATGGCCTGCTCGCTCCATTCCTCATATCTTTTTTACATACGTTGTTATTGCGGGTAGGTCTTGCGCTAATGCTCTTCGGCAGTTACATAATAATTGCTACTGGATAAAAAAAAAATAATTCTTTTGCTGTTGCTTTGGCAAAAAACAAAAAAGGCCTGAAGTAAGAAGATCTTCTGAGTTTTCCCGCTGGGAACTAGCCAAACACACACTCTGGTACCCAAATATTTTATAATGGTAACTAAACGAACAGTTAAATACGAAAATGTTTTAGATTCCAAGTTCAAGAAACTTGGATAGATGTACAATTTTATTGATTTTCCCTTTATTTTTTGCTTTAAAATGTAGTATATCAAATATAAAAACAAAACTTAAAAAACGTACAAAATTCTAATGAAAATCTCATTTGAACTGTAAAGCACATTTAATTTTTATTTTGTGTTAATTAAAAAAAATATATGAGAAAATTAAAACTTAAGTTTTTTTCGTTTTTTTTTTTTTCATTTAAATAAACTATCAACAAAACATACAAAATTTTCATGGAAACTAAAACAGTAAAAAATTTCTACAGGAGATAATTGAGGAACAAATTTGTTTTAAAAAAAATATTTTTATAAAGTGACACAAAAGAAAAGCAAGGAAGAAAGCGTGCTTTATAACCTGTACCAAGAATTTTAGTTTTTCAGAAGTGGGCATTATATAGGATCAAAAATAAATTAAGTTTGGTAGTATGATGTTTTTATACCCTTCACGACAGGTGGGAAGGGTTTAAGTAGAAATAATTTGCACGGAAAAAAATAATTGATTTCTTTTAAAAATTTGTGATATTAATTTAAAAATTTATTAATATTGCACCAGGTAACAAATGAATAGTATCAATGAAACGTTCAATTCACTTGATTAAGCGTTTAACTCACTTGATTGAATTTTTAATTAAAACTGATTTTATTTTTAATTAATGCCTTAGTTGGTAAAAAGTTTGCGAGAATTTTTTCTGTGTGCCGTATTGTCATAAGCTTAAGGTGGTCTCAACCCAACCGCTGTGTGACTAGCAATACGTTTACCAATCGCCTCTGAGTGGGAGAGCAACCAGATAGTAATTCGCTCCTTGTTTAGAAGCTGGAGCTAACGAACTTTTGGAACTATTTAATGAGGAAAAAATCCTCACGCAGGCATTACTTTACCACAAGTGGTGAAAAATCAGCCCTCGAGTACGCTTTTCAGGATCTTTCTTTCTACGACTTAAGGTCTAAAATACCGGGACCTACCTACTGCAGTGGCACCACATAAATTCATTGATCAGCCGCAATCTCAGGAGATCTGTCAATTTTAAATTTTGCCGAATTCCAGGTTCCTAGGAGGATGTAACACCAGAAGGTGGAATATCCTTTTAATGTTTCCCTACACGCAGAGAAAAAATATGTTTAGATATGGTCACCTCCAACAAAACTATTTTTAGACAAAATTTTAAACATATTATGTGACAAACATATAATTGTTAAATTAGTCCTCCATCAAGAAGGCACAACCATATTATGGTTGCCTCTAAACATGTTATGGTTAAATATGACAATAATTTGTTTTTAAATCAACAATAGTATTTTCCTCTTTTCTAAGAGCAACATACTTTGGTTGAAAATCAACCATGCTATTATAAATGTTAAACAAATTTTAGTTACTACTAACCAAAAGATGTTCGGAGGCAACCATAATATGGTTGTGCCTTCTTGATTGAGGCTAATTTAACAATAATATGTTTGTCGGTAGCAATAGTATGGTTAAATTAAAACATAATATCTTTGCAATTCTCTTTAAAAATAGTTTTGTTCGAGGTGACCAAATTTAAACATATTTTTTCTCTGGGTGTACATGTCCCTGCGGGAGGTGGAAAGGGTATACACAAGTTTGGCATTCCGTTTGGTATTTCTATAGTATTAATCTTAGACCCTGCAGACTTAGATGTTTCGAAGATAATTTAACGAATGTCCTCAAATATGATAGGGACTAGGTTTTTATATATTTATATCGCATATAATCCGCAATAGATTGCAAGTCAGCCGGGTCGGACTACAAATGGCTGATATATGGACAAAAAAAACGCGACTGCCTCTAATTTGTACAAATTATTATTAACTTTTTTCTAATCTCCTTATAATCACTGATCTATATTTTTTTACTTTAACTTTAAATAATCTTAGGCCCGTTTTGACAACTCACCGATAGCTAATGGTAGGGTTTTATCAGCCGTATAAAAAGTGTTCTATTATCACAACATTAGTTTATCCCACCAGGTAGGATGAACATTCCTTTAACTACAAACTTTTTTTACAAAAAACGCATCAATATTACATAAATAAAAACTTACAAAATTAATTTACTGACTGAAAGTTGACATAAGAGATTATTTTCGTTGTGTTAATACATTTTTAGTAGAAATAAATTAAACTTAAGAAAAATCTTTGAATAACAAAAAGTTCAAATGATCGATAAAATAGTTTTTTTTTCTTGTAGAAGTCATTTGCGTTAACTAAAGAAAAATTTAACTTTTCAACACAACTAATGCTGCATTAAAAATATATTTTGATCTAAAAATTTAAAAAACTTGAAGAAAATTTGGCTTAATATAAAGGCTAAATAAATGGCTAAATTACCTAAACGAGACAAAAACCACTAAATGGCTAAATTGGCAACACCATAGTAAACGGACATGGTTATATTGATTTAGGATTACTCATGGATCCAGACTATAGTCTTTATAAATTTAATATAATTATTTCATGTATCTTCAAATGGACAAATTCAATATTCACCCAGTGTCAAGATCATGTTATTGTTTTGTTTCGTCATTTAACGATTTATTTAAAATGTATATTAAAATATTTTGCATACAAAATATTAAATTATTGAAGTTATTATTTATTATTAATCCCTATAATTTTTTTTTTTTTTTTTTGTATTTAATAAAAGATTGTGTCATTATGTTTTCTTCTCTTATTTGAAATTAAAATTAATGACAATCGTTGCCACACAGCAAAAAAAACAACAAATAAAACCAAACAAACTAAAAATTATACATATTTCATAAAATAAATGAAAGTACTTAAAACATTCATAACATTCTAACGTTTATTTATTCCAAAACAAACATTCTTACTTCTTCCTTCTATATAATTTTATTGTTGTTGGTTGTAGTCGTTGTATTTGTATATTAAAATAAATTATGAATATGCTTATTAATTTTACAAACTAAATTCTTTTTCTTCAACTAAACTTTCTTCAGTCTATTCTTCTTATTTATGTTCATCGTTAAAAGTTTTGTTAGAAATTAAAAACATCAGTGTTTGTGTGTGTGTGTATGTATTACTCGTATGTACTAACATTTGAGGAATTTTCCATATACATGAGAATTATCAAATATGATTTTATATTTTAATACTGGGTCATAAGATTTGATTTTTCGCTGTAAGTGGTTGTTGATGTGTATGTCGGTCTGTTTATATATGTAATAATTATAAATGTAATAATTTAAATTACATGATGCTACTAAATACAACAGAAATTAAGATTTTATTTATGCAACAAATTAAAAACAAGACAATTTACTTTGCAGTAGAGATGCGCAAGACGATTTTTAAACAATTTTCGCTAAACTGTTCAGAAAACATCAGAGTATTTTACCCAGTGTTGCCACGTATGTCAATAAAGCTACGGTCACACTTGCTAAATCTTTGACCAAATAAGCATTAACACTTCTTTTGTTAATAGTTAGTGAGATTCAACGTAGTCTTAATATGAAGAAATAAAACCGATTATACTGCCAAACATAAAAACCGTTTTTTGTAAGATGTGGTATTATAATCAAAATAAATATTGGAATTAAAGAAGATTATATTCTAGATTTCCTGATGGTCCCGTTTTTTTTTTCGTCAAATTTTTGCCAAGTATGACCGTAGCTTTAGTGACGTTTTCTTCTTAGCTATGAAAAATTTGATATTGCTCTTTGGCAAAAATCTGTTAAATACTGCTACAATTATATTGTAATTTGGAAATTTCCCAATATTTATCAAAACGGCTTATAAGACGAAAGAAATACTTAAGTATTTTCCGTAGTTGAAAAAAAAATCATCCATTACTAAAAAAAAGTTTTGTCAGCTTTTTTAATTAACAATGAAGCGTTTTGGAAGTCAAATTTAATTTAGTTTTTTTTTACCATTTTTCGCCATATTTGATTTTTAAAAGTAAGCAACACTGATAATAAAATCTTTGCAAATTTTTTTAATTGGTTTAATATTTTACAATAAATTAAAAAAAGTCATATTTTTAAACTGTTGCATGTTGTTTATTTATTTATTTAATATATTTAACGTTTATAATTGATATAAAACGGAGAAAAATTAACTTATCCCAAAACCAAACTGAATCAAAACTAGATCACAGAGCACACAGAGGTGAAAAAATTGAGGTATGAATATGCACAAATCAGTTCATATTGCAACTTTCGAAGCAAAAGTCAGAAAGCGATTGTTTGTAGTGAATTGGCAATGTTTAAAAATAGTCCCCTACAATCAACACAAATTTCGCGATCTAAATAAAAAATAACAAAACACAAGCCACGTTGAACAGACGTTCGTTGAACTAATGCGTTTTGTTTTGTGGAAATAAAATATTTAGTAATACTGTTTTGCTTTGTAATATTATTTATAGCTACTTTACACTATAACACACGAGTCTTACGTATTTTGAGAAAAATACCACCCTGTCATAATACGTTGTTATTGTTTTTTGAAAATTTTTAAACAATAATTAGATCAGAGATGCATTTTCGTCAAAACACGTAAGACTTGTGTGATAGTGTAAAACATCCTTTACTATCCTGTCGGATTTTTATTAGCTAGCTCAACATTTAGTTGACTTTTAGCTAACTTATTTACAACTGACTAGTGACTAACTCATAATTGGTGCAGATTTGAGTCAGTTGTGTTTTGTGCGACTGACTTCTTCTCGATAAGTATTGAACTAGCCTTTGGCTAACTCAAAAGTTATGCAGAGATTAGTGAGTTGTGTTTTGTGCGACTGACTTCTTCTCGATAACTTTTGAGCTAGCGTTTGGCTAACTCAAAGCTGATGCAGTGGACTGTGGTAAAAACACGTTTTGCTTGTTTTGTGTACTTTTTCAAAGTTAAATAATAAGCAAAAGTTCCCATATTCTCTTTGTTAATATCATTTAGTTAAATACATCTCATTTTCAAAGTAGAATTATTATGAAAACCGGTTTTGGTCATATCGGGCATGCTGCTGGTGTCTTATAACTGAGAGTTTTTCTGTAGACAAAGGGGAAATACAACAAAAGTGAAAGAAAACATATGTGTAATAGTCTCTGTCTCTCTTTAGAAAATAAATGAAGCAAAATACGTAATTTTTTTTTTTTATTCTCTTATTAAAGTCAACATATTGTATGCACTACAAGCTGACTCATAATGAGCTAACTTATGGTTATCTTCAAGTTATGCAGTGTGAGTGAGTACTGACTCGTACTGCGGACATTGCGTGTAAAAACTGAATAGCTTTAACCATGTAAATGAGTTAGCTTGTGAGTCACCTCTGACTAACTTCTGGTTAACCATGAGTTGACTTTGAGCTAACTCATTTTCCGACAGGGCAGATATATCTGTTTGTACAAGTTTCTGTGTGTTTACTAAAGTGAGTGTGTATGGATAAGTGGTCGAGTGTTTCTGATATAAGTTGATATGGATATTTTTTGTAACATAGTGGATATGAGTTGATAAAAAGTGAATGAGAGTAACATACCTGTTTATATCTGTTTCGCAGAAGCAGATACTAGTTGATACTGATCGAATACAATGAGGGACTTATTGTACGATGTCGTATACTTACCTAAATATTATTGGCTTGTGTTGTTATAAAAAGTGATATACAGCAGTTTTGTAAATAAATCTCAATTAAATAAATTTGTGTAAATTGTATTACGGCATAAAAGATGGTGCGATGAGCAATGCTAAAATGGGTAATTTTCGAAGAGACAGAAAAAAACACATTAAAAATTACACAACTGTGACTAAATTTCGAATGCGTCCAGAATATTGCCTCTATCCAAATTATATACAAAAATAAATTGTTTTGATATTTCACGACACATTTTTAGCTCTCTTCCAGGGCTAGAAGGTTAAATAATTTTATGAATTTTATTTTAATGTATTTAAATAATGTGGAATTTTTTTTAATTATATATTTTAAGCCTACACGTAAAAAAGAATTGTGTGCTGAATAAAAGCACAAACAATGTCAAAAATATTTTGTAATTTTGTTGTTGCTTCTTATATAAATTCACTTTAGCGGAGTTCAGTGGTCTTGCGAAAGAGCAAATGCAAAATATCATAGCTTTTTTGTTTAATCCAACAACAAAATACACAGAGTTTTCATTACATTTCATAAAAAAGCTACGAAATTTTTCATTTTCTCTTACGCAAAACCATTTGCAACAAACACTGAACTACGTACGCTATTGCGTTTTAAAATTTCAAACGCTTCATAGCTTGTGGCGTTGAAAAGTATAAAACGGTACATGAATTTATGACATGTGCTTTCAATGTTATTGTTTTTCGCCTTACAATTTAAGAAATCTGACAAACAAAAATAAGAAAGTTATACGCCATTATGTGAAAAAGCCGAAATAAATTCGTCTTTTTCCACCAAATGGCTTATAAATATTTTTAATTTTTATTTAAGTTTCCTAGTTTTATACACGTTCACACGACCCTTGCAGGCACCTTTTTATTTTTTTAATATATAAATGGAAATCACGATGGATATACAAATTGTGCAAAAGATGCAAGTGTGTGCAAAAATACACACAGTTGCACAACACAACAACAAAATGTACGTATTTGCAAATTGCTTCATTTTACTTCGTAGTAGTGCCTATTTGCTCAATTGAAAATAAAAGCAAAGAACATTTTTTGACCGCCATATTGTTTTTATTTGTAAGAAAGAAAATAATTTTTCACTGGTTTTAGGCATTCTTATTTGTTAAAAAATTTATATTAATACCAATGCTTTTGCATAATTGTAAACAAATGAAGATTTTGACAACTTGTTTTTTGTGTTGCCAGAGTAAATTTTTTGAAAAATAGCACATTTGCACCAAAAATAAAAGAGGTATGCTCACGATCAATCATAATATGCACTGAAAACTTACAAAGTGCAAATTTGCAAAATGACCGTAGTGATTACCCTTTTAAATAGCGCATTTACTTATGTGAAAGTTGAAAGCAAAGTGAAGTAAGAGACTACAAATTTTCCAAAAATTTGCCGTTAAAAATAAGAAATTTGCTTCAAAAAGTTTTCTTGTACACATACAACAAGTGCATGAAAGGGTTTAAATTATAGTTTTTAACAAAACTATTAAAAGTAAACTTAAAAGAATTCAATACAATTCTATTGGATGAAATCATAGATATCTGTTTTTTTAACATTGTAAATTTTTTTTTATTCAGATGAACCATTCTCGAATAAACAAAAACAATTAAAAACACTTTTTTTCGCGAATAACACCAAAACGTGCATTAAGAAAAGAAAATGAATTCCATATTCGTGTTCAGCGATCCAAATAAGCTTAGAAAATGTTTTTTGATTTAAGATATGATAAAAACTAAGAAATTCAAAAATTTGCATAACTTCATCTTAAGTTTGTTTGAAATCTTTTCTTTTACGTATAAAAATATGTAGTAGAGATTTTGAGTGTAATAAGTCACAAGAACTATAAAAAATTTGTTGTTGCATCATATAATGTTTTACAAATTGATATTGAAATTCAAAATCTTGACGCTGAGGTGGAGGCCTAAAAGTAGGTCTCAATATTTCATTATTTTTCCCCTGTATCTGAGAATAAAATGGAATGTTTTAGTGCTATTCGAAATTGAAATTAGCAAAAAAATAAGTCTGACCCTCCACCCTTCGGAATATTAATCGAACAGGAACTCAACTTGAACCACAGAGTACAAGACAAAAGATATTGCGTTTTTTATGTCTCTTTCTTCGAAAGCTGCCGTTTTTGCATTTCAAAACGCTTATTGAACTTATGCCTTTGTTTTTTTGGTTTGTGTTTTATTATTTTTGTTTTGATCACACCATTTGGGTTTATTGTAGCGACCTATTTTTACACATTGTCGCTTCTCTACCAAAAAACGCTTCATGTTTTTTTCTTCTAAAGCTGTTATCGCAACTGACTTGGGCCTTTTTCACACGTCACTTTTTCGGCTCTGTAAGTATTCTGTGATTTGAACTGAAACAGAACTGAACTAGAATTAAAACTGGACTTGAATAATAAAAACTTTACTAAACCTTATCAAAATTAGTACTTTATAACTTTATAATGCTTCTCTATTGCTAGTTCAAAAGGTTAAGAATAAAAAAAAAATGATTCTTAGTTATGAAACTAATAGTTTTTCCCTTATAATTTTTTTTAACAATCTGACACACTTTATGTATTAAAATTGAAAACTTCAATAAGATAATACTAAAATACAACTATTAAATAGAAATTCGGAACACATGTTGTTGGTTTTATTTTAAATTGCTGTTAATCACATAAATACATATTTCACTTTTTATTTTGAATAATTTTGCCATTATTAGTATAAATATTTAAAGAAAACTCCCCATTAAAAAGGCAAGTAAAGTGAACACTTGCAGAAAAATTTGATTATGACATGATATAAAAAGCAGTAAGCACCTGCTCTTGCCAACAAGTTGCCAACGAACCAACCAATCACCCGCCCACAATTTATATAATGGTAATCATCTATTCTACAACCTTCCAGCTTTAATATGTTTTCCAACTAAATTTATAGATGCCTTGCGGAAAGTACTTGGAAGAAAAAATGACAAAATTAAAGGGAAAAGCAACAAGAAATGAGATATATTAAAGTATCGTAGTTTATATGAATGAAGTTAACGATAATGCATCCATCATCAAGATGATGAAGTTGTATATTGAAGCAGCACCTTCTTCAATATTTTTTTTTTAATTCATTTATTTTTCGTTATATTGTCTTTGTAGCTACAACAACTTTTATTAACTTTGAAATTGTTGTTGTTGATGTCGTCATAGCCATCGTAATGAACAACTTGTTCGAGGTTTTAAATTTTTTGCTTCTTTTTTTCAGCTGAATACACTGTTTAAAAATTTATATGTAAAATTGCTGTATATACGAAAAAATATCGTCGCTTTTTTCTCATACGTAGTAGAAAGTATGTTTTTCCTAAAAATGATAAGATAAATGTTGACTGTCGAAAATAATGCCCTACGTTACAGACCAACATAAATAAGCGCGTCAAGCGTTTTCTATCTGTCAAAAATTCTCATTCTCATACAAAAAGGCATGAAGAAGACCCAAATAGCGCGGCGTCAACGCTTTGTAATTGAAAAATCCAATTTTGACAGCGCATTAAGTAGTGAAGTTGGCTGCGATCAAGCGGCTTATCTCCATTTTTATTTTTTGTATTTTATTAAACAATATAAGTTAACAATACTGTTTAAGACACAACGTTAAAGCTAGGCGCTAAAAAAAATTTACGATTGGCGCGCCTGACAAAAGAGCTGTAATAAAAAGGATTGTCTATTGTTGGTCTGAAGTTCAGTTTTAAAAACATTGGCTGACTTTCTTGAAAGTTGAGATTATCTATAGCTTATTTAAAACTACCTTAAATAATTTTTATTCCTCCATTTAAGTTAAAATGTGTAAAAAACATATGCACATATTTAAACAATAAATGTCAAAAGTTTTATGTGACATGTTGATGTAAAATATTCTTTGCTCTACTACTCAGTCGTAGAAAATAATGTTCAAACAGCTATTGAGCTACATATGTTCGTTGCTAGACAAAGTATTGAATTAATGGTAAAATTCTTTTAAGACAGCCATCACCATCAACACCAGACGACAAAAAGGGTGATAGGAATTTCGACAAACATACAAACAGTTAGAAGTCTTAATGGTTTGAATAGTTGGATTTAAGTTGAAAGCTTGAGGTGAAAATTTTCACATTATAAAAGAGTACAAAACGAGTATGTTTGTATTTTGCATATGAATACTTTTATCCCTGCTCATATGCATATAGCAGAACAAATCGTCTATGGAATGTACTGAGCAACAGAAAATAATGCAGAATATCCAGTGCGTACAGTATGTGTTTAAAATTGTTATGTAATATTCGTTGAAAGCTAAACAAAATACTATAACAGATTGTTGCTTCGCTTTGTATATTTTTCATTTATAAATTGTTTGCCAGTTTCCATGCAAACACTCAAACTCATACATTGAGAGAGCAATCTCCTAAATACTTACAAATATTTTTCAAAGTATCCTCTTCAAATATCACAAGTGAAAATGTTACAATGTTTTCTGTTGTTTCTTCATTATTTGATTGATGTTGCGAAATGTTTGTTTTGGTGCTGTTGATGTTTATACTGCTGCTTCCCATTCGACTGGTGGGCAACATACTCATACATACAAACAAATATTGCATTAATGTCTGAAATGCTGATTATATGTGCACATGTGTGTGTAGCACTTAAGTGATAGTAAAAGTCAGACGGTAATCTTTAAAGGTTTTTTTGAAATTTGATTTATTCCTTATTGAAACTGTCGCTTTGTCTTGCCTTAACCATGACTTTGGTTTTATACTAAAGCAGAACTTATCAACAACTGAACTAGAACTGAACTAGCACTGAACTAGAACTGAACTAGTACTGAACAAGAACTGAACTAGAACTGAACTAGAACTGAACTAGAGCTGAACTAGAACTGAACTAGAACTGAACTAGAACTGAACTAGAACTGAACTAGAACTGAACTAGAACTGAACTAGAACTGAACTAGAACTGATCTAGAACTGAACGGAACTAGAACTGAACTAGAACTGAACTAGAACTGAACTAGAACTGAACTAGAACTGAACTAGAACTGAACTAGAACTGAACTAGAACTGAACTAGATCTGAACTAGAACTGAACTAGAACTGAACTAGTACTGAACCACAACTGAACTAGAACTGAACTAGAACTGAACTAGAACTGAACTAGAACTGAACTAGAACTGAACTAGAACTGAACTAGAGCTGAACTAGAACTGAACTAGAACTGAACTAGAACTGAACTAGAACTGAACTAGATCTGAACTAGAACTGAACTAGAACTGAACTAGAACTAAGTTAGAACTGAACTTGAAATGAACTAGGACTGAACTAGAACTGAACTAGATCTAAACTATAACTGAACTAGAACTGAACTAGAACTGAACTAGAACTGAACTAGAACTGAACAAGAACTGACCTGTAACTGAACTAGAAATGAGCTAGTACTGAACGAGAACTAAACTAGAACTGAACTAGAACTAAGCTATAGCTGAACTAGAACTGAACTTGAACTGACCTAGAACTAACATAGAACTGAACTAGAACTGAACTAGAACTGAGCTAGAACTGAACTTGAACTGAACTAGGACTGAACTAGAACTGAACTAGAATTGAACTTTAACTGAACTAGAACCAAACTAGAACCGAACGAGAACTGAACCAGAACCGAGCTTGAACTGGAACTATACTAGAACTGAACTAAACATTAGCTGGAACTGGCTTAACTAGAGTTGAACTAAAACTTAACTAAGATTGAACTAGAACTGAAGGTAAGCTAAAACTAGAACTGAAATACAACTAAACTAAAACTACACTAAATGCAGTTAATATAAATCAAATAATTGGCAACAATAAATATTAAAGAAGGCTCACCCGCCTGCTTTCGCATCAGATATCTTAATATACAATAGTTTGTGTGATAGTGTATTAACCATGCTGTAAGATGGCATTAGAAAATTAAGTATAAAAACAAACTTAAATACTGACAGTTCGTGCTCATGTTTCTGTTTTATATCTATAACACTTTCTTAATTTGGATGGCACGAAAGGAGATATAACAATTTCCTACTATATACATTCATATATGCATATACTTTTTTTCACACATATACATTTAAATGTTCACATAATTTTGTGTTAATATATTTTGACAGATGAGACTGAGAAAAAAAGGAAACAACTTTTTGTGTATCTAAATAAAAGTTAAAAATCACTGTGAAATTAGTCAAAAAGTTTTTCCAGAAAACATTTTGTGATTGTAGCACACACATGTCAGCTCTGGAACATTTTCTGCATTTAAATAAATTTCAACAAAATTTGTTGATTTTTTACATTAACGCTATTGTCACACTTACACATACGAATATTTTTGATGATTTAAAATTATTGGTGGGATTGATGCGAGAAGGTAATTCTGAAAAATCTGTTCGCCTATTGTTTGTTTGACCTTCTAATCTGATGATTTTAACCAAAAAAAAAAGGAAAGAGTTAAGCAAATGTTGTTATAAAATTTATGTAATATGTTGATGATAAATTCGGGAAATATTTTAAACAAAAGGACGATTCAAATGTTACTTCAAAGGTTTTTTGTTAACATTTAATTTTAGGAATTGTTTGATTTGGATAGAGAGATATTAAAGATTAACTTTTAGCAACGGATTTTCCTTAAAAATGCTTTAAATGCCTTTCTTTGACAAGCTGATTTTCATAAAGCAAAAGTATGTTCTTGTTTAAGAATTCAATACGGATAACGTACCCAATGGAAAATTACCTAAAATGTTTGATTAAATATTTTATATGCTAGGATTTTATTAAGGGAAATTGTTTTAAATTTGTTTATGTTTTTGAATAGATTAAGCACAAAATCTATTCAAAAACTTCTCATAAAGTGAATAAAATGTTTAACTAATATTAAATACAATAATATATAGATATTTTTTTGTAGTTTTATTTAAAAAGGATTATAATAAAATTTTATAAATCCCCATGTGGTTTTAATATTTAAATGATAAAACAATTTCGAATAATAAACTAACAACATAAACCCTTTATAAAATAGAAGGTTTATTAATGCTAAAACAAAGCAAAATAATATAAATATTAAAGTCAATATTTTACAATTTTATGTAATTACTTTTACTTTTATATACTAAAAATCCTACAATTTAAGTTTTTAGCAACATTTTTATTTATTTCAATCCCCCTCCTCCTAGAAACGCCCAATAAATTTACGAATAACAACCTTTAACCCTTAAGGATATAAGAAAATAAAATAAAGCCTTTAAACACGCACTTAATAACGCAAAAACCACTGGTTAGTAAATTAAAAGCAAAGTAATAGAAATTGTTATAAACTTCTAACAACAACTTATGAATATTATGTGAAAAATTCTAAATAAACCAGAAATCAATTACCAACAAACACGCAGCAAAAAATAACAGCCCTCCTTCCTCTTCTTTTCTTAACTCTGTGTTATTGAGGGAAGAATAAAAACTTTAAAAAACCACAAAATTTAACATACAAACTCAGTTGAAGAAACACAACTTTAATTCAATTAGAATTCTGTAACAAATATTTCGTTTTTCAAAAGTTACCTTTGTTATGAATTGTAATACGTGTGTAGTTAAATATTTTCGTTTAGGACAGTTCTTATTTTGAAATTTTGTCAAAGATAATAAGACATGAAAGATTTTGAAAACAACCTAATTACATTTTTTAAACACATCCTTGAGTGAACAAACCAAGCAAACACATGTAACTTTAAAAAAAAATTGTGCCTCGGCTCCTGTGAAGTCTTAAGCAAACTGCACTGAAATACGGTGTACATAAAATGTGAGGTGAGGATTTATAATCCTCAATTTTCGTTATGCAAAAATCCTATTGTGCAAATATGATGACAACTAACGATTAAAACTTGAATGAATTCAATGTCTCGACATTTTCTTTTAAAGTCTCCTTTGCGATAATATATCAAAAGCCTTCAATATATCCGTAAAATTAACATCTAATTGTAAACGATATTCAAATTCAGAAAAGCAATAATCTGTAAAAACAAATAGATTCGAAGTTGTGGATCTACCACAGCGAAAACCATGTCGTTGTGATATTATAACGGACTAAGTTGCAAAGTATAATGTTCGAAAAGTTTAGATACAGTTGTTAATTTTGAGATTGATCTGTAACTTTCTAAAAAAAATTATGTAAGTTTCAAATCGTTTTATTTAAAGGGAAAAAGTTTGAGGTGCCAGAGCCACTCTAGCACAATATTCTGCTCTTTATTTTTATATTTACCTACACTTCTATGTGTAGAGAGGGTTCCAGCGGGAAAAAGACGGAGTACGGATGTCCCCTAGAAGGCCTCTGTGCTCCTTCTTTTGGATGTTCAAACCCTGCTTTTTCCATTCCATACTCATATCTTGTTTACCCACGTTGTCATTGCGGGGTAGGACTTCAGCTCTCGCTTCTTTTGTAGGTTCATAAGAATGGCAACTGAATAAAAAAAAATAATTCTTTTACTTTTGCTTTGGTAAACAACAAAACAAAAAATTCTACTCCTTCTCTTCTCCTCACAGAAGCGAGTGTGAAATGTGTATCTTATCTTTTATATGAAAGAGGCCTTCCATGAGGCATTTTTTAGCAGTAAGATAGGAATGGCAATTGAATCAAAAACATTGTTAAGCAGGTTTTGAATAAGGGCTGAAGTAAGAAGGTCTTCTGAGTTTTCCCACTGGGGTATTACGTGTTTGTGGTAATGTATGTAACACATTAAATATAGGTTTTAGATAAACCTTTACCCTGCCTTTACACATGCAAGTAATAACTTGCAAGTACTACTTAACGACAAATTTTTGTCGTTAAAAAGTATTAACAACGAAAATGTCAAAGAAACAGCCGAAAGTCTTGCAAGTAGCTTGAGTGTTTACACAGCCAGCTGCAAGTTTATTTTTCAAATGTTCTCGAAGCGATAACATCTTAGGAAAAAGCTTTATTTTTGGGTTTAAAAACATTATCATGTTAATGTTATCACGAAATTTATTTAATAATATTAAATATAAATAATTTTATTATTTCTTTATTTTATTTTTGGTCCATCTTGATGAAAAAATATGTTTATTTTTAAAATATGTGAATCCAGTATCGCCGTAGTTACCGATATCATAACATTTCTGCAAAAATATTATGATTAACCATTTTTTTTTTTAAATGCTTGCAATTTATGTTTTAAAATATCATGAAGATGTGTTGCTTTGTTTTTGTTTTGTTTTTTATTTTTATAAATACACAGAAAATCAGCTATAAACATAACTTTTATATTACTAAGTACATACAAGTAAATTAATACCGAAGGCATCCACGGTAACACTGTTTCTTTATTTGTCATTTTACTTGCTGCAAGTGTCAAAAATTTACTTGCAAGCAAATTCTCTTGCAAGTTGGGCTGCAAGTACGAAAAATGTGATGTGTGAGTGTATTGAGTTTTTCGAACTTGCACTTGCATGTCTAAACCCCGGGTTAATTAACCCCGGGTTAATTAATCCGTCAGCTTAAGCTGACGGATTGACTCAGAATTAATACAAAGTATTCTGTCCTTCCATCCGTCTGGCGGATTGTTGTATGTCTATGTTAAGCGTATGCGGTATGTATGAGTACCTACAGGTCGACATTTTAGAAATGTGCAATTTCATTAAATTTGGCAGATATGTGTTAATTGTCGCAAGGCGGTATCCAATTCAAAATGGTGAGACAGGTTATAATTTTACATAGCCCACATACAAACTTCTTGTCGGAATTAGGGTTTTCCTTAATTTCCTCTAAAAATTGATCATCAAATTTTATTTCAATCGGTCCAAAATTGACCATATCTCCCACAGAAATACACTCCCCAAAAACGCTTAGAATAAGTAACTTTTATAAAAGATTCTATGTCATCTCAAAGTAGTAATAGAAGTAGATATTTAGATAGTATTTGGCATAAAAACTCTTATATGAAGCTTAACCTCACAACTCACAACATGATTGCCCATGGGTCCCAAATACTCTAGTGTAGGGTCGGCATGGATTAGTATCGATCTTTCTTGTTCTCACATTTTTTTTTTTTTTTATTCAAAATTAGCATTTTTGCTATATATTTTTGAACTGTTTATTTATTTTTGTTGTTTTTTAACAAAAACTTTTTTGTTAATACGATTTCACTACAGAATAGCTTTTAACGACAATAATAGTTAATTAACGAATTTAGACTACTTAACGACAAATTTTTGTCGTTAAAAAGTTACAGAATTTTAATACTGTTTTGCGATTCACTAACTTTTAATTTTCTCACAATCGTTATTTTTGTCGACATATATATTGGCCTGCAGTAACGATAGTGTGATTCTGTAATTTATTTTTAGCGATTGTAAACAGCTGTAGTTTTTTTAACATCTCTCTCTACAAAATGTTAAAATTAACGAAAAGCACAAAAGAGAATAAAGAAAAAACAAATGAAATTGTGCTTAATTTACTGTTTTTATATTTTATTTTGTGAATTTTACATTTAGAATTTTATTTTTGTTCATAATTTACTTTGTTTATTACATTTTGAATTTAGAATTTTGTTTTTGTTCATATATATACATATGTATGTATGTATGTAAGAATTCGGGCCTCAGCCACTTTAAACATAAAATACACTTTATCGATTAAATAAACACAACGTAAGTTATTGTCGTTAAAATAAGAAAAAAAAACTGCTTAAAGTAACAGCTGACTTTAATCGACGGCGAATATCGTCAGTGGGGCCAGGTCTAAAAAAAATTTTACAGCTAAATCTGGCATTAGACATGGCCTAAAAATGCTAAAAATGATTTAAAAAAATGCAAAAAATTTTTAAAGAGTTTTTTTAAAAATTAATTACGAGTATAAAACTTTATTCGAAACTAAATACATTTCAGTGACTCATTTTGTAGCCAAATAGAAATAAATGGTAATATTTAAGCAAGTGGCTATATTTTGGTAAAGCATCTGATACCCACATATAAATATGTAGCACAGGTAGTTGAGGTTATATTTTAAACCTCTGATATATGCAAAATTAAACGAATTATTTCCATGATATACAAAATGTTTTAGATAATTTTATTTTTTGTAGTTTAAGAAAAGTTGAGGCCTTAAAATAATTATTTTTGCAGCAGTTTAGAACAAACAATTATTTAAACACCATTAACTTTTATCTATAAACAAAGTCAAATTTTATTGTACTTTTATGTCGTAATATCAAAGGGCAAATAATATTTATAATCGACATGATAAGGGCGTTTCTAATATTCACTGAATATTGTATTTTTTTAACAAGACATAAAAGAATTATCCATTTTCATACGAAATTTAATTTTAGTCAAAATTTATTATAATATATAAATTTTTTTTAGTGACATCAATAAAACTGTTCGTCCAAATTTTTAAAATAAATAATGCGAAAAAAGTTAAAAATATTTTCCAAAAATGCTAAATAAAATGCCAACTGCTAAATGAAAATTTTGTAGTTAAAAAGAAATTTTTAATGCTAAATTTAACTGCAAAAATGCCAAAATGGCCACACTGAATATCGTTGAAAATGTTACTGAATAGCAAATTCGATAAATTTTCGTTATATTTATCCTAACGATACGATTATCGTAAAAAAAGATAGTGAATCGCACTACTGATCCGACAATTGTTAAAAGAATAGGAAGTATTGATTCGAAACATGGCATTCTGGGTGTATATTTTAATATTTGAAAATATGAAAACTTCTGATAAGGACAATGTCTGGAAATTTTTGGAAACCTTTATTTTATATTCACTTCAGATACAAAATGGTATGCTTTTTTAATTTTTTTTTTGATACAACTAAAAAAAATAAGAAGATTTTACATATTGCCAATTTTTTTATATCGCCAAAGTGAATGGGAAATAGATTTAAGAATTGCCACATCTGACAACTCTTAGGACATTTTCTGTAGCAGAAGACCATCATAATCATAACACAAATGCTTATTTTATAGCGATTGTTTCCCTTCTGACTTTCTCTTTCTCCCGCTTTCTTGTTATTTATTTTGAGGTTCACCACCCTGCTCATTTAGTCTAGAACTCTTGAATTATTCATGACAATCCCTTTTTTATGTTATTTGTTGGTTTTTAAACCATAAATTTTGCAAAAATTACAAACGGCAAAAACACATTTTTTTGACTGACTAATAGTCTTTGTTATCCCAATAATCACCTATTGACAAAAATTTATTTATTACATTTTTGTTTGTCGCAATAAAAAACACTTTCTGTTGACGCTTTTAAAGCATAAATGCTCATTAATTTTCATAAATTTTTTGTAGCACGACACATCACATCTGTCATGTTTATTAATGTGAATGTAATTTTGAAAAATTATGTTTTATTGAAATTTTCAGTTTATATTTTTTTATTTTTTGTTAGTTGAGTTGGGACGTTATAGGAATTATTATGAAATTTAATAAATGTTTTTTTTTTAATATTGGTGGCAATTTAATTTAAACTAACGAAGTTCGCTAAAAAAATTCCACATTAAAAGTAATTTCAACAAATTATTTTGAATTAAATCTTTTAATTTATTTATTTTGTTAAAAACTTTAAAAAAATGTTGTTAACATGTTGTTAAGTTCTCCTAAAACAGCTTTCTGAAAGTAAAGATAAAAAGGCTTTGTGCTGGTTCACACTCTTCAAGACTTGACGGCTGAATCTTGAAGAGTTTAAACCCAGCACTTGTTTAAAGAAATGATTTTATTAAAGAGCTTTTACATAAACTTAAATAAAAACGCATTTTAAAAGAAACGCTTTAATAAACGTTTTTTAATTTTTTTTTTTTTTTTGATTTCAGAAATGCTGAAATAAAGAAATCTTTTTACAAAAAAATTTTTATGGCAAAAAAGAAGGTTTAACTTTTTATTAACAAAATTTTAAATAACAAATTTTGTCACATAAAAAATTCAGCCGGAATAGCCCAAAAATTTTTTTTTACAAAAGTCCAAAAATTATTTTTCAATTCAAGATTTACATATCTACATTAAAGCTTTATAAAATGTTTAGCTTTAACTTTTAACGATCCTTAAATAAATCTTTTTCTTTTTGAAAAGCTAACAGGCTTTTAAAAGTTTTTGAATTATTTGAAGAAGGCAATATTTTTAGGCAAGTTTTGGTTTGTCTGTCTAGACTTTTTTTTACTGGAATAAAAGTTTTTATCTATTGTAAAAAATTAATTTTTCTAATGTGACATTAAAAATGCAATGGATTAAAGTATGTCTTAAAATTGTTTTCATTTCACACAAATTTTCCCATGAGAATTTCATTAATTACCAACATAACTTGAACATCCACCTGTGTCTTTTTTTATCCATTAGATTAACAAAAAAAAATGTTTTAGTAATTTCAATAAAATGTTGTATTAAAAACTCATGTTTCAACAAACGTTTTCTTTATATATCGTATAGAGTTTCTAACGGACACAAAAATCCCGGGAAGTTTCAGGATTTTTTTTAAGGATTTAAACTACATTAAGATTTTTGTGACATTTAATGGCACTCCAAGTTTATCAGTTTGAAAAACAGTATAGAATAGAACATTCTTGAACCAGAGCAAAAGGATCTATTTTTCATCATCTTTTAAAAGTCAGCATTTAAAAGGGAAACAATTAAGCAAAAATCAAAAATATTTCAACGACTTTGCGGCCAGCCTAAATTGCTTGGTCCATTGTCCCACAGAATTTCTAAGAAATAATTGACATATTGAAACCAAAATGTTGAATCTTCTGACTTTGACCAAATGTTGACAAATATCAGCTCGAATATTTTGCTAAGTGAATTCCCGAAATTTCTATTACGATTTGTTTTCTGAAATCTTTTGTAATGCGTTAAAGTGGTTAATGCAAGCTGAGCGACTTTTTCTGGACTCTTATGTATTAAATACATTTCAAACGATACAAACGATATAGATTTTTTTTCTGCATAAAATTACAAAAATTATTGTTAAATAGAGTCCGACCGAACGTTTGATGTCTGAGTTCGACATAAAGCTATGGTCGTTTGCTGATCGGCGTTTGGTAAAAATTTTCGCAGAACACCGATATTGGTAAAAAAAAAACTCTTTGTACATGTTTTTGTGACTACTTTGTCACATGACACATTTTTATCTAAATTGGAAATAAAAAAACAATTTTGTAATGATAACTTAATGGTTTTGGAAACACTCAAATATATCCAAAAGTGCAGATAAACCAAAAAGAGCATGACTCACGGCACTTGATTTAGAAGATCCAAAAGAGCGTGGAAATGTTGTTGATAAAGAAATTTAAATTTATTTGACAGAGACCTTTAAATTCTAAGAACTCAAATTTACCTAAATACTGCAATTTTAGTCCATTTATCACAATGGGACCGCTGAAGGACCCAAGTGAGCTGTCTCTCGATGGCTGCCCATGGAACCTAACCTATTCTATTTATAAACATTAAGGCAGTAGCTAAAATTCTGCTAAACAACTTTACTCTGACCGAACAATTTATTTACAATGCAGAACAAATGCTTTTCTGTCATTATAGTATTAAAATATTAACCATATTCACAATCTTGTGCATTTTAGATTGCAAATTTATGCAATTGTAAATATTTCCTATCAATTGTGAATGACCTCTTTCATTAAGTTTAAAATTATTGTTGCAAAACACGAAAAAAAACACTCCAACCGAAGATAATACATCGTACTTCTCAAGAAATCACATATATTCTTCAAAAGCACGAGTAGTTTGCGATTACAAACGTAACGATAACTGGCTGTTAACTGCCGGTTGTGTTGCATACGTCGAGATAATATCTGTGGTTTTCACGAATAATCGCGTAAGTTATAAAACCAAACTTTTCAGGAGAGCAAAAACAATTATTTTTTTCAATTGCGGCTTCTGTAGATGCTTTTTTAAACTTTTTTCTTTACTATCCTCTTAACAGTGACTTTCTACGTATTATGCATAGTTTTCATGAAAAAATCCGCACAGGATCACAATCTGTAAAAGGATTAAAAATGCATATGTTTGATTGACTCATTAAGTGTGTGCAATATAACATCATATCTCCACATAAGTTCTTTTTTGTGAAAATAAATGTTATCATTTTAATCACACATGACGACTTACGTTGTTATTTTTACGACTTTAGTTGTTATTAATAGAAAAATTTTCAAAAAATACTTTCATATTTTTTGCACGAATAACAACATAACATCACATATGCTTTTTATTTGGAAACATATTCAGCAATTTTACAATTTTTGGCGATGTATGTCGACATAAATCGTTATAATAGCAAAATATTTTATTAAACAGTTAACTTAAGTTGTTTTTAGCAGAAAAAAATTAATAATACTACATTATATTCTAAAAAGCTTAATACTTATAAAAACCTAATGCAAAATGTAGCACTTTGACATCATTATCTCAATTTCGGTAAAAACCGACTTACGCGATTATTCGTGAAAACCACAGATATAAGCTATTGGTTTTAAGTTTTGCATATTAACAAAAGAGTGGCAAGTACATTGGTGTATATTTAGCTGATGAAGAGCACAAATATACTATCAGTCATCTCGCAGAACGCACTTCAGATCAAAAACGAAAATTTTTTCGGAATGAAACAACTTTAAATTTTCAAAGGGTAATTGCTATTTTGAATGTTTTTATATCTCCCCTTCAGCGAAGGTTTAAGGGTACATATAGATAAAATTATAATTCCGTTTGAAATGTATACAATATTGATCTTAGACCCTATAAAGTATATATATTCTGGTTCCTTATGAGTAGCGAAGTTGATTTAACGATGTCCGTCTGACCGCCGGTCTGTTGAAATGGGTTTTCCGAAGAACCCAAATATGATGGGGCCTATATTGTTTTATATTTCTGTCACATATGCTCCGTTAACTTTTTCTATTGAAATTCAGGCAGATGGGTCCAGAAACTAAGACTGCCTTACAGTTTGTTCGTAACATTCAATGTTGTTGTTGCTTTTTTATATCCATCACCGAAAGTTACAAGGTATATTTTTATTTTTTAACGTCTAGACTTTTTTTGCTTTTTTCTATTGTATACCCGGAGAACGACAAGAGCCAAAGTTTCAAAACGAGGTACAAGCATCCATGGTGAGGGGTATATAAGATTCGGCATAGCCGAACAAAGCACTTTTACTTATTTTTACTAAAAATGTTAATAAAACTAAGTCAATAGGAAATACTAGTATTCTTAAGAATTTATTTAATATTTATGCACAAACATTTTAATTTCCTAAACTTGTTGGGAAAACAAAACAAACTGATGTATTTCTCAACCGAAGAATTGCCACATTAGTTTTTTAGTACAAATTACTTACTTTTGTTAACAAAAAATTATGAAGTAGGCCAAATTTGATCAGTGTCAACGCAACCAATGAGCAAAACCATGTTTTTTAATGCAGAATACTGCCATGCTTAACTTGAAAAGCAGAGATATTTTAATTTTTGGGAATAAACTATATCGTTCGGAATCTGAAGAACCGAAAACTGATTCGATCGGAATTGCAAATGCGGGATTAAAACCATTCCGAGTGGAATATGTGCCTATATACCATTTTGCAAATGTTACGATTCAAGACCATTTGCAGGATATTGTGAATAGGGCCATTACATTTTTAATATGTCGGTTATCCTTTACCCAGAAAAGTACAAAATTTTTTTTACTTATTTTTTTAACAATATCACATTCGTTCTTTGTTCAGACTGTTCATACGTGGAAAGACCTTCTTGTGAAAGTCTTCCCTATCACTTTCAATATAAATCTGCGATCGGCAACCTATACTATCACATTTTGCGATTGTATGCGTTGTATGCATTTTACTTACGTTGTTGTTACTGTTGTTTAATTCTCTGCAATGTGTGTGCACACGTACGTAACAAAATAGAATAAAAGAGAAAACGCGGCGCCCTGATTTTGCCAATCCTAGTTCCAGCACAATTCAATGCATTAGAAGGGGTCATCCCATCATATATAACATTAAAGGTCAGCTGTCTCTTAATACCATGAATTTGTTCATTTTGTGTTTATTTAAATTCTATTCATTAAAATAATATTCGGTTTTACTCTTAAAACCGTACCGAAGTCCAGTTGCGTCATTTTGCTTGTGTTTGGCAGCCTTTGATAGCCTCGTGATATGTGGAGAAAATGGAGAAAAGTGAATTTCGTGTGCTCATTAAGCATTTCATCGCAAAATCCACAAAGTGCTCCCTTATCCGGCTTATTCTTCGGGTGACTATTTCTTGTTTCCAAAACTGAATAAATGGCGCGGCAGAAAGAGATTTGACTTAAACGATGAAATAATCTCACAAACAATTATCTACGTATATTGATGACCTGACAAGTTTTCTTTTTTGGAAGGGATACACAAATTGCGGAAACGTTGTACCAAGTGTATAGAGCTCAAAAGAAACTACTTTGGAAAATAAATAAATTTTTTATTAAAACTCTGTGTTTCATTAAAAAAAAACATCCGGAATATTTTGCCTTTCGGGTATAGATATTGAAAACCCAGGCTGGAAAAAAAAATTGTGAGTTGTCATTATACATTAGCTTGTTTGTTTTATATTTTTGTTGTTCTCTAATTTTTGTCAAACTTTGTTGTTTTTCTTATTCTTTTGTGCGTGAATAATCTGTCGTTTTTATACTTTTATTAAAGTGAAATGTATAAAAAAAAAAACAAACTTTAATGTAGAATTTAGATCATAAAAATACTTTGTGAGTTGTTATTTTTCTCGTGCGTTAGTCTAGACATATTTAATACATTTCGTTAAAGTAATGCTCACTTATTTAGATACATACAGAACAAAAAGAAACGGAAAAGTTACTTTTCTAAGTCTCCTATAAAAATATAAATGTTGGGTGTTTTGGACGCAGAATAAAAATAAACTTTGTTAGCAAAAAAATAAAACAAAAAAATAAAGTTAAAATGTTCTTTTTTATTTAATGGGTTAAGATTACAATTATTGAGTTCGAAGCAGAGAACCTTTTTTTATTTCTTACGAGGAGAAGATTATAAAAAGCTTATATTTTATGCATAAGTAAATAAATAAATGGGGTTCGTTAACAAATTAGCCTATTGAAAATCTATAAACAATTTATTAAAACTTTTTGGAGAGTAATTTACTCCAGTGGATATCTAAAAGTTTTTAAAAAAAAAAGTTTTTACAAAAAGTTTTTCAGTATAACTGTTACAAATTGATAGTCGAGTTTAGAAAAAATTTATTTTCCTGGTATCATTTATCATCAATAAAATAGATTTATCAAATATTTTCCGTTGAAAATTAATTTTTATTTTTGGTTGTATGTTTTAGAGTATTTTACATAGACAATTCATTCTGTATGTCTGTTTCTGTAGCTTTCTGTTAATAAGTATTAAATTCTATTTCAATATTAATAAGGATATTCCAATTTACCTATAAATATATTATTTGGTTCTATAAGTGTGTATTTTACAGTTAAATTCTTTGAGTAATTTCTTGTTTATATTAGCAGTAAAAACAAAAAAAATTTAACTTCGAGTGGAACAGCAAAACAAGCGGTGTAGAGACGCCTGTAGGGTTAGAAATGTCAAACAACAATTTGATGTCCCTCTTTAATAAGATCCGTAAAAATGTTTGAAAAAAAAACAAAAAGCGTAACGTCTGAACGTATAAGAGTTTTCAAAGAGAGACTAAAAGAAAATGGTTATATCAGTGTAACGCAGACCTAAAAACATATATTTTTCCTCAAAGTACATCAAAAGAGTGTAAAATACTTATTATAATGAAATTATAAGGGGTGTCATTTCTAAGCCCGATAAAAATTTAAATCGTAAAAAACACAAAAGGTTAAATTTTAAAATTATTTCGAGCAAATGGGCATGGTTGTTCTTAACGAAACGCATTCTGGACGTCAAATTTGGCCACTTTTTCGAATATTGCTGGCCGCTTATCACTTAGGGTGGGGTTTTAACATGGAGATCAGAGATTTAGTCATCTTTAATCTGTGTTTTTAGTTTTTAAGATGAGGATTAATTACTTTTATTTGCCAGTTTAAGCGGCCAATGTTAATGGTTTAAACTTAATCAACAAATGGCAACACATATAGATGTATGACAAAGGCAAAAATGGATTATTCTGTTGAAGATGAAGACTTTAGTGATTCTGAAACATATGAAAACCAAAATAAAACAATTATAAGAAGTAAATTTCTTTTTTTAAGAATTAAGAAGGGTCGAATTTCTTCTTCTTCTGTATAAAATGCAAAGTGGCATTGATAAAAAGCTGCCATTTTAAAATATCTTGTTGCCATTTTTTGTTAATCAGTATGGCAATGCTGCGAGGTTTAAGCTACAACTTAAAAACGGCAAACCTCAATTAATTTATTCTCAGATTAATTAATTATAGTTTGCTGCTAAGATTAAACTTGATGTTAAAAACCTACTCTTAGCGTTTAACCCGCACCAAACGCGGAAATTTCTGGGTTTTATACGAGTCTGTGCTGTCTGTTGTAGACTGCGGCCATTTTTCTTATGAACAAGCTCGCCAAGCAAAAAATTAGCGATGTGCCGGAAAGACCACAAGGTCGTCTAACGGTTGCGCGAATCGATGACTGATTTTCAAAGTAAATTGTTATAATTTGTTAGTGTTGTTTAAGCGAGAGTCATTCATGATATGAAAGTTTGTTTGTTTGCAAATATCAATAATTTCGATATTATCTATATACCCCCACGATTAAACTTAGTCTCATATTTGCCTCAAAAAGGTATGTGAGTAACTAAACCAAATCGTCAAACAAACAACGCACAAAAAGACAAATTTTGCGAACTCATTATTTTTTTTCTAAATATTTCAGTCTATTGGTAACTAAGAACGTACGATTCTCTTGATTTATAGCAACTCTTTGGTTCTTGAAAACAATTTAGCTCATTGAGTATTTTGAATTTTATTGTAGGAACTATTGCCGAAATAAGTTCACAAATTTTTGCAGAAGTATCCAAAAATTCAACTTTCAACATGCAGCGAAAAAAATTGGTGAATAGTAAATTTAAACCATAACTCAATGAATACTGTTGTCAAGCCCAAGAAGACCTGGAAATCATTTAGAGACATTCAAACAGCAATTATAAAACGCTTGCAAGCAGCAGGAGCTATCTCAAAGTAAGTAAATTGGATGCAACACGACTATTAGCCAATAGACATTAAAAAATGCATGTCTGAAATGTTGCTTGCATGTCATTCAAAAAGAATAATTTACTGGAGATGAAAAATTTAACAATTGCGGCACCTCGAAACGAAAAAAAGCGTATGTATATAAAACCCGACAAACCAGCAGAATTGACGCTTAAGCCGGATATCCATTGGACCAAGGTAATGCATTGTATATGAGCTGCTAAAGTCACAGGAGTCCTGCACTGGACACAATTGATTCGTTTAAAGCGAGCATGGGCTGAAAATTTTTCGTAATATGCGTTCAAACATGAAATAGTATTATTTGATCCAAACAAAGGTTGATACATGTTGTAATACCAGGGAAAAACTATGTAGTTGGAAAGTTCTGCCTTCTCCGCCTAATTGTCAAGACTTTGTCCCATTCGACTACCATTTGATTCGATTGATAAGGAACACTCTCACTGAAATGCGCTTAACTTTAAAACAGGGTAACTTCAATTGGCTTGATTTCCTTTTTCCTTCAGAAATAAGCAGTGATGCCAGAAATATAAAAAAATTCATAGCTTAAGATTTAAGAAATTAACATAATTACTAAAAATTTTACTATTTACAACTAATTAATATTTAACAAAAACTCAGCAATTTTTAAGTTATACACCCAAGATTATAAAATAAACATTTTTTGGCGTTATTAAAATGCTATATAAATAAACTTTCTATGTATATATTTTTCAATAAGAAATTTTTTTAAGAAATTCATATCAACAATCCAACTATCGGTGCAGGGTATTAAAGATTCGGCACAGCCGATTTTATTAATAAATTATTTCATTTTGGTCTAATTTGCACTACAGAATGTACATACATATATGTTTTTTTGTGGATGTATAAATTGACCCGATATATAGCGCTATGGTGCTGCTATTAAGATATTCATATATGCGGAGACATTTTACTTAAACTAAGAATGTATGTATTTTTTCTCAAATCAATTTGTTTTATGGACGTTCGAAAAAATCATTTGTCAAAATATTAAAAATTGTCTTACAACAAATTCAATTTCGTTTGTAAAAATGTCGAGCCGATGTAGAGGAGGAATCATTGGTCAGAAAGTTATTGTGAGTCTATCGGTATATTAAAAGCACAATACCCTCTCTACTATTATGGTGTGGTCATACAACGTTTTCTGCTAGTATGTTATTAAGCCATTTCAAATAGGAGTTTTAAGAACTTCTCGGAATTTCAAAAACTTTTTCTTCTTTAATTCTAGTACTCTGTTCCAATTTGTGAAAAATGTTCAGCAACATCTATTATTTTGTACGACAAATTTGACATGCATCAATGTTACTTATCTCGCGAGCTTGCACAATTTGACGTTTTTTATCTTTCAAAGTATGCAACATTGTTTTGCGTATGTAAACAAAGCCGTCATGTATTTTACTGGAAAGTATATTTTTAATAAAAAATTAAAGTAGATATGGATAAAAAACTGTTACCGGTTGTGTTATTTATGTTTTTCCTTTCGCGTTTAATATTAAACTTAAACTTGTTTCCATTTGCTTAAAACTCCACGTGAAATAAGTGAAGCTTATGTTATTTCGCAGTTGTAAAAGAATGTTGCCAGACACATTTCCATCAACATAATTTCATAGAAATTCCGCACAATTTTTTTTTTTTCATATGAGTTTTGACAGCATTTCAAGCGAAATGTTGAACAGAGTACCAGGCTTTAGAAAACTTTTACAAGTGTATATTTGAATACATAAATTTACTAGCAGTTTGGTCCCGGCGCTACTCGGGATTTTCGAAATAAAAATATAAAATTAAGTACTGGAGAATTTTGTGAATAACTTGACCCGGGTCAAAATTTAATCAGGCAACTTATTTTTGTTTAATAAATATATTTTGTGAATATCAGCCAAATCGTACTATAAAAAAACAGCGCCACCTATCGGGATTATACTGAGATAATTTATTGTGCAAGTGCGATGTCAATCGGTCCAGCGGTTCTTGAGTTTTTGGAGCACATACACGTCACAAACGTTTATATATATATAGATATAAATTGCACTTAAGTGTATAATGTACATTAGGATCATAACTTTTTTTTACAAAATTTCTTCATTCCACCTTAATGACCTTAAAAATCACTTTTAATTTTGGTGAAAAAAAATTCTCGCACTTATATTTTTTATATGTTAATTATACTGTATGTACATAATATGGTACATTTATTTTATATTATGTATATATGCTGCTTTTATTACATGTATTAAATCAAAATCTAATAACGATAAATTACAATGTGTTTGGGTTCAATGAAAGTCGTACTTCAAATTTCAAATTTTAAGTACGAGCTGTTTTACAGACCAGAAAAATATATTTTGCAACTTTGATAGCGCATCCCGCGCACAAATAACTGCGCTGCTGTTTAAGAATCGCTACAATTCGAATTAAATTAGAGAAATCCAAACAAAACAAAATGGAACTTTGAATAAAAAAGTATATATTTTTTACATTAGGGGTGTCCTAATAGCCCTTACTTAAAAAATTGTCCGCGAAATAGTGTCATAATATGGCTACTTTTCTAGATTTATTGTTTGAATTAATAAAATTAAAAGAAAATAATTAGTGTTGTGGTTATTTTATTGAACTATTAATGGTTTTTAATCTCAATTTCGATATTTTAATCAGGCTTAAGTTAATTGAATTTAATTTTCATAAAATTATTTTTATGAAGAAAGGAAATTTACAACATGAAATGAATTACCATTTTTTTTTTTTTTTTTTTTACAAAATACTAACCCCCATATTCATAAAAAATATTTTTGATTAATTAATTTTCATAGAAAACTCGTTTCATAAACCTCCTATAAACCCAAAATATTTTTTATGAATATGGGGGTAAATATTTTGCCATTAAATATTATTTTTGATACTTTAAAGAAAAACTAAAATTCAATACTTCAACGTCTTTGGCTCGTGAACTTTTTTAACAGTCTAGAAATGATATATCATTCCTTAATTTTTTTTTATGATCTATACGACTTTGCGATGAAGAATAGGATATTTGCAAAAAAATTCGAAAAGTTACAACCCTAATGTACATATTTCATAAGATTTATGTATTCATTTATGTACCGAAATTTCATCCGATTTCATTTAAGTCTACAAAATAGCGCCGAAATCGATTTTTTGTAGAATAATTTTCATTTTCTAAATGTATGTTTCTGTTTATATTTGCTTAATGATTTAATTATTTTCTTTAGTTCTTTTCAAAATTAGATTATTTTTCTAAGTTTACAGTATTGATTGTTAAAAAAGAAATCATGTGGCAAAATTTGACTTAGTTTATACAAAAACTGTAATTATTAATAAAGAAAACTATTCTGATATTTTAGAGCTTCGTTAGCTCTCTTGATATAAATTGTTGATGTTAAAATGTCGGCTCAATTAAAGGTTTTGCCATAAACCCAAATTTCGGAATTTTCTTTCAATAGATACTAGAACATTCTTCTACAATTTAGCTTCCTATGGGTATTTCTTTAATATTAAAATGTTTGTTTCCTGGGTTAATACTTGTTGAAAATAACCTCTGAATTTTAACTGCCTTAAAAATGCGTTCTTTACATAAACTTAATTTATATTCCTGATATTATCATATTTATAATAAAAAAAAATATTAACATTAAAAATTCATTTAGTGATACAACAACTTGTCCTTAAATTGTTATTTAATGTTATACATTTAACAAGGAAACCAACTTCCCCTTCCTTATCAACACTCCTCTAAAAACTAACAGAAGTTTTAAGTAAGAAAAAATTAGGAAGAAAAAGCCTAAAAAATCACTTATAGTCTCGATAATAAAAAAAAAGCCAAAATACAAAATATCCAACCCACAATCCGCTTATAAAACCAACAAATTATATACCTTCAAGAATTTTTTGTAGTATGAATGTACTCGTACATGTGTTTAAAAGAAGAACGAGGGAAACCGAAAAAAAGCATGGACTTTATAATGCATAATTTTCCCATTTAACAATCTACAGTGACAAACAAATAAATAGCTGTAACAACAGGGCAACAAAAACATGCAGAATGTTGTTTGACGTGGGTTTGAATTTTTCTTTAAATAAAATAAGAAAGTAAAGTCAGTCATGTCCGACCATATGTTACCCTACACCACAGAATTTAAAAAAATTTTTGAAAAGTGTACCCTATTTGAGATCCATGGGCAATCATGGACCCGCCAGAACAAAATTGTATTATGACGTAAAGATTAATGTAAAATTTTTTTGTGCCGAGTATTATTTAGATATCTTCATCTATATGAGATTTGTTCGCCTTTACGTTATTTTTGGAAGGGGGCTCATGTGGGACCAGCACAACATTTTGTCATGACATAAAAGCTATTGTTATTTTCGCCCATTTCTATGTTAATACCAACATTTATAAGAAAGTTATTAAAATCTATTTTCATTAAAAGCTATAATATGGACCGGTTCCAATAACATTTGATGAGATCATTAAAAGATTTTGTTTGTTGTGCTTAATTCCCTATTTTTATTTTGATAAAACACTGAATATTTATTGATGGAGGATATGCAGATCATTTAGACTGCAATGAAATAAGTTTAGACCAAATTTAATCTATTTACATAATAAGATGGTTTGCTGGCACAAAGACTGTATTCCGGAAAGGATCTTATATGGGGGTTATTAAAAATTATGGACCTTTTCTCACCATTTTCTCTAGGCTGGGTTCTTCTGACAATTGTAACCTACGAACTAAATTTCATCAATTATCTACAACCTGTACTTTGCGAGCAATATTTACATGGACAGCCAGCCGGGCTGTCGGAAATAGTTAGATCGATTTAAAAAGTCGAAGTCAATCGGTATACTAGAAGGTGGACTACTAATATTTTTAGGTGTTACAAACATTAGCACAAAAGAATAATACCCACTCCCCTATTATGGTTTGGGTATAAAATGAAAACAAGAATTTTCTTTACAAAACAATAAACTACTAACTTATCAAAAATGAATTTTTTCTTAAATTCTTCAGATTTTCCTTTTTTCTTCCCCTCTCTCTCTCTCTCTCTCTCTCTCTATCTGTCAACAGGGGTAGTGCTGCGGTTTGTCAATGAAATTGAAAATAAAATATTCACTGTTAAACTAAACACGTGGCGTTCATTATGATTTGATTTCAGCGTTAAGTAAAAAAAGACTCCAGCCTAAAGTAATTTTTAGGCAAATGTTTCTAAAATACCAACAACTTGTGAAATAAGCCAGAAAATTTTTGTTAAAAACCCACAATCACCACTCAGAAGTTACGAAAGAAAAAGTATTATAGCAAATTGGCACGATTCAAAGGAAAAATAAAAATATCGTAAATAACGAAAAATACAAAATACTTTTATTTATGATTTGTTGAGTTAATCTTAAAAATTAGTACTTAAACGTGAGAAATAAAATTTTCATTTTTTTTTTTTTATCTTATTGCCTTCAATACAGTTTTCAATTTGTGTGTGTACCCAATTTTCTCCCCCCATTATGGTGGTTTTGTTAAATTACGGGGTTGCTTTAGAAAACAAAAACAAACTACATACACACATATTTTTAAATTAAAAAAAAAAATCATTTTCCAATTGTTAAAATTAATATGTTGCCACATAATTTAGGCTTATGAAAAGAATCGTTGCGGCTGTTTGGAAAACCTTCACGGTTTTATTTAATAATGACTTTTCTAAGACTGAAATAATTTTAAAAAATTATTTATTTGATTATGTGCGTTTTATGGTGATAAGGATTATTTATAAATGGATTTTAAAATCGCCTGCCGGGTGTTAAATGCACGATATAAGTGTGTCAACGTGCCTTTTAAAGAGATAAAGGAGATCTTATTTTATAAGGATTTAAAACAGCAGGCGCAAGCGGCCTGGGTTAAGGATAAAAAGGATCGTCAGATGTTAAAAAGACATTAATGGTTAATTTTTTCATTACATTTTACTTTGAAAATATAATTATTGTTTTAGTTAAACAAGAATTTCTTTGAAAAATGTGGTTTGTTACATGTTTTCTTTTTCTAAAAAAACAAAAAAAAAAACAAAGGAGTTGTTTAGGGATATATTGACGTTTTCTATAATGTATTGTAGATATTTTAAATTAAGAGATAATTTTTAACAACAAAGCAAAGGAATGAATGCCAATGGGTTCCCCAATCTCTTCAATAATTGCAGACATAAAATATGACCCTGGATAAAATGGAGAATAAGCCAAGATTTACAACAAAAGTACATTTCGTACTATTTTTCCAAAAAAAAAAAATTTTTAATAATTGTTCAATTAACTGATTAGTAAATTTCTTAATAATTTATGGGTTTAATAATAAAAAATATGTCTTTCTTAAGCCTATAGTACACGGCATGTAAAAAGACACATGCGCATGTGGTTCTGACGTAATTTTGACGTCAATGCAAAGCCACAATAAACATTGCGTGTTGTGTGATGACGTCAAAATTACGTCAGAACCACATGCGCATGTGTATTTTTACATGCCGTGTACTATAGGCTTTAGACTAACTAAGACTTAACTCCCCAAAAAAAATTAAATAACCCCCCACTAGGGATGCCAATCGGGACTGATTTTTGAAAATCCCGGGATTCGGGATCAATGTGTTTCTTTAAGATACGACTTTTTTTAAAATAAACAACTCTTTTTGAGTATTCAAAAGATTTTATATACATAACATACATGAATTTAAAAAAAAGAAAACAACACAACAAATTAGTTTATACATATGTTTATAACACTGGCCTCACACATGATCAAACTGATCAAATTCTGAAAAAAGCTAAAAAAAAATATACGTAAATCTTAGTTTTTCTAAATTAATTCATTTTGGTTTTTTGACAGCAATTCAATTTTTAATGTGAATTAAGTTAAGACTACATTAATACACGGCAAAGTGTAGTCCCTCATCGAGATCGATAGCTGAGTTGAAAATTATAACACTATGTCGACTGCAGTGCAGTGCACCTCCAGCTTGAGGGCGAGATTCATAATCAATAATTTAAGTACGTTTGAAATTTATTTTAAAACAAAATATTTATACAAATGTTTCTTAAAACAGATTTCAAGTTTAAATAATTTTTTTTATGAATACGTCAGATAGTGTTTATATATAAAAAAAAATTCTTTTATTTGCCGTATGTTTTTTAAGACAATTGTTATAATTATATCAACTTTTATTCTTTAGTTTCTTAATGTACTTTAATTGTATCGTGAATAATTTTTATTTTTTGCTTCTTATATAACAATTATTTATTGATTTCTATATTTTGCATAAAAATAATCACGTTTATTTTGGTATTATGCCTTAAGCCAAAGCTGAACTTGCTAAACGTAATTGTAAAAAAGGCTTGAGATGTGAATCTGCAAATTTCGTTTCTACTTAAAATAATGGGTTTTATTAAGCAAAATACAAAAGTCCAGAAATAGTCGTCATATAACAAGCAAAAAATGAAAACTTTAAGTACTCGTGTTCCAAAAACAAAAATTAAACTCAAAATAAGAATTATTTGCAATAAAAAATAAACTTAAATATAATTTTTAAAAAATGTTTTTGTATATGGTATAAAAATTCAATTCGGGATTTATCAATCCCGAAAAATACCGGGATTTCGGGATTTCCCGTTTGGCATCCCTACCACCCTCTAACTAAAGCTTCTCTTTATAGCCGGCCTTCTCTCTAAATCTTCTCTTTATAGCCGGCGCAAGGATTTCCTCCTTTATGGTATATCAAACATCGGCGTCGCTAGAGAGAAGCTTAAGTTAGCGAAGCCGCTATTTGTTACACCATAGAGGAGAAAATTCTTGCACCCGGCCGAAGTCCCCACAATGATTTATTTCGCGTGATTCCTAAAACCAAACCTTTACAATTAATTTTATTAGACATATTCGGGTCTTATTTCATTTCAGAAATTGGGTTCTTATTTCATATGAAGCGAGACCCCAAAAATTAGGGTATTAATTCATTTTTGTTTGGGGTGTTATCTAATTTCATTGGGGCCTTATCTCATTTCCAAATCTGGGGTTTTATTTCATATGAAATAAGGCCCCACGCTTTGGGGGTTATTTCATTTTGTTTTTGGGGAATTAATTCTTGGGTGGTTATTTCATGCCGCCGCCAATGAATAAACTACCTTAACCATATAACCTCATTTAATATGAATACATACATATATCCAAAAAAAAAGAACCTGCAGAAAAATATAAATTATAATTAAGTCCACCGTTCGCCATCGATTTTTCGATAGCATTTTTCATGACGAAAAAAAGTTCCACTACGACATATCAAAAAAATCAAATTTAAATTTTTTTAATTTTTCTCGGCTTTTATTTTTAAGGTTTTTTAATACGAAAAAACCCGGCTGATTTAATTTTTTTTTAAATATTACTCTTTTGTAGGCTTTTTTGTAAGCTAAAAATGATGGCGATAGCAGTTTTGCCACAGAAATGTTTTTCTTTAGGTTTTGGACGAGTTTATGCCAAAAATTTTTATTGTTTTACGGGTTAATTTTTAAGGTTTTTTTTAGAAGGTATGTTAAAAAAATTCGCCGATTCCAAATTTTTTAATTATATCCTAACCAAGGTAAAAGTGTGCGTTTAAAACGAAGGCTATAGTAGTTTTTCCATTTTTTTATTTTTATTTTTTTATTTAGAGAAATAAATTTTTCGAACAAAACTTGTTCAAAATTATTATTTGTTTTTTTTTTTCGAAAAACTGATATCACGCCTTTAATGTGCGAATTTCTTTAGAAATGAGCTATTTGATACGGGAGAAAATACATAAAAATTTGTTTGGAGCCTTAAAAATAACAAAAAAGAGTAAAAAATCGAAAAATCGTCTTTTCGACAAAAACTCGTCTTAAAACCCAAAAAAAAAACATTTTTTTTTTTAGAAAAAAAATATATCGCCATCGTTTTAAGTGCAAAACTTATTTAAATGTTTAAGCATTGTTTTTTATCTTTTTATTAGTTTATAACTCGCTTAAATCAATATACTTTTTATCTACTTTATATCAAAACGAACAAACATACGCACACTAAGCAACATAATGGATGAAATCAACAAACATTATCATTTATAATTTAAACAATCGAGGGCTTTGTTCCCAGTGTCAGAAACACTCCTCTACACTTCAAAGGCATCTTCATGTTGCATAGAAGCGCAAATAATAGGCCAATTATTGACATTAAACTGAAGAGAGTCACTACAAGTTTTTATACACAACATACGAACGTTAACTAACACAATAGTATTCATAAGGGTGTTCAGCTGATTAATTCTTGTTCGATTAATCGAACAATTTTGGTCGAATAATTGTTCGATTAAATTAAAATTGTTGATTTCGATGAAAGGATTAAACGAAGAACTTATGCCGATTAATCTAATAACAATTCATGTATGATTTTTCTGTCAAATGTATAATCTAAAGTTTTAAGTCAAATAAATAGACCAAATGTATGTGTCCGTTGGAATTAAAAAAAACAGTCATGTTTTGTTTTCAGTAACCAGTAAATTTTTACTAATTAATGAAATAATGCAGTTATCCGTAAATTTTTACTTATTATTGAAACAAATGCAAAAAAAAAATATTTTTAACCCTGGCGCAACACGTTCAATAAATCGCTTTCAAGTTGTTTACAAAAACTGCTTGTCAAAACTTGTGTGAATTTACGGCTGTGTCACAAGCTGCACTCAATTTGATAGTAAATTTCATTTTAAAAATGCCCCCGATGAAGAAACAACTCAACATAGTAGCATGACTCAAAGTATTTTGTAAAAAAAAAGCACAAGAATTTTTTAGAACACAATTTTTTTTAATAAAGCACATTAATTTTTAAGAAATATATTTTTTATAAAGAAAGCGCCAAAGTTAATTTGTTAAGTTGAACGTAAAATTGGCAAACGAATGAAAAGGTAAAATTGAGAGCAATCTCGTGGTCAATTTAAAAAGTGTGAGTGCGTTAGTAAAAAAAGTGAGAGAGTATAGCAAATTAAAAGGTAACACAAAACTTAATTGTGTGGCTTCCAAGTAAGGCTAGGAACACAACTGGGACGAACGACGAATTTTTGGCCGCGAATATTCGTCGCCAAAAATAAAACATATTGGTATATATAAAAATACACACAATAATAGCGTCCGGCGAAATTCGTCATACGCGGCGTCTTTGCAATATATTTATTTCTATTTTATACGCCGGCGAACGACGAACAAATCAGTACTAGGTGACCCTATTTGGTTTTAGTTAAGAAGTATTTTAGTAAAAAAAGTTATTTTTAACTTTAATAATTGTTTTTCTTTTTATTGTATAACATTTAAAATATATATACAAATATTCTTTCTTTCTTTTTAGACTTTGTTTTTGTTTTCAATGTAGTTATGCGAACAAAAGAATTCTTTCGCACATTGGAAATAGGCTAAAAGTAATTTGCTATAAAAACAGTTTTTAGTTGTGTTTTTGATTATGTTTTAATTTTTAAGCATTATTTTTTTAATATGGTCACACTATTTCTCTCTCTTTGCACAAACATCAATCAACTTTCTCAATTATAAAAGCTGCTTGTTATTCGTCGTTATTGTGCTCCATACGACGAATTTACTCAGCGAATTTTTACTGAAAAATTCGTCGTGTTGGGCGAAATTCGTCGTTTGTCCCAGTTGTGTTCGTAGCATAAAGCAAAACATTTAAACATTTTATTTTTAAAAGATTATTTTAAAAGATCTGTTTAATTGCTTGTACACATAAAATTATATGATCTCAATATATGTTAAATTTATGTTTTATCAATTTGTATGAATTGTTACGTTTGTTATGTTTTTTTTTTTTTTTTTTTTTTTTTTTTTTTTTTTTTTTTTTGTTTTTGTTAAGAAAATATTAAAATACTTGTTATTAATAATGTTTATTTACTCAAGTACCAATTTTTTCTAAAATTATCGAAAAAAAAATCCCTTTATTTATAAAATTTCTGGATTTTGAATTATTCGATTAATCGATTAATGTTAAAATTTTATTCGTTTAATCGACTAAGTCAAAATGCCAAATATTGATTAATCGTTTAATCAAACAAAGAAAAAAAGCCGATTAATTGAACACCCTTGTATTCATAGCCAGTTTTGAAACCAACTGCAGTTGCTGTGAATATGATAAATACAATTTTGCAAAAGAAAAATAACAAAATTTACAGAGGCACCCAGCAGCTCTCCATTTTATAAAAACAACACGCAAGTTTTTAATTTAAATAAAAGTAAAGTTTTAAAATTTTTTTTAATAAACTTCTCTCAAAAGGAATTTCGTTTCAACTTAATTGCTAGAATATATAGTGCTATATATTTAGTTCAGTTTTTTCTTGCTGCCTGTTTAAAACATTTAAAACAAAAACAAATTTTGTTTTAACTGCCAGGCCCACAATCTCGACAAAAACATTTCATTCGCATATTTATATTGAAAACAAAAATTAAAAACTCAAATTTGTTTTTGCTTTCAATATAAATATACGAAAGAGCTGTTCTTGTCGACATTGTGGGCCAGGCAGTAAATGTAATTTTCTATGCGAACGTTAATGTTCAAAATCGTTGAACAGGCAGTTACTTTCTCAATGCTTTTAGCTCATATCAGAATCAATAACAAAATAAAATCAGCGACACCACGAATTTTCTAAATATCTCTAGAATGAATAACAGCAAAAAGAACAACATTGAATTTTGTTTAATCCTTGCAACAACATTTAACCAAAATTTTTGTTTATGCATGCTCTTTTTTGTACAACTATAAAGAGAAAAAAAAACTAAATTTAAACTTTTGCTGCATCAACCATAAATATACATGCAACATTGTCTAGTTTTTGTTTTTTTTTTTTTTTTTTTTCAACTATAAAAGTACAGTGTTTTCTAAAAGTGTGACTGTGAGCTGTAGTGTTATTGTCATGACTTTTTTCCTGTAAGCAACACGCAGACATAGAAATATCTGAAATATTTACGAATATTTGCATAGAAGCTTTTATGTAGTTGTTTCTGTTTGCTTTGTAAATTTGTATGCGGTTACACTTTACAATTTTCTTTTTTAAGGTGACCAATGTTGCGTGATAAAACATTTCCGGTTTAATTAAACATTTTAGCTATTAAGATAGTTTTAGCGATTATTTTAGTATTATGTTTTTTTAGTTGCAAACATAAAGTTATGTTGAAAATAAATTCTATAGAATTTAGGGCTAAGTTATATTGATTGTTACCAATATTTCTAATTAAAACGTAGTTCTATTTCCTTGTGACAAGAAACAAACAAAAAACTCAAATTATTTCTATAGTCGCCTAAATCCATTAACTTTTTATTATATTTATTAAAACTTAGCGATAAACAAGCAGCAGTTGACCTACTCACGGCAACGGCACAGTACTTGTACTTTCTTAGTCGTTATTAGCCACAATCTATTACTTTTAAAAGTCATTTGGTATCTTTTGAGTCGACGTCGAGTAGAATTGCCTCTGTGTTTGTGGACAGGAAATTTTGAAACTTAAACAAATTTTGAATTATAAAGCTTATAATTGCATACATCTTTTTATACCCACACCGCAATAGTAGAGATGGGACTATTCGATTGTGCGGATGTATATAATACAACAAAATGTTGGTCCTTGGCCCACCTTTTAGTATACCGATCGACACACTTTTTTGTAAGGTTTCCGGCTGTCCATGTACAATTTTGGATATAAATTGAAAATGTTGAGAATTATTGAATGCAAATTTAAAACAATTTAAGTACACAGATTTTATAAGACTGATTGACCTTTTTTTTAACTAATAATTGAGACTTATTCAGGGATTTTAAAATGTCTCGAAATTCATCACACCATTTAAAATGAATCGACTTAAATCACATAACAGATAATTCCCTCATTTGCAAAAAGCTTGTCAAATTCTTTTAAAAGTACCACAACAAAAGTTGGTCGACAAATTCCCTGCCTAAAAGTCTGATTGGGAGAACGAATAATTTTAAACGAATACGGACACTCTTCATTGATGTTTTTCAATATATTAATAAAGTATGGCATGAAGGCTGATTACATAATTGGAAGAAGTTAGCAGTTAGCGCAGACAACCTGTTAGAAAGCTACATAGTCTGTGGAAAATTTATTATTTAAGAAGGCGCCTTGTTTAAGTTCTTATCCAAAATTTCCCATTGACGCTTGAGTCCCACAAGGAAGCATCTTCGACCTTCTAGTGTACTTAATATATAGTTCCTTCATGCCAGCAATAAACTTTACCCAAACTTCAACTTTTGCTGATTGACCACCTTTTCTTAGCAAATACGACCAGCACGAAGCAGCTCGTAACAAACTGGATCATATTCTCGTACTTCAATTAAAAATGTGGTTAAAATTAAAAAATTAATTAAATTTGCTCCAGTAAAAAAATTAGTATCAATTTAACGTTGAATTCACTTGATGAAATTTTTTTAATCACTTGATTTAACGTTTAATTCATGATTTAATTTTTAATTAAAACTGCTTTTATTTTTCATTAATGCTGTAATTGGTAAAAAATTTTGCAGAATTTGTTCTGTATAGAAGAGCGTTAAATGCCAACAGACTATCGCTTATTTACTAATAGAATGTCAAAGCTCAAAAAATCAGTTTCGAGATAATCGGTGTTAAGGTTTTTATTTTGCTCTACCCACTTAGCAAAAATAACGAAAAATTCTCTTAAAATGCGGAAAGTATAAAAGCTATAAAGATGAATTTTATACACAATTGAGGGATAAAGAAGGTAGTCATAAAGTTGTAAACTCATATGTCTTAAAATAAAAGCAAGAAATATATATATGACTGCTTTTGGCAACTGCTTATAGTTTAGATTTCTACTGTACAGTTGTGACGAATCAATTAAAATTTTTATTTTGCTTGAAACACAACAATATTTTTTTTAAAAAACAATTATAAAATAGTATTTAAGACATTATGATATGACTTGATAGCACACCTTGTGAATTCCCAAATATAAAGAAAAACATAGCGTGCAATTCTTCATCTTTAACCCCAAAATGTAATTTTTTGAGTTATGTCGTTGTATTAGCAAATGAGCGGTTTGTGCACAGAAACCGAGATGGGGCACATTTCCGTTCGGCACTGGCGGGGCATAAAATAAACAATTACTTTGAAAAAGATTTGATCAATTTATATTCTTAGTTCATATTTATATATGAAGATCCAATATATAAATAAATATTAAAAAAAATAATGGGCACTTCGCTCTTAACAATTGGCAAGACCTTTTAAAAGCCTTTATCACAGAGTTCTTCACAAAAAATTCTATAAGTGAAATAAAACTCTTCTTATTATTACCAAATAATAAAAAATATAACAGAGTCTTAGTTTTTAATGGATGTTTTCAAACTCTCTCCGTAACCTAAAATTACCTGCTGACCTCATAACGAATACAATTTTTTACATGACCTCGAAAGTTAATTTCCTACAACTGGTCAACCTAAATCTTAATATCTTTCTAACTGTCTTTCATTGTTTAACCACAAGTTAAAAGAAGAATTGCTTTTCATTGCGAAATACTCTGGATTTGCTACTTGAAGAGTAAGTGCTTAGAATGAATGAGCACAAGGAGAAGAGAAGGTTTGAAAACCCAACGTGCATTTAAACACTATGCTACACACACAATAACAACGAACTTAAGAAAATATATACATAAACACTAAAAACCATTTTAAACTATGACAGCAATAAGTTGTAACGAACAAACAAACACTGAAGCAATAGCAATAGCTGCATCAACGACAACAGCAATAGAAACAACACCAACAATAACATTGATATCAGCATCAGTTACAATAACAGCAAAAATACTTACAATAAAATAACAATATCCACACAATACTTTCATTCTTCATGCCACATTCTTATCCTGGGTTGCAAAAATGTGTTGCTACTTTTACTAAAACTACTATTCCAATTTCTGCATTTTCACACACACATACATAAGGGTTTAATTGTATGTGTGTGGGTATAAATGTATATCAAGTGCTAAACTAAATACAAATAAACTTTAACTTTAAACATTGCATGGCAATTTTGTATGCAAATGTTGTTTAAAGTTATCCGGTTTACAGTGTGACCAACTTAAAAAAACACAGGACAAATGACAAAAACAGCAAAATAAAATGGTAACCTAAAACCCCCAACACCAACCCCATTTTTATAAACACAACCTCAGCAACAACTTTAAATGACATTGTTTCAAAGCCCAACACCCCTCAACTTATGCATAAATTTTTTTTTTTTTTCTTTTGCTATATTTTTGTTAAACATGCCAGCCATTTCTTCCGAAAGTCAGTCAGTAAGTGAGTTGCTCACTAACAGCCACAAATTACTGAATAAAATAACATTCTTTCTTTAATGGACATAAATAAAAGTTTAATTTGAAAGTTATTTAGGTAACTCGATAAGAAGTTTTGGTATTTATTCAGTTTATGTTTCAGATTTACCTTTTTACTGCACTTTACATAATTGTTGGCTCCTTAAAAAGAGAACTTGAAATTAAAACTTTTAAAACTTTGTTTATTTGGCTTAGAATTTAAAAATTAGCCTTTAGTGCGAGGTATATGGAACAGAACAATATTGAAAATTCTAAAAATAACACAAAATATTGGTTTCAAATTGCTTCTAGTTCTCTAGTTTGGGATTTAAATCGATCATAAACAGTTCAGTAAAAAAGAGCGTGCAACAACCGCGCTAAAAACATGGATATTTTTGTTACAAAAAAAATTAGTAACAGAGTGCACCGATTCTCGTATAATTTTTCATAAATTCTTTTAAAATTACTGGAAATCATGCTACAAAAGTTTGATAAGATCAGTTCATAATTTTCCACAGGCCCCATTAAAAGACCTCTTTCCGAATATACTTCTTCAGTACGCCTAAAAAAAGATATTGTGGTAAAATTTGGTTTACTGAGGATTTATATGGCCAGAAATAAGACCATGCAATTTGCTGATAATCGGTTCTAAATTTACCAAAGCAGCCTTCTAAAAAGCACAAAATATTTATTAAACCTCAAAACAAATTTCACTGCCCCAGGAAGAACTTTTTGAATTTTGGTAATAGATAGTAGTTGTAATTACAATTGTCATTATTCTGAAAACCTCAATAAGTACTTAATCAGTAAGTACTTTTCACTTCTATTATTTTCACTATAGACGAAAATAATTGGTGAGTAACAATTATGGGCTTTTTGAAATTATTTACGTTCTATGTTATCCTATTCAAATTATTAAATTTGATGTACATTTTCAATCTTACGAGACTGGTGTAAAACAAAATTGCCTAAAACTGGTTTGAATAAAAAAAATGTGAATTAAAAACAATTAAAATAATCTGTTTCCTTTAAAGTTTATAGTGAACACTTTTAAATTGCATTTGAAATTGTTCACTCTTAAAATAAAAGCTAACGCTTTTAATTTGAGATTGAAAGTGTAAACTTTTAATTTAAATACAAACATTTTTAAATTGGGTTAAAAGTGTGAACTTTAAAATAAAAAGTGTTTAAATTGTATTCGAGAATGCGCATATTAAAATGTAAAGTTTTCACAATAATATTAAAAGTGCTAACATTAATAATTAACATTTTAAAGTGTAAACTTAAAAATTAAATATTTTTCAATACGGCTGGTTTTCATACACGAAAATTTTTAATTTTAAAGTCCCTTGTACTGGATTTAAAGTGAGTTTAAAGTGTTTTTTTTTTCTGAGTGTACTGAATATTTGCCAACTAATAATCAGCTCAATAACTACTAATTAGTTGTGTTGTTTTCAGTTCTGAATACTTACTTACTGGTAACTATCCCCATAACAACTTATTAGGTCGAATTAACTAGCGCCAAAAAATAAATTATGGTTATTTTTTGGTTTTTAGTAAGTATATTGTAAGTACTTACAATTCAACTTACTGATAGTTAAATAATAACTAGATATTTTGTGACTTCTAGTAAGTCTATTGTTTGTACTGAATTCTGTGGACAACTCGAACAAAAATAAGTAGTTATTCAGCCGACAAATAATTAGTGTTTATATTTCTCCAACATTACTTGCTAACTTACCGGGTAAGTAAAGTTTTTGCTGGGAATGTATTGAAATGTGGTATAATTAAGGTTTTTTAATGTCTTTATCACTCTATAGAATTTTGTGTTGATTGATCTATTATTAATAATGGGTGCAATATAAATTCCCCTACTGAAAATTACGGCTAAAACTGTTTCGAAACATAATATTTTACCTAAATCAGTTCAAAGTATGTTTTATATGACTAGAAATGAAAGCATATAACTTTCTGATAGTCGGCCAATAATTTAACAAATGTCTGAATCCCAACCAATTATAAAACTGACGTCAGTTTTTTTTTAAGGATTAATTAATAATTTATATATAGTGCCCACTCCTGAAATATTCTCACTGTCGGTGGAGGGTATCAAAGATTCGGCACAGCTTTAATACTTACACCCAATTTTCACGATGATTTTTTCCCCTATTTTAAAATCATGTCTTTTTGTGTTTGAAAGCGAGTGGGGTAGAGAAGTAAGCAGGGTATAAAAAAAAGACATGAACCGTATTTGATGTGTTTCGTTTGTGACATTCCTCTTTGCACTTATTTGTGTTTTTTTTATTTATGTTTTATTCTTATTTCCAAGTGACATGTGCTTATTAAAAACTAGATGACCCGTGCGAATATTTCGCACCGTTAGTTGTCATTTTTGTAACAAAAAATGAAAATAATTAATAGAAATTTAAGTAATTTCAATACATTTTGTTAAAAGTATAAAAATATTAGAAATCATAATATATATCATACATATTTACATACATACATACATATGTTTAAATGCTTTTATAATACTTCTTTGAATACAATGTTAGAGGTAATGACATGATCATCGTTAACTTTTTGCCCGTACGAATCCTTAATACAAACAAAAATATCTTTAAACGTACGCAATTAGTAATAAACGGCATTATAGTAAATAGCGGTATTGCCAGAATGGATTTTAATACATACTATATTATGTAGAACTGCATTACTATTAAGCGACCCTGTATTACCACACTTGAACAAAAACTTATAATCATAATGACAACAGTATTATCATGCAGTTCTATTATAACTGCATTACTATTAAGCGACCCTGTATTACCACACTTGAACGAAAACATATAATCATAATGACAACAGTATTATCATGCAGTTCTATATAAAATATAATTTTTATCAATGAAAATATTGATTTTTCAATTTCTAATTATTTTTCGCCATTAGTGTTAGAAATATGCTTTAAAATGAGATATCATTCATTAAATTTGATGCGGTGGTATGGGAGATATTTGCAACCGACAAAAAAAGTGCTTAAGAAATAATATATATGATAAAAAAAAATTTATTAAAAAAAAATTTAATTAAAAAAAATACATAACGTATCAAAATTATGTGGAATACCGAAATTTTAAATATTTTTTAAGAATAAGGAACTAAGGAAATCGGAAAAAATCAATTCTGACTGAAAAAGAAGAAGCAATGTGAAAATTTAATAAATTTTTGGAAGTTTCTTTAAAAAATAAATACAAAAAAAACATGTCTTTTAAATCATCGTGAAAATTGGGTGTTATACGTAAATAATTTTTTAAGGCTGCATATCTTTTACTTTCAATTTAAACAAATTTACAAGTTTTAATTAAAATAATAGTTATTTTCAATTAAACAAAGCTTAGAGTTTATATATTAAATTAAAATTTTAATGTTATATTTGTTGAAATGAAAATGTTATGAATTTCTGATCTATTTATTTGAATAAACAAACGCATTAGAGTAGAACAACATTTTGCAGTAAAAGTGTAACAAAAGCAGTAGTAAAAGTATTATTTTAAAAAAATTAAAAGAAAACAAAGAAAACCAAAACCATATGGGCATAAAAAAGAAATAATATTACAGCAGCAGTAGCAGTTGTTGGTAAAGCAATAGCACGTAGCAATCCTTGGTATTCAAACTAGCAGCAGCAAAAAGTTTCTGTAGAAATCAACATGTATGGAGTAGATCAACAACAATAATATGAAATTCTTAACATCATACATTGTTAGGTGCTTCTACTACTACTCTTCTGTTACTTATTCTAATTTCTATTACTACAAAAACAAAACAAACAAAACAGAATACAGCAATACGAAAACGTAAAAACGGCAACGCATTATATGTTTGTATGTTTTTTGTTGGTATTATTTTGTTGCATCCAACTCAGTCACATACACCAACGGATATAAAGTCAACTGTATTTGTGCCACGTTCATAGCAAAATAAATTGTTTTTTGTTTGTGTTAAAGTAAAAAATACGACAAAAACAAAACATTAAAATGGGTTAAAAACATTACAACACTAACCACTGAACGTATGAATGACTAAATGAACTTTTCACAAAAACGAACCAAAAATTAAATAAAAAAACAACATATTCGTCTTGATATTGAGAGCAATTTTGTATTGGTGTGTAAGCTGGATGTAGTAGTAGTTGTTGATTTTATGTACATATATATTTTTTCTTCTTTTAGATAAGTAACATCAATAGTAAATAAAAATATGTTGCTGCCAGTCACCTCATTTTCAAACACTCATACTCAATGTTCCTCATCATCTCAAAAAAAAAAAGATCTTCTTTATCACTTTGTTTGGTCTAGTTTGCTTATGTTGTCCTTTTTTTTTTTTTGATGCATTTAGGTGGGTACTTGTATATCTATGTGTGTAACAGTTTCAAATACACATAAAAACTTTACTTACTTACTACCAAACAAATACACGGACACAGATACTAACGCTTACCTATATCCTGTCACATAAAGGCATTGTAAGTCTGTTAGTGGTACTAAGTGCTGCTGAATTGAGAACAACTTGAAACTGTTTTTACAGCAATAAAACCAGCAACAAGAACAACAAGTGCAACAGAATCAGTGAACTGCAGCAACAACAACATAAATACGTACATACTTACTAAAAATTATAACAACTGTGATATAAACTGATATTTATTTAGAGAATCTCAACTAAAACACCATTTGTTCCATCAACAAAAAAGAAAATTTTGTAAAGAGATATCCATAATTTGATATGGATCCAGAGGCGTTTATCTTAAATGAAGTAGTTGTTAAGAAAATTAAATTAAACATACACTCATAATATTATTACATTAACGGACTGTAGGTTATTCAAGAAGTATTCCGTTCAGTCATTTTTAAATTAATAAACATTTAAAATTCCAAGAAAATTTATTTTTAACTGATTCTAACATTTATTCAAAAAACTAAGTGCACGTTAATACGGATTTTCGGTTGCATTTAATATTGTCTGTTGATTAAGTAAAAGTATTATGTATGTTTAATTAAATGAAAACCGATCTACTTAATTTGCATTTAATTTTAACGAAAAGTTAGTTTAATTTTTACTGTCAAATATTCAACCGCGAATTCCATAAAAAATTAACCACAAATGCCGTAAAAACAAATGAGTTTTCAGTTATTTTATATTATTTAACTAACAAAAAATACATTTTCAGCAATCTATTTATAGATCTGTGGCAAAAAGTAAAAAATGATTTGCTTGTTTTGTGTAGAAAATTCCCATATTCTATTTGTTAAAATTATTTAGTTAAATACATCAAATTTTTAAAGTTAAAAAATTGCGAATACCATATCGGGCATGCTGCTGGTGTCTTATAATTGAAAGTTCTTCTGCAAACAAAGTGGTCAATACAACAAAAGTAAATTAAACATGTATAACGGGGTAAGTGAATAAAAATAAATATTCTCTCTCTCGCATTAGAAAAACAAGCTGACATGTGTCTGTTATTTTTTAGAAATTTGAGTAAAACCTGTATTATATAAAATTACTGAATTACATAAAATAACGGAAAATTCATTTCTTTTTACGGATTTTGTCAGTTATTTTTTTGTTAGTTAAATTATATTAAATAACTGAAAATTTATTTGTTTTTACGGAATTCGCCCTTGAATTTTTGACAGTAAAAATTAAATGAACTTTTCGTTAAAAATAAATGAAAAATAAGTAGACCGGTTTATAACTGAATATTCATTTATTTTATATTACAATTTCAGTTAATTTTACGTACAGAATATTGTGAGTGTATCAAAAAAAATAGAATACACAAAAATATTCAGAAAGTAGATTAAACTTTTCTAAGAAAAAATTTAAGATCTTGAGATCGAATAGGTTTCTTTTGCAATCTGTTTAGTTTTTACTTTAACTTCAATTGTGAATTATTATTAAGTTTTTAGCAGAACTCTCAGGCTTTATTTCTATTGCAATTGTCGGTATTCACAGGTTTATATGTACCTACTAGCTTTTAAGCCTGTCCCTGCCAGGCAGGAAGAAATAAATCTGCTTGGCAAAAAAAAGAGCAAAAAATTTACTTACAAAATCAAGGCGTTCTTTTTTCCAAATAGGCGAATTTTATAACCCAAAGAAAAGTACAATTCAAATGAACTTAATAATTAATTAACGATTTATTGGTTAATATTTTTTTTATATATATATATTTTTTTTCTGCAATCAAATGAATTCTGCGAACAATTAACAAAACGATAAAATTTAAAAAATTTCATTACATGCAATGTTTTTTGTAAATACTTCTGAACGCATCCCTGCTTTCCACCTTCATGAATAACTTCTATTTTGACGTGATCTGCTGACCTAACTCTTGAAAATACAACATACAATTGACCATGACTCATGACCGGCTTAGGCAAATATATTCCCACCTTTTCTAGCGTCAGACCCTTCCAAATTAGTAAATATGAAAAAAACAAAAATTGTCCACGCCCATTTTTCCTCTTTATGCTCCGTCCATAGTTCACAAATTTTGATTCTAACTACTTTAGGGTAAGCCCTAACGTCATTGGTCTTAAGAGGGCTTCAAAATTAGCTTAAATATTAAATAATGCAATTTTGCCACGCCACTTTTCCTCTAAATTGTCCGCTCGTAGTGCAAAAATCTTAGATCCGATTACCTCAGGCAATGCTTCATTGTTAGGACTACAAGCTAGGCAATTTTCAGCTTCATATGCCATTATGGGGTTTAAATAAAGGGTGGTTTAAGTTTAAAGGCCGATGTTGATTTTGAATAAAACACAAACTATTTAAGAAATTATTGTCATTTCTTTTTATTATGATAATATTGATATGGTTCAATTATGTATGGAACAAGATATCCATCGGATGGTCCAAATTTTCGATGACGCTGAAGCATAATTGAGTTTCTATGCCGTTAATGTCCCGAATTATCTCATCCTTTAGCTGTTGAATTGTTGCTGGCTTATCGACGTACACCTTTTCTTTCAAATAACCCCAAAGAAAGAAGACCAACGGTGAAACCATATATCGTCCATATCCATATCTTCCAATTCGGGTCATTAAAAGTTCGTTCGAACACCATTCACAGTAACTGCCTGGCCGGCCTCATTTTGGAAAAAATACGGCCCGATGATGCCCCCATAAAACGCACCAAACAGTCACTATTTGTGGGTGCATTGGTTTTTCGACAATCACTCTTGGATTATCATTCGCCCAAATGCGGCAATTCTGCTTATTGACGAATCCACTGAGGTGAAAATGTGCCTCATCACTGAACATAATTTTCACGATATGCATTTTGATTTGAACGCCCATTTTCATAACGCGTTGCTCGATTGTGTATCTTTCCATGGTTCAAATTGCGTTAGTCTGAAATTGAGAAATGTCAAATGAAATGCAAAAAAAAAACTTGACGTTTAGGTGTGGTTCACATTAAACATCGGCCCTTAAAATTTACACTTTATAAACTAAAATGATAAAAAGTGGAATTTTGCCACGCCACTTTTTCCTCGTAATACTCCTCCCACAGGCCAAAAATCCGGCTACGTTAGGATTTGGCATAGGTGTTTTACTATATGCATGCCAATTTTCAGCTTTCTACCCCATCAACAAAGTTTTTACCTCTATACAAAGTCTTTATGAGGCTCATATTTGTCTTCAATAACGAGTCATTATAAAAAAATCTAACAAATAATTTGGGACTCCCTGCCCCTGCCAAATTTATTCAACTTAACTTTCTTTCATACAACTTGGTTTTTAATATTTTGTACACAAAAACTTCTATAAAGTTGACAAAATGAATAAAATATGAATCAAAAAAGCCATATATGCAAAACCTAAGTGCGAAATGTTGAAAAAGCAAACAAAGAAAATGTTGTAAATGTTAGTTCAGGTGACTTGCTTAGGCACTTCTTTAAATATAACGAAAAAAAAGTTTAACACCCCCTTCATCGAAAAATTAAATTAAGTAAAACAATATGTATTAAAATAATTAAATTAAAATTTGTCATGAATGTAATTTAAGACAAAAAGAAGCCACAGAAAAATTTGACTAAATTACCCAATTTATTATAATTTCTTAACTTTATGAATTTTATGTTTTACACAAAATATTCTTAAATTAATAAAATAAATAAATTTAAAGTAATACCGTAGGGTATTTCAATATTTAAGTTGCAAACAAAAAGGCAGTACTAACAAACTATATATTTATGTATATGAACATTAGAGGGGTCCAAAAAACCGGCAAAAAATCAATGTACTTGACAAATTCAAAGAAGACATCTTACACAAATGTTAAGCTTCTGCGGTTATGAAACACGATCGTAAAATATAATCTTTTTTAATGTAAAGAACTTAAAATTTAAATAAAATATAAAAAAAAACTTTTTTAATATCTATGCAATTGACTTTATTATTTAGATTTTTAATGGCAGTAAGGTTTAAATTAGATTTTGGCCGCGGCTAGAGTATACATGGAATTAGATCTTTTGATACAGCCTTCACAGCAATTCTGGCTATATTTCGTCAATAACGCGTTCTGGCATAGCTGCATAGATCTCGGACTTTGCAAAACTCTAGAGAAAATAATTTAATGGGTCCAAATCAGATGAACATATTATGACAACTTAACCGGTATATTTATGGTGTTTGCTTTTCTAAAAAAAATTTGACATTTTATTTAAAAAAATGCAATTTCGTGTTCGTTTCTTGAAAATGCTTCGCACTCTAAAAGGGTGGCTTGTTTTATTCTAAAAAATGCACCCGTACTAATGGCATAAGGCATTGCACTTTACGCCCCGTATAAATCGACAGTGTTGATAATGCCCTGTAAAAAGATGGCTTCTGTTTATATAAAGGGCTACCAGACGAAGTTGCGAAAAAATCGCCTCTGATCAGAATGGTAAAAATTTAAAATTTTAATAGTTATTTTTTCTATTATTTAATTGTAAAAACATAAGAAAGCATTACATTGTTAATGATAGAGTGTCAGTGACATAATATTTAACTGGATTCGGTGTTATAAAATTTTTTTTGAAAAAAAACGTCAAATCAAGAAATCTGGAAAACTTGTTGTTAATAGTTCAGCAATCTGGCAAACAAATTGGAATTTCGTCATTAATTTTTTTCATTTATTTATTTAATATCAATCTATTTTCAAATTTTGGTTTATGTATTTTTTTTTTTTTTTTTATTTTGAAGAACAATCTTTTTAATTTATGTACATATTTTTTTATATTTTGAAGAACAAGCTTTTTGTCAGCTGTTAAAAACGGGGCGGAAAAATTTTGTGTTTTGTTCTCGTCAAATAAAAAATTGCATTATTACAGGGTCGGTAAGACATTTTATACATGTACCTTTTAACAAGGTGGTTTTTTTTTTTTTTTTTTTTTATTTTTTATAACGTTGGTGGCAAATTAAATAAAAAATAAAATAAACAAATACAGGGATGTAGTTTCTGGTACTTCTTTATTTGAAGAACTAGCAAGAAAGCAAAATATTGCAGAAATATGCAACATGGATATTAAGTTTATGTAAGTACATTAGGGCCACTTTAAAGTCTCTTTTAGTTTTCTTATGCATTTGACAGACTTCTCGTTAATTTTTGACAGTACTTTAAGCTAACTTATGCATATTATGGTTGGACCTTTAGTTCAACAAACGTTTTATTTTGTGCAGAAAAATTGTTTAGGAATGTTGTTTTGTTTTATAATGTTATTTTATTAGTGAAATATTATTTACTAGTGTTGCGATAAACTTAAAATTAAATTTTAACAACACTTTTGCAAATAAATTTTAGCCAAATAAATTTTAGTTCATTATATAAAAGGCATAAAAGTTTATTCAAAGAGAAGTGAAAAAGGGCAGCTTTCTAAGAAAGAGACAAAAATCTTTCGTCTCGTGACATATCTGTGTGTAATCTGTGCTCAAAACCTTCCAGTTAAGAGAATGAAAAGAGAAAAAGAATAATGTCTTGGTTCTTGGAGATATTAATTTTTTTAAATGTCGTCTAAGATTTTTTACGCAGTTTTTTATTCGGTAGTGCTGCAAATTCTACTACTTTTCATTACTCAAGACATTTCAATTGGGTACTCAAGACTTTCAACAGAATTGAATTTTAAAAGAGAGCCATTAAATTTTCTATTAAACTTTGTTCTAAAAATTCAACTTTTAAAATATTATGTAACTTATTTTCAATATTGCTACTCGGTACCCACTACACAATACAGTGGGATGGCATCATACATTTTCGTGCAACAACTATAAGGAGCGATCGTAGATCATTGAAATTTAGCACCGAGCATTATATTGACTAGATTAAGAAAATAAATATGAAAGTTCCTCAAAATCCCAAAAGCCACACGCCTACCGCCCAATCAATCTAAATCGATTTTTTGCGTAAAATTTTTTCTATCCACAGAAAAAAGTGTTTTATCAATTAAAAAAATGGTTTAAAAAGTATTTAAATTTAATTAATGTGATAATTGAATCAATTATTTTTTTTTTGTTGAAAGGAAATTAAAAATTTTATTTTGGCTTAATTAACATTTTAGTTGTTTTGAAATAAATTTCCAATTAAAATTTTAATTAAATAACAAAAAATCTTAATTGACTTTTTTCGTTTAAAATAAAATAATTTAAGCATGGAGAGTTGTTGTTGGGAATTTTTAATATTTATTTAAATAAATTAACACATTGTTTGAAATGGCAAAGTTTTTTGATCACTTTTTAAAATTAAAAAAAAATTTAAAATTTCTAGTAATCAATATAATCATTTTGGTCATAGGAGCAAAATCAACAAATCGTTTGCTTGATATTATGAATTTGGAATAAATTTGGTGATTGGAGAAATTTAATAATTTTTTCTGTGTCCAACAAAAGTCTTTAAATTTGGTACCTTCACTTTCTTGAAGAAAAAGACACATTGCAAGTTTCAATAAAATCGGCCATGCCCATCGCCCCTGCAATCCAAATTGATTTTTCACACTTTCTAGAAAAAAACGCATGTCGAGTTTCAATAAAATCTGTCAAGCTCACCGCCCCTGAAACCCATTAATAGATCGGATTTTTTTTTTTAAATTTTGTTTATCATTCGACAAAAAAATTTATTTATTCTTCATCTATCATTTCGTTGACTACATCCTCACATTCCAAATCCTGTTTATTATTGCCACCGACAACCATACTAGAGTTAAATTAGTCCTTCATCACGGAACCACAACCATATTATGGCTGCCTCCGAGCATATTATGGTTAATGATAACTAAAATATGTTTAGCACTTATGAAAGAATGGTTGTTTTTCAACCATAGCATGTTGCTCTTAGAAAAGAGTAAAATACCATTTTTAATTTAAAAACATATTTTGGTCTTATTTAACCACAACATGTAAAGAGGCAACCATAATATGGTTGTAGCTTCTTGATGGAGGACTAATTTAACTCTAATATGATTGCAGGTGACAATTACATGGTTAAATTAAACAAAATATGTTAAAAATTTTCTTTAAAAATAGTTTTGTTGGAAGTGTCAATATGAAAACAGGTTTTTGCTCTTCGTGTGTAGTCCTTATTACTTGCTTCTTCCGCTTCTTCACTAAGAATACCATTAGTAAGAATCACTGCATCCATGATTTCATTTCTATGTATAAATATTTTATAAACGGTGACCGGCATAAAATGCCAACCATATCTTTCTCAACGAACAGTTTAGCCGTATCCCAACGTAGTTTTTGAACTTTTCTTAATTGATTTTCTGACCACACGTTATTATTCGTCAAATTATTTGGAAACGATCTATCAACTCTTCGTCAACTCCGGAAAAAAACGTCGCGACGTATTTCCATCATTTTGAACTGAATCTACACTTATATTTTTTCGTTCCTTGTTTTTTCAGTTGTTTGTGTTGGGCCATTAGCGCAGGCCTATTTGAAATGGTTTGATGTTAGCAACGTGAATAATGTACTCTATAAATCTGTGGTTATCATGGGTAACCGCATATGTCTAAAAATAAAATTTTTCAGGAGAGCGGAAAAAACATTCTAGATCGAACTATGGGCCAGGTATTGAACTTTTTGAAATTCGTCAGTGCGTAAAAATATCGCAATTGGTCCATATTTTTTCAGAAATTTTAAGAACCATATAAAGAGCGTTTAAAATTAAGCAATATGGCATCAACATCTCAATATCGAAAAAATGGACATACGCGGTTACCCATAAAAATCACAGAAATTTCAATCTATCATGTTTCGAGCAAATTCCCTATTTACATGCTTCCCCATCAATAGCTTTTCTTGAGGTTGTATCAAACCGATTCATTTCGGAAAGCTTTGCTTTACAAATTGAAGAAACGAATGATAAAGCTGTATTGGTAACAGTTTTAGCCGTCTTGGCATCCAACAAACTAATAATCTCAAAGTCTTCTTTCACACGTTCCATCTTTTAATGATCAACTTCTTTTCAATTCCCTTTTGAAGATGTCAATATGTTCACACGTAGCAATCGGTTTCAACTTTGTTTGCTTCAAAACACCAAAAATTTTAAATTTACATGCAGCCATCGTTGTGCATATACCTACGAATAAAAACACAAAGCATGCGAGAACCAATGCGAGAAAACTTGTACTATGCAAATTAGTACAAATAATCGCGAACAGGTCATAGTGGGCGCCGAGCTGGTCAGAGCGCAAAGCTGAGCGCCGAAAACATTGTTTATGTTATGTTGTTATGATTTCAACTTGTTTGGAAAACATTTAAAAAAATTAAAAACAAAAATTTAAGAAAAAGTAAATAAAACATGCAATCAAAAATTTAAAAAAATAATAAAAATTAAAAAAAAAATACAAAAAAATAAAAATTCAAATAAATAATAAAAATTATATACAATTATAACAATTATAAAAAAATTAATTTCACAAACACGAATAATCAACAAACCCAAATGCATACAAACATACATAAAACACAAATAATAGATAAAATATCAGCGCTGATTCTCGCATCCACTATGCACACTACACTTGTTTCTCGCATGAAAAATTCTCGCAAAAGGCGTTAGTCGGCTCGGCTCGGCAACAAGCGGCCTTTTTTGTTCCAATTGTTAATACTATTTATGCAAAACTATGCAATAGTTTTTTGCAAAGTTCTTACGACAAGTAACATCGAAAAAAGTAACGAATTTTCATTTTATTGATTTCAAAAAAAACTTAATTTTTAGAGGCTTTTATTTTTATATCTTCTTAATGAGTTTTTTTAATATATGGAGATATGTTAAATTTGTCAAATATTTTAAATGGTATTACCAGGAAAAGTAAACATATGTGGACCACAGAATATCGTGAAAATATAAATTAATGTTTGCTTAGCACCCTTGCATGTATTTTATTTAAGATTTGTAAAAATAAAATAAAATTTTTCTGTAAAAAACTCTAAATCTACATTTCCTCTGTAAACATTTTTATAAAAAACTGTATCATTAGCTTTTTTAAATAGAGTGGTCGAAAAATAGAGTCTTAGACACCAAAATCACTCTCTGTCATGCAGCACTGTGTTCCCACAATCGGAGGTTGTTGAAATCTGGGCAAAGCGTTAATAACAGTGTTTTCTGTTAAATGTAACTCGCAGAAACGGCGGTTTGAACCACTCTAATGTGCATATGTACATATATTGTATACAAATTATATGTTGTTGATATTTTGTTTATTACTACATCAATAAAGGGAGTTGTGTTTGTGTGTGAGTAAATTTATATTTACATTAACGTTATGTGCACAAACATTCTTATACATTCTCGTATATAAAACACATATTTGCAAAAGTAATTAAAATGTTTGCCAAATGATTTGAAAATAATTTCATTAAAAAGTAGAAGTAATTACTAACTCACAAGCATATACACACACACATGCACTCTTGTACACATACACACACACATAAGCTCTTTAACTGTCTCTTAAGGCGAATGCATGGAAATACGTTAGTTTTAAAATGTTCTTTGTCTGCATCTGATCCCCCAGAAAGTACATAAAATCTTACCTACAATTACGAACAAAATGATGTTGATGACGACAACAATGTAAAAGTAAAATATGGAATTTCATAAAAAAAATTTTATAATGTTTGTTCACTATTTTGGGAAACTTAAATCCCCAATAAAAGTAAAGAAAGAATGAAAGATAAAAATGTATTATAAAAACCCTTTCAGCAAGCACTTTTATGAATGCATATTGTAGTTGAAAGAGGGAAAATTTGAAAGGGGGCATTAAGATTGTTGTCTATATGGCTAATTTGGACAAGATATAAAGGGCAGTCGAGCAATGCAGACAAAAACAAATTATGTATAAAAAAAACCAACAAACAACGCATAAATAAGATTGTGGTTTTACAATCGTCTTTTATAAAATTCATATCATTTATGTAACACATGAGCTCTCTGGGACTTGCGAAGTCGAGAAATTCAATTATCGAACAACTTGTTGGAGCACGTTGCTAATTATCTTACTTTTAGAAACTTGCTTATTTGTTTGCTTACTTCACGCCTCAACCTCGGAAAAGTACTTAAGAGGTTTTAAATCGCAAGATTTTGGAGGTAAATTTCGTGCAAAATGTTTTCAAAAGCAGTACGATGAATATAAGTTTTGAAATAAATTTGCGCAAACTGTAAGCATTATTCTGGCTTTCGTCTACCCATGATAAAATGGCAAACCAACCATGGCACAAGATATTACAAAGTTAGCAAATTTGGCACTTGAAGTATTGAGAAATGGGCCCCAGATCGATAACCATATATTTATATATATCTAATTCTTTATCTGGAAAGGCAACCAAAAATATTTTAAAACAAACATTTTGTAAAATTTAACAGCCTGTTCAACGATTTCGAACGTTAACGTTCGCATAGAAAATTACATTTGAAACAAAAACAAAATTCGACAATTTGTTATTGTTTTAAATGTTATTTTCTATGCGAACGTTAACGTTCGAAATCGTTGAACAGGCTGTAATTTTCCCAAAAATTAAGTATAGATAAAATAACCTTTGTCAACGCAGGTGGCTTATGTTGAATAGAAATTTTGTTTATGTACAGTTGAATGGCGAAAAAGCTGACTCTCGTAAAAGTTAATATCGCGGTTAAGTTACCCAAATTTTAGCACCCATATGCCGCTCTAAAAATTTTACTTTAAGCTAACTTTTCTGAGAGTATTCATAAAAAAATGTCAACAAATCAGTACTCAGAAATGCCACAAAATTATCGAGGCTTTGGAGAACACATAGGAAAAAACACACAGGAAAACATTATAGAGACCGAAATATGCTGATCTTAAAGCAAGTTTGTATAAATGTTTTTCTTGCAGCAAGCAAATAGTAGTCCAATTTCAATAGCTAAGCGTAACGAGTAACGAGTTCGCGTTACTGCAACCTAAAAAGGCTATAATGTCAGTAATAGATGGCTGGGAAATTTTTAGAAAATAAACAGAATTCGCTATCTGAAATTTTGTGAAGAGCTCCTTTCATGACATACGTATGATGTCATCAATGTATAATACATACTTGACTGATTGAAGAGTTATAAATTGTAGCTTAAGACCAATTGTCAACTTGAAACCAGACGGCAAAAATTAAGGCCCTAATCATGTAAAACGCTGCGCAACGGCAAATAATAACATTGAAAGCACAAACAATGTCATAAATATTTTGTAATTTTGTTGTTGCTTTCAACAGTTATTCAATGGCCGTGTTATCTCACGTCATGGCGATGTTAATTGGCCGCCACCATCATGTGATTTGAGCCAAGAACAATTCAAGAGCTAAAGAATGAGATAATTTAGCACATTAACGACATTGAACCTCAATTATGTTTCAGAGGTATGTCACCGAGCATACGGCGGATATTTTGTTTCACATATAAATGTCATAGATCCTTCTATCATAATATAAAATATTAAGATAATTCCCTAAAAACTTTTTATTTTATTCAGAACTAACTTTTTGCATTATGCCCTAATAATCCTTATTTAATAAAGTTTTTTCCACGAAAAAGCGTCATGATATCGCTTATTTAAATCCTTTTTATATAATTTAAATTAAAAGAAAACAATAAATAACACGACTCAACAAAAAAAATTCGGTTTTTGTCCTAAAGTTTATTTTATGATTTTTCGATTATTAATGCACAAAACACAGAAAAAATGATTAAATTTCTCCTATCAACAAATTTGTTCTAAATTCATAATATCAAGTAAACAAGTTGTTGGTTTTGCACCTATTACGAAAATGATTATTTTGATTACTAAAAATTTTAAAATTTTGAAAAAATATTTTCAATAAATTTTATTTTTAATTTTTGATCAAAAAACTTTGAAATTTTAAACAATGTGTTAATTTATTTCAATAAGTATTGACAATTCCCAACAACAATTCTACATGTTTAAATTATTTTATTTTTAACGAAAAAAGTCAATTAAGATTTTTTGTTATTTAATTAATTCCTTTTTTTGGTATAAAGTTTGCTTTTGTGATAGTTATAGAAATAATACTCATTTTCAAGTTTTTTAAAAAAGTTTAATTAATTTGAATACATTCAAAAATACCGCGCGGGCTTTTACGTTCACATAGTTTCCCTAGATGGGACTCAAGTGATAAACAACGATCAGATGTTTTGTACAAGTCTAGAAAAACTTAAAATGTAGAAAAACTTAAAGTGTAAATTTGAGGATGATGCATTTTGTTATATATGTGGTCAATTTATTAAAGTTTGAGATGTCTCACGTTCTATGTGAAGCCTACGAAGCATATTTTGAGTGCCCTGTATGGCATCAAAACAAGCCATGTGCTTCACATGTTGCTTGTAGTTATTGTAAAAGATGTTTGGAATGTTAGCAATTTTTAGGTTGGTATCGATGTGAGAAGAGGTCCATGGAATTTGCAGTACCAAGGATCTGGCGAGAACCAAAAGATCACGTCAATGACTGATACTTTTGCAATTTGAAGCCGAGTAAAATACGTAGATGTAAAAATGCAAAACCTAACGAATATCCTGACCTTGAATCATCTACTGCTTCAATTGCACACGACCTGACACGACCAGTACCTGAGCCAGAATATAGCTCTTCTCTTAGTTCCAATAAAATTAATTCAGATAAGGAATTTTCACCTACACCAGAACGATATGATAAGAGATCTAAATCTAACAAAAAAATAAAGCAGAGCTTTTGGGCTCACGTTTCAAATAGTAGAATTTGCTTGTTGATGTTAATATCATGGATCACTGGACTAGGTATGAGACATTTTCAAGGTTTTTCACAAAAGAATATGGACTCTGTTTTTGCAATAAAATCCTAACTAATGGCGTTTACTCATTGTCAGCTCTACAAAAAGCTTAAAAACGGAATTCAGTTCCCTTCCCTTCAAATTATGCTTGTTATCTGTGCTTATGGGATAGCAGAGCGGATGCTAGGCACTATATTCAATGTGCAAATGTTGATAACACATCTTAATTTCAAATAATTATTTTTAATGCTTAAAAAAAACAATAAAATTAAAAACTTCATCGCGTTCGGTGCGTTAACTTTCTTTAACGATCACGAATAAAGTAATCTATAATTTCTTAACATTGTTTTCACGGCCTATATGACTATGCGATGAAGAATTTGATATTTTAAAAAAAATGCTAACATTTATAACCCTAATGTGCATATCCTCTAAAGGGAGTCAACTAAAAGTTTAAAAATTTTCACTTTTTGGTCATTTGAATTTTGATGAATCGGTGCGATATGTTGTATCTTTACAAAATATGTTTGTAAGGCCAATTTAAAAATAAAGTTGTTTTAAAGTTTGAAAAATCTTTGACATTAAATTAAATACGAATAATGTTTACTCAGACAAAGAAATTGAAGTATTAATTAAAATTTAGGGGGTTATTTTCTAAATCACTTCACCTTGAGTTGAGAAATTGTTCATATAAAATTTTTTGAATTTTTAAAAATTTGTATGAAAATATTTTTCAAGTGCGGTGAAGTGTTTTAGAAAATAACCCCCATAATGTAAATATTTCTATCGAAAAAATATTAATAAAGTTGCTTATTTCTTTGAGTTAAAAGTGTACTCAAGTAGCCATATTTTTAAAATTACTTTAACCGATTTGACCCACAAATTTTGTGTTTTAATGATGAATCAACCCAAATGACATTTTTTGACACATAAGTTTTTTTTACAATTTTTAAAAGGTTAATCAGCTTAGGCGCAAGCGCACTCAAGCTTGTCATTAATCGTCTTTATGCATTTATATTCTCCTCTTGCATTAAACTAAGAAGAACCAATAGCCCAACCCTTAAAAATACATATTACAATATTTTATTATTTATATTGTTAAAAACCTTTTTGTAATAATTACAGAAGTTTTTAATAAAGCAAATAATGAAACAAATGCATTTTTGTTGTCACCAAACACTTGAAAAACACTTATGTACATACCTTTTCATAGATTATTACGCTCACCAACTTATTTACTTGTACATATACATACTTTCATTGTATTCAATCCTTATGTACATATGTATGTATGATTGTATTTTTCATTATCAGCAACTTCATTAACATTATTTTCACCATTATCGTTGTCATCATCAACACATCACTTAATTCGTAGTTATCAGTAGCAGCTGTTTCTGTGTGCCTCACGGATGGAAAACGGCTTTTTGACTTTTAAATAACCTTAACAAAATGTACTTTTTCTCTATGACACTTTCTTTTTTATACCCTTTACCACATGTTGAGGTTTCTCGAAGACCCTAAATATGATAGGGACTGGGTTGCTATTTATTTATCTACGGTTCAGAAACCTTTGCTTTTTAATTTCAGCCAGATCGGTCCACAAATAACTAAAATATTATTGTTACCCATTAAACTTTACTTATTGGAGTATTCTTTTTATTTAAGACAGGGCAAGTTTAAATATGCACAAATATTTTGTAAAACATACACAAAGTAGTTGGGAATATTCCCAAAAAAAAAATATGCACTCGAAAAAACACAAACTGGCAAAAAATTTATTTGAATTAAAATATATGGAATATAGAGATTTAAGGGCGCTTAATTCAGTTTTTTTTTTACCTATCGTTCCTATAAGGAGCATAGCGCTGCCTTAAGTTTTTCATAATATACTCATTGCGAATGTATCCATCCATCATATTTATTTAGATCAAACTACTTAGCAAATTTAGATACATTTGTCCTAAAGCCATTTTATGAATAAAAACTATGTCAATTAAAGGCGAATATATTTGTCCAATTCACAAGGCCGCATTATCTTCCAATTTGTTGTGTAATCGTATAATAATAATATAGTGTTTTATTTTGTTAGTGGCAATTTCCATACAAAAGTGTGGCATAATATACGATTGCTTTTTATATATTTTGAAATATCGTGCATTTTTGCCAGGTATTGAAATGTTTGATTTGTTTGGTGAATTTGTAACAATCTTATTAGAATCTGATACCAAAATCAGACATTTTATTCTTCTTGATGATTAATATATGAAGGGTCCCAGAACAAAACGTGCCTTTTTGTATTTAATTAGAAAATGATTTTCTGATGTCTTTGCACTAATATGGTTACGTTCTATTGAAAAAAATATTATTAGCATAATTTTCTCTTCTTCATAAAAAAATTTAATCTTAAAAAATTTATGTAGAACAAAACGTGCTTCTTGGGTCTAGGAACAATATTGTGGGTGAATATAATGTAAAAAAACGTTTTGGTATGCATAACAAAACGTTCTTTTTACATTTGTTTTTTTTTAAGGAAATGTTATTGTCCTTTAATTTCGTACATCCATAACATTTTTGTAGCGACTGTTGCATTTTATGATAAGGAAGAAACTTGTTACATTTTCTGGGGCACATGCTTTATAATAATCGGGTGAAAAAAATAATCTTGCATTTCCCAACATTTTGAAATAATCAAAAAGGAACGTTCTGTTCTGCGACTTCTCATATGTTTAATTCATTTCAATTAATTATTTTAACTATTTTAATTAAAATATCTTATCAAATAATATTTATACATTTGACTCAAATTAAGACTCCCATACCTGGTTTCATTTTATATTATTAAATAATGTGAATTCCGAATATTAAAGAAGAAGAAATAAATAAAAACCAAGAATGAGATAAAAAATTTAAAATTTAAAGTTTAAATAAAAATTTTTTTTATTATTATGAGGTAAGAAGAAATTTGTGGATCTTCTTAAATAGCTTATTAAAAATGAATTTATAAAGTAAATTGAACTGATATGTTCCATTTTTAACTTTTGCCAATAGGATAAAGTAACGATACAGCAAACTTGTCTGTTCTCAAGTGCATAAGCAAAAATTGTATATTTTAAACGATAAGCCATACGACGCATCCTGTGAATTAGACAATTGTTATAAAATAAGTGTTAACTTTTATTTGTTTCACTCAGTCTAAAAATTATTTAATATTAAAAAATACTAATACTAATTGAAAATTTTAAATTGTACCAAATAAGTCGTAGTACTCTATCCATCCCTGATTTGTATAATGCACTCATACGAATATACGCTAACTAATTTAATGCATGCCTGACTTGTTTCAGGCAAAATGTATCTCTCCCGCTCTGTCCTTTTTAATGTGAACTCATGCATACCTCAATACCATGCATATGTCAAAGTTTTATTGACCAACTTATGGCCCGCGTTATTTTTTTATTCGGTTATTAGGGGTTTAATTTAATGTATTGTTTCTAGTACACATAAAAGAAATGTATAGAATACTTTGGTTCTTAATCAGTAGTTCCCATTTAAAAAGCTGGCCTTAAGATGTTGATCGGCTCGTGAGCGCATTTTTAATAAAGTTATTTTAAACAAACCAACAAACGAAAAATGAAAAGTAGCTTCTGCTTAACAGAAACAGTATTCAGGGAGATCCGCAAGTAGGACGAAGTAATATTTAGTTAACGGGCAATAACCAACCCCTAGCCCGGCATTTAAAAGATCTCCAGCGGCGCAATTTGGGCTAAAACCACACGAGATCCTCGAAAATCCTTGACAGCAACCAGTCTAGGACCTTTAAAATCCAAGGTGCCGTGGTAGCAGATTTAATTCTGGATAGCCGCGATCTTGGAAAATATGTTTTTTTTAATGTTTGTTCCATGTGAATGCAACGCAAAGGAGTAGATGTTCCTTAAGACCATATCCGCACCTCTGAGGGAGGCAAATTAACATTAATATTAAAAGGCGCCTGAAGAATCTCTCAAATACTTTCCTCACTTTTATTAGATCTCACGCTAAATAGAATTAAAATTATTGCAATTAAACGCTCTCATAAAATGTCGAACAAAACTGAGCACTAATCATAATGGAGTTACCAGATGCAAAACCCTTATACAGGGGGTAACCCCTGTTGGGACATAAAACCTTTAATAATGAACCCTTTATAATAGATTAATTCTTTCCGTCTGTTATTTCCCGAAATAATATTTTTGATAGTCCACCTATCTATACACGTGTATACCAATAATTATAACAAAGTCCCTTTTTGAAGAGGTTGTCTTCACAGTTTTTTTATTTATTAAAATTTCCCTTCCGTGTTCAAAAATAATTGCGATGACACCACATTTTTGCCTTTGGAAACCGTCGTGAAATAGAATCTATTTAATTTTAGAACGTTTTCTCTTATGCTCTCACATATACACAATTATTCTCTTACCAATGCTACCATACTTTTATTCAATTTCATACATTTTCTATACAAATAAAAATAAGAACTAAAAAAAAAAGAAAGAAATGAGACAGAATTTGAAGTTACTGCCGACGATTTATTTATAACTTATATAATTTTTGTTGAAAAGTTGAAAACTCAATTTTGTTTTAACGCTTTATATTATTTGCATTATTTTCTAGAGAGTTTTTCCAGCAGTTTTATTTACTTTACACTTGTATACCATGTATTCTTACAAAGTCCCGTTTTGCGCAAAGGCTACTCTAAAAATATTTTTATATTTTAAAGTTTTTTTTAACACTTTTTTCACGTACGGGTGCAATATTTTTTATAATTTTGCTAGTCGAGCATGCAATTTTTGCATAAACTGTTTAAAACGAACAAAAATATATGTATAAAAAAATTCCTGCAAAAATAAAAGAATTATTTTAATTTTTTGCACAAATTTTAACTCCAAACATTGTCATTTTATTGAATTACACATGTTTTGCAATTAGGGTTCACGATTTCCCAGAATGTTTCCATTCCCGCCGGTATAATAAAAATTTGTTTACAATCATGGGAATCTAATGTAAAAAACACTAATAAACATGTTAAAGTGCTATATTCGGTTGTGCCGAATCTTTGATACCCACCACCGACATTTCAAATATTTCAGGAGTAGGCTCTATATGATATCTATATATTATTAAATTATCTTTATAAAAACGGACGTTTGCGACATAGACCTTTATTAAATTGTCAACCGACAACCGGAAAGTTTAATGCTTTTCTTTTTAGAATTTTACAGTATTTAACAGTTTAAGCCGAACTAAAATCATTTTCAGGAGAGAAATTTATATTGGACCCATGGTAAATTATGGATCAACATTCCAAAATGCTGTAGTGCAACTTCTGGTATTACAAATAATAAATTAGAATAAATTTTAATACAGCAGTGAATTAGTTTAATCGTTTACAGTGATTTTCAGAAGACTGCCTAATATGGGATCTTAGGTAAATTATGGACCGTAAATCACAAAATTTCATGAAATTTTTTATGAACATATGAAGCTAAATTGAACCATCTTTTACCACAATATCAATATCTGCTACGGTTTTAGGCGTATTTTGTTAATTTTCTAGAGTGGGCTTTATATGGGGCATATGGTAAATTATTGACCGATCATCACGAAGCTTATTCAATGATTTCTAGTTCCTTGCAACTGTGATGTACCAAATTTTATTATAATTGTATTTATTATTTATTACCGTCTTGGGCGTACTAAACTGTATTCCGAGAGTATGCTTTATATAAGGTAAATTATGAAACGATCTTCATGAAATTTGACAGTGTATTTCTAGTTCTTTATTACGGTTTTTTATTATTTATTACGGTTTTAGGCGTACAAAACTGGTTTTTGGGAGTACGGTTTATATGTGGCCTAGGGTAGATTATGGTCCGAACTTCATGAAATTCGACACTGTGATTTCTAGTCCTATAAAACTGTGAAGTATTAAGTTTTATTATCACTGTTTAGCATTATCAATTACTGTTTAAGGCGTAAAATACTGTTTTTTGAAAGTACTCTTTATATGGGGCCTACGGCTATTTATGGACCGACCTTCACGAAATTCCAGCGCGATTTCTAGTTTCAGTTTAATGGGACTAAATTACCATAAGCGTTAAATAAAGCGTACTATCGGAAACGCCTACACAGAGGGAAAAATACGGTATATATACCAAAATTTACACCATCCGTTGTCAATAGTGAGCCAACTACGTTTGTTTTCAAGTTGATAACGAATAGTATCAACAATTTTTAACCACCTCGTTGTCTTTTTGACACCATTTGGTCTCATTCTAATAACAAAATGTTAATATATTTTCACCATACTGGTATCATTTCGACAGTAAGTTGTTTTTTTTTTTTTGATAACACACTGTTGGCTTATTGACAACATTCAGTTATCAATTCGACAACAGATTGTTCTGAGTGTAGTAAAGCACCATCCATTCTGAACCCAAGCAATAAAAAAAATATGAAATGTATTTAATTATTTAAATTTTTAAACAACAAAACAAAAATTGCAAATTATTTTTCAATAAAACAAAATTGCAGTACAATATACATACATACTTGTGCCTTTTTTCATGAAAAGAGATTTTTAATTCAGCACGGAGACCTGCACATCTTTATTTACAAACCGCAAGCACTTATATGTAACATTAGCATCTTAAATAAAGCAATTTTTAAATTAACTACAAATTCCATATTATTGCATTTGTACTTACCATTTAAATAATTTCTTTACTTATAGATACAAGGAGTTTTTTATTCATTATCGTCGTCGTCGGTTTTTTAAGGTCAAAATTTATATTTTCTTCAAAAAGAAAATCTCTTTCGTAGCAACAAAATGTGGACGTCACAGTTTATTATATTTTTTCACTCTCCACGTTATTTTGTATTTTTCACTTATTAAAATTATTTATATACATAAGCTTTTTTTTATTTCGATAAACTGCGAATAGTGACAACAATGGTATTTGTAACATCTTTAGTACCAATTTAACAACAGCTTGTAAAAAATTTGACAACAGATGTTGTCGAAATAATAACAACAATTAGTTATCATTTTAATACCATTGGTTGATAATTTTTTAACGTGTTTTTTCGGTATGTGTAGTGGTGGTGGAGGGTATAAAAAACCAAGGCAGCATTTTTGACGAAAATTTTTAATATTGATAAAAACCCGCAACTTTTTTCAAAATTTATTTATCGAATCTTCGCATACAAAAATATGAACTAAACATATTTAATGAAATCTTTTTCGAACTCTTAAGTTTCATCCTTAAATTCTACTTACCACGATTTCCGTTCACATAAAAGACCTTGGAAAATGTTCGAGTTTTTGACATGCCAGGGAGCGGATCTGATTATTTAAAGAAATTGTTTTTGCACCTTTGGATTTTCCCTATCTTGGCCGTGGCAGGGCCCCATAACTGAATAACATTTATCACCAGATTTGATTATATGTTCGTATGTTTCTAGTGTCAAGTGTAATAGTCTGGAAATAATGTTCGAGAAATTGTTGCAGAGTATAAGACAGCAAGGTAATGAGCACATTTTTTTTTTATTTCTAAAACTGTCATATGTGCAATTTGTTAAAGTTTATTTGAATAACTTTTAAAATTATACTCCGTTATTTATTAACTATAGCTCACATTCAATTCAATGTTTATCCAATCTTCAAATTGATTTAAAATTAATTGTTATCTATTTTTGCACTTGTACATTTTTTAATTGTTGCCGTTGTGGTGTCCAGAGACGACGCTTGTGTTTTTTTTATTAAATATTGAACAAATGGTTTATTGATTAAATACATATTTGAAAAGCCAAAAAAAAACAAATATGAATTTAACAATCGTTAAAAGTTTTATTTATTTTAATTTATAAACAATAAATAAATTGCTACAGTTTAATGCACTTTATGTAATGGGAGTTGCAGTGGTCCATTAGCATGGGGTCATAAAGGTACAATTCATGGTACAATTCCCAAAAGGTATTTTATAACAAATAAATATCGAATATAAATATAAAAATAAAAATTGTGATTTTGTTATGTAAACAGATCCAGGGCATTTAAATGGAGGATAGAAAGTTAATATTTTTTATTTCAAATACATATTTTGATAAATTTAGAAAATAGAGGCAAACGGAAACAACAATTTATTTAAAATTATTTATATTGAAAAAAAATATTAAATGTATGAAAAAGTTCATTGTGCTAGCGGCTAATAAATGTTGTTAATTAATTTAAAACTGTTTGTGATTCTTAAATAAAAGGCTTGGAGGAGTTAAGGTTTTTGTATAACGCCTATAAAGATTTTAAACTTTAAAAGAGTGAAACAGTTTATGTCTTTTAATAAAATTTTGAATGAAGCTATGAAATTTCTCATATTTTCTTTCAATTTTAAGATGTCTAAACGGCAGATGAGCTTTTAAATCATTTTCGCCAAATGTTTTCGCTATCATTCTAATTAACCAAGATCTACGGAGGCAGCAAGAAATGAGCTGAAAGAAAGCTTTACAAGAAAATTTGGGAAACAATTTTGCTATTAGTCTCATTAAAGAAACTCGAAGAAGAGAGAAAAAAGTTGGTTAATTAATATTCGTGCATAAGATTTGCTCTCTATTTCTGCAAACTTAAGTGATTTTTTTTTTTTTTTTTTAGTGCTGGTTTAGTTAACAATTTTGTATATTTTTATTTTTATTGTATTTGTTAAGATATGTTCAGACCTAACAAATATTTGACGAAAACATCCAAAAACAAGCAAATTTATCAAACTTTAGTTTTTTTTACAATTTTTATTGATTAACTAAACTTTGTAAGAAGAAAATTATATAATGTTATTAGAAACTGTTTAATGATGTTTAATCTAGCCAAACGTTTTGCTAAAGCAAATAATTTTTTAATAAAACTAGGGGTTACGTGTAGGACGTCAACTATATAGTGATGTGAACATATCTTTATACATAAATATGTTTTGTTTTAATTTTTATTCATTATTGATTAAAATCGAAAACTAATAATTTATAGTTTTTGTGAATTTGTACCACATAATAATGTAAATATTGTTTTCTTTAGTATGTTGGACATTTTTAAAACCACATTTATTATGCACATAATTTTGTATTGTTTTAATTCCTTTTTCTGGGAAATAATTTGTAGCATTTGCCAGCTTAACCACGAAAGTTATGAATATAATTGTAAAATGATAATTATATGTGTGTGAAACCGTGGGATATGTTAGAAGTTAAAAAAAAAATTTGCAAGAATAGCTGAAGTTTTATGAAATTGGACCAGTTACGAGTATACTTATTATTTGAGGTCTTTTAATAAAGCCTCAAAATGATTTATACAAAGACTTACGAAAAATTTTCTAGCTTACAAACATTTTACGAAAGTGAATAACTATTTTGTAAATTTTAAAGGCTGGCCCACTATCTATCGACTTGTTAATTAAGCCATTCAACTCTGTGCTATAAACAAAGCAGAATAGAGAACAAAGGAGTAAAAAAAAAACAAACAAAGCTGTAAACAAAAAATGAAGATAACTGTTAAGGGGGTCTGTACACGGTCAAAATTTTCCATCCATCATTGTCGGTGTCACACATGCAAACACATTTTTACTAATACTACCTTAGCGCTGCCATGAGAAATGCTTGACCTTGTACATACCTCTTTAAACTAACGTCATACTAATGAAGTGTGTTTGAATTTTTCAATATACATTGGCAAATCAAAATACAAAGTCTTACACCAGAACAACATTAACAAACCGCAAAAATTTATTTCAAAAATTTGCGCTCTGTTCACCAAAATTGTAGAGCACTTCTTCGAGTATACGATTAGTTTCATTTCTGGTTTAACGGGTATGTAAAAAAGTGGAATTGTCTTTTTTGGAAAGAGCACAATCTTCAAACCATAACATCCCGATAAATCACTTCCTGCTAGGGTTTATTGCCCATCTGCCTTTTTTTCGAAACCAAGGCGAATTCAGTACAAGGTGGTGGAAGACTTTGACAGCACGAATTTTTTTTTGTTTTTGAAATGTTTTGTTAGTGTTTTGCTGGAAATTGTGGAACAATGGCCACCACCTGTAGTAAATTCGCCTTGATCCGGAACTGGTACCACATACCGTAAGTGGCGAACGCTTTAGGCAAATGCTTCGTGATATTTTTTTTTTTTTATTTTATTCATTACAATTCATGTCATTTCAAATCAATTGGAGCAGAAATTTCTTCAACAAGACGGCGCAATATGCCATACAGCGCATGAAACCATCAGCTTGTTGAGCCAAACGTTTGGTTAGCCGATTATCTCAAGACATAAACCTGTAAATTTGCCACCTCCTTCGTGTTATTTGACACCTTTTGACTACTTTATGTGGGAGTATGTCAAATCTCTGGTTTATGCTGCAAAACGAGCAACGATTGTTTATTTTAAAGCCCCCCAATAAAAAATGAAGCTTCCAACGAAGCAGGTTTGTAAGGGCGAAACGTAAAAGTTTCGCTTACCATATCGCCTATGGAGGACATATGGAGACCAAAATGTGGTAATTTCATTCCTTGACGGAATAAAAGGACACCTCCTTTCTACGGACACCGAAGTATGGTCCCGACTGCGTTCTATAAGGAAAGTGTGGAGTTATTTTTAGAAGACAGCCCTTTTTTACTGACACAATTTAATAATCTTTTCGGAGTCCGCTGATGAGAGACTTCAATATATACCAAATTTTCTATAAAAATTTATTAAAAAAAACCTTTAAAGAACACAATTTTAAAAGCATAAGGCGTTTTAAGTTTATTCTGTAAAATAAATTGAAAATTTGCAATTTAAGGCTTGTACGATATTCATAAAAAAAATTTCAAAAAAGTTTTACATAACAAATTTTCTACGAAAACTTTCCTGAAAAAACGTTCGTTACATTTAATAATCGTTTACGAATACAGGGGTAAATTAATAAGTTCGCGTTTTAGTTGAAGATTTTTAAAATTTTTGTAAACTTGTTTTGACCCGATCCATTGCATACGGAATTAAAACAAAAAAATTTTATTTTTTACAAATTTTCATTTACGTAGAAAAAGCTATAATTACTAACTTTTTGTAGTTTTAGCTTTTTGAAATTAATACAACAGCTAATTTATCTATTACCAACTATCGATTACCAATAATCCTTTTTAAAAAAACCTAATATTTTTATAAATATTTATGAAACTAATGAGATTTGAATTTAGGACAAAAAATGTGTGTGTCTGTATTAATGTGTGTAGCAACAAAATATTGTGGTGTAAAATTGATTATTGTACTATTTAATGGAATAAATTTTTGGCCAAAACGAAAACTTTGTTTCAAAAAATTTTATTTTATTTTTGCAATAAACTTTTACTCTACAAAAAAAACATTACTGCGATTGTTGTAAAATGCTGTGAGTGGTAGGAGAAAACGAAATATAACTATTTAGAACATAGAAAAATTATTTAAAAACAAATGTTTTGTTTGAAATAAACTCTAGTCACTCTCAAACCAAACAAATGCATTCATTGTTGTTGTAGTTGTACTTGTATCTGCAGCTGTTGTTGTCTTTTATTTATTATCCTTTATTTGCTCGGCAATTTTTGTGTTTTTAACTTTTTCAATTTTCAAAACTTGTGTCCGTATGAAACAATTTTGTTAATTTTTTTTTTTTTTTTTTTTTTTTGATAAACAAATGTGGTTAAATAAAGTTTTTGTTGCAGTTTTTGTATTTTGTATTTTATTTAATATTTTGTCACACATAATCAAAATAGTGCACAACACATAAAATTAAATAATAATTGCAAATGTGTTTTCTGTTCTGTGTCTGTGTGTATTTATTTAACAATATTTTTGTCACTACCCAGCTAGCATTTTCAATCGTCTGGGAGTCTACTGGGAATCTCATGACGAGTGTTTTTGATCGTCGACGAGCTCATTTTTTAATTGTAGACGATTCCTCGCACGGGAGTAACTGTTTCACAAGCTGATTCCTCTGTGAGATACTTCTACAACACAGCAGAGGACGCTTATATTAATCGTAGAGGGAATCGTTTACGATGTATGTAGAGATTATCTAACGAGTCTTTCAAAAATCATGCCAAGAGTCGTATGAGACTCATAAAGGGATTATTTTACAACTCGAGAAATGCTCAGCCGTATAACTGAGCTACCTAAATAAGGGCATCAAGCGTGTTTTTCATGTCAAAACTTATAATTTTCATACAATTTATATCAAACAAACCTTAAGGTCGGGAAATCAACAACATCCTGCTAGAAAATCTTATTTTACAGATCCTTAGGTCGGTTTTTTTTATTAAAATTGTATTGGCAATAGAATTTTCATATTTCAAAAACGCTCTTATTTAGGTAGCTCAGTAATTCTTATATGACTCTTACAAAGAGTCTCAAAAGGCTCATTCCAAGATTAAAAGACGAGCGTGTCAAAAATTTAAAAAAAAAATTAAAAATAAAAAAAAATTAGATGCTTTTGTTTTTGTAACTCGTCAGATAATCATCAGAAGACTCTTTTAGGAGTTGTATATTGAACATAATCATCTAACAAACAGCCTATGCTAGCTGGGAATTCACAATTTTAACACACTTACACTTATATCGGGCGATTCATCGTGAGGTTTGGTTTATAATGTAAAAAAACACGTAAATTTGAAAGTGAAATTTAAATTTTTATTATCAGTTAAAAGAACAATTTATGGCATTTACTGTTTTTTTTTTTTTTTTTTTTTTTTTTTTTTTTTTTTTTTTTTATTCCTACACTAAATCCCGCGAAGCTTTTTGCTTGTCTGCAGGAGACCAGGTTCTCCGGCGGGAATCGAAAATGATATAATTAAAAGCTGGCCTAAGGAGGTTGATTCGAAGTCCAATTTTGGGCCTCTCGCTCGAGCATAGCGATGTGTATCTCGGATATATCACGAATAATGTTGGCTTTCAAAGCTTCAATCGCAGCTGGCTTTTTCCTGAAGACCTCAGACTTTACATATGCGCAGAGAAAATAGTCCAAAGTTTTGATATCCCACGATCTAGGTGGCCAATTTAACGTAGCAAAACCTAATATTAAGTACTCACCAAAATTATTTCTCCACTAGGTCAATATTTCACGCGCTGTATGGGTCGTAACGCCGTCTTGTTGAAACCAGAGTTCACCTCGACCATGCGCTTGAATCTTAGGAATCACATAGTCCGTTAACATGGAGCGATATCGCTTACCATTGACGGTAACGTTCTGATTTTCCACATTTTTAAAGATATATGGTCCTATAATCCCACCAGCTCATAAACCACACAATACTGTTGCTTTTAATGGATGTAATGGTAGCCCTTGAAACTCTTCGGGTTCCTCATCAGCCAAAATACAGCAATTTCTTTTATTAACGTATCCATTGAGCCAGAAATGTGCTTAATCACTGAACAAAATTTCACGGTAAAACACAGGATTTCCATTGCATTTTTCCAGAGCCCATTAGCAGACGCTGTTGTGTTGTGAGTCTTTCCATGATGACTTGCCAAACGATACTAAAAAAAAATAACAAAGCAGTTTGATATGAATCACGCGTGATGTGTAAAAGAAGCATATTTAATATCAAACCTCACGATGAATCACCCTTTACATGTATATCTATTAACATTCTCATTTATTATGTAGGCTAATAGGTGTTTTTTTTTTTGTTTAAGTACAGTGTAATCTCCCTTAAAATACATCTTCCTAAAGCTAACACCGCCTTTCGAGGGACACTGTTTTCTGGTCCCTGCAGTGATCATAAAAAAAGTAATGAGTTCTTTTGAGATAACATTCCCTTTTTACATACACATTTTCTTGGTATCTTCCATGTCCGCTCACGAGAGAGTCCACTGCATATTGTGTGTTCTTAATTTTAATTATACTCTTTTGAAATATATTTAACATGGACTTAAATGTCTAGGATACAAATTATATGTATGTATTAAAAAAAAAATTTTTTTTAAATAAAAAGAAACACAAATATTTTTTAATTATCTTTTTTTTTGGCAGCTTAGAAATTTCTTTTATGTTGTATTTGTTCGTAAGTTTGTATGTACATTTTAATGATAGTCTTGTTTTTTTTTTTTTTTTTTTTTTGTTTTGTAAAATATAAAAATTATTTTATTAAGCTTTGAATTTGTTGACATTTTTATTTATTTTGTGTTTAACTGAGGAAAATACATTAGTTGAATTTACACTTTATTCGGTAACTTTTCACTTGTTAATCTTTTAAAATTTTAAGTGCATTTTGCTGTTGTAAAATTAAACTTTTAACAAGCTAAAAAAAGCTTAATTTTGTTAGTTGCTTAAATTATAATCTTGAAATTTAAAACTTCTTTGTTTCATATGCATTAGGTTTGGTTAATAACAGTAAATTAAAAAAAAAATTGAAAATTTTTGCTTAAATTTTTACCAACAAGAATTATTTATTGAAACATCTGTTTAATGTTTTTTTTTTTTACAAAACAAACTTTTGAAAATTTATAAACAAATTTTTTTCTTAAATTTACGAACAATAACCAGTTTAAATAGTTCAAAACAATTCATTTAAAAAAAATTTTTTTTTGGTAATATATATGTGTTCCTCTAACTCCCATTAGAGCATAGGGCGTTCGTTTACTTTTTATATTTTTTGCGTAAATGTTAGAAAAATTTGGAAATTTTAAATTATCTCTCTCGTTGAAAGTTTCGGCTTGAAGGTACTATAATAATTTGTTTCAGATTGAAAACAAAAATCTGCCCTTCGTTTAACGGATTTACCAAGTTCAATAAAAAAAAACTTGGAAAGGCATTCACGAAAGCTGAGTTCAGCCATTGCTCCCGAATATTTTTTTTGTCCGGCCAAAATTTTTTTAATTAGAGTTTTTACAATACCATTCACCCATTTAAATGAAATACCCAGGAAAAATACGTTACCTGGTAAGTAGGTGTCATTACAATTGCCATTATTATGAAAAACTCAATGAGTACTTACTAGTAATTACCTCAGTAAATGCTTTTTACTTCTATTATTTCACTACTGAATATTTGCTTACTAATAATCAGCTCAATAACTACTTATTAGTTGTGTAGCTTTCCGTACTGAATATTAACTTACTGGTAACGAGCTCAATAACTAGTTATAAGGTATATAAACAGTTTGTTTTTATTAATATATTTTCTTTTTACTAACTAACTAAATAAAAGCTAGTTCTTTTTGGGCTTCTAGTAAGTATTGTATGTACTTACAATTCAACTAACTGGTAGTTAAATAATAACTAAATATTTTTTGACTACTGGTAAGTCAAATTCAGTACTGGTAAGTACTGAATTCTGTGGACAACTCCAAAGTAAGAATTGTATGCTAATACGGATTGAGTTTTCAATTTATTGTAAAATATTTGGGCATGTTCTGGAAATCACTTAAAATTAAAATCGATGGAGATTTTCAATTAAATTTTAAAAATTATCGTAGCTTTTCCGGTTTTTAAAAATTGATTGGTCCTTAAAGTTTAAGGTATGTAAAAAGGAAATGTTTTTATGAACTGAAAACATTTTTTTGATAGTTTTTTTTTTTTTTTTTTTTTTTTTTTTTTTTTTTTAATTAAATTTAAATTAAAAATCTTTAGGCAGTTTTTAGCCATTTTTTCTAAAATTAATTTTTTGTCATCAAGATCTGGCAACACTGACTTTTTTTAATCAAAAGCTCTCGGCTATTTTAATGTAAAATAAATCAATATATTCGGTTTTATGCAAAGGATTCCATAAATTATATAATTTTTGGAATCCTTTAAGCTATAAGGATATAAAAACGATATATATATACCAGAGCTTTAAAAAACTGCAATCAACTAGCATTGAAATTAAAATGATATCAACTTAACTGATTTTATTTTTTGATTTCTAAATGATTTCATATTCAAAAATGAAATATTGCCAAATTTTCAAATCAATCCTTTTAAAAATCATTGAATGCCATTAAGATAATTACAGTCAATTTGATTGCCATAAATTTTTTTCATTAAATTTCAGTCAATTATTCTGAAATCACAACTATAGTAAAAGTCCAACAAAAAAATATATATTTACTTGGAATATAGAGGATTGTGAGTTGCAAGAAGAAAGAGTTTCATTTTAAAGGAACAAAGATTTTGTTTCTGATTTAATTTTTATTGCAATAAATGGATTTCATTGCATCTAAAGTATTGCAATTAAATCGATTGCTATCAATTAATATATAAACTGATTTGAAAAAATTTATTCAATCGCTTCCATCGTAATGATTTAATGATTGCAAATTAAAATCATTCAATTAATTTTCCGATTTTAAATGCAATCAAAAAACCAGCAATCATTAACGAGAAAACATGAGATTGCAATTAAATCGATTGCAATCTTTTATAACTCTGATACATATATACTTACGTATATATTTTATAAACATTTAAGTACAAATTTTTATTGTGAGTTATTTGATATTGTAAAATGACAAAAATGTCATTTCACCACATACTTTATTTACTGATTATTTATATGTGGCCGTATGGAAAAACTAGATAACTCCATTTTTTGAAATCATGAGAAAAACACATTTAAAGTTTTAAACATATTTCTCTAATTATTTAATAAAAATTTATGGCGCATATTCATAAATGATCACCAATTGTTAACTTTTTTAAGTACCTATTTAAGTTATTCACAGTTGGTTACTTTCAGCATAAAAAGTTTAGACTTAATTATGGGTAAAGCTGTAACTAAATGCTAACTAACTAATACATTCAAAGAACAGCTGATTGACCAAAAAAAAAAACACTTTTTTAGAGTTTGTATTAATTTTTTAAAGAACAGAAATGTTTTTTAAGAGCTTGGTAAGCTTTTTAATTAATTACAAAATATATCGTTCAAAATATCATCGACATTTAATTTTTTCTAAATGCCAATATACTCTGTTGCATTTCTTCTATTAGCTGAGAGCAGTTGCTACGTTAGTTATGAATTGTGAATAAGATCTATAACTATCTATAAACTATTTTTTAGTTTCTGGTTTGTTAGTTCCGATTTTAGTTATGATTTCTGAATATGCGCCTATGTTATTATGCATGCGCATTAAAAAAAAAATAATTTTAAATAATGTTAAGGATTTCTGGTACCATTGAACTAATTTTTGGACATTAAACCCAAAAATCAAAAAAACTTTTTTTTCATTTATTTTAATATTTTATAGAATTAAGGTAAATTAAGTTATGATTTGTGGAAAAACATTAACTATTTGACTCAGCACGTTATTTTGCCTATTTTTTTACCATATTTGTATGGTTTAAATTCTTAAATTTTAACCTACAGCGCGCCGGATACTCCTAGATGACTTAAATGTATGACCAACCGCACTTTATTTTTCATCTCCATCATTTATTTTTAATATACCTACCAGCAGGAATGGAGATCCTTAAGGGGGCTCCCATACAAAGTTTTCAATGCAGACAACAAATATATTGAAGAAAAAGTCCCATAATTGCTCAGGATCCGCCGCTAGAGGGATATAACGTATGACCGACCTCAATTAAAATTTTGTCCTTAAAATTTTCTCGAGACATACTTGCCCTTTATCACCACTTCTTAGGGGTGCTCCCATACAAATATTGCGTTTTGTGAAATTCTAAAATTAATTAAAATTGTTCGTCTTTTGTGAATAAAATCAAAAAATTTTGATTTTCACAAATGGAGTTAGGCCTCACCAGCTAAGTATATATAAGCAAATATACAAATATAAAATCAAAAATTGTTAACAGATTTTTTGTCGTTTATGGCTTGTTTTGTTTCCTAACTTCGTTTTTATATGTCTGGAAAAAAAATTAGAAGCATAGCTGCATTTTCCAATTTTTTTTTTAATTTTCAAAAAACAAAAATTTCAAAATGTTGCTAAAGAATTATTAATTTTTTTTTTTTTTGCCAAAAAAAAAATTGTTTTTCTAAAACGAATGCGCATATTAGAAACAAGTTAGCATTGACTTAAATGTAATTTTGTTGCGGAATATCGGTTTTTTAGTAATTTCAATAAACTAACCCGTTTTTGAGTTACGCGAATACATATATGTTGTTCAACCTCCTCCATTTTCGAATTAACGGTATAACTCGAAAACGAGAGCTAACTTGAAAAAAACTTTTAGCACCATTGGATTCAGCGTACCCGAATTATGTTAAAATGCCAGGTGCCCGGCTTTTCGCACAAAAAAAATTTAAATTGTAGCACAGTGTTATTAATGGGTATGTCGAAATGGTTTTTCAAAATCAATGTACCACATAGGGTACGGTAGATCAATATGGGTTAAAAACTATTAATTGGAAAGATTTCGGGTATTTGACAGGCGTATTCTATGAATCAACAACTTTTGAAAAGATTTAATACTCGTATGCATATAAAGAATGCTTGAATTATATGCATTCTTTGAACTTTCGGGAGTTGAAATTTTTTAGGTTCAATATTTTGACCCAAAGAGCTTGTGACCCGAATTTGTTCTATTTGGTCTTTTTCTCTCAGTTTACGAAACAACGTCGTTTAAAATTTTAGTTTTTCTGTTTTTTTTTTAAGACACTATGGCGTTCCCTTGTTTTTTTTTTTTTTTAAATGCATGGAGTTTTTGTGATTTTTGTTTTTCAAATAACTTTTAAATGCGGAACTATAACAAAATGTCGACCTGACAGAGTAATAGTAATTGAAACACGCTTTCTATTTTTGGCATTATCCCAATTTGCAAATAGTGGAGTTAACTAGTTTTTCCATTTGGCCACAGATTTGTGTTTCATATAAATATTAATTTAATCATAAAAATAAACAGCAAAAACACAACAATTTGTTATATTAACGAATAAAGGAATGAATAAATGAATGGTTGCACACATTTATATTTATTGTATTTGTTTGCGAAAGTGTGTAACTGTAATATAATAATTTCACATTTTTTGTATATGGATGTATATAAGTGCGATAGATGTATTTTCAATAGGGATGGGCAAGTTGAAAAAATATATCGATATTTTTTAAGAGTATCGATATTTATTAATTAAAAATATCGATATATCGGTGTATCGAACATATTAAGATGAAATTATTACCAAATTTCAATTCAAATTGACATAGGTACAAACATATTACATGTAATTCCATTCTAACTTTTTATTGTTTGTTTTGATTTCAAATTTACTGCCTGTCCCCCGATTTCGAACGCTTAACTTTTATTTAAACCAAAAACCAATTTTAAAATTTACTTTTTAAGTTAAGTTATGCGAACGAAGATTTCGTTTGAAATCGAGGGACCGGCAGTTAATTCTACAATAAAAAAAATTCCAAAAAAAAAAAGTAAAGAATACAAAAAATTTTTTTAGTTATTCGCCTTATGAAATCTAAAAAAAAAAAATAATTAGGATTATATAATGCCAGATTATATACTGTCGGTAAACGAAACTTGTGACACATACTACGAGTATACAAGTAAACTGTGCAATATTTTATTTTTAATATATAAGAACATGCTCAAATAAAAAAAAAACCAAAAATTTTTTTTTATTATTAACATTCCAACTTTCATGAGTCTATTGCTGCTAATACGCCATAATTAAAGCGATTCTTTGCATAATTCCAGAATATTTTTCCGCGCTTATTTCTTTGTTGTCATCTATTAAAAAACCGGGACAAAACTGAACTGTGTTATCTATGAAAATGTAAAATCTTAATATTAGTTAAAAAACATACGATGCAATTCTTAAAAGCAGTTGAGCGACGGTTAAAATGTTGAATTTTATTATAGAGATCTTAAAAATGTTAGTATTGTGGTTATTTTATTGAACTGTTAATTTTTTTTAATCCAAATTTAGATATTTTTAATTAGGCTTAAGTTTATTGAATTTAATTTTCATTTAATTATTTTTATGAAGACAGGAATATCGAATTCGATAGTCGTAGATAAATGTCGATATATCGATACATGGTTATTTTTAATATCGGCGATAAATCGATAAATAGATTATAATTTTTTTTAAATATCGATATTTTGATATATATTGATATTTATTGCCCATCCTTAATATTCAGTATTTATTTAATTCTGATCAAATATTTATTAAATCACTATACATATATAGGCCTTAATCAAATACAACAAAAGGCTACAACGAAAATGTATACTGTAGCTAATACTGAGTATTTGTTTAATAATTGTTTTTATTTTTCTCTTTTTTACCGATTTACAGATGGCCCACAATTACAGCCTCCTCGTTTTACAACACAACCATCATCTTCAGGTTCAATAGTTAGTGAAGGACGTACAAAAATTCTACAGTGTCATGCCTTGGGTGAGTTCAATAGAAACTTGTAAAAAACACTAAAGTTGAAGAGCCTTTTTTATACCAGACGACTATCTCTATTGTTTTGTTCTTTGTTTTTTTTTAATTTTCACTATAAGATTTTATATTTTTTTATATATTTTATTTAATATATTTTTTTTATTTTCTCTTTGCCTTTTATACTCTTTGGAATTAAAGGTAAAATGGACCGAAAAAAAGAAATGGAAATAACAGCTCACGGGAGTTGTGCAGGGAGCAACATATTGTTTGCGTATATTTTAATTCATATTGAAAAATGATATCAGAAAATGATCCAAGAGAAAGAGAAACATTTTGCCAATATAATAGACTAGAAAAAAATATAATAATAACTTTTTTTATGGGGTTTCTTTCGAATAAACAAAAATTGAAAAATATATGTATGTCCAGAGTATACTTGTATAAGGAGCAAAAAATAAAAAAGAAAAAAAAGCAAAAAAGTCTTGCAAGAAAACTTTTGTAGTTTCATTCACTTCGTTTGCTTTATTTCACTAAACTTACTTTGCCAGTTGGTTTCTTGCTGCTTGACCAGTTTCTTCATCCAAACGTCCATCGTACTCGTGCTGGTGTAGTAAGCAAAGCATTTGTATGCGTTATTATGTGGTTAGAGGCATTATTGACTTGAAGCTCACTATTTGCGCTGCGCCCTTTGTGCCTGGTTTTGGGTATCAATTTTTCATTACCAGACAACCGAACTTTAGTTACTTTATATACTTCATGCTTTTCTTGTGATGTGGCAGACCCATGCAATTGCCTCATATATACCACATATACATACGTGTAACAAACATTAAGTTCATATCAGAACATGGACAAGTCGCACAAGCAAATAGTTTATTTTTGTTCCATTTTGTTTCGTCTGCTTCATCTTTTCTCGTATTGGATTTCTATTTCCCTAAATGACAATTTTAACCTGTTAGGAAATGCTTAAAGTCCAAGAAAAGTTTCTTTCGTTTTAAAGAAGCAAAAAATATAAATAAAAAGAAATTCCACAATTAATCCTTTAAGTAGACAAGCAAATTGTGTATTTACCATAAGACCTGAAATGGGAGATTTGGCTGAAAATAAAAACTCTTAATGTTGGTTTATGTTTAACCCTGCCAGTAAGTAATTTTTTGATTAATCCTTTAAGTTTACATTTCCAAGTTGTTCGTTCGTATTAGTCTTTAAGTTGGCATAAATAAGGATTATTGTCAGTTTTCATGAAAATATTAAAAAATTAATTAGAATTTATAAGACCAATTTTCTATAAAACTTTTCTTAATAAACGTTTGTTAAATTTAATAATTATTTTTTTAATACGAAGGTATGTCCATAAGTTTTTTTTTTTAATTTTTGAAAAAAGAATTCAAATAACAATTAATACATTTATTAAAAGAATAATGGCATAAACTTATTTTATTTTAAAAAAAACCCCCCGCATAGAGATGGAAAAGTTTTTCTTAATGTCACATTATACAAAGAAATAGATTTACAAATGTCGAAATGATTTAGATGAGCACCTGCCATATTGCCCAATCTCTAGGTGGATCCTTACCACTAGGTGACAAACCAACGCCATTGTGTGAGCTCGGCTGCCACACACTTGGGTACAATTTGAGTGTATAATCCGAAAAAAATTGTAAATTATGCTTAGGAGTTGAAGCTATCTAACCTTTGTTGCTTAAGGAATAGCCAGCAGCATCTGTTGGAATCGCAACAGTAGCTGGGGATGATTTATCCTTACAGCTATTGCCCTCCATGAGTGGATAGCTCTTCTGATGATTTATGACACCGCTTCCCACGATTTGGTTTCCTACCATAACCACTACGAACAAAAAGCCCTATTGTGAGTTCATACCAAAAGGCACTCGCGCATCAGACGGAGAAAAACTTGATGAAAAACAATCTTCTATTCGAAAAGTAAAGACAGGAAGCATTTCCCGCAAGAAACATTCTATCGGAGGATTTCACCACTAGTCAGACCGGCGCCGTGCCACCGGGGCTACTGACCCCCGTGGCATGCCTTGGTCTCAAGAAATCAGGAAGCTCTAATCCTTAAATCTTTGTCAGATCCCAGGTATGACGGCACATAATTCTGCCACGGAGGAGGCAACACCAAATGGGGAAATGTTATCCTTAAGATGGTCCCTAAAATGCCGTGGGAAATAAATCTGCTGTTTGTCCGATTTTGTTAAAATTCACAATTCCAAGTGTAATCGGTTTTAAGTTTATACAAAAAAAGAACAAAAAGTGTCGCTGTTTTTATTAGTTGCTAAAGTTTGTGTGTCAGTTAGAAATATTTTGAATATACAGAGTGGAAAGTTTTACCTCAACTGCTTAATAAGCCAGACTTTGCCTTATCGAACGTTTGCTCTTGTTTCTGTTGATTTAGAATATCCTGATAATGAAGCGAAAGATTAACGTACCTCTCAGTCCTGGGTGACAAACAATGCGTTTACCAACCGCACCAATGTATGAGAGCAATCGCCCAAATGTGAAAATCAAGTCAAAATTATACAAACCCTTTTTGTTTTGTGACTGGGGTTATCTAACCTCATCTGCGGTCTTAAAGCAATATGCATCTGTTGAAGTAGCAGCAGCAACCAGGGAGATCCACCAGCAGCCGAACTTTCCATCAAGGTGGGAATTCTTTTTGTAAAATGTAAAGCCGACTTTTTAAGATATCCCTTGTAGTTTAAACACATGGGTTACTGACTTTCTAAGTATCAGATATGATTTTAATTTTTGCCCTCACCAGATTTCCCCGGAGGATGTAGTGTTAACAGTAAAAAATAATTTTTTATTGTTGTATCTTGGAAAGGTCAATTCTTTTAACGTTATATTTTTCGAGGAAATAGATACAGCCAATACATATCTCAAAAAATCACAGCTGTCAGAATCCTATTTTGTACCACGGTAAAATATAGCTCCACAGGGGTGAAGAAAACGCTGATCAGGCTATAAATGTTTATCCTTCTGGGGTAACGCTGAAAGAAATATTTAAAAAATTTCTTGCTCTGGTCTGTTTTTTTGTGGTTTACGGCCAGCCGGTCCATGTCCTGTGCAGTTGCTGTCAAACCGAAGCTGCTCTAGCATTTGATGTCAAATAGTTTTAGTATCTAAACAAGGGATTAGCAAGTGACAATCTTCTATTAAAATTGCCATCTCTTTGTTGGCTTCCGTCCAGACACGAGGGTGCAATATATTCCCTTGATGTCTAGGGCGCTGTGAGGGGGTAAAAGTAAAAGATTTTCGAAATTAAATGTTTTTAAAAAATTTTCAAAGCCATATATTTTTAAATGAAAGAGTTGGAACCTAAAACCTTAACTATTTTACGAAAGAAATTTGTGTACCAACTTTCTTCGTGGAAAATACGAGATAAATTTAAAAGGTTTTTAGGAATTCTGAGATTATCAGGCTTGTTCTGGAAATCGAAATCGAGTTACAAGCAAATTTTGCAAGCGACAGTTTCAAAGATTCATAAAAATGTTCTCTTTTAAATATGTACTTCTTACTTTGTGTACCACTTATCTTTACCAGAACTACTTAATAGTAATCAGGAAAACATACTGTCATTGAAAAAACATTTTTCTGAAAATCTAAATCGATTTTAATTTCACTCGACTTCGGTTTCCGGATTATGACCATATTATTAACACTTTTTCAGTTTTTTTGGAAAAGTTTCACAGAATAACAATCTATTCATTTTTTTATAAAGAGTTTTGATTTATCTTCAAATTTGTACACAACTTTACATGCCCTAAATTATTGATTGAGAAAATGGCATCTTCCCACATTTCAAGAGTATTTAAATTTTTTAAATCCGCCTGATCGCTTAAAAACAAAGTATGTGACACTATTTTAGAAAAATGTTCACTACAGTGAATACATAATTTTACCGTCATTGCTTTAAAGTTTGACCCCTTAAAGTGTTATTAAGTTAAACCAAAAAATACTTTATTAGAAAAATTACCTCATATATAAGTCCCTAAAATTGTTTCTTATTTCCTTTGTTTTCAGCAGTAATTTTGGTACTTTCATTTTTTATTAAAAAAAAAATCACATTTGTAAATGAAAACAAACAACTCAAGTACAATTGAAGCGTATTATAACGTTTTTAAATTTTTTCCTGTTTAAATTAAAAATGTCTCAGAAATTTAAATCGAAGGGCATTTGTAAACAGTACAAACAAAAAATACTAAATACGAATAGGAATATTTACAAAAAAAAAAGAAATATCTCGAAGAATTTTTAAAACAAGTTTCACTTCAATATAGCATTTTTAAGACTCTTTCCTTTAATATTCCGACTTATTCTTAATTGCTATGACTTGTTTGTCCAAGTGCTACTGTGACTTGCTTTCTCTTCCGTTGCTTTTGCCTTGTTGGTCTATTAAAGACAGTCTGTCTGCTTTTTTCAATATTGCCTGCTGCTGTTGTGTCATTCTTTTGTTTTAAATATTATTTTTTGTTGTATTAAACCAAGGCGAAATCATACAGGTGACCGCATCACGCATAAGAGAGAGTAATGCTGGCTATAAATTTTCTTTTGTATGGAGTTTGACCATTATAATACATTTGCCTACATCCAAGAAACAGAGACAGTCTTCATTACTCTCTCTCATGATGCGGGCACCTGTGTGAGTTCGCCTTTTAATAAACATTGTTAAATAATTTTTTATTGTTTTCACTGTAAAGCAACAGTCACACTTATCAAACACTACTTTTGTTAAAAGTTAGTGTGATTTAACATGGTCTTAATATCACAAAATAAAACTAATTATACTCCTAGACATAGCAAAAAACTGTTTTATGTAAGATGTTCTTTTACAAACGAAATAAATATTGGAATTATAGGAAATTATATTTTAGTTTGCCTGTTGGTGCCGTTATTTCATCAAATATTTGACAAGTATGACCGTAGCTTAAGACTAATGAAATTGTTTAGTTTACTTTTTGTTTATTTTTAACTTTTTTTTATTATTATTTTTTTTTGCAAATAATCCCAGTAGTTTTACAAAGTGACAGTGCACATTATTAATACAGTGCTATTAAATAATGTATTGTTAATAAGATAAATTTATGTTACTATGTATTAAATCTTTTAAAGTACAATATTATGGTGGTGTGTAATTGGATACACTTTATTTTCCGGGACTAAGGGCAAGTTCTGTTACTTAGTATATGAATCTAAAAACACAGTTAATTATCCTATAGCCGCGTTTTTAGATTCATGTACTAAGTAACCGAGCTTGTCGTTAATCTCGGGCTTCCGCCCAATCGTCAATTAAAATAATTAAAACGCAATCTTTCTCAAGCCAAAAAGCTTGGCAAAATCTTGAACAATTAGCTATTCCTTAGACTTAATGTTATGAAAAGTGAAAAGAGCTTAGGGTTTTTTAGGGCGCCAAGTTCTATAGAATTAACAAATTATGCATATTTTTAGAGAAAGGTAAATACATTCATGTTGTGTTTGTGTAAATAAGCAATTAACAGCTTGATCTTGAATATATGAACGGGTAGCCTTGTTCTTAGAAGCTATTATAACTTTAGCTTGGTGTCAATACTCAGAACTGCAGGGCTTAAACTAGTTGCATGTATGTGCGACAAACACGTTTGCATTTAAGTCGAGTTAATAAGTTTGTATATTCTTTTCTTCTTATCTTGTACATTAACTTTTAGTTTTTAATATTTAAACTTTTTGTTAACATATCGGTTATATGAAGTTTATAAACTAAACTCCTTTTGTCTTACTGCTACACTCAAAATATTCTGTAGCTAAATTCATCAGAAAATTTATTTAAAACAGCTAAAAACTTATTTAAAAAACGGATCATTTACATTTCATTTAAAATAAATGAATCTTACATTAATTTTGAAATTTTTATTTATTGAAATGTAATAGTTGTTACTTTTAAAAATATATTTTAAACGACAAAAAATCAAACTTCATAACAATAAAAGTACAGAAAAGCATTATTTTTTGGTAGTTTGGTGTTTGAATAGCAAACATAAATGTTAAAAAATAAAGTTATTCGTAAAATAACTATATTTTTCTTTAATCGAAAATCCAATTAAAAATTCTACAATCAGTTACTGTAATAATTTTTTGATTGTACTGATGCCTCATCCATTGTTGTTGTACTATTTACTAATTCTACTTAAGGGATTTTTAAAGTGGTTAGTAAATAATTTTTCCGAGAAACCAAAAAAAAAGAAACAAATTACAAAAACCCACAAAAGTTTGCTTTAAGTGGAAAAGTAAAAATAAAAAAAAAAAAAAACAGCAACAAGAAACCTAAAAGTTAACACAATCTTTTACCTTGAAATTATTTTACATTTTTCTTTATGTTGGTGGGGAAAATTAAATATTCAAAAGTTAGTAAAGAAACAGAAAAGATACATATGACTTTAATGTTGAAATATATTTTTTCTTTCACTTTTAAAATACAGTAAAATTTTCATATAATTATATTGTTATTACCACTTAGTAGAATGTATATAAGGTCCCTTTAGTGGTCCCTAGAATTCTAAATTTTTTTAAATACAACAAAAATTTACGAATACTTATTTTTATTCATACATACAATTAAATTTAGTTTAGGTTATATAACATTAATACGCAATTTCGTATATGCAACAACGAGTTTTTTCATACTAAACTATAAACATGTGTACATTCAATAATAACCCAGCAAACAAAGAAATACTTCATATGTATTGCCAAACGTATTGCCTGGATGTTAATATTATTGCGGCAATAATCGGTTTCGTATTGCGGAAAATACTTCCTTCGGGAAGAAACGTGTCTCAATAGCAATACTCCTACGCAATACGAATGCGATTCTTCAAGGTGATAGTTTATAAAAGTATATAAAGAAGTACACAGAAAAAATTAAAATCCAAAAATTAATCACCAAATTGATACCAAATTCATAATATCAAGCAAACAATTCGTTGATTTTGCACCTATTACCAAAATGATTATATTCATTACTAAAAATTATTTTGAATATTTTTATTTTTTTTTTTCAATAAATGATATTTTTTATTTTAATTAAAAAAATTATCAAAAAACTTTGCCATTGCAACCAATTTGTTAATTTATATAATTAAATATTGACATTTCCCAAGAACAATTCAACAAGTTTAAATTATTTTATTTTAAATGAAAAAAGTAAATTAAGATTTTGTGTTATTTAATTAATATTATAATTAAAAATTTTTTTGAAAACAACTAAAATGTTAATTAAGTCAAAATTAAATTTTAAATTTTCTTTCAATTAAAAAAATAATTGCTTCAATTATCACATTAATTAAATTGAAATACTTTTTAAACCATTGTTTTAATTGTTAGGATTTTGCATGAAATTGTAATATAAAGAAACATTGGTGCGGACCTCTGCAGTAAAAATAATGAGTTAACTATTGCACTTGAAAAGTTAAGGCATCGTTTCTCTTACGTAAACGTTTGCGTTGCGCATTAACTATTCCGTTTTTCTTATCAAGCTAGAAATTGATACTCTTACGTAAACGTGACGTTGTGTGGCGGATTTACCTGATAAAATTAACATTTTTCTTAGTTTCTACTAAAGGGCTGCGCAAAATATTCTTAATGTTCTGTGTTCTACTTCACACAACTATCATATCTATATATATATATAGTAAAAGCATCGAGTGCACGTAATTAGGAATTTAAAAAATTTAAAGTGATCTTAGCTTATAACAGAAATGGATGCATTAAATGTAAGCAAAATTGATTTTTTGAATTATTTCCTAAATGTATATTTTATTTTAGTCGACCTTTATTATTATATTAGGTATAACTAAATTATCAAGCTTGATGTCTTGTTTTATTTTTATATAAAACTTTAAACGTTTATTTAACCAATATTTCTAATTAAAAAATTTTTTAATTTGACAGTTATTGTTAAATTTGTTAAAAATTGTTGAAAATTTATAATATAAGGAAGAAAAAACCCTGAAGAAGGCACTCAAAGGAGTGCCGAAATATTGGTTAAATAAACGTTTAAAGTTTTATATAAAAATAAAAAAAAGACTTTAAGCTTAATAATTTAGTTATATTATTTCCTAAATTTTTAATAATATTTTAAAGGAACCTACAACCGAACCCATTGAAAACCACTCAAACGAAATTAAATCAAACGTTTCTGCCTTTGCAATTTTCTCATTGGTTTATGTTTACAATCAAAACATTCAAAGATGCTTGGAATGTTCTATTTCTGTTTTAATGTTCTACTTCATCTTTGTTCTAATTCAGCTTTATTTTAGTTCAGCATTTTTCTTGTGCAGTTTTGTTCTATTCTTCTATATTTTGATCGTAAAGCAAAACAATTGTTTTTGGAAGTATGAGTTTTGTAATGAGAGAGTAATATACACATACTATCTACATTTAATGAAATTGTTTGTAAGCAATTTTTCTTGTGCTTGTGCAGCTCTTTAGTTTCTACGTATCAATAATTTTATGTTTGCTTATGTTTATCAGTAAAGAAAACATTTCATCGACGCACACGACGTTTTTTATATTTTTATACAAAACGCATAAATAGAAAAAACTCAAATGTATAAATTAAATAAATTTTGACAAATTTTCTGTGTTCATTTTAAAACATTTGAACACGTTAACATATTTTTAGTAACTACCAACCATTGAAGTCGACCGCAATGTTAAGGTGTACGCAACATTAACCATTGAGTAACGAGTAGGGATGCCAAACGGGAAATCCCGAATCCCGGGATTTATTTTTATGAGTCCCGGTATTTTTAACATATCAACTTTTATGTACAAAACTGTTCGTTTTTATTGAATTTGTATACTATATACAAAAAAATTAATAAACATTATATTTGAGTAATATTTTTTATAGCAAATAATTCTTATTTTTGAGTTTAATATTTGTTTTTGGCACCCAGCAAGTATTTAAAATTTTTAATTTTTGCTGATATAGGACGACTATTTCTGGATTTTTGTATTTTGCTTAATAAAAACCATTATTTAAAGTAGAAACGATATTTGAAGATTTACATCTCAAGCCTTTTTTACAATTACGTTTAGCAACTTCAGCTTTGGCTTAAGACATAATACCAAAATAAAAATGATTATTTTTATGCAAAATATAGAAATCAAGAAATAATTGTTATATATCAAGCAAAAAATAAAAATTATTCACAATCCAATTAAAGTATTGTTCAGAAACTAAAGAATAAAAGTTGATATAATTATAACAATTAAGTCGTAATATAGATGAATTAGCTCATATTCCTTCCGGTCCAATAATAATAAAAAATTTGCTTAAAAAACATACGGTAAATAAAATAATTTTTTTATAAATAAACACTATTTGACGTATTCATAAATAAATTATTTAAACTTGAAATCTGTTTTAAGAAGCATTTGTATAAACATTTTGTTTTTAAATAAATTTCAGACGTACTTAAATAATTGATTATGAATCTCCCCCTCACCCTGGAGGTGTACTGCACTGCAGTAGACATAGTTTTACAGTTTTTAACTCAGCTATCGAGATCGATGAGAGACTACACTTTGCAGTGTATTAATGTCGTCACAACTTAATTCACATTAAAAATTGAATTGCTGTCAAAAAAACGAAATGAATTGATCTAGAAAAACTAAGAGACACGTATATTTTTTTAAGCTTCTTTCAGAATCTGATCTGTTTGATCATGGGTGAGGCTAGTGTTATAAACATATGTATAAAATAAATTGTTTTGTTGTTTTCATTTTTAAAAATTTATGTTACGTATATAAAACCTTTTGGAAAAATAGCGTCTTAAAAAAACACATTGATCCCGATAAGTCCCGAAATCCCGGAATGCCGAAAATCCCGGGATTTCGGGATCGGGATTTCCAAGATCCCGAATCGCGGGATTTTTAAATATCAGTCCCGAGTGGCATCCCTAGTAACGAGGCCTATAGTTGTGTTTGTCTCATTACAGTTACTTGGTAAAAAAAAGTTTTTGCTGGCATTCATTGTGTTGACAATCGTGAAAATATGCCGATCAACTTCGTGACCGACCGAATACGGTCGCAGCCTAACGGTAGGCAAACACATTCAAACTCAACTTTGTTTTCCAAAATTTGTAGGCAGCGTTACCATTGGATATTTTCAAAAAGTACCAAAAAAAGGGGATTTTTAAAAAAAAGTTGGCACCAAAAAGGTGATTGAAGAAAAAAAAGGCGGCACATGTTTTAAAATAGGAAGTAGTACACAAAATAATGTTTTTGCACGTGTTTTGTTTAATATATTTAAAATTTCCAATAACATTTTAAAATAATAAAAAAATCCAGAAAAGGTTATATCAGATGTAAACAAAATCGTTTGTATGCGATTTTAATTGACCTTAGCTTGCTGAATCCAAATCTGTTCAATGCTGTTTCTATTAGGTCTAGTTTTTTTAAAAGCCTTTGAGTCATCTATATACATTTATTTATATTTTCAACTGTTTCGAAGTTATTCAGAAATTAGTGGCAATATATTTTTTGCAAAAATAGTATTATTTTTGTTTTCAAAAATTCATACAAAAGTTATAAGGACAACAATTTGACACTTTAATCATTAATCTAAAAGCTACAAGTATGAAGAAAATACGGCATATTTCATTAAAACCGTAGAACAATTGTTAATTTTATGTATTATTCATTGTTGGGGGCATAATGCTAATATGTATGTTTTACCATGACTTGGGGCGATATGTCCGAATTGATGCTATTACTAGCGAATGATTTGGAATTAAATTCCTTTTTAGGCATCTTACTAATAGTTTTTTTTTTTATTTTCGACAGTTTCGGAGATATTAAAAAAATTATGGGTAAATTTTTCAAAAAAAAAATAAACGTTTTCAAAAATTTACAAAAAAAAAATTATAAAAGCAAAAACTTAAAATTTTTATAAATCATCAAAGCTAGGAGTATAACGAATACAATAAGCCATAAACCATGAAAATTATTATTTAAATGTTATATAAAAATCAAATATTGCGATTTTTAGCGAATTTTTCATAACAAAAATCTTAAGAAAATTAAATTTGTCGTATTTTGGTGATTTCTGGTGTAAAATTGGTCACGAAGGTGAAAAAAATATGACAACCCTGATTTATAAAGGCATAAGTATACGCCATGGTATAGGTATGTATTTATTTCATCATGGTATACCGCGCTTACTTGCTAATAATTAATATGTACACATGTTACATAATTTATTCGTAATAAAAAATTATTTCAGATAAGCTTGCTTACATATATATTAAAACAATTACTGTTTATATTAAAGCTGGGAGTTGTTATAAATCAGAAAGTTCAAAAAGTATCTCATCCTTTAGTAAAAAGTACCAAAAAAGTGGCAGGAATTAAAAAAAGTATAATATTTGGGTGCATTTTTTTTAAGTAGCAAACTAGTATTCAAGCAGTCGAAAAAGTGGGAAATTGCTACTTTAGTAGCAGTAAGAACCAAGAGGTAAAATAAACATAAAATATAAACAAACAGTTAAATGACATCCTGACGAATCAATTATAAGATGGTGATAACTCTACAACAACAAAGATTTTAGAAGCAAGGTTTGCCAAAGAAAAACTGTTCGCCGCAAGTAAATTACAAGAATATTACAAAATTTCTTAAAAATTCACTCGAACAGACGCTTTTCCCCATGAAAAATTTTTAACCTACAAAATTGTCACAACCTCTACCTTCTTTAAAATTCGGCTTTAGTTACATTTTACTTCAAATGTTCTTATTAGTACAATAAAAGCAAAAAACGTCGACAAAATAATAGTTTTATCTTCTGTGATTAAGAAGTGTTTTACCAACTCCGGCCTCCAAGTGCATTATGTTTATGAACTTTTGTCTAATTAATCTCCATACGAATTATACGTTCAACCACTTAAATTTTGTTTTGCCTTTTTCCATAATCCCCAATTTGGGGATAAATCCTCCCAATCTGACAACACTGTGTGAAAGTAAATTGCTAATAAATGTCGATATGTAACGTTTCGATCATGTGCTGTGTATACATGGGAAACGTGCTGTTCTTACTCCTGTTCGAATTGACCTCTCCTGCATGCATACAATGCTCGTACAAAACTATCACATGTTATTAAATGTGAATTAAACCGACCACAAACTGATTGGCTGACTAGCTGGAGAATGACAGGAACACACATATACGTCTATTAAATACGTATCGCTTCTTGCATTAATTTAATTTGGTAACAGCAGTATTCTGCAGTCTGACACACATGCTTCTTTTTTAACCAAGCAAATGCTTTTAAATGAAATAAATATATAACAACGACAACAACAACTATTACAATTACATAAATTACAAAGAAATTTTACAATAGGAAAAAAAATTTAATAATAGTATAATTACATTGTGTATTAACACAGTTAAATAATATTAATTAAATGTAAAAATAAAATTGTTTTTTAAACTTATTACCAACAGAAACAACAACAACAACACATATGAAAACACTCCATAAACAGATGCATTAAATTCCATTAAAGTTACCAATAATTGAAAATTAAATATGAAATAAAACAAAAAAAAAAAAAACAATAGCAAATGCATGAAATAGTTTTAATGAAAATACAATTTAAGATAATGATAATGAAAACAATGATGATGATGCTGCTGCGGACAACCATAATGATGATCAATGATAATGGAAAACACATTCATTATCAATATACAGACACATTAAAAGTAATTTCTATAATTAAATCTTATTAAATCAATGTGTCATTTAAAGATAAATTTTATGTTATTCTCTTTTTTTTCGTTTTGCTTTGTATTTCATAAATACTGATGATATTAAAAAAACGTTTTAAATTTTAGCCGTTTTTTATTTTATTTTTTGTTTTTTTTAACAACAATTGAATTAATTTTTTAATAAACTTTAAGCATATACAATGTATCGTATATCCCTAATGTGTTATACTGGGTGTTCAAAATGATTAAAGAATAATGCCTATATTCATAGAAATATTTTAAATTTAGTAAAGATTTGCAAAACAAATTTTTTATTAAAATTTTCGTAAAAAATTTTGTAAAATAAATTTTCTATGAAAATTTTCGTTAATAAACGTTTGTTTGTAATTAAAGTTAATTGTTTATGAAGGCAGGGATAAACTTGTAAGGGCAATATCTCCATTTTTGTTTTTCTAATAACACTTTGTATTATTTAACCCTTTAAGAACTAACCTAGACATAAGTAAATATTGTTTTGCATACATGAACTCCAATCTATCTATTTCCGTTTATGTTTGTACAATAACCAACCAGGATTTTGTGCACAAATATTCTGTTACTCATTTAATAACAATAAAAGTAAAATTCAAATACCACAACAAACAAAGAACTTAATAAAACACATAAAAAAATAAAAACGCATTTGAATTCTAGAAAAATCAATTATAATTGTTGTTGTATTGTTGTTCTTTGGTTTATTGTACATCAAAAAAAAAAAAAAAGAGAAAAAATGTGGCCACTTATTAAAACATTTTCTATTCCACAGTCTGCTTGAATTCGTCTTCCACTACTGTCATTGTTTGATTTGTATGTATGCACCAGTATTTATGCCGGCAACATATTTTCCATTGGTTGCAACAATATAAAAACACAACATATTTTAAAAACTACAACTAACTATTCTTAAGCTTTAAAGCAGCGGCAGCTAGCTCTTTTTGGAAAGGGCCTTAGAGCCTTAAAAATTAAAGGAACTAGTTGCTAATTTAACCCAATTAATGATTTTTCCTTTTTTCCTGAAATATGTTAATTTTTTGCTGACGACACGCAGAGAAGAAATTGTTTCAATATTTAACCACAACATGTTTGGGGGCAGACATAATATGGTTGTGGCTTCTTGATGGGAAACTTATTTAACCATTTTTGTTGTTTCGTTGAAAGTGACCATATTGAAAAGGTTTTTGCAATGGGTGTAATATCAGTGGGTTGGTACTAAAAGGGGCAATGTCAATTTATTAATTTTTGAGGAAATTAAAATTTAATTTTTTATAGACGAGTTCTTCCTAAAATTTGCAAGCATAACCCTTGTGAAGCTGTTCTGTATTAAATTAGACATTGCCTGTTTCAGCAAAAAAAAAAAGAGAGTAAGAAAATATCAATATTGGCGCACAGTATGCCAATATTAAAATTGGCCCTTTCATCACCAAGTCACTTATGTAATAGTGCATAAAGGAACCAAATTTAGTGTGTAAAATTCCTCAATTTATTTCAGCATTGTTCTTATTTTAAAGGCAAGAAAAGAGTTAATTTGTTCTATCATGATTAACTGGGAGGTAGTACGATGCAGTGATAATAAGTCCGATACTTTTTAAATGTCTCCCAGGTTTTTGTATAAAAATTCATTTTATTTTTAGAGTAGTCTCCATTGAGCTCTATACACTTTGTCCAACATGTATCCCATTTGAAATCTAATATATATAGAAAGAGTCAATCGCTGCTTAATCTAGAGAGAAGTACGGATGAGGGAACAAGTCGAAGCCTAATTCAAGGATTTTTTCCAATTTAAGTTTTGTCTTATATTCTTTGTTTTGAGTTTTAATGCCTTTTTTATTGTTTTTGTACAAAAAATTAAAAATGTAAAAAATAAAAAGCAAATTTATGGAAGAATTTTAAAAATTTTGAATTTTACTACAACCTGTAGCTGCAAAAGATCTAAAGCTAAAATTCTAGGATTTTTAACAACGACCTCTCTGCTGAGGCCCTTTTTAATTTATTTTTACAAAACTGATTAATAACATTTCATAGTAAAATACTGCATATACTTGTATTCTCTACATTAACGGAAGAATTTTAAGATTTCTTATACAATTTTTTTGCATAAATATATCCTGGATTTTTATTCATGTTGTTTTCTCCATATTTTTCACAATAGAATTATTTCATATTGTTGCAAGGATTTTGTGAAAACTGGATGGCATACATTTAGCAACCAACATACCTTTTTTCCATTCTATATCTATTCCACTACTTTGCTACTTCTATTTAATATGAAAATACAAAAACAACAAACTGCGATAAAAATAATATATTTTTACTAAGTTGTACTCGTACTAATTTTTTTCTTTCTTTTTGTTAACTTCTCATTCTAAGCAAATAAAAGAGAGAAAAATTCATTGCTGGGAAAATAACTAGGAAAATGGAAACACACATACATTTGGTTGAATTAAAAAAGAAACAAAAATAATAAAATTGTTTGCTGTTGCTACTGTTTTTTGTTAAATGTACTCAGCACTTATTTTCCTGTATTAAGAACGGGAAGAAAAAGCAAAAGGAATGAAAAGAAATTTAACTAAAATTCTTTATAAACTTTTTTATGCTTGATTTTCTTTTTATTTATTGTTCGAAAACAATAAGAAATATACAGAATTAAAGTGCAACTCCTGTGTTTTTTTCATCTCTTTTTATGGTTTTGGATACCCAGTAGCCTTTATTTTTTCACTTTTGTTAAGCAGTGTATATGTGTCTGGTACATTTAAAAGAATTTTTTGTCTACAATTTTTAGAAATATACGGTTTTTGTATGCAAAAATGCATTTAAATTACTTTATATGCATATGTACATACAGACATACATACGTGCATAGTTATATATATGCCATATGTCTGTTTTTAGTTAATTTAACTAAAAACTTTTATATTTTTGCTCTGTCACACAAATAATAGGTCTGTTCAATAACAGAAAAGCATTGCTTAGTTTCAATACTTGTTACTGTGTTTTATCAATTAAAAAAATGGTTTAATAAGTATTTAAATTTAATTAATGTGATAATTGAATCAACCTTTTTTTCAGTTGAAAGAAAATTAAAAATTTAATTTTGATTTAATTAACATTTTAGTTGTTTTGAAATAAATTTTCAATTAAAATTTTAATTAAATATCAAAAAATCTAAATTGACTTTTTTCGTTTAAAATAAAATAATTTAATAATTTAATAATTAAAATATAATAATTTATTTATATATATTAACACATTGTTTGAAATGGCAAAGTTTTTTGTTAATTAAAATTAAAAATATAATTTATTGAAAAAAATACATTAAAAATTTTAGTAATCAATATAATCATTTTGGTAATAGGAGCAAACTCAACAAATTATTTGCTTGATATTATGAGTTTGGTATAAATTTGGTGATTGGAGAAATTTAATATTTGTAAAATTTGAAAAATTTGTAACGAGAGAGTGAAAAATTTGAGGTACAAAAAATTGTTTAGACAACAAAAATAATTTTCATAATTTTTAAAATAAAAGTTTTTCAAAGTGAAATGATCTGGCCTAAGCAACCAGTGAAATGCGCATAGGAACAGCTTATCCTCCAACAATAAATTTCACTATTTTTTATCAATTATTTAAAAAGGGAATTAAGCACAACAAACAAAATCTTTTAATAAATAATAATATTCCCACAAACAACTTTGATAATAAAAGTTTTTCAATAACATAAAAAATTCTTTTTCTAAAATTTAAAAACAATATCCTTGTGCAAATAGTTCATAATAATTAAGTTCAGGAAAAAGTTATCTCATATTTTACAGCTGGCTACACTGTTGCCAACTTTTGTCCAAAGATTATTGCTAAAACAGAATGAAAAATAGCAAGAAAATAGTTAAACTTTAGAGTTATTAAAAAATTTAGCGATAAGTCGCTAAAAAAATTTTTTTTTTGCAAATGAAATTTTTGAAGTATTTAAAAATTTAGCGATAAATCGATAAAACCTTTTTTTGCAAATAAAATCTAAATTACTTTGACTTGGATTAAAATATTAAGTTCTTGGCAAGGCGAATTAAAATATAAGCTGGTGGCAAAACTTCAATAAGTACACTCACAATATTCTCCACCTAAAATTGTAATATAAAATATATGAAAATTCAGCTAAAAGCCGGTCAACTTATTTCTCATTTGTTTTAAACGAAAAGTTCATTTAAGTTTTACTGTCAAAACTTCAACCGCGAATTCCGTAAAAACAAAGGAATTTTCAGTTATTTAATGTAACTCAGTTATTTTCCATAATTCAGGTTTTACTCGTATGTCTTAAAAATACCAGACACCTGTCCGCTTGTTTTTCTAATAAGAGAGGGAGAATATTATTATTTACTTACCCCGTTACACATGTTTGTTTTACTTTTGTTCTACTGACCACTTTGTTTACAGAAGAACTCTAAATAATAAGACACCGGCAGCATGGCCGATATGGGTTTCGCCATCATTTTACTTTAAAAATTTGATGTATTTAACTAAATAATTTTAACAAATTGAATAAGGGAATTTTCTGCACAAAACAAGCAAATCGTTTTTTACTTTTACTTTTTGCCACAGATATATACTGCCATGTCATGGAAATCGAAATCACGTGAAATCGAAATCGGCGAATATTTTTAATGGAATTTTTGTAAAACTGACCGCAGCTTTTCCTGATTTCAAAAGTAGTTTAGGTAGAGGAAATTAGCCCTGAAAGTATGAGGTATATAAGAGGAAATATTTTTATGAACCTTGAATACGAGAGAGTTTTCAGAATTTGTTCGATTTCAATTTAACACGATTTTGATTTCCATGACATGACCGATAAATAGATAACTAAATTAATTTTTTGAAAGTGTAAGTATATAAATTAACTGAAAATTCAATTGTTTTTACCGAACGGATCTCGCGGTTGAAGTTTTGACAATAAAAAATAAATAAGTTTCGTATAATTTAAATGCAAAATAAGAACATCGGTTTTAAAGTAAATTTACAGTTGTTTTTAATTACACTTTCATTTATTTTTACATACAGAATAGTTTTACCTAATCAACGGACAATGCAACCAACACACAAAATGCAACCGAAAATCCGTTTTAATATGCACTTAGTTTTTTGAATAAATGTAAAAAAAAGTTGCTTGAAATTTTAAATATTTATTTATTTAAAAATGGCTGAACGGAATAACCTACAGTCCGTTACTGTAATAATATTGTGGTTGTACATACTAAAAAAAAAGTCCGGCTTGGTTCTTAAGGTACAAATAACCGGCATTTACACAAAACTGCTCCATACCTTTTCCCTATATTTGTATATTCGTTTGTGTGGTTTATTTGGCTCTTTAATTTATTTCAAAGCAAATCTTTATCAATGTTTTCAAAGAAATATATTATAAACGTATAAAACTATAATAAAAAATTGCTACATTTCACGATAATAGCCAAATCACAATTTTTCTTCCAAAGTTTGATGAACAATCGCTAGATTTGACGAAAAAATATCCAAATTGTCAACAGTGGTTGGATACTTTCAATGTGCCTAACTTGCTAGTTTTTTACTTTTTTTTTTTTTTTTTTTTGAATAATTGAGATAAAAATTTGGTAAATTTACTCACTCGTTGCCAGTTTCAGCCAATAAAATAAATGAACACACCTAATATTGCGAATAAAACTTTCTGTAATTTTTTCTATTTTAAATTCAATATTTTCCTGAAAACAAGATTTCGTTGTTTATTTGGCAAAATTTTTAAAAGATGGATTATTTTATTAAGATAGAAATGAATATTTAAAATTTATTGAAAATCATTGATTGAAATACAAATTAAAGAAATATTTGGAAAACCCTGTTAAATGAAGATCGATTTGACTAAATAAAAAATTTGCTTCTAGACAAGCTAGAACACAACTGAAGTATGCGCGTGAAATGATTTTTTCGTCTCTAAAGTAATTTGGGATTACTTGAAATATCAATTACCTGTGCCAATGTTCTGTAACTCTCGCTTCGAGAAACATTTTCGATTGAACTGCGAGAAATGAAACAAAAATGCCGTAAATTGAAACAAACAACTGTTTTTCTCACTTAACTGCGTCTGTAACTCTTTAAGCGAGTAATAGATGTCTCGTAAGGAAGTTACTCTCCAATTAACAGAAAAAGTGTGTCTGTAAAATTTTTATTAGAAAGTTCCCGCTTTGAACTGTCAAATTAACTCACGCATGAAAGCGGGGTGAGAAAAAACATTATCACTAAAAAATATATTAAATATGCAAAATGCAACGAATAATAACATGGAAGAGATAAGTATTTTGTTTTCGACTGATTTTTTCATTGTTTAATTATTTTGCTTTTAACATTTTTGAAAAATATACGAATGTCTTCAAAGCTATTTTTTAAACCACAAAAATTAAAGTCGCACTCTACATTATTTGCTATAGCCGACGGTTATAGCATAAATTTTGTCAATTTTAATAATTTTGGCCGCCGTTACTGGCGTTCTCAACGTCTGTAATTTCACATTGGCTTCGAGTGAAATATTATGACATTTATAACGTAACGACATAATCTCTTTTGATAGTTTTCGACATGAGTTACATACACACATTTTTCTTACCTTTCGAGAAACGATAGAATATTTTGTTTCACATCTTTTCGCTGCGAGAAGTTCTCACATAAGTTACAGAACATGGGTACTGGAAGAGAGAGAGACTGAGCAATATGGCAAAATATAACTTGCGTGCGTTTGTCATTAAAATGTCAAAATCTGGCACGATTTTTCACGCTTTAATGAAGAGTTTCTTAAAAACCTTTTGAATCGCTGAAAATGTAGACTAATTCCAATCGATATTTTATTTCATATAATTGTCTAATTTTTGAGTTAAAAATATTTTTTTCAATTAAATAAAAATAATTTATGTTGACTGCTCTATTACGAAAGTACTTTTAAAATTAAATATTTCGTGGGTAACTGCCTCTTATTAGAAAATGAAAACAAAATTTCATGTGAGAAATTATATTGAAAACAACAATAAAATAAATTGTTTTCCAAATAATTTTTCACACGAAATTTTATTTTCATGAACCTTTTTTCAAATTATTTAACACTATTAATGTGTTAGTGTATTATTTTGTTGTTATATCAGTATGTAAAATTTGTCAGAAATGAAGACAATAAAATTTACAAAAAATTTAGAGTTTAGACCCCAAAAGAATAGTAAAAGACACAGCCTCGGTTGCTTGACACCACTGCTAATGTTACAAAAATATGTTTGTTTTGCTTCCAGTGATGACAACTTAGCCATTTTCGGGCTAGATTTATTATTATGTTAAAATAACTAAAAAGCAAAAAAAGATTGGACCTTAACTAAAAACCGCTCAAATTTGGCTCTTTTTGTAATTAATAGTACTTACCTTTTACACCCGTTTTTAGTTTACCTTCGGTATGGTTACATTTTCGATTTTCTGGCAATATCGAGTTTATGCAGCAGCATAGTTTTTGCTTGTAGGTAACAGCTTAATTTATATTTAGTATAATCTTAGATGAGATAATAGTCGTTATGTGAGTTGGGAAATATAAACATTCAAAAGCCACAATATCACATACTCGTAGATAGTGATTTATGGAATGAAGGCGAAAATTATCAAGAACAGCAAGTTTTATTTAACAAAGACCAATTTAAAAAAAATTTTAATTATACATAAAACTACAGTTCTTCCTGAATTCAATTGAACTAAAAATTATGCTAGACTCAATTACATTTTTTATAAATTATGTGAATAAAGACTTACTTACTTTCTCAGCTTTCAAGTACGGGATGGACCTGCTACAATCCTTCGCGAGCTATTTCTATCTGCTGCTCAATCTACCCAGTTTGAGATATTAACTACCAGGCCCACAATGCCAACAAGAACATTTCTTTCGCATATTAATATTAAAAACAATAATAAAATACTAAAATTTGTTTTGGTTTTCAAATAAAAGAATGTTCTTGTCGACATTGTGGACCAGGCAGTAAGTTTTCTTACATCATTCACTCTGTATTCCATATTTTTCTGTGGCATCCTTTTCTTATAGAACCTTTCGGGATCTGTTCATATGTCGTCTTCACCACTTTTTTGTCCGGCATTCTTATTACGTGACCTAACCAGTGAATTCTTAATGATTAAAGGATTATTCAAATCAAAATCTTTATTATCTTCAAATGAAACTCGTTATTCTAGAAATAAAGCTGACTAATAATGTTGAATTTTCAATAATGTACATTTTTGTTTACAACCGCTAGATTCCCAATTTTGACAAAATTTCATTTTGCAATCTGAAATTAAAATAATGAAAGCAGTTCTATTGAAATCAAAGAATGAAATTAGTTTTATTGAAATCATTTTGATGAAATGATTGCAGTTTTGTACCGCTCTGTACATAACTAATGGAAACATATATTTGTGCTTTACTAAACGAGATAAAAAAAATAAATCTAGATACGAAATAGTTGGCAACACTGCTAATTGTCTCAATTTCAATAAATATTCTTGCAAAATACTTATAAAAAAATGGTATTTTTTTACCAATAATCCAATGTGATTTGACGCTTTCCATTAAATTGTCACATGCATATTTAATCAAACATGATTATTTCTCTTGAAATTCTTTTAAAAAAAAAGTGCAAACATCTCTAACAATGTTCACATTTGTACAAACTCACGTACAAATATTTGGTGACTCAACGAAATTGTTATACAAAAAATAAAGGAATCTCAAAGAAGCGTATAAATTCAAATCAAAAGATGCATATCAAAAGATTATGGAAATATTCTACACTTTTTTCCTTTTTATACCCTTCACCACAGGTTGAAAGGGTATATACATATAATTTTGTTATTCCGTTTGATCCTACAAAGTGTTTGGAGTTTGGGTCCTTATGAGTAGAGAAGTTGATTTAAGGATAACCGTCTATGCTTGTGTCCGTTGAAATGGATTTTCTGAAGACCACAGATATGATGGGTACAAAGTTCTTATACATTTTTGTCGCGTATAGTCCGGAATTGTTTGCTATTGACATCCAGCCTAGTGATCTACAAATGGTTGAGAAATGAGAAAAAAAACACGACTTCCTCTAATTTTCCCTTAAATCCCTTGTTGTTGTTTCTTTTTGATATATCTGGAAAACGGGAAGAGCTAAAGTTTCCAAATAAGGTAGAAGCATCTTGGCTATCAATACACAACATCCGACAAAATGTAGGTGGGATTGGAGAAGTGGGCGTGGCACATAATAGATTAATTTATATTTAAAGAACGGTAAAATAGTCCAATTTTGGTACACGTAGCTGGGTTATTAATACACAGCCCCTTTAAAAAAGTGGGCGGGATTGGAGAAGTAGGCGTGGCACTTCCTGTACACACACATTATATATTTCTGTATATCTGGAGAATAGCGAGACAAATTAGATACAAGCATTTTGGTTATCAGTACATAACATGCGGCAAACTGTGGGCGTAATTAGAGAAAAGGGCGTGGCAGGAAGTGGATTTATTTATATCTTAAGAACGGTATTTATATAACTTTCTGTTCTTATCGCACTATGATGATATATAAGGGTATATAAGATTCGCCAGAGCCGAATATAGCACTATTACTTGTTTTTATTTTGTGCTTTTTAAACAGATCATATCATGGTACATCAATGTGTTTTGTAATATTTCGAACAACAACTTGGGTATTTTCATGGAAATTATACGAGTAAATTTTTTTGGCTTGAATTTTTTATATAACACAAACCGAAAACAAACCTCACGCTTTGCTACTACGAACGGAGCACACAAGTTACTTGAAAACATCTTAAAGTAAATAAAAAATAAAAGAAGTGGCATAAATCACTTGTGAATTTCAACGAATAAGAAGAAATACATTCCAAGGAGAAATACTTCAGAGTTCTTCCAAAGAAACAAAAAAAAAATGCACATACAAACAATTTTCGATTACTATTATGTATTTGTTTTCTATTTTTGCATTTCAACATTAAAACATTTTCTATGCTAGTTCTACCACGATTTGCATTAAATAGAAATTTAAAGTCAAAGAAAAATCTAAAAAAAAACAAATAAATATATATTTGTACATATCGTTACCTAAAACGCAAAAGGCCCTAACTAACCAAAAATTAAAAATCGACTTTTTTCATTGATTCTGATGTATTGCATTAACACAAAAGTCCACAACAAATTTTGGAATCTTTCGACCAAAATTAGCGATTTTATTAACAAAAAGCCCTATCTAAAAAATATTATAAGACAAACGTTATTAGACATAACTAACAGTTTGCATTATATGCAACATTGTTATTTGTCAAAACCACTGGTAGGTTTAACAAGAAAAATAGAAGAAAGAATAATTATAAACAGTTTGAGGCAATTTATCAATTTACCATTTTAAATCAGAGTTCCGAAAAATTCACATATGATCGCTCATATTTAACCATACATGAATTTTTTCATGAATGAGGAATTTAAAACGTGTAATTTTTTTCACAACCATGAATGAATTGTGAATTTTTTTGCCAATTCATTCATGAGCGTGAGGAAAAATAAATTTTTGCCTTTCCTCAGTCATGAAAAATGAGGAAACAAAAAATTTTCTTAACGCTCCTCACCAGTAATGTTGTTGTTGCTCGGCAGTTTGCATGACCACAGCACGAAATGCCTTTGTGTGTATTTTGTTTTTGTTAAAGGCAACGAGCCAAAGTGTGTGTTGAATTTTTTGTAGGCAAATAATATTAAAAAAAAAAAAAACTAAAAGAACTGCACATATCGTCATCTTAAATGCAGAATAATATAACATCACAGTTTTCATGAGAAGCAAAAAACGTTGTAAAGTGGAAATTAATTGAGATATAAAAGCAATTTTAAATATTTAGAATAAAAATGCGATAACCGATTTTTTTTTTTTTTTTGATAAAAAAATAATATTTTTACTGTTATTTATTTAGTTATGTGTGTTACGTTATTTTAATTTGTAATTCTCTGAAGCAAAACGACGAATCATCAACGAAAGTATGATAATATTAAGTTAAACAATCATTTAAAACAATAAATAATTAAATATTTCTGTTAAGTTACAGGTATAATAGAATATAAAGATAAATATGGTTAAATGCACATATAAAAATGATAATCACACAATTAATATGCAGCATCATTAGGAATGCGTTGACATGGTGAAATAAGTTTGCTTTTCTGATGCAGTGCAGGCAGTACTGCATTTGAGAACGTAGAGATGTTATATTATTAGAGATATTATTATGACATATTATTTATAGTTTTTTATTTCTAATTAGAAGTGGATTAAACTAAAAAAAAGTACTTCATTAAATTTAAACTAATTTTAAAAATCCAACTTTTCCATTATAACTAACGTGTATTTTGATGTCCTTATAATGAATTTTCTCAATTGAATTTTTCTTTACAATAAACAAGTTTTGTAAAAAATTTGACTCAATACATATATGCATATTTGCCTCCATATAAGGAATTATTTCGAAAAAACTTCTGCAAGAAGTAAATTTTAATTAGTTAATTTCTGAAAATTTTAAATAAGAAGAATGAAAGAGTTTTTCAATTAAAAGTAGTATTGATAGCAGCCCGCGTATTCAGTGAAAGAAAATGTTGTATAAAGAATCACTTATCCTAAAAAAAATACTATTAGTATTTAATAAAGCCGTAAAAGGATTAACACAAAATTTAGCTAAACAATTTATATTCCAGCACTTGATAAGAAATGCTATTATTCTAAAGATGTAGAAGACAAGTAATTTATTATTTAACACAAAAGGCTTTATAACAGTCTTTTTGATGATATTGATGATGGACGACTTGGAAGAATGCAATCCTAACAAAAATACCAGATTATTTTAAATAAACTTGGAAAAAATATTTCTATTGTATTATAAACTTTCTATATTAATAATGAAGATATATTCTGATCCAATAGCAACAGATTCATTATAGGGAAATTCGACTGTATTAACATTTATTAAAAACTATATACATATGTACATATATAAACTCATAAGGTTGGAAAACGAAATAAATGATGGAAAAATCATATAATAAAAATAATGGCAGTCTGCTGGAAGCAAAAAACTAAGGACCTGCAGATGGTACTATTTATTCTTGAAAATTCATAGCGTATGGGAGCGCAATGGGTTAAGCTGTGAAATTTCTAACAGTCCAATGTAGAAGAAGCTAATAGTCATACTTAATATAGGTTTTTCAATACATATACATATATATATATATGGATTCGATTTATATTTATTTTACAGCACTGTTTTTCTTTTTGCTTATGCAATAATGTGCAGTTTGATCACTTATTCCACTAACACGTTCAGAGTATGAAACAGAATACCCATTTTTGATGTAAAAAAAATGAATGTGTTTGTAAAAATATATCAAATACTCTGCTAATTTTTTTTAATTAAGATTATTCATTATGTTTTTTAAGGAAATTATTTACTTAATGATAAGCCATTTTTGATTTTGTTAATAGATTGGATATTTTTTAAGGTGGAAGTTTAAAATTTTTTTTAAATATTTAACGTGAATCGTAATCAACAAAAAGTCTATTTCAAAATTTTCAATGATACATTGCTTTGCATTTTAGCAAACGATATTTATACTGTTGTAAAAAATTCTTTGATGCTTTTAAAAGGGAACGTTTTTTTCTTAAGCAGACATAAAGGCAAAACTCATTGAAAAAAAATTCCAAGTACTCAATACGTGTTGTTGTTGTAATACAGTTTTGGTTTTACCAACCAAAACGGTTGTTCGTTGATAACATTTTTCTTAAGTAGGTAACAAATATTTGAAATTAAAGTAAAAAAGGCTTGTTTTGCTAAAAATTATGTGTAAAAGCAAATGTGACAGCAGGTATAATCGAACTTCCCTATAATATATCTGCATGGGACCATAAAATCACTTCATTTACGTTAAAAAAGCAACAATTTTACAACTTTGGTTTTTGTTCAAATGTATTTTACTTGTAGATTTGTAATTTGTAGCGGGCTGCTATCAATACTACTTTTAATTGAAAAACTCTTTCATTCTTCTTATTTAAAATTTTCAGAAATTAACTAATTAAAATTTACTTCTTGCAGAAGTTTTTTCGAAATAATTCCTTATATGGAGGCAAATATGCATATATGTATTGAGTCAAATTTTTTACAAAACTTGTTTATTGTAAAGAAAAATTCAATTGAGAAAATTCATTATAAGGACATCAAAATACACGTTAGTTATAATGGAAAAGTTGGATTTTTAAAATTAGTTTAAATTTAATGAAGTACTTTTTTTTAGTTTAATCCACTTCTAATTAGAAATAAAAAACTATAAATAATATGTCATAATAATATCTCTAATAATATAACATCTCTACGTTCTCAAATGCAGTACTGCCTGCACTGCATCAGAAAAGCAAACTTATTTCACCATGTCAACGCATTCCTAATGATGCTGCATATTAATTGTGTGATTATCATTTTTATATGTGCATTTAACCATATTTATCTTTATATTCTATTATACCTGTAACTTAACAGAAATATTTAATTATTTAATGTTTTAAATGATTGCTTAACTTATTATTATCATACTTTCGTTGATGATTCGTCGTTTTGCTTCAGAGAATTACAAATTAAATTAACGTAACACACATAACTAAATAAATAACAGTAAAAATATTTTTTTATCAAAAAAACTGGTTATCGCATTTTTATTCTAAATATTTAATATTACTCTAATATCTCATATAATTTCCATTTTACAACGTTTTTTGCTTCTCATGTAAACTTATGAAATTTGATGTTACAATGTTCTGCATTTAAGATGACGATATGTGCAGTTCTCTTATTTTTTTTTTTTCAATAATATTTGCCTACAAAAATAAAAAACAACACACACATTTTGGTTCACCAGTCAAGAAATAATTTTACAAAAAAATACACACAGACTAAACGTGCTGCCCGGCGGGGAAAATTGCAAGCGAATCACTTTTTAGGCCTTTAAGAATGTTTACAATTGAATTTTTAGTAAACTTTTACTTATTCCAGTCTGCCTTTTTTGAAAAGGGTTTTAGAAAGGTTTTTATTTAATATTTTACAAATTAAAATTTTCTATTCTAAGATAAGGCCTGTCGCAATCGTTTTATTAGTAGTTATGTTAGAACGTGTTGCAAGTTTAGTTATTAATTTACTCACTTCGTATTATTAGCCACAACAATTAAACTTGGATAAAGCTTTATTCTTAAATTTTTTTAGAACCCCTTCCAGAAGTGTTTAAAATATATGCAAACGTGCAAGGTGTTGGTCTCCAATGACACACCTTGCTAATTGGTAATAAAGTTGGAATGCGGCTGGGAGATCTTATGTCTGCAAAAATGCCTTCTATAAGGCCTCTTTACTACTTGATTTTCCCGCTGGAAATGGTTGGGAAAATTTAATTTTTTTTCTTGTGAAGAATTTTAACGTGAATTTTTTCAAATTTTTCATATCTGAAAAATCACATATGAATTTTTTGTTTTTGCTCACTCCTCATGAGCGAGGAAAATCAAAATAGTTTTTTTCCTCACCCTCATGAGGATGAATTTCCAGAAAAATTTTTAAATTTTCACGCTCGCTCATGAATGAAGAATGAGCGAGCGTTTCGGTACTCTGTTTTAAATAGTTTGTTGCTTCTCCTGTAAAATTTTCAAAGTGTTAGATAGGGCCTTTTGCGTTTTAGGTAACGATATGTATGTAATTCCAAAAAAATTCCAACGAAATTGCCAAATAATGACTTTTTTCTTTCTAATTCAAATTGTGTTCTATGTGCAGTTTTTTTTTTATTTATTTCCAATTTTATTTTTTTGGCTTTTTTTCGATTCTATAACTTCAACTTTGAAACAAAGAATATAACCAAAATAAAATAATAATAAAAAAAAAACTTTGATTTCTCTTAATAAACTTTTACTCTAGAGAACATTTTGCATATATTTTTGATAGATGTAAAAATTTAAAATTCTCCAACGCACACTCACACACACTGACATACGAATGGTTAGGATATGTAGCATTTACTGTATACGCAACATGTTTATTGTACAACAAAACATGTCGTACTTGCTCCCTGTAGAGAAAGTTTTAAGCAACTTTTAAAACTGTGCGAAAACATGGAACAACTAAAATAAAAAGTTTGTTTAAATGAAAAAAAAATCTTACAAAACTTAATTTGTATTAATTTTATTCAGGCATATCGGGTGACTTATAAGAAATTTCAAATGTCCAACCTGTAAGGAAAAGGATTTGGTTTGGATAAATTTCAATGGATTATAATCAGTGTTGCCATTTGACGCTTTTCGGGTAATTTTTGATGCTTTTTTGGTATATGAATTGAGGTATTTGTTATTTCGGTATTTCAAATATAGTAGAGTCGCGAAAAAGTTAACTCGCTTAATACTCGAACTCGCGGATATTCAAGGATAGACATTTTTTGTTAGGGCCAGCACTTAGGTTATGACCCCTACTACCCATTGCATAATATGGGAACTAGGTAAATAGGATAACTATTGGCGGTGTATTATACAGCTTCTGAAGTAGTCATCGCAGAAATGAAAGTAAAATAAACGTTATAAAATTCGATGCTGTGGTGAACAGATATGAAAAAGGACACTTAAAAACATAAAATAGACAAAAATATGCCGATTTTAAAGCAAGTTTGGATAAATGTTTGCTTTTTTAGAGCAGCGAAAGCGTAATTGTGCAATTATCATTAATATCAATATATAAGTACGATATTGCAAACTAAAAAAAATTTATTTCAGTAATGAATGGCTAGGACATTTTAAGAAAAAGCACAAAATACGCTGTTTAAAAAGTTGTGAGGAACTCCTTTAAAGACATATGTCGGATGTAGCACCTTTCAGTTATAATGTACGAGTTAATTTATATAATTATGAACTATTGTTTAAGAGAAATTGTGAACTTTAAAGTTTAAACCAGCCCACAGTAGTTACGCACAAATGACAAAAATTTTAAAAATCGTCTTAATATTTTGGGATGGTGACGAAATAAGTAGTCGCTTATGTCATAACATTTTTTTCTTCTGAATTTATTTTAATAATTTCTAACGTTGCTTTTGAAATGTAACCAACTAAAGTGTGACTAGAGAAGTAATAACCAAATTTCATAAGAGTGAAAAAAATACAAACTAATGTGAATGGAATTGAAATTGTTGTCAAGAGAGAGTGTGTGTGAAGCGGTACACTGTTGAGGTGAATAAATTTCAATAGCCCTGTGGGCTACAATAAATTTTTACCTTAGCGTAGAAATGTTTGACAATTTTAATTCACCATAGAACTTTGCTACCGTTTCACACACACCCATAATAAGCAATATATTTTGTTATGGTTTTAGTAAAATATAAAATAAGAACTCAACATTTTAAATAAATAAACTATATTTTAAAGGAATAAAGTACTAAATTTTATACGGCAAAAAAATACGTATTCCGATGAAGTGACGAAATACAAAACGGAAAAAATTTATTATATAAATTTATTTACTTTAACACATATAAATTTATCGAAAGCAATTCGTCAGAAACATCACCGTAAAACAAATTTGTGTTTTTGAAGCACTTAAGAGAAAAAGCGCATAATCGAGCGCTGCAATAAGAGAGTTCTTATACAGCAGTAGATGATAGCGAATAAAATATACAAAACAGCTGCTATTTTAGGGCTGACAACGAAGAAGGGTTCAAAGCGAAAAAAAAAATTTATTTTGGCTTACAAAAATGCTTAAAAACCAGTTTAATCAATATAGTTAATATAGTTAACCCTTAAAAAAGTACTTTAGGAGTGATTTATTTGCATTAATTATTATGTCCTCCAAACCGGGAACACTCCAGACAAAAATCAGGCATCCCATCAGCAGCTTTGAAGCGATTTCAGGTACGAATTCATAAATAAAACCTGCTCCTTTTGAAGCACATTTTTTACTGGGATAGTATACAACTCTAGAGAGCGTTCTAAATTTTTTAGTTCACCCCTCACACATATAGTTTCTGGTAAATTCAGCACACACAAAAGCAACAAAAACAAAAAAAAATTTTAAATTATAGTATTTTAAATTTTTCACAATATAAAACTTTGCGTTTAATTTTCTGAAACAAACATATAATTAATAATTTTTTCCAACACATTTTGCTTATTTGCTTTTGTAAAATGTTTTTATTTTTCACAAATTTAAAATTTGGAAAAAAAAATGTTTTGGCTCTAATTTTGTCTGTTTGTTAAGTTTGTTAAGTTTGTAAAGAGTAGTATTTTATAATAAATAAACAAACATTGTTTTTAAAAGTTTATAAATGCAGGCACATTAAATAAATTGAATGTTTTTCTAATTAAGTAAATTTAATTTTAGAAAAAAGTTTTGGCACATTCTATACGATTTTATTAGTTGTTTAGGGGTGAAATAGTTTTAAACACCAATACATTTAAAAAAACATCTTACTAATACAAACATCTACTAGGTACCTTGACATTTGAGTTAGGTACCTGTCAATGACTTGGCATACTAGTTGTATACTATGGTGAGAAACCAGAAACTCATTCTGAATATTTTATTAAAGGGAATGTAAACAAATTGAAAAATTAATAAGTGACCACGCCCATTTTATCAGGATATCGTTTTTATATTGTCAGAAATATACTGTGTAAATTTCGAGATGATATCTTTATTTCTAACTATTTTTTTCGCTCTACTTCATACAAGTGCACTTATACACTGTGCAGCCGGTACAAATTAAATCGAAGTTTCTTTTTTTGTAATGATACAAACCAAGTCATTGAAATAATTTTATTCTGTTATTTCCGAAAAATCTATTTATGTTTATTGTTGTATTTATTTCAAATTTCAAACCGCTTAGAAAAGTTAATAGTGCGAAATAATAAATCAACGATGTTAAAGCATTATCGGTATTAATAACGATGTGGGTTGCCGATCTTTAAAATTGCTTTTAGTTTCGTACTGAATTTCTAAAAAGTTCTTTTTTCTATTTGGCGTATGATTAATATTAATTTTCTATTACTTGACATTTTTTATAAATTTGTTTAAGGTACAGCCTTTTTCACAATGTTTGATCAAAGCTTAATCGAAACAAGAACTCTAAGTTAGCAAAATTTGTTTTTCTCAATTCACGATTAACACGTAACCGAAAGAACTTAACGGAGAAGTGTTTGTTAAATATAACCGAAGAAACATCCCGGTTAAGTTTTTAATTAAAACAAAATCGAAAAAAATTTTCAAAATGCCAATATAAAAATGTATTTTGAATAATTTTTTTTAGAGAAATAAATGACTTCTTACACACTGATACCACTTTTATTTCTCGGTATAAATTTGCCACCATTAAAAATTAAAAAAGAGTTGAGATACTATTACAATAACCCAATGTCGCCATTACATGATATTTTGGACAAAAAGACACTTTTACAATGACAAATATGAGCTGGTACAAGTAACTAAAAGTTAAAGGCCATGTAATTATATAAGACCAAAATCCGACTATATTTGTTTTAAAACAAGATGTTGTGCTAGTAGGTCCGCTCGATTTATTTTTCACAGACGTAGCCGTTTCACCGTTTTTCACTATCACTTGATCGCATTTGTTCGCTTATATTGCTTAAAGGTTGTTTAAACTAAAAACATATACTTTTTAATTTATAATTTTGAAATTAAAAAAAAATTTTTAAGTTAAACATCAGTTTTATTTTATTTTCTCATTACACACTTTTTCGTGAACAAACAGAGATGGTATCACTTTCTATCTAATGTTTTTGCTAAGTTACCGGAAGATAGTGAAACAGAAAATTGTAACCGACAGTTTGTTAATTTTCTTGTTAAAACAATTTAATTATATATTGTGAAAAGGGCCGCTATAAAGTTTGTACTTTGGCGTATGATAAATATCAATTGCTTGAAATAAAGTAGACGTACTGGGGTGTTCAGCCGAATAGTTCTTGTTCCAATAATCGAAGAATTTTAGACAATTTGTTCGTTTCATTTAAAATTGATGATGTCGATTAAAGGATTATGCCGAATAATCGAATAAGAATACATATGGTTTTTCTGTAAAATGTATAATTTTTTAAAGTTTTGAGTCAAATAAACAAACCAAATGTATGTGTCCGTTAGAATTAAAAAAAAACAGTCATGTTTAGTGAGTAATTCACATACATTATTACTGATTACTGAAATAATGCAGTTATCCGTTAATTTTTACTTATTATTGAAACAAATGCAAAAAAAAATATTTTTATCCTGGAGCCACACGTGCAATAAATCACTTTCAAGTTGTTCACAAAAACTGCTTGTCCAAACTTCTTTGAATTGCAGCTGTGTTACAGGCTGCACTCAATTTGATATTCAATTTCATTTTAAAATGCCCCCGACGAAGAGACAACTCAAAATAGTAGCATGACTCAAAGTATTTTGTAAAAAAGCACAAGAATTTTTTAGAACCCAATTTTTTTTTTTTAATAAAGCACATTTATTTTTTAAGAAATATATTTTTTATAAAGAAAGCGCCAAAGTTAATTTGTGGTCAGTTGTGAAGTTGAACGTTAAATTGGCAAACAAATGGAAAGGTAAAATTGTGAGCAATCTCGTGGTCAATTTAAAAAGTGTCAGTGCGTAAGTAAAAAAAGTGAGAGAGTATAGCAAATTAAAAGGAAAGACAAAACTTGATCGTATGGCTTCCAAGTAAAGCAAAACATTTAAACAATATTTTATTTTTAAATGATTATTTTAAAAGACCTGTTTAATTGCTTGTACATTTAAAATTATATGATCTCAACACATGTTTTATTTTTTATCGTTGTAAAGGTTTTATCAATTAGTATGAATTGTTTTGTTTTTTGTGTATAAAATATTAAAATACTTGGAATTAATAATGTTTATTAACTCAAGTATAATTTTTTTTCGTAAATTATTAAAAAAAATCTCTTAACTTATAAAATTTCTTTATTTTGAATTATTCGAATAATTTTAAAATTTTTTTCATTTAATCTAATAAGTCAAAAAGGCCAAATGTCGATTAATCGTGTAATCGAACAAGAAAAAAGCCGGTTAATTGAATACCCTAATACGTTCTACTGTGACCATAGTAAAACATATAAAACAAACTATACTAATCGTGAATACAGTTTTCTCGAAATTTGTACAGGGAAAAAATTAGCCGGATGGTTACTCTACGTCGAATCGACGAAGCTCATTCACACTTGATCAAATAATGCTCTTTTTCGACAACGTTAGCTGATGACAAAAGCTTTAAAAACTAATAAATAAATTATAAATTATTTTTTAATAAAACGCTTAACTAAAAAAATTTTTGTTGATATTTTACTTTAGAAATCGTTTCGCTGTATTTTTTTTTTTTTTTTTTTTATGTTAAAAGGTTGTTGATTCGACAAAGAGAAACCTTAATGTACTAAAATGAAGAGTGACCTTTCAGGGCTAATATCATGCTCTTTGACCCAAAGGTTTGTCATTACTGTACTTATAACATGGCCATTTATTTACTGCCATTTCGAAGTACGTAAGAACAACTGTTGTACAATTACATATTTAAATGCATTTCGATTATGCCTTTTGGTAACCATTCAAATCAATACTTAACGCTAACATTCATCCATCCATCCATCTATTTGCTACTCAAATGCAAATATATTCATTTAAATGTATACCTCCACACAAATCCATACATAAAATCTTACAAACTTACTGATCCTTTATCATGTACTTAACATACTCTCGAAATATGTGCAACATCTGTTAGAGATACATATCGCACACTAAATCATAAACAGGCACAACTCAAAATTGAAAAATATTTAGGAGAGGCATAAAAGCTGGCTTTTAGAACAGTGTTGCAACTTTTTTAATCAAATTCAGTTTTACAAATGTCAAAAAGGCCAGTGACACAAACGATATTTTCGTGTTATCTATAGATTTGATTTGTGAACTGGCTTATGGAAATAAAAAGATTTTGATAAATTTTAAGTTGTGCCTGTTTATGATTTAGAATGCGATATCTATATATCTCTACATACACATTAAACCTTAAAACTCAAGGCAAAATTTAGTATGAAATTTTATTTATAATACTACTTTTAGGAACTTTTTATATATATGTTAAATGTTTTTTATGTCTTAGATATGATGGTTATACGATACCATAACATGACAAAATGCAAGACGGTTTGTTTTTTTTTTTAAGATAAAAATTTGTTTGTAGATAAGTTTAAGTTCTTTTATTCAATCATGCGAATGACAAACTACTTTGTAAACCATATTTACATACATTTGTAATGCCATCATCATGTTTAAAATCCATCTTTATTTTGAATTTTCTCACTCTATTTCCTTTCATCTCTCCCTCTTGGTTTTTCTTTAACAATTTCTGGGGATTTTACGATTTTTTTACATCTTTAAACTTTGTTGGAAAAAAACATGTGCATGTTTGTTGAATTGTGAAGCCATTATTTAAAATAAATTTATTGATATACATTTTTTTTTTTTTTTTTTTTTTTTTTTTTTTTTTTTTGTCATAAGTTGATAAGCGTTTATAGTGGTATGACTTCACGTATTACTTTTTGTACTTCAATGTTGTAATACTACTTTTTTCAAAAAATATTTTATATTTGTAGAATTTTTATTTATTTTTTTTTTTTGCTCTGATCTAATAAAACTTTTCTACAATGGGAATATACATTAGGTGCGCAAATAAGTTTCTGCCGCTTGACATAAGTTGCATTTACAAGCATGTAAATGCGGCAATACCATCTCCATACTGTATCATCAGCAAACAAATGATACTTTTCTCGAATGGAAGTGGCTTTTTCTCTTCCTAAATTATAAAATGCGTTTTAAGATTTTGGCGTTTTTACATCAAAATCGTTAAAAAAAAATCGTTCAAATAAGAAAAATGCGTCGAATTCCTAAAAATTTATAATTTAACGAAAAATCTTACTAAAATCATCCGTCCGAGCGCTGAACGCTGAATACCGAACTTTTGCCGAAGTTTGTAAAATAAATTGTTGTACATGTCATGGGTAACCGTACTGACCGCATGGCACATTTTCGTCTAAATGTTTAAATTGGAAATAAAGCACCCAAGCAGATGGAATATAGTACTAATAAATCAAAAAGAACGTATGTACATAAGAGTTTCGTATTTATTGAAGGGACATGGCGTAGCAACACACACTTATAAGATCTAGAAGAAATTAGAATTTATTTGACTGAGACTTTAAGTTCTAGCAACTCAAATATACAATATAATTTACTTGCGCGATGGAATTCTAGTACTTTTAACACCATTACCGACGAGCGTTTTTTGTGAGAACTTAATTCCCACCGAAGAACGAATTTACATGGCATAAGTACAGAAAAATTTGGTTTCGGATTCGGTCTGAAAAATCTACCAAAGCTTGTGTATGGGTTCAGTCTGGTGAGGAAGTGATTAATTAAAAAAACACAAGTAAAAAAAATCCTTAAATAAAAAAACGCTTAATGTACAAAACTCATTTAAAGTATAAAAAAATCACTTTACTGACTTAAGAAAGCGACAAATTATATAAAAAAAAAAAATTTCCCAAGATCACATTCGTAAATATTGCCTTACAATAAAAATTATTTACAAAAAACGGTTACAAATATACAAAAAAAAATTTCTTATTAAAAAAAAAATAACTGAGTTCAAAACTAAAATTTTTTGTTATTTTTGTGAAGAAATATGTAAATCAAGAATCAAAAATTATCAATAAATTTTAATTAATTTTATGTTAAAATTCCTTTCTGCATAGAAATAATTTAATGAAAATTAAATTTGATGAACTTTAGCCTGATAAAAATGTAAAAAAATTGTATTAAAAATCATAGACAGTCCAACAAAATAACCACAATAATAATTATTGAAAAAAAAATAATTTAAAAAAAAAACGCCAAGATTGACTCAAGTCGAATTTATACAGGTGACCGTATCATAGAGAGAGATAGAGTTATGCTAGGTATCCCTTTCTTGCATGTAGGTACATATATGTACACAGAGGGAAAAATCCGGTATATAAATACCAAAATTGACATCATCCGTTGTTAGAAGTGAGCCAACTACTTGTGTGTTCAATTTGATAACGGATGGTGTCAACATTTTGTTACCACTTCGTTGTCTTTTCTCATCCTTTGGTCTCATTCCTACAACGATACCCCTTTAACGATACCGATACTTAGGAAGAAATATCGCCGATACCGATACGAATATAAAATTTAAATTCAAGGTAAAATAAACAAAACTCAAGTAGAATAATTTCCTTTTAATACAAAAATACAGTGTAGGAGATTATGAATATTTAAAATTGATTTTAATAGGATTTTAAAAACAACGAAATGAATTTAAATTCATGGTAAAATTAATTAATTTTATATAAATTGACTCTTATTCGACCTTTAAAAATGTTTAATTAATCCTCTTATTTAAGCTTTAGGTCTTCTTCTTTTTTTTTTATAAGAAATATTAAATTTATTGAATCCAATATTTCGGCACTCCGTTATTAAGAATTAAATGTATTTGAAATGTTTGTTATTTCTGATTCTTTAATTACACAAAATAACAAACATTTTAAATACATTTAATTATTTTCATGCAGATATAAAATTTACAATGGAAAAGAAGTTTGAATCAAGATTGTCTTTTTTAGATACTTTAATAATAAGAAAAGAAAAAAGTTTATTTATTCATTGGTATCAAAAACCAACATCGTCTGGTAGAATAATTAACTATTTTTCAAATCATCCAAAAAGAGTTATAATTAACACGGCTAAACATTTTTTAGAAAGGGTATTGACAATAAGTGATGTTTGTTTCCATAGGAAAAATAAGGAAAACAATTTTTAGAGCATTAATGGAAAATAGTTTTCCAAAGAAAATTTTATCCAATTTATTATTAAAATATAATAACCATAGAATAAACCATTCCAACAGTAACGCAGAACCGAAAATTTATTAATCAATAACTTATGTACCAAAATTTTCAGAAATATTAGATAAATCAAATATTTATGATACGAAAATATATAAAATTGCACATAAATCTTTTAACACAATAGGTAGATTATTCACTAATATGAAGGATAAAATAAATAAGTTGAAAATGTCAAATGTAGTTTATAAAATACCTTGTAAGGGAAATGTTAATGGACAATGCAGTAAAGTGTATGTTGGTACAACAAAAAATAAACTTAAAACTAGGATAGCAGGACATAAGTCAGATCAAAAATATAGGAATATTTCTTCACAAAAAACAGCTTTATCAACCCATTGTGCAAGTTTAAACCATTGTCCTGATTCTGAAAATATATCAGTTTTAAACACATAAAAAAAAATTATAAGCGTAAATTTATGATAGAAATGTTGCAAATTATAAAGATTCCAACAATATCTAGAATTAATGTTAAGTCAGATACTGAAAATGTAGCCCAAAATTATAGACATTTAATTTATAAAAATAGAAACGGAAATTAAAAATTTATTTAAACTGTAATAGATTAGGTTTAAATTGGAAAACCTTTTTGTATTTAATTGAAAATATGACATTTTGTTAAATTTGTTAATGTTGTTAAATTTATTAAAAATTGTTAAATTTTTGTCAAATGTTCAAGAAAAAATCCCTGAAGAAGGCACACAACGGATTGCCGAAATATGGGATTCAATAAATTTAATATTTTTTATAAAAAAAAGAAAAAGCCCTAAAGCTTAAATGAGAGGATTAATTAAAAATTAATTAATTTTTTAAACAAGAAAACAATGTAAGAGATGATTAATATTCAAAATTAATATTAATAAAATTTTTGTTAAAAAAACAAAGTATTCTCAACTTTTGCGGAGATAATTTTGCAACTCTGTTTAAGCAGCTCTTCAGTAAAAAAATCGTCTCTCAGATGTGACTGAACTCATTTGACAACTTAAGTATTTCTGCGCCAAGGTCTTAAATTTTGAGTATAACATTTAATTGCGCCAGTAAACGACCGGTTCTGCGTTTCTAGAAAAATTACAAAATCTAAGGTATATCTAGACTTGTTATCTAGCTAATATGGATAGAGGATCAGAGGCTCAGGACTTTTACTAGGTGTAGGGGTGACCGTGTCTTCAATACTTTCGGAATGTAGAGTCATGTTGAGAAGCTCAATAAGACGTTTTTTCGATCTATTTTGGGAATCTGAACTATTCGGCATCTCATGCTCCAAGGTGCTAACAAGCAAAATAGCGTCAGAAAATGTAGATGCTTATGGATTTTGTGGTCTCCAAAGTTTGTAGCAAAACGATTTTTATTTTTACAAAAATGAACATGCATGATTTATCAATGGGATAACGTTTAACGATTATGGTCCAAAGCAAAACGACTGATGCTGCAGGTCCATTCCAAGCGTTCAATTCGTTTATGCATCAGTCCAAAAAGTCGTAGTGTAAAATTTGATTGAGAAATTACACAGCAAACGCGTAAAATGAATATACGTATCGACAGCATGAAGTAGGATTACTTGCTACTTTAGCATGCATTTAAAAAAAGGAAAAAACGCGTGGAGTGGACCGACCTTCAGCAAAAGAATTTAAAGAAACAATTTATTATTCTGTTTAATTTTATGATATTAGTTGTTAGTCAAAAAATAAGCATTGAAAATTAAATTGTCTGTTCAAAAAACTTTAAAAAAGTATCGGCGTATCGACAGTAAAACATCGCCGATACCGATATATCGGCAAACGTGAAGTTTCCCCGATATATCGGTATCAGTATTCGTTACTTCCCTAATTATGACCATAATGGTGCCTCTCCGACAACATGTTGTTTTCATTTTAGATAACACATCGTTGGTATATTACAACATTCAGTTGTCATTTCGACCACACATTGTTCTGAACCCAAGCAATACAAAACAAATAAAATTTATTTATTTACATTTCTTAACAACAAACCAAAAATTACAAATTAGTTTTATGAATTTACCTGTATTTTTTCATGAAAGCAGCATTTCACTGAATTCAGCGCATAGACTTAAGTGTGTTGTATCTTAAATAAAAGAATTGTAAAATAAACTAAAAATTCCATATAAATATGTTTTTACCTTCCATATTTAAAGATACAAGGAATTTTTTATTCTTTATCGTCGTCGACAAAATTTTTATTTTCTTCAAAAAGAATGTTGTCGTCACATTTCATTAAATTTTTCACTGTTCCTGTTTAATTTTTATTTTTCACTAATTTTAATTCACGTACATATACAAATTTGCACTTTTTTATTTCAATAAACTTCGAAAACTACTACGTTATCTATGTAACAATAACGGTATTTTTCCCCTTTGGTTACAATTCGACAACTTTATGTTAAAAATTTGATAGCAGATGTTATAATATCATTGGTTGACAATGTTTAACGTATTTTCGCTCTGTGTATGAATTCTTAGCATCAAGGCTGCACAGTGTTGCCGCAGGTCTATTTAACTGGAAAAATGTGAATTTTTTGATGCGTAAAAATGGTAAACGCTTAAGAGGTTTTTTTAGTTCATAACAGTTTTCTTCATATATTCATTAGTTGCATTGTTATGCTCATTGACATATGAAATATTGCACTGTCGATGTTTTATTGAAAGGCGCAGTCTATTTTTAGCATCATATTTGAACTGATCGTAACATCAGTTAATAACACATATCTGACTTTCCAGGTACGCAAGGTAAGGCTTAATGTAAAAAGTTTGTTATTGAAAGTTTCTTTGCCTAAACAAAAAGATGGTAGAAAATATGTATTTTGTGTAGTTAATATTTTGTAGCTTCAGACATTTAGTGTAATTTTTAAATTCGATTCCTGTCGATTCCCATCCTATGATTTGTTATATTTTTATCTGTTCACTTTAGAAAGAAAAAAAGATTTACTGTCAATATGCACTATACAACTATTTAAATGCTTATATAGATAACATACCTATTACTAAACCAAAGCTTAATACACGCAAAGAAAAAACATGGTTGTGGTAAACATATTCTAAGAGAAACATATTATGATAAGATTCATAATTGAAGTCAACATATTACGATTATAATTGAATCATATTATGACCAAATATATTCGTAATATTACATCATAATATTTTTCCCTTAATCCTATTTTGTTGTGTATTACATTCTATAATAATTAAATGTAATCATATTATTATCATGTTAATCATAATAAGTCAAGAACTAACCATATTATTATCATCATAATCATAATAATATGTAGATTAAATCTAAAGCCAAAAAATATTTTTGATATACATATATTTTTGCTTATTTACTTACTGGCAACCTATTTCACATTACAATATGATGCAACTTTAAACCTAATATTTTTAACCTTCTTTGGTCGAATTTTTATTTGTTTTCTCTAAAATAACGCAAAAGAATGGCCAATATTTTTGCACCATTTTCAAGCAATATTAACATTTCTTTAGCATTGATATTTTATTTTGTGACACTTTACAATTTGTTTTTAATGAACCTTCAATTTCTTTATTTTTTAATTTCTTTAAGCTTTGGGTTTTTATGAATAACAAATAATTCGATAAGCATACAACGGATGGCAAATTATTTTGCAAATATTTTGTTTGCATCTTAAACATATTATGAGTATACGTATAGAATGAATATAATATGTTTTCAAAGTTGTCATTATTTAGTTGTTACAAAAATGATTATTTTTCAATGAACCATACCAAAATTTATTATTGCAATAAGCATTGACATGTTTACAGTAACTATAATATTGTTAATTTTAAATAAAAATAACAATGTTTTGTTTACGACAACAATATATTGTTACAAAAAACATAGTGTAGTTGCCGTAACCATGCCCAACCATATTTTTCCTCTGCGTTGATTATTGAAATGAAAAGCAAGGAATAGGCAAACGCTACCATTGATTACACCTTATGGTCTCCTTTGTTCCATAAAAGGATTATCTTGTAAGATCTGAATAAAATGTATTCAGAGCTACTGAAAATTTATTGTGATTTTCATTTTATTTTATAAAGGCTTTGTTCATCGTAATTCATGCAGACATTGCTCAAAAAATTATCGAAATAGGTTAGGAGAACCTCTTAATGTATAAATCCGTTGAAATTTCATAACCCTCACTTTATCCATAATATCCGTTCTTGACAGAAAATATGCCTCCCGCAAGAAATATAAAATTCTAAAATATCTTGCTCTAGCATAGAACAGTGGTACATAATGTGCTCAACTGTCTCTATCTCCTATGTGTCTTCGCACAACTAACATAAACCCAACGATTCAGTTTCCATTACCACCACCATTATGCAGTGGCTTGTAAAAATAGCAATCATGGTTCTTACGCAGACCTTGCTCCTACCTAGTAGTGGATTAGAATTGGTCTTTCTAAGCAGCGGCCATAACATACGCGGTACTCTATTCCATTCTGTTCTCCAGGCACGATAAGTCCCGTTGAGAACCCACTCACTAATTTCCCCAAAACAAAAGCCTATTGGAGATCAGACTGCCTCCACATCGTTAGAATCCTCCATTTTTTTCCAGTGTCGCCAACACATCGGCCATTTCATTACCGGTTGTGAAACACTGACCCGGTACCCAGCATAGCCTACATACCTACAAACTCCTTTAAGATTTCCCTTAGAGCTCTCCTATGCTCAGCCGCTAGACAAGAATTCAAAAAAGTGACAAACTTTACAAAAAAAAATTGACAGCCAGCATAAATCTCTCTCCAAGCTCTCCCTGCGTCATCTATATGAATTCACCTTGGTTGACAGCACTAATTGGGGCTTATAAATACTGAAAGTGTCAGTTGCTTATACTTTTTACTATAATAACTCTGTGCATAGAGAAGCTAATCGCTAAGGGAATTTCGTACGTTTAGCAGCAAAGAGAATAATGTCGACGACAGCTTTAAATTGCTACAAAGAAACGAAATTTAATATCGTCGGCTTAGGCTGGGCTTTTGAGTTCTCAGTTAAACTAGGTTTAGTTAATTTGAAAACCGATTTGTGCCGCCATTACCAAGATTGTATACAACATTTTGGCGGAACAGCTTAGTTTGGCTTCAAATTTAGGTCCTTAATGAAATAATAAAAAAAATCACATTTCGCCGAAAAAATCGGAGCTTCGGAGTACGTTTAAACTTAATCTACATCTCACAAACCCGGCCTTAGAGTGTAAACTTGCAAAAACCAGCTTTTACATAAGATACGGTAAAGATACATCGACTAAGAAAAACATGCACTTCAACTTGTGACTCTAAAGAATATTAGAAAATAAACAAAATATATATAGGGTTTGCTTCCAAACTAGACATAGAAAACAATAGAAATTATTTGTCTGCCCTACTAAATTTGCTAGATGTTGGTTAGCAGTCTAAGGCGACGATAAATAAGTTCAATTAAAAAATAAATGTCTATCACATGGGAAAAGAACTTGCCTAAACAAAGGACTGGCCATTCATTATCCGTTGGTTTACAATAAATTACTTTTTTATCTCTGCCGGCAGATGTTATTTTTTACCCCTAAGGAATATATATATTTTACGTTTTTATTTTTACACTAAAAAAAGTAACCCCCATATTCATAAAAAATATTTTTGATTAATAAGAGGTTTATGAAACGAATTTTCTATGAAGTCTTGCTATAAAGTCTTTAATAAATACCTGCTGTTACATTCCCGATCATTTTTAGTTTTTAATATTTCCGCAAATCCATAAAGGTTTTCTCAAAATGAACTAAAATCAATGTCTGTAAAAAAATTTACACGATAAAATATTTTCTTTTGAACGGCAAAGAAACAAATATTACCAGTCACTAAATAAAAGTTTTTTTTTCAATTTGGCACCAAAAAAAAAGTTTATTTATATTTGTCTACATAATTTTTTTCCTTTTCTACATTTTCTACATACATCTTAAAAATACGAAAAACCAATGCAACTCTCAATTTACAAAAAAAAAAAAAAAAAAAAAACTAAAATCATTCAGTTTTAAGTCGAAAATATAATGGAATATAAAGTGTTACGAAATCTCAGATTTTAAGGACTTATTACTTTAGTGAAAATGCTTGGAATAAAAACTAAATATTTTTCTTTATATCAATTTCTTAACTTTTCTTCTTTTGTACATTTACCGGTAAGTAGATGAAAAAAAAAATAACAGCGAACGAATGAATGAACAGAAAAGCTGTCAATTCTTTTTAGTATTTTCTACACTAGAATTTATACAACATAAAAGTGGTTGACAAATATTGACTTTATTCTTGAATGCACTTGTCACGTCGTCATCCAACCAACCAGCCAAAAAAAATATACAAACAACACAACTACTAACACATTATACTTTTTTTAGATCTATCTGACTATTTTATACTTTAAAATTTTTTCAAAAATAAACTTTTAACGGCTCTATGGCAAAGCAATTTATGTGTGTATAGATGTATGTATGTGTCTTAAAGAATTTAACAGCAAAGAAACATTTATAAGCACTTATTCAATCACACATACCCACCGGTAAAAAGGAGGAGTACGGATGCCCTCTAGAAGGCCTCTGTACTCTTTCCTTTGGATGTACAAAGCCTGCTCGCTCCATTCCATACTCATAGCTTCCTTTCCGCTCTCGCTTCTTTGGCAGGTATAAAAGAATGGCAAATGGATAAAGAAAATAATTCTTTTACATAAACAAAACAAAAAAAGCTACTCCTTCTCTTCTCCCTTCTCATATAATCGAGTGTGGAATGTGTATCTTATTTTTTATACGAAAGAGCCGAGGCCTTCTGTGCGGCATTCTTTAGCAGTAAGATAAGAATGGCAATTGAAAGAAAAAAAATTTAAGCAGGCCTTTAATAAGACCTGAAGTAAGAAGGTATTCCCAGTTTTTCCGCTGGGTTTTTATACCCGAACTCATTCTCAATTATACACACACATACTAAAGTAAATTTGGTAACTTAAAGTAAAAATTGCTTTGGTTGAAAATATTTCAAGAAAAAAATCGCAGGGAAGCGTAACAAATAATAGTTATTTTATATGTGTTTATTAAGATGTGGTTTGAGGTGGAAGATGTGTTTTATACAGCTGCGTTAACACATCAACTTACTTACACATAAGTAGATATTTGTATATACAGACATGTGTAAAAAATTTGTACAAATATTCGTAAGTTAACAGTTTGTAAGTTTGGGTCAAATGCGATTAGTATTACAATTTACTCGATAGAAAAATGTTGATACCATAAAGAATACTAAAAAAATTTATTATTGATTACATAAAATATAAGCTGTCAAGATTTTTTTTATTGATATTTCGCACCACATGAAAATTAAACTTATGGCGATTTCTTTTCTGAGAAATATGATGCATAAATGGTACATGCTCTATCTCTATTGTGTAGAGCAAGTACCATTTATGCAACATTTTTCTCAGAAAAGAAATCGCCATTAAATAAAATTAAGGTGGCCACAAATTCCTGACAAAAAAGTATCGGTTCAAAAAAATGAACATACGGAGTTAATTTTAAAGGAAAAAGTAATCTCTTTTTTCTGTTTCTTCAAACAAAAGAAAAAAATTAAGTTTTTGTCCAAATAGGTTTAAAAGGTTTTTGAGACCAAAAAATTACTTTTGCACTCTAATTTTTTTTTAATTGGCATAGAGTAAAAACAGTGCACACCAAAATAAGCAGTTGTAAGTTTTTGCTTTGCATAATTGTATATTTCTTGTCCCGTTTATCCCGATCAAATACTTTGTGTCCCGTGCGACATTTAAAAACATGTAGAAACCTTATTTTATATTAAGTTAAAACAAAGATTCCTTAAACACTAACCCCCATATTCATAAAAATTATTATTGGCTTATAGCAGGTTTATGAAACGAATTTCCTATGAAAATTTGTTTAAAAAACCTTTTATTAATCAAAAATATTTTTTATGAATATGGGGGTAAAAATATAAAAAAAAATCTTGCAAAAAATAAGAAGATTTGTAATACAGTATAACCTCGTTAATGCGGACAAATATAGTTCACCCTTTGCCCAGAAAACTGAATCGTACGAACTTCAGTTAAAAATTCTCTTAACTAAATGTTTAGTAAAAAGGACTTTTTATTATCGAAAAATGTAATTACAACAAAAAGAAAAATCAATTCTCTAAAGATTTAATTGAATCATTAATTTTGAAAAGGGCTCAGGTACAAAAAAAAAATGTGTTCAGAAGACACAAAAAGCAGAATTTCTCTTAAACCATTTGAATTTTTAAAGCAGAGTTTTTTTCCTAAAATTATAAGACTATGTTTATGTTTTATGCCCTTTTCGAAAATTATTTTTGAATTTTCGTGGTTATAAAATAGTAAATTCAGTTAAAGCAATTTATTGAAACACACAAATATTCAAATAAGCTATAACGTTTGAATATATATTTTGCATTTTAAGATACGATTAACCTCTTCGCAGACTCAGCTATAAACTCTAAAATTTTTATAAAAGTAAACAACATTTTTTACTAAAGCTTTTTATTGTAAATTAACCATAAGAACATTTCGGTACATTTTTATCTGTTTAATAAGATTTCAAATTACAAACTTAAAAAAAAACAAAAAAGTTTCATCAAGAAAAACATATGAATTATAAATCTTCTTCAAAATCCGACTGTGAATATATTTTGGTTGGTCAGTGCAGAATGTTTTCATAAAAATTTTAGAAATAGAAAATATTTTTTATAACATATTGAACACTGCTTAAGTTTTGAATGCAAGGTGTTTTTCAATTGCTAACTAAAAACACACATATTAAATATTCCTTTTAATAAGCCCCTGTTTTTTACCGCTTTGGAAGGGGAATATCACCTTTCATGATCACAGTATTTTGGTCTATATGTGTACCTCCAAAAACAGCAATCACTCAATATCAAAAACTTTGTACCTGGTACTTTAAAAAATTCAGGAAAAACATTCTTGGATTTTAGATGCCCTACATTTTTATTGAGGTAACTATTGAAATGAAAATCGTGCTCATCGCTTTTTATTCGATATGATCTTTGTGTATGAATAATCCAATGCTGACATTCAAAATAAAATTTCATTAAAAATATCCTTAGATAGATATATGTAGAGGATATATTGTGCAGCCTATGTATCTCACCAAGTCAGGTTCAGGCTACGTATAAACCCTATCAACCTGTTCGGTGAAAGATTATAGATCTCAGTTGGGCTCATCATTAGCCCACCGAAAAATGTCTGCCTGGAAGTCCCCAAGGCGGGACAGTAGCATAGGAGATGTTCCGAGGTTTCGTCATCCACCTCACAGAATCTGCATATATTGGGACTAATATTAGCCATAATAAACTGATGGTATCTGAGACCACAGTTCCCCGTAAATAGACCAACCAGTAGCTTAAAATCTCCCTTCTCAAGCAGAAGTAGCCTACCTGACCTGCTACGATAGACTCACAAACGTCTTGGCCTGTCTTAATCCAGAAATGGACGTCCATGATCGAAGGAATGAATTCACGTTTGGACCATGTTTGCAACGTCCCCTTAATGTAACTAGCAGGGATGCCGACGAAAGGATCAGGGCCTATAAAGAGGCACCCCTCTTTGCGAAGCAGTCAGCCCTTTCGCTGCACATATGGCCCTCATGGCTGGGTGCCCAATTCAAATTGAACTCATGTTTCCCAGATCGTTTAGAGATGCACAACAGTCCATGACCAACCTGGACTTCACCTCTAAAGAATATAGTGCTCTAAGAGCAGCCTGGCTATCCGACATGATAAATAATCTCAAGCCATTTGCACTCCTTCTCAGACATTCCCCAGATCATAAGAGGATAGCGTAGATCTTCACGTGGAAGATCGTAGGCTATCATCATTCGTATCTTTCGAACCGTCGGTGAAAAATTTCCTTACTCTTTCAATGGGAATTGTAAAGAAAAACGAAAAAAAATATTTATAAATAAAAAATTTGTTTTCGAAAGCTTTTTGATTATAATTGTCCTGTCATGTTAAAAAGGTGCTGTTTCTTTAAAATTGTATGTTGAAACTACAAAGTAATATTTTATTTATATTTATCATTCAAATATGATTTATCGTTTCAGTAACCCTTAAAAAAATACCTTTTGTTGGAATATTATGTAAAAAAAAACTGGATGCGGATTGTGGCAGTCGTGATCGAATACCACAGTCGATTCTTAACAAATTGAAATTATTTTTCAGTGTTGTAAAGAATTTATTTGGGTTGTCACAACACTAAAAAAATAATTTCGATTGGTTCAGTATTGACTGAAGAAATTAGAAACAAAATTGCTTTCGAATCGAAAAAGTTTTCCATCACGACTGCCAGAATTAGCCCCCAGAAGTAGTAGAATACATTTGATTGGGCCACCAATACGTATACTTCAATTTCAAGTCTTACTTTTTTCAATATTATTCATACGCCATGTATGTCAATTATTTGGTTATCTATAACACTAAAATACAATTTTATATCGAACACATTCACACACACAAACATACATTAATCAAAACTTACACCCGTATTCGTCACAATTTTTAAATTTATCAAATGTTTATTAAACAGAATTTCCATACAAAAACCGGCTTAAAAACTTTCTTAAACTATAAAAATTTATTATGAATATGGAGTAAATCCCTAACATTTACAAACATTTACATTTTAATTCAATTGTTCTAACGTTAAAATTGGAAATAAAAATCATAAAAAATATTGTTTTTCTTTTTATCTCAAACTCGATTTTTTATTTGTTTTTATAGTAGATGTTATGCGCAAACAAAAAAAAGAATTGCAACGTGGTTTTTGTTGTGTTTTTGTAATCTCATAGCTTTGTTTTTATTTACACTCACTTAAACACCACTCTCAGAGTAATAGTATTATTTTGTTGCGAGTAATACAAACATGCAAATACTTTGTACTAGTTATACACATGGATGATTTTTTTGTGTGGTTGTTTGTCATGCACTGTAGTGAAGTGAAGTAAATAAAAAGCCCATACATCAATATCACTCATGTCAGCTGCCAATCGTTATAAATGGCAAAATTAAGTAATAAGTGAATAAAATAAAATAACAGCGCCAACAATAACATTGACATAAAAAAATAAAACATAACATTGTTTAACAAATAAAAAAAACATTTTGTGTCAATGAAATGTTTTATAAAATGTACAAAATTTTATTAAAAAAAAAGACTGATTGATGTTGTGTTTTTGTTTGTTAAAGATTTGAATTTTTATTGTATATTCTATAATGTAAATAGTAAGTTATCTGTCACTGTTATCACTTTTTCATTATAACAGAACGCACTTTAGTATGCAGGGACAATGTGTGTAAACAGTGAATAAATTTATCAATAAAATTGAAAAGAAAAGATTAAATATAAAGCATTTGAAAATTTCCTTGGGTGTTAACATTAACGAGCTGGAAAACAGTTTTATAAATAAAAAAAAAAAATTTACTAAAATTTATCTGGGTAATTAAATAATCCCAGGTATCGAAAAAGGATTATTGCAAATGTATTTTACATAAATAGCATTATTTATTTATTTCTTGGTAATTTAATGCACAAGTGTATATACATTACTGCGTCCTCTTAAGTTAAATGCATCTTGTTACTGTTTTGAATATAAGTCTTAGTTAAGATCCGCTATGGATGTCACGGCAAGCAAAAAGTTCACATCCGTATAATAATGAAGGCATCAGATAAGCCTGAGCAAGAAGAACTCTTATGTTTAAGGAAGTGCAATGTTTAGATTTCCAATGAGTTCTGAGCATGGAAAAAGTACGACCGCAAGTATATTTAAAATTAGGGATGTAACAATACGCCTTTTTCCCGATACAATACCGATACCGATACTCAAAAAGAAAAATCGGCGATACCGATATCAAGGTGAAATTAACAACACTCCATAATATAAATTTTTGATTATACAAAATTATAGTGTAAGAGATAATTAATATTTAAAATTTATATTTATATGATTTTATGGTAATGTTAACAAAAAATAAATAATGTACAGTATAAGAGATTATAAATATTCAAAATTGAAATCAATGAGATTTTTGTTAAAATACAAAGTGTTCTTAACATTTGCGGAAATCGCAAATCCTTTCAAATCAGATCTGCAGTAGAAAATAGTCTCTCAAATGCGACATAACTCATTTAAAAACGAAAGTATTTCTGCATTAAGCGGATCTGCGTCTCTAGAAATATAAGGAGGTATAAGGTGAGGACGGACAGAGGCTTATCATCTTCGGATTTTCTGATAGTTTGTTCACAAACGTTCCAAAAAAGAATTAAAAGAAAGAATTTATAAGTGTGTTTTGATTGGGTTATTCTTTTAAATCTGTATTTCCCTTAGTTGTTATGCAATAAATAAGCATTGAAAATTAAATTGTTTTTTTCAAAAAACTCTAAAAAGTATCACCGTATCGACAGTAAAATATCAAAGATAGCGATATATCGGCAAACATGACGTATCGCCGATATATCGGTATCGGTATTCATTACCTCCCTATTTAAAATGGTCTTTCCAATTAAAATTGCTATTGAAGATAAAACCTAAATTTTAAGTAGAGTCGACAACTTGGATTTGTTGGTTGTTTAAAATAATCGGATGTACAGGTTAAAGTGAAATTAATCTTTGCTTTATGACTTATTTGGGTTAATATTTAATCCATTGGCTGATGCCCAGAGAAAAATACGCCGTTTAAAAATATGCTGTCATTAAGTTTTACAATGCACTTATTTATTTGTGTTGACTAAGAGCTGATATAGATATGGACGTCATCTTCATACATTATAACTTAAGAAAATTTGAGCTGATCAGGTAAATTATTGGCTTAGAGTAAAAAGAGAAGTGTGTTTTGTTTTGTAAATAAGTATAATAGTAATAAACGTCATCGAAAAATTAAAGAAATTTTGTAACTTGTATCCAAGCATTGCATGATCAACTGCATCAAAAGCTTTGGAATAATCCAACAGTATTAAGCAGGAAATTTTATTTGGATAAAGTTTCCCCTGAATCCCTCTGAGACATCAATTAATGCAGTTAGAGAACTATGAGTAGAACTGAACCCTGATTGTCGGTATGTGATAATGTTAGTATTATTTTAGAACGAAGTCATTTGCTGGTGTGACAAGCCAGTTTTTTATAATTGACAATTATTTGACTTTTATGTTATTCCAAAAAAATTAAACAATTCACATAAGGAAGACAGAATTTCGTATCTTCCAGCTGGATACTGTCGATGTGTCCAACTTGCTAGTTTTGCTGTTAAAACGGTCATTTACTTTATTATGTTTTTTTTAATTATTAGGAGAAAACTTTAAATATATTCTCTCTCTCTCTCTCTCTGTCTATCTTTCTCTCTGCAAGGTTCTTATGGTTTCAACTCGGTGCATTTCGCACCATATTGGGTGCGTTTTTAAATTTTGTGTGCGAAGAATTCTTTTGTTGGTGCGTGGTGCGCTTTTTTTTAAATTTAAGTGCGTTTTTTAATTTTTGGTGGCACCAAAGCAATTACAACATAACTTTTTGTTTCAGTATGAAACATTTCATTTAACAGTGCAAAATTTTTTCTCACAATTATACAGACCACAAAAGGAACAACAAGTAATGATGTTTTAATGATTTTCATCACGAGGGACCATATTGGTCTCTGGGTGAAGATGTGAAGTTTGCTTTGCGCCAGCCTTTCTAACATATCCTAATGATGTTTAAGACGTAACAAATCATAAGCACAAAGTAAAACGGTCTTGTTGTTGTAGATAATTTGTTTTATGTAAAGAAAAATTTTAAATTATAATTTTAAATAAAAAATAAATTTTAAAATTGTCACGTTTTTCCGTAAATGACAGGTTTTTTTTCTCCATTTCGGTGCGTTTTAAATTTCAAAGTTGATAACGCTGAAGAAGTCTCTGCTGATAAAAAATAATGAACCCACCTAATAGATCTTCAATTTTTAACAGGAAAGAGTTAATTGTTCACCCGCAACAATTATATTTTGTGTATGTTGTAAATTCCGTATGTATGTAAAATTATGGTCGCATCTAACAAACATTTGACAACCCACACGTAACCACTTTTTTAAATAAACATTTTTTTGACTTAGCAATTAACAAACAGCATTTTAAGGTTTATTAGTTGCATTATCCTTAAACTTTTTCAGTAATAAAGTTTAAGAGACACAAAAATATTTTTAAAACGAAAGTTAAAAGTAGGTCAATCAGTGGTCACGCTTTTCTTAGAGTTTTTCGTCGAATAATTGTTAAATGTAAACGTACGTTAAAAATGTCTTATTTAAAATAATTTAGTATTTCATAATAATATTTTTATTGCTTAAGGAAAAATTATATTAAAACGGAAACTTTCCTGTAGACTTTGAATATTTTTAAAAAAAATTTTTATTTGAAAAATAAAAAAAATCATGAGGTCTTTCTTCTGATACTTAAATAAGATGATAACAAAATTAAAATTTCAGCAATGACTTTAAAACCTTTTAATTTATTTCTTTTTCTTAATATTGCAACAATATTTTTTTATTATGCATATACTGTGTTTAAAAAATTACTACGATAGAAATCAAATTATTACGTAATTTATTCTAAAAAAAAAACGTAGAAAAGGCGAAGAAGAAAAATAGAATAACAGAAATGCAGCTATTACATGATTTTCCTCTAACAATAATTCAATTTAAAAGATTTATTAAACATAGAACTGGTAACATACATCATCAAGCCATGGAGTAAATGAATGTTGAAAACGTTTGTACGTTCTCTGCTGTTCAGTTCAGTTCATGCAGCCAACAAACGAAAATAAATACCAATGAAAGAATGAACAGAGTAAATCATCACTATTAACAACAACAACTACATAGTAAGAAGAAAAAGCAGCCAGGTCATTATTACGAGTATCATCATTGTAATCATCATGAAAATCATTAACATTGTGAGTTCAAATACTCATACCAAATGATTACAATAATGTTGATGAATTTAAGAAAGCAAGTGGCAATAAGCAGGCGGCAAATGAGCCAACTAGAGTCAACCTGGCATTTATACTGTGATATTTAGATAGAAGCGACATAAAGACAGACAGCCTGATTGACGGAGGGTTGATAAACCGACAACAACAATGTAACGTACCAAACAAATTTTACAATTTTTCAGGTGCCACAGGACGCACTTAGGACAAAAGGAAATTGCAATTTTATCAAGTGAATACAACTGAGTGTTATTACAGTTTTCATCAGTACGTTGACATTACACTGCTTTACCCGTAAAACACGTAGAAGTTGTGATGCGATTGGGAAAGAGAAGGGGGCATTATAAAAAACCTGTTTTGTAGAAATGTGTGCCACATTTTGAACTGTGTACAATTATGTAAGTATATTATTAACCAAACACCTATAGCACAAAACAAAAAAGTAATACGAACAAAACATTATTTCAATGGCAAACACAAGTAAGATTGAAACGAAAAAATGTTGAGAATGCGGAATGTCACTTACTTCCCCATTGTATCGATGTGTGAGCGTGTGTTTGAGTGAAAATGACTCCGGCATTTGTGCGAGGGATAAAAACAGTGTTGTTATTGTGTTGTTGTTGGCAGTACTACTATTATATTCAGTTTTTTATTGCATTTTTTTTACAAAGCCTTAAGTGACGCATGTTGTATTGTTGGTTACAAACGTTATAATTCTCGCAAATACTGGCCCTAGAGATTATTTTTGCCATAATGCAGAATATTTACCAATTACAACCACAGCTACAACGAGTTCCAGTGCCATTGTTATTGCTACTGCTGCCACTTACTACGTGTAGTAGCAACCAGTATTGTTTTATCTGAAACTGGCTAACAGGAAAATTTTAGAAGATGTTTTATAATCAGCATCTAATAAAGTGCAGTTCCCATTACTACAAGTACTTTATGTATGAATGGACATTTTATGCTTGGGTAACAGTAAAATGTCACAATTTACCATTTGGGACAAAATATAATGAAAGAGACGATTATCATGGCCATTAATCACTAGAAAATTAAAAATGTATTTTTCATTTCATATTTGTTATTGTTTATAGCGTGAGGGATTTTAAGAAATCAAATAAATTTTAATAACAATAAAAAAGAACAATTTCGAGAACTTGTAAGAGTATTCGTTTGGTCTTCACTTTTATTATTGTTTTGTAACTTAAAAGGGAAATTTTTGAAAAAATAATATTAATAAATTTAAGTAATTAAGATGTATTGTAAGTTTTATGAAACTGAAGGAAAATGTTTTACTATTAGAAATTTATAAGAAAACTTTGATAGTTTGTAGCAACATTGTTTGAATACACTCTTTATATCTTTTGCTGCAGCCTAACAGTCCCATTATATTAATATATCGTGGAATTTCATATATTGAAAATATTGAAAAATATCCTGTAGATAGAAAATTTTAAAATATATCCTATAAACAGCAGATTTTAAAAAATGACCTATAAATCGAAAATTTTGTAAAATTTCCTATAAATATTTAATATTGAAAATTTTTCTAAAAATATCAAATTTTAAACAAATTTCCTATAAAAAGCAAATATTAAAAAAATTCCTATAGATGGCAAGTTTTACAAAATTGCTTATAAAAGCAAATTTTCAAAAATTTCCTATAAATATCCAATATTGAGAAATATCCTATAAATATCAAATATTGAAAAATTTCGTATAAATAGCAAATTTTGAAAAATTTCCTATAAATATCATATATTGAAAAATTTCCTATAAATAGCAAATTTTGTAAAATTTCCTATAAATAGCAAATTTTGAAAAATTTCCTATAAACAGCAAATTTTGAAAAATATTCTATATAGAAAAATTTTGAAAATTTTCTATAAATAGAAAATTTTAGAAAGCTAATTTTGCCAAATTTCCCTTTAATATCAAATATTGGAAGCATTCCCATAAATTAATAAATAGCTTATTTTGAAAAATGTTCTCTTAATAGCAAATTTTGAAATTTCCTCTTAATATCATATTATGAAAAATTTTCCATAAAAAGCAAATTTTGAAAATTTTCTTTAAATAGCAAATTTTAAGATATTTCCTATTAATAGCAAATGTTCTATAAACGCCAAAATTTTTAAATATTTCTTAAAACAAATTTTGACCAAATTTTCACAATAATGTCCTTTATTTAAAAACTATTAACTAGAGTCACAAAATGCAAAAAGTATTTTGGAAAACAAGAGTTTTAATTTCCTAAAATTCAATAATTTTTCGTATTCCCTCATTATTTTTCTTCCTGTCGAACAATTTACTTTTGCAAATATTTAAATAAAATCTTCTTTAACTTAACTTTGCTCTACTTCTGTTAAAATTTTTTAACATCGTTTAAATAAAGTTATTTCAATGTTGATGAAGAATTTTCACACTCAAGTTGATTTCCTTATTAAAGTGTAAACGGCTGGTGTATAAATTGAGAATTACAAAACAGAAAATACCAAATTTAAACGGAAATTATTTCAAATGAGCACTAACAGGTGTGCAATTTTCCACACTCCCACACCTTTTTAAAAGCAACCATAAACCAAAATAACTGCTATTTTCATATTAGAAAAAATCGACGAAGAATTATTTTTTAAATAACTGACAACTCCAACAGCAAGCAGAACATTTTAAACAGTGTTCTGGGAAAAAATTCCTGCACTAACAGGTGAGCGGCACGAAAGCAGGAATATTCATTTGTACATTATTCTTTCATTCAGTGAGTCAGTCAGTACTAAAATGCTACGAATTTTAGTCAACCTAGTTTTTTATCTATTTAGCACGTACGTAACTTTTTTTTCACAAAGCGAAAACTTGAAAGTGTTTAATCATCATATTAAGATTAATAATATTAAGAAATAAGATTAGAAAGTTATACGATAAATGTTTGAAATCTTTTAATTTTCTGTTTAGCTACCTGCATCTATGCAATTCTATACATTCATATTATTTTAAAAAAAAAACCCAGTTAGTTACATAAAAACGTTCATATATTTATATATTTATACACATTTTTAAGTATTTATTCTACAAAAACTGATTCATATGCCAAAGTACTTTAAATATTACAATTTGCAAAAAAAAAATTAAAAGCTCACATTTACGTGTTGTAGGAGAAAATACTCGTTCCTCCATATAGTAGATTTAAGCACTCAGGTATCTAGTAAAGTTTTTCACACGATAAGTTTCATCTTTTTTTATTATTTATACTTATATACATATTTAAGACTCATACATTCTAAACTGGCGCTCAATCTACTTTCCGGTTCTTCTTGCTCTGTCTTTTATTTGGGTGGCAATTTAACCTTTTTCCTTAAGGATACGGTAGTCATTCTATGCACAGAAGTATGCACTCTTTTCGGTCGTTCATTGTTGGGCGACTAATGAAGACATGAATAAAAAATGTGATTTGCTTAACTTTTAAATAGCAAATGTATAAGATATGTAGGTATGTATGTTTGTTGTAGAATTGAAAAAAAACTAAATATATATGTGTCAAGAAAATAAATACTCTTTTTCCTTTAAACCCCCTTAACTATGTTGACTTTAATTTCGATGTTGCTGCTACCGAGTGTAGCAACAACTAAACATCTTTGTGAAGCTGTACGAAGCGCTCTGCTGAATTCTGTAACTTTCGTGTTTAAGTTTTACATTAGGATGATGCATATGATTGTGTGACAAAACTTAAAAATAAAATAGAACTACTCAACTTTAAGTTTTTTTAAAAATGAAAATGAATTTTATACTTCCTATTTTATACTTTATGTCTTCTGGCTCATAGAACAATTTTCTATACAGGTTTTTTTTTCTTTTTTTTTAAAGAAAGTGCGATAAAAAAAGCACATACATATATGCATTGATGGATATTAAGGAAAATGTTAGGCAGGGCAGGAAATAGCCAATCAAAGTTTTAGTTCCACATATATCCACTGCGGATGGGACTATTTCTAAACCTAATGCTTATAAAATCAATATTTTATTTAGTATTATAACCCCCTTTCAGACTCGGAAAGTTAGTTGCGCATGTCACTTGCCGAGTACAACAAAGTACCCAATAAAAAATGGAGCTTCCAACTAAACAGTTTTATAAGGGAGAAACGTAAAAGTTTCGCTTACCATATCGCTTACGGTTGAAGCAATAAATTTTTGACACAGAAAGCGCTTTTTTCAGCGCATATAAAAATTGGTGAATGTAACGATCAGCTTGCACACGGAATATTTTGTTACCGTTATTCTTTACTGTGCTCCCTTTAAAACCTGCTGCGAATGTAGTGACATGCGCGTTCACTTACTATACTGCATCTCTGTATGTCTTATTGCGTAGCGCATAAATGTGTGATTACTTTTTTAAATGTACCATTAGTGCTTCGCAAAATAGGAAAAAATTTTATTGGCTGTATACACAATTTTCCCCCTTAACCCGTCCTTACCGCTGACATCTACAAACCAAAAGTCCATTCTCCCTGGAAGGGAGAATTCTGGTGTTACTTCCTCCGGGGAAATCAGGTGCATTCAATACCTGTGATTCGGTAAAAATCCAAAATTGAACGAACTCAAAAGATCTTTACGATCTCTTGCTTCAGCTCTCAAGAAAGGGCGAGGGAATAATCTTGCCGGATTATTCTCAAATTGCTACCTGTGTGTGTGTTGATTGCGCTCATACTATGAAGGCGGTTGGTAAACGCATTGTTTATCACCCAAGGATTAAGAGCAACCATGGAGTAGGCCCTCGGGTAGGTATTCATGTAAATATTTTCCACAGCTGTATGTCTTGATGAAAGTAGCTTAAAACAGTAACAGGGGGGGGGGGGGGGGGGTTAGTAATTTTGCATATCACAACTACTCGTATATTTTGGAGAAAACGCAATCATAATTATTGTAACCGCCCCCATGTTACGGTTTAATCACTTTCATACATATGACACACAATAGTGTGTTTGTGATCATCTAGGAGAGGGCCTGTTCGAAAATGCATAACAGCGCTGCATCTGATTCGCATCTGTAATTAGTTTGTAATGCTCATGCAAATCAGCTGATGCTTGTTTTTTTAAATGCAATATCCATTTATGTGATGCGTGTTGTACAGTTGTTTGCACATAATATATTTTTATTATGTATTTTCGAGCAGCTGACATTTGCAGTGATGACAGGTGATGCTTTAACGAACGCACTGGGCATTTCCGAATAGGCCCAGATTGATTAAATCAAAATATGATTTCGGTAACAATTGTATTAGAACTTTTTATCCAAATAATGAAACGAAATTTTCTCTTTCTGTAGAAAAATAAGCAATATAATTCAGAAGTTATGAGCAGCGATAACTTCGTCGTTAATTTTAAAAATAATATTTGTGCTAAGAAATTAATGGCTTAATTTAAAAAAATGAACTTATATACAAAAATCTTTCGAAATATACAAAAACATATTTTGCAAGGAAATCGCTTGAAAAACTGGCTCTAAATATGAGGACAAATAAGAACAACAAACATTCGTTATTGTGGAATGTCTGACAGCTACTTATTTCTTTAGTCCTAATTTCGGAATAATAATAAAAAAAAGAAATAATAATAAAAAAAACATAATTATTTAATAGACTTATGTTTTTATACATACATATGTATTAAATACAGTGAACTCGCGATAACATGAACACCCCAAAATATGAACCCTTATATTCTTCCATTGACTACTCTAAAATATAAACTTGTAAGAAAGCTTTAAAATATGAACAACTTATAATTATATTTTTAACGTATTTTATCTACGTACCTATACAGGTTTAAGTCTAAATCAACAGGGTGGTGGATAAATTTTGATTCAACTGTATAATAATTGGAGAGTTTTTCCAGCTGCTTGCTTTTAAATTGTCTTCAAATGTCAATCAAAATGTCTTGCTAACACGATTTAGTTAGTGCTCACATTCAACTAGGATTCCATATTCATCTTTAAACATAAATTGAACGTGAATAGTTCTTAAATGTGCATACAAAAAGTTTTGAACTTTAAAAAGTCAGAAATTTTAGAAGATTTAGAACATTTAGGAAAAGGTGTCAGTGTTACTAATTTCGCTTATAAATTTGTGGTGAAATATTCTACAATATTTTGACAAAAAATAAAAATGCTAACAATACGTTTATATGACCTGAAAAAAGAAAAACGTGCGGCCTTTCGATTAACCAAAAATTGAAAATACGGTCTCCGGATGGTTTTTGAATATGAGAGACAAAAAAAATCACTGTTAGCGGACACGGAAAATATTTTTGAGGGGAAATTAGTTTCCATTCGTAAATATGAACAATCTTGAAAAAGCGAACTGGCGTGGTTTTAATAAGTTCATATTATCGCGAGTACACTGTATACAATTTATTTCAGAAATTTAAATAAAAATTCAACACACCCACTAACGTCTGCATTCGTCGCTGTCTTCGTTGAAAGAACATTAGAAATTTCTTTTCGAATTTGACCGTATAATTTGTAGAATTTGTAAAAATCCTCCAAACACGAAAGCTTTATACTAACTACAGAATGATTTGAAATCAAGTCCATTTTACACTTTAAAAATGGTTTAATACTCCTATGGGGATATAAGCATTTCAAAGAAAAATGTTCTCAATTAAAAAATAGGTTTAAAATAGCATTTAATATCAAAAAAGATATTTTGTTTTTAGTATATAATCTGACAGTGTAATAGTAGCATCCTGATTATTTTAGTCGTGTTTTCCTTGCCCTGACTTAATTCAAAGTTAAACTGAATAAGTACCGGCAAATCCAAATAAATCTTAAAAGTTTTAAAGGGAGTAGGTGTCACACAAGCCTACAATCAACTACACCCACAGACAAGTAAACATTATACATAAATAAATTTTGGGAAAAATTGTTTATAAAAAAGGTGTTATCTTAGAGCTTCAGGGAGAATCCTAGTTTTCACTGAAATCAACTGGGAGACTAACAGACTGTCATACAAACATTCAAACATATATCGTAAACGACAGATCGAGTTGATATCTGACTGACTACATGCATGTGCATCAATAAATGCATAAGTTGACTGTCTTTTGTATGCTTCAAAAAAAAATTCTGTTACTGGTTGAAAAGATCTTCGTGTCAATGAATAACCCAATAGTTAGTAAAATTGACACAGGATTGGACGAACAATTCACTTATTTGACAGACTATCAGACGAGTAGTTAAACAACTAAATGTTTGACAGAAAGACATACAAACCAACCAGGCAACGAAGCAAATGGTTGTTTATGGCAATTCACAGCTGCAATTTCCTATACAAACGCACAGATGTTGTATGTGCACATACAAACAATACCAATATTAAACACGACAGCAGAAGCAACCCAAAAACTATGCTAGAGAAAACATGAATGAATGAATGCTTGGATGAATCGTTTGTTGGTTGCATCTTATTCAATTCAAAGTGTATGATGCAGTTTTTTGTTTCGTGGCTACGGATATAAAATAAAACACTATTTTATTATTTCTTTCATTCATTCGTTTTTCCGCAAGTGGTGAATGGGTTTTCTTATAGAATTAAAATATAAATAACTAAAACTCAGGCATAAATAAGCTAAAGGAGCTTACAAAAAAAGCAAAGTATTTTTTTAAGGAAATTTAAAAAAGATAAAAAAGGCCAACATCAATACATACACACACACGCATATCGCATGCTTAAGATGTTAAGAGACTGTAAATAGTTCATGGGAAATTCTTGTGAATTTTACGTATGAGTTCACCAGATTCAACAGTTTAAATCTTTAGCCAAACGTGATAACATTTCGTATAAATTATTTTGTTGTGCAACGACCGTAACATCCCTACACTCAATTAAGATGCGGTGTTTATGAACTCGTTCTCAATTTTCTATTCTATAGTTTCTTCATTCACTATCCAATAAATAGAGGAATTTTAAAATGAAATTTTCCTAATAGTTTTACTAAGTTAAGCAAAAGCGTTTCGAATAAAATAATCAAGATATGTGGATGGGAACATTTTCATGCTTGATGCACAAACACATTAATGCCTGTATTGCAACCAAATAGCCTGATGCATTCAAAGCCAAAATATAAGCGTTAAGTCTTAGTGGATGCAATAGAACGTGGTACAAATTTGAAGCATGCATTGAAAACATAAATTTATGTCAGAAAAATGCAAACGGCACAAAAATAAAACTTTAGATCGACAGATTAAAACATGAAGAAAGAATAAACAAGGGTTAAGCAATAAGTCAGTCAGTTGAAGCTTAAAACGTATTGAATTTAGTTGAGTATGGAAAGATAGATGTCTTTAATTACACTATGCTAGTTGAAAAAACAGACAAGCCGGGCACATGACGTTTTAACATAATTCGAGTACGCTGAATCCAGTGGTGCCCGCGGTTTTTTAAGATTGGCTCTGGTTTTCGAGATATACCTCGAAAATGGAGGAGGTTGCACAACATATATTCGCGTAACTCAAAAACGGTTTAGTTTATTGAAATTTCTAAAAAAAACCTAAATTCCGCAATAAAATTTCATTTAAGAAAAGTAAAACTTTTTTTCTAATATGAGTAGTCGTTATTGAATCATAATTTTTTTTTTAAAAATTCATAAAAAATTAAAAAATGTAGCTAGGCTTTTAATTTTTTGCAGACATATAAAAAACGAAGCTGCAAACAAAACAAGCCATAAATGATTAAAATATGTTAGCAATTTTTTATGAATTTTTAAAACACAAAAATTTCGAAATTTTGATAAAAAAAATAATTTTTTTTCCAAAAAAAAAAAATTATGTTTCTAAAACGGCTAAGGCCCAGGAAAAACTTTTTACGTTACCTGGTAAGTAGTTGTCATTACAATTGTCATTATTCTGAAAACCTCAATAAGTACTTGCTAGTAATGACCTCAGTAAGTACTTTTTACTACTATTATTTTCAGTTATGAATATTTGCTTAGTAATAATCAGCTAAATAACTACTTATTAGTTGTCTTGTTTTCAGTGCTGAATATTTTCTTACTGGTAACTAGCTCCATAACTACTTATAAGGTCTATTAACTAGCGCCATTCAAATAAAAACTAGTTATTTTTTGGCTTCTAATAAGTATATTGTAAGTACTTACAATTCAACTTACTGGTAGTTAAATAATAACTAGATATTTTGTGACTTCTAGTAAGTGTATTGTAACTACTGAATTCTGTGGACAACCCGAACAAAAATAAGTAGTTATTCAGCCGAAAAATAAGTAGTGTTCATATGTCTCCAATATTACTTGCTAACTTACCAGGTAAGTAAAGTTTTTGCTGGGGGGTATTAGAAAGAAGTTTTACTTTTGTTAAATAAAATTTTATTGCGAAATTTTTAAGTTTTTTGAATAAGCGAAAGCGTTTTTGAGTTACGCGAACATATGTTGTGCAACCTCCTCCATTTTCGAAATAACGGTATATATCAAAAACCAGAGCCAATCTTAAAAAACCGCGGGCACTGGATTAAGCGTACCCGAATTATGTTAAAACGGTAGGTGCGCAGCTTGTCACGAAAAAAAGTGTCAATTTCTTGCACAGTGTTATTTTTATAAGCGTATAAAATGGTTTACTTAAACTATTGTGTCATGTTGTCATATTATCCTAATATTTTACAATAGTTTAAAAAATTGCTGTTGTATTTTAAATAAAAAAAGGTCCTAAAATAATGAGATTTTTTGCTTTGCTTATTGTTAAATCATAACTACTCAGCAGAAACCTAAATTATAACAGGTCATATTTTTTCTTATTAAAGGACATTTCACGTATTGACTACCGTTTGAATCCCCAAAATATTTCCATAAACATAATTTGAAACATTTATTTATATTACCTGCAATAAATTGAATTTGAATTGTATTAAATCTTAAAGGGCTTTAAATTGAAAAATTTTATTCAAATGCGGTGTTACCATTACTTTTTTAATTTTCTTTTTATGAGAAAAGTTAATGGGCAAATAAATTATCATATCAAATTTAGAATTAACTACATTTAAGTTCATAAAGGCATTACATTGCCGTATAATATTCGACACTGGCCTCTTTGTCCTATTATAACGACGAATGTTTGCTTATTCATGAAAACATTTTAGGTAGAAAAAAAACAAAACAATTTTATAATTGTGTGTAATGAGGTTTTCTAGAATTCTTACAAGGTTTTTGTGACTAACATATCGATGACTTACTTTCTCAACCTCGTATCTTAAAAAAATACGGTTTTGACTTTTTCATGTCAAACGATTGATATTTTTGTGTTCTATTACTGCAACAACTTATTAGTTCAATACTTTGTCTCAATTCTGTAAATATTAATAAATTATTGATGTAATAAATTGTTGCAGTAATAGAACACAAAAATATCAATCGTTTGACATGAAAAAGTCAAAACCGTATTTTTTTAAGATACGAGGTTGAGAAAGTAAGGCATCGATATATCAAAGTGTTTGTTATACTCATCAAATTATTACTTTAGGTACTCTAAAAAAGAAGCCCAGAAGTATTTACTCTTTCTTTTTGCCATTGGGTGTAATTTTACTTGTATCACAAAGAATACAATCAATCTACCATTTATTGGGTGTAAAACTGATTAGTCTGTGAGCACTCAAAACTTATAGCAATTATGTCGCCACACATCTGTCTCACAAAATACAAATACGGATGCATACGGTTGAGAAAGCATAACGAGTTGAGCTTCAGTTGCATTCTTTCTTATAAGTATAACTAACACATATATATGGAAAATTTAAAAGTGCGTGGAATGGTATAAATAATGAAAATACCCTTCCGGAGACCGAACTTATACCTAGCTAGTAATAAACTAGTACAAAAATCACCAGTACTAGTTTTCGACTGTAAACTTTTACAAACCATCTTAATGCTCAAATCAGCATTGAGTGCTTGGAAAATCATTAGTTCTATTTGTACTAGATGGGCACTAGTACACTAGGAACCAACTAGGTCCTTAAGAACCAGTTTGTTACTAGTTCTTTCGTATAATAAAAATGTGTACGCGAATTTGTGTTTAAAAACTATTAATTGTTACACAAATATTCTATCAATCTGCAAGTTGTGCCCTTCTACTACATCAAGTAATAGTACAACAAGCACTAGTATTTTTTACTAGTGCCTTTTGGACAATTAACGCTTAATTGCCTAAAGGGTAAAGTTATTAAGAATATGAATGGATGTGTTCTAAAAACATCAAAAAACATTGCAGTAATGCGGTTTTGACACTGTTTAAAAAAAATGTCAACAAAGCATCAACTAAATTTTTGATGCACAGTTTGCTTTTTGTTTCCGCATTTTATTATACATTTAGGGATGCATTACATTGCTAATGCTTAAATCGTTGCGTTTAGCAATGAATGACTTTGTTTCGTTCCATTGCAAATAACGTTTTGGAATTCACCCTTAATTTTTTTACCTTTAATTTTTTTTAATTAATTTTTTTTTAAATTAATTTTTTTTTAACTCTTAACCAAAGGTAAAAGGGTATAAACATATAAGTCATTTTCCTTCCCATTTTTACAATATTGATCTACGACCTTATAAAGAATATATATTCATGAGGAGCGAAGTTGATTTAACGATGTCCGTCTGCATGTTGAAATAGATTTTCCTAAGAATCGAGAAATGATGGCTATGATGACTATATTGTTAAATATTTGTAGCACAAAAACTCAGTTAAAGCTTGCTTTTGAAATTCAGCCTGATCGGTCCATAAATAACTGAGATATGAGATATTGAGAATAATTCTAAATTAAATACTTACCCCTGAACCAGAGAGAAATCATTTTATTATATATTTTCCTGTTACTCATGTTTCACATTTATTGTTTTCTCCTTTGTTTGCAATTATAAGACACCAGCAAAATGGCCCGATATGGTTTTTATCTCATTCTTCTTTGAAAATGTTATGTTTTTAACTAAATAATTTTAGCAAATAGAAATCGGCAATTTTTACTTTTTTATAAGTTATTTTATTTTTTAAAAGTAAAAAAAATAATTTGTCAAATCTGAAACCATGTATGTTTTTCTTTTTGTAGTGTTGATGTGGTTTCTACCACAAAAGTCGTTTCGTATAAAGCTGTCCAGTCGAAATTGCATAATTATCGTCATTGTTGCTCTCGTAACAATTAGTAATAAACTGGTCCAAAACCTTACTAGTTATGAATTAAGTTGCAGGGACTTAACATTATTATACTCATACCAACCAATCCAATGATTTAAATAGTCTTTTTAATCCCCAGAATGTTTTAATTTCACAATTCTCACATTCCCATAACCCGGCCTTTAAAAGCTATAATCAGTTACGAATTACTACTAACAAAATTAAATAAATTAATGTTTTAATGTATGTATGTATTTTGAAATATTAAAGTATAATTCAAAAGGGTAAGATAGCTTAATAAAAATGTAAGAATACGAGCTACTTATGAAAAACCCCAAAACAAACAATTCAGAAAATTATATGTATATATCATATTTACATATCGTTACCTTAATATAAAAAGGCCCCAACTCATCAAAAACACTTTTTACAGGAGAAGGAAAAAACTTAAAAAAGCTAAAATAATATAGCTACACAACCATTGTCAAAAAACATCTTTATTAAAATTAAACGAGGAATTCAGATTGAAATTCATAATATGTATTTCTTTCGAAAAATTGTGTGTATGAGTTAGGCCTTTTTTTCTTTAGAAAAATTGTGTGTATGAGTTAGGGCTTTTTGTATTCTGCTTATAACTTCTTTATTTTTAATCTAATTTGCTTGAAATTTTAATAGAATGTGTATTAGCAACCATTCTACAATAATCAATAAAAAAACGGATTTCCAAAAATAATGAGTTGGGGCCTTTTTATATTAAGGTAACGATATGTACATTAGACCGACTTAAATTATATGGGCAAAAAAAAAGTTAAAGTTGTATCCCCATGAAAATTAACTTTGACATGTTTTATGAAGATTCCCAAAATATTTTGGCTCTAGCGATTATCTCCCGTGAGCTAAACCGCGTCAAAAAAGGGTCCAAAAAAGTATTTTTTATGAATAAAAAATTTTGTAAACATTTTTTTGACCAATGAATGACCAAATATAATAGATATTAAGGGATTCTTTGATTTGCATTAAAACTTTTTAAAAATCTAAACACGGACTCTAGATAGCGAAATGTTTATGTCAGTTTTTTGATGCTTTTCAAAATACCATTTTTTGGAGCCTTTTTTGACGGGGCTCAGCTCACGGGAGATAATCGCTAGAGCCAAAATATTTTGGGAATCATCATAAAACATGTCAAACTAGTTTTGAGAGGGCACACCAACAACTTTTTTTTGAGTCGGTCTAATGTACATATGTATATGTATACATTTTTAATATATATTCATATATACATATACAAATACATACACATGTATACACAAACACACATTTTTAAGCACTCTTTGCCGGATATTTTTTTTCATTAGAAGTTCAAGAAAAAAGTTATACAATTTTATAGTTATTTGCAAACACATCCAAAAAATGACTTTTGAGAATTTGAATCTCCCTTAATTTTTTACTCAGTTTAACATTTTAAACACTTAAATGGTCTTTCTTAAAATTCAAACATTTGCTATTTACTCGTAAGTTTTTAAAACTGCATAACCATTCTAGAGTTTTTATGTTCCTATAAAACTATAAAACAACAATTTGTTGCAATAACATGAAAACTCACAAATTACTAGCAAATGCAATAATTGTATAAAAAAATTTTATTTTTTTTTCTCAGTTGTAAATTTTTATGGGTGGCCCAGAGGTTATCGACTCATTAGCTTTTATTTTAAGTGGGTCATATTAATGGTCTACAGAAAAAAATCCAAAAACTTCTTTAGAACAATTATAGAAGGAATATAATAAAAAAGTTATAATAATAAAAAATGTATATATATTTTAAATCTCTTACAGCTAATTTCACCAAGTTCAGTTAAAACTAACTATTACTTTAACTTCCAGTTAACAATATGTTTTTGACAGTTATATCTGATAGTTAACCTAGAGGAAAGGGAACTAATACTAAACTTGTCGCGTGACAAATCACTTTAACATGGCGATGTCCTACGAGGGGGTTAATTGGCACCTTTTTGACACTTTGTAACAGGTCACTGAAATAACCTTAATGGACACATCCAATTTCGGTTAAAATAATGCCTGTCGCAGATATTGTCCCAAATGAGCCATGCCAATATGATAGATCCCCTTCATATAAAGTAATAGTAAATTAATCTTTTTAAATAACGTTTTGGCTATAAGAATAATTTTATTTATATTTAATGTTTTTTTTTTTTAATTGAAACAATTTATTTGACTACATCATACTAAATTGTTTGACCAATTTTTCGACCAAAAAAAATACATATGCAATTGTTAACAAAATTTTGGAAGAAGGAATATGCTTCACTAATTTTAAAATTAAGTTATGAATTTTAGTCGAACTGTTTGGGTTTAAATTTTAGGATAAATATATAATTATTCTGGTTTAAGTTGGTTACAGTTAATTTTTTTATTCAAATTATTTTTATTTAGAAAGCAATTTTAAAGCTTATAACAATAGAAAGCCAAAAAAAATTTTTTCTGCACATACATACATACCTTCAGTCGTAAATGCGCTAATGCCACAATTTTTGAAAATTAAGTTTTTGATGCAGCTCAATAGAGTAAACAAAAATACATCGTTTGCGGAAAAAATACAAATATTTTTTTCTAGTTCTTGTTTTGCAACGATATGTAAAAGTTCTAAGTCCAAAAATGCTAAAGAAAAAGCGCTAGGGCCCATTAAAATGTGAAAATTTCAAAAAAAAAAATTGTTAATATTTTATATTACACTCTGTCTGTCGCGGTCGTTGAAGATAGACGTGTTTTCTAAACTCGGCATACGGTTTATTTTTTTTTGAACAAATAAAGTATAAAAAAAGTAAATACAAGAAAAAGAAAAAAAAAAAAAAATTACATGTATGTACATACATACATAAACACACATTTTTTCATTATCGGTGTTGATAAACAATAACAAATAAGAAGAGCACAACTGTAAACAGTAAAAGAAAAAAAAAAACTCTTATGAGTGCAAACAGTAGAAATGCATATATAACAGTGAGTGTTAGCGAAAAAAATACAGAAATAAAAAAAAGAATCGATGATAGCAAATACCTAACGGCTAAACCTATTACTCGTACGCGATCCCTCTCGCCGTCTGTATTTAATAACACGGTTGATACAATAACAAATACAAAACCTGCTAGCGTTGCCTCAACAGCAAAAACAATTTTAATAAGTGATGTAAATATTAACCCCCAATCAGGCATAATAGAAAACTCAGTATCACCTTCGGTGTCTAATAATACGGTTGATATTAATACAATAAAAAATATAAAACCTGCAAGCGGTGCCTCAGCGGCAAAAACGATTTTAATAAGTGATGAAAATATTACCCTCAAATCAGGCATGATGGAAAACTCAGCTCCACAAGTAAAAAGTGGTCAAAAGCCTCAAGTACAAGTTGGTATGGACAGGTACATAACAGTGCTTAAACGGGGTCGCAGCCCTACCTCTGCAGCAGTTGCTTCGGCCTCAAAAGTACCATCTTTTGATAAAATAAATTCTCAAAATCGATTTGCAATTCTGGAGGATGAATCCTCTGAAGCACCAAACGTCATAAAATCGTCCAAGCCTCCCCCGATATATCTTAGGGAGCAAAACTCAAATGAGCTCATAAAGAGTTTGATATCGGTGATAGGTGAAAATTCGTTTTACGTAGCTGCTATCAAGCGTGGTAGTATAAACGAGACAAAAATACAAGTCAATAATGAGAATGATTTTCGCAAAATTATAAACAAATTTGAAGTACTTAAAAAAAACTTTTATACATACCAACTGAAAAGCAGTAAAGGTCTCCAGGTAGTGATTAAGGGAATTGACTCATGTGTGGACCCAGAAGAGGTAAAAACATTCCTCGAAGAAAAAGGCTTCAAAATAAAACATGTAGTAAATATAAAAAATAGAGAAAAAAACCCCCAACCACTTTTTCGAGTGGAGTTTGAACCCGGCGACGTAAAGCTTAAAAAAAATGAAACGCACCCTATTTACAATTTGAAATATATTCTCTATAGAAGAGTAACTATAGAAGAGCCACACAAAAGAAATGGTCCCGTTCAGTGTTTAAACTGTCAAGAATATGGTCATACTAAGGCATATTGCTATTTACCCCCTGTTTGCGTAGTATGTGGTGAATTACATGGTACAGATCTTTGCGATAAGTCTAAAACCGACCCCAACGTAAAAAAATGTAGCAACTGTGGCGGTAATCACACTGCCAATTATAGAGGATGCCCTGTATATACCATCGTCAAGCAGTCAGTTGGACCGAAAACTAATCCCCCTCAAATGCAGGTAACAAATCAAGTAAGCACTGGTGACATTCAGGCCCCGCAGCCTAGTTATAACAGAACCTCTTATGCTAACGTCGTAAAATCAAACCATGCGCCAACGCAAGGTGCTGCGCCAAGTAATGATGAAACTCCAGTTTCAAATTTAAGTCGTCTGGAAAAAACCATGGAAACATTAGTGCAAACAGTAACTAATTTTACGAACACAATGGGTAATATGATGCAGGAAATTCTTAGAATGCAATCGATGTTATTGCAATCTGTACTTAACAGGCCATGAACTGTTTAAAAATCTGTTTTTGGAACGCGAACGGCATCCGCCAACATAAAAATGAATTAGAATACTTTCTTAAAAATAAACAAATTGATGTCATGATGGTTTCTGAAACTCATTTGACCTCAAGAAATACGTTTAACATCAATGGTTATATACTATATGATACCAAGGACCCTCGAGATAGAGCTTGTGGTGGTTCTGCCATTTTGATAAAAAATCGAGTCAAACACTACCTAATGTGTGATCATCGTGAGGATTATCTCCAAGCAACGAACATTTGTGTTGAAGAGCTGAATCGTAGCATTGTAATCTCATCTTTATACTCTCCACCTAGATTTTCAATATCAGAAAGCCAATATTGTGAATATTATAAATCACTAGGACCCTGTTTCCTGGCCGCTGGCGATTATAACGCTAAACATACCTTCTGGGGGTCACGACTAATAACACCAAAGGGTCGTGTTTTGTTTAATACAATCTCTAAAATGAATTTAAATGTTGTCGCGAGCGGCCAACCAACATATTGGCCTGCTGACCCGCAAAAAATTCCAGATGTCATCGATTTTGGCGTGGTTAAAAACATCCCCACAGAAACGATTCACGTTGAAGCTTCCCTAGAATTATCTTCCGACCACACACCTACAATTGTTACTATAATGAACCCCAATAGAATTGTATCTCCGACTGGTTACCTAGCGACGTCAGCCACACAAATAAATTGGTTAAAATATAAAAAATATCTCAGTGCCCATTGCACAGAAAATATTCCGCTCAGTACACCGGAGTATGTAGATCGCTCTATTGATAATTTTGACAGTTTTCTGAAACTAGCTGTTCAACATTCCAATATTGCCCCCAAAAAAACAAAAACTATTAAAATATATTCCACAGATGTCGAGCGTCTCTTGTCTGAAAAAAGGAGGGCACGAAGAGAGTGGCAATTGCACAGATCTCCTCAACTTAAGAACTTGCTAAAAGAGTGTACAAAAAGATTAAGAAAGTTATTGCAGACTCAGAAAACGGCTTCTCTGGAAAAATATCTTAAGGAACTTGATGCAACTCCACAATCGGACTACTCATTATGGCGTGCAGCTAGAAACCTCAAAAGGCCAGTTGTCTCAAAACCACCATTAAGAAACTTGAATGGAAGTTGGGCAAGAAATGATGTTGAAAAAGGAAATCTGTTTGTAAGTCACTTGAAAAACGTATTTACACCTAATATATCTCACAATATTGCGGTCGATTTACCACCTGTTGCTGCTAGAGCAGCTATTCCCCTAAGATTTGAGATGAGAGAAATCGAAAAGGTTATATGTGACTTAAACACTAAGAAGGCACCTGGCATTGATAAGATCAGCAATAAAATGCTATTAGAGCTACCTCGCGTAGCAAAGAAAATTATTCTTTTTATTTTTAATGCTATTTTACGCCTTGAATACTTTCCTCAAAAATGGAAGGTTTCCTTAGTTACCATGATACCAAAGCCAGGTAAAGATCATACGAAAGTTGAGTCTTATAGGCCTATTAGCTTATTGTCAAATATGTCAAAGCTATTTGAGAAATTATTAGTTTCAAAATTAACACCGATTTTAAGTGAAAATAGATGTATTCCAAACCATCAATTCGGATTTAGAAGAAAACACAGCACAATTGAACAAACTCATCGAATAGTAAATGTCATAAGAAAAACATTTGAAGAAAAAAAATATTGCTCAGCACTCTTCATCGATGTTTCGCAAGCTTTTGACAAAGTCTGGCATGAAGGCTTATTACACAAATTGAAGCAAAATTTACCAGCAAACACACACAAACTGTTAGAAAGCTACTTAGTCGGTCGTCAATTTATTATTAAAGAAGGAAATTTCTTAAGTTCACCTCAGCCGATTGGCGCTGGAGTCCCACAGGGCAGCATCCTGGGCCCTCTATTATACTTAATTTATACTTCGGACATGCCAACAAACAACTACACCCAAACTTCAACATTTGCAGACGACACAGCTTTTCTAAGCGTCCACGAAAACCGTTATGAAGCATCTCGTTACCTACAGCATCATATATTTCAACTAGAAATATGGCTAAGACAATGGAGGATAATGGTCAATGAGCAAAAATGCGTACATATAACATTCACCCTGCGCCGGGAATCTTGCCCCCCTATTACAATCAATAATCAAATTATTCCTCAACATTCGCATGTAAAATATCTCGGTATACATCTGGATCGGCGATTAACGTGGAAATGCCATATAGAGGCAAAATTAACTCAAATGAAACTAAAAGCCATCCAAATTCATTGGCTTATTGGAAGAAATTCTGTTCTTAGACTCGATTGCAAGCTTCTACTTTACAACTCTATCTTAAAGCCTATCTGGTGCTATGGTATTCAACTATGGGGCACTGCCTCGGCCTCTAATATCGAAAAAATTCAAAGGCGCCAAAATAAACTTCTTCGTATAATCACAGCCGCCCCCTGGTATGTTAAAAACTCAAACATTCATAAGGATCTCAACGTGCCATTAGTAAAAACTATGATTACAAAATATGCAGTAAAATATTTAAAAAGACTTGAACAACACCCAAATCCTTTAGCTCGAAATATTTTAAATCATGGCGGCCACACTCGCTTAAGGAGAAGAGACACTGCAGCACTTACCCAACTAGATGAGAGATAAACACCTATATAAGTGAACAGAACCCGTGATGACGAAAATTTTTGTCTGGCACTGGCAGGACATAAATAAAGTATTAGGTTAAGATTTGATAAATTATTGTTAGTTCATATTAAATATATGAAGATTCAATAAATAAATAACGAAAAAGAAAAAAAAAAATATTTGTTAATAGTCAACATTGAAATAAATAAAATAGTTTTATAGTATATTTTATTTTTTGCAAATTGACATACTAAAATGTACATTAAAAGTATAAAATATATAATAGAAAAGGTGATAAATCATAAAAAGCTACGTAAAACATAAATGTATTATTTTTAGTTGGTTTGCAAGCCAATAAAGAGTCGGCAATGAAGCTAAACTGGATTTACAGACTTAAAATATATTCAGAACTAAAGACCTTTGAAAGTTTTTTCTCTCTCCATTAAAATTTATACATTGGACTACATAATTTTCGACTGAAGGTAATGATATATACTTATATAGGTACATTATATTAAAAAAAAAATTACGGACTCTCCATTGCACTATAGGTCAAATGGAAATTTTTCTGTGCGAAATTAATAACTACTACAAAAACATGGTATTCAAACCAAAACATGTAAAAATTCCATAAGTAAGTGTAGCCCTTTTTAAAAAAATGGAATTAAACCCATTAACGACTAATAATTAACCCTTTTTTAATCATTAAAACAAACATAATACATTGTATTGAATTTTTTTTTTTTATATTATAACATTTAGAAATTACTTAAATCTAATTTATTTTGTAAATTTTAATCAAAAAGGGGTTCATCACTTTCCTCAATTTCTTCGTCTTGGTTGCTAAGCTGAAATTCCTCTATGGATTCGCTGCAACATAATAACTCAATAACTTCAGGTGGAAGTGAATAACGTTTACGCTTTTGTAAGCGTCTGGTTAAAAATATTGTGGAAGCTAATGGATCTGAAGTATCAACAGCCCTATTAAATACATCTAACAGGTTATTGGTGCGGCTGTTTTTGCTGGCGCGATGCAACCTAACGCCTTTGTATATTTTGTGACGCGATTCAGAAGCATCTTCTCCAAGAAAACGTATTGTAATGCGCTGTTTTCTATTATTTATTTTGAGTGTATGAGCACTTTATGGACCGTGGCAGTTATTGGCAACCAGGGATATAGCTCCTGAAAAAGGTTTGCTGTTTCAAAGCAATATATTTCCAATTTATTTGAACCGATTTTGAACCGGCAGGATAAGCAAATCAAAATGATTTTGAATCGACATATTATATCTTTGACAAAATCAGTTATATCGTCGAGCAGTGTTTCCGTCATTTGTGGAACCAAAACCACCTACTCTGGGCATGTCCACGCGAAGTCCAAGTGTTCTCCTCCGCTTCCATTGCAGCCCATTTTTCCCACTTTTGAGCCAATTTTACGCAAAAAAATTATTGTTTGCTTTATATTTTTATCCATTTCATCCGAAATAGTATTAAGTTTGATTTTGTCAACAACGTGTTTAAAAACTACATCAAAATTGTCTTTCTTATTGCATTCTTTTCGCCATATTTCAAACAGATGGTTTTTTTTTTTTTTTTTTTTTTTGATACAGAGGTTACCTACAAGAAAATGCATAACTCATAAAGCGCAAATAATCGCAATTTGTCACAAACCAAAATTAACTCATTACATTATATTTAATAACATTTTTCAATTTGAAAGAGGTCAAATGGTGTCAATATTTTTAAACGCTTACGGAATGTAAAAGTTTAAAAAAAAATTGAACCCTTTTAAGGCAATGTTGTCGAATAAGTGCTTTTTAATTATACCGACATAAATATAAAGCTGTTATAATTAAAAACAGTAGTGCTTACCTGTCACTTTATTTTCCATTTAAATTAAAAAATTATAATAAACACAAATCGAGAAATACAAACTTTAAGTTGACCTTGCACTATTGAACAATCTAGCAAGTTTGTGGAAAAAACTGAATTGATTGACTTTGACGCACAAATGTGTAACAGTGCTTTCTTTTTACCACAAAAAAACATCACACGTCTTTATTTTGAAGCATTTCCAATTAAAAACAACAACAACAATAGTAAAACGCCACTTTGATTTTTACCAATTTAGCACAGAAAAAGCTGTGATTTGACCTAATGTGCATTGTTTCACTCATTTTTATGTATTTTAGTATATCAAAGAACTTTTCTTATTAATGCACTTGAAATTTGACAGTTATATAATTCCTCTTTGGTGAACTTTTACTAGACCAATACATATTTTCATATGTGTATATGGGAAGGTAGAATGCATTTACTAAGGCTTATTAATAATTCAACCGCTCGCATTTTCAACCCAAACGTTTATTTTTCGGATATAGATGGCACTTGCTGGGATTGAATGTAGAATAATATGTATTTAAATACAGTAAACCAGATGTTTCATTGGAAATATATAATAAATAACTATTAGGACAAATACTTTGATACTTATTGAAAATTTGATTAGAGATTCTATATAAAACAAAAAAAAACTTGATGGGATTTGCAAAAATTTTGTACATTCGGAAATTCGTGTATTATCGAAATAAGCAAAACATATTGTTATAGTTTAGGGGGGGGGGGGGAATTTCCTTTTTTCACCCCCCCTGAATCCGCGCCTGCTCTGGACTAACTACACTCTAAACACATTATCACCAGTTAAGTGATAGGTCTGGCTTTCACCTATCACAATTCGTTCCTTTTAATTATAAAATTGTGTTCACTGGTCACGGGATAAGTGCTTTAAGAGCAATTGACACAAGTTTCCCGCAGGGTAATTATAACTGTTACCCTGTTGCAATAAACAAAAATTTAATAAAATTTTATATATTTTATTAGGTATAAAAAAGCTTAAGATTAATTTACTGAATTTCATATCGATTATGACCAGAAGTAGAGTTGTACACCTCAAATACAAAAGTCATTACAATTTTTTTTTCTTGTAGTTTTAATGAATTGTTCGTTTATCTTTTTTGTGTTAGGAGTCCTGTCCTTTTACTAATTTCCTTTTTATCCATTTCATTTCCAGTTGTTGTATTTTATTAATTGAAACACTATTTTTTCCAAGCTCTGGTGATTATATTTTTTCAGATTATATTTACTTCATTAAAAAGTTAATGATGGGTTTCTTGTAAAGAATAGATTTATTTTTCTGTCTTTTGGATTTTGTTTAGGTTTTTTATTTTATTTTGCTTTTGTTGTTTGTTTTTTGTATTGTCACATTGTGAATCGAGCCTACATAATAAAGGATATTATTTTGTATCAAAACAGACGCCTTTTATTTGCTTAAACTTCCGTTTGCTTTTAACAAATAAAAAAAGGATAATACATATAAACATAAAGAAGAATAATTTTTTATATAAACAACGATGGTTGTAAGAAAAGTCTGTTAGAGCTAAAAGCTTAACAGATTAAACCTGATAAATTTCAGGAATATATAAATATTTTGTAGATATTAGTATTGTGTTTATTTTATTGAAGACGGGTCTCAGAACCATCATATTATAATGGTGTGGGTATATTAAAATTTGGATTTGCAAATAAAACAATCTAAGTCAACACTTTTCCACTTTTGCTTATCTAATTTATTTACTATTAAAAAAAATATTATTTTTAATTGAAATATTAACTAAATGCAATTTAATTAATTTTTCCAGAAATAATAAAGTAAGTTGTGATTTTTAACAGAAATAATTTATCAGTACTCCGTGTGTGCAAAATATTATTTGAATAAATTAAGAAATTAAAAGATTTTGTTTGTTGTGCTTTATTCCCTTTTTAAATAATTGATAAAAAATACTGAAATTTATTGTTGGAGGATAAGCTGTTGCAATGCGCATTTCACTGGTTGCTTAGGCCAGATCATCAGGAAACGATCTCCTAAATAATTTTATAAAAGCCAAAGCTATCAGCAAACAAGACTACAGAGGGAATTAGAATTACCTACAAACACTCAAAAAGTCTTTTTTGCAACGATATCAAAGCTTAAACAAAATACCAAACAATAAATCAGTGATGAGTTTTTATCTTTTCTTACATTTCCCGCTACAATTAGTTGGAATTCTCCCAACATTAATTGTAGTTGTAAGTGGGTAAAGAAAAAACATATGTAAAACAAAAACAAAGTGCTTTTATTGTTTTCACAAGAAATCAAAATAAAAACAATTTGCCAGTTCAGTGAACTGATAGCTTTGGCTTTTCTAAAATTATTTAGGTGAACGTTTCCTGATGATCTGGCCTAAGCAACCAGTGAAATGCGCATAGGAACAGCTTATCCTCCAACAATAAATTTCAGTATTTTTTATCAATTATTTAAAAAGGGAATTAAGCACAACAAACAAAATCTTTTAATAAATAATAGTATTCCCAAAAACAACTTTGATAATTAAATTAAGAAATTTAATTTTTTTTCTTTTATTAGCTCCAAATTGGTTTATGCTTTTCCAAAAAGGTACTCTTCAAGCGCTAAATACATTTGGACTAAAAAAACAATTTATGTCAAATCTGATAGTTATCGCTAAATAAGAATTGTTCGCATTTTTAGCAGCTTCTTATGATTTTTAACAATTAACAGGCCGTTTACATTGCACCGAAATCTTGTAGGTTTTATTTGAAACCTTCTTCAAAATCTAGTTCGTTTACATTGCAATATTTTGACATAAACAAGATTTTGTTTTCATAACCTAAACAAATTACTGACATTTGTCTGTAACTTTAAATTGGTTTTGTAACTTTAACTCCTATTCTAATATGATTATCACTTCTGTTCGGCTAAAGTTTTTTTTTTAAGTTTTTTTTTCCTAAATATTTCTAATGGGGCAGATCAGAACTACACTTAAGTTTTAAATCCCTATGTAAGTGCACATCTAAAAAAGAATTTTATTAGAACTTCCTAAAAAATCGTAAAAAATAATTTAAATGTTGTCGTTTTGAACGTGAAGATTTTAAAAATGACATCAACTCAGATTTAGCTCCAGTTAAGCACTTTTTTCTTTTTGCTTTTCCTATCAGTTTAAAAATGGCTAAGGAATGAGCAAAAATGTCCAAAAGTAAAAAAATTTTGATAAAAACTTAATTTTTAGGGTTTCAATATGACCTATGGATACGTTTTATATACCAAAAAAAATCGGTCCAGAGATAGAAGATAAGTTATGCCCAAAATATAAATAATTTTTGGTTTTTTTTAAGTACCCCTTATTGGAAAACCTAGATCTTCCCGAGTTCAAATTTCATAGTAATAGTTGATTTCTTTGGCCAAAATACAGAAATCCTTATTTTGTCATTCTGTTTTAAATTTCTAAAATATTGATATAGACTCGGTTAGACACTATAAAGTCTATAATATATTATGTACATATGTATATCTGTGGTAATAAGAAAAAAGTGCTTAAGTCTATTTTTTTAGTTTTTTAGGAAAGCCATTTTAAACTTTGAAGGTTATTTTTGAAAATACATTTTTATAATAAAAAAAAAAACTATCACTTCCTTTCGGTTATAATTTTTTTAAGTTTTTGTTCCTAAAAACTCCCAACGTGACCAATCGGAGGTAAACTTAAATTGTTACTCCAATTGTTATTGCACAATAAAAAAAAAATAAGCAAAAAGTAATGTTGCTCTTACTTCCTAAACAAATAGTACGAAATAATTTTAACTTTGTCCATTTGTACTTTAAAACATGATGATTACAAAGTTGCCATTAACTCAAATTGTGCTTAAGACGACTTAAGGCCTTTTTCCTTTTTGCCACAGAAATATTATGGTTCCTTATGAGAAGAGAAGTTCATTTCACCATATCCTTCCGTCTGTCCTTCGGTTGAAATCAAGTTTTCGAAGCTCCTACATAACGCCAACAAACTTATGTATAGATAGGTAATGCGTTCAAGAATTTTGCTATCGGCTATAAAAGGCTAAGAAATGAGCCGAAATGTCTAAAAATTAGAATTTCTCATTTAATTCCTCCAAATCACGTGCAAATAATAATAACTTGATTTATTTTATCAATAGTTTCAATATGTTTCTTTAAAAGCCGGTATTGTTGTTTTCTTTTTTTTTTTTGGTAAAATGTCTTAAAAACACAGATATAATATTATAACTAGGGAGGTAACGATACGCCTTTTTGCAGATACGATATCGATACGCAAAAAGAAATATCGGCGATACCGATACGAATACATATTAAATTTAAATTCAAGGTAAAATTAACAAAACTCAAGTAGAGTAATTTTTTATTATACAAAATTACAGTATAAGAGATTATTAACATATAAAATTGATGTTAATAAGATTTTAAAACAACGAAGTGAATTTGAATTCATGGTAAAACCCGATACCGATATATTGGCGATACTTCGGGCTGCGGAGATCAGTATTCGTTACTTCCCTAATAAAAATAATATACGAGTGGCTTCAATATACATTACTGAAATATCGGGGTTCCTTAATCCAGCCTTAGCAATAGAGTTTTGAACTTTTTTCGAGTGCCTCCTGAAATACTAAACAACCCTCGTTTACAAGCCAGTTCCTAAACGAATATGCAGATGTTTATGGAAAAGGCACCATAATACTATGGCACTATTTCAATGTATCTTGTGAAAAGGATAAACTATTATATTATCGCTTTCTATTTAGAATTTGTGCATTAGAAGTTTTTGAATGAGAAAAATGTAAAAAAAATCTCTTCCTGTATTACTGTTGATTTGGCACACAATTTGCAAAAGTGTTGTTTGTGTTTGAATGCCTGACCATCCAGACAATTGTCAATGTGTAATATACAATTTTTTACAAAAAAAAAAAATTTATATATATATATATATATATATATATATATATATATATATAAAAGACAAGAATGCAAAACCCCTACATACAAACCATTTACTCTGTAGAGTGGTTATAAAAATCTCGATGTGAGGGTTTGTATGTGTAAAAGTTTGAATGTATTTGAATTAGATGCTGTCTGGTGTGATACGATTCACTACAGTTTCTTGTCTTTAGCATGTTGTTCTGTTAAAAAAAAACTACGGCAGTAACATAAACAAAATTGTTGGTTACTGGTTTAAACAACCATATAGAGGAAGAGTATCTTTATAGACAAAGTTACAGGATATGTGAGTTGCTGCTCTGTGGATAGAAAGTATCCTATTTAAAAATATATACATGTATGTGTAAACGTTTTAGCATTTTTTTATTATAAAGTAGTGTTTTTGAATGGATGTCGGAAAACGAATATTTCTATCAACTTAACCACATACGCGTATAAGTGAAAGATTTTTATCCCTTTTTTCTAAGTACTTTAAATGTCTTTTCCTCTTGTCTATTTTTCATTCCATCCTTATTGTTATATAAAGCTGTGTTTTAGTTTGTGGCCGAGGCCATAAGAGACAGAACCTTCTTCCTTTCAATGAGGACATTTACATATAATTAGGAATTTATTTTTTTTTTTTTTTTCTAAAAAAAAGTCAAACCTACTGTTGTAATAAATGTCAAATGGATGTTTGTGGTAAATTAAAAAAAAAAACTAAAAAAGGGAAGATTTTTTAGAAGTATTTCCTGACTGAAAACTGTTTTAAATAGTTTTGGTATGTAAATGTTTATTTAATATAGTTTTATCGGCTAAAAAAAGTTTAAATAAGCTTAAAGTTGAAAATGGAAAATTTTAATACATCTGTTATAAAAAAACATAAGTACAATACAATTTTCTGTTTTCTTTTTTATTGTCTAAAACCAGTGTTGCCATAGGAGAAATAAAATAAATAAAAATAAATCTGTGAATTTCCCTAACATCAAAATACAGTACAGTTTGACTACAGTTTCAAATAAACGCTTTTAGTTTTCATATGAAAGTTCTTTTAATCCGCACTTTTTCAATTCCCTAAAGAGCAAAGAAATGTTCTTTCATTCCCAGGAATTCCCGTATTTTTTTTGTTTTAAACTATATAAAAAAGTTAAAGAAAAAAGTGTATAAATTACTGGCAGTTATTCAGAAAAAACTGAATAATTTACATTGCTTGGAGTATATTTCAGACATTAGAGCTCAGAAGAAGTCGATCAGATTGCATTTTGTTTAAAAATGCTTGACATTATCTAAAAATCTTCTTAACGCATTGCAACAGATTTTAGAAAACAAAGAATGGTACAAATTACTAAAATTGGTTTCAAAAATCATTCTTTTAAATGCATTTGATTGATATCAAAAGTCTCTCTCTCTCTCTCTCTTAAGTCGCTTTAATAGTATTTTTTATTTTTTTAATTATACGTTATCATCTTTATATCGCTGATAAACTGCCCTTATGTTAAACGGTGGACCCGTGACACATTAATCAGAGTTAAAATCCTCAAATTGCTTAATTCTTGTTATCGTCGAAAAATGCTCGGAATTTCGGAATTTTAAAAATATAATTCTTCTCAAATGCAAAAAGTATTGCTTATCTATGCTTATCTTTCTTAAGAAACCTATTTTCAAGATTTGCGTTAAGAAAAACAATTGGGAAGAGCTGAGATTCAAATCCACGTCAAACAAACAACGTCTATACTTGTTAATCTTAAGACTTACTGAATACGCTGTGTCCATATTACTTAATTGAGTGTTAACAGCTGTGAAAAAGATTAACATGCATATCTGCCCTATGGCCTACGCCACGGTGGATCTTATATACTGGGGGGCAAACAATGTGTTTACCAACTGCCCTGTAGTGTGAAAGCCACCAGCATACGCAGGTATCAATTTGAGTGCACTATCCGGCAAGATTATACACTCGCCCCTTGCTCAGGAGCTGGAGCTTTCTAACCTTCGTTGCTTAAGGAATAAACAGCAGCAGCTGTTGAGAACAAACAGCACTTAGAGATAATACTCCCCCTTTGCCGAATTTCAGGTTTTGAATGCATCTGAAATAACATCAAAAGGTGAAATATCCCTAAGATTCTCCGAAACCCCCTTGGGGGAATTGAGTGTTTAAGAATGATTTTCGCAAGCAAGGAAATATGAGTTTGAACCTAAATGCATACGAGTACTTCTATTTGTATTGATTTTATATATTTTTTTATACCCTCCACCACCACAAGTGGTGAATGATGGTTTACTAAGGTTGTCATTCTATGTGAAACTTTTTTTTTAAACATCTAACACCCCATAAAGTATATATATTCTGGCACCTTGAGTAATTCTAAGTCGGTTTAGCCATGTCCGTCTGTCTGTCAGGCTGACCGTCTTCATGATGATCGGTCCATAATTTACCTTAGATCCCATATTCGTCAGCCTTCTGAAATTCACTTTAAACGCTAAAACTAATTTCACTGCTGTATTGAAATTTATTCTAATTTATGTTTCTTAATACCAGAAATCCCTCTACAGAATTTTGTGAGGATTGATCCATAATTTTCCATGAGTCCAATATAAATTCCCCTCCTGAAAATCATTTTAGTTCGACGAAAACTGTTACGAATCATGATATTTTACTCAAGGTAGTTCAAATTTCTAAAAAGGAAAGCAATAGGATCTTCATTCGGTTAACCATTAATCGGTTAACTGGTCGGTTAATTTAAAATTGGGTTTTTTCGATTAACGATTAAACCGATTAATTTCAGTCGATTAACCGATGTAACAAAATTTTTAATTATTTGTAGTATTATAAGATATATTATTATGATTTTAATTATTTGTTTCGCCTTATTCACAAAAGGTTTGTGTTAAGAAAATATTATTCATACAAACAAAGAAGGTGCTCAGTGATATTCGTTTTAAAGAAGTGTTTGCTGTCAACAGCTTTTTGTTTCACGTACTTTTTATATGTATGTGTTTCGTTATTTGTTTCTTCTCATATCAAATGGCATAATGGAAGATTTTATATGTTTAGAGAAATCCAGAAAAAGAACTAAGAAATAAGATATTCTGTATTATAGGTTGCTTTCGATTTCTCTTAAATCCTTAACACTCAAACCGAATTATTTGTCTAAAAGATTATTTTATAAGATATCCTAAAACTATTGAATTAACTAATAAAATTATCAAACAGTTTATTTTTTAATTATACATAATATGTATTTATTAAAAAATATGTATTATATATTAATGAATTATTTAATTGGTATACCGAACAATTACCAAATTAACCGATTATAAACCGATTAAACTAAAACCTCGGTTAACTAATCGAGCGATTAACCGATTAAAGCAAAAGCCCGATTAAATGAATACCTTAGAAAGCATACCACTTTCTGATTGTCGGTCAATAATTTAATATGTGTAGGTCTAAACCGCAAACGACCGTTTTTATTAAGATTAATTAATCATATATAGATATCATATAGAGCCCACTCCGGTAATATTCGAAATGTCGGTGGAGGGTATCAAAGATTCGGCACAGAGGAATATAGCAATCTAACTTGTTTATTATTAATTTGGCGCTCTAGCCGTCTGAACTACGTACATATGCAAATTACTGTGTGAATTATAAGAACGTTCTGTATTAATTTGTATACTCTAATGCTGTGAGTAGCGATAAGGTACGAAAGATAATGCGTTAAAGAAGTTGTTGTTAAAAAATTAGTAAACTTTTTGCTGGCTAATTAAATAAATTGATAAATAAATTACTATTTATTTCCCCTTGAAAAAATAGAACATTCTCTTGTATAAGTTAATAAATAGTAATACTTTTCTCATCAAAAAATGTTTGTTTTTAAGCATAATTTGTTTGGATTACAATGTGAGAGAGAGATAGAGAAGTCATAGCAAAAAAAAACAGTGCAAACAAGTAAAAAACCATCTAATATCTAATAAATTTCATAATAAAAAAAGGTCAGAGATTGTCTTTGTTGTTATTTTCCTTCCAGATATAAATGGTTTGTTCTCTATCGCAAATATGCATTCACAAACAAACAAGTGAACCTTAACAGTTTTTAAACATGCATGCACACGTTTTGCTAAAAATTACTGCAGATGTTTCGTTTGCCTTTAAAAACAAAACTCAAAAAAATAGAAAAGAATATTACACATAAAACTAGTGCACAGTTCGATATTCCTCTAAATACGTACAAACATAAACATTTTGTATTACAATTCTATTTATTGAAATCTAAAAAAAAATAAATTGTCGATGTATTGTACATTGTTGCCATATCAATTATGGGAAAATAGGTGAAAAAAAAATACTCAGCAACTGTCTAAAGTTAGTTGTTGTTGCTGAAAAAAGGTCCGGTCAGTGACTTCTTACTTGAATACAGCCAAACAAAAATAAAGGACATAGAAGAATGTTTGGGAAATACTTCTAAAACTAAATAAAATAGAACTTCTGTACTAAGTACTTTAAATTTATTTTCCTCTAGTCTACTTTCTATTTAATTTTTCTTTTTATTTATATGGTATATTAAATTTTGCTTCCAATTTTTCTTTTTATGCAGGTTATCCACAACCTCAATATCGCTGGTTAAAGAATGGTATACCCGTTGGTGATTTTTCATCCAGTCAGTATCTACGAATATTGAATACACAACGGCAGGATGCCGGCAGTTATAAATGCATTGCAAAAAATGATGCCGGTTCAATATTTAGTGAAAAAATTGATGTTGTCGTTGCCCGTAAGTATGATTTTTTTTTTTTGTTTTTGTTATTGTAATAATTTCAAATTCATACGTTTAAAAAAAATTTATATTTATATTCAGTATTTGTATGCATAAAGTTTAAGGATTAAATGAATATTTTAAAATATTACGAGATATACGTAAAGTTTGTACGAATTTGGAGTACTGTTTTTTTTTAATGTTCAATTATTTATGTCTTATATGTTTAAAAAAAAATGTTATTTTAAATACTTTTTTTGAAATTAAATATTTTACAACAATACAACATACAACCATACAATACACTTTTTTTAATGGAACTTTAATAAAATGTTCTTTTATTTAAAAGGAACTTTTTTAAATTGAATTCGTTTTCAAAACTAACCCCCTAATTTTGTAAAGTACTTCACCACTTAAAAAATATTTTCATATATATTTTTGAAAATTTCAAAAATGTTATATGATTGTGTTGATATGTTTCATTGTTCTACCTTAATACAATGAAAAAATTTAATAAATTATATATTTATTACACAGTACAACACATGATTTGCCAACTCAATTCTGTGAACTGTATGTGAAATTAGACCCAAAAAGAAGAATTTCTGCATCATTCGTTTTGTCTTCTTACCTGCGATTTGAAGTTAGTATCGATTTGAAGTTAGTACTATCGTATAGGGGAATTTATCACGTTTTAGGCCCTGTTGTTTGACATAGCTCGACAACCACTAGCCCAATTTAGTTGAAATAAATTTTAAAAAATTAAGAATTACAATTCCCTTAATCTGTTCATATATTGTTTTCCTATACAAGTAACACTTTCGAAGTTAAAAATGAATGTATGAAGGAAAAAATTATGTTTTGCCTAAAAATTTAGATTTTTTTTTTTTAAAATACATAAAAAATGCAAAATGGAAAAAAGTTTCAAGTCTAGTTATTTTTTCGCAAAGTCACATAACCTATGAGCAAAATGAGACAAAGATCATAAAAATCGATGCACGCGTTTTGCTTTTATTCGCAATTGAGTAAAGGTATGAATTTCAAAAGTCAGTTATAGCCACCACCCTTAAAATAAAAATAAAAATATAAATTAAAAAATTATCATGCAAAAAAAAACTTTATTTATAAAAACTTAATGAAAATAAAATAATATGCAATTAATACGCAATTATAATATGCATAAAAACAAAATTTAGAACATTTTTTCAATTATTGGCAATATCCATCCTTGTAGAAGTTGACGCTTGTGGTTCTGATGATCTTGTTTTCTTCGTAGGTTGTTCATATTCATGGTCTGAGTCTGTATCGTCATCCGAGATACACATACTATTCAAGGGCGTGTTTCTTTCACTGTGTCCACCAATTTCAATGTCTTCATCTTCGGTGCTTTCTTCAAACTGCATAATTGTGGAACTCCACCAACAAACCTCCGCAAGCAATGCATCCAATTTTTTGCTTTTGAACCGCTTTTCAAATGGCATGGTCACCTGGTGGAACCTCTCTCCTTGTTCGTCTGATTCCTGAGGTGATTGTGCCAAAAAAGTATCGAGGTGGTGGTGCAAGAAATGCAATTTCAGCGTCATGGATGCACCGATTTTTTCGAAATAAAACAGCAACCTGTCCACTCGTTGCTGTATCTCTTCTCGCTGGACACGGTTCTTTCCTAGAACGCCTTCTATTACTTCTTTCAATGCGTTCCATGCATGTTGGTGGTCGTGATGCTCTGAAAGCAAATGTGTGAAAGAATCACTTTTGATCGATTTCCGAATATCAGGTCCATTGAGAATACCTGTTTTAAATACATAAGAAAAACGAAAAAATTATTGGTAATGCGAATGTATAGAAATTAACAAATTTAGATATGACAATATTGAAATACAGAGTACGATACGTACCGTTTTTAATTTTCTCATCACTGAGTTTCGGAAAGATGGATTTCAAACAGTCAAAGGCGCCGTTAACTTTTTTGACCACCACTTCAACGAATTTCCCAGCTATTCCCAGTTTCATGTGGAGCGGTGGTAACAAAATATCATCCAGGTCCTTTATCATAGGTTCATTGCGTAATTTTAATTGTTTGTTGAGGTCGGGAGTTCTTCCTTTCCAATCTTTACATTGATATTGATTTCCTTTGTATCGTGAATCCCAATTACAAAGGAAGCAGAAGTATTTTGGATATCCGCCCTTTTCTATAATCCCTTGTAGTATGTTGACCACCTTCAGATCGCAACAAATGTTCCATTTGTGTTCATCGTATTTGATTTTCTTCAAAATTTCGCCCAATGCTTCATACGTTTCCTTCATAGTTGTGCTGAATCCCAATGGAATGCATGGTTTTTTATTTTTTTTGTGCAGCAGCACAGCCTTCAAACTAGTAACTGAACCATCGATGAATAAACGCCAGTCGCCAGCGATATAATCCATTCCCAATTTTTTCACTAAACCTGGGATATCATGGCAGTACGTGAACGTATTTGCTTCGTCAACGGAATAAAATTTCTGAAAATCAGCTTGGCGTTGTCGGTATGATGTTGCGCTGACATTTTGCTGTGTGAGTTTTCTTCTCTTCAAAAATGATGTCAGCCATTCGGAGTCGTGTTGTGATAGTCCCAGCTTGGCCACAATGTAATCCATTTCGATTTGTGGTAGCGGTTCTGGTGCACTATTTTCAATATCGGGTATCCAATCAGCATCATCCAAATCGGTCGGATTGGTGAAAACGGTTTCGGCTAGCAGGGACACAGTATCCGCACTCGGAGGTTTAGGTGCATCGGTATCAGCAGGGCGTTGCACTGGAAGTGCGGCAGTAAATGCAGCAGTGTATACTTTTGTTTTCAATTGTTGTCTGTTTAATCCAGGACGAAAATTTATGCATGCATAGCACCTGGATTCATCATGTCCAGTTGTGTCTTCCACCCAAATTACTGGCTTCATAAAAGATAACTTTCTACTTTTTCCGTGAATCCATTTTAGAAGGGTAGTATAACAACAGTTGCACACTGTGTTCGGCGTAAAATTTGCACCACTTAAATCTGCTTCATCGAAATAATTACAATACGCGGTTTTGAATTGCTCAGTAAACAAATTTTTTCGATCTTTTTTCTGTATTTTTCGGACGATATGACCACAAACGTAACAATATTCATCCAAATATGGGCACTTGTTGTTTTCCATATTGATATATTTTATGTTTTGTTGTTATTCACTTTTAAAAAACTGGAGAAAAATCACTTTTACTGTTCGCGTTCGTCGGCACTGGCTGAATGCCAAAAATCGATCAATGCACACCTATAAATACTACGTATTTTTGAATATTTTACTGCCAGGTACTTATAAATGGGCGCATATTTTAAGGGCGGCTGGCTATATACCTGATACAGCACTTGTACGTTTCAAACTGTGCAAAACTTTCCAAATAATGACCACCCTTAAATGTGGGTGCAATTTCTGTAAAAAAAATCATATAGGTAGCCACCGGAAAAACCCAAATAATAAAAAGGTCCACTTTCCGTTTAATTGTCCACGTACATTTATTACCGCAATCATAAAAATCAAATAACCTTTTGTTTATTCCTTTTTTTTTAATTCTCAGAATCATGAAAAAGGTGTCAATGTTTTCTCCAAATAATGTTGTGCATATCTCGAGCAAATTTTTGAAATTCATACATTTACTCAATTGCGAATAAAAGCGAAACGCGTGCATCGATTTTTATGATCTTTGTCTCATTTTGCTCATAGGTTATGTGACTTTGCGAAAAAATAACTAGACTTGAAACTTTTTTCCATTTTGCATTTTTTATGTATTTTTAAAAAAAAAATTTAAATTTTTAGGCAAAAAATAATTTTTTCCCTTCATACATTCATTTTTAACTTCGAAAGTGTTACTTGTATAGGAAAACAATATATGAATAGATTAAGGGAATTGTAATTCTTAATTTTTTAAAATTTATTTCAACTAAATTGGGCTAGGGGTTGTCGAGCTATGTCAAACAACAGGGCCTAAAACGTGATAAATTCCCCTATACGATAGTACTAACTTTAAATCGATACTAACTTCAAATCGCAGGTAAGAAGACAAAACGAATGATGCAGAAATTCTTCTTTTTGGGTCTAATTTCACATACAGTTCACAGAATTGAGTTGGCAATCAATTAACTGAAAAATGTTGTACTGTGTTATCCGCCATTTTTTCAATGTGCGTTTAAAGTTATTGTAATTTTATTTCGTTTTTGCTTATTCCTGTTACTAATCAAGTTATTAATTAATTTAAATTTTTATTTTTGTTCCATCAAGTTATCTACAACTTTTCATTAGCTTACCTTACCTTTCCATGACAGTGAAGTAAGTAGTAGATTGCATGTAATTCATTATCTACCCCGCTGCATTATTTAACTAGTATCTACTACCACGAAAATTTTGTGTATTGAAACAAAAAGATTGTGAGACTTGTTAGCACTTCTTTTTTCTCTTTCGTTGGTTTCTGAACCTTAAATGATGAATTACGTTATCTGGATAACGAGATCACTGTATTAACGAAACAAATTGTTATATTTACTAAAAATTATATGAGTGTACACATATTTGTGTGCTCATAGTAATCTTAGTCCCGTTAGATTATGTTTATGAAACTTTAGTTAATATAATTATAAGTTTCATAACATTAATTACAAAATCATTATAGTTACTATATTTTAATTCTCTTTGTTTCTTACGCGCTCTTCTATCTTCTTTGTTTGATAAAGCGTTGCCTACTGTATAAAACAAGTCCTAAAGATAATGAAAACATACGTTACACAAATGAATTGTATCATTTTTTTATGTCTTTTATATGCATGGGCTTCCTTTTTTAATTTTTTGTATTTGTGGTGGCGTCTAAAAAAATAGAATGAAAGTTTTCGTAAATAGTAGGAAACTTTTCATTCCAGAACCGTAATTTTATGAATAATTGTTAAAAAAAATTGAATGAAAAATTAAATGTGAGAAATGTCATAGGATTAATGAAAATATTACGTTTATAAAAAGAAATAGAAAAATAATTTTTTCTTTGTCAACGTAAAACCGCATTCGGGCTACGTAAAAATATCATCAAAATTTGGAGGGTACTCCAATTTCTATAATCATTCAATGAATAATAAAAATTTTGTTTAAACATACAATTAAATGTTTTGCTTAATGGAAACGTTAACTTGTGATATTTTACTGAACGGATTTATTCCCTAAATAATGCATCAAAGTTTTACGTAGCCCGAATGTAACGTGTTTCGTATCATTAATGATACAACGAAATGTACGAAAATTCCCGATTTTGAAGTTTCATCGTATTAATGAAAATTTCATTACTGCAATGAACAGTTTGGTACCAGTAATGAATATTTTTATTGCATAAATAAATAGGGGCCAATGAAATGGTTTCATTCATTTATTTCATTGTATATACAGAAATCTATGACTTTGTACGGGAGGTGCCACAGTCACTTCTCCAATCACACCCATTTTTTTAGAGAGGTTGGGAATTAATATTCGAACTATGTGTACCCAATTTGGACCTTTTTACTAATACCGTTCTTTAGATATAAATATATTTTATGCCACGCCAACTTATCCACTACCGCCCACATTTTGTCGGATATTGTGCATTGACAACCAAGATTATTGTACCTAGTTTAAAAACTTTGGCTCTTGCCGTTCTCCAGATATACATAAAAAATATATAAAAAAAACAAGAACAAGGGATTTATGTTTAAAATTAGAGGCGGTCGTGATTTTTTGCTTATATCTCAGCAATTTGTGGACCGATCAGGCTAAATTTCAATATCAAACGATTCGGGACTATATGTGACATAAATATATAAGCACCTGGTCCCCATCATAAATGAGGTATGCGAAACCCCCATTGCAACGGGCACACGGATAGACGGACATTGTTATTTGAACTTCTCTTCTCATGAGGATACTTTATAGGGCCTAGAATCAATATTGTATAAATTACAAACAGAATGACAAACTTATATATCGGGTGATTCATCGCAAGGATGGATTTATAATGTAAAATAAAACACATAAATTTGAAAGTCAACTTAACAGTTTTACTATCGGTTAAAAGAACAATTTACGGCATTAACTATTTGAAACTGATATCATGTAAATGTTGGTCATCACTACGTCTGAGGTGGTCCATTCCGAAGGTCCAATTTTGGGTGACTCGTTCGAGCATAGCGACTGGTATCTCGAGAACAACATGACTAATGTTGGCTTCCAAAGCGTCAATCGTAGCTGGCTTATTCCTGAAGACCTCAGACTTAACATATACCCAGAGAAAATAGTCCAAAGTTGTGTTATTTCACGATCTAGGTGGCCAATTCACCGTAGAAAAACGTGAAATTAAGTGCTAACCAAAATGTTTTCTAAACAAGGTCATTTTTTCACGCGCTGTATGGCTCGTAGCGCCGTCTTGTTGAAACCAAAGCTAATCGAGACCATGCGCTTGTCCGTTAACATGGTGCGATAACGGTTACCATTGACGGTAAAATTCTGATTTTTCCTATTTTTGAAGGTATATGCCCCAATGATTCCACCAGCCTATAAACCACACCATACCGTTGTTTTAAATGGATGTAATGGTAACTCTTGGTACTCTTCGGGTTGCTTATCAGCCCAAATACGGCAGTTTTGTTCATTAACGTATCAATTGAGCCAAAAATATAAACACCGTATTTTCATTGAGTTTTTCCACAAGCCAGTTACAACAATTTGGAGATGCTGTTTTGGTGTGAGTCTTTCCATGATGACTTGCCAAACGATGCTGAACAAAAATGACAAAGCAGTTTGATATGAGTCACGCGTGATCTGTAAAAAAATCTTATTGTTAAATAACTAAGTGTGAACTAAGTGTTATTCAAAGTGACAGACACATGGGTTTAATTGAAATTTGGTCTTAATACTTACATGCGTTTAACAAACAGTAAGTAATCTAATAAAAAACGTACTCAAGATGGCAAACCCATTAATTTTAATTTCGTTTCATTTTCCGAATTTCATATAAAATCTCCCGCCCCAAAGAATCATCATACCACATTGAATAATTTGTGGCATTTATTAAGTGTCACTTAATTAAACAAAATTCCTCTGGCAGTGTGGCAGTGCAGTGACAACAATAAACGTTTTAAGTCATTTAGCAAAAAGAAAAAAACTAAAAGAGAGTCAGACGACTACCCAGGGTTCTTAACGTTAATTAAAACAACTGAATGTCTTTTAATAAAGCAGCCAGAAGAAAATAACAATGCAATATGATAAAGCTAAAAATATAACATACAACAAGTAGAAGAAGAAAACTGAAAGAATGAGACTTAAATATCAAACATGACTACAACTCCGACGATTAACAATTAAGAGGCAGTTAGTCACTTAAATTAATTAGTTCACTTGTCCATTCATCCAAACTACTTTATGCAATAGAGTACAAACAGCGATGTAATTTTGATTGTGGTTGTTTAAATATACATACATATGTACTTCCCAACAAACTAAAACGACATAGAAATAACTTGTAACAAGCTTACTAACATAAGCTTAGAAATGTGTTGTGAATACTATTCTAAAAGCCTTATTAAAAATTGTTTAATAGTGAAAACTGAACCTTTGCGACGATATTGCTTGTCTGCAGTATACAATATGTTAGGAAGTCTAATAAAAGATTGAAGTTACTAAAAAATAGTCTGTCCAATCATGCTAATAAGATTAATAAGATTATATTCGTTATGTTTTTGTAAGCATTGGAAGTAATTAATTTTCATCAGAATAATTTCTTTTGTTTTTATTCATAATATTTTTTTGGTTTATCCACATATTTCTTGCGGGACCCTTGCCTGTTTTTGGCGAACTGGATGATTTTGTGTTTTTCACTCCTTCAATAAAAATTGCAGAATCTTAAATATTTTAAATGTAAATGAAATTGTTAAATACAATATATTAACTTCTTACAGCTCAAGCTGTACTCAGGTTCCGCAAACTCTTTTTCTCAGCAGTGCCCTTCCAGCATAGATGCTCTAATAGCTCATCAGTTTTTACCCAAATGTTGTCTTTTTGGTACCGTAAGCAGATCTTTTGTTGCTTTAAAATAGCTTATTTTAAAAGCGCTGTTACTTACTAGGAAGTTTTTTTATACCCACACCGCAATAGTGGAGTGGGTATTATAAATTTGGACTAATGTGCTTAACACCTTAAAATATTGGTTCTATACCATTGGTGTTCAAAAATGTTTTGCATATGTATTGCGAGAGAATTTTAAAGTACAGTGACAAGCAAAACTAAGCTTTTAAAATATTGTCATTTAAAAAACAAAATGTATTGAAAATTGTTCAATTTAACCAAGTATAAAAAAAAAGAAAATTCAGGGTGAACTGCGGGCATGTTTCCAAATTAAAAGTAAGAATAATATCTAAGAAATCTCCAATAAAATATTCTACATTTATGCTTTTATGACAGTTTTGGAAAAGCATTAAAATATTTTAGCATTTATCTTACACACTGTATTCGAAAAAGTATCAACACAGCGTCTGTGCAAGAGCACTCGTCGCTGTCTGACGAGCAACTGAATTAATGAGCGTAACAAACAAAGGGGTGGGGCTTCTAAACAATTGTTTGCCTGAATGAGCACCACTGTTCTATATACCGATTGACTCAGAATGATTTTCTGAGTCCGTTGTGCTGGTTGGCAGGCTGGCTGTCCATGTAACCTTGTGCGCAAAGAACAGGGTGCACTTTTGAAGATAATTTGATGAAATTCGGTACACAGGTTCTAATTGGCACAAGGACCAAGCCTGTGGCGAACTAGGACCACGAGGGGGGGCAGAGGCAATTTCTGCCTCTCCGAAATTTGTTTTTTATTACTGTGGTGTAGGGTTTCATATGGTCCGACTTGACCGCTTATACTTTCTTACTTGTTTTACTAACAAACGATTTTTAATTTAATTTTTTTTTTTTTGCTTATTTCTAGTATTTTAAAGTTGACTTTTGAAAAATTTCATGACAAATATTTTCGCAGAATATTCCAACTTCCTACATCCCTGTTTTAATGGTGATTTTTGCTTTTTTTTTCAAATATTGCAAAAAAAACGACACATTTTAGAAGAGTTATAGGGTGCGTATTGTTCGGAATAAATCTTCTGAAGGCTCCAAAAACCAAACTATCACACGATTTTCTACGTTCTTTAACTACACAAGGGTGTAAATTAAAATAGGCCGTGAAAAGATTTTCAGATGTTAATTTTGAAAACTCGGGAACACGAAAATCTTTGTTTGGCCCCTATATAAGAATCAGTCGGCAGAACATTGTTATTTTGAAAAAATTTCATTTTGCTGTACAGTGTTATTAGTTTTTTTTAAATTTTATACTGTTTAACCCAAAAGAACTTATCTCTTCGAAGAAGACTGAAAACTTTAATAAATAATCCGAAATTCAGGTACGCGTCAAATAGCGGGACATCATTCTTAAGAACATTTACAAAACTATCATGAATCAAAAAACAAGATTGCGCAGGTCCGTTCTTTATTTGTGTGACGACGAAATAGAATCTGTGTATGTCTTTATATTTTGCAACAAACAATAACACAGTACAACACATGATTTGCCAACTCAATTCTGTGAACTGTATGTGAAATTAGACCCAAAAAGAAGAATTTCTGCATCATTCGTTTTGTCTTCTTACCTGCGATTTGAAGTTAGTATCGATTTGAAGTTAGTACTATCGTATAGGGGAATTTATCACGTTTTAGGCCCTGTTGTTTGACATAGCTCGACAACCCCTAGCCCAATTTAGTTGAAATAAATTTTAAAAAATTAAGAATTACAATTCCCTTAATCTGTTCATATATTGTTTTCCTATACAAGTAACACTTTCGAAGTTAAAAATGAATGTATGAAGGGAAAAAATTATTTTTTGCCTAAAAATTTAAATTTTTTTTTTTAAAAATACATAAAAAATCCAAAATGGAAAAAAGTTTCAAGTCTAGTTATTTTTTCGCAAAGTCACATAACCTATGAGCAAAAGGAGACAAAGATCATAAAAATCGATGCACGCGTTTCGCTTTTATTCGCAATTGAGTAAAGGTATGAATTTCAAAAATCAGTTATAGCCACCACCCTTAAAATAAAAATATAAATTAAAAAATTATCATGCAAAAAAAAAACTTTATTTATAAAAACTTAATGAAAATAAAATAATTTGCAATTAATACGCAATTATAATATGCATAAAAACAAAATTTAGAACATTTTTTCAATTATTGGCAATATCCATCCTTGTAGAAGTTGACGCTTGTGGTTCTGATGATCTTGTTTTCTTCGTAGGTTGTTCATATTCATGGTCTGAGTCTGTATCGTCATCCGAGATACACATACTATTCAAGGGCGTGTTTCTTTCACTGTGTCCACCAATTTCAATGTCTTCATCTTCGGTGCTTTCTTCAAACTGCATAATTGTGGAACTCTACCAACAAACCTCCGCAAGCAATGCATCCAATTGTTTGCTTTTGAACCGCTTTTCAAATGGCATGGTCATCTGGTGGAACCTCTCTCATTGTTCGTCTGATTCCTGAGGTGATTGTGCCAAAAAAGTATCGAGGTGGTGGTGCAAGAAATGCAATTTCAGCGTCATGGATGCACCGATTTTTTCGAAATAAAACAGCAACCTGTCCACTCGTTGCTGTATCTCTTCTCGCTGGACACGGTTCTTTCCTAGAACGCCTTCTATTACTTCTTTCAATGCGTTCCATGCATGTTGGTGGTCGTGATGCTCTGAAAGCAAATGTGTGAAAGAATCACTTTTGATCAATTTCCGAATATCAGGTCCATTGAGAATACCTGTTTTAAATACATAAGAAAAACGAAAAAATTATTGGTAATGCGAATGTATAGAAATTAACAAATTTAGATATGACAATATTGAAATACAGAGTACGATACGTACCGTTTTTAATTTTCTCATCACTGAGTTTCGGAAAGATGGATTTCAAACAGTCAAAGGCGCCGTTAACTTTTTTGACCACCACTTCAACGAATTTCCCAGCTATTCCCAGTTTCATGTGGAGCGGTGGCAACAAAATATCATCCAGGTCCTTTATCATAGGTTCATTGCGTAATTTTAATTGTTTGTTGAGCTCGGGAGTTCTTCCTTTCCAATCTTTACATTGATATTGATTTCCTTTGTATCGTGAATCCCAATTACAAAGGAAGCAGAAGTATTTTGGATATCCGCCCTTTTCTATAATCCCTTGTAGTATGTTGACCACCTTCAGATCGCAACAAATGTTCCATTTGTGTTCATCGTATTTGATTTTCTTCAAAATTTCGCCCAATGCTTCATACGTTTCCTTCATAGTTGTGCTGAATCCCAATGGAATGCATGGTTTTTTATTTTTTTTTGTGCAGCAGCACAGCCTTCAAACTAGTAACTGAACCATCGATGAATAAACGCCAGTCGCCAGCGATATAATCCATTCCCAATTTTTTCACTAAACCTGGGATATCATGGCAGTACGTGAACGTATTTGCTTCGTCAACGGAATAAAATTTCTGAAAATCAGCTTGGCGTTGTCGGTATGATGTTGCGCTGACATTTTGCTGTGTGAGTTTTCTTCTCTTCAAAAATGATGTCAGCCATTCGGAGTCGTGTTGTGATAGTCCCAGCTTGGCCACAATGTAATCCATTTCGATTTGTGGTAGCGGTTGTGGTGCACTATTTTCAATATCGGGTATCCAATCAGCATCATCCAAATCGGTCGGATTGGTGAAAACGGTTTCGGCTAGCAGGGACACAGTATCCGCACTCGGAGGTTTAGGTGCATCGGTATCAGCAGGGCCTTGCACTGGAAGTGTGGCAGTAAATGCAGCAGTGTATACTTTTGTTTTCAATTGTTGTCTGTTTAATCCAGGACGAAAATTTATGCATGCATAGCACCTGGATTCATCATGTCCAGTTGTGTCTTCCACCCAAATTACTGGCTTCATAAAAGATAACTTTCTACTTTTTCCGTGAATCCATTTTAGAAGGGTAGTATAACAACTGTTGCACACTGTGTTCGGCGTAAAATTTGCACCACTTAAATCTGCTTCATCGAAATAATTACAATACGCGGTTTTGAATTGCTCAGTAAACAAATTTTTTCGATCTTTTTTCTGTATTTTTCGGACGATATGACCACAAACGTAACAATATTCATCCAAATATGGGCACTTGTTGTTTTCCATATTGATATATTTTATGTTTTGTTGTTATTCACTTTTAAAAAACTGGAGAAAAATCACTTTTACTGTTCGCGTTCGTCGGCACTGGCTGAATGCCAAAAATCGATCAATGCACACCTATAAATACTACGTATTTTTGAATATTTTACTGCCAGGTACTTATAAATGGGCGCATATTTTAAGGGCGGCTGGCTATATACCTGATTCAGCACTTGTACGTTTCAAACTGTGCAAAACTTTCCAAATAATGACCACCCTTAAATGTGGGTGCAATTTCTGTAAAAAAAATCATATAGGTAGCCACCGGAAAAACCCAAATAATAAAAAGGTCCACTTTCCGTTTAATTGTCCACGTACATTTATTACCGCAATCATAAAAATCAAATAACCTTTTGTTTATTCCTTTTTTTTTAATTCTCAGAATCATGAAAAAGGTGTCAATGTTTTCTCCAAATAATGTTGTGCATATCTCGAGCAAATTTTTGAAATTCATACATTTACTCAATTGCGAATAAAAGCGAAACGCGTGCATCGATTTTTATGATCTTTGTCTCATTTTGCTCATAGGTTATGTGACTTTGCGAAAAAATAACTAGACTTGAAACTTTTTTCCATTTTGCATTTTTTATGTATTTTTAAAAAAAAAAATTTAAATTTTTAGGCAAAAAATAATTTTTTCCCTTCATACATTCATTTTTAACTTCGAAAGTGTTACTTGTATAGGAAAACAATATATGAACAGATTAAGGGAATTGTAATTCTTAATTTTTTAAAATTTATTTCAACTAAATTGGGCTAGGGGTTGTCGAGCTATGTCAAACAGCAGGGCCTAAAACGTGATAAATTCCCCTATACGATAGTACTAACTTCAAATCGATACTAACTTCAAATCGCAGGTAAGAAGACAAAACGAATGATGCAGAAATTCTTCTTTTTGGGTCTAATTTCACATACAGTTCACAGAATTGAGTTGGCAATCAATTAACTGAAAAATGTTGTACTGTGTAATATGCATTCTGGCGGACGTAGATGCGCAGTAGAAAATTTGTTTGTACGGCTGAGTGCGCAATCTTATTTTTCGATCCATGCAAAACTATAGCATGCATAATTCATTTGGAACCATATGTATTTGTTAAATTTTTAGCTAAACGAAAGCTACATTCAGACCTAATTTCTACAAAAAGAAATCTAGCCGTGTATAGATGGTGTAAGTGCTGCCATATTTTAAAAGAAAACTTAAGGTAAAAACACGAAGATAAATAAATGTTGAAAAAGGTAAAGATACCTGTAAAGTACGAACACGACAAGCTATCTTTTTGTAGAAATTACGGGCATAAATATTTGACGTAACCACTAGTTTAATTAAGAAATTATTTGCTTCGGCAAAACGTTTGGCTCGATTAAAATTCGCTCAGTTTCAAAATTACATTATGCAGTTATCTTCTTACAAATATAGTTTAGTAAATCAAGAGAAATTGTTAAAAATAAAGCTTAAGTTTGATCAATTTACTGGTCACGCTTTTTGGATTTTTTCGTCAAATATTTGTTAGGTCAGAACATACCATAGTGTATAGCAAGTATTTTTGCAAAACGTATTGTCATGTAGTAAAGCATTTTTAAAACACTATTTAAAAACTGTTAACTTATTTAAGTAAATAAACTTACAATAAGTATGCTTATTAAAAGTTTTGAGGAAATCTCTTATGAAATGCTTGCCTAGTTAGGTGGTACCTAACTCATGTTTGTATTAGTAAGATTTTTTTCAAATGCATTGGTGAATAAAACTATTTCCACCACTAAACATAGTTGCATAAAATCGGATAGAATGTGGCAACAATTTTTTTTTTTTTTTTTCTAAAATAAAATTTTCTCAGATCAATAAATTTTCAATTTATTTAATGCAGGCTGCATTTATAAACTTTTAAAAAAACTGTTTGTAAAATTTTTATTCTGCAATATAGGAAAATATTTAAATAATTTATGATTTCAAATATTATTTTCATACCACAAAATGCTACTCTGCTGGCTTTAATAATATTAGCAACAAAAAAAAACAAGTGACAAATAAAGTTATTTAAAAATTTTTAGTTTGTGAAAAATAAAAACATTTTGCAAAAGCAAATGAGCAAAAAGTATTGGAAAAATTTATTAATTATGTGTTTGTGTTATAAAATGAAACAAAAAGTGTTATATTGTGAAAAAAAATTTAAATAGAAAAATTTAAAATTTTGTTGTTTTTATGTTTGTAGAATTCAAACAGAACGTATGTGTGTGAGGGGTGAATTAAAAAATTGAGAACGCTCTATCCAGTTGGCAAACTTGTTGTATACTATGAGTTCAAATTTTTTCTTCCGATGAAAAAAGTTGAAAATAATTATCAACTTTTGTGATAGATATCATAAACGATTTTTATTTAATTTTGTTTTGACAAGAAAAAAAAACTTTTGGTTTCAATAAAAAAATCCAGATGGATAAATAAAAATTTTTAATTAAAAGATTTTGTTTGTTGTGCTTAATTCCCTTTTTTAATAATTAAAGCACAGCCGCGAATAACGTTGTAAGTTACAAAATAAATATTTTTCAGGAGAGCAAAAAAAAACGTTTTTAGAAGGCAGGACTATTAATTTTTTAATTTTTTGTTTTAGATTATCATAAATAATGACAATAAAAACTTTTATGCAAAATATCAAGTAAATCGAATTGTAAATGACATGCTTAATTACAGTTTATATTCTTTTTTTTAGTAGAAAAACGTTTCATAACCACAATCGCGATATCATTTAAAACGTTTTTCCACTACGCAAGCGTCTTTTAGAACATTATTCCACCTTGAAAAACCAGTTCGTGTGTATCATTTTGTTAGTAACTTACAGCGTTCTTCCACTGGCTGACTCTTTGCATCGCATTTTGATGGCGTTAAGTTGCATAATTTTGGGTGAATTGACGCTTAAGCAGTGTAAGAGAGTAATGTTAACGCTAATCTGCAAAAAAACTGTTTTTGCAAAAAGTGGCTTTTACAACGTTATTCACGGCTTTGCTTCAATTGATAAAAAAAATACTGAAATTTATTGTTGGAGGATAAGCTGTTCCTATGCGCATTTCACTGGTTGCTTAGGCCAGATCATCAGGAAACGTTCTCCTAAATAATTTGGAAAAGCCAAAGCTATCAGCAAACAAGACTTCAGAGGGAATGAGAATTACCTACAAACACTCAAAAAGTATTTTTGCAACGATATCAAATCTTAAACAAAATACCAAACAATAAATCAGTGATGAGTTTATCTTTTCTTACATTTGGAATTCTCCCAACATTAATTGTAGTTGTAAGTGGGTAAAGAAAAAACATATTAAAAACAAAAACAAAGTGCTTTTATTTTTACTAAACTTTACTTAAGGGGAAAACAAACCATAAAAATGGCTTGGCAAACATGTCAGAAATTTACGTTTGTACAAATGTTTAGTGTTGTTAATTAGGTTTTTTTTTTTTTTTTTTTTTTTTTTTTTTTTTTTTTTTTTTTTTGGACAAATATTTGAAACAAATGTGTAGAAATAAAATATGTTATTATTCGACCTTTCCAATTTTAAATAAATAAAAATTAATCAAGCTCGAGGCCAGAAATGTAGAAATATTAAAAATGTTTAATATCCTCCAAACATGTTGGATATCTGTCATACTTTTTGTGGCTTCTAGAAGAAGAAGCATTTAAATCATTTTCAGCCGTAAATTCAAATTTTTTTTAAGCAGAAATGTTTTCCCAAAAAACAGCTCGTTGGTTAAAACATTCTAAACTCCAAATCTTTTTTTATATTTCTCCTTCTCCTCCGTTTTAAATAGATAGCAAGAAAAATTGCCGCAGAACTATCGTCGTCTGCATTCATTAAAACTAAAATAAAAGTAAAAAAAAATTAATGTTTGCACTTTTGATACTGGAAATAAAATAGAAATTGAAGAAAAATGTTACTTCCTCAGTTGGCAAGATTTTTTAAAATTGGAAGCTGCTGAAAAAAATCTAATCATTTGCATTTTCTATGTCCGCTAATTCTCTAGGGATGGGATATCGGGCTGACCCTTTGTTATCTATAGAGTGTCAACATAAGCCCGTAGATTTCCTAAAACTACAGCATTGTTTATAAAACTTTCAAGCCTTTCATATTTCCTTGAGATTTGTTTCTTAAGTTTAATTAAGTTTAACTTAAAACATAATTAACTAATCACCCAAGTTAATGAATTAATTCCTTTAAATCCTGCTAGTTCAGAAATTAATTGTCCAACTTATTACATTGCGCGAGTGTAGGCATATCCAAAATTGCTTAAACATACTCACACACGGCACAATTCCTTAAATAGTGGGTAAAATGATAAGTCTCCGAGGCAGGAGACGCGTTGGACCTTTTGTATGGTGTTACTAAATGTTTTTTTTTTTAACATAAACATGACTTTATCAAGGAATATGTATGAAGAGCAATAAAAACAACAATTTCTCTTCAATCATATAAAAATGCAATAAATAAAATAAAAATAAAACTACGGAAAAGTGAATAAGTAAATGGATGGATGTAACTGTAAAATTGTTAAAACTGAAATAATAAATGCCCATAATTTCTTAAAATACTTTTTTATCTACATATGAATGTAACTGACCTGTGTGTATGAAAGTTTGCTGAATAATTTTATCATTCTTTTGCTCTCCAAATTTTATGTTGCAGATATGGGTACATTTAATAATGTAACAGAAGGCCGTTTAACTGTTGTTTCTGGCCATCCAGCCATATTTGATTTGCCTGCCATTGACTCGACACCGGTACCATCTGTGATGTGGCAAACCGTTGAGGGTCCCTTAAATTATGACATTAAATATGCCTTTACAAAAGCCAACCAATTGATAATACTGAGTGCAGATGAAGTTGATCGCCAGGCATACCGTGCACGTGCCATAAACACCCAATTGGGTAAAGAGGAGAATAGTGCCTTTATACACTTGAATGTAAGCGGTGATCCATATATTGAGGTGCCACCGGAAATCATTGCACATCCGCAGGATATGAAATTGAAACGTGGCGAGCAAGTTGCCGAATTGCAGTGCATTGCAAATGCACGTCCACTGCATGAACTGGAGACATTATGGTTTAAAGATGGCATACCAATTGAAAATGCTGAAATTGCTCATACACTCAATGATCCATGGAATCGTTCGTTGGCCTTACTGTCAGTGAATTTAACACATTCCGGTGAATACTCATGTCAAGTGCGTTTACGTAGTGGAGGTTATAAAACTTTAACTACAAAAGCGAAAATTGAAATCTTAGAGCCTCCTTCATTTTTTACACAAATGCGACAGGAAACATTTGGTGACTTGGGTACGTTAGTGTCATTGCCTTGTGATGTTATAGGAGATCCACAACCCACAGTAACGTGGTTCAGAAATAGTGAACCTATTGATTATTCAAATGATAAGTAAGTTTTAATTTTTAGAAATTTAAATTTCCTCAATGTCTATTAATTAATTTCATTTTTTAAGATTTTCCTTATCCGATGATAATGCCCTGCACATAAAGCAACTTGCTATCGATGATTCTGCCATGTTCCAGTGTTTGGCTGTTAATGAGGCTGGTGAGAAATCAGCCTCCACCTGGTTGAGAGTGAAGAGTAAGTACAAACCTATAATCCAAGTTTTTATTACATGCATACATAAGTAAAGCTTATTAATTTTTTTCTAACCAAACAATTTAACCGCTTAAATAATGTATAATCTTGTATTATTACCAACATTCTCATTTACCGCCTTCTATTCTATTTCTGTATTAATTTGAATATTTAATACCAAATCAAACCCTAAAACCAAAAAACGCTTAGCTTCAAACATGTTGTATCTGTATAACAATAATGGTCTGGATTATAATACTAATAATCTTCATATATTCGCTACTAATTGCAAACAAAAAACCGCAAAAAACATTAAACGTTTCATTACTACGGCAAGAATTCCAACAACAACAACAATTACAGTAACAACAAAATCTCATAAATTTAGCAAACATTATGCGGCGTTGTATACAAAAGCTAAAATTAAAACATCATCATCGTCATCTTCATCCGCATACTCAGCTCCTTCTAGTGGCACAATTGGGGATTTTGTTGTTGTTAATAATAGTAACAACTACAAGGATAACGATAAAAACAACATCAAGAGTAATAATGACGTTAATAATATTGCATACGTTAGTAATTTATTAAAACGTATTAAACGCTTGGCCCAACCGCGTATTTTACGTGTCAAATCTTCACATGCTGGCGGCATGGGCTCAGGATATAATAGACGCAACAAGGAATTTCGCTTTGGTAAATGTTTCATAAACTTCATTATGAATTAATTCCCTAATTTTTTGCTTAGTTTACAGTTTAGTTAATACTAGTTTAGTTTCGCACTGTAGTTTTTTTTTCCTTAAGTTGACGTTTTTGTTTTAAAAACACAATTTAGTTTAGAAATTTTAGTTTCAAAGTTATACTTTGGTTTCAACTTTCACTGTAATTTATGTTTGTTTACACTCTTAATTTTGTAATATAACAGTTTTTATAATATCATAAAATGTTTTAATTCGCACCTACTTACATACAACATACATACAGTGTCGGAAAAAATAATAGAGACGCATACAATTTTTAATAGTTTCTTAAATTTTTCATAAACAAGATTATATATGTATATGAACTAAAGCTATTCAAATTGTCTATATTAAAAAATAAAAGTTACAGTTACAGCTGTATTCAAAAAATTCATGTAATTAAAAAGATTATCTTAAAAAAGATAATAGGGAGTTGCAGTTAGGTTCAGTGTTGCCAATGAAAAATTCGGAACTTACACATGATTTTGTACCAAATTACATATGCAGCAAAATTAAACACACAATTCGAAAAAGGAGCTTTGTTAGAATGGATTCGCCTTGCAAAACCTAATCGATATTCCTTATTTGCAATTAAATGGTTAGGTGTACAAAAAAAAGATGCTTACCAATTGCTGTAGTAAGAAAGAACTGTACGAAAATGTCGCTGTAAGTGGTTCTGTTTAATAAAAGCTTATTGCCTTCACAATATTGTTGAGGACTTTATAGCAATTAGTTTTTGTAGTTTGCTCCATACTATTCAATAAGTTGCGCAATATAAAAAAAATTATATGCCGCAATGATTCGTTTAAATTTATTTTTTATTTAATAAAACATTAGGAACTTACTTCTTAAATTCTAAAATCTATAGAATATTCACACTTTTTTCATTAAAGAGCCCAAAAACAAATTTTAATAAATTTAAAATAGAATTTGACAGTTTAGTTAAACATGCTATTCTTCTCTTCTCTCTGACCATTAAACTCAGACTTTCTAAAGGAAAACTTTCATAGTGTAATCCCAGACTTAGCAATACAATTTGACAGTAAAGAATTGCTCATGTTGGTGGAAAGCGAAAAAAGTCAGAGTGTAAAAAAATATTTTGACTGGAAAAAGTGACAAAAACTCAATGTTAGAAAAGAAAATCTTGACTGTCAAAAATTAGTACTGAAAATGTATAAATTTTGTGTTAATACAGTATTGTTGAATAGGCGCGATATAAATTATATGTATGCATTTTCAAAAATGTTGAATCGTAGCTCTGTTTCTTTACTCTTTATATCGGACAATTGAAAGTAAAACCAAATTCTAACAAAAATTGTCAATCATGAACAAAAGTACGGAAACAAAAAAAAAACAAATTGTTTACCACATTTAAAATTATTTTTAAAAACTTATCGATTATTGCAAAATATTTAGTGTTTTCGGTAAATTTCACGTTTAAAAATACTTTGCAGTATAGAGTCCACTGCAATGGAAATTTAAAAAAGAAAGAAGTTGGATTTGATTGCAAGGCATTATTTTTGTAAAATGAAAAAAGATTTTAATACCAGATACTTTGGTATTGAAATGAACGTAAGATTTCTTTCAACTTTTTATTTTACCAAACTTAACCAAAGAAATATTTTGGGCAATTTTGTGGAAGGAAAAACTGAAATTAACTGTTCCTTGAACTTTCTCTTTTAATTGTTTCGTAGGGGAAAGCTTTTCGGTAAGTTTGTGTAACTTTGGGTAACTTCGATGTAGTACGGAAGCATTAGAAGTTAATAACAAAATTGGCCATTAAATGATCGCAAAATTCCATTATTGTTTCATAATAAGAATAAAAATATTGAATCTGTAAACAACTAGCTTCAAGCGCTGGCGGATGTAGAAATTATTAAGCCTTTAAAAAACATAAACATATGTAACTTTTGGACCCACACCCAGAGAAAAAATATGTTTAAAAATGGTCACCTCCAACAAAGCTATTTTAAAAGAAAAATTTTAAACATATTATGTTTAATTTAATCATACTTTTTTCACCGACAAACATAATACGATTAAATTTGTCCTCCATCAAGATGCCCAACCATATTATGGTTGCCTCCAAACATGTTTTGGTTAATAATAACTAAAATAACACTTATAATAGCATGGTTGGTTTTCAACCATAGCATGTTGCTCTTGGAAAAGAGAAAAATACTATTGTTAATTTAAAAACAAATTATTGTCATATTTAACCAAAACATGTTTAAAGACAACCATAATATGGTTGTGGCTTTTTGATGGAGGGCCAATTTAACAATAATAAGGTTGACGGTGACAATAATATGGTTAAATTAAACATAATATGTTGAACAATTTTCTTTAAAAATAGTTTTGTTGGAGGTGACCATTTTTAAACATATTTTTTCTCTGCGTGCAGGTATCAGAAATTAACTAAATAAACCAATGTTCATTGATATATCAAGAATTGCCAGAGAAATATTACCCAATGCGGAAAGGATATTTTCGCTTCAAAATATAATAAAAGCAAAATCTAATCCAATTCCAATCTAATCCACACAAACGATTCGACGAGATGACTTCAGCAATCTAATTCGTGCTGCTACAATTTTATTCTAAATGATAATTTTATATTCAAATCTCAACTTTTGTGTTTCTCTTGCTACTAAGTAGGTATTAATATTTTATGTTAAGTTTGTCTTCATATAAGTACTTAGTACAAATGAACTTCAATGTACCTTTTTGTTAATTGCTCTTAACCAACATCTAGCCACTTGCTTAAATATAACAATTTATTTCAATTTCGTTACAAAATTCGTTACTGAAATGTATTTACTGCCTGTGTAATTTTTAGAATTTTGTTTTAAATAAAATTTTCTATGCGAACGTTGATGTTCGAAGTCGATGAACAGGCTGTTAGTTTCGAATAAAATTTTATGCTGGTAATAAATTTTTAACAAAAATCTTTAAAAAATTTTAGCATTATTTTAGCATATTTTAAATTAATTTTTAGGCCATATATAATGCTAGATTTAGCGGTAAAAATTTTTAAAGACCTGGCCACACTGATCGTACGATAATTATCATTTGGTACAAGTAAGGGTGGCCATTTTGTCATTTTTGCGGCTAAATTTAGCATTAAAATATTTATTTAGCTGCAAAATGTTCATTTATTTCATTCATGGACATAAGTGTTAAAGAACGTATGAACAAAAATCTTTTTTGGCATATAACTTATACATGAGCCGAATTTCTGTATAAAAGCTTTTATAGAACCTAATTTTTTTAATTTGATAATTACTCTGTGTTAGAATTTGTCACATTTTTTAAAAAAGCGGGCCACCTAGCGTTTTAATTTAATTCGGTTACGCTGAATCAATGGTGCTAACCTTATTTTTAGGCTAGCTCTTGTTTTCGGTATATACCATTATTTCGAAAATGAAGGAGGTTGCACAACATATATTCGCGTAACCTTAACTAAATAAACCGAAATTCCGCAATAAAAATTCCTTTAAATATACCGTATAAGGATGAACTGTTTTCTTATTTGCGCAGTCGATTTAAAAACATAATTTTTTTTTTTTTTTGCAAACATATAATTTTTTAGCAAAATTTCGAAATTTTTTATCAAAAGTTATTTTCGGGAATACAAAATTTATTATTAATACGATTTATCTATAACTTGCTAAATTTCCAATTTTCTGTTTTGATAAAAAAAAACACTGAAATTTATTGTTGAGAGAAAGCTAGTTTCTAAATTTTTGTTTTTTAAAAAATCAAAAAAAAATTGGAAAGTGCAGATATGCTTCTAATTTTTACTAGAAATATAAAAAACAAGCGATATGCAAAAAAAGCCTTTAGACTAAAGTTATTTAACATTAATTAAATAAAATATATAAAATAATATAAACACAAAAAAACATCAAAAATTTCCAGCATTAAAATTCCCATAGACGTAGCTATCTATGAGATAAATATAAAAGTTATATTTGTGTTAATTACACTGATAATGATGATTAGCTCATATAGGCTTATTTAAATGTGCATATTATATGACAAAAGACAACATACTACATATGCCTAGTTAAAATAACTACGCTATACACAAAACGAGTACATACCCAGCGGGAAAAAGAAGGAGTACGGAGGCCTTCTAGAAGGCCTCTGTACCCCTTCTTTTGGATGTACAAGGACTGCTCGCTCTATTCCATACTCATATCTTTTTTACACACGTTGTCATTGCGGGGAAGGCCTTCCGCTTTCCTTTGTTTCGCCAGAGCTTTTAAAATGCATTCAAATAAATGGCTCTTAGAAGGCTTTCCAGAGAATGACTGTCATAAGGCCTTAGAATAAAGGTTATCTTGAAGGGTTTTTAAAAAAGGTATGCTAAAAGGCCTTTCAATTAATGGCTCTTAAAAGGCCTTACAGACCATCCTTGTAAAAATGCCTTTGAATTAAGGTCATATTGAAGGGTTTTTAATAAATATAAAATATAATATATGAATAAATTTCAAAAAAGTATAAAAGTTTAGCAAAAAATAAAACAAAAAATGTTACTCCTTCGCTTCTCATAGAAGCGAGTGTGGAAGGTGTATCTTATCTTTTATACCAAAGATCGAAGGCCTTCTTTGAGGCATTCCTTAGCAGTAAGATAATAATAGTAATTAAATCAAAATCCTTTTTAACAAGGCCTTTAAAAAGGCCTGAAGTAAGAAGGTCTTCTGAGTTTTCCAGCTGGGTATACTTACATAATTACATACATACCCAGCGGAAAAAAAGGAGTACGGATGCCTTCTAGTAGGCCTCTGTTCTCCTTCTTTTGGATGTACAAGGCCTGCTCGTTCCATTCCATACTTATATATTTTTTACACAATTTGTCATTGCGGGGTAGGCCTTCCGCTCTCGCTTCTTTCGCCAAAGATTCTGAAGGGCATTCAAATAAATGGATCTTTGAAGGTCTTACAAATAATGGTGATTTTATAACGGGATCTGATTTCTTTGTGTTTTGCTTTGGCAAATAAAAACAAAAAATCGTACTCCTCTTCTTCTCCCTTCTCATAGAATGGAATGTGGAATGTGCACATGCAGAGAAAAAATATGGTTGGGCATGATTACGGCAACTACACTATATATTGTCGTCGTACACAGAATACTGTTTTTTTTTTATTAAATTTCAACAATATTATAGTTACTGTAAACATGTCAATGTTTATCGCAATTATTAATTTAAGTATGGTTGACTGAAAAATAATCATTTTTATAACAACTCAATAATGATTACTTCGAAAACACATTATATTCCTCTCAACCATTTAATGATATTTAATAGCTATAACATGATAACTTTCTATACGTGTACTCATAATATGTTTAAGATGCAAACAAAATATCTTTACTCTAATAATATTTTGTTATCGCCATTTGTAAAATAATTTTGCATCAGTTGTGTCGTTTGTTTTTCATATGCCTATCGAATTATTTTTTACTCAGTGGTTAAACAATTTAAAAAAAATTCCCATTAAAAACCCAAGTTTAAAGAAATTAAAAAATACTGAAATTGTAGGTACATTAAAAAAAATTGCAAAGCGTCACAAAATAAATTATCAATGCTAAAAATAATTTAAGTTTAAAAAAATGGTGCTAAAATATTGACCATTGTTTTGTGTTATTTAAGAGAAACACAATGAATATTCTATAAAATATTTATAAATAATTGCGACCTACGACAAAAATTGGTTAAAAATAGTATGTTTAAAGTTGCATCATATTATGATGTAAAATATCTGAAACAGTTTTACGTTAAGTTTGCTAGTAAGTAAATAAGCATAAATATATATTAAAAATATTCTTCGGTTTTATATTTAATCTACATATTATTATGATTAACATGATAATAATATGATTACTTCTTTACTTATTATGATAAACATGATAATAATATGTTACTTCTTAAGTTATTATGATTAACATGATAATAATATGATTAAATTAAATTATAATAAGATGTAATACACAACCAAATAGGATTAAGGGAAAAATATTATGATGTAATATTACGAATATATTTGGTCATAATATGATTCAATAATAATCGTTATATGTTGACAACAATCATGAATCTTATCATAATATGTTGCTCTTAGAATATGTTTACCACAACTATGTTTTTTCTTTGCGTGTATCTTATTCTAAAGCCGATGCCTTCTATGAGGCATTCGTAAACAGTTAGATCAGAATGGTAATTGAATCCAAAAAAAAGGTCTAAGCAGGCCTTCAATAAGGCCTGAAGTAAGAAGGTCTTCTGAGTTTTCCCGCTGGGTATGTGCACAGTTTGATAAGTGTATGTGTGTGTGTGCAATATAGTTTTTATAAAATGTCTTATATCATAAGACAGGATATGTGCTTAAGATAGTGTAAGTCAGGGATGTTAAATGGGGTTTTAAATTTCGTACCAACTTCCAAAAAAAAATTGTACTTTTTGGACATTCACGGTACCATATTTTTTTAAATTTATTAAAACAACAAAAAAAGTACATAAAAATTCAATTGTTCACAAAAAAACAAAACTTAACATTAACATACATTATATGTATGAATAAAATAAGGTCTATTATAGTTTTATGAGATCAAAATCAGGCACTTATTTGTTAAGTTAATAAACTATTTGGAATTTTTTCATCACAGCAGCATTAGTTTACTCGTATCGATCTTAACCAATCCTTTGGTTGTATGAGACTGGATAATTTTGGCACATGTAGTCTGTTTCTTTTCTTAGTTTTTATTATATTTTGAAAAGAAAAAACTCGTTCCACATTTGCAGACGAATCTGGAATGGATCAAATTCCAGCAACGACTCTAGAAATGTGAGGAAACATATGGACATTCAGCTCATTTTGTAAATTAGCTACTAAAAAAATTTCTTTCGCATATATTTCTTAAGTTAAGTAGTACTTCTATATTAAAAAAAACCACAATACTGATGTTTTGCTTTTAGTGTCCTCGTCTGTGGTAAAAAGGAAACAAAAGTAGTAACACAGGTTTTGACTAATGCTGCCTCATCTGTGGGTACCATAAGTCCCCTTTTACAATATGGCAAGAGAAAGGCAGAAAGACGAAGTTTGTAGGCGAGAAAAGAAAAAAATAAAGTGTGTCACGCATACACTTACCAACAAACTGCGTCTGTCTGTCTTTCACTTGCCACACTGTAAAAGGGACTAAGCCTATACACCACAATACTAATCGCATTTTTAAGTGCCCCTTTCCTTAACGATTTGTTGTACAACATAAATGCAATTAAAAAAGAACTCAATAATTTTATTGCTATACTAAAAATTAAAAAATAAATTGTACCAAATGAGTCACGGTAGTACCACGGTACTTTAGAAGGTCAAAATTTACCAAAAAAAAAAAGTACAATTGTACCAACTTTAACATCCCTGATGTAGGTTGAGGAAAATTTGTGGCATAGTATTCTCTGTAATGAGGGAAATAAACTTAACTGCTCTATTTTCTTTTATAAAGGTGAAATATTAACATATCTTTTGGCAATATACACAGCTAAAGGGCTTTTTTATTATTACATATATATTTAAAAAATATATTTATATTCTCTGTAGGCATATGTATGAAGGTAAAGCTGTATATGAATATGTTAAGCTTTTGTGTTGTTACTTTATTATTTCACTCACATCTTTCTTTTTGGAACTACTTAAGACGTTAGGAAAATAAAGTTTTTTTTAGCTCCAACGTACACTCACTCATTCATTTTGCTCACAGCTGTCTCATTATTTTAACAGATTTAATATGAAAATTAAGAACTACAACTTTATATGTTTTTTATATTAAAATGCATTGGAGAATAGTCACAAAATAGTCACCCACCAAACATAAGGCTTTCGTATCTTATTTAGAATGATTTAAAAAAATCTCACGTTTGGCAATCAAGCATATCGTCAAAAATAGGTAAACTCTTTTTGCCTTCACATTTCTGGTTTCCCCGTACAAATACAAATTGACAAATCAAAAAAACTCATATATTCCCAAAATTTTATTTCCTTGAAATTATAATTTTATATTTTTTATATTTAACTAGGAAAAGAAAAAATAAAAAAAAATGTACTTCAGTTTTCAATACAGAGAAACAGATTTGTGATCACAACCGAGTTTGTCGCCAATCGAATTTCGTAGTTTACATGTACTATCACATAATTCGGTTACAATTACTAAAAATTTCGCTGCTAAGCATAATATCTTTAATAGCAACATATGAATTTTAGTACACTATCAGTTAAACCAACAGATATTGTCAGTTGTTAGCATGATTATTAGAAAACAAAAATATGCTTTTACCCGAATATATGATAGATGCAACTGAATTAACACATAATTGGTGTTCATAACAAAAGATTTGATTGACTTTATCAATATTTTTTTAACCGGTTGCATAAACAATTTTCCCGACTTATTAGATAGAAAATCAAAATAATTCCAATAAACTCCATTTTTTGTTAGTATATTTATTAAGTTATTTTTAAGCATTATTTATACATTATTTTATTTTACACAAACACATACATATGTATGTATGTAAAAATAAGCTCCTAACGTTCAAAAATGTGTTATTTTCCAACTGAAATTAAACTTTAATATCTATTCTATTTTTAAATGTTATAAGTTATTAAAGTCCTTACATATACATAAATATATTTATACTAAAGTCCTTTTGAAGCACATGAAAAAATGATTAATTTTTAAAATTTTAATGCGATCACTATTCTCTAAATAGTTCGTATAACTACTTTTTATTATTATTTTAAAATCCAAGTCAATACCATTTAATATCTAGAAAAATAAATTCCACAATATTTCCGCTAATTAAATTTGGAGAAATATAACTTTAAAGTTTTTAGATCATTAAATTTCAATGAACAATTGAACAAAATTTTCATGATTAAAATTATAGTGAATGAATAATACTTCTGCATTAAAATATTTTCAATATTTTCCAGGCATTTTTTAAATATATATTATTTTTGTTAAATGTTATTCTGATCTCAAAAATTTGTTTTTTACGCTTGACAGAAAATTCGTTTCTTTATGAAAATAATAAATTAAGTACTCACAGTAAACAATTAAGACCTTTAGTTTTTTTTTTTTTTTTTTTGAATGTGAATTCCAAAAATTTATATTTTTATTTGTTGTATTCGAATTGAAACCATACTAATAATCAACAATAATTAACTGCAATAAATGTATATACATTTGTATTATAAAATTTATTGATTATTTATATTATAAAATTATTGATTGTAATGACCAATATTCAGTATTGCACTGTATTAAATTTGGTTGTGATTGACACCATTCGTACTAACTTTTGGAATTAAATGAAATTAGTTATCATTACTACTAAAAGAATTGAAAAAATCATATTTCAGTTAGAATTATGTTTTAATATTCGTTAGTATTAAAAATTCAGTATGTGTTATACATTTTTAAAAGTTGCAATAATATATTTTATTATTTGATCAAAATTTTATTACTGCAATCGTATTCCAATCAATTTGTGTTCTGTGTGAAGACAAAGTCTGGACAAAAAGTACGAAAAAACAAGTAGTAAGGAAAAACCATGTAAATAAAAATTAAATATTGATAAACAATTACAGCAAATTTATATCTACCAATACCATTGGTTAAAGATTGGCAGGCGCCGCAGTGGCGCAAACAGTAGAACGCAAAAAATTCTGATGATGGGAATGTGGTCATTCTCGAAACATGTAAATTCGAGTTCAATCCCATGTTCAGTCAAGAATTATCAAAACAAAAAATTTTATGTTGTAAATTCCTTATTTTAATAAAAAAATTAAATGAAAATTAAATTTTATGAACTTCAAAAACTTCAATATTAATTATTCTATATTTCTAAATTTATAACAAACATTATTATAGTACATTTGTTTCCAAAGAGATGTCTGTAACGGTTCTTTAGGTTGTCCGCGAAAGAGAATACAAAAACTTCAAAATTTTAATTTTGAATATATTTTTAAGTCTTAAATTAGTGATTATGTTTTTTTTTTAGAATATTTCTTTCTACTTTCTGTAATCAAATGTCCTGGGGGATAAAAGATTCTTTAAACAAACAAAAAAGTCATAAGTTTTCGCAAATCACAATTTTAAAATATTTTCTTTTAATGCTCCATTAATTAAAAGTTTGAAGCGAACATAACAAAATTAAAAAAAAAACTCAAACTAAAAATATTTTTAGGCTTACAAAATTTTTCAAATTTAAATTTTTTGTTGTATGTTTGTTTTTTGTTGGTTGTGGCCCCGGTAGGCTGGTTGGTGGTGAGCTAGTCCATCAGTTCGAGAGCCGCGGGTTCTATTCCCGCCAGCTCTATTTAACTACAAAAGGTCTAAGTTATAACCACTGCAATTGTGCGATTTAACATAACTGGGTGCACTAGTATGTTAGTTGTTCGTTAGCCAGTATTTCAGTGCGAGGGTTGCAGGTTTAATTCTCGCCAGAGGCTCTGGTCTGTTTAACTACAACGGGCTGAAGGTCTAATTTATTATTCCTCGGTTAATTAAGTCAGAATATAATTTGTAATTGTATTTCTAACTCTTAAAAATAAAAATTAAATAAATAAATGTTTGTTGGGTATACATATGCTTGTATTAACTAAATTAAGTTCATGCTGTTAATCTTATAAGTTGCTGTCATATTTGTTGCTGCTGCTGCTTTTTTATTTAAAAGTTTATTTGAATTCTTGTATACTTATTTTGTAAGCAATTTACTAAAAAAAATTCTTAACAGATATTCACAGAATGGAAAGACAGGGCAAGAAGACTTATGTTAAAAAAATGTAATCAATCATAAACATCAAATAATAAAGATAACGAAATGTGAAAGCTTTTTTAAGGTCCTTAGAATATCAAGTAGTTTTTATCTCTTCACTTAATAAGCCTATTTTCATTAAAAATTTGTTTGCATAAAGTTTGCGAAATCAAATAGTATTTAATAGTTTAATTATATTTTACTACTTTTTTTTAAAATTCATTTTGGCAAGTCACTTAAAATTGGTTCAAAGTGACTTGAATATTGATAAACTTCGTTTTCTCGCTTTTTGTGAACATACCTTAAGACTGACTTTTTGGTTAACACTAGTTTTTAACACATACGTTTTTTAGCTTTTTACTTTGGTTTATCATACTCGTACTTAAGTGTTGTCCATACATGTTAATTTTTTTTTTTTCATTCAGTCTTCTGTTCTTGCCTTGGCGGTTGGGATTGGTTCTTATTTGCTGTTTTATATACTTTATTTTATTTATAAGAGAGACAAAATTAAATAGCCGCAGTTGGTCATGAGAGTGAGTACGTGGATTTGTGTAAAAAACATTACCAACAATCAGCAGGTCTTTAAATTATGCATATGTTATTTATATTCATACACATATCACAAAAATTTGTATTTATACATGTGTTTTTTATATAAGCCAGGTTCATAATTAAAGTTTTCAAATTAAGGAATCTACAAATAAAGATGAAGAAGATTAATTCGCGAATTGGGAGTTTTAATAAATGGCATCTTAATTAATGTTTGTTTAAAGCGGTGTCAACTTTTTCTGTTGCAATGAATAATGACGGAAATAGCTTTTAATTCAAATCTCAACAATCTTTTTAAAAAGAGGGACCAAACATAAAAGACAAATTGACGCACAATCGTAAACATTAAAAAAGCCTTTTTTTCGAAAGCCTTTTTTTCTGTAGAAAACAACAACAAAATTACAAAATATTTATGACATTGTTTGTGCTTTCAATGTAAATATTTGGCGTTGCATTTTACATGATTAGGGCCTTAGTTATTGAAGTTTTGTTTGTTTGCTAAAAACAGATTGTAGATTTTGAAAAAAAACAATTTTAGGAAAAAAATATGCAAAAATATGCTTTTTTCTGCAAAAGGTGTGATTCGGATAAATAACTTATTCACTTTTTATTTAAACGTTCGAGGAAAACATGTATTTGCATGTAATTTCACTAGCAAGTTATTGTTATTATTATTTTTTATTAATTTTTTTTTTTTTTTTATTTGAATGGTGATCCACCCTAATGTTAAGATATTTTCGTTTTCGGTTACACTTTACTTAACTTGTTAGTTATTGTTTAAAATAAACAGTTACTTATACGTGACTTGTTAACAAAAAATGTGAACTTTACATTAAAAAAATCAAAATAAATGCAAGATGTTACCAATTTATGAATTCATGTTTTCGTTTATGGCTAACTTTTAAGGGAATAATTAAATTTTTAATACGATCATAATATTACAAAGTCATAATTCATTAACATTTTATTTTAAGAATTTAACAGAAATAAAAGAAATCATAAATTGGTTACAAAAAAGTGATTACCATTTGGATTTCTTCTTTTAAGTTTTAAATAAAAATTAAATTATCAAAGTATTAAATAAAAATTTTGTTTTAATTTAAAAAACAAAAAAAAAAAAAAAATGTACTTTGGATTTCAAGAAGAATTCTTGACAAAAGGTACGAAAAAACAGAAGTTAGGAAGAACATGTAAATCAATTTAAATAGATAATCATTCATTCAAAAAAAAAAAAAGCAAATTTCCATTTGGTTTAAGGATTGATGTTTGACTATTGACGTCGCCCGGCCTCAATAGCCGAGTGAGTAAAACGGCAAACCCCACTGACGAAATTGTGTGGTTACAATCGAAACTAGTATGGGCAACCTGTCCGTGAAAGCCTGGGTTCAAATCTCAGCGCAGTCAAGAATGAAAAATTATCAATAAAAATTTTAATTGATTTCATGTTGTTAAATTCCTGTCTTCATAAAAATAATTTAATGAAAATTAAATTCAATAAACTTAAGCCTAATTAAAAAAATATCTAAATTTGGATTAAAAACCATTAACAGTTCAACAAAATAACCACAATACTAGTTTTAATTTTTTCTAAAGGGCCAAATAAGCCACACAAACGGTTACACAAAACATATGAAAAAAGTAAAGAGTTTGTTGGTGTGAATATTAAAAATAAGTATTAAAAGTACCTTTCAGCCAGAAGCGTTTTTTTACTTTGTTACTGCTATTGAAATTTTTATCAATAGCTAATTTTTTTATTTTAGTGTGTGCAAAAAACCAATCCCTTATTTTGTATATTTTTATTTTTTGACATTTGCTTTTTAGGCAGCTATCAACAAAAATCGATAGACACCTCAAAGGCAAAAGCTCAAAATTATTTTTTAGACTCTTGCTTATTAACTCTTTCCTAAAAAAAAGAGATAGCTAAAAAAGGACAAAACTAAAAACATTAAAAATTGCTACTGAAACAAAACCAGACAAAGAAAATTCTTTCTTGGCCTGTAATAACAAAAATACTGATTTAAGAAAAAGAAGAGCACAAAAAAGTTCATACGTGCTAGTAGCAGCAGAAGTATGTGATAATGCACGGTGTCTGGTGGTAAATTTATGTTTTTAAATACGATTATTTAAAAAGGTGGCGCCGTTGGAATAATCGATTGTGCGGATTTGTCAGTCACGATGTCGCATTGGTCGAGTGAGCATCGCGCGTTCGCTGAGGAGACATTTTTAAAGAGTAATGATTCTTACGTAATTGCTCGTCGACAATTTTGTTCAAAGTTCGGTATTCGGCGAAAACGTGATGGACCGAGTATAAATTTAATTCGTTCGTGGGTGCAGAAATTCCGCGCAACTGCTTCGGCTATGAATGCCTCACGGCCAGGGCCGATCTTTAAAGCCTCCCGAAAACATTGAAAGCAGTTTACGTTAAAATCCGCGACTTTCAATACGGAAAAGAGCAGTCTCACTGGGACTTCCAAGAGCGACTATTCCTGAGATTTTAAAAAAGGATCTGAAGTGCCATCCTTTTAAAATTCAAATCGTTCAAGAGCTGAAAGAAAGTTGGAGCGTTTTCGCACTGTTAATCCCATTTTTTGGAACGACGAGGATCATTTTCACTTAAACGGCCACGTCAACAAGCAAAACTGCAGTTACTGGTCTCCAAGAACCCGCAACCCTCGATTGAAACATCAAAAACCATTTTTCAAAAATTCTTGAGACCAGGCGACGAATGTCAACGGTGAAAATTATCGACGCATGATTACGGAATTCTTTTTGCCCACCTTCGAGCTCATCCATCGTACTGGTACACACGTGGTTTCAACAGGCCATCGAGGTGGCCCGATCTATCTGCAATGGATTTTTTTTAATGAGGCTACCTCAAAGATAGGGTTTATAGTAACTATCCCCAATCTCTTGCGGCTTTAAAGGAAAATATTAGCCGAGAAATCATCTCAATTGAACCAAGTTTACTGCAGCGTGTGGCGCAGAACACAAGACTCCATTTTTAACAGTGTGTTCAAATCGGCGGAAGACATCTGGATGACATACTCTTTAAAAAATAAAGTTCGCATTTCCATTATATCGTTCAATGATCTTAATAAAACTTTGTGTCAATTATTTTGTTTGTTATTTTAGTTTGAAAATATAAATCTGCTACCAGACACCCTGTACCTGCTAAATTATAAAAAGGAAAGCACACAAAGTGTGTGGTTGATTTGATTCTAATTATGTGTGGAAAACAAAAACAAATTGCATGCAAATGATAACCTTTCATCTATAAATCCTCATGCGTCTTGAGCTTCTCTTCGTTTCCCTTTTAGCTAATCATCGGGGAGATTTAAGCAATCGTTTGTGCTCTCATTTGGAAGCAGGGTTACCGTTGGACATTTTCCAAAAGAGTCACAAAAAGTGGATTTTACAGAAAAAGGGGTTAAAAAAGGGTCAAGTTTTATATAAGCAGTATTTCTCATTTTGAAGGCAATAATAAGACTAAGTTTTTTATAAAGAAATAAAAAATATTTATTTCAGGTAGGAAGTGCTCAAGAAACTTAACTTTTTTATGGAATTCCCTTTCCTTTCACACATGGCAAAAAGTTTGTTTTTGTGTTATTTTCCCACATTTAGTGTTAAACCGATTTAGCGCTTTCAAACAAATTTTAAGGTTTGTTTCCAATTTTACAACTGGTCGCGAATTTTTGACATTTTCGTAACATAAATGATTTTTCCCTGTAAGTTTCTGATTCTTAAAAGCTTTTAAGATTTTTAATAAATTTCTACCTTTGCTTTCATACCGCTGTTGCCAAATTTTTAAAAATTTTCGCTAATTTAGCAATTTTTGCCATTTATTTAAGTTTTACGCACTTTTAATCAATTTTATGGCAAAATATTTTTAAGAAACGAACACCAAATTGCAATTTTAAATAAAATGTTACATATTTTTTGTAGAAAAGAAATCATGAGAAATTATTCATTAAAGTAACAATAAATATAAAAAATAACAAATATGTATCTATGTATATGAGTTATCTTTGATATTAGGGAAATTGTCATTTAATTTGTACTTTACTATCGCAAATCTAATTTAGAACTCGTAAAAACTATTTTCACACAAACAAACCGAAAACTTACTACTTTTTAGGAATGTGCGTTCTATATTTTCTATTAAATCTTCACTTGAAGTCTATTCCTCCATCTCCGCTTCGAAAAAATTAAGAGGGGAAAGCATGGAATTGTAAGTTCTTACTTTGAGACTATTCCAAAGTTTATTTTTAAGCAATGCTACAACTGTTCCGCAGTGTTGACAAAAAGCCAAATGTTCACAAAACAGTTAAAAATGATACAAAAGGGGAATTTAATAAAGGGTCATAAATGGTATCAAGGCCGTGAAAAAGGGACAAATTGATACTTTAGTATCACAGCGGTAATGCTGTTGGCAAGTGTTCGTGCTGCTATTATCTCCTGTTGTGCGGTTACTAGTCTATATTCGTTTTTTATTCGGCGGTTTACAGAACCTGTTTGTTTTATTGTTTTTCGTAGAGTATAAAAAAGATTGCAACAGCTATTTGAGTTCTTTAAAATTAAGAAATTTTGGCTATTGTTAAAATAAAAAAATTGGCTGGAGATGCACTGAAAAGAAAAATCGGCCCAACCGTACTTAAATCATGCCTAACCGGTGTCAATAGTACAGTAAGTACGGATATTGTGAAATCAAATACAGAATGCTTGATTCAATTACGGATTATTCAAAAGTGAGATTAAAAGTCAATCTAAAAGTGTGTTTGTTTCGAAAATTTCTAAGTTGGTTAAGTGCCAAACTCGTACTTCAAATAATCCGAAACATGCTCACAGAAGAACTCTCAATTATAAGACACCAGCAGCATGCCCGATATGGGTTTTGTTATAATAATTTTACTTTAAAAATGTTATGCATTTTACTTAACTATTTAAAAAAAATTGAATTTGGGAATTGTTTCTTTTTATTTTACTTTTTATACATGAAAATAATGTATGGTTTTCTTCTAGTGTTGCTGTTGTTGTTTTTTACACAAAACAAGCAAATTGTTTTTACCTACATTTGTAGTATTGTTGTTGTTTCTATAACAATATTTTACAAAAATACGCGTAAAGTTATCCCATTTTGGGATAGTTTTAAGTATTTTTTAAGTGTAATTCGTACTTAAATTTTTAAGAACGATTCGTACTTAAATTAAGTAGAAAACCTTTAAATTTAGCATGAGTTTTTCTTTCTGTGTAGTGTTCTTCAAAAAATTAGGTTTTAAAAGCCCTGTGTTTATTTTTTTTTAAAGTGTGGGCTATTTAATTTTTAGCACTTGTTAACTTTTGAGTTTTGATTTTTTTTTTAGTAATATAAAACGTAGAATTTGGCTGCTTTTGCTAAAATGGCGATAGCATATTAAACGCTGTTAAAAATATTTAAATATGTATTCATACAAACATCTTGTTCTTGTCAAACTTCTTGTGTTGTTTATTTAACCCTGATGCAATTAAAATCAATTAAAAATTTCTGCAATTTTTTTATATTATTATTATTATTTTTGTATATACATACATATGTATGTAAATATGTACTTCTCTGTATGTACTTAAAGCCTTATAACCATATTTTTTTAATGGAATCTTAATGTTGTTTTCATTAACTTAATCCTTTTACTTTTGCAAATAAACTTGTTCTTACATTTTGTAGCTTAAGTTTTCTTTTTGTTGTTGTTTTTCTTTAAAAATCAAAAGTAGAAGACACATTTTGTGATTTGATTTTTATTTTTGTTTTCCATTTTCTAAAGTTTCTTGCTTTACCGAACAAACTCTCGGCTTGACACAAAAAAATAATCGAGTATATCCTGACATTTAGCAGATTTTATTAGTTTTTAGAAGGCAATTTCAACAGTTTGCAATTGAGATTTCTAATGAAATGAGCAAAATGCTATTAAATGATTGTTTGTTGGTTTGTATATCTGTCAGTTGGCTTTTTTGTTTCGTTGCTTAGAAAGTGAAGTGAGTCGGAGAAATCAACAGACAAGTAGTCATTTTATTAAAATTAAGAGTCAAAAAGAAGAACCAACATTAAAAAAAGAAAATTGGCTTTGAATGACTTCTTGAAGTTTAAAGAAAGTGTGCTTGAGGTACAACTTTTTTAACAGAAATGAAAAGTAATTAATTCTATAAATTTAAAATTAAATTTATATAGTAACCCCTTATGCAAAAAAAGTTAAAGTTCGCATTAGTGAACCAACACATTAAGCGCATACACTTTTGCTGGGCTTAATGTGTTGGTTAACTAATGTGACTTGTAACTTCTTTTTGCATAAAGGGGTAAGCAGTTTATAAAAAAGTAAATAAATACATGCATATTTATGTATTTACTTTAAAAAGTGCTGCTTTTGTGGGCAAAAGTATTTAATGAGCCTTAAAATTTTTAGTTTTAAAAAAGCTGTTAAGGTTTTCATTTGCTGGTTTAGACTAAATTAAAAACTTTTCTAATTTTTTTTTTCGGACTAAATAAAAAATATTCAAAAGCTTAAATTAAAATTATTCAAAAGCTGTTCGTTAACCACTAAATCTCAATTGAAAAATGTCAACAGTGAGAAAAAAAACAGAAGCAAAAACTATACGACAACTAAACGGCAACTGCAAAAAAATGCAAAAAATTAATGACAATCATGTTTTTTTTCGTCGTAAAACACAGCCCGTAAAATGAAGGAAGTTACAAAACTTTTTTGCTTGTATTTGTATTACAATCTTCAGAACAGTGGTCGTAGTTTTGTAGCTGCAACTGTTGTTAAGTCCTTTTCCACTTAAAGTTTTATTTTGTTGTTTGTAAAGTTTTTCCTGGGTGAATATCTATTGCTAGATTTACTTTTAAGCGATGCAATTCTTTTGCAAAAGTCCAACGTTGATTGCTGACTTATATGGCCTGTCCGTTAGGCAGTTAAGGAGGATTGGTCGGTTGGTTGCTGCAACAAGTGTTCACAACATCAAACGAGAAACTCTGAAGTAAAACATTAAATTATTTATTCTTGCAACGCAAAACAATTGCTGGTTTTTAGCGACGTTTATTTAATAATCATTGCTTTTTACTCCCACCTCCATTACGTATGCCAGGAACACCAGTCAACTGGGGTCTTTTTTATTTTAATTGTTTTGTTGCCAGAAGAGCCGCTATTGTGAAAAGTTTGTAAATTGTTTAATTCGAAAAAAAACAATTAAATAGAGGGGATTTGTTGCTGTTAAACTTTTTTAGTTAAGGCCAGAAAAGGGCTTTTAATTTAAAACAAAAGGAAAAAGTTATAATTTTGTAGACACCTTAATTAACACGTTTATTATTCAGTGTGAAAAAGCAATTAAGACACAAACTATTTATTATACAGGGAAACTTATCAAAATTTTCCATACTTCTGTCTATTTTTTTTTTCATTGAATTGGGAGAGCTGATAACGATGGCATCATTGGATTTTTTTCTTGCACCTCTAATCAAAGATACAGTTACTTTTAATACTTGCATAATTGACACCATTTTTTTTATTCGCTTTCTATTTAACGAGCGACCCTACAAACCTTAAAATATTTTCTGGAGTATTAATCTACAGAAAAATCTCTTTGATTTGAGTAGAGTCACATTGGTGGGTATAAAAGAATATCTAGCTTGTATGTATGATCGATTCTCTCTATATTCAATAAACCCCGAGAAAAATCATGTTTAAATAAGGTCACCTCCAATAAAACTATTTTTAAAGAAAATTTCAAACATATTATGTTTAATTTAATCATAATATTGTCACCGACAACCATATTATGGTTAAATTAGACCTCCATCAAGAAGTCACAACAATATTATGGATGCCTTCGAATATATTATGGTTAATAATAACTAAAATATGCTTAACACTTATAATAGCATGGTTGTTTTTCAACCATAACATGAAGCTCTTGGAAAAGAGGAAAATACTAAATTGTTAATTTAAAAACAAATTATTTTCATATATGTATAACCATAATATGTTAAGAGGCAACCATAATATGGTTGTGGCTTCTTGGTGGAGGTCTAATTCAACCATAATATGGTTGGCGGTGACAATATTATGATTAAATTAAACATTATATGTTTGAAATTTTCTTTAAAAATAGTATTGTTGGAGGTGACCGTATTTAAACATGTTTTTTCTCTGCGTGTAGGCCTCGTCCATATTGCAATTGAAACTAACATTCGTCCAATTATCTTCAAAATTGCGACTTGTACTCTGCGCATAAAGTTACATGACAATATTGCCAATTTCGCCATTTTACATCTAGTTTAGCCATAAAATAATCAGTTTAGCCTTAGGCATTTTTTAGCCCGTTTTATTTGACCAAATATTCTTCAGTTATTTAAAATTTTTAGACCAAAAAATTTTGTAAATGCTGCATTAGTTGTGTTGTAACGTTAACTTTTTCTTAATTATTTGTCGTAGGGTTTTCTGTTCGGTTTTAACCGAAATCCCAACAGAGGTCTTTAATGCCTAAAAACCGAAACCGGAAACCGACTAAAAACGTCTGTAGTCAGCTTTTACTTTAAAAATATATTTATGCTTAAAGAAATTGAAAATCATACATAACACTCGTACCTTTCATAGAAACAGTTTGTACATTACAATCGGCAACTATGACAAGGTGTTTCAAAAATTCTTAAAATTTATTATCAAAGTTGTTTTTGCGAATACTATTATTTATTAAAAGATTTAGTTTGTTGTGCATAATTCCCTTTTTTAATAATTGATAAACAATACTGAAATTTATTGTTGGAGGATAAGCTGTTCCTATCCGCATTTCACTGGTTGCTTAGGCCAGATCATCAGGAAATGTTCTCCTAAATAATTTTATAAAAGCCAAAGCTATCAGCAAACAAGACTATATAGGAAATGAGAATTACCTACAAACACTCAAAAAGTCTTTTTTGCAACGATATCTAAGCTTAAACAAAATACCAAACAACAAATCAGTGATGAGTTTATCTTTTCTTACATTCCCCACTATAATTATTATGAACAGCTTATCCTCTAACAGTAAATTTCAGTATTTTTTATCAATTATTAAAAAAAGGGTATTAAGCGCAACAAACAAAATCTTTTAATTCTTAAAGGATATTTTATCAAAATCTTGAAATATTTTGTATTTTATAATTTGCAAATTAAAAAAAATCACACAAATATGTTAAAATATGCAAAAAAAAACAAATCGATGTAATTTCAACGCAAATTTAATGATTCCATAAGATAATTGGTCGACATCATTCTTAGACTATCGTTAAAAAACATGCATTACCAATAAAATTTGGCAGCATATTAAACCTTTTTTTTACTTTTTTTATTGTACTAATTATATTTCAGAAATTTCTGAACTAAAATCTGAAGTTTGGAAACATTTCAAGTTATCAAAGTACCAGTCAAACACAACAACATGTCAGATTGGTAAGAAAACCCAAAAACGGAACCTAAACCGCCCGGACTTAATCATTGTAAAACTGAAACATTTTTACGGTTTTTAGCAAACTATAAGTTGTCGCAACTATAACGTTAACAATAAAATAAACCAATTATGTCGATAATTTTAGGTTATCTTTATTCAATGATTTTTCTTATACTTAATTTATTGTTACTTAAAATTATGTGCAGTACATGTGCAGTACTTAAAATTATGTGCAGTACATAAATAGTAGTACATAAATATTCTAAATTTGATTTTATTGATGGGTTTTTTGTAATAAAATCGTGTTTTAGCCACTACCCATTTTTTTAAAAAAAAAATTCTCATTTATAGTAGTGAAGAGTTGGTAGCACTGCTACATGGACAGACAATCAGCCAGACAGCCGGAGGGACGGGCATCTTTAGATCGACACAGAAGGTGATTTAAACTTTTAAATGTGTGTAAATATATACAGTAATTATATTTTGCTGGGCTTCACTTACGATTTCAATGTTTGGTCTGTCGACGCTTTTAAGCAGCACTTCATACTAAACATCTGCACAAATGCATTTAAAAGCCGTTTCAAGACATTCGTTTGTTTTTAAATACTGATTGTCGCTAACTCTTTGCAAACGAATCAAATGCTATGTTGTGCAAAACACATATAATAAAAAATAAATAAAAACAAACAATTGCAAATTAATTGCAATTAGTGTGTTATAAACGACCAAATACGAAGTGTAAAAAGTACGGAATTCACTCCAAACAGCAACAAAGCACAACAAATCACACTAACTAAACCAAATCACACGAAAGAACTGTAGCAAAATAGGTGATAAGTGTGAATTATCTTGTTTTTTTTTTTCAATTATTAGGTATGACTAGCTAGATTTGTATGAAGCAAAAAACAATTAAAGATGAAAAATATTTTTATAGAATATTTAAGTTTTTATTTTAAATTATTTTAAACAAGGAAAAATACGAGCTGCTTTGACCTATGGCCAGGCAATATTCATCGCAATATGCTTGACGGAGGAAATGCTTTAAAGCTTTTATTCTTAAAATTCAGTATTGCTCTACTGAGATTTGTTAATTAATTCAACTTGATATGAACAAATATTTTGTTTGTTTTTACTTTACTAAAATTTATTATTATTTATTATTATGCGTTAAAGTCTCTTTTTTTTAATATAAAAAAAGTAATATTTGTTGTTTCATTTTATTTATTTTGTACCACTTTTTGGAACATATTCTCAAAATATTCGCTTTAATTTGGCGAACACGAATATTATGAAACAGGGAAATATTCGGCGATACGAATAAATAGCATCATTGTTGACTTGAGACAAAACCTTTAAACAAGAAATGTGTAACAATTCTGGCATCATTTCAGTTCACAGAAAGGTTTATGGCTTACGAATTAAAAAATAACTCAAAAATTTTTACATTAACGCTTCTACGTCTCTGTCATAAAAACGTATATATCTTTTACCGGAAAAAAATCGTTATTCTTAATATTATTATTTTATTTTACTTTTGTTTATCTCCAATTTTATTGCATTTAAATTCATGACACTTATATTTTATACTACTACTATGACACCTTAAACATACCGCCGAATACATTCACAAGTAGAATTACTACAAGCAAAAATAAAAAGCCCTGACGCATCAATGTTGCTATTTAGGGGGATTTCTCCCCAAGTTGGGGATTTCCACATTTATTTGGTGACAGATTTTAGTGGGAGGAATTTGAAGGCATATTTAATTTAACCAATAGATATTGGGAATTATTTCTTTTTATAAGCAACTTTATTATATTCAACATTTTTTATTTTTCGAATTTAATCTATTAGTTAAATTTCAGTTATGTATTTTATAAAGCTTTTTGTAATAGTTCTATTCCTTAAATTTTTAGGAATGACTTAATACACTACCAGACTATTATCTTGTATCTTCTTGTTACATTTTACCTTTCCGTTGGATAGCAATGCAGTATATTGTATGTACAGAAAAATTTACAATTATTAGACACCAGCAGAATGTAATGCATTTTCTGATAACCCTCCCTTAGTCCAAACTCTCCCACAAATGGTAAAAATCAGCACTTAAGTATGATTTTTAGCATATCCATTCCCGCCACGTGATCCCCGAAAGAATCTTTTCAACGACAAAGCGCAACTTCCGCAAAGACAATCTTCCTGAAAGACAAAAAATATTTCCTACTAGAATAAGGAGGGCGCAACCAATAGTCAGTCCGGTGCCGTGCAGATGAAGATCTCCTGAATATTGCTGCTCATTTAAAAATTTCATTCAGTTAAATTTTATTAAAACTCAATAAGTTTTAAAGAAAGCCACAAACTTTTTACAGCTTTTAAGGTGAATATGAAAACTTTATGACAAGAAATGGAAATGTAAACACTTTAAAAAAAATTGTTTTTCTTTTTAAACATTAATTACCGTTCAAAAAAAATAAACCGAAATTATTTTGTAAACTAGAATTCATAAAACTAAAGTGAAAAAGAAATTGTGATCATTTTTTATTGCCACCAAGTATCGATTTCCTTTTCGAAAAAACGAATTTCCAACTGTAATCAATATTTGATATGAAAACCTTTTAATTTTAAGAATTCACTTATGAAAGTAGAAGCAGAAGTTAAAAAATTTAATTAAAAGTACATAATTGATGTTTTGGTTTACAAAATAACAAAGAATTGTGGGCAATATTGAGAATTAAAATATTGAGTTGGGGATTCTAAGGGGCTTAAAATTATTTTTCTGGCAACACTGTGCCTCATGATAAATTCACAACACATTTTTATATTTTTCCCCGCTGCAACAAAAAGCTACAGTTTTTAAAGTAGCAAGTAGCAGCATGATACTAATTCCCTATAAATAAAATTTAATTGAAGCAAATTAAATTTTCAAAATAAAAGATAACAAATTTCTACACCATAATTTATGCCATTTTTACAATTCTTTATTTAAATTATTTGCTTTTATTCTGCACCGTTGAAATTTTTAAGAATAATAGTATTTTTCAACACAGTACTTTTTCTGTTTGCTATTCTTTCTCACAAATAAATTTATCTTATTTTTAAACATTTACAACAAACACTAACAATTACAATGTTTATGCTCTTTAGAGGAGGTAATAGGGGAAATATAAAATTGTTTTCCATCGTTTATTTAACAAATAATAACAAACACATTCAAAAGTTCAAGTGCAAAGGAAGAATTGCAGATACATTTTCCCTTTAAAACGACTTAATCATTCACTTGAAATTGTAATTAAAGCTTAGTGTTCCTTGTTCTCTTTAACATTTCAAGTGCAAATCTGAAATTCAGTTGCCGGAATGCAGAAAGCAAGTAGAAGATAGTCTTAAAAAATACTGAAACTCATTATGTGTTATTTTCAGGGGCCGTAAATAACAGTTATCCGGAAAACTTAAACATAAAAACTCTACATGTTAGAGCCAACGGAGACCTATAGTGTCATATATCAAAAGATTCGTACTGACGAGTTCTTGGTGATCTGTGGTGATCTCAAAAAAAGAGTTTTATTTTTTTCGTCTAAAATAAAACTCATTTTAAGAGTTTTATTATTTTCGTCTAAAATAAAACTCATTTTAGGAGTTTTATTTTTTCCGTCTAAAATAAAACTCATTTTAGGAGTTTAATTTTTTTCGTCTAAAATAAAACTCCATTTACGAAAAAATAAAACTCATTTTAGGAATTTTATTTTTTCCGTCTAAAACTCATTTCGCCTTCAAAAAAAACAGGATTGGGTGTACAATAATAAGAAAGAGACGAAGCAAAACTCACACATTTATGTGGATTAAAGCCAAAGTGCATTAGTAAAGTGACCTCAGTACTACAACAATGCAAAAAACAACAGGCATTTTGCTAATATAAAAATGCCTTTACAAAAAATATAAATAAACAAAAATAAAGAGACACCAAACGACACACTACGAAGAAAAATATACTGGACCAATCTGCTGGTGTTTGATAATTGAATATTTATTTGCTTAAAAATAGTTTTAAATCCCAAAAACAAATTAACTAATTATCAAAATTATTTGTTGAAAAAAATCAGATTTTTGCAAGGAACAAGGAAAAATAAATTGTTTTAATATGCAAATTTGTTTCTGACGGAAAAAATAAAACTCAAACGAGTTTAATTTTCTGACAGAAAACATAAAACTCCTCAAATGAGTTTTACTTTAGACGGAAAAAAAAAACTCCTAATATTAGTTTTATTTTAGACGGAAAAAATAAAACTCCTTAAATGAGTTTTACTTTAGACGGAAAAAATAAAACTCCTAAAATGAGTTTTATTTTATGAAGGCAAAATAGAACTCTATTTTTAAGAGTTTGTTTCGACCTTTTATTTTTACGTTGGAAAATAACTGTTAAAGATGGAGTTTTTTTTTTAATTCATAAAATTACTGTTATAAAATAACTTTTGTGATATCACTTATTACCGTTACGGTCCCTGGTTATTTTTAACATCTTTATGAGAAAAAGAGAATGCAAACATTCCACTTGTGTAATTTAAAACTCAAGGATAACTTGAGTTTGTTCATTTGCCTGCCACTTGTTGTTGCGAACTGACTGACTGCCTTCTAAAATTAACCACCATTGTTTTAAGAAGCATACCACGTACACAAATTTTTGCTTATTCCCTACACCACTAAAGGTGGGGAGGGTATTATGCATTCGTGCTGATATGTGCAACACAAAGACGCAAAAACCAAATGACTCAGAACCACTTTCTGAATGGATTTCACGATGTCCGGCTGTCCGTCAGTACGACTGTCTGGTCATCTATTCAGGTCGCCATTTTGGAGATAATTTGGTAAACTTTTGTACATATGCACGTTTAAATTTTCATAAGGTCGAGGCCTATTAAAAATAGTGCAAATCGGTCCATGATTTCATTAAGCCACCATACAAACTTCTTATCGAAAAAAGAGTTTTTATGCTCTTACACTTAAGCTTTGTAGAGACGATGGTCAGATCTTACAATAATGTAAGGTCTGGCAATGTGGTCACAATATACTGCCACAGAAAAATTGCCACCAACAATAAATTGTCAAACATTTTTTTGTTATTGTATTGCTGGATCAATTATAATATTACATTGTGCTTTTGTCTTGCCTCTTCTTAATCCTTATAAATAACAAAACGTTATTTTATTTTTCGATCGATATATTTCGAACTAACTGCTCATCTTCAGGTTCTAATTTTGGATTTTATGGAATAAACATTTATTAAGAAATGTTTATTCCATAAACATATTCCATAAACATTTCTCAACTATATAACTTAGATCCTGAAGATGAACTTTTATTTCGAAATATAAATATATCGATCGAAATATACAATAACGTTTTCTTAATTTATAAGGATTAAGAAGAAGACAAAAGCACAATGTAATAAATTGTCAGTTCAGACGATAGTAGGAAAACCATACAATTTCATTGGCAGACAACTGTCTGACATTAGATTCATATGCCAACAAAACTTGTCAGTTCACACGGTCGTCAGATAATTGCATGGCAAGAATTGCCAGATCTGTTTTTTAGCAATGTCAGATAATGAAAATTTCGTGTATTTTTATTAATTGGAAAAGTGAAATTATTGTTATTGTAGGGACAAAGTAATAGCAAGGATTTTAACCTTTTTATGTGGTTTTAAGTAGATTTCATTGATTTTCATTAAAATTCATTTTCATTTAGCAAAAAGTCTTTTTTCTAAATACATATATCAAGAAATGAGCTAAACAATATAAAATTGGTGCTGTCATAGTTTTAAAGCTACGTTTTGTTATTAAGGTTGGTACAACATCAAAAACCCCATTTTCCATCCCTGAAACGCATTTACTTGCAGCGTTGCCAATAGAAAACGGTCTCTGACAATTATGCCATTGTCAGATGCTTAAACTTCGCACATCTGACAATAAACATAAGCTTCCAATGTCTGACAGTGATCTGCCAACGACAACGAAGAGTGTTCACACGATTGTTAGATATCTAACAATGGACTGACAATGCTTTTTCTGACAACATTGTCAAACAAAAATTGCAAGTTCTCACAGTTGTTTAACATGTTTAAGCATATTTTACTGACAATATTGTTAGATCTGACCACCGTTTGTACGAAGCTTTACATATTTTATTACAACCTAAATCACTTTTACAAATTTTATGGGAATCGGTCCATAGTTGGCTGCAGCCCTTAATCCCATTACTTCCTTATAAATGGTGGCATTGATAAAAAAAAGAATTGGCGTCGGTAAAGTTTTTAATATTTGCAATGTCGTGGTAGGTGCAAAATTGACCATTAGTCCCATGTAAACTCTGATCCTTAAATCACTTTAGGATTCTAGATTTTTATATGTGGATACAAAAAGCTCTTATACAAATATTAACCTTATAACCAACGTTTGCCTTCCTATATTTTTTAAGTTTTTCCCAAAAAATTTATTTATAATATATTTTTTACAAATTGGCAACCATTTTGAACAAAAGAATTTCTGTTGCAATTACAAAATAAAAATATATGGCCCTTTTCTTTTAAATGCATTTTCTAATATAGAAAGTTTTAACAAAAATAGAATGTTAAATTTTTCGAAAATAAACGGTTACTGAACAAGTTTGGATGTCTTGTTTTTGTTAGCGATTTATTTAAAAATGTCAAAAGAAACTAAAAAAAGAATTTAATACTCATTTGGTGAAAAATAACACAGGAATTTTAATAGTTGATTGTTTCGTTTTGTTTTGTGTGCTTTACAGGAAAGTTTATCCGTCATAAAAGACGTAGAAGAAACAGTTCAAAATATTTAGAATAAAATATTTATAGAACAACTTAACAAAGCTTTTAATCAAAATGCTGCTCTTTTTACGTTGACCAAGTTGAAAAACAACATATACATAAAAGCGAACCCGAAGAATATATCTGTGCAAATATGGAAAAGTAGCTTATGTCGAATATTTTAGTTTCGCGATATACTCAGTTATATTGGTTTTTTATTTGAGTAGTTTTTAGCCTTAATTCTGTTTATTGTCGTATTAATAACAATTTCAATAGAGGCTAAAAGTTAATATAAAAATTTTTTTTGTAAATATTTTTAATAGATTTTACACTTTTTCTACTTGCAATAATTTAGGTCCGTCTTAAATCGACTTATGATACTCTTCCATACGACTACATATGTAACTATATTGGCACTATATTGGCAGAAATGGCATTCTCTTTTCCTTTCTCACCTAAAAGCTCAAGACTTGAAGTCTTAAACTTGAAGAGTGTGAACCTGCACTAAACTAATATTTTTTAATGGTGTTTTCTGTTCTACAATAAAATACACCCTGTTAAAAGGTGAATGTATAAAATTTCTTGCCAACCCTGTAATAATGCTATTTCTAATTTGACGAGAACTAAATACAAGTTATCAAAAAGTGGAATGCCTAGTTTTTAACAACTGACAAAAAGTTTGTTCTTCAAAATTAAAAAAAAATTTATTGCGACAACAACAAAATGAATTAATTCCAGTTTGCTCGAAAACAGTTTAATGTAAGTAAAAATTAGATATAAAATAACGTTGGCAAAACTAGTGGGCGTCTGCTCATATAATGGATGCGGTATCTATATTTTAACTTTTTCCTTTAAAAATGTTTTAAAAAACTCAAAAATTTTCTTAAGTTTTTTTTAAATATGTAAACATAAAATTTCTATATTTTAATCAGGTTTAAGTTCATTGAATTTAATTTTCATTAAATTATTTCTATGAAGAAAGGAATTTTACAACATGAAATTAATTAAAATTTATTGATAATTTTTCATTCTTGACTGAGCTGGAAATTGAACCCAGGTTTTCACGGACAGGTTGCCCTGACTAGTTTCCATTGTAACCACACAATCTCTTCAGAGGGGTTTGCCGTTACGTCATTAGTCAAACATCAATCTTTAAACAAAATGGTATTTTACCCTGGTATATCGAAATTTGCTTTGAATTAATGATTATCTATTTTAATTGATTTACATTTTCTTCCTTACTTCTGTTTTTCGTACTTTTTGTCAAGAATTCTTCTTGAAATCTAAAGTACTTTTTCATGTTTTTGTCTTTTTTTTCTTGTTGACCTTTTTCAGCACAACTTGAAGGACAAATGTAAACATATAGCGTGCCTTAGCTGTTAACAATAATAAGTATTGTGGTTGTTTTATTGAACTGGTAATGGTTTTTAATCCTCCTTTCATCTTTCTTTCTTCATAAAAATAATTTAATGAAAATTAACTTCAATGAACTTAAGCCTGATTAAAATATCGAAATTTGGATTAAAAACCATTAACAGTTCAATAAAGTAACCACAATACTAATTATTGTAAACATAAAATATGTAAACAAGAAAATACCGTTGCCAGATTACCGATTTATCGACACCAAATTGTAAAGACTTTTTGTGTTTGACTTGAAGACTTTTTATGAGAACAATTTTATAAGACCGAATCCACTAAGATTTTATTTAACTGACAACCTACCATTAAAAATTTAATGCTTTCTTATGTCTTTCTAAAAAATAATAGAAAAAATAACTTTAAAAGCAAAACTTTTTTACTGCCCTGATTCGAAGCGATTTGTTCCCCAACTTCGTCTTGTAGTCCTATATTTAAACAGAAGTGACCTGTTTTACAGGTCATTATCAACACTGTCGATTTATACGGGGAGTAAAGTGGCTGATGCCATTATTTGCGGTGATTTTCTTGGAATAAAATATGCCACCCTTTAAGAGAGCAAAACATTTTTAAGAAACAAACACCAAATTGCATTTTTTAATAATATTTCAACTTTTTTTTGTAGAAAAGAGAAACCATAAGTATGTGGTTAATATATAATTACATCGACTTGCTGTTGAACGTATATTTTCTATATATTCTATGCTTTTGTGTGACAATCGAAGATCATTTCAATTTAAAAACTTGAAAAAAGAACATGATAAAATTTTGTTATATACATACTGTTACGAAAGTAACTTTAGTTAAGAATAAGTTTAGTTTATTAGTAATTTTATTAGTTTAAAATGTTATTGTATAAGTTTCGCATATTTTTAATGTAAACCCACTGTACAGAATTGTCTAGTACAAATGTAATGTTATGATTGTTATAGATAAATGTATAACTTAATAGTGTTGAGATTATCTTTAAGTTTATTATTGTCTTTTATTATCTTTTAGTTTATTGATGTATAAATCAATTTAAATTCAGCCACAGTGTAAATGCATAATGATATTCGCTGTAAGATAATAAAACCTTGATTCGCCCAGAAATGTCTAAAATGTTACAGACATTTCGCCGAGTAGAATGATCTAGAGACATCTAGATGTCAGCGAACAGAGTATAAATACTCGCGAAGGTTGGCATCGATAATCAGTATTAGTACGATTATTTAAGTGTGTACATCGCAATTATAAGTGGTAAAATTGACTAAGTTCTAAATAAAGTGGCGTGAATAGTTTATAGTACAGCTATAAAGTAAAGTGTTTAAAGTGTTTTATTTATTTTATTAAAGTTGCAATAAAAGAACTCAAGAGGTTTATTATAAAGGAAATAAACCAAAAACCTTATTGAAAAGGCAGTAACGTAACAATGCATTTGTTTAACTAAAGCTAATGAAAAATTATTATAGCCTAATTGTGTAAAACGTAACGCCACGCCAAAAATTTCATTTTTTGTTGCTTTCAACAGAAATTCATATTAAATTTTTAATTTCAAACACTTGAAATTTTGTGGCGTTGAATGTTTTAAAAAACAATATGAATTTCTGTAGAAAGCAACAACAAAATTATGAAATATTTTTGAATTTGTTTTTGCTTCCAATGATATTTTTGGCGTAGCGTTGCGTTTTACACATTTAGGCCCTTAGTTTGTTCGCGTGCATATTATCAAGTTTTTTTTGGGAATATTTTCATTCATATTTAAAAAATGTTTGTGCATATTAAAACCTGGCCTGATTATAACATAATCTTGTTCTTCTGGGTTAAAAAATATTGTGTTAATGCTTAGGTGTAGGGTATCATATTGTCGAGCTTGATCGACTTTTCTTTCTTACTAGTTAAAATTTTTTTTAGTCTTTTGTCAGAGAGTTTAAAAAACCAAGAAACGGTTTAATTGAAATAAAGCAAATTCAATACAAAATAATCTGTCCAGCTCAAAGAGATTTCGTTAGTTTGAAGTGCTCTATTGATTCAGTATTCAAAACGGTCGCCTAATCCCATCTTATCTCACTCAAAACTTTGGTCTAGACTTTTTAATATTCTTTACATATCTACTATAAACTAATTTTTTGTTAACATGGAATGTTTAATCTGCACACGCTTTTTAATAAAAGCATTTTAGGGCTTTTTCAAAAATATTGATACAAGACATACATTTAAAAATTTTCAAGGAAACATAAGTTTTAAAAGTTTCCAATCTCTTAAAACTCTGCTATTTCGGAAAGACTGCTTTATTTTATTTGCTTTTTTCCTACATTTACGGTGTTAATTGCTTACTTATTTCCTTTTTTTTTATACTTTTTTTATAAATGATTTCTGTTTATTCCCGCTTTTATCCTCGAAGTATTTTCTTTTAATGTACGTGTCTGTTACATTTCGTGAGTTAAGTTAAAAAAAAATTAATTTAAAACGATTATTACTCGTTTCCAGTCATTCCTTCGCTATCAAACCAACTAAAATCAACGGCTGAAGAAACAAGAAATTTATCTCACACAAACAAAAAATCAATTTAAGTGCGAACGGGAGGTATTAAAAAGCCCACATATTGAATGTCTTTTTAACAGTTGGTAATTAGTAAAAATGTTTCTAGAATTTTTTTTTCAATTTCTGTTTTCAGTATTTGACTTAATTGAGATTAAGATATTGAAAATGTAATACACAGACATACAAATTTACGTAAACAAACTTACACAAGCAAATGCCACAATCAGTTGGAGGTTAAAATAAAAAAAAAAATTAGTTAAGGGTCCTATGAAAGTGTACTTCCTATCATTTTATATAATCTGTCTTTTAAGGCAGGCTTTCTAGTCATCAAAAATAAGAATTATATAAATAGTTTGGTTTATACACTATATACATTAGACCGACTCACATTGTATGGAGCTGAAAAAAGTGTGTTTGTTACCCCTCTGAAAATAAAGCTTGATATGTTTTATGATGATTCCCAAAATATTTTGGTTCTAGCGTTGACCATCCGTGAGCTGGACCATTTTTAAAAATCGTCTTTTTACAGTTTTTCGAATTTTTTTGTACTTTGCTCCAAGACGACATAAATAAGATTTGGTATCATCGAAAAGAGCAGCATCCAATGGTACATAAAACTTGACCACTTGCGACATACTAATTGAGATATTTAACTAAATACATATTTTCGTTCAACCAAAATATTTTGGGAATCATCATAAAACATATCAAGCTTTAATTTTAGAGGGGTTACAAAATCAGTATTTTAATTCTTTTTTGAGTGGCTCTAATATTTTTTTTTTTTTTTTTTCATTATTTATTTATTGAATCTTCATATATTAAATATGAACTAACAATAATTAATCAAATCTTATACTAATACTTTATTTTTGTCCTGCCAATGCTAGAGGAAAATTTTTCTCTTCACGGTTTCTATTTACGGCTTCTATTCACATATGTAGGTTTTTAGCGGTCTCCTCGTCGGATGAGTCCTGCAGTATCTCTTCTCCTTAATCTAGAGTGGCCGCTGTCATTTAAAATATTTCGAGCTAGTGGATTTGGGTGCGACTCAAGCCTTTTTAAATATTTTGTGGCGTACTTCGTAATAATAGTTTTTACTAATGGCACATTGAGATCCTTGTGAATATTAGAGTTTTTAACATACCAGGGAGCGACTGTGATTATTCGAAGAAGTTTATTTTGGCGCCTTTGTATTTTTTCGATATTTGAGCCGAGGCAGTGCCCCATAGCTGAATACCGTAGCACCAGATTGGCTTTAATATAGAGTTGTAGAGTAGGAGTTTGCAATCGAGGCTAAGAACAGAATTTCTTCCAATAAGCCAATTAATTTGAATTGCTTTTAGTTTCATTTGTGTAAGTTTTGCTTCTATATGGCATTTCCATGTTAAGCGCCGATCTAGATGAATACCAAGATATTTTACATGCGATTGTTGGGGCACTAATTGATTATTGATTTTAATAGGGGGACATGACTCCCGACGCAAGGTGAATGTTATATGTACGCATTTTTGCTCATTGACCTTTATCCTCCATTGTTTTAACCACTTTTCCAATTCAAATATATGATTCTGCAAGTAGCGAGATGCTTCATGACAGTTTTCGTGTACGCTTAAAAAAGCTGTATAATCAGCAAATGTTGAAGTTAGGGTGTGGTTATTTGTTGGCATGTCTGAGGTATATATTAAGTATAACCGTGGGCCCATGATGCTTCCCTGAGGGACTCCAGCGTCAATTGGCTGAGGAGAACTTATAAAATCACCTTCTTTAATAATAAACCTTCGACCGACTAAGTAGTTTTCTAACAGCTTGTGTGTGTTTACTGGTAAGTTTAACTTCAATTTATGTAATAACCCTTCATGCCAGACTATCAAAAGCTTGAGAAACATCGAAGAAGAGGGCGGAACAATATTTTTTTTCTTCAAAGGCTTTTCTTATGGCGTTTACTATACGATGGGTTTGTTCAATTGTGCTAATATACATACGTGTTGTTTTCCGAAAAATTTTACTGGACCATTTTAAAAATACCTTATGAATTTATACTTTAGTGGGCCTCCAATAATTCTGAGGAAATGGTTTAATAAAATGAGTTTGAACAATCTGTGTAAAATACTGCAAGAACTGGCAGAACTTTTGTCTGTGAGTTAAGGCATTTTTGAAGGCTGTTTTCAATTCTTCCACATTTAAAAGCGACTTATTTTGTAGTTTGGATTTTAGTTTTAGTAAAAACAAGTTACACTGCTATGTTTTTGCCGAATCTTTGATACCCTCCATCGACAGTTCAAATATTTCAGGAATTGGCTCTGTATGATATCTATATATTATTAATTAATCTTTATAAAAACGGACGTCAGCATTAAATTTGGTTGCGTTTTAAAACTATATTAAATTATTAACCGACAATCAGAAAGATTTTTGCTTTTCTTTTTAGAAATTTGGACTAGCTTGATAAAATATTATGATTCGTAACAGTTTTAGCCGAACCAAAATAATTTTCAGGAGGGGAATTTACATTGGACCCATGGTAAAACATGGACCAATCATCCCAAAATTATGTAAATGGATTTCTGGAATTAAAAAACATATATTGGAATAAATGATAATACAGCAGTGAAATAAGTTTTAAAATTTACAGTGTATTTCAAAAGACTACTTAATATGACTTGATGGGCATGACATTTTTTCTATCTATATGAACCCAGGTTGGAACAAATTTTACCGCAATAAATATATCTGGTACGGTTTTAGGCGTATTTAATTAATTTCACAGAGTGGGCTTTATATGGGGCCTATGGAAAATTATGGACCGATCATCACAAAATTTATTAGTGTGCTTTCTAGTCCTATAATACTATGAAGTATTAAATGTAATTATAATAGCATCATTTGTTACGGTCTTAGGCCTTTTAAACTGTGTTCCGAAATTAAGCCTTATATGGGGAATAGGCCACTACCCAGCTAGCATAGGCTGTTTGTTAGACGATTATGTTCAATATACAATTCCTAAAAGAATCTTCTGATGATTGTCTGACGAGTTACAAAAACAAAAACATCTACATTTTTTTTATTTATTACTTTTTTATATATTTTTGACACGCTCGTTTTTTAATCTTGGAATGAACCTTTTGCGACTCTCTGTAAGAGTCATATAACAATTACTGAGCTACATAAATAAAATAGTTTTTAAAATATGAAAATTCTATTGCCAATAAAATTTCAATAAAACAAACCGACCTAAGAAACTGTAAAATACGATTTTCCGACAGGATGTTGTTGATTTTGCGACCTTAAGGTTTGTTTCATATAAATTGTATGAAAATTAGAAGTTTTGACATGAAAATCACGCTTGATGCCCTTATTTAGGTAACTTAGTTATACGGCTGAACATTTCACGAGTTGTAAAATAATCCCTACGTGAGTCTCATACGACTCTTGGCATGCTTTTTGAAAGATTCGTTAGATAATCTCTACATACATCATAAACGATTCCCTTTAGGATTAATATAAGAGTCTTTTGCTGTGTTATTGAAGAATCTCTCATACGAATCAGCACGTGTTACAGTTTCTCCCGTGCGAGGAATCGTCTACAATTAAAAAATGAGCTCGTCAACGATCAAAAACACTCTTCAAGGTTCCCAGTAGACTCCTAGACTATTGAAAATGCTAGCTGGGTAGTGGTGGTGGAGGGTATAAAAATAAATTTATATAACAATTAATATTTAGTGATTTAAGAGGATTAAGTATGAAATATTTAAATCTATTATTGCCTACCATTGTAATATAATCAATATTAATGCAGGCTTAAATTTTTTTTTAAATTTAAATTAATTCTAACTCAAATGAACATACTGATAATTAAAAGGTAATATATGTATCAACATTATTAAATCTAATAGTAAATTAAAGTTGTTATTTTAATTAGTCCAACTTAATTGCACAATGAATTAATATGAACCTGATTAATTGTTTTATTCTTTTAAATATGCATATATTTATTGATATACAGTTTACACTTCGGTAACACGGTTTATTCGTTCCGTAAGAGTAAAGTGGTGTAATATCGAAACTGTAAGCAGCAAAATGATCATAACGTTCAAATGAAAGAATTATATTTGTGTTTTATAGCGGTCAATCTCCTATCAAAAATGCGAAAGTTGTAAAGTTTGCGTCAGTTATTTGGATTTAAATCATCGTAAATATAAATAAAAAATAATAATAAATTTTGCTAGTTTATATGGTTTTTAATTCTCAAGTTGTAAATGTATAGCTGATATATCGGTCTATCATAAATGTATGCTCTTCTTCGTTCGAGAGTTGAATCTCCAGAACTTTTCATATCCCAGAATTTAAACAAGTCGCAAATAAAAAAATCTACAGTCCTAAAACAAAACGTGTATTTTGCTTATTATTGCTTAGTTAAAAATATTTATTTACTTTAATAATGTTGATTCGGGTACATGTGTGTGTGTATTTTAATAATATTAAAATATTAATGTTGGACATTTAAAAGGGTTTCTTATTATATTTTTCTTTTATAACTCGGACATTTTTTCCACAATTATATGTTCAACTGTGTTATCAGAATAAATTTATCTGAGGGATTGTCGCAATTTGTATACCGTTTTATTTCGAAATCGTGTGCTTTTACTGTAGTGCCGTGCAGTAAGTGTGTCCCCTGTATATACAAAATCTTTGTTTAAAGTATTTAATTATCGTTTATTTCTATTTTAATACATAACACATGCTGAAATTTTATTATATACTTCACACTGTGGGTACAATTTATTTTCATCGGAACTTCTCTTAAAATCAGTAAAAACTACGGTAATTTAAAAAAAAAATAACTGAAAATCTCCACCGATTTAAATTTTACTCGATTTTGATTTCATGACTGTATGTGATATTTAAATTTTTTATTCGATATATTAAATTTTATTTTTTTGTAACACTATTTAAAATAAAATTAATTTCTAAATAAATTGTTTATGGCAAAAGAATCCTTTTTCCAGTTTAAATATTATTTAACAAAGAAAAAATTAAAAATTGTCTCTAATCACCAAATTTATACCAAATTCATAGAATCAACCAAACAATTTTTTTATTTTGCACTTTTTACCAAAATGATTTTATTGATTACTAAAAATTGTAAAAATTGAAAATTTTTAATATATTTTATTCAATAAATGATATTTTTAATTTTAATTAAAAAAAATATTAAAAAAAATTACCGTTTCAAACAATGTGTTAATTGATTCAATTAAATATAGCTCAGGTTTTGACAATTCAGAACAACAATTCTACAAGTTTAAATTATTTTATTTTAAACGAAAAAAGTCAATTAAGATTTTTGGTTAGTTACACAGAAAAAATTATTAAATTTTTCCAATCACCAAATTTGTTCTAAATTCATAATATCAAGCAAACAATTTGTTGATTTTGCTCCTATAACCAAAATGATTATATTGATTACTAAAATTTTTAAAATTTTGAAAAAATATTTTCAATAAATGATATTTTTAATTTTAATTAAAAAAGTGATCAAAAAACTTTGCCATTTCAAACAATGTGTTAATTTATTTAAATAAATATTGACAATTCCCAATTACAATTCTACATGTTTAAATTATTTTATTTTAAACGAAAAAAGTCAATTAAGAGTTTTTGTTATTTAATTAAAAATTTAATTGAAAATTTATTTGAAAACAGCTAAAATGTTAATTAAATCTTAATTAAATTTTTAATTTTCTTTCAACTAAAAAAATAATTGATTCAATTATCACATTAATTAAATTTAAATACTTGTTAAACCATTTTTTTAATTGATAAAACACTTTTTTCTGTGTTAATTAATATTTTAATTAAAAATTATTTTAAAACAACTAAAATGTTAATTAAATCAATATTAAATTTTGAAATTTCTTTCAACTAAAAAAATAACAATGTGCTAGTCATAAAAACAGACAAGCTGGCGACCTGGCGTTTTAACCTAATTCGGGCACTTTGAATCTAGTGGTGTTAATCGTTTTTTTTAAGTTAGCTCTGGTTTTCGAGATATACCGTCATTTCCAAAATGGAGTAGGTTGCACAACATATGTTCGCGTAACTCAAAAACTTTTAAGTTTATTGAACAAAGTCAAAAAACCGAATTATTATTATTATTTTTTTTTTTTAATATTTTAGCAACATTTTGAAATTTTTGTTTTTTAAAAAATTCATCAAAAATGGAAAAGTTCAGCTAAGCTTCTAATTTTTTCCAGACATATAAAAATCAAAGTTGCAAACAAAATAAAACATAAATAATTAAAATCTGTTGATAACTTTTGATTTTGTTCACAAAAGACCAAAAATTTTAATTAATTTAAGCAATTCATAAAACGCTATATTTGTATGGGAGCTCCCCTAAGAAGTGGAGATAAAGGCAAAGTATGTCTCAAGAAAATGCTAAGGACAAAAAAATAATTGATCCCCGGATTGTCTCGAAAAAAAAGTGTCAATTTCTAGCACAGTGTAATTGGTTCATTTATCACATTCATTAAATTGAAATACTTTTTAAACAATTTTTTTTATTGATAAAAAACTACTGATAATTTTTTCTGTGTTACGCTATAATTTTAACACAAAAGTAATACATATGTATTTTTAATGTCTTTCAGGAAAAATAAAACGATTGCATGTTCCGTTATTATTTTTTTTTTTTTAAATTATAGACTCCCCACGGAAAAAACAACATTCAAATCCATCAGATTTTAATAGATCATTTGAATTAGAATCCATACTGAAAAAAACAATGAAAAAGCCCCTAGAAAAACAATTTAAAATTTACATATCGTGTCCTGTTTAATAGCAGTGTACGTGTTGTACTCAATTGTCGGATGGTCATCTGGCATGTGTGTGTAGTATAGATGTGTGAACATAAGTATATCGTGTCCTAAAATGCAAAAGGGCGTAACAAAAAAAAATTCGAAAAGAGTTTTGGATTGATTTTTGTTCTTTTGTTTAAACTATGTACATGTTCATAATAAAAAAATTTAGATCCCTGCGATAAATAATGACGACTTTATTAAAGAAATTCAGTCGCCAAGTAAACCTTGAAGTTATTGATTTTGTAAAGTTTTTTGCTTCTCCTGTAAAAAAATAAAAGGTGTTGTGACGCCCTTTGGCATTTTAGTTGACGACATGTATCTATGAATACTGTGACATGTTTAATAAATGTACACTAAATAAAACTAAACTAACAAAAACTGTTTTTACACAACACACTTATGAATAGATTGTTGATGTATAAGTTTATCTAAACCTTAACACATACAGTGGATGATTAATCTTGAGGATATAATATCGAAAATATTACCTTGTAAAATCACAATTTTTTGTAAGTTCAAAATATAAAATTGCATAATTATTAGCGGAATTCGCCCTTGATAGTAAAGTCCCTTGTAGACCTTGTTAATCTTATAATTTTTGTAAAAATACTAACATTTACAACACTGCAACAACAAAATGTATTAGACTAAATTATACTACGCTCTGGTTGAAAAATCCCACAAAAAGCAACAAACATTCATAACAAAGTGTATGAATTAACCAGTATAAAACAGTTGAAGAAACTTTATCTGTCTCTTTCTCTCACTCAGCAAATTCATTATTTTACAATGCATACGAAAAAGACACTCACGCTTTGAAGTATAAAATCGTGTTTAATATAACAGAGTTGTACTCTTAATACAAAGGGTGAAAACCGCTATTATTTTTATTTTTTAAACAATCTTTCGAAAATATTAAATTTTATTGATTAAAATTGGTTTTTTTAAAATAAATTCTTTTATAAAATTTGTAGGCATTAATGTAGGAAAAATCGGATTTTTTTTAATTTTAATTTGTACTAAAACTTTTTACATACACGTAAAAATAATATCCCAGTAAACACAGAACTACACCCTATGTATTGACAAACGTATTGCCTGGATGAAAAATATTATTGCGGCAATAATCGATTTCGTATTGCGAAAGATACTTCCTTCGGAAAGAAACGTGTTGCGATGGCAGTAGTCCTAAGCAATACGAAAGAAATTCTTCTATATGATAAGCTAGTAATATCGCCTGATTACCACTTATAAGAAAATGGGAATATATCTTCAAAATATCATTAGGATTATAAAAACGGCTTTGCATTTTGAAATATATTCATTTTTATTTAAAATTTAATTGCTTTTTATCTTATTTAAAAAAAAAACATCCCACTCCTTTAATATTGCATTATGAGGGTCGATTAATATCTTGATCAAATTGAAAAGGAAGCAAAATTAACACTTAACAGATCTATTTAATTGAAATATTTACCTTAAACAGAATATTTTGATAACTAATTTTTTAGACTTAATAATTTGATTAATTCTTATTTTTTTTTTATTAATACACACATGTTTTATAATTAAATTTTTTTTCTATATTGTGTAATTTTCTCAAAAATTATAAAAGGAAAAAAAATTACTTAATTTGCTTTCTTTTAGACAATTTGTGGATATTGCCATAGGGGATATCTTCCATTTGTTCGCAGGGTACAATATAAAACACATCACAGGTAGCATTTGGGTGATAATTTTTTATTAAAATCACCTAAATGTGTATTTTCAGATCACTTATGATGATTAAAAACGGATTTATCACTTGAGCTATGGAAAAGGGATTCATATGGGCATTTCCTACGAATGGTCAACCAGGGTGGAAAAAATAAATATTGATAAACATCGTGTTTTAATGTTTATAATGATAAAAGAGTCTATGTTTTTATAATTTAATGGTATATATGATGTGCTATGATATCTCAGCTGTTTTACTTGAGGAAATTGGGCTGGAAACCGGAAAATTTTATATTTTCTTTTTAAGCTACTTCTAAAGACATTTTTATATATAATTATTTTACATGCAAAAAAATTTGTGATGCTTGCACTCTTTCTTTAAACATATGGAAAAATGGTACGTTTGCGACCCGTACGTTCGCGACCGGTACTTAAGACAATTAAACAAAAACCAATAGAGATATTTTATTGTATAAATACTGGATAGAGACCTACATTAATACACTTTTATAATATAAATAATCACTTTGGAATATTCCGTTCCATTTGGCAGTTTTTACATTTAACATTTGTCAGCCAAACTTGACTTCTATTTTGCGTACGTTCGTGACCGCATGTTTATAACTATCGCTATGAAAACTTAAACTCGATGAAATCTATCTTGTGCACTAAACATAGAGCTACCAAAATGCTATCGAATCGCAAACAAATGCTAGGAAAAGTTTGGTTTTCCATATTATTTGTACATCAAAAGCGTGCGAAAGTACGTTCGTGACCCCAGGAAATGTCAATATATGTTCAAATAATGATTTCTAAATCTTTTGAATGTTAAACTGATTTATCACTAGAGCGACTGAAAAAGGATTCATATACTCAAAATAGAATCAGAAAATTGTGTAACAATTTTTTGAGGTGATTCATCGGTTTGATACCATTTTCTCACAACGAGAGTATTCTTTATGATCGCAAAATGAGCTCGTATGCGGTTATTTTGCCCATGAAGCGGATTCCTAAAAGATTCGATTATGATACAAAATGCTAATTGGGACAATTCATAAATGACTCAAATGATATAACTACAAATATATCGTTTAACCAAAAAATGTTAACTATTATTTAGTTTTTTGTTTTGTTGTCATAAAAACTATAATGAAAGCTATTAGTAAAGGCGTGCTAACAAACTTTAAGCCTTTAATAATGATAGAAATGACCCGATTTAAACTATGAAATAAAATTTGTACCATAAAAGACCAGAACACACACACACATTTGCCCACACTTTTAAACGTGCAAAGGGACAAATATTTTCATTTTTCATTTAAAACACGAACACTAGTAATGAAAATGTGGGCGTTTTATGTTTTAACATTTTATAAAGGGAAACAACAAAGCAGGTGGAAAAATAACAAAACATTTCTGTTTTATCAAAAAAAAAAAAAAAAAAACAACAAACAACAATTATCCTTTTGAAGTTGTAATAACAAAAAAAAATATAAAAAAGCACTTAAAGAGTGCTGATATAGTACAAGTATGTAAATATGTTTAAACAGATATACTAAATATAAATATACATATCGTTAGCTAAAGTGCAAACAGGCGAAACTAACAAAAAAAAATATAATTTTACAGGAGATGCAAAAAACTTTGTAAAATGAAAACTAAAAACATTTTTAACGAAGTTTTTCTTAAGTCAGAAAGACAAGCATTGATAAGTCGTCCATGGGATTATTCAAATAAAACCATTTAATTATATATTGTTCGTAAAAAAAGGGTTATTAAGTCGTTTTTCATTTTCAAATAAAGCTTCATTTTTGATCGCAGAAGTGTAAAATTTTGTCAAGACAAGTTAAAAGGCGTTCATAATATTCATTTAAAAACTCAATTTTGAATTTTTGGCTAGTTACGCCTTTTTGCATTTTAGCTAACGATATGTATGTTTGTGTTTACGTGGTATGTATCCGTACATACAATTCATACATACATAATATACAAATACGTTTTCGCTTGTTCTCAGTTCATACTTTGTGTGAACAGTATTGATAACATCATACATGCAGATTTAAGATTTATACTCCTACAAAATCACACAAATATTATGACATACATATACACACATGTACTTAAATTCTTCATATATTTCATTTAGAGATGTAAAACTGCACGTTAAAAAAACATTAATGAACATTGTTCACTTAATGTTTCAAGAGAAAATGTATGAACGTATGCATATTTCCTCCCCTTCCACTTTTATCCCACCTTCCCTAGATTATGATTTAAATATCTTCTGTGGGTAGATTGTTTCCTATAACATGTCCATTGGTGTTGTATTTGTGTCTTTGTGCGCGCTTATGTGTGTGTGTGAATAAGTTATTGTTTCGGCATCAAACAAAATGTTAACTGACTACAACGGAAAATGCACTAGAAAAAGTTAAAAATTATAATACATGCAATTTCCTGTACGTATGATTATATGGTCATTCATTCACTGGCCTTTGCTCATGAATTCAAACAACGCATTTGCAACGAAAACGACATCCACAAAAAAATAGTTTAAGTTATAACTCAGGTCATTTCAGGCTACAGAAATTAAAAACGAGGAACATGTTACAACCCAGAATCTAATGAAAACAAGTAATAAGGTAAAGTCGGTCGATGATACGATACTCATATTTAGAGATACCTGTATTTGGAGAAATTTTCTTAACGGTGTACCTTATTTAGGACCCTTGGGCAATCATGGTCCCGCCAGAACAAAATGTTGCTATGAGGTGAAGATGCATGTAAAAGTTCTTGAACCTAATATTATTTAGAGATATGATTTCAGGGATTTATTTTCAGGCGTTAATTTAGGACCTATGTTATATTCTGTACCTATCAGCTGAAAACTTTTACACGACATAGCAGCTATCGTCAAAATTACTGTCGCCAAATTAAATACATACAAACGTTTGTAAAAAAAAGTTTTTCCGGAGAAGTATTTGTATGGGAGCTACGGCAAATATGCACCCATTGTAATAAACCAAATTTAATCTAAATACCACCATAATAAGATGGCTTATGGGCATATAGACTTTATTCTGGAAAGAAGCTTGTATGGGGGACATGTGAAATTATAGACCGCCTCTTAACATTTGGCTTGGTCCTTGTGAAGAACTTATTTTCTAATTTCATCTCCGAAATTGCCACCTGTATTTTGCGCAGCCAGCCGGATGGTCGGACTTCATTAAATCGATTCAAAAAGTGATTCTACTTCGATCGGTACAATAGAAGATAGGACCATATTTGAAGGTGCTACACACATCAGGACAAGCGCATAATAATTTCCTGCAGGACGGCTTCAATGCAACTGATTTCCAATGCGTTTGGAATCGGACTCAAAATGATAGCATCATGTGCGGTCTCTCAAAAGAGTCAATGGCATAAACTCAAACGAAACTCAAAAATAACTACTGCATAGAAAAAACATGGTTGTGGTAAAAATTCTATATTATGATAAGGTTAATGATTGTAGGCAAAACAAATTATAATTATTATTATCATCATGATATAATCTGAAATAACCATTTTATTATTACAGTAATCATATTATAATCGTAGGTTATCTTAAATAATACCATTGCACAGTGTATGATTTTGCTAATCTAGCTGGGCAAAAGTCGTTTTTTTTGAGTTTAAATTTGAGTAAATATATTTATCACATATGAAAGAGCACTTGTTAAAACATAGAAAATGCAAAAACGTTGTCTAATTTGTAAACAATAACAATATAACGTTATTATAACTTGAATATTTTTGAGTGAATTAAAAACAACAAAAACACTTACATGAAATTGCTCATTTTTAAAAGTATATAACTTTTTATTGGAATTGAATTTTTTAACGATTCTTTTTTTGTTTTGAAGCTCAAATTAATCGCTCTTAATATCATGAGAATTAATTTTTAGAACTGGAAAAATCTTTTAGTGCTATTTTATTTAAACAATTACTCTTTTTGTTAAGTTAAGAAAATAAAACTAAATTCTATAACCGATAAATTCTTTTCTTCATAACGCTTCAACACCAAATTAGTTTTAAACGAACGTCTGAAGTACCTACTTTAAGGCACATATAAAATTATCTATATTATATAAATATAAACAAAGAATGAGTGATAATTCCACATACCACGAAATTTTAGATATATGGCCCCTATCGAAAAAATAAGTAGCCTATTTTATTTTTAGGGCTCACGTGATGTTACTGTAAAAATTTCAGGAAAATCGGTTCAGTATAATATTGGCATCCTATGGGGGTACCAATTCCCCTGCCCCTATCGAAAAAATAAGTAGCCTATTTCATTTTTAGGGCTCACGTGATGTTACTGTAAAAATTTCAGGAAAATCGGTTTAGTATAATATTGGCATCCTATGGGGGGTACCAATTTCCCTGCCCCTATCGAAAAAATAAGTAGCCTATTTTATTTTTAGGGCTCACGTGATGTTACTGTAAAAATTTCAGGAAAATCGGTTCAGTAGTTTCGGAGTCTATAAAGCGACAAACATACAAACATACAAACATACATAATTCATTTTTATATATATAGATTATTAAATTTCAAGCAAATTTGACGAAAGGAGTCGTTGTTAGCGTACACAGAACGGTAATACGTTAAATTTAACGGCTGAAAATTTCGTGTAGGTCTCACTGGAACATTAAAGTTAATTTTGCTTAACAAGTAACCGGAATCGACATCACCGCATATTAGACCCATTAAAAACGAATTACTAAGCATTGTTCTTAGGCTTTTTAACGTCGGTAACTTAATAAGACAAAGTCTGCTTTCATATGAAGGTAGTGCAAGCGAATTCCATCCAAGACCTCTTAAACAAAATAAAAGGAACTGTTTCTGTACAGATTCAATGCTTTTGATATATATATTAAAGTATGGATCCCACACAATTGATCCATATTCCAGGATAGGGCGAACCAGAGACGTATATAAGTGTTTAGTTACATATGGATCAGAAAATTCTTTTGACCAACGTTTCAAAAAACCAAGAACTCCATTAGCTTTATTGACCATTAATGAAATGTGATCACAGTATTTTAGTTTGTGATCCAATAAAATACCGAGATCACCAATAGTGTGAACTTTATCCAGTAATGTTCCATTTAGAAAATAGCTAGTGTCAAGTTTAAATGAGCGGAAAAATGACATGTGTTTACATTTTTTTATATTTAAATCCAATAAGTTGTAATTACATCATTGAGAGAAAAGTTCAATGTCAGACCGCAAAATAGATTGATCAATAATGTCGTTAAAAGAATTAAAAATTTTAACATCATCAGCATACATGAGTATGTTAGAGTGCTGAACAACCGATGGCAGATCGTTAATAAATAATGTAAATAAAACAGGACCAAGATGACTTCCTTGAGGCAAATTAGGAAAGTTTGTAAATAACTCACCAAATTTCATTAGCTTGTTTTGTACCAGAGAGAATTCTTTATTAAGCTGGACAAACTCATCTTTAAAACTTGTGAAAAATTTGTAGAACTCTACGTTTATCATCTTACAGCGGAAACAACTCCACTGCATGCATTTCACCGGGTCAGCAAGGGCATCAGCATCACGTGCTTTAAGTCCTCCACTACATTTCAAATGACAACATTTTAGGCATAACCAACAAGATATCATGCGTTCGTTACCAGCGATGTTGCAGTTAGGATTAAGGCGGTCCATAGTAACACAAATTATTCTTAAATTTGAGTTTGATGAAAACTGATTATTTAATGTTGACTTGGTTAAAATAACAGCTACTTTCCAACAGATGGCGCTACGACGACAGTATCAAATTCACAAACCAATGAGGTTATAATAATATGTAGTGATGGTGAGTTCAATCAGATGTTATCACAGTAGTATAAGATATTACTTATTTATTCTTTGTACGAACAACAAAAATGCTTTTACAAAAACAAGGTAATAATAAAATGCAAAATAATAAAATGCAAACTGAAGAAAGTTTATGTTTGTTTATGATAGACTCGTTATACAGCACATATAAACACTTATTACACAGTTTATTAATATTAAAAATTGTTGATATTTTAAATGGTTAATGATAATTTTATGTGTAGTAAAACAGTTTAAATTTATAACTTTTACAGAGCGACAAGCAAACACGACCGTATACTAGTATGAATCGATCTTTGAAATGTAGAAGATATTAATGATAATGTTTTACCAACTTGCGAATATGTTACGAAATACTATGATTGGAATAGGGAGCAACTAAAAATAACAAGGAATACTAGCAAAGAACCATCGTTTTTAGATATTGCAAAACTTGTAGCTGAAAGAGTAGAATGCGTTGGAAAAAATCGTCTCTTCCTACAGTTATTATTCCTAACGGTTATTACATATATATATTATAAAAATCTTATAAAGTCGTTGAAAAAAATGTCCGTTTATTAGAAAGAAAATTTTCTCCGACGTAGCATAGTTTTGTTTCACACTTGTTCCTGTAGATGTGAAACAGTGAGAGACCTGGCAGCCAGACGTGTTCATGAAGCATGAAGCTCATCTCATACCCTTCTATCAATTTTGACGGAAGTAACTACTTTGAAGTTATAAATTGGAATACAAAATTGTCGATCCACCAATTCTTTGGAACATCACTACTGTAGAAATAAATGCGGCGCTTAAGTGTCAAGAAGTGGCAATCTAATTTTTTTTGAAATCTCTAGATTTGACAGTATACAAGCTTTTGTGACCAAAAAATAACTAATAAAATTTCGTGTTTTTATTGTTTTGTGTTGTATAGGAACCAAACCCAATAAGCACTAAAATTTTTGAAATTCAAGTGCTTTTAATATTGCTGGAATTCAGCTTTAATTTATGCAAAATTTTCAAGTCAAATTCCAGTTCATACAAAAATGTTTGAAACTCTTTTTTTTAAACTTTTGTATTGCTTAAGCTATCAAAAAAAAATAATTGGGGAAAAATAATTTTAAAAATTTATTTCTGTGCGCTGAAAGGGAGGAAAAGGATTTTAATAATTTCGAAAAAAATTAAATTATTAATTTCCTTGGACTTTAATCAAACGTAACGAGGTCTTCAACAAAACAAATACAAATATGCATGCATACTACATATGTATAAACAATGTATGTAATAGTTATGTGGTATTACGGAAAAATATTTAAGGTAAATCTAATGGTACCGTTTGCGTTATTGTCTTCGATACCGTATTATATTACTCTAGCACCAAAAAAATGTACCATCGTATAGCACTTTTAAATTGTTTTCCAATGATATCACATTTGTATGCAGATGCTTTATAGTATAATGTGAATAAACCACAAACTATTAAGGAAGATCAATAATTGCATACACCATTATTTTTTTTTCTTTCTTCAATATTAAATTTTTTTCACTTGATTTCCATTGGAATTGTAGGCTTGATTTATATTGATTTTATAGGTCTGATTTATACTTGATTTAAATACTTGAATTCAAGTTTAATTATTATGTGTTTGAGGCTGGAATTTAACTGTAATTCAACGCTTGAATTACACTGTATTTACATTGTTATGTTCGACTGGATTTCCAGTACCCATTTTGCTGGAGTATGCTATTGAATTACAGTGTAATTCAAGTATAATTCAAGGCTTGAAAATGGAAAACAGGACTGGAGTTACACTTGATTTATACTTGGATTCCAGCAAAATTGCTTATTGGGAAGTTTAATTTTTTTTATGTGTAATTAAAAATGTGTAGTTTTAATTAATAATAAATAATTTAAAGTAAATAAAATATTAAAATTTAACAAATGGCTTTTTTAAAATACTTAATTCTTAGGAGCTCCGGCGCGGGCTCAATATGTGACTTTTTTAAACTTCTTTTTAGCATTTTTTTATTTGTTTTAACGTAAGACAACAAAATATTGCTATTATAATATGATTCGAGAAGTTTTATTTTTTTTCATACATCAGTGACCCACCCTAATACACATGTTGACATATTGCTGTGTCGAATGTGTTTAAAGCATAAGATTTTTACAGTGGGTAGATATTACCACTGCACATCGATTTCTTGCATTAAATGAATATTGAAAAATTTTGAGTTAACTCTTAGATTAACCAGTGCGATATGTACATACATATCGTAATATAAAATGCAAAAGGGGTATCATTATTTAAAAAAAAAAAAAAAATCAGGAGATATAAAAAACTTAATAATAAGGTTTTTAAATCTTCTGATTATAACAACGATTTTTAATGGTTAATATTCTAATGTCCAATTTAAATCTATATTATGTTAATTTTCACATAAGCTTAATAATGGCCAATTTTCAGGATTGAAATTAAAACACATTTATGTTTAAAATGGTTTTAAATACAAAATTCTCTTCTTCACTAAACACTTAAATGAAACTTAAGTCACCGATGTGGTACATTTAAATTCAACTTAAGTTTCAATTGGATTAACTTAGCAAGGTGGCCTCAATATCACAGCAATACAAAAACAACAGACAAAGTAATAACAACCAGCTGTTTTTTGAGACCACCTTGTAAATAACTACACTTTTTTATGATATTTTTTTGTATTTAGTAGTGCTACCATACTTTTATCTTTATTAAATAAGAATTTTCATATAAAACTCAAAAAATCAATCTGTAATTAAATACGATGAAAATTAACATAATAAAGATTTAAATACTATCCTGAAAATTGGGCATTATTATTACTTCTACCTCTTTATTATTTATTTTAAACATTCTCATGCATACTCGCCGCTTTTTTACTTTTTGATTATCCAAGACGAATAATATCAGATATAAATTTTTGCATTTATATGGGAGGTGGGCGTGGCAGTGATCCAATTTCGCCCGTTTTTTTGACAATGGTACATAGTAGCCTAGTAACACCGTGTACCAAAATTCATAAGTCTAGTTAAATTTTTTTCCAAGATATTTAATTTTGTCTCAATTGAATGGCTAAAACTTACACTGTGCATTGTCACAATAAAAATTTTTATATATGTATATTGTATAGAATTTTCAATATTTTTGCACCAATATTTTCGCACTTTCACAGTAATAAAGAAAATAAATAAAAAAATGTTTAGAAATGCTATTTTATTTTGTGACTCTTACACATTTGTTTTAAAGTACAAATAATTTTTTTTAATATCTTTAAACTTATAATTTTGTCTTTTTTTATGTTTTAGAACTTTGTTTACACTTACAAATAATACGATATAATACAAACGACAGATCTGATGCAAAATTATTTTAAAAATGGTGATAACAAAATATTATTAAGAGTAAAAATATTTTGTTTGCATCTTAAGCATAATATGACTACACGTATAGAAAGTAACTAAATAAATGGTTTTAAATAAAATAATATAATAATTCACGACACCATTTTTAGTCTTGCAAAAATGCGAACTTGACGATCGTTATTGTCGACGAAAAAATATGGTCCAATAATGCCGCCGGCATGCAAACCGGACCAAACAGTTATTTGTTGTGGATGAAGTGGTGATTCATGAAGCACATTCGGATTTTCACCAAACCAATAACGCATATTTTGCTTATTAACGAACCCATTGAGCCAAAAATGAGCTTTGTCACTGAAGATGATTTTGGGATGAAATTCATCATCTTGGCGCATCTCATCCAGAGCCCAATTGGAGGACGTGTAGTTAACCATGATGAGAATGTTGAGTTAACGGAAAAAAAGGAAAGTAACAGTTAGATGATCAGTGAAATAGTGCGTTCACAAATTAAATTCAAAGTTGTCAAGTACCTACATATTTGAAAACCCGATATTAATGTTATCATCAGCCTTAAATTGGTCTGTGCTACAAGCCAAAATTCAACGGACTTTTTTTTGATTTTATTAAAATAAATGCTGCTACAAATAAAACAAATCAAAATTCAAGAAATGTAAAAAAATGGACAGATTGTGAAATTCAAAAAATAATAGATTATTTAGCAGACAATCGAAAATAAACTCTAATAAAAGATGGCGTATGTCATTTCGCGTCTAAATTTATGCACTTAAGTGAATATTGTTGCAAAAATGTATGCTCACGTCACGCATTTTTGCAAGACTTAAAATTGTGACGTGAATTACTCTGTTATGTTTTCAAAGTTATCCTCATTTCGTTGTTAGAAAAATAAATATTTTTTAGTGAACTATACTCAAAGTTATAATTGCAATAAACATTAGAGAGGGCGAAGGTTCTCATTGGCGACAGTAGGGTATCCAATTCTATTGACTCCCTTGAGCACCGTCGCAATGTGGGTTGTACTTGTCTATTTTATCGTTACTACAACGGGATGTGTTCTGATGAAATTAGGGATTCGGTTCCCAAAACCCATAGCTTTGTTCGTAATACATTTTTTCCTCAAGAGCACATCATTTTGTGGTCGATTGGCCGGTGAATCGTACAATGCATTACAGGGAAAATTCGTTTTTTGGCCGGACAGTTCGTATGTGGAATAACCTTCCTGCTGAAGTCTTCCCTCTCACTTACAACATGAATAAGTTCAAGTCGAATGTTCACAAGCACTACTCCCTATTTCCTCCTCTACATAACCTATTTTCCTAGTTCCAACACAATGCATTGCATTAGTAGGGGTCATCCCCTGAGTGCTGGTCCTAACAAAAAAAAAATTAAAATGTTTACAGTATTGCTAAAATATTGCTGATATTAAATAAAAATAAAAAATTTTTGTGACATTTTCATTAAATAAAAAAAGAACTACTTGCAAAGATTAATTTTACACGGAATATCGAAATTTTGTTACATTGAAAAATTTCTGCAAGTGTGGAAAGACCACACATTGTAGGAAATACTGCCATAAAATCCTTACGTTTTAAATCTGATTTTTTTTTTTTTTTTGCATGAAAGTCTGCAAATTTACTTAACTTCCTGACATTAGAATAGCTATCTGCATCTTCCTCAATTGCCTTATAATCTTTGTACTGGCGTGTGGGTCGACACTAGTGCTAAATAATCTTCTCCCAGATAGAGCAAAAATGGGGGCCCGCTGAGACTTAAACGGGGGGGGGGTTGGGAACAAAATGTAATTTCCAGAGAATCGCAAGGTTGACGTAAGTTATCCGCACTGCTGGGTAGTGGTTGATGTTATTTGCTCTGATGCAAAAAAAGGAATAGCAAAATTTCTGGTTACAAACCCGAAGGCAAGTTGCGCCAGCGCACAGTGGCGCCATTTGAGTTTTTTCGTTGCAAAAATCATATCTTTTGAACCGAATAAGATAATTGAACAGTTTAAACAGCATATGATAGATAACTGTTCAGCCTATGAAATGAGCGTTTGGAAAGGGTACTACGCTTTGTAGGGGCCTACTTATGGGTTATCAAAGTTAAAATTAGTAGAAAAATCAATTTTGTGGTAACTAAAAAAAATTATTTTTACATTTTTAGATTGTTTTTATTTTTTTTCTTTAGGGTTTTATGTTTTAAATTATTACCCAACAAATTAAAAAAAAAAATAATTTTTTTTTTTTAAATTTATTTTTTCAATTTTCTGTAAAATATTCATCACAATTCGTAGGAGAAGGTATATCTAAAAGACTAACCATTTCTAAACTATAATTATTTTGTTACTCTATTCGTGACTTCACATGCCGCAGGGAAGAAATAAGTGGATCGGAAGATGCTGCCAACATGTTGAAGAGGTCCTCATTTTGCCTTACCCTTGATGCTTTGAATGTGTTCTGCAATCTATATTTTTTATAAAATTTGTTAAGAGACTCCTGTGCTTCTTCAGAAAGCTCTCCAATTGGCAAAGACTGGTACTCAATTATATCTTTGCCATGCGCCAATATTTTATGGACGGTCGGGGTCAACTTCTTCTGTGGATACATTTCTGCTAAAAAAAGATGCAGTTTTCGACGCATACTCTCCATATTTTGTAGAATTTACATTTTCTTTGCAGTTTAAAACATCCAAGATCGTTCCCAATCTTTTCACGATTTGATTGTCAATTCCAATGATTCTAGTTACTGCCTCATCATTTTCAAAAAATCTCCTAGAAGTGTTTCCATCGTTTGAGTTACCGTATCCGTGCTTGGGACAGTCTACTTTTAGTCAAACTTGTTTAAAAAAAGCATCCTGTATTTGCTTCTTTTTGATCTTTTCCTTATCCTTTATTGATGTATTTTCATCGAAGTTTTCCTCCTCTTGTGGTAGGGTATATGCCAGTTTTAGCAAGAATTCCATACACCTTATCCTTGCGTGCAATGTTGACATTCCATATTCGTAATTCTCCTAATTTGTAGAATCGTTTAAATTACCAAAGTTCTTCTGACAAATAATAATAAAAAATCGATAATAAAAAATATAAAAATAAAACGAAAAAAGGGGTTTAAATAGGTTTTTGCTAAATTTTTCCTCCAATATAATTCTGTCTATATATATGTATATGATAACTAATTGAAATATGTTATAATTAAGCAGAAAAAGATACTAATCTTAAACTCTTTACAACTAATTATATAAAATTGAGATGTAACATATTATATATGAAATAAATTTAATTGAATTGAAAAAAGTTCTTCTGACTCTTTTTGCAAATCGGGCATGACATTGTTGAGGTTGTTCCTGTCAGTTCGTTTACGACTTTTCCGTCAACCATGGTCAGGTGGAACTCGTAATTGCATTCAATATATTTTCCTTCTCCAATTTGCAGCTTTGTAGGCTTAATCTTGCTTATTTGTTCTTCAATGTCCTTCACCGTAGTCCTTATGAGTTCTGCCGATTCCCTTGCAAACTGAAACATTAGTGGTCGGCAATAATGCACTGATGACGGACGTGGATTTTTCCAGTGTAGGGAATAATCCGATTTTAGCCGCAAATGAACAACAGATGCCATAAACATATTTCCGTCCGATATTGTAGCGTCATCGGAAGATATCCTTTGCTTATAAACGCTTTGTCCGGATGATCCATCGCAGCCCCATTTGCTGATCAATGTCAACTTCTCAGGAAGAATTTTCACTTCCGTGAAAAACTTTGGTGTGGTTGACTTTATAAACAGTTCAACGCCATGTTTTCAATACTTAAATTGTTTAATGGTTTCAGTAATTGTTGCGCCAACTTTCAGGCGTAGACTATCCAGGCATTATGCTTATTTTGCAATACATAGGCTTATGCTACTATGCCTAAAAATTTACCTGTTCCCTGCATACATATGGATTTAGGCTGAATAATGCAATTTTGATATTATGCACGTGTCCAAATAAGATTTGTGCCTACCTGTAGGGACCATAAGTCAATATTGTTCCTGACCATTTGTACGCCAAAGTATTGTTTATGTGAGGTACGTACCTGCTAATATAATAACTATTAGATCAAACTACTGTCAGTCAAAACATATAAGGGATGGACGCCATACAATTTCTGCAACCATGTCTTTTTAAACTTTTTTACCTCTAGAAGCCAAACGGGCACGTACGGGCAGATAAAACCTTTTGAATTATGTAAAGAAATAATCAAAGAACAGGTTTTGCAAATATGGCAAATATAGAAAAATATAGTTTTTTTTTATTTTCCGTCAAAGTTGAAAAATAGTGAAAAAACGGATAGTTTTTAAATAGTGATTTACTAGGAGAAACACAAAGCAAACAGTTAATTTTTTTTATCATTATACATTTAATAAATACATCAATCAATACAAACAAAAAATAAGGCGATTCGTTACCTATTTTTCGTGATATTACACCTGAAATCGCAACAAATTGACTAAAAATTGTGTGTTTTTTTGAAAACCGAAAGTCGGTCAACTTTGAACGGTTATATCTTCTAAACTAAAAATGTGATATTATTAAGAGTGGCATATTTGAAATCGTTGAAAAGTTTCCTATAATATGGGTTTATTCAAAACTTCGTCGGCACTCATGAAAATTTTGATTTTTGCAACCTCGCTTGCTCTACGGGCGCCACTGTGCAGCGTAAAGAGTATTAAAATTGCAGTGCGGCCAACTTACGTCAAATTTACTAGATAATAGAAACTAGATAATTAAAGTACTTCAAGCTCTAATTCATAATAATAATATAGTTAATTTAACGTTGATTTTAAATGTACAAAGGTAGTTTGTACAATCTTAAAGGAATAATTTTTTTTTTTAAATTATTTTCATTTATAGTGAATATAAATTTAAATTTTTTGTAAGTATCTATCAATTTTCAAACACAAATATAAAGTATTTTATATTTTTCTTAAAAATTATTTCTTCTTTTAGCTTTGGTCTTTAATTCTGCATAGTGGAAAATTTTTTAAATAAAAATGTATGAACCCAACATTACAAACACTGCATATAATGTTGAAAAAACCTTCCATTGTTTTCTTTAGTAGAAGCGCTGACTTTATAACAGTTGTCTCTTTTCAAAGTAATACGTGTTTATTTCAGTGTAGCCAAAAACTAATAAGTTATGCTCAAACAAACAAAAAGTAACGGTTTGAGAGCTTATCGAAAAATCCGCATTTTTGGAACAAAAATCGGCAAATCGGTACTTTGATAATTTAGAGCCAAAAATCGTCAAAATTCCGATAAATCGGTAAATATGGCAGGACTGGTTCTAGGCCTTAAAGACACAGAAATAAAGGCCGTGTCAGATACAACTTTGTCGCTTTTCGTGACGTTTCTACCTTCGGCAGAAAAACGCAAAGCAAGAGGTGTATGCCACAATGAAAACTTTGACAACACTCACGCCTTGTTTGTTTACTTATAAAAGCGGTTGGTAATTTGTACATTTAATTATTTGTTATAAAAATTAGAGTTAAAAATTTAATTGGACGGTTTTTTGGAATTGAATTTGGCAAAAAAATTAAAAAACAAAAGAAAATTATACTAGCCAATTGTCAAAGCGCGCAAAAAGATGAGAGTTGGCTAACTTTTTGCTTCTCTCCGCTTTGAAAGTACTTTATGTGACATGTTTCGTATAAGTATGTATATTTTATCTTAGATGTCAAAGCGAATCGGTAACGCAACGCGAAGCAAAAGTTTTATCTGACATGGCCTTAATGTCCAACTGAAGTTTTTTTTTGAATCCTGCATTTATTTTTTAAGTTAATTTTTTTTATACTTGTACAAATTCTTTGGTTTTAATGCACAACTGTGTATATCTTACAAGAAAGTGTATATTATCCATGCATATATAAAATGAAGAGTTTTTGCTTTAACAATTTCTTAGGAACTAATTTGAACCATACATTTTTATTAACAAATTCGTAGTGTCAAACATAGTTTGTTAAGCCTATAGTACACGGCATGTAAAAAGGCACATGCTCATGTGGTTCTGACGTAATTTTGACGTCATCACACAACACGCAATGTTTATTGTGGCTTTGCATTGACGTCAAAATTACGTCAGAACCACATGCGCATGTGTCTTTTTACATGCCGTGTACCATAGGCTTTAGGCATTTTGTGTTATGATCAGCGTTGCCGTTTTGGATACTTTTAACAAAATTGTTCCTTTTTTCCAACGGGTACTTTTTTGATTTTGGCTAATTTTTTTCAACACAAAAATAAACAATTTTTTGTTTTGGAACAGAATTGCCCGCTCCGATAAACGGTTAACCGAATGAATACCCTAATAATTACCCTTTTATGTTTGTAACTTTAATTATTTTATGCTGTTTGTCCCCTTTCGACCAAAATTTTGATTCTGTTAATGTTACTCTATAACTAACAGATATGGTAAATTTATATTTTGACAATATAATCTTCGGAGAGTGAAACAGACCCTTAAATAAATGTCGTCAATATCATACATGGGCGTACTGCAGTATATTTTACTGCTTACTGAAAAAAATATCAGTAATTAGTAAAATTTTTTTGCTTACTGATATTTAGCACTTTTTTTTAGCATTTTTTAGATTAAGTGATGCATTTTTATGTTTTCTATTAATTTAAAGCTTTTTACTAGATGTGCAAATATGTACATAAATATTAATACTGTTTTTCTTCAGATATAAAATTATATTGTTATTTCTAATAATTTAAAAATAAATTGTGAACCTAATGGAATTTAATTGTTTTAAATGGGATTCAATATAAATTTTTTAAAGCTGCAATATAAAATCCGCTCCTAAAAATCTCTTTGATGCGCCTAATAATATTTCTGAATTATACTACTGTGAGGTCAGGTTTTATGAAGATAGCACTCTTCTTTTATATTTAATTTCCCAATTTTATTATAAAAGACTATATAATACTAACGGCCAATTTCATCAGTTATAATTAACTAATAGATATAACTGTCGAAAACATATCGTAAAATTGAACGTAACTCATATAATTTCATACCATGCTATTATTTTGTTCTGTCAAATTTAATCGGTTTTATTTTTATGTAATATTCATATTTTTAGTACTTATTTCAAAAAAAATCTAGCATTTTTCCTTTACTAAGTTTTGGCAACACTGGTTATCAGTAAAAATGTACTGAATATTGCAATTTTTTAGAAATCAGTAAAATTTTACTGTTTACTGCAAAAATTTCAGTAACCAGTAAAATTCTACTGGTTATTGAAATTTTTTGCAGTAAGCAGTAAATTTAAAAATTTTAATGCATTATTTTTTTACTGCAGTATGCTCATGCATGGTCAATATGATGGGCAGAAATTCAAGTTTTTTGTCAATTGCTATGGCTAAAATTTAAATTTTCTTGACAAACTCTAATTCAATTTCAATTAATCGATTTCTCATATTATCAAAATTTTGTAAACCAATTCCCATGATTTTTGATTTCAACATGTTACGTATTAACGAAATAAATTTGAACCAACTAACAATTTGATTTGTTATTTTATTTATATCCAAAAGTGAAATAATAAAAAGTGAAAATTGACTGTTCCCCATGAAATAATAACTGTATGTCATCTGCAAAAGTATATATTGAACATCCTTCAGACACAACTGTACTAATTAAGTCATTAAAGTAGATTAAAAATAGCAGTGGTCCAATAACTGATCCTTGAGGCACTTGTCGTATTAGAGAGCTTTGACCATTAAATGACACAAATTGTTTTCAGCCTGCTAAGTCAGAGAATAAAAGCGAACACGATGTATTTGCAAAGTTTAACTCATTGTAAAGTTTCCGTAACATTGCAACATTAACAACACGATAAAACTCTTTAGAAAAGTCTAACGAAACTAAAATACTTGTTTCGCCTTTATTTAAGTTTTCCCTAATATACTCAATCATTTTATTTCATAATAGTCCTTTGAATGAGAAAACACGTTCACTTTTTACAAATGTTTGTATTTAAAGTCAAAAGACCGTTATTTAATTTCTGGACACGCAGTTTTTTGATCACTTCCTTCAAAAACTTGTAATTCCTTTTTTAGAGCAAGTTATTTTCTTTGAATCCAATCAGTGTTTTCTTTCTAATGGCTGCATTCAAATTGTCAATTTTTCACTTTTGTCATCATCTCTTACCTTAATATTATTTACAGCATTTTCAGAATTCAGAAGTGGGAACAACTTTTTTCTTGTTTTTTAAAAATAAAGTTATTATTACACAAATTTAAAAAGTATGTAGACTTTTAACACCTTTCCTTTGCCAATTCGAAATTTTAGAGCATCAGACATTGCCTTACTTATCGGACTTGTTGCCATAATCAATTAAAAAAAAGCCCCAAAATTCCTAAATAAATTTCCCGGAAAATTTACGGAATTCCGGGATTTCTTTTCCGCGAAATCCCGTACGGAAACACTAGTATAGAAGCAAATGATGTAAAAATATTCAAAGACGAGATTACCATTGTTGTAAGTGTGTGTAAAATTTAAAAGCAACACGTACAGTTGTACAGTTAAAGGAAATGGCGTATAACGGGAAATTGGTTGTTTAATGTCAGATTAATGAATAACACGAATTTACAGTAATATCTGTTCTTAATTTTTTTTTTTTTTTTTGTTTTCTCTTTTTAACTTGTAACTAATAATTTTGTTTTGGTGTAGCTTATAACAATAAATATTTAATATATATTTTTACATTTTACATGTTTATTTATAAATACAACATGTGAATATAGATCCGTATGTGAGACTGTATGTAAACAAAATAGCATCTTATAAACACCGTCAGAAAGGATATTGTATCTGTAAATCTGTCTATGCTACAAATATCTTTTGCCTTTAATAATAAAACAGAATTTTTGAACAACGCTTTTGTGTATATGTACAGTATATATGTCTAGCAAAAACTTTTATTCGTTCGCTTTACAAGTTGTCTCTTGTTTTAAACCCCCATACATTTTTCTTCAACACAACCATACTGATATTAGCCGCTTTTAACACTATTGACTTTTTAAAACGTAAGAAATTCGACACATACTCATACGCACATGCACTTACCACAAGTGGACAAAAGCGTTGTGTCATTTATATTCATCCTTGTATTGTGTAACGTCCTTTCAATGTAAATCTCTTGGATTCTTTCATTTCTTTCATTAATATTTTCATGGTTCATGATTCGTCAATAGGAGTGCGGAATTGAAAGTGTTTAAAAAATTATAAAAATACAAAACGATGTCACTGTTTTAACTACACAGAAAAAATTAAACATTTTCTCTTATCACCAAATTATACCAAATTCATAATATCAAGCAAACAAAATGTTGATTTTGCACCTATTACCAAAATGATTATATTTGATTACCAAAAATTGTAAAATTGTGAATATTTTTTTTTCAATAAATGATATTTTTAATTTTAATTAAGTTACGGGAATGTATGTTGTGCAACCTCCTCCATTTTGAAATAACGGTATATCTCGAAAACAAGAGCTAACCTAAATAACGGCACCACTAGATTCAGCGTACCCGAGTTCGGTTAACCTGTCAGGTGCCCGCTTGACAGCAAAAAAAAGTCTCAAATTCTAGCAGAGTGTAATTCTTGCAAATTAGTTTTAAATTACATTCTTATTTGGGTTGGTGCGCAAGTCCCAATTTAGAAGCTTTAGTTAGAGAAGCCGGTGTTTCTTATAGATAAGCTTTAGTTAGCGATTAGAGATTTTAAAATTCGGGATTTTCGAATGCGGAATTTTGAATTCGGGATTTTAAATGAATAATAAAATATCAATTACTGAAAATAAAAAATGTTTTACTAGATCTTACAACCTTTATTTTTTACTGTCTCATTGAAGAATGGATCAAAATAAGAAAACTAAAAATCGCCAAAAAAAAAAGTTTCTCAACTATATAAAAAATTAATTATTAAAAGATTTTGTTTGTTGTGCTTAATTCCCTTTTTTTAATAATTGATAAAAAAAATACTGAAATTTATTGTTGGAGGATAAGCTGTTCCTATGCGCATTTCACTGGTTGCTTAGGCCAGATCATCAGGAAACGTTCTCCTAAATAATTTTATAAAAGCCAAATCTATCAGCAAACAAGACTACAGAGGGAATGAGAATTACCTACAAACACTCAAAAAGTCTTTTTTGCAACAATATCAATATCCCCACTATTGTGGAACCTGACTATGAACACCATGTTGACGAAAATGGACGACATGAGGATTAAAACTGTGGCGTACGCAGACGATGTTGCAGTGGCCATCACGGGGAAACATTTGAACATAATGTCTCAGTGTATGGAGGCTGCATTAAGGGTACTTAGCACCTGGAGTGTATCATGCGGCTTGGGTGTTAATCCGTCTAAGACGGAACTGGTACTGTTCACGAGGAAGTATAGGACTGAGGTCATGAGACTTCCGAGGCTAAACGGGACTGAACTTAAGTTCTCTAACAGCGCCAAATATCTGGGCGTAATCCTGGACAGTAAACTGTCGTGGGGGCTGAACATCCAGACGAGGATGGAAAAGGCAATTGTTGCTATATATGCGTGCAGAGGTGCAATCGGCAAGAACTGGGGCATGGGCCCGAGGTGTGTCAATTGGATCTTTGAGGCTGTAGTAAAGCCGACTCTTTATTACGGTGTTGTCGTATGGTGGACTGCGCTGGATAAGGGCAGGTACCGTGCGATGCTTGAGAAGGTTCACAGACTGGTCGCATTGATGATCACAGGATCAATGCGCTCTACTCCCACCAAGGCGCTGTTTACTATGCTAAACTGGCTGCCGGTGGATATCACGGCCAGACATATGGCTCTTTGTTCGGCGATACGGTTGAACGCGGCACACAGCTGGTCGAACCGTGACTATGGACACTCCAGTATAATGGGACACTCGATTGTCCCTGAAGGAGTGGACTACTGCACCCCGGAGCCTTTCTTTGGTGCGAGGTACGCGACACATATAGCGCACGAAAGTGCGCTGTCGGTTATGAGCACCTTCCATGAACCAGCCCTGGGGGTATACACTGATGGTTCAAGGAAGGGGGAAAGAGTTGGCGGAGGTTTCTACATAGAGGAACTGGGCGTTAAAGTTTCCTTTCGTCTGCCGGATGGATGTAGTGTCCTGCAGGCGGAAATCTCGGCTATAAAGCGGGCAGCCAACTGGCTAAAGTATTATCGCGTATCGGGAGATATACGTATATTTACTGACAGCAAGGCTGCCATTGCCTCTCTTGCGGGTGTCTATACGACATCTAGGTTGACTGTGGAATGTCGGATGTCTTTGAATGAGATTGCTGAACATTCGGAGTTAACGCTTATTTGGATACCAGGGCACTCAAATTGCCCGGGAAACCAGGTAGCAGATGAGCTGGCTAAGGAAGGTGGTCGTATGGATGAAACATTCATTGATCAATTCATTGGCCTTCCATTGGCTCACTGTAAGTTACTCATGCGGCGCGAGAACTATAGAATTGCGCAAGAGGGATGGACCCGTGAGTCCACCTGCTCCACATCCAGGGCACTTTGGCCTGGATATGATGAACGGAGAACCAAATCTCTACTTAGGTTTAATAGGAACCAAATCAGGACCATCGTGTCGGTCATAACTGGACACTGGCCTGTTGGGACTCATGCTAGAAGAATGGGTCTGGTATTCAATGACTACTGTAGAAGTTGTCATGATGAGGAGGAAGAGGAAACTGTGCTTCACTTTCTCTGTCAATGCCCTGGGCTACGGGGCATTAGGGAAAAATACCTGGGTGAACCGGTGTTTTCCTGTTTAGAGGATCTATCAAGAATAGAACTAAGATTGCTTCTTCTCTTCATTAGGAAGACGAATTGGCTCAACCTTGCAGTGACGCCATCTGAATAACTGCTCTTCGGGATGGGCATTGGCGCTGGGTATCACAAAGGGACCGCTAAAGGACCCAAGTGAGCTGTCTCTCGATGGCTGCCCATGGAACCTAACCTAACCTAACAATATCAAAGCTTAAACAAAATACCAAACAATAAATGAATGGGCAAATTGTTTTTATTTTGTTTTCTTGCGAAAACAATAAAAGCACTTTGTTTTTGTTTTTAATATGTTTTTTCTTTACCCACTGTACTACAATTAATGTTGGGAGAATTCCAACTAATTGTAGGGGGAATGTAAGAAAAGATAAAGTCACTGTTTTATTGTTGGTATTTTGTTTAAGCTTTGATATCGTTGCAAAAAAGACTTTTTGAGTTTTTGTAGGTAATTCTCATTCCCTCTGTAGTCTTGTTTGCTGATAGCTTTGGCTTTTATAAAATTATTTAGGAGAACGTTTCCTGATGATCTGGCCTAAGCAACCAGTGAAATGCGCATTGCAACAGCTTATCCTCCAACAATAAATTTCAGTATTTTTTATCAATTATTAAAAAAAAGGGAATTAAGCACAACCAACAAAATCTTTTAATAAATAATAGTATTCCCAAAAACAACTTTGAAAATAAAAAATTAATTATTACCCAATAATTACGAAAAATCGTCCAAAAACAATTTATAATTTAGTTTTGGTTCGAGGTAAAATCCCTTACTGAAAATCACTTAGATATGCTAATACTTCTGAACAAATCATGATATTTTATTTTAACTAAGTCAAATTAAGTTTTATATGACTTTTTAGATTCGACTTTAATAAGCCTTAAATGGCAGGGATTTAAAATAATTTAAGATCAGATTTAACATAGATTGGTTTTTAATTTTTAGATCCCACATAAAGCACACTTCTGAAATATTAAAACTCTCTGTGGAGGGTATCAAAGATTCGGCACAGCCAAATATAGCGCTCTAACTTGTTTTTATATAGCATTGGTCTCACACTTATGTAAATATTTTCAAAATATTAATAAAAGAAAAACAATTGTTAAAAAAATTTTAAATGTGCATACATTCTTTACGCAAACAAACAAACAAGAACTGTAAAATATTCATCCACTGGCAATAAATTAAAAATATTCATAGTATAAAAAAGGTCCGGTTTTTTGCCTGCAAAACGATCAAGTCCTTATTAAATGCGTATGAATTGTTTCAAAAAGCACACGCACACAAAATCTACATTCGTATATAGGGTGTTTTTTTTAGCTGCATGAGAACTTAAAAAGATAATATAAAACAAAGATATTGTTGGAATGACATTTTTTTTATTATAATCTTGTAGATAATTTCATGGATTTTATTTTTTAAATAGGATTTCCGGCATATATCCGCCGCGGTTACGAGTTACGGTCCATTCAATCGGTACAATTTTGACTACTTTTTCCAATAAAACTGGCCGCATGGCGTCAATGGTGCCTTGAATATTGGCTTCCAATGCTTCAATAGTGGCTGGGTCGGCGGATAAACCAATGACTTAACATATCCCCACTAAAAGTAATCCAAAGGCGTAAAATCGCACGAAGGAGGTGGCCAGTGAACAGTACTACTTCTGGAAAAAAAGTTGTCCCCAAATTGATTTTGCAATAAATCGATTGTTAAGCGCGCTGAATGGCAATTTGTGTCGTGTTTCTGAAACCAAATAACGTTGATGATTTTTTGAAACAAAAATCCAGTCAGCATGGTTTTGAAGCGGTCGGCATTCACCGCAACGGCAGCTCCTCGCTCATTTTTAGTGAGTCAGCGGCTTGAGGACTGTCTTCGCTCCAAATATGGCAATTTCGGTTATTGACGTAGTAATTTAACCAGAAATGAGCTTTGTAAAATGAAGTGCTCTATGATTTATTTGTTTCAAAATAAATTACCACAATTTGGACAATTTGAAAGCGTTTTTCTAGCGTTAAATGATTCATGATGACTTGCCAAACCATACTTAACAGAAATGTCAGTAAATGTCTCAAGCAGCTAAAACAAATACCCGATATAAGTTGTAAAATGTATCATAAACAATTGTATGGCAGTAGTAATAAAAATAACAACTGCTGAAGTTGTGTATAAAATTCGACTCGTTCGCTCATTTGCATACATTTAACCGCAAATGAAAGTTGGTAAATGTGAGATGTAGGTAAGCAATTAGTATTATGCATATTTAATTTCCAATGAACCAGTAAAAACTGAAAGCAAAAGAAAAGAAGTGAAAAGGACTTTTAATGTTAATTTTCCTTCTGCCATCATGTTAATTTTTGCCTTGCCTTTTTTTCATTTTGTTGGCTATTTTTAAACAATATCATTGCAGAGAATGGAAGATTATATATGTATGTATATGGGATGTTAAGTAAAAATTGTAGATTTTTAAAAAAAAATTCGAAATGTTAGTTGTTTTATGAACTTGTAATAATTTGCGTAAGCTCCTATATCGGTGCTTTTCCCTCCAATTTAAATAATGGCCCTGTTTGTTTATTTTTTGGGTAAAGTTCGTGGAAATGAGAGTGAAAATAAATTTTTCTCATAAAAAGGAAAAGCGCGGGAACACAAAACCCCAAATTCTTACCACAATAGGTTCGATCCCGTACTTTTTGGGTAAAGTTCGGTAAAATTAGAGTTAACAAAAATTTCTTTCACTAATAGACAAAAATGTACAAAAGAGCAATAAAAACCAAATTTTTACCCCAAAAATTTTTCATTAAAATTTCAGTGATTTTGCATACACAGAAAAAAGTGTTTTATCAATTAAAAAATGGTTTGAAAAGTATTTAAATTTAATTAATGTAATAATTGAATCAATTTTTTTTTAGTTGAAAGAAAATTAAAAATATAAAGTTGTTTTAAAATAAATAATTAATGAACATATTAACTAAATATCAAAAAATATTAATTGACTTTTTCGTTTAAAATAAAATAATTTAAGCTTGTAGAATTGTTGTTGGGAATTGTCCATACACAGAAAAAATTATTAAATTTCTCCAATCACCAAATTTGTTCTAAATTCATAATATCAAGCAAACAATTTGTTGATTTTGCTCCTATTACCAAAATGATTATATTGATTACTAAAAATTTTAAAATTTTGAAAAAATATTTTCAATAAATGATATTTTTAATTTTATATTTTTAATTATGAATTTGGAACAAATTTGGTGATTAGAGAAAATTTTGAATTGTTTCTGTGTAGGAAATATCACCCATATTTTTTGCGATAATAATAATAATTTATTTTTAACTTAGTTGAGAAACATTTTCTAACGTTTTTTCGTTTTCTTATTTTGACAAATTCTCCAATGATATATATATATATATATGTTCCTTTAACTCCCACTGGAGCATAGGGCGCCAAATGAGATAGTAAAAAATAAAGGCTTTTAGATTTAGTAAAACAACTTTTGTCTTCAAAGTTTTTCTTGGGAGTCAAAATTTTTTTAATATGATTTCGTTTTAATGTGCTAAACTCCCAATTCGTACTCTTGATAAACACACTGTAATTTATTGTTGGTGGGATTAGCTTGTTTATATGCGTATTAAACTGGTTGTTTAGGCCAGATCATCAGGAAACCTTTTTCCAAAGATTTTAGAAAAGCTAAAGAAATTATACAATTAAAGCTGTAAAGATAATAAAAATTATTAACACTCCAAGTTTTGCTTTTGTTTTCAGTAATTCTAGGAACTCAACTGGGACGAGCGACGAATTTTTGACCGCGAACATTTGTCGCCAAAAATAAAACATATTGGTGTATATGAAAGTACACACAATAATAGCGTCCGCCGAAATTCGTCATACGCGGCGACTTTGCAATAGATATAGTTCTATTTCATACGCCGGAGAACGACGAACAAATTAGTACAAGGTGACCATGTTTGGTTTAAGTTAAGAACTATTTTAGTAAACAAAGTTACTTTTTACTCTAATATTTTTTTTTTTTTATTGTCTAACATTTAAAATAAATATACAAAGAATTTTGCTATAAAAATAGTTTTTAGTTGTGTTTTTGATTATGTTTTAATTGTTAAGCATTATTTTTTTAATATGGTCACACTATTTCTCTCTCTTTGCACAAACAGAAGTCCACTATCTGAATTATAAAAGCTGCTAGTTATTCGTCGTTATTGTGCTTCATACGACTAATTTACTCAGCGAATATTTACTGAAAAATTCGTCGTGCTGAACGAAATTCGTCGTTTGTCCCAGTTGTGTTTTTAGCATAATTGATATATTATTATTCATTAAAAATCCGAATCCAAAATCCCAAGGCTTAACTCCACTATTGTATAACAAACATCGGCTTCGCTTACTTGAACTTCTAAATTCGGTCTTACGCCCGGACGAAGGTCAGCTATACAAAAGGTCTTTAGTTAGCGAAGCCGTTGTATGATATGTCATAGAGCAAAAAGTCCTTGCAGCCAGCCGAAGACCGTCTATGCAGAAAAGCTTAGTTGGGGAAGCCCGTGCTTGGAAATTAGGGATTTTGGATTCGGGATTTAAAGTTTCGGGCATATTACCTCAACCCAAATAAGCTTGTAGGATTACAACTACTTTGTAAGAATTTTTAGTAATCATTTGAAAATAAAAAATTGGGTGATTCTTCATTATTTTTTTATGCCTTATCGCCATTTTTGGATAAAATTACCATTTTTATTTCTTGCGCCATTTTTCGTTTCGGCGATTTTTCACATACTGCTTTGGGCGGCTTTGCTTTAAGTGATTTTGCTGGCAGCCTTTTGGTGCAAAAAAGAAGAATTCATTCTCTCGTAATCGTTTTCATTTAGACAAATTCGGGCATCCAAAAAAAAACCTATTATTGTTTTAACATTTTTTAAACATTCAAATGATTCCAGAAAAATTTTGTTTCTCAAATTTTTTAAATCTATGGAATCTCCCGCATTTTTATATTTGTTTCTTAAGCGCATTATTAAAATATTTTAAAAGTATGACATATAAAAAGAATATATATTAAAGTAGGTATACGTTTACAAAATAGCAAAAAGAATATAAAATCGTGCTCAACACGCAAAAATAAATTAAAAATTGAAGCAAAAATTGTAAAGAAACAAAATTGTTTCGAGCAATGAAGAATTCAAATTCTTAAAGTCAAGTAAGCCTACCGACCTATAAAAAGAAACGGAATTTTATAGCAGTTTTAATGTAATTTTTTCGCCTTTACATTGAAACATTAATAGTTTATTGTCCTTTTTAAAAATATTAATGTCCAGTAGTTTGTTTCTCAGAAATAACAGAATAAAATATTACAAATTGCCTAATAATATGCCAAAAGCATTTAATTGGAGTCTGTAGTCGCCATTTAAAATAATTAATAAGCAAATATGTATGTTTGGTGTTTAATTTATTTTGTGTGTGTTTTTTTTTTTTTTTTTTTTTTTTTTTTTTTTTTTTTTTTTTGTTATTAATTTTCATATTGTTATTGTGAAATGAATTTACGGTTATAAAATTTATATTTAATCTTTGGCTGTTGACCAATCAATTTATATAAAATTAAATTTCTGAAATTTTTTAATACATTTCAAAAAAAGAGCGTGTTGTATAAATAGGGGCAAAGTTTCCTGGAAATGAATTATTATGAAACTCAATATTTTAAAAATTGAAAAAATTATCTATATTAATATTATAAAAAGGAAATGTTTGTTTGTTTGTTGGAGGTAATCTCCATAACCGCTGAGCCGATCTTTATAAAACTTTTAGAGTATGTTACTGATGGTCTAATTATTTAAATTTTAAGTGGACGGGGTACCTCCCATACAAAGACATTATAGATTTATGTATATCTGTTCAGCGAAAAGAGCTAAAGTTTCCAAATTTAGAACGAATATCTTGGTTATCAATACAAAAAATCTGGGCATGATTGGGAAAGTGGGCGTGGCTCCTCCCATGCAAAGACATAGTCAACTCCTGTAACCGCTGAACCGATCTTTATGAAACTTTAACAGTATATTATTGACAGTATATATTTTTCATATACATAAATCCTATAAATTACAAACATACGTATGTAATTTTTAGGAATATTCAATTTAATAATTGTATGTACACTGACAGAATAATTTACTAAATCATCAGAAAAAATGGCTTGAACAAAAAAAATTTTGCATGATTCTCGTCCAAGCCAAAAATGTGTTATTCTAAGACCCTATTTTTGTTAAAAAACAACGCCAAAAATTACATTGAAAGCAAAAACAAAGTCAAAAATATTTTATAATTTTGTTGTTGCTTTCTACAGAAATTCATATTGCGTTTTAAAATTGTCAACGCCACAACATAATTATAAAATATTTTTGACTTTGTTTTTGCTTTCAATGTAGTTTTTGGCGTTCAATTTCGTTTTAAACAATTAGGCCCTAAATATATATGTGGCTTGGTTTAATCAAAAAGATTTTTCACTAGGAGACACAAGGTGGAGAATTTTAGGCTGCCTTTACAAGGGGGGTAGAGCTTAGGCTAGCTGATAGTGCTTAGTACCTAGGAATTCTTCTGGACGGTAAGCTGTCTTGGCCTACTATAGGAGGATATGCGAACTTCGGCCGGCAGTGGCGGGATGTCTGTTCACTTCGGTGGTCAGATCCATTCTTACGTATGGATGCTGCGTTTAGTGGGAGGCGCCGTGAATAGAAGTCCTCAGGCGGAAATGGATGTTATTCATCATCTTCTGTCTATAGAGCTGTATATGATGGGAATAGCAGACAGGAGCATTCTTTGACTGAGGGAGTTAGGACTGTTAGGAAATTCATGGGTTATCCGCGGATCTTGAATGAAACAGGGGCTGCTGATTATTACCTGGGCTCGCCGGGCTTCACGGATTATGGGCACAAGGACTTTGGGCGTTTGCCAGAGGTAATATTGCCGTCTAGGGCGAGCTGGTCATATCAGGGCAGATTGTATAAGGGATTTGCTATTTTGACTGATGGCTGGATGAAGAAGGGCACTGGTACGGGGGTTTATATTGAGGATCTGAACATCAAAAGGTCGTTCACAATTCCTGACGACTGCAGTATATTTCAGGCGGAGATTCTGAGAATTTATATGGCCGTGGAATTGGTATGGAGCAAAATTAATAGGGGCTCGGAGGTCACTATAAATGTGGACAGCCAGGCCGCTCTTAGATCCTTGATGGGCTGATGGCTATTTCACCCGGGGACTTTTTCGTAATTCTTCAAATAATTTTGTTACGTTTAGATATACAAAAAGAAAACTTACTTTTATTAATGCAAAATTTTAATTAAAAAATTAAAAAAAAAATATCATTTAGATCCAGCAAAATGTTTAAGAGATTATTTGAAACATAAAATGCGTGAAATTTCACCCAAAGCCGTATAAGGGTTAAAACTTTTAACACAAATCAATATTATGCGTAGATTGTTCGTGGTAGACGGACGGTTATCACAAAAAATTTATGAATATTTAAAATTGTGGTTCGTATGAAAATTCAGTTTATAATACAGACTTCTCGTACGCATTTAATAAAATATGCTGTTGAATAAAACAACAACAACAAACAACAATGTATCATTAACCGATAGTGTTAAATTAATAAATTTCAATAAACATATGCATATGTAATAAATATTGGTAATATGCACATTTATACATATATAACAACATATGTGTGTATGTGCACAAAAATGTACATATTGTCACATTAAATGCAAACTGACGTAACTATACAAAAATTAGAAGTCGAGGTTTTTTATTGATTATGGTTCATTTTATTACGCTACATGTTCACGCAAGAAGAATCCTCCGGTCAAAAATTACGACTTAATTAATGAAATTCAAACGGACGTAACTACAAGTACATCTATTTCCATGTAAACCTTGTGCGCAAAGTACAAGTCGCAATTTTGGAGATAATACTCGTATGATGAAATTTGGTTCAAAGCAGTGCTGTCACTAGGAAAAAGAATTACTCAGCTGTTGGTCCAAAATTATTCAAAACCATATAAGATTACACAATAAATATTGAAAAAAGTTGTTGGAACTATCTGACTACTGCTGAAAGTACTTCCATCATAACAGAGATGTCACTAAGTTAACAATCTTGGAATAAGTCTAACTGAAATGCCTGATTCTAAAGATCAAAAAATAATAATTACTGCACTAGTATGGAGATTACAAAAGAATATACAAATCTTTTTTTAACCCATTAAATCAGTGAATGTTTAAACGCTGCTTTGGTTTAACTTGACTTAAGTCTATATGTAGCTTAAACTCAACAGCTGTAAACTAGTATGTAATATGTAAAACAAAAAGGATTTTACAGACTTAAAAAAATTATTGTCATTTATTTATTTTAGAAATTACAGAAATATTACACAAAAATATATGGGCTCAAAAACTATCTAAAAATTAAAATAGTTCATTTTTTTAATAATTATTTAGAAAGTGGCAATGCTGGTTCAAAGATTTTAATTTTCACAAGGCCCTTACCTGATGAAAATGCTGAAAATTGATTCATAATTCAACATTTTACCCCAAACAAGCTTCTTTCTGGAAAATAGTCTTTGTGCCCATAAACCATAATAAATGTTGGTATTTAGATTAAATTTGGCCCAAACTTAATATATTACAAGCGTTATCGGGAACACGCCCAATAACATAGATACTCAGGGACTTAAAATCATTGTTACTCCGAGACTTAAAATCATTGTCATAATTTGTATGAGTGTATACTTTTCACAATTTGTATGAATGTTTTTCTGTAGAAATTAAGTACTTAGTTTGTAATGTCCTTTAATTTGCTTTTGAATGTTTTTACATGGACTGCAATTCTTTATGTATAAAATTTATTAATTTTACTTTCAATTAAAATTCTGCAAATATCTGTATTGTTTAGTTTAAAAAATCTTCTTATTTTTTTTTTTTTTTTTTTTAATAAAATAAAAATAAAAAAATTAATTAAAATTTAAATAAGTATGTATATTTATTTAAAAAAAAACCTCAAAAGTTTACATAACATTTATTATGTTCTAGTGTTTGTGGTAATATTGGTTGTATATCTAAAATTGACATTAGTGTAGTTTCGTCTTCTTGCTTCAGAAAAAACCCACACCACAAAAGTGAAGAGGGTATTATGCGTTTGTGCGGATGTTTGTAACACCTTAAAATATTGGTCCTAAAACCAAATTTTAGGATACCCATCGACTCAGGATCACTTTCAGAGTATATCTAAGTACGTCCAACCGCCCGTTTGGCATAAGGATCATGCCTATAAAATGGTGAGAATGCGTCCATAATTTCAAATAGCCCCATACTAGCTTGTTTCTGAAATAGAGTCTTTGTGCCCATAAACCATTTTATTATTCTGGTATTTGGATTAAATGTGATCCAAAGTTATCTGATTAAAATCCAAATCATGAACATCAATTTTATTGAAATCGGTTCATATTATATATATATTAGGGTTACGGTTAACCGATTTATAACTACCCGATAAACTGGTCGGTTAATTTAAAATTGCCTATTTTCGATTAACGATTAAACAGATTAATTTTAGTCGGTTAACCGGTTAAGCGATGTTACATAATTTTTTAATTATTGTAGCATTTTACTTTTACATATTCTTTTGTGTTTTTAATTAATGGTTTCGTCTCATATACAAAAGGTATATGTTTAGAAAATATTTTTTCATACAAACAAAGAAGATGTTCAGTGAGCTATATTTAAAATAAGTATTTGGTGTCAACTGCTTTTTGTTTCACGTACTTTTATGGTTTTTATATTTCTTCTCATATCAATCTTTTAACAGAAATAACCGAAATAATGAAAAATTTAAAAAAATTAAAACAGGAAAATCCAGGAAGAGTACTGAGAAATTAGATATTCTGTATTATGGGTTGCTTTAGATTTCCTAAACATCTACGATAAAAGAAAGAAATTTTCAAAGTCAAATTTTATCAAAACTAAAGAAAATAAACGTTTAAATCCTAAACATTTAAGCCAAATTATTTATTTTATAAGATTTTCTTAAACTATGGAAATAACTTATTAAATGATGTTACAGTTTATTTCTTAATTAATACATAATATATATTAATTAAAAAATATGTATTACATATTTATTAATATGTATTACATATTTATTAATTAATTTTTGTTTGCTCGTTTTAGTTCAAGAATTGTTATGTTTGCTATGTTTTTGGTTTTTTTACTTATAAACTCCAAATAACAAATAATTTATGCATTTTTATATATTGAAATTACTTAATTAATAAAAAAAAACTTTGTTAATCGGTTAACCGACCAATAACAAAATTAACCGATTAGACCAAAACCTCGGTTAATTGATCGAGCGATTGACCGATCAAAGCAAAACCCCGAATAAATGAATACCCTATACACTCAAATTAGCTAAATTGCCATTATTTACTAAAAAAAAAGCGGCTATCAAAATGGGATTTTCCATTGCAAAGCGTTGTCTCAGCGCTATTTCAGTATGCTACATACAAAATGTATACGCATGAGAACTTTTGACAGCTAGAAACCGGCTTCCGCTTTTATTTGGGTATGGCTGTAACAAATGTTAATCACGATGATGCACTCTAATGTGTCAATCACTCGTGATAAGAGAAAATCACGACATTTTCTAAAGTTATATAAGTACCGTTCTTTAGATATAAATAAATCTATTTTCTTCCGCGCCTACTTTTCCAATCCCGCCCTTTGTAGAGAGGTAGTGTGTTGATAACCGAGATGCTTGAAACTTTGGCTCTTGCTATTTTCCAAATATATAGAAAAATTTAATCAAAAAAAACAAACGACAAGGCATTTATAGACCGATGTGACCCTCTTATTTTCGGTGATGGGTACAATAAAAAAGTATACTACAACTAAATTTTGAAAAAATTGCAAAACGTATTATTGATTTAGTATAGCTTTTGCTTCTGTAAAAAATGTGTCTCTAGTGACGTCCGTTTGCATTAAAGGTCACGATATTAAATAAATTAATGTATAATATTTGTAAAAGTTTTTAAATTTGTAACAACATATAATATATTTTTAACTTTTCAACAACATATAATATCTTTTAATCTTTTTAATTTTTTGACATTTCCCTAGAGGGAAGCGAACTGTAACCAAAGTAGTCCCGTGATAGGTCCTTTGTGGTAGAGACCGGTTCTAGTTCTTACACTTTATATGAATAGGACCTATCAATTTGCATAAGGTTGTCATTGGAGGGGGTCAATTGACACCTAACAGCCACCATTTTAATAGTCACAGATCTATTTTCAATGTACTTGTTTAGTGTTAGTTACTACAATGGAGTATTATTTCAAAACAATGTAGTATTACTACTATTTCTATAAACAAAGTCCCAAAAAATGTGTCATACCACCGGTGAATACTGTTCTGTAATTCCTTTTTCTACCTTTTGGTTCCTCATATACCAGTTAAATGATTTTTTTCCTTTTGTACTTGCTATATATTAACAAATCCCAGGAGTAGTCTGCAGGAACAATTGACACAAATTTCCCGCAGGGTTATGTTCAATATGCTCTGGCGAAGTATCATGCATAGATCTACGCTTGAACAACGCAAGCGAATTTTCCAAAATTGCTCTGAAAATCAGTCATCGATTTGCTCAACTTGATCCATAAAAATGCACCGTGCGGTCTACACGTTAGTAGTTTAATCGGACCTACTTATTTTAAAAAATAAAGAAATGCGCTTAGTTTTAAAATAAATTTCAATGCCATTTATTAATTACTCGAATAAAAAAAATATTTTGCTTAAAATTTTATTTGTTATGTTAATATTTACAATTTCAAGTTATATCGAGCTAAAAGAAACCTCCCTTTAGTAACAATTACACAGTACAACACATGATTTGCCAACTCAATTCTGTGAACTGTATGTGAAATTAGACCCAAAAAGAAGAATTTCTGCATCATTCGTTTTGTCTTCTTACCTGCGATTTGAAGTTAGTATCGATTTGAAGTTAGTACTATCGTATAGGGGAATTTATCACGTTTTAGGCCCTGTTGTTTGACATAGCTCGACAACCCCTAGCCCAATTTAGTTGAAATAAATTTTAAAAAATTAAGAATTACAATTCCCTTAATCTGTTCATATATTGTTTTCCTATACAAGTAACACTTTCGAAGTTAAAAATTAATGTATGAAGGGAAAAAATTATTTTTTGCCTAAAAATTTAAATTTTTTTTTTTAAAAATACATAAAAAATCCAAAATGGAAAAAAGTTTCAAGTCTAGTTATTTTTTCGCAAAGTCACATAACCTATGAGTAAAATGAGACAAAGATCATAAAAGATCATGCACGCGTTTCGCTTTTATTCGCAATTGAGTAAAGGTATGAATTACAAAAATCAGTTATAGCCACCACCCTTAAAATAAAAATAAAAATATAAATTAAAAAATTATCATGCAAAAAAAAACTTTATTTATAAAAACTTAATGAAAATAAAATAATATGCAATTAATACGCAATTATAATATGCATAAAAACAAAATTTAGAACATTTTTTCAATTATTGGCAATATCCATCCTTGTAGAAGTTGACGCTTGTGGTTCTGATGATCTTGTTTTCTTCGTAGGTTGTTCATATTCATGGTCTGAGTCTGTATCGTCATCCGAGATACACATACTATTCAAGGGCGTGTTTCTTTCACTGTGTCCACCAATTTCAATGTCTTCATCTTCGGTGCTTTCTTCAAACTGCATAATTGTGGAACTCCACCAACAAACCTCCGCAAGCAATGCATCCAATTTTTTGCTTTTGAACCGCTTTTCAAATGGCATGGTCACCTGGTGGAACCTCTCTCCTTGTTCGTCTGATTCCTGAGGTGATTGTGCCAAAAAAGTATCGAGGTGGTGGTGCAAGAAATGCAATTTCAGCGTCATGGATGCACCGATTTTTTCGAAATAAAACAGCAACCTGTCCACTCGTTGCTGTATCTCTTCTCGCTGGACACGGTTCTTTCCTAGAACGCCTTCTATTACTTCTTTCAATGCGTTCCATGCATGTTGGTGGTCGTGATGCTCTGAAAGCAAATGTGTGAAAGAATCACTTTTGATCAATTTCCGAATATCAGGTCCATTGAGAATACCTGTTTTAAATACATAAGAAAAACGAAAAAATTATTGGTAATGCGAATGTATAGAAATTAACAAATTTAGATATGACAATATTGAAATACAGAGTACGATACGTACCGTTTTTAATTTTCTCATCACTGAGTTTCGGAAAGATGGATTTCAAACAGTCAAAGGCGCCGTTAACTTTTTTGACCACCACTTCAACGAATTTCCCAGCTATTCCCAGTTTCATGTGGAGCGGTGGCAACAAAATATCATCCAGGTCCTTTATCATAGGTTCATTGCGTAATTTTAATTATTTGTTGAGCTCGGGAGTTCTTCCTTTCCAATCTTTACATTGATATTGATTTCCTTTGTATCGTGAATCCCAATTACAAAGGAAGCAGAAGTATTTTGGATATCCGCCCTTTTCTATAATCCCTTGTAGTATGTTGACCACCTTCAGATCGCAACAAATGTTCCATTTGTGTTCATCGTATTTGATTTTCTTCAAAATTTCGCCCAATGCTTCATACGTTTCCTTCATAGTTGTGCTGAATCCCAATGGAATGCATGGTTTTCTATTTTTTTTGTGCAGCAGCACAGCCTTCAAACTAGTAACTGAACCATCGATGAATAAACGCCAGTCGCCAGCGATATAATCCATTCCCAATTTTTTCACTAAACCTGGGATATCATGGCAGTACGTGAACGTATTTGCTTCGTCAACGGAATAAAATTTCTGAAAATCAGCTTGGCGTTGTCGGTATGATGTTGCGCTGACATTTTGCTGTGTGAGTTTTCTTCTCTTCAAAAATGATGTCAGCCATTCGGAGTCGTGTTGTGATAGTCCCAGCTTGGCCACAATGTAATCCATTTCGATTTGTGGTAGCGGTTGTGGTGCACTATATTCAATATCGGGTATGCAATCAGCATCATCCAAATCGGTCGGATTGGTGAAAACGGTTTCGGCTAGCAGGGACACAGTATCCGCACTCGGAGGTTTAGGTGCATCGGTATCAGCAGGGCGTTGCACTGGAAGTGTGGCAGTAAATGCAGCAGTGTATACTTTTGTTTTCAATTGTTGTCTGTTTAATCCAGGACGAAAATTTATGCATGCATAGCACCTGGATTCATCATGTCCAGTTGTGTCTTCCACCCAAATTACTGGCTTCATAAAAGATAACTTTCTACTTTTTCCGTGAATCCATTTTAGAAGGGTAGTATAACAACTGTTGCACACTGTGTTCGGCGTAAAATTTGCACCACTTAAATCTGCTTCATCGAAATAATTACAATACGCGGTTTTGAATTGCTCAGTAAACAAATTTTTTCGATCTTTTTTCTGTATTTTTCGGACGATATGACCACAAACGTAACAATATTCATCCAAATATGGGCACTTGTTGTTTTCCATATTGATATATTTTATGTTTTGTTGTTATTCACTTTTAAAAAACTGAAGAAAAATCACTTTTACTCTTCGCGTCCGTCGGCACTGGCTGAATGCCAAAAATCGATCAATGCACACCTATAAATACTACGTATTTTTGAATATTTTACTGCCAGGTACTTATAAATGGGCGCATATTTTAAGGGCGGCTGGCTATATACCTGATTCAGCACTTGTACGTTTCAAACTGTGCAAAACTTTCCAAATAATGACCACCCTTAAATGTGGGTGCAATTTCTGTAAAAAAATCATATAGGTAACCACCGGAAAAACCCAAATAATAAAAAGGTCCACTTTCCGTTTAATTGTCCACGTACATTTATTACCGCAATCATAAAAATCAAATAACCTTTTGTTTATTCCTTTTTTTTTTAATTCTCAGAATCATGAAAAAGGTGTCAATGTTTTCTCCAAATAATGTTGTGCATATCTCGAGCAAATTTTTGAAATTCATACATTTACTCAATTGCGAATAAAAGCGAAACGCGTGCATCGATTTTTATGATCTTTGTCTCATTTTGCTCATAGGTTATGTGACTTTGCGAAAAAATAACTAGACTTGAAACTTTTTTCCATTTTGCATTTTTTATGTATTTTTAAAAAAAAAATTTAAATTTTTAGGCAAAAAATAATTTTTTCCCTTCATACATTCATTTTTAACTTCGAAAGTGTTACTTGTATAGGAAAACAATATATGAACAGATTAAGGGAATTGTAATTCTTAATTTTTTAAAATTTATTTCAACTAAATTGGGCTAGGGGTTGTCGAGCTATGTCAAACAACAGGGCCTAAAACGTGATAAATTCCCCTATACGACAGTACTAACTTCAAATCGATACTAACTTCAAATCGCAGGTAAGAAGACAAAACGAATGATGCAGAAATTCTTCTTTTTGGGTCTAATTTCACATACAGTTCACAGAATTGAGTTGGCAATCAATTAACTGAAAAATGTTGTACTGTGTTAGGCGCATTTATGTCATGTTATTTATTACTAATAATAAATATTTAAAGAATTTCACTGACATTTTCTTTATTATTATATATTATTAAATTGTAATTCTTTGTAAGAATTATTAGCAAATATTGAGTTTTATTTTTTCCTTTTTTTGTATTCGTCATAAATTAAATTTTATTTTGCTAATGAAGTTTTAAGTATGTGCGTTCACAGTATTGCCAGTCACTGTGAATCAGGAAAAATTTATTCTTGTTGCTACTAATTGCTCAAAAAGAGAAAATTTTATACTGGTGTTTCGTGTAATCACGCGATTGTACGTACCTAGATTAAGTGGTCAGCTTGGTTTCGATTAAATGTGGTAAATAACGTTCCGTGACGGAATACTGTGAATCGCAAAGACTTATTACACATTATACATACAAATATATTTTTGAATATCATAGCGCTGGGGAAATTGATTTTATGTTATATTTTTGTGCAATCTTTAAATTAACTTAAATTAGGCACTAGCCTTTGAAAGCCATATTTTCTATTTAAAACATAATAAAAATTAAGTTTATTCGCAGGAAATTCCAAAATATTGAAACAACAAAATACATACATACATATAACGAAATTTATATGTTAATAGAAGAAAAAAAGAAAATCCTTAATTTTAAAAACATACTTTGAAATGCTAAATCCAAATCTGAAATGCTTGATCTAACAAAACTTTATGAATATTATTCATTGACAAAATTCGCATTAGAAATTTTGCCATGTTCTATTTGCTAAAATTTTAATATTATAAAATTTAGAATATACACTTGTTTTGTGTAAAACAACTGACAGGAAAAAATTAAAATTAATTATAATGAAAAAATTTGTGATATTAATTAAAAAATTAATTAAAATTGCACCAGTAAACAAATTAATAGTATCAATTAAACGTCTATTTCACTTAATTAAACGTTTAATTCACTAAATTAAACGTTTAATTCACTTAATTAAATGCTTAATTAACTTGATTAAATTTTTAAATTAAAACTGATTTTACTTTTGATTAGTGTGAAAAACTTTGGAGAATTTTTTTCTTTGTAAGCGTTCAGAACATGACAAACATATAGCACAACTTTTTTTAACGTATTAATAACAAATTTAACAATTAAATTAAATAACCACATGACATTTGAACAGTACATGAATATAAGATATTTAAGAGAATTCCTTTTTTTACACAAAAATAGTACAGCACATGCATCAATTAAGCCATAGCCAGAAAACGAAATGACATATAAACAATGAAAAGCAAATTCATGTAAAATTAGGTGTATGGCTTTTTAGTAACTACCAACCATTGAAGACCGCAACATTATTTATATTAATTTTTAAAAGTCCTTCATTTGAAAGCCTTTTAGAATTCCTGCAAGAAGTAGGGAGTGTGAAAGGGCTTGCTCCCAATAATAACCTGTGTAAAAAATAAAAAAGTATGGAATGCGACGAGGAGTGCTTGTGACTCTTAGATAAGATATTCTATTACGCCGCTTGCTTATTCTTTTTACCTATAAAATACATACATAAATTCAATGTCAATCAGTAAATGGTAAAAAAAAAATATAATTCCCGCTAGCACTTTGTATCATAATCGAATCTTTTAGGATTCATCTTCACGAGCAAAATAACCGCATATGAGCTCATTACCCGATTTCCTCGTTGTGAGGAAATGGTACCCCAGCGATGAATCACCTCAAAGAATCATTTGTGATACAATTTTCTGATTCCTTTTTGAGCATATGAATGAATCATTTATGAGTTCTTTTTCAATTGCTCTAGTGAAAAATCAGTTTTAAAGTCAAAACATTTAGAAAACATTATTTGAACATAAGAATGAATCACATATGAACCACTGATAGATTTTGTGGTACAATTGTACCAAATTTTGTACAATCGCAACTCTATTGGTACACTGGTACAGATCATCCTTTTTAGGTACAATTTAAAAAAAGTACCCATGAAGTTTTATCATTGCGTTGAGGTGGATTAACTCTTTTTCTTTTCAAGAATAAAATTTTTAATAACATATCTTCAGCCCTGAACAGAACTACCAAAAATTGCATTATTGTTAATTTGTGTTCATGATGTTACACTGACAGTTTAAGTTCATACATACGAAAATGTTTTTACTCGTATCCCTGTAGGAAGCCTGGGATCGAATGTCTCCAAATCGACACTTTTGTCGACTGTTTTGGTAACACTGTATACACTTTTGCCTGCATTTGACAAAAAAAAATGGGGGGGGTTGGGGGGCCAATCGGGACTGGTTTTTGCAAATCCCGGGATTCGGGATTTCAAGAAATCAATTTTTTGGGATATCGGGATTTTTCTGGATTCGGGATTTTTGAAAGTCGAAAGATAAATGATTTTTATAAATATTTATTTTAATAAATAGAATCTGGGAATTTTAGTTCTCATGTTGAGTTTCATTTTTATTATAAACTAGCGGGCCCGTTGCCTGCTTCGCACGGCAAAACAAAATAAGAAAAGAAACACACTTGTTTTTAATAAAATTAGTTTTGTTCCCTATTATTCAACTTTTAATTCTAGTTTCTTACAATCTTAGACTATGTATCACTTAAACTATCTTAGAGCTCTTTCGTAGACAACATTTTTGGTTTTGCCATGAGTTGTTGTGTAGATAAAGAGAACTGAAGGCTTGCCAACACGTGAGCACGAAACATATAACTGGCCGTGTGAAAAGCAAGGATATTCTAAATCAATTCCGCACAATTCCAACGATTGCCCTTGCGCTTTATTTATTGTAATAGCAAATGCAAGACGTATTGGAAACTGTAGTCTTTTGAATTCAAAAGGTAAATCTGATGGAATCATTGGAATTCGTAGAATCAATACATCTTCACCTTTAAACTTCCCCTTTTAAGCCAGCAATAGTCAATGATTGGCCTTGTGCTTTGTTGATGGTAATAGCAAAGGCAATACGCAAAGGGAATTGGAGCCGCTTGAATTCAAATGGTAAATCGTTGGAATCGGTCATGCCGTTCTCCAGTTATGCGCTTAATAGAAAAAGTGGGCGTAAAAGTAGGCGTGGTAAATTTTTCTTTCGATGAAAACTTAAAGTTGATTAATACGAACATTTGAAAGAAAAATTAGTCAACTCGATGGAACCGTTTTCTGATTTTAGGTAAATCGAAAAAAGTGGGCGTAAAAGTGGGCGGGGCAAAATTTTCTTTCCGTAAAAACCTAAGTTGGACCATGGCGATCATATTAAAGAAAAAATCGTTTAAATCGGTCAAGCCGTTCTCAAGTTATGGATTTTGCCACGCCCCTCCGCCCCCAGATCGAAAATTTCAACCAAACTTCATATTTTTTTTTTTTTTTTTTTTTTTATTATTCCTACACTAAATCCCGCGAAGCTTTTTGCTTGTCTGCAGGAGACCAGAGTCTCTGGCGGGAATCGAACCCGCAACCCCGGTACTGATAGACAAGCTCACTACCAGCTAACCTACCGGGGCACCCATAAACCATATATGGGCCACTGCCTACGTAGTGTATAAGTTTGGTTGAAATCGCACGACGCGTTTATGATTAGTTCGGCGACGTACATATACGGACTTATTTTTATATATATAGATTTTTATATTAATTCGAATGTGTATTCTAAGTCAAATTACAATTTAAAAAGCTTTTATACTTTAATAGCACTGTGGCCATTTTGCCATTTTTGCAACTAAATTTAGCATTAAAAATTTATATTTAGCTGCGAAATTTTCAATTAGCACTTGGGCATTCTATTTAGCATTTTTGGAAACTGTTTTTAGCTTTTTAGCATTATTTATTTTACAAAATTGGGCGAATAGTTTTATTGATTTTGCTAAAAGTTTTTTATAAGTTGTAATAAATTTTGACTAGAAATAGTTGAACCCAAAATGAAATTTCGTATGAAAATGGACAAATCTTATGTTAAGAAACCTGTCTTGTAAAAAAAAATAGAATATTCAGGGAATATTAGAAATACCCTTATTATGTCGATTGTAAATATTTTACGATATAAAAGTACAAGGAAATTCATTTATGTAAATGTTTGAAAAAATTGTTTGCTCTATCTAAACTGCTGAAAAATAATTTTTTTAAAGATTCAACTTTTCTTTAACTAAAAAAAATAAAATAATCTAAAAAATGTTGTATATCATAGAAATAAATCGTTTAAATTTTGCATAAATCAGAGGTTTGCAGGCCACCTAAATTTAAAATTTAATCTCAACTACCTGTGCTACATATTTATATTATATGTGTGCTTTACCAAAAATCTAGCCACTTTACCAACATCTAGCCACTTGCTTAAATATAACAATTTATTTCAATTTCGTTACAAAATTCGTCATTGAAATGTATTGACTGCCTGTTTAATATTAAGAATTTTGTTTTAAATATAATTTTCTATGCGAACGTTGATGTTCGAAGTCGATGAACAGGCTGTTAGTTTCGAATAAAATTTTATACTGATAATAAATTTTTAACAATAATCTTTAAAATATGTTAGCATTTTTTTAAAATCATTTTTAGCATTTTTTGGACTTGTCTAATGCCAGATTAAGCTGCAAAAATTTTTGAGACCTAGCCACACGGTTTAATAGTCTTATTCCTTCAATATTTTCCAGGAATATTTTCTATGCACTATCACAATTTTTTTTGTTTGTATATTTCTATTACGAGGTTTACTTTAGCTATCCTTTGGCTAGCAATGAAGTAAGTTGTACAGAAAATTTATACAACTATAAGATTACAGTAGAATGTAATGCATTTTCTCGCCCGCTACGGCCTTCATCAGCATTCTTTGTATCCTTAATATTAATATAAAAATAATAAAAATATAAAAATTTGTGAAAATGGAAAATTGTGATTTTTTCTTAATTAATGATTAGTTTAATTAAAAATATGATAAAAAAAAACAACATACGATTTCCAACAATGTGTTAAATGATTCAATAAAAAAATAATTAACATAAAATCTATATTTTACTCAATTACCTCAGTTGATTCAAACTAAATAAAAAAATAATTAATGTAGTATTTGAATAGAGCAAACTAGCGCTTCGACTCCCTTTCCGACTCAATATCGAAGATTCTTGAGAATTGTCCGGACAGTGAAATCGTTGTTGCTGGTGATTTCAATGTCCACAATTCTTCTTGGCTTCACCACTCGGGCCGTACAACCTATGAAGGCCAATATGTTGAGCTATTTGCTGCACATAATCACCTCGTGCAACTGGTGAATGAACCAACACATATTCCATGTGTTGATGGGCACCAACACAATACCCTTGACCTCTTCCTCTCTTCGCACCCTCAAAAGTACGAAGTTGAAGTTCTAGCACCTCTCGGTAACTCGGATCATTGCACCATTTCTGCCTCTTTTCCGTTCTCCGAACTTCGGAACGTTTCACGACAGGCTATGAAACGATCAAAATTTGTTTACGGAAAAGCACGTTGGGTTGAACTCAACGACTTTTTTCGGCATTTTAATTGGAAACTTTGTTTCCTTGACAATGATGTCAATGCCATGGCGAAAATGGTTGAAAATGTTATTATGCTAGGAATGAAAATGTTCATTCCAGTTAAAAATACTTCGAATAAACCTAGGTCCAAATCTTGGTTTAATCAGACGTGCAAATCAGCAGTCAGATCCAGAGAGGAAGCATTCAGAAATTGGCGTGTCAATAAAACCGCTGACACTGAATTGCTACGCAAAATGGCAAGATCGTCGTGTGCCAAAGTGCTAAGACGGGAAAAAACTCTTCACGAGCAACGTCTTCGTGCTGAAGTTCTTACTGCTCCCCGGGGCAGTAAAAGTTTCTGGTCATTCGTTAAAAGAGTAAGGGTTAATGCTAGTTCTTCAATACCAACTCTTTTAAAGGATGGCCAAACATTCACGAACCTGGTTGATAAGGCTAATTGTTTTGCCGAATTATTCGCAAATAATTCTAACTTACCAGATAGCAATCAACCACTACCCGAACTCGAAAAAGTATCCGTAACTATGCCTAAAATATTTTTTCGGGCTCGAGCTGTTAAAAAGGTTCTTGCGGATCTCGACATAAACAAGTCTCCTGGCCCGGATGGTATACATGCACTGGTCTTGAAGCAGTGCTCTTCGACGCTAGCTCGTCCCTTAGCAAATCTTTTTAGCACTCTATACCATGCTGGTGAATTTCCCGTCTGCTGGAAAGTTGCTAATGTAACACCAATTCCTAAAAAAGGAGTGGCTAATAACCCTGAAAATTACCGCCCAATTGCAATTTGTTCGGCACTTTCCAAAGTTATGGAGAGTATGGTAAATCACCATCTTGTAAAATTTTTAGAGTCTAATTACCTACTAAGCGACCGCCAGTATGGCTTTCGTAGAGGTCGTTCTACTGGAGACCTACTGGCCCTGTTATCAGAAAAATGGTGTCGTTCCATTCACCATTTTGGCGAAAGTAAGGTAATTGCTTTAGATATTTCCAAGGCGTTTGACAGAGTCTGGCATGGTGCACTCTTGTCTAAACTTGTTGCATTTGGTGTCGGTGATAATTTCTCTCGATTTATATCGAGCTTTCTCAGAGATCGCACTATACGGGTTGTTATAGATGGGGTTTCATCAAACGAGTTCAAGATTCATTCAGGGGTACCGCAAGGCTCCGTTCTTTCTCCTACTCTATTTCTTATTTTTCTAAATGACCTCTTATGTCAAACTTCCAACCCTATCTATTCTTTTGCAGATGACAGCAACCTTTGCCATTCGTATTCATTTGGTTACAGACCAGGCGTGTCCGATGTTTGTGCTATGAGACAGAACATGAATGATACGCTTGGCCGTGACCTAGACATAATCTCAGAATGGGGTCGTGCGAATAGGGTCGAATTTAATGCCCGAAAGACCCAATGTTGCGTACTAACGCATAAACGCGCGACGGATCAAGGTGCCTCATCTGTATGTATGGGTGGTATAAATATTGAGGAAACAGAATCTCTTGATGTTCTGGGCATGAGGATACAATGTGATGTCCGATGGACAGAACATATATTCAAGGTGTCGAAAGAAGCATTCAAGTGCCTCGGTTTTTTGAAACGGTGTAAGATATACTTCACTCCATCTGATCTCCTTACTATTTATACCACCTATATCCGACCGCGAATGGAATACAACTCTCATGTGTGGGCCGGTGCTTCAAAGTCTATTTTGGAGCTTCTCGACCGCGTGCAGGAGAGGGCGAAGGTTCTCATTGGCGACAGTAGGGTATCCAATTCTATTGACCCCCTTGAGCACCGTCGCAATGTGGGTTGTACTTGCCTATTTTATCGTTACTACAACGGGATGTGTTCTGATGAAATTAGGGATTTGGTTCCCGAAACCCATAGCTTTGTTCGTAATACACGTTTTTCCTCAAGAGCACATCCTTTTGTGGTCGATTGGCCGGTGAATCGTACAACGCATTACAGGGAAAATTCGTTTTTTGGCCGGACTGTTCGTATGTGGAATAACCTTCCTGCTGAAGTCTTCCCTCTCACTTACAACATGCAAAAGTTCAAGTCGAATGTTCACAAACACTACTCCCTCTTTCCTCCTTCCCATAACCTATTTTCCTAGTTCCAACACAATGCATTGCATTAGTAGGGGTCATCCCCTGAGTGCTGGTCCCAACAAAAAAAAAAAAAAAAAAAAAAAAAATTGAAAGATTTGTTAGATTCTATTAAAATTTTTATTAAATGAATTAAGATGAGTAATTGAAATTTAAATTTGAAATTAATTAACAAAATAAATTTTTTAGTTAACCATAAAAACTTATTTTAACAAAAAACACATTTTTATACCCACCACCACAGGTGGCAGGAATTATGTAGTGTATAAATACCACTAGTTAATATCGTGAAATCGCTCCATGACCACTCTCGGAAAACACTTTAATAAGCCTAAACCTGTAACGAGTAAAGTTTAAATTTTGCATTTTGTGCACCAGTGGAATCAATTAGATAGTAAAACCACACGGAATCTTTGGTTTTTATTTTTTGCATTTCAAAAGACATTTCATTGTTTAATTAATTTTCTTCTTTAATTATTTTCAGCACTTCTCACATTCAAATTTCTTTATAATTGTTGGACACGCTGAAAAAGAATAACAAAATTTAACTTTTTTCTTTCGTTTTCAATGACAGTATTAACGGAGTTAATCAAATAAATATAAAAGATCAATATTGTGTTCCCTATCCTCTCAAGGGAGAAGGTTTTTTTATAAAAAGGGAAATCAAAAAAAATAAGTTAACGATTTCGAGATTGACTAAATCCCAAAAATCCCGGGATTGAAAAATTCAAATCCCGGGATTCGGGATCCAGCGAATTTTCGGGATCGGTATTTCGGGATTGGCATCCTTAGTAGAGAGGGCATCATGCGTTTGTTCTATACCCACATTATTGTATACCGATCGTCTCAATATCACTTTCAATTTAACGACGCCGGTGGGCTGGCAGGCTGGCTGGTTGTCTGTCCATGTAATATTGTGCGCAAAGTTCAGTTCACAATTTTTAAGGTAATTTGATCTAATTTTGTACATTGGTTTCAATACATAAGGTCGAAGCCTACTGAAAATGGTGAGAATCAGTTGAGAATTTCCCATAGCCCCCTTACAAATTTCTTACAGGAATAGTGATTGTGCCTATAAACCATCTTATTATGTTACTATTAAGATTTCGATTTTAATAAACTTATATTATTGCAATCTAAATCATCTTACCCAATTTTATAGGAATCGAAATTTGACAATAGCTCCCAAGCAAATACTTCAACCGGAAATTGCTTTTAATGCCATAACTTTCTTATAACTTCCTTTAATGCCTTAACTTTCCATAAATTCCTTATAAAAGTTGGCATTGACATAAAAATTGGCTACAATAACTTTTACGATGTCTTCAAAAATTTTGTGCTGGTAGGTCCAAAATTTACCATTGGTCCCAAATAAGTGTCCTATCTAAAATCACTTAAGGGCAAACAAATTATATGAGACTTGTTTTGATGAAGATATCTAAAAAATATTGGGCACAAAGAATAGTGTACAATCTCGAAATTTATCTGTTGTGTAGGGTATCAAATTGTTGAGCCTGACCGACTACACTTTATTACCTGTTTTGTTTTTATTTTAAATGAATAAAAAAGTGTTATGAATTACTATATATGCTTTTTTATTTCATAGCAAAATTGTAGTACAATTTATGTCGATTTGGTAGAATTTTGCCATTGAGACGGTACAATTTAGGAATTTTCAGATTCCAACAGGGATATGAATCCTTTTTCAATCGCCAAGTGATAAATCAGTTTTTAATCATTAAAAGTGATCTCAAACTTATTGAGGTGATTTTTACAAAAAAAGATCACCCAAATGCTAACTTGGATAAATTAACATCTTTAAGACACTTCAAGAACACTGCAACAAAAAACGAAAAAAATTACAAATGTAATAACAATTGTGAACAGCTGTTTTTTTTTTTTTTTTTTTTTTTTTTTTTTAAAAAAAAATATTTAAAAAGACAAATAGTATTTTATTGTTAAGGAACAAATACATTCATACATACTTATGTTTGTAGGTTTAAAGCAAATGTGTATAAAAAGTATCCTTAATGTAAAGCACAAACTGCAATATACATTTATTTTTAAAGAATCTGTTGAAAATAAAAGCTTTGAAAATACTGTATTAAATAAATCTGAAAGTGTACAAAAAACCTCAGAATTTAGAACAACCAAAAAAAGCACGTTACAAATTTGGCCAAACTCAAAAGAAAATATATCACCTACATTTTCATTTATTTCCATAAAAAACCATAAGAAAATTGTACAATGTTTCCATTGTAAATATTTGAGAACTTCGTATTAAAAATAAAAGTATTTTACGCAATTTTAATCAAAAATGAAGTATTGTTCGTCCCTCGACCTAATCTTTTATATATTGATATTTGATGGATTAAATTGATTATCAGAAGTCCAACAAATGTGTTATTAATACGAGATAGAACTTTTAATTTTATTATTTCCAATTTAGTTTGGATCTGCATGAGAAATATTATCAGCAATAGTAATTTAAATTATGGCAGTATATCTAATTTTATCACTTACGCCTATACAATCTAAACAATAAATATCTTTGCATTTGAATTAGCTCCCTTCATAGCAAAAATAAAAAAATTTATTTGAATTAAAAAATTTGTAATATTAATTAAAAAATTAATTAAATTTGCACCATTTATTTAATTAATAGTATCAATTAAATATTTGTCAATACTGACAACATTTTCTGCAGAAATGCTGTTGATATAAGTTAACGATTAATTCACTAAAATAAATTTTTAATGAAAACTGACTTTGTTTTTTATTGGTTTGAATCCTTAGTCGGTCGTAAATTTTTTATTAAAGAAGGCGATTTTCATAAGTTCTCCTTCAACATTTGCGGATGATATAGCTTTTTTTAACGTACACGTAAAGTGTCATGAAGCATCTCGTTACATACAGGATCATATATTTGAACTGGAAAGGTGGTTAAAACAATGAAGGATAAAGTTCAACGAGCAAAAATGCGTACATATAACATTCACACTGCGTCGGGAAACATGCCCCCCTAGTAAAATCAATAATCAAATAATCCTCCAACATTCGCATGTAAAATACCTCTGTGTACATCTAGATCGGCGTTTAACCTGAAAATGTCATATAGAAGCTAAATGTACTCAAATGAAACTAAAAGCAATACCAATTAATCGGCTTATTGGAAGAAATTCTGTTCTTAGTCGCGTTTGCAGACTTGTACTTTACAACTCTATCTTAAATCCAATTTGGTGCTGCGGTATTCAGTTATGGGGCACTGCCTCGGCATCTTTTATCGAAAAAATTCAAAGGAGCCAAAATAAACTTCTTCGAATAATCACAGCTGCTTCCTGGTATTTTAAAAACTTAAATATGTACTCACAATGATCTCAATGTGCCATTAGTTAAAACTATGATGACGAAATTTAAAGTAAAATATTTCAAAAGGCTTGAACTGCACCTAAATCCACCAGTTCGAAATATTTTAAATTATGGCGGCCACGCTCGCTTAAGGAGAAGATACAGGAGCACTAACCAAGAGCACTTACGTGTGTCAAGAGAAACTGATGACGAAATTTTTTGTCTGGCACTGACAGGACATAAAATAAAGTATTAGAATAAGGTTTGATATTTAAGTATATGAAGATTCAATTAATTAATACTGAGAAAACATTTTTTTTTTTTTTGATTAATGGTTTAATCGAAAGAATTTTTTCTGTGTTGTAATTGAATATATCTTAGGCCTTCGTACACTCGCCAATTTTTTTTTTTTTTTAATTAAACCATTAATCAAAAAAAAAATCAGTTTTAATTCAAAATTTAATTAAGTAAATTAAACGTTTACTTATAGGAACAACATTACTGCAAAAAATGTTGTAAATATCAAAAAATATTTAATTGATACTATTAATTTGTTTACTGGTGCAAATTAATTTAATTTTTAAATAATATCATATATTTTTTAATTGAAATAATTTTTTTTTTTTTTTTGTACGCTTTTGCGTTTGACGTCAAACTGTACATACATATAAAAAAATTATTTTTACTTAATTTCTAATTTCGTTTTTTCATATAAGCAGTTGGTGGGTAAGCTTTTACTTCAAATCAGATGGGCACGGCTTAATCGTCTTAGAATTACTCAAGGCCTCAGAATATAAATAATTCATGGGGTATGAGATGAATATGAAAAAATATTCACACGAAATAACAAACTTAGTATACCCTCATTCACCACAAGTGGTGAGGGGTACAGAAATAAATCTCGTCTGGTCAAATTTATGACATATTTTATTGAGTTATACCATTTGAGTATTAATAAAGAACGCATTGAACGAGGTTTAAGATTTTCAATGATAACGGTAATACTTTTTTGCTTATACAACGTTAAAACTTACCCATATAAAAATTAACAGTTTTCTGTTAAAACTTGAATTGCTTCAATTTTAAAACCAAAAGTTTCTCTTGGAAACTGTGTACAAACATGTTTAAAGTAAAAAAAATTTTCATAAATATGTTTCATGTTGCTTCATTATTTATTTTTTTTTTTTGTCCTTTATACTGATGCGTGTTGTTGTGAATTTAATGTAAAACACTTATACAGAGTCATGGCATGCGATTGGTAAAGGATATTTTTCACAAAAATGAAAAAGAAGTAATTGGAAAAGGAACTATAAAAGGCTGCTTCAAGAAACTAAACTGTTGGTTTGATGGTATAAAAGGGAAAGTTTATGTGCAACATTTTTTAAACATTAACCTTTGCAGTAAGTGTTAAACAGATGCACTTGTGCGTGTTGTATGAAATAGTTAGATTATTTAAGGGTGTTGTTAACGTGTTTAAAGTTACTACATGAGTATGTGTGTGGACAAGTTGAAAACTTGTTGTACTTTGAAATTGTTTCTTTTCTTATTTGTTTGAACATATTAAGTTCTTAAGTAATGAATTTTATATTTTGGCTTGCAGTGTAAACGTAAATGTTTATTGTATAGTTTACAACACAAAATCCTTTAATGTTTGCTAATAACTAGTTTTGGACTAGTTTACTTTAAAATAGTTAGGCTAACTTCCAAAACGTTCTAATACAAAGCTTGTATACAGTTTTACTACTATATTTTAAGCATAGTGAACTCATTTTGCAGTTTCAACTCACACTTAGTGATAGTGCAAAATGATTGAAATCATTTTGTTGATGTTGAGTGATGAATCACTAAACATGAGTGATAGTTATGCTAAACAAATTTGCACTCAAAAAATAGTTTGATTTAAGAAAAAGCAATCATCAGTTAATTGCAACTTTTTTGCTCTTTACTCATTTGAGTGCAACTTAAAATTTTGCACTAAATTTACAAACAAAAAACTTGGTTTTTCATGATTAAAGCCATGAGATATTCCGTTATTGAGAAATTATTGACATGTTGCTAAATTTTCTTTATTATTACATTTTTCAAATTTTAGTGTGAGTCTGTTTATATGCAGCTTTTTTGATTGCAAGTAGAAATTTTGCACTACTAGATTTTTGCATTCAATCTTCGTTTAGTGATAGTGAAAAAATTTGCAATATCATTAATTTTTTTAAGTTAAGTGGTAGTTGAAAAATTATAATCATCACTTAAGCTGGTAAAGAAGAGTGCAAACTAATTTGTTTGCCGTTTTATTTAGTGATAGTGCACTGCTGATTTAAATCAATATTTAGTGCACTACCCCTATTATTTTATGATTTTAAACATACAAAGTGACGAAACAATGCAACTATGTGTTTTGTTTATTTAAACGTTTTGAAATTTAAAAGCCCTGCAGTTAAAATCGTTACTAGTATGGTTTTGGACTACTTTATTACTAGTTGTTAGACGTTGAAAATGAAAAAAATTAAGAAATTTCGGCAGCTTTATACTTGCAGCCGTTTGATGTAGAACCAACAACAACATTACAAAAGTTGTTAAAATAAACGATTTAATACTTGTTTGTTGTAAGAACAACAACAACAACTCTACAAAGGTAAATAAAAAAAAAACAATTTACTTTTCTGTGTAGAAACAAAAACAACACTACAATAAGAAAAACGTACAATTTTGGTTGGTTTTATAGTTGACAAATTATTTTCATGATTAAAAAAAAATTAAGAGAAGGATAATTCCGGTATTATTTTTGTTAAAATTTAAATACATTTAATGTGTCAGTGTAGAATGGTATAACTATATAGGGGCATTCTGCTAGATTCTTATAATTCTGTAAAAAAGGGGAATTCAACAAAATTGTATTATGGTGCAACACGAAAATAAATAATAAAATATGAATTCTCTCCTTCTCTGGTTCCAGGGCTAAGTGCTTATAATTATTCTTAAATAAACAGATACACCATGGTGGAATTACTAGTTATTCAAGTTATTAAACAATAAAAACAATAATTAAGTGTACAAAATATGTTGATGGGAATTGTCAAATTTCATATACATTGCATATTTTTTGTACTGTGGCGTTAGTAAACACTGAACTGTGGTCGAATACAAAGCAATTTACTTTTTGGTAGTCAACCTTAATTTCCTATAAATTCTTTAAAAATATAGTTATACCCTTAATGTAAATGTGTGCAACTATTTAAGTACACAAACTTCTTATATGTTTTTTGATAAAAGACTCTTATAAAGTTTAAATGAAAGTTTAAAAGCTTTCTTCTTCACTTAACTTACAATGGCGATGATGAGAATTTCTTTATATGAGTTTGAAGAAGCACGTTTTAGGTTTCAAAACAACAACATGGCTGGAAAAGAACAGTATAAAACCAAAAAAGAAGAAAGAATGAAAAGAAAGTCATTGGATAAAGCTGCATTTGTTGTCTTTACTGTTGGTTTTTAACAAATTGTGTCCTGTTGCTGTATACACTGAAACATAAATAAATGTTATGAGTTGAAATATTAATGTGGATTTTCATCAAAACTTAAATATGTATTAGAAAAGTTATGTTTTAGTATTTTTTTTTTACGTAAAATTTAAAACATTGTTCTGGCAGCACGAAATGATTATAGTTTACCGCCTGACTTTATATTTTCAAGTTTGGAATTAAGTAGGATGTAGGCAATTTCAAAATGCATGAAGAAGTTGAGAAAATGTTTGTTCTTATAGAAATTTTAGAGCTTTTTTTAAACATGAAATAGATAACTGCGAAATTTTAAGTATTTAATTCCCATTAAATCCCCAATTTATTGTATTTGTTATATTTAACTATAATTTACTATAAATATGACTTTTTACCCCTTTAATTTCTACTAACATTAATAGCCAATTCCAACAATTCTATTTTAATATTAATTCATATTAAAATATATTTTTTATATAATTTTATTTTTATTTTACATGAAAATCGAATTTTAAACAGAAATTAATAATTAAATAGAGTTGGTGAAATTGGCCATAATCATTAAAATGTGACTCCGGAATTGTTTATGTATATATTAATGCTACAACACAATTGTTATTTGTTTCTTAACCCATTTTAAACTTTTTTACAATTTCACTTTTTGATTTTATTTTTTTTAATGTACGAGTATGTTGAGTTAGTTTAAATTAACGTTAGTTTAAATATTTGTTTCTCCCTCTGTTTAGCCTCAGCGCCAGTTTTGGAACAACCACCACAAAATATAACAGCTTTAGATGGCAAAGATGCTACCATTTCATGCCGTGCTGTTGGTGCTCCAAATCCAAATATAACTTGGATTTATAACGGTAAGTAATTTGTGTTTGAATTCGATACCAACATGTATGTTTTATTAAGAAAATATTTTTTATAGAAATACGCAATGTAAAAAGCTCTTTTAAGCAAGTAGTTTAATTAATTATAAAACAAGTAAGAGTGCTATATTCGGCTATGCCGAACCTTATATTCCCTTCCTAATGGTGCGATAAGAACAGAAAGTTGAATAAAAAATAAAATATATTGAGTATGGTTGTTCGTTTAATACACATTTATATATATAAGCGGCAAATCATGTACATATGTGTTTGTTAAATATAAAAAGAGGAAAAATTTATTCAACACATTAAAATAAATGAAAAAAATAACAAGGTAAAAATTAGAGGCCGTAGTGTTTTTTCTCATATCTCAACCATTTGTGAACCGTGCTGGCTGAATTTCAATATCCAAAAATTCCGGACTATATGTGACAAAAAAAAATATATATATAGCAACCTAGTCTCTGTCCTATCTGGGGTCTTCGAATTTCAACGGACACACAAACATCGCAAAATCAACTGCGCTACTCATATTTACCCAGCATATTTGTATTTGCGTTATAGGGTCTAACATCAACATCTAACATCAACATTAATCAATATTGTAGAATCTACAAACGGAATGACAAACTTATACATATACCCTTTCCACCTGTGGTGAAGGGTATAAAAATACTTTACAAAAATATTTATTTTATGTTTTTTTTTTAAATATTTAAAACACAGGAAAAATTATCAGTCGTATTTTATCAATTAAAAAAATTGTTTAAAAAGTATTATTCATAAAAATAAAACAGGTTTGTAAAGGGGTTATTGAACAAGTTTTCATAGAAAATTATTTTCATAAACATTTAATTAACCACTTTTATTTTTAATAAATAAGACCGTTTGAATTTAATTAATGTGATAATTGAATCAATTATTTTTTAGTTAAAAGAAAATTAAAAAATGTTATTTTGATTTAATTAACATTTAAGTTGGTTTGAAATAAATTTTTAATTTAATTATTAAATAAATGACAAAAAATCTTAATTTATTTTTTCGTTTAAAATAAAATAATTTAAACTTGTTGAATTGTTGTGGGGAATTGTCAAAACCTGAGCTATATTTAATTAAATCCATTAACACATTGTTTGAAACGGCAAAGTTCTTTGATCATTTTTTTAATTAAAAATATCATTTATTGAAAAAATAATATTCACAATTTTTAGTGATCAATATTACCATTGTGGTAATAGGTACAAAATCAACAAATTGTTTGCCTGATTCTATGAATTTGGTATGAATTTAATGATTAGAGACAATTTTTAATTTTTTCTGTGAAATATAAAAGTTTAAAAATGGTATTATTTTTAAAAAGCCTTACTGAGCTACCTTAGTAAGTGCGTCAAGCGTTTTTTTTTTAACATTAAAATACTTTTGGCAATATATTTGAATAAAAGAAACCGACCTAGCTATCTGTTTCGTATTCTGAAGCTTGTTTCGTATAAACTGAAAGAAAATTAGAAGTTTTGAAATAAAAAAAAAAACGCTTGACGTTCTTAATCAGGTAGCTCAGTAAGAAAGAAACATTTAAATAACGACACATCTTCCATATCTACAGCAGAGTAGAGATCCTTTTTAATTGTTAACTATTGGGGACTAAGGGTGTGTTAATCAGACTAAAATGTTTAAAAAGTGCAACCTCAAACAAAAATAGGACCCGCTTAGAAGTTTATTGGATATATTAAAACTTTTTTTTCTCTAAAACAGCATTCATGTAGATAGTTGAACAAAGTGGAAAACAATATTGGTTGCCTAAATTTAAACCGAAAACCTAGAACGTATAACTAAAGAGATTGGTATCACTATCTTATTTTCGGAAAATCAACTTTATTGGAAATAAGTCCAGAATTATATATGAGGGGCTTAAAGCACATGCGCTTAAGTGCTTTTTTGTTGAATTGAGATAACATATGGAATTAGTAGGTGAAGTTCAGAACACAAGAGGTGAATGTGGAATTCTCATCTGTTAGCGAGATATGGCGACCAATTCTAGCAGTTGTCATTAAAATACCTTTTTCGCTTGGAGCATACGGGATATATGAGCACTTAACCTCAATTTTTAAAAATAGGTACTTAAACCCCTTGTGCTTTAAGCCATTCATATAGTATATGCATATGTATAAGGTTTTTTTAATCTCTACGTTTCTGGGTAAAAATACTTTAGCGCATTGAAAAGAATTAAAAATTAAATTAAACATATTTGTTGAAATTTAACTAAAATAACTATAGTCTATTTTACAACTAAGTTATTCGTAAAGGTCATGATCATGAAAATCATGATGAAAAAAATTTAATTTAGAGCTTTATCAATTAAGAAATGTTGTATGAAATTGTAATACTTCATACAATGATGTACAATTTTACAATTTTATATATTTTACTATACAGATATATGTTTTTTACTAATCTAAATGTTATTATTATTTTTTCATTTTTATTTTCTCCGTTTCCTTGCTTAACATTGTTTGCCTGTGTTCCAACTACTACTACTACTACTACTACTTCTGCTACAACACTAACAAAACTCAACCAAAAAAATCATTAATGCCAAAATAACACACACAACCATACAAAATATAATGCAAATAACCATGCAAATCTAAAATTGGCCGTTAATGCATACAATTTCAAAAACATATAATATAAATATGAATGTTAATTGTGTACTAAATAATATTTGGTTGTTTGGTCCTTGGCTGAATTTGCAACAAAATGTTGTAATTTGTATATGAATTGCATTTTTGTTGGTGTTGACGGAACGCTCTATTAAAAAAATATGAACTTAACGCGCTCACGCCAAAAATCAAATAAATGGACAATTGTGATTTTGTGCAATGATGTCATCATTGCGCATTTGAAATTAATGGCAATTAATTGCCAATTGCCGGGTATTATTTACCACAAATTGCAACGGCAACATCTTTGGCGACAACATCATTTGTTATTGCTTGAAATTACAACAACCGTAAAACTTCAAATAACCACCCACCCGCACCTGAAATTATGATTATCCTGTTATGGGTGTATGTAATGTGCATGTTGTTGGTGGTATTTTGCTGATGATGAAAACAAACAATTTCTCACTAAACTAACCAACGAACTGGAATCGCAATTACAATGTTTGGTTTATGTTCCAACAATAAACACAACAACTGTCGTTTGCAAAAATATTAAATACTTACATTGGCACCATCATCATCGTCGTCGTCATCGCAATGATTGTTATCATTGGTTGGTTGGTCTTATATCGCCAACATCACCATAACACTGTGAATGTTGTTACGGATACTTGATATTGCTAAACAACAACAACGTTAACACTAACAACATCATTAATAATGCCGGATACTTATAAACAAACGAAAAAAATACAATAACAATATTTACTTACATTAAAATTGTCCATATGCATAATTTATACGTTGCACCATCATTCCTTCATTTTAATACCACACCGTGCTTAACCAACTTTTGGCTGAATCTCATAATATGATGTTGCCACAAATATTTCGCCAAACACCGTTGTCGTAACAACACTACCACTAATTTATGCTACTACTACTACTACTACTACAAATATCGTCATCATCATGATCATCCAAAAATTACAATTAAAACAGAAACACAACTTGTTGAGATTTCGAGTCGTGTACAAATACTGGAATCTGGAGATTTATTAATATCAAATGTACGCGAATCTGATGCCGGTCTTTACACTTGTGTTCGTTCAAATGAAGCTGGTACTGTTAATGGTGAAGCTTATTTGGGTGTTTTGGGTAAGTAAAAATTCGCCGTTTAAACACAAATAAAAAAATACAGATACCCATACATGTGTATAAGCAAATGTACCAATATTTACGTTGTATGGTACTCTGTATACTACACATTCATACATATGTACATATTTATATGCGTTGGGATGGCCTCACTCGTGGAAAGTTATGAAATTTAATAATTTTTTTTGTTCCTCCTAATGTATGTATGTTTGTGTTTATGTTCGGGTACCAATTATTTAAGTTGTTAAGCATGCAAATTTGCAAGTTTATGCTAATATTTTTTTGCACATATTTAGTTTTTATGTTCCCTTATAGTTTAATGTTAAAATAACAATACGCAAATTATAATGATTTTTAAGCTGTTAACTTCACACTTTTTTGTACTTATATGTATACTTAACAAATAATTTATTGTTTGGAATTTTAAAACTTTTATTTTTGTTTAAAAAATGGCAGTAAAAAAATGTACTTTCTATTTTTATTGAAAGTGAAAACAATTGCTCATAACGGCCTATGTATATTCAATTCCTGCTAGTAACCAATTTCTAAACAATTACTTTTTGATAGAAAACTGTTCGCCGATGACAGGTACATCTCTGACAAAAATTTCAGAGAGAACAAATCCATTTTGGTACCTTTTTTTAATCTATAATATTGGTCTGTCAACCATTTCATTTGTCTTCTTTTTCATGCAATACCTCCTATCAACCGGTTAATTTTATAAAGTTATTAGTATATATCGGGTGATTCATCGTAAGGTTTGATTTATAATGTAAAATAAAACACATAAATTTGAAATTGATACTTAAATTTTTATTATCGGTTAAAAAAACCAATTTATGGTATTTGCTGTTTGAAAATGATGTCATATAAATTTTGGCCTTGACTACGTCTGAGATGGTCCATTCCGAAGTTACAATTTTGGACGACTCGTTCGAGCATAGCGACTGGTATCTCGCGAATCGTGATATCGCACGATCTAGGTGGCCAATTTACCAATTTACGTGAAGTTAAGTGCTCACCAAAATGATTTCTCATATCACGCGCTCTATGGCTCGTAGCGCCATCTTGTTGAAAATAGATCCCACCGAGACCAAGCGCTTGAATTTCAGGAAGCACATAATCCGTTAACATCGTGCAATAACGGTTACCATTGACGGTGGCTGATTTTACTCATTTTTGAAGAAATATCGAGCGATGATTCCATCAGCCCATAAATCGCACCATACCGTTGTTTTTAATGCATGTAATGGTAACTCTTGGTACTCTTCGTGTTGCTCATCAGCCCTAATACGGCAATTTTATTTATTAACGTATCCGTTGAGCAACTGAACAAAATTTCACAATAAAACGCCGGATTTTTATTGAGTTTTTCCAAAGCCTATTCACTGAAAAATAGAGACGCAGTTGTGGTGTAAGTCTTTCCATGATGACTTGCCAAATGATACGAGTCACGCGTGATCTGTAAAACAGCATATTGAAAATCAAACCACGCGATGAATAACCCTTTCCATTAAGCGAAGTTATTTCCTGCAACTATTTATACACCTTTTTATATACCGTCAGTTTTGACAAAAATTCGAGAAAATATGCGAAGTGAAATATTGATAAGAAGTGTCATATGCCTAATAAAGCAGTGAATGTTTAACCTAAATTTATTTGTAGTTTAAACTTAACAGTTGTAAATCAGTGTCCCGTGTATTATATGTAATTTAAAAATTAACAAGTAGCAGGCAGCACTACGATAAATGTTGTCAAATTCATATGGTCTGGATTGGTAGTTTGAACGCCCAATTTTATGTGTTTAAAGATGGTTTATATGTTTACTGATTTATATACATATATGTTGGCTTAAACACATTTAAAACCAAAAACAAAGTTTAACTTGCTCTGATTTATTAGGCCTAAAAATGCTGGAAAACCAAAACTTTGAAAAAATTCCAACTCTACCGGAGTATCGCGAAAAAATTAAACAGCATAAACTATAAGAAATAACAAAAAGTTGGTAAAAATTTCTTAATTAGAGGAAATTCAAAAAAACTTTCTTACATCGACATGATCGCAAAGTCTAATACTGATTAAAAATCTCTAAAGCTGTAAAGAATCAGAAAGAAGGCTTGCAGGAAAAAAGGGCTTCTATCGCCAAACGCTTAAATTTATTGTAAATCGCTAAATCTGTAAAAAAAATATTAAATAACGTAGAAAATGAGCTAAGGTAAAATTAAGCCGTAGTCATATACATAAATTGCGATTTTTTAAAACTATAATGAAGATGTGAAGAACAATTTTCAGAATCGCACAATCGTTAGTGAAAACAACAAAACAGACGGACCATCGTAAGAACTGTTTTTATTGTTAAAAGTTGCAGGAAATAATACAAAAGTTTTTCTGTTAAGATCTCTAAAGTACATAGTTTTTTTTTAGCTTCATCAAAACTTTCGAGTATAATTATAATACAAGACAGAAATATTGCTGGAATGATTTTTTTTTATTATTATAGATTATATTATGGCAGATAATTTCATGGCATTTATTTTTTAAATATGAGTTCCTGCATATGTCCGCAACGGCTACGAGCCATTTCATCATTCCAATTTTTTCCATTCCATTAATTAAATTTGTTACCATGTTTTCCAATAAATCTGACCGTATGGCGTAAATGGTGGCTTGAATATTGGCTTATTACGCGTTAAGAGTTGTTGTTTTGTCGGCATAAACCAATGACTCAACAAAGCCCCACAAAAAGTAATTCAAAGGCGTACAATCGCACAAACGAGCGTGCCAGTGAACAGGACCACTTCACCAAATTGATTTTGCATTATATCGATAATTAAGCGCACTGTATTCCAAGTGGCGTCGTCTTGCTTGGCTTGCCAGCGCTCGCCATTCGCAGCCATAAATTAGGAGTCCCTGTGAGTTGTTCGAAAAAAGTGAAAATTTTGTTACTATTTTTTTTTTTTTCAAAAAAGCGAAAAAAAAACATTTTTTTGGCAAAAAAAAATATATTAACAAAATTTGTTTGTCTTATATAGTTTAGCGGTATCACAAAGTTTGAAAAAGATGTTGGCCAAAAGCTAATGACTCCTTTTCTTGAGAGCCCACTGATTTTCAGAACTTTTGAAGGCCCTTAAAAAATCGCCAATCTGAAAAAGGAGTTTTACTACCGGTCGTTAATACAATCGAATCCATACTTTCCAATGTGTTTTTTGCACTGTTGCGCTGTGCTACAAGCCAAGATATATTTGAAATTGCTTATGCCATACCTGCTATGAAGTGTAGCGCAGGGAATAGCGTGAAATGTATTATTTTTATGCGTATGATTGGGTAATAATATTAAACACATATTATAGAGGATAGTTTGTTTCGTATATCCAGAATTTTGTTTTTTATCCCAAAACTTTTTTCAAATTATTATCTTATTAAAATCTAGTACATATTAATAACAACAGATACAGCTGGAGGTCCACAACACGCGAGTTATCTTACTATCTAAATTATCACTAAAAAAAAACAACTTCTTTTTTTCACTTCCAAATTACAATATCAATCTTTATTTAATTTTCTTTTGTTTATATACTTATTTATTAAATACAGAAATGCTTATTATATTATTTTAATTTATGAATTTACTTCCTGAATATAAAAGTGCTTACAAAAACTTATTTACTAAATACAAAAATGCTTATTGTATTATTTTAATTTATAAATTTACTTCCTAGATATAAAAGTGCTAACAAACTAAAATTTAATATTTTAACAAGTGTGTCATTGTAAAAGTGTTTAATTGGGTTCTTGCAGAAATTAGGGTTCCACTATTTCTTAGCTGATGCAGCTGTTTAGTCTAGGTGGCTTTGTTGGTGGATTCGTTGATATTGTTGTTGTTGTTGCAGTTGCTTCTGTAACTCCTCCCTCCTTAAAATGAAGTGACGGCCAAAGGGGCATTGCATACTTTGTTGGCGGAACTTCATTATTTTTCTGATCAAGTAGGTATGTTATTGTCGTTGATTTTCTTTTCATTATTGCAGTTATTAATATTATAATGAGAATTATTATTGATCCGAAGACAGAATATGTAATTTTTTCATGTACTTCTGTACTCGTTTGTAGGTTTTCTATTACTTTTTTATCTTGGAATCTGTATTCGCTTAATTTTGGAAGTGTTATTTCTTTTCTGTTGGAAAGGATTGTGATCTTGTTGTGGAAGTTGGGCGGCATTTCAACAGGGTTCCCATTGTCCCAATATATGCTATTTTCGTTGTTGTACCAGATGTTATTGATACCAATTTTGCAGTTGATAAATTGAATCAGAGTTGTACTGTTTACCGTGTGTTCTTTGGTAATATTGTTGCATGTAGAAGTGATCTGTTGTATTGGAGGGTTTATGAGGATAATGTAGTTAGGTTCTGGATGAATGACATCAGTTTTTTTTTGCCCTATATCTCGTAAGTGACAAGAAGCACTCTCGTTTTTATTTATTATATCTCTAATACAATTTGTGTTCATATTATACTCTGTTTCATAAAGGTTTTTGCAATAAAATATATCTTCTATATGTCTACATTTTTCTTTATAAAATGTTAAATTACTTTCACTAATTAATGCGTATTCTTCGCTTATAATTTCTAAGGTTTTGTTAATTGGTGTTGGAATTATATGATATAATGTAGATTGTTTGTTTGATATAATTGGAATTTTTATATTAAATATAATATTTGTATTGTTATAGTATGCACTTAATTCTAAAAGTTCAAATATGTGTTCAGAGGAGATTATATTTATTGTATTATTTAATGTGCTATGAATTTGGGCTAGTTCTATAGGATCTAATATTAATTTAGGAATAATATTCAATTTAGATAATACTATTGCTTCGGCGATATTGTTCAGGTGTTGTGTAAGTATATCTATGTTATAGTTTATTTGATTAAGTTGTTGAATTTGTGTTATTGTGTTTATTGTAGGGTTTAGTTTTGTCGTAAGTGTTTTCAATTTTAGCCTTGTCGTTTCTAAAGCGATCTTGGCAAATTTTGTAGTTTCAAAATGGGTTATAGTTTTCTCTATTTCTTGTATATTGTTGGCGTACGAATTGAGGTTGATTATGTGTATGAGGTGTCTATAGTCGATTATTGTTCTAGCAGGTCCTAATTTCAAAGGTATTATTCCTTGTGTTGGGGGAATGTCCACAATTTGAACGTCAGCTTGTGTCAATATAAATCTAAAAGAAAAATGATCCTTAGTTCTTGTGTTTCCTTTTAATTTTGGATTTATGGAGTTTTTGGTTATCAAGTGTTAGAAGGGTTACTCTGTTATTTTGTTTTACAATTCTTTTTGAAAATCTAGGGGTCATTTTATTTCTTTTACATTCTTTTCTGTATATGTTATCGTTTTCTAGAAGAGTTTCAGGTTCTTCTCTATTTTGGTTCAGTTGTTTGATGCGCTTATCTCTATCTTGTGTTAATTTTTCTTTAATTGATTCATGTAATTTGGTTTGAAATTCTTTAAGCCTTTGCAAGTATTCGTGTTGTGTATTATAATTTAAATCTTTTTCAAATGTGGGAGTTCTGCCGTAGAACAGTTCAAATGGTGTCAGTTTTGTTGCAGTGTGTATGGAATTATTATATGTCGTGATTATTTCGAAAAGAATTTCATCGGTATCTAATGGTAATTCTGATTGTTTATATTTTTGCATAACTATTCTATATATTTCTGTCATTGTTGAGTGTAATCTTTCGACTGGGGAGTTACCTGTGCTTTGTTGAAATGAGGTGTAATGTATATTAATTTTGTTACTTTTGCAAAAGTCTTTTATAATAGATGCACTAAATTCAGCACCTTGGTCACAAACTATTTTTTTTGGGGGGCCGTGTAAGCTTATATAATGTTTAATTTTTTTTAAAATTGATATGCTATTTCTGGAATCCAAAAGGTACGCTGATCCAAATTTTGAAAATTTATCGATAAGGGTGAGAATATTTCTTTTATTTATGCAATATATGTCAATGTGGACGATGTCTAATGGTTTTTCCGGTATTTCAGGTGTTTCAAATGTAGGTTTTGGAGGCCTTCTGTCGTATTTAAGCGTTTGGCATATATCACAATGATTTATGCATTTGGTTATTTTTTCTTTCATGTGAGGGAAGAAGTATTCCCGCCTCAAATGTTCAAATGTTTCCTGAATGCCTCTATGATTGTGATTGATATGGTAGTCATTCACGAGCTTATCTTGATCGTCAGTATTTCTAATGTCCTCTAATAAGATTTTACATCGAACAAGTTTGAATATTTTGCTATTTGCAAAATATTTGGAGTAAGTGTCTTGAACAATTCCAAAAGTGTCGTCATCTGTCATTATTGCGGAGAGTTTATTGGGGGCAAGGTATCGTTTAAATATGTCAGTCATTATGGTTTCGTTGTATACTGGTCTGCGTATTGTTTTCCGCATTTTATTTTTAAATACGGTTTCAAGTGTAAGAGGAGAACCCTCGTTTTTTACCTGTAAGATAATTTGAATGTTAAATGTGTTTAAGGCCTTTTCCGAGATTGGAATACCCTCGTCATAATTTTCTTCGGCAGAGTGAATGGTCGTTCCTGCCGTTCCCTGAATTGAGTCGTTGTCGACTATATTAATGTTGACTTCTTCGTTTCTACAAGATTTGTTATCGTAAGTTCTAATGCGGCTTAGGGCGTCTGCATTTGTATTAAGTTTTCCTTTTTTATAAATGATTTCGTAGTCAAATTCCTCAAGTTTGAGCCTCCATCTAATTAATTTAGAATTTGGCTCTTTAAGGCTCATAATCCAGGTTAGTGGTCTATGGTCAGTTACAATTTTAAATTTACGTCCAAAAAGGTAGGGCCTGAAATATTTTGTGGCCCAGACGATCGCTAGTAATTCTTTTTCGATCGTTGAATAGTTTATTTCCGTGTCTGTTAATGTCCTGCTAGCGTAGCAGATTGGCTTGTCGCTGCCAATTGGTCCTTGAGAAAGGATTGCTCCTAAAGCAAAATCGCTTGCGTCAGTTGTCAAGATAAAAGGTTTTGTGAAGTCCGGGTATTGAAGTAAGGGGTCGTTAATCAATACATTTTTACACATTTCAAATGTCTGTAGGTATCGGTCATTTAAAATGACTTTCCTTCCTTTTTTTAGACATTCAGTCAGAGGTTTTGTTATTTTTGAAAAATCTTGTATAAATTTTCGATAATAACCTAATAGTCCTAAAAATGATTTGATCTCCTTTTGAGTTTTAGGAATAGGAAAGTTTCTTATCGCATGAATTTTTTCAGGATTTGGTTTTATTCCATTGGTGGAAATAATATGTCCCAAAAACGCACACTCTTTGTGTAAAAATTCAGATTTGTCTAACTGAATTTTTAAGTTTGATTCTCTTAGTCTTTCGAAAACTTTCTTTAGGTTTAACATGTGTTCTTGTAATGATGTGGAATAGACGATTATATCATCTAGATATACGAGGCAAACTGTACCTATTAGGTCTTTCAACACATTGTCCATTATCCGTTGAAATGTGGACGGTGCGTTTTTGAGGCCAAAGGGCATTCTGACAAACTCATAGTGGCCTCCATCTACAGAGAATGCAGTTTTTCCTATATGTTCTGGATGCATTTCTATTTGGTGAAAACCACTGGCAAGATCTAGGGTAGTAAAATACATACTTCGTCCTAATTTGTCCAGAATGTCTGTAATATTGGGTATAGGATATTTGTCACAAATTGTTTTTTCGTTCAGTTTCCTGTAGTCTATGACTAACCTCCACTTTTGCTTGCCACTGGCGTCTTTTTTTTTTTTGGGACTATCCATACAGGAGCACTCCAAGGTGAGAAACTTGGTCTTATAATGCCCTGTTGTAGCATTTTGTTTATTTGTGTCCGTACCTCCTCCTTATGAACATAAGGGTATCTATATGATTTTGTAAAAATAGGTATGTCATCTGTGGTTTTAATTTTGTGCTTTATTTGGTTAGAGAAGCTAAGGGAATTCCCTTCTTTAAAGAATATGTCATCGAATTCCGAACAAATTTTCCTTAATGCTTTTTTCTCTTGTTCATTCAAGTGGTCCGTTCTCAGCATTTTTGTTATATTTTCTTCTTGGTGAAATGTGCCTGAGTCTATGGTAAAGTTATTAACTTCAATGAAATTTTGATATGGAATGGTTTTTACAGGTTGTTCAATGTAGACAATTTTTTCTTTGTCAGATGTATTTACTATCTCAACGAAACTATACCATTCTTTTGCATTATAAATACCTTCCGAAATGAATAAGTCAGGTTCTAGAAATGTTTTGTGTATGAAAAAATCGTTGTTTCGCGAATCGACTGGTATTTTAATTACAAATTTTGAAAAAGGTTGAACTATATGTTTTCCTGAAGTTAGGTTAGGTTTAAACTGTAGTGGTATTATGGAATTTTTCGTGATCAGAGTCTGACTGCCCAAGTCTACTTTAGCTTTAAGTTTGTTTAATATATCAAGTCCTATCAATCCATCGAAATAATTATGGAATTTAAAGACAAATAGTTCCATCTTACCTTTTTCTTTGAATTCCTCAAAGTATGGTAAACTAATTTTCTTGTTTAAAGAGTGTTTGTTTAATATAGTGGTTATCGTTATTGGTTCACAGGTCCTACATTTGTCTTTGTCAATATATTCTGGGTTTATAAAAGACGATGATGCTCCAGTGTCTATTAGAAATTTTAGTGGTTTACCGAAAGGAGAGGATATATTTATATACGGTAATGTATGTCCATGTTTGTTTACGTCTAAATATCCGGTTGGTCCGGGGAGGCATCTAGTAAAAAATTTTCACCGTCGTCAATTACATTACTGTTGTTTTGGTCGCATTGATAATTTTGTCCAAAAATAAGGTCTCGTTTAAAATTGTTCTGAGCAAATGTAATATCTTCTTGAACTTGTTCGTTCTCTGGATAATAATAATATTCCTCTAGGTTTGCGTATGGGGTTCCTTCTATATCAATGTTGTGCATTTCGTGAGGCCTCAAAGCATTGGTTGTTCTCTTAGTTTGTATACTCTGTGGTCTCCTCAGATGAGTATAACCTGAACTTACGTCCATTGGTTCTGGTGGCGGTAAATTTGGTGCACTATACTGTTGTCTTCCAAAGGTGTTATTAAGGGAATTGTTATTATTGTTGTAAAATGTTCGGGTTTGTTCAAGTCCGTTATTCGGTATATTTCTCGGGTAAGAAGGTCTATTCTGTCCGAATGTATTAGAGGTTGCGTTAATTTGGGGTTTTTGAACGTCATTTGTTCGGTTTTGATATCTAGGTATATTCGGATAGTATTGTCTTGAGAACTGCTGAGGGAATCTGTATGAATTGTTAACTATTGGTTGGTAAGTTTGGGACAGTGGATAATTTGGAAAGTATTTAAAATTCTGTTGGGGAACTTGATGTTCGTTCGTAAATGTCTTTTTTGTGTAGCATATGTTTTGTTCCTGTATACAAAAGGAAAGTGCTTCGGCCATTGTTTTAGGTCTCATCGATCTAATGTTCGAGCCTAAAGGTTCTTTAAGGCCTGACAGGAATGTGTTTAAACACATTTCGGCGAATAGTTTTTGTTTTGCCTCAATTACGCTAAGGTTGGTTTCGTGGATTAGAATATTATTATTGATGGACGACTGTATTTCTATAATTGAGCTGTAAAAATGTTGGACAGACTGGGTTTGTTTCAAATTATGTAGATCCTTAATCAAGGAGGTTTCATTCCTTTTATCGGAATAATGCAGGATTAGGTTGTTTTTAATGCTTTCCCAAACTAAAGGGGTACCATACACATTGAGTACCTCGTTAGCTTGGCCAACTATTTTATTCCTAATTGCTCGTAAAATAATTTTTGCGTAGTTCGTCCCGTCAACGTTAACTAAATACCCTAATATTTCCTCTACGTTTGTTAAAAATTCATACAAAAGTCTGGGGTTTCCGTCAAATTTTGGGAGGTCTTTCACTGCGTCTGGGATTTTAAGTGAATCAAATATTTGGTTCTGATATGAGGATTGATTTGGAATTTGGGGAATGGAACCCGAGGGATTATTGTTATCTAAGGACATTTCAGTGTTTTCTGGGACGGGTGAAAGGTGTTTGAAAATGTTTATGTATGGTTTAACCCGATATGTTTTTCGCATGAATAAATTAAAGGTTTTATGCTTAGTAATACTTAAATATACTTATACAAAATAAAATATGACTTATTTACCCTAGTATTATTGTTATTAGTAGTCTCATAATCTATGGTCTATGGATTTCTTCTTGTTGATGACTTGGTGATCCTGTGGTTGGTATTTTCCTTGTTTTCTGTTGATTTCTGTTGTTGGTGATCTGTGTTTTGGTTCCAATTCTTTAGTTTTATAACAGTTATTTTCTCTAACTGATTTTTAATTTACTGTTTATAATTGTCTATATTTTAGTTTATTTATTCTAATTTTTTAATAACAGTTGTTTTCACTAACTTCTGAGTTTTAAAAATTTTTTTTTTTTTCTGCTTATAATTGTCTATTTTATTTTTATTTTATTATGTTCTAGTTCACTATTTCTAATTTTTAATTAACAGTTATTTTCACTAACTGATTGTTTCTGTTTATGATGTTTTATTATTTTCTAGCTTACTATTTCTAAATTGTAATTGACAGTTATTTTCACTAACTGATTGTTTTTGTTTTAATTTTTTTTTTTTTGTTTATAGTTGTGTATTTATTATTATTTTATTATGTCCTAGTTCACTATTTCTAATCTTTAATTAACAGTTATTTTCATTAACTTTTATTTTCACTATTATGTTCCTTAATAGTTTTACTTGAGAGCGAAAGTTGATATACCGTCAACTTTTTTTTCGACTGCGCCAGTTATCTTACTATCTAAATTATCACTAAAAAAAAACAACTTCTTTTTTTCACTTCCAAATTACAATATCAATCTTTATTTAATTTTCTTTTGTTTATATACTTATTTATTAAATACAGAAATGCTTATTATATTATTTTAATTTATGAATTTACTTCCTGAATATAAAAGTGCTTACAAAAACTTATTTACTAAATACAAAAATGCTTATTGTATTATTTTAATTTATAAATTTACTTCCTAGATATAAAAGTGCTAACAAACTAAAATTTAATATTTTAACAAGTGTGTCATTGTAAAAGTGTTTAATTGGGTTCTTGCAGAAATTAGGGTTCCACTATTTCTTAGCTGATGCAGCTGTTTAGTCTAGGTGGCTTTGTTGGTGGATTCGTTGATATTGTTGTTGTTGTTGCAGTTGCTTCTGTAACTCGCGTTCCACCTTTTTAAAATGATATGCATCTGTCAAAAAAAAAGTAGCGATGTAGTTATACGTAGCAAGCTGCATGGTCAAATACGTAGAATGCATTGACGCTTAAGTGTCGCACACGAAGTTCGAAAACATCAGTTGATTTTGACAAATTAAATTTTATTTGTGTAGCATAAAATTAAAAGCGTTGAACGCAAATAAAGTATAGAAGGCATGCAATGTGTTGACACGAAAACGCGTGGTATGGACCTCCAGCTTTAATTATTTTTAATTTTTTAACGTTTTTATTTTGTATTCAAGCCAAACTTTTCAAACTTCAAAGTTGCACTAGGTTAACTCATATTGGTTTAGAATGTGTTGGCAATATTTTCTTATCTCTAATGATTGTTGTCACATCTCTCTACATGTGATATTTTTTAATTGTAGTTTTTAGCATATTATTTTTTAAGGGATTTTCTCTGGTTCTTTTTCTATTATTTTTCGGTGTCCTGCAAAACTTTATAATTGGAATTCGACCATGTGATTATGAAATTTAATTTTCATTATGGCACAACAGAATGTATAATCTAAAAACCAAATTATTAGTATTCAAACTTGGCAGCAAAAAAGCAATTCAGAAACTAAATTGAAAACACAGGCTATGAAAAAATAAAACCAAATTACAAAATAAAATTACATGTAAAAAGCGAATATTACTATGTTTGTTGAGACTTAACTTTAACTTTAACTAATTTTTGTAATAATTCTCATAAATCCTTAATATTAGAATTGCATTTTATTTTAACTTTTTATTTCTAATTTCCTGTATTGATTTATTAATTAAAAAGTTTTCTTGCAACCTGCTGAAATTCAATTGCCTTGTGTGATCGTGAAAGCAAGTTCAATAAATAGTTATAAAATGTTCTAAATGGACTTAATGTATACGGGGATTGATGCAATGTATTCCAATTGTAAAAATAATTTATAAATTAATCATATCTATGATTAAATTCAACCATGGAAAACTTAAAGGATATTTTTTATTAATATAACTTGTAGTTTAAATTTCCTTTCACAGTATCATAAATATGTTTGCTGATGACAAACAATAAACTTCAAATCTATTTAAACACTTTTTAAATCTCTTAAGAGCCATATATCAGCGAATACAACAAAATATTTTATAATTCTATTGGCAATAGTTACATAACAAGTTTTTTCTTTTTCTTCAAAAATATAAAAAATACAATAGTTCGCACACAAATCATACAGCCACCAGTGGACGCTACTGTTCTTTTGGGCCTAACCGCATCGTTGCAGTGTAAAGTTTCTAGTGATCCAACAGTACCATATAATATTGATTGGTATCGCGAAGGTCATCCGACAGCCATTAGTAATTCACAACGCATTGGTGTGCAATCAGATGGTACTTTAGAGATTCAAGCTGTAAGAGCTTCTGATGTCGGCACCTATTCATGTGTCGTAACTTCGCCGGGTGGCAATGAAACGCGGTCGGCACGTTTAAGTGTCATTGAACTACCATTTCCACCAGGAAACGTAAAGGCAACACGTCTAGAGACATCCGAACAACGAGCCATAAATGTCTCATGGACACCAGGATTTGATGGCAACAGTCCAATATCCAAGTTTATCATACAACGGCGTGAAGTATCGGAATTAGGTAAGTTGGTTTTTATGTCATTTCCGTTTAATTTCTATTTGTTTGCATTTCAAGTTATTTTGTTTGCATAAGTTGTTTATGTACATATATAAAAATAAATCCTTTTTTATTTATTGAAATAAAAATTTACAAAAGTATTAAATATTTAAAGCAAATAAATTAAATATAATCAGTCTAATTGCGGTTGTCGTTGTAGCAAACGATTGTGACGTTTTTTGTAGTAGATTAAAGAACACATATTGTGTCTTATCTTTTACAAAAAATAACACAGTCGTATACGACAACGACAACCGCAAAAAGGCTGAATATTTTTAATTTATTTGCTTTAAATATTAAATATAATCAGTCTTATTAGGGTGGCGTTGTTGTAAGCGACTAAGTTGATTTTTGTATTAGATTAAAGAACACAGGTTATGAGTTACTTTGATCGTTAACGACAACGACTACCGTTAAAAGGCTGAATATCTACGTCATGCGAATTTTTCAAGATTGTATATATGTATGTATGTCTATGATCTATAGTCCGCTATAAATTGATCGCACTTAACTTGATTTATTGATAAAACGAACATTACCTTTTAAAAGCATTTCTACAAAATTTTAATTGAAATTTTGAATATTAGTAAAGCCTTAAAACTATCGACAGTCGCCCCATTCGATATTCGAAAGTTTGTAATAAAACAATCAATAATATTTCAAATATTTTAAAGAATTCTTAAGGTATGTTCAAACTTAATAAATATTTGACAAAAAAATATCCACAAAAAAAACGTGACCAATAAATTGATTCACTTTTAACTTTCGTTTTAACAATTTTTGTTGTTTTTACTAAACAATATTCTAAAATAAATTGTTAAAGATAATAAGACAGTGCAACATTTCTGAAGTCATCGAGTGCAAACTCCTTCTTGTGTGGAATTTCTCGAAGTACTTACCAAAACTAACAAGCCCTGTTGCTGTTCGGATTAAATGTCCTTATACATATTTTCGCTAAAACTTTATTTTTCTCACATATTTCGAGAACCAATTAAAATTTTGTTTTCTTGTCTTCGACACAATAAATAGCTTTAGACTAGGAGAAAAAAAGTTTTAAAAAGTTGAGTACTTTTACTTTAGCAACAATTTGTATGAAATTATAAATGATGTTTATAATACTTTTATTTAGTTTTCAAAGAAAATCTTAACAAAACGTCTTAAAGATAACAATAAATAATTATGTACGTAATGCAGTTGTGGGCAAAATTTGCAAACGTTTGCATGATTGAAAATGTATGTGGTTACGAAAAAAATTTTGCTCTAAGCCTAGTACTCTGTTCCAATTTGAGAAAAATGTTCAGCAACATCTATTATTTCATAAGAAAAATGTATTTACCTATCACGAGAGTTTGCACAATTTGACGTTTTAAATCTTTCAAAGTATGCGACATTGTTTTGAATATGTAAACAAAACCCACATGTATTTTACTAAAAAGTATTTTTTTAAATAAAAAATTAAGTAAAAATTAAAGTAAATATGGATGAAAAACTGTTACCGGCTGTGTTATTTATGTTCTTCAGTTATCATTTTAATATAAATTAATATACTTTTATTCATTTGCTTAAAATTCCATGTGAAATAAGTGCAGCTTATATTATTTCGCAGTTGTAAAAAAATGTTGCCAGAAACATTTTGCAACTTTTTCACAAATTAAACAGAGTACAACTCTATCTACATTATTTCATAGAAATTCCGCACAATTTTATTCATATGAGGTTTGACAGCATTTCACGTGAAATGTTGAACAGAGTACCAGGCTTTATTGTGAACACCAAGTGAAAATGTTGCTGCCATTGTGCACGAAGCTTTATTCTTAATACAATTCGTATCAAAGACATTTAATAATTATTGGGTTATCGTATAATTTTTGTTAATAAATATAAAAATTTTGGTACCCTTTTATGTTGGTTCCCACAAACGACTAAAGAGAATAGACTTTATAAATATGTTGTCATGGTAGGTCTATTACAGACTGTAACTCCGAAAAATTGCCCACCGAAAACATAATTCTCGCCTTCACAAGTGTAATACGAATGTAATGGGTATCGGGTTAAAATTCGGTTCAAACAACATATGTATATATAAAGGTGGTATATGAGGCTGTGCCGCATCTTATATACCCCTCACAGAATATATGAGGAGTCGCAGAACAAAACGTGCCTTTTTTTTAGAAAATCTTTTTGATGTCTTTATTTAGTTTTATTGGAAAAAATCTTATTTGCATAATTTCTCATTCTCATAAGTTCTCATTCCCATTCAATTTGTATGTAGCATACCGAAATAGTCCGAAAAATCCCATTTTGACTGCACGTTTAACCCTTAAGGCTCGGTTTTTGAGATCTCAGTTAAACTTGGTTAAGTTAATCTAAAAACAGATTTGTGCCGCCGTTTCCAAGTTTGTATACAAAATGTTGATGGAACAGCCGTGTTTTGACTAAAATATTGGTCTTTAATGAAATAATAAAAAAAATCACATTACGTCGAAAAAATCAGGGTTTCAGATACGGTTAACTAGGTTTAAGCTTAATCTACACCTTAAAATCCCGGCCTATAGCCAGATTTTCTTTACTTAATTCAAAAAATATATAATTGTGTTTATTTTATTCACGGAATAAAAGGAAAAATTATAAAAAAAATTTAAATTCATTTTTTATACATTTAATTGCAAAAATAAAGCATAAATTTTGATACTATTAATATTTTTTATTTTAATAATATTAAAAAAATTAATAATTCCAAGTGCACAATTCGATTTAAAGTCCGGTATCAATTTTGAAACTTTAGGCATTTAAGGGTTAATAGTGAGTTAGCCGTTTTTTTTAATAAATAATGGCAATTTAGCTTTTATTAGGTATATAAGTTATATATCTATAATATGTACCGATTTTAATAAAATTTGGAAACATGATTTGGATTGTAATCAGATAACTTTGGACCAAATTTAATCCAAATACCAGCATTATTACATGGTTTATCTGCACAAAGATTCTATTCCGGAAAGAAGCCCCATACAAGCTTCTATTTAAAATTATGGACCGATTCTCAACATTTCCAATAGGCTTGATCCTTGTGTACTTTGTGCACAAGGCTGATATGGACAGCCCTCCGGACGGACGGACATAGTTAGATATACTCAAAAAGTGATCCAGAGTCGGTCGATATGCTTAAAGGTGGGACTAGGACCTACATTTTTAGTTGCTACAAACATCAGCACAAACGCATAATACCTTCTCCACTATTGTGGTGTGGGTATAGTGTAAAAGAACATTTTTTTACAAAACGTGCTTTTTTCACCTTTATTTTAACAAAACGCGCATTTTCAAAATTACATCCATACATCCTTAACATTTATTGTTGTGGCTTATTGTGGTCTGCTGCATTTTATGATAAGGAAGGAACTTGTGAATTTTCTAGGTTCATGTTATATAATAATTGGGTGAAAAAAAACATAATTTTAGATTTGTAATAATCAAAAAAGGCACAGTTCGTTTTGCGACTCCTCATATAATAACAGAAAGCTTTAAACCTCGCTTGAAACCTCGATTATCCGTAATTGACGGGACCCGAAGCATTCTGGATAATCCATTTTCCCGGTTAATTGAAAAACAATTTTGATTTTTGTGTGATTAAAGTAAAATTATAAACGAATATTATTGTACATTAGGGCTATAAATTTTTAACATTTTTTTGCAAATATGAAATTTGGCAAACTATAGTCGAAAAGGCCATTAAAAACTGTGAAGAAATACGTATTTACTTTTTCGCTGGCGCTAAAAAAGTTTACGCACCAACGGCGATGAAGTTTTAAATTTGTATTTGTATGCAATGAGATGGCGTTGCAATTAATTTAAATAAAATGCATATCTGTGGCAATAAATAATAATGGCTTAAGTTGACATAAGTGTTTTTTTTTATTACATATTTTAATTATCTTCTTCGAGATCTATTACTCATCTAAATAAAATGTGATTATTAATAAAACTATACGCATTTATATTTAACTTAAGTATTTTTGGAAAATAATACATAAGCCATAACATATTAACTCAACCTAATTTTTTTAAGGTAGCTACATTAATATTAAAATGTTTGAGCATTAAAACTTGTAGGTATACACTTAAGTTCAATAACTAACCCATTCAAATTATTCCTCATAAAAAAACCTTATGTTTACCTCAGCTTCAAAGCACTTATCTCGACTTACTATCAACAAAAATTATTTTTCCTTTCAATATAGTAGACATCTTAACTAAAAAACAACGAAAATTAACTAATAAAACTTTTTTTTTTATAAAATTAACAGTTTTGTGCTAAATAAATGTGCATCTTTTATTTTGGCTAAATTTTAATATAAAAACCAAACACAATTTATTTTAGAAAAAACCCAAAATATCTCAAAACACGAAAATTCGACTTAAGCCATTATTATTTTTTGCCACAGATATATTATTGGTTATTCTCGAATACAAATCGAATTGCGAAAGTTGCATTAAAACAAAAACAAAATTGCATAACTGCAAAAAATTTGTTTATCAAAAAAATTTGTTGTATTGAGTTTGAAAATTAATTTGCTGCGTGAAGTTTTTGTTGCAAAAGAACAGAAGAGAATGTTTTTCGTTAATTAAACAATATTGCCCACCTCCTGGTATTGTGCGAAGAAATTGGCTATATCACTAATGTACATACACTATTGATATTCCCGATTAATGGAATCACGGATAATAGGGGCCCGCCCCACTGTACATATCGAGCCTTTGCTGTAATAGAGTCGTAACTCAAGAAACCTGATTTTTGAGCATATATATTTAATTCTTTAATTCTCAGTGGAACCTAGAGCCGCCTACTAGCTAATAATGTGGAGTTAATCGCCATATCGTTTTTTTTCATATTGTGTAAAAATTTCATACAAATATATCATACACTCAACTCTAAAAAGAAGAATTAAATTTTAAGGTGCTAACAAATTCAAATTTGAGTTATGACTATTGCAGCAAAGACTCAATATGTACCTATATTGGTCATTAGAATTATATAATGAAAAATGTATACATATGTGACCATTTTTTTTCTTGAGTAGAGCTGATAACTGGCGTAGTATAGTATCTATACAACTTTATATATGTATGTAAATATATACATATGTACGTATATATACATATATAATATATTTACTTTATATATGTATTTCTTAAGACACAAACTTAATGTTAGTATGTTTGAATGTTAAAAAAATCAGTTTAGTTTACAGGCAATAAATTCCTAAAATTAAAAAGCAAAAAATTTATATTTATTGTTTAGTTTCATATACCAAACAATTCTTAAACAAAAATTAAACAATACAGTTTTTAGAGCCTTGGGTGCCTCTTTCTTTTTTAAATAAAACAAATTATATCAACAACTACATAGGTACATACATTTCTCACCAAAATGATTTTGTTTTTTTTTTTCTTTCTCTCTTTTTTTCTCTCATTTTGCAATTTTTTGTTTACAAATTCGTTTCACGGCAACAACAAAAAAACATAAACAAAAATGCACAACACATGCCTCAAACAAACACTTTTATATTATCATCACGAACCAACCAAAAAACAACTTGGAACGGCTGCTTCTGGTCATTCAACTCTTTCTAAACTGACCCACAAAATAAAAATCACTACTACCACTCACTATACCTCTGTCGAAACTAAAACGCGTCCCTATCTATGACCTTTTCTACAAAAATGTATTTTACAATATTTTATTTTTATTGTTTAAAATTTGATTGTCTTCCTGTAAACAACAACAAATTGTTCTTATTTTTTTTACTAATGATTTATTATCCTGCTGTTCTATTAAATTACACTTTTATTTAAAATTTTATATTTATGGCGTATTACTGAAATACGAATTAAAAATTTTTTATTTCTTCCTTGTCATGTTTTTATTGTTCTATTACTTTCTATTTTCCCTTATGCTATATTCCTTTTATTTACTTTAATTTTAAAAATCATTAACAAAATTAGAAAAATTCGTAGGTCCTGTACCAGATCCTTTACTAAATTGGATTACCGAACTTAGCAACGTTTCAGCTGAGCATCGTTGGATATTACTACGCAATTTAAAAGCAGCCACTGTTTATCAGTTTCGTGTCAGTGCTGTTAATCAAGTTGGTGAGGGTTCTCCATCGGAACCCAGTAACATTGTGGAACTACCACAAGAAGGTAAGTTAAATTAAAGTTGGTAATTTCAATGTCCACAAGTTTTTTATTTTTTTTTTATTTGGATTTTGTTTATAATTTGAATATGTATGTGTAAATTTATTTTTTGACATTTGGCTTAAATTTATGTATTGATAAATTACAACTAGTTTCGAAACTGAGAGTAAATTGTTTTTTAATTTTTAACATGTATATTTCCAAAATACAAAGTCATCGGAACTCAAAAAATAGCAGACATGAACTCATTTAATACATTTGGCCAAAAAAAATTATTATTGATAAATAACAACAGAAAGAAGTGTTGGCACTTTTTCCCGTTCCTTATGTTTTCTAAAAATGCTCAGTTTCAACTCTAATTGTACTTTTATAAAATGTATAATTAATGTAAATGTTTGTGTATATTTCATTTTTATTTATCTTAAGAGCTTTATACATAAAGTTTCCCAAATTTCAGTTTTATAAATAATATTCAGTTGTAATAAAACTTGAACCAAACCAGTTATAAAAATTAACTCACGGATTTTATTTCTTTATAATTTACCTAAAAGGAATTAATTTTTTTGTAATTAATTCAAAGCAAAAAGAAACTTTATTTCATTACGGCATATGCCAAAATTTATTAAACTCCCATCTGTTTTATTTATAATACAGGGTGGCGGCCGGGGAGGTATACTACTTTGTTTTGCCTCCATTTTGTTAAACATTAGTCTTGACAGTTCATATTTGGCAGTCGTGAAGTGTTTTAATCGTTAAAACATTTTATCAAAATCAATCATCGATTACTGTGACAATGAGAAAGTCACGTGAAATTTTGGGGAGAAACAACGTGCCAACAAAACGCACTATTTATCGTGTAATACATGATTTCGAAGAAAGAGGGTATGTAGGTGATAGGCCCAAGCATGGATTACAACGTACAGCTAAATCGGCTGAAAACATTATTGCTGCTCAAAAAAGTGTTCGAAACAATTCATCAACCTCAATTCGAGGCCGTGCTCAGGAGCTTGGTCTTCAGAGAACAACTTTGGCCACAATTTTTCACAAGGATTTGCATTTGTTTCCACTTAAAATACAGTTGGCATAAGAGCTTCTTCCACAAGACCATTTACGCCACTTACAAACAAAGTAGTATACCTTCCCGGCGGACACCCTGTATAAGCGGTATAGGCTGCAATCAGCGTTGCCGTTTTAGTTAATTCTAACCAAAATTGGTACCTTTTTTTCAATGTGAACTTCTTTGCTTTTTTCCATTTTGATTATTTACATTTGTGATTTGGGCAATCTTATTTTAAGCCTGGCAATTCAAGTTAATACCTTAATAACGGTGAAAAAATTTAAAAGATCTAAGGGGTAACTTTCCTCCGGCTCCTAACGACGCAATTTTAATTCGGATATCCATATTGAATTATTATATCAGAAGAAGCATAATGATAACTACGAGTTTGTGTTTTTATATTTAAATTATATCTTTAATACTGATGATGAAATATTTGAAATAAAAATGTGATTTTATAAAAATACCATCCGTGACCTCGGTCACCAAACGTTTGGTCCAACGAAGTGATTGTTTCACGCGCTGTATGGCATGTTCCTCTGTCTTGTTGGTACCCATTATTCTCCAAATGATTTGCAATGCCATGAAGAATTTAAAAAAATACGAATCATTTGTCTGTAGTGTTCGCCATTCACGGCTATGTTGGCAATGATTTCGGATTTAAAGACAAATGAGCCGATGATACCTTCGGCATGTAAACCGCAACAAACGGTGATTTTTTCGGTTTGTAATGAAGTGTCAAAAATCTCATTTGGATTGTGCACTCACTTAAAAGGACAATTCTACTGCTGTTCATACGCGTTAAGCCTCATCTCTGAAGATGACTTGACGATAAAAATCTGATTCAACTTGCATTTGATTCTCAGCCCATTTACCGAACACGCAACTCAATTGGTGGTCCGCTGGCTTTAATTCTTGCACCAGTTGGATCTTATATGGATGTAGACCAAGATCTTTCCTCATAATTTTTGAAGAAGTTGAGAACGGCGTCGGATCGATAAATTCGAGTGCTCTTTCCCACTCACGTCTACATTGGCGATGGATTCTTCTGTTCGCACGGTAGGGGCTCGATTTAGATGAATATTAATTAAAAGAATAAATGTGGTAATGATTCGATCCATAGTTTTACGTATTAGCTGCTCAGATGGGCGATTTTGTGCATCGCAATATTTACGAAGTGCTCTATAAGCTTAGGGAACATTTGTAAACGTTGTTCTAGGGTTAATCTTTACACCATGATTTCCCAAAGTATACTGAAAAAAAATCAAACACACTTCATAAGTATGGATGCGTGCTTTACAGTTTTCCCTATCGGAAGCTCTTTACGTTAATAAAACACCCTGTATTAAACCAAAAAATAATCATAAATTTATAAAGCTTTTTGTTATTTTTTTAAATAAGTTTATTTAATCCTTTATTTGTTTTAGTTTGTAATTTGTATTTAATTTGTTACCAATTATTAATTTTCGTAACAAAAATTATAGAATAGTAAAATGAAACCTTACTAATGCTAAAATACAAATTCCTTTTATCTGTATTCCTTGCACTGGCTCTGTGGTATTGTAAAATATGTAGAATTACCGTTACACCGAGGTATATACAAAAAATAAATAATATCCTTTTTACTTAAGCTTATATGAAAAGCTTATGTATAAAGAAATAAAGAAATGGTTATTATATGATAAAACTAATGCAATTTACTTTTATAGCTCCATCTGGACCACCTGTTGGATTTGTGGGTTCCGCTCGTTCCCAATCAGAAATAATTACCCAGTGGCAACCGCCATTGGAAGAACATCGTAATGGACAAATTTTAGGCTATATTATACGGTATCGTTTATATGGCTACAACAATGTACCTTGGATGTATCAGAATATCACCAACGAAGCTCAAAGAAATTACTTAATACAGGAATTAATAACTTGGAAAGATTACGTTGTTCAAATAGCTGCCTATAATAATATGGGTGTAGGAGTTTATACCGACGGTGCCAAAATAAAAACTAAAGAAGGTGTACCCGAAGCTCCACCCACAAACGTAAAAGTACAAGCAACCAACTCGACTGCTGTTAAAGTATCCTGGACGCCACCTAATCCTCAGCAAATTAATGGCATTAATCAGGGTTACAAAATACAAGCTTGGCGTTGTCAAACTATTGATGGCGAAGAACGTGAAATTGAAGAAAGAATAATAACTGTGCCTCCTAGTTTATTAGATCCATTGGTCGAACAAACTGCCATTTTAAATGGTTTAGAAAAATATCAAGACTATAATGTAACTGTATTATGTTTTACGGATCCAGGTGATGGAGTTAGAAGCTTCAGAGTACCTGTTAAAACTAAGGAAGCTGTACCAGACGAAATTACCGCCTTGCATTTCGATGAAGTTTCCGATCGCTCTGTTAAAGTTTTATGGGCGCCACCAAAGAGTGTTAACGGCATTTTAACTGGTTATACGGTGCGCTATCAAGTAAAAGACCGTCCCGAAACTATGAAAGCTGTTAATCTTACTGCAGAAGATACTCAATTAGTAGTTAACCAACTGCAAGCAACTACGCATTATTGGTTTGAAATAAGAGCTTGGACACAAATAGGTGGGGGACCACCCAAGACAGCAACAATTCAATCTGGCGTAGAACCAGTTCTACCAGAACCCCCTATTAATTTAGCTTTATCAAACATTGAAGCTTTTTCAGTTGTTTTACAATTTACTCCAGGTTTCGATGGTAACTCATCGATAACGAAATGGAAAGTAGAGGCTCAAACTGCACGAAATCTCACATGGTTTACTGTCTGTGAAATTTCTGATCCCGACGCAGAAACTTTAACTGTAACAGGACTTACACCATTTACCCAATATCGCTTAAGATTGAGTGCTACAAATGTAGTAGGTACTTCCAAGGCTTCAGAACCTACCAAAGATTTCCAAACCATTCAAGCGCGGCCAATGCATCCGCCTTTTAATGTGACAGTTAGAGCTATGTCAGCCACCCAATTGCGAGTTCGATGGATACCTTTGCAACAAACCGAATGGTTCGGTAATCCCCGAGGTTATAACATCACATATAAGCAAATTGAAAGTGAAAATAGAATTATACCGAAAAGTGTTCTTATTGAAGACCACACTGCCAACTCTCATGTTTTAGAAAGCCTTGAAGAATGGACCGTTTATGAAGTTGTAATGAATGCATGCAACGATGTAGGTTGCTCGCATGATAGCAGCACAGCTGTAGAACGAACTCGAGAAGCTGTTCCATCGTATGGACCTTTAGATGTACAAGCTAATTCTACATCATCTACCACGATTGTGGTTAAATGGGGTGAAGTTCCAAAGCAACATCGGAATGGACAAATTGATGGTTATAAGGTGTTTTATGCTGCTACAAATCGCGGGGGTCATGTGTTACATAAAACAATTTCAAATAATAGTTCATTTACTACTACTTTAACAGAGTTAAATAAATTTGTCATTTATCATATCCAAGTATTGGCATTTACACGTTTAGGTGATGGTGCTTTAAGTACACCGCCAGTTAGAGTACAAACATTCGAAGATACCCCTGGAGCACCATCAAATGTAAGTTTTCCAGATGTTTCTTTTTCGACTGCTCGTATTATTTGGGATGTTCCTGAGGATCCAAATGGTGAAATATTGGCCTATCAAGTCACATATTCTTTAAATGGAAGCTCTAATTTAAATTACAGTCGAGAGTTTTCACCATCTGATCGAACATTCCGTGCTATTCAACTTTTAGCCGAGCGATACTACATTTTCAGTGTTACTGCTCAAACAAGATTAGGATGGGGTAAAACAGCTTCAGTATTGGTTTATACTACAAATAATCGGGAAAGACCACAACCCCCATCTATGCCTCAGATATCCCGATCTCAAATTCAGGCACACCAAATTACATTTAGTTGGACACCGGGAAGAGATGGTTTTGCACCTTTAAGGTACTACACAGTGCAAATGCGTGAAAATGATGGTCCCTGGAGTATATTACCCGAAAGAGTAGATCCAATACTTACCTCGTATACAGCAATTAATCTAAAACCTCATACTACTTATCAATTTCGTATACAAGCGACGAATGATTTAGGGCCATCAGCATTTAGCAGAGAAAGCATTGTTGTCCGCACTCTTTCAGCAGCTCCTTCAGTATCAGTAACAAATCTTAAAGTTGTCCCAATTACAACTACATCTGTACGTGTTCAATGGAATGCTTTAGAAACTTCTATGTGGAATGGTGATGCCACTACGGGAGGTTATCGCATACTTTACCAACAACTATCTGATTTTCCGACTGCCCTTCAATCTACACCCAAAACAGATGTTATGGGGATTAATGTCAATTCGGTGGTCCTATCCGATCTGCAACAAGATCGTAATTATGAAATTGTCGTGCTACCATTTAATTCTCAAGGTCCGGGCCCTGCTACACCGCCAGTTGCAGTATATGTTGGAGAAGCTGTTCCTACAGGAGAACCTAGAGCTGTAGACGCAGCTCCTATTTCTAGCACAGAAGTACGTCTAAGATGGAAACCTCCTAAGCAAAGTATGCAAAACGGTGATCTTTTGGGCTACAAGATATTTTATTTAGTAACCGATTCTCCGCAAGAACTAGAGGATGGTAAAACATGGGAAGAAGAAATAGAAGTTGTTTCGGCTACTGCAACTTCACATAGTTTAGTGTTTTTAGATAAATTTACTGAATATCGCATACAAATTTTAGCTTTTAATCCAGCGGGCGATGGCCCTCGTTCATCTCTTATAACTGTAAAAACTTTGCAAGGATTACCTAGTGCTCCGCAGAATTTGAGGTTTGAAGATATAACTATGCAATCTTTAAAAGTATCGTGGGATGCGCCCAAACTCAAAAACGGAGAGATTTTAGGATATCTGGTTACATACGAAACTACAGAAGAAAATGAAAGTTAGTGTTCAATTTTTTATGTTATTAGGTTACTTTTAATTCAAAATGTATTGTTTCTATTTTAGAATTTAGTAAACAGGTTAAACAAAAGGTTTCGGGCACCAGTTTAATGGTACAAAATTTGGAAGAAGAAGTCACTTATACTTTTACCGTCCGTGCTCAGACTATTGATTATGGACCAGCAGTTAGTGAAAACGTTACTACCGGCCCCCAAGAGGGCTCTCCTGTTGCACCTAGAGATTTAATCTTGTCTAAAACTATGTCCAGTGTTGAAATGCACTGGTTAAATGGCGCCTCCGGTCGCGGACCCATATTGGGTTATTACATTGAAGCTAAAAAACGAGGTGAGCATTTTATATTGAATATAAGAAACATTATCGAACTTTGTCTATTTGTGCATTATAAGGATGGGTCAGAAAAAATATGTTGAGAAAGAAACCCCCTGAAATGAAAAATAATTCAACGACATTTCCATAAATATGTCTCCTCGTCCTAAAATACCGCCCTTTCTTTGTTTTGTATGTTGCGCATATCGTTACGATTTGTTTGAGTACAGCGTAATTTTTTAAAAATGATTTTTAAATCTGAAAAAAAAATAAGATTTTCCTCTGCTATTTTTTATTTTCTCCTTAATGAACAGTTTTTTGCAAACGAGAAAAATACCTTAAAAAATATGTTACCATAGCTTTCAAAGTATTCGAACTTATTCACAAATAGCGATGTTATAACAGTTTAAAGATGTTTTGCGATTTATTCCTTAAAAATCTAAATGTAATACATTTAAACTCAATATAACAAAAAATGTTAACATTAAGGGCTAATAAATCAGAGCAAGTTAAACTCTCTTTTTGGTTTAAAATGTGTTTAAGTCAACAAATCTATAAATCAAAAAACATATAAACCATCTTTAAACGCATAAAATTGGGCGTTAATACTACCAACACAAACCATATGAATTTGTCAACATTTATCGTAGTGCTGCCACACGTAACTTTTTAAACTACATATAATACATGGGACACTGATTTACAACTGTTGAGTTTAAACTACAAATAAATACAGGTTTAGTTCAACTAAACCAGCGTTTAAACACTCACTGATTTATTAGACATAAGTCTGGGTTTTTGAGATGTCAGTTAAACTAGGTTTAGTTAATCTCTTAACAGATTTGTGGTTCCATCACCAAGTTTGTATACAAAATGTTGATGGAACAGCTAAGTTTTGCTTAAAGTGTTGGTCTTTAATGAAATAATAAAAAAATCACATTTTGCAGGAAAAATCCGAGTTTCAGAGTACGTTAAACTACGTTTAAACTTAATCCACATTTCAAAGACCCGGCCTAAGAGTTTTTAAGTTTTTATAACATCGCTTTTAATGTATAAAAGAAAGAAAATTAAAAACAACAGTAACATATTTTTGAAAAGTCTTTCTGATCGTTAGCAAAAACTTTTTTATTAAGGGACAGAATCCGAGACAGTCGCACCTATATCCTAATTTTTCATGGATGTAATATATAAAAAAACAAGGCGATATGTTCATTTCTGGAATAAAATTTATTTTTGAGTTTTTCATTCAGCTATTTACATGCATGTGTATGTATGTATCTTTTATTTTAGGGGATGAGAGGCTCAACTTATTTTCTTGTATAGAGACCGACCCACTCTATTGTACATTTAACGAATACTTCTTTTTTAAAGAAATTTTATTTCAATTAATTTAAATTTTTTGCTAATATTTAGTTATAATGGAACTAAAGCTTTTTTAATTGCTAACAAATAAAGTTTAAAAAAAAAAATTTTTTTTCTTTGCTATAACATTTTTAATTCTTGACATTTTGGCTGCTGGTTTTTTATTTATGTCTTTTATGTAAACTTCTTATTTCTTCCTATTTTAAATTTAACTTTGGTGTGCTGAATTTAAAATGAAACCTGCTTTTGTAGAAAGAGGAGAACCATCATTTATTTGTAAGTATTGGTCACGGTTAAAAAATATTATATGTAGCGCTTTTCGAACAATAATCCTAGTATTTTAAATTAAGTTAAATGAATTTAAATTAATCTATTAAACTTCCTTGTAGATTGAACTTAGTAACTAAACCACATGCTAAACAAAATTATTATATTTAAATTTAATACATAATTTTCTTTTGCTTAGACGACTCCCGTTGGGAGACTATAACTAAAACAACTACTGGTACGATACAGGACTTTACAGTAAGCTACCAGAGTTTGTTGCCATCAACTGCCTATACATTCCGAGTTATTGCATATAATCGTTATGGTATATCATTCCCCGTTTACTCTAAGGATTCCATTTTAACGCCTTCCAAATTGCATTTGGAGTATGGTTATCTGCAACATAAACCATTTTATCGACAGACGTGGTTTATGGTTGCCCTAGCTGCCACATCTATTGTTATAATTATAATGGTTATATCCGTTTTGTGTGTTAAAAGCAAAAGTTATAAGTATAAGCGTAAGTAAACTTAAATGCCAAAATAAAACGATAGTTAAAAAGACAATTTTTTAATTTTAGAAGAAGCTCAAAAAACGTTAGAAGAATCTATGGCCATGTCAATTGATGAACGACAAGAGTTAGCTTTAGAGTTATATAGATCAAGGCACGGTGCTGGTACTGGTACTTTAAATAGCGTAGGTACTTTGAGCCGAGGAACTTTGGGAACAATGGGACGTAAGGCAAATAATAGGCCACCGCCCAATATTCAATTAGGAAAAAGTCCTCCTAGACCTTCACCTGCCTCAGTTGCTTATCATAGTGATGAAGAAAGTCTTAAATGTTATGATGAAAACCCTGATGATAGCAGTGTTACAGAAAAGCCATCAGAAGTTAGTTCATCGGAAGCATCACAGGTAGGCTAATGATAATAGCGAAAACTTATTATGTTTAACCATTTTTTTCTTTTTCTATAGCATTCGGAAAGTGAGAATGAAAGCGTACGTTCAGATCCCCATTCTTTCGTCAATCATTACGCCAATGTCAATGACTCATTACGACAGTCATGGAAAAAACAAAAACCTGTGCGCAACTATTCAAGCTACACAGATTCCGAACCTGAAGGTAGTGCAGTGATGAGTCTCAATGGTGGTCAAATTATTGTTAATAATATGGCCAGATCGAGAGCACCCCTGCCCGGTTTCTCATCTTTTGTCTGACAATCTACAGAGTTTTAAACAAATTCGTACTACTTACATATTCAGTTACCCTTTATTTTTTTATATATTTTAAATAACAACACACACATACACAAACATCCATTCATAAAATAATTACAAATCATAATATAATTGTAAGAAAAAAGTATTTTAAATTGTCTGCCTACTTATTTTTAGTGTTTAATTAGTGTTTAACTCGAAAATGCTAACGAAATTATTTATTTTACTTATAAATGACAAACTGTTTAACTAATTAATTATTTAGTATATATCAAATAATATACATAAGTAAAATATGGTACCAGATAATAGCATTCATCTAATTATATATTTTCCATTCTTTTTATATTTGTTTAAAACTTTATTCATTTATTAGTAAATAACGATGTTATTTTTATATAATTGTAGTATTTAATTTAAGTAAAATAAACAATACAAGGATCAAATATAAATTTTAAAGGCTATTTTAAATGAATCCTGTGATAAATTTTCTTTGACAAGATTATTTATTTCTTTTGCGCTTCATTTAATAGCTTTTAAAAGTACAAGATAAAAAAAATAATGACTTATTTGCACTAAAATTCTTTAAATCTATGTATACAAACTTATGTATGTATTTGTATTTTTATAAAAAATTGACTTTAACTAAATAAGAATATAAATTTTATTAACAACAATACAGTAGTATCTCATACTTTAACGTATTTAAACGAGTAAACTACTTTTTATAATTTAATATTTTTTTTAATATATTTAAATATCAGTTCAAATATAAAAAATAAACACATTTAATAGTTTTAAAATGTTGCCTTAGACAGAACTACAGCAAACTTCAATTCACAATTTGTTGATTGAGTTTTGGTTAAATTGCAAAAGAGTAAAATTTTGATTCTACTATTTTTTTATTTTTTTTTTTTTTTTTTTTTAAATATAAAGATTCTGATAAATATAAACGGCCTTATTCATATAAAAAAATCAGGCTAAGAAAAGGTTTATGAAACGAATTTTCAATGAGAATTTGTTTAATATACTTTTTATTAATCTGTTTTATTTTTTATGAATAAAGGGTATATATATCATTTACTCGAGTCTCGCTTTCGATATCAATTTCCATAAAATAACTATAAAAATTACAAAAGTTAAATACATCATTTCCCAAACACATATTAAAAAACAAAGTAAATTAGATTACGCTGGTACGCACTAAAAAACTTCGGTTACAAAAATATGATTAATACGTAGAACCTCCTATTTGTTTAAGGTCGCAACTAGTTTGACCCCTTTGAAAACATATATCAAAAAAAATCAACAAAGGCTTATCTGAAATCTCGTTTTCCCAGCGTAATTGCCTGATGTGATATGAAAAAAGTAGAATTGAATTTAATCACCAAATTCATACACAGAAAAAATTATCAGTAGTTTTTTATCAATGAAAAAAATGGCTTAAAAAGTACATAGTTCAATTTAATTAATGTGATAATTGAATCAATTATTTTTTAGTTAAAAGAAAATAAAAAATTTAATGAATATAATATGAAATTGTTGGTGACGTTTATAAAAATTTTGTTTAATTTTGAATGAAAATTTTAACAAAATGTTTTAAAAAATAATCAAAAATTTGCAAACGGTTTCTTAACTGAAATTGTGTGTGGTTACGACAACAAATTTTTGCTCTAATATGAACACTAGTGAAAATGTTGCTGCCTTTTGTGAACGAAGCTTTAATTAAAATTTTAGTTGTTTTCAAATAAATGTTTAATTAAAGTATTAATTAAATAACAAAAAATCTTAATTAACTTTTTTCGTTTAAAATAAATTAATTTAAGCTTGTAGAATTGTTGTTGGGAATTGTACAAACCTGTGCTATATTTAATGAAATCAATTAACACATTGTTTGAAACGGCAAAGTTTTTGATCATTTTTTAATTAAAATTAAAAATATAATTTATTGAAAAAAAAGATATTCAACATTTTAAATTTTTACAAGTTTTGGTAATCAACATAATAATTTTGGTAAAAGGTGAAAATCAAAAAATTGTTTGCTGGGTTCTTTGAATTTGGTGATTAGAGACAATTTTCAAATTCATAGAATCAAGCAAACAATTTGTTGATTTTGCACCTATTACCAAAATGATTATTTTGATTAATTAAAAAAAATTATCAAAAAACTTTGCCGTTTCAAATAATGCGTCCATTGATTTAATTAATATAGTTTAGGTTTTGGCAATTCCCAATAACAATTCTAGAAGCTTAAATTATTTTATTTTAAGCGAAAAAATCCTTTAAGAGTTTTTGTTATTTAATTAATACTATATATAAAAATTTATTTCAAAACAACTTTAATGTTAATTAAATCAAAACTATATTTTTTTAATTTTCTTTTAACTAAAAAAATAATTGATTCAATTATCACATTAATTAAATTAAAATACTTTTTATTGCATTATATAATAAAAAGTGGAGATTGCAACCGTTGTTTTCCTCTCATATATCGAACTAAAAAATCAACATAATTTAGTTAAGGTCAACCAACTAAAGGTCTTGGAACAAAAAACAATAATATTTCCAAATAAGCGGCCATGTGTTAGAAAGCGAATTAAAGTGGAATTGAAATCGAAAGATATTTATTATTTTAAAAATTACCGTTGTTGTTGTAGCAGCTAGATTTGAGGACTCCGAGTCATTCCGATGCGTAGAACCGTATTTTTCCTGTTCTAAGAGTAATTAACGATAATTGGTACTCGGAGTATGAAGCATATAAAACTTAATATTTTTACGAACTTTTAAGATAGTATCGTTTTTAAAATTTTTTCGATTTTATTTATCTCAATATTAATTTTCGATTCGAAATAAATAATTTACGTATTCGAACAATTTGCACGGTTTGTTACGACTTTTTTACTATTTGTTTTGAATGAAAGAAGTTTATTGACAACAAAAAATCTTCTTAAAATAGCAACTCTCTATTACCTTCAAACACTTATAATTAAATTTTCCATTTGTTTATAAATATAACTCTGCCATTGTTTCGAAAGAGTATGAAAATCGTAATACAGAGTACAAATAGTTCGAACTCGTTAATTGTTTATTTCTAATCGAAATACGCGGTTACCAGCCAAAGCATGGCCGAATATTTGTGCAAGTTTCTGAAATCATGTTTTTTGTAAAAGTTTTTAGTATTTTCTTATTAAAAATTTAGGCTTAGAAACTTAAAAATTTACATTATGTTATAGAAAAATTATATAAAACGATTAAATAAGCAATAATTTTGAGTTGTTTTAAATTGGTAGTTGTTTTGTATTCATCTCGTAATATAATAAATATAACGACACGTAAAAACTGATGATTAACTAAATTTTTGGGCTTTTTAATAAATTTAAAATTAAGCAAATTAAAATCCTTCAATTATGTCTAATATTTAAAAATATGAAAGTAATATTATATAAGAACAGTGTGATCAATTATACTGCAAATTCACTCATTATAAGAAAGTAAAAATATGTATATGTTTGAATCATATTTTCAAACTTGTGATAATTGTACTTTTTTTAAAACCCCTGATTACAATTAAGGCATACTGTTGCAAAAACTTACGTACATATATATCTATAATCTCTTTTTGTAACATTCTATTTTATTTAATTTTAGTCATATAAATTTTTATTTTATTATATCGCACTTAATCAGGGTATTAACTCAAAATGTAAAAATTTTCAGTAGAAACAAAAAAATTTTTAATTTTACATTGAAGGCATATGATAAAGAATTTTAAAAATAAAAGTTTCATTACCAAAAAGAAAACAAAATAATACGATATTTTTACAGCGTGTAGATATAAATATTGCGTGTCGATTTTTTCCAAAAAGTGAAAAAATAAAAATTTTGAGTTGATTCCCTCTAATTGATCAAGCGCGATATGTATCTTCTTTTTTTTTCTTAAATATGCTTGTAAATTTTATTTTTAGATTTAAGAATAAAAACGACCATGAAAATCTCATTTTTTATTTTTATTATTTAAGTAGTTTTAAATGTAAATATTTTAATATGTATGTAATTCATAATTATAAAATTTGTACGGAAAATCCCACACAAAGTGCAGCTAAATTAATTTTTAAAATTAAGTTTAACTTTTAGTATCTAATTTACATAATAAAAATCAAGTGCTTTTTTAATATCAATGTATTTTTTGTTTAGTTTTTTTTTATATTTTTCCAAAAGTAGGCCATATTATAAATTGCAATGTATTCTTCAATTAAATTTTATCTTTAATTTTGTAAAAATGTAAGCATTTAAAATGAGTCTACAGACTGACTATTGTATGTATTTTAAATAATAATACATAAAGTGCAACTACTTGATAGGTAGTATAATTTTATGTTTAACTAATTTTTATTTTCTACTTACAGTTAAGTTGCTCAAATAAATAAATCTACTTGATGTTCTACATATTTTATTTATATTTTAAGAATCACTTTTATTTAAGTTTTTCTTTTAACCTTATAAGTTTTCTTAGCAAATAAAAAGAATATAATTAATGTAAAAAAAAGTATTAAAAAACTGTACTTGAAAGAAAATAAAAGAACTTGTAAAATTCATTATGCTCTTTATTTTATAAAAATAACAAATTTTTTAAAATTCAAACAATCACCACATTCACAGAAAAAAATTAAAATTGAATTAAATTAAAAATTTTGCGATATTAATTAATTAAATTTAAACCAGTAAACAAATTTATAGTATTAATTAAACGTTTTATTCACTTGATTGCATTTTTAATTAAAACTTATTTTATTTTTTATTACTTCTTCAATTAGTGATAAACTTTGAAGAATTTTTTCTGTGTTATGAAGTCGTTGTCGATGTCGATGTCAACTTTAAATTGTTGCCACATCAAGTCGACGGCTTCAATTTGGTATTTTATAAGCATGTTGTGTCTACGTCGACTAGTCAACGCAAATCTGACAAAAAAAAATCCGATAAATGAAATTTTGTAGAAAAATCTTTTAATATAAATTTTTGAAATTGGCTCCTAAGGGGTTAACAAATCGGTATACTTAATATCTCATGTGAAATGTATTTCGAAAGACTTTCTTAAGATACTAAAACTTTTAAAATCCAGTTTTTACCTAAAAAGATATTGATAAAGTGCTCTAAAGCTTTTACGACCTAGAATTCATAAACTAAAAGGCATAATAAACCACACAAATTGCTTGGCAAACATACAGTTTTTTTAATTCTGTTTGCCAATAAACAGCACATTCATGTTTAGTACAAACATCAATTTTTAATTTTTGTTTCGTTTTTTACTGGCATATTATATCAATGAATGCAGATGACAATTATGCTGCGGCGATTTTGCTCGCTATTTGTTTAAAACGGAAAAGAAATATAAAATAAAGAAAAAGAGTTTTGGAGTAAGGAGTACTCTATCGACGAGCTGTTTTGGGGGCTAACCATGCTGTTAAAGAATTAGAATTTACGGCTGAAAATGATTCTGTTGCTTCTTCTTCCACGTCTTTACTCTGCAAAGTTTTCGCTAAATTATTACTTTTAACATTAGACACCACAAACAGTTTGACAAATATCCAACATGCCTGCCAAATGTTAAGCATTTTTAATATTTCTACAAACATTGCTTCAAATGTTTGTCCAAACAAAATATTAATCATCATCATCATTAGGGCAACCAAAAAAAAGCACTAAAAACCCAGTTTTAAGCTCTTAAAAAAAGCGTTTAAAAACATGAAAAAAAGCTGTTAAAATTAAAAAAAAAGCAATTTAAATGTATTGTTTATTTTATACTTTATTCATTTAATGCGTTGATACAGTAAATTATAAATTGATGGGATAAATTTTCGAAAAGGAAACTGTCAATTTGGAGTCAGCACGTTCTTGTACATAGAAAAAGTTCTTTCTACGTCTACAGATGTTAAGGGAGCATATTTAAAATGTAGTATTTGCTCTGAAGAATATTTTATACGATTGGACTCACAATTCCGCTTGCCTCCCAAAACATCCCCAATATCTTTTAGTACCGAAAAACCTTAATTTTTTAATAAAACTGACTAATTTTTATTAGCTTTGTCTCCTATATCCCCTGGAACATCGGACACTTTTCTTACGGTGTCCGTAACTATGGAAACTTGGGAAATCAATGAAAGGTTTTTCGTTTCCAATTTTGTTACAACTTCGTGTAAAAACCCTAAATTTGCAGAAATGAACAATATTTGGGTCCGCAAATCACTTTCATTCATTAAAGCCTGGCATATACGCACTTGTAGTAGTCGTTGCAGTTGAGGTTGAAGCGTTCAGTTCGAAATTTTGAACTTTGTTGCGCTATAGAGCATTCGTCAGCTTCAGCTACTGCTACAACTACTTTATTCTGTTCCAGGCCTGATCATTTGAACTATGTACTGAGAACTATAAGTGAGTATAATAAACGAAATGTGCTTTTGCAATGCTATGTGACTGAAACGTCGTTTTAGTTCTATGAACGTTGAAAAGACGTTACATAGTGAATGCATACATATGTTGCCCATGGTAAAGAACATGACGGAAAATATATGTTACTAGTCAGATGGGGTAAGCAATAGTGTGGGTCATGTTAACTATGATCGTAAGAAGACGTTATAGAATTTATATACATGCCAGTTGTGTGTCTTAGGAAAAATACGTTACTGAGAGTATTATTGTATGAAGTGGCGGTGTGGCTGATGAATTTGATCGTGATCGAATACAGCTATGAAATTTTCGAGAGAAAAGAACTCAAACAAGCAAATACTAAAATGACTTAATACTAAAAACTTAAACGCATAAAAAATATATAGGTACAACAATGTAAAAAGTACGTTACAGTACCGCTAAGACAGAGTAACATTAAAAATAACATACAGAGAAACACAAAGTATTACCACACGTTGAACGATTTTTTTAATCAAAGTTGTTACAGCACAAAAAGGTTTGATTTTTTTAGTACTTATAAAAAAAAGTTGCCACGTCAAAAAATAACGATTTTTGCAAAAAAAAATTTTTTCATATGAAAAAAAAGAAAAATGATCTTAAAATTGCAAAATAAGTAAAAAAAAGCCGATATTGCAAAAATAACTTAAAAAAGCCGATATTGGCAAAATAAGCAAAAAAAAGCACTAACAAATATAGCTTATTTTTTTTGTTTCTTTATGATCGGAATTTGTTTTCAATCAAAACCGTTCTATCTTGAAAACCAAAAAATAAGCATTTGCTTTTTTTTGGTTGCCCTAATCATCATCATCATATATATTAATAGGCAAGTGGATTTCTTAGGATCCCTTTTACGCCTATATATTGTATTTTAACAAATGATATATCATTCGAAAGATATTTTTTGGGAGATTACGCTCTTTTATTTTGCGAGCGTAAAATATAATTGTTTACTGCAAAACACTCTCATTCAGCGGGAAATATCGCACGGCCTGTTTTGAGGCCTCTAAACAGAAATAATATATTTATTATTAATTATCTTTGTTTCTGTTTTGTTTTATTTCTGTTTTTAACATTGTACAATGATTTAAAAAAAAATAAAAATATTGGAAAGAATTGTATAATGTTGTAAAAAGACTTCAAATATTGCCAAGTGCTCAATTTTTCCAAAGAAATAAGCAAAGTTTCTGCGAAATGCAGGTTCCAAATTAAATTTATTTAAATAATAACTGATTGCGTCTGTCCATAACTCAACATTTTTTGATAATTGTATTATTATTAATTGCTCTAAAGTCTTCATAGCAAAATATCTATGTTAATTAGGCCTCGTAATAGGCCTCGCAACCGCAGATTTCTCCCGCTGGGAATGTAAAAGACAAGAGTAATCGCACCAACACAATCATAATTGACACCACTGATGTAAACCAGTGGTGTCAAATATGATTTGTGATTCACAGGGCTATATCACACGGCCTGTTTTGAGGCCCCTAAACAGAAATAATATATTTATTATTTATTATCTTTGTTTATGTTTTGTTTTATTTCTGTTTTTAACATTGTACAATGATTGACAAAAATGATCTACATTGTTTTGCATTTAAGCTAACGATATGTGTTTTGTTTGTGAAAAAAAATTCTTTGATGCCTGTTAAAAGGTCCCTTTTTCTTTCGTTAAAAAGACGTACCTAAATGCAGAAATTATTAAGAAAAAAATAGCCACAAGAATTTGTTGGTATTTTGTGCTTGTAAAAATATTTTTCTTTCTGTACCAATCGCGTCGGTGGGTTTTTTTCTTTGAAAACCCTTTTCTTAAGTAAGTAAAAATATTTAAAAAACTGTTAAAAAAAAGTCTTGTTTTCCTACAATTTATGTGTAAACCTATACACATAAAAGCAAATGTGACAGCAGGTAAAATTTTTGGGTAAGAAGATGTGTATTATTGATGTATTAATGAAACTTTATTGTTTAACGTCCACAAACCTAAAAAATGTTTTGTTGTTTCGAAACTGCAATTTAAATTTAGAAAATATTATTGGTAAATAAAAGTATATTTTTATAGGCTAAAATATTCTCTTTTTATAATTTAATAATTATAGAACATTTTTAAACTTAATGGGGTTATTATTTACATTGGTATGTGCAAATATTATTTTCATTGTTGGCATTCGCAAAGGTATGTTGACCACAAAATTAAAAATATTGGAAAGAATTGTATAAGGTTGTAAAAAGACTTCATATATTGTCAAGTGCAGGTTCCAAATTAAATTTATTTAAATAATAACTGATTGTGTCTGTCAATAACTCAACATTTTTCGATAATTGTGTTATTATTAATTGCTCTAAAGTCTTCATAGCAAAATATGTATATTAATAAGGCCTCGTAATAGGCCTCGCAAACGCAGATTTCTCCCGCTGGGAATGTAAGAGACAAGAGTAATCGCACCAACACAATCATATTTGACACCACTGATCAGTGTGGCCATTTTGTCATTTTTGCAGCTAAATTTAGCATTACAAATTTTTATTTAGCCTCAAAATTTTCATTTAGCTCTTGGCATTTTATTTAGCATTTTTGGAAAATGTTTTTAGCTCTTTTTAGCATTATTTATTTTAAAAATTTATAAATAGTTTAATTGATTTTGCTAAAAAATATTTATAAATTATAATACATTTTGGCTAAAAATAGTTGTACTTACTCAAAATTAAATTTCGTATGAAAATGGATAACTCTTATGTTAAGAAACACCTAACATGTCTTGTTAAAATAAATAGAATATTCGGGGAATATTAGAAATGTCCTCATCATGTTGATTATAAATATTATTTGCCCTTTGATATAACGATATAAAGTACAAGGAAATTTGACTTTGTATTAAGATAATAATTCAATAGTGTAAATGTTTGAAAAAATTGTTTGCTCTAAACTGCTGGAAAAATTTATTTTAAAGCTTCAACTTTTCTTAAACTATAAAAAATAAAATGATTTAAAAATTTTGTATATTACATAAATAAACCGTTTAAATTTATCATATATCAGAGGTTTGCAGGCCCGCTAAATTTAACTTTACTAAAATCTTGCTTAAATATAACCATTTATTTCAATTTCGTTCAAAAATTATTCACTAAAATGTATTTAGTTTCGAATAAAATTTCATACTGGTAATAAATTTTTAACAAAAATCTATAAAAAAATTTAGCATTATTTTTAGCATTTTAAAAAATAATTTTTAGCATTTTTTGGCCCTGTATAATGGCAGATTTAGCTGTGAAAATTTTTTAGACCTGGCCACACTGCCACTGATGTAAACACATAACAAGCAGTATGCTTTGTTTTTGTGTTTACATCAGTGGTGTCAATTATGATTGTGTTGGTGCGAATACTCTTGTCTCTTACAATCCCAGCGGGAGGAATCTGCGGTTGCGAGGCCTATTACGAGGCCTAATTAACATACATATTTTGCGATGAAGACTTTAGAGCAATTAATAATAATACAATTATCGAAAAATGTTGAGTTATGGACAGACACAATCAGTTATTATTTAAATAAATTTAATTTGGAACCTGCATTTCGCAGAAACTTTGCTTATTTTTTGGAAAAATTGAGCATTTGACAATATTTAAAGTCTTTTTACAAAATTTTTAATTTGGTGCTCAACATATCTTTGCGAATGCCAACAATGAAAATTCATTTGCACATACTAATGCAAATAATAACCCCATTAAGTTTAAAAATATTCTATAATTATTAACCACCATTATAGAAAGAGAAGATTTTACTAGCCTATAAAAATATACTTTTATTTACCAATAATATCTTCTAAATTTATATTGCAGTTTCGAAACAACAAAACATTTTTTAGGTTTGCGGACGTTAATTTATTGCGTTGTTTTGAGCAAATGTATTTCAAATCGGAAAATATTTGTTCGCAAAGATATATTGAGGAAAAAAAGCGACAAACTTTTGAAGGAATTTTTTTTAATACAGGATATAGTGCCCCGTCTAAATTTTTCCAGAACTCAATAATATTTTCCCTATCTGGATGATTAAATTTTTAATAAACTCATCCGCTTGTATGCACGTTATCGCTGTCTACAAGACTAATTAATAAAATTCAAATTTGAAGTTTACAGAAGCTCAATAAACACAACATCAAGGCGAATTTATCACAGTTATTTTTGATACTACAACAAGTACACTACACCTCGTACAAAAACCACAAGCAATTTTTTTTTTAAATCATTGTACAATGTTAAAAACAGAAATAAAACAAAACAGAAACAAAGATAATAAATAATAAATATATTATTTCTGTTTAGAAGCCTCAAAACAGGCCGTGCGATCGTGCGATATTTCCCGCTGAATGAGAGTGTTTTGCAGTAAACAATTATATTTTACGCTCGCAAAATAAAAGAGCGTAAGCGTACATGTGAGTTTTGCTGACACAATTGTGTATGACGCTGACATCCCTGGTTTACATAGTAAAAAGAACAACAACATGCAGAGTTTTCTGCTATGCATTAAATTGAAGAACAGTAGAGATTAAGAAATAAAAAGAGAAAGACAATTTTAAATATTTTGTTTTCTTTTTGGGAGAGTTGTTGTTTTTAAATGTTACCGTTGATTTCTTAAATTTTTGCGCTTATGAATAATTTTAATGTTATTGTAACATTATTAATATGGTTACATTGCAAATAATGTGTTTAATGTATTTCTTTTTTTAAATAAAGTGCGATCTTTTGATGGGCTGCGATTTTATATAACAGACACTACCGATCATGGTCATTTCTTATATGATAATCATGTATTTACAAAAAATATATATGTACATACATAGAGAGGTTATAACAACATAATTCATCAACGAAATAAATATAAATGGAAAATATATAAAAGGCTTTGTTATAAACATTGAGATTAGGGAACTTATTTTATATATACATTTTTAGAAATATTGTCACTAAATTTTATATGCCTAAAAAAATATGCCTCATAATATTAAAAATTGTTCTGCTCTACTGAGAATTATTACATTTTGAGTTACTACCCTGTTTATAATCAAGTGCGATATGTTTTTTAACATTAAATAAATATATTTCTACATATGTACATATATACATATTTAATAAAGTTTTAGATTAAATAAGTATTAGAAATATAGGTACAAAAAGTTATTTCTAGATTGTAGTCGATTGTGTCGACTGCTGGCCCATACTAGTATATTTTAACCCCCATATTCATAAAAAATATTTTGGGTTCATTGCAGGTTTATGAAACACATTTTCTATGAAACTTTGTTCAATAAACCTTTTATTAGTCAAAAATATTTTTTATGAATATGGGTATAAATGTTTTTTAATAAATTCATGTTTTACGTTACAAAATGTATAATAAATAAGTATTTATACATACATATGTAGGCTTAAATTAACTTTGTGTACGAGTCTGCAATGATGCATGTTGTTCAATTCATAAAAATTAAAAATGATAGTGGCACCACTGATATGTAAATACATAGCAAAAAACACAGCTGTTTATATTTTTTCAATTGTAGCTGTCGTCTTCAAAATAATTCAGTTGCTGATTACGCAACTACAATTGCAGCCATAAGCATATGTAGTCGTGTGTTCGTGTTTCCTGCTGTCTCGAATGTGTTTAATGCATAAGTTTCCATTGGATAAACTTACCAAGGTGGCCTCAATATCACAACAATACAAAAACAACGGGCATAGCAATAACAACCAGTTGCTTTTTGAGACCACCTTGTAAATAATTACACTTTTTTATGATATTTTTTGTATATAGTAGTGCTACCATACTTTAATCTTAATTAAAGACTTTTTTAATAAAACTTAAAAAATCAATCTGTATATAAATACGATTTATGCCCAATTTTCAGGATAGTATTTAAATCTATATTATGTTAATTTTCATAAAAACTTAAATCGTATTTAATTACAGATTGATTTTTTGAGTTTTATATGAAAAGTCTTATTTAATTAAGATAAAAGTATGGTAGCACTACTAAACCCAAAAAAATATAAAAAAAAGTGTAGTTATTTACAAGGTGGTCTCAAAAAACAGCTGGTTGTTATTACTTTGTCTGAAAATTGGCCATTATTAAGCTTATGTGAAAATTAACATAATATAGATTTAAATTGGACATTAGAATATTAACCATTAAAAATCGTTGTTATAATCAGAAGATTTAAAAACCTTATTATTAAGTTTTTTATATCTCCTGATTTTTTTTTTTTTTTTAAATAATGATACCCCTTTTGCATTTTATATTACGATATGTATGTACATATCGCACTGGTTAATCTAAGAGTTAACTCAAAATTTTTCAATATTCATTTAATGCAAGAAATCGATGTGCAGTGGTAATATCTACCCACTGTAAAAATCTTATGCTTTAAACACATTCGACACAGCAATATGTCAACATGTGTATTAGGGTGGGTCACTGATGTATGAAAAAAAATAAAACTTCTCGAATCATATTATAATAGCAATATTTTGTTGTCTTACGTTAAAACAAATAAAAAAATGCTAAAAAGAAGTTTAAAAAAGTCACATATTGAGCCCGCGCCGGAGCTCCTAAGAATTAAGTATTTTAAAAAAGCCATTTGTTAAATTTTAATATTTTATTTACTTTAAATTATTTATTATTAATTAAAACTACACATTTTTAATTACACATAAAAAAAATTAAACTTCCCAATAAGCAATTTTGCTGGAATCCAAGTATAAATCAAGTGTAACTCCAGTCCTGTTTTCCATTTTCAAGCCTTGAATTATACTTGAATTACACTGTAATTCAATAGCATACTCCAGCAAAATGGGTACTGGAAATCCAGTCGAACATAACAATGTAAATACAGTGTAATTCAAGCGTTGAATTACAGTTAAATTCCAGCCTCAAACACATAATAATTAAACTTGAATTCAAGTATTTAAATCAAGTATAAATCAGACCTATAAAATCAATATAAATCAAGCCTACAATTCCAATGGAAATCAAGTGAAAAAAATTTAATATTGAAGAAAGAAAAAAAAATAATGGTGTATGCAATTATTGATCTTCCTTAATAGTTTGTGGTTTATTCACATTATACTATAAAGCATCTGCATACAAATGTGATATCATTGGAAAACAATTTAAAAGTGCTATACGATGGTACATTTTTTTGGTGCTAGAGTAATATAATACGGTATCGAAGACAATAACGCAAACGGTACCATTAGATTTACCTTAAATATTTTTCCGTAATACCACATAACTATTACATACATTGTTTATACATATGTATGCATGCATATTTGTATTTGTTTTGTTGAAGACCTCGTTACGTTTGATTAAAGTCCAAGGAAATTAATAATTTAATTTTTTCGAAATTATTAAAATCCTTTTCCTCCCTTTCAGCGCACAGAAATAAATTTTTAAAATTATTTTTCCCCAATTATTTTCTTTTGATAGCTTAAGCAATACAAAAGTTTAAAAAAAAGAGTTTCAAACATTTTTGTATGAACTGGAATTTGACTTGAAAATTTTGCATAAATTAAAGCTGAATTCCAGCAATATTAAAAGCACTTGAATTTCAAAAATTTTAGTGCTTATTGGGTTTGGTTCCTATACAACACAAAACAATAAAAACACGAAATTTTATTAGTTATTTTTTGGTCACAAAAGCTTGTATACTGTCAAATCTAGAGATTTCAAAAAAAATTAGATTGCCACTTCTTGACACTTAAGCGCCGCATTTATTTCTACAGTAGTGATGTTCCAAAGAATTGGTGGATCGACAATTTTGTATTCCAATTTATAACTTCAAAGTAGTTACTTCCGTCAAAATTGATAGAAGGGTATGAGATGAGCTTCATGCTTCATGAACACGTCTGGCTGCCAGGTCTCTCACTGTTTCACATCTACAGGAACAAGTATGAAACAAAACTATGCTACGTCGGAGAAAATTTTCTTTCTAATAAACGGACATTTTTTTCAACGACTTTATAAGATTTTTATAATATATATATGTAATAACCGTTTATTACTTGTATGACTATTGTATTGTATGTGACACTGTAGGAAGAGACGATTTTTTCCAACGCATTCTACTCTTTCAGCTACAAGTTTTGCAATATCTAAAAACGATGGTTCTTTGCTAGTATTCCTTGTTATTTTTAGTTGCTCCCTATTCCAATCATAGTATTTCGTAACATATTCGCAAGTTGGTAAAACATTATCATTAATATCTTCTACATTTCAAAGATCGATTCATACTAGTATACGGTCGTGTTTGCTTGTCGCTCTGTAAAAGTTATAAATTTAAACTGTTTTACTACACATAAAATTATCATTAACCATTTAAAATATCAACAATTTTTAATATTAATAAACTGTGTAATAAGTGTTTATATGTGCTGTATAACGAGTCTATCATAAACAAACATAAACTTTCTTCAGTTTGCATTTTATTATTACCTTGTTTTTGTAAAAGCATTTTTGTTGTTCGTACAAAGAATAAATAAGTAATATCTTATACTACTGTGATAACATCTGATTGAACTCACCATCACTACATATTATTATAACCTCATTGGTTTGTGAATTTGATACTGTCGTCGTAGCGCCATCTGTTGGAAAGTAGCTGTTATTTTAACCAAGTCAACATTAAATAATCAGTTTTCATCAAACTCAAATTTAAGAATAATTTGTGTTACTATGGACTGCCTTAATCCTAACTGCAACATCGCTGGTAACGAACGCATGATATCTTGTTGGTTATGCCTAAAATGTTGTCATTTGAAATGTAGTGGAGGACTTAAAGCACGTGATGCTGATGCCCTTGCTGACCCGGTGAAATGCATGCAGTGGAGTTGTTTCCGCTGTAAGATGATAAACGTAGAGTTCTACAAATTTTTCAAAAGTTTTAAAGATGAGTTTGTCCAGCTTAATAAAGAATTCTCTCTGGTACAAAACAAGCTAATGAAATTTGGTGAGTTATTTACAAACTTTCCTAATTTGCCTCAAGGAAGTCATCTTGGTCCTGTTTTATTTACATTATTTATTAACGATCTGCCATCGGTTGTTCAGCACTCTAACATACTCATGTATGCTGATGATGTTAAAATTTTTAATTCTTTTAACGACATTATTGATCAATCTATTTTGCGGTCTGACATTGAACTTTTCTCTCAATGGTGTAATTACAACTTATTGGATTTAAATATAAAAAAATGTAAACACATGTCATTTTTCCGCTCATTTAAACTTGACACTAGCTATTTTCTAAATGGAACATTACTGGATAAAGTTCACACTATTGGTGATCTCGGTATTTTATTGGATCACAAACTAAAATACTGTGATCACATTTCATTAATGGTCAATAAAGCTAATGGAGTTCTTGGTTTTTTGAAACGTTGGTCAAAAGAATTTTCTGATCCATATGTAACTAAACACTTATATACGTCTCTGGTTCGCCCTATCCTGGAATATGGATCAATTGTGTGGGATCTATACTTTAATATATATATCAACAGCATTGAATCTGTACAGAAACAGTTCCTTTTATTTTGTTTAAGAGGTCTTGGATGGAATTCGCTTGCACTACCTTCATATGAAAGCAGACTTGGTCTTATTAAGTTACCGACGTTAAAAAGCCGAAGAACAATGCTTAGTATTTCGTTTTTAATGGGTCTAATACGCGGTGATGTCGATTCCGGTTACTTGTTAAGCAAAATTAACTTTAATGTTCCAGTGAGACCTACACGAAATTTTCAGCCGTTAAATTTAACGTATTACCGTTCTGTGTACGCTAACAACGACTCCTTTCGTCAAATTTGCTTGAAATTTAATAATCTATATATATAAAAATGAATTATGTATGTTTGTATGTTTGTATGTTTGTCGCTTTATAGACTCCGAAACTACTGAACCGATTTTCCTGAAATTTTTACAGTAACATCACGTGAGCCCTAAAAATAAAATAGGCTACTTAATTTTTCGATAGGGGCAGCGAAATTGGTACCCCCCATAGGATGCCAATATTATACTAAACCGATTTTCCTGAAATTTTTACAGTAACATCACGTGAGCCCTAAAAATGAAATAGGCTACTTATTTTTTCGATAGGGGCAGGGGAATTGGTACCCCCCATAGGATGCCAATATTATACTGAACCGATTTTCCTGAAATTTTTACAGTAACATCACGTGAGCCCTAAAAATAAAATAGGCTACTTATTTTTTCGATAGGGGCAGGGGAATTGGTACCCCCCATAGGATGCCAATATTAATTATCGCATATCTTAAGAGCCGCTGCACGCATTTTGCTGAACTTTTTGTAGTAGAATCTTCTGAGCCCCGGAATTGAAATAAAATAGCAGCGGGGGTATAGTAATACCCCATAGGACGCCAATGTTTAACATCGCATATCTTAAGAACTGTAATAGTGAGAATGTTCAAACTTTCTAAAAGTCACTCTTATGGTATACTACACTTTTGAAAATAAAAATAAAGCGGGTAGGCGCAGAGGGGGAAATACCTCCCATAGGATGCATACATTAAATATCGCTCAACTGAAGAACTATTAAAGGGAGAGTCTTCAAACGTGGTTAAAGCTACTATTATAGTAAACTATAAATTTCAATATAAAAATGGGCGGTGTTGACAGGGGAGGAGCAGTACCCCTCATAGATAGAAATATAGTTAAGAGCCGCTGCACGCATTTTGTTGAACTTTTGGTAGTAGGATCTTCAGAGCCCCAAAATTGAAATAAAATAGCAGCGGGGGAAGTGGTACCCACCATAGGACGCCAATGGTTAATATCGCATATCTTAAGAACTTTTATAGTGAGAATGTTCAAACTTTGCAGAAGTCTCTCTTATGGTATACTACACTTTTGAAAATAAAGCGGGTAGGGGCAGGGTGGGGAAATACCTCCCATAGGATGCATAAATTATATATCGCTCAACAGAATTTTTTTACGAGTGTAGCGAAGCGCACCGGGTTAAGCTAGTAATCTATATAATCTAATTGACTTTTCTGATAGTAATGATGCCTTAAAAAGAAAAATTATTGTTTATTTAAATTCAAATTAGTTAATATCATTATTCTATATTTATTATATGTACTATAATTTAAGCACTTATGTCTGTAAGGATTTTTAATCTATAGACTGGAAAATTAAATAAATAAATAAAAAATTTTCGAATCTCGTGCAGAAATAATCTTGTCTTCTGATTTCCATAATAACGGTTAGAAGTTAAAACGGTTCAAATAAAAAAATAAACACCACTTCCCTGTCCGCGTAGTAAACCCAAACTGATCTTTTCATTGTGCATTAATTTATATGTATTCTATCAAAAATATTTCCTGAAAGAATATATGCTTTTCAATGAATGAATTGCTGGTGTCTGAATCCTCCAGAAATTAAGAATTGTTAGGATACAGTAATATGCTTTTTTGCAATGCAATGCTATTGCTGTTATATAACAAATTTAACAAAATTAACAGGGGTCTAATGCAGACAAATATACAACATATTTACGCTATTAGAAGTCGTTACGAGAAAAACAATTTTTTGACTGATTTTTTTATGATTATTTTAACGACGACACTGCTACATGGCTGCAGGTTCTTGTCTATGCTAATTTTGTCGTTTTAGTCAAATTAAACTAATTTCTATTTTTGTACGCTACAAAACAGAAAGTGTTGCTAAAGTAATCAAAAATTAGAAGAATTAGTGCTTAAAAAAACAAGAATATAAGCGCGGCTCACCAATAAATCTATATTATTATTACTTTTTAGTATCCTTAAAAGAAGTTATATTGAAAGATGTATGTCACGCCAACGCTCTTAGTTTAAGAGCTATAGGTCGTAAAACTTTCAAAACACTTGATCCATATCTCTTAAGGTATAAACTGATTCTTAGCAGTATGGGTATCATTGAAAAATTTAAAGTGCTTTTCACATGGTGTTTAAAGCACACCGATTTATTAACCCATTAAGACCCCATTTCAAATGCTCATACTTCTTGACTGACTTTTTTTTACAAAACTATTAAATTATGTCGATATAACAATAATTATTTAACAATAATATACACATGTTACCAAAGTTATTACGGCTTTGATTAATAAAGTTTTTCTGTATGCTAGAAAATGTTATTATACATATCGACAAAATTTTAAGATAAATGCTCTTAAGGGGTTAATAAATCGGTATATTTAATACATTATATAAAATGTGTTTCGAAAGACTTTATGATGATACCTATACTTTAAAGATTCTGATTAATTTTTTTTCTTCCTATACTATTGTCAAAGTGCTCTGAAACTTTTACGACCTATAATTCATAAACTAATGGCCAATTTTTAGGATTGATATTAAAGCCAATTTATATTTAAAATCGTTTTAAATACAAAATTCTCTTCTTCACTAGATACTTAAATGAAACTTAATTCACCGATGTGGTACATTTAAGTTAAACTTAAGTTTCCATAGTAATAACTTATTAAGGTGGCCTAAATATCAAAACAATACAACAACAACAGGCCAAGCTTTAACGGCCAGCTGTTTTCTGAGTCCACCTTCTAAATTAATGCACTTTTTAATGATATTTTTTTTTTTGAATTTATTAATGCTACCATACTTTTATCTTAATTAAATAAGACTTTACAAATAAAACTCAAAAAATCAATCTGTATTTAAATACGACTTAAGTTTATATGAAAATTAACTCAATATAGACTTAACTATCCTGAAAATTGGACATAAATGCGTTGAACCAAAAAATTACAGTAGAATCGCGATAAAGTTAATCTTGCGGTCAAGTTAACCAAATTTTAGCGCCTCTGTGCCGCTCTTAAACATTTACTCTAAGTTAACTTTTCAGATCGTATTAATAAAAAAGTACTGATTTGTACAAACGATAACAAATCAGATGAAATCTTAAGCCGAAAGTTGAGAGTTTTAACAAAATTGAGAAATACATTAAAGAAAACTATCGGCGTTGTATTGTCATCTCAAAAATAAAACGAAACGTCACAAAATTTTCGAGGCTGTAAAGAATACATAGGAAAAAGCACATAGGAAAACATTACATAGACCGAAATATGCCGATCTTAAAGCAAGTTTGTACAAATTTTTTTCTGTTCTAATTGACTGTTCTAATTACAATATCAATAGCTAAGCGCGTGTTCGTGTAACTGCAACCTGAAAAGACAATAATGTCAGTAATGAATGGCTGGCAAATGTTTAGAAAATACACAGAATTCGCTATCTGAAAATTTTTGAAGAACTAATTTTCTGACAAACGTCATATGTAGCACCTAACACATAATACATGACTGTTTGTATAATTATTAATTATAAATTGTAGTTCAAGAGCAACTGTGAACTTGAAACCAGCCGGTACAAATTAGATCTAAGTTTATTTTTTTGTACTGATGAAAACTAAGTCATTAAAAAAATATAGGTACATATGTTTATTACTGCATTTTTTACAATTTAAGCCCGCTTAGAAAAGTTAATAAATAAGACGAAAAAGTTAACAACCCGTAGGACATTTCAGTTACTTTTTCGCGATTCTACTGTATATTAGGATTTGTTATTCAACCTGCCGTGAAGATGATATTCTTTATGAGTTCCAAAAACAACAAAATTAAAATATTTAAAATGTTTTTTAATAAATTCATTTGTTTTTACGTTAAAAAATGTATCATAAATAAGTATTTATATCTTTGTAGGCTTAAATTAAGTTTGTGTACGAATCTGCAATTATGCATGTTGTTAAATTTATAAAAATTAAAAATGATAGTGGCACCACAGAAATGTATATTGCTTTTATTTTTTCAATTGTAGCTGTCTTCTTCAAAATAATTCAGTAGCTGATTACGCAACTACAATTGCAGTTTGCAGCATTTATAGTCGTGTGTTCGTGTTGCCTGCTGTCTCGAATGTGTTTAATGCATTATTACATCATTTTCTCTAGTATTTTATCAAAAAAAAAAAATTCAATATTATCCCCTTTGTGATATTAGAGTACATACATATAAAAAGAAAATAGTTTTTTGTCTCTACTGAAAATTTAAAAATATTTAGAGGAACCGGTGCAATATATGTATTTTTGGTATAAAGTATAATTTTTATTGAATAAATCTATTTATCTATTTTTTTGTAATATGCAAATAATAATAAAAACAAAAAGTAACAAAAATATTATATGAAAATTCATATAATTCATTGAACATATGCAATATTCCATACATACAAAACACCCATAATGAAAAATTAGTCACAATTGTTAATTTAAGTTTGTACAATTATTCAAAAACAGTATTTAACTTTATAAGACATAGGCTGAGCTCTAAAACATCCTAAAAATTTGCAGGCAACGTAAAAAATGCATCACAGTGTAACAATGTATAGGTTGCTTATTGTTTATACACGGTTGCATTGTCGAATTCTTAAAAAAGCGAGTTGCTCTGCAACTGACCTTTTGGAATTCACCTATACTTTCTACAAGTTCTGCGACTCTTATACTATTGACTTTATAAAAACACGATACAAAAAATAGTTTCAAAACATTCCACTGTTCTATAATTCTTACAATACCTCCCTCCAAAGAAGTATACCTATATAAGAAACACCAAATATCTTATGGGGTGGTACATAACAGTGTTTCTGGAATTCTTTAATTCATGTTATTATTTTAGGACTTTGCAAAAAAACACTTTTAAAATTACCACAAAGAAACTCAAATTTTTGTCATTGCTGAGTAAGAATTAGCTTACTAACATTAGCAGTCATGACGTGGGCGCTTTTTTGTACGATTTGATCAATTTTTTTGAAGAAATATGGTTTGTTAATACAAAGCTTTTTATAAGAAAAAAATTGAAACGGCATCTGACTTGGTATGCTCAAATAAAGTGTCAAAACTATCCTTTATAAAATTAACACCGTTAAATAACTTGCTATTAACGTAATACATTTCAATTCATTGTCACACCCATAGTTTCATTAACAATAAAAAAAAAAATTGTGTTTTAAAAGAGATATTAGATTTGCACTTGTCTTCTTTGCGACCAGTGTTCTAAATTTGTTAAAATAAATATAGTACATTTTCTTAAACCGACCAAAATTAGGTTTGGCCTACCATGCGACCAAACGAAAAATATCCGACCAAATTTGGTCGGAAAAGACCAATTTCAGCATCCCTGGTGGTAATACTTCTATTGCTCTTTTGCACTATCAAATTTATTTTCGAGTCCTCAGAAATGGTAGCACCGCCTCCATACTTAACGGCTGGTTGTTTCTTGGGGGTGAAGCAGATCTTGGTAGTTTTCTCTGTGATTTGCAGTTACTCTGTATGTGACCAATCTTACCGCAGTTATAGTATTTCACTTTGTTTCTGCCCAGCTTCTCATTTAAACCCCGCAAAACTGCTTCCTTAAAGGTCTTAAATTCCTCCATGACATCCCTATAATCATTAGCAGTTACATCGAGCCTTTGCAACATGCAGTTTCCTGATCTAGGTCAACGATACTGTTTCTGCAAACGTTGACTTTAGTCATGCACACACTGCATACTTAATATCAGCATCTCAAATACCGTTAATGAATGCTTCAGTCTTGAAGCTGCAAACAATGGATGACTCGCACCAGGATAAGTTAGCTGTACCAACCACTCAATCTCGAGTGCGAAATCCAGTAATGTCTCATTAGCCTTTTGCATTTTACCCTGTAATTCCATTCTGTAGATTTCCTTTTTGTGGTCGCCACCATATTTACGCTGCAGTGCAACCATTACTCCATCATAATTATTTCTACAGCTACTTGGAGCACTTTACAGAACTTCCACTGCCTGTTCCATGTGTTTTTGTTGGCTACTGTTTCAAACTGGAACTTAAACATATCAAATGTAACTACTATCAAAACTTGGAGCTTTTATTCTTCTCGAGGCTTCTGGAATAACCCTCACTGCTGCCTCCTGGTATTGAATGTTATGAACTTTTGCTTCGAGATGATGGAAATTTTCATCAATATCCGTTATTTGTGTTTTTACTTCAGACAGCTTCTGGTTGAATTCTATTTCCATTTCATTTAGTCTTTCATTTATTTCACTGGAAATCTCTTGAAGTTTCTCATTTGTTATTCTAGAATTCTCTTGAATTTCAGCTAGGATGGTGTTTGTCTACCCTTACAGTTTTCAAAAATTTTCATCCATTTTTCTAGAAGTTTCATCAAGAATAGCTCTGGTATTTTCATTCATTTTTCTCGAAGTTTCAGCAAGAATATTGCCCGATTTTTTTCTTATCATCACCATCATGTCTTTGAAATTTTCGTCCATTTTCAGCAATCTTTTCTAACATAGCAGCAAACATTGTGTTTAAATCTATATTACTTGCTAACAATTTGTGGCTAACAATGTCGATATTGCTTAGCTCCAATTTATATATTAACCTCTTCTGCAGCTCTGCTTTATTTCCTGTAGATGGTAGATTTAACTTGCTCAACTCTTTCTTGAGCTGATCCACTTTAAGTTCTTCAAAATTAATTGCTGTCCCACTTCTGACAAGAATTGTTACGTTACTGCCTTTTCAATAACGTTTTTGGTTTATTTCCTTTATAATAAACCTCTTGAGTTCTTTTCTTCCAACTTTAATAAAATAAACAAAACACTTTTTACAATTCACAGCTTTTGTTTAAACTTACACTTCAAGAAGACTAGTAAAATGACCGGTAGTGCTAATCGATATATTGGTTATAGTTTCTATTAGTTTATTAAGAGCAAAATAAAAAAAAGTAGCCGATACTTGTGTACATGTGATTTTGCCTCAGTCTCTAACTGATTGTGTCTCTCTCTCTCTCTCTTTCTAAATCATTAATTTAGGAGAGAAGGGAAAAGAGAATGTCTTTGATATCCCTCTAGGACTCGAAGAGTGTGAACCAGAACTAACATTATGCATTAACACTACGGCTGAATTAAAATTTAGCTATTATACATCAATAAACTAAAGTATACTTTAAGGCTTAATCGAATATTCGAAAAATTAAAGTGGGATTGAAGTACAATTATGCATAACAATTTGTTTACGTTAAGGGGTGACAGTCCTAGAATTGATGATTCTACGGTGGTAATTTCACATACATATGTATGTACATATACATGACAAGTTTGTATTGCCATCTTTTTTTTATTATTTTATTATCTAATAGTTTTTGTTTTCGCATATTGATGACGAGATTATGGTGGCTTGAGAAATCGGCCCCCAAAATTGGTTGAGATACCTCGGCTATGATGAAATTCAAAGCAAACGGTCGGCGTAAATTTAAGTTAATGTTAATTTTTTTCTCCAAATTTTTTAATCGGGAATCTGTTTGCTGCGAATAAAAAAAGCATTTTTGTCGGGTGAGCGCTGTTGTTGTTTGTTTGGGGGAATTACGCTGTTTTCAGCCCCGGTGTCCACTTAGAATTTTAAACTAGAGTTTTTATCGGTTTTAATAAGGCGACGGTGTTTTACCGATTGTATGTCATGTACCATCGATAATGACAGGCTTTCTAGTTTAAATTGTTGGTGCATGGATCTTTGCATTTTTTACCTTGGAGCCAAATTTGCGATGGTGCCAACATAGTTCAATATCCCGATAGCTCGGTTTGTCAGTTTTCAGTTCTGTCATAGCAATTGATATATAATACGCGAGCTTTCGCAAAATAGCTTTTGTAAATACTATGCATAGAGCAGCAAATTGTAAGAGCACTCAAGCTGTTTACTTTCATATATGTACATACATACTTAACTAAATAAACTTTGGCTTTAAAATAAATACTAATAAGGTAGAAGAGAGAACGAAAGGAACAGAAACATAATTCGTTATTGCATTCAAAAAACGCTATTACCCACACAAACAGTGATATATCATAAATTTGTGTATGTGTCAAAAAAAACTAAAAGAACGACTTAGCAAGTACCTGTTACTTCACAAATTTGGTCACAACTGTGATTCGTGATTTTTCAATAACAGTGATTAAATCACAGGTACATAAATATCGCTCATCTCTATTCGGAAGTAATGCCGGCTGTAGTAAATTGTGATTCTACCTGTGCAAACCATGTGGAGATGTTTTGGCCGCGGTAGCTGTTTGTATGGTAGTTGTCACCAAATGTAGGAGTCAAACGTTGGTTCAATAAAAGACGTTAGTTGTTTATCACCAGGGCAACCAAAAATAGGCTTTAAAAAAAGGTTTTATGCGCATAATAAATGCTCTAAAAAATAAAAGATATGCCTTAAAACCATGAAAAATTTGCTCTAACAAAAGTCGTTAGAGCTAATATTTTATTAAAACAAAAACAAAAATGTTACAAAATTCAATATAAAATAAACAGTATCGCGAATTCATAAATTTAACTTGTTAATTGTGTTATTTTGTGTTTTGTGTGTGCCCAGATAAAACTTGTATGAATTAAAATTATGTTTTTATTTCTGTATAAAAGTTCATGCAGTTCATACTCTGTAAAATATGTATGTATTTAAGGTGAATTCATGTTGTAATTGCAATAATATACAACGTGTTGACATAAATTCTAAAAAGGAAATTTTGTCTATTGCTTCTAAAAATATTTTTATAAAAAGAAAAACTTCTTTCTACGTCCGCTGAATTCATTGGTGCATATTTAAAAGCCAAAACTTCGCTTACATTATACTCCGTAGTTGGAGTTACTTTAGAGCCATTTAACTGACCACAAATATTTTGTAGTGTTTCTAAGCCTCTGTTTTTATCTACAATTTGCTTTATTTTATTTTGAACAGTATATTTAGCGTTACAATCGGTACATTGTCGATATTTTTAATTGTATCCTTTAGTATTTTTATTTGTTCATTAAGGGAAATGGCAGAAGTTCTTAATTTTTTTATGTGGTTGGCGATAAATCCGTAATTAGATGCAATAAAAACGAAATCAGTTTTTGTCGTAGATTTGCGTAAAGCTTCTTTGGCATTTTTAATCGATTGAGCATCATCTTTTAAATTATCTAAAATTTAAAATGTTTTCACTATTAATGGCATAGTAGTTTACAGCCTCAAGCCATGTACCCCAACGGGTTGTTATGGGTTCAGGAGGGAGAGAAACTTCCGGATAAATTTTCCTTATGAGCCCAGCTCCTGTAGCCTTCCCCGGCATTCTGCCACCAACTTCGACGACAATTTCCAGGACGAGAGTGCCTTAATGGCCGCTTGGCTATCAGTGAATATCGCAATGCTGTTTCCTATCATTCCCTTGTTAAGAATGTTGATACAGCACACATCAATGGCGTGGATCTCAGCCTGAAATACACTTGGTGATCTTTCCATGGCTATCGAGATTCGCGTGTTAGGTCCAAATACCCCAGCACCCACCCCATGCTCCGATTTGGATCCATCAGTATACCAGCGTAGTCCCTGGTTACCATCACAGGGATTTCCACTGTCCCAGGCTCCCCCATTTGGGAGGATCGTGGTAAACCTTCTGTTAAAGCTCTGTTCCGTGGTCTTAATGTCCGCCCTTGTGCAGACTGATAGACCAGGAGCTAATTTCATCAGACCAGCGTGTCCCTTGCCCCATCTAACAGTCCGGATGTTTGTTGGATCCTAAGGAGACTCGATATTACAGTACTTCAAATACGTAGAAATCTTTATTGCAAATGTGTAGGAGGTGCCACGCCCGCTTGTCTAATCCCGCCGACTTTTTGGCAGATGTCGTGTATTGATAATGAAGTTATTTGTTTCATATTGGAAAACTCTTATTGTAACCGTCCTCCAAACATAAGGTTATTCATATTTATTTATTGTGTGGTTGTTGCCACGCTTACTTGATTAAAATATATTAATAGCCTATGTTAAACGCCGATTAATCAGGAAATTACTGTGAAACTTTCAGGAAAATCGGCTCAGTAGCTTAGGAGTCTGTAGAGAATAAACAAACATACGCTTTTCATTTATATGTTATATTTTTATTTTTAAGGGTGTAGATTACCATAAGAGTGGGTCCTACAAAGCTTGAAGACTTTTGTCCTCAGATATGAAGTATTTAATATCGCAATTTTGAAGCACCAAGGCTCTTCATTGACAACCAACAAATCGAAGTCGTACGAAAAGTGAAGAACTTGGGTATTACGTTCAATGACACGTTAACTTGGTCAGACCACATTTCAATAATCTGTGGAAAAACGTTCTCAATGCTCCGTAGCTTGTGGCCAACTCAATTTTTTACCCCATTTAAGATCCGACTGCTTCTGGCGAAAACATACTAGATTCCAAATTTAACATATGCCTGTGAAATATTTTCAAATTGTGATGCAAAAAGCAGATCACGGCTAAACGTGACATTTAACAATATAACAAGATACGTCTTTGGGCTCAAACCCTATGGGAATCGCCAACACATTAGTTACTACTCCAGGCAAATCTGCGGAGTTCTTTTCGATGACCTTATGAAAATAAAAACGTTACAACTAATCCACAAAATAATCTACACACATCAACCTAAAGAAATGTACAATCGTCTCAATTTTACCCGATCTGAAAGGAACAAAACAATAATACCCATAAGATATCAAACACTACTATCGGAATGGCAGTTCTTAATACCCACTATACGTCTCTGGAATACTATCCCATCAAACATTACGGCAGCAAGCAACGCATTAGATTTTAAAAGAAAGATTTTTCAGTTTTATTCTCGAACGTAATTTTTTTTTATTCTGAATATAAACAAATCTGGATTCTACACCCAATTTAACATACTATTATTATTTAAATTATTATTATTTTTTCTTTTTTTTTAGTAATAATTTTTTATCTAATTGTATACTTCTGCCATTTTTCAATTATTTTTCTTTTCAGTAAATATATTTAGTTAATTTTATACTTTTGCTATTTTCAATTATCATGCTTTTAAGTAATTATTTTTTAACTAATTGTATACTTCTGCTATTTTTAAAACTTAAGTTTTGTTGTAGAAGCTCACACAAATAAATAATAAATAAATAAATAATATTTTCTTCCAATGGAGGGTATTGCTCCTCCTTCGTCTACCCCATCCATTTTTATTTTGGAGTTTATAGCTTACCATAATAGTGGATTTAACCATAGTTGAAGACTCTCGCTATAATAGTTTTTCAGTTACGCGATATTAAATATATGCCTCCTATGGGGGTATTACTCGCCCTGCGCCTACCCCCTTTTTTATATTTTTAAATGTGTAGTTTTCTATAAGAGTGACTAATACCAAGTTTGAACCTTCTCACTATAACAGTTCTTACGATATGCGATATTAAACATTGGCGTCCTATGGGGGTAGCACTTCCCCTGCACCTATCTTCTCCCAACACCTACATACGTGAAATAGTATCGAAGATAAGAGGATTATAAATTTTGAGTTGATTAGGCGTGCCACCGCCCCTTTGTCCAACCACAACTTTACATAGCCTAGGGCTCATTAATTCATAACTACAGCCTACTGTGAGAATTTGATGACGATCGGTTCAGTAGTTAATTAGATATAATCGACATAAAGGGGCGTGGCCCCTCCCACTTTTTTCATGCAACGTATTTCTATTCATAACAATTCCATATATACCAAATATCATCATCCTACGCCAAATAGTGCCTAAGATATGAGGATTTTATGTTTTGGGTTGTATGGGCGTGGCACCGCCCCTTTTTCCAACCACATCTTTATATAGCTTAAAGCTCAGTAGCTCAAGGCAGTCGCCAACTGTGGAAATTTGATGACGATCGGTTCAGTAGTTTATTAGATATGGGGGCGTGGCTCCGCCCTCTTTTTTCATGGAGCTTATTTCTATTCATACAACACCATATGTACTAAATATCATCATCCTATGCCAAAAAATGCCTAAGATATAAAGATTTTAAATTTTGGGTTGTATGGGCGTGACATCCCCCTTTGTCCAATCTCAACTTTATATAGCCTAATGTCTCTTCTAGGGTCACAGTTATATTCTGTGAAAATTTCAAGATGATCGGTCAAGTGGTTTGGCCTCCTATAAGGCACAAATATATATAGGTATATATGTATATATATACAAACATGAATTCACTTTTATATACATATATAGATATATTTCGGGAGTGTTAACAGTGTTGTGAAAAAAGGTAATAAAACAGGCAAACAACAATGTTACAAACGTAAAAACCCAGATTTGAAAGTTTATCAAGAAAAATTAAAAAATTTCATATATGCATATTATTTTAAGAAAAATGTAATCCAAATGAAAAAAATATTTGAACCACCTTATTGGAAAAAAATACCAAATTTGGCTAGAAATAACGAGAGTCGGAAGCTCTGGTTGTAATTTTTTTTTTTTTTTTTGATATTTTGTAAACAACACACATACACAAAACAGCATCTATACATAACTCAGCAAAATTCTTTTTTATATAAATATATATGTAAGTATATAAAGAATCAAACAAACAAAAATGTTTGTGCAGTAAACTTCCGAATTGTCAATTTAAAGAAAATTTTAAATAAAAATTGCATACCTTTATTAGCTGTAAAACCTATAGTAGACAACAAATTACAGTAAAACATAATGGGGCAAGGTCAAAGTTTAACAGATTCTCTGCCTGACGTGGACAGTGTCCATATGCAAGTTGTTCGCCACACCAAAGTTTTGTCAGAAATTAATTCCCTTACATATGCAGACTTTAAATCGTGTTTGGAAAATTTAAACATACTGTAAGAAATTTTTAAAAAAATTTAATTGTACCTATGTATATATAATTTTATTGATTTTACCAACCTTTAACTCAGCTCACGCAAATGCATTGATCCAAATGGCAGGCAACTGGTGTTTTTAGTCAAACATGGAACGGATACTTCGTTACTGTGGAAAGCCACTGTAAAAATAGCATGTGTAAAAGTGGATCCCCAGACGCGGCAGATACATTCTTACAAGTTTTTGAATCTTAAGCAATTTTTATGTGTGTTTAAAACATTTCAGTCCCATTTGGAGAGTTTAGTAAAAAGTGAGAACCAAAGGGTATGTTTGATAAATATATATATTGTTTTCTCAAACACAAACAAAAGCTTACACACTGACTGGTACACGTTATAATTTAGGATGTGAGTCGTGGCTTTCAATCCACGCCAGAAGATGACGCACAATCCAATAATCTTGGCATGACAAATATGCCCTCACAGTTTACCGCCTCTATGTTTATGAGTGTTTTAGGCAGTAGCACAGATAGCGGCAGTGGTCTAAGTAGTCCAACAACATCGACTTGTTCCCACAATGATCATGCAGATGAATGTTCAATATGCTTGGACCGTTCAACAGAAGTTATATTGCCATGTACACATAGCTTTTGCACGCCATGTATTGAGCAGTGGTATTTATTGAAATAATTGCAAATATTTTTTGATAAAATTAAAAATTACACATATAATTTTTAGGAATGTTCATAATAAAACTTGCCCAATATGCTGTGAAACTCTAGAAAGTACAGATGATACGTGGGTCATGTCAAATATTCCAGGAGTGGAGGAAATTAATGAAAAAATATGTGCCGAGTTTATGAATTTGGCTAAAGACAAATAAATAACAAAATATCATTTTGTTTCATATAACGAAACTGAATTTAAGTCTATATAGTAGGACCATAATAATTTCATTTTATTTATAAACAAAACCTAACCTATCTAAAGAATCTTCAAGAATTTTCAAAAAGTTGTATTAATTTAAAGAAACCTGTTGTTTCTTTGTTGTTTGTATTGATATATTAACAATATACTAGAAGGTCTGTAACAAAACGCAACAATTCTACAATAATTTTTTTTTTTTTGTATAAATGAAAAAAATTAATCAAAGCCTGTACGATGTATGTACGTACATATATATTTTTTAAAGACTTATTATGTTAAGATAGTATACCAACACTTAAACAATACATAAACAATTTATTTGTCCGGTAGTCAAGTTTTAAGGTACATAGGTATGTATTTAGAAAAAAAATTTTTTATTATTGCGTTGATCCGATTCATAGTAAATAAATTTGGGTTTATATAAACCCATGGTGTAGTTGTACCATGTATAAACCCAAGAGAAATGTTGCGTTTTGATATGAACTAGGTTTAGAATTATGACTTTGATTTCAATAATATTGTAATTTTACCTTTTTGTTTTGAATTTCACAAGTTATATAGAAAATAAAAAACATATATTTTTAACTCTTCACATTTGACTTATATATCGAAGTCGTTTATTGCATAGATGTGATGGTATGTATTTGATGGAAAAAGATTTTCAGTATTTTTAAAAAAGGATTTTTGATACATTTTGCAATTTTTTCTGTCAAGATTCTTTTAAATTTTGTGTTATATATGTACATATGTTAACTATATTGTATTTTTAAAAAAAAAATTAAGATTAATTCAGAAATGGGTTTAAAATCGCTCGAAATTTATCACACCTGCTAAAAATTATCGTTTTGAAATTTATAATAGGGCTGATAATGTGCGAAAATTATACATAAATGATTTAATTTCATGGTTTCAATATGAAATAAAACGAATAGGTATATCAGAAAAAACCAAGACAGTTTTTCATAGCCATATTCTCTTTTATATCTGACCTGTTGAGGCTAAAATTGTTTCCGTTATAAATTTTTAAACCTTTTACAACAGGTAAAAAGGGTATATGCATATGTATAAGTTTGTTATTCCGTTTGTAATTTCTTCAATATTGACCTTAGGCCCCATAATATATATATGTATATACATATTCTTATGCGTAGCGAACGATGCCTATGTGTGTGTTGAAATAAAATTTCCGTAATCCATAGATATGATGGGGCTTAGGTTCTTATACATTTGTATTACATACATTATTAAAAATATTGCTATTTACATTCAGCTAGATCAGTTCATAAATGGCTAAGATATGAAGATAAATCTACGACTGTCTCTAATTTAACACATTAAAATTTAACTTTTGAAATGTTGTAATTTATTAAGGTCCTTTTTTATTTTAACCTTTAATAAACTTAATATAATACTGGCAGTGAATTAAACTACCTGCCTGTTCATCGATTTCGAATTTCGCATAGCAAATTACATTTTAAACTAAATTTCAAAATTTGTTTTTGTTTTCAATGTAATTTTCTATGCGAACTTAAACGTTCGAAATCGATGAACAGGCAGTATATGTCCTAGTTCCCATCCTAAATAGGGTCACTGAAACCCCATTCTAATCTTTACATAGACATCGATATATTAACTGCGCTTCTCATTAAGAAAGTGCCAATATTGGTAAACGGTTTACAAAACAATTTTTTTATGAATATTATAAAAACTCCTATTAAAAAGTGGTTAAATTGTAAATATTTGTGTAGTTTTAAGTAACTGGGTTGAGTTGTAAACCGTAATAGGGGCCTTAATTTCAACAAACCTTTTTAACTATTTCAATTTAAAAATTGTATACTGTTTAATATGTATATTTTTCTTATAAAATAAAATCAAAAATTTATAAATTTAAGGGACGTATATACACTTAATGCAATCTAAGTTTTAACTATAACTGACGCGAATATATTTTATCTTAATAATATATAATTATATATAATATTTTCTTAATAATAGTATAATTCCTAAATATTGTTTAAAATTAAAATACATTATTTATTAAGGATGAGTCAAAGATGTTACAACTGGTAATTCCGCAACGGCTTGTCATCAATTGGCACGCCTTTTAATTACCACTTTTCCCTTAGCTAAATGAGACATATTAATTTTTACTTTACTGCTACTATTGTCATTTACTTTTTTCACCCAAACCTTAAAAAAATAAAATAAAAATTTTATATGATAAAACATGTCTCCATCTACTTACCACTTCATTGCCAATAGCAGTAATTGTGGCAGCAAACTTGGGCAAATCTTTGCCTTCTACAAAAATTTGTTGTCCCCTATGAAACCAGCGCTTTTCGTACAATAATTTACCATCTTCTATACGGGTTTCAACATAATGACAACCATTGTCAGACGTTATGGATGTTTGCTGATGGTTATTTGTAGAATACGAAATGCCAATTCCATTTTGTTGCAAGGCTTTTAAATTTATATAATTTACGGTTTAACACGATATTAATTTTTTTTACCTTTTACTTACTTGGTGTGAGTGGTTTTCCTCTTTGGATTGTCTTTAGGTCATTCTCTATATCTTTTTCATCCAACATATATACCAACAATTGCCCAGTAGTGGGTTTTCGACGCTTTTCTACAACAGGAACTGGATCGTTTGGGCGTCTTCTTAGTTTTCTTGTGACTGTAGGTTTTATCTAAAAAATACATAGAAATAAGTTATTTTATTTATATTAACAATGTATGTATAGACTACAAACCTCCGTGGAATCATTTGTTAATTCCAGGCTATATCTCTCATTTTCTATAAGCTTTCGCCGTTCTTCAAAATCTGTTAGTATATTATCCTTAAGATCAATCTAAAATAAGAAATACAAACTTAAAATATGATAGTGACAATGATTACACTAATAGGTTACCTTCTTTTCATCATACTCTTTCTGGGCAGATTTCTTTTCCAAAATGTAGTCTCTTTCCACACATTCTTGAAGGTAATCACGATAAATTTCATTCAGTCTTAAACGTTCTTTGTAATGATTTTCTAACTTTTTTAATCTTTTTATATACTCAGGATGTGATAAATTTTTTAGTTCCTCCAATTGTTTATTCAAATTCGCTAATTTATGTTGATAAATTCTAAAAAAAAACAAAACATTTAACAAAAATCTACACACTCTTAAATTTTTTTTACTTACTGCTCCTTTAATTCATGATTTGTACCATTGGTGTTATGTGTGGCATTGCTGTAGCCTTGACTTCGTCCATTATTGCGAACCTCTGTTTCACTAGCATCGTCCGTGTCTACATTTTTAAGAAAAACAATAACTTTTTAATCATATTAGATTTTATTGAAATACTAGTTAACAAACCTTCTTCACTGTCATAGGCATTATGCTCGTAGTTATTCGAGTGTGAATCTTCGTTAAAATCTGCGAAACGCTCATCATCACTTGCCATATTATACGTATTATTTGCCATTAAAATGTATAGTTTATTTTTCAATGTTTGTAATGCTTTTACCAAAAAATTGTCTCGTCCCATAAAATAAACTTATATTTCATTTCAGCTGACAAAGCTTGACGTTTATGTGTATACATTTTACAAAATCTCCAATTCAAGCATGCTTCTTCTTAGCTTACAGGGCTGCCAGTGTTAATCTTTTTAGACCGAATTCAGATAATGACCCGCGAAGTGGAAGCACGGGTTAACCAATATCAAAAAGGAGAAGCGGAAAAAACTCTCGGGGAATTTGTTTTCATAATTATGCTGATATACTTTGTGCCCTTTTATTTTATACAAAATTTGTCGTTGCTATTAAACAATATTATATTATGTTTGGAGGCAGTCCATCCTCCAATGTTTGAAGAATTATGGAATGGGTCTGAAAAAGTTTGTTAAAAAAATAACTTGATTGAAAAATACTGAATATGAGGAAATGTAGCCAAGACCTTCCTCTATTACCCTCTATTTGCACATTTTTGGCACAAGTCCTAAATTTTGGCACAATGGGGCAATATATGAATGAATGGTTTGTGTGAAAAAGTTTGTTTGAAAAAGTGGTTAAAAAAATAAATTGATGGAAAAAAACTGAATATGAGGAAATGTAGACAAGACCTTCGTCTAATGAACTAACTATATGAACTAACATTTGATTATATTACATTTATTTTACTGCATATCAATTTAGAAAATCAATTATTAATCTACTTATTGACTTCGGTTTCAATGAAAAATCTATAAATCTAGATAATTGATTGAAGGTGTTGCACATTCTTCTAAGAGGGTCAGCATCGCCATAATTCGCTCTGAAAAATTTGACAGATAACGAGATGAAATTGCGAGATGAACGTTGAGGAATATTAAATGAAATGAAATAATGTTTAAAATAAACGTCACATTCAGCATTGTTCTACGACTTTTTAAAGTAGGGAGTTTTATCAGAGTCAATCGAGCTGAGTTTGAAGGCATGGTTAGTGGGTTAAAATGTAATCCAAGAAGACAGAAGAGCAGGATTTGTTCCTGTACCGAATCGATTGAATTAGAATACGTTTGGTAAATGGTGTCCCATATAATTGATCCATACTCAAGAATCGGCCTAACAAGTGACATATATAAGGTTTTTTTAAATACGGGTCATCGAACTCTTTTGCCCAGGGTTTTATAAAGCCAAGTGTGCTTCTAGCTTTATTTATCATAATCGTTATATGCGAAATAAAGCTCAGTTTAGGGACAAGAAGTATTCCCAGATCAAGGAAGTTATCCACTGTATCAATTTGAATACTTCCTAGGAAGTATTTTACTGTAGCTGGATTATTTCTTGAACAAAGGCATTAGTTTACACTTCTTTAAATTTAGCTCCATTAGGTTTGCTTCACACCATCCATAAAAACAATCTAGATCATTTTGAAGACGTTGATGATCTAACACATGGTGGTAAGTTAAAAAAATTTTAACATCATCAGCATACATAAGAACATTTGAAAATTTTATAACTCTTATAAAAAGCAGAAACAATAGAGGTCCAAGGCGGCTGTCTTTTGGTACTCCTGATGGCACATTTATTTTTCTAGAAAACGTTTTATTGAAAAGGACGGTTTGGACCCTATTCGATAAATAAGAGTAAATCCACTTTAAGGTCAGATCTGTAAATTCTATTAATTGAAGTTTCTTTACCAAAAGAAAATGATTGACTTTATCAAAAGCTTCTGTTTGATTCCTTATGAAAAATCCACGATTGATTGCAATTGTTAGTTGAAGAAGGTTTGTTGCGGTAGAGCAGCCTTTTTTAAATGTTTATTTTAATGTTTGAGACTTGATAATATAAATAGCAATATGCCAAAAAAATGAACTTTTTCATTTTCAAGCTATGAATGCCGAATGATTTTTAATACTTCGGGGGTAGAGTCAAGTACCCTACTTGCTTATTAGAGTGCCCTCACTTGTCCTAAATCGGATATTTAGGGTGGCCCTTAAAACTTGAATTTTTTGACTTTTTATGAATTAAGCGCATTATTTATGTTAATAGCTACAAAATCAATGTTTTTATGTGTTGAATAGTTAGTTTGGGTAGTAATCTTTCATTTTAATGATACACTGAAAAAAACAAAGTGGCAACAACAAAACTTGGAAGTAAGAAAATACTACTTCTAACATTTAGCGCGGCACAAATTGGGCTGAATATTATAGCTTGCCATGCAACACAGTTGTTAATAACATCAAAATCTAAAATTCTGCAGTGGCGCGTGGCGATCGCATTTTTCGTTTACAAGAAAATTAGGAAAATGTAAAAAAAAAGGCGAAAAAAATTAAAAAAATTGGGTTTTTTGACCTTCATTCACTTATAACTTTTGAAGTACGAGTGTTATCTTCAAGCACCACCGCAGAATTTTAGTCATCAACAACTATGTTGTCTCCCAAGGCATACTATTCAGCCGAATTTGTGCCGTATTACAAACAGTACAGCCTATTTTCGACAAATTTTATTAATTGATTAAAAAAACAGGGTGAATTTTTAAAAAAACGTAAATTTATGCTACTGAAATTAGTTATACATTAGTTATTAAGAACATAAACACTGTTTTTACTTTAGGAACAAAATTCTTTTCCATGTGAAAACTTATATTTCATTTACTATTGTGATAAAGCGGCAGTAGATATTTTAGCCGTCACCTTTGCGTGCTTAGTTATTACACAGCCTCACAAAAATATAAAAAGGTTCTGACCCAGAAACCAGACCCTCCAATCCTTATGTATTATGACCTCCTGAATGCGATGCCGCTATAAGAATTGAATTCTATCGTTGGGTTTTCATGTAATTTACAAGGAAAGTCCGCAAAGTGAACTTACCTAATTTTTAAATTTGACCATGTTAAAAAGTGTTTGTTTAAATGCATGTTACTTTTAAAATTTTTGACAGATTTTATTAAAACACCTCTTATTTTCTTGGTAATAAACCAGACTTGATCTTACATAAAGAAATAAAATTTTAAAAAATTTTAACTAACAATAAGTCAAATTTACAAAGAAACTGGGTAGGTTCACTTTGTGGACTGTCCCTGTAAGTTACAGAAAAACCCAACAATTGAATTCATTTCTAATAACGGAATCGAATTCAGAAGGTTAAAATACATAAGGATTAGTTTCTGGGTCATAATTTTTTTTATTTTTTGTGGGGCTGTGTTATCAATCTCTTATTATCTGTTCTCAAATGATTTACTAAATAAAAAACAGACGAAAAAAATGTGGAGAGAGTGTTTGCGATGGCGAAGAGGAACGAGGCACCTCATAAAGAAATATACACCAGATGTCAGCAAGTAAAGGCCCGGCAAAACAAATGCATTCACTTCCTTTTCGATATTTTGCAGTTCTATCCAACGAAGCAAGATAATGAAAAAGGTTTTTCAGGAAAATAAAAAATGGAATGCTGAGGAACGAATAAAGAGATTGGAAGAGATGGAGAGCATACAACAAGTAAAAAAACGACGTACGGAGAGTAAAGTCCCCTATTTCTAAATTTGCTTGATGTGAATGAGCCTATGGAATTATTTAGTTTATTAAATGAACTATCTTATGTCGATGTACAGAGTAATCGGATAAAAATTCGTAAAAAGCAAATAAACATGTTGAGAGGTTTAAATTATAAATATCACGGTGAAAAAGTTTGGCAAACAACAAATTTGGATTTAGAGTCCCAACTCAAAGAAAAGCTAAAGAATTTGCACTCTTATGTAGATCTCTAAAAATTTAAATAATAAAATAACTTGATGTTTTTAAAAGTATAAATAATAAAGATTTCTGTTAAATACAATTCTAGTAAAATAACTAAAATTGTTTTCGCAAAACTAAAAATGTAAACTTTAATGATCAATTTAATAAAAGTTACATACATATTTTAATAGAAATTTGATACTATTTCATTATCTTATAGATCTTTTCTTTCTCATTCGGTTATTTTTCATCCGATTTTCAAGTTTTTTTTTTTTGTTGGAGAGGTATTCAAATTACCTTTCTAATTGTTGAATATTGTTAGTACAAATTATTGCCGCTAGATGGTGTAAAATTCAATTTTTTTAAATGCATCAAAACACCCTGTATTTGCAAATACATATTTTGATATCATATGTTCTACAAAAGTACTCGCCAAATGATTTTGCACAAAGTTGCCAAGCAACATTTGGTCGAATTCTGGAAATTTACCGGTCAAAATTTTGATTCTCTTCAAGAACCTAAAAATAACGGTAATTTTGTAAATAACGGAATTATAGAAAAGTCGAGGAACAAAAGTTGCTTCTGAAACCCTCAAGAACCATTTTCAACAATAAAAAAGTTCTTTTTCGCAAAAAGTCGATTTTGGCATATTGCTAAATATGAATTTGATGTTATTAATTTTTCAAAAAGTTTAGGTATAGTACTGAGTTTTGCAATAATTTTCAATATCAGATTTAGTGCCAGACTTAAACAATGGAACAATAAGCGATTTCTTCCAAATTTTTAGAAAATACCCAAATTTAATTGATGTATTAAACAACACTGTTAAAGCAATAGATAAGGCGTCTGCACATGTTATCAAAATACTACTCGGAATTTTATCAGGACCATATTTGTAAGAGAATTTAAGCTTTTTTAGACCATTTGCGACAGTTTGGTTATCGAAAAACGGTATTGATATAGCCTGATTTTCTGCTAACGAAAACGGATAACTACAAGTTTTATCATAAGCATCATTCGAATAAGTGGTAGAAGAAAATCAGCGAACATATTAGCTGTGTTCATTTACTGAAAATTATTACGAGTTTGTAACAATTGTTACTGGTTTGGTCTGTTGTTTGGTTTGGTCCAGTAACAATTGTACAAATTAGTAACAATTTTTAGTAAATGAACACAGCTATTACTTATACAAATTACATCACATGATTCATTTTGATTAAATTTCATCACTGCAGGATAATCAGTTGTTCTTTTTTTGCATTAATAAAATTGTAGAATGATTTCGGATCATATTTTATATTGTTTTTAATTTTATTTAAGTAAAGTGCATATCAATCATAATTTATTTATTCTCGTATATTCAGCTCAACTTACAGCATATCTTGAATAATCGACAGAAGATCCAGAACGTTTGAATATTTTGTAGTATTTATTTTTATTATTTTTAGCCTGAGATAGTTACCTATTATTCCAAGGTGGGCCAGATTCGGATTTCATTCTATATTTCGGAATACATAAATCGGTCAATAATTTACACTAGGCCCCATGTAAACCCTACTCCCGGAAACCCGTAATAAATAATGAAATTCGGTACGTCACAGTTTTATGTGACTACAAATCACACTGCCGAATTTCATGAAGATCGGTCCATAATTTACCCTAGGCCCCATACGGCAATTTTCAACCGATCGAGCTCATATTTTTACCAAATTTTTTTAACCTCACCTAACACAAAACTGGTCTACGATTTTGGAAAATCGAAAATAAAAAATTAAGGACCACCTTAGTGTTGATCGCAATTATAAGTTGTATAAGTGCCTAAGCTCTAAATAAAGTTGTGTGAATAGCTTATATTACCAGTAAAGTGTTTAAAGTGTTTTATTTATTTTATTAAAGTTGCTATAAAAGAACTCAAGATGTTTATTATAAAGGCACTGCTACACGTTCAATAAATATCGTGATATTTCTGGTATCACGATATATATTGAACGTGTAGCAGTGCCCTAAAGGAAATAAGCCAAAAACGTTATTATGGTAGCACTGCAACGTAAGTATGGTGGTGAACACAGAAAAGAGATATACAAAATGGAGTTGTGTGGCAGAGTGCAAACGGCAAACGAAAATTTACAAGATTTTTCACTCGAGATAGAGCGTTTGGTGCAGCTTACGTACCCTGGGGAGAATCATCCATTTTTGAATCATTTTAAAACGGAGGTAAACGGAATTCGAGATGCTGATGTAAAACTTGCGGTGTGTGCATCACTAAAACCAACCTTTGCAGAAACTGTTTAATTTTCCTTGGCCCAGGAAACCGCAAGAATTATTTCAAGACCACATACGTACAAGGTGCGAAAACTCGGTATGGCTTGCGAGGACGAAAGCGAAGTTCCAAATAAAATTGTGTGAATAGTTTATAGTACCAGCTATAAGTTATGTAAGTGTTTAAAGTGTTTTATTTATTTTTTAAAGTTGCAATAAAAAAACTCACCAACATCCACGGCGGTGGATGTTGGTTCTCCCTTAAATCCCCCCTTAACTCCTGATGAGGCTCTTAGGGCTATCAGAGTAGTTTTAAGAGAAGAATGGAATATGGAATACATTGAGGTTTCAGAGACAAAAGGTTAACATTTTGCTGAAATTTTCCCCACAACTCCTGTTCAACCTTGGTATAAGGTTGCGGATATGGCTCCTAGGGAATCTAAAGTTTTGAATCGTTTCATGACAGGTCATACGTATGACAAAGTTTACATGAAGAGAATTGGTATGATAGAAAATGACATGTGTGATATATGTATCTACATATGTAATGTTAAAGAAAATGCCTATCATCTTATTTTTGAATGCCCAAAATTTAGAATATAACGTTCTAAATACGAGATTTTTGAAATTTTTAATAATATTTTTACGAAATTAGATATGTCTAAGAATTATTTATGGTTTTAGTTATAAGTTATCTTGTTAATTATAGTTTTATGTCATATTAGTTACTATTTTTATGAACGCCACTGTAACTAAATTTTTTAGCAATTGTAATTGTAGACTTTAGATTTAAAATAATTCGAACACAATTTTCTAGAAACTATTAGGCGGTTCTTGAATCAACTAGGAATAGTTTTGAACTATAAATACAAGCTAACTCATAAATGTTTAGTTAAGTTTGATTGGAGACATTAAACGGTTCAAATCGATACTTACAATAGTGGTTAAAATTTGTGAACATTATAATTATAATGTAATTAATCTCAATAAAGTTTGTTAAGTTAAATTCGTGTGTGTATTTATTTTTATTTGCAATTAAAAGAACTCAAAGGTTTATTATAAAGGGAATAAACCTTAACGCGTTTTATAAAGTAAAAACGTAACAATATTATCGAATTATTTAAATTCAAAAATATGGAATTATAAATCAGTTTTGAAGTTCATTGGAGAAGTGAAACTTGAAATTTAAGAAAAGAAAAATGAAGAAAATGTATTCTACTATGAAGATTTGTCAACATAACTGGTTGTGTCGTTTTTATAACTTTTAAAGGAAGATAGAAAAGCAACTTGTCGAGTTTTTAATATGATCACTTTATTATCATTATTCATTCATTTTTCATATCATTACATTACTCATACAGACATACTAGCCATGGTGGAATAAGTAGGTGGCAGCGCTACGGCAACAAATACAACATTACAACAAAAATGAAAAATAAGTCTCCGTATACGTCAAAAATTATATTAAGCTAAAATCAAATTTTGCCGCCGAACGTAATGAAATAAATTAATTTTTAGCCAATTTTTATTTCACTATGGTTACTATCTTATTTAATTTTAATTTAAATAATCAAAAACTTAAATACAATACAATAAACTGTAAACTAGGTTTATTTCCCTACAAAAAAAGCACTGATTTTCAACTTTCCCTAAAATTGTTTTTATTTTCATTTGATGAAATACTATGATCAAGGTATATTTATACCTTGACTATGATCTGCCAAATTTATTTTTAAAGAAAAAAAAAAAAAAAAAAAAAAAATACAGTCACTACTGTTTCAATCTGTATTGCTTTAAGGCTAGTTTACACGGTAATACAATGTATTACGACTTTGTGGAATCAAAATATTATGAAATTCTCTCCGTGTTTAAAATAAAAAAATAAAAATCTGTTGGTAAGTATTTTTCATGTTTACACGGATGGTTTAAGTAAAATAAAAGCAAAGTGAGTTAATAACAAAAAGTCAGATGGTTGCAGTTTACAATATTTACAGAAACAACATGAACATTTCCTGAGTTGATTCTGCTTGTTTTTGTAATGTTATAAAAATGTTACCACCTTCAATATATTCTGTTAAAATGCGCCTCTGGTGTGATGAGAATACATAAGTTTCTAAAATGGTTTAGAAAATGAACATTTACCGACCGCTTGTCAAATTTTGTATCCGTATTCTCTATTACTCAATGCAGTTTGCTTTTACATTTTTCTCATTCTACATTATGTCCCAATTTCCACAATGCAAGTCTTATTGATCAGCTTGCTACTTTGTAGGCGAGAGTGACGAGGGGAAAAGAAACGAGTACTCAGCTTGCTGTACTCGCCATATACGTTTTGTTTTCTCATTCGCAATGTAAAAAACGCACACATACGTGTGTACTGCATACATAAAACAGTAATATTTTAGCAATAAGATAAGCATTGTGAAAACGCCGAGGCTGATTCAAAGAAGAAAATGTGATAAGTTTATCAATAAGACTTGCATTGTGGAAATTGGGACTATTTTTCCACATGTCGTAATACATTGTATTACCGTGTAAACTAGCCTTTAATTGTTTAAATTGAATTGGACAAGAGTTCAGTATTTTTATTAACTTTATTTAGATCTTTTCACATTCAGAGGTTTCTATCAACTAACTTATTTCTACTTAACTACTATATACAATATTTACAGGGTTGCCATATGGGCAATAAACAATAATGTTACATGCTTTCTCTTTTTCCTTTTTCCCTTTTCCTTCTTCTCTCTTCCCTTTCTCCCCTCTTCAAAAACATATATACATACATTTTCCCATAGTCCTAATCCATTTCCCTAGTCCTGACATTTCCCGTCAATAGTGTTCCCACTCCCCGTACAACCGTGGTTCCTGAACCTTTCTCCCAGTACGCGTTACATATCTCCCAACTTCCTGTGGGCTACTAGCAACACCCGACGTACCAGCACCTTCGGCATCCCCATAATTCGACCCATCCGAAAAATCCCCATACGCCGATACATCGCTGCGCAGCCCAGTACTAACATCTCCCTCTATCCCTACAATCCCGGACTCATTACCCACACTATCAACACCAGTTCCTCTATTACCATTACCAATACCATACTCATCCAAATAATCAAAATAAATGTTCTCCGCCCGATTCTTCGTATTCACCAAAAATCGCCTATTCCTCCGATACATATTACCATTCCCATCCTTCACTATATATGATCTATCGTTGTATATCCTTACCACAACCCCATATTGCCACTCATTCTTCCTTAAAAACAAAACCCTGTCACCAAGACCTAGCCTACTCAACAATTTAGCCGATCTATTGTAATATAACTGCTGTCTCCTCCTCTTCTCCACAATCCGATCGCGGACCTGGCCACCATCTACACTCTTCCTGTTCAATAAACCATTAGATATGGGATGCCTCGTCTTAAGTGTCCTACCCATAAATAACTTTGCTGGCGAAAAAAGCATATCCTGCAACGGAGTAACATTGTACTCCAAAATTTGTTCCTGATAATCATTCCTTCCATCAATGACATTCTTCCTCAATATATGTATTCTTAGCAATAGCAACTGCTTTTTCCGCCAGTCCATTACTTTGTGGGTAGTTGGGACTCGAAAAAAATTAAATTAAAATTACAATCATCCGCAAACTTTCTGAATTTATAACTATTAAACGGGACATTATCAGACCTTATTTCCGTCGGAATTCCAAATTTAAAAAACAATTGCCTTAAAACATAAATAACTTCGTCAATCGATTTATTTCTCAGTTTCTCAGAGATCAACCAACCTGAGTATGAGTCAACAACAGCCAAGTAAGACGAGCCCGAATAGTCAAATATATCCATCGCAACTTGCTCCCAAGCATAAAAAGGTTCAGGGTGCTGTTGCAATGGCTCCTTCTGGTTCCTTCTTCGCATTGCCTCACATATCCTACAAGCACTCACAAACTCCTCCACATCAGTCGATAATCCAGGCCAATAATATAGATCCTTTGCCCTTAAGCGCGTTTTCTCAATGCCCAAATGAGCAGAATGTAATAATCTCAAAGTCCGCGCTCTCAGAACAGAGGGGACAACTAATCTATCCCCGAAAAATAATACGTGATAAAATAATTTTGGGTGTGTTTGATAAAAATTTACAAACTAAACTTTTGGAATCAAAGGAAAATGATTTGGATGCTGTCATACAAAAGTGCAAAGTTGCCGAGTTGGCTGAAAGAAATAAAAAGACGCTAGAAGCAAGTGGTGAAATTAGAATTGATGTATTGCAGCGCGTTGAAAGAGTTAAGAACGTAAAGCAGAAGGAGAAAATCTGCTATAGATGTGGTTCTATGTGGAATCCAGAACATCGCCAAGTATGCCCAGCAATGAAAAATGGACGGAAATGTAATAAATGCAAGCAGCCGGGGCATTTTGCATCTATGTGTCGAATGAAAACAGTTGGAGCGGAAACAATTGGCCGTCGTGTGAATGTGTTAGAAGCTTCAAGAGACGGAGAATACTTTGATGAAGGTAAAAATGATAATAACTTTAAACTTAGTGTAATAAGTAATGTATCTGATTGTAGAATAAGCTATTTGGGTGGTGGCTGGTTTAAGAAGGTATATGTGAATGGACTTGAAGTTAGTTTTAAAATGGATACAGGCGCAGATGTTAATTGTTTGCCGATGAAATATGTACGGAAGATTAATTTGAGGAATAAAATTATTGAATCGGATACTCGCTTGTTTGCTTATGGGGATGAGGAGATAGTGATATATGGGAGAATTATATTGCAATGCGTTGTATCTGAAGGTAAGGGTACGGTACCTGTTGAATTTGAGGTAGTGAGCGATAACTGTCAACCGATATTAGGAAGGAAATCATGTGTGGAATTGGAATTGGTAAAGAGGATGGACAGTGCGGAATGTAGAGAGGTTGTAGTTGGAGATAAACCAAGTGCATCAACAACTGATAAAATTGGTTGCGGTTTGCCCGAGGGCAAGGAGGAATTTATTCGCAACCATGTTGAAGTTTTCGATGGACTTGGCGAAATACCCGGTAGGTGTCTTATAGAATTGAGGGATGGGTCTCGACCGAGGATGAATTATAAGAAGAGGATACCATTTAGCTTGCATGACAGGTTGAGGGGACAATTGGATCTTATGGTTAAGGGTGGGGTTATAAGCAAGGTGAATAAGCCTACAGAGTGGGTGAACAACTTGCAGATTGTTGAGAAGTCGGATGGGTCTTTGAGGATTTGCCTTGACCCTAAGCCATTGAACGAATGTATCAAACGGGAGCGGTGTATTATACCTACGTCTGAGTCAATAATAAGTCGGGTTGGTGGGTCCAAATATTTTACGGTAATGGACCTAAAGAATGGGTTTTGGCAAGTTGAATTGGACAAGAGTTCAGTATTTTTATTAACTTTATTTAGATCTTTTCACATTCAGAGGTTTCTATCAACTAACTTATTTCTACTTAACTACTATATACAATATTTACAGGGTTGCCATATGGGCAATAAACAATAATGTTACAACTACTACTGGTGACTGTGTCAATAGTAAATCAGTACAGATTCCCTAGTGACATTTCCTAAAGTGTAAATACCCCATGTATAAGTCAACAGGTCAATTTGAAAACATGCTAAGTTGATAAAGTATGTTTTGCAGTTAAAGTTTACGGGCAATGCTAAGTTACTTTTTTGTGCATAACTTTGGATAAGCCGATCGCAGCAAAATTGATGAGAATTCAAGTGGAACAATACTCAATTCAAAAACGTAAAAAAACTAAAAACATGCTTAGTCGACTTAGCATATTTCAGAATTGAGCTGTCAATATGTACACCCAGCAGCAAAAGTCTGCGTACAAGCCATTGATATGTTTTTCAGAACTAAAAACGATCACTAGAGGATTTCTACGTGCCAAGAAGTCGGAAATTTGGATCTGTTTACTTCTAAAATGGATACTAAAGTATATCTTGATATATTAATAGAAAACTTGCACCTCAGCGTAGAGAAATTGAACCTGGGTAACGATAACATGTTTTATCAATATAACGACCCAAAGCATACGGCTCATATTACGAGGCTTTGGCTACTCTACAATGTCCCACAACAGCTTAAAACCTCACCGCAGTCTCCATACATAAGCCCCATGGAACATTTATAGGATTTATTGGATCCTCGTATTCGAAAGCACAAAATTAATTGAAATGGCACAAAATTTCCGTTCAAGAGACGTCGAATGTAGTCGATTCTATGCCAAAACGATTAGCGGAGGTTCTTTAACGAAAATGAATTTCAACTTGATATTAATTTTTTTTAATTAAAAATTTGAAACAAAAAACATTACAAAAAATGTTTGTATGCAGGCTTTTGCATATGCCTTTTTAAATAGGCTGTTAGTTTTCTTTGTAGTTATGAACTATCGTTCTTATTTTTGTTAAAAACAATTACAAATATTTTTAGAACTAATCCTAATAAACAAGTAAAATTAATTTTTTTCATAGATTTACACAAAATTTGTTTACTTCTTTAGTTCTGAAAAACATAAATGGCTTCTACACAGACGTTTGAAAATTGATGTTTTTCCTCGATGGTTTGAATATTAAGTGAAAAGTTATTTATCCGAATCACAATTTTTCAAAAATGGCATCAATTTGTTAGTGCATATTTTATCATTAATCGTTATCATTATGTATTAAAATTAAATTATATTTGTATTCAGGAATATATCTTTGTAATATACCTATGTATGTATGTTAATTGGCCTAGGAGGCTTTTATATATTTCTGTGAATGAAATAAATAATGCATACAACATAAATGGTTTTTGGTGTTATGAAATCAAACACTCAAACAACCATTGGGGACAATAAATGACGTTACATGTTTAAAATTACTGTTATTTTAATCCCTGAAGTAGCATTTCTGATGTGCAAATTCATCGTTCGACGTCTATCAAGATGTGTTTCGTTACCTAAAACGCAATATGTCCTAAAAAATTAAAAATCGACTTTTTTCATTGATTCTGATGCATCAACACAATCTTTTGACCAAAATAAGAGATTTTTATTAACAAAAAAAAAAAAAAAACAAACGGCCCTATCTATAAAATATTAGATGATAGACGCTAAAAGGCCTAACAGTATACATAGTATGCAGGAGAAAAATAAATTATAATAAACAGTTTAATATAATTTACCCTTTTGTACCTATCTTATGTAAAATTTTTAAAATTTACGATAGGGCCTTTTGCGTTTTAGGTAACGTTTTATGTTTGAAAAAGGCTCTTCAATTTATTTAAGTCAAGCACACAACCTACAATTGGTTCCAGAAAGAGAGGATGGTATAGAAGGAATTTCTGTACCTAGCAGTTTTTTCAATAAGATAAGTTCTTAACTGAAATGTAAGTTCGCCGTACATATACAGCCGTATTCATAACGAAAATTTGGCATGAAGTTAGCACAAAGTTTATTCATAATATACCTACCAAACTCTGGCTAACGATTTCGATGTCGAGTTTTTAATAAAATAAATGCAATTTGATGTGTTTCTTAAAAATGTTGTGCTCTCAAAAAGGGTAGCTTGATATCTTCTGAAAAATTCACGCTTTCTAATGGCATAAGGGATTGCACTTCTCGCCCCCTATAAATCGACAGTGTTAATGGTGCCCTGTCTGTATCTTTATAACGGCGACGATAGCCGAAAAGAGTAACAATGCTACGCTAAAGTTGCAAAAATAGCGAAAATTTTTAATATTTCAAACAAGCCAATAAATTTATTAAAAGTCCCTAAAACTATAAATAATGGCAAAAATTCCAAAAAAAAATGGATAAATTAGAGCAAATTTAATATTTATTAAAAATGGTTAAAGCTGTAAATAATAATCAGGAAACTTACAGGAAAAATTGCTTCTATCGCGAACATGGCCAAAATTCGCGAATTTCCGCTAATTTAGCCAGTATAATGAAATTTTTGCCATTCCTTATAGTTTTTAGGGACTTTTATTAATCAGTTTTATGGTTTTTTTGAAATATTGAAACATTTGGCGAATTTTTGCAACTTTGTTGTTTTTTTATTCAACATTATTATTATTGAAAAATTAAAAAGGAATAAAACTGTTTCGACACCAACAAGATCGACGACAATAAGTCAATTTATATCGATGAAGACGCTAACGATGCGTACGCCATACCAAAAATACATAGACGCTTATCGATAAAACTTGATATTGGCAATGGGCATACAGATTTGAAACAATCGACACAAAACGTCGTTTCGTATTGATGACGCTGAATGGAATAAGGGTGATTGATTGTATGCTCAACTTCTAAGAGAACAATACTTTTCTTTTCTATTATGTTGTGTTTTTTAAAAAACTTTAAAGTCGCTTCTGTCAAACTTATATTTTTGAATTGTTGCAGAAAATGTGCTTCTCCCATTTTTTCTATGTAAATTCAATTGTAAAAATGGGAATAGGGAAAAAATTCCCGGGAAATTTTTATTCAGAATTGGGCTGATAGTCTTCCTAATATGACCAAAATAAACAAACTGATAACGGAGTAGACCGAGTTTAATTTGCAAATTGAAACAAATAACCAAAAACATTTTTAATTCTTTTGTCGCGTCAAACTAAGCCAAAAGTTTAGACTTCAATGTAATATTGTATCTCAGTTGGGCTAAGAAAATGGTCCGGTTATTTACAAAAAAAAATTATCATATCACATATTATTTCTTTTATCTGGAGCGCCATTATCTAGATCGCAATATTGACAATTAAATACATTATTTTCTTTTTAGTTTTGTTGTATTATATTTTTTATCATTTCGTTTTAAAATAGAAAAACATTTTTAAACTGCGAACAAAGATTAAAAAAGCTACTTGCAGAGGTTGATCATCACCCATGTCCAATTAACTTTTTTATTGAGGACGACCACGACCGAAACCGCCACGGAATTCAACATCACCGGCACCAGCGCCTACATCACCCTTCTTATCAGCACCACCAGGGGCACGTCTGTAAGCTGAACGATCTTCACCAGTCTTGCTAACATCACCGGAACGCGCAGTAGCAGCTGGTCGGGGACGTACAGTTTCTGGTCTGGTGGGACGCTTGAGAGTGGCGGGAACAATCTCAGGAGGCAAATGCAAGTAACTGCGCAAAAATTCGATACCTTCATTTGTTAGGTACCAGTAGTAATGTCTCCAAGCAAATTGTTCTTTAACCAAGCCACGGGAATGGAGAGACTGCATTGTTTTGATGACATGCAAGTTGGGGATGCTCTCAAGCTCAGGGTGCTTAGGAGCATGGGTATCTTTCTTGGCTACGATAACACCCTCTTTGAAAAGGTATTCGTAAATAGCGACACGATGAGCCTTTGGCATAAACATCCTGCAAATATATTAAATACACAACACATTAACATTTTGTGATAACAAACTTAAATATTTACAAATCCTACCTATTTGGTAGGAATTTTCTTTAATTTTTCATTATTAACAAAAACTTTTAGTTTTCATTGATACACTTTAGATAATGTTTTTAATTCATAATTATTTTTCCGTATCAGTTTAATGATTATTTAGATTTTTAATGCTTTTTTAAAAATTTTTACATACTTTAGCGTCTTCTGTGGATCAATCACCGGAAAGAAAGGAAAATGGTGTTGACAGCTGTCATTCTGATGACATTTCTGACAAGTTTTTCCTACTCGGCAATAGGTTGCGCTTTAAGCTAGAAAATGTGTTGAGTAGTAATGCCTATAAAACACATTTCTAGTACACCACACGTTCAATAGTTTGGAGGAGGCCACACGATCAATTTTTGTCTTTCAATTCCTTTCAATTTGCTCTCACTCTCTTATTTTTTACTAACTCACTCACACTTTTTAAATTGATCACGAGATTGCTCTCAATTTTACGTTCAATTAAACAGCTAATTAGAAGTTTCCTTTTTCAGTATAAATTGTTTTCTTGATGACATTTTGAAACTAATTGCTTAAAAATTGCGTGCAGCCTACGTCACAGCGTTCAATTTATGTAAATTTTGACAAACAATATATGTAACCCTGCGGCCACACGATCAACTTTTTGTTGATAGTCTTTTGCATATACTGTTTGTCAAAATGAACATAAATTGAAAGCTGTGACGTAGGCTGCACGCAATTTTTAAGCAATTTACTTTCAAGATGTCATCAAGAAAACAATTTATACTGACAAACGAAAAATTTGCTCACTAAACTTCTAATCAACTGTTAAATTGAAAGTAAAATTGCCAAGCAAATGGATAGTTAAAATTGAGAGCAATCTCGTGGCCAATTTAAAAAGTGTGAGTGTGTTAGTAAAAAAATGAGAGTGAGAGCAAATTGATAGGAATTGAAAGACAAAAATTGATCGTGTGGCCTCCAAGTAAAAGACTATCAGCAAAAAGTTGATCGTGCGGCCGCAGGGCTAGTAATTTTTTTAGTTTTGATCAAGGCGAATTCAACTACAGTTGGTGTCGGACAAGATATACATATTTAAAAATAACAACAATAAAAAGCCCTGTTGTTTGTTTTGTGTACAATTGTTGTAATCTCGCGGCTACCTGTTATAAACATACCTTGGTTAGTTTTTTGTTAGGAATGGTTGACATTTTGGACCGTTAACACTAGCAATGCAATGCAAAAAACCCTATGTTGTTTCTGTTGTACTTGGATTGTTGTGGTTCCGACACCAAGGTATATTGATAGCAGATAGTCTCGGCTTGTTTTGTGATACGAACTGTCAAATGTTGTTTATGTTTTTTTCAACACGTGTTAAATTTCTAGCTTTAAAAGTAAACAAGTTTTTTAAACAAAGTAAAAAGTAAAAAAGTGATAAAATTTAAAAGAAAATCAAAGTGATTTATAATATATAACAATTTTAGGTAAAGACTTAAATATATAATTAGAAAAAAAAAATTAACAAAATTAATCTATTTTCTATATTTAAGTTTTTATCGACCTTTTCCTTATTTTATTATTGATTTGTTTAGAAAATTCTAAATCGGGCTTATTAAGGTCATGTATTCTATGCAAATAAAAGATTATTTCATAATTTTTTCCGACGTTTCGCTGGAGATTCCCAACATCATCAGGGATATTTTATTAGATATATATAATCTTTCGTCTATAGTTTTGCATTTTGAATATTTAACATACATTTCGTTTTACATAAACACAACATAAAACATAAATTTAATTAAACAAAACAAATGCAAAAATATAAATAAAAATAAAAATATCACAGTACATATAATTAAATTGTATTAAACTAAGTATCACAGAAGCAGAACTAAACTAAAAAATTTTCGTTTAATGGCGTTTTTTCTGGTTTGTTTTTCATTTGTCTTTTATCAACTCCTTTGCTGTTTGACAGTCCGTATCACATAACAACAATAAAAAGCCCTGCTGTTTGTTTTATTGTACAATTGTTGTAACGTTGCCTTTACACATGCAAGTAGTGGCATGCCACTGTTCTATACATATTATCAACGAAAAAGTGTTCGAAATAGTCGAATCTCATGCCATTTTCTTTTCTGTTTACACATGCCACTGCCAGTTCATTTTCAAACTGTCGTTGAAGCGTCAACTTGAGATAATTTGTTTACTTCTCAAATTAAAAAAAAAAGTACCAGAAAACAAAAAAGAGTTACTGACTTCATCACATAGTTTTAGTTTTGGCAAAATAGTTTACATTTATTTATATTATGCGTGCAAAAAATCGTTCGGACAGTTTCCGAGAAATCTGGGTTCATCCAAAATGGTCAGTAAAAATCTTTACTGATTTATGCCATGGAACACATCCTTTTGCACGGTACAAGCTATATATTTTCTGAAAGTATATAGTTTTTTGGACAAAATGAGCGATGAGTGCAAAAAATAGTTCGGACAGTTTCCGAGAAATCTGGGTTCATCCAAAATGGTCAGTAAAAAGCCTGTGTTTCATGGCATAAATCAGAAGATAGTATTTTAACTATCCATTTGTTTGGCAATTTTACGTTCAATTTAACAACTGTTAGAAGATTAGTGAGCAAATTTTTCGTTTGTCAGTATAAATTGTTTTCTTGATGGCATCTTGAAAGTAAAAATAAAATATTGCGTGCAGCCTACGTCACAGCTTTCAATTTATGTAAATATTGACAAACAGTATATGTAAAAGACTATCAACAAAAAGTTGATCGTGTGGTCGCAGGGTAAAACAATTCCAAGTTGTTCACACAAAGACCTCCATACAAAAAGACTACCGGTCATTTTACTAGCTTACTTGGAGGCCACACGACCAATTTTTGTCTCAATTCCTTTCAATTTGCTCTCAATCTCATTTTTTTCACTTTCGCACTCACACTTTTTAAATTGCTCACGAGATTGCTCTCAATTTTAACTATCCATTTGTTTGGAAATTTTACGTTCAATTTAACAGCTGATTACAAGTTTAGTGAGCAAATTTTTCGTTTGTCAGTATAAATTGTTTTCTTGATGTCATCTTGAAAGTAAATTGCTTAAAAATTGCGTGCAGCTTACGTCAAAGCTTTAAAATGTAAAATTGTTGCACATGTGTTACTTGTAGGCCACACGATCAATTTTTGTCTTTCAATTCCTTTCAATTTGCTCTTACTCTCATTTTTTTACTAACACACTCACACTTTTTAAATTGATCACGAGATTGCTCTCAATTTTACGTTCAATTAAACAGCTGATTAGAAGTTTCGTTTTTCAGTATAAATTGTTTTCTTGATGAAAATTGCGTGCAGCCTACGTCACAGCGTTCAATTTATGTAAATTTTGACAAACAGTATATGTAAAAGACTATTAACAAAAAGTTGATCGTGCGGCCGCAAAGCAGTTGATAAAAGACAAATGAAAAACAAACCAGAAAAAACGCCATTAAACGAAAATAGATTCATTTTGTTTGTTATTTTTTTTCTAATTATATATTTAAGTCTTTACCTAAATTGTTATTTATTATAAATCACTTTGATTTTTATTTTAAATGTTATCACTTTTTACTTTGATTAAAAAACTTGTTTACTTTTTAAGCTAGAAATTTAACGTGTTGAAAAAAACATAAATAACATTTGACAGTACGTATCACAAAACAAGCAAATAAAAAAATAATCAGAAGGCTTTCCGAGACTATCTGCTATCCATATACCTTGGTGTCGGAACCACAACAATCCAAATACAACAGAAACAACATAGGGTTTTTTGCATTGCATTGTTAGTGTTAACGGTCCAAAATGTCAACCATTCTTAACAAAAAACTAACCAAGGTATGTTTATAGCAGGTAGCCGCGAGATTACAACAATTGTACAAAAAACAAACAACTGGGCTTTTTATTGTTGTTATGTGATACGAACTGTCATTATAAATCACTTTGATTTTCTTTTTAATTTTTTCACTTTTTACGTTGGTCAAAAAAACTTGTTTACTTTTTGAGCTAGAAATTTAACACGTTTTTAAAAAACATAAACAACATTTGCCTTCGTATCACAAAACAAGCAAATAAAAAAATAATCTGCAGGCTTTCCGAGACTACCTGCTATATCTCACAGAACTTCCAATTTTTTAATATAATTTTTTCATACGCTTGGCCTGTCGATTCTTGTAATAAAATTGATTTGTTTAAATTAAATATTGCAAAAGTTATTTACCATTTCACTCACTCTGCTATTGAAGCCAGATGACGTCAATAGTCAAACATCAATCCTTAAACCAAATGGTATTTCACTTTGGTAGACCGAAATTTGCTTTTGAATGAATGATTCTCTATTTTAATTGATTTACATGTTCTTCCTTACTTCTGTTTTTTCGTACTTTTTGTCAAGAATTCTTCTTGAAATCCAAAGTACATTTTTGTTTTTTCATGTTTTTGTCTTTCTTTTTTCTTGTTACTTTTTTCAGCACAGCTTGAAGGACAAATGTAAACATAGCTCGTGCCTTAGCTGTTAACAATATTAGTATTGTGGTTATTTTATAGAACTGTTAATGGTTTTTAATCCAAATTTAGATATTTTTAATTAGGCTTTAGTTCATTGAATTTATTTTTCATTAAATTATTTTTTTATGAAGACAGGAATTTTTACAACATGAAATTAATTAAAATTTGTATTGATAATTTTTCATTCTTGGCTGCGCTGAGATTTGAACCCAGGCTTTCACGGACAGGTTGCCCATACTAGTTTCCATTGTAACCACACAATCTCGTCAGTGGGATTTGCCGTTTTACTCACTCGGCTATTGAAGCCGATTGACGTCAATAGTCAAACATCAATCCTTAAACCAAATGGTATATCACATTGGTAGATCGAAATTTGCTTTTAAATGAATGATTATCTATTTTAATTGATTTACATGTTCTTCCTAACTTCTGTTTTTTTCGTACTTTTTGTCAAGAATTCTTCTTGAAATCCAAAGTAAATTTTTGTTTCTTCAGCACAACTTGAAGGACAAAAGTAAAAAATCACATGTACACAAGAGTTTCGGTTAGTTTTTCATTTTGCTCTTAATAAACTAATAGAAACTTTATCCAATATAGTGGTCAAAACTACCGGTCATTTTACTAGTCTTCTTGTAGGAATATTTACAGTAAAACTAGAAAGTTAAATAAATGGTGAGCAACCAAATGCATTTTTACAACTATAAACATCCATCCAAAACTTAACCCTACTTTCAATGATTTTCCATGTCCATGTTCTTAAATTTTTAAAACCGTTTTCACAATTGAATATTGCCAGAAAAACAAAAAATATAATCATACCGAAACAGAAGTAAAAAAGGTCTAAAAATAAATAAAGAAGGGGTTAATTTGCGCGTTTTTGAGATTAGGGCTACAAAAATGTTTTCGCGTTTGTGGTAGTTTAAAAAAGCTTCGGGGCTTTAAATGGCTTAGTTGTCAGCACTGCATTTCAAAGTAACGTCAAAAGTTTTTTATTTGTTTTTGTTTTATAGTGTAGTTTTTATTTATTTAATTTTAAAGTTAAATATATCTACGAACACTCAAAATAAAAGTATTTTATGTATTTTTATAATTAAAAAAAGTTGGAACTTTATTTTCATAAAGTACAAATAATATTTTATTTACATACTTTGTAAAAATTTATGGTAAAGTAAGAAGGGAGGTCACACAATGGATGGCATAGCCACGAGCATTAATGCAGTTCTAAAAAAAATCATAAAAAACTTTAACACATTATTAGATTGTCCTGTACGTTTTTCGGGGGAGTATGATGGACAAAAAGTGCACAATTTTATTGAGTACATTGAGTATTATAAACGTGTTAAATGTATAGCCGATGATCAAGCTTTGCAGGAGTTGCAATATCTTTTATTAGATCAAGCTCACGACTGGTGGCTACGTAGGAAACCTAATCTGAGCACTTGGTCAGAAGCTTTAACATTATTAGAAAATCGGTATTCAAAAAAACGCTCGGCGTATGTAGTTTTTTCGGATATATTAAAGAGTAATTATGGAGACTATGCGTCAAATGATGATTTCATTGATGATAAAATTGAACTATTCAATGAATTGTCACAACCAGGATTAAAGGAAGAAAGTATATTAGAAGTAATTTACGCTTTATTGCCTAATGATTTACAGACTAAAGTTAAACTAGTAAATATAAATAGTATAAAAGAATTGAAAGAACATTTAAAGTTGGCCAAATCAGATAGCCTTAATAATAATGAGGGGAATACATATTTAAGTTCAAAATCCACACCAAAAATCAATATGGATTCAACTGAAATTCAAATTACATATGAATCTAATAAGAAATTAAGTTCTCAAAGTACAAATAATATGGTACCGCCTTTATCCATTTGTATAGGAACAGAAAAAAATACAAACTCTGAAAGAGATCCCATTATAAAAGTTAGACGTACTGAAGATTTGATGCCCCAAGACATTAAAGAGGAAGAGGAATGTCCACCTCAACAAGAAAAACATATTGCCAATAATACCACTATAACTAACAACATGTTGAATACAATTCAGGATGATTTTCAAATTGATAGTGATATAATGAATCAAATTAATAACATAATTAATGAGTCTGAAATGAATAATAATGTATCAAATAATCAAATTATTCCTACAATTATATCACAACCATCAAATAGTGTTCCATCTTTGGAATTACTAGGTTTTCATATAGAGACGAACACAATACAACCAGAAAAATTAGCAAGCAACTCTCCAGACCACCGAACTAAATCATCTATAAAAGCAACGAAAAAAGTTAAAATTCGATGCTCTTATTGTCGTTATTTCAATCATACAGCACAAGCCTGTTTTAGAAGGGCGAAACATGCGAAATTATATCCGGAAAGATTTGTGACAACAAAAACGATAGATAATATTGGTATTTTACAAACGACAAATAATGGAGAATCCATGGAATCATTGACATTAAATAATATATCAAGTAGTAATGCCACCACTTCAAATGCGATACCAACGGAAGATGCTCAAGTAATACCAATTAACTTAAACCAGATTTCTAACACAACAACAACTTGTGCTTCTTTTACAGCCACTGCTCCCACAGTTACGAGATCTTCTCAAGTTATTTTAAATACTATTTCCGAAAAGTGTGTTAATTCTACTTTGACAACGAAATTAATTGCACCCATTAATGGCAAAACTTCAAACAAAATTCTGGCAGCAAAATTACGCAGTATAAACTCACCTTCTCCAAAGTGCCATCAATGTGGCACTGTGGGATTTTATAAAAGCATTTGCCCCAATTGTAGCCCTATATATAACACCAATTACAATCATGTTTAATATAGTATATAAATGATTAAGATAAATTATGTACAGAAATCGGTTTTGTTTTATCAAAAATACATGCATAATAAAAACATTTTTTAAAAATAAATTTCATATTTATTTACTTTTAAATTACATATGTATGTATGTACATAGCCAGGCCAATAGGGACATATGTGGCTATATTTAGTGAAAATATTTTTTTTTAATTAAGGTTGTATACATATCGCACTTAGTTAACAAGAGGGTATTAACTCAAAATTTAAAATTTTTCGGTGGAAGCAAAACAATTTTAAATTTACGTTAAAGGCATATGAAAAATAATTTTTAAATCAACCGTTTCATTAGCAAAAAGTAGGCAAAATAGCACGATATTTTTACAGATATATGAATATTGAGTGTCGATTTTTTCCAAAGAATGAAATAATGAACATTTTGAGTTAAAACCTTCTTGTTGATCAAGTGCGATATGCATTTGTCAGTGTTATGTATTTTCTAAGTTTTAATAAATAAGAACGTTAACATACAACATGATAAAAAATACGACAAACATTTGCTTTTCCATTTCACTGTATAAATGTATAAATGATGTACTAGTTACATAGCCTATAATACTAGTTGATTCGTATAACTTATGCCTTGCTAGGATTTTCTTCTGGAACATCATCAGCGGGAGCTGTGTTAGATTCAATCTTCTTAGGCTTTACGTCACCGCGACCAAAAATAGCCTTTTCAATACCCAAAATTGGAGCCTCAAAGGCCAAAGTGGCAAAAATGGAAGCAGTTAAAGTCAAACCAAAATCATGCCACCAACGAAGGATCTGTACAAGTTTTGAATATAAAACGATTTGTAAATTAGAAAAAATTAAAAAAATTAATAAAATAAACTACTTACTGCATCGTAATTAGAGAAGTGTGTATCAGTTTGCAGACGAGCAGCATTAACCAGTTGGACTATTCTATGAATAACATACATGCAGTAGGTCAAGCGACTGAAGCCAGTAAAGAAGCTCCATGACAACAAATCATTAATAACACCACCATGACCATTATAACAAGCCCAAACTATCCAGCCAATAGCCAAGTCCCACGCTGTACGACTCATTGGTTCAAAGATAGCGCCTTCATAAATGGGAGAATTGGGATTTTCAGGGCGAATACGCCAGTATGGACCCCACAAATCAGCAAGCATAACACCGAAAGCTAGCAACCATCCAATTATCACCCAATGTTTCTTCATTGGAATCTTTCTGCCGCGATTTTTGGTAAACAAGAAATAACCAAAAATAACACCAATCAACCATGAAGGAATACGGGTATGTGTTGGATAATAGGTAAGACGTTGACGTAAGTCAACCTGATTATCTTGTACACGAAAGAGCGTAAAGTCATTATACATAAATGTTGCAAATGTACAACCCAAGCATAAAATCAGAAATATTACAATGGGGACTAAAGCTTTCTTGCCCCATTTCCACAGGGGAATAATGAACAAGGGAGACAAAAAATACAATTGGGTGTCGACAGCCAAATACCAGGATTGACTGATACACTAAAAATTTAAAGAAAATATTTTTTGTAAGGAATGTGCAGGGTATAGGTATATATCGGGATTTTTTTAACTTACTATTTTGTATGGGAAAACATAGTTCTGGACATACAGCAAAGTAGCCCACCATGTGTCTTCACAACGTTTATCTTGAGTTCCAAGTTTCATCCACATGGGGCCAGCACCAGAGTACTTATACAAGGACATAATGTATAAAATAACAACTGCGAGTACGGGAGTCAAACGAATATAACGATGGAAGTACATCATCTTAATGTTTAGGTAACCCTTGCTAAAAACCAATAAAAAAGTAACGGATTAATTTTTGGGCCAAAAAAGGTTAAACCCATGGTTATACCAAGAGTAAAACATATTTTTAAAAACTCCTTTAAAACCAAATTTTTATAATTAAAATTATCTAGGAAACTTTTTCAGAATTTCGAACGTATACAATTGCATCAAGGTACATTTACACAAGGTAGCAGCACAAGAGAAGTCAATGTTGGCTGTCTCACCGTCGCGGTATTATTGTCCTGTTATTATAGGTGTTAGAGGCGTTAACAGGAGAATCACCAATTTCATTGACTTTAATACAAGTATGAATCAAATTATAAAAAAGAACTACTATTTAAATACAACTCTTGTTGCTGTGTTTCAATGATTGTGTCCGTTTATGAGAGATATTTCGAACAGACATATTTAAAATGTTATGTCCGAGTCCGGTTATGGGAATGCATTCAGTATGGCAAAGCTAATTAACATGTTAGATCTCTCTATTGCGATTCGAATACAATTTCGATGCGAAAGCTAAATGCCAACTTGGTACTCGCAATCACTACCGGAATATTGTTTGAAAATTAAGCAAAATTGGCAATAAAAATTAAGGATGGCGCAGAGTGACAGTAATAAAATATCAAAACATGTAAAAAAAATTTGAAATTTGCAAATTTAAATCAAATAAAAAGTCATTTGCGAAAAGAAATATATTAAAAGATGCGAAAGACAAATGCGCAAACGCATTAACTAGATTTGCTAAAATTTTCTTTCGCATCACAATAGAGAGTATCCCTCCTGTTATGGAAGCTGGCTGGTTGTGGGAGGTGTCCTTTATGAGAGGTTTTACTGTACGTACTAGTTTTATAAGGTTTCTATATGTCAAATCCAAATCATGTAACTACCCTACAAAAAGACTACCTAGTTAGATGATAAGTATTGCTCACCGATATATTGTTTATAGTTTCTATTAGTTTATTAAGAGCAAAATGAAAAATCTGACCGAAACCTTGTGTACATGTGATTTTGACTCTCTCTCTAACTTATTAATTCAATGTATAATTGTTGCAAGTGTGTTGGTAAATTTTTTTTTCTTAGTTTTGGTTATTCTTGTAGGGAAATAATTTATAAAGATAAACGGGAATTTGCTCACTAAACTTGTAATCAGCTGTTAAATTGAACATTAAATTGCCAAACAAATCGCTGGTTCATACTCCTCAAGTCTTAGCCGTCAAGTCTTAAGTTTTTGGGAGAGAAGGGAAAAAAGAATGCCATTTCTTTTCCTCTCTCCTGAGTGTATTGCAAATTTAGAGGCGAAACTTGATCGTGTGGCTGCCAAGTAATGGAAATATTAATAAAAACTTATTGCCTTTTATAGAAAATGTTTATTTCAATATAAGTGTTCAAGCAGAATTGAGTCTTCAACTTCAGGCAAAAATCCTAATAAAGCAGGAGGTCCCACCACGCGTTTTCGCCTTCACGCATTGCATGATTTTTATACATTAGTGCTGCTTCACATTCTTCAAGTTTAAGACGTCAAGTCTTGAGCTTTTAGGAGAGAGAGGAAAATAGAATTCCATCTATTTTTTTCTCCCTCTCCTAGAAACTCAAGACTTGACGGCTTAAACTTGAAGAGTGTGAACCAGCACTTAGTTGCGTTCTACGTTCCAAGTTATATGCAATGCTTTTTATGCGGCATCAATAAAAAAAAATATGTAAATAAAACGCAAACACTAGTTTCCTACACGCCGGATTCAATGCAACTGATTTCAAACTAGAAGTTGCAGTTTTGTTTGAGTTACGTTTCATCGTCTGTTCTGGGCCTTAAACCCGTCAAATTTCCATACAAATTTTAGTATATTGTAAATGAATTGAATTTTTTTGAATATGTCCTTTGCAATAAACGAAATCTGTACTTTACAATTATAAATAAAAGAGAAGGAAAAATTAAATTGTTTCCGCTTTTTAACTGTTAACGTCAGCGCTGTAAAATGTGGCGATTTTTAAATCCTTTTGGCGATGGGAATTTACGTTTGGCCATATGGCGATTCCTTAATTTCTTACATTAAATTCCAAAAATTTTAAAATTATAGATGATATTTATGGCCCCTATTACGGTTCACAACTCAACTCAGTTGAGTTGTAATTAAAACAACTGGTTGTGATGTGTTGTAATTTTTTGATGTTTTTGTTAACCGCAATATAGCAAAGTTGTAAACCATAATACAAAAATTAAGAAATTACAACTCAACTGAGTTGAGTTGTGAACGGTAATAGGGTCCTATTTTTCAAAAATCTTTAAAATTTCTATTAGTCAATTCACAAGGTATCCTAACATGTCATATTGTCAAAATGTCCTAATATTTCACAATGGTTTAAAAATAATGTTGTACGGCTCAGCCGCTCATCGCTGGACTTTTCTGATTAATTACGACAGCACAATAAACACAGCAAGCAACGTTCTATTCATTTAAGACACTTTTTGTTAACAAACCAACAACAATATTTTTAAACCATTGTGAAATATTAGGACATTTTGACAATATGACATGTTAGGATACCTTGTGAATTGACTATATGTGTATTTAAATATACTACTGAAAATAATTTAAATTTAGAACATTCATGTTTTTAGAAACACTAAAACTACTTCTGGTACTTTTTCAGTTATATTCTGAAATCGATTCCGAGTGATATTATGCACTTTCTACTTAAGGTACTGCTATTAAAATCAGGAAAAGCTATGCCTTAAAAAAAAAGTAATGGAAAATATCTATCGATTGAAACTTTATTTGATTTCCATTTCAGAACATGGCCGTTTAAGTATAAAAACTTACGTTCATTTGAAACAAATAATGAGAAAATCGTAGTGAAAAGTACACAATTTTCGTGGTCGTGCAAAGTACGGACACTTAGGCCCTAATCATGTACAACGCAGCGCAACGCCACAGAACTAACGCAACGCCAAAGAATAACATTGAAAGCACAAACAATGTCATAAATATTTTGTAATTTTGTTGTTGCTTTCTACAGAAATTCACATTGCGTTTTAAAATTTCAAACGCTCCATTGCTTGTGTCGTTGAAAATTTTAAAACGGTACATGAACATTGTTTGTGCTTTCAATGTTATTCTTTGGCGTTGCGCTGCGTTGTACATGATTAGGGCCTTAATGAAATGAAATACGAGTATTGAATATTGAGCTAAAAAAAAAACAAATAAATAAATATGAGAACTGAACTAATTTAAAATTTACCAACTATAACAAACAAATAAAATTTTAGTAATAAGATATTTTCTAAGTATGTTAAAAATTGTATGATAGTAAAGTTAGAGTATGTTAACAAAAATTGTATAAATAGAAAAATTAATGGCAACTAAAGGCAGAATCATTCTGGCAATTGAAGACAGTTTTTGACTCTCAGATTCAGGCTCCTAGTAAATCACTGGTAGCAGCCTACCAAGTAGCTCAGAACACACTTGAGCTATAAATAAACTAAAGTGCTATAGGGAAAACATCCTCTACACCTAAATACCTAATACAACCCTTACATGGCGATCCTGCCACTTTAAGGAAGTTCTGATCTTTTTGTCCTAATTTTCTTGCTAATGGAAAAAAAGTTGTAGATAGTTTTACAAAAATTGTTGAATAATTTAAAAAAGGCTCCGAATAGAACTTATAGTCTTGCTTACATTAAGGAATAGGAAGATTTGATACAGCAAACACGCATATATATTTTTAAGACCACACCAGTTAGTCTGTTAGATGAGCAAGTGGCAATATTGGAACAACTAGTAGGATAGATACGGACATTCCTCAAACCTAAAATATCAGAAGCAGACACAAGTGACAATTTTGGCACTTTGGCAAGTTTCGATTTAGTCACAGCTTCTAAGCTAATTCAGGAGTTCACAGGTAGTTATAAAGAGCTCTCCATTTCTTTGGGGGTAACAAAATTTTATTATGACACATTGACAGCAGACAAACCTAACCTTATTAAATTTATCTTAGCTACAAAGCTATCAGAATCATTTAAAACCACTGCCACTTTGCACTTTGAGCTAGCTCGTGCACATCAAAATAACCAATCGATAACTGAATTTGCCGTACACATTGAAGGACTGATAGCAGCATTAAATGAATTGCAGATTTTAGAGCAGGGATCAGCACATAGACAAATAATTATAAAGCTGAACGATGAAATTGGTTTAACTGCTTTTAAGAATGGTTTACAAGAAACGCAAAAATCGATAGTTATGGCGTCTAGACCAAAGAGCTTGCAAAGCGCAATAGGTATAGCTGTCGAATCCACGACATCAAGCACCCAAAGCAGTGTATTATATATGCGTAACAATAGAAATTATGGAGGTAAATATACCTATAACCAAAGAAACTATGACCACAATAGTAGAATAAATTATAACCAAAGAATTAATAACAACAGTAACTATAAAAAAGAAACCACAACAACCAAAATAATGACTATAGAAATAACAATAACAGAAATTACAACAACAGAAATAACAATGATGAATGAATGAACACTGACGATAGAAGAGTAAATAATAATATGGGTAGGCCGAGTAATATAAGGGTCTACCTTGCTAATCAGGGAAACGGGGAAAACCCCAGTACTCCAAACAACGAACATTAGGTGAGGGTATAGGGGAGAAACACACATATAATTACGAACATACATTGCATACAAAGAGATTCCACAATATACATATAATACTGAGTACAATTGACGGTACGGACATAAAATTTTTAATAGATACGGGCGCGGATATTTCACTTTGCAAGGAGTCGTGTATAGGAAAGGAAGATATAGAGAACAACAAATCGTGCAAGCTAACTGGTATTACTAACGAGGCGATAACCACAGTAGGAGAATGCAATATGACATTTAAATTTCCAGAGTCACTGGAACAACATTCATTTCAGGTAGTAACTTCTGGTTTTCCACTCATGTTAGACGGCATCTTAGGTAGAAATTTCTTTACGAAATTCATGTCAAAAATCGATTACGAGACAGCAACAGTAACCTTACTTTCAAATGGTATAGAGTATATCTTGCCTATGAGAAATAAGTTAAATAATGTTTACGTACCACCTAGAACTGAGGTGCTACATCCAATTGAACTAAATATATGTGAAGACTGTATAGTCTGCAGTAGCGAATTAACAAAAAGCTTATTCTTGGGTAATACTATCATTCCTAAAGAAGGAATTCATCACATAAGATTGCTCAACGCAACAAGCAAGCCTATAACAGTCTCAAATCCACAACTATCCTTATTGCCTTTATCACTGTTCAAAATTGTTAGACCGACAAGGTACAGTAATACCGAAGAAAGGTGGAACAATTTAAGAGAAAAGTTAAACTTGTCCACACTTGAATCATCAGCGACTGCCTGCATTGAGAATATTTGCGAAGAGTTTCAAGATATTTTCCACTTGGAAGGAGAGAAATTATCTACCAACAATTTTTATAGACAACATATACAAACTTCAGACAAGACTCCAGTCTATACTAGAAATTACTGATTACCTCAAGTTCAGCAAGAGAAAATCCAAGAGCAAGTTCAAAAATTGCTAGATGACGATTTAGTAGAACCCTCTACAAGTCCATACAACTCCGCACTACTTGTTTTACCCAAAAAGGGTTCTGATGATACTAAAAAATGGCGGTTAGTAGTCGAATACACACAACTGAATAAAAAGATAGTTGATGACAAATTCCCTTTAACACGCTTGGAAGATGTTTTAGACCAAATCGGTCGTGCAAAGTATTTTACCACGCTGGATATGACAAGTCCTTTCCATCAAATAGAACTTGATGAAGAGTCACGACCATTAACCGCATTTTCTACCAACAACGGCCATTACCAGTTCAAACGACTACCTTTCGGCATCAAGATATCATCAAATAGCTTTCAAAGGATGCTTACGATAGCATTAACGGTCCTTTCAGCAAGCGCATTCTTATACGTTGACGATATCATAGTTTTTGGTTGTTCACTGAATCATCACAACAACAAACTCGTAAAAATCTTTAAACGTTTACGAGACCACAATTTAAAATTAAACCCTGAAAAGTGTAATTCCTCAAGCCAGAGGAATATAACGGATAACGGATAAAGGTATAACTGCAGATCCTAGCAAATGTGAAGTTGTGAAAAAGTATCCTAGACCAACAAACTCTGACGAAGTTCGAAGATTCGTAGCTTTCTGTAATAATTATAGAAGATTTGTAAAGGACTTCGCTCACATAGCAAAACCACTTAATGCGTTGTTAAAGAAAAATAAAGAATTTTGTTGGAATTATGAATGCGAGAGTTCATTTGAAAATCTAAAGAAAATAATAACTAATCCACCGATACTACAGTATCCTAATTTCGAAAAGGAATTTATTTTAACAACAGACGCATCCAATTACGTGCTTGGTGCTATTCTATCTCAAGGAGAAAAAGGAAAAGATTTACCCATATCCTACGCCAGTAGATCTTTAAACAAGCATGAATTGAATAAACCCGTGATAGAAAAAGAACTATTAGCGATTTATTGGGGAATCACACATTTTCGACCATACCTTAACGGTAGAAAATTCACGGTTGTAAGGGACATCGACCCCTCATTTCTTTATTTACACATAAAAACCCATCTTCGCGATTAACACGTATTAGGTTAGATTTAGCAGATTACGATTTCAATATAGTTTTTAAACAAGGAAGGATTAATACTAACGCTGATGCACTATCTAGAGTACAATTAGACCACTGGTGTTCAAAAATGTTTTGCATATGTATTCTGAGAGAATTGTTTAAGTACAGTGACACGCAAAACTAAACGCACAATTTTTATTAATATTAAATCACAAGAATTTTTTTTGGTTATATAAAATTTATAATAATGCAGTTCACTCTGAATTAAGTGTATGTGATAAACTTCCGTTGATTAGAGGTTTCTGTAGAGTTGGTGATTAGGGATTAATTAAGAAAATTATGATTCTTTTCATAGCTATATGACTAGGTATACCGATGAGAAAAAAAAACCTTTTCATTAGAAATAACATTTTTTGTTTTTAAATTAAGGAATGGCTATCAGGGGAAGAAAATATTGAAAATAAATCAGATTTTATATTAAAAAATGTTTCCAAAAAAATCTTTTTATTTCTAATAAAAAGGTTTTTTTTTTCTTCATCGGTATATCCAGTCAGTCATATTGCTATGAAAAGAATCATAATGCCTCTAATAACATTTTCCCAATGTCCTTTAAATGTTTGATAACATAAAAGACATTGGGCATTACCAAAGGCATTTTTAATCATAAAATAGTTTTGCATTTTAATATTTTTTAGCAACAAACTAGCGTAGCTTCCGCGCATGTGCATTCGTCGCTGTCTGACGAACAACTAAATTAATTTCATTATTATTTATTTTACACACTGTATTTGAACAAATATCAATGCATCTATCGTACATGTGCGCTTGTTGCTCTCACACGTACGACAAAAATAATGAGCGTAAAAAACAAAGGGGTGGGGCTTCTAAACAATTGTTTGCCTGAATGAGCATCACTGAATTAGACTCTGATGCATTAAAGAAAATGTTGCCTAAAAATATAGATATAGTGACAAGGAGCATGGTAAAGGATATAACGAATGCAGAGGAAGATAGAAGGAAGTCTTGAGACAGGGATACAGAAAGAATTTATGACACAGAGCCTGATCAACTCTACATGTGGAATAGTATTTCTTTTTCTGATATTAAAGGTATACCTAGATTGAAATTTGAAATTATAAAGAGAGAAAAATTTAAAGCGCGCCGAAGTTTGCCAAAAGTTACAATTGATGATAAAAGAAACGTTACTGTAATAACACAGTGCAGTGATAATGCATATTTGGACTTAGGTGAAATCTTGCAGAAACTCACAATTAGTCAATTCACAAGGTATCCTAACATGTCATATTGTCAAAATGTCCTAATATTTCACAATGGTTTAAAAATATTGTTGTACGGCTCAGCCGCTCAGCGCTGGACTTTTCTGATTAATTACGACAGCACAATAAACACAGCAAGCAACGTTCTATTTGTTTAAGACACTTTTTGTTAACAAACCAACAACAATATTTTTAAACCATTGTGAAATATTAGGACATTTTGACCATATGACATGTTAGGATACCTTGTGAATTGACTAAATATTGTTATCTGATAGTAGCGTCGACAAAATTTCGTTAACAAAAGACGATATGATATTTAAATATATAGATGAAAAGGAGCTCATTGAAACATATAATAGCATGCCAAATGAATGGAGAGGTCGGCAAACACCTACACAAATTTTATTATATAATCCACCGATAAAGGTGCAAGATAAAGAAGAGCAGATGAAAATTATAAAAGAATACCATGACTCACCACAGGGAGGTCACGCAGGAGTAAAAAGAACCATTATTAGAATAAAACAGAAGTATTTATGGAAACATATGAATAAAATGATAAAGGATTATATTAAACAATGCATAAACTGCGCTAAAAATAAAATAACTAAGCACAATAAAGATCTCTTAACAATCACTAGCACACCAACAACACCATTCTATACAGTTCAAGTAGATACAGTAGGCCCACTGCGCATTTCCAATGGATATATATACATACTGACTGCACAATGCGAACTAACTAAATACATTGAGACAATTCCAATAGAAACAAAAGAAGCAAGTGTAATAGCCAAAGCGATAGTAGAAAAAATCATTCTTAGGTACGGCATTTTCAATACGCTAAAGACAGACCGAGGTACAGAATTCGTGAACGACTTGATAACCAGAATTTGTAAGTTACTCAAGATAACTCATTCGAAATCAACAGCATACCACCACGAAACTTTAGGGTCTATAGAAAGAAATCATAGAGTACTAAACGAATACATGTTAGCTTTTACTGACAACTACAACTGGGACGAATTTTTACCTTACTACGCCTTTGCTTACAACACCACCCCTCACACCACTACAGGTTACTCACCATTCGAGCTAATCTTTGGTAAATTAGCCACACTACCAAATGAGATACACGCAGAACAAGTATTCTATAATTTTGACGACTACTTGACGGAACTTGAAACAAAATTGCGACACGCCAATCTAACAGCCAGCAGAATGCTTGGGCAAAACAAAGCAACACAGAAAGCAAGGGTAGACAAACATTAGCGGAGTTCAGTGTTTTGTGCAAATGGTCTTGCGAAAGAGCAAATGCAAAATTTCGTAGCTTTTTTTATGAAATCTAAAGGAAACTCTGTGCATTTTGTTGTTGGATTTAACAAAAAAGCTATGATATTTTGCATTTGCTCTTTCGCAAGACCATTTGCACTTAAAACTGAACTCCGCTATTGTAATTATAAAAATTTTAGCGTAGGAGATCTAGTATTATTAAAAGTAGGTAACAGAAGAAAGAACGATAGTCCATATATAGGACCATATACGATAAGAGAAACCCGAAATGTAAATAGTGTAATAGAATTAAATGGAAAAATACAAGAAGTTCATAATAATAGATTAAAACTTTTTAAACATATAACTTCAAACTAACCTATCATAACATTAACATTGTTCTCCAAAATTTTTCTATTTTATAAGTAATAAAATTTTTTTTTTTTTCTAAAAGGGAAAGGTGTAAAGTACGGACACTTAGTCACCAAAATTAAGTCAAAAAAAAAAAAAACAAAGAAAAAAAAGTAACAATAAAAATAACAAAAAGCAAACGCAAAAGAATTAAATGAAATGAAATACGAGTATTGAATATTGAGCTAAAAAAAACAAATAAATAAATATGAGAACTGACCTAATTTAAAATTTACCAACTATATCAAACAAATAAAATTTTAGTAATAAGATATTTTCTTAGTATGTTAAAAATTGTATAATAGTAAAGTTAGAGTATGTTAACAAAAATTGTATAAATAGAAAAATTAATGGCAACTAAAGGCAGAATCATTCTGGCAATTGAAGACAGTTTTTGACTCTCAGATTCAGGCTCCTAGTAAATCACTGGTAGCAGCCTACCAAGTAGCTCAGAACATACTTGAGCTATAAATAAACTAAAGTGCTATAGGGAAAACATCCTCTACACCTAATACAACCCTTACAGTGGTAAATAATTTCCTTCGAATTGAAATACGCGAAATAAAGACTTTATATTTAAAAAACCGAGATTGCAAGTGTATCAAGAAAAACATAATCATATGTATTAAACATCTGCATGAAACTTAATGATGTTCATGAAACTTTCATTATAATTTTGTATTTGCTTCGTTTGTATTCAGTAAAATGAATAACTACGAAATGAAAGCAACAAACACACGAAATTTAAGAAACGAGTAAGATGCAGTTACTTTGTTTACTTAAACAAGAAAATATGAATAATAACAACTCTGAAACAAAACAACCACTGAATAAATGTCGAATCAGTTCATGGAAAACACATTTATTTAAAAGTCAGTATTGCCAGCTGAAGGAAATGAAAAACATTAGGAAAGATAAAAAACAATATAACAAAAATAATAATGAAGAGTAAAAGCAACAAGATTATATGTCAACATTTCCCAGAAATCTACTACTTTACGGATCATAAGTCCTGGCGTCAAAATGTGTGAAGCATTAAATTTTTTTTATATGTCAACATTTCCCAGAAATCTCCTACTTTATAGAGCATAAGACCTGGCGTCAAAATGTGTCAAAAACAACTGCATCTGGATCCGATATTGCGAACTACAGCATTTTCTGTGACCCAAGGTAAGATATTTGGTTCAAAAAATAAGTCCTGCAAGGAAACCTTACCGAAATTAATTTTCGACGTTTAAAACAGTTCCGTCCATTTAAATTATCTAGCACGTTAAGTTATCATCAATTAATTTAGAAATATTAAACAATTGATTTTTTTGCCATTGTTATAAATTGATTGTGGGTGAACGGATGATGCAAAACGAATATGCGACATACCAAAATTGACTAACACGTTAGATTTCTGAGTAATTTAAAGTTAAAAGTTTAAACATTAGTAAATAGCAGCAGAATAAACTACATAGTTTAAATACCTGAAAATTACAACTTAATTTAAAAAAATGGAAGTATCAGGTAAATGGTAAAAAACAAGTACGCAGTTTTATTTTACGTGTAAAATTATTTATGTTATCTGTTAATTTATTGCCGGTATATTATCCTTTTTAATAGTGTGAAAACAGGGTTCTTATGTTTCAAAGTAATGCTAATAAAAGATTACATTTTTATTTAAAAAAAGGATTTTTTGTTTCAAAGAAGTGGTAATAAAAGATTATTCGAAAAAGCTTCTATCAAGAGTATAAAAATGCAAGCATTAATTTATTTCTTTATTATTGCTGAAACAATGGCGAAGTTAAGTTATTAAGTCGCTAATATACATTTTCACCCGAAAGATGACAAACATATTGAGTTACACATTATGAATAATCCAATTTTTAAATTATGCAATAAACAAGAAATCAAAATTCTTAAGATAAAATTATTATAAGAAAATGGAACGTTAAATGTTCTTAAAACAAGAAAATGTTTTTCTTACGCAACCAAAAATGGTTAACAAATGAACTTATTTTTAAAAAAATTTGATAACCGTCAAAGAAACTGGAAAAGTGGAACCGGATTCATTTCTGCATCGAATTCAACCAACGCAAAATAAGAAAACAAAAGTTGAAATAATTTAAAAAACTGTGGAAGCGAGCCCCAGACGACCAAAGAAGATTTTAAAAAGAATGCATTCACCAACTGAAAAAATTAAATTTACTCAAGAAGACTTTGCACTATTCTTGGAATTGAAATTGACTAAAAATCAGTATACAGAATTGCGAAAGCGAACTAATGAAAAAATGTGGTGTTTATGCCCAAAAGAGTGCTTAAAGTAAAATTGCAGGATCTTCTGCTGACTGTTCGAAAAAATTTAATAACCTATTTCCAATGTGCGAAAGAATTCCTTCTTTCGAACAACTACATTTAAAACAAAAACAAATTCTAAAAACTTTGTTTTTGTTTTAAATGTATTTGTACGAAGTAAATAATTCTTTCGCACATCGGAAATAGGCAGTTAGAATTGCAGGCTGACTTTCATTTCAAAATGGGGATGTGATAGACAGTAAACACTAACAATGCAAAGCAAAAAACCCTGTGTTGTTTCTGTTGTTTTTGGATTGTTGTAGTATCGACACCACCTGTAGTTAAATTCGCCTTGGTCTGTACTAGACATTTTTTGTCTTTCTCTTTCACTGTTCGCAATTTTCATGTTGTTGCTTCATATCATTTTTCTCACACCAATGTAATTTAAGTATCAATGCCTGTAAAGGTAGAGTTAGCCGAACGTCCACGTCCCCTAACGAAACGTCTGGTCCATTTTGTTATTTGCTTACAATGTAAATGCTTACCAAATTTAAATGTCACGTAACGGAACGTCTCAATCTGTATAAATTAGAATTTCTTGCCGTCGTTACGTGACAGTTGTAAAGCAGTGATGGCCTGCTTGTATATTAAATTGAATGCGGGTATTTTCGCTCTGTTTTTTTGGTACTTTTTTCCAGTATATTTATGGACTTTCGACAAAACGACTTACAATACAACATATTTCCATATATATTAATATACATATGCTTAGATGTACAAAATGAACAAATGCATATGCACATACAATAGAAATGAGAAATATATAAAAGGCTTTAAATGGTAACAAAATATTGTTTTGCCTATGCACATTTACAAAATAATATATGTAAATTTGTATGTATATGCTAAAATAAATATTTGTTTATTGTAAATCTATAATATAAATATCAGATATTAAATTATTAATGTTTTTTTACTTACACTAAATACTGTTTTAATACCATTTTAATCACTTGGTACTTTTTCTGTACAACGGTCAACATTTAAACCTTTTGATTTCCCATCACTGTGTGTGTTGTTTTATGTATACTATTGCTTCTTTGTTTATGTATGTGAAAAACATATGACACGTTTTTAGATGTTCTATAAGTGCACCAACGTGCAGGCAGTCCGTTACAGTAAGTTACGGGACAGCAACGTTCGCCTAACTCAGCCTTAAAATGTTCATCTCCGTCAACAGCGAAAAACAACGAAAAAACGAAACGAATAATTTCTGTGTCTATTAATTTCGCGATTGTGAAAGGTTTAGCCATGTTCAAAAGAGAATAAGAAAAATATTTGCCCTTCAATTTCAACATTGTAAATTGGGACTAACTGGCCATTTTAACTTATTTCGTTCGTATTTAGTAAAATTTTCTTAAATAAAGAAACATTTTCTCATAATCAAAAAATTCACGTTTTTGGTATACCTATAATCAAAAATTTCTTAAAACAAGTAATACAAAAGTAGCTAGTTTTTATTAAAAATAAGGAAGCAATTTCGGAATTCTTGATTTTTAAATAGAATCTAATTTACAGCATCATGAAACAAATGCCAGGTATTTTTTATTTTTTTTTCAGCAGAACTCAAGAAAATTTGGATTAATTCAAATAATTTTTATTTGAATCGACATAAAAAGAAAATAAATCGAAAGCTTCTTAACTCTTGATTCAAGTAGAGATACTTTTTCAATAGCCTTTTTTTTTGACAGATCACGTGTGAGTCGTGTCATGCTGTCATGTTATTTATTTTTAGTATTGTTTGGCATTTCATAATGGAAAGACTTAATTGCGTCTGAACAACGTATACAAATCGTTCAACTTTATTACGAAAATTCACGTTCTGTGAAAAATGTGTTTCGTGCACTTCGCTCAACTTATGGTCAACATAATCGGCCTACTGAGCGTACTATTCGCAACACCATCACCCATTTTGATGTTTTGTTTTTGTTGTTCTTATGTATATATGTGTGAGGGGTGAACTAAAAAATTGAGAACACTCTCTCGAGTTGGCGTACTGGTTCTATACTATGCCTATAAATGTGAACAGAAACTGTGAAGGGAAACTTTGTCGTCCGGTACTGGCAAGACATAAAATAACGTATTAGATTAAGATTTGATTAATTATTGTTAGTTCATATTTGTTATATGAACACTCACAGCCGTATTCATAACGAAAATTTGGCATGAAGTTAGCACAAAGTTCATTCATAATACACTTACCAAACTCTGGCTAACGATTTGCTAAACTCTTGTTAACAAGCTGCCAAACTTATGCCAACTTGTGATAAACAGTCGTTTAATGTTGAATAATTTTATTGGTTTTTTAGTACACTGTTTTTTTAATTAAGAGTCCTTTTTTAAATTTATTTTAATTTAAAAACATTTCAAATTTTTATATTAAGAGGGAAAATAAAAAAAAATGAAATGAAATGACAAAACCAGCGATGATTAATACAAAACGTGTTGCATTTTTGAGTAATATAATGTGGCATCATTAATATTCAGAGTTGATTTATTAAAAGTTAGCAGACGGATAAAATTTGTTATGAATAAACTCTGTGCTAACAACCCGCTAAGCTTAATCGGCATACTAGTAAGCAGCTCGTAGTACGTAGTGTACAAACTGTGGCTAACTTTTTGTTATGAATACGGCTGTTAATAAATAAATAGTGAAAAAAATAAAATGGAAGTGTGATTAATCGGTTAATCAGAATGTTGGTAAATTATTAATTAATTCACGACCATACACTACAAAAATGAACGGTTCAGTGCCAGATTTGAGCACTGAACTTGTGTAGTGTATGGCTGGCAATATTTAAAGAAATTACGTGCACACACATCAAACTGGCGTGAAATATATACGAAAATCAAAAACATTTTGTCGTTCGTTAAATTCACATCAAACCATACGTGCGAGTTCTTTATTACTAACCAAATTACAAAAATTTAAGTTTGATGAGAAAGTTTGATGTGTGGCCATGCCGCTTTATGAAGTTTAATTAATCGAGAACTTTGATTAATCGATTAAACGCACATCTCCACTTTTAATGAAATACTACTTACGTTTTTTCCATTTCACGGAACGCACCCCACAACATTAATAAGCCAGACATAAAGAAGAAAGTATCGACACATAGGGTACCGTTTTGTACTAACATAGAGTATGGAGTTTCAACCCACTATTTTTATAAATTAAAAGAAGTTATTAAAATTATAAATAAAAATAAAAAACTTACAGTAAAAAATTTGTTTTTGTTGATATGAGGTAAATCATAGAAAGTCATGTAACCATGGCCAAATACGACCCACATCATAGAGAAGCAACGAATACCATTAAGGCAATGAATTACATTAGGATTATCCACTTTTTTCACAGTAAAAATCTTGGGAGCATTAGTGAGAACAGAGAATGCCAAGAGCAAGGGCCTTTTAGGTTCTGAATTTAAAAAAATATATATATAAATATAATAAGAATATACAGTACAACACAAATTAATTCATGACTTACGTTTATTATTAGTTTGGACATAATCATAAATAGAACTAGCAATCATGCAAAACACAATAATGCTGATAAAAACTCTGAAATGATATACAATTTTCAAATTACTTTTTGTATTTTTTTTTTAGAATTGAAGCACTTACATGGCAAAAATATCAATACCACGCAGTTCAATAGGTTCATCGATCTTACAGAAATCGTTGCTAATCATATTTGCTGTAATTTCTTGACCATAATAGGTTTTAATAACTTCCTTTAAGATTTCATTAGTTTTTACGGGCGAGCAAGACTTAGGTACACAAACACCCAGCTCAAAAGCTTCAGGATCTTTTCGCTTATAACTAATAGCCCTGCTCCACTCATCACGTTTGTTGAGTTTGCTCATAAAGCCCTTAATGGGAACCTTAGCCAAACAGTACTGACCTCTAATTTCATGACTTTTAGAAACTTTACGAGTAGCAGCAATACATTCTTCAAATTGGCCCATGCTGATGGCATGACCCCACATAAGACCGAACGGTAAACGACCCCATGAATCAGGATCTAAAAAAAAATTAAATTACTGTATAATTCGATGTTGTTATTGTTCATTTCATAGAAATCAATTATACCTATTAATTTAAAATATTTTGAAGGCAACTCATAATCATGACAACATATACCTAACCTTTTGAGTTCAAATCTCCAATAAAAAAAAAAAAAAAATTAAATAAGATAAAAAATATTTTATTTTTTCCCTATTTGATAAAATCGAATTAACGGCTGCTAAATGTAAGCTATTTCTCAAATTACTTTTAACGATGCTTACTTGGCTAAATACCCTCTCTACTTCAACATTAGACCATGAAAGTGAGAGCAACTTTATAGTAAATTTCGAAATATCTAAATATTTCTTGTTGCCACATTGTTGCATTTTTTTGACGATAAGAGATGTGGTTCTTTTTTTGTGAAAACTGCTCGTTCATAGCGATTTTCAACATTTGTAAAAGTTGTGATTTAAATTAAATGCGTTTTAATTGTTAAAAATGTTTTTTTTCTTATTATTATTATTTTCAAAGAAAAATGTTGGAAAATGGCTAAAAAAAAATGGCTAACGGCTAAACTCATTTTTTAATGCCTTACTTGGTGGAAAATGGATAAATATAGACACTAAATGGCTAAATTGGCAACACTTATAAAGAAAGATTATATGGACACATAAGATATGCACTTATTTTAAAAATAGGACAACGAGTGGAGATAGGGAGCAAATTCTGCCTCTCGGAAACTATCAAACCGATTTTATTCAAATTTAAAACAGATATTTCCACGTTTGTATGGACACATACGCTATGTATTTTTCAAAATAGGTCCCATATACATACATTAGCTGCGTTCGAGAACACAAAAGTTTTTACTATTTTTTACTGAACTTTACTGCATTTTACTAAATTGCGTTCGCGTACGCAAACTACAGTAAATGAGAACACAAATTGAGAGCGTAAAGTGACAGTTTTTGACTGAGTACTTACAAATTTTTACTGCAGAAATTTTTGCAGTAAAATTTAGTAAAACAAAAAAACATAAGTTCCAAAAGGTAAACAAACAAAAGTAGCAAACAAAAGCCATACAAATTGTGAAAAATTGTTTAAAAAAAGAAAAGTTGAAATAAAACTAAAATAAAAACAAAAATTGAATTAATATTAATTAATTAAACTTGTTTGTGAAGAATTTATATGGCTAAATACCAACTTTTGAAACTTTGTTTTGTTATGTTAATTTTCTGGAGTTGTAAAAGTGTCAAGTACTCGGGTACTTAGAACAGCCCTTGTTTTTAAAGTTATCAATAGTAAAAAAAGTATTCGTGTACTATTGATCAAATTTAGCTGGACACAAATTAGCAAATTCAAAAACAAATAAAAAAAAACCAAATATGAAAGATAAAATAATTTGTTTGTATTTTCCAAAAATATTCGTGTTATTAAAAGTATTTAATCGAGTACCGATAAGAAAACGAGTTAAGTAGTCAAAAGTGTAAACTTTTTTCAACACTTTAATTATTTGCCATCAGCTGTTGCCTTTATTTTACGAAATTTTACAAATTTTGCGTTCGCGTACTTTTTTGGACAACAGCTTTTTGAGAGAGCTAATTTTTAAGTTTACTCATTTACTGCAATTTACTGTAAAAGTACTCAAACGCACCTATTCTTGCTAACAAATTCATCGACAGCTTAGTTAGGTTTTTTCTCTCTCTTTTTGTCAATCTGCTAGCCATGGCATAAATTAAATTAATTAACAATTCTTAACGTACTGCTCTTAAGAGAAATAAAGTATGTATCAGAAGTTATGTTTATAAATATAACTTGGCTCAATCGAGCTTTGATCACAAACATTATGTTTGATCTATGGTATCGAATCTACATACGTGGCGATTTCTCTATAAAAATTTTCATAAATTTAATTTTTTAAGTTTTTATCATAAATGCAGTTTTTCAATCTTTTGCCTTTATCAAACAAATTTTTTACAAGATTAAGTTTATTTTTGAAGCTAAACACACATTTTATACCCCCTAATATTTTATCTATTGCCGTAATTAAATTTGTGCTATGCTATAAAAATTTTATATTGTGTTACAAATGTATATGATTAAAAAATTATGTCACTTGACACATCGGCTACACAGTATATTAACTTAATTAAGTACTTTAGTGCTATTATTGTCGGTTTACTCCACACTTTTCAACAACAAAAATATCGTCGCGTTTTTTCTTAAACCACTTCAGCTTTAAAATTTTTTAATATGGGTTTTAAAACAAGTTTTTCTTCTTTAAATTATGGCTTTGCGACTCTCGAAGAGTGGAAAAACATTTTTTTAATAAAAATATTTACTTACAAATAACTGTTGCCGAATTTGTCGCTTACGTGTTATTGGCGCAAAGAGCAATTTCCAAATTAAAATAAATTTTTAATTTATTTTTAGTTTTTTTATTTTGGTTAAAAACTAATACCATACGCCGATTTCTATATCTCCAAGATTATGACTTTTAACTTAAAAAAGTTATTATACAAACCGTAAAATGTATGGAAAACTTTACAGTTTGTATGGGAGTTACTTTTAGGAGCAGAGGTAAAGCTTTGAATCTTTTATAAGAAATGTTGGTTACGTAAAAACAGTTAGAAATTAACCCCTAAGGGTCGGAAAACTAATTTCGGCTCAGAACTTATCTTTTTATTAATATAATAACAAAGAGTGCTTATCCACAAAGCTGGAAATATGCAAAAATAATACCAACACCGAAAACAAACAATGACTTTCGTCCAATTGCTATACTTCCTTATTTATCAAAAGTTTTTGAAAGGTTACTGCATAATCAAATAAGCAAATATGTCAATGAAAATCACTTACTTACAAAAAGGCAGTCAGGATTTCGACCTGGGTATAGTTGTATTGCCGCCCTAATAGATGTATCTGAAGAAATACGTGGAAATATTGATGACGGCAAAGTCTCGTTCCTTGTTCTTTTAGATCATTCAAATGAATTTGATATGGTAGACCATGAAGTTCTCTGCTAGAAGTTACACAGAATGTTCAATTTTACCGCTGCTTCTGTTGGTTCAATGCATTCTTACTTGACAGGTCGTAAGCAGTCAGTATTCTTAAACAACAAAACCTCACAAATGCTACCAGTCCTAAAGGGTGTACCTCAAGAATCAAATCTCGGACCACTACTGTTTGCTCTTTACGTCAATGATCTACCTACTCAACTACAATATTGCAATGCCCATTTGTACGCGGATGATGTCCAACTTTATATTAGTAGTAGCCTTAGTAACATAGGTGATGGTGTTGAAAAGTTAAATATGGAGCTAAAACGTGTTCATGTATGGGCAAAGGCTAATGGTTTGTGTCTTAACCCACCGAAATCAAAGTATCTTATAATAACTAAGAAAACAATAAAGTTACCCTTTGAACTGAGCATAGTGCTTGAAACTCAAAACATTGATATTGTAACATCTGCTAAAAACCTTCAATAAAACACTAACGTGGTCAGATCATATAAATTCTGCAGCTGGGAAGACTTACCCAAAGCTAAGGACTCTATGGAACATTCAACATTTAACCCCACTTAATATACGTGTTTTGCTGGCAAAAACATATCTTATGCCAACATTGTTATATGGCTGTGAAATATATGCAAGTTGTGATTCTGCTAGCCGTAAAAAACTAACAAATACGTACAATGCAATTTTGAGATATGTGTTTAACTTGCGGAAATATGACCGGATTTCTGAATATGTGACAAAACTCTACAATGTCACATTATTAAACCTAATAAAAATAAGAACCTTAATGCTTCTTCAAAAGATTATCTATACTCTTGAGCCAGTCTATCTGTTTGATAGAATCTTATTTACACAATCAGGAAGATCAAATAATATAATTCATATACGATATCGAACTTTAGTATCTGAGTGGCAATTTTATGTTCATGCAATCCGTCTTTGGAACTCGTTAACACCGGCCACACAGTTTATACGCAACGCACTGCACTTTAAAAAAGAATTACTAAAGCATTATAGATGATTCACTTCGTCAATACTAAAATACTACTGTTGAATTTTTTTTTTTTATTTAAAAAGAATATTTACTGTATTTCTATTTAATGTAACAAATTTTTCATTTTTGCCACTAACTGTATGAATAAAAAATTTAAACTATATATTAAACGTCATGTTCATAAACATTTTAAAAATCCTTTACTATAACTATAAGATTTTAAATCTTGTTGTATTGGAAATCGAATAAATAAATTAAAATTAAAAACGGTTTTTTGTATGGCAGCCATGTTAAGATATCGAGATAGGAAAAAAAGTTGTAATTTTTTTATATAATGGGGGCTCGAAGAATTTGTACTGTATAGGATACAGTGATGCCAATAGTAGGGAATTTTCCCTTTTTATAGGGATTTTTTCGGAAAATTTACGGCGTAGGGAAAAAAAGACAGATATATTATTTTAAGGCAAATGTAGGGAATTTTAAAATATTGTCTCATTTTCAATATATTGTGTTAAAATACGTAAATATTCGTATTATTTTCATTTAAAAATTAAAATTTTTCATATACCATAGCATTTAGGTACAAATGTAGTATTTTACTAAGAGCCCTAATAACCTGGCAATCTTCAACAAGTGCCACAATCATGTACGTATATATAAGGGGAGCCGAATATTTGGGTTCACATTTGCGAACTAATCGCTTATTTTTGTTATTTGCATTTGCTCTCACATTCGCTAAAAATATATGCGAATATTAAAGAAGAATGTTTAATGAATGAAACAAAGAGAAATAAAGTCATACAATTTGGAATTTTTAAAAAATTTTAATGAAAACTTTTTTTTTTAAATTTTGAAATACAGATTTTTTTTATATTCAACAAAGCCTTCCCTTTTATTTGGTACCGAGTTTGGTAAAAAATATATGATACTTATATTAATAAAAAAAGTATTCTTAAAAAAGGTTAAGTCCTTTAAAAAGGACAAAAGATGAGGAGATGAAAATCAAACACGCAGTTTGACTTAGTTTTGACTCTAGATTGAAGGATATACAGTGGCGTTTCTGCCAAATTTAATTATTAAATTAAATTATATTTGTCACACAGTATTTTTTTTTTTTTTTAATTGAATTTTTACATGTGTGAGAATGTTTATTTTGGTTTTTTCTTGATGTTTATAAATGTTTTTTTTTAATAAATGTTAATAAATCTCTTAATTATAATATTTACGAAATGTTAACAGATTATGTATTTGTTTGCCTGAAGCTAAGACCAATACATTTTTAACGTAGGGAATAGTGTAGCGATAATTTTTTTGTTTGTAGGAAAAAAGAGGGAATTTTATTTAGACACGTAGGGATTTTTTTGAAATTTCTCCTGGCATCACTAATAGGATATGTAAGTTTTGAGTTACTCCACTACATTTAACAACTTTTAATAAAATAATCATTCTATTTTGCATGCAAATATCATTTGGTATGGCGCTTACGAGATTTTCGAAGTAACTTACATTTTTTTCCTACAAAGCAATCGTGTGGCAAATGTTATTTTCTACCATAAAACATAAGTTAATTAAAAAAATGGCACTTACGTGGCTTAAGAAGAAACGCGAAGATATGACGCAATATTTCATTCAATATATCGTCAGTTTATATTACAAAAGGCGTATCTAACATAAAAAATTTTAAAGTATGTTTGTTTTTTTTTTAGTTTAAAACTTGATAAAAAAAGTATATAAAATAAAGCATATATGTACATATGATGTTGTTCTAAAAATACGTTAAAAAAATAGGGCCACTAATATTTTCTTTATTTTTTCGACAATTTGTAAGTAAAGTCATGTCACTCCTATTAAATATTTGACGTCCTACACGTAACCAGTAGTTTTATTAAAAAATTGTTTGCTTTTGCAAAACGTTTGCTGGATCAAAAATCATTTAACAGTTTATTAATTGTACTATACTCAATAAAAATTGTTAAAAATAAAGCTTAAGTTAAAAAGTTTGATTAATTTGCTGGTCATGCTTTTTTTAGGATTTTTTCCTCAAATATTTGCTGGGTCTGAACATACCTTAAGAGTGCCAATTTATTTTGGCGAAAATTATTGTTAATTTATCGCGTTTTAATTTCATAATTTTGATTAATTGTAAAAAGTTGTAAATATGAGCTGGTAAAACAATAGGCTCAATATTAATAGTAATACTAAACAATTTTCCTTTTACATTAAAAATACGAGTATTTGCGAAAATATTTTTTGTGTTAATTGATAATTAATTCAAATGAAAAAAAAAACATACAAAATTTAGAAAATATAGGCCGTAGTAAGCATTGTTCGGAGGACGACAAACTAATCATTGAATATCATTTACAAATTAAAGCGAATAGCGAACTCTATTGGAAGATCCCAAAATTTTATTTATGTATAATGCTTTGTTAGCTCCAAAGCCGTGCTTGGTACTGGGTATACCAAGAAAGTAGATAAAGATATAAAACTTGTATCCAGTCGAAACCCTTTCAAGTCCGGTGAGGCAATTAAATGAAAAATTCTATTAGCACTGTAAAAAGAAAATCTATTCAGGAAAAGTGCCAATGCTAACATAAAGACATCGTCGAAATCGACTTATAGTCGCAAAAGCTTATAAGGATATGGATGACTCTGTTCATGGGAAAAAGTGGCGCAATGTGCTTTGATCGGACGAATCTAAAATCAAATTTAGAAACAATGGTAAAATTCGACCAAATACTTCGACTAAAATTTATTAAAACGTTTTTGAAATTATTTCTAAATGACCCCATTTTATTGTCGTTTAAAAATCAGAGATTCAAATGAACTTATAATTTTTTTTATTCAATTTATTTAATTATTTTAAGTTTATGTTAAAAATAATAGCAACGAATTCACGAATCCACATAATAATAATATTTAGTAATATTTATTGCGGAAAACGTAAAATTTTATTGCTCCATAAAATATGCGACGTGTGGATCGCATATTGCCAATGATTGATTGCTCTTCTGATTGCTTGAGCAATTATTGCTTAGCAATCTGCTGTCGAATCAGTTATCATTTATGTGACATTTCATTTCTCTGTATGTTTGTTTATGGCAAAGCAATTTCACGTGCTCTCCAGCAATTATTGTGCCATTGTTCTGCCGACGTTTTTGATTGTGCTTAGTAAAAAAAAAAAATTTATACGTCGAGTCGCAGCTTTATATATATTTTTTTTGATCTCATATAAACTTGGAATTAGTGACCCTATTTTTTATCCGTAACTGTATACATAAGCTTTTTTATATATCGAGTTTTATGTCTCAATCTTAAAAAAATTAAAAATTAAAAATAAAAAATGTTAATTACGCCTTTTGTAAATAAAAGTAACAATATGTAAAAGTGAACAAAACAACGGACACCTGTACGTATTATACGATGTTTTCAACACATTACGAAATATTTTTTCGTAATTTAATTCAAAAGACTATTGATTGCATTCAATATATTGTGCCACCTACTCATATTATATATTTGCTTGTACAATATTAAATGTTGAATAATTATTTTGCTACCTTTAGAATTGCATTAACTACATAAAAATATTTCGCGTAAGCTCGTTGTGTATTATTTTATAATTTTTAATTCTGATTTATAATTTAAACTAGGGATGTGCGATTAGCCGGGTAATCATAATTTTGATTAACCGTAAGACTGATTAAAAAATTAACCGCCAATTTCACCAAGTTCAGTCATAATTAACTACTGGCAATTATAACTGAGCTTGGTAAAAGTGAGAATATTCTTTAAATTTTGATTTTCAAAAATACTTAAGCTGAAAACATAATAAAAATTAAACAAAATATATAACGGCTTAAAACATCAATATAGATAAGATTCTACCGGGTATTTATCCGATAGTTGGTTAATTTCTGGGTATATCTCTTTGGGTTTTTATAAATAGCATTTAAAATGTTATTTTTTTTTTAAATGTAGCATTTGGTAATAACTAGTTGTCAATTAGCCGATATATAATTTCAAATGGGTTTAATGTCTTTTTAAATTAACCTTAGCCCTTAAATGCCTGATTTTCCAAATTTAATTTATTCACCCGCTAACGGAAAAAATTATAAAAATATTAAAATTAATTTTTTATACATTATAAATAAAGCAAGTATACATTTTGATACTATTAATATTTTTTATTTTCATAATATTAAAATATTTAACAATTGCAAGTGAACAATTCGATTTAAGGTCCGGCATCAAATTTGAAACTTCAGGTATTTAAGGATTAAACTACATTAACCCGGACATATTAGGGATGCCAAACAGGAAATCCCGAATCCCGATTTCGGGGTATTTTTCGGGTTTGGCAAATCCCGAGATTTTTAATAAATCAATGTTCGTTTTGATTGAATTTTTATACTCTATACAAAAAAAATTATGAAAAACTTTATATGAGTTATATTTTTTATTGCAAATAATTTTTTTTGGCACACAGCGATTATTTAAAATTTTTATTTTTTGCTTGATATATGACGACTATTTCTGGATTTTTGTACTATGTACTATGGGTCAGCCATTGGTAAAGCATTTTGCTACAAACAAAATCAGTTCTTTGTAGATATTGTGACTCGGTTTATAAATGCGCGAAGGTTAATAAGATGACCAAATATTTAATAAAACATCTTAAGTGTTCAGTTATGCTGAAACGAGAAATTGACAAATGAAATATAGGTATATAAATTGACAACAATTTTAAATTAAATTTCAAATTCGGTCTCACCATCAAATTTGTGCCAAACAATAATGAGTATGCCAAGAATCTTAATGAAAAACTGTATAACGTTTTGCCCCGCAATGAGTTTGTTTATCAAATTTTTAAAATAAAGCTTAAACGCACCCTATGGGTAACTTCTAGGGTATTTACCCAATTTACCCTTTTTCCATCTATTCACATCATGTGAAACAAGATCCATTATAAACTGATGTAATTGCGCACTCAACTTAGTACAAATAGAAATATTTTTCAATTATTTTATTATTTTTAAATTTAAATTTTTCATATTTCTGTATAATCAATTAATCAAGATTTTGATTATTCAAAATAAAAAAATTTCTAATCAAGAATTTTCTGAATAATCGGATAATTAATTTGCCATCATTTTGAGTTATCAAAATTTTAAGCTAGTCGATTAGTCGCATATTCCTTATCTAAACCATTTAAAAATCTACAAAAAAATATTTGTACATATGTATGTATATGTATGTATGACATATGTATGTTCATATTTTTATGTTTAGGAACGTAATACCATTTTATAATCGGAAATTTTTGATTTAAAGATTAAGCAAGAAATATTATCATTCTTTTTTAAGGTTAAATAAATTCATATAAGCCTTGTTAAGAATTACAGTCTCCATTAAAGCACACCTTTCTTTAGAGGACACTACTCTTCCGCATGACATTGAGTTCTTTTGAGAGGACATTCCCCTTATACAATTAAATGGTCCCACCAGCATCCGGCCATAGGAGATTTCACTGTAGTAATACAATTACATATTTAAAAAAATTTTTAATTACCGTTAAAAAAAAACTTTTTTGCTATTCGAATATTTTTAAAAATTAACTCTACTCTACACTACTTATTTTCTCCTTCACGCACTGCATGATTTTTATGCGTTACTTGCGTTCTATGTTTCAAGTTACATGCAACGCTTTTTATGCATTATTACCACAAGTAAATATAAAATTTCATTTGTCAAAATAAGTTGAGTTATTCGAACGCTGATTCTGACGCTTACATGACGCATTCAACGCCTCAATGCATCGTACGCTTTTGTACATGTTAGTTGATAAATATAACTACACAGATTCTACTTCTTTGACAGCATACGCAGCGAAAATGCGTGTAACGCGTGGTGTGGACCTTCTGCTTTAGGCGGCTTGGCCACACATCGAATAAGCTCATCAAACTCACATTTTTGTAATTGCATTAGTAATAAAAAACTCCCGTATGATTTGATGTGAGTTTGACAAAAATCAAAATACTTTTGATTTTCATAAAAATTTGAAGGCAGATGGATGTATGTGCAAGTAATTTATTTAAATATTATTTATGTTTAGTTTAAAAATGTTTAAAACAATTAATTTTTCAAATTTGTTTAATAAAATTTTATTATAGAATCTGGGAATTATTTCTTTTCACAAGCTACTTTATTATATTCAACATTTTTTATTTTTCGAATTTATTCTATGAGCTAAATTTCAGTTGTGGATTTTATAAAGCTTTTTTGTAATAGTTCTATTCTTTAAATTTTTAAGAATAACTGAAATTTAGCTCATAGAATAAATTCGAAAAATAAAAAATGTTAAAATTTTATTATTTTACAAATAATTAAACATATTCGGACAAAAAAAAAATATATTTTTTTTTTAGTTTTTCAACAACTTTTAAATTAAGTTTGATGATAAAAATGTTATGTGCGGCCCTGTTAAGAAAATCAAAATATTTGATCAGTCAGTTTTATGTGTGGTCACGGCGCTTAAACTCTAATTCGTTTTCGATTCAATATGAATTAAGTGGCTTAAAAAACATTTGGAAACGTGCTTTTGATAGTAATTTGAAAATTAAATTTCTAAAAGTTTTCCTTTTAATGTAATTTTGAAAAATAATATACATATTTTTTCATTATGTTTTGAAAATTCAATATGTCGACCTATTTTGTTCTGCAAAAGGCACAGGAAATCGCACTTTATTTTTACATTTTATAATTTTTAAAATTATTTTACACTATTTATATATTGCCCTTTTTTTATTTTACACAATAATTAAAATGTATTTTATTTTACATAGATCATTTAAATTCTGTTTATAATAGTTAAGTTATTTTTTTACAATTCTTATAATTTTTGATTATCTTCCTTTAGATTTTGATTTCAAAACCTTGAACTTTTTTGGGATTTATTTTAAAGGCGAAAAATCGTACGATCCGCAAAGTATATTTATTAACCTTTTGATATTTGTTTCTTATTAATTTAAATTGGTTTTTTTTTGCAATTTTATTCGAACTTTATTCTAGAATATGGTCAGATAAACAATATGTAGTTAACATTTTAGGTTATTTTTAAATGCACTTTGCTTGAAATAAAAATTATATTCTTTAAACTGTATTTGGAAGGACTTAATTTGGAAATAAAATTCTTAACAAACTTTTTTTTTTGCTTACATTCAATAGCCCATTCATCGTAATTGCGTAAACCGTTTTTAATAACTTCTATATCCAAATCACACTGAGTATCGTCGTAAGCTTTATGGGTTGAAATTGTAACATTTTTTAACTCAGCAGATATTTGAGAACCGATCTCAAAAAATTGATACGCTAAATCACTTTTAAACGGAGATTGACCAGCAGATAGCTGCTTATTCGATAAATCCTCAGCCAGGGTAACACTAACCAGCACAAAAAATACTAACGACACACCTGTAAGGATATGTCGAGACATCTTTCCGTGTAAATACCGATTAACTCTCGTTGAGCGTTGTGCCGTTACAAACTATATGTACTTATGAAAATCTAGAAGCTTTTATAGCTAATTCTTTTTATTTAATTATCTTAGCCAATGTTAAATCGCTGTTAACAAAAACAACACAATACTTTAACAATTTTTGAATTTAAATGTAAGAGAAACGTGTGTTTGTACTTAAAAAAAATCGGTAGAATAGTTTTGGCCATAAATATGTTTGAGGTACATATTTTTACGCATATGAAATTACGGAGATTATTGAAATATATAAGTTATTTATTAGTTGAATAACGTTGGCCTCGTTATTTTCTGATTTAAGAAAATGACGAGGCCCACTAATGTTAATATTTAATTATACTTGCAATGTAAATTATAATGTAAATTTTAGTTGAAGCAGCCCTGAGCTTTTTTCACTTCCAATACCCTGTCTAGGGCCTAAAATTGGTATATCGCACAGGTTGTCCTGCTTATAAATATATGTATGAATCTGTTCCTAAAAAACAGAATTGTACTTAAAGTGGCTTTTATATAGCTCTAGCTGCAATGTTAGAATTATTAGTTTATAATTAGAAAATATAATAATAATTTTAATAAAAATTTTAGCTTAAAATAATATTCTTTGCAAATCTTAAATAATTAGACAAAATTGCAACCTTTGTAAAGATCGTTAAATGAAAAATAAACGATTGTTAATGTATTAAAGCTATCTTATTTGATAGTAAATTTAACACAGGAGCTGTATTTTAGGATCTGAAAATAGTACATGTAAATTTTTTATATACATAGTTTTTTTGTTCTGATTTAAAAAAAATATACAAATTTTGAAAATCTTGCCTTTAGAATTTTAACTGGTCAAATACAAAAGTTTTTTGGAAATTGGAGAAAACTACTACTAATATTAAAAAAAACGGAATAAACAATAAAAAAGCAGTGGAATTTTTTTAAAAGCCTTGTGTAAATCAAAATTGAATCAAAGATCTTAGCGAGATCCTTAAAGTACACATTTTAAAATGCTTTAATAAGCATGGATCTACAGAGGTTCCATGTAATTAAAAACCCTTAAAAATAACTGTAACTCATACAATTCTCTATTGATAAGTCACTAGAAGTCGTAGCAAATAAGAAACAATTAAACCAACGTTACATCACCAAAAAATATAAAAAATGATCGGTCGACAATGTATAAACTAGTTTGGATTTAACAAGTGTGGATGTTTAATCGAAATTGCTGAATATATTATGTGATTCGATTAAAAGATACGATTAAATTACTCTGATTTAATACGATTGCAATATTGATCCACTTAAACTGCATATAAAAAAAAAAAATTGATTCTAACTTAAAAAACTACAGATAAAAATATCCAAAATAGGTATATAATTTATTACATATTTTAAGCATACGAGTAATACAGAAACAAATACAATATTATTATATTAACGAAATTAGTAGGCTAGAATTGTAGGTAAAAATTGTACGTTTGTACAAACCGTGTGTCATAGACTACATAGATATGAAACTCGCTTGTCAAAAACCTAAGTCTGTTGTCAAAAAAAACTTAAGAATGTGTAAAATTTTTATCATTATGTTAGTATATTCCCCATATTCCCAGCAAACACAAATAAAAGTTCGGAAAAATAATATCGTTTTTTTTTTTAATTTTGTTAAGAAATTCACAAAAAGTTCTCTTTTTATGAAAATTATATTAGTTTTGAATGATATTTAACCATTTTGTAGCAATTTATATTTCAGAATGGGCTGAATTAAATATCATTATTAATGTCACATCAAGCTTTACTGTTTGCTGGGAATATATCACCACTTTAATGATATTTATCTAATTATAAAAAACACGTGAGAAAGCCCGACAACATAATACCCTAAACTAAACACACATAGGGTATCCTATTTGGGACTAATGTTCAATCATGGACGAGCCAAAACAAAATTATGTGATAAGCTTAAGATTCATACGAGTTCGTTTTGCCGAATATTATTTAGATATCTACATCTGAATAAGATTTTTTGGAAAGCGTTTTTATGGGACCTATAGTAAATTCTGGAACTAAATGTCATGAAATTGAAGTTATCGTGAACAAATTTTATGTAAAAACTAATATTTATAAGGTTGTTAAGGCATTAAAAGCTATATTTGGGGAACGGTATTTTTATTGGAGCTGTGGTCAAATATAGTCCGATTCAAATATTTGGTTAAATGATTATGTTTGGAATAAATAATTTTTGGGCCAAGTTTAGTCGAAATACCAGCATAACAAGATGGTTTATATGAAAGAAGACTCTATTCTGGAACGAAGTTTATATGGGGGCGTTATGAAGGTATGAGCCAATTCCTGCTATTCGTCCTTATGAAAATTTAATAATTTGAACCAAATTTCATCAAATTGCCTTTAAAATTGTGAACTGAAATTTGCGTTATACAGCCAGCCAGATAAACGGACATCGTTAGGTCGATTCAGAAAATAATTCTAAGTCCATGGGTATGCTAAAATATGGTTCGAAAACAAATATTTTTATGTGTTGCACATATCAGCGCAAGTCCATAATACCCTCTCCACGTATGGTGGAGTGAATATACTTGCTTTTTACCATAATTCCAGATGAGACTTTGGTCAAGCGCTGTTTTTTAAAAATGTTAATTTTATGTAGTATAAGCTTGAGATATAGACTGCTGTTTTACCCAGAGACAAGCCCAAAGAACAAGCTCCTCAACACTCATACGAACAACCCACGGAAACAATTAAAAACGCGAATGTGACTTGTTTTTCTCTTGGTTTCTCTACGTTTTAATATGATAAGAAACCAGCGCCAATGATGGTACGTAATAAAACTTTAAGCATTGTTTTAAATGCAAAATTTGTTTGTAGAAAGTCATCATCCAGACTTGCAATTTTTGTTGCTGACATTTTTTAAAATTCTGCTGTGAAATTGCATTAGCCTTCAGATTATGAAATTATAGTTTTGCAATTTTTGTATTTTAAAATTGTCTTTCGTCTCCTACTTTTGATATTTTATAAATAAATACACATACAGCCAACTTCAAGTTAAAAAGTGTGAGAATAATAAAACAAAACAGAATTGCAAAGTACGTGAACCTGAGTACCGCTCCACAATCATCTTACCAATAAAATTAAGAATTGCCGCAACAAAAATTGCATGTCTGGACGATGACTAAACAGGCACACACTTGCATGTATTTTTGAAATGGGTATTTTTCTTCGATGAGGTTCATACTTTATAGAATTTTTCCAACGTTTTAATGGTTTTTATTTAAAAAAAATTCAACTTTTAAATTTTTAAACTCATTATTGGTTCTTTACAAATTTTTTTAAGGTAACAAAAAATTAAATATCAATCTACTTTAAAATATAATTTCGGCATATTTACAGCCACAAGCTCAAATTTTCAAAAGCCTTGTACATACCTATGTGAACGAAAAATCTAAAAACTGTTAATACCTTTAACACAACAATTTTTTATATAATTTTTAAAAACCAAATATTTATTTTAGGGTCTTACAAAGTCTCATTATGACTTAATGTTTTAAAATTTTATACTAGATTTTATATTAATAATAAAACGAATCAAAATAGGTTTGATTGCATGAATGAGTAGTAAATTCGAGTTCGTTTTTTTGATTTCATTTTATTGCTAATCTTTTTGTATATCTTGCTTTATATTGAACTACTGTATTGACCAATAACTTAATCAATTGAAATGTTTAATCTATAATCAGTGTTGCCAGAAGATTTTTTTAGAAATACCAACGCATACTAAAAGAAATCCGATTTTTTCCAACACGTTGAAAAAATTTTCCCTACAAAAATCCCTACGAGTTTTAGTCATTAAAATCCAAGAAAAAGCTTTTGACTAAATTCAATGGAAAAAAACAAGATCTTTTTTAAAAATAAATATATAAATTTCTTTAAATGATAATTAAATTTAGGTACAAAAGCAACCGGTTATTTTATTAATAATATACATATGTATTTCTTTTGAACTAAGTTTTCTAAAGTGACTATTAGTACATTCGAACTTAATGCAGCCTCTTTCAGTGTTTTGCGGAAATGGTGTATTATAAGAACAAATTAAACTTAAAGTTGAATCGGCATTTGTATTGGGTAAAGCAAACGAAATCCGTGCCAGTTTCGATAAATTTGGAAATATAACCTCGTCATTTTAGTTTTTCCATTTTTACTATTTTTATCCAAAACTGTTCCAAATCCATGTTTTAAAACATATATATTTCACAATGTCACATATTTCACAATTTCAGAAAAATTTATTGTATGTAATTGTTTAAATTTTCAATTGCATTTTTATTTTGAATTGAATTTTTTCAAAAGTAGTTTAGGTAGAGGCATGTAGTCCTCAAAAAATGAGGTACATAAAAGGAAATATTTTTATGAACTTTGAATACGGGAGAGTTTTCAAAATTTGTTCGATTTGAATTTCATGTGATTTCGATTTCCATGACATAGCCGAATATCTAAAATTTGTACTCACCTTTTTTCGAAGAGCATAATCTGGACTTAAAAACTCTATTTCTTCAAATATTAAATCATAAAAAATAAATTTTTAAGCATTTATTTCGTATCTATATAATGGAAAAAATACCTACATTTTGGCGGATATAAAAAATCAGTAAAAATCCGACTTTCCCTATGCTCCTATTTCAGTATCAAAAAACCCTACATATAGTGATTTTTCCCTTCTATTGGCAACACTGTCTATAATACTAGTAAAACTTTTTTTGCACCCCTTATCTTTGGCTTTTTTAGGAGTAGTATTCTTTAAGTTTTTTAAAAGTACTTTCTTCTGTATATTTATTAACAACGATAACAAAAAATACACATATTGGAAAATCCCTAATGTTTTCCAATTAATTTGATAAGCATATATTTATAAAACTAAATGTGTATGTTTTTATTAAAATGTTCAAAGTATAGATAGAGACCATATAGTCAATTTTAAAAATTTTATTAAATCGAAATAAAAGTTTATATTCGAAAAATTCCGAATTTACAGTACACAAGGTATTACATAAATTTTTTATTGCATAACTTATTAAATTAGTGATTTTAATAACATTTCACCTTTAAAATACGAAAAAATTTACTAGTATTCGGCAGCCATAATACGGCTGCCAGCAAAATCAACCAAAGCAAATTCGACGAAAGCCATAAGTGAAAACTCGCCCAAACGAAAAATTTATCCCAAAAATAAAAATGGAAATTATACCCAAAAATGGTGAAAAAGGCCCAAAAAATTATGAAAAATCACCCAATTTTTAATTAATAATTCTTACAAAGTAGTTTGAAACCTACATACATATGTGGGTTGTGGTCATATGCCCGAAACTTAAAATCCCGAATACAGAATACCGAATTTCTTAATCTGAACCCGCCAACTAAAGCTTTTCTGCAGAGATTCGGTCCGGCGCAAGAATTGTTCCCTCTATGGTATAACAAACACCTGCTTCGGTAATTAAAGTTTTTCTGCATAACGGGCAATGGTTTTCTCCGCTATGGTATAATAAACAACGGTTTCGCTTACCAAACCTTTTCTGCATAGCCAACCTTCGGCCGGGCGCAATACCAAATTTAGAAGCTTTAGAAATTATACCATACATCAGGAAACCTTTGCAGAAAAGCTTTAGTTGGCGAGTCCGTATTTTCGAATTCGGTATTTTAATGAATTAACAAAGTTACTGGAATATACGTGCAAAAGGTACGAAATCCCAGTTTTTTATCCGCAACTCGATCTTGTTGTGCTCGACAAGACCTACTAGAAAAAAGGTATCACGTTCCATGAATTTTTTCGTGTCGGACTGTGTAATAATTAGGGACGTAGCGATACGCCTTTTTACCAATACGATTCCGATACTCAAAATAAAATATCGGCGATACCGATACGAATATTAAATTTAAATTCAAGGTAAAATTAACAAAACTTAAGGATGTTAATTTTTTTTTATACAAAATTACAGTGTTAAGATGTGTTCAGACCTGAAAAATATTTGACGAAAGAATCCAAAAAACCGTGACCAGTAAATTGATTAAACTTTAGCTTTTTTTAACAAGTTTTATTGATTTACTAAACTTTATTTGTAAGAAGATAAATGTGTAATGTAATTTAGAAACTGTTAAATGGTGTTTGGTATAGCCAAACGTTTTGCAAAAGCAAACAATTTCTTTATACCACTAATGGTTACGTGAGGACGTCAAATACAGGGTGATTTTATAGAGGTATAGAACTTTAAAATGGAATAAAACCAATATGAATTTTTTAAATTGACATGAAATTTAATTTATTCGAAAAATAATCTTCTGGCCCTTCTACCACATTTGCTATTTAAATTCACTTGTAAAAATTGGAAAAGGGAAAAACTACGTTGGAATTTTTATTTACAATTGGGCTGATTATCGAGTTTAAAGCGATAAGCTTTTTTTTTCTTTAGAAATGGAATTTGATAAAGTATTCATGGTGACAAAAAACTGGACGCGACATTTTTCATTAATTATTTAATAAAATACAGAGCATAAAAACAAAACTCTAATATTTTAAGACAGTTCTCTAGCACACTTATTATTGTTAAGTGCATACTTATTATTCGTTTTCATTTTTATGTTTTTCGCATTCCGAAAGTAAGTACATACTTAGTAGTCTAGTGCATAATAGGTTGTCATATTAAGTCACTTCATTTTTTTTGAACACTTAAGTTTTTTACATTAAAAGTAAAGTAGTCACTTAATTTTGCTAGTATGTCCTACCTATTAACTTTTTTTCGCATATCACCCATTATATATTAGTAAATGAAAAATAGCCCCAAAGTAAAAATTGTGATTTTATTTGGGGCCATTTTTCATTCCTTGATATTGGAGGTATTTTTTCATTCCACTTAAAATGCAAAAATATCTCAACGAAAAAATAAAAAACCCCAAAAATACAAAAATTGCATGTTGTTGTCTCTTATGTAAAATTTCGGGGCCATTCTTCATTTTCTTTTTGGGGCCATATTTCCTTTTTTTTTTTTTTTTTTTTACGACCAGCACTCAGGGGATGACCCCTACTAATGCATTGCATTGTGTTGGAACTAGGAAAATAGGTTATGGGAAGGAGGAAAGAGGGAGTAGTGCTTGTGAACATTCGACTTGAACTTATTCATGTTCCTTGGGTCATTTTGCTCACCGCCACTTCTACTATGTAGAGGTGAACCTGCTCTTAGTTGTTATGAAAAAAATAAGCTTTGCAAAAAAGTGTATGTTCAGAAAAACTATAAAAAATTATATCGTCGCACAGTGGCTATAAATTTATTTTCATCGGCCAAAGGTCCAATTTATTGTTATCGTCGATTTTAAAAATGTTAATGTCATGAACACTTAAGTTTTTTGCATTAAAAGTAAAGTAGTCGCTTAATTTTGCTAGTATGTCCTACCTATAAACTTTTTTCGCATATCACCCATTATATATTAGTAAATGAAAAATAGCCCCAAAGTTAAAATTGTGATTTTATTTGGGGCCATTTTTCATTCCTTGATATTGGAGGTATTTTTTCATTCCACTTAAAATGCAAAATTATCTCAACGAAAAAATAAAAAACCCATATTTCTTTTTTTTTTCTTTGTTACGACCAGCACTCAGGGGATGACCCCTACTAATGCATTGCATTGTGTTGGAACTAGGAAAATAGGTTATGGGAAGGAGGAAAGAGGGAGTAGTGCTTGTGAACATTCGACTTGAACTTATTCATGTTCCTTGGGTCATTTTGCTCACCGCCACTTCTACTATGTAGAGGTGAACCTGTCTTCAACAATTTCGGAATGCAGAGTCATGTTAAGTAGCTCAATAAGATGTTTTTTCGATCTATTGCCTTTGAAATTTTCGAATTTGTATTAAAGGGCAAGAATTGTACATATTCAATTGATTTCATTATTCTCTAAACCCTCAAATTTTTCATTAAGAGCTACTGCTAAGCAAGTCGCCCATTTTTGTCACTTTGAACTATCCTGCATCTCAGTTTATTCATTTATTGTATTTGTTATAATATTTGAAGACGGTTAACTAGCGAAATAGCGTCAGACAATGTAGCAGTGGCTTGGCTTGTGGATTTTTTGGTCTCTGTAACAAATTGATTTTTGTGAAAATAAATATTAGCAGACAAAATCTTAAAACGTACAAATACATACAACGTACAAATACATATCAATGAGAGAGGTTTTACCATATGGTGCTAAGCAGCACGGCTAAAGGTCCACACAATGCGTTCAATGCGTTTATGCATCAGTCCAAAAAGTAGTAGTGTAAAATTGTATTGACAAGTTACACAGCGAACGCGTTGAATGTACGGGTATATAAATACGTATCAAAAGCATGTATGATTACATTCTTCCTTAGCATGGGCCTTGAAAAAGTAACATACGCGTAGAACGCTTGGTGTGGATCTCCAGTTTAAGAATTAAAAGAAACAATTTATTATTCCGTTTGCCTTAATGCTCGGATTTAAATTTGTTATTGCTCTTAGTTGTTATGAAAAAAATAAGCATTGCAAAAAAGTGTATGTTCAGAAAAACTATAAAAAAAATTATCGTCGCACAGTGGCTATAAATTCATTTTCATCGGCCAAAGGTCCAATTTTTTGTTATCGTCGATTTCAAAAATGTTAATGTCATTCGATAGCAAACATATTAGAACTAAGGTATCCAAAAAATTGTATCAAAATATTGATTATTGTGGGCTTGGCATGTTGCTGGAAACAAATATTTTATGTTATTTTAGAATAAATTTAATTTTTCAAATTTGATCAGAATTTAATTATGATTTCTCGTAAACCCTTATCAGTAATGGGCTGAATTTTTTTTTTGTTATATTAGAGAAATGGTTCGTTGTATCACTGTATCACTTGTATCACTGTATCCTGATGTGTTATTAACCTTTAATTAGGCGCTTTAAGAAAATCACACAATTAGAGTTATTTATTTTAATAATGTATAAAAAAACAAAAACAACATTTTTTTCATTTAAAACCATAAAACATAAATACAATTCCGTACTGGGGTCTAATTTTTTATTTTGGTATCACACTCGACATCGAAAGAGATGTATCGTAATTTGAGATGATAGCATTCCATATCGAGTAACCAAAGACAATACATCTCCCGAGTTTTCATTCGATACTTCAGTGTCTCGTATGCAGAAAAATACGATAGTTTCCTCGATACGATAGTTTACTCGATATCGAATGCGGGGATTAGACCCCTGGTGGCTTCTGACAACTATTTTAACAGTTATTTATAAAAAAAATCCGTCAGACTCATCAGCATGTTGTGATGTTCTGCATCCAGCGCAGAACATGAAAATATGTTGCTGACAAATAAATTTAGCACATTTTTTACATTTAGTTGAAACTTTTTTTAGTCGATTTTTCTAGGACAGCGCCCCAACTTTTATGTTGATTGATAAACCTCGTACTGTATATCTTGAAACTAGTTGAAATAGTGGCTATCTAATAATTCAGGAACAATGACAAGTCCTTCTGCCATGTCTTCTATTTCACTCTCCGAATCTTGTGCTCTAACCTCCTCTATGTCACTAACAACGTCATTTTCTGAATCAGAATCAGCAATATCCAACTCTTCATCGCACACTTCTTCTATCCATTGTAGTATCTGATGTTCTGAATCCATTTGCAAAACCGAGCACAAAAAAGTGGACAAAATATAATTATTGTTACGCATATACTTGAAAAAACAAATTAAATGGGTAAATAAAATCACAAAAATAAATACTTACCACGATCAAAAAAGTAACACTATTAGTCGCATGGGGTCAACACGTCTATTCGCAACTAATTTCTGTGGTTTTCACGAATAATCGCGTAAGTCGGTTTTTACCGAAATTGAGATAATGATGTCAAAGTGTTACATTTTGCATTAGGTTTTTATAAGTATTAAGCTTTTTAGAATATAATGTAGTATTATTAATTTTTTTCTGCTAAAAACAACTTAAGTTAACTGTTTAATAAAATATTTTGCTATTATAACGATTTATGTCGACATACATCGCCAAAAAATGTAAAATTGCTGAATATGTTTCCAAATAAAATGCATATGTGATGTTATGTTGTTATTCGTGCAAAAAATATGAAAGTATTTTTTGAAAATTTTTCTATTAATAACAACTTAAGTCGTATAAATAACAACGTAAGTCGTCATGTGTGATTAAAATGATAACATTTATTTTCGCGAAAAAGAACTTATGTGGAGATATGATGTTATATTGCACACACTTAATGAGTCAATCAAACATATGCATTTTTAATCCTTTTACAGATTGTGATCCTGTGAGGATTTTTTCATGAAAACTATGTATAATACGTAGAAAGTCACTGTTAAGAGGATAGTAAAGAAAAAAGTTTAAAAAAGCATATACAGAAGCCGTAATTGAAAAAAATAATTGTTTTTGCTCTCCTGAAAAGTTTGGTTTTATAACTTACGCGATTATTCGTGAAAACCACAGATTTATGTTCTCTTTTAAAATGTATGAAGCTATAGGACAAACAAGTTCGCTCCGAACATTTTGACGTACACATTTTTAAATTTTAATTTTTCCAGACATGCGCCTAATTAAAGATTAACCCCCATATTCATAAAAAATATATTAGGTTTATAGCAGGTTTATGAAACGAATTTTATATGAAAATTTGTTTAATAAACCTTTTATTAATCAAAAATATTTTTTATGAATATGGGGGTAAATATTTTCCCAGGTTCTATATTAAATCCGAATTTCAGAGAAATAAAACTTGTTAGGGTCAAAAGGGTTAAAGAGATTTTACTACCATCAGAAAGCTAAAAGTGTCTTTAGCCCCATATATACTTTAGCAAATATTTGGAACTGTCTGTATAACATTTATCTTGTAATCTTTTTTTGGCCTATAAAGGCTTTTTAATTACGTTCAGCTGAATAAATAAATAAAAATATAACACGAAGGCTTACGAACTTTTTTTTTTAGAATAATTCTGCAACTTATGAACAGCTGAACATATTTGAATGAAATTTGAAACAGTCATGGCAGGGAAGCTTTTGAATTGATTTGCAAGAATGCGGCTCCGTGGAGGCCCGGGAGAGTGACTTGTGGACCTCTAAAATAAGTTTCTTTGGATATTCCAACTTTTAAATAATTCGCCAAAAATATATTTATGGATTGCAAAAAAATTAATCTTAAGCTAACTTAAGCTGATTAATATAAAAATGTATAATTAAAATGAGACTCAACATGAGTACTAAAATTCCCATCCCATCTATTTGTTAAAATAATTAAGTTAATTACATAAAAAAATTTACAAAAAGAAAATGCTTCACATTCTGGTGGTATCTAATAGTTATATAAATTTTCTGTACAATTTACATCATTGCTAACCAAAAAAAAATAGCTAAAGTAAGCCTCGTAATAGAAATATACAAACAAGCAAAATTGTGATAGTGCATAGAAAATATTCCTAGAAAATATTAAGGTAATAAGACTTTTAAAATATAAAAGCTTTTTAAATTGTAATTTGACTTAGAATACACATTCGAATTAATATAAAAATTTATAATAAAAATTTAACTCAACATGAGAACTAAAATTCCCAGATTCTATTTCTTAAATGTTTAGGTAATCTCCTTTGCCTTTAGATATATTCGGATAAAACGGATTTTTTGGCTTGGTTTCTTAGCAATTTTTCGAGATTTTTAATCGGTTGGATTATGTTTTATATCAAACTGTTATCAAAAGTGGGTTAAACATTTTTTATATTGGTAGGAAAGCAGTCTTTAAGCAATGGTATGTTGTTTTACTGGACCGTTTATACCTGCTGTGTTATTAAATGTTCTTTCAGGTTCTATATTTTAATCAAACTGAAATTCAGAAGAAAATAATTTTTGAGGGTCAAAATGGGTTAAAGAGATTTTAATAACTGTAAGAAGGTGAAAGTATCCTCTTTAGGCCTATATATACTTTTGTAGCTGTTTGGACCCTCCTAGGTGTGTCTGTAGAACACTTTTTTCATTTAAGTGAAATTACTCGCAACATTTTTTGCTCTTTTTATTTAAACTGTTCATATGACTGAAATATAAGTGAAGAAATATAATTTCGGCAGAGGTAAAACTTCATTTGAAAAGCATGGGGAGGTGCAAGTTAACTCTCTTTTGCAAATGGGGATGTGATGGTTCCTCTTGACAAAAACAGTACAAGCAATATGTGAAGCAAAATGTGAAATATGTGAAAATACTTCAGATACAGATTTGTTCACGGTGTCATTTGTTCCATGCGATTGATAAAGAATTTAGAACACTCGGAGTCTCGGATGCAAACAAAGGATATTTGAAAAAATCTCACACCATCTTCTACAAAATACTGCAGACCAATAAAATTTAAATTTAAAAAGGAAACTCCTGATGCCACTAAAAATTAAGCCAGTAATATAAGAGCCCAAAATGCAACACTACGGCCATTAGAATTAGAAATTGATGGCCAGACAATTAAATTAAACTATAACTTAGGGCTAGCGAGGATAGATAGGAAAGTAGGCCAGGCTTTGACTGATACAAAGGCTTCATCCAGCTGAATTGTATGTCAAATTAAATCAATTAAATTTCACCAAGTCCCGGAAAAATCATTATATAATACTAATGCATATGAATTCGGATTATTGCCGCTACATACAAGAATTAGAATTATGGAGCACATACTAAAAATCAGTTATGATTTGGGATTTGGACATGCAGGATCAATAAGAAACAATGACACCTACAAGGATTTAGGAAGAATAAAAATGAAGCATGTTTAGGATGAATTTCGCATATGTAGGATGATTATAGACCAACCAAAACGAGGATCAGGCAATACGAATGAAGGGAATACATCACGAAGGTTCTTTTCTGATTCCAAAAAAGCATCTGAAATAACATGTGATGATATAACTCTTATTTCAAGATTTAAAACAATTACTGATGTACTTGCATGCAATGAACAAATTGATTACGGAAAATTGTCAAAAATATTTTGTAATTTTCTTGTTGCTTTCTACAGAAATGTACCGTTTTAAAATTTTCAACGACACAAGCTATGCAGGGTTTTAAATTTTAAAACGCAATGTGAATTTCTGTAGAAAGCAACAACAAAATTACAAAATATTTATGACATTTTTTGTGCTTTAAATGTTATTCTTTGGCGTTGCGTTGCGTTTTACATGATTAAGGCCTTATTTATTTTTATTTCTAAAAAATATTCTTAGGGCCATTATTACAACTTGCCGTTAGTTAAAGGTAGAATTTTGTGCCGCGTATAAAAATTTTTTCGCTTTAGCAACTTTGCTTTAAATTAAAGTGAGCAATATTTTAAATGCAATTTCATCCTACCAGGTAGGTTAAGGTAAAGTTGAAAGAATAAATAATAACATCAAAATTTTACCTTTAACTAACGGCAAGTTGTCATAATGGCCCTAAAGGAACTGGTTCTAGTTGAACCTGTTGTAGAGTTGATAATGTAGAAACATATTATCGAAATTATACTAGGTGTTAATACATATTAGTTATTATGTTCTTTTGTTTATTTATTTAGTTGAAGAATTAAATTTCGTAATCAATAAATATAAGATCATTGCATTTGTTTTTTTTTATTTATGTCGCAATCATAAAATTGTTATATTAATCACTTTCTTAAGCCAATGACTTATGTTAAGCAAGCACTTTTATTTATTGTACAAATAATTACTTATTAGGCATTACGTTATTAATGTTGTATTAAGCATTTAATTTTGTTGCACCTTTCAGCATTAATCTACTGTTAAGTGTATATATTCTTTTATTGTTTTAGGTAAGCATAATTTTAATATTGTTACGAAAATAGATTTGTCTAATAATTATTTATGGTTTTAGTTATAAGTTATCTTGTAAATTATAGTTTTATGTCATATTAGTTACTATTTTTATGAACGCCACTGTACTAAATTTTCTAGCAATTGTAATTGTAGACTTTAGATTTAGATGTATAAGTTATTTTAAAATAATTCGAACACAACCTTCTAGAAACTACTAGACGGTTCTTGAATCAACTAGGAATAGTTTTGAACTATAATACAGACTAACTCATAAAAGTTTAGTTTAGTTTGATTGGAGACATTAAACGGTTCAAATCGATACTTACAATAGTGTTTAAAATTTGTGAACATTATAATTAATTTCAATAAAGTTTGTAAAGTTGAATTCGTGTGTGCATCAATTTTAATTTGCAATTAAAAGAACTCAAAGGTTTATTAGAAATTGAATAAACCTTAACGCGTTTTATTAAGTAAAAACGTAACAATATAAAAGAATCTAAAATAAATGTTGGCATTCTAGTGCGCTTTTAGAAACGCATTTTTTAACTGTGTTTTATTTGATACACTATCCTGCAGGTTAAAGTGCTTGTCAGGAGAAGCAAACAACAAACAAAGATCCTTTAGGTTAAAATTCTTGAAAGGAAACTCAAAATAAAACTCTTGTATCCTTCCAAAGAGGGAATTTTCTCTTAACGTTTTGGTGAACCCGACGTGATCCTGTATCATATAACATTGGGCATTCAGACTCATCCTCAGTGCCAATTCGAAAAATAACAATACCTAAATTTGAAGGAGACTACATGAAGTGGAAGGAATTTCACGACCTGTTCTCATCCCTAATCATTCAGCAACCGATTCCTAACGTCCAAAAAATGTGGTACCTAAAAGCACATTTAGTGGGGGAAGCCGCAAATTTAGTCAAACATTTCTCCACCACAGGAGAAAACTTTGAAGCTGCATGGTCCATTGTGGTAGAGCGCTACAACAATAAAAAATTACTGGTGAGCAACTAATCCAGGAGCTAGTCGATGCTCCGACCAAGACATCAAGTGATATTTACAAGTCGCTGCATGATAAAACTCAAGAGTGTCTTTTATAATTTCAAAATCTTGATGTTGACACCTCATCATGGGATCCACTCTTGCTTCATTTGCTACTTAAAAATTGTATCAAAGCATACGGCTACATTTCGAGCAATCACTTGTACAGCCAAGAGAAGTCTCAACAATTAAAAAATTTTTAAAATTTCTGGAAAGGCATTTCCAATCCATGGAATCATTGGCTGAAAAGGAGAAGTCAGCACACTCCAAGTCAAGAGTGTGTACCTCCATCACTTCAGAGCGCCAAGGCCGCTCTTGCTGCATTATGTGCAAAAATGGAAACCACACATTATTTGCATGCAGTCACCTGTATTAAGGCTTCAATTTGTTCAAAAACAAAAGCGCTGTATGAACTGTTTAAAACCTGGGCATAATGCGAAGTTGCATGAAGTGCAACAATAAACACAGCACTCTTTTACATCTGGAAGGCACAAAGCAGAACCAAGTCGCAACAGCAGCAAATCCTACACATAAACCGACTTCAGAAAAAAGCTTAGTCAGCGCACAGCCAATTTATACAAACGCCACATCGCTTGACGCTTTCGACCTTTCTCGAACAAATAGTTACGTCCTTCTGGGAACAGTAATGATTAAGGTTTAATCAAACCAAACAGGGATACAATGCAGGGCAATTCTTGATTCCGGATCACAGCTAAATCTTGTCAGTGGACGGTTAGTTAAACGTCTTGGAATCTTACCAAAACCAACCTCAGTCTGCATCAGCGGTATCGGATTAGGTAGCACTAGAGTGGAACATTGTGTCAGCCTTACACTCACGCATAAAAAACTTAACTACGCGACTTGAGGCTGCAGTCCTTCCACAAGTAATTTCGGCTCAACCATCGCAACCAATCAACATTGACCATTGGTAAAATCCAGAATTTAACCGTCCTGATTAAATAGACGTTTTACTGGGAGCAGAATTTTACCACCAACTAATGGCAGTGGGACAGGTCAAACTTGGTAAGGATTTGCCGATTCTACAAAATACGTTATTGCTGGGAAGGTAGGAGGACACGTATTATCAACTGCAGCGTGTGGAATGTGCACCGAAGATGATACTAATTTACAACATACCATTGCTCAACTTTGGGAGCTCGAGATTCTAAACCAATTCGACAAAAGCCTGTCGACCTCAGGCAACCAGTGCGAGGATAATTTTGCGCCAACACTGATACATTTTGCGACAACACTGATACATTTTGAAAGCCACACAGAACAGCCTTCAACAGATTTCTTTCACTGGAAAGAAGGTTAGCCAAGGCACCAGAAATTAAGGCACAATACGTAAAATTTTTGAAGGAGTGTGAAGCTTTAGGGCACATAACACAAATTGACATAAATTTCACTTTAAGGCCAAATTATATTATTCCTCATCACTGCATACTTCGTCCTGAAAGTACCATAACCAAACTACGAGTAGTATTTTATGCCTCTACTAAAACTTCAGACGGCGTGTCACTGAATGATATAATGCACACAGGACCCACGGTGCAAAGCGAGCTATTTTCTATTCTTCTTTGCTTCCGTTTACAACGTTTTGTTTTTACAACTGACATCGAAAAGATGTATCGGCAATTCCTCATACAGCCAGAAGACAGAAAATGTCAAACAATCATCTGGGGAGAAGATCCAACGATGCCAATAAAATACTAGCAGCTAAACACGATCACCTATGGAACCCGATCTGCACCATACTTAGCAACAAAATGTCTACAAAAAATTGGTGAATCAAATCTGACAAAATAACCGTATGGTGCCCAGTTCCTGCTTGACAATTACTACGTGGGTGATGGAATCGGGGGAAATGATAGCTTGCATACAGCTGTAACAATGCAAACAGAACTAAAACATATCATAAGCAAGCATGGTCTTAAGCTACAAAAATGGACCGCAAATCACCAGAAGTTGTTACAAAACACTGTAGAAGAACAACAAGAAGTCAATTTGACTTCACTAACGAAAATAACTAAACGGTCGAAACCCTTGGACTAACGTGGATGTCAAAACCTGATCAATTTTGTGTTAAAAACTGCTTAAGGGAAACTCAACAGGTTACTAAGCGAACAGTCTGCTCAGATTTAGCTAGGCTATTGATCCGTTGGGATTATTATCACCGATTGTAGTCACGGAAAAATATTTATTCAAGAGTTATGGCAACAAAAACTAGGCCGGGATGACGAGCTACCAGAAGACCTTCGCCCAAGACGGATCACCTTCCGCAGTGACCTAAAACATGTCAACAATTTAAAGTTGTTAAGACACATGTTCGAAGGACTTATATTGTCAAATATACAAATTTATGCTTTTGCAGATGCATCAGAATAGGCATATTGTGCCTCATCAGTGACCAAAAACAAGCAAGTTATAGTTAGAAATTACGGGAAGCACCCTTAAAGCACCAGACTCTTCCTCGCCTCGAACTATGCGCAGCACTATTAGCAGCTCTGTTAACATCAAGTGTTCAAAGGGACTTACAACTTCAAAATACCCCCACATACTTATGGACAGACTCTGAGATAGTATTGGGCTGGATCCACTCACCATCGTTATCATACCAAACGTTTGTGGCTAACCGAATAGCTGCAATACAAGAATTGTCTATCGCTGAACAATGGCGACATGTAAGATCAAAGGATAACCCCGCAGACGTTCTGTCACTTGGCCTTTCGCCAAGAAAATTAGCCGAACACCCCTTATGGTTCTACGGACCCATATTTCTATGTGAGCAAAATGGGATTTGGCCACAAAAATTCTCAAAATCTCAAGCCATCAGTGACGACATTGACATGGAACGGAAGAAAATAACTGCTATCACAAGCACAAGTGCTATCGCAATAAGTATTATCTACACTATACACCACAATGGATCTTTCAACAACGCCAACTCGAGTTATCAATTCACGAACTGGAACAAGCTCTTATAGTTATCATAAGGGCAATGCAACAGTCAGACTTTGAGGAAGAATTAAAACATTTGAAGAAACATAAGGATGTGAACAAAAGCAGCCCATACAACAATCTTACTCCATTTTTAGACTCTAATGGCCTTATCAGAGTGGGAGGACGCTTAGAATCATCAACATTCTCCTATGACGCAAAACACCCAATGTTAATTCCTTACAATGACCCAATATCAAAATTACTAATGCAGATGGTGCATGTGAACAATCGACACTGTGAACCGCAAGCACTTTTAGCCCATTTACGGCAAAGGTTTTGGCCAGTCAAGGGAAAGTCAACAGTAAGATCAATTGTGCAACACTGCATCAAATGTACAATAGCTAAGCCAAAATTGCTTAGCCAAATAATGGGAAACTTGCCATCAACTCGAATCACCCCAGCTCGTCCATTTATCAACTCTGGCGTTGACTTTTGTTTACCATTTTGGATTCATTTCAAAATAAGAGGGAAAAAGATTCAAAAGTCCTACATCGCTGTATTTTGCTGTTACGCTTCTAAGACTGTGCACTTAGAATTAGTTAGTGATTTAACCACTGAAGCCTTTATAGGTGCATTGAAGCGATTCACAAGAGGTCACTGCAGAAATCTGTACTGTAACAACGCAACAAATTTCATTGGTACAAAAAATCAACTTAAGGAGCTGTCAGAATCACTGTATTAAAATTAAGCTCATGAAAAAATCAACAAAGAATGTACGTCCAGGGGCATTATGTTTCATTTAATCCCACTAAGAGCGCCCCATTTTGGAGGCTTATGGGAAGCTGCAGCAAAATCAGCAAAACATCTTCTAGTGAGTAGTGTATCAACAGCAACATTAACTTACGAAGAACTTGATACTGTGGTAATAGAGATTAAAGGTATTCTTAATTCTCGCGCAATAAGTCCAATGTCGGACAATCCAAACGATTTGGCGGCATTAACTCCGGGTCATTTTCTCATTGGAGAAGCTGTCAATGCTCAAGTAGACATAGGAGGCACACAACCAGAAATCAGCCTGCTGACTAGATGGAAGTTGGTTACTCATATAAAAGAAGAGTTCTGGAGAAGATGGTCGCGAGAGTATCTACATATGTGAATTTCAATACCGACATAAGTGGAAAACACAAAAAAAAAAAAAAATAACATAAGACCTGGTGATATGGTCATCGTAAAAGAAGATAACACAACACCTTAACAGTGGCCGTTAGGAAGGATTGTAAAACTACATCAAGAAGATGACGGCTTTGTGCGAGTAGCTGACGTCAGAACATCAAAAGGTGTTTCCAGAAGACCAATTGCTCGATTAGCACCACTACCAGTCACCAATTCGGAATCTTGTGTAACCATTAACCAGGACGATTCCCAAGAACCAACTACGTCTCAAAACAATGAAAATGAAATTCCTAAAAAGAAAAGGTGTCTCTCTATAAATCACAACATATTCACCGTCATGATATCAATAGTGCTACATCCCTTTATATTAGGAGAGCACAAATACACAACAACAAATTTGGATATCAATTAGGCATACATTTCGAAGGAATCGGATCAATAGCATTATCACTCACAGAATGGCAATTTATTGTTTATTATGACCTAAAAGAATTTCGGTCTAAATTAACAATATTTTCGGGAGGGACAAAAACACTTAACTACTTATGTATGTACGCAAATCCAAGAAGGCGCCACGTGCACTAATCTGGTAAACTACTTTGAACACATTGAAGCAGAACTGACTAGGGACAGCCTGTTAATCTCCGGTAAATGGCAGAAGAGGTCAGCGATAGACCTAGTTGGAAATATTGCACACTCGCTATTTGGCGTACAGGATTCCAAATATGCCGAGGACATGGCACAAACAATATCACAAGTTAAGTAAAATGAAGCACACCTGCTCAATCTGTTGAAAAATCAGACTTCAAATTTAGATTCCACAATAAATATCATGAAGTCAGATCAAGAAGCAGTAAAGGAAAAATTCGCTCCAATCGATTTTCAACTCACGGAGATACAAAACAAAATTGTCGCTAATCACGCGGATCACAATCAAAACAAAATCTACCATTTGTTTTTATAACTTGCCATTCAACTAACAATCATAACAGCGAATCTACAACATACACAATCTTCTACACTTAATGTGCTCACAAGTACTCACCACGGCATCATCAGTCCGTTACTGCTGACTCCTAGCCAAATACAGGATGAAGTGGAAAAAATACGAGTCCATTTACCTGAGTCACTAGAATTACCTGAAAATCCAGAAGATACGTTACAGTTGCACAAGCTTATGAAAATTAAAGGAGGACTTACCCAAAATACATTCCATTACTTCACCTTGTCAACATGGTTTCAGGAAATCACGTTCCACTGCTACTAACATTTTACAATTAACAACTATTGTAAATGAAGGTTTTGTTAATAATAAACAAACAGACGTTATTTACCGGATTTTAGCAAAGCATTTGATAAAGTTAACCACGATATTTTACTTTACAAGTTATCACGTATGGGATTTAGCAACAACGCAATACAATGGCTTAAATCATATCTTTTAGATAGAACCCAACAAGTAAAATTTAAGAATGCTACATCAAAACTCATCGATGTTCTCTCTGGTGTGCCTCAAGGAAGTCATCTTGGTCCTGTTTTATTTACATTATTTATTAACGATCTGCCATCGGTTGTTCAGCACTCTAACATACTCATGTATGCTGATGATGTCAAAATTTTTAATTCTTTTAATGATATTATTGATCAATCCATTTTGCGGTCTGACATTGAACTTTTCTCTCAATGGTGTTATTACAACTTATTGGATTTAAATATAAAAAAATGTAAACACATGTCATTTATCTGCTCATTTAAACTTGACACTAGCTATTTTCTAAATGAAACATTACTGGATAAAGTTCACACTATTGGTGATCTCGGTATTTTATTGGATCACAAACTAAAATACCGTGATCACATTTCATTAACGGTCAATAAAGCAAATGGAGTTCTTGCTTTTTTGAAACGTTGGTCAAAAGAATTTTCTGATCCATATGTCACTAAACACTTATATACGTCTCTGGTTCGCCCCATCCTGGAATATGGATCCATTGTATGGGATCCATACTTTTATATATTTATCAACAGCATTGAATCTGTACAGAAACAGTTCCTTTTATTTTGTTTAAGAGGTCTTGGATGGAATTCGCTTGCACTACCTTCATATGAAAGCAGACTTGGTCTTATTAAGTTACCGACGTTAAAAAGCCGAAGAACAATGCTTAGTAATTCGTTTTTAATGGGTCTAATATGCGGTGATGTCGATTCCGGTTACTTGTTAAGCAAAATTAACTTTAATGTTCCAGTGAGACCTACACGAAATTTTCAGCCGTTAAATTTAACGTATTACCGTTCTGTTTACGCTAACAACGACTCCTTTCGTCAAATTTGCTTGAAATTTAATAATCTATATAATCTAATTGACTTTTCTGATAGTAATGATGCCATTAAAAGAAAAATTATTGTGTATTTAAATTCAAATTAGTTAATATCATTATTCTATATTTATTATATGTGCTATAATTTAAGCACTTATCTCTGTAAGGATTTTTAATCTATAGACTGGAAAATTAAATAAATAAAAAAAATATATATTCAACCATATCCCAATACCAAATTGGGTTAACAACACGTTAGTCCAATAAAAACATGTTCACATCTTTTGCTTATTAACAACATTCGCAATCAACATGGCATTCTTAGCAACACAGAATTAAACTCATGCTCAGTTCTCACAAAAGAGATATAAATGTATCCTAAAACTCGAATAAGCTATGACCAACGATCCCTGACATGTAATTGTGAAGCTAGTTTGTTTCATAATAAAACCCAATTAGATTGCCCGGTACAGCTGATAAAAGAAGCAGTCTTATGGATCCCTCTCCGTCATCCAAACAAATGGGCTTATGCTACTTCATCTCAATAACAAGCAACACCAGTGTGCAAACAAGAGATCAAACAGCTAACTCTTGAAGGATCTGGCTTACTAACATTAGAACCCGAATGCACCCATGACACCCCAAAGCCAACAAAAACTATCTAGCTCTCTGAAAACATCGTACACCAGTCTCTGGAAAATTTCCAAACAAGAGCATGAAAGCTGAAACCATTATTGAACAAAATACATACAACTGACTACATTTCACATACATATAAATAATGTGACTACATTAAAAACCTCGTTGAAGGCACAGAAAATACTTGAGCTTCCAAACAAAATTGACACCCACAACTATCATCATACAACAATTGGTTACACATCATTACTAATCACGCTTGGCATTCTAATTTACCTCACAAGAAGACAAAAATCTACAAGGACTGCAATTCCAATTCCCACCTCGCCAACAACAATCAACCTCAGAGTTCACCGTCCACATTTAACAAACATCAACAACTGACTAAATAAAAGCAAAACATCCACACCACTTCAATCAGACGATAAGGAATGCCAGCTCAGCACAAAATACATCAACTCGTCACCCACTCCTTGGTCAGTGCTTTATAAAAAAAATTCTATTTGGCTTATTTATTTCTATTATTTTTGACTTACACTCAACCGGGGGAGCATGTTAATACATATTAGGTTATTATGTTCTTTTGTTTATTTATTTAGTTGCAAGAATTAAATTTCGTCATTGCATTTGTTTTTTTTTTATTTATGTAGCAATCATAAAATTGTTATATTAATCACTTTCTTTAGCCAATGACTTATGTCAGGCAAGCACTTTTATTTATTAATTAGGTCAAGTTTTTTGTTGTACAAATAATTACTTATTAGGCATTTACTTATTATTGTTGTATTAACCATTTAATTTTGTTGCACCTTTTAGCATTAATCTACTATTAAGTGTATATATTCTATTATTGTTGCAGGTAAGCACAATTTTAATATAAAAGAATGTAAAATAAATGTTGGCATTCCAGTGGGTTTTTAAAAACGCATTTTTTAACTGTGTTTTATTTGGTACACTATCCTACAGGTTAAAGTGCTTATCAGGAAAAACAAACAAAAATCCTTCAGGTTAAAGTGCTTGAAAGGAAACTCAAAATAAAACTCTTGTATCCTTCCAAAGAGAACATTTTCTCTTAACACTAGCAGCCGTATTCATAACAAAAAGTTAGCCACAGTTTGTACACTACGTACAACGAGCGGCTAACTAGAATGCCGATTAAGCTTAGCAGCTTGTTAGCACAGAGTTTATTAATAACAAATTTAATCCGTCTGCTAACTTTTAATAAATCAACTCTGAATATTAATGATGCCACATTATAATACTCAAAAATGCAACACGTTTTGCATTAATCATCGCTGGTTTTGTCATATCGCTCATTTCGTGCAAGACCGTCACAACTCAAAATTTTAAACTTTACAGGAGAGCCTTTTTAAGATTCCAACCTATTATTATTTATTTTATATACAGTTATAAAATCAAATGTTTCTTTTTTGCTACAAATAAAACCACATGTACAAGAGGAATGCCAACAAAAAAACTAAAATGTGGCCTTGTTGATGTTAATTGCTCAAGTTTGTTACAAGAGGTCATAGCGTCAAAAGCATCTGTATTACCGTTATATTTTCGATAATTCTCTCCGTTCTTAGATCAATTTGTAGAGATTTAAGAGGAGAACATTTCTGCATTACTAACTCGAAAATGCCAAATTTTGAGTTGTGACGGTCTTGCACGAAATGAGCGATATCATTTAATTTTTTTTTTATTTTCCCTCTTTATATAAAAATTTTAAATGTTTTTAAAATAAAATATATTTAAAAAAGGACTCTAAACTATAAAAAACAGTGTATTAAAAAAAATAAACAAAATTATTCAACATAAAACAGCTGTTTATCACAAGTTGGCAAACGTTTGGCAGCTTGTTGACAAGAGTTTAGCAAATCGTTAGCCAGAGTTTGGCAAGTGCATTATGAATAAACTTTGTGCTAACTTCATGCCAAATTTTCGTTATGAATACGGCTGTAGGTGTTTTATTTAGAAAATGTATAGACCCGAACGATCGTTGGATTTGCTTTGACATATTATTTTTTTAAGCTTAATAATATTGGTTTAAACGTATTTAACTGCTTTTCAAAACAAATATATGCAAAAACACCTAATAAAACCAATAAAGAAAAATTTAAAAAAAATAGCGACATTTTTTGGACAAACGCGAAACTACACAGAAACACGACTCAGGTCCATGGAATATATGTTTAAATTTTTTTCAAAATCGGTGTAGTAGTTTTTGTGTTTAGCGGTTACATCAGGCCTGCCATATTTGCTGATTTATCGCCATTTTGCTGATTTTTTGCCTTAAAATTAGCAAAGTGCCGATATGCCGATTTTTGCTCCAAAAATGCCGATGTATTGATAAACACTTAAACCACGGTAACCTTGCTTGTTTACGTGTAATTTATTAATTTTGGGTAACTTTGGACCACTTGTCATAACCTATCCAACCAAATGGAAAGTGTTTTTAAAACTATATTAACTAATTTTATAAAAAACAAAAAATTTAATATTATTTATCAACACAAAGAATTTTTTGAACTTTGCTTAGGAGCATTTGGACTTATTCGCTAATGAGTTACTATCAAAATCAAAACTCAACAAAAGTGAAATTAACAAAATTGTGAATAACTGTATTAATTTGTATATGGAATTTAAAAAAAAAAAAACGTTTGGATTTTGAACAAAAATCTTATAAATCTTTAAAGATGATTAACCCTAACAAAATTATGAAAAAGGAAAATATTTCTTTTATGGAAATTCTGAAAGAGTTATCCAGCTTTATTTCTGAAAAAGAAAAATAAATAGATATTGGGAATTATTTCTTTTTCATAAGCAACTTTATTATATTCAACATTTTTTATTTTTTCGAATTTATTCTATGAGTTAAATTTCAGTTATGTATTTTATAAAGCTTTTTGTAATAGCTCTATTCCTTAAATTGTTTAGAAATGACTTTATACACTACCAGACTATTATACTGTATTATCTTGTTACATTTTACCTTAGCTTTCCGTTGGATAGCAATGAAGTATATTTATGTACAGAAAAATTTACAATTATTAGACACCAGCAGAATGTAATGCATTTTCTGGCCCGCTACGGCCTTCGTCAGCATTCTTTGTGTCACACTGGATAGTGATACTTTATAAATTGAATGTATTTAACTCAACTATTTTAACAAATAGATATTGGGAATTATTTCTTTTTATTATATTCAACATTTTTTATTTTTTCGAATTTATTCTATTAGTTAAATTTCAGTTATGTATAAATATAAACATTTATTAAATTAAATAAGGTCAAATAAAAAACTGAATATATTTTATAAAGCTTTTTGTAATAGCTCTATTCCTTAAATTTTTTAAAAATGACTTTATAAAAAATAAAAAAGAATAATAAATTTTAGACCCTGAATTTAGAGAGTTAAAATGTTTAAACTTTTAAGAAGATTAGAAGGAATTGAAGTAAATTTGCATTTTCAGTGCTGTCAAAGTTTGTACAACAAATTAAAGTTCTTCCATATTTTTCCGCAAATGTGGAAAGAATTTTTAGACAAGTCGACCTTAATAAAACCAAATTTCGATGTTTCCTGGAAAATGAATCCTTTCAAGCAATTATGTTTTCTAAAGATTACTTAAAATTTAATAATGCAAACTGTTTTGATGTTGATATTTAAATGGATTTAATTAAACTATTAAACTAATATCGTCGCTGTTTTTACTAACTTACCTAACTGAATTTTTTTTTTTGAAAATTGAGTTAAGTAAAAAAACTAAAAATATTTGTCTTTTTCTTTATTTAACACATAACAAAAGATGCTATACTACATAACAAATAATGCATAAACACAATTTCATTCCTATTTTGGCTAGAAAATTACTACATTTAAGACAAAGAACATTAAAAGTGCTCTCCTTAAAAATTTGTTAAATATTAGTTAGGTTAGTTAGTTAAAACAGCGACGATATATGTATGTATCTATATATGTATATAAAAATGAAATTATGTGTGTTTGTATGTTTGTATGTTTGTCGCTTTATAGACTCCGAAACTACTGAACCGATTTTCCTGAAATTTTTACAGTAACATCACGTGAGCCCTAAAAATAAAATAGGCTACTTATTTTTTCGATAGGGGCAGGGGAATTGGTACCCCCCATAGGATGCCAATATTATACTGAACCGATTTTCCTGAAATTTTTACAGTAACATCACGTGAGCCCTAAAAATAAAATAGGCTACTTATTTTTTCGATAGGGGCAGGGGAATTGGTACCCCCCATAGGATGCCAATATTATACTGAACCGATTTTCCTGAAATTTTTACAGTTACATCACGTGAGCCCTAAAAATAAAATAGGCTACTTATTTTTTCGATAGGGGCAGGGGAATTGGTACCCCTCATAGGATGCCAATATTATACTGAACCGATTTTCCTGAAATTTTTACAGTAACATCACGTGAGCCCTAAAAATAAAATAGGCTACTTATTTTTTCGATAGGGGCAGGGGAATTGGTACCCCCCATAGGATGCCAATATTAATTATCGCATATCTTAAGAGCCGCTGCACGCATTTTGCTGAACTTTTTGTAGTAGAATCTTCTGAGCCCCGGAATTGAAATAAAATAGCAGCGGGGGTATAGGAATACCCCATAGGACGCCAATGTTTAACATCGCATATCTTAAGAACTGTAATAGTGAGAATGTTCAAACTTTCTAAAAGTCACTCTTATGGTATACTACACTTTTGAAAATAAAAATAAAGCGGGTAGGCGCAGGGGGGGAAATACCTCCCATAGGATGCCAGTGTAGCGAAGCGCACCGGGTTAAGCTAGTGTATCTATAAAATATTTGTTAAAATAAAATGTTGAAAAAATTGTTCAACTATAAGAACAATTTTTACATAATGTACAAAATGTTTTTAAATTAACTACAATTGATTTATAAAAATATTCTTTTTCATTATTTTTTATGTTTTTATATGGTTTATATGTAAGTTAATACTGAATTATTCTGTTTTATTATTTTTGGTGTTAAAAAATTTGTTTTATTGTTCTTAAAAGGGTTATTTTTAATTTGCCGATTTTATTTAATTGAAGTGCCGATAATGCTGATTTTTTTTGAAAATATGCCGATTTTTATTAAAATTTTCAGGCACTCCTGGGTTACATACAAACACGTCTCTTTTATATACATACCCTCCACCGATAGGAGTTTGCTCTATATGATATCTACATATATATTATTAACTAATCTTCACAAAAACGAACGTCAGCATTAAAATTGGTTGCGGTGAAGACAATCAGAAAGTTTAATACGTTTCTCTTTAGAACTTTGAACTAGCTTGAGTAACATATCATGATTCGTAACAGTTTTAGCCGAACTAAAATGATTTTTAGGAGGGTAATTTGTATTGGACCTATGGTAAATTATGGACAAATCGTCCTAAAATTCTGAAGACTAATTTCTGGTATTACAAAAAATAAATTAGAATAAATTTCAATACAACAGTGTAATTAGTTTTAGCGTTAAGTTGGAAGACATTTTACCGCAATATCTATATCTGTTACGGGTTTAGGCGAATTTAATTATTTTCCCAAATAGTACGGCTTATATGGGGCATAGGGTAAATTATGGACCGATCTTCAAGAAATTTGACACTGCGATTTCTAGTCTTATAAAACTGTGATATACCAAACTTTATTATGATAGCATTGTTAATTGCGGTCTTAGACGTACTAAACTGTTTTCCGGGAGTAGGGTTGATATGGGGTCTATGGTTAATTATTGACCGATTTTTACGGAATTTAGCAGTGTGATTTCTAGTCCTATAAAACTGTGCCATACGACATAGAGAAAACATTATATAATAACATTGGTCGGCAAAAAACAAAAAAAGTCGGGAGCAAAAGCTTTTTTATATGGTTCTAAGTGACTTGAGCACCCTAAATCCAAATCTATTCACAGATTGGTTTTATCACGTCTAGTTTTTTATGGGCTAGAACAATATTTCGCCCGAAATAAGGGGGTTATGCTTAAACATCTTATTATAACTTGAGATCGTTTCGTCCTTTTTTGTCAAAACTCTTACTGATGATTAGGAATAAAATTTCCTTTGAGTCATCCAAATACATTTTATATTCCTACAAAAAAAATACAGCATTTCTAATGAAAATAGTAGGACAAATGTTAATTTTATGAATTATTTATGATTGGCATGACTAATATTTCATTCGAAATAAGCAAATGATTTGGAATAAAATTTCATTTTAGCCATCTTAACGATAGTCTTTTATATTTTAACAGTTTTGGAGATATTCAAAAAATAATGGCGGTAAATTTTTTTAAACAAAATGAATACATATTATTTTTTGTTTTCAAGAACTCATGAAAAAATTATAAAAGCAAATATTTTACTTTTAAATTATGTATAACCTAGTTATACAACGAATAAAGTAGCATCCAATTTACATGATGAATTTTATGACGTCCAATTTTCTTAATTCCCTTTTGAAGTTGCTACCAAAAACTACTCAAATTCATACGATGGTTTTTTTTGGACGTCTAATTTTTTTTCATTTTCATTCAATCCAGTTGATTAGAATATAAAAATAAAACGTAACAGAAAGAACAGAAAAAAGTGTAAAGCAAAGTGTAAAAAAAAACATGAAAACAGAAACCATGTCTATTTTTCTACCCCTCTTTCTTCTCTACACCGCTTGCTAGCAAACAAAAAATGAAGTCCAAAATTGGACGTCATAAAATTCATCATGTAAATTGGGTGTAAGTCACAAAACATTAAAATGTTGATTTTATTCCGAATTAATTGAAATTTTTATTTATAATACGTATACAGATATTTCATGAAAGTACTTTTATGTGTAAATGCCGGCACTTGCCAAGTGCATATGCTTGCAAATAATTAATATATACACATATTTACGCAAGGTATACATTAGCTAACCACGCATGACAAGAAAAAGATTTGCTTAGTCTTTCCGAAATTCTAAGTTTATTAGTGAGAGTGGAGAGAAGAAAAGAGAACATGCTCTCTTCCGCTCTCACTTATAAACTCAGACTTTCTGAAAGGAAACTTTCATAGAGTGAACCGAGACTTACATATACATACATATATTAAAACAGTATACCTTAAATTAAAGCTGGGAGTTTAAATAAAACAGAAGGTACAAACAAGAATCTCTTCTTTAGTAAAAAGTATCAAAAAAGTGGCAAGAATTACAAAAAGTACCACACTTGGGTGCATTTTGTTAAAGTAGCAAAATAGTATCCAAGCAGTCGAAAAAGTGGCAAATTGCTACTTAAGTAGAACCAACGGTAACGCTATATACGAGTTGATTTGAAAAACAAATATTTTTTATGACTTTTCTTGTTTTTTATACGTATGTAATTAAGAAAAAAAATATTTGTCCAGTTAAAGTATTGTTGTTTTTTTTTATTTGACCTATCATAAATATTTTTTAGGTAAAACACTTTTGTTTACAATTTCCACTTGCGTACCCATTGTTAAATTAAGCATGTATCGATCCTTTTTTACGAACTTTTTTTTTTGATATTATATACTCTTGGGACCTGTTCAGTTGTTGTTGCATTCAAAGGCAACAACACCTTTATGATCTTTGCTTTTTTTTTTTGTTGTTTCTTAGCTGAAAATAAAGGGTTATTTATTTCTTAGCTTGGAATAGGAAATGAAAGTATGAATTCGTTAGCACAATCTGAGAAATAATTATGACGCCAATATTTAGCAGTAAAATAATTGTACACAACATCCGAGACAAGTAATGAGTATATAGGGTTTTCCAAAAAGGACTTGACAGATTTTTTTAAATAAAACGCAAACCATTTGAGATATATCCAAAACTTTATGATCGACTTGAATACAATCAAAACATTTATGAATAGAACTCGACTTCGTTCATTTGGCCACCGCGGGCATGTCGGCAGCGGTCGATTCGTTGGACCCAATCTTCGATGACTAGGGCACAACTTTCGGCCGTAACGGCCACTATTTCGCGTTCAATGTTGGCTCTGAGTTCTTCCAATGTCGTCAGCTTGTTGGCGTTAGAGGCGTCGCACGAATGAGGCGGCCAATTGACTCGTCCATTTCTTGAAATAACTCGCTCACTAAAGTTACTCTTCAATAATTCGATTGTAACGTGTTCTGTGTGGCAACTTCCTGTTGAAACCACATGTCGTCCAAGTCCATGTTTTCCAATCGATAATCATGGCGCGATAACCATCGCCATTCACAGTAACGTGACGATAGTTATTGTCGACGAAAAAATATGTCCAATGACGCCGCCGGCATGCAAACTGCACCAAACAGTTATTTTTTGTGGATGAAGTGGTGATTCATGAAGCACATGCGGATTTTCACAAAACCATTAACGCATATTTTTTTCTTATTGACGAACCCATTGAGCCAAAAATGAGCTTTGTCACTGAAGAATGTTGAGTTTACTGAAAAAAAGGAAAGTAATAGTTAGATGATCAGTGAAATAGTGCGTTCACAAATTAAATTGTAAGTTGTCAAGTACTTATTTGTAAACCCGATATGTGCATACCTATGTGAAGATCCTTTTTGATGGGAATTTTTTTATTGTGCATTATTGAATTAATAATACTAGTGTTTTTCAAAGTCGAAATTTAACTATATATTATTTTGTAAATATGAGGAAAACATAGTACATCTAAACCTATGTTGACATTATGTATATTTGTCATATGGAATGTCACTTTTCTACACACATGTAATTTCATGTGTATGCCAAAATTTGAGATATACATAAATAAGGTTTAAAATTTTCATGTTTCAAATGTTGGTATGTAAAGTACATTTGACATAACCTATCAAGAAAGTCAATCTAAGAACCGCTCAGTGGTTATATGTACAAAAAAATAATAATTATTTGTGTACATATTTTTTATTTTTTTATTATTTATTTACTATTATTACTTATATTTGATAAAATTTCAATAAATTTTTGCCGCCACAAACAATTTTGTTAATACGAACCAGCTGATGTCAGATGCTTTGTCACTTGAAAATGGAACTCGTTCTAACGCTGCAGCCACACGTTCAATAAATCACTTTCAAGTTGTTCACACAAACAGCTTGTTCGTTTCTTAAAAATGCTTTGCTATCCAAAAGGATAGCCTGTTTTATTTAAAAAATTCGTTCTTTCTAATGGCATCGACAGATTTGATAATGCCCTGTAAAATAAATGACTTTGGCTTATACATATGTATATGGGACTATTTTTAAAAACGTCGACGATTGCCTCAAAAGGCAACAAATCTACCAATAATTGAAAAATTCGCAAAATTTTGCAAAAATAGCGAAACATTTTATATTTCAAGCCAACCGTTAAATTTATAAACAAAGGGCCGAAAACTAAAAGGAATGGCAAAAATTTGGCTAAAATTGCAACATTTTTAGAAATTTACAAAAATTTGGTATCAGCGGTAAGATGCAAATTATTAAATATCTAAAAAGCTTTAAAGAACAAAAAACTTACAGGAAAAAATCGCTTCTATAGCGAACTTGGCTAAAATTCACGAACAGAGGCAAAATTGAAAACAAACCCTAAGATTTATTTGAAATCGCTAAATCGGTTAAAAACAAAATGTGGGAAAATAACATAAAAAGCGTTAAAAAATTAGATCTAATGATGAAAAACAAACTTTTTGTCATATGTTTATAACAGAAAAGGGCATTCCATAAAAAAAGTTAAGTTTCTTGAGCACTTCCTACCTGAAATAAATATTTTTTGTTTGTTTATAAAAACTTGTTCTTATAATTGTCTTTAAAATGGGAAATACTGCTTATAAAAACCTTGACCCTTTTTTAATTGAAATACCCTTTTAATGACCCCTTTTTCTGGAAAATACCCTTTTTGTGATCCTATTCGAAAATTTCCAACGGTAACCCTGTTCACAGTACAAACATACATATGTATATTGTGAAAATAAATTTCAAACTTTGCTTATACTTACGTTTTTTTATTTTTCCCATTTTATTTAAAACTTATTTTTTAAATTAAAAAAAATTAAAAAAATTTTATTAAAACAATAAAAACATATACAAAAATGAGATCTTAAGACAAAAAGATTTAAAAAACCATGAGATCAACACATTTCTTTTTTTTTACCAAAGTCCGAAAATAACAGTTATTTTGAAATTTTAAACAAAAAAGCATATAGAAGAAAATGTCGATAAACTGATTCAAGTTTAAAAATGATTTTGTTATTTTTGCACGAAATAATAAAAATAAAAAATAGCTGTTATTTTTGTTCAAAAATATAAAAATCAAACCATAAATTTTATTTTTGTTCAAAAGAATAAGAAAAAAATAATTTGTATTTTTGCTCAAAAAAACAAAATGCAAAAAATTACAAAAAAACAAAATAACTGTTATTTTTTTCAAAAAAAAAAAAAGAAAATAAAAATCAAACAATAAATTTTATTTTTGTTCGAAAAAATCAAAATAAAACCGGTATCATCTGATTTTTTTTAAAAAAAAGGAATAACTGTTACAGTCCCTTTTACAGTACAGTTTTTACAAAAAAAACAAAATAATGTACATAAAAACGAACTTTAAAAATTTTTTTTAAATGTTTTTCAAAAACATTTTATAGATAATCCTCTTCGGAAATATTGGCATTATTTATAGCGCAACGCAAAATACTACTTGATGACTCTTTTTTTAAAATATCAATTTTTCGATTTGAAAGCATTAATTGAATATCTGACATCACCTGATATGCATCCAATTCCGGAAACTCGCTTAATTGCCTCACAACATTTTCCCCAAAAGCTTCATTGTTTATGGCAATTAGCTTGTCCAAAGCATCATCTAGTCTAGATTTAGGCTCTGGTGAACGCTTCCTCTTCTTTGATTGACAAGATTTAGTTTCTATTACGGTTCTTTCTGTCGAAAACGACTGGTTATGTAATGATTCATCCGCCTCAGAGTCCAACAACGCGTCTATGTTTTCCTTTAATTAAATAAAAAGAAAAACATTTAATACATGTTAAATCATTATTATATTGTAAATTTTATATTATTTTTTAACAGATGCCTAATAAGGAATGCGAATGGCAGCAAATTGCAGATGACTTTAAAAATATATGGCAATTCCCACACACATTGGGAGCTCTGGATGGGAAGCATATCCGAATTAAGGCTCCAGCGAACACAGGCTCCCAATTTTTCAATTTTAAAGGATTCTTTAGCGTGGTACTTTTTGCTTCTGTCGATGCTCATAGCCGATTTTCCTATATAAATGTAGGTTGCAATGGCAAGTCGTCCGACAACACGATTTATAGCGAGTGTTTTTTGTACCAGTCGCTGCAGAAGGGAAAACTAGGTATGCCTCAACCTAAGCAGCTGGTTTCCGGGGAGGGGAATAAAATACCTTATTTTTTTGTTGGCGACGATGCGTTTGCCCTTGACAGGCATTTAATGAAGCCATATAACATAAGCTTAAAATTAAGCGTGCCGTAAGAAGTGCTCAATTACAGACTGTGCCGCGCAAGAATGGTGGTTGAATGCGCTTTCGGACGACTAGCAAATAGGTTTCGGATATTTCACCGACCAATCGAGGTTAAACCGCAAACTGTAGACGCCGTGGTGAAGGCTTGTTGTGTCATTCACAACTACCTTACGAAGCCGAGAGCAATACCAGCAATAGCACAGCCGGAAGAAAACCCAATTGTGGAGGCGTTTTCAGCAATTGGCAAACAAAGCCATAAATCTTACAAGTACGCATGTAGAACTCGAGATAAGTTGTCACGGTACCTGACAACAATTGGGAGTGTAGATTTCCAGTGGCAAAAAATTAATATAAAATAAATTTGAAATCATGAAATGTACTCTTATAAACTTAGTATTAAATACCCGCCTTTTTATGTACATTAGACCGACTCAAAAAAAAAAAAGTGTTTTAGTTACCCCTCTGAAAATAAAGCTTGATATGTTATATATTATTTCATTTATATATATTATTTCATTTTAAACGAAAAAGGTAATTAATGTTTTTTTGATATTTAATTAATATTTTAATTAAAAATTTATTTCAAAACAACTTAAATATTAATTAAATCAAAATTATATGTTAAATTGTCTTTCTACAAAAAAAAAAAAAAAAAATAATTGATTCAATTATCACATTAATTAAATTTAAATACTTTTTAAACCATTTTTTTAATTGATAAAACAATTTTTCCTATGTACGATATTTTACTATCGATACGACGCACAGTGCTCTGTCCCATAGGCAAAACTAAAGATTAGTAAAGTGCTTAGAATATTTAAGTTATATATATTTTTGTAAAGCTAACAAAGAACCTTAAATAGATTTGTAACTAGAACTCATAATTTTCACTTTTTATTTACAGTGGAGGGCACCAAAGTCAAACAATTTTTGAGCTAAATTGTTAAATAAAAAAACGACGTTTACTTGTTTTACTAAAAAATTTGCCAAAAATTAATTTCTTAACATATTCTTTTCAATCTTGGTAGTTTTGTTAATCACTAAACGCGCAAAAAAGGGAAATCGTATTATCGTAAGCTTTGAGATTTTTTTATTGGAACTCCCCGAAATTGCTTAAGTTTGTTAGAGTATAATTAACTATTTTTTCAAAGTACCTAAATATTTATTTTAAATTTTAGTACTTTTTGGAGTGCTTTAACAGTAACTGCAAAGAAGTCCTAGGAATTTTTTTGCCCTAATATTTTACAAAGTTTGACGATAATAAAAAGGTATATGTATAAATAAAAAAAATTAATATAAAATAAATTTGAAATCATGAAATGTACTCTTATAAACTTAGTATTAAATACCCGCCTTTTTATGTACATTAGACCGACTCAAAAAAAAAAAAAGTGTTTTAGTTACCCCTCTGAAAATAAAGCTTGATATGTTATATATTATTTCATTTATATATATTATTTCATTTTAAACGAAAAAGGTAATTAATGTTTTTTTGATATTTAATTAATATTTTAATTAAAAATTTATTTCAAAACAACTTAAATATTAATTAAATCAAAATTATATGTTAAATTGTCTTTCTACAAAAAAAAAAAAAAAAATAATTGATTCAATTATCACATTAATTAAATTTAAATACTTTTTAAACCATTTTTTTAATTGATAAAACAATTTTTCCTATGTACGATATTTTACTATCGATACGACGCACAGTGCTCTGTCCCATAGGCAAAACTAAAGATTAGTAAAGTGCTTAGAATATTTAAGTTATATATATTTTTGTAAAGCTAACAAAGAACCTTAAATAGATTTGTAACTAGAACTCATAATTTTCACTTTTTATTTACAGTGGAGGGCACCAAAGTCAAACAATTTTTGAGCTAAATTGTTAAATAAAAAAACGACGTTTACTTGTTTTACTAAAAAATTTGCCAAAAATTAATTTCTTAACATATTCTTTTCAATCTTGGTAGTTTTGTTAATCACTAAACGCGCAAAAAAGGGAAATCGTATTATCGTAAGCTTTGAGATTTTTTTATTGGAACTCCCCGAAATTGCTTAAGTTTGTTAGAGTATAATTAACTATTTTTTCAAAGTACCTAAATATTTATTTTAAATTTTAGTACTTTTTGGAGTGCTTTAACAGTAACTGCAAAGAAGTCCTAGGAATTTTTTTGCCCTAATATTTTACAAAGTTTGACGATAATAAAAAGGTATATGTATAAATAAAAAATTAGTGATTTTTTTTATTTTTGATTTAGATACAACGTTAGGTGGTCTATCTATCGTTTAGAAACATATTTAAGATTGTCTGCCGGAAACTGGAAATTTTGTATTTTTTACACGCTCAGAAAACAGATTAGACAGGACCGCGATGAAAAAGTTTTTTATATAATTTCTTAAAAAATATGTAGATGTTGGTCTATATGTTGCAAGGCGAATTCATTACAGGTGATCCTAAAAGCCCTGCTGATAACTTTTTTTCTTTAGCTTTATAATTTTTGGATGTCAACATTTTGTTTATTATCTTTGTTTTTGTTTTGATTTGTTTCAGTTTTTGACATTGTACAATGATTTTACAAAAACAAATTTTATCTATTTCATATTTTTCATATATAGGCAATATAATTCTTTGATTTTTCAATTATAATAACCTGGTGATAAGCAAAATATCCGTTTTCAAACTCTGGATGCTGTGAGCTAAATTTAAGTTCTTAAATATTAATTTTTTAATTAAAAATATATTAATCTATTAATAGCAGACAAATTTATAATATTAGACTTAAAAATAAATTTTCTTATACAAAGATAGAACCACGAAATGATTTTTTATAAATTTCATATTTTTTATTGTATTTTTTTTATTTGTATTTTTCATATTTTGATAAATTGAAAAGTGAAAATATTTGATACCCATATTGCCTATATATGAAAATAGATAAAATATATCGCGATTTTCGCGTTTTATGTGAATAATTACAAATTAAAAATAAAATTAACATTATTTTAAAACAGATTCAATTTGAAAAGCAGAACATTATTTCCAAATACGTAGGATTTGGCTGAAAACCCGTAACGAAAATATGTATTTAGTTAAACATCTCAATAAGTAGGTCGCAAGTGGACATGTTTTATATACCATTGGATGCTGCTTCTTTTCGATGATACCAAATTTTATTTATGTCGTCTTGGAGCAAAGTACAAAAAAATTCGAAAAACTGAAAAAAGACCTTTTTTAAAAATGATCCAGCTCATGGATGGTCAACGCTAGAACCAAAATATTTTGGGAATCATCATAAAACATATCAAGCTTTATTTTCAGAGTGGTAACTAAAACACTTTTTTCGGCTCCATACAACTTGAGTCGGTCTAATGTACATAATATGTATGTACATAATTTCCAATTGTAGTTTAAATCCAGTGTTTAAAATTCAGTCGCCAGTTTGTATTTCTACACATGCAACTATACTGAAAATAGTTCGAACCATCATTTTTCATCACCATTCATATTTAAAACAGTTGAACTGTGTGCGCACAGTTACTGAAAAAATAGTAAGTTACAATAAACGGAACAAAAAGTACCAAAAGCCCCTCTTACAGATTCTCATTCACTCAGGGCATTGCATGTTAAATTTTATGTTCATAATTCATAGGTACAAGTTAAATAACGAAAAAGTACCAAAAAGATCCCTCTAACAAATTCTTATTCACTCAGGACTTTGCATGTTTAGTTTAATGTTTCTAGGTCTAATACTAACGGAAATTAAAAAAGTACCAGTTGAAGATCAAAAAAATACCAAAAAGTAACTTCAGAGGTTCTTATCCACTCAGGACATTGCATGATGAAGTTTATGTTTCTAGGTCCAATATAAACGATAATTAGAAAAATTGTCAGTTGTGGAACCAAAAACCTAAAGTAAGAAATACAATTTCCCGTATTTCCCCTTTTTGGTACTTTTTTCTCCCCATTGAAGCATAAAAAATTTCAATATTGAAATTGAATAAAAAAAAATGTTTTGTAAAAAAGTACAAAAAATAGTAACGGGTTTTACCCCCTAAACGTCCGAATTTCGAAAAAATACCAAATTTGTATATGGATTTTTTTAGATAAGTTTCAAATGTGATATAACCCTTATTTCTATGTTTATTAGTTTAAAAGATAGATGGGGTGACAAAAAAGTACCAAAATACAGATTTTACCCGTTTACTCCGTTAAAGGGCTGCATTTCCAAAAAGTCTGGTACTTTGTCCTCTTATTTTTGTAAAGAACAACGAAAAGCATTAAATTTTTTTTGTATCTGTTTTAGTTTTAGAGATATAAGGGTACCGAATTAACGGATCGATTTGGGGAGAGACCAACCCCTGGTCCAAATTTCAAGTTTTTAGCTTCAGGCGTTTAGGCTGTACGATGATGAATCAGTCAGTGAGTCAGTCAGTAACGTTACAATTTTATATATATAGATAGGACATTACAAAAAGGATTTTTTCAAACTGATGCATTTGTATATGTACCGCGATAGTATAGGGGTTGTACAAAATAAAAATGGCATAATAGTCTTATATCAGAATTATAGACGGGCCAGTAGAAAAGCGGTAAATTGCAATGAAACAAATAATTATAATGTAAGTTACGACACAAGTATTCTCCAATACAGTAGTTCGTAGTTTACAATGTTCTAAAACCAAAAAAAATTGGTGGCTAGATGAATAATCTGTTTTTGGCTTTTTTACTTTTCGACCATAGTTTTTAACAATTGCCATATAAATCTAATGTTTTTAAACAATTTGTTCATAACATTCTTAAATTAAATAAAATATTTATCTTCATCATTTGAAGTTCAAAATCAAAACCTATTTCTGAAAATCAAATCTAATCCATTCTAATAATAATACTCGCGACCTTGCTTTTGAGACTTTTTAATAAATGTGTAAAAATTAATATACTTTACTAGTGTTTATTATAGTTTAAGTTTGTACCATTTAATATTGTTCAATTAATAAAAGTTAAAAAAAATTTTAGTAGAAAAATATTATATTTTAAAGTAACAGGAACAATTTTTATATTTACTATTTTTACTATAGAAAATCTTATTTTCTATTATCTTTAATGTTTTAATGGTTGAGATTTTCACTGAATTATTATCAAGTTAAAAAATAGTGTTTTAATTTTACATAAAATTTACAAAAATTAATATTTTTAAATAAAAAGTATGTATTGTAATTGGCATTCGAAATATTACAAATTATTTGTTTCATTCTATAAATAGGTCTGTCTGCGTACACATATTTTGCATAATTTTGTACAAAATATCGCAAAATCTTGCAAAATGTTGTCTGCGTACTCCAAATCTCTTACAGCGTGAGAGCCAAAAAGAGAATTTTTTGACAGTTGAAAGTTAGAGAACTTGCAAAATGTTACTGGAGAAATTTCCTCTGGTAAGATTTTGTAACTAGTTTGAACAGCTGTTTTTATATACTGTTTGAATGAAAGAGTTTACGTGTGCCAAGATAGCGTCGACGAAATAGCGTCGAATTTGGGAATTTAAAAACCGGGAAACCAAAATACCCAAATAATGGGGATTTACAGTATATGAACAAAAAGTTAGCGTCGAATTTAGGAATTTAAAAAGGGGAAGTAAAAATATTTTTATATTTTAATAAAAATACTAAAAATATTTACCACAGGCTTTTGCACGGTATAAACTGTATATTTTCTGAAAGTAAATAGTTTTCTGGACAAAATGATTTATTGCACACATCGCTCATTTTGTCCAGAAAACTATTTACTTTCAGAAAATATACAGTTTATACCGTGCAAAAGCCTGTTGCTTATGAAAAAGAAATAATTCCCAATATCTATTTTTTGTATTTTTATAAAAAATATAAATATATTTGGGCTTAAATCTAGTTTACCGACGCTGCTCCAAATAAAAAAAAAGTACCTATGGTGATAGAAAATGGTAAAATAAGAAGAAAAAATAAAATAAGAAAGTTGGCGCAAACGCTTAGTTTTCGAGTTATGGGCGTTTTCAATTTTTTATATAAATATGTGATTTTGCAGTACATTTCCAAATGTATATGGCTAATATTGGTATCATTGCAAAGCGTTTCACTAGATCTTTCTGGACATACAGAATTTATTTTAATATTTTTAGTTTATTAAGAAGTGGGACGAGTTTCCAAAATGCAAAAGTTTTTTAGTAAGCATAAAAACAAATTTATTAATTTTTTCTAATTCTTTAATGTATGTATATACTACATACTAATTTATTTAAGAATTTTAATTAAAATACAAGTAAAACCTTCTTTATGTTTATGTTATACTAATGAGGAGCGAATCCTTGCCCATGGGCAAAGGCTGTCTATGCAGAGAATCTTTAGTTAGCGAAGCCGGTATAAGTTATACCATAGGGGAGAAAATATTTGCGCCCGGCCGAAAGCCGGTTATGCAAGGAAGCTTTAGTAAGTGAAACCAGTGTTTATTATACCATAGAGAAGAACATCCTTGCGTCCGGCCAAAGGCTGGCTATGCAAAGAATTTTTTTTTGCAATGCTAGTGTTTGTTATTTTATAAAATTTGTATTACACTTTTTTTAAATAAACTACATTCTTTCCTAGTGCACTTCCGTAACATTTCGACGTAAAATGAAAAAAAACTGTAATGTGATCTAAAGAGTTTAATATTTTGAAATAAATTATGTATATCCAGAAAAATCTGTTCAAGAGCTTTAAAATGATACCAATATTGGCCATATACGTTTAGAATTGTAGTGGAAAATCACATATTTATATGAAAACTTTAAACGTCCATAACTCGAAAACTAAGCGTTTACGCCAACTTTTTTATTTGATTTTTTCTTCTTATTTTTCCATTTTCCATCACCCTGGGTACTTTGTTTTTATTTGGAGCTGCGTCGGTAAACTAGTATTGTTCCTATATTTGTACTTCCCAATTTTAAATTCCTAAATTCGACGTAACTTTTTGTTTATACTGTAAATACTCATTATTTGGGTATTTTGGTTTCCCGGTTCTTAAATTCCCAAATTAGACGCTATTTCTTCAACGCTATCTTGGCTCACGTTTGTTATTTTAATTGTTTACACACCGATCAGCTGTTTTCTGGCAAGATTTCACTGGATACTGTCTGCGTACTTTTTGAGATATTCTCAGCCGAAAGAGTAAAATTTGTCTTACTCTCCCAAAAAATTTACTGAGTATTTGCTACTGGAAAAGTACCCAGACAGACCTAATAATTGTTTTTCTCCTTTCTTTTATTTGATTTAAACAACAAAACAAATGTGTTTTCAACTTAACATTACTCAATTCATTCAACAAACCAGTTTGTGTTTACGTTACTGTATAGTCGAACTGCCAGTTTCTAGCTACGTTGTTTAGTAAACTAAAAAAAAGAGTTTACGTCAACTGTAAACACAGCAGCTTCTGGTTTTCAGTCGCAAGTTCAGCAGTCTGTGTGTTTAAAATGGATGGAGTCTGCTGCTGATTCTTTTGACTGCTGAAAAAAAATTAATTGTGTTACTATTTTTTCAGTAACTGTGCGCACATAGTTCAACTGTTTTAAGTATGAGTGAGGATGAAAATTAAATACAGTTCTTTTTTTCAGCATGTTACTGAAAATAAATGACATTTTTAGCAAATTTTGACTGCTATTAGCAGTTGTTCGAAACCCTGGTCTCATGACTACTCCTGCCGTAAAAGTTTTTAAGAGATAGACAGAGTCTATACATGATCTTTAACCAGGGAGTATTATTATTCCTTACGCTCTGCAGCATCTTAGGAAAAATGCCATCCGGTCCCGGGGATGTGAATGGGGCAAAGCTTTAGATGGCCCATTAGATTCTTTACACAGAAATTATAAATACGTCAATCTTGAAGAACGAATCATCATATGACGGTTTCTCTCCAGTTGCGTCAGAGCAATCAGGAAAGTGTGTGCTAAGTAAAATGTCAAGTGTTTCCGCAGATGATTCTGACCATGTATCATTCGCTCTCTTGACATAAGTTGGGTTCGAGTGTTCCCTGACCAGAAATCTGCTAAGTCTGGCAGATTCCTTGGTACTTTCGATTAATTCGCAAAAGTTTTTCCATGATCTTCTTTTTGCGGCTGATATGACTTTTTAATATGCCCTCTGCTTATCGCGGTACTTCAGTCACGACTTACTGGCATAACAACTATTAAAAGCCCTAAGGGCTTCTTTTCTTAGAGCCGAGAGTTCTGAGTTCCACCAGGAAGGGAAGCTCTTGTCCTTCGTAATAGGGAAGGAAATTTTAAACGTCTTAATAATGGCGCCACTCAAGGTCTCCTCTACCCTAACGAGCGCAGCAATCTCGTCTTGAATGAATGGCACTCTTTTGAATTTGTGCCCCAGAGTTCCGTTGAACTTTACTCCGTTCGTCCGTCTCGGATTCCTATAGCACGATTTCCCGGTGCTACCTGTGTGTCCAATATCGAAGAGTATTCAGTCGTGGTCCGAGAAGGGCCTACTGCTCGATACCCTCCACCTATCAACTGATACAATTGACCTTTCGTTCACCAGTGTGATGTCCAGAACCCCCTCCCAGCCTAGGAACTTCCTCCGGAACTAGGAAAACTAAATGTTGGTTTGGAACCAGAGATGCAAATGGTAAGTTTGTTAGAATTAATGAAATCTTATAGACACTCACCTCTATTGTTGTTTTCACTGCTGCTCCAGATGGTGTGCCTAGCGTTGGCATCACATTCCAGGATGATGTCCTCTTTATCACCTAAAGAGGATAAGAGCGCCCGTACTTCGTCCGGAGGGGCATCTCTGTCGTGTGTCTTATAGCAAGAGGCAATCAAAAAGCTTCTCTTGTCTGCCATCTTGACCCTTGCGACTGAGAGGCTTATTGAGCTAAGATGTGTTTTTAGCATTTACCGTCCAGGGTTCCTGAACCAGCACTAGGTCGAGTTCCTTCTCAGCTAAAAGGACCCCGAGATTGTCGGAAGCACATCTTGAGTGCCGCAGGTTAACCTGCACGACTCTTACTGCCATCAGGTGGCTTCTTCTCCGACTCGGAGAGCTGCATACCGGTGAGCAGGTTTTTGGCGACCTCGACTTCATCTGCTTCACCACTCGCTGAGCTTGGGCGGAACACCTTTAGAGGATGGACCATCCATGCAGTGACGGCGAACATGGACTAGACAACAACTACAACCGGCCCGTGTCCTTTCACCGGAGGGGAGCTGTTAGCGACTAGTCTTCTTTAACCACTAACTAGTTATTCAGGTTCTCGGCACTCCTACCAACCACCTTAACCTAACAAGTGGGGGAAAAGGAATGGGAGCAGAGGGAATTGATCGGAAAAAGGATAAGAGAGAGGATGGGAAAACCGTTAGTTGCGAAGGACTTTGAGTTTTCTTGTTTATGACAAGATACAAGTGGTGACAAGTCACTCACTGTTTCAGGGAACACACTAATAACTACAGCCTACGCTTAAGTCACCACATCGCAGCAAGATTGCTATCCAGGTGGTGGGCTGTTGGGTATAGAAATGTAGGTTGGAGTCCGTACAACAAGCGAGTATAGATTTTTTTTACTTATTTTGACGCAAAGGTCATATACTCATTAAAATAAGAGGTTTAAGGAAATTTTGACATTTGAAAAAAAAATAAAAATAAAATAGTTCTAGAGGCCGCAGAGTTTAATGCTTTAAACCGCTAATAGTTAAGAAGATAAAATAATACACAAAACGTATTCTAACAAATCTTGAAAAACAAAACATTTATGAGCATTTTAACTTGAGAAAGTCCAGACCTCCCTGTCCTCAATAAAATAGTTCAAATAGCGTTTAAATTTGTAGGCACCCGAGGTTTGCTAGTATTTACTTTCATATGAATAAAATAATTTTAAAATCGTAGAACAATTTCACTTTTTAGCTTTAGGCGTTTAGGCTGTGCGATGCTAGATAAATAGATAGCTTAAATTTTTTTTGAACAAAAGTAATAAAAATAAGTACGATTTTCACCTTTTAAACGTTGGAATTTCGAAAATGTGCCAAATTTGTATTTGTATTTTTTGATAAGTTAGAAATGTGATATAATTTGTATTTCTATGTTTATTGGTTTAAAAGATAGATGGTGTGACAAAAAACTTTCAAAATACAGGTTTTTCCTCTTTACTCCGCAAAAGGGCCGAATTTCAAAGAGTAACAGACACCTCTCTGCCTATTAATGAACATGAGGTTAGGCAATTTACCCGTTTTTAACTTTTTGTATCCCCTAACATAAGAATTTTCTCAAATACCATCCTAGGAGATCGATTTGGCGAGAGGTCAACATCCGGTCCGATTTTCTAAATTTTAGCTTCAGGCGTTTAGGACGTGCGATGATGTTTCAATCAGTAACATAACAATTTTATATTATAAAGATAAATGAAGAAAAATGTTTTGAAAACTTAGGTACGATTTTCACCAGTGATGCCAACTTTGCTATTTTGGGGCTAGATTTAGCCCTTTTTGATTACTCTTGGCTCGTAAATTTTCCCGTTAGCTCTTTTTTTTTAAAAAAAAAAACACGGCTCTTTGCAAATGTGATATTGGCACGTTTGACACTTTTTGCATATGTTAGTAAATATTTTCATTCTTGGTTCATTATAAAGTGTGTTTGTAAAAATAAATTCAATTGAAACAACAAAGGTCAACATTAAAGGTGTTATTATTTGTATGGCCAAATTTAAAAGTGTTTTGATTCCAATTCGCCGGGCAGATTTTTGTTCTTTTATATATTAAAAAAGTAAAGAAGTTATATTTGGACCGAATCCGATAACGTTTAGTGGGCTCGACTTCAATACACCTCTATACGAATAAATAGATTAAAATGAAAAATTTTTGTTTTGAAAAATAAAATAATTTTTTTAAATTGGTTTGAGTAAACATAACAGTAATAAAATTGAAAAAGAGAATTGGTTTTTGAATCTTTATTTCTTAAAATTATATATAATATAAGATCAGATTTTTTATACGATGGATATCTTCATCATTAGTTAAAATTCTGTTAGTCTTGAATAAATTTAACGCCTCTCTCAGCAGTATCATTAACAACAAACAAGGCCTTACAGAATGTCCAACTTTACTCAAATTCAAACGATGTTTCCCAAGTTGAAGGAGCAAACTCTAGAAATTCTAGGGATAAACGAAACCGACTGAAAAAATACTTTGTTTTTTCTGAAACAAAATCCATAAGTTGTATTTTTGAAAGTCTGTTAAGTTTGAATAGTTTCGGCCATTTTTTAATTTGACAATTGGTTCTTTTAATTTAAGTTTTTCAACCATTTTACGTTTCTCTTCAAAACTTATGTATATATATTTGAATCGAAAAAGGCTAAAGCTACTGCTTCCTCAGAAATATATTATAAATGATTGCTCATTTTTTGAAGAATTACTGCTGAGATTTCTGGGTTAGTTTCCGAATACTTTATAGAATCTTGAGCCAAAGTCAAATCTTGAAGCCGTGCTTCTATGGCATTGGTACATCTGAACCAGACTTCAATGTAAAGTTTCACTAGAAAAATGCAAATATCGCGCAATTCATTTGATTAATTTTTCGTAAGTGAGAATTGGCCACGGAATAGAAATATTTTTACAGAATATATTGCTTTTGACAATTAGCGTGCATGGCTAGTCGGACCAGGCGTTCGAAAGTTATAACGCTCTGCACCGAGAAAGATTAAGACCAACTGAAGTAATTCGCTATTGACTTCTCGATTTTGAGATTTAGCCAGTTGGTTATACCAAACTAAACAATTTTCACGTTCAGCTGGACTTATACGTAAAGAAACAGTTGCATCTTCATTGCCACTTCTAAATGATTCTTTGTTAAAAATTGGCCTTGATTTAGCAAATTTTTCTAATATTGAAACTACTAGAGCAGATGTTGAATATAACTTAGTTTCGAAAACCCTGCGTAATATAATTTCGTACACATGATGGCGGCAAGGTAGATTGATTATAATACGTCCTATTTTTTTCCAAGAGCACAGCGGCGCCTGTGTTGATACCAGTATTTGCAGACGTTGTATCATATGACAAGCGGTTTACTTGGTCCACAATATTCTATTTAACTAATCTTTCATAAACTGCATCCGCAATATTTTTGCCAGTTGAAGATTCTACTTTCGGTGCTCCAAGAAACTTCGATGTGCCGTTGTAACTCATCAAAATTGCCATACGTTCAACTTTTGTGGATCCGATCAAATCTTTCATAAACTTTCCATTAACCAATTTTACTAACATATAAATGATAAAAGCATTGCAACTGAATTTAAGACTATCTTTAGTTAAAAATAAAAAAAACTTACATTATCTGTAAAATCAGCTGAAATTTCTTTAGATTCTTTTATACGGGTTTCTTGGCGCAAACGATGAACAGTTGAACGATTAATCAGACACTTTGGCATTGTCCCGTGCTACTGCTAACCGAGCTGTAATAAAACTTTTGCGACCTGGTTTTTGACCTAAAACAGAATTTGAGCTTAAGTTTTCTTTCTCGATAGCCGTGTTGTTGATTGGTAAATTATTAACCTTATCTTCATCAGTCCACTCCATAAGTTGAGAAACATCTAGAAAAAATCGAAAACTGAACATTAAAAAATTAAATTGGTTCATATACAAACCTGATTGACTCGACTTTTCCTCTTCCTGCTTCCTTCTATCGATAAAATCATATCGACACCAGCCATGCAACCAGGACTTCCTTTTGTCTTTGCATTTCTAGAAACAGTATATCTTCTACTATCCGAATTTTGTCGAATTGTTATCGACGCTGGCAATATCAAATAACTCGTCCAGATTTTCAAAAAATGTTTCAGCAGCTTGCTTTTGGGCACTTTATCTTTTCTCAGGAACGGGTTTTTAAATATTTTTCCACTTTTCATATCATTTTAATAATTTGCGATTTGACGGAAGTTTTAGCCAGTAATTTCGTGAGAAACATTCCCAATTGAAGCAATTTTGCTTAAATTTTCGTTGGCTTTATGTGTTTTGACGATGAGAGTGCTTGGTGCTTTTTCGTAGTCGATTTCGATATAACTTTATAACACTTAACAGTTGATTCACAAATTATTTAATTTCACTGTTAAGACCTTCACTCAAATCAATACTTATACATACCTATAACAAATGAAAAATTCATTTAAATCACGGTTTTTACATAATTGCTATTTGGCGTTATAGCGACAATGTTTGCAAAAATGTCCCGTTATCTGCAGCGACTATCGCTAATGTATACACAAGTTGTAGGAATAGTTCACACAAAAAACAGTAACATTTTCGAAAATAATAATTTTAAGCTGCATATGCTTTAAAAGTTTTACCGTTATTGGAACTACTGAAAAATACACAGAAAATATCGTGTATTATTTTTTCGAAGCACTCTTAAAACTTTTTTCTATATTTTTTTCTTTTTGTTCTTAAAAAGCAATATAAAAGCACAAATAAAATTAAAATTTCAAATAAACTTGATAATATAATAAATATCACCTAAAAATGGTTTTTTCCTTAAAATGTAAAAAAACATGGTCAAAAATTGTAGTGTAGTCACCCCATGTCCCACTCTAACCTAGATAATATTGAATAACGTAAAGAAGAAGAAGAAAATTAAAATAGATTGTTTCTTTTAGTAGGTATTTATTAAAGAAAATAATGAAAAGACGCGATTAAAAAATGACATATTATTAGGGGAAAAAGTTATGTAGTTTTTCGGTAGGTGGTAATTTTATACAATTTTAAAATTTATGCTTTTTTGACATTTTAATAACCTTTGCAAAAATATCAATACATTTATAATCAGACGTTCGTTTTACCAATGCCATCACGATAACAAGTGTTAACGAACTATTAATTTAACAACTACAGAGTAAGTAATAAACTCAACTATGTATAAAAATTATTTTACAAATCTTTCATACATTTGAAATTTTCATTTTAATTATTTATCGTTTGTAAAAAATCTCTAAGATTTAAACAAACGATTTTTTAAATAAATGATAACAAACATATGCAAGTAATTATAAAAAAGTAACGTCAGGTAATATTTATTACGCAAAATATATTTTAACACGGTTAGACAATGGGTTGGTTATCTAATCAACTAAAAATGCACAATCTTTGAGCATAACAAAATAACAGTGTCAGACCGAACGCACTTTTTCAGACCGAAGCCTAACCAGAATCCAAACCTTGGTACATTTTGTTCTTCGAACCCGTACTTTTTGTCATTCAGGCTCATCTTGTGTAAAACGAAACGCAAGCCAAAAATTACATTAATGAAAAATCAAAGTCAAAAATATTTTATAAAATTGTTGTGCTTTCTACAGAAATTCATATTGCGTTTTAAAACACACACACACACACACATTAGCTGTGTTCATTTACTAAAAATTGTTACGAATTTGTAACAATTGTTACTGGAAAGTGTTTATTAACCCAACAAATTTGCAAGTTGAGAGCGTCAAAAGAGAGAAAAAAAAATGAGAGACCAAAAAATTCTTAGGGATCTTTCTATGTTTTAAATTTCATTAAAATCGATTTGATAGTTTCTAAGAGGTAGAAATTGCTCTCCATCTCCCCTCGTGGTCCTATTCTTTAAAAAATGAATAGCTTATGTGTCCATATAAATATGCAGTCATCTATGTTTTAAATTTCATAAAAATGGTTTTGATAGTGGGCACAAAGACTCTATTCCGGTAAGCAGTTTATATCGGAGCTATATGAAATTATGGACCGATGCGCCTCATTTTAAATAGGCTTGGGCCTTGTGGCAATTAGAATCTATGTAATAAATTTCATGAAATTATCTTCAAAATTTATTTAAGAGAATTATCTTAATGACTCTGCATCAGAAGCTACATTTTATCTAAAAGGTTTCAAGGAAAACTTTCATTCAAAACCCCGATCTTCACACACACAAATACATGGCCTTAATGATGCTCTGACGGCTATTTCAACTCAAAGATGCTATGTTCGAATCGGTTCTCCTACCGACAGCTATTTCGAAACTCATGCAGATGCTTTTGCTGTAAAAAAAACTAACTGGACACAAACAAATAAAATTGTGCTTAATTTACTGTTTTTATATATTTTTTTTTTTGTAAATTTTACATTTAGAATTTTGTTTTTGTTCATTATTTGCTTCTTTTTGTACATATGTATTATGTATGTAAGAAGTCGGGCCTCAGCCACTTTAAACATAATATACACTTTTTCGATTAAATATACACAACGTCAATTACTGTCGCCAAAATAACGGAAAATAAACTGCTTTAAGTAACAGCTGAATTTAATCGACAGCGAATATTGTTAAAAATGTAACTGAATAGCAAATTCAATAAATTTTCGTTATATTTATTTTAACGATACGATTATCGTAAAAAAAGTTAGTGAATTGCAATACAGCACTTAAGATTGGCACATTCGCAATCCTTAGTAGCACAACAAACAGTCTTTGGATGGATTGTTACAGGTCGATTCAATTAGCGACGTGTATAGAATCTGTCTCATCTTTTATGATAAAATAGCCCTAAACTATCAATTCCAAAACTTTTGGGAACGCGAAGAAGTGTCATAAGGACCTCTAGTATCTGACAAAGATAGTTTTTGTGAAAGAATATATACATACATATGTCCACAATATATCATTTAGAGAATAAACGATTTGTTATCTCCTTGCTATTTTTTCCGGAATATCCCGAGCAAGCTAACATCGGTTTCTGTCGCCATCTTGCCCTAGCGCAGTTTCTCAGAAACAAATCAAAATTAATTAAAAATTCCCCTTTAAAATTTTAATATGATCATGTGATTTCTGAATACTCGGTTATAAAACAAATGACAGTTGCTATCTCATCTCGTACTTACCCCACCATGCGCTGTTTATACCGGACAGTACTATTTTATTTTAAATTACGTGTAGTTGTAATACGTCTAGACCCTCGTCAAATGGAAAATAGTCAAAATATGTGATATTGCACGATCTAGGTGGCCAATTTACCGTAGCAAAACGTGAAGGTAAGTGCTCACCAACATGATTTCTCAACAAGGTCATTTCCTCACTCGCTGTATGGCTCATAGCGCCGTCTTGTTGAAACCAGAGCTCACCGATACCATACGCTTGAATTTCAGGAAGTACATAGTCCGTTAACATGGTGCGATGTAGCTTACCATTGGCGGTAACATTCTGATTTTCCTAATTTTTGAAGAAATTTGGACTACCATCCCATAAGCCACACCATACCGTTGTTTTTAATGGAAGTAATGATAGCTCTTGGTACTCTTCGGGTTGCTCATCAGCACAAATACGGCATTTTTGTTTCTTAACGTATCCATTGAGCCAAAAATCACTGAACAAAATTTCACGATTAAACACCGATTTTTTATTGAGTTTTTCCAAAGCCCATTCACTGATAAAAAGACGCAAATTTAAGTGATATTATTTTCAAACAGTAAATGCAATAAATTGTTATTTTAACCGATAATAAAAATTTTAAGTTCACTTTCAAATTTATGTGTTTTATTTTACAATGTAAATCAAGACAGTACATACGTACATAGTACAAATGAATTGTTATTTTATTGGTTATTGTTTTACTACATTTTTGTTTCTTCTGCTTTTTATATGTATAATAAAAGTATCAATCAAATAGACATATCGTGACCTTAGGACTACATGTCCTACGGTCGCGATGTATGTTTTTCCCATTGCATAACATTTTTTGAATTATTCGAAAAATCAAAACTCTTATTGATTATTCGAGCAATATTAAAATTTAAAAACCGATTTGACAAAAGGTCAAATAATTGGATACTCTAATACAAATAAAGGGTGTCCAAAATTGAAGTATCATTTTAATTTTGCTGCCATTTCTTCCTACCTGGAATTTTTATTCTAAATTTTTATTTTCAGATCATAAATACATTCCGATTAGTTAATACGCTACACGAAGGAAAAACGGGTTTTTAATATTAAAATATATTTTGAAAATGGCACAAATTTTTAAGATGTGTTTAGGAAATTTAGAACAAAATTCGGTAGTGAAAATGCTTCAACAAATCGTGCCATCAAGATGATGGTTGAATAATTTGAAGAAACGGGGTCCCTTGATGATAACAGAATCAGAAATTATCAACGTAGTGGTTGTTAAACTGATAATGACACAGCTGTGAGCAGAAGTGTTGAAAAATATCCAAAAACTGCCATTCGTCATCGTTCGCAGCAATTAAACATCAAATATCAACATTATTCAAAATTTTGCATCATAATCTCCATTAAAAGGCTTAGAGAATATGTGGTTTCAAAAGAATGGTGCCACTTGCCACACAGCTTGAGAGACAATGGATATTTTGAAAGAAAAATTAAAACATCGCATTAAGATCGTGCGATTTAACACCTTTAGACTATTTTTTGTGGGGGTTTTTTAAATCAAAAGCGTACAGCAATAATCCCACAACAGTTCAACAGCCTAAAAACAACACTATCGAACATATATCAACAGTTTATTGAAAAACGTGATTTAGAATTTTGTTCACAAATTAGGAGCCTGCCGAGGCAGTAGGGGGATCACTTGACCTACATTATTTTTTATTTGTAATAAACTAAAATAAGGATATTTTTTATATTAAAAAAACTCTTCCATATTAAAATTAAAATAATGCTTAAATTTTAGACACTCTTTATAGGTATAATAACAAAAACAACAAATAGAATAAGCCTTACAGATCGCAAATGAAACGAAAACTTAAAAGGTAGTGTGAACTTAACCCAAATTGTCCGGACGCACCCATATGGTAACGCAAAAATACGTTACAATTTAAGCTACATAGCAATGTTTATGTTAAAAATTTTAACAGAAAATCACTGGTATTACATGATATAAACGCCTGTTAATAATTTTAACAGCTTTGCAGATCATTTGTGTTTTGTGTTTCTAAGCGAGAGGTCGTTTAAATAAAATTGAAAAAAAAAATTTGAAAAATAGTGAAAAATGAATTACATGAAAAAGTAAGTTATAATTTTTTTTTACTTTTATTGTTCTTAGGAGAAATATTTTTTTAAAAGTTTATAACATAATAGTGATATTTAATTTTGTTGTAAATCAAAATATTAAATAATATATATCACTTGTATTTTTCGAGCATTATATATTTGCGTTACCATATGGGTGCATCAGGCACTACATAGATTTTTTTTTTGTTATTATGAATATGCTGTCTTGCGAGGCAACAAAAACCCAATGATATCGAAAGAAGAGTTAAAGGTTTATATAGGAATTCTTTTAGTCACTGGATATAGTGGTCCAACAAGATATCGAGATATGTGGTCTGCTGATAGTGATTTGAAAGTTGATCTTGTATTCAACAGCATGCGTCGCGACCGCTTTATAGAGATATGCAGTTCTCTTCATTTTGTAGACGCCGGAGCACAAAATGCTGATGGAGACAAAATGTGGAAGCTCAGACCAGTAACAGACCATTTGAAGTACAATATGATAAAAAACTTCCATGCAGAGCAAAACCTTTCATACGACGAGAATATGATTTCGTACTTTGGAAAGCATGGATGTAAGCAATATATAAAAGGAAAGCTTTTAAGATTTGGATATAAGGTGTGGTCCTTATGTACGCCAAGTGGATATCTTATCAATTTTGAAATTTATCAAGGAAAAAATCCACGAGTAAATAGCAAATATGAGCAATGTTTTCGAAAATGTGCTAGTCCCTTGATCAATATGATTGATGATTTTCCTGGAGAAACACAAAATTTACCATTTGCTTTTTATTTCGATAATTTATTCACCAGTTTTCCTCTCCTGCAATATCTAAAAACCCGTGGATATACAGCCACTGGAACTATCCGGGAAAACCGTATACCAAAAATTTGTTCCTTGACTTGTAAGAAAATTATTAATAAAAAAGAAAAAAGAGGATTTTGCGCCTCTTTTTCTGCCAATGATTTTAGAATACATGTGACAAAATGGAAGGACAACTCAGTTGTCTCCATTGCCTCTACCGCTCATGGCGTCCATCCAATATCCAACGCCTTGAGATATTCAAAAGAAGAAAAGAAAAAAATACAAGTGAAACGGCAGCATGTTGTAACTCAATACAACCGGTATATGGCAGGTGTTGATCGTTTGGATCAGAATGTAAGCCTTTATCGCATTGGATATAAGGGGAAGAAATGGTGGAGCAGTATTTTTACTTGGCTGGTCGATGTATGTGTTAAAAATGCTTGGCAGCTTCATAGAATAGAACATAGCAACATAAATCAATTGGAGTTTAGACGTCAAATCGCTATTTACTATTGTCAACATTACGGCGAAAAGCCCAAAAGAAGTGGTTGCACTCCAATTCCCAAACGAGAACATGAAAGCTCTGTACGTAGTACATTACGATTTGACGGGAAAGATCATCTTGTTGTACCTACTATTAAAAGAAGACGTTGCGCTGGTGAACTATGCAAAACGAGCGGTCGAACTGCGTGCAATAAATGTGATGTTGGTCTATGCGTCAAATGTTTTGCTGAATACCACACAAAGAATCGTGTAAAAACATAGTTTTTATGCATTTTGGCATTAAAATTAACATTTAAGGAACTTTATTATTTTATTTTTGTTAAGTAATGGCATGTACAAATGTTTAGTTTTCTAATATATGTGTATATATTACAATAAAAACATGATTTCTTATAAAATCTAAAAATTTTCTGTGAACAAAAAAAAATTCTGTGTAGGGCCGGATGTGACCATATGGTAACGGCCTATTATGCCCGACCCATAGGTCGCATAAAAATTCTAGGTACTAGGTAAATTTTCTTGGGTCCTATATTCATAAATTATATAACTTTTATTTAAATTCAAAACAAAAAACATTCCCGGACAATTTGGGTTAACCACCCCCACAGTAGATATGTGTGCAAAAAAAAACAGAAACTAATTTTTTCTGCAAAGGAAAAAATTATTTCTGCAAAAATAATCAAAAAATAACAATTATTTTTGGCCAGGAAATAAAAATCAGCAAAATTTACCCTTTAGCCCCATTTAGCTGACAGTAACGTTGCAAATCAGCTGCTTCATTTTGTTGTATGTAAGTGTTGGTTTACACTCTTCAAGTTTTAGCAGTCAAGTCTTGAGCTTTTAGGCGAGAAGGAAAAAGAGAATGTCATTTCTTTCCCTCGCTCTCCTAAAAACTCAAGCCTTGATGGCTAAGAATTGAAGACTGTGAACCAGCAGTAAAGCAATTAGAACGATTGTAGTTAGCAGTATGATGTAACTTAACCGTAACCAGCGTTGCCGTTTTTTGGTTACCTTTTGCAACTGAAAAGTATTTTTTGTTTAACTTGGGGGCTAGACGATCAAGTTATGCAATTCTAGTTTTAATGCCCTTAAACTTTTTTACCAATTAACTTATACTTTTTAAAATAGAAACGAACCTGCTTGCAGTATTTCTTTCCAGTTCCGTGTTTCAATTTACGTTCAAGGCAGCTAATTACAATTTTAATGACTTTATACATAAGTTGTTTTCTTGATGACACCTTAAAAATAAATTGCTTTCCTACATCATAGCTTTAAAAAAAAATAAGCCACTTGATCGCTCCGCTTTTTGGGACATATATAATTGGGTATTGATGCATTCAAGATTCATTTGTACTATTTTTCATTCACTTTATAACGATTTGTTATGTAACCGATTATCAATTTAGCCATTTAGGCTATATATACTGTAAATAATTATCACTATCTAGAGTATCCTTTCCTCTACAATATTAAAACTGATAAATAACATAGATTTATAGTCTGTTGATTCTTCAAAAGTTTAAAAGCTTAAACTCATACAGTTTTGCAAATATACGCAAATAATTGTTAGCTTTGTTTGGGAGGGAATATATTCACTAGGTTAGGTTAGGTCAAAAGGAGGACGAAGCATCAAAGCTGCAACCTCACATCTGTGATGATATACACCTAGGTCGCTACCGGGCCTGTTGTGCGCTCCTTAAGAGGAAAAATTCCAGTCAACGTTCCTCAAGGATCCCAAGTCCAACATGACATCGCTCCCGAAGTGTTTGGATCTTAATTCGACGAAGGCCTAACAGTAGCAGAGAAAGTGTTCGCTCTTCTCGCCACACGCTCTACACTCGTCTGATTCTGCCCATCCAAATTGGTGTAGTTGTGCCCGTAGTCTCGCATGACCAGTCAGGATACGCACCCGTAATAACTTCGGACTTATTTCCGTTGAGGAAGCTTCTTGTCCTCCTCTCACCTGGTTGACCCCATTAAAATCTTAGAGGTCCTACCCACAGTTCCTTCGAAAACTTAAAACAATTATAAAGCATATTGTATATTCCAGACCATCATTAACATACTGTACAAATTTTATAAAAATCGATCCAGAGGTTATGGTGCCTATATACATACTTATATATAATATTTTTTAACCGAAGTAAAAATAAAATAGTGTTATTAATACATAAATATTTTGGTTACTTTTTATTACATTTGGCTACTTTATTTTTAAATTTTATTTCCATATTTTTTTTGGTCGTGGCAGCACTAAACGTATCGTTTATATATTTTCGTACTAATACTGATTATTGATGCCCACCTTCTCGAGTATTTATACTCTGTTCGCTCTAGAACATTCGACGTTTTCGAAATGTCTGTAACATTTCCAAAATTTCTGGACCATTCGAGCTTTTATTATTAGTCAATTCACAAGGTATCCTAACATGTCATATTGTCAAAATGTCCTAATATTTCACAATGGTTTAAAAATATTGTTGTACGGCTCAGCCGCTCAGCGCTGGACTTTTCTGATTAATTACGACAGCACAATAAACACAGCAAGCAACGTTCTATTTATTTAAGACACTTTTTGTTAACAAGCCAACAACAATATTTTTAAACCATTGTGAAATATTAGGACATTTTGACAATATGACATGTTAGGATACCTTGTGAATTGACTATATCTTTACAGCTAATGTCATTATGCATTAACACTATGGCTGAATTTAAATTGAGCTGTTATACACCAATAAACTAAAGCATACTTTATGGGTTAAAAATAATCTTAACACTATTATGTTATACAATTATATATAACAATTATAACATTACATTTGTACTAGAAAATTCTGTACAGTGGTTTTGCATTAGAAATATACGTAGCTTATACAATAACAATTTAAACTTATAAAATTACTAGCAAATACAAAATAACTAATAAATGAAACTTATTCTTAACTAAAGTTACTTTCGTAACAATATCATACTACATAAATAATGATTCTAAAAAGAAAACGCAGAAAAATTAAATAAACGATCAGAACTATTTTAATTATACACACTAATTTAGTAATAAAACATAAATTATTATCGTCGGTGACGACGAAATACTTACAGACAACAACAAGCTGCCAACAATGCCAATAATGAAGCTGCGCAGATCACAAGAGTGTCAGTACGAATTCCTCCATTCTGGCATACCAACCCTGCTCTATGGATCGCTAAAATAGAATCTCAGCTTGCTGCCGCTGGCATAACTAACGGCAAAACGAAATACCATACAGTTGCAGCATCTATCGAAAGCGGCGTCTTGTCACAAATTAGTGATATTGTGCTAAATCCACCTGTGGATAACATGTACGACACATTAAAGGCACGAACGCATAACAAAGCTTTTACAGGACTTCGAACTATTCGATATGCGGCCAACACAATTGCGTCCAAAGAGATGCTAGATTAAGCTGAAAACGAAATGAACGACAACATGCTCAAATCTGTCTGGATGAGCCGACTAGCACCAAATGTGCGTACCATAATTTCAATAAGTAGTGATCCGCTTGAGAAATTAGCTATACTCGCTGCCAAAATATTTGAGGTAAGCGATTCACCACACGCCAATGCAGTTTCTGTGCCAAGAAACGTATCTGCAGCACAATCACCACAAGAACAACAGATCAGCTCATCAGAGATGGCACTGCGACCAAGTTAGGTCTATTGTACCTACTCCCCTTTAGTTAGCCAGCCCTCTGCTTCCCATATGAATTTAATTAGGCCTTTTGCTGTTGTTCAGATCAGCTTACTTGGGTGGATGAGTTAAAAACAAAGTTTTCCCAACGTTCACGAAGCAGAACCCGCTCCCGTGACGTCGAATCAAATTAAGTATGCTGGTACTACCAAATTCGGCGAAAAGAAAAAGTGTCGTCAACCCTGCAGAAACGCAAAAAGTAAATAAGAACAGAGTTCGGCCTCCACCTGATCGTATTAAGGCCTTGGTCGAGTAATCTACGACAATTTCTCGGCATGATACATTTTTGGATAAAGCAGCCGAACACCATCCCCCTTTGTGTAAATTTATTAAGGGCAATAAAAAAAGATCAGTCTGTAATTGATTGGACTGATGAGACAAGGCAAGACAGGCATTTAAACATTTTACAACTTCTCTTTGTTAGGCTACTTTACTAGTGTTCCCAAAACCCAATGCACCATTGGCCATTACAGTATATTCATCAGGTACTGCCATTGGCGCCATTTTACAGCGGCCTGACAACCAACTATGACAGCCCCTAGGTTTTTATTCTGAACTGTTAAATCCAGCACAACAAAATATAGTTCCTATGATAGGGAACTGCTGAGGGCCTATAAAGCTGTTACGATTTTTTGGGTCAGTTCACGACATACATCCGTTATATACCTGGCAAGGAAAACATTATAGCCGATGCCCTCTCACGAATCAACGCTTTGCCCACAAAGTCAAATAAACGACGAGGAGCTGAAACATTTCTAAGAAGACGACTCAAATTTGAAAATTTAAAAAAATCGAAATTCCTGGCAAGCAGCTGGAAATATTTAGTGATGTTTCGAACGGTAAAGCACGCTCATTTTTGACATCACCTTTTCGTAAAATAGTTTTTGATTTAATGCGCAATATTAGTCACCCAGGCGTAGCCAAAATAACAAAACTAATGTTAGAACGTTTCATTTGAACGTGCGAGAAAAGATTACAGAAAATGGTCTAAAGAATGTATTCCATGCCAACGAAGCAATGTCCATCGATATAACGGAACACCGATTTCTACTTATGCTCTTCCCAGAGCAAGATTTGAACATGTCAACATCGATATTGTGGGCCCCCTGCAATCATCTATGGGTAATCGTTAGTGTCTCACATGTGTTGATCGTTTCACGTGTTGGATTGCGGCATACCCTTTAGAAGACATGACCAGCGAAACAATAGAATTCACATTTTACCAACAGAGGATAACACGATTTGGGGTTCCGCAAAGTAATACCACGGACCAGGCCAGGCAGTTCGAGTGAAATCTGTTCCGAGATCTGAACCGTCTCTTGGGGATTACTCATCTTAGAACAACTGCATACCATCCTGCCGGTAATGGTTTAATCGAGCGATACCAAGTGTTATCAAACTGAAAAATGGTTGATAGTGTTGCCACTCATATTACTAGGCTTACGAATATGCTACAAAGAGGACATTAAAGCTTGTCCAGAAGATCTGGTCTAATGGCGCACACATCGAGTTCCCGGTGAGCTTAGATGTTACATCTAAACTAATAAAAATTCTTTATAACTGTTGGACGTGCTTTTCTAGGACATGATTAATCACATAAATAAAAATATCAATTAAGTGTTCCCTATCTACTTAAAGGGAAAAGTCAAGATGAATTTGTTTTATAAAACAAGGTCAAAGAAGAAAATTTAGTAAATAATTTCGAGATTGACTGCATCCCGGGAATAATAATAAATAAAATCCCGGAATTCGGGATTCACATTTTACACGCGTGTAAAATATAGCATATAAGAGACTAGGACTAGTCCAAAGGTAACCCAAATGTATTGAAAAACATGGTCTATTTAACATTACGATGTCCTATCGCTGGACCACATAACCCAACTTTGCATTACAACAGTGTAGTCTTAAAACTACTCCATGTTCATACATACTCCCAGTGGACTAGTTTTGAAACTAGTCCATGGTCTACTACAGAGGATTAGTTTTGAAATCGTTTAAAAACGATGACGTGGTCCATGATTGCATTACATCGGACCATGTTGTAAATAGTCCGTTTTATCTAAAATAGATCAAGTATTATTTGCAGGGAAGCAACAACAAAATTACTAAATATTTTTGACATTGTTTGTGCTTTTAATGTAATTCTTTGGCGTTGCGTTGCGTTTTACATGATTAGGACCCAAAACACTTGTCGATTTTTCAGTCGGTAAGTTAGAGATGACAAACTTTGCGGAAGTTATCTATTGTGATTTACGATACATTCATATAAATAGTAACGGATTTAAAATGACTGCATCATATCGAAAACGTTTATACCATGTTCACACGGACAGCAATATTCGTGTTTCGCTCTCCCATTCCTGTTTCGCGCCCCAAACATGATTGAAACAACATGTTTTGCCATACAAAATTTTGAGAGCGAAACAGGTCGTTTCATTTTGAAACATGTTGCGAAACAGGAAAAATATACTATCATCTCCAATTTTGATAACAATTATCGTTAGTTTATCTGAACTAGCTCTCAAAAAAAATCAAAACAAAGAAAAAAACAAAATAAAAATTCATGTTAAATAAAATAAAGTGAAAATAATTAAATAATAATATTAATAAAAGTTTTAAATAATATATTTTGAATTTTTACTTACATTTTAATCTATTTTAAATAAAATCACACTAACAACACAAAAAAAATGTCAACATGAAACAAGAATGAATCGTATGAACAGCGTGTTTGGCAATCGAGTTTCAGAGAGCGAAACGAGTGGTTTTTATCGTCGTATGAACATAGCATTATTTATTATATAAGTAGTTCAGGGTTGCACTTTTAGGTCAAAATATCGTTAATTTATAAATATTAATTAAGTTATTATGTAAACAACAGTAATATAAAGTTTTGTCATAAAATATGTGGGATGGTGATGCAAGAAACGCGGAAACGAACTCTCCTTCCAGAGGCAGTCGTGTATGCTGCAGGTCTTCCATTTGTTGTTAGACTGGATATTCACAGGTTGTAGTTGTGTCTGGATGTGATTGCTCTCTACATATATGCTCTATATATTTGCTGCTTTCAAACGGTCGATGCGTACGTTAACGTGGTTGCCATTCATATTAATATGTCACAGCTCTTGATTACAGCAAGCGGGCCTTTATATGGTGGTTGGAGAGGTCGACGAACTGAAGTGGTTAAGTTGTTTTTGATTGAAGGTGTCCTTTCATGGTTGGATGTTTGATGCGGTATAATACCATCCATATTGGTACGTTAATCTTTGACAAAGTCACTTTCGGAGAAGTTTTTCTTAAATTTGGTGAAATTTATTGTTAGAAGTGCTGAAAATAATTAAGGAAAAAATTTCTTGTACGGTCAATTCTGAACCGATTTCACAAAATTAAGTAGTGTAATTTATACATATTTTGTACCATGGTGCAATAACGACAGGTAAGGTGGCAGCACTACGGCATCTGGCTATTTTTTGCTTGAACTGTGGTGAGAACCAAAGTCTGTCATTTTGCTTTGTTTATGTTTACATTCTTGAAAAAAATTATTGTGCGTTAAAAAAATAATCATTTTTGTGCGGGTTTTAAATGAAAATTGTGTAAAAAAGTTAAAATAATTGCTAAAAATAAATCGTAATTGGTTTTTATATGTGCGTCTTTAGTTGTGCTAATGTATTTTTTGTATATAATAAATAAAAACAGAAATAATTTTGTCTGTGAACACGTTGTGCGTACGTTTTAAAAATTCGTTAATCTTTAATATGCACTTGTACGCCTATTTCTTTAAACCTCCAAAGGACTTGCAGTGAAGAAAAAGTGGAAACATAATAGTTTTTAATTCATGTAACTTAAAAATTTTAATTATGATTTTTTTTTAGTAATTTGTTCATAATATTTTTGTTTTATTTGATGCAGATCAGCGTTGCCATTGAAAATTTTCTATTCGACCAAACTTTTTTACCAAAACCCTTCGGAACCGAACCATTTTATTATCTTATAAACATTTAAAAATAAATATATCGCACTTGTTCAACAGTAGTGTATTACTCAAAATTTATATTTTTTCACTATTTGTAAAAAATCAACATGCGACTTAATATCTACCCTCTGTAAAAATATATGTAGTGGCTATTTTGTCTACCTTTTAGTAATGAAACCGTAGTTGATATGTTGATATGAATCTAAATATGGCCTGTTTCACTAACTTGCTGGATTTTTCGTTAAATCACAAACTTTACAAAAATATTTTAATATCTGATTTATTTTGAATTTTCCCTTAACACTAATATATCACAAATTTATATCACAAAGTATGCTAAACGTTCAATATTTATCATGTGATCCGCGATCAGGATCATGGATCACATAAAATTAGACTATTCTGCAATATGGATCGCGATCCATCAATACTCCATTACGTCCAAAAAAATCGCGGTACTGGATCGAATTCATATATGTGTATATTAAACATGTAACAGTTCCCCCTAAGGCTTGGCCGGAAAAGACAATCCATGGCAACGTTGTTGTACATAATTTTTGACAGCATTGGGTTCTTTACACAAACAAATTTGCCTGTTTTTGTTGTATTGTTGTACAACAACACGTAGTGCTGCCACCTTCTAGTAATTTCACCATGTTTTGTACCACTACAAACTGACATTTTGTTTAAATAGGATTTTTATGTATGGTTAACTCAAATTAAAATTGATTTTATTAATTAATTTTGAATTCAAATTTCAATTGTTCCTCTCAATTCATTTAATTAGAATTTTAGTTGAATCTTACAAATTAAATCAACCAAGATAGTAATTGATTTATTTGTAAGATGAGAAGCTAACGGAAGGAATGAAAATGTAAAGGGGTCTGTACACGGTCAAGCATTTCTCATCAAGCGCTGTGGTATTATTAGTGGAAATGTGGTTGTATGTGTAACATCGACGATGCTAGATAGAAAATCAACAAATTTAGATATGACGGCGAATATTACGTCCAGCACACGTACACGAGTAAATTTGCCGGCATGACAAGCATTTGGACCGTGTACAGACCCCTTAAAAAGAAACATGAAATCAAAAAAAAAAAATATTTTCGTAATTGAAACAAAAAAATTTATTGGAATAAAATAGAATAGATACAAGCAAATTGTTATTATAAGCAATTTTTTATGGTTAATTTAATAATATTAAATCAAGACATCGCTTGTGTTTTTAAACAACGTGGATAGCAGAAATAAACAAATTGTTGGAAGTTCTGGCATTGTCTCTAAATGGTTTCGGGCCACCCTAAAACTATGCCAGTGCTTAACGCTGTTTTAATTAATTGTATTGTATTTTGGTCACTCCCTTCTGTAAAAAATCTTACACAAGCTCCTTGTCGACTACTTCCGGAACTTGCGTTCTCTAAGTCAGGCAAAATATATTTAAATACAGACTTATTTAAACGAAAATTGAAAGCTGTGAAAAATTAAACAAAATATTAAATGCCTTAAACATGTATTAGATTTCTTATTCCAACTTAGTTTTGAACAAAAAATTAAGACTTTATAATATAATTCAGAAATAGATTTTAAAATCGTTCGAAAGTAATAGATTTTTATAGTTTTGAAATTGAGCGATTTTCATCACATACCGAAATTTTCCTTAAAAAGAAATAATACTCCATTTTATTTTAATTTTATTTAATATCTTGAATAAAAATATTCATTCAGAACAGCTATTGCACTAATTTAAAAAATATATATAATTATAATGAAAAATAAATTAATATGTACATATGTATGTATATATTTATTCCCACTAAAAGAAACACACAGAAGAAAATTTATTAAAAAAGGTAAATATTGGCGCGTTTTATGTTGTGTTGTTGTAGCCGCAGAAAAACCCAATAAATATAGGTACATTTTTCATATTTTTATTGACCCGCGGTTGCATATCAACTAGTCACACGATTGCCGTACCAGGGTTGCATTTTATTGGTAAAAGTAAGCACATTATTGTCCTCGATTGGTATATGAGCCATTTGATTGTGCAGTCACACGATTGGGGTATTAAAAAGTGTGAAAATTGGCGTATTGCGGCAATCGTGTGATCCCAGATTTAGAAACATAAACTTTGGCATTTAAATATGACCACGAAAGAAAGGTAACGAGGTAGCGGGTTAAATAATTGTTAATTACAAAATAATTTTAGATATTCTCATTATCTAAATACTTTATGGCCGTTTTATTTGGCCCAAATGAATTTCTTTGGTATTTGTTACAATTTTTTAAAAGAAATTTTAATTTTTTGCATTTTATTGCATTTAAAACAATGCTTACATTTTTATTCCGTACCATTTTTATTCTTATCATATTAAAACGTAGAGAAACTAAAAGAAAAACAAGTCACATTCGCGTTTTTTAGTGTTTCCGTACGTTGTTCGTATGTGTGTTAAGGAGATTGTTCTTTGGGCGTGTCTCTGGGAAAACAGCAGTCTATATCTCAAGCTTATTCAACATGAAATTTACACCTTTAAAAAACAGCGGTTAACCAAAGTCTCATCTGGAATTATAATTGCCAGTAAGTATACTCACTCCACCATACGTGGAGAGGGTATTATCTTCATATATACTTGTGCTGATATGTGCGACCTAAAGATGTCCTTTCATCAGGCTGGCTGTATAACGCAAATTAGAGTTCACAATTTTAGAGACAATTTGATGAAATTTGGTACAAATTATTAAATTTTCAAAAGGACGAATAGCAGGAATCGGCCCATACCTTCATTAAGCCCCCATATAAACTTCTTTCCAGAATAGAGTCTTATTTCATATAAACCATCTTGTTATGCTGTATTTCGATTGAACTTGGCCCAAAAATGTTTTATTCCAACCATAATCATTTAACCAAATATTATTTAAATCGGACTTTATTTGACCACAGCTCCCAAAAAAATACCGTCTCCCAATATAGCATTTAATGCCTTAACAACCTTATTTGGTGACGATAACTTTAATGTCATGATACGTAGGTCCAAAATTTGCCAAAAAAAATCTTATTCAAATGTAGATATCTAGATAATATTCGGAACAGAGAACTCGTATGAATCTTAAACTAATAACATAATTTTGTTTTGGCGCGTCCATGATTGAACATTAGTCCTAAATAGAATACACTCTCGAAAATTTGTGTTTGGTGTAGGGTATTATCTAGTCGGGCTTTCTCACTTGTTTTTTTATTATTAGGTAAATATCATTATAGTGGCAAACAGTAACGCTTGATGTGAAATTAATAATGATATTTAATTAAACCTATTCTGAAATATATATTGCTACAAAATGGTTAAATATCATTTAAAACTAATAGCATTTTACAAAAAATAGAACTTTTTGTGAATTTCTTAATAATATTAAAAAAAAAGATCGATATTATTTGTTCGACCTTTTATTTGTGTTTGCTGGGAATGTGGGGAAAATACACATTACAAACTACTTTCACATAGCGTTTTTGTGCATAAATCATCTTGATTTGTAACTTATAATAGCTTTTATGTCACCTCATAGTGATAGTCATAGTTATAGTAGTATTCTCTTATGTTAAACTTAACACAAAATACTTTTTTTGGTGGAAACATGATTACCCTGCAGATAATGTTGGACGACATGATCCAATGTACTGTAGTATGGACCATATTAGACAAATTAACATGCAGTGCTGCCAACAACTGCATGATGTATAGTTTACAGTATTACACATTGGTAGCCCTGATGTTGTCCATTATTAATTGTTTATTTAAAAGTGAAACAGGATAGTTTTTTAAAATTTGTGAAAAAAAAAAATAAAAAAAAAATTAAAAATACCAAGTAAATATATACATATATTAATAGCAATAATGGATTACAGTGCACGCCATAAAAGGCGATTAGTGAAAAAGTAGTAACATGGAGTACTTTTGAAACTAACCCACTTGAGTACTCCATGGAGTAGTTTAGGGACTTCTTTGGTGGGTTATATGGTCCACTCCTAGGTCATCGTAATGTTAAATAGACCACCTTTTAACCATATTTTTGGAGTAGTTTTGGGTCCAAAATATTTTGGTGTAGACCTGGGCTGGATCGACTATATGTTCTTACTTTTTTTGTATTAGAAATGGGCTTTTTACAACTTATTTTTAAACTTTAATAGTACATTTTTTAACGTTAGCTACCGATATTGTTTACCGATAAAAATTGTTTAAATTTCATTACTGAATAGCTCTTAGCGAAAATTACAGAATTTTAGTACTGACTTCATAAAACATATTTTGCTATAACTTGGGTTCAGTTTGAGATATAATACTAATTTTGTTTAACATATGGAGAAGGTATGAAGGAGCATGTTTCTTAAGCAACTTCAAATTTTGGATTTTTTGAGCTATGATGTACTTCACAATAAAGGAGCGAAATGTACATTGGTATAACTTCTCGTTAATAAAAATTTTTTTTGGATTTTTTTTTTATTATCAAAAGTTTGCATAAAAAATCTTTTTTTTCTGTTTAATAAATTAATAGATCTAAAAATTTTCTCTAATCACCAATTTTATACCAAATTCATAGAATCGAGCAACCAATTTAATGATTTAACAGATTTCCTTTTTCAATGTCATTTCTTGCCCAACTTCCATTCAAGTTTCTTAATGGTGGCTTAGATGTAACTGGTATATTGCACACCATAATGATATTTTTGCAGGAAAGCCGTTTTATGAGACTGCAGTAACTTTCTTAGCCTTTTTGTGCACTCTTTTAATAAAGTCTTAAGTTGGGGGGATCTGTGCAATTGCCACTCTCTTCGAACTCTCCTTTTTTCAGTCAAGAGACGCTCGACATCTGTAGAATATATGTTATTATTTTTGGTTTTTTGAGGGTTATGCTGGAATGTTGAACAGCTAGTTTGAGATAACTGTCAAAATTAACAATAGCGAGATCCACGTTCTCCGGAGTACTAAGCGGAACATTTTCTGTGCAATGAGCACTAAGATATTTTTTATATTTTAACCAATTTATTTGTTTGGCTGACGTCGCTAAGTAACCAGACGTGGATACAATTATATTTGGGTTCATTAAAGTAACAATTGTAGGTGTGTGATCGGAAGATAGTTCTAAGGAAGCTTCAACATGAATCGTTTCTCCGGTTATGTTTTTAACCACGCCAAAATCGATGACATCTGGAATTTTTTGCAGATCAGTAGGCCAATAAGTTGGTTGTCCGCTCGCGACCACATTTAAATCCATTATAGAGATTGTATTATACAAAACACGATCCTTTGGTGTTATGAGCCGTGACCCCCAGAAGGTATGTTTAGTGTTGTAATCGCCAGCGGCTAGGAAACAGGGTCCTAATGATTTGTAATATTTATAAGGTCTGTCTGCGTACACATATTTTGCATAATTTTGTACAAAATGTCGCAAAATCTTGCAAAATGTTGTCTGCGTACTCCAAATCTCTTACAGCGAGAGAGCCAAAAAGAGAATTTTTTGACAGTTGGAAATTAGAGAACTTGCAAAATGTTACAGGAGAAATTTCCTCTGGTAAGATTTTGCAACTAGTTTGAACAGCTGTTTTTATATACTGTTTGAATGAAAGAGTTTACGTGTGCCAAGATAGCGTCGACGAAATAGCGTCGAATTTGGGAATTTAAAAACCGGGAAACCAAAATACCCAAATAATGGGGACATACAGTATATGAACAAAAAGTTAGCGTCGAATTTAGGAATTTAAAAAGGGGAAGTAAAAATATATTTATATTTTTAATAAAAATACTAAAAATATTTACCACAGGCTTTTGCACGGTATAAACTGTATATTTTCTGAAAGTAAATAGTTTTCTGGACAAAATGAGCGATGCGTGCAAAAAATATATAGTTTATACCGTGCAAAAGCCTGTGGTTCATTGCATAAATCAGTAAAGATTTTTACTGATCATTTTGGATGAACCCAGATTTCTCGGAAACTGTCCGAACGATTTTTTGAACGCATCGCTCATTTTGTCCAGAAAACTATTTACTTTCAGAAAATATATAGTTTATACCCTGCAAAAGCCTGTGGTAAAAAAAATATAAATATATTTGGGCTTAAATCTAGTTTACCGACGCAGCTCCAAATAAAAAAAAAGTACCTAGGGTGATAGAAAATGGAAAAATAAGAAGAAAAAATTATAATAAGAAAGTTGGCGCAAACGCTTAGTTTTCGAGTTATGGGCGTTTTAAGTTTTTATATAAATATGTGATTTTGCAGTACATTTCCAAATGTATATGGCTAATATTGGTATCATTGCAAAGCGTTTCACTAGATATTTCTGGACATACAGAATTTATTTTAATATTTTTAGTTTATTAAGAAGTGGGACGAGTTTGCAAAATACAAAAGTTTTTTAGTAAGCATAAAAACAAATTTATTAATTTTTTCTAATTCTTTAATGTATGTATATACTACATACTAATTTATTTAAGAATTTTAATTAAAATACAAGTAAAACCTTCTTTATGTTTATGTTATACTAATGAGGAGAGAATCCTTGCCTGGGCAAAGGCCGTCTATGCAGAGAATCTTTAGTTAGCGAAGCCGGTATTAGTTATACCATAGGGGAGAAAATATTTGCGCCCGGCCGAAGGCCGGCTATGCATGGAAGCTTTAGTAAGCGAAACCGGTGTTTATTATACCATAGAGAAGAACATCCTTGCGTCCGGCCAAAGGCTGGCTATGCAAAGAATTTTCTTTTGCGATGCTAGTGTTTGTTATTTTATAAAATTTGTATTACACTTTTATTTAAATAAACTACATTCTTTCCTAGTGCACTTCCGTAACATTTCGACGTAAAATGAAAAAAACTGTAATGTGATCTAAAGAGTTTAATATTTTGAAATAAATTATGTATATCCAGAAAAATCTGTTCAAGAGCTTTAAAATGATACCAATATTGGCCATATACGTTTAGAATTGTAGTGGAAAATCACATATTTATGTGAAAACTTTAAACGTCCATAACTCGAAAACTAAGCGTTTGCGCCAACTTTTTTATTTAATTTTTTCTTCTTATTTTTTCATAAACTAGATTTGTTCCTATATTTGTACTTCCCTATTTTAAATTCCTAAATTCGACGCTAACTTTTTGTTTATACTGCAAATACCCATTATTTGGGTATTTTGGTTTCCCGGTTTTTAAATTCCCAAATTGGACGCTATTTCTTCAACGCTATCTTGGCTCACGTTTGTTATTTCAATTGTTTACACACCGATCAGCTGTTTTCTTGCAAGATTTCACTGGATACTGTCTGCGTACTTTTTGAGATATTCTCAGCCGAAAGAGTAAAATTTGTCTTACTCTCCCAAAAAAATTTACTGAGTATTGGCTACTGGAAAAGTACGCAGACAGACCCAAGGCCTATCCAATAGGTCTGCTTACCGCTACAACAATACAACACTACAAAAAACAACAGGCATTTTGTTTGTGCAATTTTCCTCACGGTTGTCAAAATCTTACTACTGCATAGGGAAAACAAAAGGAAAAACGTGTTTTGTATGCATGTATGTGTGGCAAAAAACAAAAAACGTAAACAAAAATATACATGTATAAGCAAAATGTAAACAACTTTTGACATGGTTGAGGAAAAAACCAAATAAACATCTGGCTCCTTAAGCAGACCTAATGGATAGACCTTGGACAGACCTATAATATTGGCTCTCTGATATTGAAAATCTTGGCGGAGAGTATAAAGATGAAAGCACTAAGTTTCGATTTAGCTCTTCAACACAAATGTTTACATGGTTGCCAGATTAAATAAAAACGAATCCCTGATGAGGTCGGAAAATACCGACGAAACGTAGGAATACGAAAAAATGAAATAAAAAAGTCTTTTATTTACGTTTAGAAAATTAATGACCTTGAAAGCCTGATTAGAACAATTCTAAAAATAACACAAAATTCAATTGAAAAAGGTCGAAACATATATAAAAATCACAAATGTTCGTTGCTTGCAGATAATTTTCACGATGATCACACATTAAGTAGTTTTTGATTCGGGCTTTTATCAAAATAGCAGAACCTCCACAAGCTCTATCTCGAGGGTACTTGGTATCATATAATATATAACCATTGATTTTAAACGTATTTCTTGAGGTCAAATGAGTTTCAGAAACCATCATTACATCAATTTGTTTACGTTTAAAAAAGTATTCTAGTTCATTTTTATGTTGGCGAATGCCGTTTGCGTTCCAAAAACAAATTTTTAAACAATTCATGGCTTGTTAAGTAAAGCTTGCAATAACATCGATTGCATTCGTAACATTTCCTGCATCATATTACCCATTGGGTTCGTAAAGTTAGTTACTGTTTGCACTAGTGTTTCCATGGTTTTTTCTAGACGACTTAAATTAGAAACTGGAGTCTCATCATTATTTGGCAAATCACCTTGCATTGGCATATGGTTTGATTTTAGGACGTTAGCGTAGGATGTTCTGTTATTACTAGGGTGCGGTACCTGAATGTCATTAGTGTTAACTTGATTTGTTACCTGCATTTGACGGAAATTAGGTTTCGGTTCAACCGAGAGCGAGTATACAGGGCATCCTCTATAGTTGGCAATGTGATTACCCCCACAGTTGCTACATTTTTTTACATTGGGGTCGTTTTTAGACTTATCGCAGAGAGCTGTACCATGCAATTCTCCACATACAACGCAAACAGGGGTTAAATGGCAGTATGCCTTAGTGTGACCAAATTCTTAGCAGTTTAAGAATTGCACGGGACCATTCCTTTTGTGCGGCTCCTCTATCGGTATTTTCCTATACAGGATATATTTCAGACTGTAGATGGGATGCGTTTCGTTTTTTTTAAGCTTTACGTCGCCGGGTACTAACTCCACTCGAATTAGTGGCTGCGGATTTTTTTCCCTATTTTTGATATTTACTACATTTTTTATTTTGAAGCCCTTCTCTTCTAAAAACGTTTTTATCTCACCTGGGACTACGCATGAGTCAATGCCCTTTATCACTACCTGAAGAAATTTACTGCTCTTCAGTTGGTATGTATAAAAGTTTTTATTTAGTGCTTCTAATTTAGTTATTACTTTACCAAAATCATCTTCACGATTGACTTGTATTTTTGTCTGATTTATACTTCCACGCTTTATTGCGGCTACATAAAAAGAATTTTTACCTATTACCGAGATCAAATTCTTTATTAATTCAATTGAGTTTTGCTTAAATACGTCTACGCCAACCACGATAATGCTGATTATGTCATAATTGTTACGGTCCCCGCATTTCTTAGCAAAAACTGAAGTTCAGATAAACAAGTTAGTGCTATATTCGGCTGTGCCGAATCTTTGATACCCTCCACCGACAGAAGTGGGCTCTATATTGTAAATACATATATATTATTAGCTTAGCTTCACAAAAACGAACGTCAGCATTAAAATTGGTTGCTGTTTAAACCTATATTAAATTATTGACCGTCAATAAGAAAGTTTTATTCGTTTCTTGATAGAACTTTGAACTGGCTTGAGTAAAATATCATGATTCGTAACAGTTAAACAGATAACGAACTAAAATAATTTTTAGAAGGGTAATTTCTATTGGACCTATAGAAAATTATGGACCAATCTACCCAAAATTCTGAAGACTGATTTCTGGTATTACAAAATATAAATTAGAATAAATTTCAATACAGCAGTGTAATTAGTTCTAGCGTTAACAGTGAATTTCACAAACTTGCATATTTGTTCTGGCCATATGAATCTAAGTTGGAAGGAATTTTACCGCAATATCTATATCTGTTATGGTTTTAGGCGAATTATATTATTTTCCCAAAGTGGGCTTTATTTGGTTTTAGGCGCAATAAACTGTTTTCCGAGAGTAGGGTTTATATGGGGCCTAGGTTAAATTATGAACCGATCTTCACGAAATTTTACACTGCGATTTCTAGTCTTCAAAAACTGTGATATACCAAATTTTATTATAGCATTATTAATTACGGTTTTAGGCGTACTAAACTGTTTTCCGGGAGTAGGGTTTATATGGGGCCTATGGTCAATTATAGACCGATATTAGCGAAATTTACCAGTATGAGTTGCAGTTATATAAAGCAAATTCATGCAAAATGTTATATCTTTCCGTGCATTATTCCACCTTTTATGTTAGTTTTTGTATCAAAATTTTCAAATTTCAAAATTTTTTTAGGGTGGTGGTTCCACATTTTGATTCATATTTCTGATCCTACTGAACCGATGTTGCTGGATTTCAATCCCAAACTGCTTAGGATAACTACAAGCAATTTGAGACCAAGTTAGTTCTTTTCTTTTGCGTTTTTCGGACAGACAGGCGGACATGGTTAAATCGACTAAGAATTACTCAAGGAGTCAGAATATATATACTTTATGGGGTCTTAGATGTGTTATAAAAAAGTTTCACACGGAATGACAAACTTAGTATATTTACCACAGTGGTGGTGGAGGGTATAATAAATAAATAAAATGTAATTTAAACACTAGTAACGCCCAAAACTTCACCTATAATTGTTTTTTTACTGGCATCTATAAAAATGCATTTTTCTTTAACACACTTTTTAAATCAATATTTATTAAAACATCTTTTATATTTTTTTTGTTATTATTTTTTATTTTAAATTGTTTTTATACGTATTTTTAAATTAAGTTTTCTTGTACAGTATAATATTATTTATTATCTTTTTTGTTTTTTTCCTTTTTTAATTAAATATTATTTTGTAAACGACTTTTTGTTATATTATTTAATATACAAATAATGCTGATTTTTTCTTACTAAAAGTGAATGCAATGCATTAACTTAATTATGATTTAATTTTTACTTTTTAAATTATTCATCTACACATTATTAAATTACGAGAAATTATTTTTTTTAACCTTAAGATTTTTCTTTTACTGTATACAATTATAACGATGGAAATAAATTTTTATGGTTATTTGTTGATGCAAATATTTACGCGCCTACGCTCATACACCACAGACAGACACACACATACATTATTAATTCATTCGTGTATAAAAAAGTGATAGTATTGATTAAATCAAGTTATTGATTTTATTTTATGTTTTTAAGAATAGAGCATGTATTTTTTTTTTTTTTTTTTGTTTTTTTTAATTTAAATTAATTTGAGTATAGTTGATATTTTCGCAATCAAACTAAATATTTTGTTGTAATTGTTAAAGGAAAATGTAATTTAAATTATTTTAGATATTTTAAAGACTAATTTTTTAATTTACATTAATTAAAAATATCTACACATAATTTTGTTGAAAAATAAACACTACAATTTTCTTTAAACAATGGCGGCTTTTGCTTAAGATAATCTTTAGATATTTATTTTTCAATCTCTAATAATTCTAACACTTATTTTTAACATCTACACTTCTTACACAAACATCTATTTATATTTTCAGTGACTTAATGGAAACTTAAATTAATATATTATCAAAGTTGTTTGTGGGAATACTATTATTTATTAAAAGATTTTGTTTGTTGTGCTTAATTCCCTTTTTAAATAATTGATAAAAAGTACTGAAATTTATTGTTGGAGGATAAGCTGTTCCTATGCGCATTTCACTGGTTGCTTAGGCCAGATCATCAGGAAACGTTCTCCTAAATAATTTTAGAAAAGCCAAAGCTATCAGCAAACAAAACTACAGAGGGAATGAGAATTACCTACAAACACTCAAAAAGTCTTGTTTGCAACGATATCAAAGCTTAAACAAAATACCAAACAATAAATCAGTGTTGAGTTTTTATCTTTTTTACATTTCCCGCTACAATTAGTTAGAATTCTCCCAACATTAATTGTAGTTGTAAATGGGTAAAGAAAAAACATATTAAAAACAAAAACAAAGTGCTTTTATTGTTTTCGCAAGAAATCAAAATAAAAACAATTTGCCAGTTCAGTTTTTTATGCACGTGCACTTGCTAAAATTTATTATCAAAGTTGTTTGTGGGAATACTATTATTTATTAAAAGATTTTGTTTGTTGTGCTTAATTCCCTTTTTAAATAATTGATAAAAAGTACTGAAATTTATTGTTGGAGGATAAGCTGTTCCTATGCGCATTTCACTGGTTGCTTAGGCCAGATCATCAGGAAACGTTCTCCTAAATAATTTTAGAAAAGCCAAAGCTATCAGCAAACAAAACTACAGAGGGAATGAGAATTACCTACAAACACTCAAAAAGTCTTGTTTGCAACGATATCAAAGCTTAAACAAAATACCAAACAATAAATCAGTGTTGAGTTTTTATCTTTTTTACATTTCCCGCTACAATTAGTTAGAATTCTCCCAACATTAATTGTAGTTGTAAATGGGTAAAGAAAAAACATATTAAAAACAAAAACAAAGTGCTTTTATTGTTTTCGCAAGAAATCAAAATAAAAACAATTTGCCAGTTCAGTTTTTTATGCACGTGCACTTGCTAAAATTTATTATCAAAGTTGTTTGTGGGAATACTATTATTTATTAAAAGATTTTGTTTGTTGTGCTTAATTCCTAATTTCAGTACTTTTTATCAATTATTTAAAAAGGGAATTAAGCACAACAAACAAAATCTTTTAATAAATAATAGTATTCCCACAAACAACTTTGATAATAAATTTTAGCAAGTGCACGTGCATAAAAAACTGAACTGGCAAATTGTTTTTATTTTGATTTCTTGCGAAAACAATAAAAGCACTTTGTTTTTGTTTTTAATATGTTTTTTCTTTACCCATTTACAACTACAATTAATGTTGGGAGAATTCTAACTAATTGTAGCGGGAAATGTAAAAAAGATAAAAACTCAACACTGATTTATTGTTTGGTATTTTGTTTAAGCTTTGATATCGTTGCAAACAAGACTTTTTGAGTGTTTGTAGGTAATTCTCATTCCCTCTGTAGTTTTGTTTGCTGATAGCTTTGGCTTTTCTAAAATTATTTAGGAGAACGTTTCCTGATGATCTGGCCTAAGCAACCAGTGAAATGCGCATAGGAACAGCTTATCCTCCAACAATAAATTTCAGTACTTTTTATCAATTATTTAAAAAGGGAATTAAGCACAACAAACAAAATCTTTTAATAAATAATAGTATTCCCACAAACAACTTTGATAATAAATTTTAGCAAGTGCACGTGCATAAAAAACTGAACTGGCAAATTGTTTTTATTTTGATTTCTTGCGAAAACAATAAAAGCACTTTGTTTTTGTTTTTAATATGTTTTTTCTTTACCCATTTACAACTACAATTAATGTTGGGAGAATTCTAACTAATTGTAGCGGGAAATATAAAAAAGATAAAAACTCAACACTGATTTATTGTTTGGTATTTTGTTTAAGCTTTGATATCGTTGCAAACAAGACTTTTTGAGTGTTTGTAGGTAATTCTCATTCCCTCTGTAGTTTTGTTTGCTGATAGCTTTGGCTTTTCTAAAATTATTTAGGAGAACGTTTCCTGATGATCTGGCCTAAGCAACCAGTGAAATGCGCATAGGAACAGCTTATCCTCCAACAATAAATTTCAGTACTTTTTATCAATTATTTAAAAAGGGAATTAAGCACAACAAACAAAATCTTTTATTAAATTAATATATTTAATTTTTTGTTTTTTTTTTTTAAATTTTAAATGTGCAAATATTTTATAAATTAAACGGAAAAGACAAAAAAAAAAAAAAAACCTAACACTGTAACGATGAAAAACTGATATTATAAATTACATTATGTAAAAAGTTTTATAAAAACATATATATAATAATGAAAAATACTTTAAACTTAAGTTCAGTTAATAATTTTTGTTTTTAATTTTAATCACAAAACAGTTTTGGAATATATTTATTTTTTTAATTATATATTTAAAAACTAATATTTACAGTTATTTGTTAAAAAAAAGAGGATTTAAGGATTTATTTGACTTTTTTTCTTTTAAAAACGAAAATTTAACTTAAAACAAATTCTTTAAAAGGCGGCGGTAAATTTTAAAGATATTTATTTTAATATATTTTCTTTTATTTATTTACATTATTTTTGTGTGATCTTTAAAAGTTAAGGCAAATTTATTTTTTATAATTATATCTATGTTTTTGTTGTAGTATAAGTATGTATATAAAAACATTACACTAAAAAAAAAACAAAGATTGGGCGGCTTTCTTTGTTTTAATTTTATATGTCCGTCGAATGTTTTTTTTTTTAATTTTTTTTTTTTTTTTTTTTTTGTTCCTACTAATGTACAAAATTAAAACGCGGCAGTTATTCTCCTTAAGGATAAAATACACAAAGATGAAAACATACGTGTTGGGGTTATACTAATAAGTATTTCATATTTACGGATTATTTGTTCCCTGTTTAAAGCAATTGTGTTTTCTAATATAATATAAAAATATAATATAAAAATGAAATAAGCTTTAAATTAAATACATACAAATTTAAAAAATATTAATGGGTTATTTTCTACAACACTTTTCACCTCACTTGAAAAATATTTTCATACAAATTTTTAAAAATTCAAAAAAATTTTATATGAAAAATTTCCCAACGCAAGGTGAAGTGATTTAGAAAATAACCCCCTACATTTAATACCTAAAATGGAGTTTTATCTAGTTTTTTGTAATCAAAAAATGTCCTAATAAATAATTTTTATTTGATGTTAGAAAAATTACTCCGGTATATAATTCGTTTTAGAATTATTGATTTGTGATATTTAGCCATTTTATGTTTTTTATATGTAAGGAAATATGAACTTTTTAAAAATCTGCAGTGGGGTCTAATCATATCGAGTAAAATATCGTATTTTTCTGACGTATCGAATGAAAACTCGAGATGTATTGTCTTTGGTTACTGGATATCGAATGCTATCATCTCAAATTACGATACATTTCATTTGATTCGAGTGTCATGATACCAAAATAAAAAATTTCGATAAATTTTGCTCGATATCATATGCGGTGATTAGACAACTGTGTTTTTTTGAAACTCAGTAAGTACTTGGAAGTTAGTTAAGAAGGGAACATTACTTGTAACTACATTTAATTAGCCGTAAAATTTTTTTGTTTTGTTTGTTTCTTTTGTTTTGTGAAAACCTAAGTTAATTAATTTTGCTTGGTATATATATATATATATATATATATATATATATATATACATATAAAAAACTATTTATTGTTGTATGTATGTATGTAACATATGTTTGTCTCATTTGTTAGTTTAGCAGTTTTTAAGCTTATTAAAGATTGTGTATGATTTTTTTTTTAATTTTTTTTGTTCTGTATTTATTTATATATTTAACATTTAATTGTCTTAAATTAAAAAAAAATATTTACAAAATTTTTTTTAAATGTTATTTTTCTTTTTAAACAATTTATAAAGTAGGATTAATTAAATTACTTAAAAGCTGTTAAAATAATCAATTTATTTAAAATACATTTATATTATCATACTACTAGCATATTCTTCTCTTTAATCATTGAATTATTACAAGTTTTATTTTTTTTTTTTTTTTTTTTTTTGCTTTTAGTATGTATAGCTCAAAGTGCTAAAATAAACATTTTCGTCTTATTATTTATAAATAATAATAATATACTATATATAGAGAAATGTATAAAATGCCTAGAATCTAAAACTTACAATTTAATCATTATTTTAAATATTAAAAATTATTTTTGTTTTGTTGTAACTAAAGCTAGAGGCGTTTATCTATATTGTATTTTATAGAGATGAATAATGTATTTAATTTTGCTTTTTAATTAGACTTCTAATTAAATAGTATAAATTTCATAAAAACTAAAATAAAAAATGCGTAACTACTTCTAAAATTATGTTTGGAAGGAAGATTTATATATGATTTAAATATTAAAAAATAATAGGAAAAGTGTTGAAACTGATACCTTTTTAAAAAACATTATAGTATAATGAAACAAAACTTGACTTTTCCAACTTTTTAATTGTATTAAAAATTATAATAACAATCATAAAAACATTTTTAATGTTATAATATGAAACTTAAATTAGGCAAACAAAAAATTATAAACAAAAAAGTAATTAAGACTTTTCTTCGCGGAAACAAAGTTGTTTAAGATGATTGGTTATTGACTTAACGAAAAAAATGTTGCTAATTTATAAAAGAAAACAAAATTTGTTTTTAAATGTCATTGTATAAATAAAATTATTTTAGTTTTTTTGCTTTTAATTATTTTGTTTTTACAGAAATAAGTAGTTTGTTTGTTGTTCTTAAAAATATCGGTGTTGTTGATGGCTTATATTGAAGCGGCTGCTATGGGGAGATTGGGGAGGTTGAGGAGGTGATTGGAAGGCTTGAGCCGCTGCCATTAGCTAATTACACTAAAGTTGTTCTACAAATTTGGTCAATTGATCGGATGCATCAGAGACAGGTCCTCCGGGACCTCCAACACCACCAACGCCCACATCTTGCGGTACGCCGGGCAATGGTGATTGGTGTGGATGCATACCTCCATGGTTGTGTAAACCGTCATGAGGTGTCTGTGGGGCAGGTGAATGACTCATTACGTGGTGTGGAGATGGTTGTGCTCTAGGCGATGCTGAGGGACCGGCTCTAGGAGAGGGAGCCGAACGGGGTGAGGGTGTGGGTTGTGGGGATCTGATAGGCGGCGATGACCTTGATGACTGCATAAGCTGTTGTTGCAGTGTGTGGGGAGTTGGTGGTCCCATAACATTTGGGCCACCTACCATACCACCAGCACCTTGCATCATTTGTTGTTGTACTCCGGGCATGCCACCACCCATTTGCTGCTGCGGTGAAGGTTTAAGTCCTTGTTGCATGACCGCATATTGATCGACAGGATTACCGGCGGGGCCTCCTACACCACCTCCAGCCCCACTAAAGCCACCCACGCCACCAAATTGTTGACCACCAGCACCTACACCACCCATTTGCTGTGGTGCGCGTTGTCTATATGGTGGGGGATAATTCGGCATTTGGCGCATTTGCATTTTATACCATGGTGCGTTAGGAGCCTAATTTTATTAAAAAAAAAAAAAAAAAAAAAATAAATAAAAGTATGAATAAATTGAAATATTCATTAGAGTTTTGAATACATTGCATTAATAATAAATAGCCCGGATTTAGAAATATAATTTACTTTTTATTATTTTTTTCTCAATCTTACTATATTAAATAATATTACGGTTCACAACTCAACTCAGTTGAGTTGTAATTTCTTATGTGATGTTTTCACAACACAACTGATTGAACGTGTAATAAAATTTATTTGAAAAACACTAAAAAAACTCAGTAGCGGTATTCACCCTTTGTATTAAGTGTACAACTCTCTTATATTTAATACGATTTTATACTTCACAGCGTGAGTGTCTTTTCCGTATGCATTGTAAATTAATGAATTTTCTGAGTGAGAGAAAGAGACAGATAAAGTTTCTTCAACTGTTTTATTCTGGTAAATTCACACACTTTGTTTACTACTGCTTTTTGTGGGATTTTTCAACCACAGCGTAGTATATTTTAGTCTAATACATTTTGTTGTTGCAGTGTTGTAAATGTTAGTATTTTTAATAAAATTATAAGATTAACAAGGTCTACAAGGGACTTTACTATCAAGGGTGAATTCCGCTAGTGTTCTTCATATGAGTTTTACTACACGTTCATTCAGTTGTGTTGTGAAAACAGCACATTAAATTTTGAATTATGGTTTACAACGTTGCTATATTGCGACGAACAGAAACATCAAAAAATTACTACTCATCACAAACGGTGAACCGTAATAGGGGCCAATAAATAATAAGGGCCAATAAAACATCTATACAACAAAATAAAAAATATTTTATATATAGCTTACTTGTCCTTGTTGCTGTTGTTGCATCATCATTGGATTCTGCATTCCTGGCATGCGTTGATGCTGACCAGGATTTTGTTGTTGGGCTTGCATCATAACTTGTTGATTGGCTTGAGGCATTTGTTGCTGATTCATCATATGCTGCATTTGTTGTTGTTGCTGTTGTTGTTGCATAACTTGTTGCTGCTGTTGTTGTTGTTGAGGTCCGTTGCCGGCAGCACCACCACTACCTCCACCTTGTTGCCCAGCATTATTATTTTGACTTTGTTGTCTTTGTTTAATGATGGCAGCCATTATTTGTGGGTTTTGTTTTAGAACTTGTAAGATTTGTTGATGGCCCTCATTGGTGGGATTATTTTTTATTTTTTGCATAATTTGAGCAAGCTGTTGAGTATTCAATTGAGCGTTTAATGGTCCGTTAGGCATTTGACCCGAACCACCAACACCGCTTGTATTTGGATGTTGACCTTGCGGACGAATACCACCAGGCCCTCCCATGGGCCCTGAACCACCCATTGCAACCATACCCCCAGTTCCACTCATACCACCAACTCCCTGTGCATTACCAGGCATATTCCCCGCACCACCGGCCATTTGTTGAGACCCACTCGCTCCCACCATGCCACCCATCATATTCTACAAGTAGATAATAATTAAAACTTGGGCGTCTAATTATAAAACAATATTTGTCTTACCTGTTGCTGCATTGCATTTTGTTGCATAACTTGATTTTGATTAGGTTGGCGCATGCCCTGATTAGCATTATTTGGATATCGATTTGCACCCCACTGATCCATTGCCAAAATATTATTGCTCATTACATTATTTCCACCAGGACCCATCTGTCCAACATTGGGAACTCCACTTACATTACCCACGTTACCTACTATACCCGGATTTGGTTGATTTGGAATTCCAGCCATATGATGGCGCTGCATGACAGGTGGAGCCATAGCTCCACCCTTACCGAAGCTGCCACCATGAGGAACTTGTTGTCGTGCAGCTTCTTCTTGGACCTTAATGGAAAATTAAAAACATCATATCAATATAATAACGTATTTTTCTACGACAAGCCGTTTTTAAGATCCTACCTGTTTAACAACTTGAAGAACATTAGGTGAAGGTGAATGGCCCCCTCCAGGTTTCATTCCAATACCTGGTTGTGGATGATGGTGAGGAGATGTCATGCCTCCACTGCCCGCTATTGGAGCAGCAACTGGTGAGGGAACTGGTGCTGTTGAAGGACTCATAGCACCTGCTCCCGCAGGCAATATCGCTTGTTGGCCACCCATAACAGGAGGATTTACATTAACACCTGGCATGGCAACTGCAGCTACTGGCACACCGCCAGGACCAACGACAGGACCAGCACAAGCAGGGCCTGGCAAAGCTGCAGGAGTTGTTACAGTACGAGACATAAGAGCCACGCGACGTCGCAACAATTGCTGTTGTTGCAATCTGAAATGGGTAATCGTCATTTTTTTATTCGTTAAAGAGAGATAAAAATTAAAAGTTATACTTTTGTTGTAGTTGCTGTTGTTTAAGTTTGTGTTTGATGTTTGGACAGAAAGGCACTGGACACTTTTGCTCTTGACAATGTTTGGCATGGTAGCAGCATAAAGCAATTAATTGTTTACATATAGGACAACCACCATTGGTTTTCCTTTTGCAATTTTTGGTATGTTGTACTACTCTCTTCATCTTCTGGCACGACGGCAACCGGCAATTGGCATCGCGACATTGACAAGCATGTACCAATGATTGAATACAACGCTGTATCGACTGTTTGCGGGCTTCTTGTGGATTAGCTTGTTTAAGATCTGCTGGCGATGAACCATCATCTAAATCGAAACCAAGTTTTTCCATCTTATGTGGATGACCAATCTTTTCATTACACAAGGTACACAAATCAAAGTCCTATTAAAAGGCAAATAATTAAAAACCATTTAGTTTATTGTTAAAACCATTCCTATTAAAAACAAACTTACATCACAAACGGTACAATGGTATCGTGTTTCCACTGCAGTTTTACAATTATTACAAGTGTAAACAAATTTATCTTGACCTTGGTTATGTAACTCGTACAACATACATAATGTGGAGAATTGAGCTCTACGTAAGGATGAGAATTCGTAGTGTTTGTCACGAGCCAAAGTAAGGAACGCGTCACGACCATCCATTAGATCACACGCCAATAATGGATCAGGATCTTGTATGGGCTGAAACAGAAATGTAAAATAATATATATTTTCTGGAATTAAAAAAATTTTCACTTACTGCTAAACTGGCTGCAGACTGAGCAGAGTGAAGACGTATCACAAAGAATACTTCTTTATGTTTTTCCATTGTGGCATAAATTTTAGCAGAGAGATCATTGCCAGCTTGTTGTTCATTTGATTTTTTATTACTTTTACGTTGGGCAGCCTTGGACTTGTTGGATTTTTTAGCTTTCTTTTGTCCCTTCTTTTTACCATCACCACTTACTTCAGTATCTTCCATTGAGAAAATCTATTAAAAAAAAATTTATAAAATATAATATAAGCAACGACTTTGTTTACTTACATTTGCTGCCGCAGCTGCTGCAGCTTCAGCGGCTTCTGCTTGCTTTCGTTTTTCTTCCTCTTCTTGATCCAATTCTTTAATGCTTTCCTCAAGAACATTGGGCCAAAAATCACCTTCAAAGTAAGGTAGTTCGGCGGCAGAAGTCAACTTGTCCTCAATGGCTTGTTTCAATATATCTTTGTAATCCTGTATGGTACGTTCAATCATACCCTTATCTAACATTTTCTTGTACCATTCCTGCAAGCGTTTTGGTTTAGGTATTCTCTGATCCGTAGGGTGACAGTGGAATATATAATCATCACCTTCCGATGGTGGGCAAGCCCAAATATGAGCCATGGTATAGCCTAGCTGTTTAACATAATCCATATAGCCCAAAAGAATTTCATGATATACAGCTGTACGATACTGTCGAGGTCTAAAAAAGTGCACTGAATCCAAGTAGGCAATGTAAACCCGCCTTGTATTTGGGGCCGGACATTCAGACCCATATTCTTGCACATGCATACCAAAGAAACAAACATCAATGCCATCAACTTCTTCAAAGGCAAATAGAGCTTTTGCTCTATAAGGGAATTCTGAGTTCATTTCACCGTTATCAACAAACCGCCTGCGCATGCCTGGTTTTACTTCTACACACTTATCTGAAGACGATACAACACGTATATGAACTTCACCTGCGCCAGCTTCTTTTTTCTTAAGGAAGTTATTAACACGGGTTTCAATGTAAATACCCAACTTTGTTGTAGGTAAACGTTTGGCATTGAACTTGTTTTCTTTTCGTTTCGAATCTTTCTTATGTAAACAATTATCACAAACAAAGCCACCGGGCCAAATTGAGTCTAACCATAAAACGCAAATTTGATGTTGCTTACGACCACATTCCATACAATCCACAAATGGTTCCAGTTCAAGATGGTCATTCTTCATTTCTTTAAATTGATCTTTTTTGATTTGGCTGTTATAGTTATATTAAATTTTATAAAATAAAATAAAAATATAATATTAATGTTAAATATAATTTATTTTATCTATCACTATACTGGAAATTTTATAATATAAGTAAATTAATGAAGTATGTTATATTATGTATAAATATCAGACAGACTTACAAAAATTAGTAATTGTGTTAAACCCCTTAAAATATCGCGACCTTAGGACAACAAGGTTCTATTTGCACCTAAACTACTTTTGAGAAAATTAAGGTTGAATATTACTAATCGCTTTTTCAGTCCGTTTTCAATTAACTTCAAAACAGTTTTTGAATAATTTCAATTTAGTCCTGATATATTATTATCCTGTTAAAAATATACATGCTACCCCCCTAAGTTATAAAAAATAAAACAGGTTAATAAAGGGTTTGTGAAACGGATTTTGTATGAAAATTTTTGTACAAATTGGGTTTCAAAAAACCCATAGAACTCTGCTGCTCAACGATAAGGCACATGAATTTGGAGGAACATGGATCTAAGTACCAAATAGATACGGTAAGAAATAATTTTTCTACATAAAACCATGTGATAATGTAAGAGTGCCAATTTTTTTTAATTTACAGTGTCTCAATTTAATAACCGGACAACAACGAGTTATAATAATGTGGAGTAAATACACAAGATTTTTTCAATAAACTAAAAAAATTTATTAATGTAATTCACTTATTTATTTTTGGCTAATAAAAACGCTAACAATATTTAAAAAAAAAATCTCAATTCTAAGAGAAACAACAACAAACTCATATTAAGTTAAAAATATGGATCAAATTAATAAACGGACACATTTTAATATGGTAGGTGAATTTAATATTTTGGCCAATCTAATACTTTGTGGGCAATCCTTTGCTCTTACGTACAGCTTCTAATCGCCTTGGCATTTATTCCACGAGTTTTTTGCAGTAAGCTGGATCAATTTGTTCCCATTCTTCCTTTAGAGCAATCTTTAGCTGACTGATATTGGAAATTGTCCGAGACTTCAGTTTATTTTCCAAATGAGACCATAAATTTTCTATCACGTTAATGGCTGGAGACTGGGGGGAGTTTTATACAGGGACAATTATACAGTAACCACATCCGTGTGTTATGCGCTTTGTGCTTCGGATCATTATCTTGGTAGAACTTATAGTTTTCCGAAATGGCTCATTTTTCTACGCTGGGAGCCAAATTTTCCCTTAAAATGGTTATGTACTTACACCGGTCCATTATACCATCTATAAAAACTAGCTGTCCAGGTCCTGAGGCGGACATACAGCCCCAAACCATGACACTTCCAGATCCGTGCTTTATGGTGGGACGAAGATTAGAAGTCTTTAGTTCTTCATTTGGCTTTCTCCAAATGTACGCCTGTCCGTCTGACCGGAAAACGTTATATTTGCTTTCGTCTGTAAAAAGCACGTTACTCCAGTACGAAAAGTCATGGTTTCTATGTTCAGAAGCAAACTTTAATCTCTTTTTCCGATTTACATCATTTACAAATGTTTCTTTTCGCGCAACTCTGCCATGAAGTACATTTCGGACAGTTTCAGGATTGACACTTATTTGTAAGCTTTCTGACACCAATTTTGTTAATTTAGGAGCAATGAGCCTAGGATTCTTCTTTACTTGATTAACAATCCATCGTTCATCAGATGGAGTAAGCTTTTTTGGTTTTCCAGATTTGGTCTTATTTTCTACGGAATTGCTAGTTTTGAAGCGCTTTATAATATCGTGAACCGTAGAATGGCTTCTTTGAACAGCATCTCCAATTTCACGTACAGACATACCGATTTGATAATGTTTTATTATCAACTCTCTAACTTCTATCGATGTTTGAACACGTTTGCTGCTCATATCGCCTTTTTCGCAATTTTTTGTCACAGATTTAAAAATTTTCTTTTGCAAAAAACTCCCTGTAACGCTTTTTTACAATTTAAGTTAATTCCCAACTAACTTTGTTCGGGGAATTCCGGTATAAAATGACATTTAAGCATGGTAGTTGCCACATGTCCGATTATTAATTTGATGTTTTATTTTGCCAGACTTCAGATTTTTGCTTATAAAATTGTTTGCGTATATTATTGTGTTAATGCTTTCAATGTTATTCTTTGGCGTTGCGCTGCATTTTACATGATTAGGGCCTTATTCCTTACGGAATGTGCGATCAGTTTCCTACTTTGCTTTAGCAAATGACAATTTCTCAAAACTTAATAAAAAATTTCCTTAAGTTCAATATGATTTGACATACACGATTTGAATGTGTTACGCACATTTTGGGTAGGCCCATATTTCTGGAAATGATGTAATATGTGTTTTTAGTTCAGGAACCTTGTCTTTAGAAATTCGTTTTACGGTTTTCAACCCTTTATTACATATTTTAGCTTCACCAGTTACATTTTTTATAATTTTTTGGAAAACTGCAAAAGTTCCAAGCCGAAATGGCTTACGAACGCGAATCATATTTTCAGAAAATTCTGCAAAGTAGATTAAAAAATAGTTTTGTCGCGAATTTCTCGATTTATTCCTTTTCAAACACTTTAAAATCTCTTAGTTGATTTCAAAACATTATTTGACTTTTTTCTTAATCTAACAAGTAAAAACCCCCTTAAGAATTCATAATGTTCGTTTTGTGTAACAATTTTTTGATACTCATATTCACAGATCGTTAAGCAATTTTGTTAATTCAAAATTTCTTTTCGTGCTATGTCTTTTCCTATAGAGCTTATAGTATAACTTTCCCCTGCCTGCTGTTTTCTTTCTCACACGTTTCGGTACCAACATTTTTGGTTTGTGGCCCGCTTTTGCGTTCTTTCAGACGTTAATGCAACATTTATTTCCTCCTCTGCCACATAGCTTTCATTGGTTAACAAATAACTTACATGTATCCTCGATGACTGCTTGACAATTTTCAATAACGAATCTGACCACCATCCCAATGTAATTTTTTTTTTATTTCGCGAAGCAGTAACGGTAGCATTTACAATGTAACCGCACATTTATACGTCACGAAATAAGACAAAGGGCCACAGCATTCTCTTACTACGAAGCAGGTCTGTATGGGAGAATATTAAAGAATGACTGTAACCAAAAAAAATTCAGCGTGTAAAGCTGACCATGACCCTTGACCATATGCGTTGAAAAAAGCGGTTTTGTGTGGTACTCACCATTTTAAATTTACGTCTTCTTTGAGCGAGATGGTAAGCGAAACTTTAAATTGTTCCCTTACAAACCTGCCACATTTGAAATTCCATTTTTATTGGGATGGTTCTTTTGGAAATTTAAATCGTGGTAAAACTATTTAACAATCGAAAGACCGTAGTCGATTTATAGCGCTGTGATATTTATTTATTTAAGATTACATATTGTAACACAAAAGCCCAAAGGCCAAAAAAATATAAGTATTACATCGCATTAAAGTCCGTGTAGTGACAAAAAATAAATACAATTCAGAATTTATAATAACTAATATATTTCTATTCCCAACCATAATAAAAGTGTAAAAAAAAAATAAAAAAAAAAAAATAGCAGAGTACCGAAACGCTCGCTCATTATTCAGTCTTGAGCGAGCGTGAACATTTCAAAATGTTTCTGCTGATTCATCCTAATGAGGAAAAAAATATTTTGAATTTCCTCACTTATGAGGAGTGAGCAACAAAAAAAATTCACATGTGAATTTTTCAGATATGAAAACTTTTAAATAACGTTAAAATTCTTCATAAGGAAAAAACGCGATTTGCCCGACCATTTCCAGGGGAAAATAAAGTAGTAAGGAGGGCTTATAGAAGGCCTTTTTGCAGACATAAGATTTCCCAGCCGCACTCCAACTTTATTACTAATTAACAAGGTGTGTCATTGTAGACCAACGCCTGGCCCTCTTGCATCTACTTTAAAGGCTTCTGGAAGAGGTAAGAATAAAGTTTTATCCCAGTTTAATTGTTATTGATAATAATGCGAAGTGAGTAAATTAATAACTAAACATGCTACACGTTTCAACATAACTAGTATTAAAACGATTTCGACAGGCCTAATCGTAGAATAGAAAATATGAATTTATAAAATATTTAATAAAAACCTTTCTAAAAGACCTTTTCAAAGAAGGCAGAGTGGAATTAGTAAAAGTTTACTAAAAATTCAATAGTAAACCTTTTTAACGGCCTAAAAAGTGAATCGCTTGCAATTTTTCCCGCTGGACAGCACGATTAGCCTGTGTGTGTTTTTGTAAAATTGTTTCTTGGTTGGTGAACCAATATGTGTGTTGTATTTTTTTTGAAGACAAATATTATTGAAACAATAAAACTAAAAGAACTGCACATATTGTGATCTTAAATGCAGAATAATATAACATCACAGTTTATATGAGAAGCAAAAAACATTGTAAAAAGGAAATTAATTGAGATATACTAATAAGCACTTTTAAATATTTAGGATAAAAATGCGATAACAGATTTATTTTTGAGGGAAAAATATTATTTTTATTGTTATTTATTTAGTTATGTGTGTTACGTTATTTTAGTTTGTAATTCTCTGAAACAAAACGACCCATCAGCAACGAAAGTATAATAGTATTAAGTAAAACAAACATTTAAAATATTAAGTAATTAATAATTTTTGTTAAATTACAGGTATAATAGAATATAAAGATAAAGTACATGGTTATAAATGCAATACTGCGTTTAAACAATAAATTTATATGTAGTTAAATGCACCTATAAAAATGATAATCACACAATTAATATGTAGCATCATTAGGTTTGCGTTGACATGGTAAAACAAGTTTGCTTTTCTGGTGCAGAGCATTTGAGAACGTAAGGAAATTATATTATTTCAGATCTTATGACATATGTATGTATAATTTTTTATTGATTTTAATTTCTAATTAGAAGTGGATTTAACTAAAAAATTTACTTCATTAAATGTATCTATTAATAAATTTTGAAAAGCCAACTTTTTTATTCTAATTTACTTGTACTTCAATTACCTAATAATTAATTTTCTCAATTAAATTTTTCTTTACAATAAACAAATTTTGTAAATAAAAATTTGACTCATTATATCAAAAAAATTATCTGCCTGGCCCAAAATGTCGACAAGAACATTTCTTTCTTATATTTATATTGAAAACAAAAACAAATTCAAATTTTTTATTATTGTTTTCAATATAAAAATGCGAAAGAAATGTTCTTGTCGACATTGTGGGCCTGGCAGTATATAAAAAAAAGTTCTGTAGCCCATTCTTAAAATAAGAAGAAGGAAAGAATAGTCCAATTAAGAGTAGTTTTGATACCAGCCCCCGTATTCAATAAACCAAAATGTTGAAGAAAGTAGTATTTCTCCTAAAAAAAATATCAGTATTTAATAAAGCTGAAGAGAGGGATGAACACAAAATAAACAAAATTTAGCTAAACATTTTGTATTCCAGCACTTTATAAAAAATTAAAAAAGGCAGTTATTCTAAAAATGTAGAATAAATGTCTTTTTGAGGATATTGATTAAGGCCCCCTTGGAAATGTGATCCTAACAAAAATACCAGATTATTTTTAAATAAAAGTGGGAAAAATATGTCTTTTGTATTATAAATAATCTATATATTGAAGAAATTTTCATATCCCATACAGATTCATTATAGGGAAGTTCGATGGTATTTAAATTTATTTAAAAGGATATACAGTACTTTTCGCATATCGTCACATCCACTGCAGCCAAATCGTGGACTATATCGCCAAATATATGTCCCTATGAGGTATATTAGGGAGTTCCAATATAATCAATTTATGTGAATAAATAGGCTTATTGTTCTGTATAAAAAAAATAAAATATTTCATCCCTAAAAACTATTTTCTTTAGAGTGGAGAGCTGATGACAAAAATTAAACTATTCAAGTTTTAGGTCCTTTATATGGTTTGTGGCTTCGAAAACTAAAAGGAACTTGGTACATATTGGTTATGTGACTATAACGCTAATAATTTGCTTTATTTTTGCCTTTTCTACCCGCTGATAGCCAAATGTCCTTATGTTGCTAAACGGGCTGTAACGGAAATACTTTCTATTAAATTTACTTAAAGTGGCAGAAAATAAAGATAAAATGGACTGTATCACTAATGTGACTATAAACGAAAAGTACTGTACATATATTAACTCATAAGGTATTCATTCCATCATTAAAATAATGGAAGTTTGATGGTAGCAATAATCTAAGGACCTGCAGATGTTGCCATTTTCTTGGAAATTCTTAGCGTTTGGGATTTTATTTATTTATTTATTTAAAAAAAAAAAAAATAAAAATTGTAACTTCTACAACAAAACATCAGTCTTAAACAGTAGAAATCTTATGGTGTTATTTTGGAAACATGGAAATAATAAACTTAAGTCTAGGTATGGTTATTAAAAATTGATATAAATAAAATTATTGAAATTAAACCAAACAAATAAATAACGAAAAACTACATATCAAAATAACATAAATACATTTATAAAAAATCAAAAAATATTGAAAAATATTGAACTATACCGAACTATAAACAAACTTGTTGACTACGAGTAATATTTAAATATTTCTTTCTTAAATTGTAACGCATTGCTGATTTCTTTTATTGTTGGAGTAGTAATATTATTCCAAAGACGTATTGCAAATATGAAAAATTGCCATTCAGATATTAATGTGTGATGTCTGATTTGAATTAAATTTCTATTTCTTCTGAGTCGACTGAATTTTAAACGATTAAAAAGATGACCTGGCTCACGGGTGGTTATAATTTTCTGAAGAAATACTAATGTTCTTATTTTCATTAAATCTTCAAAAAGTACCCCGAATATTTTTTTAGAATAAGGTGTAATACTAATGTAAGTATCATTGCAATGGGTTGCAATGGGTTAGGCTGCAAAATTTCTAACAGTCCTATGTGGAGAAGCTGATAGTCATACTTAATAAAGGTTTTGTAATACTGTTTTTATTTTTACTTGTGCAATAACTTTCAGTTTGATCACTAATTCCAATAACACCGTGGTAACAGTTAACCACAGAGTATGAATCAGAAAACCCAGCCTTCAGGTTTTAAAAAATTTATGTGTTCTTAAAAGAATATCAGATACATTATGTTGTTTAAGAAAATTATATACTTGTTGATAGGTCATTTTGAATTATGTTAATAACTTGGCTATGGTAATGGGGATGGCCTGGCTGCGCAGCAGGAGACTGGGAGCTAACCGCATATAGGGCGGATCGGTTGAGTGAGGCTTTTCTCTCGGGTTTGGTCAGATCTTACTTTTCTTATCTATCCTTATTTTTTCTAATGCTTTCGCTGTTTACTTCACCTACTTTTCAGCTATTTATTTCTAAACAAGGCATCACAATGGACCATATTGGTCTCTGGGTGAAGGTGTGAAGGAGACTTCACACCAGCCTTTCTACCTTCCTACCTACCTACCTTGTCACAGTAGAATTCAGTGAATTCTTTCACTAGCTTTTCCAACTGGCACTTACTTGTTATTTAATTTTTTTTCATTATTTCCACAAAAATATATTAAAAACACAACACAAATGTAAAGAGATATTAAAACCGCCGTATAAATCAAAATTAAAGCTAACAATCACGTTACATTTTTTTTTAATTTTTTAAAAACAACACCAGACAACACTAAAAACGCTGACGACAAAATCAAAGGCAATTAAAGACAACAACAACCCCGATTTTTCTTACAAAATAACAAACATATGTTAAGAGTCATTGAAATATGGCAATATTGCCAACGGGAATACGAAATTGTAAGAAAACATAAAAACCGGCGTTATTTTCTGTTGACGACGCCAAATAGAATAAGGGTGATTAGTTTTTATTTTTATTTATTTTATTTAATTTTATTTCTCACAATACTATAACCTAGCCTTTAAAGGCCATAATCGGTTACAAATTTCTACTAATAATTATAAATTAATTAATATATGAATCTATGTATGTGTATATAAAAATTAAAGTGTGTTTAATTACAAAAGGGTAAGATAGCTTAATAATAATGTAAGAATACTAGCTATGAAAAATCCCAAAACGAACAATTCCGGAAATTATATGTAAATCTCATATTTACATACACATATGAATACATTTCCAATATATATTCATATCGATATGTATACACATACACATGCATATATATATATATACACATATACATACATACATATATATATACATATACATGTATACACATACAAACATATATACACATACATACATATATATACATACATACACACATATGCATGAATATGCATGTACATATGAATAATTAATAAAATGTTCTCGAAAGACTATCAAGAATTAATATACATATGTATTAGTTAAATCTATGCAGAAAAAAATATAAAGTGGATATTTGTTAACTTTCAAAGTATAAATAAGCATTAATTTTATATTCATAAAGAAAATACTGCACAACAAACTTCACGAAATAAATATTTAAATAAACCCTTTGTATTAAGTGTAAAACTTTGCTTTATTTAATACGGGTTTATACTACTCAGGGCGAGGGTCTTTTTTCTCTGATACCCACCTAAAGTTAATCTGTCTTTTATAAAAAAAAATCAAAGTTCACATTAGTAAACCAATACATTAAGCCCATACACTTTTGCTAGGCTTAATGTATTGGTTAAATAATATGAACTTTAATTTTTTGAGGGCCATGTGGGCAACGAGCAGTCAGCCTTGTCAAACATTCCATTTATGGGTCCTGAGCCTTTCTTCGGCGTCCCTGTCGGTCACATTAAGGAAACGATACAAAAATGGGAAAAGACAGTCCAAGATATTTGTGACCCGGTTCCAGGTAGGCTACTTCTGCTAAAGAAGGGGGAACTTAGGCTACTTGTTGCCTTATTTACGGGGCACTTGGTCTTAGATACTATCAGTTACGTTAGGTTAAGAAGGTTATGTGCCCGTCAAGAATTAGTATGTAGATTTGAGATACTTAGTAGACAGTAGATAGAACTATAACCTCCCTACAGTCCCTTCATCAGAAATAATCATCCTATTCAAAACCTTTTCAATCCTAGACAAAACCCAGTAGATCAACTGGGTTACATCCAGCGACACTCCCCAGTTCGTCGTTAAATCTATCTCCTAGTCATTTCTGCCTGAGACCCTGCATCCTATGACACTGGCACAGTAAATGCTAACTCATCTTTAGCTCCTCAGCATCCCCGCATAATCTGCGGTAAGGTACTGTCCCATTTACTCGTAAAAGCGCTAACAGAACAATAACCCGTTAACACCATCGCGGAACGTATTCCGGATCATCTCATAGTAGTGACATAATGGAGGTTCCATGTATAAATCCAGTTTACCATATATCGTCGTAGTCCCCAATTCTTGTCGATGGATTCTTGTGGTATTCATTGAGTCCCCTTTTCGTTCTCTCCTGAGTATTTCCTTCCAAGACAGTTTACAGTCGAAGAAGTTTTCAAAATACTTAGCCCCATCAGGTGGAGTTAACTCGACGCCATCCAACACTGGCACCTTAAATCCACCTTTCCTGTACCTCCTGGTAAATAGCGCCAATTTAGTCTTCGCAGGGTTTACACCAAGCCCACTATCCCTCGCCCATGCCGAGAGTTCGCCCAACATCACCTGCATAATTTCACTGATCGTTGATAGAAATTTTCCCGACCAGTAAGACATGGCATCCGCATAGGCATCGACTTTCCTACCCTTGGAGTCAAATTACCTAAGAGTCCCGCGAGCAGCCACAGTAGAGGTGATGAAACCCCCCTCCCACCCCCACACACCCTGTGGCGCCCCCTTGTAACTTTTCTCCTCATACTATGTTCCCCAGGCTTGAGTTGATAATTCTGCTGCTAAGCATACAGACTACACACTCAACCAAAAAACCCTGAACTGCCAGTTCTTACAACGAATCCCTAATCGCCTCAATCCTAATGTTATTAATGGCTTTTCCTATATCCATAAACGCGGAGAGTGTATAAGCCTTATGCCCCAGGCCGTGCTCAATACAACCCAGCCTTAAGGTAGGCATTTGACCGTTGCTAATGAGGTGGGTATCGATATTACTCCTAAAATAGAGAAATATCAGTATCTCCAGTGTCTTCAGCAATAATGAAGATAGACTAATGGTTTGAAATCTCTCGTCTTCGAATGGCTTGCCCCACCAGCCTTGGGTATAAAAATCTCCTACTGAGGTATTTCATAAAAATATCCACTAACAGAAATAATGCGTCGTTCGGGATACTGCAAAGCATGTCTGGAAAAATACCGTCCGGACCCGGTGATTTACGCAGCCGGATGCATGAATCGATGTCACAGACACCCCGTCCCATTGACCATTGTCAATAGGTGTTAGTTTATAATGAGACCATAGCTGTCAAATAAAATTGTTCGAAAATCGTAAAATTTTGGGGAATCGTCACAAAAATCGCCATTTTTAAAAACCACTAACTTTTAATAAGATTTGAAAATTAATATTGAAATTGAAATGTTTTTGAAATTGAAATAAAAATTTTCGTTTACAAACATATTATTTAAGAAAACTTTCATTGTGTGAACACAGACTAAAGAGAGTGGTTGTAGAGTGGATGAAATAAAACAGTACTAACTAAACAAATAGAACTTTTAAAAATATGCATCGTGCTAAAAAATAATTCGTATTGTATATAATGAACAGTTTAGACATGAAAATGACTGCCAATGAAATCAATGAAAGTGTCTAAAAAGCTAAAATAAAATGCGAAATTATTTTAAAAACATTTGTAAATCTGTACCAAATTTGTCATTTGAAAAATCCTCAAATTTGGGGTATAAATCGTCCGATCGTCAATATATCATTTTTGAACCCCAAAATCGTCAAATTGACGATAAATCGTCAAATCTTACAGCCGTGAATGGGTAATGTAAGTACCAAGCGGTGATGCCAATTTAGCCATTTTTCTATCTAAATGAAGCCATTTTTCATTACGTTTAGCCAGAAAAAGTTAATTTAGCTTTTAGTCATTAAACATATGCATGAAACTTTAATGAATCGCTTCGTTTGTATTCAGTAACATGAAAGCAACAAGCACGCGATATTTAAGAGACGAGTAAGATGAAGTTGGTTTGTTCACTTATACAAGAGAATATGAACATTAACAATTCTGAAACAAAACAGCCATTGAGTAAATAACGAATAAGTTAATGAAAAAACACATTGATTTTAAAGGCAGTATTGCCAGTTGAAGCAAAAGAAAAACATTTAAGAAAGATAAAAAAAAAACAACCAAGAAGAGTAAAAGCCCCAAAATTGGGAAGTATCTACATTAATATTAAAATAACAAAAAAAACAAAGGAACACTCATTTACTAGTTGGTTCTCCACTGAAGTAGCCTGGGACGATAATTTGAAACTTGTATTAAGAAGCTTAAAACATTATGAGATATCAACACAAAAAATGTGGTTTAAGTTTAAACTTAGTTTAACGTCGTCTTAAACTCTAATTTTTTGGCGAAATGTAATTTTTTTATTATTTCATTAAAGACCAACATTTTAAGCAAATCTAAGCTGTTCCGCCAAAATTTTGTATACAAACTTGGTAATGGCGGAACAAATCTGTTTTCATATTAACTAATCCTAGTTTAACTGAGATCTAAAAAACCCAGCCTTAATCAACTAAAACAAAGGTTAGTAACAATGAAAACTCAAATAAATGTTTTACAACACTGAGAAAAAATTTCGATTCTTACAGTATCGACTGAAAGAATTAGAAATAATTTTGCTTTTGAATCAAAGAAGTGCTCTATCACGACATCCAGAATTAGTTCCCAGATTTTTCTTAATAAAAAAGTTCTTACATACATAACAATATATTTATGTATTTTTATTTACAGTTTTTTGTTTCTTTCTTGAGTACCTGAAGAAAAATAATTTCATTTATTACTTTAATTTTTTATCTTTATATAATTAAAAAATCTTCCCAATTTGCTGTAAGAAATAAAATATAAATAAACTCTTATTTTGGTTAAATACTCATGATTTTTGCATTCGATGGAACGATGGAAGCCATTTTTAAGCTATTAAGCCATTGTTTCGTCCAATTTTGACATAACTGGTAACAATATATGCAGAATTTGTGAGGTTGATGACGAAACATTAGAACATTTGCTCCGCTGCTGTCCCGCCTTGGGGACTACCAGGCGGAAATTTTTCATGGGGCAAATGATGAGCCCTACTGAAGGCTTTATACGTAGCCTGAACCTGAAATGGTAAGACATACGGGCTGCACAAAAGATCTTCTAGGTCGTGGTGCGGTGAGATATACGAGCTGCACAAAAGGTCCTCTGGGTCGTGGAGCTTATGGCCTTCTTTTAATATATATGTACAAGTGTGTTTTCACAAGTCTACTTTTTGTCACGTTACGCAACTAAGCTTTTAAAATTGTTTCTCAAAGAACAATTCATATATTATTCACTTTTTTGTATTTTGCCGTTAAGCGCAACAAGGTTTACATTTAGTGAGAGAGGACACAATTTGAAAAGCATGTAACGTAACAACAAGGGATCTCTTCTGTGGAAGTGATCATATGTATATGTACGTGTTTTTTTTTTTTTTTTTTTTTTTATTATTATTCCTACACTAAATCCCGCGAAGCTTTTTGCTTGTCTGCGGTAAACCAGAGTCTCTGGCGGGAATCGATCCCGCAACCCCGTTACTGATAGACTAGATCACTAACCTACCAGCTAGCCTACCGGGGCACCCATTAACCCGTTAACCTTTTAAGCTTTTTCTAAAACAGTTTTTTTTTTAATTTTTAGTACATTACAACATTACAAAGTAACAAATAATTTTTAATACCATAAATTTGCTAATTTTATTTTTATTAAATAAATATCTCATAAATCGGTCTGAAAAAGTGCGTTCGGTCGGACACTTATATGTATATATGCTGCAAAGTCGTTTATAATTATAAAGTCACCACTGCATGTCATTTTGTGAAATTAAAAAAAAAAATAATTTTTTAAACTTAAATCTTGAACATCTGAAAAAACGGCCCAACTCGGGAACGGAAGAAACTACACCCAAACTATGTATTATGGGACCCGTTCGAAAACAAAGAGATTTAACACAATTACATACATACTTTTTGATTTTCATATAAATTGCGTCGGTATATTTTAAACACATTACTTAAAAAAAATTTAACTTATGTCAATAACCAGGTACCTTTAAACGATTTCTTTAGAATTTTTATTAAATTTTTATGCAAAAATCGTAGTAGAATGTAATAAATAAATGGTTTAATGTTGTTTGACCTAGAAAAAGTTATGCAAAATCAAACAAATATTTAATAAAACTAGTGTTCACGTAAAATGTATGTGGAATGTCAAATGTTTGCTTAGTGTGACTAACTCTCAATACATAATTGCACATTCGGTTGGCTTTACCACCATAGGTGGGAGGGTATTATACAACTGAGTTGAAGCTTGTAAAGCATTAAAGTATATAATAGTCTTAGACCCACTTTTTTAATTAGCCGATCGACCACTTTCCGAGTCATTGTTAATCCGTTTGGTCAGCTGCCTGTCTGTTTGTCCTGGAGAACAAAAAAAAATGGTCGAAATTGTAAAGGTAGTTGTGTAGAACCAATTGTGTGTGTGGTTGTTGTTATGTTCTTGCACTTTTGCTTTTTCGCAATGGTGCAACTGTTGACGCGAATAACCTTATTATGAAATTTGGTACATATTGTCCCAAAGACACAAAGCTATTGAAAATGGTAATAATAGATTCATTATTTTACTCTCATAACCCAGAAATACAGCATTTTTTCTATATTTGTGCATTTTTGTTAATATATTTCCCAAATTCAGCCTGAAACTGTTTTATTGTAACCGTAATAACATTATAACATATTTATACAAGAACGACACTCTTAATTTGATTTCACTACCATGAATTCTATATCAATGAGGGTCATCACGATGGACAGTGCAAAGTGTGCAAACGATGCAAATGTGTCAAAAAATACACACATTTGCACAGCACAACAACAAAATTTACGTATTTGCAATTTGCTTCACTTTACTTAATTTGCAACAATAAAAACCTTAAGTAAAAATAGTAGTGTATATTTCCTCAGTTGCAAGTAAGCACAAATAACTTCTTACATACGGGCCATATTTTTTTTATTTGCAATAAAGAAAACTTTAATTAAAAATGTTTGTGATCGTTTAAGCAAAAATCAAATAAAAGCCAAAATGCTTGTGTATAATTGTAAATAAATGAAGATTTTTACAACTTATGCTAGTGTTGCCGGAAGTTTTTTTTTAAAAAAAATAGCACATATGCACAAAAAATAAAAGTGGTATGCACACGATCAATCGTAAAATTCCATTGCAAATTGCAAATTTGCACAACGACCATCGTGATTACACTTAACGTTATCTTTATTATTAAAAAAAAAAAAAAAACCGAAAGTTGAAAAAAGTACCCGGGTACCTAGTTATTGACCATAGGGCTAAGTTCGAATGTATGTATGTATGAGCATACAATATTAATACATATAATAATGTTCAAAAAATTATTTAAATTCAAATCTAATTGTGGTTATTTTTAGTAACTTAAATAATATACTTACGTTTGGGATTGCAATGGATCATCACCAAGTGTTACAGTGTCCCCTTGAATGTCATTAAAACATTTCTGGCAGAAGGTATATCTGTTTGAGGATACGCCATAATCCTTTAGACTATTATTGGTTCATTATAAGATTTAATTATTTGTTTTTTTTTTGTGTATGTTGTGTTTGTTCATTTAATTATATAATTTTATTGATTATTTATTAAAGGTGATCGCAATCCAAAATAATAAATACAAACAAGCAGAGCGACCATACATAATATTAATTTAGCGTCGTTTATTGTTTTTTTATTATGGTGAATGAATTATTATTGTTATATAGTGTTTTTGTGCGTGCGAACGATTTTATTTGTTGAGATTTTAATAAAAAGACGGTTTTGTTGAAATGTTTTGTTTTCGGAATTTGAGTTTGAAGTAAATAATTTTAAAGGTTAAAAGCGCAGGAAGAAAAAATAATGTTATGATTAGAAAGTTGGGAAAAACAATGTAAAGCAAAACAAAATACATGTTGCATTTTTGTAAAACAAACATAACACGGAATGTATGATTTGTTAAAACATAAAAAGCAAAGCAAATTAAAATATAAATAAACAATATTAATGATTTAAAAAATTTAAACGTGTTTTATAGATGGTCATATTGAAAAGGATTAATTAAATGGTTTTCAACATAAGGATATTGTGGTAATGAGTAATAAAAAAGACGCACACAAAAACCATAACCACAGGATGTTTTGATTAAAGTTTTTTGAAATTTGCAAGTATAGAAAAGAAATAAAAAACAAGGTTGGCATTAGAATTTGATACAAAATATTAATGGTATTTTTGCTTAAATTGTTTTATATATGTACAAGCAAAATTTTAAAATTTATTATGCGTTAATAGTAACAAGAATATTTTGACAACATAAAAGACCAATGATTAATATTGATTGTTTATCTACACACAAAGATCTATTTATTGCCTCAATAAATAATGAAACAAATGCTATTTTCTATAAAATATAGCTTAAGAAATGGTTTACTTAAAATATCAACATACCTATTTTGGTAACTGTAGTATTTGGCATCTCTCGGTATGGTACACAACTGTTTACCATAACAACATAAAACTTGGGGATTAAAGGTATATTTGCGGCCACAGCAATAACCCAAAGCCTGCATAACTGGGTCAATTTCTTGTTCAAAAACTTCGGAAAGCTAAAAAAAAATTTAATTTTAGAGTAAAATTTGTTTCTTTAATTATAATAATACTTACTTTTGTACAATATTTGTAAACTTTTGAAGATTTACGATTATATAACCAGGCATTGTCAAACATCAACCAGACATCATCTACATATTCCCATGGATCATTATATTTCCCATTCATTAGATTGTTGCGTATCGATCCCAAATCCATAGGTTTTTTAATTATCTCAAAGTAGTCGGGTATACCGAGGACTTGCGGATCAACTGGGTAACGGAATGGCACTGATTCAGGCTCATGTCGTATAAGTTTTTCTAATGTCGGCAATAAAGCTTGCTTAAGTTCTTCCGGATCGAAAACTGGAAAATATTACATTCATTGAATTTCTTATATATTGCACCGGTTTCTCTAAAGGGGGTAAACTCAAAATGTATACATATATTTTCAGTAGAGCAAAAATTGATTTTTTTTTTTTTCATAAAAAAGAAAAACTGTTCTCAATGAGAGTTACAAATGTATTTTTTTGGCGAAAGAGTAGAGAGAATGATGTTAGATATTTACAGTGGATAAATGTGACTACTTTACATTAAAGGTGTTCAAAAAAATGAAATTGAAAAAATGAGTCAATGAATCGGCTAATTCGGTTCCTTTGTATATAAAAACATTAAATATGAGGTTTGAAGCCGATTGGATAAAGAAAAGTCGAGGCAGAAGTCGATTATAAATTTTAATAGTGAATACAAGGCGAAAACATCACTTTTGTTAGTTTTTGTAAAATCGAAATCAGTACAAATCAAATCATTGCCTACACAAGAGTAGTGTGGTATATTTTTAAAAATTTTTAATTTCATCACATTAGGACATGTTAAAGTGATCAAAAAAATGTTTCCATGTCTCATAATTTCGAGTCTTTTGAATAAAAAGATTATATTGTAGGAATCCATTTCAAAAATGTTGAAGTTGTGTGCTAGAATTTCTTGGCCAAGTAATAATTGGCACTTAAATGGCACTTTCTGGGCTTGCTCTTAACCGATCTTCGGTTTTTATACTTTTTTGAACAAAATTATTGTATTCACTATTACAATTTTAATCAACTTTCGTCTCGACTTTTCTTTATCAAATCGGCACCAAACTTTATAATAAATGTTTTTATATACATAGGAACCAAATCAGCGTATTCATTGACTTTAGAATTCACTTTGAAAATTGGCCATACAAGGTTGAATACTTCTTTCTACTGTATACTTCATACATCGTTTTCTTGCAATATGTGAAAATTTTTACAATTTAAGTTAACTCCCTTTAGAGGAACTGGTACGATATGTATTTTAATTTATTGCAGGTAAGCCTCTATTTGCGTATTTACGCGAATTCGATATAACACGAAATCAAATAAGCAACAATTTTTGATAAGTTTTATGATTTTTTTTCTTTCAAATGTTAATGTATGTATTAGAAAAAAATTTATGATTTTTTTTAAATAATTTTTTTTCTTATTTACTTTTTTTAAAGTAATAAGTATGTATGTGTTTTCGATGTATTCTTTAACGCGAAATAAAAAATATTGGACACATAATAAAAGCATTTCATTCTAAATTAGAACCCCGTTATACATTAAATTGATCTACACGATTTTTTTGGGCTCAACAAACGGCTTAAATAGAGGTTCACCTGTAGATTGTGACAAAAAATTAACATCAACTTGAAAAATAAAAAAAATCTTTATGCTAACTTTTTTGTATGCACATTTCCACAAGGGAAAGGAAGCCACAACAAACATACGAATTTTTCATTTTATATTAGTACAAACTGAAATAACTCTTTGCAAAATTAAGAATAATTATATTGTACTTACCACATTTCTTCTTTTTATCACCAGCATTAGGCATAAGAGGTTCTGGCACAACAGGTTTGGTTTCAGTTTTAACTTTAACATCTCCACTTGTACTGTTGGATTCTGCCATCGGTTTTATACCATCTTTACTATCCCCACTTGCTGTGCACATTGCTGAATCACCACCTGTAGCGCCAGAGGTTGCATTGGAATCATCAACTTCCATAGGTTCCGTTTTAATCTTCACGTCGCCATCTTCGGCCTTAATTTCTAATTTAGCGGTGCCATCGTTGTTTACATTTTTGCCAACACCAGCTGAAGACTCTTGTTGAGAATTATCACCTCCACTTCCATCGTCCATAAACTCTTTTTTGATGTCGTCTTCTTGTTTAATGGAATCCAATTTGCCTTTAGAAGATTTTCCGCCACCAGCATTCTGGGAATCTCCATTTGGGGATGTTGGAGGATCGTCGTCATTATCACGAGCAGCTGCTTCGAGAGCAGCCATTTGCGATGAAAGGCTGTTACTGCTACTAGCTGAGGAGCGTGTTGACGACAATGATGTACTGGTAGTTGAGGTAGAAGTTGTTCCAGCACTTCCTTTACCCATAGTCGACATTTGTTGTTGATTTTGTGCTAGACCATTGCTCGATATACTAGCTTCTGCTGATGAAGACATTGTCACAGATGTCGACGACGACGTGACGGCTGCTGATCCGGACGTTGCCGTTATAGAGGTAGTAGATGTTGCTAATGAAGATAGTGACGATGTCGTAGTTGTGGTGGTTGTTAAACTTGATCCAGTCGAACATGTTGATAGAGACGTGGAAGTTGATGTGGGTGGAGGCGGTTGAATACCACTGCCGGGACCACCTGTACCTGAAACTGATGATACAGTAGTATTTGCTGAGGCGGGTGATGTAGGATTTAATGGTGGCGTACTTCCCCGGTCACCTAGAGATTGCATAAGAGATGGAACAGAAGGCGGATTGTTTAAGGGTGTCCCTAATGGTCCATTTGATGCAAAATTAGGTGAAGGACTTGGTGCTGTTACCATGCCGCCTGCGGCAACTACACTCGCGGCTGCTGTGCTACTTGTTAAACCAGTTGGTCCCGCCGCACTAGACGCTGTAAGCGATTCTATACTTGTTGGTGTTGGAGGCATATTTCCCATGCCAGCAGCCGTCATAATATTTTGTTTTTGCTGTTGTTGTTGTTGCTGTTGGGACATTGGTGATGTAAAGGTGTTTTGATGCATTTGAGAATTGCTATTATTAAATGGTGACTGAGGCAAAAGCATTCCACTTTGTTGCTGCTGCTGTTGTTGTTGCTGCTGTTGCAGCATTCGTTGCTTCATTATCTCATTCAGCTGCTGGGTAGTATGTGCTCCAGTTCCTCCATTCGTGTTCATAAATTGTTGTTGCTGGCCTGGTATGGGGCTTGTTAATACTCCAGCGACACCACCAGTTCCTGGTTGTCCCTGCATTGCTTGTCCAGTAAATGGAGATAGAACTGGATTTGGCACCACCATATTTTGTTGTGAAGTTGGTATGCTACCGCTGCTCATACTATTCCCGCCAGGACTAGGACCAGGTGGACCAACAAGCATGTTCCCTTGTTGTTGAGGAAATTGCATTCGTTGTTGTTGCTGTTGCAATGCTAGCATATTTCCACCAGGAGAGTGACTGCGCATACCAGCCATATTTTGACCAGGCATCATACCACCTACATTGCCAGGTGTTTGACCTCTAAGTTGTTGCATCATTCCTGCCGAGCCCATTGGCATTCCTTGGTTCGGACCAGGACCGCCTGGACCAACAGCTCCGCCCATTGGGCTTACCATTGGTCTTATTTGCTGCTGCAACTGCTGTTGTGATTGTGGATGACCTGGAGGTAATTGTTGTGCGCCAACGGGTAAACCCACATTTCCAGCACCACCAACATTACTGGAACCTGCACCACCAGCACCTCCGCCTTGTTGCTGCTGTTGCATTTGTAGCATTTGCTGCTCTTTTCTTTTGAGACGTTTTTCTTCAAGTTCTTTTTGTATTTTATAAATCTTTTCTGCCAGTAGATGATAGTATTCTGACCGCGATTTGGCCATTTCATACATGTCTCTTTCAACTTTTTCCGCATATGAAACGAGGTTGTGCATGCGTTTGTCTAGCATTGTAGCTGGGTCAGACGTAGGGAATATTGCTTGAACTAATTTGTGTACCAAATGTTTGCGAAGATCATCTGTTACAAGTTCTCGCCAATCTTTGTTTTCCTCACTTCCGCTATTATTGTTTCCACTGCCTCCTGGTGCTCCTGCATTTTGGGCATTCGCTGCAGCACCTCCTGGTATTGAATTATTTCCCGTAACGTTTGGAACTCCTCCTCCACTCATAACGGCCGTAGGATTTATATTACCTCCTCCAGAAGCGTTGTTTGGAGGAGTATTATTTGGACCGCTACCAACACCACCAGCCTGGGCTTGCATTTTTAACTTAGCAATTTCTTGAGGTGTTAACTGCTTGTTTGGAGGTCCACTAGCAACAGGGCCGCCCATATCACTAGAATTTCCACCTGCCAAAAGCGTGTTTAGGTTTGAGTTATTAAAGTTGTTATGTACATTAACCGACAGAGGAATGTTCGATTGTTGCTGCTGCTGTTGATTAACTGCATTCTGTTGAACTTGGTTTGGATCTGAAGGCAGCTTTGCTCCAGGTTTTAACAAATCCGATAATCGTGGTGTTAGTCGTGGGCCAGCACCCTGAAGCATCATTTGTTGCTGTTGTTGATTTTGCATGCCATCTGGTACAGCTCCATTACCGCTACCACTTATTAGCAAGTTATTTACCACCTGCCGCATTGAAACTTGGTCGTTGTTCCCACCGGATGTTGGTCCGACTGGAACACCTCCGCCTGGAGCTCCAACTTGGGCCGACATGACACGCACTGGCTGAGGCACTCCTGCCATGCGTATTCCCTGCATTTGTTGTTGTTGCGGATTAACAGACTGGCCTTGCAACATACTGTTGGGACCGCTGGCATTTCCAATAGCACCTTGCATTCCCATGCTGTCGAATCGCCGTATTTCTTGATTTGGATTTTGGCTAGCATTTTGAATTTGTTGGTTGATATCTGCATTGGGTTTTATGTTCATTTGACCTTGATTGGGACCAACACCTGGACCTGATATACCTGCTGTTCCCGCCACAACGTTTTGAGCTACACCAACTTGCTGCACACCTCCTGCCTGTTGCGGCCCCCCAACATGTTGAGGCCCTATGACTCCAGGACCCTGTTTATCATTAGAGCTTTGTTGTCCTTGTTGCTGTTGATTGGCATTGTTTGGCCCACTATTTCCACCACCACTCGCGTTTGGATTGTTGTTTTGATAGGCGTGGCTCTGGCGGAATGGGAAACAGATAACACAATCTGGACGTGAACAGGTCTTGTAATGCAGCAGAATTTGACGTGACGATATACAGTGTTGCACGGTACAGTCTCGGCTTTGCTTACAAGTCGCCATGTGTGTCAATACGTCCTGCATAGGTTTACAGTATGGAACGTTGCATTTCTCACGATTCGGATTGATGCTGTCGCGACGATTACATTTATGGGCATGAAGTAATAACATAAGTTGCTGCTGGATTTGTTTCTTGCGATCATCCGTGATATGTTGATTGCCTGTACCTCCAGAACCACTTCCACTAGTTGCAGCTCCACCAGCATTGCTACCTTGTTGTGAAGTTCCTGGACCTTGTTGCTGCTGTTGCTGTTGCTGTGGAAGCATCATTGCATTCTGTTGTGGACCACCAGGTCCAACACCACCTTGTGGTGGTCTGATAGCCATACCTCCAGGACCCATTAAGCCGCCTTGTGGGTTTTGCTGTTGGTTAGGATTCATTTGGGCGTTGTTAATTTGTTGTTGAGGACCACTGATTAACCCAGCACCACCGCCATCACCTCCTCCTCCTCCCATACCAATTGGAACACCGCCGGGACCACGATTACCTTGTTGCATAGCAGCCGTCATATTTGGTGGCACTCCTCCGTGTTGTGCTGCCATTTGTTGTGCTAATATTTGCTGTTGAGGATTATTAGCGTTTACATTAATGCCGCCTTGAGGACCTCCATAGTTGCCGACACCGACTCCAACCCCACCGCCATAGGGTCCATTCGGGCCAACTCCACCACCAACCATATTATTCATTTGACCTGCATTATTAAATCAATCACAATTTTTTTTTAAACAAATTTCAAGCATTTTAAGATCGCAATCTAAAGTAGTACCGTGTATTAAGTGGTATAAAAATTATATTAGTTACAGGAAATTCAACTTTTTACACGTTTATATGATTTGATTAAGAAAATGTTACTCAAAATATTTAATTTAACAATCATGCACGATTTGGTGCAAGAATTCTAGTAAATCCCTAGTGAAACTTTTAGGAAAAAACATTTTCGGATAAACTAAATTTTTCATGGTATAGAATTTGTTCTCGAAAAGGAACTAAATATTCAAATAATATTTAAAAAATGTACCACAATTTAAACTGTTTAAAAAAATCTCGGCTGCAGCATAGGGAAAGATATTTAAAAAAAATGTGGTGATATAAGGGTTTTATCGTTATTAAAAAATTAGTCCTATAGACTGTTATTTTTGTTTTTCATTAACTGTTATTATGGCATATCTTATTTCAATGTATGTACTACATAAATATGTATGTATGTATTTACAATAAATTCATATTTATGGTGTTTTCTTTTCTGATAAAAATCCATGAATGCTACTTTTCGTTCCATTCTAAAAATATATGCAAATATGTAAAAAGTTGTCATTTTCCTTTCTAAACATGTTGCACAAATAAATGGTGTGAATATGTTCCATATCTACGTTAAGTACATTTTTATGCAAGCGAGTATTTTGCTTGCTAAATGTCACAACAAACGACATATTTTACATCTGACTTGTCAACTTTTCAAGTCACATATAATTTTTGTTGTCTGTCAAAACTGTTTATAAAATTTGGTCACAAACGTACATGTTATTTGATTCCGACATAGTCTTTGTTTTTCAACATAGTTCAAAACTGCGTGCTGCCGTTAAAAAAATGTTTACTTACTCGTAAGAGTTCATCCATTTAATTTTTTTTTTAAATTAGAAGCAAGCGAATTCATACAGGTGACATTTTCAAGTCATCTGTTTATTTATTTGTTTGTATACTGAATGTCAAGCTTTGTTTACATTTTGTGAATAAATTAGTTAAAATTTAAAATTCAATAAAAATCGAAATACTTGAAAAAAAAACTTATTTAAATTTTATAAAACAAAAAAAAAAGTGAATATAAAATATAAAATCAAGGAATAAAAAGTGCGTAAGGAATAAGTGGAGCCACAATAAATTTGCAATACAGGAAAATAATTTACCTTCTAAAGCAACTGTGTATATTTTATAAACAAAAAAAATCCCCTGTTTATGTTTTCAACAAAAAATTTTGACATTCACTCCAACTTTTAACAAAAACAAAATACAAAGTATTTTTTTAAAAAAAGGGATAGCTAGCATAACTCTATCTCATGATGCGGTCACCTGTATGAATTCGCCTAGATTAGAAGATAACTATTTAGGATATAACAATGAAACGTTTTTTATCGGGCATGTTTTGACAATCGCAAGGCGCTTAACATTTTCTATTCTGACTTTCAATCAAATAATAGGTGTTCTGTAAATCGCAATCGCAAAAAGTTTAGGAACTTTAAATCGTAAAATTATGCTAAAGGGAACAAGATTATTTTTAAGAAACTATGGCCGATCGAAAGCAAAACCCACGAGTATCAGAACGCCATAAAATAAATCTGCCGTTTTGTGATGTCAAATCGTGCGATTGTTAGAACATGGTCGTATACATAAATGTATGTATGTATGTACATAGATGCTACTGAATGGTGAAATCAACACACATAAGACTTTGCGTCGGACTTCTACAGGAGTAATGTTATAAAGGTAACACAAGACATGTATGTATTTTGCAGTGGAATATTTGACAAGAAGAAAAAAAACTTATCGTGTATGGGTACCTTTAGTGTGTTAACCAAAATGGGTATAAAAGCTGTTTTTAATTTTTATTAAATTTTTTCCATTTTTTTTTTTAACAATTATGGTGAGAAACTTTTACTATTAAAATATTATTGTTGATATTGCTTATTGGCATCTACACAAAATTTAATATTGAAAATCTATTCAACCGTGTTGACTATCGCTTATTAATATAAAATTTGCGTTTGATATTTCACATGCTAAATATACCTGAGTGTTATGTGTAAAATCATGATTTTTTGTCCCGTTGAATTATAGAAAAATTTAGCATTTTGTAAGGGTGTGTGTATAATGTTTAAAGTATTACACATTTATAAGGCATATTTTTTTTAGAAAAGAAAACACCATAAATTAAAAAAATGTTCTTTGTAAATTTGTTTAAGAGGAAGATTTAAAAACTTACCCATTTGCATATTTGGATTTTGCATACGTGGACCACCACCCCCCGGCCCATTGCCACTCATAAGATGCGGATTTGGACCTCGTATCATGTGTTGCTGTCCAACCATACGCATCATAGGCCCATTTTGCATAACTTGGGGGTGACCTGGCCCACCCATGTGCATTCCTTGATTCGGTCCTCCGACATTTCCGGGACCCATATTTCCTGGCCCAACGGGGCCAACACCAGGACCCGGATTCATCATACCGCCAGGTCCGGATCCAATTTGTTGTTTAATCATACCTGCTCCCATGCCACCCATTCCACTATTGGTAAGCACCATATTACCCATATTACCTTGGGCAATTGTGTTCATTCCTAACAAAAGAAAAATTATTTATGAATAATTTTAGTTGGCGTTACTTTTTTCAAGTTTTAAGTAGAAATGTGCGAATAATCAAAATTATGGTTTATAACTATTTAAATTAATTAAAAATGTATTTAATCAAATTCTTGGCTAATGGTTTCTAATTCACCAAAGCAGTTCTATATTTTTTAACTTTTTTCAATTTAAGAAATTTTTAACAAAATTATTCAAAATATGTAGTTCAAAATTTAAATTATTTTTTTTAATTAGAATTCGAATTACATAGAATTGTTAATCATTCTATATTACATCCACAGTTCGAATACCGAATCTTATATACTTGTTATTCCGAATAGTTTCCGGTTTTCCGTTAAGAAATTAACAACTGACCGGTTTTATTCCCATAAATAAAAAACAGAAATCCAATTACATAAGCGGTTTTCACCCTTTGTATTAAGAGTAAAACTCTGTTATATTCAACACGATTTTATACTTCAAAGCGTGAGTGTCTTTTTCGTATGCATTGTAAATTATTTAATTAGCTGAGTGAGAGAAAGAGACAGATTAAGTTCCTTCAACTGTTTTATTCTGGTAAATTCACACACTTGTTTACTACTGCTTTTTGTGGGATTTTTCAACCACAGCGTAGTATATTTAAGTCTAATACATTTTGTTGTTGCAGTGTTGTAAATGTTAGTATTTTTAATAAAATTATAAGATTAACAAGGTGTACAAGGGACTTTACTATCAAGGGTGAATTCCGCTATTGTTATTGAAATAAAGTGTATTTGATTAAAAACAAAACCATTCGCAAAGGCAAGGAACAAAAAAATACACAGTTATTACTTAGAATTTTTAAAGAATTTTGGTTTTAAAAATCAATAGAAATTAAATAAATTTATTATTTGAGATTTTCTAAAAATTTTATTTTTAAAAAGTTTTAATTTGTTCGTAGTTTAGCATGTCTATATGCCTGCAATTTATTGGTGCTAATACCAATATAATACTAATATACAATACTAATAGGAAGTCATATTTTTGAAAATATACAAACAAAACCTCTTGCCAAGATTATATATATCAAATGATTTTGTATAGCATTATTGAAAAAATAGTAATATGAACATATTTTTTGTATGAAATATTTGTCGACTCATCCACCACAATTGAAAAACTTTCATTACTTTGTTTTATTTCTTCAATTTTATCTTTTAGAGTTCTTGGTGTTATATTAACTGGCTGTTCGCCGATATCGAACGTTAACGTTCGCATAGAAATTTACATTTACTGCCTATTTCACTAAATGCGAACGAACGCTTTTTTTCGCACAACTATATGTAAAACAAAAACAAATTCTCAAAAATTTGTTTTTGTTTCATATGTATTTGTGCGAAAGAAAGCGTTCTTTCGACATCGTGAAATTGGCAGTTAAAACAAAAACAATTTTTGAAATTTTGTTTTAAATGTTATTTACTATGCGAACGTTAACGTTCGATATCGGCGAACGGGCAGTAAATATAATATTTTAACGTTACTGACTGACTGACTGATTCATCATCGCACAGCCTAAACGCCTGAAGCTAAAAACTTGAAATTTGGACCAGGGTTGGTCTCTTCCCAAATCGATCCACTAAGACGGAATTTTTGAAAATTCGAATCTTTAGGGGGTAAAAGATGGTAAAAACGGTAACCTTATATCTCCAAAACTAAAAGAGATACAACAAAAATACTTATCGTTGTTCTTTAGAAAAATAAGCGGACAGGTGTCTGGTACTTTTTGGAAATTCAGACCTTTAACGGAGTAAACGGGTAAAATCTGTATTTTGGTACTTTTTTGTCACGCCATCTATCTTTTAAACCCATCAACATAGAAATAAGGGTTATATCACATTAAACTGATCTAAAAAATCCAAATATGAATTTGGTACTTTTTCGAAATTCGGACGTTTAAGGGGTAAAACCCGTATCTATTTTTGGTACTTTTTACAAAACATTTTTTTCTTCATTGACATATACGTATTAAATGATGGGCTCCCACTGCAATATTGAAATTTTTTATGCTTCAATAGTTACAAAAAAAGAACCAAAAAGGGGAAATACGGGAAATTTAATTTCTTACTTTAGCCTTTTGGTTCTACACCTGGCAATTTTTTTAATTATCGTTAATATTGGACCTAGAAACATAAACTTTAAGAATCTATAAGAGGGAAATTTTTGATAAATTTTTTGTTTTTTAACTGGTACTTTTTGAATTTTCGTTAAAATTGGACCTATAAACAGAATATTAAACTTGCAAGTTCCCAAGTGAATGAAAATCTGTAAGAGTGGTCTTTTGGTACTAGTTCGTACTGTTAAAGCCTAGAAACATAAACTTTGGCGTAAAAATATGTCCAAGAAAGAATAGGAGACGTCAACGAAGTAGCGGGTGAAATGCTAGTATTAAATAAAACTGGTGAATTTTTTACCATATCGATGAATCCGCCGGAATATTGTGGTAGCTTTTAGCATTAAAATATGCAAGAACTACATAAGATTCTTATTATTGACTTAAGCTTGGTACTCCATTCAACATTTCACGTAAAATGCTGCCAAAATTCATATGAAAAAAAAAACTTGTGCGGAATATCTATAAAACAATCTAGCCACATCATTGCTGGCGCCTTCGGAAACCCCATTTCAACATACACACGGCCAACCGGACATCATTAAATCAACTTCGCTACTCATAAGAGCACAGAATATATATATATATACTTTATACGGATGTTCGTTGAACTTCGAATAGTTCCGGTGCATAGAACAGTTTATCGTCGGAACGTGTCCATATTTTCTTTTGGTGTCCCTTCGAAAACTCGTATACGTTTATGATGCAAGCCCCAAGATACAATTTAAATTAAAATTTAACGTTTCAATTTCATAAAATTGTAAAAACATATCTATTAAAGAACATCAAATTGTTGCTTGAGTTTATATTTCATGCGATATTGTTTAACCTACAAACTGCTCTATAAATCCTCTTCATGAAATGTTTCTTTGCGAAGTGGGAAACAGGTATTTGTTGCAAGCCACACTCTACAAGCTTCAAACTTGACGTTGAAATTTTAAATACATATTAAACTATTCGAAAGTTTATACCTACAAAACATATCAAATAGGAACATCAAACTGATGCTTCATGTTACATTTAGATTTTACATTTCGTGCGGCATTGTTTCCTCCCAAGCGTCTGTACATCCTTCGTCACAATCTTCTTTTTCATGAAATATTTCTGTTCGACATGGCATTTAGTATAAATTAGGTAATATTTATTTTGTATTCTATAAACTAATTAAATTGATTTTGTAATTAAAGTTAACATTTCCCGTACATTTTTTCCTTTTCCCATTTTTACTATTAAAATGCAAAGGGGAAAATGGTTAAAACTTTTTCCAATGAAATAATTTTATATGTTAGAATTTTTTCTTAAAATAATAAAAAAGATAATTTTTTAAATAAAATACTATTCATATTAAAAAAAGTTTAAAATTTCTTAATATATATAATCAATATTTTTAACGCACGGTACAAGTAATAAGGTAACCCCAGTTCTACGAGTACAACAAGGCAAAAGCAACATCTATTTTTTTGGAAAACTTATAGATTTTAAAAAATATGGCTTTTTCTAGCAACAATATTATTATTAAACACACATTATTCTGAACCAATTGTGACATAATGTAAGGTTCGTAAACAATATTCAGCCGGGCTACTGGGGTACCTTATTAATTTTACCATACGTATAAGCTTTTGAACTACAAAAGCAAACTGATGTTTAAATATTTCAGTATTATTAAATTTATATTTATCAAATTTTGACTTTGGTCGACACAGTTTTTGTAAAACAATTTAAATATGTTCATAAAAATTTTAATCTACATTTATTTTTACTATTTGCTTTAGTTACCTGGCATTGAATTCATTTGAGAGCCATTATTTGAAATGGACATAGGCATGGAGTTTACCATACCACACATTTGACCAACATTGACTTGCATTGCTCCAGTATTGGGCGACTGTAAATTAGGAGATTTACTGCCTAATTGATTCATGCCACCGGCACCCATTGGATTACCAACCATACCAGGATTTTTATTACCCTGTGTAAAAGGATATTATAAATTAAATTAAAATGAATTGCTTATAAAGAATATATCTCAATAATATAAAATATAAATGTAAAATGCAAAATATACCTGTTGCTGTAATAAGTGTTGTAAATGTTGATGATGTTGCATTTGCCTTAAGGGATTTCCCCCGCCAGGACCTTGATTTCCAACGCTGCCGTCATCTACGGATCCATTTAATTGGGTACCAGGACCACCAGGTCCAGGACCTTGCGCAGGAGGTTTATTTGGGCCACCCACTACACTAACACCTAAGCCGTGATTAGGAGGTCCACTGGGCCCACCAGTTCCAGGATCGCCCCATGATGATACCAATTCATCGGGTAAATTTTCTTCTAATAAGAATAGTTCATCCATTTTTACCCGCTTCTGAGGCGGTTCTTCCATATGATCGGCCATCATTCAAAATGTTGTTATATTTCCGATTTTTTATTGTTAATCGAGATTTTTATTATTAAGAACTGTTCTTTTTGGGTTAGATATTTAACTTGTTAACAAAATTGTTCACTTTTTTATTGTTTGTTTATTTTTTTTTTTTTTTGCAAATTTATTTTTTTATTAATAATTAAACGACGTAGACGTTATTAACAACTTTGCATAGAATAATTGAGAAATGAGAGAGGAACTTTTTGATGTTGGTTGATTGATTAACTCATAAAATATTTGCTATTGTATTTTTAATTTCATGTGTTGCTGTGGCTAAAGGTGATTTTATTTTTGCTGCTGGAGAAGTTTTTTTGTAAATCTGAATATCTGTGGGAGCAGGAATTTAATTTGCCAAGGTTGTAAACGTCGACGTCGTTGTTGCTTTCGAATGTTCAACAGAAGTCTGCCCTTCTGTTGAAGTTTATTTTGTTGCGTTAGCTGCTGTTGTTGTTGTGGTTTTTGATGATAATATTGTTCTTTTTGTATATTGTTAATGACAAAATTAAAGTCTTTATCCAACAAATATTCCAAAGCGTTAATAATATATACGCTTGAGTGCATTTTGTGCAAAAATCACTTTTCTATTTATTTTATGCCGCACTTTTTAATGTAAAGATTACTTTTTACGGTCCTTTTTGCATACTCTTCTGTTCAGTTGGAATTAATAATGCTGAAGAAACCAATGATAACTAAAAATATTTCGCCAGTCAGTTGTGAATCTGGCACTGAACCATCACCTCTTTTCGAGTGACATGATTTAATGTAAATTTTTGTATATTTTATAAACATTATAAATTTAAAATGTATTTCTAGCTTTCATAATTCAGTGTGATGTTTTTACGCCTTTTTTAATTTTTAATACATGTCCATTATTAAAATGTTATAATTTCATTATTAGTTCGTATTTTTTTATTTATTGAATTTACACAAAAATCTAAAAGATAAAAAAAAGAAAAACAAAAACAATCAAGAATAATAACATTTCTTTCCAATTGTCTATTGTAGAATGGTGTTGCGCGCTTTTTTCTATCTTGTTTTTATTACTTTGTTTCGTTTAAGTTAAAAAAAATAAGAGTAAACCACGAATAAAAAACTAAAAAAATAAATCAAATAATTTAAATAAAAGTAGGTATTGAGCCGCTCGATAACTATACATATATATTTATTGCATATTAATATTTTTATAATAAATTTGGATGAAAACAAATCTCTTTTTAGCTACTCTACACTACTCGTTACTTTTGTTTATATTCCTTTACTCGTTTATAAATTTCTCTTCTCTAACTTTTTTCACACACACACAACCACGTTTATTGCACTCACACTCTCTCACAAATTCACACATACAGCTCTTGGTCTTCTTTACGACAAAAAAATTTACCATTTAAACATAACGAGTGCGAGCAGTAATGAAAAAAGAAAGAAAAACACAGACTGGCGACTGTAAAATTTTTTGGTTGTTCGTTTTTCTTCACGTCGTATCTTAAAATTTCTAATGCACATACACCACATAAAAAAATTTTGTTTTAATTTTTTTTTTTATTAAAAAAATTTTTTAAAATTATTTTACAAAAAACCGTAATTACAGAAAAAAAAGAGAATTATTTCATAATTTTTTTTATATAAAAATTTTTTAATAAAACTTTTTTATGAGACTATTTTACTAAGATATTTTTATTTCGAATTAAAGATAAAATTTTTCTTTAATTTTGGTTTTTAATTTCATATTTTTAAGATTTTTTTTTAATTTTTAAGAATTTTTTAAAAGTTTTTTGCAACAATAAAATACAAATTTTCTGTCCGTTTATGTTGCAGTAGCGAAAAAGTCAACTGATTTTGCAAACGAGCAGCAACAGAACTAGGAAGAAGACTGAAGCCGAATGCGATTAAACATTAAAGAAGCCTGTATTGCCATTGTACTCAACGTCAAAAAGGGGGTAAAAACGGGTTGTATTTTACATACCAATTAGCAAATTGGGGGAAAAAAAGAGTTGAGAAAAAATATATATCACCAGAAGAAATTATTAATCAGAACTTAATTGATTTAGCAGATTCACATTATTATTTGGTGAAATAAATAAATAATCAGAAATGTGATTGAAATCTAGTTTAAAAACGAAATGGTTTGAAGCATAGAATAACGTTTTCACTAACTTTCAAAATTCTTTTATATAACATATACCTTTAACTTTCTGTATTAGTTCTTTTAAATTTTATTAATTATATGTTAACTTAAGTGTATTTCGAACAAACATTTAAAAACATATTCTATAAATCGAAATGAAGTTGATTAAAATCAATAAAAATTTCTAAAACGAGCCTCTAAAGAAAGTTGATACTTTAAAGTACCAATTTGCTTTTTCGTAATTTTTTGTAAATAATTGAACATGCCTTTATATATAATTCGGAAGCGGATTTTAAAATCGCTCGAAATTCATCACACCTTTAAAACACGTTCGTTTTGAAACCGATCGATTTTTATTACAAATATTACAAGTAATATCAAAAAATCCAAAAAATATGTATTATATCGAGGGCCTATATTCAAAATCCTCTATCTTAAAAAGCACAACTTTTCAGGAGAGCTAAAAAACTGTTTTTTTCGCGTATTACTTGAGTTATTAAAATTCGCTATTCTACAATATTTTTTAAATCGACTACTGAATCTCACAGATAATTGGTTCATAAAATGTTGCATTATTGGGGACTTTATGCGAGATAGAGGGTTTTGCTTCTAAAAAATATTCAATATGTATGTATGAAAATGAAAAGGGTTTTGCATTTTAATAAAAATAAATTATTTTGATTTTATTTGTGCCATCTGTCGGTGTTTAACGTCGTTTATTTAAGATAAAGGCTAATAATACAACATAAGATAAAACAAATTACCAATTAAAAATATTAAACAAAAAGTTATACTCGTAGCGATAAATTTTTTTTTGTTTTTGCTTTTTTTAAGTTTGATTGGTGTAAATGATCGTAAAAATAATGGTATTCCGGTGGTATAATGTCAAATTCATGTTCAGCTTGCAAAAAATAGTAAAAAAAAAACATGTATTGCAAGAACAAGTTATTCCAAAAAAAAATAATTGAAAATTAATTATTAGAAAAGATAGAGGGTTTTGCATTCAAACAAATTAATTGTGTAAGATAGAGAAAGTACAAAAATGCAAATAAAACTGCAAAAAAAATATGTTTGTTATGAAAATTACACCATAGATGAGGGTTGTTTTACTAAACATTTTACCATTAGTCATTTTCGTGAAAATCGAAGAAAGAGGGTTTTGAATATAGGCCCTCGATATACAAATAAATGATCAAAGTTGAAAAGTTTCTGCAATAATAGTTTTTTAAATGTATATGTGTAACCAAGAATATATGTATACAGCCAAATTATGAATCAAAATTCCCCCCGAGTATTTTCCCTTTTCCCATTTTTAGAATTTAATTGAGATAGGAAATATTTAAGGGAAGCCCCAAGGAATTTTGTTAATAATGTGGCAGATATTGATATATATATATATATATATCTTTAACTTTAAATGTTTTTTATTAACATTAAATGTCGTTAGTTAACAAGATATATTTATCAAATGAATATCAGCCACATATATATTTGTGTATCCATATATATTTATATACATATGATATAAAAATTACTCAACAAATTCATAAAATATTTTTTTTTGTAATCAAACTTTTAGGACCAAAAAAAGGGCGTGTAAAAACATTATAATGGCAACACTTACTACTTTTAAGCAAGTGTAGAAAAAGAACTTCGGGTGTTTTCGGGTTTCACACACAACAATGAGATATAGCGAGTGGGAGCACAAAAAAGAAACGAGTACAGCAGCGCTTTGTGCCAAATAATAAGAATTTTAATAAAATATATTCACAATTTCATTAAATTTTACAAGCAACATGTCATAACACAAAATCATTAATTTTCAGGATCCATTCGCAAAAAATACAGAAAAAAAACTATATAAACGTTTTATTTTGCCATCTCTAAAAATCGACGTTATTTATATGTTGCAGCTAGCCATCTTTTTCCCACTTATAAAAAAGGTATAGACAAAAGAAACGAACACACAAACAACCCGCTGTGTAGAAGAAAAACACACACTTGCATGTCACTCGCCCGTTTTGTCCGTGAGCATCATAAAAAGTATATAAGATACGAACGAACACCATACACCATAGAAAGAAAAATTTTCAGCCATAGACGAGAGAAAACTTTTGTGAAAAATAAATATTTCTTTCTTCTATCGAAATTCAGCCAAAAAAGCAGGCCCAATTTTTTAATAAAAAAATTCTTAATTCACAATTTAAACAATATATGTCTTAAAACTTCAATTTTTTCTGTTAAAACCTTTTTTATTTAATTATTACATTCACAATTATTTAAAAAATTTTTGTTTATTTATTTCTTTTTCACTTTATTGATTTTATCAATTTTTTTCACTTGTAAAATTTTTTTTGTGCTTATATACCGAACGAAAAAAAATCACGGTGTTTGTTCAATTTGTCCACAAAAAAATAGACAGTATTTCCGTTTATTTATGCATTACTAAACATATCTTTTTTTATTTTAAATATAGGCGATAATTTAATGGAATCCATCCCACCAAATATATTTTTTAGTTTTTACCGCAATTTTTTTTTATAAAAATTACAAAATTTCATCAACTTTCAACACCGAAAATAAAATGACGCTGAAAAAGCAAAAAGAAACTCGACAACAAAACTCGTTGAATTATGAAAATTAGTTACTCGTTGAAGTAGTAAAATCGGGTCAGCTTGTTGGTTCTCATATAATTGTGAATGAAGAGAAGAGTTGTACTTATCGCATCAGAGTTGTATTTTTCAATTTCTATTTAAAATTTTTTTTTTTTAATTTTCGTTGGGCTTATACAACTTTAGAAACAAATGCTGAACTAATTGTAAATCATAGAAATAGTTCAGCATACAGAAATAGTTCAGCACCACGGGGGATGACGAACGTCAGTCCGCCCGTGGTGTTTTTTTAGAAGGGGTTTTAAGATTTTAATCAGAGAAAAAATATCAACACGAAAATGTTTTTGAAAAATTCTTAACACTGGCTAGTTTTTGAGAAATTCACATCGAAAACCGTGATGCTATATGTGACGCGACATGACGAAAGGGACCTTATCTTGCCAGAGTAAAATTTTCAGTACAGGCCAAAACGTGAATTAAAATCTAAATTTCATGTTTTAGGTTTTTGACACCTAACACCCAGTCTACAACTGACATCAAATGCTTAACATTAACACTAATATGATGTTAGTGTTAAGTAAAGACTCATCATGTTAGGGGTTTTCTCATGTTATAACACGGTTGTTAATTCAAATGTTTTAACAACGCTTTTATAATATCATGTTATAACAGCAAATCGTGTCTGTTGTAGACGCGGAGTAACGCTACCTACATATCTCGGCGTGTATCTATCGGTCATTTTCTTTTGTTTAAAGAGCTCTGTTTGACACTTTATAACTTTTAACCAACAACAAATTATTGCCGTTCAAAGGGAATTGAGTTGCTACAAAAGTGTCTTTAACGTGTTTTTACATAAAAATAAAATGGATAAACATAAAAATGCCAAAATTATTGAAAATTCCCAAACAAAATCAAAATAAACACATGGGCATTTCATTCGTTCAAAAACATTTGAAATAAAGACTTCAATATGCTGCTTTTTGAGATTTTTGCATGATTTTTGTGTCATTTGGTTCAGAATTTTGACCTTTATCCATTGGTATCAAAAAACTCGATTTTGACCTCTGGCAAGATAAGGTTCGTTTCGTCATGTCGCGTCACATATACATTTTTTAAAAGTCCGATTGCCTCCTACGTGTTTAAAAAATGATCCCTACAACTTTTAAATAATATATCAATGCAAATGAAGCCATTGGTGTTAACGTATATACAATTTATTTAAAGTTGTAATACATGCATACATTTCACTAAGCCAGTTCTTTTTATAAACTAACGGAGTGTGTGTAACGATAGTACTTATAGAGTAAAATTTTGACGCTATTGAGTTGAATAAAATTTCACTATTACTGGGCATGATGAAATAAGCAGGTGGCATTACTACGCCAGATGACGATTTTTTGCTCTTGTATTGTTTATCTAGTCTTTTTGTTTATGTTTACAAAAAGTCTACGTTTTGAACTGTGATTATTGTATTGTATTAAAGTTTTTGAATAATTAAATTAAAATTAAATAAGATAGTAACCATAGTGAAATAATAATTAGCTAAAAATTAATTTATTTCATTGCGTTCGGCTGCAAAATTTGATTTTAGTTTAATATAATTTTTGACGTATACGAATACTTATTTTTCATTTTTGTTGTAATGTTGTATTTGCTGCCTTAGTGCTACCACCTTATTTCACCATGTTACTGGGGGCTAGTATAAATTTCGACATTAGCGTAGAAACTTTTGACAATTTTAATTCACCATAGAAATTTGCTACCGTTTCACACACACCATAAACACTAAATAAACAAAAAATGAAAAACGTGATATTCATTTATAATCACAGTTAGTTTATTGGTTAAAAAAAAGCGAAACAAACGAAAATATGTATGTATTTTGTATTTTATATCTTTTGATTGAATGCAAGAAAAATTAATTGTATTAGTTTTGACCACAGATAACACACAGATATGCCACGAGACGGAAGATTTGTTTGTCTCTTTCTTAGAAAGCTGCCCTTTTTCATTTCTCTTTGAACCATCTGTATGACGCAATACAATGAACACAAATTTATTTAGTTGAGATTTATTTGCAAAACTGTTGCAAAAATTAACTTTTAAGTTTACTGCAACACCAGTAAATAATATTTAAGTAAGTAAAAACCATTATAAAATAGTAAATACTTTTTTGTCACTAAATAACCCGTTTGTTGAACTAATGTTTTTGTTAAATGTGGTTTGTGTTTTGCTATTTTTGTTTTGATCACGCAATTTGTGTTGATTGCATCGGCTTGTTTATACACATTGCCACTTTACTACCAAAAATCGCTTATTGTCTCTTTCTCCGAAAGCTGCCCTCGCAACTGATTTAGGACTTTTTACATATCTGTGTGTAATCTGTGGTTTTGACTGCTGATTTCCAAGGCGAATTAAACTACAGGTGGTGTCGAAACGCCATCTGATTTTGACAGTTCGAGCTACTTTGTTTTGATTTGATACTGTTTTGTTAGGAATGGTTGATATTTTGGACAGTAAACACTAACAATGCAATGCAAAAAACCCTGTGTTGTTTCTGTTGTTTTTGGATTATTGTAGTATCGACACCACCTGTAGTTGAATTCGCCTTGCTGATTTCCTAATAATCGTACAGGTGTAACTCCACGTCTCCATGCGCTATCGATTTGAGCAAGACATGAACATAACGCCGGTACTTATTTGTTAATGTTCTTGTATGTGGCGAATACTTGTTGATGTTCATGTTCTGATTTAACACAATTTTTGTTGTTATGCGTTTGGTTGTAGACAGAAAATGACATTGTAAGGCGACCATCATGGTGAACATGGTTTCTAAGACATATGTTTAGCCAACGATGGCAGCACATGGACGAAACATGAACAGTCTACAGAATTCATGTGCGACATGATGTTCTTACCAAGTTGATGGATAAATATCTACGGTACGCTGGAAGCAATGTTGCCAATCGCTGTGTAATTTCTACTTGCACGTGTAGCCTATGTGTAATTAGTTTCATGTCATGTAATCTGCGTGTAATTTTTTGAGTTATTTTTTCATTAATTTTTGTAATTTGACTTTTAAAGTGACGCAGTACACATACATATGTTTGTTGTACTACACCTGGCTTAATTGTAATTTTTGGATGTAATAAAATACGATTTTTTAAACTTCACTTACATTGATAAAATACTTTATAGATTGTGTTAAGTGTGAAAATGTTGGTAAAATATCTGTAACTTTATTTTAAACATTTTTTTTACCTTACCGGTTTTTTATTATTATATTTAGAAGCAGTTTTTGCAATTTTTCACTTAAGTGAACTAAAAGCATGTGTAATACTATAATATGTATGTATATAATGTTTACATATGGTAATCATCCATTCCGTATTAAACAAAGCAGTACTGTTTTTAGAGCTTTGTCCTGTTTAATAAATGTTCTGCATTTGTACTGCATTTAATAAATAATCTTAAAGAAAATTCAATTTTCTTTATTATTGTGTTTATTAATAATATTTCATAATTATAAATTGGCTCAGCGCCCAGTATGGCATTAAAGAGGCTAATGGCAACTATTATATTTATTATTCTTATTTTAAACAATATTTACATACGCATTTATTTACTTTAGATCAAATGAAAGAAAACAAAAATACATACATCAAAAAGTAGACATTTTATTTAGAGAAGTTTTTTAACATTCTCGCATAAATATCGCTGGAAATTGTGTTTAAAAGTTTATAATACTTAAATATTTTCTAATTCATTTGGTAACTGATTATATTCCCTTGGCCGAATGTATGAAATATGTACTTGTTTAATAAACTCAAGTCGTCATCTCGTTATATTTAAATTTCTTGATTGCCTTGTAGCTCTCTGCGTTGTTGACATATTCTCTTGAAAGTGTGAGTGCCAACTCCTTTTAAATATTTAAAAATATATATCAATAATTGTTGCTTATACAAACCACGAACAGGAATCAAATCAATTTGGCATGGTTTTTAAACAGATCTACCGATACGGTAGAACGGTAGACCATATCCAATTTTATACTATATATACCAACAAATTTTTAGACTCACTTATCAAGTTTCCTTCAGTATGTACTTCCATAGGTTCATCACTCCTCGAAATAAAAGGCTTAAAACGAATGAATTTGGGTTTTTCTATAATTTAGAGCTAATTTGTTTAGTTTTAAAAACCCTGATAATATTGCAGCATCATATTCAACATTAGCTTGTAATACTTTTTAATATTTATGTATAATAAAACATAGACAATTATCTTCAGCATGCATGAATAGATGCCCGTTAAATTTTATATTTTTTATATAATTTAAATTTTTTTTTATAAAAGTGGTCCAAGTACACTACCTTGTGGTACCCCATATAATACATCGATTTCGTGATTTTTAGATTCATTTATTTGTACGAATTGTTTATTTTTCTTTAAAAAGTCTTTCAGTAAATTAATTACATTTAGAGGTAATCCAATAAAAGGCCTTCGAAAAATAAAAAACAGTTCTGCCACTCATTAAGAACTTCGCACACGTGGTCAATAACATAACAACAGCTTCTTCAGTTCCATTGGCGATTATACAAACCATAGTATATTTATATAATCCATCAATTGCTTGGATATAATTTTTTCAAAGATTTTGTCAATAATTGAAAGCAAAGATATAGGACGAAAGTTTTCAACTTGGTTCGTTCCTAGACCCTTTGGTATATGACACTTCAGAATATTTGGAATTGTTTATCATTTTATTAAATACGTTTACCAGAAAGTCAGATATAGAATTTTTTCGTACAGCAACATTCTTGGAGTGATTTTGTCATAACCAGGACTTTTATGTATTTTCATATTGTCAATAATATCAATAACATCCATTTTGTTCGTTGGCATAAGGATCCAAACATATTAATGTCATCGTTCGATTTTTGCGTTATATTATCTTTTAAATTCTTTACTGAGTTAAAGTTATTGAATTCAATGTCCTCTTCATTATCCTGCGTAATTACAGTATTATTTAATGTATTCAAATCTCTAGGCAGTTTTAAATTCCTTCCTAGTTGTTTATTAGCGTATTTTTTAAAACTAAATTTCTAAACCAATTTTTCTTATAACATTTAGATTACATAACCTAACCTAACCTAAAAAAAAATTATGTGTAATTTTTCCTCACATGTGTAATTTAGGACACACGACTGTAATTCCAGATTCTTCATTGGCAACACTGACTGGAAGGTACATTTGTCTTGTAAAAAATAACGGACAATGCAAATTGAAGATACAATTTTATGAATTTCCTTATTTCTTTTCTTAGTGCGATCATCAATGATAGAAATAACCTAGCTTATCTTTAAAAAGTTCGATTTGGCCGCGAATATTCGTCGCCAAAAATAAAAGACGTTTGTGTATATGAAAATGCACACAATCAGGGCGCCGGCGAAAATTCGTCAGACGCGGCGAACTTTAAATAGATTTAATTCTATTTCATACGCCGGCGAACAAATCAGTATTAGGTGACCATGTTTGGTTTTAGTTAAGAAGTAGTTTAGTAAAAAAAGTTATTTTTAATTTAATAATTGTTTTTTTTTTATTGTATAACACATAAAATAAGTATACAAAGTATTTGGCTATAAAAATAGTTTTTAGTTGTGGTTTTGATTATGTTTTTATTTTTAAGCATTATTTTTTTGAATATGGTCACACTATTTCTCTCTCTTTGCACAAACAGTAATCAACTTTCTCAATTATAAAAGCTGCCAGCTATTCGTCATTATTGTGCTTCATACGACCATAGCTGCCAGATGAAATTGTTCGAAAATCGTAAAATTTTGAGGAAAAAATCGTCAAAATCATCAAATTGACTAAGCTAAATCGTCACAAAAATCGTCATTGTAAAAAACCACTAAATTTTTATAAGTTTTGAAAATTTATTGTTATTTTTAGTTTTCGTTGCTAATAAAATTTTAATATATTCCGCCTGTTCTTGAAATTAAATAAAAATGTTCGTTAAGAAACGTATTATTGAAGTAACACAACCAAACATTTTTCAAGACCAATAAAATCAGACTTTCTGAAAGAAAAGTTTGCCTACCGGAGATCGAACTAGTACCTACTAAACTAGTACAAAGATCACCAGTGCTAAGTAGTTCTTGACTGTATACTTTTCTATACTATCTTAATGCTCAAATTAGCATTGCGTGTGCTTAGAACATCACTAGTACTATTGGTTCTAGTCGTGTACCAGTACACTTGGACCCAATTGGATATTTTCAATTAATTTTTTTTTAAATTGAACGCATCTTTTCCTGATTTGAAAAGAGGTAGTGGTAAAGGTTAGTGGACCTCAACATATGAGGCATATAAAAAAAATATTTTTATAAACTTTAAACACAGGATAAATTTAAAATTTTGTTCGATTTCAATTTCTCGTGACTTCCATTTCCATGGCCGTAAATAGTTTATTTAAAATCAAATTTAAAAATAAGTATCAAAAAACGAATTTTTATGTTTAAAAAAATGTTTGCACAAAAATTCTATCAGTTTACAAGTGATGCTAGAACTCTTAAAAATATGCATCGTGCAAAAAAAAAACAATCGAATTTTATATGATGAACAGCTTAGACATGAAAATTACTGCCAATCAAATAATTCAAATAAAATTATATTAGAAGCTTAACGAAAACGTGAAATTATATTAAAAATATTTGTAAATTTGAACAAAATTTGTCATTTAAAAAATCGTCAAATTTGGGGTATAAATCGTCCTATCGTCAATAGACCATTTTTGTAGCTAAAAATCGTCAAAATTACGATAAATCGTCAAATCTGGCAGCTATGCATACGACGAATTTACTCAGCGAATTTTTACGGAAAAATTCGTCGTGTTGGGCGAAATTCGTCGTTCGTCCCAGTTGTGCTCCTTGCAAAATGTAACAATTTGTAATTTTGCCGTATCAACAATTTTATTATATTGCCTAATATAAACAGTTTTGCCACATATATAAAAAGTCCCTACGGCCATTTATTTAATGAAAAATCCCTGTCAATAGGGATTTATCCCTGCGTATAACATCCCTGATCGAAAGTGGTGAAAAAACTGTTTTCGGCACTACCGACACATATTAAATCACAGTTTTAGTGAAAACTGTTTTACCGTTACATCACTTTCATACCGACCACTATTGCGACATTAACGGCCTTATCATTGGTTCATGGCTAAGAAGAAAAACTTTTTAAGTCACACACTGTGGCAGCGCTCCATTGCTTGTGGTTCATGGCTAAGATAATTTAAAGTTTGACATTAAAAGCAACCCTTAATCTAAGGCACAAGCCAGTTGTGGAATTTTTAACATAAATTTTAATTATCTTTTCTTTAAGTTGTTTAATTACGAAGAAGTAAGCGGGGTAGGGTGCACGAAAAATTATTAAAAAGCGGGAAGCAAAAATACAAATTTAAAGATTTTAAAAATATTAAAAAAAAAGATTTTATGCAATTTCCTATATCTTGAATAAAATACCCAGATCAGCAATGAATGTTTTAAACCGCAATTAATGCTTTACATATATGTATACAAATATGAATGCATGTATTTTTTTTTTGTTTCTTGGTACCTGTAGTAGCATTCGTAGCGCTTGTTGCCTATTTACGTAGCGGAGTGCTTTAGTATGAAACGAAAGCAACCCGAGAGCAAAAAGGTATCGTATGGCCAGATTGTTGGCGGTGCTGGCATGCTGGCGTAAGTCCGGCTAGGGCTCGCCGTATTGGGGTGGTTCTTGCCAACCCATCGAGGCCAATATCTACTACTTACAAAAAAAAATCATGCCAGTCTATTGGATAACCAAAAAGAGAACTTATTTTGAATTGAAGGGGACCCGAAACGAACTTGTAGCTACTATTGTTACACCTAACCGTTTTTACTTGTAGTCCAGTATACTCACTCACTATCCTCTTGCACTCCCTTGTTCCTTTGATTTGGTTTTGGCGGATGTTATGCCAACTCGGTTCCCTCCCACCTGAAGTCCAATCAGACTTCGCCTTGACGACCTGTAATAGAATTTTGTTTTTCAGATTGTCCCTACTTCCCTCCGTTTACCTTACCTTCACCTTCCCATTAACGGCCCACTAGTGAGCTTACTCACTCATTTCAACTAAAATTACAACGACTGGCAACTTGTTTCAAATTTCATTACAGTATCCAGTATAATTTATTTAATTCAAAAACAGGTTCTTATCTCTATAAAACAATTTTTATATTTCTTTTTCTTATCTAATTACAATTGTTAAAGTTAGGTTACATACTACCATGTTCAAGAAAATTTCGACCTCAATCTTAAATTAATATTGTCCGTTCGATGCCTATCACTATTTAGATATAATATACATATATACATCAGCCTATATACATATGTATATAAACCTATATATGGATAGCTATATACACCCACATGCATAAACACACTCATATGCCGGTTTTAGGCGTATGTCTTAATCCACACGCCTACACCAAGAAAAAAGCGTATTTCAAATTATTAAATTCAGATTATAAATTCAACTTTGATTGCGGGTTCTTTCTATTTCAACGTAAATATACAAAAAGGTAAAAAGTTTTCTTTGTTTTACCAATACAAGATTGAGGACAGGCCTTTACGGATTCGTGTCTTTAAAGTACCTTTTATATATTTATTTATTTATTTAATATATATCCCCGTTTGTTTTTTTTTTTTGTTGTTTTCCTTTTTTTTTTTTTTTTTGATGTATTTCCTATTCGGACTGCTAACAATATTGAAAATTGACGTAAAAACAACAAAAAAACTTCAATACCATTAGATCGGTACGTTTTTGATTTCAATGAATACCACCAAACGAGTTTCGTATTTTAAAATCACCAAATACTCGTATTTTAAGGTTTTCAGCCAACTATAAAATTCACTTTAAAAACGCTTTAAGACGATACCAAAGATACCTGTTCTGAATGCTGTATTTTCACCTTTTACTTATTTATTTTATATTTTTTTTTTTTTTTATATGATTATTACGTTAATACACCTCCGCGTATATGTGTCTATGCATGGGCATACTTATGTATATTTACCCACATATATATGTATAAATACATATACATATATATATATGAGTATCTCAACGTACGGGCACGTGTTTAAATTGTTCTTCTACGATAAGGAAAACTTTGTTATACTCTGGGGCAAAGGCCCCCTACGAAGATCTATAGGCCTGAGCTCAACCCTATGCTACACGCGCACCTGGACTCTACTCCAGGGACTGCTCGAGAGTATAGTACTTAAACAGTGTTCCCTATTAGACCCGACAATAATAAAAAAGGAATGAATATATATATACTTAAATAGATATATACACATATATATAGGTAATCATTAAAGCCTGTATTCATAAAAATATTTTAAATTTAAAAAAAAGGTTTGCCAAATAAATTTTCTATGAACATTTTCCTAATTAAACGTTTGTTAAATTTAATAATCGTTTATGAATACGGGGGTAAATGAAAAAATAAATAGGTCACCGTCGTCCGTACTTTAGGTCTACGTCAGAAACCAAAAAAAAAAAACACAATACCTGGACCTGGTCTGGGACTTTGCGGCTGATACCTGCTATACCGTCGTGGGTGCACTGCGGCGAACGCCTTCTATACGATGGCCGTGACGGTCGCTAAATCTCTTGCTGTCCCGGATGTTGTTGTTGTAGTAAGGTGGCTGGCTAAATTTGCGGCTGACAATCCCGAATGTAGTTTTCCTTTTCGTCCGTGGTACTATGATACTTGTTGGGTTGAGGACTAGGGTTGATGTTGTTGTTGTTTTGTTGGCTACTAGATATTAGCCTTTTGTTGTGGATTAATCTGCTTTCTTGACCGACAGCTTCTTTGATGTTTATACTTCTATTTGCACATAAGGTTGTTGTTTAATACTCCCTCGGTTTAATCTGTTTACCAACCCACTACCATTACGATTGGATTCACCTTGGATTTTTCAAGCCTTTTTAAATGTTTTCAGCTTTTCTTGATAATTTTAACAGGCGAATATCTGTCTGTAGCCTTTTTTTTCACATATGTATACCTTTTTTTTTTTTTTTTTGGTTTAATTGGTTTTGCTAAAATTTAAGTTCTAATTTTCATCTAAGCCGGATTTTTTTCTTTTTGTTCCCCGCACTTTTTTTTCTTTAAAACAATACCACAGGTTCCTTCCAAGATTTTTGGTTTCCAATGAGATTGAATAACATTCTCATATCAGTTCGCCGTTGCTTAAGAATCTTTTAGTTTTGGCTAAGGAAGATGAATTTTGCCTTTTCCCCCCGTTTGGGGATTTAGTTTTGGTTGTGGTTTACTTACTTTTTAGAATATACTTTGGACTACAGACAGTGCTGGTGGTGGACGCTTTATTTAACCAGTATTTTTGCGACGCTTTATAGGTTACCTCTCTGGGGTTGTTGGTCACCGACCGGAGGGTTATGAAGAGCCCTAGCTGCTATATTTGGGCCACTATCGCTTCGGTTACCTGGAGAAGTGGTTGTAATGAAAGATGTTGTATGCCTCGGTTGAGTGCTGTTCCTGCGACTACCCGTGCTGTTTTCTACTCGTTCATTTCCTGGTTTATTCCGATTTTGGTGTAAAACGCCAAACGTAACGAGTGTGGGTGTGCATACGAAAACGTCGAAATAGAAAATGGCCGCCAAAATTTTCTTGGCAAGAATTGCGATGTAATTTTCTTTTCAAGTCTTTCTTCTCACACTTTTTACACTCTGACACGAAATTGCCTTAAAAGGTGTAGTTTTAGTGGTTCAATTTAATTCTTTAATTAATATTTAGCTCTTCGCCTTTTTTTTTTGCTACAACTCCGCGAATCTAAATATTTAAACGGTTTAAAATTTGGCTGTTAGCAGCACAAAACAACAAGGAACACTCTTTACCACGTTCTCGACTCTATTTCGCAAACCAAAATCAACCCGCTATATCTGGTGTTTTTTCCTTTTATACTGGCTCGTGCCATTTTCTTTTACCATTTTTTTTTTTTCCACTTTAGTTATGGCGCGTGCCTAGCGTTGGTCCAGATTCGTTCAATTAGAGCTGTATTTTATAGGCATACCAACACAACCTTGTTTTCTGCTACTTTGCTAAAGCAGGGAGGTATAACAAAAGAAAAACGCTAAAATTATGACAAAAGTATGTCATGACGTGAAGAGCAACAGGTGTTCCACCACAAAGTCAACTCTTTTTGCGTAACCTGTGAAGCCACAAAGAGTTGAGCGATGTTTACCTTAAGGAATCTTGCCAGGACTAAGAACACCAATGAATTTGCAACCCTCGCCCAACTCCTTGGCGTGAGATACCCCTTACAATTTCCCCGGAGGGTTCTCGACCCTCTGACGAAAATCACCAGGACTAGAAACACCAGAGAATTGAAACTACTGTTTCAAATCCTTGGCATGAAACACCCCTAACGGCTTCCCCTGGAGGTTCTCTACCTCATAAAGGCTATTTCCCACTGACCGAATAATTCGACATTTAAGAAATTTCCTTGCGAGTTTTGCATTGAAGTTGTTTTTAAAGTCGCTTTGTTGAAAATTGCGTCGGTAAACCTCTTGTCCCGGTATATATTTCACTTGTCGGCAGCGGACATTATAAGTTTTTACATTCCGCAAATAGGCTTTATGCAGATTTTCCCTGATTTGCTTTCTTATTAAATCGACTTTACTCGGCGGTGGCAGGACGTTTAATTCGGGATCGTCGAGGCTTTGCAACCTTTTGGCTAATTTATAAATGCTTCCGTGTGAAATCATGTTCATTCCGAACAGGGCGAAATATGGTGTTACACCAATGGATGTCTGTATAGACGAACGCAGTGAAAATTCAATCTCGGACAAGTACTTATCCCATTCCGTGTGATCTTCTTGTAGATAAGATCTTATCGCCGCCAGGATGGTTTGGTTCACCCCTTCGGAGGCGTTTGCCTGTGGTGAGTGGGTAGCGGTTCGCATGTGGGTAATTCCGAAGTTTTTCACCATATCCTGAAATTCCTTGCTAATGAATTGCTGCCCATTGTCAGACACCAGGGACTCGGGCGTGCCGAACTTATGGAAAACTTCAGAGATTAAAAACTTAACTACGTTTCGAGAGTTTGCCTTGGTCATGGCCTTTAGAAGAACAAACTTAGTTAAGTGATCTAACACGATAAATATATAGCTATTACCGTTTTTGGAACGGGGGTATGGTCCCAAAAAGTCTACAAAGATTCTCTGGAATGGACGCACCGTCTGCGACTCTGCCCCCATTGGTGGTCTTAACGTCCGGTTTGCTGGTTTAGTTTCCTTGCATACCTGACAGTTGTTAATAAATGAACGAACGTGAGAATTAAGATTTGGCCAATAAAAGTATTCCTTGATTCTGCTTAAAGTTTTACCGAAACCTCCATGGGAAGATTGAGGTGGATTGTGGCATTTTTCTATTACCTCCGCTGTTAGGTTTAAGGGAATCCATAACTTCCACGCAAAATCCTCATGCAATGGATTACCATCATATGGTACCGTACGCTTATAGACAAAATTATCAACGACTTTGACGTCCGGCAGTTGATCAGAGTTTTCGGTAACGTTGGCGATTAAGTATTTGTAATCTTGACTTTTAAAATGCTCAGAGTCCAGGTCAATGAAATTGTTTGTGTTTGCAGTTACTTCTTCCATATTGTATCGGGATAAGGTATCGGGTACAATGTTCTTCGCTCCGGGTCGGTGCTCTATCTCAAATGCAAACGATTGAAGATGTAGGCTCCATCGAGCGAGTCTGCCGCTGAGGTCTTTGTGTCCCATCAACCATTTCAGGCTACTGTGGTCGGTAATGACTGTAAAAGTCATGAGCTCGATATACGGTCGGAATTTCTTTATAGCCAGGACCACGGCCAAGCACTCTCTCTCCGTCACCGAGTAATTTTTCTGGGCTGGTGTTAGCTTGTGAGAGAAAAAGGCGATAGGATGTTCCCCTGCGATCTCATCCTTTTGGAACAATACGGCCCCAATACCTATATCTGAGGCATCGCACTGCACATAAAACGGTTTCTGGAAATCTGGGTGGACTAGGACTGGACTGGTAGTGAGCGCAATCTTTAGTTGATCAAACGACTTTTTCGCCTCGTCGGGGAAGCTAAACGATTTCCCCTTCTTAAGAGTGTTAAATATAGGCGCGGATATTGTGGCGTAGTCTGGAATGAAACGCCGATACCAGCCAGTGGCTCCCATGAAGCTGCGTACCTGCCTAGCCGTTTTCGGGTAACTATATTGCAAGATGGTTTTAACCCTTTCCGGGTCTGGTTTTAACTCACCCCCTCCCACTATGTAGCCTAGGTACCTCAATTCCCTGAAACAAAACTTCGACTTTGCGACATTAATGGTCAAACCCGCCGATTCCAGACACTCAGACACCCGTCTAAGCAACTCCAGGTGAGTTCCAAAATCTGGTGACACCACTAGAAGGTCATCCAGATAGACAAAGACTCTATCGCGAAGTGCACCAGGGATCACTTTATCCATTAAACGACAAAGCCTTTGGGCAGCGTTGCACAACCCAAAAGGCATTACCGTAAAATGGTAGAGTGGTCTTCCAGGCACCGTGAAGGCAGTCTTCTCTCTACTGGAGGCTTCTAGCGGTATCTGCCAGAATGCGTCCTTGAGGTCAACGCTTGATATATAATACGTGTCTCCTAACCGACTGAGCAGGCCTTCGATATGCGGCAGAGGATAGGCGTCCTTGACCGTGAGGGCATTGAGCTTACGAGCGTCCAGGCACAACCGATTCTTCTCGCCCTTGCGGACGAGAGTAACCGGATGGCTCCAAGGACTCTCGCTCGGCTCAATGACTCCAAGGCCAAGCATCCTATCCAGTTCTGCGTACATCAACTCCTGCACAGCTGGCGAGACGGGGTAGTGCCGGTCCTTCACTGGAGCTGCCTCGCGGGTGTCGATTGTATGGACCTCCAGACGAGTTTGCCCAAGACCGCGCTTAGTGCAACACGGGAAACCTGTTACCACCCTATCCAAAGACCTTTTCTGCTCCGTAGTCAAGGAATGAGCCTTGATCGTGTCGGCTGCTTCTTCCGACTCCACGCATAGGCTGACTCCATTAGTGGTTAAACTATCAACGTTCGCAAACAGATTAAACTTCCTCATAAAATCTACCCCTAGAAAAAGCGGTCGATTTAATGAGGGAACCAGATAAAACACGATTTCCTCACACCTTTTGTTAAATTCTATCCTAACTTTGATCCGACCTACAATCTTGTGCGGACTACCATCTGCCGTCTTTATGAAAGAGAAAAATGCCCAGACCGGCAGGTTAGCCCTCTCAACTAGTTCCAGACAACCTTTTCCCAGACATGTTACCGTAGCCCCACTGTCGAGTAAACCATCAACTTCCTCACCCCCAATCCTAATCTTCACATAGTATCGCAAGTCATCCCCCTCGTATAGCGACGCCGACATTATTTCCTTCCGTGTCCTTTTTCTCTCTTTGTACCTTTCCCTTGCCCTTTTAACTCGATTTGATAGCTGTCCAAAAATCCTCCGCTTTGCCTCTTCATATTCTTTGATTCTCTGGTGTAATGGTTTCAGGGATCGAACCGTTGGTTCCCTATGATCAATTTTCCTTTCGGCGGTGTTGACAATAATTTTAATGGGTTCTTTTGGTGCGTCGTCTGTATCTTCCTTATCAGCTGGGCCTAGGTTTGCGTTGAACGCGTCTCCCCAGTCCGAGGCGTGTTCGGCGGCAAGTTTCCCTGGCACTTGGGACACTTCGGGGTCACGACATTGTCACGCCCGCACCTAAAGCAAAAAATCCGACGATTAGGTGAAGGACAGTCCACAAAACTATGGCCAATTTGCTTGCAATTCCAGCAAGTGTACCGAGTATTCGACGATATGGCCTCGACTTCCGCGTTCGGCGCTGAGGTATTCTCTTCCCCATACTCTAATTCGTGCACGCGCTGAGCAGCTAAGGGACGTGGGTGGAATGACTGCCTTTGGCTGGACAATAAATTTTCAGCCCGTTTGGCTTGCAGACAAAAATCATTTAAACTGTTAATATTTACTGAAAATAGCAAGTGTGAAAGTGATGGTTTTAAATTGGACTTCATAATTTCGGTCAGCTCCCTCTCAGAGTAGGGTGACCGCTGCTGGTTACGAAGCTTCATTACGGAGTTATAGAAGTCCTCAAAAGACTCTTGTGGCAACTGTCGACGGTCCATAATCTTCTTTTGTAGATGGAACTCACTCTCATACCTCCGGTACTGAGTTAAGAACGCCCTCTCTAAATCCTCCCAGGTCTGAATTGGTGTTAACTTCCGTACGTTCCAGTACCAGTCAAGCGCCTGACCCTCCAACAACAAATGAAAACTGCGGCGTATGTCGTTAAACGTGCAATTGTAATCTTGTCTTAATACGTCCACTCGAAAAATAAAATCCTCCGCACTCATTGATTTAGTAGTGCCATCAAATTTAACACCCCATTTCGATAAATCGAGTTTACGTTGTGCTGAAAAACCAAAGTCCGGAGGTAGACTCGAAGCTGGAGAAGAATGCGCGGCAAAAGCGTGTGCTGGCTGAGGCGCGGCGTTTGGTGGCGGGACCCTCGCATAAACAGGTACTTGTTGGCTATTACACGGCAGTTGTGAACTCGGATGTGCATTTAGCGGCGGCAAGTTGCTTGGTAGTTGTTGTTGTGTACGATTACGCGTATCCTGTGGTGGACCACGCGTGGACGAAGGCAGCCCACCCCCGTTGCGTGTTGGCAGATTCGGGAAGTTACCGGTAGGGTTGGCTTGACCGGCTGATAGCCGATTAAGGGATCGCCCGATTTCCTGCTGCATTTGTAGCTGCAACTCTTGAATCCTCCTGGCAAAATCTTCCTGTATGGAGCGTAGAATATCCTCTCTCACGCCTAAATTGCTGTGCGGTTGGGGGACTTGAGCGGCGGCGGCGTTGTTACGGTAATCCAGCTGTACGTTCCGAGCTGTAATGCTGCTAAACTCTGGGGCAGTTATCGAACTGTCGGAAATATGCGACTGGTCTGAGATTCCTCCCTGGTCTTGGGCAAGGGACATGAACTGCTGGACGGCTGGTGTCATGGTGGTCATGGACGTAGCGATGTTGGTCGTATTCGGGGCTGGAAAATTTGGTACGGCTATGGACGCCCTTGGTTCCCCTGTGGATCGCGGTGCATCCTCCATATTAGCGTACGTATGGCTGTCTTCGCTTTCAAAGTTTAAAAGATTTCGGCCCGATCGCGTCAAAACCATAACAATTACGAAGGAAAGACTTCTGTTTCGGTCAGCAACCAAAAAGAGAAAGAAATTATCTCGATGGCTGCCTCAGCGTACCAACAAGGTGGAGCAAGATCACAACCAAACTAGTTATGTAGTCGCGAAAAGAAAAGCAAAGAAGGAAAAAAGTTTAACCGGGCTGGTATTAGCTAGCACTTGAGCAGCAGCGAGGCTAAAAAAAAAACTCACAGAAAGGCCGAAAGCAAAAACTAAAAATAACAAGTCGTAAGATTTGAAAACGTAGCAGACAAACGAAATGTCGAATTAGGGAAAAAAAAAAAAATTTAGCAAAAAAAATTAAATAAACCCGTAAAAGCCGGAGAATTTAAACAAAAATTTATAATTTAAATTCGGAAATCCAAAAAAAAAAAAAAAAAAAAAAAATATAAATAATAATAAGGAAATTAAAGTAAAATATAATAAAAGCAGTATAAAATACTACAATTAATAAAAATTGTATCATATAACAACAAAATTATGGTTGACTTTAGCCACCCAAAACCTAAACAAATTTAATTTTTAAGAGATAACACCGGAACAAGTTACTGGGATTCAATGGGGTTTTCAGGTGATGGTAAAGTAAACGGAACGAATTATCGCACTCAAAAGGTAACAAAAAGCAGGAATTTATCGCAAATCTTCAAACACATTCCGCCCGTTGCGGCTGAATATATACCTACGTAGGTATAAATGCGTTTTACGGTATACTGGAGCTGACAAAAACTGGGAAATAAAACTGAAATTTAAATACGTATAAAAAAAACTTTAAATTGTAATCCCTAAATCCTATCCCGTTAATAGCGATGAAATGACGTTGTGTAGTTCACAGACCCAACGAGATCAGACTACTTTGAGATCCATCATCAAAGATTACTCCATTCAAACTACCAAGAAAAAAAAAAAATAACAACCTTTGCCTTCGCAGCGCGGAAGAAGTTTAATAGCCCCTCTTTCGGGAATTACAGGCCAAGGTATGTTATTTCAAAAAAAAACTATTGTTCTGAAATTTAACTAATTCTTCCCTTCCCCTAAACAGATTACCCTACCCTTAAGCCAGTGCGGCTACGCGTCAAGGACTCTTGGACCGCTTTAACGGGACCTACACTAGTTGAAAGCTAGAAGTCTGTTTAAACAGAAACGAAAAACGATAAAAGTTCACTTCGGGCCCCACGTTGGGCGCCATTTTTGTAGTAGCATTCGTAGCGCTTGTTGCCTATTTACGTAGCGGAGTGCTTTAGTATGAAACGAAAGCAACCCGAGAGCAAAAAGGTATCGTATGGCCAGATTGTTGGCGGTGCTGGCATGCTGGCGTAAGTCCGGCTAGGGCTCGCCGTATTGGGGTGGTTCTTGCCAACCCATCGAGGCCAATATCTACTACTTACAAAAAAAAATCATGCCAGTCTATTGGATAACCAAAAAGAGAACTTATTTTGAATTGAAGGGGACCCGAAACGAACTTGTAGCTACTATTGTTACACCTAACCGTTTTTACTTGTAGTCCAGTATACTCACTCACTATCCTCTTGCACTCCCTTGTTCCTTTGATTTGGTTTTGGCGGATGTTATGCCAACTCGGTTCCCTCCCACCTGAAGTCCAATCAGACTTCGCCTTGACGACCTGTAATAGAATTTTGTTTTTCAGATTGTCCCTACTTCCCTCCGTTTACCTTACCTTCACCTTCCCATTAACGGCCCACTAGTGAGCTTACTCACTCATTTCAACTAAAATTACAACGACTGGCAACTTGTTTCAAATTTCATTACAGTATCCAGTATAATTTATTTAATTCAAAAACAGGTTCTTATCTCTATAAAACAATTTTTATATTTCTTTTTCTTATCTAATTACAATTGTTAAAGTTAGGTTACATACTACCATGTTCAAGAAAATTTCGACCTCAATCTTAAATTAATATTGTCCGTTCGATGCCTATCACTATTTAGATATAATATACATATATACATCAGCCTATATACATATGTATATAAACCTATATATGGATAGCTATATACACCCACATGCATAAACACACTCATATGCCGGTTTTAGGCGTATGTCTTAATCCACACGCCTACACCAAGAAAAAAGCGTATTTCAAATTATTAAATTCAGATTATAAATTCAACTTTGATTGCGGGTTCTTTCTATTTCAACGTAAATATACAAAAAGGTAAAAAGTTTTCTTTGTTTTACCAATACAAGATTGAGGACAGGCCTTTACGGATTCGTGTCTTTAAAGTACCTTTTATATATTTATTTATTTATTTAATATATATCCCCGTTTGTTTTTTTTTTTTTGTTGTTTTCCTTTTTTTTTTTTTTTTGATGTATTTCCTATTCGGACTGCTAACAATATTGAAAATTGACGTAAAAACAACAAAAAAACTTCAATACCATTAGATCGGTACGTTTTTGATTTCAATGAATACCACCAAACGAGTTTCGTATTTTAAAATCACCAAATACTCGTATTTTAAGGTTTTCAGCCAACTATAAAATTCACTTTAAAAACGCTTTAAGACGATACCAAAGATACCTGTTCTGAATGCTGTATTTTCACCTTTTACTTATTTATTTTATATTTTTTTTTTTTTTTATATGATTATTACGTTAATACACCTCCGCGTATATGTGTCTATGCATGGGCATACTTATGTATATTTACCCACATATATATGTATAAATACATATACATATATATATATGAGTATCTCAACGTACGGGCACGTGTTTAAATTGTTCTTCTACGATAAGGAAAACTTTGTTATACTCTGGGGCAAAGGCCCCCTACGAAGATCTATAGGCCTGAGCTCAACCCTATGCTACACGCGCACCTGGACTCTACTCCAGGGACTGCTCGAGAGTATAGTACTTAAACAGTGTTCCCTATTAGACCCGACAATAATAAAAAAGGAATGAATATATATATACTTAAATAGATATATACACATATATATAGGTAATCATTAAAGCCTGTATTCATAAAAATATTTTAAATTTAAAAAAAAGGTTTGCCAAATAAATTTTCTATGAACATTTTCCTAATTAAACGTTTGTTAAATTTAATAATCGTTTATGAATACGGGGGTAAATGAAAAAATAAATAGGTCACCGTCGTCCGTACTTTAGGTCTACGTCAGAAACCAAAAAAAAAAAACACAATACCTGGACCTGGTCTGGGACTTTGCGGCTGATACCTGCTATACCGTCGTGGGTGCACTGCGGCGAACGCCTTCTATACGATGGCCGTGACGGTCGCTAAATCTCTTGCTGTCCCGGATGTTGTTGTTGTAGTAAGGTGGCTGGCTAAATTTGCGGCTGACAATCCCGAATGTAGTTTTCCTTTTCGTCCGTGGTACTATGATACTTGTTGGGTTGAGGACTAGGGTTGATGTTGTTGTTGTTTTGTTGGCTACTAGATATTAGCCTTTTGTTGTGGATTAATCTGCTTTCTTGACCGACAGCTTCTTTGATGTTTATACTTCTATTTGCACATAAGGTTGTTGTTTAATACTCCCTCGGTTTAATCTGTTTACCAACCCACTACCATTACGATTGGATTCACCTTGGATTTTTCAAGCCTTTTTAAATGTTTTCAGCTTTTCTTGATAATTTTAACAGGCGAATATCTGTCTGTAGCCTTTTTTTTCACATATGTATACCTTTTTTTTTTTTTTTTTGGTTTAATTGGTTTTGCTAAAATTTAAGTTCTAATTTTCATCTAAGCCGGATTTTTTTCTTTTTGTTCCCCGCACTTTTTTTTCTTTAAAACAATACCACAGGTTCCTTCCAAGATTTTTGGTTTCCAATGAGATTGAATAACATTCTCATATCAGTTCGCCGTTGCTTAAGAATCTTTTAGTTTTGGCTAAGGAAGATGAATTTTGCCTTTTCCCCCCGTTTGGGGATTTAGTTTTGGTTGTGGTTTACTTACTTTTTAGAATATACTTTGGACTACAGACAGTGCTGGTGGTGGACGCTTTATTTAACCAGTATTTTTGCGACGCTTTATAGGTTACCTCTCTGGGGTTGTTGGTCACCGACCGGAGGGTTATGAAGAGCCCTAGCTGCTATATTTGGGCCACTATCGCTTCGGTTACCTGGAGAAGTGGTTGTAATGAAAGATGTTGTATGCCTCGGTTGAGTGCTGTTCCTGCGACTACCCGTGCTGTTTTCTACTCGTTCATTTCCTGGTTTATTCCGATTTTGGTGTAAAACGCCAAACGTAACGAGTGTGGGTGTGCATACGAAAACGTCGAAATAGAAAATGGCCGCCAAAATTTTCTTGGCAAGAATTGCGATGTAATTTTCTTTTCAAGTCTTTCTTCTCACACTTTTTACACTCTGACACGAAATTGCCTTAAAAGGTGTAGTTTTAGTGGTTCAATTTAATTCTTTAATTAATATTTAGCTCTTCGCCTTTTTTTTTTGCTACAACTCCGCGAATCTAAATATTTAAACGGTTTAAAATTTGGCTGTTAGCAGCACAAAACAACAAGGAACACTCTTTACCACGTTCTCGACTCTATTTCGCAAACCAAAATCAACCCGCTATATCTGGTGTTTTTTCCTTTTATACTGGCTCGTGCCATTTTCTTTTACCATTTTTTTTTTTTCCACTTTAGTTATGGCGCGTGCCTAGCGTTGGTCCAGATTCGTTCAATTAGAGCTGTATTTTATAGGCATACCAACACAACCTTGTTTTCTGCTACTTTGCTAAAGCAGGGAGGTATAACAAAAGAAAAACGCTAAAATTATGACAAAAGTATGTCATGACGTGAAGAGCAACAGGTGTTCCACCACATACCTCTTAAGCTGTGAAAATATGGTTTACTTTATACTTTTGTAAGCGTCACAGGCAACGTTCAAACAAATCATTGATTATGACAAATGCATTTTTTTTTACTTGGTGTGATGCCGCATTAAACGCATTGCATGTAACGTGAAACGTAGAAGCAAGTAAGGTATAAAAATCATACAATGCGTGAAGGCGAAAACGCGTCGCGTGGATCTCCAGCTTTAGAGCCGCCTAAGCCGCTGAACCGATCTTTATGAAAATTTTACAGTATATGTTTGATCTGGATGGTCTGGAAGAAGCTGTTTTGGCTATATTTTTTTTAAATTTTAAATGCAACACGTTTTGCATTAATCATCCCTGGACTTGCGATTTAATTTTTTTTGTTTTTTCCTCCACATATAAATATTTTAAAAAGTTTTTACAATTCAAAGAAATTTAAGAAATGAGAATAAATCAAACAAAAAAACCGTAAATTAAAAAAAAACAAACAAAATTGTTTGGCATTAAACGGCTGTTTTTCACAAGTTGGCAAACGTTTGGCTGCGCGTTAACAAGAGTTTAGCAAACGTTAGCCAGAGTTTGTTAAGTGTATTAGGAAAAAACTTTGTGCTAACTTTATGCCTAATTTTCATTATGAATACGGCTGATAGTTTTTTAGTCGTATTTAAATATCGATATTCTTTTTAGCTTTAGAGACAGCTGATTATAATTAAAACAACCAATACATTCAGTACGTTTTTTATTTTTTTCTACTTTACACCTTGAAACCCTAGGGTTTTTCTGATTTCTGGTGTCTACAGCTGATTGAATCTGCAAAGAACTAATTGTGTGGTTCTCAATATTCCTTAGACATCGTCCAGACTTGCAATATTTATTGCTGATTTTTTTTTAAATTTTGCTTTGGAATTGCACCAGTGTTCAGATTATGAAATACTGAAGGTTTACAGTTTTTGTATTTTTATCTTATTCTTTTTATATTTTATATATAAATATAAGTACACCTACAGCCAACTTCAAGTTAAAAAAGAGCGAGATTTACAAAAGAAAACAGAATTGCAGAGTACATGAAACCCAGTTCCCCTTTTTAATCTTCTCACCCCCCTCACCAAAAAACTCAAGAATTGTTGCAACAAAAATTGCAAGTCCGAACGATGACTTAATGCGTTGTACATATAAATTTATAAACGATAATGATAGAATTCATGAATTGGCAATATATGCTTACAAGTATTTTTATAAAGAGCTGAAGTCGAATATGTAAGCGGTAAATTAAAAACAATTTTTAAAGATTTATTTTGCATTATCGGTAGAGTTCTTAAAACATTTGAGTTTCTGTTCCATTTATTATAACCAGGGAAACCACAAATATGCTTGAAAAAAATAATTATGCGCATTAAATATGCAGTAAAAACTCGAAAATATGCCTTAAAAATTTTTAAAAATATGCCCCTAAAAAATCCAAAATTGATCATTTGAAAAGAAAATAGTCAACAATTTAAAAACAATTGCATTAAAAACAAAACAGTCCTAAAATTATAATAGGTACTGCTCAACAGACGAACTTTCGATGTTTTACCCAATTTGGAAACGATGGGCAGTCATGGGCTGACAAAAACAAAATTTTGTTATGAAGTTAAAATGCATATAAGAGTTATTTGTGGGGAATATTATCTAGATACATCCATATGAGATTTTTTGTATTAAAGGGATTTAAGGAAAATTGTTTATTAATGTCAACATTTAAAAGGAACTTAAATCTATTTATAGATGGGAGCTTTGGGCAATGTGAACTAATTCGAAAATAATTTAATTTGCAGTAAAATATTTCTGCGGCGAATTTAATCTGAATTCCAACATAATAAAATGTATTACGGACACAACAAGTCTAATTTGGAAAGAAGTTTGTTTGGTTAATATGTGAAATTATAGTCCGATTCTCACCATTTACATAGACTTCGTCTTTAGTATAATTAAAATGTATTTACCAAATGCACAAAGTTCACATTGACAGATACCCAGCCAGACAGACGGATAGACATTGTTATATCACTTTAAAAAGTAATTCTGAGCCAACCGGTATGCTAAAAGGTTGTTCCAGATTTCTATGTATTACATTGACAAAAACGTATATAATGATATACGCTTTTGGCTTTTTCCTTACTTTCTGCTAATATGTATTTAAAATATGAAAGCTTAAAATTGCATTTATCTTTACTGACAACCTGCTTTGGCTTACAATTTTAGAGTAAAAAAATTAAATGTATGTGGCAAAATTGAAGCAACACGTTGGTTATACAGATAGAAAAAACAGAATTTTGAAAAAAAAAATTTGTTAATTTGCTGCGAAAGCTCTTGTACGCTTTTAAAACATTAAACATGTATTAAAATATACCTTAAAAAGGCAAAATATTCGCTATAAACTTAAAAATGCTGCAAAAATACTCTTTTAACTATATTATGAAAAAAATGCTGTAAAGGGTAAAATGCAAAAATATGCCCAAATCGATGCCAAAATTCGTAAAAAGCTATAAAACGGATAAATATATTGTTTCTGCCTTTATTGGTCGCACAAGGAAAAACATGCAATTGCATATTTATGGTTTCCGTGATTATAACCATATAATTTAAATTACTTTGTATAAACGGGTGGTATAATAGTAATTTCTTCTTCTAATTTACATTATATCTCATTTTATAAATAATTCCAATATCTGGTGCTATTTTACTTTTAGTCTCAGAAATATGCGAGTCCGAAGATATATTGCATTGTATTGTTTCCTCAAATATTTTATAAAATGGCTTTCATGTATTGAAGAGCCACTTACGAAAATGTAAAAGTTTCTTCCTTATAAGAGTTTACTCTGAAACCAACCAACTTAGTCTTTTTTTTCATTTAGGACTAATTTATTTAACCGAGAAAGCTCAATAATTAAAGAGGTATCACGTTCTATATGTGTTTTCAAAGCCAAGTCGAAATTATACCATTAATGCCATAACTTCCTTATTATTAATGTTAGTATTGACATCAAAATTGGCGACAATTACTTATACAATAGCTACTATGTCATGACAAAATGTTATGTTCGTAGATCAAAAACTTACCATATGTCCTATATAAACCCCCTTCCTAAAATCACTTAAAGGCAAACAAATCTGACACGCCATCCTGACCTTCCATTATTATGTTTGCACAAGAACAAAACGTTGGCAGAATTGCAAAAAGCGGGGAATCACAGTTTTTAGTTGAAATATTCTTTTGGGGTTTTTATGCGTGAGCAGCTATTCCTATCTACACATGGATACATTTTTGTTTTTCTTGTCAAACACAACAGACAGAAATATGAAATAAAAAAAACACAATCATCCCAGTGATGAAAAAAAAAATTCCCCGGTATTTTATCCCTTTGCCCATTTTTACAATAGAATTTAAATTGGAAAAATGGGAGAAAAGAAAAACTCCCGAGGAATTTTTATTCATAATTGGGCTGAATATGTAGTGGAAAGGATATTATGCGTTTGTGCTAATGTTTGTAACACCTTAATATATTGCTCCTAGACCGTACTTATAGTATACCGATCGACTAAGAATAACTTTGCATCGATCTAACGACATCCGTTGTTTCGGCTGGCTTCAAGGCTATGAATGGAAACATTGTACGCAATTTTGGAGATAATTTCACTATATTTGGCATAAATGCCAATTGAAAATGGTGAGTATCGGTTTATAATTTCACATAGCCCCCACACAAGTTTTTTTTTCGAAATTGAGTATTTGTACCCATGAACCCACTTATTTTTTTGGTATTTATCTTAAATTTGGTCCAAACTTATCTCATTGCAATTTAAATCATCTTAAAAAATTATACTGAAATTGGTCTATATTTGACCAAAGTTCCCATACAAATACTATACCGAAAATATATTTTTTATAAATGTTGGTATTGACATAAAATTAAGCGAAAAAACACTTTATCTAACATCATTTAAACTAATCTCTTATAGATGCAAATATCTAAATAATATTCGGCATAAAGAACTTTTACATGAATCTAAACCTCATAACATAATTTGTTCTTGTCGGTCCATGATTGCCCATGGGTCCCAAATAGGGTACACTTTTGAAAATTTGTTTTTAAATATACTTTCTTACATGCTTAATTCTGTAAATGTTTAGTAATTTGTTTATAAATTAGCCTCTCTTTATGTTTTTAATAAAGGAACATTTTATAGAACACCTATGAACATGTTTAAATTCGATTTTCGTTGTTTCGATGTACGTCGTCATTTTCCGAAATTTCGACGTAAATCGAGGGACTACTGTACATTGTTTAATAAAAAATACCTACATTTTGGCAAATAAACAAAAATCAGTCCCAGTTCCCTACCATTATATATATAATATAATTTTCTAACAATCATCTAGCCAAAAAACTAGTCAATTTATAATTTATTTTGGATAATAAATTCTTAAGCGGAATCGTTTTCGATTGCATATGATTGAATTTTAAATAATTTAACAATAATAATAAGGTAACTATAATAAGTCAATGGCTCCAGAAATGAGTGGCACTTCACTTACTCAACTTCGAAATATTTTCGAATTTCCTTTATGACTTGGTTCGCTCTGAGCCGCCAAATAATTGGTATCAAGCATATTTTTCAATGTAGTATGCAAAATAAGTCGCAGTGTTGTATGCGTTTTGACTCGATTTTTAACGAAATAAAATCAAATAAATTCATTCACAAAAATAATTTAATGAAAACTTAAATTTAATGAACTTAAGCCTGAATAAAATATTAAAAAATTTGGATTTAAAACCGTTCAACAAAATAACCACAATTCTAATTTTTAAAATCAAATATTTTATAAATTTTACTTAGAATTGGGGACGTAACGATACGGCTTTTTGCCGATACGATACCGATACTCAAATAAAAATATAACCGATATCTATACCGATACACATATTGAATTGGAGTTCAAGTTTAATTAAACAAAACTCAAGTTCAGTAATTTGTTAATTATATTTAATTTTGAAGATATTATTAATACTAAAAATTGATATTAGTAAGATTTAAAAAACAAAGAATTAAATTTGATCTCATGATGAAAATAAAACATTTTATACAAAATATTAATAAGATTTTTGTTTAATAAACAAAATATTCCCAACTTTTGCGGAGATAAACGATTTCGCAAGTCTGTTTGAATCAGACCTGAAGTGGAAAATAGTGGTGGTGACCCCAGGAAATATGGCCCAAAAAACAAAATGAAGAATGGCGCAACATTTTACATGAGACACAATAACACGCAATTATGGGGCAATTTTTTGTTTTTATTTTGGATTTTTGTCAAATTTTTCGTTGGGTAGTTTTTGCATTTTAAATAAAATGAAAAATGACCGCAAATAAAATCATAATTTTTAATTTGGAGCTATTTCTCATTTTCTTACATATACTGGAAATTTAAAGAAATAAAATATTACCCCAACAAATGTAATAGAAATTTTATAAAAATTGTACAGAGAACAACTCCTCGCTGGCTATGTAGACAAGCTTAAGTTAGCAAATCCGTTGATTGCTCCAACATGGAGGAGGAAATCTTTTCGCCCGGCCGAAGACTGTATAACTATTCAGGATACTAAAATTCCGTACTTTGAATTTCTGGATTTTTAAACTTGTGTTTTGAAATTCGGGATTTTAAGTTTCGGGCATATGAACCTAAACTTTTAATATAACTTTCTTTGTATTTTTTTAGTTTTAACTTTTTTGTGGTAAAAGTTCATTAAACATTTTGTAGTGTTTTTTCGTAATGAAGAATTATCCTAATTTGTATTTATTTTATTTTAAGGGCTATTTGTAATTTCTTTGGGGTAATGTTTCATTAAAAAAATGGCATTGTATTATTGTATTTTGAAAAACAGCCCCACCCAGTTTGGGGTCAATATTCATTTTATTTTTGGGGCCATATTTCCTGGGCCCATATTTCGCAGCACCGAAAATAGTCTTAGTTGCGACAGAACTCATTTGAAAACTAAAGAATTCCCGTGTCACTTTCTTCAAGTTTGGGTATTACATGTCATTACGCCTGTAAACAAGCGGATCTGCGACTCTAGAAATATTTGGAGATCTAAGGTAACTCTCGACACTGAAAGACATGGAAAGATCTCATTCTCCTCGGATCCTTTTATAATTTTTTCACAAACCCTCCAAAGGGCAGTTCTTGTAGACTTATCCGAGCTTGTACAACCTGCAGGTGTGACCGGGAGACATGTTAAGTAGCTCAATAAGACGTTTTTCCGTACGAAGTCTTAGAAATATTCGAGCATTCGCATCGAGGGTCAAACATTGTAGATAAATAAAAAGTTTCATTATTTTCTAAAGCCTTAAATCATTTGGTTAGAGCTAATGCTAAGATTGGAGACTCCGAACTATTTCCCATCTTCGTTTATTCATTTATTATATGAAACAGTTTCATTATTCTTTTCTAATTTTATGGTCTGCTTTTTAATGTATTATTTTTCTTAGTTGCTATGCAAAAAATAAGCATAAGAACATTTAATTATTTGTTCCAAAATACTCAAATAAAATACTCAAAAAAAAAAAAAAAATATAAAAAGTATTGTTGTATCCACAGCCAAATATCGCCGATACCGATACATCGGAAAATCTGAAGTATCGCCGATATATCGGTATCAGTATTGGTATTCGTATCATTCCTATTTTTTTTTATTTTTTATTTTTTTTATTATTAATAATTTATTAATACATTTTCATTAAAATATTTGTATTGTCCCAGCGTCATATGACAATGTTGAGGCGAGTTGGCACAAATAAATTTAAAATAATGAATTAATTAACAATATGAGATCAATTACAAATATCATTTAATATAGTTTTAGATTTAAATAAAAAAATAAAAAAAAAGATAAAAAAAGAAAAAAAAGAAACAACATTTACATAAACAGCATTTCGAAATTATTTATCAAGTGGCTTTTTAAATTAAATTTAAAACTCGAAATTATATCAATGCTTCTTAATTCTTGTGGTAAATTGCTAAATTCCCAATTACTTATTAGTTGTTTTTGTTTGGCTGTAGGTCCACGTAAATAAATAAAATAAAAAATAAAAATTCGTAATATTTTCGTTTTTTATATTTTTATTATTTTCCCAATATTTCGGTAAGCATCGCTAACCATCTTCAGGGGTATGTAAACAATTAAAAAATATAATAAACACAAAACTTCACAATAACACTTGTGCCACCTCTTATTAGATTTTATTATTTTAATTTTAAAATATTATAAATATTACGAATTTTTATTTTTTATTTTATTTATTTACGTGGACCTACAGCCAAACAAAAACAACTAATAATTTATATATATCGCAAAAGGTCAACTATAAAAAACATACATATATTCCCAATTACTAATATATTCTATCTTCTGCTTAGTAGTTTCTAGTCTGCACCTTGACACTTTTAGAATTGAATTGTTTCTTGTGTTGAAAACTGTTTGATTTCTTCCAAATAATATCGTGTTATGGCCAATATTATGTAGTGCTTTAAATATTAAAACTAGCAGTTGCATTTTATATAATCCATTTATTGGCAAAACATTTTTGAACACATATTTATATAATAAAAACGTAGAATACATAAGTGGTAGATCAAAAATAGTTTTGAGTGCTTTGTTTTGAACTCTTTGAAAATATTTTAGCTAATTACTTTTTTGCTACTATATAACAACACCATATAATTAAGTTGACTATGGATTAATGCTTAATAAAATATAAGTTTGGTTTGTTCATTAAAATTGTTCTTGAATTTATATAGTAACCCAATAACTGGAGATATTTTTGATTTAAGGTTTACCATATGTATGGTCTACGAAAGATTATTTTGCAAATGTACTCCCAAATATCTAACAGATTCACTTTCAAATAATCCTCAACTTCCAAAAATATACTGAAGATACCAGCATTACTATTCATGTAAGGCTTGCACATTAACATTTTTTTTATTAAAAAACAACACAGAAAAAATTATTAAATTTCTCCTATCACCAAATTTGTTCTAAATTCATAATATCAAGCAAACAAGTTGTTGATTTTGCTCCTATTACCAAAATGATTATATTAATTACCAAAAATTTTAAAATTTTTAAAAAATATTTTCAATAAATGATATTTTTAATTTTAATTAAAAAAGTGATCAAAAAACTTTGAAATTTTAAACAATGTGTTAATTTATTTAAATAAATATTGACAATTCCCAACAACAATTCTACATTTTTAAATTATTTTATTTTAAACGAAAAAAGTAAATTTAGATTTTTTGTTATTTAAATAAAATTTTAATTGAAAATTTATTTCAAAACAACTAAAATGTTAATTAAATCAAAATTAAATTTTTAAATTTTTTCAGCTAAAAAAATTATTGATTCAATTATCACATTAATTAAATTAAAATACTTTTTAAACCATTTTTTAATTGATAAAACACTTTATTCTGTGAAAAATTCACTGAACATTTTTGAATAACCTGATTTTATTTTTTTTGGTTGCCTCGGTAGGATAGTTGGTAGTGAGCTAGTCTATCAGCGCCGGGCTTGCGGTTTCGTTTGTATGCTTAAAAAAAAATAAAAATACAAATTTGTTAAAAAATATAACATAAATTAGCCTTATAATTATTTTATATAGAATCGAAAGCGAATCTGAGTTAGAAGTTAATTTTTAGAAATAATTCATGTAATGACGAATCACCTCAAAGAATCATTTGTGATACAATTTGCTAATTCCTTTTCTATAATATGAAGATAACATATGTGAATGCTTTTTTAATCGCTTTACTGCAAGTCGGATTCATACAGATGACCACATTATGAGATAGAAATATGCTAGCTATCTTTTTTTTTTGAAAAATACTATGTATTTTGTGTTTGTAAAAAGTAAGACCAAAACGAATTCATACAGGTGACATTTTCGAGTCATCTGCTTATTGTTTATTTATTTGTGTGTATACTGAATGTCAAGCTTTGTTTACATATTGTGAAAAAATTTGTTAAGATTTAAAATTCAATAAAATTAATTCGCCTTGATCTAGTGATAAATCCGCTTTAAATTCAAGACATTTAGAAATCGTTATTTGAACATATGAATGAATCAATTTTTAACGGTTAACCGTATGAATACCCTAGTAAATATAGAAAAATTTTAACGAAGGTAGAATTACTCTTATGCACTTTTTTTATAATTAACTTCTTTTTGGCGAACCTTTTTTACCAGAAATCTAAAAAAAAATTTGGGCGATTATGGAGTTCAGTCAAGAATAAAAATTATCAAAAAAACTTTATGTAGTTCATTTCATGTTGTAAAATTCCTTCCTTCACTATAAATTGATAAAAATAATAATTTTGAGACACAAGATGCTGTTTTTTCGAGTTAGTTTGATTCCAACTTTTTTCTCCTAGTATATAGCTGCAATTGTGCTGAGGACAGGAACACAAAATTTCAATTGGTTTCCGAGAAAAATTACACGTTCTTCGAGAGAATAAAGTTTATAGCCAAAATCTTCATGAGGCCATAAAATCCGACCGGCAGCTTAACTAGCAAAACCCAAACAAAGCTTTGTTGGTTTCGATAAGTACTTCGAGAAATTCCACACTAGAAGGATCTTGCATTTTATGTGTTGCATAGTGCAATCAAATCACAAACAATATTGTCAATAATCTTTATTAGCAACGGAATTAGTCCTGGATGCACTAGGATGTTCTCACATCAGCACAAAGCGAATTTTGACCCCATTATCAGTAAGATTTGTAAAAAAAGCTAGAGTAAGACCCGGTTAAAATTTCTTTACGAAGCATTGAATAATAACTTTACTCAACCGGTAGATTGATTAAATTTCTAAATAATCGTCATTTCGTTTATTTTATTAAATAAAAAATTCCATTGAAAATTTTAAAATTGGTTAAGAATTTTTTTAACCGGAATTAAAATTTCACGCCAAATTGTTTTTGAGTTTGAAAATGTTGTTTTATTTAATATTCCAACAAATATTACACCTCTTGGATAAAAAAGAATGAAACTGTGAGAACTTTGCATTAACAATAATAAAAATATTTTGCGAAAAGGTTTTACTTATTATTGAATTTTTTGTGCAATTTTTTTCTTTTATTATTTATTTAGTATGAATACTAATGATGTTTTTTTCAGCCTCCAGCAGAGCGTGGACAATATAGAATAGAAGAAAATTAAAAGAACAGCCGACTCAGCAGGATGTCCAGTAGATTTCAACACCCCATCTTTAAGTATCAAGTGTAACACAAATCATCACTGTTTTAACTACTGACAGGCAGTGTTGCCTTTATGTTCGCTGGATGCAACTCAAAATGAAATATAAGACGAAGAAAGAATGTAATTGTTGACAAAATTCCAAGAAAATGTTTGACTCTGGTTTACCAAAAGAGAAAAGATAAAAGAAATTGAGTTTTTTATATGATCTTTAAGCAACTCGCATTTCATAAATGTCACAAAGGCAATTAATTTAGATTTCACCAATATTGAATGAAAAATAATAGTTTTCGTTCCCGAAACGATGCGTTTAAAGACCCATTCTTAAACATTGTCAACAACTTTGAAATTAACTGTTTTCTAAGTATATGTATATAAATAAAAAATGTTAATTTTTCCGTGAAGAGTATTTTTTTTAAAAATACTCTCATATCAGATCAGCTCTTAAATGGCTAAAATATGAGCAAAAGCACACGATTGATTGATTTTGGGTCTGTTAATAGACAACAGACTTTTTTCTAACATAAAAGTTAAGGTTAAACACAATATCATATGGGTTACAAAGATTGCAAAGATTACAACGTCCGCCAAGATAATGATTTAGTGGCAACACCGGAATTGAAAAGGAAGGTATCTTTTGGATATAATGATTTTAGAAATTTAGAGGAAAAGGATTAAAAACATCAACCTTCCGTTCCAGAGAAAAGAGGATTCATCCAAAATGGTCAGTAAAAATCGTTGCTGATTTATGCCAGCCTAACTAGGAAGTATCAGGGCATAAACTCAATTTTGGAAAAGTCCCCGGAGCCGTTCCAGAGAAAAGAGGGCTCATCCGAAATGGTCAGTAAAAATCGTTGTTAATTTATGCCTCCCAAACTAGGAAGTATAAATCAGCAACGATTTTTACTGACCATTTTGGATGAACCCACTTTTGATTTGATAGGAAATCTTCCTCAAATTCTAGTGCATTTACATTGTACTTGTGGGATTTTGTTTTCTTCACAAAATCATCTGGCTGAAAGTTTTTTGTGTCACACACGCTTACATATGAAGAAAAAGGCATTTAAAAATTCCCTGCAAATAATATTATACTATGTAATTGATCCATTTTAGATAAAATGAACCACATACAACATGATCCGATTTAATGCAATCATGGACCATGTCACTGTTAAAAAAAGAGTTTGTAGTTAAACGATATGTATTCGTTTTTAAACGATATCAAATCTAATCCTCTGGAGTATAACACGGAGTAGTTTAAAAACTACACCATTCTTCATTGAAAATGAGAAAATTCCAGATGAAATTAAGAAAAGTTCAAATGAAAATGAGAATTTTTATTTGAAATTGAGAAAATTCCAATTGAAATTGAGAATATCAATTTGAAATTGAGAAAATTCCAATTTAAATTGAGAATATCAATTTGAAATTGAGAAAATTCCAAATGGAAATGGGAAATTTTATTTTGAAATTGAGAAAATTCCAAATGGAATTGATAAATTTTAATTTATAAAATTGAATTAGATAATAATATAATTAATATTCATAAAACGAAAGCACATAACAAGCATAATGATGGAAAAAATTAAAATAAATACAAATCGCAGTATTATTGACTAACAGGCATATCTTCCAGATCCAGAGCAGATTGGTAAAACGATGTAATATATTGTATGGCGTAGTATGTACTACAATCTTCAGTAGTTATACATGTCTTAGAAGCCTTAATCATCTCTTCTAAAATGTCAAGTCTCTGCTCTTCTACTCAATTGGGGGAATAACTTTTGGTATATTCATCTTTGTTTTCACTCTCCAGCTACACACCTGGGATTCACCGATGCTTAACCCCATTGAAATTATTTGGTCAAAAATAAAAAGTATGGCGAAAATAAAGATGAATGTACCGAAAGTAATTCACCGCAATGAAGGAGAGCAGAGGCTTGCCTTTTTAGAAGAGCTGATTAAGGCTTCTAAGACATGTATAACTACTGGAGATTGCAGTAGAGCCATACAACATACTACAACGTTTTATCTATCTGCTCTGGATCTAGAAGATATGCCTGTTGGACAATAATACTGCAATTTGTATTTATTTTCATTTCTTCATCCTTATGTTTGTTGTATGAATATAATAAAATTCATATTATTCAGTTTTATCAATTTAAAATTTCTCAATTTCAAATTAAAATTTCTCAATTTCATTTGGAATTTTCTCAATTTCAAATTAAAATTTCCCAATTTCATTTGGAATTTTCTCAATTTCAAATTGATATTCTCAATTTTAATAGGAATTTTCTCAATTTCAAATTGATATTCTCAATTTCAATTGGAATTTTCTCAATTTTAAATTGATATTCTCAATTTCAATTGGAATTTTCTCAATTTCAAATTGATATTCACAATTTCAATTGGAATTTTCTCAATTTCAAATTGAAATTCTCATTTTTATTTGGAATTTTCTCAATTTCAATGAAAAATGGTGTAGTCAACTGGGAGTATGTATGAACATGGAGTAGTTTTAGGACAACTCCTTTGTAATGCAAAGATGGGTTATATGGTCTAGCCCTATGACATCGGAATGTTAAATATACCATGATTTAATACATTTGGGTTACCTTTGGACTACACCATTTTTCATTGAAATTGAGATAATTCCAAATGAAAATGAGAATTTCAATTTTAAATTGAGAAAATTCCAATTGAAATTGAGAATATCAATTTGAAATTGAGAAAATTCCAACTGAAATTGGGAAATTTTAATTTTAAATTGAGAAAATTCCAAATGAAATTGAGAATATCAATTTGAAATTGAGAAAATTCCAATTGAAATTGAGAATATCAATTTGAATTTGAAAAAATTCCAATTGAAATTGAGAATTTCAATTTGAAATTGAGATAATTCCAATTGAAATTGAGAATTTCAATTTGAAATTGAGAAAATTCCAACTGAAATTGGGAAATTTTAATTTGAAATTGAGAAAATTCTAAATGAAATTTAGAAAAATCCAAATGAAATTGAGAAATTTTAATTTTTAATTGATAAAACTGAATTATTTGATCTTTATTATATTCATACAATAAACATAAGGATGAAGAAATGAAAATAAATACAAATCGCAGTATTATTGACCAGACTTGACTTTTTAGAAGAGGTGATTAAGACTTCTAAGACATGTATAACTACTGGAGATTGCAGTAGAGCCATACAACATACTACAACGTTTTATCTGCTCTAGATCTGGAAGATGTGCCTGTTGGTCAATAATACTTCGATTTGTACTTATTTTATTTTTTCCATCATTATGTTTGTTATATACGTTCGTTGTATGAATATTAAAAAAATTATATAATTAAATTTTATAAATTAAAATTTCTCAATTTCATTTGGAATTTTCTCAATTTCAAATTAAAATTTCCCAATTTCATTTGGAATTTTCTCAATTTCAAATTGAAGTTCTCATTTTCATTTGGAATTTTCTTAATTTAAAATTGATATTCCCAATTTCAATTGGAATTTTCTCACTTTCAAATTGATATGCTCAATTTCAATTGGAATTTTCTCAATTTCAAATTGATATTCTCAATTTCAAATTGAAATTCTCATTTTAATTTGGAGTTTTCTTAATTTCATCTGCAATTTTCTCATTTTCGATGAAAAATGGTGTAGTCCTAGTCCCTTATGGGTTATATTTTACATGCGTGTATGGACTAGTCCTTTTATTTGCATGGTTGTACTTGCGACATTTTGTTTGCATAACAAAAACAGCTGACTGAAAGATTTTTGTGTCCCACGTACATACTTACGTATTATCTATTTTAATTGTTTTACATGTTCTTCCTTACTTCTATTTTTCGTACTTTTTGTCAAGAATTGTTCTTGAAGACCAAAATAAAAATTTCGGGGTTTCACGTTTTTTTTTTGTCTTGCATTTCTTGTTGAGCTTTTTTCAGCACAACTTGAAAAACTTTGCACTTTGTTCTTTAAGAAGAATTCTTGACAAAAAGTACGAAAAACCGAAGTTAGGAAGAACCTGTAAATCAATTTAAATAGATAATCATTCAAAACAAATTTCGATCTACCAAAGTTAAAATACCATTTGATTTAAAGATTTATGTTTGAATATTGACTGCCAATCGTCGTCGATGGCGGCGAGTGTTAAACGGCAAAGATTTCTGAAGAGCTAGTGTGTTTACCATCGAAGCATGTCAAATAACCTGTCCATGAAAACCTGGGATCAATTGCCAGCTCAGTCAAGAATGAAAAATTATCAATAAATGTTAATTCATTTCATGTTGTAAAATTCATTTCTTCACAAAAACAATTTAATGAAAATTAAATTCAATGAACTTTGGCCTGATTAAAATATCAAAATTTGGATTTAAACCCATTAACAGTTTAATAAAATAACCATAATACTAAACTTCATTTATTTGATCAATATTTCGTTCAAAACAGCTAATTTCGTTTTACATTACAAACTTGATCTCAAATTTTTTGATTACTCGATACTCAAAATTTTTTTTTTAAGAGAGCAGGGAGTTTCCCCCTCATTATAGATGGCACTGCAACCAATTTAAGAAGGCAGATTATAAGAGTACTTTTTTTTATCGGTACCGAACTCAATCCTCCTATATGGATCACCAGTCTGGGATGGATCTCTGAAAAATACACCCAAGAACATCGTATCCATCTTATGATGAATATCAGAGGCAACCAGAGTCATGGCTAGATAATTATCGAAGATGCACATTGTAAAGCACGAAACCCCGAATATACCGAGGAAGGCGATTAGCGAAACCGAAAGAAAAAAAAAATCCATCCAGTAATGGCAAAGAAGATGGGAGAACTCACCAAAGGAACGGCGGATCAATAAACTGATTCCAAGTATTGAGAAGTGTATTAACCACAGTCACGGTGAGGTGAACTACAACCTCATACAATTCCAAACGGGACACGGCGGATATTGGAGATACCTATATCGCTTTAATTATGACATCTTAACCAGCTGGCCCCACTGCCCTGAAAACGAAAATGCGGAGCATGTAGTATTTAGGTGTCCGCGGTTCGCTTTGCAGCTAATGACATTAGATACAAAGTTTAGTGAAAGCTTGGCAGTTGAGAACGCTGTAAACCTTATGTTGGTATCGAAGGAGAGCTGGGATGGGGCCAACGATTTCGTAAGAATAGTGAAAAATGCACTTAGAGCGGCAGAACCATAGTATTGCCAAGATAAACAGCTTTAATTATAATATAGTTACGAAACCAATATTATGGTTGCAGTTCTCATTTTGCAATTTTTCTTTAAAGTATTATGGTTTTTAGTGATCATAAAGAAACATACTTTTCTCTCTGAGTTCTCTTATTATTTTTTATTCGAAATGTGTGTATGTATGTATGTAACGTATGGACTCCAAAACGGCTGGGCCGATTTTGATGAAATTTTCAGGGAATCTTTAGAATATTCAGGCGGGTGACACTGTGAAGTCTGATTTCTGATTTTCGGTCTGGGGGCGGAGGGGCGTGGCAAAATCCATAACTTGAGAACGGCTTGACCGATTTGAACGATTTTAGGTTTTTACGGACAGAAAATTTTGCCCCGCCCACTTTTACGCCCACTTTTTTCGATTTACCTAAAATCAGAAAACGGCTCCATCGAGTTGACTAATTTTTCTTTTTTAACACGCCTACTTTTACGCCCACTTTTTCCATTAAGCGCATAACTGGAGAACGGCTTGACCGATTTGGACGATTTTTTCTTTAAAATGATCGCCATGGTCTAACTTAGGTTTTGCGGAAAGAAAATGTTGCCCCGCCCACTTTTACGCTCACTTTTTTCGTAAGATTCACAGCATATATATACATACATACAACCATATGTATTTTCAAACCAAATGTAAATCAAACATATGTATATGAACAACATTTTAATTTATAATATTGCTTAGGGCCAGCAACGCGGACCGGGTCAGCTAGTAAAATCATAAAAATAGTGTTGAACACTTGTTGTAAATCACTTTTCAAAATCAATATTATTCCTACGGGCTGATTGTGAGTACCTTTTTTCTGAAATAAAACAAGTGTTTTCATACCCAGTTAAAGGGAGCAGAAGCGCAACTTGGTTAAGGCGGTATTTTTAAAAAGGACATGCTTGTTTTTTTACAGTCGTGTTTGTATAAGCAAAAGGACATTTTTATGTTGTGCTACAAGTGGAAACAATAACAAAGAAAATGAGAAAAAAAAAACAAAAAATTATGTCATTTCAGCATTTTATTGTTCTCTTAAGAAAGTCCTTTTGTTTTTGTGATGGGGGTTGCACATGCTCATGAGACACAAGTACGGCACAAGTGACATACATAAAATATGGACGGGTCAAGTGCGGCATTTGTTAAAAGTACAAAAATGCAGAAATAAAAAATGAGTAAAGGAGAGTGAATCTGTTGTTATGTAATTCCTAGTAATTTGTGAAATTTTGATACCCACTTATGAAAGCCGCAAAAAATCGTAGAAATTTAGAACAAATTGTAGATGCGGCTGCAAATTATAAACATTTGTAATGACATTTTTGTGATACTTGTTGGATTTGATGATGTTGACCGATAATCTTTAGTTGAATTTCAAACTGATGGTATAAATGTTATATGAATTTATGTTTAACCATTTCTAACTTTAACTCATAAATTAAAAGGGCACAGTTTCTTATTTATTTTACTAGTTTAAAATAATTGATTTCATTTTAATTTACTACACGCCCCTTCATCTAGAACCCAGTAATAGATGGACAGCAGAATGTTTGTTATTTTTTGTGTGCTAAAGGATTTTTCTATTTTTTATTAGAAGATTTTTTTCAAACTAACTACATACAGTACAAGCTCGATTTACGCAAACGATGGAAAATTGGGGTTGTTACTTTTAGCGAAAAGTTTGGGGTACATGTTAAAACTATATTTCTACAGACGGTTGTCAGATCCAACGATATTGTAAATTAAATGTGCTAAAAATGTCTTGCAACCGTGTGAACTGGCAATTTTTGTTTGACAACGTTTTTAGAAAAAGCATTGTTATTGTCTAGTGTAAACAGTTCAATTAAATAACCACAATACTAATTATTGTTTAGCTTAGTGTTTGTGAACATTCGACTTGAACTTATTCATGTTATAAGTGAGAGGGAAGACTTTAGCAGGAAGGTTGTTATACATACGAACAGTCCGGCAAAAAAACGAATTCTCTCTGTAATGGATGGGCTCTTGAGGAAAAACTTGACTTTTTATTGTGTGTTTTAAGTATTTATTGTCCTTAATACAAATTCGGGAAACTCTATAGCCCCGTTCAAGTGATTAATATTTAAAGTTTACTTTAATCAAACATATGAATGTATAATTTAAAAATCACATTCAAATTGAATGTTATTTTCAATTTATATAGCTCTAATTTTAAGATGATCTTAAGAATGTATTGAAGAAACGGAAAATTTAACTTATACAAGTCAATTATATTCTAGTGAAAAACATGTGCCCTTTATCTATGGATTCGTTTTAAAAATAGCCACGGCACCAATAATTTTCACAATGGTGGCTATTCTTAAAAAACGAGAACAAATTTGCAAAAATTATATTTGCTTATTATAATACAAAATTTACTGTTTTTAATAGAGACATCAACGCATTATAACTCTCACGTTAATTTAATTTCAGAAATGTTCATCATTCAACGCGTTGTAAATAATATCCACCAATATATCAAAAAAAGTATAATTGTACCATAGTTTCCATCCCTGATATGTATGAGTGAAGAGAAAAATAAATTAAAAATTTCAATTCTGCAACATTCAAAAATTAAGATAAATTTGAATGAAAATTAATGAAACCTATTTAAAAAAAAAGTTAAATTCCTTGCTATTGCCTTTCCCTTCAATAACAATATTTCCAATTATCCAATTTATAAAAATACACACAATTTTTATTTTCTGACAATGTTTAACAACAGATCTGGCAATTCTTGCCCTGCTATTATCTGAAACCCGAGTGCAATGACAATTTTTGTCGGCAGATGAATAACCTGCCAATGAAATTGTAAGATTTTCTTAAAATCGTCTAAACTGCCATTTTACTTTTGGTGGAAATTTTTTCTTTGGCATTGCATTGTCCAGCACATTGCCAGACTAAAATATTGTCAGATCTGACATACGTCTGTAAACAGCGAAAATAAATAAATTCACAGAAATTTTTTTTATTAATTTAATAAAAGAGAAAAAGTTCCACTTATCCAGACTGTTTTTGTTTAAGTTGCGCTTATAAAGACTGTAATGCCAATAAAAGACCTGTTACGTTAATAAAGATGTTGCAATAATGGGTATTTACGCAAATCGTGCTCGCACTGTATATACTTTTCAGTATAATGGTGCTGATCTCATCATGTGTGGCGTAAGTAATAAAATATATAAAATACATGCATATAATAAAATAAGGAGTTATTAGCATTAATTGTTTTTAATTGTTTCTGTTAAAAAAATTTTAAGCTGACATATGGCAAATGTTTCGTGTATTGTGTTATCAACCTTTATTTAAAATTTTTTCGTATGCTTTTCGATTTTCAGTAGAAAGTTAAGCATTTGATGCCAAAGATTTTTGTTTTTTTTTTAAATTTCTATGAAATTTTCATGAATTATAATATTTTTTGGCAATTTATTTTTTATAAGTGAAAATTTAAAAAAGGTATTTCATTCAATTATAACCCAATTATAGCCAGTTCTGAAAACTTCACAAGGTGAACCATTCTTACAACAATGTACCCAAGAAATCAATCAAAAGCGTAGTTTTTACTAAAGACATTTGGACTGCAGAAAATGAATTCAAGTTGTCAACCCGATTTCTCACATTTTATAAAAAAATTTCAATTCTCTCAATACTATTTCAAAAGTGTAATAACAGTACCCAGCTAGCATTTTCAATCGTCTAGGAGTCTACTGAAAATCTCATGAAGAGTGTTTTTGATCGTCGACGAGCTCATTTTTTAATTGTAGACGAATCCTCGCACGAGAGAAACTGTCACACGTGCTGATTCGTATGTGAGGTTCTTCCATAACACATCAAAAGACTCTTATATTAATCCTAAAGGGAATTGTTTATGATCTATTTAGAGATTATCTAACGAGTCGTTCAAAAATCATGCCAAGAGTCGTATGAGATTCATGAAGGGATTATTTTACAACTCGTGAAATGCTCAGCCGTATAACTGAGCTACCTAAATAAGGGCATCAAGCGTCTTTTTCATGTCAAAACTTATAATTTTCATAAAATTTATATGAAACAAACCTTAAGGTTGCTAAAACAACACCATCCTACCGGAAAATCTTATTTTACCGATCCTTCCCAGCTAGCATATGCTGTGTTTTAGACGATTATGTTTAATATACAACTCCTAAAAGAATCTTCTGATGATTATCTGACGAGTTATAATAACAAAAACATCTATTTTTTTTTCATTTTTTACTTTTTTATAAATTTTCTGACACGCTCGTCTTTTAATCTTGGAATGAACCTTTTGCGACTCTCTGTATAAGTCATTTAACAATTACTGAGCTACCTAAATAAGAGCGTTTTTTTAAACATGAAAACTCTATTTAATTTTGTACTGTCTCTCAAGCGATTTGCTGGTGTTTTAAGGAAAATACATCAAAATCTCTTTTGAAATGACTTAAGCTTTTGTTTATTTGTCAAAATTCAACTCTTATGATGATAGCCCTCCACCTTCCGGCTAGCACAATTCATTTATTTTTAATGTGTGATACTATTTAATCCAATTTGGTGCATTTTTTGTAGTATTTTTCGAGTAAAATCAATGTTGTTCGGTTGGAATCGGCTTGAAATCATATTGTAATATAAACTTTTAAAAATTTAGAACTTCTTTTTATATTGTAATAAAATTTTAAAATTCGAACCATATGACACTGAACTAACAGTATATCGTTACCTAAAACGCAAAAGGCCCTATCTAACAAAAAATTAAAAATCGACTTTATCATTGATTCTGTTGTATTGCATCAACTGAAATGACCACAAAACAGTTTGGAATCTTTCGACCAACATTAGCGATTTTATTAACCAAAAACAAAAGGCCCTAACTACAAACGATAACGCGAAAAATGCAAAAAGGACTAACTAACAATTTGCATAATATGCAACATTGCTAATGGTCAAAACAGCTGGTAGGTTTTACAAGAATAATAGAAGAAAAATGTATTATAAACAGGGACCGTAAATAACAGTTATCCGGAAAATTTTAAAATAAAAACTCTTCATGTTAGCGCCAACGGAGACTTATATCATTATGTCATATACCAATAGATTCGAACTGACGAGCTCTTTCAGAATCTGTAGTGATCTTAAAAAAAAAGAGTTTTATGTTTTCCGTCAAAAATAAAACTCATTTTAGGAGTTTTATTTTTTCCATCAAAAATAAAACTCATTTTAGGAGTTTTATTTTTTCGTCTAAAATAAAACTTATCTGTGGAGTTTTATTTTTTCCGTCTAAAATAAAACTTATCTGTGGAGTTTTATTTTATCCGTCTAAAGTAAAACTCATTTGATGACTTTTATTTTTTCCGTATAAAGTAAAACTCATTTTACGAGTATTTTTTCGTCTTAAATAAAACTCATTTCGCCTTCATAAAATAAAACTCTTTTGAAGAGATTAATTTTTTTTGTTTTAATTAAAATTCATTTGTTTACTTTTTTTAACAGACTTTTTTTTATTTGTTTAATTTAACAAACATTATTTTTTCCAAATTTTCTGGTGAAAGATTTGACCGCAGGTCGCTCAACACCAACTTAAGAAAAGAGAATGCTCTTTCCACGCTTACTTAGGTTGCAGGAACACATTGCACAGTTTTTGCCAATTTATACAAGTAAGGATATGATATTTTTTTTGTGTAAAAACTTTATTACACAGCCGGCATACATGTGTATTATCAACTTTTTCAAAAAATTTACGACTTGTAATATCGGAATTACGACCCATATTCACAATCAAAAGTTGTGCACCGATTGCAATGAAATAAAGCTCATTTCATTCGAAATATGTTGAACTAAATGCTTTTAGACCCAAACTGTGACGTTTGTTGCACATTTATTTTTTATGAATTTTTAAAGAACAAAAAAATTTTTTGTTTCTTAAATTTTTATTTGTTTTTTTTTTTAAAACTTCAACGATATCTCTGAAATTACTGGCCAAATTTAAAACAATGTTAGTACGTCTTAAAGATAATATTGTTAGCGAATTTCGGTTTTTTTTTCTTAAGGGAATATGATGCACCATTTTCATGTTATTTCAATATATGTGCTGAAAGTACCTTAATTTTGGACATAACGGTATATCTCTAAAACTGGAGCTGATAGAGAAAAATGAAGGTTAGATTTGGAATCAGCGACCTCAAATTAGTAAAAAAAATTACACAAAGTTGCCGGCCGCAAAATGACTGTTCCGCAGTGTTATTTTATTTTAAACAAAAAAAGTCAATTTAGATTTTTTGTTATTTAATTAAAATTTTAATTGAAAATTTATTTCAAAACAACTAAAATGTTAATTAAATCAAAATTAAATTTTTAATTTTCTTTCAACTAAAAAAATAATTGATTCAATTATCACATTAATTAAATTTAAATACTTTTTAAACCATTTTTTTAATTGATAAAACATTTTTTTCTGTGCATCGAGCCATAACCGCAAAAAAATCTCAAGCGACAAAAACAAAATTTTACAAGAGAAGGTTTTTTTTTATTATATTTCATAAAAATTTTGTATGAAAATTAGCGCTTAAGCTAAAATTGTTTTTGTTATAAAATCCATACGGTACCTCCTGCATTTTAGGAGATGATGCAAGTGTTGCCAATAAATTCATTTATTAAAAAAACGAAAACGTTATCGCTTAAGCTTTTTTTGCGGTAATGGCTCGATATGAAAAAAATGCTTAATAATAAAAACATAATCGAAAACACAACTTAAAACTATTTTTGTATGTATATTTATCTTAAATGTTATACAATAAATAAAAAATCAATTATTAAAGTAAAAAGTAACTTTATTTATTAAAATACTTGTAAACTAACACCAAACGTGGACACCTGGTACTGATGTTTTCGTCTTTCGCTGGCGTATGAAATATAAATAAATCTATTGCAAAGTTGCCGCGTATGACGAGTTTCGGCCGACTTATTTATTGTGTGTATTTGCATATACACCAATGTGGCGACAAATATTCGCGGCCAAAAATTGTGTTCCAAGCATTTTGTTTGTTTTTTTAAAATTGTTTTACCACTTGGCGTACACTAACAAATAATTCGATATAATACAAACAACAGAATTGAGGCAAAATTTTTTTACAAATGGTGATAACAAAATATTAATAAGAGTAAAGATATTTTGATTGCATCTTAAACATACTATAAATACACATATAGAATATTATCATATAATGGTTATTAATTATCATTAAATGGTTGTAAATAATATAATATGTTTTCAAAGTTATCATTATTTAGTTGTTAGAAAAATATATATCTTTCAGTGAACCATACTCAAATTTATAATTGTCATTAACATTGAAATGTTTACAGTACCTAACATATTGTTGATATTAAATAACAATTTTTTGAGTACGACAACAATATATTGTTACAATGAACTTAATTTAGTTGCCGTTACAATGCCGAACCATATTTTTTCTCTGCATGTAGCCCTAGAAATTTTTATATAAAATTTTATAAAATTGAACATTTTTTATTTTTCGAATTTATTCTATGAGCTAAATTTCAGCTTTGTATTTTATAAAGCTTTTTGTAATAGTTCTATTCCTTAAATTTTTAGGAATGACTTTATACACTACCAGATTATTATCTTGTATTTTCTTGTTACATTTTACAAAAAGCTTTATAAAATACATAGCGGAAATTTAGCTCATAGAATAAATTCGAAAAATAAAAAATGTTGAATATAATAAAGTAAATATTGGGAATTATTTCTTTTCATAAGCAACTTTATTATATTCAACATTTTTTATTTTTCGAATTTATTCTATGAGTTAAATTTCAGTTATGTATTTTATAAAAAATACAATATAATAGTCTGGTAGTGTATAAAGTCATTTCTAAAAAAATTTAAGGAATAGAGCTATTACAAGAAGCTTTATAAAATACATAACTGAAATTTAACTTATAGATTAAATTCGAAAAATAAAAATGTTGAATATAATTAAGTAACTTATGAAAATGAAATAATTCCCAGATTCTATTTTATAAAATTTGTAAGAAAATTTCTTGGGGTAATTTTTCATTTCTTAAAATTTACATTATATATTAGTAAATGAAAAATAGCTCCGAAGAAGAAATTGTGATTTTATTTGGGGCCATTTTTCATTCCTTGATATTGGGGTAATATTTTATTCCACTTAAAATGCAAAAATACTCCAACGAAAAAATGAAAAAGACACACAAAAAAAATTTGCCCAAACATTGCAAGTTGTTGTGTCTCATGTAAATTTTATTTCTTTTTGGGGCCATCGCCAAGAAAAACACTTATGGCGATTTCTTTTCTGAGAAAAATGTTGCATAAATGGTACATGCTCTACACAAAAGAGATAGAGCATGTACCATTTATGCAACATATTTCTCAGAAAAGAAATCGCCATTAGTTAGTTTTGTAGAATATTACGAACTTTAACGTGATACAAAAATTTGTACTGTCTTCTGAAAATTATTTTTGAAAACTATTCCCATTTTTGGCATCGAATACCCCTCTGTGCGTCGGCACTTGTGTGGTCAACATTGTCAAATTCTCTGGAAAAGTGACATATTTTGTTTTAAGTTAATATTGGTGTTCAAAATATAAGTAAGATATATCAATTTAAAAGCTTAAAATACGTCTCCTGAAAAATCTAATTTTTTGAGTTATGACGACGTTGCTGCAAATAAGCGATATGTACCTCCATTTTCATAAAAAATATTTAAGGTTTTTTGCAGGTTTATGAAACGAATTTTATATGAAAATTTGTTTAATAAACCTTTTATTAATCAAAAATATTTTTAATGAATATGAGGGTAAAAATTTAAAAAAATTATTTCTTTTCATCACAAAAGAACTTTAACCTTTTGTTTCTTAACAACATAAATCTAAGAAAAAAAGTCAAATTCATTTGAATTTAAAAACAACAGATTTGACAATACTTTTGCAAAAAGTTATCTCTCTTTACAAGAGACAATTATTTGTAAATTTTTTGAACAGCATGACTTCTGCGAGTCAATTGCCGAAAACTCCCAGATTAAAATACGATTAAGATGATAAATCTCCAACCAATGTCGTGCACGAAACGAAAAGATCACTAAATATTTGCTTACACAGCGAGGATTACAATGCGACTAGAAATTAATCCAATTAACGAATCTGCATATGCTAGAGTGCAAATACATACATATGCATGTATGTATGTCGTGGTGAAAACCAATAAATGCCGCTTTAACTCTTTAATTTTTCAAACAAAATGCAAATTAAAAAAAAAAATTTTTTTTTCGGTCATTCCCACAATATTTTTCTCAAAACATGTGTGGAACCAACAAATAACCTGATAAAATAATATATTTTAGATGCTATATTTATATATTTTTAAAGAAGCTGCAGAAAAAAGAGTTCTTAATGTATATATTAATACATTTCATTGTATCTGTGTGTGTGAGTGATCTTGTGGATTACCGCAAATATATCCTTTGACTTTTCCTGTTAAGCACAAATTTTATGACAAGCTTATCAATGATTTGTGCAAACTCCTACACACACACACAATAACATTTCCTTTATTACCTGGGTATTTTGAGAATACTTGGATATAAGTTGTGTATTTACCATCGAGTGAGGGTGATTATGACCTGTGGTTAAATCCGAGACCACCACATACATTCAACTATGCTCCTGTGATGGATTAAAAATCTTTTGTCGATTTACACGTTACACGAAAAAATATAATTTACAAAATACAATATATTTGTTTTTCTTTATATTTTTACCTTCTCGTTTCGATCTGGTAGAGAGCATAGAAGTGAGCTAAAAACGTTTGCTCAGATAAAGATCAAGCCTTTTTTAAAATCCTTGCAAATGTAGGCTTAACTTTTTGGATTTATTTCTACAAATTGATGATCAAGCGTAACGCTTAGTGGAGTTTCTTTTTGCGAGTGTAAATGTTTTGGTGATTATTTGAAACATGCGTACACATCTCTTCCAAGTCCGAAGCTTACCAACGTATAATCCATAGCTCAAGCTGCAATATGTGCCACGATTAGAGTTAAATCTTTGCCAGAGCATATGCTTACCAGCAACATTTCGGCTTTACACCTTAATAATACTGGGTTCATCTAAGACGATTGTTTTGGAGAATCTCCGAAGGCCGCAATATCATATTATTGTTTTGTTGATTAAGTTTCTGAATCTATCTGATTATGGAAGCGATATCAAGAGATAGGAAGTGGGAATTACATTTGAAAGAAGGGGCGTTTTAATATAGTTGCTAAGGAGTTAAGACAGGAACTTTTAATTAAAAGGTTTATGAAAAACGGTGAGCGGGTTGTTTGCTGATTTTAAGGAGTAGAATTTTTATAAAGTGTTAAGACAAAGTTAAACGTGGATTGTTTTAAAACGTAAAGTTAGTGAATGATGTTTAAATGGGATATTATATAATCTTCCTATTGCAGATTATTTAAATATACAATAAAATAAAAATTTGTACATGGACTAGTAGTAGCATATAGATTAATACTGTGAAACAAAATTTAATTTTTTTTAATTCCTGAGTGATATGAAAAATCTAAGCCCTAGATGAGAAAGCAATGTTCATACGAGAAGTTATGTGTGTGTAATCTCGTAGAACGCTGCTACGAGCTAAGACACTAGTGAACTTAGTCCCGAAAACAAAAGAACTTAGTCCTTAAATAAAGAAATTATGAATTAAAGCCCCAAATTTAAATAACCCACAAAACGGAAAAGAACAACCACATACATAAGTGAAAACTTATTTCACAATGATGTAAGTCTCCAATCCCGATTTCAAATCACGAATTTAGAATCTAAGCTTAGCGTAGCCGGTTTTTTGTTATACCATAGAGGAAAAAATCCTTGCGCCCGGCAGAAACCCGGCTATGCAGATAAGCTTTATTTACCGATTCGAGATTTCAAAATTTTGGATTTCGGCTTTCGGGATTATAAGTTTCAGGCATATGACCCGATCATTTAAAAATTCACATATAGAAATATTTTTGATAAATGCAATTTGAATGCTATATGAAATAAATCCCTAAATATATTAATTAGGCTTTATTTCATTTACAAAATTTGGGGACTTAATTCATATGAAGTAATCCCCCATCACAAAATTAACAATTATTTAAAAAAAAATGCCCAAACTCCCTAAAAGTCGTTGTTGTTATTCTCAGTATAAAAAATTGCGAATAAGTTCATTTCTGCTTTTGGGACTTAGTTCATTCGGGACTTAGCAAGTAGCGAACGTAAAACTTATGGGTGGGTAATCGGGTAATCGACAAAAGCTGACAAAGTGTTGTTTAAAAATTATAAAGGGTTGGACTTTTTGTCAATTTTTTTAAGTAGAATTTGATTAGCACTGTGATGAGCATTGTGCCATTTAGCCAAGAAAAATTAATTCAACCATTAGCCGCTTAAATTAAGCAAAATATATATTCTTTTAAATTTTTTAAAAATGCTATCAAAAAAATTTGACAAATGCTGTTATAATTAAAATTAAAAAAGAATTTTTCAAAATTAATTTACGCAAAAGACTTATGCCAAATTTTTAGGATAGTATTAATTTTTTTTTTTTTTGTTAATTTTAATATAAACTTAAATCATATTTAAATGCAGTTTTATTTCGTGTTATTTAAAAAGTCTTATTTAATTAAGATAGAATTATCGTAGTACAAGTAAATACAAAAAAAAGAAAATCATACAAAATTGTATTAATTTACAATGTGGGCTCAAAAACCGCCGACTGTTATTGCTTTGCCTGTTGTTGTTGTATTGTTGTAATATTAACGCCGCCTTGCCAAGTTATACATAATGGAAACTTAAATTCAGGTTCTAATCATGTAAAACGCAACGCCAAAGAATTACATTGAAAGCACAAACAATGTCAAAAATATTTTGTAATTTTGTTGTTGCTTTCTACAGAAATTCATTTACTTTTTTAAAATTTTTAACGCCACCAGCCATGCAGGGTTTGAAATTTTAAAACGCAATGTGAATTTCTGTGCAAAGCAACAACAAAATTACAAAATATTTATAACATTGTTTGTGCTTTCAATGTAATTCTTTGGCGTTGCGTTTTACATGATTAGGGCCTTAGTTTCATTTAAGTGTTTTTGTATTTAAATCGATTTTAAATATAAATGTGATTTAATATCAAATCTTAAAATTGGCCTTTAATTAATGAAAAAAATTGTTATAAAATTTTATTTAGCTATTTTTAAGCCAGCCTATAGCAATTTTTTTAAAGTAATTTTTGTCTAAAAAAATAAGCTTATGGAGTCTTTTGAAAAATTGCGATTAAGCAGGCTAAATGTTATCGATTGGAATAAGTGATATACAGAAAGTGCGAAATCTAGTGAAATGGGTGGATGGCTAGGACTTCCAAGTTGAGAACTGCCACTTCGGTTCTGTCAAGTTCTGCTTCATTAGTACTATCATTGTTGTTTAGGAGACTTAATTTATCATGTATTCGTAATACCAATGATTTCCAGTTTGTATATTTTTCAATCAACAGCATTTCTTTCCTTTAGCTTTTTATTCATCGAAGCACAATCTCCAAATTTGTTTAAAAACGTTTACAATAATTTTCAATTGTATTTGGTGTCTTTAACATTAAAACAACTTTTAATTACACATGCTAATAAATATTTAACCCATTGATCAGATTAAACTTTTCTAAGAGTTGATTTGCGCTGTATTCGAAACTGGACTCAGAATCTCTCCATTAGGCTTACGAGATATCTTGGCATAAAGATAAAAAACCTTGTTTTTTTTGCCATAATGGAGACATGTTATTTTCGCTATTTTTCTATCATTCGACTTTTTTTTTCCAAATTTTGCAGACATGTGTTATTTACCCTTTCGGAATGGCGCTATTTCCAATCAAAAATATAATATTTTGAAATAAAATCGTTTACTTGTTAAAGTTATGTTATTGCTAAAAAACTAATCTTTCCAGTAAGATAAGAGAAAATGCAACAAGCATTGAACAGTGTATCCCAAACATTTTTGTAAAGTAATAAAATATTTTGCTTCCTATTAGCAGTTACAATTTTAATTTTCCTTTTTCTTCGAATTCTTGTGATTTGAATAAAATATTAAAATAACTAAACAAAAGCCAAAAAAAATTATAATAACTCCAACAGTTTATTGCTAAAGACGGAGAAAGAAAGTCAAACTCTTACAAATCATCTTTAATATTTACCACTTTTTATTTAATTCCCAAAAATTAATTACTGTCAGTGTAGGCTTTAAAGCTCTTATAACATTTAAAGTAACATTACTTTAACATTTTCTCATATCAGGTCGTTGATTTTATGAGATGCAATAAATATAAAATAATTCTAGAAAACCATGACCCACTACCAACTCAACTTAAACAAACGAATAATGAGTTAAAGACCACCATTTAGAAGAAACCCACAGACGAGTACGTGAAACTCCAGCTACAAAAAACATATTTTCATTTAATTGATGACAATCAATCTAGAAATTAAAAACAGACAAAAGCCAGTAATACAACAACAACAAAAAATCACTTAATGATAAAAGACTATAAAAGCACTATAAATCTCTCTCTCTTTTAGACTGTATGTGGAATCGTGTAGCAACAAATATTAAAAAAGGCAACAAATGTATGTATGCACTTAACAGTTTTAATGTAAATGGGGAAAAAAGTTTAAAAGTTAGTTTTAGACGAATTTAAAGCGCTTTATTCAATTTTCCAATACATATGTATCTATATCATAATACCATTTAATAATTTTCTATGATTCCTGCAAGTATATAAAAGAATTTTTTAAGTAAATTCCTTTTTTTTTAAATTATTAAAACCACGCCAGTTCGCTTTTGCAAGATTGATCATATTTACGAATGGCAACTAATTTCCCCTCAAATATATTTTCCGTGTCCGCTAACAGTGATCTTTTTGTCTCTCATATTCAAAAAATATCCGGAGAACGCATTTTCAATTTTTGGGTACTCGGAAGGCCGCATGTTTTTCTTTTTCCAGGTCAAATAATCGTATTGGTAGTATTTTTATTTTTTGTCTACATATTGTAGAATATTTCACCACAAATTTATAAGCTAAATTAGTAACACTGACACCTTTTTCTTAATGTACTAAATCTTCTAAAATTTCTTACTTTGTAAAGTTAAAAACTTATGCTTTTTGTATGCATATTTCAGAACTATTCACGTTCAAATTATGTTTAAAGATGAATATGGAATTCTAGTTGAATGTGAGCACTAACTAAATCGAGTATGCAAGACATTTTGATTGACATTTGAAGACAATTTTAAAGCAAGCAGCTAGAAAAACTTCCCATTTATTATACACTTGAATCAAAATTTATCCACCACCCTGTTGATTTAAATTTAAACACTGTATACGTAGATTAAATACGTTAAAAATATAATTATAAGTTGTTCATATTTTAAAGCATTCGCGAAAGTTAATATTTTAGAGTAGTCAATGGAAGAATATAAGTGTTCATATTTTGGGGTGTTCATATTATCGCGAGTTCACTGTACTTTACTTAATATCAGGCGTGTTCTGAAATCACGGTGATTTCAAATCACGAACGATTTTGAAATCACGGGAGTGATATTTTGCTGTTCTGAAAATCACGAGATTTTTAATTTTTAATTGTGAATTTGATTGTTCTAAATTGCGAGCTAACAACTGTGCGCTTCTTTTTAAAATGCTGTCACATTCATTTAGTACGTATTGTTGCAATTTTTGCTTATTGTTCATTGCATGATTAATTTAATTGAATACATTAGCCAAATGCGTCACGACTTTAAAACTGTGTTGCTCTGGCAACTGCAGACGTCTTTTTGATGAACAATATCAGCTGGCTACTAAAAAGGAAAAGTAAATCACGAAAAATGTAAGCAAAACTAAAACAGCGTTAATTTAAAGGTTCTTCTGTGTAAAATAATTAATAAACCATTATCCTGATTTTGAAAATACATCAATTTTATACACGGAAAATAATTATAAACGTAGATTTATGTTAGAAATGTTGCAAATTATAAAGGAACCAACGATATCCAGAATTGATTTTAACTCAGATACTAAAAATGTAGCCCAAATTTATAGACATTTAATTTAAAAAAGTAGAAACGGAAATTAAAAATTAACAGATTAGGTATGAATTGGAAAACCTTTTTGTATTTAATTGAAAATATGGCATTTTGTTACATTTGTTAAATTTATTAAAAATTGTTAATTTTGTCAAATATCAAAGAAAAAAATCCCTGAAGAAGGCACACAACGGAGTGAAGAACTATTGGATTTAATAAATTTAATATTTTTTATAAAAAAAAAAAATTTAGCTTAAATAAAAGGATTAATAATAAAATAATTCATTTTATTGTAAAAACAAGTAAAGAACAAATCATTTGTGTATGTGTATATGATAATTTTATTATTATGAAATCGGCATTCTGTAAGCATACCGGGTTTAAATCACGAGATTTTAAATATTTTTGGGCGCAAAACACCTATTTAGTGATATGAAATCACTTTACGAAGAAGTGATTTTCAGAACATGACTGTGTATCTCCATAAAGTCTTATAACACACAGTGGGAGATTTTGGAAAAAAATCGAAATAATTCTGAATTTTCGAAACGGTTAGTCCGATTGAAATAAAATTTTAGGTGGCAATTAAAGAGCTGTAGTCGATTTTAAGTTTTGGACTTGGTCTATATACTTATCATAAATTCCCAAAGTAGAGCACCTTGGGTATTACCAAAATTTAAAACGATCCAGAATTCTTAATTTTAATCCGATTTTAAAATTATATTAATGAAATAATGCGCTAGTATATTTCTACAAAAAAGTTAGCGGCAGGCATAACTTATCATTTTTTTTTGTTTAGGAAATACCCGACGTTGAAAATTAAAACTATTTTTGACATGACTTCGTCTAGTATTTTGCAAATATACGGCTCAAATGTAATTAAATTTTTTGTAATTAAAAAGTTATATGCATTTGAAGTTAAAACTCTGAAAAATTAGTTTTTTGCCATTTTTTTTAGATAAAAAAGTATTTTCATTTTTTTTATTTATAGAAAAAAAATTGTGTAGCAACATATCGTCGGTCACAGGTTGACAACTCTTAACATGTTTTTTTGTACTTTTCAGGAGACAAAAAAAAAAAAAAAACGTTATTACTCCGTTACTAAACCGTGTTGGAAGTAAATAAAAAAAAAACCAAAATTAGTAGGAGATATTTATTGTAAGATGGTGTAAAGAAAACAAAGGTATTGAAATAATTTCAGATTAAAAAAAAAAATTAAAATAAATAATACGAGTTGACAATGTCAAAAAATTTACTTTTGAAATTTTATTAAAAAATATCAGTTAATAAAGATTTTATTGCATAAATAAAAATTTATTTTATTGACAATTACTTAAAAACAAATTTTTTGCAAAATTTGTTTAACGAATTTTATAATTTTTTAAAATCAAGACATAATTCCCTATACATTGATGTATAAATGTGTTATACTTGGCCACTCCCAAGTGAATTGTAACCAAGAATTTTCAAACTTTTTTTGCCACAGTCCATTTCCTAATGGAAATATTACGTATGTATAATGCGTACCAGCTATGACAGTTTTCAATGCCCTGTACTACAAAAAGGCCAAAAGTCTGATCCATTTTAAACCATTTAAAGCGTGTTTCTTATGGTAATGGATGCAGTTTCCCGGCGCACAAATGATGGCAATGCACGTGGAATTATTTGGTAGACCTTCGACCTAATAGTCGGTTTAATCGCTTGGCTACGCTGATGACAAGTGAGAACTTTTCCAAGGTTTTGTGATATGCTAGTCAAGTCAGACCTCCTTTCTATAGAATCTAAGTAGGTTGGTCTTAGAATAAACGCCTCAAAAAAGAGATGCGAGTAAATCCTACTTCATCCGATTATTTTGTACCTTCTTCAGACTCCAGTGCATCGTGTAGAAGATTACAGAAAATTGTGGAACTGAACAATATGGAATGAACTTGGTGGGCAGCTGTATAAAATATGGAACTTGACTGCAAACAGCGTTAGAACCAAAAAAAAAAAAAAAAACCAAAAAAAAAAAAACACTTATCCAAATCCTGTTGTCTATCTGTGCTTCTTTGCGGATGCGAGGCTTGGTTTGTCACAAAAGTCATAAAAAATATATCATGAGATTTCGTTAATCGCTGTATCCGAAGAATGCTTAAAATCTTTCGGCCCCGTACAATTACAATGGAACAACTTTGAGCCAAAACACATGTAAGGGATATAAACACCGACTTGCGAAAATTTGTTTGGATCGGTCATACCATTCGTAAACCACCTGGGGAAATATGGAACCATGCCTTTGTTTATAATCCACAAGGAAAAAAAATAAGAACGCAAAAAAACAACTGATGGCGTACTACACTAAAAGAAACAAATTTCATACATCATAGAAAAACCTTCAATAACATCGGAGTGTACAAAGATATAACCGCACATTGACAGAGGACTTAAGTTCAAATATAATTATTTATCGTATTTGTAACTCTTAATGAATAGCCAAATAAAACTTCTGATAGTTACTCGTTTTAATGGTTCGATGAAACTCCCTGTGGGGAAACCAGGAAAATCTGTCCCATAACAGACGTTATAAGGACTCAGCGGCCGTTAAAGCTATCCAGTCCAGTCACGTCAAGAGGCGGGGCACAGAGCCGACACGAGAAGGAAAATATTGCGGTTTTTATGTCTCTTTCTTCGAAAGCTGCACCATATTTTATGCCGCAATACAATGAACACAAATTTATTTAGTTCAAATTTATTTGCAAAACTGTTGTAAAAATTGATTTTTAATTTTCCACAACGCAAGTAGAAAACATTTAAGTAAGTAAATAGCAAAATATGACTAAATGAATTTTTTTTTTTGCAAAAAACAAAATGTTTGTTGATCTAATGCTTTTGTTTAACGTGGTTTGTGTTTTGTTATTTTTGTTTTGACGCAATTTTTGTTAATTGTGGCGCCCTGTTTTTACACATTGCCACTTCACTGCCAAAAAAAACGCTTTCTGTCGTATTCTTTGAAAGGTGCCTTCGCATTCGGGGACCTAAGGCTCAGACTGCTTGGTCACAGAACTCTTAAAAACAAAACTTTTATCTCTGATTATCATTGAATCTACCAGTTCTCTGGAAAGTAATATTAGCAGCCGGGTAATAAAGGACATCTGTAAGACATGTGAACACAACGGAAACTAATAACTGGGCTGGATTGCGGCTGCCAATGAAACCTAACCTACTTGATTCCCTCGACGGCGAATGATAGGTCGTATCATAACAAACATTTTAATAAAAAACTAATAATATGTCCGATTTAATGGTAAAAAAATATGAAAAACGTTATATTTTTTAACAGAGTTTTAGTCATACATTTTTGCAATCAACTGCGATTTTTTAACACAAAAATTAGGGAACTTTTATTTTACAAAAGTCAAAATCCCTAATATAAAAGTTTCACACATATTACCTTTAATATCTCAAAAATTACATCGTGTTACAAATCAAACATTTAAGTATACTGTTAAATTAAATGAAGAGTACATGAAAGATTGTGAGAAGATCTACAATGAATCACGCCCAATCATCTAAAGACAGACAGTCCGCCAACAAAAATTATTGTTGGTATAAGGATATTTAAAAAAAAACAATCAAGACACTCAGACGGACAGATGGGGGCAAATACTTATTTTTTTATATTGTACTATAGATATACTTCATAAACGACGTACGTATTGCATCGATATTTTATTATGCCCTGATTTTATTTTGTATATAAAGATAATTGTATCTTCCGTTTCATTATATATTTTACACACATGGCTATTAGATATTTTATCTTTAAGTATAACAATAAAAGATAGTAAAAAAATATATATAAATATACATATATTTACAATTTTTATTGTAAGAGCCTGAGGTTTTTGAAAGAGAGTGAAACTTATCTTAAAGTATTTTCAAAATATTTATACCATATAGGCAAAAGTGTAAGCAACGTTAAAAAAACGAAGAAAGCACTTAAATAAATAGCTAATTTTTTCATCCTTCGGCTAGATACCACTTTAGTTTTTAAGACTGCCCATTAATGCGGGGTGTTTTAAGATGAGTAATAATTTTGACTTAAGTGTATGCCATATTCTAATCCTCCTTAGAACTTATTAAAGAATATTAAAATCTTATACGTTTGGGTCTAAAATAAATCGATCAGTCGTTATACTAGCTATTTTTTTCTGGATTTTTCTGAAGTCGAATTGTTCAAACAAAAAGTATGAATTGCTTGTTCATGATTTTATTTTGAAACCTTATTTACCCCTTGCATATGCTATATGTATGCTTTATTCAAACAAAATTACTCTGCTTTAGTATCTATATTCATGTGCAATATGCTTTCAATCGAAATTGGGTGTTTTCTACAAGACCGATTAACCCATATGTGCACGATTATTCACATCCATATACGTATTTTGAGGAAAATACGTAAGACTTGATAAGCTGTTATTGTTTTTTGATAAATTTCAAACATTAGTTATTTCAGGTATGCACATTCGTCAAAATACGTAACTGGTGTGATAGTGTAAACTAGCCTTAAGCCATATTCTTGCCAATGCCCCAAAACAGGCAGCAAAGATCGTACGAGCCATTTTTGGGTCTGTTCTGAAAATCACGCGATTTCAAGGTCACATGTCTGATTTTGTGATGCTCTGAAAGTCATACTATTTTTGTGTTTCTCGGTGTGCTTTCGGCAATTGAAAATCATTAAACTTAAAGTGATTTTCAGAACAGGCCCGATAATGGCTCGTACGATCTTTACTGCCTGTTTTGGGACATTGACAAGAATATTACTTAGAATATAAGTTGAATTAATTCTACCTTGAGGCAGGTTTAAGAAAAATAAAGTATTGGAAACAATCTTTTGGCTCTTCAGTGTCGGGAGGCTATGTCCAAAATTTCACAGATCAAATTTCAATAACTTTGATTCATTCCGAAGAATTTGTGCGGAGTGGAGCAAGTTGGAAGGGTATACCCGTATGCTTTGTATTGTGGCTAAGCTTTTTTAAAAGCACTTGGCTAAGAGCGAGAGAGAGAGAGAAGGAGAAAAGAGAGATAAAACAAAGGGCAAATCTAGTTTCAGTAACAGTGTTGCCAGGTAATTTTTTTTCTTCCACCCAAAACCCCCCCAAATTTATCGTATTTTGAAAAAATCCCCCTAAATGTAAAAGTTTAGATAATAATTCTATTTCAATTAATTTAACTGAGACCAGTTTTAAGTTACGTACTAATATCATCACCCAAATAAAGTAAAAATTGCAAAATTTTTTAGATTTTACTGAAATTTCCTCAAAAATTTCATTTTTTTAAGTTTCTTCAATATTTTTATTAAATAAAATTTCTAAACCACAATTTAAAACCCTTTAAAAGTACTGTAACATATGTATGTACATACATTAATAAATTAAAAAGTTTGAGCATTCAGCTGTGTCACAACTTAAAACACGTATTATTTAATAAATACTTCACACTTAAAACGCTTTCTTATTATAGTAATTGATAGTAATTTAGCTATTTTCCCGCGAAATCTAGCGGTTTGTAGATACATATAGCAGAAGTCTAGCGATAAAGACAAGCTTTAAAATATAGTATTACTTAGTTATTGTTCTGTTCAGACAAGCAAATGGTGAAACCCCCTAAAAACCCCCTGAATATAAATTTATGCCCCCTAAATTTTTCTCAAAGAATTTGTACCCCCTATATTTGCCCCTAAAGGAAATAAAACCCCCTAAATCTGGGGGAAACGCCCTAACCTGGCCACTCTGTTCAGTAAGGATTAAGTTTCCGCTTTGTCTTAAATTTCCTCTAAAATCTAGTCTTCGACTTTAAACACAGCGTTCTTTTAATGAGACCACTTACGTTAACTTCTTTAACAAAAAGCATACATATGAATACCATGAAATATAATTTGCAGATTTCTTTTATTTAAGTCAAAAGCTTTTGTAAATAAAAGTCAAATTAAATTTGGCTGGAAAAACCTTTTAAATCTCTATAAAAAAAACGAAATTATGAAATGATAATACGATGTTTAATAGATGAAAATTAGAAACCAAAACTTACGTCTTTAAGAGCATTGATAAATACGTACCCATTAAATTATGGGATGGTCGAAAAATTTATTTAGATATAAGCACTAAAAAGAGAATCCTTTGTCTAACTAAGTTTAGTTCTATTTTAAGAAAATCCAAAAATAATCTGGCAAATCATCTGGCGGATTTTCAAACCGCTTCTTGCCAATTTTATATATTTCGTTCCATACTAGGTTCTCTTTGGATAATTATATCTAGTATTTCGAAACTTTTCCTCAATAAAGCACTGAAATCTGTCAATATATTCGTAGCAGAATCATTTTTATACAATTTAAAAATAGTTTTCGGGTTTGACCGGTTAATTTTTAAAATGCTGCTATCTATATCCTTCGGTGTATGTATGATACCTGCTCTGTAGTAAATCATTCTTTTCATTACAAGTGCCCGATTTGAGAGTATTTGTAATGTTTTCTTGGAGTAACAAAAAGCAATATTGACAACTATTTTTTTTCAATCAAATTTTTTTTAATAATTGAAACTGGTTTTTCATACATAGATATTTACAAGCGTGGAAAAAGGTTAGGGGTAGCTAGTCAAGTACTGGTATTCTAAAATCATAAGTTGGGTTCGGAGACTGTCCCGACTGAATTTTCACTTGGCTCTATTTTAATAAAGGTCTTTTGTGAGCTTGTGACTTTTAAACACTTCTGCTTTTGATAGGCTGAGTATTTAAGGAACTCAAAAAATTAGAGACCTACCAAACATTCAATATGCCACAGTATTGTATTGAAAGTTTGCAGCATATATATTTGGCGCTGCGCCAGGAAATATTGCCCGAAGAAACAAATGAACGTTGAACCCATATTTAGGGCGATTTTTCATAATGCAATGCAACCCAATTTTTTTTGAAATGTCAGCGCAAAATAATAAAAAATAGCCCGAAAAATAAAATTAAATATGCACCTCAACTTAGCGTAATTTTTCTTTATGAACAATCACATTGGATTTTTTATATTTACCCAAAAAAAAAAAATTTAAACGAAAAAAAGGTATACAGGCCTGTCACAGAAATCAATTCCGAGCGAAAGTGGAATTGATTTCGTATCTTGCTTCCCAAAAACGTAATCACTTTCGATCGGAATTGATTTCTGTGACAGGCCAGATGGAGATAAAATTACGAATTTCAAAAACCCTAAATGTCAAAAGACCGAATTTAAGAATTCTGCATCTCAAAATCCCGAACTTTATAATCCCGATTTTTGAAATCCAAAATTTAAAAATCACGAATTTAAAAGCTTTAGTTAGCGAAGCCGGTGTTTGTTATACTACAGAGAAAAAATCCTTTCGCCGGGCCTCACCAATTAAACTTAACTTAAGATTTCAATATGAGTAAATGAAAAATATGTAGTCCCAAAGTTAAAATTTTTCATTTCACTTAAAATGCAAAAACACAAAAGAAAAAAAATTACCCTAAAATTTTATGTTGTTGTGGGGCCATTCTTTATTTATTACTTTGGGGTCATATATCCTGGGGTCACATTTCGAACCGCCTATATTTACCCCTGAGGCAAATTCACTTAAAGTGAGCGTTTAAAAACCGCTAAATTAGCAATGCTAAAGTTTGTTTTTGCATGGAGTATGCCACCAACATTTATATTTACTCTCCTTCTTCAATTTAGACCCCATTTTACAAATAAAAGAGAATTAAAAAAAAAACTTTCATAGCATTCGGAAGATTAAGCGGGGTGACCAAAATATTGTTAAGCTTACTCACTGAAATCATTCAAAACTAACGAAAAGGGGATAAAAGGAGAATAGAAAAAACTGCTCAACAGTGTGACTGACTATGTGTGTATGTATGTATATTAAAAACGTTGGTGTTTGGTAACGCCCCTTTAAATACAGTTATTTCATTGGGCGCAACCACGAAAAAATTAAAACAATTATATTTTCATTTATAATTCAATACTGTTTAAGAAGTTTTTAATAAAAACAAAAAATTTGGCTTAAAACCAAGATTTTATATTTTGTTTATATAAGACTGTAAAAATGCCTTTTGTTTGGAAAAGAGGATAAAGCTGGGAAACTTAAAACATAAATTTGTATTTCCGTTTTTAATTATTTCGGTTAAAATTTTGAATTTCATGGTATTTTCCAAAAGGGATTAGAAAAAGGCATCTACAAAAAAAAATTTTCTAATGATTTTTGTTTTTATTAAAATTCTTTTAATTTTAATGAAGGGGAGTAAACCTTAGTAAGAAGTGCTCTTGGGTGAAGGTTATAAAAGAGAGCATAGTAACAATAACCCAAAGAATCCTTTGTATTTATACAAATAAAAAATGTAAAAACAAAAAACCTTAAAAAGTGCGTGAGCATCCTTTGTGACACACACTTACTCAAAACATTTAAATGAACCGACAGTCACACATATTTAATTCAAGAAAAGACAAATATGAATGTTAGAAAGAGATAATAAACAATTTCAAATACTAGCTCATACTCCAAATTCAGACAAAAAACATTTTTTTATTGTTTTGTTTTTATTTTCTGTTTCTTCCTCTTGTTCTTCGTCTTTTTATATTTTTTGTTGTAGTTTTTTTTCTACCTACCTAAGCACACGCGTGCTTATATCCTGCGGCCAGGTTAGACAAGAGAATCGTAATTATTTTTCTACTGCCATCTCTTTCTATTTCATTGCACCATTCATTGTTTTTGTATGCTCTGCAGCAATATTATTATAAAATGCGCAGCTCTTTGCTTTTAACCTCACACTCTCTGCTTTGCCTTCTTCATCCACACACCACCACACACCACTCCAACAAATTTTCACATTAGTTAGTAGTAGATACATTCGTCAGATACACACAACTACAGAAACGATTTTAGTATATGATTCGTAATTCGTACGTTAAACATTTCTCTCGCTGCGTTTTAACATTCAGTCGGCATCGATAATTACCGGTGGACGTATCGTGGACGTCGTTAATGTGTTTGGAACAAAAAAACTTTTAGAGATCTTTTAAGAAATAAGCAAAAAAAAGAAGAAAACTAACTATATGGTTAAAGAGCTGCCAGCCACTGTTGCCACATTATTGGAAATTATTATCATTATTATAGGCAATGAAATTATTTTTGTGCAGTAGTTCTTTAGTCAGTTCATAAGTGACTCCTGCAATTAAGTTTGTTAAGACACAAACAGAAAAAAACTTTAGTTTTTTCTTTTTGCAAAATTGAACGATTATAGTAATTATAGTACGAATATACAAACAAAACAAGTGTAAAAAAACGTTTAAAAAACATTCGAATAACCAAAATAAATCGAACATAAAATAATTTAAGGAAACAAAAAAGTGAAGTGCAGTTAAAAATAATTTGTGCCATATTAACAAATATATGTTAAAAGAAAAAAAAATAAAGACATGTTTGGATTGTAAAAACTAATTAAATTATAATTAAAAAAAAAAAAAAATAAAATACAAGTGTTTTAAAATCGATAAAAACTGCAAATTTACTCAACATGATTGACTCAGCGTGTAATTACTTAAATCCTTATGCCACAGTTTCCTTGGCTGCCTCCACCACACAATCAACCTCATCAACTGGCTCACTGACAAATGTCAATGAATTCTCGCCATCTGCTGCTGCCGCCTCGGTTTTGTACAACAGCAAATCAGTGTCATCTTCGGTAACAGCCTGCAATCCCATGAAATTGGAAATGCAATATCCGCCACAAGCATCATCTACAGGTTCGGCTTCGCCAAATTCAAGCATACAATCGGCACCATCATCAGCCTCTGTGTCACCTAGCATCTTTCCATCACCCGCCCAATCATTTGCCTCAATTTCCTCCAGCCCGCCTGCTTCGGCCACCTCAGCATCACCCTTATCCGGCTCACATACTGAATTGGGTGCGGCTGCTGCCTCGGCTGCTTACACATGGAATACGGCTGCCTACACAGCTGCATTGCCGACAAGGTATGTATTCTTATTACATTGTAAAATGCAGTTAATTGAGTGACATCCTTTTTTGTTTAGGAAAGGGATGTTGTTAGTTAAGCTAAGTTTCCTTAACTTAAAGACTTCCTTTCTTTTCATGTATCATACTAATTTAAATTTGTTTATTTATTTTGTTTTTAGAACACAATTTCCTTATGCTCAGTATGCTTCAGATTATTATGGCAATGCTGTTGGTATGTCAGCTGCCTCAGCTGCCGCGGGTGCTTGGTTTTCGCATCAGGATCGTTTGTATCAGCCCTGGTCTGGTCAAACATACCCCAGTTTTAATTTCGATGATATTGCATTCCAAACTCAATTGCAAAGACGTTCTGTGCGTTGCACTTGCCCTAATTGTACCAACGAAATGTCAGGACTACCACCAATTGTAGGACCTGATGAGAGAGGTCGTAAACAGCACATTTGTCATATACCCGGTTGTGAACGTTTGTATGGCAAGGCTTCCCATTTGAAAACCCATTTACGTTGGCACACCGGCGAAAGACCTTTTTTGTGTTTAACCTGCGGCAAACGTTTTTCGCGTTCTGATGAACTACAACGTCATGGTCGTACCCATACTAACTACCGTCCCTATGCTTGTCCCATATGTTCCAAGAAATTTTCACGCAGTGACCATTTGAGCAAGCACAAGAAGACCCATTTCAAGGATAAAAAAAGTAAAAAAGCTATAGCGGCGGAAGCCAAAGAACAAGCTGCCGCTATTAAGCAAGAAAAGGCTATTGATCATCAACAGCCAGCGGAAAAGAACAGCCCAGCCAAGTCTCCCAATATGGCTAGCGGTTTGCCAAATACACCTACATCTTCAGCAACCACAACAGTCAAAAGTCCCTTATCACTTAATAGTCGTTTAAATAATAACGCCAATATTAACCCACAGCAGCAGCAGCAACAACAGCAACCAGTTTTACCACAAATTCAGCTGAAAACCGAGCAAACTGAGGCACCCCCAAATTATACTCCCTACACAAATTTGTACCATCAGACCTCGACATTGTTCCAACCTCATTTAACACCACCAACAAGTTATGGAACAACAAACCCAGCAACAACCACAAGTGTACAACAAACACCACCAACATTTGATTTGTGGAACACTCAACAACAGACAAGAAGTGCCATAGAACATCAACAACAACAAACAAATAGCAATGCAACAAACACAACCGTAGCTACCTCAAGTAATGGACACTTAGCACAAACTCCAAATATGCAAACGCAACAACAGCAACAGCCACAACAAACTTCCCAGACCCAACAGCAACAACATTCTCAAACATCGCAACATTATAATGCCCTAGCTATGCAAAGTGAATCGCAATTAGCCGCCGAATATGGCATTACAATGTCTTCGCCTCATAACAATAATGGCAATACATCACCAATTTCACATCATCATCCCCACTCTTATACCCATTCACACCATCATCACATGCAACATCATATGCAGCACTCATCAACCTATTCCAATTTAATAGGACAAATGAAATCCGAGTATCCTTCATATGCTGACTTTTCCACAACATCAACATATCCAACACCCACTTCAGCTTTCCATCATCATCCTCATAATCCCTGGGCTGCAGCAGCAGCCTATCAACATCCTCATCATGCCACTGCATAAGCTCAAAACTATTTCACAGGATATGTATTTATTAAAACGGTTGACCGTTTAATAATCATCCATTCTATTGGATTATGTAGATTTTATTGTTGCCTAATTTGTAATTATTTTTGCAAATAATTTCATTTATTCATTTTTCGTTGCTTTTTAATTGTAGAATTTTTTGTTGGTTTTGTTTTTAACTTCTTTCTTCAAAATTTTATTCTCGAAAGCATTTCTACATGAATTAACCAATTTTAATCAGATACATTTTGTAAATATTAGTAATATTAAATAGTTTTATAGTTTTAAGCTTTAATTGTATATACAACTTAAATTAACTGACAAAAGATTTTCACACACAAAACAAATAATAATTGTAATAATAAAAATAATACTCTTGTTATGTTCATACAAATAAAATAAATAATCTTTGAGATATTAAATAAATTATAAATTAAAAAAAAAAAACAAACAAAAATAACAATAAAACGAACAAACATTATAATTAAAAAAAAATTTTTTAGTGTTTTTATTTCGAGGAAATTTATTAAGATTTGCGCTAGTCACTCGAATTTAGTTGAAAAAGAATTTATATTATAATTTTTTCACTTTATCAAAAACCAGATAAATATTTTGGTTCTAATTTTAAAGTGCAAATATGACTTGACGAAAACTTTCCATTTAATATATGCTGTTGTATGTAGCCCCATTTGTATCCGTACACTGGTAATTGGCTTGCGTTATATTGTTAAGATCGCCGTCACGGTGCACAAATTTGATGATTTATCGTCATTTTGACAATTTGTTGGTTCAAAAAATGGCCTGTTGACGACTTGATGCTTTATGCTATAAATTTTACGATTTTTCAAATGACAACTTTTGTTCTTTTTTACAAAAGTTTTTAGTATTATTTGATATTTTTAATAACTTTTTATGTATATACTTTCGTATATTTAGTTGGCAGTAATTTTCATGCGAAAACAGTTCATAATACCAAATATGCATGCTGTATTGCGTTTGGCGCTCATTTTGCTCGTTGGACCTGTTTACGCTTTTCATTCTGGTAATGGATCAATTATTTAACCGTTTTTAAAAGCACTGAATCAGGACTTCTGATATGTAAAATCGGTTTTCGATATTTCTCAGTTCGTGTTTTTTACTAAAAAAAGAATGGGCAACCTGTCCGTGAACGCCTGGGTTCAAATCTAAAAATTATCAAGAAAAATTTTAATTAATTTCATGTTGTAAAATTCCTGTCTTCATAAAAATAATTTAATGAAAATTAAATTCAATGAACTTAAGCCTAATTAAAAATATCTAAATTTGGATTAAAACCATTAACAGTTCAATAAAATAACCACAATACTAATTATTTAAAAAAAATTTTAATTGTGTTACTCTGTAAATCTAAATCTAGATTCTGAAACTTTTGTAGCCTTTTCGGATTAATGACATTCTCAACAATATACAACAAGCAAAGTTACTGTTGACAAGCCTCGAAAACTAACTTATACTTCCATTGTTTCGAATATTTTCCTAATTGGGGTTTTAATTTTGTGAGACAAAAAATTACATATGTATTTAATAAAAAATACATATGTATGTATGTATACAGAAAAAAACACAGAAAAAAGTTTTTTATCAATTAAAAAAATGGTATAAAAAGTATTTAAATTTAATTAATGTGATAATTGAAACAATTATTTTTTTAGTTGAAAGAAAATTAAAAATATAATTTTGATTTAATTAACATTTTAGTTGTTTTGAATTAAATTTTTAATTAAAATAATAATTAAATATCAAAAAATATTAATTGATTTTTTTCGTTTAAAATAAAATAATTAAAACTTGTAGAATTGTTGTAGGGAATTGTCAATATTTAATAAAATAAATTAACACATTGTTTGAAATGGCACAGTTTTTTGATCACTTTTTTAATTAAAATTAAAAATATCATTTATTGAAAAAATTTTTTTTTAATTTTTAGTAATTAATATAATCATTTTGGCAATAGGTGCAAAATCAACAAACTGTTTGCTTGGTATTATGAATTTGGTATAAATTTGGCGGTTAGAGAAATTTTTTTCTGTAAATTGCCCCTAATAACCAAATTTATACCAAATTCATAATATCAAGCAAACAAGTTGTTGATTTTGCACCTATTACCAAAATGATTATATTGGTTACTAAAAATTGTGAAATTGTAAATATTTTTTATATTTTTAATTTTAATTAAAAAAATGATCAAAAAACTTTGCCATTTCAAACAATGTGTTAATTTATTTTATTAAATATTGACAATTCCCAACAACAATTTTACAAGTTTATATTATTTTATTTCAAACGAAAATATCAATTAATATTTTTTGATATTTAATTCATATTTAAATTAAATTCGAAACAATTTAAATATTAATTAAATCAAAATTATATTTTGAATTTTCTTTCGGCTAAAAAAATAATTGATTTAATTATCACATAAATTAAATTTAAATACATCTTAAACCAGTTTTTTAATTGAAAAAAAAACTTTTTTCTGTGTATGAATTAATTTTTTCTATTTCAATTAAAACAAACTAAAAAATAGCTAAAATTTTTTTCTGGCAACTATGATTACCATGGAATGAGTTTATAATATCAAGATGCTAGAATTATTTTGTCTAAGATAAACCTAGGAGATAGGTTTTTTAATATCGTGTAAAAGGTTCTTTAGTCTTTCTTAGCTATTACTATTAACATCTCTTAAAACTACGGATTTCAAAATTTTGTCTCACAGAACAAAATTTGTAAAAACTTTAATTTTTCTGTATTTAATTAATTGTTCTTTATGTATTTGTGCTGTATTAAATGAATTAACTTCTACAAATACATTCCCAATTTATCTGACTGTTTTTATTACTTCAAACTTGTACAATTGTTCTTTCTTTTTTAGAAACACAAGCAAATTAAATTAAAAACTGTAAATTACCTTTACGCCTAATTTATTCAAATGAGCTCTACAAGTTTACAAATTATGAGATTTTCGGTTTTTATTGAAATTTTATTCTCTTTTCTATTTTTTTTTTCTAACTTCAAGTTCAAACCGAATAGGTTGAATTCTGAAATATATATAAAACAAGAAATTGTATTGTATTTTCGAAAGATTAAAACAATGATTTTGGTTATAAATGGGCCTAAAAACGGCAAAGATCCGTATTAACCCATCATCGTATTAACCCATCATGATACCTCACTTAATTGTGTCCCAAAGTCGCAAGTTTCTATTTTGTTAAAGAATATTTTACAAAAAAAGAAAAAAACTAAATTAAAGTCAATTCCAAAAAAAAAAAAAATCTGTTTTGAAGATTATTAAGAATTTCATTAAATTAATTAATTATTTCTTAAAAGTGTAAAAGAGATAGCTCCCCGTCTTTTTATGTGTGGTTTTTATTTCTTGCAAAATATCAAATTATTAGCGCAATTCATCCTAAGTAGTTCATTTAAACCCTTTTTAGATGTACAAGGATTTAAAGCGACAAAGTGGGCTATTGCAAACAAATCGAAAAAGCTGCTGTTTGTTTTGTTATTTTCACCATTTTTTTTTTAACGGCAAAATTATTTATTTTGCTTATTTGTATTGCATAAAATAAAAACAGTTTACAGCTTTAAATGCCAAAAATAACTTTTATGATTTTTATTTTATTTTAACCAAGTTTTGCTTTTTATTAGTAAGCTGTATTAATTTGTATATGTTTTAATTAAATTTCTTCACAAAACAGAAAACGAGAGAGCAAAGAAAAAACAACGAAAAGCTTGTAAATAAATGTACATATTAAGATAATGACGACGGTAGCAGCAACTCACTAGCTTATAAGGACAAATTGCTTATACTGTCTCCGATGATGTTATTCAAAGAATAACGAAATATTGGAAAATAAAATAAAGAATATTTTATACAAAAAAGGCTCTCGAGCTTAATTATTTGTTTGTTATTTATATTAATAAAAAGGTCGAAAAACAACTTCATCTAAATGTATATAGTTTACCACTGTTTTTGGTATTGTACTTTAACAACGATGTGGTAAATTAAAGTTTGATACATTTTGATGTTGTGGTCTGGTTAACCATAGTTTATGAACTATATCCATAAGTTTTGCTAGGTTTTCAACGCCAGTTTACTACTAAGCGTGAATTCCGCTATTGTGTTCTATATTTTGGCTTCAAATATATGGTCACCGTTCCTATAACCGACCGGAAATCGAATATATTATTCTAGCAATCAAAAGTTGATGTAGATATTCCTTTATCGTTTCTGCTGTTGTGGTACAATTTAATTCATAAAAGTAAAATTTTGAAACCAATACTCCCATTGCCACCCCTGATATCACATTTTGGATTCACTAAAACTTAAGCATATTTGGAAGGGTTTTTTTGTATCAAATTGGTTCTAATATATTCTTTAGTTTACCCGTTTGTCCTGCCAATGCCGCACTTAAACTTAGCTTTTTAAGGTTTTTATTTAAATTGGGGCTTAGCGCTCTTTTATTTGGACTAGTCCTGTGGTATCGCTTGCTCTTAGGTCAATTAAAATGTAATAATTCAAATCACATAAACATAATTCGAGAGCAATAAAATTCGATTCATAATGACCTATTATTGCCAAGTTTTGCGGTATGATATTTAGGGCAAAAATCTCTTTTACCGAAAGGCGCATTCATAATTATTTTTGATTAAGCATCCGGATTTTCTAATTGAATATTGTCAAAATTTTTGCAAATTGTTTAAGCTGCCAATGAAATAATTTTCGTGTTCTTAAAGCAATTCGGGAGATAATTTGATGAAATTTGGTACAAAGTAATAATGAAGAGAATCGATCCAAAATTTTACATAGCCCTCATAGAAGATTCTTACTGGAATAGAGTCTTTGTGACCATAAACCATCATATTCTGTTGGTATTTACATTAAATTATGTCCAAACTTATTTTATTGTAATCTAAATCATCTTACCAAATTTTAAAGGAATCGATCCATATTAGACAATAGCTCCCATACAAATACTACTCCCGAAAATAGCTTTTAATGCCATAACTTCCTTATAAATGTTGGTTTTGCAATACATTTTGACGAAAGTAACTTTGACGACAGCTACTATCAACATTTTGGTCTGGTAGGTCCAGAATTGAACCTTAATCTCTTAAAGACATAAAATTCTCATAAAGATATATATAAATAACATTCGGCACAAAGAAATTTGACATGAATCTTAACCAATATTGCTCACGTGTCCCAAGCAGGGTACCCTTTCAAAAACTTTTCTCTAAATTTTGTGGTGAAGGGTAACATATGGTCGGGCTTGGCAATCTGTTCTTTCTTACTTGTTTTTAACTGTCTAATTAACTTTATTCGGTATTTTATTTCTTTTATTTTCATAAAATTAGTAAAAAAGTATAAATAAATTAAAATAATTTTTAAGGAGCAGACATATTTACAGATATATTTACATATTTTTAACATGACATTTTAAAAAAACGGTAAAGTACAGTTACAATAAACTAAAACTATAACTGTGAAAAAACATATTGTTAAATGGCAGTAAAAGTTAAAGGTAATGAATGCTGAACTTGGTGAAATTGACCGAAAAAAGATAAAAAAAATTAAATATCGATCTAATTACTCGTATACGCAGAGAAAAAACATGTTTAAAAACGGTCAAAATATGTTTAAAGACAACCATTATATGGTTGTGGCTTCTTGATAGAGGGCCAACTTAACAATAATATGGTTGTCGGTGACAATAATATGGTTAAATTAACCATAATATGTTTACAATTTTTCTTTTAAAATAGTTTCGTTGGAGGTTACCAAATATAAACATGTTTTTTTCTCTGGGTGTATTATTAGAAAAAAAAATGGTACGAAGAAAGAAACAAAATTGCGTATGATTAAAATATTTTTGGCATACATTAAGCGCGATCTCCACAGCTGAGAATAAAATATCGGAAAATAACTGCCTTAACGGGACCCTCGTTTTCTACCTTAAAGCATTCGTCACACAGATTTTTTATCAACAATTTTAAAACAGAAGAGTTAGACAGAGACTATTCCTATACAAGTTTATGTTACAAAAAGCAAAGAGATAACATCATCATTAATCATAATTAACTGGGGCTACATTATAAAAAGAAAGAAAAAAATAAAACAAACCTCGTCAAAAATCTTCCAAATGCAGTGCTACATCAAATACAATACAAACATTAAACAAGGAAAATACACATCTTTGAACAATTTTTATTACCTCTGCCCAAACATAATATTTTATGTACCCTACATGGTCATTTTGCTGGATAAAATGTGTTTGTGTACAATAATCTTCACAATCTTCAAATAATTACATTTAAAACAATCCAAGGCCTGTTTTCACAACTTACCGATAGCAGAAGGTGGGATTTTATCGGCCGTATAAAAAGTGTTCAATTATTATAACTTAGCTTTAACCTAAAGTGAGCGATAAAATTAAGGCAGGATCATCTAAGGTATCTAAGTTTTGCACTGAACTTAATAGTTAACCACTAGGGTTGTTTGGGTTTTTATAAATATGTCTATGAAAAGCTTGCGGTCTATTTTGGAATAACTTGAGAGGAAGCATTAATGCCGAGATAAGCTTTTAAATGCTAAAAATGAAGGAATGGAATTTCTGACGAAGCAACATCCAAATTACGTTAGGCGCACATATGTACGTATTCCAATTCCAACACTATTCTGCAGATAATATTGGCACTTCGTGGGTAATTACCAAAATTGGGTGCAGTTATTGCTATCGTGGGTTGAGCGTTGGTAATGTATTTCTGGTATAGAACAGGGACAAAATTAAACCAGTCGCTATCAATCGAAATTAAAATACAATTTAAATTGAATTTTGACCGCTGAGGCAACACCTTTCTTTGCAATAAAAATGTTTTCTGAATAAATATACTTATAAAAAAAAAACTTTAAATTCTTTTTTAATATATTGGTAATTGGTTATACGAAACTTTGTCATTTTGTTCCGATATCAGAAGGATAATTATATTTAAAAATTGTTGAGAATTTTATATTAAAGTGTTACCAAGAAAAATATTTTTTTGAGCTTGATAATAAATGGCACCGTTAGATTTCGATAATTATAATGATTTATAGCCCGAAGTTTGTCGAAAAGGCATTAAAACTGAAAAAAAGCCTGGACAAAGATATATTTCCAATATAACAAAAACGCTTAAGTTGAAATAACACTTAGAGCCCTTAACATTTGTAAAACTGATTTGAGAAACAGATTGCCATCGGAAACCATTACAGAAATTTTACTAAAGAAGGTATACAAAACTGCAATTTGAAACCTTCCCTAGAGACATGTATGTAATTAAATGTGGAAGTTGAACTCATTATTTTAATTTTTTTTATTTTATTCTTCAAGCGTTTATTTAATGTCAGATGTAATTCCATTTAAATCGGGTAGTTCTGCTTGATTGCAAGTGTAATTTTTAATTTTGCTGGTGGGAACAATGATTTAGTTTTATTTAAAAAAATACAAGTTGCTATATAATTCAGACTAGTTTTACATCTCTTTTTTATTGATATATCATTTATTTTCAGTTATATAAAAATTTTCTTATGGTAACAACAGAATAATAGTATAAAACTTAAAGTAAAATGTTTTACCTAAAGTAAATTGCTTCAAATCCAACTATTTGTTTTCATAGAAGAAGAAGCGGCGTTTCAGTTTAGATATATACATCATCAATAATTTTTGTTATACTTTGGAATAGTTCTAGACACCAGCGGGTTTTGTATCTTCTTGTTAAATGTTTATGTTTAATTTTAGCTGCATCTCCCATTTTGTTGATCAATAAAGAAAATTTCATGTATTTAACTTAACGATTTTAACAAATAGAAATCGGGAATTTTCCTCTCTTTTTATAAAATATTTAATTTTGAAACACGAAAAAAAAACAAAATGTTGCCATAACACAAAAATTTTCACTTTTTGTTTAACATTTAGCATTGAAAACATCCGAAAATAAAATCGTATAAAAAAAGAATTTGTCAACTTTGAAATCAATGTACATACGTTTCTTCTTGTACTCTTGTTGTTGTTTTATAGCAAAGAAGTAATACGGTGTTTACATTTGCCAGTACTGGCAAGACAGTTGCAAACATGCAAACTTTTTCACAAATACATGTACACTTTTTACACTTGCAAATTTTGCAGACAGTAAAATTAGACAGTTATTTGACATTTCCTAACAGTAATTTGAAGTTTTGTTCGCAAAAAAAAAATCAACAATTAAAAGAAAATTAATAAATTATGCTTTGGTTTTTTATATTTTACTTAAGTGTTATCTATGTTCACATAAAACACGTTTAGCTGAAACTTGCACTGCGACATTAACGTTAGACATTTTTTTAAAAGTGAACTACGTCATGAAGACAGTAAGTAGTGTTTTTGGCAACTAATATGTATTTTCTTACTGTCTTGCCAGTACTGTAAAATGTCAACGCTGTGTAAATCGTTTTTTACCTAATTTTTTTTATTTTCATAAAAAATTCGTTTAATGTACGGAGACCATCACTTTTAAACAGTATTGCCAAGGAAGAATTCGGAAATTACACATGAATGTTTCCCAAATTACACTTTTAAAGCAAAATTACACAAAAGGCAAAGATTACCTATTCCTGCAGTAAAAAAGAAATGTATGTACATTTTAAACGGCATGTCTCAAACATAAGCAATAATGTAGGCAGAAGAACAGTAAAAAAATGTTTGAGTTTAAGCTCAAGCCACATAATTTCTTAAAATTCGCTATAAATTGTTCTATTTAATGAAAAAATTCGTTGACTTATGTGTATCCTGTATTGTCCACTCGATAGCCTTAAAATAAATTGCACAAATATTTCTCCGGCTTAAGTCTATTTTTTTAGTTTTTCAGGAAAGCAATTTTGAATTTTTAAGCCTCGTACACAATAGGAGCAATATTTTCACTAGTGTTCATAATAGAGCAACAATTTTTTTCGTAACCACACACATTTTTAGTTAAGAAACCGTTTGCAGATTATGCCCACAATAATTTTGAGAATTTATTATTATTTTTTAAAACATTTTGTTGAAATTTAATTGAAAACTAAATAAAATTATTATAAATGTCATATACATTTTCATACAAATTGTTGCTGTAGTAGAATTAGACTCAACTTTTAAAAAAAATTAGTTACATTTTTGTTCGCAAAAATTAAAGGAATCCTTTGGGAAGAAATAAGATAGAAGAAACAACGAAATTGTTGCTATATTGTGTACGAGGCTTTAAGGTTATTTTTGAATATAGATATTTTAATTCTATTAAAATCATCCTTTCTGTTCGGTTTGAGCTTATTTTAAGTTTTTATTCCGGAATACTCCTAACGTCACGGATCAGAAGTCAACTTAAGCTTTTATTCTAAATGTTATTCCGCATTGAAAAAAATAAGCAAACAGTACTTTTGCTATATCTTCCTAAAAAATCGTACAAAATAATTGAAACTTTGTCCATCGGTACTTTCAAACTTGGAGATTACAAAGTTGGCATACACTTAAATTTTGCTTAAGTCGACTTAAGCACTTTTTAATTTTTGCTACATATTTTTACAGCTTGTTTTAAACATTATTTCTTTAAACAATGTCTGAAAAGGAAACTTTGCTGTCAGAAATTAATGAAAAAGTAGAAAGAACACAAAGTAAAATTACACACATATTACACATTAAACAAATTACACATGGTCTACATATGCAAGTCGAAACACACGGATTGGCAACACTTATAAAGCAGTGCAATTAAAATTTCATAATTTTTTTTATTGTTGTGCTTTTTTGGCTAGTACGATTTTAGTACTTCTGCAACAAGTGTCGTTGCAACTAGTATTATGAATGTCCCAAAAGGTTACAAGTTTTGATTTTGGCTGCAGGGTAAGACTATTTCCTTTTTCTTTTTTCCTTTTATTAAACCGATAAATAATTGTTAATATTTCAAAGTCGACTATTGTAGTAAAACCAGTTTCATTTTTCTTTTGAGAATTCTTTCTTTTAAGAAGATATTACTATAGGCATCAGTACTGGGTTTATAATTTGTTGCCAAGTAACATAAAGTTCGCGTGGTAGCATTTTAGCAATTGATGTAAGGACTGGCTTTTATTTTAGTTAGACCTCAATTTTTTTCAATTACTCAGCATATTTTGCAATCGAGTGCCAAAGGCATGAAAACAATCTTCCAATTCGTTTCCGAAAAATAAAGTTTTATATAATATTATGTATATGAGGCCATGTGGTTTAGCTTGTTTCGATAAATTCCACACGAGGAGGTGTTTGCATTTGATGTGTTGCACTGTGTTATTTATAGGGGTTTTCAAAGTTGGTCTTATTGGAATATATTTTACTATTTCTTTTTCTACAACATATTTCAAGTCGTATGCACATAAAACATAAAAATATTTTTCCTTACTTGAAAGTTATAAATCAATCAAATTTAAATTTTTTATTTGGTATTTAACTACACAAGTATATATTCAGCTGGAGGCTAAAATTTGCGCTTATAATTCTTTTTATTGTTGCTGTTGTATTTTATTTTTAACAGAAAAATTATAATAAAGTGCGTGTTTTTGTGGCAACTCCCAAAAAGACCACAGCAACAAGCAGCTAATTTTTAACCAAGAAAAAAATACTGGTCGTTATCTAATATTATGGAAAATTTGGCTTTCTTTGTCTCTTTCTTCTCTTTTTTTTACTTTGTTGTCATACTATATTTAAGTCTCCCCCTTCAAAAAAAAAAAAACGCCATTTGGAATGAGTCCACGGCAAGATCATTACCGAAAATGATGTTTTATTTTTCTAGCAGCATCTTTTCTTGCGTTTAATGCCACAGCAACAAACAATATCATCATGCATCAAAATGTGTTTAACTGTCAACGCATTAAAAAGTTTTTCATCTTTTTTTTTTGGTTCAAAACTGTGTTTCAGCTTTAAAACTCTACTCAGCATGAAGTTTCATGTCTAGCGCGAGGTGTTTAAAAGTTTATCGTTTTTTGATGTTTTTTGTTTGTTCTCTGGTATCTATCAGTTGGGCTTTCATTTCAATGAGTTTTTATATTAGTTTTAGGGTTTTTTAGACTGTTTGAATAGAAAATTAAGGAAAAAAAAACTTAAAACATTATTTGATTGAGCCCTTGGCTAAATGTGATTTAATAATTACTAGTGTTTTATGGCCTGGTCTACGCCCTGAAATTAAAACAATAAATATGACGACCTCATACATCGATCGTCGCAGTGGACAATTAACAAAAGATTTTTAGGAGAATAATTTCATAAACGTTTATGACGCTTTTCCTTTTGCCTTGGTTATTATCCATTTGTAAAAATAAAGATTTCATTTGTTTTATTGCTAGTTAAGATAATAAATCAATTTTATTTACTTTATTTTGTGCGAGTTAAAATTAAGATTTATTTAAGATATTGTTAGGAATTTTGAAAATATGTTTAACATGTATCTTTAAATATGTGACAGTAAAAAAGTTAATAAAAAACAAGTTAGAGTGCTATGTTCAGCTGTACCGAATCTTACATACCCTTCGCTGTAGGGTGTTTTAAACAATTTTTTTTTTCGAGATTTTGACCAATACCGATACCGAAACCGATATATCGGCGATACTTCAGGTTTGCCGAAAAATCGGTATGGCGAATTACTTGGCATTAGTTCTGAATGAAAGATTTGAGGGCTTAGAGAATAATGAAACCTATTGTTTATCTAAAATTTTTCGAATATTTTAAAGACAATCGGCTGCAATCGTATTGAAAAACGTCTTATTGAGCTACTATGACTATGCATTCTGAAATTGTGGAAGACACGGTCACCCCTACACTTAGTAAAAATTCTGATAACTTTAAAAATGGCCGTTGTGGCTATGCTGTGCTAAAGTTCCAATTTTTATTTTTGATAAAACCACTGAAATTTATTGTTGTCCATCCTCAGCTGTGGTTATGCTAAAGAAGATTACGATATATATCTTAAGTGAGTTCTGTCGCATCTGAGACTCTATTTTCCACTGCAGGTCTGGTTCGAACGGATTTGCGATCTCCGAAAAGCTGAGAATACCTTGTATTTGTGAGTAGCTCAAGAGCTTTATATTAGTCAATTTTTATTCTAGGTGTTCGTTTAAATATCCTAGTTTTGGGAGGACATTTGTATAGGGACTAGGTGAAATATTAAACAGGTTTAGCTCATTATACCTACACCACCACAGTGAAGGGGATATTATGCGTTTGGCTGATGTGTACAACAACTAAAAATATTGATCCTAGAACCAGCATTAAGTGCACCGATCTACTCAGAATCTGAGTCGATCTAACGATTTCCATCCGTCCGTCTGGTAGTCCATGTAAACTTTATGCGCAAAGTGTAGGTCGCAATTTTTAAGATAATTTGATGAAATTTGGTACATACTTTTAGATTGTCATCAGAGCGAATTCTATTTAAAATGGGGGGAATCGGTCCTTAATTTTACTTTTTCTGGAAAGGAATCTTTGTGCTCATAGACCATCTTTTTATGTTGGCATTTAGGTTAAATTTGGGCCAAAAATATTATACGCAATCTTAAACATCTTAAGGATTTTTTTGGAAGCTGTTCATATTTAACCATAGCTCCCATACAAAAACTACTCCCGAAAACAGCTTTTAATGCCGTAACTTCCTTATAAATATTGGTATTGATATAAAATTTTGCGACAATAACTTTTAGATTCGCGGAAACATTTTGTGTTCGTAGGTCTAGAATTAACCAGAGGTTTTATTTAAACCCCCTTCCTTTTATCCCAGCAAAAACTGATGCTTCCTCTAAAGCAGTAATGTAATGTAATTAGATAATTCTAAGTGAAGCGCTTGCATTTCTATGAATATTACATGATTTTTGTTTGGATCTGAAATATGCTTATTTCACGCCTTGAAAACAGACATGATTTACGTGAATAAAGAAAGTGGACAAATAAAGCATTGGAAAATATTTTATTTCAACGCTTAAAAAACTTTTTATAAATTAAAATTTTTTTTGGAATAAGAGGGTTATAGTTTTATATAGAACTAGCATTTAACCCGCTACTTCGTTAGCGCCCCTTTTTCTTATGTGGACATATTTTTACGCCAAAGTTTATGTTTCTAGGTTTACCCCCGCTACTTTGTAAAGGGACGATTTGAACCTCTAAACGTTCGTACTTCGAAAAATTTTATTTGTATTTTTTAGATACGTTACGAATGTGATATTTTTTTATTTCAATGTTTATTGGTTTAATAGATAGATGGCGTGGTAAAAAAGTTTTAAAATACAGGTCTACTCCCCAAAAGGGTCTAATTTCAGAAAAGTACCAGACACCTAACCGCTTATTATTTTAATGAACATCAGGTTAGGGAATTTCCCGTTTTAACCTTTTTTACCCTTTAACCATAAAAATTTCCAAAACTCCCATCATAGGTAATCGATTTCGCGAGAGGCCAACCTCCAGGGCAAATTTCAGCATTTTACTTCAGGCGTTTAGGTCGTGCGATGATGAATCAGGCAGTAACTTTACAATTTTATATTATATAGGTAGATGAAGAAAAAGGTTTTAAAAAAAAAATAACAGAATTAGTAACGATTTTCACCCCTTAAACATTCGAATTTCGAAACGCATCAAATTTGTATTTGTATTTTTTAGATAAGTTACGAATGTGATATATTTTTTATTTTAATGTTTATTGGTTTAAAAGATAGATGGCATAGCAAAAAAGTTTTTAAAAATACAGGTTTTACCCGTTTACTCCTTATTTCAAAAAAGTGCTAGACACCTGTCCGCTTATTTTTAATAAACAATAATAGGTATTCAATTTTTTTGTATCTCCTTTAGCTTAGCAGATATGAGGTCAGCGTGATCGATTTTGTGAAAGGCCTGCCTCAGGTCCAAATGTCAACTTTTTAGCTTCAGGCGTTTAGGCTGTGCGATGAAAATAAATAGATGAAGAAAAAATATCTTGGAAAAAACAACAATAAAAGCACAAAATAAAGTACAAAAAAGTACCAAAAATTGCCTCTTACAGATGCTCATTCAACGCTTTGCTTGTTTAATTTTATGTTTGTAGCTGCAAAACTAACAAAAATTCAATAAGTAACTGTTGGCAAACAATACAGTACGAAAAAGTACCAAAAACCACTCTTACAGATTCTCATTCACTTGGGAACAGGCATGTTTGATTCTATGTTTATAGGTCCAATTTTAACGGGAATTCAAAAAGTAACAGGTAAAGAACAAAAAGTACCAAAAAGCCCATCTTACAGATTCTCACTCACTCAGGGCATTGCATTTTTAATTTTATGTTTGTAGATCCAATATTAACGAAAATAAAAAAGGTACCAGTTAAAAAACGAAAAAGTGCCAAGAAGATGCCTCTTATAGGTTCTTGTCCACTCAGGACATTTAATGTTGAATTTTATGATTTTAGGTCCAATACTAACGGAACTTCAAATAGTAACAGTTAAAGAACAAAAGGTACCAAGAAGCACCTCTTGCAGATTTTGATTTACTCAGGAGCATGCATGTTTAATTTTATGTTCATAGGTCCAATATTAACGAAAATTAAAAAGTACCAGTTAAATAACGAAAAAGTACCAAAAAGATCCCTCTAACGAATTCTCATTCACTCAGGACCTTGCATGTTTTATTTTATGTTAATGTTAATTTTATGTTATTTTATGTTAATAGGTCTCATTTTAACGAAAATTAAAAAAGTACCAGTTAAAGAATGAAAAAGTACCAAAAAGATCCCTCTTATTCACTCAGGACTTTGCATGTTTAGTTTTATGTTTCTAGGTCTAATACTAACGGAAATTAAAAAAGTACCAGTTTAAGATCAAAGAATACCAAAAAGTACCCTCAGAGGTTCTTATCCACTCAGGACATTGCATGTTGAAGTTAAGGTTTCTAGGTCCAATATTAACGATAATTAAAAAAAATTGTCAGTTGTGGAACCAAAAACCTAAAGTAAGAAATAAAATTTCCTGTATTTCCACTTTTTGGTACTTTTTTTCTCCCCATTGAAGCATAAAAAATTTCAATATTGTAGTAGGAGCCCATAATTTAATAAGTATTTGTCAATGAATAAAAAAAAATGTTTTGTAGAAATGTACCAAAAATAGTAACAGTTTATACCCCTTAAACGTCAAAATTTCGAAAAAGTACCAAATCTGTATTTGGATTTTTTAGATAAGTTTCAAATGTGATAAAACCCTTATTTCTATGTTTATTAGTTTAAAAGATAGATGGGATGACAAAAAAGTACCAATATACAGATTTTACCCGTTTACTCCGTATTTCCCCTTTTTGGTACTTTTTTCTCCCCATTGAAGCATGAAAAATTTCAATAATGTAGTGGGAGCCCATAATTTAATACGTTTATGTCAATAAATAAAAAAAATGTTTTATAAAAAAAGTACCAAAAATAGTTACGCTTTTTACCCCTTAAACGTCCGAATTTCGAAAAAGTACCAAATTCGTATTTGGATTTTTTAGATAAGTTTCAAATGTAGTATAACCCTTATTTCTAGGTCTATGGATTTAAAAGATAGATGGGGTGACAAAAAAATACCAAAATGCAGGTTTTACCCGTTTACTCCCTTAAAGGGCTGAATTTCCAAAAAGTACCAGACACCTGTCCGCTTATTTTTCTAAAGAACAACGAAAAGCATTAAATTTTTTTGTATCTTTTTTAGTTTTAGAAATATAAGGTTACCGAATTTACCCGTTTTTGCCCTTTTTTACACCCTAAACATTCGAATTTCCAAAAATCCCGTCTTAGTGGATCGATTTGGGGAGAGACCAACCCCTGGTCTAAATTTCAAGTTTTTAACTTCAGGCGCTTAGGCTGTGCGATGATGAATCAGTCAGTCAGTCAGTCAGTCAGTCAGTCAGTAACGTTACAATTTTATATATATAGATTATATTTAACTGTTGTAAAATTTAGTTACAATTTTTAAACTTTAATTAAAAGAATGAAGGATTGTACTGTTTCCATGAAGCAGTAGAAAATGTAATCTTAAAAGAACGAATAAACAGCGATTTACTTTTAGTATTTAGTACCGCATTTAAAGATTGCAGGATTATATGCCTTATCTTACAGCACTAGAGTAAGGCAGTCATTTTAAGAAGCAAAAAAGGAAGCGGTTGGGATGCAGTATACATATTTATTGCTTCCAAATCTTGAAATATTTTTGCTGGGATCAATTTAATACGTCTCCCGGAGTTGTAGAGATCATCTAAAGGATAACTCACCTGTTGGTGTTACATCCTCCGGGGAATAATGAGGTACAGCCAATATATTCCCCAAAAATTCAAAATTAACAGATCACAGGAGATCTTCACGATCTCTTGCGATCGCGTCTGGCCAGAGATCCTCTCTGGTACCACAGAGGTTAGCAGCTCCCGGTGGCTCGGCACTGGTCTGACGAATGCTTGAAGTCTCTGTTAGTATAACTTCTTGCGAGAAATGCTTCCAGTCTTTCAGCAATATTGTATTTGTAAAAGTTTTACTTTTCTGATAAACAGTTCTTTCAAGGTTGCACTTCCATCCGGCTTGACGAGTGGGGTGCAACGGATAGGTGCTTTTTAACGAAGGGATAATTTTTGGATGACGTGGTGGTTATGGTTTAAGCCCAAGGATACAGAAACCTGAAAATCCCACTAAAGGGCTGATTTTACACCACTTGTGGGAGAGTTCGGCCTGAGGGAAGACTATCACTAGGGGCTGTTTCCAAAAGCAGCGAAAACAAGGGGTGAGTGTATAAGTTTTCTCACACACTCAGATGCGGTTGCTAAACGCCTTGTTTGCCACCCAGAGGATAAGATCCACCATGGAGAAGGCTACGCTACATGTTTTCTTGTAAATCTTTTTCACATCACTTTAAGACAAACAAATCACATAAAGATGTATTTATCTAGGTAAAGATACAAAGACCTTTTGCATAAATCCTTATTTCATACCATAATTTGGTTTTTGCGGATCAATGGTTTTCCATGGATCCCAAATTGGGCACACTATCGAAAAATTTTCGGTAAATACTGTGGTGTAGGGTATCAAATGGCGTGCTAAATAATCCTATTAATAGGAAGATTAAAATGTTTTGGAAATCGAGTTCGAACAAGTTTCTAAAACGGTCCTGCATTAAAATTTCATAAAAATATAGAACGGAATATATTTAAAAACTCTAAATTCACATATGTTTATGTATATTTCTTCAAACTTTTACCTTAACCACAACTATTCTTTAATAACAATCGAACATACAATATCCATTAATTTCTATTTGACTCGATTTCGATTTCCCGAACATGGGCGTATTTTTGGATTATTTGTAATAGTATATCAATAACTAATTGGAAAAAACTGAAAGTAATTGTATTTATTAAAAGATTTTGTTTGTTGTGCTTAATTCCCTTTTTTAATAATTGATAAAAATACTGAAATTTATTGTTGGAGGATAAGCTGTTCCTATGCGCATTTCACTCTGTAGTCTTGTTTGCTGATAACTTTGGCTTTTCTAAAATTATTTAGGAGAACGTTTCCTGATGATCTGGCCTAAGCAACCAGTGAAATGCGCACAGGAACAGCTTATCCTCCAACAATAAATTTCAGTATTTGTTATCAATTATTAAAAAAAGGGAATTAAGCACAACAAACAAAATCTTTTAATAAATAATAGTATTCCCACAAACAACTTTGATAATAGTAATTGTATTTATTTAAAAACCTTGCGTTTAAGATTAAAAAAATCTTATTACACATCATTACGATTGATTAGAAATCATCATTAAACAGGTGTAGCTTAATAATAAATAAAAAAATTAACAGAATTAACTATATAGATATTGGGAAATATTTCTTTTCATAAGCAACTTTTTATTATATTCAACATTTTTTATTTTTCGAATTTATTCTATGATTTAAATTTCAGTTATGTATTTTATTAAGCTTTTTGTAATAGTTCTATTCCTTAAATTTTTAGGAATGACTTTATACACTACCAGACTATTAAATTGTATTTTCCTGTTACATTTTACCTTAGCTTTCCGTTGGATAGCAATGAAGTATATTTATGTACAGAAAAATTTACAATTATTAGACACCAGCAGAATGTAATGCATTTTCTGGCCCGCTACGGCCTTCGTCAGCATTCTTTGTGTCACACTGGATAGTGATACTTTATAAATTGAATGTATTTAACTCAACTATTTTAACAAATAGATATTGGGAATTATTTCTTTTCATAAGCAACTTTTTATTATATTCAACATTTTTTATTTTTCGAATTTATTCTATGAGTTAAATTCGAAAAATAAAAAATGTAGAATTAACTATATTTGTTACGTTTATTGAATGCAATATTGGCGTATTATTGTATAGTTTTTATTTTATTATTTATTTACAAATAAAATTTCAGTACTAATGAAAAATTTGTTAATTTCTTAATATAAGAATAACTAAAATAAAGAACCGGCAAGACGGAAATTTTTTCTTTACTCAAGTCCGTATTCGACACTTCTATTTAATTAAGGCCCTATGCTCCTTGTAGGAGTTTAAAGGAACTAATATATATATATATTTAATTAAGCGGTTTTTCAAATATATAAAAAACGGGTTATCGAAAATTTTGATTTTTTTAATACTCCCTAAAAAAACAACATGCATCTAAAACCAGCATATTTTCAATTTTCTTAAAGAAAATAGAAAAAAATAAAAAAATTAACCAAAATTTATAAAATCTTTTTCTTAGACAATGCTACAAGTTCATCTGTGTTAAAGTCGAAAATTATTAAGAAAATTAAAAGATTAAGCCCTAAACCGAAAGGGAAAATAAATGCATGGATATTGTGAAATACGAGTCAAAGGAGTGAATATATACAAGAATACAAAAACAAAATTTATGAAAATATTTGTTGTTATCTTTACACTTTAAAATCAAATTAAATTGAGAGTTATAACGCGTTTCTATCTGTTTTAAAAACTGTTAATTTTGCATGATATATAAACAAAAGCAATTTTTATAAATTTGTTTTTGTTTTCATGTAAATGTTCATTACTTCTTCTCGTATTTAAGAGTAGCCATGATTATAATTTATGTTAAATATTTAAGATACTGAATAATTGATTATAGAACCCTTTACTACGGTCACTTCTATTAAAAAAAAAAAAAAAGTTAATTTAAATTCAACATTTGTATTAGTAAAACAAATTAGAAGAGCAAAACTGTCAATGTCATTTGGACACGCGCTTTCTACTCTTTTTTTTTGTTTTCTAAGAATTTATTGAGATTTGACACTTTTTTTAAAATATTATACATTCTAATATTTCAACAATTATCTACATAAAAAACCATGTTAATTTAGATTTATTGACTTCTTGAAGTTTTTTTTTTTTGTGAAGTCTACCGCCCACTACAGCGCAACATCATCAAATGGCTGAACGAGTAAGTAAAAATGAGTGCCACAAAATTGAGTTCGTGGAAAATTATTAGACAGCTATTTTGATCACTGTTACTTACAGTAAATACTAAATGAAGTTATTATATAACAAGTGCATTTTTATATGAAAAACTACTTAACCTAAAAAAAATACTTGTGAGGAAAATAAGTAGCCTCTAACTGAAATAAAATTTGTTGTTCAACACATTGTAGTCCTTAAGTACTTTTGTGGTTGATGTCCTGGTATCTAAACATACAAACACTTCAATATAAGTATGTACATCACAGACATGATCATCGTTTTCTTGTACTCAAAGTAGAAAGTCAAACTGAATACGAGATCTCCTTTTTGTGTTTCATTTTACAAACCGCCTTTTTTCCTAAGAATTCTAGCTAAAATTTCAAGTCAACAAAATTTTTAAAAAAGGACATTTATATTAAATTAAATATCTAGGGTTTTTGGTCAGATAAGTAACCGTAACCAAAGTCTATTCACTAACAAAGAGAAAAAAAAAACAATATTTTTATGTTTGTGTGTTTTTGATCATGACTTAACTAGAAAGTATGTCGTCGTCTTCTCTTTGGCATTTTATGTAACTTGTTATCCCAGACTAAGCGTTTTTTCTCTCTCTGTTTCTATTCTGTTTTGTGGTGTTGTGGGCGTTTTTAACATCACTTGGTCATATTGCTCTATTCGAATAATTTATGTTTTTTGGGTATTTGCTTGTTGTTTTTTGTGTTCATATTTTTGTCCTTTTTTTAAAAAAATTGGTCAATATTTTTGTTGTTTTTACCAAAGTATTATTTATGAACAATTATTACAACCATATGGTTTAAAATAATATTTTATATGGTACTACAAAAACAAATGTATTTATTCTCTTTTTTTGTAAATATATAAATGTTACTAGATTTTCAGCTTTAGTTTGTTAAAATAATTTGTTTTAGTTTATTTATACACGCAGAAAAAAAATGTTAAATTAACATGGCACATTGTTAATTTAAAAACAAGTAAATTTCTGCAAAAGAATGGACTTTAATTAAATGTATCATTGTTTCATATTAATCTAAAACGAAAGATGTTAAAATCACATTGTTCAATATTGAATCCATAAAATCCTGTGTTAGTTGTTTTGTGTAAAAACAACAACACTACAAGAAGAAGAACATAGTTTTTTTTTATTTTTATGTTTAAAATAATATATTAAAAGAAAAATTCCCGTATTCTTTTTGTTAAAATTATTAAGTGTAATACATAAAATTTTCAAAAGTAGTAGATGGCGAAGCCCGTATTGGGACATTCTTCAGGTGTCTTGTAATTGTGAGTCCTTTTGTAAACAAAGGGGAATACAACAAAAGTGAAACATGTTTAATAGGAAAATAAATAATAATATTCTCTCTCTCTCCTGGTACCGGCGGCAAGTGTTTACAATTATTCTTAAATAAAAACATACATATCGCACACCTAGTTCAAGAGTGACTCAACTCAAAATTTTAATTTTTCGGGCTTATATGCTTAAAATATGCACAACACACTTATTTTGTTGTTGTTAACTGTTGTTTAAAAACATTTATGTCTTTCTTTATGTTTCAATTGGTATCAAGTTGCATTTCATTAAAGCGACTTATTTTTAGTTGTGTCAGAAAATATAATGGTAGTAGATCCCCAATGCTAAGTACTAAACAGTGTTATGGGTCGATTACGCATGGCAGCACAGCTTCAGTTGCGTAGCCAAAAAGCTACTCAACTGACATTTAAATTGGTATTATGTACGGCAACATTGTTTAGTTGCCAAAAAGTTATCGATTATGCTATTTTGACAGTTTGACAACTAAAAATAAATATAACAAATTGAAAAAACGAACAAAAAAGTGACTCAAAGTGAATAAAATGTTGCTCCAATGCTCGCTTTTATTTCCCCTTAAAGACCGAACACCACGAGCAATTTGACTATAATTTGCCATTTCATGGATTAAAAGTTCAAACTGTTTTCGAGTTGTTTTTTTTACAATTTTTAAATCTTAAATTAAATAAATATATATGTTTATATAAACTTTAAAATGTAATATAAAATATATACACTCTTTATTAGTAATGCCGTCTTCTTTACTTTAAAAAATATAAGCAGCAACTACAAGATTGTGGTTGTCAATATGTCATCAATATGGCAACTGAAGTAACAACTTGTTAGTTGACAGTTGTCATTGGTAATATAAATTTCGAAACTAGCAACACAACTTCCGTAATCGACCCATTAATCCGAGTTGTAACACTTTTGATAAAATAAATATTTGTTGAAGTTTACATTTATTGGACTTATGTCAGTTTAGCTGTTTGAGGTTAGTAAGATTCATTTCCATTATTCAGCTTAAGTGACATAACTTAAGATAATTCGGTAACTTGTGCAAATAAAAAATCATCAAAACGACACAGCTAAACATTATTATTTTTTTTATTATTATTATTATTCTTTATTAGTATTCAAAATACTTTCAAATTTTCACATTTATATTATAAATAAAATTTTATACATTATTATTGCTTTTAACAAAAACTACACATTGCTTTCTAAAAATATTAATATTTATCTAATTTTTTATATCATTTGAGAGTGAATTAAATAATTTAAGTCCTTTGTAGAATAAAGATCTTTGCCCAGCTGTTGTATTAGCCCTCTTTAGTCTGAAGTTATTAGCATTTCTTAATCCATAAGGTTGTACTTCACCAACATATTTGATTTGGTCACATAGATATTTAGGTGCATTCCCATACTTAATTTTGTGAATCAAATTCAAAGTATTTAGTGTCAGTCTCTGTTTAATGTTGAGCCATTTAAGCGTATCAAGCATTGTTCGTATATTTGTATACCTATTACATTTTAAGATAGTTCGCATCGCTTTGTTTTGTAACTTTTGAAGTCTCTCTATTTGGGATTCATTATAGCACGTATATATTATTGTTGACCCGAACTCGAAATGAGGTTTTATTATTGTATTATATATATTAATAGAAGTTATCACAGATATTTAATTTCTTATTCTTTTAAAAAAGCCAATTTTTTTTACTTATTTTTTTACAAATATATTCTATATGGTCTTTGAATTTCATTTCTTCGTCTATTATAAATTTTAGATATTTAATAGTTTTTACTTTTTCTATAACTTCGTTATTAATTTTTAATACTTTTTCAGTGTTCATATTTATTTCCATAATTTTTGTTTTGTTTTCATTTAGCTTTAGTTTATTCTTTTTTAATCACATGTTAACATTATCTATATCGCTCATCATATTATTATAACATATCTCACTAGTGTCTCCTTCTGTGTATATTAAAGTATCATCAGCATATAACACAATTTCACATTTGTCGAGTATTTTTGGCATATCATTTATATATATTATAAATAGCAAAGCCCCCAAAATTGACCCCTGTGAAACACCGTAGTCATTATCCATTACATTTGATTTTACACCGTTTACTTTCGTTATTTGTCTTCTATTTGTCAAGTCTGATTCAAACCATTCTAGTTCTTTTTCCCGGATACCGTACATATACAATTTTTGTAGTAAAATTTGTCTATCAATTGTTTCAAATGCCCGTTTAAAGTCTAAAAATATTGCTAATAATTTTCTGTTGGTTTTTATATTTTTCCACCGATTTATTACATAATTGACCGTTGTTTCACATGAAATTTTTTTTCTAAAACCCGATTGATAATTTGAAAACAAATTATTTTTTTCAACATATTTTTGCAGCTGTTCCTTTACGACTTTTTCCAGTATTTTTTCACAAGTTTTTAAAGTATTTATGGGACGAAATTCTTCACATTTTCTTGTTTTAGCCACTTTTTCAATTGGTGTAACCATTGTTTCTTTCCAATTATCTGGAAATTGTCCTGATTCCATTGATTTGTTTACAATTTTCAGAATATTTTCCCCAATTATATGCCAGTTATCAAGTATAATTTTCGTTGATATTTTTCAGAAGTCTGGTTTGGTTTTTATTTCTTTTACTATATTCTTAAGTTCTAACATTGTTATTGCACTGAATTTGAATCTTGAGTTAACCATTTCTGTATTGCACATTTTCTATTGCATCTCGTATTATCTTAACACTATTTATAAAGTATTTACTAAAATGACTAGAGATTTGGGAATTTTCCTTATATTCTACGTTATCAAATATCACAGATTTTATCACATTTTGGTTTTTCTTTATAACTAGGTCTTTGATTTCCCTCCACATTTGTTTTTGATCTTTTGCATTATTTATTTTGTTGTTTATGTATTTATATTTCTCGTTTTCTATTTTTACTTTGTATAAATTTCTTATTGATTTGTCATTATTCCATGCTTCGATATTGTTTTCAAATTTTGCAATTTGGTATTTAACTATTTTTTCTTCTTTTATTAGACGTAGTTCGTTATTAAACCACTGGTTAAGGCTAGTTTACACTATCACACATTTCATACGTATTCCATAATACTTTGTGAGATGGAAATCTAATGAGTTTTCTTGTGACTGTCAAAAAATCTAATGTAACATTACAGTTTGTAGTCACACTATCACACATGAACATGCTTTTGTTAAAATGCAACCCTGATCCAATGAAAAGTATTAGCGTTTAGAAATTTTTCAAATAACGATTAAGTCGTATGGGATGTCAGACTTTTTTCGTAATACTTGTGGCACATTGCATTCACACTATCACACTTTGTCATATTACTTGAGTTTTTGACATGTATTAATACAAAGTATAATAGTGTAATCTAGCCTTTAACATTAACATAATATTTATACATTGTGTATAAATATTTAAAAAAAACTTTTTAGATCATAATCTGTAGGGATTTTCTACTAAATGGTCCAAAGTTTTTGTTTTTAACTATTTTTATTTAGAAGTTATTGAGTTTAATTTCTTCGACATTTTAATATTAATTCCTCTTAATAAATTCTCCAAGCTCAAGGTAAATTTTGTAAAAAATATTTATAATAGATACTGTAGTTGTAAACCATGGTAGTAGAATAATACAACGTTTAGTCATTAGAAAGTTTGTTCTCCATTTTAAAACCCATGTAATGTCCAACAAAAGAAAATAACGAAAAAATAAATTAAAATAATGGTAAAAAATCAAATAAATTAATTTTATTTTTTAAAAATTTCTTAATATTAAAAACTTGTATAATATCAAATTTTAATCAAAAATCAATTGCAAATGGACAATATATTGAATAAACTTTAATTTTATGTAAATAAAGTGAGTTTCAATATCTAAAAAGTGCAAAATATGTTAAAATTAAAACATTTGCAATTGAGTAATGTTTCGTTGTTTGACATTACATGGGTAAATAATGACAATTCTCCCTAATTAACCTACATGTTACTTGTTATATTATGGTTGTAAATAATTTTTGTTGACTTGCTTTACATCTATGTTCATAAAGAGTTTTTATGATTTCTTGACCAGGGTTATAAAAGTCGAAAACCTTTTTTAAAGTGTAAAAAATATAACATTAAACATAAAAACAAATCAAACAAAACCAAAATACATGTGTTATTGTTGACATTTTCCGACTCAATTAAAAGATAAGTTGCTTTAATTTTAGGTTTTTGCAAATTACTTTTTGCAATAAATATTACATTTGTATATATTTATTTTTGTAGAAATTCTTAAAAAGCTGTGCATCATTATATCTTATACTAGCTGACCGCCCCGGCTTCGCTCGGAAGCAATTTACTTATAAGAAATTAAAAGGAGGCAGTGTGTTTAGTTCTTCGAGTTTCTCCTAAAAAATTTTCGTACTTAGGAAAATATTAAATATTTAACGTTTCCCCTTAAATTTGCCTTTGCTTAGAAAAAATTATAAGTGAATAGTAGGCAATACATTAAAAACTTTAATTTTCCGAGTTGAGCCAACATTTTTTTTCTTTCCAAACTATCTCCTGAAAATTTTTATTTACATATGTTTAATTTTTATTTACATAATTTTATATACATATGTTTTTTTTGGTACTTGCAAACATACACGCACACTCATGGGTGAAAGAGTGCATTTTGTTGTTTTCTTAAAATGTGTACGTTTTGTTGTATTACGCATTGCTTCTATCTTATGCGATGTTCGCACGGCATGTTGAATTACGTTGTTCGCTCTTTGAATTACGAATGCGAATTATGCTTTTCGCACGGCACATTTATAATTCAACAAATCTTCTTCTTACATATATGAACATTGTTTTGCTTTGAAAATTAAAACAAAAGCAAGTAACAATTTAAAATGTCTCATTATTTTATCAATTTCTATTTTGTGCTGTTTTAAATAATGATATTTGGCAAATAGTTGGGCTGTGAATTTCGAATGAGAGAGCGAATAACGAATAAACGCTGTCGTGCGAACAAAGCATTAAGTTAATGTCGAGTGGTCGAATTTCGGCCACCGGGCGAAATTAGTTCATGTAAATGTGTCAAAAAATACACCAAACGATGTTTGCTAAAGGTGCCCGTAGACGACATGTTTTTTACATCTGACTTGTCAAGTTTTCAAGTCACATGTAATTGTGAATGTCTGTCAAAATTGCTGTTTTACATAAGCTTTATAATATTTGGTCACACACGTACATGTAATTTGCTTCTGACATTGTCTATGTTTTTTCTCTGTAGTTATGGAGTAAACCAAAGTAGTTCTTGGTTTCAAAATAGCGTGCTACCGCCACAAAAAATTTTATTTGCGCCGTAAAAAAGTTCAGCCTTCTAAACATTTTTTTCTTTAAATTCCAATATACCAATTTAGGATATTATAATGATACGTTTTTATTTATATATGTACATAATTTCTATTCAATGGTGAAATGATTATACATATATCGGTATTGTAAAATATTTACTTAAGCCGGCTAATGATTCCGTCAACAATGCACCGCCGCTGCGGTTTTCTTCCCGGCATAGATTTCTGACACAGCTGATGTCAGATGATTTGTCAGAAGAAAATAGAGCACGCTCTAATTGAAATTTTGTCAGATGACTTTGCGTCTGACTTGTACAGATGCAATGTTTTAAAGGTAACACACGACATGTATGTATTTTGCAGTGGAAAATTTGACATGTCAGATGTAAAAAACATGTCGTGTACATGCAACTTAACGAAGAATAAAGGACCAAATAAACCCAAGAAACCAGCGTTGCCAGAATTCAAATTCAATTTTACACAGGCATTGAAATTATCCAACATTTTATAAATTACACAAAACAAATTTAGAGCTTGACAAAAACTAATACTGCTAGTTTACGAATATATACAGAGCGGCGCAGAATGAGCTACATATTTGTGGAATTTTTTTGATTAGCTTTGAAAATTATACTTGTAAGTGGCCATTTTCCGCTTTGAGCTTACGTGATCTTTTTTAACACATTTTCCATAACTTTTCGTAACATTTTGGGTGTAATGGCCCTGACTTCATTTGTAATGTTGTTTTTTTTAGTTGCGAGATGGTTTTTGGCTTGTTAAATCCGATGAATGGAGGTCAGTTAAAATGGCTTATGGTAAAAAAGCTATTAAGGCACCTGCAGTATGAGCTGTGGCTAGATCTTATTAAAGCTACAAGGTTAGATGGCTTAATACAGCTTACCGTTGAGAGAGATTGAAACATAATTTCATTAACACAAAATATATTTTGACAAACGATGGATAGTTTATTAAAAAAACAAGACGAGCTAAAAAAGTCTTACAAAAAGTCGCAGACCGTCAAAAAGGGTTGGAATTGCAAGTTTAGTCGACGCGCGGTAACCCAGATCCTAACAGCATGTAGTGTGATACACTTACTTTTATAACGATAAACGTATCGTTAAAATAAATATAACGAAATTTTATCGAATTTGCTATTTAGTAATATTTTTAATGATATTCGCTGTCGGTTAAGATCAGCTGTTACCTCAATGCCCGTAATTTCTACAATATATATCTATGGTGTAACGAATTTTTCAAAATTTTAATACGATTACTGATGTCTTACCTACTGGTTAAACTGTAATAAAAATACAAATGTTGCCATATTTTAAAAGAAATTACCAAAAGAGTTTTACCGGATAGGTAAAGATAACTGTTAGGTACGAACACGACCAGATATCTCTTTGTAGAAATTACGGGCATAAGCAGTATTTTTTCGTTATTTAAGCGACAATAATTAACGTGGTGTTTATTAAATCGATAAAGTGCATTTTGTGCTTAAAATGGCTTTTGTGTATTTGGAATTCGCGAATTTTGACATTTTGTAGACATGTCTGAATAAAATCGTTGAAAAATATAACGGCTGTCGTTTCGTTAAAAGTTAGTAAATCACAATACTGAGCTTTTTAATTTAAACGTTATTGCTTACTTTATCGAAGTAGTGTTGTAGTGTGTATGAAGTGAATTCTATACCCAGAGAAACACATTTTTCAATATGGTCACCTCCAAACCAAACTATTTTTAACGACAGTTTTTAAGCATATTATGGTTATTTAAGCCATGTTATTATCACCGGCAAGCATATTATGGGCAAATAAATTCACCATCAAGAAGCGACAACCATTTTATGGTTTCCTCTGTACATGTTATGGTTAATAATAACAAAAAGATGTTTAACATTTATAATAGCATTGTGGTTTTGTTTATTTCAAACCAAACAATTATTAGAGGTAAACAAATAGTTGTTATATTTAGATATAACATATTTAGAGGCAATCATTATATGTTTGTGGCTTCTTGCTAAGCCACTAATTTAACCATAAAATAGTTGTCGGGGACAATACTATGACAAAATTTATCATAAAATGTTTAAACATTTTCGTTAAAAATAGTTTTATTATATGTGGTCGGTCACATTTGAAAAATGTATTCTCCTGCGTGTGAAAGCTAAACATTTTTATGGAACATACTGTAAGTCATCATTCTAAGATCGTGCCATATGTGAATAATCAAATGAATAGTAATTAATATTAATAAAATAGTGGTCAGTTTTGAATTAATAATACTGGATATATGTATTTTTAATTTATGGCCAGAAATGGAAGAAACAAAATTAAACATAGAAAGAACCATGATAACTTGTCTACATATCAAATAAGATGCAAAAGAAATATAAAAAATTACATATTAAAAAATTAAAGAAATAAATATAAATTAATACTTCTAGATATGGAATGCATTTTGTTAAATGTTGTTTGGCATTTGGAAAAGATGGGTTTTTTTTTGCTATCTACCTACATGCCACATACAAACATACATACAAACGCTCATGAATATGGCAGTTTTATACAAAAACAAAACATATATACATATGTATATAATATACGATAAATCAGTTTTCATTAACCCTTCGGCTAAACAAAATTTTTCATTTTTTTCGATAATTATAGTGTACACTTTTGAAAACATCAACATATCAGTTTTATATACAAAATGAAAGAATATTTATATATTTTTTTAACTTTATTTCATTTAATAAATATTTTTCATTTGGTTTAGTTTTATTTTATTTCATTACATTTGTTAAACGAAGAATGAGTTTTGTACAAAGAAGGATTTGTCTTTTTTGTTTGTTTGCCCAGTTGAATAAGTCTTAGGTTGGAAATTCTTATAATTTGTGTTTTTTTTTTTGTTAAAGAAACAAAATATAATAAATTTAAATGAAATACAAATGTTTAATGGCTTTTAAGTTAAACAGACTTAAGGTTAAATTTATAGTTTACTTTGAAAATGGCAAACTCACCGCTAATGCATTTGAGTCTTACTTTTTTGTTTGATTTTTTACTAGTTATTTAAGAAAGAAAATATTTCTTTTAAGTCCCTTAAAATATAAAGAAAATTCAGTTTAGGGTAGTTCTAGGCAAAGAAGTAAGTTTATCCAGGGCAGGCCCGTTTATTACTTATATCAGAAGTAACACTGCAGAACAAAAGGATTTTTTTCAAAATAACAATGTTCTGCCATGCCAACTGATTCTAATAGAGGGGTCTAAAAAAGGATATACGAGTATCGGCGTCTTAAAAGTTTACATCTGAAACGCATTGTACATTTCACATTTAAAATGGGGATGTATGTAGTTCATATATTCCGCGAAAATTTTTGTCATGAAATTCTACTATAGGTCAACGAACACACTTAAGTCGTAAATGCAACTTTAATACCAGAAATAAGGAAAAACTTAAAAGATAGTTAAAGAGTTAATTACACTGGCTTACAGCCAAAATATACCAAGAACGCCACATGCCTAGATACGTTAATTGGGACCTCCTGAACACGAAAAACGCTGTAATTTTTTTTCTAAGTACCGTTTTTTAGATAACAGGACTTTTGTGTTTTTCGGTGTATGGTCCCACTCAAACCCTTGTGGAGCAAAACCGAGTCCGTCCGATCGAGATAAATGGCATATCGTTGCAAATTTAATTGAATGTCGATATGCCGCAAATTTCTATCCGATAAGAAATGGCTGAGTTATGGCACCTGAAATTTCAAAATTTGCCTATTTTTTACGTTTGTTTAAAAATTTTTCATATTTATTTCGTTTTTTTCTACGTTATAGTAAAGATCTGGAATGTTTTATTTTTTAACCAAATAGTTTATTTAATTACCAACACATCGGATGAAAAATAAAGATTTATTAAGGATTTTGTGTAACGACAATACTTTCATCTTCATTGCTCACCCACTTTATTCGGCGCCCATTAGTTTTAACGTATTTAAAAAAAAACGGAATTTGAATCTCTGTATATGTTGGTAGCCCTGATTGACGAAAAATGACATTTTGCTCTCTCTCTCTTTGAGGTGCCATAACTCAGCCATTTCTTATCAGATAGAAATTTGCAGCATATCGACGGAAAAGACATTCAATTACCTTTGCAGCCATATGCCATTTATCTCGATCGGTCTTTTCGGTTGGACTGTTATATAGCCGATACAGGTATATTTTTTTTGTCCCCTCTTCAAGAATCAGTTGGCAAAACATTGTTAGTTTTTTGTGTGTTGGACAGTGTAATTTATATATGACTTAAGAGTATTTACTGACCTATTAACAAAAGAAATTGTGATATACACAAGACATTTGTTTTAATATGAAAGTAGCGGTCAATTGTGGACGTAGAGGGGCAAAATTTTATAGACTATAGGTTTGACTAGCATTCAAATTAAATGCGCTGAATTTTATACCAATGGCAATATTTATGGCATTAAAAGTGATTTTTGGATGTGGATCCTATTTAAGAATTTCAATCAAATATGGAATGATCTTTATAAAACTTGGCAAAATAATTTCTGTTTATATAAAACATGATTAAACATAATTATACAACAGCAACAAAATATTAAGAATTATTATTTGAACAATACCGCTTTCCGGAAAGACATTATTTGCATCGGCTCTAGGAGATATTATGGGAAAATTCTAACTATTTTCGAGAGGCTTCGTTCTTATGATAAAAAGCGTATGCAGCCAATTTCATCAAATTGTCAAAAAGTTTTTTTATGTATATTGTTTAATTAGGGGCATTCTATACAAAACAATTTCTTTCAAAAAGTTCAATTCAGATAATTCAATGAATTTGTAATTTATTGCTTAATCATTATTGTCTTATCTGTAAAGGCTCTTGACGAGGGGTGCGGCAAAAGTTTGGTTTTTCATTCTCTTAATTTTACGATTTGCATTCGCACTTGCATTCGCTTAAATGTATGAGAATATTTAAAACGAATATTTACCTAATGAGTGCATTATCAATAACATCTGGAATTTTTTTTTAGCAAAATAAATCGTAACGTTTCTTTTTTTTTGATAATGTATAATTTTAAATTTCTATCTACCCAAATATTTTAAGTCCGGTACTGGGCCTTCCATATTTACTATTTTTGTTCGATTTTTTAAAATTTTAAAAATCAAAAAATCGGTATCTTATTTTAAAAAATGGGTTTTAAAATTTTCAAAAATAGACAAAAAAAGTAAATATCGAAGGTCCACTATTGGACCGGACTTAAACGATGTTTGGTGGATAAAAGTTTAAAATTACACATTTAAAAAAATCGAATAAAATACTCACACCCAAAATCTTAATCAAATCCAAAAATCTTATTCAAAAAAACTTGAAATAAAAAAATCAAATTTGAACCATTTTTAATGAAGCAATAAACAAAAAACTGAAAAAAGTCCTTTGAAGGACTTTAAAAAAAAAAATTTATAATATACCAGGATAGCCCTTTTGAACATTTTTTTTCAATCACCCAATTTTGCCTGGAATGTCCCATATACAGTACATATGTATTCCTTAATAATTAGACACAAATAAAATTTTGAACATTTTGCAGGCATTCGCCTTCGCTTTCGTATTCGCATTCGCAAAAAGATATTTTTATTATTCGCTTTCGCATTTGCTTAGCAAACATTAGCCGCACAGTGACTCTGAATCATTGTTCATAGGCCAAAAGTTTGTAACTTTTAAACTGATATATATTTTAGAAATTTTGTTTGACGGAGAATGTTATTTGAATTTCTCTCCAGTTTTAAATTCATTTAAATCGGTTCAGTACTTGTTGAGAATTTAAGGTCAAAGTTGAATTTTTTTAGCATTTAGTAAAAAAATGCGTGTTTTTTGTTTTTTTAATTTGCTTTACTTATAAAAAAATGAAACAGGTAAAAAAAAAACATTTTAATAACACGCAGTTCCCAGTAGAACAGGCTCCACTATTAACAAAACTCAAGTATATTAATTTTTTTATTATACAAAATTACACTGTAAAAAATTATTAATATTTAAATTGATTTTAAAAACAACGAAATTAATTTAAATTCATTCTAAATAAACTTATTTTTTAAACGAACAAAAAACAGTAAGAGTTTTCATGATATCGCTTAAAAGTCTTGCAAACTGTGCATTTTTGCGCCCTCGCATATGAACTGTCAAAAATTGTATGAGAATTATTTTACACAAACTTCGTAATTTTGGCCAACAATTTTGACTCGCAAACTTGCGCTGTTCGATTGTGCATTTAAAGTAACTGATCTTTGTAATGCTTACCGTCGTTTTATATGAAAAATTTAAGTGTTTATAAATCACCAACAATAAATTCTTCCAATAATTTGAACAAATTAGTCTTCTATCTTTCCTTATGCATTTTTAAAAACAAATTTCAACTTTTATTTTTATATTTTTTTTTTTAAATTTTTTTTTTGCATTGATGTTTCTTACAAACTGATATTAGGTGTGTTTATGTACTTTACTAGCAGAAACTTACAACGAGAGAGTAAATTTTAAATTTACAAAATTTTTCTCCCAATTACTCAAAAAAAATAAAAAAAGTAAATGAACGCTTTACTAGCAAGTTAGGCATATCGACACTATTCAGCTGTAAGATAAAAGATTATTTCTTAAAAAATTCATTTGCTTTGAACTATTTGCGCAAGAAGAATATTATTCCTAAATTTTATAATAATAATTATTTTTGATTTTATTGAAAAACTTTTACTGCCAGGCCCACAATGTCGACAAGAACATTTCTTTCGCATTTTTATATTGAAAACAATAATAAAAAACTAAAATTTGTTTTTGGTTACAATATAAATATACGAAAGAAATGTTCTTGTCGACATTGTGGGCCAGGCAGTTAATTTAAAAATTATGAAAATTATTTTTGTTTTGTAAACAAAAACATGAAACAAGTGGTTGAATAATTATTGCTAGTAAAAATTTTAATATCAGAAATTTTCAACAAGTTTTTTGTCTCTCAAATTTTTATGCTCTTTTTTCACTCTCTCGTTGCCAGTTTTTCAAGTACATGAACACTTACTAGTAACAATTATTAAAAGTAGGCAATAACTTTCTGTAAATGAACACACCTATTGTTTAAAATTATACAAAAATTAAAAAGGGTCTTCAACGGCAATTTTAAGCGATATCATAAAAACCTTTAGTATATGCGATAACTAATACTCAAAATTAATATTAATAAGATTCTTTATTGTTAAACTAAGTATTCTAAAGTTTGCGGAGATGATTTCACAACTTGAAGCAGACCAGCAGTAAAAAATCGTCTCTCAGAAGTGACTAAACTCATTTGACAACTTGAGTATTTCTGCGCCATGGTCTTAAATTTTGAGTATAATATTTAATAGCGACAGTAAACAAACGAATCTGAGTTTCTAGAAAAATGAGAAGATCTAAGGTAAATCAAGGCTTCTTATTTAGCTGAACCATAGCGTAGGATGGACACAGGACTATTCTTCTCCAAAATTTCTTTTAAGATTTTACAAATGCTCCAAAGGTCAGTTCTTGTAGACTTATCAGAACTTTACTAGCTGTAGGGGTGACCGTGTCTTTAACACTTTAGGAATGCAGAGTCATGTTAAGTAGTCCAATAAGATGTTTTTTTTTTTATTTTTTTTTTTATTCTGCATCTCAGTTTATTCATTAATCGTATTTTCTTATAATGTTCGAAGACTGTTAACTAGCGAAATAGCATCAGAAAATGAAGAAGTGGATTTGCTTATGGATTTTGTGGTCTCTTTTAAGTAACCCAAAATTTGTAGCGAAATGATTTTTTTTAAAAAAAATCATTAAAAATTGGCAGAAAATTCTTAACACGTAAAAACAAATACATACATGATTTATCAATGAGAGAACGTTTTACCATTACAAAACGGCTGATGCTGCAGGTCCACACCAAGCGTTCAATGCGTTTATGCCTAAAAAGTCGAAGTGTAAAATTGTATTGACAAGTTACACAGCAAACGCGGAAAATACATATCCATATTTAAGGCATGAAGTAGGATTACTTTCTACCTGTGTCTCGAAAAAATGAAAAACGCGTGGCGTAGGCCGACCTCCAGCTTAAGAATAAAAAAAAACAATTTATTATTCTGTTTTATATTTTGCTATTAGTTGTTATGAAAAAAAGCATTGAAAATTAAATTTTTTGTTCAAAAAAAAAAAAAAATTATAAAAAACTATCGCCATATCGACAGTAAAATATCGCCGATACCGATTTATCGGCAAACGTGAAGTATCGCCGATATATCGGCATCGGTATTCGTTACATCACTAATTAAAATTTTGGAAATCGGTCATCACAAAAGAATTTTGGCAAATTAATTTTTGAGCCACTGTGCGCTGCACCCCTTCTTTTGACTTTACTTAATGCAAAGAAGTACTTCTTATTTTTCGATATCTCATAATCATAAAACAGTTTCCGCACGGCCATCACGGGCCATGTAAATAATTGTGCTATCTGGTCTGAACGAAGTTTTGCCGAGGTATGTTGATTTAGTTTAAGATAGCACGGAGTCAGTTATAACGTAATATTTCTGTATTGTTTTTGATTAAAATGCATGAGTGGCGATTGAATTATAACATTAAATTGAAATATTATACATTGAAGGTTACATTCGCACAAAAAAAAAAAAATTGATTTAAATTAAAAAATATGTGATATTAATTAAAAAAATAATTAATCAGTGTACAAATTAATAGTATCAATTAAATGTTTTTTGATTTTACCAACATTTTTTGCAGGAATGTGGTTGATATACGTAAACGTTTAATTAACTTGATTAAAGCCAACTTTTTGAAGAAAATGTTTTGTTTTTCAGATAATACTATATAATGGACTTTTTAGTAACAGCAGTTTATTTATTTAATCGGACTTTCCTAAAAATGCAGTATTTATTAACGTATAGGATTTTATTAAAATTTTTATATCAAAATCGCCTTTTTGAAAATTCAAAGTGATTACAAAACCCCCATTTGGGAACCCATTGTTATGAAACATTTAACAGGTTTATATACTACGTTTATACGTAGCCTATTCTCAAATAATTTTAATTTTTAAATCTTATTTGCAAATAGTGTCGTTAATCAGGAATTGTTTTCGTGAGTTAGCTATTCGCAAATAAAAATGTAATTCACTGTTTATGCGGCAATTTTCTCTACCTGCAATATAATTATTTGTGAATAAGCTGTTCGTATAAACGTAGTAATTAATAAGGCCGGTTAGTACAAATTTTATAATAAAATGCTCTACATAATTGCTAATTATTTTCAGTGATTTAGAAAAAAATTAAAAAAAAAAGAGAACAATCTTAAAGAGAATATTTAAAATAAGTGACAGCTTTGACAGTTTAAGATTTATATTATGATTAATTGTATTGTTAAATAAACCTACTTTAAAATGCTCTCTTGCGCACACACATACTCATGAATATATGTAAAAGCGGTTTTCATCAAACACTTCACGGGGGGTGCTAAGTGGCGCCATACATTTTAAGGGCAAATAAAGCTATAAAACTCACACTCATCGAATAAGGTGTATAAAATCATAAAATAAAAAAAAAAAAATAAAAAAACAAGATCGAAGAAATAAAATTAAGCCAAACAAAAGAAGACCACAAACAAATCACTTTCACACACCCTCAGTAAACATACAATCGTATTAGAAAGGACCACCATTGTTATTAAGAGTTGCGAGTACTCTAATACAGAAACGCACTCTTTAATAATACTCTTACTCCCTAGTGTATAAAAACAAACGAGTATAAAGGACCCCTGTACGCCATGCACTTGAACAATGAATAGAAGAAATAAGTTGGTGAAACAAATCGATTTAATCAATTCGTTACGCTATTTTGTTGGTCAAAATGTTTCATTATTTGAATACAATCAAACGCAAATCGTTTCACAAATATAAATGTTGTACTCAAAACCAGGACACTCATATGAGGAGTGCTTTATTTTTCTTGATTTGTTTTGGAATAATTAATGAAAAGGAAACTAAAATTATTTACACAAAAATACGTTGTCATTCTGCCATACAGAAATATAAAGTAATGTAAACTCAGCTAACATTAAAACATTTTCTTTAAAAGGTTTTCTAATTCCTTTATATCTCTGGCCGTAGGACTTTCTTCCACAACAACTCGTATTAAATGAACTGCAAGTAACTGACAGTCGTCCACCAAAATTTTGTGGGGGTGTTAAATTGTATACAATTGACCAAACAATTGTTCAACAAAAATATTTTTTGTCCTTTAGCTGGTGACAAAAACAAACAAATGGAGGTTATCGAAATAAAATGACAAACAAATAAAAACCACAGAAATAAAAAAAAAAACAACTTAAAGAACAATAAACCCATCATGAATAATAAAAATAACAACATTTTGAATACGAAATATTCGTGTTGATACAAATATACGAACAACATTCATTCAAACTCTTATTTATTTGGATTCTCAAGTCTGAAAAAATGAGAATGGTAGGAAAAAAATGCTTGGTCATTTATAAGGATCCATTAGCACCAGCAGCTATTCATGGCACAGTGTTGTAATTGTTTTTTTTTGTTTTTATTTATTTCGTTTTCTTAGTTGTATTGTTAGGCCGCGGCAGCAGCACGCGTTTCTAATGGTCATGGACAACAATCTTTAAAAACCCTATAAATAGAAAACTGGATAAAAAGAACATTTGGTACCATGAAACTAGAAATTTCAGGCCTTACATATGTCGTTTTTGTCCTTAAATTTGGATTTGGAGTTTGTCCTTGTTATGTTTTACGTCTTAATTTTGTGAAAAATAAAACATTTGTTTATTAACTGAATGTGAAAGTGTTTCTTTAATGGCTCCATTATTAATGAGTTAGGAAAAAAACATAATGAGCTTGTCAATGGTGATAGCACGTCTTAAAATATGTCTGGATTTTGTATTTAATAAAAAAATGTATTTGTATTATGTAGGAATATGTTGAGTGAGTTCAAAAAAAGAAGCTTCTTCTTATTCCAAATCCCAGTGATCATGTTGTTTCGGTTAAAGCCCAACCAGTGGTATCTTGTAGAATATTATAGAATCCGTAAAAGTAGCTTCTTAAGTTAAGGTATCTACAGCTTTTCCAATTGCAATTCAGAAAGCTTCAATTATAATTTAGAAAGCGTCAATTGCAATTCATTTTAGTCAATTGTTATTCAGAAAGCGTCAATTGTAGTGCATATTAGTCGATTGTAATTCAGAAAGCGGCAATTATAATTCAGATAAATCAATTGTAATTCAGAATGTGCCAATTGTAAATCGGAAAGTGGCAATTATAATTCAGAAAGCGTCAATTGTAATTCAGATAAATCAATTGTAATTCAGAATGTGTCAATTGTAAATCGGAAAGTGGAAATTATAATTCAGAAAGCGTTAATTGTAATTCAGAATATAATAAATGTAAAAAAGAAAAATCACTAAAAATGTTTTGGTTCAAAGTTAAAGCCTATGCTAAAAGCAACATTCGTGCTCCAAACGTTGCAGGTCCTGGCGTGGTAGAACAAAGATTGATCTACTTGGAGGATATTATGGGCAATGCAACAAATACCATAACTGGGGGTAATTGCGCTCGTGCTGTGCAATACTGTACAGTTAAAAAGCTGTTGCGTTGTCAATGAATGACATGGCGGTTGGTATGATGGTCATCATCATAAAAAATACAACGAAATATATACGAATATATTTAGCTCTTTAGTAGAAATTTTTTTATTTTTTTTTGTTATAATAAAATAAAAATAAATATTTAATAAAATATGTTTGTGCCTTCTGAATTGCATTTGACATTTTGTGATTTAAAATTTACGCTGTTTGAATAACAATTGACCAATCAGCTGACGCTTTCAGAATTACAACTCACTAATATGATTTACAATTGACTAAATTTTAATTGACACTTTCTGAATTACAATTGGAAAAGGTGTAGTAGTTTGTGTGAGAGTATTCTAAATAATAAATATATTTTTTTGATACGTCCTCTAAAGTGTGGAGATATATCGAACGGAATGAAAATGACAAGCTTGTGGTGCCTAAAGTGCCCCAAAATTCTAAGAAGTTATTAACAACCTTAAAATAATCCGTACTCTTGACATATGTATATGTACGCCAAATACAACTTGACTCCGTTCCAAGAAGTTCTATCGCGACCGCAAATAACACTTTATTGAAACACGTGACCATAAATCAGTCATTGGGTGAAATATAATCGATATTTGTGTTATTATATATTTGAATAGAACCGGTTATTTTTTAATCGCTTAATGGAAAACCGGGTTTTAAAAAAGCAACTATACGGAATAACCGAAAACCGGGGTTTGAAAAAACTCGATACTGACCTCCCTAACTTAAACAAACGAATTATTAAAAGTACTTAAACATGTTTTAAAAATAATGGTTAGTTTTCTTTTAATTTTTTGTAATTTAATATAGAATTTTTTTTAACAATAAATTCTGCCAAAGAAAATTTGGTAAGATTGCAAAACTCTACAACAATTTAACATCTGTTGCTGATTTTAAAGAAAGAAATTTTGTCTTTTTCTTTTTCGTGGAAAGCGAAAAAATTTGTTGATTAATAAACAAAAATAAGTTTATTACTCTGGTTATTTGAAAATTGTTTAGTTAAAATAATTACAAGCAAAAAATTTTACTAAATGAAATAAATTCACAATCTTGCATAATTGCAAAATGGGTTAGTAAAAATTAAATAATAAAAAATAAGCCGACTGCATAAAAGACAATTTTTATGCACTAGAAAGACCGAAACAAGATTGAGAATGTAAAAAAATAAATAAGGTACAAGCGAAGTAAACTCTACTTCGGTTTAATATTATGAACTAAAAGCTTCAATTAAATACCCGAATTAAGTTTACTAGACGGAACCAATTAATTTCATTTCAGTTTATAATTTGCTATTGCGACGCACCTGCTACACTTAATGAAGCTTTCGGTTCTTTATAAAGTCTGTTTAGCCGAAGTAGATATTTGTAATCCTTTAATTCCCAGTGGATTCTATCGGTGGACATCATTTTCATCTCACTCCAGGACACACCACGCTCATGCAACTCGTTCACAGTTTGACGTCTCCAAGTGTTCGCAGGTCTACCAGGTCTCCTGGACCCTTGGGGGTTATATTAAACGGCCTGTCGAGTTAAATCATTTGCTGGCTTTCTCATTGTGCGTCCTAGCCAACTAAATTTACGCAATCGGATACTCATACGTAAAAGTATTTGATTGTTTTAAGTCCAGAAATCCAGATTTTATATCGCGGCAGGCCAGAATATCCTATGTATACGCCTCAGGCAGTGGTTTATAAAAGCTTGCATACAACTCATTGCACGAGTCGAAATATTCGAGGTTTCACAGCCCAACAAAAGCAAAAATTTCACGTTGATATGAAAAACCTTGATTTTGGCGTGAATTGAAATATGACGTCGTTGCAGCATATCAGCGATTTGTAAATTAAAATTCAAAATCTTTCCATTTGTAAACATTTATAACAAAATTTTTTTGGTCTTTAAATTTATCAAATTATTATCTCTGAAATTAAATGTACTATTTCCTCCGCATCTGCAAATTTATCCAAGATTTTTTTTCTTAATATAATAAACACGAATACAATTAAATATAACCAAATTGTTTTTATAACATTTTAATAAAAATTCATCTGCTCTTCTAACACCCACGTTATATGATCTTTAGTTTCCTCCAAGATTTTCACTGCATATTTGCTTTCTCTAACGTCTATTTTTTCTTTTATTATTGCATTTTAAGTTTTGTTAGAGGCGTAGTTCTTTTTCTTAGACATGTAAAAGAAAGTATCAAATTGTAACATATACAATATCTGTCTATATGGATGACAACATATGCAGCTAATTTCCTATCAAATCAGGAAGGAAAATCTATGATTTCATATGAATACCCTTTTGAACTTTAGGTTGTGTGTGTGTTTTTTTTTTGGTCTATCTTTTGATATCAATATACTATAAGAGCCTTTAGAGTCTAATAAGTTTACAATTACACTTGAAATGTATTCAATTGAGTTGAGCGCATTAAAATAAAAAAATAATAAAAAAGAAACTATTGACAGGAAATGTCAAGGATATCCTTAACACTCGTTATTCATTACAAACAATATAAACACACAAATATTATTTCGATTTTATGAATGTCGTTGTTGTTTAACATTTTTGTCGTCAACACGATTACAAACTGTTGATAAAAATGTGCAAAAAATAAAAAAAAAACTAAAAAGAAGCAAAAAACAATTGTGAGAAATATTTATAAATTCATGACATATTAAACTACTACATGTACTGCATACAGAAGCAGCATCCTTAAACAGGAAATACAGGCCATGATGACATACGAGCCATTCGCAAGTACACACTACATGCACACACATACACTTGCAAGTCTACATATGTGTAAATATTGTATAAAAAATTGTCTCTTGTTCAAACTTTTATAAATTTTTTTTTGATTTAATTTTTTCAATAAAGGACTTTTTGCGTATGTGGTAGTGATTTTTTGTCAGTCCCCCCATGTTGCACTCGTATGTTTCTGTATAAAAAATTACAAACAACTTTTGTTGTTCACAATTTTGTTTTATCGGTTTTTTTCGAATACGAGCACATTTTATTATAATAAAAACATTGACAACATTTTTGTTCTTTGCGAAACAAGTAAAATGTGTAAAAAAGAGAGAGAGAGAGAGAAAGAAAAAGAAAAACAGTAAATTTTGTTTATCAATAAATTTTCTGTGATGTCAAGCTTTTTTTTTTTATCATATTTTACTCTGGTTCTGGTTTTTTATCCTTCAGAAAACATGTTTATAAAAATATAAAAAACTTTTTTATGTTGTTTTCTTGTTGTTTGGGGTTTTTTATAGTGTTTTTGTCATTTAATATAGATTTATGACCATTAAGATCTTAAGAAAGGACATTTTATTCACTAGTTAAGTGCGAGTAATGGATTTCCGTTTCCTTTGAATATTAAAAGGAAATATATTAATTGAAATGAATAAAAATGGCTTTTGAAAATTAGTAAAAGAAAATTTAAGAATAAATTGTAATTCACTTAGAAACAATTTTAAAATAAAATATTATTCGTAAATTAAACACAAAATTTATAGTAAAATATGAATAAATAAAAAAACCAATTTCTGGATGGCAATAGGAGGAGGTCAAGATTTGTTACGCATAAAAAAGTTTCAAATATGAAAGCAAAAAAGCTTAAAAACAGACAAATGCAAAAAACAAAAATATGCATACCAAGAACCGTATACCGAAAAATTTTTATTAACATTTTTGGAATATAAAATATTGCAAATATCAATAGCACATCATAATATTAACTAAGTTAAGGTATTGGCAATATCATATTCCAGGAGATCATTAGCTAAGCGGTTTAGTAAGATCATTGACCGATTTTCACAAATGTTATTAGATTCCGTCTTCGGGCAAACGAAAGTGACCAGGGTCAAATTACGGCACTCGATATCGATTGAAATTACCATTTAATTTGCTACCAAATACCGGAATTTGGCTCCTGCATCTTGATACTAAGCTCTATTTGCTCAAATTTTTGGTCATTGAAATTTATCTTCCGTTGGTTTAACCACATTACACTTAGTTAAAATATGTGATCCTGTAAGTAACGAGATGCTTCATGACAGCTTCCGTGTACGCTTAGGAAAGCTGTAACAATAGTTAAAGTTTGGGTGTAGTTGATTATTGGAAAGTCCGAAGTAGTTATACACATATTAAGTATGAAAGAGCGCCCAAGAAACATCCTCGTTACTGAGAAAAACTATAAAATTCGTCTTCCTTAATAATACATTTTCGAGCGCCTAAGTAGCTTTCTTATAGCCTGAGTGTGTTTATTGGTAAATATAGCTTCAATTTATGTAATAAGCCTTCATGCCAGACTTTATCAAACGCTTGATAACCATCGATGAAGAGTGCAAAGCAATTTTCCTTTCTTCAAATGCTTTTTCCATGACGTTTACTGGTCAATGCGCTTGTTCAATTGTGGTGTCTTTTCTTCTTAAACCGAATTGATGATTTGGAATACATAAATTTTCATTTAAAATCGGTGTTAATTTTGAGACTTATTCTTTCTCAAACAGCTTTAATATATTAGATAATAAGTTAATAGGCCTTTGTGTGAGCGTTTTCCTAGTTTTGGTATGATGATAAAAAACCTTCCATTCTAGAGTGTAGTTTTCAAGGAGTAAAATAGCATTTAAAATTAAAAGAATAATTTTCTTTGTTATGCGAGGTAGCTCCAAAAGAATTTTGTTACTGATCATATCAATACCAGGAGCTTTCTTAGATTTTGTATCAAAAATTGCCTTTGTGATTTCTCTTATCTCAAATCTTAGGGGAATAACTGCTCTTACATCAACAGGTGGTAACTCGACTGCTATATCGTGAGATATGTCTTTTGCAATGTCATCTTCCTTTAACAAACTTCAATTCAAGTTTTTAATGGGGGCTTAGATATAACTGGTCTTTTTAAGATTTATAGTTGCACGCCATAAAGAGTAGTCTGATTGTGGAGTTGCATCGAGTTCCTTAAGATGTTTTTCCAGGGAAGCCGTAACGGACTGCAGTAACTTTCTTAGTCTTTTTGTCCATTGTTTTACTAAATTTTTAAGTTGAGGGGATCTATGCAATTGTCACTCTTAAATCAAAACTAAGTGGCTCGAACTGTCAAAATCAGATGGCGTTTCGGCAGTTGAATTCGTCTTGAACTCTCCCTTTTTCCAATCAAGAGCCGTACGACATCTGTAGAATATATTTTATTATTTTTGATTTGTCTGGAGGTCATACTGGACAGCCAGTTTCAGTTAACTGTCAAAATTAACATTAGAGAGATCTGTTTTTATTTAAACCAATTTATTTGTGTGGCTGTCATCGTTAAGAAATCAGGCATATATACAATTCTATTGGGGCTTCTTATAGTAGCAATTGTAGGCGTATGATGGCAAAATAATTCAAAGGAAGCTTCAACATGAATAGTTTCTATGGGGATATTTTTAACCGCGCCAAAATCGATAATATCTGGAATTTTTAGCTGATCAGTAGACCATTATGTAAGTTGTCCACTCGCTAGCACATTTAAATCCATTTTAGAAATTGTATTAAACAAAACAACACCTCTTGGTGGAATAAGTCGTCCTTGAACCAAAAAAAAGTTTATTTAACAAGTTTTAAAAAATCAATTTTTAGATTGAGCCCTTTCATGTCAAATCTGCATAAAAAAAAATAAAAATTGATTAAAATTAAAAAATTTGTGATATTAATTAAAAAATTAATTAAATTTGCACCAGCAAACAAATTACTATTATCAGTTAAACGTTTGATTTACTTGATTAAATTTTTAATTGAAACTGATTTTATTTTTAATTAGTGCTTTAATTGGCGAACAATTTTGGAGAATTCTGTTCTGTGTATAGGAGTTAGGTAAAATAATAATTTTAATAGGCTTCGTCAATGGAGCTTTGTACCCAATTTTATCAGATTATCTCTAAAATTGTGAACTGTATCGTGACCACAAGCTTTACATTGGCAGAAAGGCGGTACAATACTAGATTTTCCAAATTTCTTAAAAAGAATAATTTTTTGAATCAACTATGAGTGTTTATAGATCCAGCCTGTCTTTTTTACTTTACGTATATTTATACACTAGAGCTCCGTTTCGTGTCGATTCTATTTGCGTCGCCTTATAAAATTTGGTTCAATCCGCTTTGCGTCGTTCTGGTTCCGATTTGCGTCGCTACATACGATTGAATGATTTCACTGAAATCATAATCACATGTGAAGAATTTTTCTAATTGCGTGTAAAGAGGGGAATTCCGATTTTATTCAGTTAGGAAGTAAGGACGGGAAGAATTAGTGCAAAGCAAAGAAAATGTATTGTTTTGGAACTAAAATTGGACGTATTATAAAGTTTCAAGTCTGGTGAAAAAGCTGCTGCCAAAGGAAGAACCCTTGGCTTAGCACCTGCAATAGTAAAACCAAATTGTAATTGCGGTAAAAATTAATAATGTGTTGTTTTCACAACACAATTGATTGAACGTGTAGTAAAATTTATATTAAAAGCACTTAGTTTTTTGAGTGTTTTTAATATAAATTTTACTAATACGTTCAATCACTTGGGTTGTGAAAGCAGCACATAAGTTGAAGATAGCTCGAGTTATAAAATTTTTTATTTAATGTTTAATGTTAGGGATAAATGAATTAAATGAATTTATGTCATGTTTTTATGAAAATACATTTTTCCTTATGTATTTCTTTATATACTTTTATATTTATTTTCAAATACATAAATAAAATTTTATTTATTTCTTTATAAGAATTAAATCCACTTGCTGAAATAAATAGAATGAAACGGTAACATATGACTTCTTTTTTATCAAAAATAGAATTTTTTGCTTAATATTTTAACATTTGACCCAATCAATAAAAGCGGTGCATTTATATAGGGAAAATTGATCTGTTTGGCGTCGTTTCGGTTTGCATCGCATTTCCCCGGTCCCCATTAACGTCGCAAATCGGGTCTCCAGTGTGTAAGCAATTATAAGTTTTTTGTGTTTTTCACATAAAAATGTATTTTGGTATTTAAATACAGATAATCACAACTAGTATTTAAACAGAATTGAATCTTCAACTTCAGACAAAAATTCTAAAGCCCATAATTGAAACGTTGGCAGCAACTTCAAATTCTCCTTAATTTAATTGTTTTAATTTTTTATTTTCTTTTGTTTTTAGTTTTCTGTTTACAGAAGTATGAATATGGAGGTCTAGGTGCGAAAGTTTTAGAAAAAAGTTTCTCAAAATAAGATAGATATTATATAACGACGGATTTCTGCGACAAATTTTTATGTCAAATTGTATGGAAAATGTGGCCTCGACGCAGTTCTAAGTTATTGAGCTTAATTCTTCATAATCGCATTACAAAAGATATCAGAAAAATGATGACAAAAGTTTTTGTCCGGCACTGGCAAGACATAAAATAAAGCATTAGGATAAGATTTAATTAATTATTGTAAGTTCATATTTAATATATGAAGATTTAATAAATAAATACTGAGTAAAAAAAAAGAATTACGGAAATTTAATTAGAAACTTTCGAGCTGATATTTTTCAAAATTTTCTAAAATCAGAGATTTGGATTTTCTTGTTTCATATTCAAATTACACTATAGCCAGACATTTCGGTTTACATTACTTTTTTTTAATTGATTCAATTCGCTTAGCGTCGTTGTTTTTTCCATTTGCGTTGATTCGATTGGAAAATAATAATTTTTCGAATCAACTATAAGTGTTTATATATCCAGCCTGTCTTCTTTTCTTTCACTAGAGCCCCGTTTCGTGTTGATTCTATTTGACGTCGATTTGCGTCGATTTTTTCAGCTTCATTTTGATTCCGATTTGCTTCGCTGTATACAATTGTTTTGTTTTACTGGCTGCCTGGCAATTTAAGAATTTTTAGTGAAAGTATTATCACATTTATCTACTTTTTACAACTTATGGGAACACTGAGAAAAAGCTGACAGTCTTGTTAACAAAGCGTAAATTTAGATTTAGCATCTGAAGACAGCTCAACATAAACAGAAGAATTTTGTCTTTAATGCATTTTTATGTGATTTTAAATGCATTTAATTTTATTTGGTTTTGTTTTTATGAACATTAATTTTTTCTAACTTTTATTAAAATAATTAGAATCAGCTGTTGAACTACATGAAATATAAGAAAACGTATTCATATGCCTGGTTTTTATTTCAATATGTATATACATTTTTTTCTTTAACCCTTATCTTACACTAATAAAATAAAGCGCATGCGGTACTTATGGGTTAATTTTTCCCAATGTCAAAAGTTTATCAGACATTTGTTAATTCTGTTAATTTTTTTTTAATTCAATTCATGTAATGGAAGTTTCGAAATTTTAACAAAAAAATTAGTGAAATGTTGTAGAATTGTTTGAATATTTTATATTGGCTAATCTGCTTGAAAATCAAAACGTATCTGGTATTTGTGGGTTAATTTTTCCCAATGTAGAAAGTTTATCATACATCTGTTGATTCTGCTTATTTTTTGTAAATTCAATGCATCTTAAAAATTCTGGAAAATAAATATTTGAAATATACATACATACTTACAGTGAACTCGCGATAATATGAACACCCTAATATATGAACACCCCAAAATATGAACGCTTATATTCTTCCATTGACTACTCTAAAATATTAACTTTCGCGAATGCTTTAAAATATGAACAACTTATAATTATATTTTTAACGTATTTAATCTACGTATACAGTGTTTAAATTTAAATCAACAGGGTGGTGGATAAATTTTGATTCAAGTGTATAATAAATGGGAAGTTTTTCTAGCTGCTTGCTTTAAAATTGTCTTCAAATGTCAATCAAAATGTCTTGCATACACGATTTAGTTAGTGCTCACATTCAACTAGAATTCCATATTCATCTTTAAACATAATTTGAACGTGAATAGTTCTGAAATATGCATACAAAAAGCATAAGTTTTTAACTTTAAAAAGTCAGAAATTTTAGAACATTAAGAAATAGGTATCAGTGTTACTAATTAAGCTTTTAAATTTGTGGTGAAATATTCTACAATATGTGGAGAAAAAAATAAAAATGCTAACAATACGATTATTTGACCTGGAAAAAGAAAAACGTGCGGCCTTCCGAGTACCCAAAAATTGAAAATGCGTTCTCCGGTTGGTTTTTGAATATGAGAGACAAAAAAGATCACTATTAGCGGACACGGAAAATATATTTGAAGAGATATTTGTTGCCATTCGTAAATATCAACAATCTTGCAAAAGCGAACTGGCGTGGTTTTAATTAGTTCATATTACTGCGAGTGCACTGTATTCTTATTCAATAAAAAATAATTGTTTTCAAAAAAATTTATTGTCAAATTTTGAAAGTAATAAGCAATAAAAATGGTTTGGGCAATTTTGACCCATAAATACTGGATAAAGGTTAATAAGCCAGTTTTAGACACCGAAGATATACAAATAAGGGTTTTTATACAAAAAAAATTTTTTGACTTATGTCTTTTCGGTTTGTGTCGAATTTTTTCGGTATTTATTTACGGTGCAATTCCGAACTTTTCTTTATCTTTAGATAAATCCAAAATTCTGATCTTATTTCAATTTGAAACAACAACGGCTTCAAAAAGCTTTTGTTTTCTTAATGTATGCATGCAGTCAAAGTTGATTTAAATAACAAAATTACCTTTTTACAAAAGCGTTGGATAAATTTCTTTTATTTTTCAATTTATTTGGAATTTTATTCCATATACCATAGATAAGTTGATACAACATGCAGTATGTGGGTAAAAGCCAAAATGTACCATGTTAAAAAATAAACTTAAAAAATAAAGTGCATATAATGCCAATGATCTTTGGGTTAAAAGATAAAAATCTAATATTGTTGTACTGGCAACTTTTGCAAAGCGAAATTGTGGATGATGTACATCATGTAGCGCACGAAAAGAATACCGTAGAAACTTAAGCACATTTCAGAAAACAAACACACATACACACGTAAACAGACAAGTAAAATAAGGCTTTAAGCTTAACTGGAAATACGCGTGGAAAATGTTAAATAAAATTTAAACATTTAAGACATGTATGTATGTAGCACCAACTTAAGTTTAAAAATGAAACATGTGTACATTTAACAAATTTGTGTGTGTGTGTATGTGTAATGTATGTTGTATGCATTTTATAAAGGTGTGCGGCACACTTTGCTGTAGTATCAATGCAGATCTTAAATGTTTTTCTATAGAAGACATCATTACAAATATGAAGGACGTTTTAACAACAACGCATTTCTATAGAAATATATATATATTTTTCTATGTATGTATGTATGTTTGTAAATATGTGCTTGTTTATACCTGTGCAATGTCTTTAGTTTATATGAAGAAGTAACGAAAAAATAAGAGAATTTTTAATTAACTTACAAAAAATGATTGCAAAAAGTTTTGTAATTAAATTGAAAAAAAAAATATGTTTAAATATAATGTATGAGGGCAAATTTTTATGTATTTATTATTGGAAATTATGTGCATAAAACACGCTTCCAAAAAATCAAAATATGCATGAATGTCTTAAAAATTAATAAGACATGTATTTCCAATAAAAAATTTTGTTGTTTTGCGAAGCACTAATAGTAAGTTTTAAAACATACAGATTTACAGTAAGGAGAGTGAACGTATTTTTAACAACTTAAAAATAAATGCATACAGCATTTGAAGAGCCACCCTGCGGGAAATTTTTGTTAATTGCTCTTAAAGCACTTATCCCGTGACTAGTAACCAAAATTTTATAATTAAAAGGAACGAATTTTGATAGGTGAAAACAAGACATATCACTTAACTGGTGATAATGTGTTTAGAGTGTAGTTAGTACAGAGGAAAGGTAATTGGCATAAAACAATTCATGTGACTGGATTTTGTGCGGGTAGTGTCTGATTCTCTCTAGTTATATTACTTTATATGAAGGGGATCTATCATATTGACATGGCTCATTTGGGACAATATCTGCGAAAGGCATCATTTTAACCGAAATTGGATGTGTCCATTAAGGTTATTTCAGTGACCTGTTATAAAGTGTCAAAAAGTCGTAGGACATCGCCATGTTAAAGTGACTTCTCACGTGACAAGTTTAGTGTTAGTTCCCTTTCCCCTAGGGCATGACATTTTCAGCGAGAAGCAGTTTTGCAAGGGAGCTTATTAAAGAATAACGATAACAACAAAAAGTTCAGTGTGTAAAGCCAATAGTTACATTCACCAATTTTTAGATGCACTAAATAAAGCGCTGTTTGTGCCAAAAATGTATATGAAACACCCGATATAAAATTCATGTCTTCCATAAGCGAGATGGTTAGCGATACTTTTACGTTTTCTCCTTACAAACTTACTGCACTGGAAGCTCCATTTTTTGTCGGGTTATTACAGAATTTCTATTAAAATTGAATTACTTTTCTTTAAAATGTTATCAACAGCGAGTTCCTTGTAATGTCGATATACACAGTGTATTTTTTTGTGATTCAAGGTACTGTATAATGTTCGAAAATTTATGTAAAACAAGTAAGAGCGCTATATTCGGCTGTGCCGAATCTTTGATACCCTCCACAGTAAGAATATATTATAGGAGTGGGCTTTATATGAGACCTAAGGTGGATCTTCATGAAATTTGACAGTGTGCTTTATAGGCTTATAAAACTGCGACAGATAAAATCTTATTACAACACCATTATTTGTTATAGTTTTACGTGTGCTAAACGGTTTTCCGAGAGGAAGGTTTAAATGGGGCCTACGGTATATTATAGCACGATCCTCACGAAATTTAACAGTGTAATTACCAGTAAACTGCGACAGACTTTATTACAATATCATTATTCGTTACGGTTTTAGAAGTAGTAAAGTGATTTTCGGGAGGGCTTTATATGTGACCTATGTTAAATTATGAACCGATTTTTTGAGATTTTACAGTGTGATTTCTAGACACATAAGCTGCGGCAGACCAAAATTTATTATAATAGCAGTATTCGTAACGGTTAAACTCTGCTAAAGTGTTTTCCGAGAGTGGGCTTTTTTGGGGCCTATGGTAAATTACAGACCGATCTTCACGGTATCATTTCAAGTCGTGTGGAAAGAATTTGTGCAAAATCATATATCAATATGTGCATCTCGCCACTATTTATTGTGGTTTTTGTAACAAAGTTATGAATTTTTTTTGTGTTTGCTAAAAACCATAAAAATTTGAAACCGCGGTTTCGGGTTTAAACTATAGCCGGTCGGTTTCGGTTCGGTCTTAATTACAAATCTTGCTTATTGTGGTGATTGACTGGTGCTCTGATAATTTGAATTGTTTCCAAACTCCAGATTCTAGTTCAGACATTTCTGAAATAAAATTAGTATAATAAAATAAGTAAAAAAGTAAAAAAATTTATTGGTAATTAGTATGGCTGTGATTTCCATGCAGATGCATAATTTGTTTCGTTGGTCTAATAACGATGTCGACTAATTATCTTTTCGAATCATAAAATTTTCGTTAAAATTTCATCGTCTTATTTTTGCATAATAATGCACATTTTGTTAAAAATGCATATTTTTGCATAATTTGGGTTTCAATGCATATTTTTTTGCATAATTTGGCATTTTTGATTAATTTTTTTTTTTAAATTTTCATATCACAAAAAAAATTTTCTTCAAAAAACTTCTAATACAAGCAAAAACTAATTTTAAATCTATCAATAAATGCTTTTGGAGCTTTGATTAAAATGCGAAATTTTTCAAGATTTCGACAAAAGATCCTTCTATTTTTAACCGACACAGTTCTTTTCTCAGTACTTTTTTAAATTCTTTTGAAGTTTTTGAAACCCTTGCCATTGTTGCTGGCTGTAATGTATACATTTTTTTAAGAGAAGTACAAATACAATTTCTTTAAGCATAAATATATTTTTAGAGGGGGTGCTTTAATACCATGTGAGATAAGGTCATGATGGCTTTATCTCTCATTCAATAGGGAGATAAAGCCTTTTTTCATTTGAATGGGAGATAAAGCCATCATGGCCTTAGCTCACATTAGCAATATTAGAAAATGGCTTTATCTCTCATTTCAGTTTTGAAGAACTTTTGCATTTTACATTGATTAATAGTTTTCTTATTTTTATAATTAAGAAGTAATGATTTTCCCTTTTACGAAATGTTTACATTAGGTATAAACATTCCGTATAAAGGAAAATCAATAGTTTTCATTGAAGGAATAAAATCTTATAATATTAATAACAATAATAACATTCTGTAAAAAAATGTCTTCCCGGAGACACTAAAGTTAAGTATTGAAATCTGGCTTCGCATACTAATGTTTTTCTGCGTGGCGGCCTGCGGCCGTGCTTACGGGTTTTCTCCTCCAGTAAGACGCGGCAGGTGGCTTTGCTGAATAAAGTTTTCTTAGTTGTTATTTTTTCAATGATAACTAAGGCTTTTCCCTTTTACAGAATGTTTACACCATGCATAACAATATTCTGAAAAAATATGGCTTTGTCTCTCATTTGCGAAAAAAACAATATGGCTACATCTCTCATTTCGCAAAATTTTAAATATGACCTTACCTCTCAATGATTGGGCAATAAGGCCATTATGGCTTTATCTCCAATTCAATTGAGCAATAAAGCCAACATGGCCTTATTTCACATGGTTTTTAAGCACCCCCCTATTTTTAAAGCAAAAGCTGAAAACCGACGTTTTTTTGTCGGTTTTCGGTTTCGGGTTTCAGGCACTAAAAACAGCGGTTTCGATTTCGGTTAAAATCAGCAATCCCTAAATTTTTTGGGGTGGTGAATCCACATTTTGATTCATAGCTCTTATCCTACTGAACCTGATTTATTGACTTTCAATTTCAAACTGCTTAGGATAACTAGAAACAATATGACACCAATATTGTTCTTTTCTTTTGAGTTTTTCGAAAGCGAGTGTATTTTCAAAAGACGGACAGACAAATGGACTTGGCTAAATCGACTTAAAATTACTCAAGGACCCAGAATATAAATGCTTTTTGGGATCTTAGGTGAATACTAAAAAAGTTTCACACGGAATACTAAACTTAGTTTGCCCTCTTCACAATTAGTTGTGGAGGGAAAGTATGAGGTTGTACCTTCGGTTGGCCGTATTTTTACTCCGATAGAAGTTACTTCAGATGTTGTTAGGTATTTAAGCTAAACATTCAAACTATTTACGAAAAGTTTTTATTGTTTGGTAAAATGATTTTGATTTCTATGCGTAAAAATTTGTGCACAATTTATTGTTTTAGTAACCGGCCTACTGAATTATTAGAGTTTCTCGTCGAGCCAAACTGTTCGTATTTGGATTAAGGAGTAACTCTAAAAGGTTTATAATCTGTCATTATTGTTATATCGCATACTTAAAATCTACGTTGTTATTGTACAATTAAAAGCAACATATGGATATTATTAGTATATCGTTGGTCTCAAGTAGAAAGGCCCTAACTCAAATAATTGTAACTGTATAGGAGAAGGTAAAAACATAACAGAAACTGTATGTATCATAATGTAAACTTGCTCATACAACTGCTTGTAAAGCCGTTATTTTTTACAACAATGTAATAAATTTTTGTGACGAGGTGTATTTGTGTAAAATTTATTGGAATAACTGGAAAACTCACTTTCGTAAAAAATGCGAGTTAGGGCCTTTCTACTTGAGACCATCGATATGTAGTATTGCAAGTACCATTTTTTTTTCTTTTTCATTATTTATTTATTGAATCTTCATATATTAAATATGAACTAACAATAATTAGTCAAATCTTATACTAATACTTTATTTTTGTCCTGCCAATGCTAGACGAAAATTTTTTTCTTCACGGTTTCTATTCACATATGTAGATTTTTAGCGGTCTTCTCGTCGGATGTGTCCTGCAGTATCTCTTCTCCTTAATCTAGAGTGGCCGCTGTCATTTAAAAGATTTCGAGCTAGTGGATTTGGGTGCGACTCAAGCCTTTTTAAATATTTTGCTGCGTACTTTGTCATAATAGTTTTTACTAATGGCACATTGAGATCCTTGTGACTCCACTTGACTTCGTTTTAAGGATGCGTGATAAATACGGCATAAAATTACAAACCACAAATTAGACAAAAAATATGATATTTGGTAAGCATTTTAACACCGTACTGAAAGCAAATGAATCTCTCTTATGGCTTTTTCTTTTCTGAGAAATATGTTGCATAAATGTTACATGTTCTACATTTTCGTGTTCGTTTGTACAAAAAATACAGCCGTGGGAAAAATTTCCAAGTTCTTTTGTGAATATGTTGATGAAAAAAATGTTGCCTATTAAACCCTCATTTTTACTTATGATGTTCATACATCCCTGTTTTACTACTTTGGTACTTACTACTTTGTTTGTACAACCAAGATTTTATTTTGTTTGTCATAACACATAGATAGCACTTATAACTTTGTGAAAAGATTGTTTAAAAACACAATATAAAAATGTTTACATATTAAAATGAAAAAATTCGATGTATGTATATTAATATCGTTGCAATTTTTTTCAAGCCATTAGTGATATCAATATTTGTTTCCAAGCCGCAATAGTGTGCTTTTAAAATCGCTAATGAAGTAAATTAACGATAAAAGTGTAATAGTTGTAAATAAAAGCAGCTAATTTTGTTCTACTGTTACACAGCATGTAACACTTCGAGTGATTATAGGTAGCGTTAGCAAGAGTTACATGTATATGCTGTTACATATTTTTCTTAGAAAAGAAATCGGCATTAGAAAGAGTTCAAAAATATATCTATTTGGGTTGTCAAGTCATTGCTGGCTGTGATTGTTCCGAGGAAATAACAATTTGAATTGAGAAGGCAAGAAGCGCTTTTGCACGATTTATAGCTTAACATGAGAACACGAATGGTAAAATTTTACGTCTTCTCAATACTGCTTTATGTAGCTGAGGCTTGGACTTTATCAGTAGCCTCAATGACTTAAATAGAAGCACTCGAAAGGTGGTGTTTTAGAAGGATGTTAATTATCAACTTAACTTATCAAATAACCAACGCCGAAGTCCTAGTACGCAAGCAAAAAGAGCAAGAAATCCTTGACATCTTCAAATGCTATAATTAATAATATTTAGGCCATATTATCCGACATCCAGAAAAATATGGACTACCTCAATTATTAAAAGAAGGAAAAATACAAGAAGGAAGAGGTACAGAAAGGAGCAGAGTCTCATGGGTTAAAAACCGCTTATAAGGTGACTTAATGCAGTACACTCGCATAAGTATAGGGTCCCAGCGCTCCTTATTTTTGGCCACATGCTATAAATTTTGTATCGTTAAATAATCCTATGCGAGCTTAATGTATCCGTAGTTCCGTGTGAGCCGTTAATGCATTAACTAGTATTCTATGTGTTGGACCCTTCAATACTATGATCTCCTAACTTGAAATTCTCTGTCATTTTTATACCCTACACCAACACTAGTGGTGAATGAGGGTATACTAAGTTAGCCATTCCGAGTGAAACTTTTTTATTATACATCGAAGACCGCATAAAATATATCTATTCTGGCTCCTTGAGTAATTCTAACTCGATTAAGCCATGTTCGTCTGCCCGTCTGTTGAAAGCACGCTCACTTTCGAAAAACGCAAAAGAAAAGAACAGACTTGGTCTCAAATTGCTAATAGTTATCCTAAGCAGTTTGGGATTGAAATCCAGCATTATCAGCTTAGTAGGATCAGAACTATGAATCAAAACGTGGAACCATCACCCTAAAAAATTTATAGTTTTGATACAAAAACTAACATCAATGGTGGGTGGAATAATGCACGGAATGATAATCAATTCTATACGACTGCAAATCATACTGTAAAATTTTGTGAACATCGGTCCATAATTTACACTAGGCCCCATATAAACCCTACTCCAAGAAAACAGTTTAGTACGCCTAAAACCGTAATATATAATGCTATCAAAAATAAAATTCTTAAGAGCTGATACGTAAAAACGGAGAGAAATTTTAATTTGATCAGTTTTATCTGCAACACAACTTTACGTTTACATAAGAGTACCTATTTATACATAGACTTGGTAAGGAAAACGAAACAGCTGATCAGCAACGTATACGTTTTCGTAAGAGTAACGAGGCCTTAAAGAATAAAGGCGATTTTAAAAACTCAATGTTGGAACAATTTGACAAATTAAGATACGGTAAATAGATCGAGAATTAAAATAAAATATGTATGCCCCTTACGTATGAACAATATTTAAACAATATTTTACTATTATTGCTTAAAATCTCTATAAAAGAGTGAAAAAATAATCTTTCGGAAATCAATAACCATAACAATTTGTTGCAATATTTAAAACAAACACGTGGCTATAGAACAAACACACAAAACGTACAATACAAAGACATGAATGTGTTTGAAGATTAAAAAGAATATGTGACGCAAATCTTGTTGAGTTGACTTTAGACATTAAGTTCAAATTGAAATTTATACCCATCAAACCAAATTATATCCTTCCGTTTAAATTCAGTATAGAATAAAACAAGAAGTGTGGGATCATAGCGTTTATTCACAAACGAGTAATTTACGCTCGTTAAGCGGTTATAAAATTACGTCCAAACTTTTCTAAATTTCTAACATAATCATCCCTTGTTAAAAAGAAATTTAAAATTTTACTTTTTTCAAATTTAAAAGAGTGTGTCAGTGAGTAGTGCAATCAAGTCGTTGTTGTTATTTGAAAAAAAAAAAAATAATAAAATAATTTATAATTTATTAACGTCAACAAACAGACGCCCTTAAGGCCACAAATTGAAAATACTAATACACATTCAGTTACACACACATACACTCACAATTACTTATACAAAAACAGAAACGGACAGACGTCATATGTCATTATCTGCTATAGTATACGCTTTAGCACCCACATCCGTAAATTACTAACAAGAACCCGTAAAGCCACCATCCATTTCATTCCATTCTTTTTTTTACACGTTCATAATTATTTGTTTGGGGGATTCTATGTCATCTCATTTTGATGTTCTTGTTCTCGTTTTTGTTTTTGAAAACCATGCAAGATTATTTATTTAAAGTCTTTGATACAGTTCCCTTTTTCCAACTATAAAATTTTTAAGTGGCCATCCAAGCGGATGTACTTTAATTTGTTGTTGTCATTAGTAGCAGGATTGTGATGAAAATTTGTTAAAAGAAAACTTAAATTACATAGAGATTGGTAGAGTCTTGTAGTCATTTTGCCTTTGACTTGTGTCAGTTTGAATTTTGTTTTTTTATTTTACTTTTTTGTTGTCAGACAACAATTGACACTAATGTGTCAAAGGTCACGTGGCTTTTTTTCTTGTTAACGAATGTTACTTGTCAGAAAATGTTTGATTTTGAATTGGAAATTATTTTAAAGCTTTAAATGTAAAAGTTTACAAATGTGTTTAAATAAATCAGCTGCATTAATGTTAAGGGTTGCTTGCGTTTTACGACGATTTTTTTTTAATTTTTAAATAAATTTGATATGCGGTTCCCCCTATATCAAAGGAGATATATTTGGGTATTTCTTATTTTTTTCAAAGTTTTTATTAAAACTGATTCATCGAATGTTGGACTTACATACATTCTAAAGGCGTTCGAGCGACTTTGAAGTTAAATAGAGTTTACTCGACCATTTTCTACTAATACTGTACTATTGTCCTATAAGTATCAAATTTGGTCGAGATTAAGGTCTTTGTTTTGACGCAGTATATGGTGCTATTGATTATGGTCGGATATTGGGCACAATTCACAGGTACTCTGGTGTTCACATATATATGTATTTTAAATGATCATTCTTCTGTGTTGTTTTGGAGAAAAACTCTTTTTAAATATCGTAAATAATGTGATTTTTGAGAACATACCAAAAAAAAAAAAAAAAAAAAAACGAATGTAATGCATTTACTGGCCCGCTACGGCCTTCGTCAGCATTCTTTGAATCACACTAGATAGTGATAAGTTATAAATTTAATGTATTTAAAATGATTGTAAATTGTAACATTAATAAAAAATTATTTTGTGTAAAAAAGTTTTAAATGCCAAATAAAAAAAATATTTTTGGTTCAAAATCTTTAAAGGATATACGATAACTGAGAAACTAAGTCAATCTACGTGGTAAGTAAAGTTATTATTTTACGTTTCTAAATTTTAATGCGTCTTCTTTATACTAGTGTTTGGGCAGTGGTCGAAATTCGACCATAAATTTTTATGTATATATGAATTAACATGTTTCGAACATTTATTTTTTCAATATAATAATATAAAAATATCGAAAAGTAACAATTGAAAAAACAAAAAGTATCATAAAGTCTCCTCTTTTATTATCAAAAAAGTTTTTTGTTTTTGGGAATACATAATTTTTTTCATTAAATAATTTTATTTATTTTTAATTAATAAAAATACTAAAATTTATTATTGGAGGATAAGCTGTTCCTATGCGCATTTCACTGGTTGCTTAGGCCAGATCATCAGGAAACGTTCACCTAAATAATTTTAGAAATCAAATCAATAACATTTGTCTATAACTTCTAAAGCTCCCTGATTTCGTGTTTCCCTAACATTTTAATTAAACATACTCTCTTTCTTAAATGTTAAATGGAATTTCGATACTCAATAAAAAAATTTCATTAACTGTTTATTGCTCATTTAGTCAAGCCTACTGAAGGATTTATTAGGAAATTAACACACCCACATCAAATTTTAATTTTCCACAAACTGAATGAACCCTTTTAAATAAAACGAGTCAACCGAATCATTTTCAAATTCTTTACGCATATTTTCCCTATATTTTGCTAACGTTTCTGTTTTTTCAATAAACGCTTTTACTATTTTAAAATTTTATTTGAAATAAACTTTTGCAATATTATTTGAATTTTACGTAAATGTAGTAAAATATGTGAAAGGGTTTACTCTTTTTCTAAGCAGTTCAGTAAAGAACGAGTATAAAATTCATCCATATAGAAAAAAAATGTGCGAAAGTTTGGGGTGTGAACGCATAAAATTCATACAAACACACTTTCACACTGTAGAAATAATATTCGTTTTAGACTAAACAAATTCAAATTTCCCTTTTTTTTTGTTGGAAACAATTTCGGAGGGAAAAAAGGAAAGAAAGTAAATAAAAACATCAAAAGCATTTGATTTTCATGAAATCATATCATGTGAACACTACAATACAGCAATATTGCCTGAATTACTTTTTAACTTCTTAGAATTGAAAGGGTTTTTAATTTAACTCTTACTTGTTAGCTCTTTTTATTTGTGGCCTTATTATACTCGACAAAGGAATATTATATATGTATGTATATGTAAGTGTGTAATGATGTATGTTTTTTTGCTTCAAAAGTTAAAAAATGTATTTTCTATTCAAATCGCGTAAATATTCCTCAAATTACTATTTTACTGCGGCTGCTGCTGCTGCTGTTGTTATTGCCGACTTGGTGGTTGTTGTTGGTGTTACCCTATGACAATAGTTTTCTAATGCTAATGTAGCTAATACGCATGTAAATGCAAGGATTTGGAAAATTTATTCAATTGTTCACTGTACATATCGGTAGCTGTGTTAGTGTCCTCCAATATTCACAATGATTTGTAGTCTAGAGTCTTATAATTATGCAGTGTACAATTGGCACATGTTTGAGCAATAATTTAACTCTTTATCACTTCGCTAATTTCATCATTTTATTAAAGTGTGTGAGTATGTGTGTAATTGGTTGAAATTCTAAGGGAAAGTACCCAGTTGGCTATGTCGTGCACAAATCATCAATTATTCGTTCACGACATTGTTTATTCGTGCACGACACGTAAGGGACAACTAATGCAAATCGTCGACGACATTTTCAAACAAGTGTCGCGTAAATCGTGCACTACACAAAGAAAGACAATGTCGCTCAGCCTATCGTACACACAAAGAACGACTACACTTTCTCGTCAAGGAATGTGTGCAGGACAATGTCGCCTAACTCGTCCATATTGTCTTTGATAACTATATAGACGACAATGGATTCTTCTTTGTCGTCAACGACTGCGTATAGTTGTCGCTTACGACCGTGTGCCAGTCATTGGCATTCACTTTGTCGTCGAAGACAGCTTACTGTCGCCTATAAACCTATAGAAATAAATAAAAGTATACAACAGCACATATTTTTAAAATCATACTTTAGTCTTTGACTTCTTAGACTTGACTCACTAAATTTCTTCGCTTTGCTTTGGTTGTTTCTTATTCATATCGTTATTTTATAGATATTTTTGTGTTTTATTCGGAACAAACCATTTTTGTTTGTTTAGAAGACAGCTTACAACACAATGTCGCTCATATTGTCAACGTTAGTCGATGGTATAGGACACCTTGCAAGGCAATGTCGGTCATATTGCCATGGATAGACTTTGATAAGGGACAACTTATAAGACACTGTCGCTCATACTGTCGTGTATAGTTGTTAAAAGAGGATACATTAAAAGACAATGTCGATCATGTTTTCGTGGATAGGCTTTGATAAAAGACAACTTGAAAGACAATTTCGGCCATGTCGTCTATAAACTTCTTTAAAAGACAGTGAACTAGACCATGTCGAGCATTTTGTCGTCCACGACATTTTCCTCAAAATTGTCTTCCAGAAATCTTAGGTGATAGAGGACATGTCGTGCATAAATCGTTGACGACAATGTCGTCGACAACAGTTTTGCCAACTGGGTAATTGTATCTTTATGCTATGTGTTAAGATTATATTGTGAAATGTTATAAAAATTATGAAAGAAGATATTAATTATTATGAAGGATAAGTTTAGTTACAAAATTTATGACAGATAGGGACAACTTTTTGAACAATATCCTTAAGGTAGATTATTGATTGCACAAGTGGTAAATGTAAATTTGCCATTCCGTGTGCAATGTTTTTAATATTCATCTAAGACACCATAAAGTATATATTCTGTGTTCTTGGGTTATTCTTAGTCAATTTAGCCATTCAGTCTGTCTTCGTCAGTTTAAACCAAGCTTACTTTCGAAATACTTAGCGAAAAAGAACAATATTGTTGACAAATTCTTTCTAGTGCTTCTAAGACCCCATTCAGACTCGGCAAGTTAGTTGCGCAAGTTTCTTGCCGAGTACAATAAAGACTGTACTGACATCCACAAACCAAGAGTTGAGCAAGTAACTTGCCGAGTCTGAAAGGGGTCTAAGCAGTTTGTGATTGAAATCCACACGCAGAGAAAAACATGGTTGAAGTATGGTTAAAAAAACATTTTATGGTCCCCGCAATGGCAATAAACAAACTTTTGTTGTTTGCAAAATTACTTTTTTCACGATTAATAATATTTTGTTTATTTTTAACAATATAATGTTTTCATAAAATAAAGCTACAGCCATACACTTAAACATATTATTGATATCGTAACCATATTATTGTCACCGGCAACCATATTATAGTTATATTCTTCCATCCAAAAGCCACAACCATATTATGGTTGTCTCCAAACATGTTGTGGTTAGTAATAAAAGTGTGTTTAATTTTAAATTTAAAAAAATAAGTTTAAAAGCAATAAAATTATGGTTCTTTTGCTTCTTTAATAGTTGATTGCTTTTCAATAACATGCTATCTTGATTTGCTTAAAATTCTCAATCATTTTATTTTAATTTTTGATTAAAATACATAAATAGTAGTATAGAAAGAATCATTATAAAGGTCGACCGACACAGGCTTGAAAATGAATTAAAGGGAATTGCTTATAAAATGTAACAGGAATAAAAAAAGATATATAATTATAACTTGACACTTAATAAGCAAATTGAAAAAATGGCTGAAATAAATATCCATAATATGGTTAACATTTACCAAATGACTCTTAATTCTGACGATAATATGGTTGCTTTTGTCCAAGATCTGGAAAACGTTAACTATATTATGGTTAATTTTGAACATTGTTATGGTTGTCATTGACCAAAATATGGTTAATTTTAAACAAATTATCGTTTATATTGACCATATTATGGTCAAAATTAACCATTATATGGTTACCTGCAATCATAAACATTGTTAAAGTCCAACCTTAGTATGTTGCTCTTAGATTACCTTCAACCATATTTTTTTTCTGCGTGCAGCACAATCGGTTACGATATAGGAAAAGAGTTATGATCCCATATGTGGAACAACCTCCCTTAAAAATTGATATTCTCATCTAATTTTGCACATATTCGTTTAATACGACTGGAAATCATATTTAGTCAATTCACAAGGTATCCTAACATGTCATATTGTCAAAATGTCCTAATATTTCACAATGGTTTAAAAATATTGTTGTACGGCTCAGCCGCTCAGCGCTGGACTTTTCTGATTAATTACGACAGCACAATAAACACAGCAAGCAACGTTCTATTTATTTAAGACACTTTTTGTTAACAAACCAACAACAATATTTTTAAACCATTGTGAAATATTAGGACATTTTGACAATATGACATGTTAGGATACCTTGTGAATTGACTAATTATAAAATATTTTCCACAACATTTGCGGAAACAATACACTATAGAAATTTATTGGAACCAACCTTTCGCTACAAATGGCTCAAATTCCTAAATTTAAGACGGAAGAGAAGAGAAATTAACGAAATGTCCCGCCACTACATTTTAGGAAATTACAAATCTAATATTCATGGATAATTTGCATGCCTTAAGGTATGTTTAGACCTAACCAATATTTGACAAAAAAAAATCCAAAAAGGCGTTACTAGTAAATTGATCAAACTTTACCTTTATTTTTAACAATTTCTTTTGATTTACTATTCTTTATTTTTAAGAAGATAATTATATACAGCCATGTAACAGAGCTTAATTCCGTTCGGAAGTGGAATTCATTCCTTTTTTTGCTTCTATGGAAAATGTAAAACGAAAATTTTTTTCGGAATGATACCACTTTCATTTTTCAAAGTGGAATTCATATTTTAAGCATTTTTCAGGTGTACAAACTATTCAAAATACATTGTTATCAGTAAAGCAAGCTGTCTTTTTTTTTATCTAAGATAAATATAATTTTATGTGAATTAAAAAAAAAAATTTAATTTTTCTAAATGCTTTCCAAAAAAAAAGAAAAATAAACGGAATTTGTCTATTTAATGTTGCCATACTTTAATTCTTTCTTGCCATATTTAATACACAAAAAATGGTTTCATATTTTTTGAGGTTTAATGAATCCGAACGGAGTCTATAGAAGCTAAAACCATTCCGATCGGAATGGTAACTAAGGAATCATTTCCATTCCGAACGGAATTCATGACATGCCTGATAATGTAATTTATAAACTGTTAAATGATATTAAATCTGGCCAAACGTTTTGGAAAAGCAAATAATTTGTTAGTAAAACTAGTGGTTACGTGTAGGACGTCAAATGTTTAAAAGATGTGGACATAAAATAAAAAAAAAAAATCACGAAGAACTAAGAGCGTCAACGAATTCTCTCCATTTCTTTTTGTCTTTTGCGAGTGATTTAATTTGAGTTCAGATTGAACGATCTAATTCATATTCTTTTTTAGTGTAGCGTATCCATATGTTTCGAGTTCTTCCTTGCCGTCGTTGTGCTTGTGGATTCCACTTAAGAGTCACTCTAGCGATTTCAGTTGGTGTAGGATATGACCGATTCATGACCTTTTCTGTCTTCGTATATGTATCAAACTCGAGGGGAGCAATTTTCCCTTTGCCATAGCGCTTCATTTGAGATCCAATTCGGTCAATATACATGAAGAATCTTTCTCAAACATCGATTAATTTTTGCATTAGGAAGTCGATATCGTTCGGGAAGGTAGCTCCGCCCCTTGAATTGTGCATTTGCGTCTTAGGGCTCATCTGTATTATAATTCAGAGATATTAATATGAAGTCGGATTAAGTTCCTTAAAGATAAAGAATAGAACTGTGGAAATTGAACTTCAGAATTCTGAATGATTTTAAAGAATCAGAACTATTTATTAATTAATAAACGATCTGGGAGTGGTCTATTGAGAATAGTTCTAAAAGATTTACGCTTTAATATTCTGAAGTGGATGCACGTTAGGCTAGTTAGCAGTAAGCTAGTCTATCAGTGCGTGGGCTGGGGGTTGGATTGCCGACACATTTGTTATTGAATTTGTAAGATAATTTAATATTCAGAATTAACTAATTTAACACAAATCTTCGCAGGGACTTTGCTGTTCCTAAGAAGCTCCATAGATTTTAAGTGGATGGTTGGTTTCTATTAAGTTCGCAATAAAAAATTTTCTTTTTGGTCTGTTTTTAAGTTTTTACTAAAACAACAAACCAAGGCGAATTTATATAAGGTTACCGCGGAGGCGAATTCTTAAAAAAGCAAATTTGACAGTGTCAAAAACCAACCGCTTTATATTAATTCGCCTTGCTACTAAAATTGGATCTAATTATTTCCTTAATGAATTTACATAATATGCTCATTTGCTGCAAAAACGGCATTAGTCAAAAATCACATATTTTAACTTTATATCATTAAAGGCTAGTTTACACGGTAGTACAATGTATTACGACTTTGTAGAATCAAAATATTATGAAATTCTCTCCGTGTTTAAAATAAAAAAAATAAAAATCTGTTGCAAGTATTTTTCATATTTTCACGGAAGGTATAAGTAAAATAAAAGATACTAAACATCTGAGTTAATAAGAAACCAGCAGATGGATACAGTTTTACAATATTTACAAAAGCAACATGAAAATTGCCTGAGTTGATTTTAGTTGTTTTTGTAATTGTATAAAAATGTTACCATCTTCAATATATATAGCTAAAAAACACCTCTGGTGTGATGAGAAAACATAAGTTTCTAAAATGGTTTAGAAAATTAACATTTACCGACCGCTTGTCAAATTGTGTATCCGTATTCTCTCTTACTCAATGCATTTTGCTTTTACATGATAAGATTTTTCTTATTATACATAATTTTTCCACATGTCGTAAAACATTTTATTACCGTGTAAACTGGCCTTAATGAGTAAGTCGGGTGTTTTATGAATTGGTAATTATTTAATATGAAGATAATTGTAAACCCAACTCTTGGGAGAAGAATAAAATTATCTTTGCCATTATGTTGTATGTAAATTTAAGACTTTAAAGTCGTTTTCTGTAAAAGTAGCATTTTTGAGTTATGACGGTGTTGAAGCAAATGAGCGGTATAAAGCCATTATTTTAAGCACATACACTGTAATTGTTTCAAATGCTTAATCTAACAAATCTGTTTGGAATTGTGATATTAAAACGAGATATTCGTATTTTTGGTCAAAGTTTAGTCATGCTACAAGTGTTTCCGGATATATATATACAAATGGGTTTATGGTTTAGTTATTAGGGAATTTTGTTAATTTTGATACAATGCACATTACATATTTGTTTTAGAATTCGTTTGCGTTTGTAATCTGAAATATTGTATGAAGTTCCTGTATAAATATTTTATAACATTTAAATCTTGAAAGTAAGATTTTAACCTCGTTGAACTAAAAAGTTTTTTGAGACTATCAAAGAGATATAAACATTTAACCACTAACAACAGACAAAAACCTCGAACAAATCACTTATCTATTTATACCAAGAGCTGGGGTATTGCCAATCTCTAAAAGTAGATAGTTTTTTAATATTTCATTATATTCTTTAATAGAAAGAAATATGAGACATTCAAAACGTCGAGCAAAAAAAAAAAAAAAAAAAAACGCTACATAACGCCGACATCAATCAAATTTGACTTTCAATTTCTTCACTTACAGCTTCTGTAATTGCTATTAAAGTAACGACAATGAAAAGGCTTTTTTCCAGTTTATAGCTGGCTTTTGTTTGTAGGCTTTTTTAATAAACTCTCTCAAAGATGAAGGAAAAAAAATAAAGGTAAGTGTGCAAAAAAACGCCATTATTGTTGTTGGTTGAAGATGTTTATCTTCTGATTTCATCTTTTATCTAGACAACATGACGTTAAACTTAACAGTTTTGTTGTTTTTTTTTTATTTTTTCGTACAGCAGCCAAAAGGAACACAATATTTATGCCATCAAATATACATCACTCAACAACAAAATCCATTGAAAAAATACTTATTTTTTTCTTACAAAATTGTGTTTTTATGCTGATGTAAAGATGACCAACAATATTTTCAATTTAGTGATCGGAACATTAAAAAAATTTTAAAAATTAAAAAAAGACAACATGCATAAAATGCTTGTGATTCAAAAGATACCGCCGCTTTTAGACTTGTCAATGAATAAGCAAATTATGTTAAAAAAAAAATTGGTTGTTGCTTGAATTGTATGAAAATTTGTTATATTATTGAGTTGCTATTTTTTGTTGATTATTATTTTAATGTTTTAAAAAGGTGACTTTGATGATGAAGTTGATTCGGCTCTTTCTCATCGTTGACTGTTTAGTTGGGGTCTGTTATCATGCCTCAACACACAGGTGCGTCAACAGTTGCCACCCTCTCTTTGGTTATCCGCCCTAAAATTGCTTGTTGTAAAAGTTGGCAGCTGATAGCTGATCATTTTTAGAATGTGCCATAGAAAAACGATGCCTTTTGTTATTAAATTTTTTTTTATAGATTTTTAATGGAATAATCTTCTTTTATGCTCGTGTTATTTAAAATGATTGAAATATTTATTGTTTGATTAAAAAGCTTAGAATAAAATACAAGATTTACAAAGTTAATGGTTAGCTGTTAATTGAGGTTAAACGATTAGATGTGAATTCCTTGAGGATAATAAAATGTAAGTATGGTATTTGTGGTAAAAAAATTAATTTTTTTAGAAAGGTTTTTTATCGGAAAAATCATATAAAAATGTTAGGGTAGTGCACCTTAAATGCCACAAAGTGGAGTCTATCTGGGACAAGAAAAATTTCAAAAGTTAGTGCTGGTTCGCACTCTCCAAGTTTTATCCATCAAGTCTTAGGCTTTTAGGCGAGAAGGGAAAAGAGAATGCGATTTATTTTCCTCTCTTTCCTAAAAACACCTGTTAACTTCTTTTTTTGATTTAATAATAATAATTTTTGTATTTTAAGTCTACCTCTGTTAGATTACAAGATATAAGGGCTACTGAGTTTACCCGTTTTAACCCATTTCTATTTCCAAAAAACCCTTCTTTTTGTGTCTACATTTCGGAAGAGGAGCCTTCAAGTCTCTGGCTTCAATTGTTTGGGTTGGACGATGACCGCCCTGTCAGTAATCTTATATAAATAGATGAGGCCATTAAAAATGCTCTGGTAACTGGGTTGGGATGAAGTGGCAGCTAAAATTTATAATACATACTTTTGATACTTAACAGTGGTAAATGTAATTAGCCTTTTTAAATTTGGTTTCGTTTAGCTTCTATTTTATAATAATTTAGGAGTAGTAAATACGAGGCTGTGAGCCTACGTTTGTTGTTGCAAATAGGTGTGAGGTTCTTGATGTTACGCTGATTAGTATTAACCATATTGATATGATCGTCAATTGTCTAGTGATGATCGTAAGTGGCGTTCGCTCTCTGATCATACACGCAAAGAAAAAACATAGTTATTAACGTTTGTGGTTATAATTGTGTCAAACACGTCTTAAGCAACAATAATTGTTCAGTAATAATGATTTTAGATAATTGTTGTCTCCAACATATTATTATGTTCAGAAGAAAAGTGCGCACGATCTTTCAAACCATTTTTCTATATTTCCCAACACCATGTAAAATGTCTATTTCAACATTTTATATGGTTCTTACAATAAAAACAATAAAAAATGTAATTTAAAAATTTATGTTTTATTACGAATATAATAAATAAAATATACCATATTTTTAAAATAAAATTAATATACATATTTACATACCTGTGTATGTGTTTTAATTTATAAATTTTTTAATACGTTGTGTAGTACAAATATATCCAAAAAAATAAGAATTCCGTTCACTTAAGACTTCTAAAAAAAAGCCAAACACAAACTTACCTTTTATTTCTTTTATGAAATCTATATTAATATACTGTTGAATAGTTTTTGAAAAAATTCAGGGCTAATGACAAAATTATGTGTCAAAATTTGTTATAGGTTTTTTTGGCTGCAAGAAAGACAAAGTAATTGCATATTTATATATTTTTATAATTATATTTAAATAACTTACCTGTTTCAATAAACGTATAATAATTTACATCGTTAGTTTTTCAAGGCAGCATGGCATTTTTCTTCTCGAAAAATATTTTAATTATTCTGTCATCATTCATGTTTCCTGATTAACTGACGATCGCGGACGGAGAAAATGTCATTTTATTTATATGCACACACTGTTTGTTTTGACAATAAATGTTTGCTCCTTAAGAGAATGTGTTTTCAAGCAAACAAAAATTAAGGTATTTAACATACCTTTTGTGTTCCACTAATATTATGATTTTAACTGTATAGTTGAAAATATATATATTATAGTAGCTAACATATCAAATAATTTAATATGTTTAGCTAGACCAGAGTACCTTTTTAGGTGTAAGCCACCATATTATATTATTATAGTGAATTTAAAAATGTTAAGGACAAACAACAATTTTTTAAGTTATATTAAGACTATAATTAATTTATGAGGGTAAACATATTAGGCAAGTATGAGCAAAAATGGTCGTAGTGACCATTCATTAATCATGTTTTTTCTCTGCGTGAAGATACGTGTAATTCAGTCTAGTGCTTACGACTGTTGGATCGAGTGCTATAATAAATAGAAGACGAATAAAATGGGAGATTAAATCCTCCTCACTAGTTCGGACTCTGTCTGATCTTGCCTGGGTAGATGATATCAGGTGGATTGATACCGCAGTGGATCTACTTACGGATTCACTGCAGTTGGCTACTTCCTTGGCGTGTAAGCCAATGGTGCGTATTGGCAGGGATCGTCCACCATGGGGGGATCCTGATATTGCGCATTCAAGATGTAAATATCGTAGGTTGTTTAATGTGGCTAAGCGCCATGGTAATTGGGCGGACTATAAGTCATCATTGAAAAGGTTTACAAACTTGGTTATCGGCGAAAAGGAATGCTTGGTAGAACTTCTGTAGCGACGTGGAGGGATCCTCTATGCTGTTTACGTAAACTAACGGTTTCGAGCCCGGTTGACCCGACCTATGTCCGGAATTCGAATGGTTGTTGGACCACGAATAGTCAGGAAACACTCGAGGTGTTGATTGAGACTTACTTCCCTCAAATTCCCAAGGGAGTTTGCGGGATCAAGTTTGGGAGTCGACAGCTACTCCTATGCCGATTTTATTGGACTATGATAGGATTAATTGGGCTGTCGACAGCTTTAGCCCTTATACATCTCCGGGTATGGATTGTATAATTCCGGAGGACCTGCAGGGAATTCGACCCTGATTATACCCTGTTTGATGGCTATATACAAGAGATGCGCTAGATTTTCGTATATTCCTGTGAGTTGGACCTTGTGTAGAGAAGAATTTATCCGAAATGGAGGCAATACTTCCCACACTGAACCGAAGTACTACAGACCGATTAGTTGCATCCTTTATTCTCAAAACTCTTGAAAGGGTTATCGATGTACACTAGAGGATGACCATCCCAAGGTGTTAACTCTCTGCCTCTCAAGATGCCTATACAAAGGGTATGTCGGTTGAGACGGCTCTCCACTCTCAAGTTAGAATTATTGAGAGATCACTCGAATTTACGGAGTGCACACTTGTGGCCTTTCTCTATATTGAGGGGGCCTTCAACAACGTTGGTCCGGAATCTTATCTTGGCGTCCCTGAGGAGGCTAGAGATTGACGAAAGCATGTGTAGGTTTGTAGACAATCTACTTAGGAATATCATCTGTTCTACGATAGGGGAGACCAGTGTTCAGAGACTGGTCAACATGGGTACACTCCAAGGAGGAGTACTATCCTCACTATTGTGGAAGTTGACTATGAATACCATGTTGACGAAAATGGATGACATGAGGATTAAAACTGTGTAATCGGCAAAAACGGGGGTATGGGCCCGAGGTGTGTAAATTGGATCTTTGAGGCTGTAGTTAAGCCGATTCTGCATTACGGGGGCAGGCACCGCGCGTTGCTTGAAAAGGTACACAGACTGGTCGCGTTGATGATCACGGGATTAATGCGTTCCACTCTTACGTGGACGCTGTTTACATTACTAAACTGGTTCCCGGTGGACATCACTGCAAACAGATGGCTGTTACCTCGGCGACACGGCTAAACGCGGCGCACAGCTGGTCGAACCGTGACTTAAATGGCCGATTGTCCCTGATGGGGTTGACTACTGCACCCTGGAGCCTTTCTTTGGTACAGGGTATACAACACATATGGCGCCCAACAATACTCTGTTGGTTGTAAGTACTTTCCATGGACCAGCCCTAAGGCTAAGGGTATATACTTATGGTTCGATGAAAGTGAAAAGGGTTGGCGGGGGTTTCTTCATAGAACACTGGATATAAAAGTTTCATTTTCGCCGGATGGATGTAGTGTCCTGCAGGGGGAAATCTCGGCTATAAGGCGGGCGGCCAGCTAGCTGAGCTATTATCATATATCGAGAGATAAACGTATATTTACTAGTAGCGGGTGTCTACACGACATCTAGGTTAACTGCAGAATGTCGGATGTCTTTTAAATGAGATTGCGGAGCATTGACAAGCAATTCTAATATGGATACCAGTGCACTCGGACTGCCGGGCAACCAGATAGCAGATGATCTGGCTAAACGAGATGGTCGCATGGATGACACATTCATCAATCAATTCGTTGACCTCCCAATGGGTCACTGTAAGTCACTTATCAAGCGCGAGTCTTATAGAATTGCGGATAGAATGGAACTGTGAGACCACCTGCTTCATATCCAGGGCACTGTGGGCTGGCTATGATTAACGGAGAACTTACTCTCTACTAAGGTTTAATAGGGATCAAATTAGAACAGTGATATCAGTTGTAACTCGGCACTGGCCTGTAGGGTTTCTTTCTAGGAGAATGGGTCTGGAATACAATGACTACTGTAGAAGTTGTCATGATGAGGAGGAAGAGGAAACTGTGCTTCACTTTCTTTGTCAATGTACTGAGAAACGGGTCATCAGGGAATAATACCTGGGAGAACCGGTGTTCGCCTGCTTGGAGGATTTATCTAGGATAGAACTTAGGTCGCTTATTCTTTTCATTAGGAGGACGAATTGGTTGAACTCTGCAGTGACGCCATCAGAGTAATTGCTCTTTAGGATAGGCATTGGCGCTGAGTATCACAAATGAAGGGCCCAAGTGAGCTGTTTCTCAATGGCTGCCCATAGAACCTAACCTAGCCTAGCTTCTTTTTATTTTGAAAGTAATTGAAAATCACTTTACTTATCCAAAAAAAAAAAATGCTTACAAAATTACAATAATGACATAGATAATAATTTACTAACGGGGCTTAAAAATCACGTGCTAATTTATAAAGAAAAATTTGGAGAATTTTAAAAATTTTATTGAAATTAGAAGACCTTTTTGACCGGAAATGAGCATACTGCTACATTTCTGATCTTTCGCGCCAAAAAAAAACTGCACATTTTTTAAGCCAATTTTTTGAAAGCTTTCTGCATCGATCAAACAAATTGTAGTGAGACCTGACATGAGTAGAAAAGATTTACTAAATAAACAATGCATTTACTATCCGCCTCTGTATGCGAGAAGTGCCGTATCACACAGATAGCAATTCGAGTGTATAGTCCAGTAAAATTATACACTCGCACCTTGCTTGGGAGCTGCAGTTATCCAACCACTGCTACAATTGCAAAAATGCCAGCAGCATCTGTTGAACAAATCGTGAAAAATCAGGGTATCTTTTTCCGAGAAGGGTTTAAACCACAGCCACCCCGTGATCCCCGAAAGTATCACCTCATAAAAATATATCTTTCTTAAATAATGTGCACACCTTTGTTAAAAGCACATTTTGCGGAATTAGGCAATCTTCTACTTCTTCTTTTCCGTCTTCATACATTCTCTATTCAGTCATGCACATGAGGGGTACGTTTGACAATTTCATTCATATATTTTAGCTTTTGCCTTGGGGTAGTCTTTATTCTACATTCATTAACTCTACATGGATCGGGCATGATTTTTTATTTATACATAGTGTGAACATCAATCCGTATTCATTTCTCATCCATCATCATTTACATATTAACTAATTCCTTCTTCTGTTCACCTTCTTTATCTTCTTCTACTTCATCTCATGTAGAGTTAGCTTTTTTACGTAAGAATTCTTTTCTTAAGAAAGGTAAAACTTCCGTGCAGGCAATTTTCCTGAAAGATAGGAAGCATTTCCCACAAGAAGTATACTAAGGGGGATATCAACTTGGAGTCAGTCCGGTATCTACTCACCAGGGTTACTGATTCCCGTGGTACCAGATAGGAGCTCTGGCCAGCCCAGTGATCCTCTGGCTCCGATTTTAGCAAACGCAGATAATAATTCTTTTATATGGTCTCATCTAGCGAAACTATTTTTAATTAAAGTTTTTGAAATTTAATTATTTGGCTTAGGCGTTTATTCCGGTGGTTGGCCGGGCCTCACGTGTGATATCTTGAGCGTCCGGTTACCATTATGGATTTTTTAAACATCGTTCGTATTGATCCGATGCACAAATTGCTTTTTTATGGAGTTCATGTCCTGCATTGATTTTGAAGGTTCTACTTGAGGTTTACAACATTCCTTAAGAGAGTAATGCCTTGGCGGTCTTTGTCTTCTATGTCAAAATCACAATTTCCGAACAGCACATATCATCTCTAGCACGTTGAAAAAGATGAAACATATTGTGAATAAGCTTCGGGGAGCAATCGATGCAATTTGCTGCACTTTTAAGACACTTCCGGACGTGCTGCTTTTTTCGGCGTTAAAAACATTATTTCGCTCCATGACTACATAATCATTAACAACAGGATTAAAATGCCATTAAAAATAATTATCATTTTATTTGCCAATGGTCAAATCGAGCCGTCCGTGATTGTGTGTTCGATCCCCCGGTCAGTCAAGAATGAATCATTATAAATAAATTTTAATTCATTGCATGTTGTAAGATTCCTCTCTTCATAAAAATAATTTAATGAAAATTAAATTTAATGAACTTTAGCCTGATTAAAAACTAAACAATTTTTTTTTATTTAAACACATAAACAGTTCAATAAAAAGCCCGCAATACTAATTATTGTTAAACAGCTAGGGAACAAGCTCTATGTTTACATTTGTCCTTCAAGTTGTACTGAAAAAGGTCAACGAAGTAAAATAAAGACAAAAACATAAAAAACAGAAGAATATACTTTGGACTTTAAGAAGAATTCTTGATAAAACAGTATGAAAAACAGAAGTGAAGGAATGTAAATAAATTGAAAATAGATAATCATTCTCAACAACAAGTTTCGATCCGCCAAGAAAAAAAAATTTGCTTTAAAGATTGATGTTTAACTATTGACTGCCAGCAGTCGTCAATGGCGATGAGTGTTAAACATCAAAGATTTCTGAAGTGATAGTGTGGTTACTATCGACACGTGCCAAAGCAATCTGTCTGTGGGTTCAAACCCAGCTTGAAACCCAGTCTAGAATGAAAATTTATCAACAACTTCTTTTTTATATTCAACAGTTTCGGAGATATTCAGATAATACTGGCGGTAAATTTTTTGAAGCAAAATTAATGTTATTTTTTGTTTTCAAAAATTCATTTTAAAAATTATAAAAGCAAAAATATTACATTTGTAATAAAATCAAATTTTGTGATATTTAGTGAATTTTTCTTAACAAAAATATTAGGAAAATTAAATCTGGCGAATTTAGTCGATTTTCAGTTTATAATTTGGTGACGAAGGTGGAACAAAGGTGACATCTCTGATTCATACAGACGAAAGTAAACGTATAAAAGCAAGTGTGTATAAATTAATTATTCTAAATATACTTAAGCTAATTACGCATTACAAAAAAAAAAAAAATTTAATAAAAGCTTTTGCTTACATATATGTATGTTAAAATAATATAACTTACATATAAGCTGGAAGTTTTAATAAAACGGGAAGTACCAAGAAGTATCTCTTTATTCAGTAAAAAGTATCAAAAGCAGTCGGAAAAAGTGGCATATTGCTACTTTAGTAGCACCAACGGTAACGCTAATAGGACTAAGTTTTCAGAAATCACCTTAAAAGCTTAAAATCTCCTACAAAACTATACAAATAGACTTAAGCCCTTTTTCCTTATTGCAACAGAATTGACGAGGCTGTGATTTTAAAAATTAGCAACTCCCTTGTATAAAATTAAAAGAACCAAATTAAAATTTAATTAAACTAACAAACGTTTTCGAAATTTTTGTCAGGAGAGAATAAACTTCTAATTGTGTTTTTTTTAAATTTTAAATAAAATAACCAATATTGTTTTTTATGAGTATATGAAAACAAGCGAATTAATATTTGGAAATTAGTTGCAGTTTTAGTTTCATATTTATCATACAACAATTAGTGCTGGTATCGATTATTGCTGTAGAAATAATTAAAAATAAATTAAGATATTTTAAATATAAATATGTTTGTATAATATTAATTAACATGTTTTGCTCTATACATTAATTAGCAACATCTGTCAACGATCATTAATCAATAAATAATAAAACCCTTTCAAAACAATACATTAACTAAATGTCACAAACACACTCACACACACACATGAATTTGTTTAAGAATAAAATAATTAATAAAAAACATCAAAATTAATCAAAATAATGACAAAAATATACGCATATATTTAACAATAAATAATTATCATTAATAATGCATAAAAGTATAAGTATGTATATTAATTTACATATACTCGTATATTCATACAGTTACAACACAAAGTCCTACATTAATGTCACCTACACACACACACACACACCCGCTAATGACTATATAATATACTCATTTCAAACTGCATACAAGTTTATGAGAAATAAACGATCTAAAAGCACGATATTTTTTGGTTTATAAACTATTTTGTCTTAAATATAAATAAAATTATAAAAACAACTTGGTTCTACTATTATTGACAAATTAATTGTCACCTTTTTACAAAATGTTTGTTGTTGTTTTAACAAGTACAACAAAAATAATGACATTTAAGTCATTACACTGAAACATAATACATACATGGTAAAACAGACACATGTACCCTGTTGCAACTGTCAAAATGTCAATGTGCGAGTGAGTGTAAATGTGAATTTCTTATGCGCAAGTATTAAGAAATAAAGTTTATTTACGAGATTGTATAGTGAAATACATACATATAAATTAATGTAAATTAAACAGCCTAAAGCTTTTCACAATAAACTTACAAATATGTAGACAAACATTAAGACATACAAATGTTTGTTTTGAATGACTTAAAGAAATAATATTGTACACATGAAAAAATAATTGGTAAAATAATTTAACTAAATTCTTAAAACTTAAATATGGGTTTTGAAATGGTTATGAAAAAAGTTTTTGAATTAACCCTAGTACCCTACCCAGGGTGCTTAGGCACTCTGCTGATATTTTAAAGTATAGGTATTGTTTTTTATGTATATTTATGTATACATTTATGTATAGCAACCAAGGCTGTGGAGTCGTCAAAAAATTGTTCTAACTCCGACTCCGACTCCAACCGCTGAAATTTTTTATGTCCGACTCCGACACTGACTCCGACTCCTACTCTAAACGTAATGCTAAATGTTCATTATACTGGTCCTTATTTGACTTTAAACTCTTATTTTTTTAATGCAGTACCTTTTAAATTGTATATGTAACCATTAAAGAAAATGGTTCTGTAAAAATTTCAAATCGATATTACATATAGTTATTTACATATGTAAAGTAGACACATTTTTTGGGTACTTCGATTCCGACTCTGGTACAAAAAACTCCACTCCGACTCTACAACTCCGATTCCGACTCCACAACTCTGGTAGCAACAGAGCTTTGTATTTTTTTCTCTATTTTCTTGTATTCTCATGATATTTATTTATTTATTAATGACTTTCCTATGCAACAAGATTAGATCTTATTATTACAGCATATAATTTTTTTTTTAAATAAACATGTTGATGATAAATTAATCTAAAGAGTTTACATATAAATACTTATAAATTAATTAATTTAAAGGTTATTATTCAAAAGTGAAAAACATGACGAATAACAATAACAAAGTTAAGTTGTAGAATACAATTTTAAAATTTCTTTTTTAAACTTGAATGCGTTACTATTTTACTGAATGTTGTGAGGAAATTAGTTCCAAAGTCTGATAGTTCCGGTGAAAAAATGCCAGGAAGAGGTATCTCGAAGGAATTATCTTATTTCCCCTATTTGATCTTGTGAATGAAATTCGTTCATATATAATTTTATGGATACAAATGAGTCTTCTAATTTTAAGAAAATCTTCATGCTGGTCGAGTCGCAGTTGGCAAATATTTCACAGCCATAAACTAAACAAGGCATTAGATAAGCCACCGCAATAAGAATTCTTGTTTTTAGTGGTGTAAAATAATGTGTTGACCATAATGTTCGTAGCATGCTATGCATCCTGCCGACAATTCTATATACATGATTGCTCTATGAAAGAGTGTCAGTAAATAGTGTTATCTGATACTTACATTTAAATTGTTCTCAAAGATTTTTTTAAACGGCAAGTAGTTGAAATAATTAACTGGAATGTTGATTTGGTATGATTAAACGTTTTAACAAAGTTTTTTGATTGTGTTCGTAATATAAAGTGGAGCAATAAATATAGAAGGTACACCGAATAGACGTACATTTTTGAAGAGTTTATCATTACGCCTTATCTAGAACAGCGTAAAAATTGACCCACTTTGACTACAAATATTCGCGAGATGATAATTGATATACAGAAAACACAAATGACCATGTGTCTACAGTGCCTAGCGCCATAAAACCAGGACGCTGTAGATTCTGTCCCTTCTCGAAAGACATAAAAAGGACGACTTTTTGCAACAAGTGCCAAATATCTATCTGTGGGGAGTATCAAATAAAAATGTGGACCTAATGTGTCTAAAGCATATTATTATTTTTTTTTTAAGTTTAACTAACTAAGCAATTAATACATACATTTAAAAAAAAACTTAATTTAAATACATCTTTCTTTAAAATATTACGCATGAAAAATCAGGGTAGTAAATAAAAGTCAACGTAAAATTTGGGTAGGGTTCGAAGGGTTAAGAAAATAAAATATCATTTTTTTAATAAAAAATAAATTTTTATAGAAATTCAAAAAAATTCTATTAACATACATAAGCACTATTCTTTATTATAAAGAAAACAAAATATATACAACAAGAGTGCTAAATGCATATGTGCCTTTAATAACATTGCCCTAACATAATACAGCGGCTTAGACCTCTCACCCACTAACACACATTATCAAACAAAATTTTAAATTTTTTGGACAACATTTTTCCGTTTAAAAGACAATTCTCTATTAAGGAAACATTTATTTGTAAAAAGCAAAAAGTAATCTATAAAGTAAAAAAAACGTCAACAATAGGGGATTTCGTGAGAAAAATTAGAGGCAATCGTGGTTTTCTGCTCATATCTTAGTCATTTATGGACCGTTTTGGCTGAATTTCAATACCAAGCTTTAACGAATAAATGTGGCGCAAATATCATAATTTCTGGACGCTTATATTAACCATTTCCCCCTGTGGCGGTTGGTATAAAAATAAACAACAATTTCCATTTATATGTGAAAAAAATAGATAATGAAAATTCATTTCTTTTCACAAAAAACGACAAATTATGAAAATTTTAATCAAGAACTGAATTTTTCATAGTTTCCCACCAAACTTTTAACTCGAAAATGGATGTTGCCCAGAACTTTGGTTAGCAAAAAGGAAATTTTAATTATTTTGTCTCTATTTTTAGAAAGTTCAGAGCAATCTAATAATTTGTTGGGCATATTGGGTGGGTATACATTTTTTGTGAATTGTTATTTTTAAGGTTTTCAAATTTTGGATCACTTTTTTTGTTCGATTGTTCACATAAACAACATATTTTTATTGAAATTTTAGAAAGAATAAAAAGAAAAATTTATAAAAATCCGAACCGAAAAAAAATTATTCACAATATTTGATATTTTGGTATGCTACGACACTGGGGATAAATCTAAATTAAACGTGGCCCCTTTAAAAAACCTCTACACTGATAGAACAGGCGTCATAACGCTGCTGTATTTTGACATCAGTACTATGACAAGTGTCTTCGTTTTTGAACCCATGACTCTTTTCATTATTGTGACGTCAGCCTTAACATCACTTGGCCAAATTGTTATCAGGGTCAACAATTTAAACGATGTCATCAATGGGATGACACATTGGCATCACAGAAATTATGAATCAGAGTCGGTTTAATAAGACATGTCATCAGTGCGGTGACTTAAGCCTCTAGTACACGGCATGTAAAAAGCCACATGCGCATGTGGTTCTGACGTAATTTTGACGTCATCACACAACACGTAGTGCTTATTGTAGCTTGCATTGACGTCAAAATTACGTCAGAACCACATGCGCATGTGGCTTTTTACATTCCGTGTACTAGAGGCTTTACTAACATCGGAGAAAGGGCAAAGTGTCATTAAATTGACTCATTGGAATTGAGTTAAGTGAAATTGAGAGAATATTATTATTTGCTTATCCGTTAAACATCTTTATTTCATTTTTGTTGTATTCCGCCTTTTGTTTATAAAAGAACTCTCAGTTATAAGACACCAGCAGCATGCCCGATACGGTTTTCGCAGTTATCCTACTTTGAAAATTTGATGTTTTTAAAAAAAAAAAAATAATATGCGAATTTTTGCTTCTTATTTTACTTTTTAAACATGAAAAAATGTTAATAATACACAACTGGCATGCAACGTCATCATAAAATGCTGTCATACTTTATGACGACGTTCGTCATTGGATTGAAGGCAAAAAGTGGCCTCATTGATGCCATTTGTAATAACATTGCTGTCACAATTCTGATGTTAAGGCATCATCAATATAAAGGTCCATTTTTCTATGAGTGTAGCACCAAAAATCGGCTGTATTCTCGAATTGTGGCACTAATTGTAGAAAAGTTTGCAATTAACCCTTAAACATTTTTATTTTGGTACTTTCGAGCATTCAAGTTAAATTTTGACCTTTGGTCCCTTCAAAGACTCACAGCAGAATTTTCCGAAAATTATTTTTGTGGAATATTTTTAACTATATCCCAATTTATGGGTACTTTTTGGACATTTTTTAAGAAAGGCATACGAAAAGAACATTACGTTGTATATTTAGAAGGAGCAAATGCCTGTAGGATTTTACATAAGTCTTCTGAAGACATTATACGGGTAAAATATAAGGGTAACATTGGTTATCAATCGACCATTAAACGCGTTAATCAGAATTTTTTGTGGAATCAGATGTGACTGGAGAGAGATAGATTTTTTCTGTGTGCGAAAAATTTACTAATTGGCCTGTCTATCAAACAAAAATACATATATATTTCAGAATTTATAAACGATTTTTAAAATAAATGTATCTCATGTATAACCGAAGTTACTAATTCATCTACCTCATACATAATCAAATATCTATTTCAAGCTTTCGTTATAAAATCGGTAATAGTTCCATTTAAAATTTCTATTTTCACTTAAAATAACGCATTTTCTTAAGTTAATTGTATTTTTTTTGTATTATTGAAATGGTTTTTATTGTTCCTTTACTATAAAATGTATTTCTGCTTTTAATAATAACAAAATCTAATTTCGATCTTTGTGGGTTTCTTTCAATACCAACACATTTTAATGATTTAGTTAACAAAAGCATGAAAATCACATAATTATAATTGGAATCGTGAGCCAACCCCAAAGGCTTTTTCTAACACAATCAAACAAACATAAATGAAGAAAAATGCCATTTAATGACAGAAACAACCACAACAAAAGCAAAAGTAACAAAAAAATAAATAAAAAGTGGGAAATGAAAAAACCCCAAGTGTAAACACGTCAAATATAGATTAGCACCAACACCAGCAAGAAACAAAAACTAACTTGCAGCACATGCCACACAGGACACAACAGCTATGAAAATTTAACAAGATTCGATTAGTTTCGATTTAATAAAATTGCTTTGATAAGGCCAAATGAGGTCCTAGAGGAGGGGAATTTTTGAATATTAAATTTTTAATAATAAACAATAAGTAGCCAGATTAAAATGACATTTTTTGTTGGTGGTCTGTGTTACAGTTTTAATAAAATCATTGATTTATAAACTTAATTTTTTTTATAAAAAAAACTATTCATTAGCTTTTTATGTTTAAGTAAATATTCTCAAATGGCAAAAGAATATTATAATGTAAAAGTAATTTTCTATCCACACCTTGTTAATATGAAATTAATGACTGCATTAGACAAATTACAAATAAAAACAAAAAAAAAAAATGCAGAAGGTGAATGATACAAATACGGACACACATATTAAGATACCAAGTAAGTATTTAGCTAGTATCTAGAAGTTTAATAAACAAACTCACAAATTCCAATCAAACGACATGGTGTTTTGTTGTCGAGTGTGAGTGTCATTCATTGTCTGGAAAAATACGCAAGTGTAAAACGACATATTGTTCATTCTAACTTTGCTCCTGCTCCCTAACTGTTTGGTATCTATCAAAACTAAATTATTAGTTGAATTTGTTGTAAACAGTTGATTTCTAACGATGATAATAAATGTGACAAAAGCCAAACACAAACATACTTGCAGTATGGCAAGTATGTAGTATGTATGTGTTTAAATATTAGATGTTATAAATAGATAAAGAGTTTTGGAGTCTCGACACTATCGAAATTATTTCGTTTAAAATAGAGTACATGTAATTTGTCTACCTTATGAACTATGATATGATTAATGGATTTTCTTATGAATATTAAGGATATGTTGACGTAAGACTAACAGGGATCATTTTTAAATATAGAAAATGGAAATTTATGAAAGAATGTATTACTATAATTGAAGAAATTAATATTTGAAAACAATGCATTAAAATAATTGAGAATATTATGAACAATACACAGTAGGATAAAGTTAAATTAATATACACTTAAGCAACGGTACTCAAATGTGGATCTGCAAATCCCTTGTTTTTCGTAGAAGGTCCTTAAACAGAATATTGGTTGAACAATAAAGCGTTCGCAAATATGGTAGACAGAGGCAAATATTCCAAAATTTATACAATCCGATGTCAAAAGTGGGGCCAATACGTTTGTATCAATTTGATGAGGGAAGGTGTTAATATTTTTAAACCACCTCGTTGTCATTTTTCACCACTTGGTCTCGTTCAGGTAACATGTTGTTTTCATATTTGTCAACAAACCGTTGGTATACTAACAGTATTACGAAGGATCCGAGATATCATAAATGTCATCTAGAAGTTGAAGTTAGATTTAACAAGTAACAGTGCAATATTCGACTGTGCCGAATCTTTGATACCTTCCACCGACAGTTAGGATATTTCAGGAGTGGGTTTTATATCGGACCTGTGGTAAACTATGAATCGATCTTCACGAAAGTTGACAGTGTGATTTCTAGGCATATTAAACTGTGACAGACCAAAAATTGTTACAAGAGCATTATTCGTTACTATTTTGTTGCGAACAGTTGTGGTTTTTCGAGAGTAAGGTTTATATGGGGTCTATGGTAAGCTATTACTGATTTTAACGAAATTTTACAGTGTGATTCCCACTCATATCTGTCGCAAAATTTATTAGAATATCACAATATGTTATGGTTTAAGGAGTACTAAAGTGCTTTTCAAGAGTGGGCTTTATGCAGAGTGGTGAACGGCAACGTAAATAAACAAAATTGTCACATATGGAGTGGTTCAAAACAGGAAATACTGTATGAAAGGAAATTGCATCCAATTCGCGATACAGTGTGGTGTGCAGTTTCTTCATGCTGTATTGCCGGGCCATTCTTCTTTGAACAACACGGACACAGTGTTACGGTTACTGGAGACCGTTACTTGATCATTTTTCTATCCGCAACTACGCCGAAAGAGAATTCTTTTCAACTATATGTGGTTTCAACAAGATGGTGCAACTGCATACATAGCTCACACGGTTATGGCCGAATTACGCAGAAAATTTCCTAACAGGCTCATTTCAAGAAACTCAACCTTCCGTTGGGCCCCGAGGTCGCCTGACCTAAGGCCGGGCATTTAAATTCAATTATCTTTAAGACTAATTAAACTATTTTTAATACAATTCAATGGCCTTTAAAATGAAAAAGGATTGAATAAATTCCATGCATTGCAAAACAAAAATTTGCAGTTTTTTAATATAGCAAAGTTTTTCCAAAATTTATCAGTCACCCTGTATGGGGCCTATGGTAAATGATGGAACTATCTACACGAAATTTGATAGTTTAATTTCTATTCATATCAAATTGTTAGAAACCAAAATTTATTTCAATACCATTATTCTTTACGGTTTTAGACGTATTAAAGTATTTTTCAAAAGTAGCCTTTATAAGGGGTCTATGGTAAATTTTCGCGAAATTTTGTAGTTTGATTTCTTCTTATAACGGGTGGTTACATTTTAAGGACCGATGTTGCATGTGAAACACACCTAAAAGCCAAGTTTTTTCCTGCATTTCATTTGACATTTTTCAATTTCAGACTAACTCAATTTGAACCATGGAAAGATACACAATCGACTAACGCGTTAAAGTTGTTCAGGCTTATTATGAAAATGGGCGTTCAAATCAATATGCATTTTGTGTACCTTTGTGATTTTTTTAATCAGCATAATCGACCTCAGTGGTTTCATTATCAACCAGAATTACCGCATTTGGGGGAAGGATAATCCAAGAATGATTGTCGAAAAACCAATGCACCCACAAAGAGTGACTGTTTGGTGCGGTTTATGGGCTGGCGGCAGTATTTTTTCCAAAATGAGCCCGGTCAGGCAGTTACTGTGAATGGTGTTCGCTATCGTGAGATGATAACGAACCTTTTATGTCCCGAATTGGATGTGGACAATATGAGGTTTCAACAGGAAGTTGCCACTTGCCACACAGCTAACGAAACAATGGCTCTTTTGCGCGACAAATTCAATGTCCGTGCTATCTCACGTGGTGGCGATGCCAATTGGACGCCAAGATCATGGGATTTGACACCGTTGACGTTGTACTTCTTTCTTTGGGGTTATTTGAAAGAAAAGGTGTACGTCGATAAGCCAGCAACAATTCAAGAGCTAAAGGATGAGATAATTCGGCACATTAACGGCATAGAACCTCAATTAGGCCTCAGCGTCATCGAAAATTTGGACCACCGGATGGAGCTGTGCCGCCGAGGTCGCGTCATAATTAAAAGAAATGACAATAATTTCCTAAATAATTTGTGTTTTATTCAAAATCAACATCGGCCCTTAAAATTTAACCACCCTTTATAAAACGAATTTGTGCAAAAGCTCATTTAAATATGTGCATTCCGCCAATATTAATGCTACTGTTTGTAAGAAAATTTAAAATTGTTTAGGGTGATTGTTTCACATTTTGATACATTACTCTTATCCTACATTTTCAATCCCAAGCTGTTTAGGAGAACTAGAAACACTTTGACACCAATATTGTTGTTTTTTTTTGAGTAGCTTGAATGTGAGCGTGATTTCAACAGACGGGCATGGCTAAATCGACTAAGAATAACTCAAGGAGCCAGAATATATATATATATATATATATATATATATATATATATATATATATATATAAATATATATATATATATATACTTTATGGGGTGTTAGATGAATATCAAAAAAGTTTCAAACGGAATGACAAACTTAGTATACCCTCTTCACAACTCGTTGTGTTGGAGGGTATAAAAAGCATTAAATACAAGAACGAAGCCATATTCTAGCCTTTAACAATGATATACGATACGATGAAATTGGCGATCCTATATATATAAAACAAAAGGCGTTATATTTTAGGGCGCGGCAAATTTTTTTTAGGGTTTTCAAACTTAAGTGGAATTTTTATTGATTTTTTATTGGGTTCTATCTGGTTTAGATTAATATTAAAAGCTAGACATACTAAGTTTACGAAGGACTTTTTCGGCACGTGCAAAAATGGACATTAGGGGGAAGGAGCCGGGATGGCAGAAGTGGCGCCAAGAATTTGATGTCGGATTAAAAAGTCACCAAAGGCAAAACTGAAGCCATGGGCAACGATATGCGATATGGTGAGATCGGACCTTAAACGGCAATGCTTAATATAGAAAACAAAAACCGCTGTATTTGGGTGTGTAGCAAAAAAGAAAAAAAAATCCTGTTTTAGAAACCTCTTTCACATTTCTTTCATTCTAGGGGGTGACTGGCACAACTTTTTTCTTTGTATCCCTATCATACCTGATGCTAAACTACGGGATATTTCTTCATAATTTTGGGAATAATGATCTCTATATTGTATGAATATATAATTAATGCTTAGGTTTTACCATTTTTATATCGTTTTAGGATTTTCAGGATTGTACATCTTGTTAAAATGTTTATTGCATCAAATGACTTGAATTGGCTTAAAACATTTAAATTTAAAATTTTTTTTTGTTAAAACATGCTCACTTTCCTTTTTGTTAACGATTAGTTCCTGTGTAATTGAAAACACAACTTTGTGCTGGGGCTCATTTTGACAAAACTGATATGGAACGCAAAAATATCGCAATAATTCAAGTAACGGTAAAGCGAACAGCGGAATAATGCGAGAAACAAATATAAAGACCAATCAGCGCAAACAATGCATGATGGTATATTTGAAATTGGTTAAATAGAAACGATAATATTTTGACCGAAATCCACCCGCACAATCGATGCATCACGGCGTGAAAGGGGTATGGAGGCCGACCCGCTCTATTGCATATTCCTTGCATTACTGATGCCACGCAAACATTTCAAAACTTTCTCCAGCTGTTTAAAAATTTTTAATAACAACTCAAAAAAAAGTATTTAAAAATATAACGTTTAAAAGTGAAATAACACCAAAAAGGTTCACAATGTCCAAGGACTTTATGACACTTCTAAAAGTATTATTCAAGCAATTTTTTTTGTTGTTTCGCTGCAAAAGAACTTACTAGAATCTAAAAATTTAACGTGTATCAAAATATACTACAAATAGGCGCTATAAGCCCTAAAAATTCTACAAAAATGCTCATTAATTTAAATTATGCAAAAAAAATGCTGCAAAAGGTAAAATATGCAAAAACATGCACTAACAAATCGATGGCAAAATTCATAAGAAGCTCTCAAACTGACCAATATATTGTTTCTGCCTTTATTGGTCGCAAAAGGAAAAACATACAATTTCCCTGGTCACAAGCATCCCAAAACTAAAAATTTATCAAAACTAATAAACAAAACTTAATTTTGACAAGTTGGTTTCTAATGAAATGTTTTTCTTTTTCGATTTAGTTAGAATCAAAATCTGAATGTTAATTAAAATTTCTGCACGTTGCAGACGAATCAAGTAAAACCGTCAAAAAAATAATTCCCACACTTTTTAAATTTCTTAACTTTTACCTTTCGAAATACTAATTTTTCTTAATTTAGAAGAAAAATCGCTCGGATCAAAACATTTTTTTTTAAATTCATTTCTTAAAAAACCTTAAAAAAATCATTTCATTTCTACGAGTAGATTACACATTCTTAATGATTTGTTTTGGTAGATGGTGTGTGTATAAAGAAGCCTTAATTGTATTTTTTTTTTACCAAAATTTTACCCTTTTTTGGTTGCAAACTCCTTTTTTTTTATAAAAATAAGAAAAAAAGAAATGAACAGAAAACTAAGTTAATACATATTACCACTTTTATTCTCCTTTTTTTGTGGTAAAAATGCTTTTAGAGATTTTTGTTGGTATACAAAATATATTTTTGTTTTACTTGTAGGTGGGTTCTGAAAACTAAAACCGTTGGTTGTTTAGCCAAAGTCATTTGCTTGTTGGTTGCATCCACAGCCAAAGCAGCCAGCCATCGATTTATATGTATATATACCTATTTTTTTTAAGAATAATGATGTTGCCTGTCTGTCCATCCGTCCGTCCGTCCGTCGTTGTTCTCTCTGCTTTTGCTTTCGTTACAGTTGATATGCATCATGTTCGTTTAAAACAAGTTCATATTCCGTTGGTGAATAAAATAAAATAAACTAAACTAAATTCAACTTAAAAAATAAAATTAATATAAAATAAATTTGTTTGTAGTTTGCCGACCATTTTTATTTTTGTTTTTTTTTTATAGTTTATTGTTTGTTGTGAGAAATGATTCTGTTGTCTTTAATGATCTTTTGTGTGTTTTTTCGTTTTTCGGCTTTGACTTTTCACCGTTGTCGAATTAATTTTCGAATGTGGATTTTATTACGTTTTCCCTGTGTTAATTATGCGAAACCTTTCGCTGGCTGGCGCCAAAGATTTCTTTTTGCTTTTTGTTTATGCTTAATTTTTTTTAATCGATTATCGATGGTTAATTTTCTATTGACCTAAAATCAATTATTTTTCTATAATTCATTATTTTGTTTGATTAACATACAAGGGAATAATTTAAATTTATATATTTACATAATAAACTTTTAAGAGAAATTAATTTTCATTGCAGCGTAGTTATCAAAATAAAAAGGGGGGGGGGGGATTCAAATATTTTCAACCAGTCCGAAAAAATATAATAGTATGTATAATAAAAATTTAGAATAACAAAGTACACAGGCCTGCAACATTTGACAAAAGTCGAAACCTGACTAACGTATAGTAAAGACTTGAGTTGCGCAGAATCCAAATCTCTGCTCAGAATTCTCCATCAAACAGGTTTTCGTGATATCTCCCTAAAAAAATTAATAAACCCTGTTTTACACCATATTTGAGACGTTATAACGCGAATTAATCTTTATTTATAAAACCTGTTATGTCGTCTGAAATTGTTTTGTGTTTTTTTTTTATTTTGAATTAATTTTTTCAAGAATTTTATATATATTTTTATATTCTTTTTTTATAATTAGTATTGTGGTTTTTTTATTGAACTCTTCATGGGTTTTAATCCAAATTTTTTATATTTCAATCAGGCTTAAGTTCATCAAATTAAGCTTTCATTAAATTATTTTTTAAGAAGAAAGGAATTTACAACATGAAATTCATTAAGATTTATTGATAATTTTTCATTCTTGACTGAAGCTGGGATTGAAGCTTGATTTTACATGTACTTTGGACTTCAAGAAGAATTCTGGACAAAAATTATGAAAAAACCAGAAGTAAAGAATAAAAACATGTAAATCAGTTGAAAAATAGATAATCATTCTCAACAACAAATTTCGATCCACCAAGTTAAATACAATTTGATTTAGGCCCTAATCATGTAAAACGCAACGCAACACCATAGAATTATATTGAAAGCAAAAACAAAGTCATAAATATTTTGTAATTTTGTTGTTGCTTTCTACAGAAATTCATATTGTGTTCTAAAATTTTAAACTCTGCATAGCTTGGGGCGTTGGAAATTTTAAACGGTAAATGAATTTCTGTAGAAAGCAAAAACAAAATTACAAAATATTTATGACATTGTTTTTGCTTTCAATGTAATTATTTGGCGTTACGTTGCGTTTTACACGATAAGGGCATTAAAGATTGATGTTTGACTGTGGACTGCCAGTCGTCGTCAATGGGGGTGAGTGTTAAACGGTAAGGATTTCTGAAGAGATAGTGTGGTTACTATGGAAACATGTCAAATCAACCTGTCCGTGGGTTCAATCCCAGCTTCAGTCAAGAATGAAAAATTATCAACAAATTTTAATTCACTTCATGTTGTAAATTCATTTTTTCATTAAAAAAAAAAAAAATTTAATGGAAATTTAAGAAAATTTATTTTTTTTTATTTTTTTTAAGAATTTTTTTTTTGTAATTAGAAAAAAAATCTTAAAAAAAAATACAAAAATTAATCCAAAATTATAAATAAATAATCACAAAAATGGGGAAAATGCCATAAAAAAAGAGAAAATCGTTTTTTTTTACAAATTTCAGGGATCTAATTCTGGCAGTCGTTATCGAATACTTTTTCGATTTGAAGCCAATTTGAATTATAGGTCTTTCAGTCGATACTGAACAAATCGAAATAATTTTTTCAGATTTGTAAAGCATTTATTTGAGTTTTTACAACACTGAAAAAATTGTTCAGTATCGACTGAAAGATTAAGAAATAAAATTTCAAAAATCAAAAATCACGACCCCAGGTTTAGATATCTCAGAAAAGGAATAAAATATTACAAAGGTTAAACATAAATATTAAAGGTAATTGGTAGGACTTTCAGACAATATATCTGGTTTTATAAATAAAGATTAATTCACGCACTTATAACGCATTTGCTAGCCTGTGTTTTCTTAAAGCAACTATTTTGAATTTTCTATTAAAATTTAAAATTTTCATGCACTTTTAACAATTTTCATTCAAAGATGATTTTGTGACATATGTATGCTAAAATTACCATATTATATAACGTAAAAGCAAAAACTCTATCTAGTATAATTAAGATTTAACACATTACAGATAATCACGAATTAATATAAATAAAAATTCTCTAATTAACCCATCTGTAAAACAACAACAAAGAAACATGTTTTGACCATCAAAAAAAAAAAAAAAAAAATTTACTTTATCTGCAAATATTTTCTTATTATGGCGCAGTTCATCATAAAAAAATCTCTTCAAATATCATCAATTCCACATCTGAAAAACAAAAACTACTGTTGAGTGTTGGAATAGAGAAACCTAAAAAATCCAAGATACTCGTATCTATATGTTGCTAAACTTTTGTTTAACGTGTTGTATTTTTAACTGTGTTTTGTGCCTTCTTGCAATTCTTTTTTTTCTTGTTTTTAAGCTTTTTGTAGGCGCAACTCGTAAGAGTCTAGACGTGATTGTATCACGATTTCTATCGCCATTTTTATTTTATTTTATTTTATTTTTCCTTAACTGACATATTATCCTTAAAAGCGATCAAATATTATGGCCGGTTGGTGCTTTTTTTTGGAAAAATAAAGTTTTTAGTTTTTAAAGCTGTTTTTAGGTTTCTGTGATGTTAATTATGAAGTATTTTTAAAAACATTTTACGCTTTAAATACATTTTAGGCTTAAAAATTATTAAAACTTAAACAGAATGGATAGTGAAGAGTGCTAACGATAATTTCGTCAGCAAAAAACATTTAAAGTTTTGACAACAAAGTTCCTAAAAAGATACTGCAATGCAATGCTAGCACGATGTAAACCATATTTTCTCAGGAATTTTCAAACTGCCGTTTTCGTTTCAAAAAATGAAATGTATTTGATTCTGTGTGAAATATTTTTTATAATTATACGTTCACCCAGAAAAACACATTTTTCAACAACACTATTTTTAACGAACATTTTGAAACATATTATGGTTAATTTAACCATATTATTATTAGCGGCAACCATATTTTGGTTAAATTAACCCCCAACAATAAGGCACAACCATATTATGGTTGCCTCCGAACATGTTATGATTATTAGTAAAAAAAATATATTTAACACTTAAATCAGCATGGCTGTTTTCAACCATAGCATGTTGGCTCTTGGAAAAGAGGAAAATACTGTTGTAAATAATAACCAAACTATTATTAGATATAAACAAATTATTGTCATATTTAACCATAACATGTTAAGAGGCAACCATAATATTATTGTGACTTCTTGATTAAGGATTAATTTAATCTTAATATAGATAAACAGGCAATAGTATGGAGGTGACCATATTGAAAAATGTTTTTTCTCTGCGTGTATGTGTCACTGTCCTAGATTACAGAGGGCTACGATGGTTGGGCAGTAGGTTCATAGGTTAATTATAAGTCTCTTTCCTAACTTGTAAAGGGTGGTTAAAAGTGAGGCTTAATTTTGAATATACTTTTTTTTTACAGATCACGCGTGACTCATACCAAAGAGCTTTGTCATTTTTGTTCAGTAGAAGTCATCATGGAAAGACTCACGCCACAACAGCGTCTCCAAATTGTTCAGCTGTATTACGAAAATCAGCGTTCTGTGAGAAATGTATTTCGTGCGATTCGAGGAACTTACGATGCGTACAATCGACCTACTGAAACCACTAATGCCAACTCCATTCACAAATTTTAGTCCCAGTTTGCATTAGTGGATGACCGGTTAGACCACATCCAGCACGTAGTCAAGTAAATATAAGAGCTGTTTAGGCTGATGGAATCATTGGTCCATATTTCTTCAAAAATTTTGGAAAAAAAACCCTAATCGCACCATGTTAACGGACTATGTGCCTCCTGAAATTCAAGAGTATGTTCTCGGTGAGGTCTGGCTTCAACAAGACGCCGCTACGAGCCATACAGCGCTTGCAGCAATGACATTGTTGAGAAATCATTTTGGTGAGCACTTAATTTCATATTTTGCTACGGTAAACTGGCTATCTAGATCGTTATACCTTTGGACTATTTTCTCTGGGGATATGTAAAGTCTGAGGTCTTTAGGAATACGCCTGCTACGATTAACGCCGATTTGTATTTAATTAAGCACAATTTCGTTTCATATGTCTAGATATCATCCTGTTAAATTTTGTGAAGATCAATTCATAATTTAACATAGGCCCCATATAAAGGACCACTCCATTAAACGACTGCAATCATTGGAGAGGAATCATGATTAGGGATGCAATCGATACATTTTTTTCTAAACGTTCATAAGCTTCGATGTTTTGATAGACGATACATCGGCATCGAAACTAAAAAACACCGACATCATCCCATCCATTTAATATTTTTATTTATTAAACACTTTTTAAAATATTTTTAACATTTTTAATTTTTAATTTTTATTTTTTCAATTAAACCCTTTATTCAAAAATATAAAGAAGTGTATTTCAAAGCATAGCCGTACAAAGTACGTACAAATGTACTTATTTAGTACATACCTGCATAATATGCATTGCATAACTCAATGTAATAAGGGGAACCCCCTTTTATAAACTAAAGAAATGTTAAAACTATTTCCGAGACTGTTTAAAGGGTTATAGCTTTTAGAACTTTTTGCAAATATCAGTTCTAATAAGGGATGGAAAAATATTAAGAACTGCATTTTTTGTTTTTTGCTTTTATTAAAAAGTACACGCGGCAAACGCGATGAAGCTTTTAATTAAAATGGCTTTCTATTACTGAAATTATATAATAATACGTGGTCCGCCAGGTGGCCGAAATTGGACCACTTGACATTACAGTTAAAATAAATCCTTTTATGCACGTATGGAATATGCAATTCTTATTTATGAACGAACGATTTTATTTTATTTTAAAAAACAAAAAAATTTTGTATGTTTGTGTGTTTGCAAGCAAATTTAAAACACCTTTTAAACACTTTAATCCTAAACATTTTAGAAAAAAAATCTTGCGCATATCTACTATCATTCATTAATTACTACCGATTAACCGATGTAACAAAATTTTTAACTGTTTTGTAGTATTTTTACATAAACCTTTTTTTTACGATACCTTTTTTATAGTTTTTTTGAACAGACAATTTAATTTTCAATGCTTACTTTTTGCATAGCAACTAAAAAACAACAGAATAATTAATAAATTGTTTCTTTTAATTCTTAAGCTGGCGGTCGGGTCGGTCTACACCACGCATGCTAAAGTAGAAATTGATCCTTCTTCATGCTTTCACTACGTATATACATTTTACACTTTTGCTGTGTAACTTGTCAATACATTTTTACACTACGACTTTTTGAAATGATGCATAAATCCATTGAATGCTTGGTGTGGACCTGCAGCATCAGCCGTTTTGCGTTGCGCCATAATTGTAAAACGTTCTCCCATTTATAAATCTTGTATGCTGTTTTAAGATTTTTCTGCTAATTTTTAATAATTTTCGTGAAAATTAAAATAATTTCGCTACAAATTTGGTTAACTTCAAAGAGCCCACAAAATCCATAAGCAAAGCCACTGCAACATTTTCTGACGCTATTTCGTTAGTTAACAGTCTTCGAAAATTAGTAGAAAATACGATAAATAATTAAACTCAGGTGCAGAATAATTCAGAGTCCGCAAATTGGCGACTTACGTAGCATTAGCTCTGAATGAAAGATTTGAGGGTTAAAAGAATAAAAAAAATTATGGTTAATCTACAATTCTTTACCTTCGATACAAAGCTAGAAATTTTCAATACAATACATAGATCGAAAAAACATCTTATTGAGCTACTCAACATGACTCTACATTCCGAAGGAAGTGTTGAAGTCACGGTCACCCCTACATATAGTAAAAAATTTAATAAGTCTACAAGAGCTGACCTTTGGAGCGCTTGTGAAAATCTTAAAAAAAAAATTGGAGACGAATGATCATCACGCTGTGGCTCAGCTAAATAAGAAGTCTATATATATCTTAGATCTTCTAATTTTTCTAGAGACGCAGATCCGTTTGTTTCCTGGCGCTATTAAATATTAAACTCAGAATTTAAGACCATGGCGCAGAAAAACTTATTTGTCAAATGAGTTCAGTCACATCTGAGAGACAAGTTTTTACTGCAGGTCTTTTTCAAACGGAGTAGCGAAATTATCTCCGCAAAAGTTGAGAATACTTTTTTTTTAAACAGAAACCTTATTAATACTCATTTTGAATATTAATAATCTGTTTTTTTGTTAAAAAAAAAATTTATTTTACCATTAATTTAAATTAATTTCGTTGTTTTTAGAATCTTATTAAAATCAATTTTAAATATTAATAATCTCTTACACTGTAATTTTGTATAATAATAAAATAACTCTACTTGAGTTTTGTTAATTTTGCCTTTAATTTTAATTAAATATTCGTATCGGTATCGGTATCGGCGATATTTCGGTTTGAGTATCGGTATCGGTATCGTATCGGCAAAAAGGCATATCGTTACTCCTTGGTTTCTTATGTTACTGTTTTTTTTTTATTAATAAACTCCAAATAAGTAATAAGTTATTGAAATTACTTAATTTATATAAAAAACTTTTGTAATCGGTTAACTGATCAATAACAAAATTAAGCGATTATTAACCGATTAAACCAAAACCTCGGTTAAATAATAAAGCGATTAACCAATTAACGCAAGAGCCCGATTAAATGAATAACCTAATATCTACACAAAAATACCTTTAAAACGATATGTTTCATTAAAATCGGTGTACGATAAGATACTTAAAAATCAACTACAAATTTATTTATAAATACTTTGCATTTTATGTAGTTTTGTCAAGAAAATTCCTCAAAAGTTTACTTAACTGACTCCTTTGTTGGGTAAATATTAAATCATTCAATTATATTAAAAAAAATTTAAACATCGATGTTGAAACATCGATGTATAGTGTTTTTATCTATGTTTTTTAACATCGATGCTTATCGTGGAGACACCGATGTTTTTAAGTATCGATGTTTTTCGGAACGATGTTGCATCCCTAATCATGATTCTATGCAGTTGCCTTAAAATCTTTTGCAAGATCATATTTAATCGTATTGAAAAAGGCATTGCTAATACGCTTCGCAAGCCGGATTCCGCAACTGCAAATCGTGTTTTGCCTATATTCCAACCTTAAGAATAATAATGGAACGAATAAAAGAGTTGCAGGAATCGCTCCACCTTGTTTTCATTGATTTCTAAAAGACTTTCGATCTAATTAATCACCAAAGTATATGGGAAGCGATGGGCAGAAAAGGCGTTCCTGACAAGATCTGTAGCCTTATTAAGGCACAGTATCAGCGTTTTAAATGCAGCGTAAAACCTGGCACAAACTATCGCCTCCTATATCTGTTAAGTCTGGAGTGAGGCAAGGATGTGTCTCATCACCATTACTGTTTCTCATAGTCATTGACGAAGTCTTAATCGGGGCAATTGACAAAAACCCTCATCAAGGAGTACTGTGGCAACAACTTCCCATGGAACACTTGAATGACCTAGTGTATGCTGATGACGTTGTCTTTATTCCTTAACGTCAATCTGATGTTCAAAGTAAAATATACGACAACGAAATGATATTGAGTATTTATGGCCGAATGTAAATGTTTTACATCTAATCAGTCACAGACTTCACCTACCTATGCAGCCAAATTACTAAAACTCCAAGAACTGCTTTTGCCAGCCTAGAAAAGTTCTGACGAAGTTATAAAATCAGCACCAAAGCAAAAATACGTCTCTTCAAAAGCAACGTCCTCTCAGTGACGCTTTATGGATGCGATACTTAGCTCACGTCTGTTGAAATCAACAGCAAATTTGTCAACAGATCCCTACATCATCCACATATGGTGGCCACACAACTGGCTATCAAATGCCTATTTATGCCGTAAGAGCAATACAAAACCTATGGCTGTTGAAATTCGTAAAAAGAAATGGAGATGGATAGGACATGTAACCCAGTCAAAGATATATGTAGACAAGCCTTAGGATTGGAGTCCTCAAAGAACGCGAAGAGGCAGAAGAGGTAGCTGGATACGAAGTCTTGAAGAAGAGATAGACCTACATCCAGGAAAGTCATCAAAGAACAGAATATAGCCCTTAAGTTTAAATAGAAATTATTGGAAAAATTTTGTGTTGGTACTATGCGACCACGATCTGGCGTAAAAGCAACAAATAAGAATAATATAAAGCCCACTCTCGGAAAATACTTTAGTACGCCTAAAGCCGTAATGGATCATGCTATTGCAGTAATATTTGGTCTTTCATAGCTTCATAGAATTAGAAGCCACCCTGCCAAATTTCGTGCACTTCGTGATTTTTTCGGTCAATTTAATCGTCCAAATATGCGTACAATCGGAAAAATCGTGCAAAAATTTGAGCAAACCGGATCTGTAGGAAATATGAAAATACCAGTGCATGCTCGTACTGCAGAAACTATTGCTGCTGTTCTCGATAGTGTGGCTAAAGAGCCGTCCACCTCAACTCGTCGTCGTGCCCAACAACTGCACCTCTCACGCTCGTCGGTGATGGTGCAATTGACTCAAGAACTAAGGCCTCTTGACCATTCCAAATGTGGTCAACGTTCAGAATGGTGGCAAGAAATGGCAACAGTGGATGATAAATTTTTGAAGAAAATCATCTTCAGTGATGAGGCACATTTTCACCTCAGTGGATTCGTCAATAAGCAGAATTGCTTGATGATAAACCAAGAGTGATCGTCGAAAAACCAATGCACCCACAAAGAGTGACTGTTTGGTGCGGCTTATGCGCTGGCGGCATCAGGCAGTTACTGTGAATGGTGTTCGCTTTCGTGAGATGATAACGATTTTTTTATAGCCCGATTTAGTAGATATGAATGTGGACGATATGTGGTTTCAACAGGACGGTGCCACTTGCCACACAGCTAACGAAACAATGGCTCTTTTGCGCGACAAATTCAATGGCCGTGTTGTCCCACGTCGTGGCGATGTTAATTGGCAGCCAAGATCATGTGATTTGACACCGTTGGACTTCTTTCTTTAGGGTTATTTGAAAAAAAAGTATACGTCGATAAGCAACAATTCAAGAGCTAAAGGATGAGATAATTCGGCACATTAACGACATAGAACATCAATTATGCCTCAGCGTCATCGAAAATTTAGACCATCGGATGGAGGTGTGCCGCCGAGGTCGCGGGGGCCATTTGGCCGATATTTTGTTCCACACATAATTGAACCATACCAGTATTATCATAATAAAAAGAAATGACTATAATTTCCTAAATTATTTGTAATTTATTCAAAATCAACACCTTAAAATTAAACCACCCTCTAGTCCTATAATAAATTATGAACCGATCTTTACGAAATTTTGTACTGTATTATGGAACTATGGAATACCACATTCTATTACAAATGTATGATTTGTTACGGTTTTAGCCGTACTAAATTGTTTTGCGAGTGTAGGCTTTATATTGTGCTAATAGTAAGTTATGGACCGATCTTCACGAAATTCAGAAGTATGTATAATTTTCAGTTATATAAAACGAGCTTGGGAGAAATCTTTTATGAATCAGTGCGTTCCCCAAACTTTAATGTTAGTTTTTGTAACAAAATTATTAATTTTTAAGGAGGTTGTTCCACATTTGAATTCATTACTCTTATCCTACTGAACTGATTTTGCTGGATTTCAATCCCAAGAAAAATTTTTAACGGACATAATAAATCGACTTAGTTTTACTCAAGAATCCAGAACATATATATATGTGGGCTAAGTTGATCATTTAACACTAGTGGTGGAGGGTATAAAAAATGTATTGGAAAAAATGCCGAATAAAAAGTAGGACTCCATTTAAATTTACCTGACTAATATGGTTTATAAATTAATGACTTAATGATAACAACTTATCATAAGCCGCTTTTAATGATTCTACTGAAATATAAAATATTTTGGAGTTTTTTATTACTATCATTAGATTCGACCTTCGTGATATATTCTAACTGTCGTAATTTGGCTCAATAAAGTGTTGCCAATTGAAAAAGAGCTTTCCATTTTAATTAATACCATAACTTATCTGTCAAACGATGCAGCTTGTTCAACTTTCTTCATCTATATGCCGAGCTAAGTCTCATAAGTTCTGTTTCCCTGAAAAATGTATTTCATTCATTAGCACAATTTAATTTTCATTTTAATGACCAATAGAGCCTGCTGTTTTTTATATTCAAACAAATCGTATAAATAATAAAAATGAACTAAACAGCTTTCTGAATTCACTTTCATGAATTAAAACCCAGCACCTATAATTAACGTCGACAAAGTTAAAAACAGTAACACAGCAATAAATGAATCATTTATCACTACAAACATACACACAGACAGACGGACGGACGGAGAGTTAACTGTTTTGTTCATGAATCTACAAAGTATCCTTTTTTTTGCATTTTTTTATTTATCATTTATAAATGAAACAATGTTTTTGAGAAAATTTTGACAAATTATTTTTACAAACAGACAGTAATTTGCCAATTGCAACTGTTAACCTGTCTTTAAGCAGCCAGGGAATGGGAAAGTTAATAGATACTTGTGGAACATGAAAGAAATAAATGCAGCAGTAGTTGATGGAAATTTTGATGATCCTTAAAGAAAATTAATTGAACTACAAACAAAAAGGCGTTTTTTGTACAATAACTAAACTCAAATTTTAATGTATCAAAGTTGAAAAATAAAAATGTGCTCCTGTTGTGAATACAACCTTTAGATTGCTCCAGTTACAACGCCCATTCTATTGTTACAACAATAATGGAAAATAAAAAAAGAAACCCAACTATCTATGAATACTTTTGGTTCTAATTGTTTGCAGAACCCAGTGAAACGAACAACAACGACATGTAAAATGTTTCTGAAACATCCTTTTGACACCTGTTTGTTTTTCAAGATTGAAGGCATCATGTTCTTTTTTCTATTTCAGTTTACTTTTACATTTTATTATTGTTGTACTCTTATAGCTGTTTGTCTTTCAAACATCCATCAAAAGAAGACAGGGGAAAAATATGATGCCTTCTATCTAACAAATGATCATCATCATTATGTGTGAGTTGCTTAGTTTCTCATCTCCTATAAATTTTGTTTTGTCTTGTATCCTTTTGAAAGTCCTCTGCAGTAGTAGTTTAAAGTAACAGAAGCACCGGCAGCAGCCTCAGCAACGTCAGTAACTTCATAGCCATTTCGTTTTCTTTGTACTGCAGAGTTTCATGTGTCTTATGGCTGTTGTTGTCTCTACTTGGCCAAAGGGCTCATTCCAACCAACTCTCTAACCTGTAATTATGCGTCTTTGAATTTTGACCTACACTTTGTTCTCTTTGTGTACATTTTGCTGTTCGGTTTCAACTGCATACAAATAGTCCAAAAATATTCACAGGCTTTTGAACATTTATACATTTAATATGTATGAATGTATGTAGGGGTTTCTATAGGAGCAAAAAATACCTGACTAACTTGAGGTCTGCGAGTTTTTAGTATTTTAGTTTTGATTTTGTTTATTTTTTTTGTAGTTGTCCAACATGTGTGAATTTATTTTTTGCAAATGTATTTTTGTATATAAGAATTATGAGAATTTTAAAGGTTTAGGACTGTTATCCGGGACCTTGTGGATTAATATTTTCTAGCTAAAATTTGGAATGCAGATTATTCGTAAGGACGAAATTGTTTAAATCAGCTCAACATTGAATGCAAATATTTAATACTCTTTGGTTTTTGTCAGTGCTGAAATTAATAATTAAATATGAACTTTAGAAAAGATATCAATTAACAGATATATAATTAGAAGTAAGCCTCGATAAAGGAATGATTAATAGTTATACTTAATTCGCCAAACAGAATTTAGTGGGGTTTGATATATTACTTTTTACTAGTTAGCGCGCCCCTGCTTGTTATACAATAAAGGAGAAAACTTTAGGTAGCGAAGCCAGTATTATTATACCATAGAGGAGGAAATACTTGCGCCCTGTCAAATCCCAACCAAGCTTAATATCGCGCGATTCTTTAAATAATAATTTTACAATTAATTGTATTATACATATTGGGGTCTTATACTACATTTACACCTACACAAAATCTAGTATATAAAGGAATTTTGAGCGAAATCTTGTTCATTTCTACTAGATTTCCCATACAAAACCAAATCTAGTTCGTCACTAGATTTTGGCAAAATCTCACAAAATCTTGCAATACTCAACGATACAACTATGAATTTCATACTAATGTATTAAAAAATACATCTCTGAACAAGAAAAATCTGACAGTTTGGCAAAAAAAAAAAAAAAAATAAATAAAAAATAAAAAATTAAAAATATATATAAAAAGTGCGGGGAAAAATAAATTTGCGGCAAATTAATAATATAAAAAATAAATATTTATGAAAATGGATAAGCCAATTATAAATAAAGGGTATGTAAACTATTTTAATATAATAACACTTTATTTTTGGCTTCAAATTTTAGCTAATAAAAGTTTACATTACAATTTCTTTCCTTTTTCAATCGTCATTTTTTATTATGAAAATGAAATCCAATAATATGTCAAAAAGTAGTGGTGTAAACGCCAAAAAATTTCTTTATGATTAAAACTAAAATCTACCAGATTTTGTGTAGGTGTAAATGTAGTATTACTTCATTTGAGAAATTTGGGGTGTTATTTCATTTGAAATAATCCCCCAAAAATTGGGGTATTTTTCATATCTGTTTGGGGTGTTATTTCATTTCTTTGAGTGCAACTGTTATTAAGTAAGCTCACCACAAAGGCATCTCCCAGACTAGAGTTTATTGGTGAGAGAGAGGTGAGAACATTAGGAAGGGGTACTCAGTTTCATGTACTTTGCAATCCTCCTTTGTTTTGTAAATCTCCCACCGGTTGTTAATCGCAATAAAAACGATGTAATTGTTTTCGTTACACATTTTATTAAAGAAAATTGCTTGGAAAATATTAAGAACTGTGAATGGAATAATAAACAACGAACATATCTTTTTGCATAGAAGTCAACGATTTCAAAGATTCAATAGGACAAAATCCATTTTTAGATTTGTCCAGTTTTTTATTAAGAATTTAAAATTTGCCATACTCTAACGCAAAAGTTAAAAGAACATTTAGCGCGATGAAGTACAGTAAATCCAAAATAAGAAACGGATTATCCTTGAACTCTATTAACTCAATTCCTCACATTAAATATAAATTTTCGTCGACATAATTCATGCTGTAACGATTACACTCTACCATCTAGTGTATCTGAAGTGATATCTTTTCCAATGAAACATACAAAAAATCAAAATATTACTTAAAAACTGTTTTATAACCCAATTCAATCTGAACTTATGATAATCCAAATGATTTGAATGATATTATTTTTTAAGGAAGATGAAATTATTATACATTTGAAAATCTATATTTACAAATTTAAATATATTTATTATTAACTTTTAAATTATAAACCATATCCTTATAAAAACTTTTTTCTAGCTGTTTACAGTTTTAGTTCTCAAATAAAAAAAAAATTTTTATTTGTAATTTTAAAAACCTTATAGATTGTGTTAATTAAGGTTATGTACGAAAATGGTCCCCAAACAACGCTCTCGCCGATATTTTAAAATATTTGGTAGCTGGTTTTGTGTTCAATTATCGATTAAATTTAAGAAAATGTCTTAATGCTTTTTTAAAGTGTTTTTTGCTGTCAAAAAGTTGGCATCACTGAGAAAATCCTTGCGCCCGGTCGGCCTGCAATTGGCTGTTTTTTTCAACTCAAATTGTAGTTGTAATAGGGTAAAAAGAAAAGACAAATTGCAATTTGCCATTTCAGCTTTTTTTGTCGGGCACATGCAAATTCAAAAGTTATTTTCGGGAATGTAGGGGAATATAAGAAAAGATAAGCACACTGTTTATTGTTGTTACTTTGTTAAAGCTTTGATATTGTTACAAGTAGGACCTGAGTGTTGAACATTCTTATTCAATTTATATTCTTATTTGTATAATATTTTTAGCTTTTCTAAAATCCTTTGAAAAAGTCCTGGCGAGCAACCAGCGAAATGCGCGTAGAAACTAGTTTTCCCTCAATAATAAATTTCAGTTTTTATCAAAAATAAAATTGGGAATTTAGCACGTCATAGAGAAATCTTATTAATAATACTTAAAATGTTAACTGCAATTTCATAATTATGAAATAAGCCCCTAAAAATATTTATTGGGCTTTCTTTCATTTACAAAGCTTGGGGACTTATTTAATTTTTTTGTCTAATTATCTCAATTTTGTAAGTGCATGGAGGACTATTTGTGATTTGGCAAGCCAGTTAAAAGAAGGTAAACATTATTTTCTATATCCAAAATTAAAGTCTTCAGCATTAAAAGTAACATCAGATAATAAAGAAAGAATATTTAGGTCTGAGTTTTAATTCTACTGGTGATTCAAATATTAAGCTTATGAGGTGCAGCGCGCTTAACGATTTATTACGTGGAATAGAACTCTGAATCACCCGCTTCACGTTTGAAAGAAAGAGGATTTTTGGACAAAGGGTCACCGAAACCGAAGAGGAAACATATATTAAATTTTCGACCAAAAATAGAATTATGTAAAAATTTAATCCTAATGCAATCAACTCAACCAAAAAACAAAATTTTTTTTTCTTTTGATGTTTTTACTAATTAAATTGCAACTTTTATAACAAAATTGTCTTAAATATGGGTTAAGAACTTAAAAAAATTTTTTGTTTGCCTTAATGGAGGGACTTAAAATGTTGAGTTTAAAAAAAACGTAGAAACAATAAATTTTTTTCGAACGTAAAGGGGAGTAACTCAATGAATTTTTATCCGATAAACACAGTATAGATATGGGCTGAAAGGGGAAAAATATATTTTTGCAACCGGGTGATTCAAAAAATCAGTTCTCAAGAAAAACAGTTTTTTTGCGAATATCTCAAAAACATTTTTGAATCAGTGTAATCAACAAATTTTAAAGTAAAGACTGAATTGCAGAGTTTTTAGAAAATTTTCATTAGGTTTTTGAAAAAATTATGAACATAATTTAAAAAATGTTGTATATTTTGCGGCTTAAGTCGCAATTTTCTAATAAAAGGAGTAGAGAAATCGCCTTTTATTCTTTCAAATCATAAACTTCATTGATTTGTATTTATTATAGTCAAGGGGTTTCCTATTGATGTAATCAACTGGTTTTCGTGGCGTATGACCCTGACGTCTATACTTGTGCATATTGATTTCGTGGACTGTTGGTGGCTGTTGCCTTCTAAATCATGCCTCTGCGTTTTTCTGACATGAATGTCAGCATTTGCTGCTTTTCTTGCTGACTTTATGACAATATACAGATGTCATTAGTATATACCAAGCCTGAGAGCAAAGACTATAGACAAAGACTATAGATTTATAAAGATATTGCACTGCCATACAAAGTTCATACATTTTTCTGTCTATATTAATTTTTCTGGTGGATTTAGGCGCTAAATCCACTTGTGAGAGTAAATTATAGGCTTTGTTTTTACTCTCAGAGAACTTTTTATTCTCATCTATCAGCGCATATGTGCGTGCATGCGTGTGTGTATGTACTCGTGTGTACATGGCAATGAAAAAAATATATGTAGAAAAAACTAAAAGAAGTCTTGTTTTTCTCGTTGAAAACACATTCAAGTAATAAAAGAAGTTTTGTTTGCACGCCATTTATGTGCAAAAAACCTATGTAAACGCAAATGTGACTGATTTTTAATTGTAGGGCAATAATATGTGTTTTATTGTTGTACACATGAAAGTATATCGGTTTGCACCGAAGTTCAAATGCTGTTATTGCTTAAATTTAAACAATTGTAGGAATATTAGAAATCATTTTTCTAAAAAAAATTAACTGCTTTGTTTATAAAAGATATTTTATGTTTACTAAAGCGACATGGCGACATAATCAAAATGCTTTTGATTTTCATAAAAATTTGCAGCCAGTTTGATGTGTGTGCACGTAATTTCTTGAAATTTTATTTATTTTTGTTTAAAAATGTATGAAAACTTGATTTTCAATGTTTTTTTTATTAAAATTGTATTATTTGACAAATTATTAAATTGTTTCCGATGAAAAATCCAATTTTGTTTATTATTACAACAAATAACACTACGTAACCAAAAAAATCTTTTTGTTTGTTTAAGTGAATTTTTTGCTTTTATCTAATGAATTAGGTCGTACATATAATATAATGAGTGTTCTTTCCTCTACCTAAACGTTTTTTTAGTATATAAACCGCTATTTTAAAAATGATGGAGGTTTCACCACACATTTTAGCATAACTCAAGAACAGTTTGTCCGATTTGATTAAGTAAAAACTCCGAGAATCCGCAGCTACATTACCTCCAAGTTACTCTTACACTGTTTTTTGATAAAGTGAATAGTTTTGGAAATATTCAGAAACTTTTTCCAAAAATTTTTTTTTTCATGCAAAATTGGAAAAAAATTTTTGTCTTAAAATTCATAAAAAACCAAAAAAGTAACAAATGCTCTTTTTTGATCTTAAGTTATAAACATAAATATGTTATAAATAAAACTAGCCACATTTCAATAAAATCGATTAACAAGTTTTGGTTTAATTCTCAACTAAGTGATGGTATCTCATTTTGATAAAATTTGTATATGAATATTAATATTTGTGTGAGTATATAGTCGGTTATTGAAATCAAGTAGGACATCGTCGGATAAGATCGCCTTTAATATTTTAGTTAATTAGATTTAATTTCTTTTTTTGTAATTACTAGTTTAAATATTTTGTGCACAAATTTGTGACGAGCCACTCTAATGCTAAAAGCAAATTCCCCAAAACAAATAGCAACAACTACAGTGTACTCCAAACAGCAAACTTCCAATCGTGCATAAGTACATATGTACTTGTATGATAAAGCATGGAAGAGCTTCATTGATATAGTTAATGGCTTCTTGGGCAATCACAGAGTAGATAATTACAAGGAAGTGGTTCAGCATCTTACCGAGAACTACCATAACATGGGATGCAGAATGTCTCTGAAGTTGCATGTTCTTCACTCACACCTAGAAGTGTTCAAGTCAAATTCTGGCGCATACTCAGAAGAACATGGTGAACGTTTTCACCAGGACATTCAAGCCTTTGAAAAGCGATACCAAGGGCAGTACAATGAACGGATGCTTGGCGACTATATCTGGAATTTAATCAGAGAAAATTACCAAATCTACAAGAGGAAAGGTAGAAAAACAAACCATTTTTAAACAGTATTATTAAGAGCATCCTGAATTTAAGGATTCAAGTGTATTTTTCGTTTTGTTATCATATAAAAGCATACCTTCATTAAAATTAAGCTGTTTAACAATCTTTTATGCACACTCTTATCTATCTGTACCATGAAAAATAAAGGCACTATTTAAAAATTTGAAAATTCGATGCAATTTCTTAAAAAACGATTAGCCAGACATCAGTTAAAGTTTTTCTTCAGTTTAGAGACATAACCAATGAGAAACAGCAAAAAAATTCACTTAAACAAAATTTTGTTACATACAGCCATGTCACAGAGTACAATTCCGTTCGGAAACGGAATTCATTCCTTATTTTGGTGCTTCAGAAAATTACGAAAAAACTCTGCGGAATGAAACCATTTTTGTTTTCATGAACGGTGTGGGAGTTTTCTGTATCTCCAAGACCAAAAAACTATCAAAATATACTTTCTATCAATAAACAAATATGTTTTCTTCAATTCCGAACGGAATCATTCCGAACGGAATTGTACTCTGTGACATGGCTGATAGTGTAATTATTACAAATTATGAAAAATAGTCAGGCTTTGGAAGTCTACCTTTAAGAAGTTTGTAAAATTCTTATAAAGGTCTGCAAAAATATTTTTACAAGATAAAGGGTGCGTTCGTAAATGCATCACTGCGCTGCATCAGTGATTTAAAATGCTTATATATGTATATATGAATGAAGTAGATGTGGACCAAAAAATTGTCAAATACTCCACAAAAATAATAGTCACACAATAAAAAAAAATATACCTACCTAATTGCTTTTTTATTGGCATTAAAAAAAGTTTGCTTTTCTGATGCAGCGCAGTGATGCATTTACGAACGCACTCAAAGCAATGAAAATGAAAAATTTATTAAATTATTTATTGTTTTTGGTTTGCGGAGAATAACGTATGTTATAAAGACAGGATGGAGATGTTAAATTTACTAGTCCTTCCTTATATTATGACGGAAGCAATACACATGGGAAACATTTAAATACCTTCAAATCATCGATTACATACTGAAAAAGTTAAAATTTGTAACCATTAAACTCGTAAAGAGTATAAGTAAAATTATTACCTAAATACTCGTGGTAAATAGTTAGGGCGTGTGTGAAACAATAGCAAAGTACTATGGTAACAAAGTATTTCCATGTGGGGAAAAAATTCATGTTTCTGCTGTGTGAAATGATATATTTTAACGAAATAAAGAATGCGTTTTCATCGTATACCTAGAAAAATAAGGATATATTCAAAATATGGGACTACGGTAGTATACCACATTTATAGACGAGTCAACGAAATAAACTGCAATTAAATTACATATGTACCTATGTTAATCCATTTAGGGATAACAACATGTTGCCAAGCTAATATATTAAAAAAAATGGTGGCTACACCGATATGGTGCCTAAAACTTTTCTTTTGTTTCTAAGCTATTTCCCATTTTAATTATACTAACACATAGCTATGTATATATTGCAGTACTTACAAGATAATTTATCAAAATTCCTAAAAGAAACACCTTAGATTTTATTATTGTAAATATACTAGTGCTCGAACACGGGACAGTGTATGTTATATTAACTACTATTTGTTTGGTTATGGTCTACATTATAAGAACTTTTTTGAAAAATATCGTTGGAAAAAATTATATCTTTTTTGACGTTGTGTTAAAATATTTAAAAAAATACTATGTACAGTACTTTTTGCTTATAGTCACAAATCGTGGACTATATCGCTAGAATGACTATACGCCAAGTTTACATGTGTGTGCCACATACATATGTAAATTTTTGGCAAATTTTTAAAAAGGTAGCGATTTATGAAAAACAATTTACCTTTCTTTCTTAATTATATAAAAAAAAAATTAAGAGCAAGGCCATAGTTTTTTCTTTAAATTTCTAACAAATTTTAAAATCGCAATACGAATGAGAATGTTTTAGATGAAAAATTGATAATATTGCCAGATAATTACATTAAACACATTTAAAAATAGTTGCTTTAGAAACTTGGAATAAAGCTTAAGCTTAATTTTCAGACATTTTCCTTGCCAAAAGTTATCAAACTTCGGATCTCTACAAGAAAACAAGTAAATTTTTAATTTATTTTGGAAAATAAATTCTAAAAATTTAATCGCGTTTGATTGTATATTAAATGGAATTTTAAAAATTTCTTATATTACTATTTTTGCAAAATTCAATTCACTGATCTCTGAAGTTCTAAGTTTTAAGATATTCAGCCTTGTTATGATATTCGCACGATTTAAAAAAGCAAAATACCAGATTTATTTTACAGTGTTCGGAAACTCGTGCGTTATGCTTGCGATCTGCCATAGTTTCTTACAAAAATTCTAGTTTCCTTCAGCATACTTTTGTAATTTTAATTCGTCAAACTTCGTGCTATTGCGATTTACAGAACACATATTATACGATTTCAAGTAAGAATGTTAAGCGTTTTACGATTATCAGAGCATGCCCGATTTATTTTAAATCGTTCAAAAAACTATAATAAAAACACACTACTGGAATAATGCTAAATATTGAACATTTTTTGCAGATTTTTGGCGAATTTAATATGAATTTATAAAATAAAAAATCATATTAACAACACTGACAGCGGGATTATAGCTTTGCAACAGAGTTGCAAACTGTTTTAAAAAAGTTACAACAATAATAAGATATTTCATCACTGTTACCAAACACAAAAACTAATTTTTTTCGATTGGAGAGTTGATAAGAAAAAGTAAACGATTAATTTTTTGATTCTTTGACATGGTTTGTAACTTCAGAAACAAATAAAAAACTTAGGCTTATGTGACTAAAACGTTAATAATTTGCTTTACTTTTGTAAATGTGCTTATATCGCTAAATGGACTATAACGTAAATACTTTCTATTAATCTTCTGTATAACGGCAAAAATAAAGATTAAATGGACTATATAGCTAATGTGACTAACAATGGAAATGACTATAAACGAAAAGTACTGTATAAAATAATGAACAAATTAGGAAAATAAAATTTTTTTGCAGGTGGCTCTATGCATTTTATATTATATTTTTCTTTTGAATTCACAAAATTTTTTAAACGTTTTTATTTGACTTTTTCAATTACAATTTGCGATTTGCTGCTTGTCAGAAATTTTGTTGGTTGTTTTAAAATTTCTACTAGCCCCCAGGGCTATTGAAAATTCATTAATTTCAGAAGTGTCAACATTTTACTTGCATTCGCTCTTTTCTATCGCCTCACACACGTCCTAAGAAAACACACTTGTTTTATAATAAATTCGTTTGATACATACATACACATATTATAAGAACATACCTACATAGTTGAATTGTCTAAAAATTTTAATAATAATTCGGTTCGAATCGTTATAATTTCATTTTTACAACAATAAAACACATATTCTTACCCTACCAATTAAGCAATCGGTCGCATTTGTTCTTACGTAGGTTATTTGCACATAAACTGCTTGCAAACAAAACAAAATCACTTAAAAAATAAAAATACCAAAAACCTGTTTTAACGAAAAAAACATACACACACACGTTGGTTTGCAAAAACAGAAAACATGTGTATGTATGTATGCATTGATGCATGTATGTGGTTATTTGTTCTCTTCAGTTTTCTGAATGTGAGCATGAAAACCGGTTTTAACGAAAAAAACATACGCACACACACGTTGGTTGACAAAAACAAAAAACATGTGTATGCATGTATTAATGCATGTGGTTTTTTGCTCTCTCCAGTTTTCTAAATGTGAGCACGAAGTTTTTGCTTTCCTTGTTACTTCCCCCCCTCATCGTTAAGAAGCACAACATTTTTGTCAATTCCAAATGTACTAAGTGCAACATCTTTATAAATCTATAGTCTGAGCACGAAGTTTTCTTAATGATGAGGGGGGGAAGTAACAAGGAAAGCAAAAACTTCGTGCTCACATTTAGAAAACTGGAGAGAGCAAAAAACCACATGCATTAATACATGCATACACATGTTTTTTGTTTTTGTCAACCAACGTGTGTGTGCGTATGTTTTTTTCGTTAAAACCGGTTTTCATGCTCACATTCAGAAAACTGAAGAGAGCAGAAAACCACATGCATTAATACATGCATACACATGTTTTTTGTTTTTGTCAACCAACGTGTGTGTGCGTATGTTTTTTTCGTTAAAACCGGTTTTCATGCTCACATTCAGAAAACTGAAGAGAGCAAATAACCACATACATGCATCAATGCATACATACATACACATGTTTTCTGTTTTTGCAAACCAACGTGTGTGTGTATGTTTTTTTCGTTAAAACAGGTTTTTGGTATTTTTATTTTTTAAGTGATTTTGTTTTGTTTGCAAGCAATTTATGTGCAAATAACCTACGTAAGAACAAATGCGACCGATTGCTTAATTGGTAGGGTAAGAATATGTGTTTTATTGTTGTAAAAATGAAATTATAACGATTCGAACCGAATTATTATTAAAATTTTTAGACAATTCAACTATGTAGGTATGTTCTTATAATATGTGTATGTATGTATCAAACGAATTTATTATAAAACAAGTGTGTTTTCTTAGGACGTGTGTGAGGCGATAGAAAAGAGCGAATGCAAGTAAAATGTTGACACTTCTGAAATTAATGAATTTTCAATAGCCCTGGGGGCTAGTAGAAATTTTAAAACAACCAACAAAATTTCTGACAAGCAGCAAATCGCAAATTGTAATTGAAAAAGTCAAATAAAAACGTTTAAAAAATTTTGTGAATTCAAAAGAAAAATATAATATAAAATGCATAGAGCCACCTGCAAAAAAATTTTATTTTCCTAATTTGTTCATTATTTTATACAGTACTTTTCGTTTATAGTCATTTCCATTGTTAGTCACATTAGCTATATAGTCCATTTAATCTTTATTTTTGCCGCTATACAGAAGATTAATAGAAAGTATTTACGTTATAGTCCATTTAGCGATATAAGCACATTTACAAAAGTAAAGCAAATTATTAACGTTTTAGTCACATAAGCCTAAGTTTTTTATTTGTTTCTGAAGTTACAAACCATATCAAAGAATCAAGAAATTAATCGTTTTCTTTTTCTTATCAACTCTCCAATCGAAAAAAATTAGTTTTTGTGTTTGGTAACAGTGATGAAATATCTTATTATTGTTTTAACTTTTTTAAAACAGTTTGCAACTCTGTTGCAAAGCTATAATCCCGCTGTCAGTGTTGTTAATATGAATTTTTATTTTATAAATTCATATTAAATTCGCCAAAAATCTGCAAAAAATTTTCAATATTTAACATTATTCCAGTAGTGTGTTTTTATTATAGTTTTTTGAACGAATTAAAATAAATCGGGCATGCTCTGATAATCGTAAAACGCTTATGTGTTGTTTCCAGGGGACAAACAACTGATTGTGTAGGAAAATTTATATGAAAAGCACTCAAAAAACTGAGTGGTTTTCATATAAATTTTACTACACAATCCGTTGCCTGTCACCTGGAAACAGCACATTAACATTCTTACTTAAAATCGTATAATATGTGTCTGTAAATCGCAATAGCACGAAGTTTGGCGAATGAAAATTACAAAAGTATGCTGAAGGAAACTAGAATTTTTGTAAGAAACTATGGCAGATCGCAAGCATAACGCAAGAGTTTACGAACACTGTAAAATAAATCTGGTGTTTTGCTTTTTTAAATCGTGCGAATATCATTACAAGGCTTAATATCGTAAAACTTAGAACTTGAGAGGTCATTGAATTGAATTTTGCAAAAATATTAATTTTAAGAAATTTTTAAAATCCAAAATAAATTAAAAATTTACTTGTTTTCTTGTAGAGATCCGAAGTTTGATACCTTTTGGCAAGGAAAATGTCTGAAAATCAAATAAAGCTTAAGCTTTATTCCAAGTTTCTAAAGCAACCATTTTTAAATGTGTCTAATGTAATTATCTGCCAATATTATCAATTTTTCATCTAAAACATTCTCATTCGTATTGCGATTTTAAAATTTGTTAGAAATTTTAAGAAAAAACTATAGCCTTGCTCATAATTTTTTTTATATAACTAAGAAAGAAAGGTAAATAGCTTTTCATAAATCGCTAACTTTTTTAAATTTTGCCAAAAATTTACATATGTATGTGGCACACACATGTGAACTAGGCGTATAGTCATTCTAGCGATATAGTCCACGATTTGTGACTATAATCAAAAAGTACTGTACATAGTATTTTTTTTAATATTTTAACACAACGTCAAAATTTTATATCGTCAAAAAAGATATAATTTTTTCCAACGATATTTTTCAAAAAAGTTCTTATAATGTAGACCATAACCAAACAAATAGTAGTTAATATAACATACACTGTCCCGTGTTCGAGCACTAGTATATTTACAATCATAAAATCTAAGGTGTTTTTTTTTTAGGAATTTTGATAAATTAACTTGTAAGTACTGCAATACATACATAGCTATGTATTAGTATAATTAAAATGGGAAATAGCTTAGAAACAAAAGAAAAGTTTTAGACACCATATCGGTGTAGCCACCATTTTTTTAAATATATAAGTTTGGCAACATGTTGTTATCCCTAAATGGATTAACATAGGTATGTAATTTAATTGCAGTTTGTTTCGTTGACTCGTCTATAAATGTGGTATACTACCGTAGTCCCATATTTTGAATATATCCTTTTTTATCTAGGTATAAGATGAAAAAGCATTCTTTATTTCGTTAAAATAAATCATTTCACACAGCAGAAACATGAATTTTTCCCCACATGGAAATACTTTGTTACCATAGTACTTTGCTACCGTTTCAAACACGCCCTAACTATTTGCCACGAGTATATAGGTAATAATTTTACTTATAGGCTCTTTACAAGTTTAATGGTTACAAATTTTAACTTTTTCAGTATGTAATCGATGATTTGAAGGTATTTAAATGTCTCCCATGTGTATTGCTGCCGTCATAATATAAGGAAGGACTAGTAAATTTAACATCTCCATCCTGTCTTTATAACATACGTTATTCTCCGCAAACCAAAAACAATAAATAAATTAATAAATTTTTCATTTTCATTGCTTTATTTTGTAAAAATATTTTTGCAGACCTTTATAAGAATTTTACAAACTTCTTAAAGGTAGACTTCCAAAGCCTGACTATTATTCATAATTTGTAATAATTATTTGTTGTAATAATAAACAAAATTGGATTTTTCGTCGGAAACAATTTAATAATTTGTCAAATAATACAATTTTAATAAAATGTATTGAAAATCAAGTTTTCATACATTTTTAAACAAAAACTAAATAAAATTTCAAGAAATTACGTGCACACACATCAAACTGGCTGCAAATTTTTATGAAAATCAAAAACATTTTGATTATGTCGCCATGTCGCTTTAGTAAACATAAAATATCTTTTATAAACAAAGCAGTTAATTTTTTTAGAAAAATGATTTCTTATATTCCTACAATTGTTTAAATTTAGACAATAACAGCATTTGAACTTCGGTGCAAATCGATATACTTTCATCTGTACAGCAATAAAACACATATTATTGCCCTACAATTAAAAATCGGTCACATTTGTGTTTACATAGGTTTTTTGCACATAAATGGCATGCAAACAAAACTTCTTTTATTACTTAAATGTGTTTTCAACGAGAAAAACAAGACTTCTTTTAGTTTTTTTATATTTTTTTCATTGCCATGTACATACGAGTACATACACACACGCATGCACGCACATATGCGCTGATAGATGAGAATAAAAAGTTCTCTGAGAGTAAAAACAAAGACTATAATTTACTCTCACAAGTGGATTTAGCGGCTAAATCCACCAGAAAAATTAATATAGACAGAAAAATGTATGAACTTTGTATGGCAGTGCAATATCTTTATAAATCTATAGTCTTTGCTGAGAGTCTTCCCGACAAGCCCATGGCCATATCTTGAGTAGCAGTCACAGCTTGAATCATTATAATATCAAATACAATTTTGATCAAAAACGGAGGTAAGACGTACCCCAGCCTTACGTCCGCTTTGACGTTAATGAGTAAGCTCATTTAGCCTTCATATGAAAAGGGCAAATAACTGGCACTCCTTTGCACATCCTTGCTTTTCATATAGTTGGAAATCTATAAACACGAGGTGCAGACTCGATTATCATTCCGCTGACTGTTCGGCTATAATACGAATGCTGTTGATAAGATCAAGACAGGATCTTCTTGGCCTAAATCCTGCTTGTTCGGCTATAATACGAACGCTGTTTATAAGATCCTGACAGGATCTACTTGGCCTAAATTGATAATTAATCCCTCCTTAACCCTAGTTAGATAAGGTACGTCTGCGAGACATACGCTTTTTCAAATTTGTGCTCCTACTCTCACATTTTTTAACATACAACTTTCTCGCGCTCAATTATCTCATTCGTTAGCATCAGCTTGTTGGTGGTGGCTTTTGTGTGCGTTAAGTTATGTTTTCTTTGAGAAATAAGCACAAATAAACACAACATACGTCTGAGAGACGTATCGTTATCTTAAGTGTAACTTTTGTAGAAAAATAACTTTTTGTTTTGGTTGAATTTGAAGGTATTTGTTATTTAAATTAGCTGTAAAAATGTCTTGTAAGCGCGGCTTGGACGACGCAGAAATTGCTGCTCTTTAAAAGCGTGTTGGAGGACTCAAAATCACTGGAAAATGTGAGCAAATCGGAAGATGAATAAATGGAGGATAAGGTGCAACGTGATGTATAAGACAAGCTTGTTGACATCCTTGATGCTGATGAGAATATACCACCGACTTAAGAAAATCCTTAAGAACGTGATAATTTTACTACTTCTGCCTATAGCCAATTATTACTGTATATTATCCCACTATAAGTCGTAAAAGTAAGCACTGCTGAACTACATCAGAGGGTCAAAGCGCTGGCCGAATTTCTTCAATGAATATAGTTCGAACGGCCAAAGTACTAATTTTGGAATGTAAATCACTGTACAACCCAATTTAATGCTTCGTTATTTATTTTACTACCGAAATAATTTCAGACATTGTTCAATGCACCAAACAAAAGGCTAGAAATTCCTACTTTAACGAAAACTTTGCGCGGCAACATAAAAAATGATTTACCAGATGAAGTAAGCAATAATTGCAGTAGCAGTGGAGAACAGCCTGAATAACAAAAAGATAAAATACTAAGGTTTCTGTCCATCAAAAATTCGACGTCCAAATGGTATGTTTAAAATGCAATGCACCTGTGTGTGGCGACTACAAATATTTACTTTGTAGATCTTGCATATAAGCTATTTGAATTTATTATTTTTTTTTTGGTACAGATATTAGTATCTAAGCAAAGTACAACAAAAGGATTTATTTTAGTTTATAGAGCCGAACTGAAGTCCTTTCTAAATAACTCTTTAAGTTGTGATATTTTTTTTTGACATATTGCATTTTATTTTTATTATTGTTTTCTGTTTTTTTAAAAATTACTTTATTTTAAAAGAAATTGAATAAATAAATGATTTTAATACAAAAATATATCAATATTATTTTCAGTGATGTCCTTTAAAGGATATAAACTAGCACACGTCTTTCAGGCGTAACGTTATCTTTTCAGTACAAAAAAATAACGTTATCTAACTAGGGTTAAGAGACCTTGGGATCGTTTCAAATGAGAGGCTTAATTAAGCTTACCGAAAACAATTTATCAGCTTCAAACAGTTTTGGAGGGATGTTGTCGGGTCCTGCAGCCTTGTGGCCTTTTAACCATGTGACTGTATCTATCGCAATATCGACGTGAGTGCAATTTTTCTAAGCGTTGAGGAATTATAATTAAAGTGCAAAATATAAACAATAATAACATTAGTTTTTCTATAAACAATAGTCAGCTATTTTAAGGACTCTTGAAGTCAATTCTGTAAGCCTGTTTTAGGGAACTATTGTACTTTGAATAACCAAGAAAACTTTGAACGTGATTCCTCAACATTTAGTAAAATTGCTATAACGTTGATATTGCAACGGAGGTGCGATATAACAAAAACAATAAAAATGTTCCATTAACTTAATAGTTTGTCCTTTAATAACGGCTTTCTAGTTAGCATTCGCACATTATTAGACCAGTAATGCTGCCACAAGCGTTTTTAAATTTACCACGCTTAGATCAGAATTCATATTGAAATAAATATAAAATCACGTTTTAACTTTCAAGTCTTTGAAAAGTAACTATAAGAATTTTTTAAAATAAAAAAATAAAAATAAAAATTATAATGCAATAAAAATAATCTTAAATAAATTATCAATTGTATATTTAATTTATATGATAATTTTTCATTGTCATGTTAATATTTCGAAATAAATCTTTTCTCATTTATCTATAAAATATTTAATTATTCAAAAATTCTTTAATGTGAAATCCTTCAAATCGCATGGTTAACAGAAGTAAAATAAAAATCCATGTTTATTTACTCGTTTTATAAATATTTTTGTTTTATTTTTAAAAACATTTTGTCTAATCTATCTACAAAATGGAAAGTTAAGCCAAGATAATAAAATAAATAAAGTTAAAAAAACTGTTGATTTTTTTTATACATTTAGTCGGCCATATTGTATAAATGTATTTAGATAAAAAAACTTGTTGTTGTTGTTTAAGAGTTGTCATGTTAACTTCAAGTGGTTTTAAGACTTGTTGTACTCCTATAAGCCTAAAACTTATATACTTTTTTTCTTTAAATACCAACAATGTCTAACTAAAATAACTTAACAATAAAAAATAAAAAATGTCTATATGAAAACGACAAGAAAAAATGTCTGCAAAAGTTAAAACGACGAACAATAAACACAACCATGGATGGATTTTTATTTAAAAACATTTAATACTTGCCCAAGACGAAGACCAACCAATAAAGGCGGTTTTGGCGCGCACAAGCGAAAATAATTCACAAATTATGCGAATAAAATTTTTAATAATTCTCATGGTTCTCTTTTTTTTCTTTCTTATGAATACTAACTAATGTTTGTATCAATGGTTGTATTTCTATATGGAAAATTAAAATTAAATGAGTATTTAAGCACAAATTTATTTAAAAAGTTATCGTTTTTCATAATATAGTTTCCTAAATAAAAAATCTGTATTGATAGTGGGATGGATGACTTGAAAACTAAAAGGTATTAAAGCTGTTTAAGATTAAGTATCTTATGGATAGGTAGAGAGGTGTTTCTTACACAGAAAAAATTAAAAATTGTCTCTATTCACCAAATTCAATGAATCAAGCAAACAGTTTGTGGATTTTGCAACTATTACCAAAATGGTTACATATATTGATTACTAAAAATTGGAAAAATTAAATTTGTGAATATTTTTTTTTTAATAAATGATATTTTTAATTTTAAATAAAAAAATAATTAAAAAACTTTGCCTTTTTAAACAATTGATTAGATTCAAGTATAGCTCAGGTTTGGACAATTCCCAACAACAATTCTACAAGTTAAAATAATTTATTTTAAACTAAAAAATCAATTAAGATTTTTTGTTATTTATTTAATATTTTAATTCAAATTTTATTTCAAAATAACTAGTGTTAATAAAATCAAAATTATATTTTTAATTTTCTTTCAGCTAACAAAATAATTTATTCAATTATCACATTAATTAAATTGAAATACTTTTAAAACATTTTTTTTTAATTGATAAAAAACTTCTAACAATTTTTCTGTGTATGAAAAGTTAAACAAGAATGTTCCAAAAAAATTTTAAAATTCGAATAAGTTAAGAAGACTTTGAGCTTATACCACAAACAGTTGCGTTTCTAGGCAAATGTCTGACATTTAAGAGGTCTTTTATATAAAATATCCAGTTTACCTCTATTTCCATTAATCTTTTTCCGGCATTTTACCTGAAGTCAAGTTAGTATGGGCTTTTAATTTAAGTTCAAAATATTTTAATTTTATAACGCTCATAGAAGTCTACAAGTTCAGTTGTACATGAAAAATAACTATGAGAGGTTACAACATAAATATTGGACCAAGAGGCTTACTTGTCGGCCCAATATTTTGCCCTAAATTAAGAATTAAAAAAAAAATAATAATAAAAGTGTCCTCCGAAATAATCCTTATTTTTAAAATAATTATCAGCTTAAACTCATGGTTGATCTTATCGGAAAGCTTAAATTGAGGTTTTAAAAATCGGTTTATGTATCCTAAAATATGATATTTCTGCCCGGTTTTTAAAGGGCAGTTAATTGTAAGTTAATAAAAATTAAATTTATTAATTTTAGTATTTTAATTAATTAATTAATATAAAATATTTTGTTAAAAAATATTTGAGCAAAAGCAGTATTTAAAGATCTACAATTAAATACACATATACAGTAGAACGATAATTCGTCATAGTATTTTTGGGTGGTTTTAAAAAGTAAAATGCGACACAGAAAAATTTTAATGGTGGCCAAACGAAATCGGCGAGTATAATTTCAATTGTTTTTTTTTCACTTAAATTAATTTTTAAAATTTTTGTCCAGATCCAGACATAAGTTTTTTTTCATATTTACAATAAGAAAATTTAATAGGTCCTTTTATAATATCCTGTTAAAATCCAGTTAATTCAACCAAATTTTGTATGAAGGGTTTTTGTTGTCCAGTGCATAAAAAGGAGCTCTTTTTAGCGCTTAAGCGTTTTTACCCGTCACTCTAAATTACGTGAAAAAGATTGTGTCGATTAATATAAAATACTTTTACTCTTTAGTATGCCTAACGTAAAGAATAACTTTATTGCAGTAAAATTTTTTCTGTCATATTTCCATGAGACTAGAAAACTCACTGTCGTGAAGATCGGCCCATAGAAATAACACCATGTAATTTTGTGATAATTGGTTCATAATTCTCCATAAGTCTCACACAAAGCGGCCTTATTAAAGGCTTTAAAACGCCTAATATCTTAATATTTGGTACGATTCAGTTTTTCCAATATTAATAATCACCTGTAGTGAATTTTGTAATTGTCGGTTCATAAATTACCATGGGTTGAATATAACCCACCTCCTCAAAGTCACATCGATACGCAACAAATGATGATATTTTATTGAAATTCTATTCAGACCTGGGTGTTTTATTTAATTATATGCTATGTTTAATTAAAATATTTCAAATTACAGTTATTTTTAATCTATGTAATTGCAATTACAAATGAATTCAATTACAGTTACGTATACTTGAAATTATTACTACACAGAAAAAATTTAAAATTGTCTCTAATCACCAAATTTATACCAAATTCATAGAATCAAGCAAACAATTTGTTGATTTTGCACCTATTACCAAAATGATTATATTGATTACTAAATATTGAAAATTTTGAATATTTTTTTCAATAAATACAATTATTTATTAAAAGATTTTTTGTTTTTTGTGCTTTATTCCTTTTTTTAATAATTGATAAAAATACTGAAATTTATTGTTGGAGGATAAGCTGTTCCTATGCGCATTTCACTGGTTGCTTAGGCCAGTTCATCAGGAAACGTTCTCCTAAATAATTTTAGAAAAGCCAAAGCTATCAGCAAACAAGACTACAGAGGGAATTATAATTAGGTAGGTAGGTAGGTAGAAAGGCTGGTGTGAAGTCTCCTTCACACCCTCACCCAGAGACCAATACGGTCCATTGTGATGCCTTGTTTATAGTTAAGAAGCTGAAAAAAGAAGGTGAAGAGAAACAGCAAAAGAATCAGAAAAGATAAGAACAGATAAGAATAGATGAGAAAAGGAAGTTCCGACCAAACCCGAGAGAAAAGCCTCACTCAACACAACACCAATCCGCCCTATGTGCGGCTAGCTCCCAGTCTCCTGCTGCGCAGCCAGGCCATCCCCATTACGAATCCTATCAGACTCTCGAGCCCACAGCCCGGGACGTCCCCTAATTCGCCTAGGAATCTGCTGCCCAGCCACCTCAGCCTGCTGCCCTGTAGCCTGGGACAGCGGCACAAAATGTGCTCAACCGTCTCCAGCTCCTCCGGGTCCTCACACAACCCGCACATATCCGACACGTCGGATCCTAACCTCATCGCCATCCTGCCTATCATGCAATGACCCGTGATGATTCCTATTATGGTCCTCACGCAGACCCTGCTTCTGCCCAGCAACAACTCCGAGTCGGACTTCCTGAGCACCGGCCACATCGTCCGTGATACCCGGCAGTCCGTTCGGTTCCCCCAGGCCCTATTGGTCGCGCCCAGAATCCATTCCCTAATCTTCCCAAAGTAGAATCCTATTGGAGGCCTAATTGCCTCTATGTGATTAGGATCCTCCATCTCTGAGCCCTGTCTCGCCAACTCATCAGCAATCTCGTTGCCGCTTATGTTGCAGTGACCAGGCACCCAGCACAATCTCAACATATACTCTCCTAAGGCTCCCTCCAGAGCCCTCCTGCAACCGTCAACTAGCTTGGATTTCACGTAACAGCCCCTTACGGCCATAAGGGCCGCCTGGCTGTCGACATATATAGTGACCTCCGAGCCCCTATCAATGTTGTCCCTCATCAGTTCCACGGCCCTCAAGACCCCCAGAACTTCCGCCTGAAAAACACTGCAGTCGTCCGGAAGCCTATATGACATTCTGATATCCAGATCCTCAATGTAGACCCCCGCACCCGTGCCTCTCATCTTCGAGCCGTCAGTGAAAATAGCAAATCCATTAAATAATCTGCTCCTACCTGACCATCTCTCCCTAGAAGGCGTTACCACCTCCGGCAACCGTCCGAAATCCACCCTGGTGCCCACGAAATCCGTGGAGCCGGGTGATCCCAGGCAGTAACCTCCAGCTTCGATCTCACTTAAGATCCGTGAGTGACCCTGCGTGAAATCCCTAATCAATCCTAGTTCCCTCAGTCTAAGAATGCTTCTGGCTGCCATTCCCATAACATACTGCTCAATGGGCAGAAGATGTAGAATGACATCCAGTGCCGCTTGAGGTGTACTTCTCATGGCACCTGTCATGCCGATTGAAGCACACCTCTGAGCCTTAGACAGAAGGTTCCTTCGACAAGCCACTCTCAATGACTCCCACCAAACACAGCATCCATATGTAAGAATGGGTCTAACCACCGAAGTGTACAGCCATCCCACCACTGACGGCCGGAGTCCCCAACTCTTACCTATCGATGATCTGCAAGCATAGTAGGCATTGAGGCCTCTCTTAAGTCTCTCCTGAGTATTCCTTCCCCACGACAGCTTGCTGTCCAGAAAAACTCCTAGATACTTAGCGCTATCAGATAGTCTAAGCTCTACTCCTCCTAGTACCGGCAGCCTAAAATTCTCTACCCTGTACCTCCTAGTAAAAAGAACCAACTCGGTCTTCTCCGGATTGACTCCCAAACCCTTATCACTCGCCCATGCTGACAGTTCGCCCAGCGCCCCTTGCATGACTTCGCTTATTGTCGGCAGAAACTTGCCCGATACCAATATCACTACATCATCCGCGTAGGCCACAACTTTCCGACCCAATCTGTCAAAAAGTCCCAGAACGACGTTGACAGCTAAGAGCCATAATAAGGGAGAGAGAACTCCCCCCTGTGGGGTTCCCCTAGTCACCAGTTTCTTTAAGCGCTCGTTTCCCCAGTCCGAGTGAATAACTCTGCTGCTGAGCATCAGAGTTATCCATTCGACCAGGAACAGAGGAACGCCTAGATCCACCAATGCCTGCCTGATAGCCTCTATCTTCAAATTATTAAAAGCGCCCTCTATATCCAGGAATGCCGCCAAGGTGTATTCCTTGTTTCGCAATCCCCGCTCTACATAACCCACCACATCATGAAGCGCACTCTTAACAGATCTACCCTTAAGATAGGCGTGTTGAGCGCCGCTGATGATGCCGGCGTCAATCTTCGTCCTCAGATGTAGATCAATCAGTCTTTCCAACGTCTTCAAAAGAAAAGACGATAAGCTGATTGGTCTAAAATCCTTGGGTTTAGAGTGACCGGTTCTTCCCGCCTTGGGTATGAAAACCACCCTGACCTCCCTCCACCCTTTAGGAATGTACCCGTTCAGCACACAGACCCTAAACAGTTCCACCAACAGCAGGAGTGATGATCTCCCGATATTCTGTAACATCGCCGGAAAGATACCGTCTGGTCCTGCCGATTTGTAAGACCCAAAGGTATTAACCGCCCATGTTACTTTTTCCAAGGTGATCATGTCCCCCACCGTCTCCCTCTCCTCACCGCCCGATTCTGACCCAGAGAAGGGGTTACCACATTCAATCTGTTCCCCCGTCCCAGGATCCACACATCCCGGAAAGTGAGTTTCCATTAGCAGACAAAGAGATTCAGAGCTAGATTCCGTCCATGAGTTGTCCGGTCTCTGAATAAATCCAGGGACTACAGGGTCCTTGGATAAAATTCTCCTGAACCTGGACATCTCATTTACAGATTCCACTGACTCGCTAAACTTGACCCACGAGTCCCTTTTCGCCCTCCTAATGTCTCCTTTATATCTATTGTAACTCAATCTGAAGTTACTCCAATCTTCTTCCCTACGCGTATACTTCGCTCTATTAAACAACCTTCTGACAGTGGACCTTTGAGTCCTCAACTCGTCTGTCCACCATCTTGGTTGTGTGCGCTTGCCCGGAAAGTTCAAAGGACAGGAACGCTCATAACTACTAGTCAGTACCCCCGTAAAGCTGCCCACCAGTTGCTCTACACCGGTCGAAGTCGACCCCCAGTCGCGTGTAACTCTAAGGTTACTTTGCACCAATCTCGAAAAGTAATCCCAATCCGTCCTTCTCGGATTCCTATACGGACACCTTTTCGACCTCTCAAACATTAGATTAAAGGACAGGCGACTATGGTCAGAGAAGGAAAACCCCAGGTCCACCCTCCAATCCTCCACTAATTCCCTACAGTTCGTCAATGTCATGTCTATCACTGCCTCTCTATCCCTAGTTCTGAACGTAGGTGTATTCCCTCTGTTACAGATATAAAGATTGCTGGCAATAATAAAATCAAACATAGACTCACCTCTTTTGTTGATGTCGGCACTTCCCCATTGGGTATGGTGTGCATTGGCGTCACACCCTAGTACCAGTCTCGAGCCAGTTCTGCCTGAGTACTCCACCAACTCTCGCACTTTTTCACCAGGTGGATCGGTAGCCTCGTACGGCAAGTATACCGATGCTAATGCCAGGACCCTTCTGTCCTTGGCTTCTCCTGTCACAACCGTGAGGTCTCCATTACTATAAGAATGAGAAAACATAAATTTAAACTCAGTTCTCGCCAAGATACAAGTTCGTACCTTCTCATCTGTGTGGGGTACGAACAATGTATACCCCGTGACCCTTAATCCAACTACCCGGTTTTTATTAATCCAGGGCTCTTGGATTAAGGCCACGTCCAGAATTATAATTACTTGCATACAGTCAAATAGTCTTATTTGCAACGATATCAAAGCTTAAATAAAATTCCAACAATAACACAGTGAGTTCATCTCTTCTTACATTCCCCACTACAATTAGTTGGAATTCACCCAACATTAATTGTAGTTGTAAGTGGGCAAAGAAAAAACAAATTAAAAACAAAAATTGCTTTTACAACAAATTTCTTTTATTGTTTTCGCAAGAAATCAAAATAAAAAAAATTTGCCAGTTCAGTTTTTTATGCACGTGAACTTGAACTATCAAAGTTGTTTTTGGGAATGCAATTATTTATTAAAAAATATTGATTGTTGTGCTTAAAATTATCACAAAACTTTGCCTTTCCAAAAAAATGTCTTAATTGATTTCATAAAACATTAGCTCAGGTTTTGGCAATTTCCAACAACAATTCTATACGTTGAAATTATTTTATTTTAAACGAAAAAGTCAATTAAGATTTTGTTGTTACTTAATTAATATTTTAATTAAAAAACAACCAAAATATTAATTAAGATTTTGTTGTTACTTAATTAATATTTTAATTAAAAAACAACCAAAATATTAATTAAATCAAAATAAATTTTTAATTTTTTTTCAACTAAAAAAATAATTGATTCAGTTATCACATTAATTAAATTGAAATACTTGTTAAACAATTTTTTTTAACTGATAATTTGTTCTGTGTAATAACAAAACTGTTATACTAATGAAAAATAATGAAATTTAACTACATGTAATTGTCTAACTACAGTTTTGAATAATTTCAAGATAAATTTAAGACTCCTCAGGTCTTGGTCACTTAAAGATGTAACAGAGAATAAATGCACGTAATGAGATCTTTCTGAAAGCAATTTCTTTATTTGTCAGTTTTTAGTTAACAATTCTAATATATATTTAAGTGAAATTTAAACAAATTGACACATCAAATTGTTTAATTATAATATCCCTAAGTAAACAAATCATCTTAAAGATTATAATTAAAACAACATTCACTTCAGACAGCCCCCTTTTTACAACTCTAATTGCTCATAACACGTTTTTGAAACAAATCATACAGAAAATGTGTTTAACTGCAAAAAACATCTTTTGCAAAAAAAAAAACATCAAGTAAAATATAATTTTTTATAAAATATAACGAAAAAAAAATACCAATATACTCAAGTTAATAAAAAAATTAACAACTTTGTTGAACGAATACGAGTAATTACTACGGATTTGTTACGCTATCTGTCATTTTAGAGATTTGTTCATACGTGTATCATTTATAAATACGAGAATATTTATTCATTCATTCATTTATTATCTCTACTCGATGATCCATCATAGTTGTTGTTGGTGTAGAATGGAAGTGTGAAACAAAGTGTAGAGTATGACAAGTGTATAATAAAGATCTACGTCTTTCCCTCCCCTTCCTTCCGTTAGTTTTATTGACTTCAGTCAATATAATTTTTATTATATGTGCTTATAATTTTTTTCACGCTTGTTATTGGTTTTTGTCTTGTGTTATGGATATGTTGTTGTTGTTGTTGTTAATTTGAAATAAAAAAGGCTGACATCTGTCAGTAAGCTGTCATAACAAATCAAATGGGTTAACACCCGCATACCAAAAAAAAAAATCTTTTTTTTAATGCTAAAAATCTAGACTTCACATTAAACAATCACTCATCCACGAAAAGATGAGTTTTTGGGAGAAGATAAAATTGGTTTGGAGAAATCAAAGAGTATTTAGCGTAAAAGAAAAAAAAAATAATTAAAACAATTTAAGAAATTCGTTGGCTTTATGTGATTTCTTTGACAAATAAATTTAATGAAGGTAAAACTTCATCAAAATAAAGCACAATTACATTGAATTACCTCTCAGGATTCAGGTTTATTGATTTAACTCGATTTGTTTTTAATCAATAAATACAGAAATAATTTACATTAAGGTATAAAATAATCAACATTATTTTATTTTTCGAATTTATTCTATGAGTTAAATTTCAGTTATGTATTTTATAAAGCTTTTTGTAATAGTTCTATTCCTTAAATTTTCAGAATGCTGACGAAAGCCGTAGCGGGCCAGCAAATGCATTATATTCTGGTGGTGTCTAATAATTGTAAATTTTTCTGTACATACAATATACTTCATTGCTATCCAACGGAAAGCTAAGGTAAAATGTAACAAGAAGATACAAGATAATAGTCTGGTAGTGTATAAAGTCATTCCTGAAAATTTAAGGAATAGAACTATTACAAAAAGCTTTATAAAATACATAACTGAAATTTAACTCATAGAATAAATTCGAAAAATAAAATAATGTTGAATATAATAAAGTTGCTTATAAAAAGAAATAATTCCCAGTATCTATTTGGTATAAAATAATAATACAAAAATTCAATGTAGTTTTGTATAAAGCTGAAGTTATTGGAACAATGTATACTTCCTTTTAATTTATGAACTTTGGTTTAATTTTTTTTATGAATATCTTATGGCCGCTTTCACCAATTTATTTAAATATAAATTTATGATTAAAATTCGTTTTTCATGTCAAATAAAAATAAAATTATATAAAAACAATATTTAAATGTGAATTGATATTTAAATAGAATTGGAGAAATTGATCATTAATGAATAAAAAATTGTTGGGTATTAAGATAATAACCGCTTATTGTTAAATTTATTGTAAAATATTAAGGCCCTAATCATGTAAAACGCAACGCCAAAGAATAACATTGAAAGCAAAAACAATGTCATACATATTTTGTAATTTAGTTGTTTCATTTGAAATTTTCAAACGCAATGCGAATTTCTGTAGAAAACAACAACAAAATTACAAAATATTTATGATTTTGTTTTTGCTTTCAATGTAATTCTTTGGCGTTGCGCTGCGTTTTACATGATTAGGGCCTAATTGTTTTCCTTTTTGGCTAATTACACTATGCAAAAAATGGGAACAATTTTATTTTCCTTAAATACCCACTATATTTTTTGATTCGTTATAGTCGCAAAAATCATCATTATTTCAAATTCTATGGTAAGGTTTTCTTAAAAAATGTTTTGTTTTTTAAATTTTTTAAGAGGCTGCTGAAAGTACCTAATTTTGACAGCTAAATATATTATTTTGTGTGAAACACAACAATATTATTTTTAAACAATTGTAAAATATTATTTAGGACGTTATGACGCTACGACTTGATAGAATACCTTGTGAATCACCCAATTGTGATTTTTAAACCGTTTTGCCCTAAGCGATAAAAAATGTCAAGACTCGGTACTTTCACTTTATAGGGAATAAAACGCGTAGTCATCCATGGATTTTCATGAAACAAAAGTTATTTTATTTCTATTAAAGACAGGGATTAAAAAAAATATGGTGTAATAAAAAGGTAAAATTTTGTGATTTTTAGTAGGGATGTAACGATACGCCTTTTTGCCGATATGATACCGATACTCCAAAGCAAATATCAGCGATACCGATACGAATATTGAATTTGAGTTCAAGTTAAAATTAACAAAACTCAAGTATAGTAATTTTTTTACAATTCCTAAATAACACCGTATGCTATTAGTGTGCTGTTTTTACAACAGAAGTGATTGAACGTGTAGTAAAATTTATATGATAATCTCTAATTTTGGAGTGTTTTTATAAAAATTTACTTGTGTAAAAATTTACTTGTACACTTTCAGTTACTTGTGCTGTGAAAACAGCACATATTTGTAATTAATATTAATAAGATTTGAAACAAGTAAACGTACTATATTCTGTGCTGAAACATATCTACCCTTCACCATAGTATAAAGAAATCCCAAATCTTATACATATATCTACGGGAGCCTCATACTAGTGTGACCAGGTGAAATAATGGTTCGATTTGGCCCATTTTTGATATTTAGTGCTCCTTAAATATAAGAAATATCTGGATCAAATTTGGTTCTCATAGTTACAATACAAATTTTACAGATTATAGACGTACACCAGTTAAATTTTATGGTTCTGGTTGAGGCAGTCGTGGCTTTTTTGAACGGATCTGGCAAACTATTCCGAACTATATTTGATATTAAAATATAAAAATCTCGCCTCCATCCTATGGGGAAGCCCATTTCGAGAGACAAACTGACTGAAGAATTAGCGGGCATAAGGAACAAGAATAAATGCGTATACTAAGATCAGAATTGTTGAAAAATGCAATGACAAACTTATATAAAAGCTTTCGTAGAAATAGTAATTATCACAAATCCATTTGAACCAGACTGCAGTATAAAATAGTCTCTCAGATGCCTCAGATCTTATTTGATAACTTAAATATTTCTGCCCCGTTTCCTTCAAGTTTGGGTACAACATGCCATTACGATATCTTAATGAAAGAAACAAACAGAAAAATCGTAAAACGTGCATATTCCTACAAGATTTTGCATTGAGAGAATATTTTTTATGACTATGCACAGTGGAGAATCTCGGCAAAAACCTATAACTTAGTTATTTATTTTCGTAAAGCAATAATACTAAGGTGAAGAAGATGACGGCCGCTGTATTAACGTAATATATATATTCTTTTTGGATTAGCTCGATGTTTTCAATAATAACTTTTACCATTTCATAAATTTGTTTAATTTTAATAATATGGATCACTGACAAAGTGATAAATAAGAGATATAGCCTAATTTGGTTGTAAGACTACTAGTACTTACTTGTAAGCCTTTATACCACTCTGTGTTAAAGCCCATCAACATATAAAATTTTCTAAAGAAAATAAGCAGCTTGCCAAACTTTGTACATTGTATTGTTATATTTTTTGAAAAAATTTTATTTACCAGAAATTTTGTATGAGCGATGCGATAATAATCCATCACCCCTCCAGTCAGGCTGTACATATTGATCGAAATTTGAAGAGAATAAAAAAAAATAAAAAAAATAAAAAAAACAATGTGCCGATATATCGGTATCGGCATTCGTTACATCACTCATTTTTAGCTCTACACGAAATTGCGATAACGAATTTCAAAACTAGATTCTTTCAGTTTATCGGAAATAAAACAGGAATTTATCCATGGATTTTCATGATATATTTATTAAAAAATTTTTGGCATTTTTTTCTTAAATTAAACAATTTTCGTTCACCAAACACAAGTTTTTTTTAAATTTTTTTTAGCATAAGCGACAAGCGAAAAAAATAATAAACAAACCATCAATGTGCACTTAAGTTAAAATTATTTTTGCTATAAATTCGTAACGGTAAATTGCGTGACTACGAATGATGATGCAAGATGCGAGATGATGCAAGTGTTGCCAATGAATTTATTTATTAAAAAAGGAAAATTAAAAATTAAGTTGCTTAAGCTATTTTTGCGGGAAGGTCTCGATATGCTAAAAAGATTTTAGGATTTTAAAAATTCAAAAAACATTGCGAGGAGAACAATGAAAATAATTTTCAAATCGAAATAAAAAGAGCGTTTGGTGGTCGTAGTCTTAAAAAAGATTCTTTTTATTGCGCCAAGAGTTTGTTTTATATCGTAAAACAAATAATAAAACAATAAATATTTCCTTATTGTACAAGTCATTAAATGCCTGATTTTCTTAATATATATTTAATTAAATATTTTTATTAACTATCTATCGGATGTTTTTTTTTAGCTGCATGAGAACTTTCGATATCGATAACTATGGCTTGACAGCTGAGAACGTCAAATTTTGTTGACATCAGTAAGGGTTGTCAAGTCATAATGAATAGTTTTACCATTCCAATTTGTGGAAATTTACTTCGTCCATTTTATAAGCAAAATTGCCGTATTTGGAGCGAAGACAATCCTCAAACCGTTAAAGAATATCCATTGCATACATTAAAATGTACTGCCTTGTGCTGTTTACACGCAAGAACTGCCCTTGCGGTAAATGGAGATCGAGCCATTCTGACTAAATTCTTGCTTAAAAAAACTAATCAGCTAAACATCAAGGACATCTGGTTCCAACAAGCCGGTGCAACATGCGATGCCATGCGCTTAGCAATCGATTTATTGCAAAATCGATTCGGTGACAACATTATTTCCTGTTCAATGACCCCCTCGTTCGTGCTATTGAACGCATATGGATTACTTTTTATAGGGCTTTGTTAAGGGATTGTTTTATGCAATTCTTGAAGCACTAGAAGCCAATTTTTAAGCCACCATTGGCACCATACGGCCGGATTTATCGTAAAATGTAATTAAAATTGCACTGATCAAATGGAATACGTAGCCTTTCTTTAATCGCAATCGCGATTATGAAAATTTGCGTTTAAATGCCAATTTAAGTAAAAGCTTTAATCCAAAAATTTTTGAAAGTTGATTTCAAAGGGAGATTTAAGGCAATTTTATTTTTAATTTGATTAAAGTCATAATATATCATCTTTTACGAAATATTTGATGTAAATGTATGCAAAATTTGATCAAAATCTTAAATATGCGGTTTAATCCCATTAAATTAAACTTTTCAGCATTTACAAGAATCTAATCTTAGATTTAATAAAGAATATAAGAATTCTTAAGTTTCCCCGAAAAATTCATTTTGTAAGTCAGCAAAATTCACAACACGTACAAGTTCTAACCATTTTTCGCATACGTATGTATTATTTTTTTTGCAATTAGGTTTTCTGTTCAAAGGTATTGTGTGAGATAAACAGCAATTTCACAACCAATTCAATCAAATTAGGGAAGAATGAAACTATAAATCGCGCAGAACATAAAGTGGGGTTTGCCTTTTTTCAAGAGAATTTCTTCCATGTATTCACAAAAGTATAAGATATATAGACTCCTAAAACATACGGTCTTATTTATAAAAAAATAAAACAGGTTTATAAAACGTTTATGAACACAAACCTGTGTTATTTTTTTTATAAATAAATGATAACTGGTTCTTTTCATCAAGCGTACAGTTATAGACTTGACCGGCTTTTTTGCATTTTCCTCTTTTATTCACTTATAGTTTGTAGGAACGGTGGAAATATTATTTACTTATGTAACCCTTGCCCCTGGGGTATTTGTTTAAGAGCGTTTGAGCAGCGTCCCCCACTATTTGGTATTGCAGTTTCTGTGAACTAGGTCCATCCAATACCGAAAGCTGTCTTGAGCTTTTATCTGGCAAAACTTTAAAGATTCCGGCTCATCAGAGTCCTTTTAGTACCACCGGAATTCAGGAAGCAAAACTGGCAGATGCATTAAGAGATTATGTGGTGGTTCTGGGAGATCTTAAAAATGCCTTATTAGGAGCGGTTATTCGCCTGGCACTTTAGAGTGGAGTTCGGCCTCATTGCCTGATATTTAACTGAAGCTGCTTTAAATTGGTGGTTAGCTGGAACTATCTTCTTACCATATGATAAGTTTATGGTCCAAGTAAAATTAGTTTAAATAAATTTGAGAACCATAAAGTTTTGATAGACGTACTGGATTTAATATAATACCTAGACTTGGGACAATGTCCTCCCGAGCCTAAGCGATTCTGTAAAAATCGGTTTATATATGATGTTGATAAAACTCTGTGTTTAACGAAAAAAAGAAACAATTTGTTTGGCTTAATGTTTTTTGTTTGTATACAAAAATACCGACAAATAATTAGATAGCTCTTGGTTAATAAAAGTTATACCACTAAATGTCTAGGAAATCGCTTTATAATATGAGGTAGCTTTTATGTAAGGACTTTACTTATAAATAACTAAATCAAGCATATCTCTAACAGTTCCCCTATCGGCACAGAGATAAATTAAATTAAAACTATTAGAGATCTCTAAATCCAGACAATGGGTAGTCAAATTGCACACATTAATCAATTTTAAAATACGAAGTCGAATATGGAATTGGTTGGGACACCCTTCAACAAGGTTATGGTGATACCGCAGGGAACGCAATTTGATGGAATCCTCAAGAAAACCGTACGAAAGGACGCCCTGCGCGTGCATGGAGGTAGAGGAGGCCTGTAAAAATTGGCGTAAAATTAGGAACTTGGCATCAGATAAATCACAATGAGAGAGATTTGTTGAGGGCCTATGCTCTTTATAGAATCGACATGAACTTATGTCGGCATAGATATTTATATAATAAAGAAATCATGTGAGGATCGGGTTAGGCAAATTCACTTATAAGTACTAAATATTTTTCGGTTTCTGTATTTTACCCTATAATATATATATAGTTATACTTAGGTTAGGTTCCATTGACAGCCGTAATTAGTCATTGCTTACGTGGATCGAGCAATTAAATAATTCCCGTAGTATAACCATGTTTCACTGTCTCTCAGGGGCCCAATATAACCTGCCCGCCGACATTATCACTCAGCCAGCCAGTTGATTTCATGAAGGAGTGGTTCCTCAATTGCAAAGAGACATGTTTTATACCTAAGGGGTTCTTCGACGAAATAGTTTGAGTCTGAGACCGCCGAATACCGGACAGTGTCAGAGAAAATTTTCTGTTGGTTTCTTTTCTTCCTTGTCGTCACAACTCCTACACAAGTCATTGTAATGTAGGCCCATACTCTTGACGTATTTCCCAATAGGCCAATGACCAGTTATAGCCACCATTTAGTTTCTGAGGTGAAGTCTTGACAGATTTCTAGTCCGATGAGTCCTTTTTTCATCTATAGCGGGTAAGATATTTCTGGTTTCCCCACATGTGGTTTCATCGAACCATCTATGACAAGCATTAGCGATATCTGTGTGCGAAAAGTTGATTTCTCTTCGAGAACTGAACATTATTATCATATGTTGAATCGATCCGATTCAAAATGGTGCCTACATGAGCCAACGAGTCTGCCATACAGTTTCTATATATGCCGCGCATCCAGGGACCTATTTAAGGGTAACCGTTGAAAGTCCCGCTTTCTCCTGCAGAAGCATCCGGCATTCTTGAATAATTCTGGATGTGATTAACACATTCGCCAGTGATCTTATTGCACACTTACTATCGACAATAATGTGAATATCCCTGGCAGATATCTCACCATACCGAATGTGCCTCGCAGCTGTGAAGGTGGGAATGATCTTGGTCTGAATGAGGTTGCAATAATCCGGCGGCCTTAGCGGAATGCTCCCGTCCAAATACTCGGATTAAATGCCAAAAGCTAATTTATACTGTATTTTAGACCAGTCATTGTATATCTGCATTACTCTTGCGGATATTCATATAGTGAACTATGTTATCGAAAATGCTTACGGTGAAGCCGGGATATAAATATAAAAATTTTTCAAATCATTTTATGACTTTCAATTTATTTTACTTTCTTATAAAACCTGCGATAAATTGAAAAAATAAATTTTTTAGCTTACGAATAAATTCCATACCCATTTATTTCTTTCTCAACTTTAACACTTCAAATTTGCATCAATAAATTGTTTTTTTTTTCCTACAACTCCATAACATTTCACGTTTCTTTCGTCTTTGTGCTTGAATTTACGCACGAATTTCAAAATGTGTTGACAAATTTCCCCGTTCTTTTATTTCAGCGACATCATAAAAACGAAATATTTCTTGTTGATGTTGATGTTTTCGTTGCTTGTATATGAAATTGTATTGTCACAACAACATCATCGTTGCCGTCATAGTCATCGTCATCATCAACATTGCTGTTGGCCACGCCCTTTTTAAGTTCTAGTCCAAAATGAAAATGCTGAGTTGAGGATTGCAAAACAGTTTTGTGGTGTTCTTGTATTGTACAATTTATTTTGTTGTAGACTCTTTTGCAATTGCTGTACAAGTGTATGGATGACGTACAGATGTATTCTTTAAGTTTGTGTTAGAAAAGGGGAAAGGAAATAAGTGGAAATTATCATAAATTACGGCTGGATTTATGATAATTTTCACTGAATTTGTATCAGATTTCAAATTTTATTTGTGGTTAGAAGTTAAATTAATTAGAGAATTATGCTAAATGTTGAAGTAATATTATAACAGCTTTTTAAAATACACTAGAGTGATTTTAACTGGATATTTTTGTATTTGTTTTGGGTTTATTTTTATGAAAAAATCTTAATAAGCGTTACCCGCCAAGCAATTGGTAGACTGTTTTTCGATTGTCTACGAATTTTAACTACTTCATTACATTTGGTAGTTAAACAGTAGATTTTTCGAAATTTAACAATAACAAAATACGTAAGAATCGAATTTTAAGTTCTTAAATTATACTTTTTCGTCACTTTAAAGAGTTGTTCAGATAATGGTAACAGTTATACAACTGCAACAATGGCACAATTGAATATTTCAAATATTATATTGACTTCTTCGCAACGATTTGCTGTTAAATAGTGAATATTACAAAAGCAAAATGCGATAAAGAGGATAGTGTGATCGCTGTTACGTGCGTGTGAAATAATATAAATTTATTAAATTATGTACAATAAAGTAAAATTTAAAATATTTGTAAAATAAAATAGTTATAATAGTAGAACTCAAAATTATGACCCCGCGAAATCCAAATGTTACCGAAAAGCGTTCTAGTACACGAAAGTTGTATAAATGAGTGCATAAAACAGCCCAAACTTATTCTTCGGCTAGATTGGGTAACACTTTAATAATTTCTCATGCATTCATTTTTTTAGAGCCAATGAAAGTGAAATTAAAAAAAATTACTTGATAGCTTTCTTTAGTAAAAGGGTATAAAGGATTTTTTGAAACTTTTTGTTTCTTTCTTTAAAAATTTTTGTGGACATAAGTGTTTTTATTTAATTTTTCTAATGAAAATCAACGTTATCAATGAAGAAATTTTGTGTTTGAACAAATTTGTGATTTTCTGTAAATTCCTTTAAAGAAATTTGTACACATTAGGTTTTTGAACTTTTAAGCATTAATGTGCTGTTTCCAGGTGACAGGGAATTGATTGTGTTGTAAAATTTTTATGAAAAGCACTTAAATAACTGATTGATTTACTTATAAATTTTACTACCGAATCAATTGCTCGTCACCCGGAAACATTACATAAGAATTTTTTTGTTTTAATGTACTGTAGACTTTTTAATATTTGCATAACTTTTTAAACTCATTTATTTTTTATGTTACTCATACTTTCCTTACAAAACCAAACAAAGATAAACACTTATGTACTGTTTACACAACACAAGTGATTGAACGTGTAGTAAAATTTATATGGAGAACACTCAAAAAACTGAGTGATTTTCATATAAATTTTACTACACGTTTAATCACTTGTGTTGTGAAAACAGCACATTAAATTGACTTTTTTCATTATAAAGAACAATAAGAAAAAATTTTACTCCAAAAGAGTACTTTTTGGAGCCAAAAGCGGTACTACTAAATTTAATTGTTATTAAACTACCACAGCGCTCTAATTCGTCGTAAAACATAGACACTAAGTGGATACTTAATGAAAATATTACCATAGTGGGACACTTTTTCCCGAACGATGTAACTACATTAATAAGAATTGAATAGCAACAGCGATAGATATTTGCTAAATGGGGAAACTATTTAGATTATTTTTCGATTGAAATTGTTTGCAGGGCAAGTAGCAGTGTTTTCAACTATGACGACGTATGAGTAATATTAATTACAACAATATGGCGTATGAGTTATATTTCATTACAAATTTTAAATCTTTTAATATGAAAGTAAAATAAAAAATAATATGAAAAGAGCAATAACACTAAAATCATATAATTAATAGTAATTTAATATGTGTAATGAACACTTCATTTCTTTAAATACATGGCTACTGGTTAATTTTATATTTTCCTTACTGTTTTCTTCATATTTTTTTCTAGGCCAAACAAACCCAAACGTATAATCGTGGCTGTAATATCATTAAAAAAATGCGCCACAAAGGGAATAATAATGAAATGAAAAAACACGTACTATTAAGTACACAGAGAGGATTTTTTAAACGACGTTCGATTTGGATACTTTTACATGTTTTACAATTTCGGCAGAGAAAGGCGTATTTAGATATCTAGTGTTAAAAAAAAAATGAGAAAGTATTAAGATGGATTTTTTTTTCGAAAAAGACCGTTATTCCGATGTAGAACTAAAAGTTCATTAATTTAAGAAACATTTTTAATAAAATTGCAAATTTTGATAATTTTTTTCGAACTATCTAAAAATCGCCACAAAAACCTTCTGTGTAAACTTGGATCTAGTACTAAGTTTGACAGGATAAGATTCTTTCAATAAAATTAAAAATTCCTTCTAAATGTGTTGTCGGCAAAATCTCGCAATAAAAAAGGTTCTATCTAATACAAATGTCTATTAGTCCATTTTTAGTCATAGTTGCTAGACGAGACCCACTAGCGATTACTTATTAGTTTGGACATGATTTAAATATAAATCGGCAAATAAAAAGACAGATTTTAGTAGATAAATTGGAAAATACTCAAAATTTTAATATTTTGAAACTATTAGCGGAAACGGGTTCTATAACGCAACGTTTGGAGTGAACACAATTTTGCAAGCAATTTTCGAATTATCAACCAAAAAGGTGTATTTATATGCTCTTTAGGTAGGTAGGTTGAAAGGCTGGTGTGAAGTCTCGTTCACACCTTCACCCAGAGACCAATATGGTCCATTGTGATGCCTTGTTTAGAAATAAATAGCTGAAAAGTAGGTGAAGAAAACAGCGAAAGCATATGAAAAGATAAGGATAGATAAGAAAAGGAAGATCTGACCAAACCCGAGAGAAAAGCCTCACATATGCTCTTTAACAATATCAAGTCTTTACTTGCTGTTTAAATTTTTCGAATTTTTTTTAATTAACTTTAGAAATTAAGCAGCTTTTGATTTTTAATGGAAATATTTTTTTAGTAGCCAATAAGAATATTACTCTTAAATATAAATCTTTTTATTGCAATTTCGAGATAAAATATGGAAGTTCTAATTGTAATACGAAAAGACAAATCATGTGAAAAAATTTACTTTATTACGTGAGCGTCCAATTTTTGCTTTGCTCACCACATAAAAAGAAAAAAAAAACTTTTGATCTTGATTTTATATAGATTTTGATATCGATGATATGTTACAAAAAAGTTATTTACTTTTAATATTAACTCTCCCAATGGGACAGTTCAACAAAAACGTTAAAAAATTTTAAAATTGTTTCGATTTTTTGGTTATTTTTGTGATTTTGGTTTAAGGCATTTAACCAAACAGGCTTACGACACTCTTAATTAATGCTGGAGATCGCAAAATATCTCAACGGACACCAAAGTCAGAGGATTTAACAGCAAAGTGAAATCCGTACTTCTCTATAATTGTGAAACGTGGAATATACCGAGTAGCGAAATGATCATTATGCAAGCATTTGTAAATCAGTGCCTCAAGCGCATACTCAGAATATACTGGCCAACCACGATTTTAAATCAAGATCAGTGGAATCCAACTAATCCAATTCTTTTGGATGTAACCATACGTTCTTTTAAATTTGGTTGGTTGGGACATACATTGCGAAAACCTGCAGACGAAAGGCAAGCCGTCGAACTCTACCCTCGAAATTCCAACAGACCAGGCAGGCCTGCCAACACATGGAAATGCCAGACTAAGAGCAAACTGCCAGAGCATGGCGTATCCTGTAACGATATGAAACTAATGACGATTGATAAAAAACAGGGAAAGACATTTGTGGTGGTCCTATGTTCCACAAGGAACTAAATTTATCTATATTTAACCATAAAATTTAAATTACCGATTTTTTTATATAAGGGATCTCGTAATGTTTTCTGATTTTGTAACTTTTTTTATTAAAGGGGTATTGTTTTTGAAAGTAGTCCTATAACGTATTTAGCGATTTTGTAAATTTTATTCCGGCGATTTAAAGATATAATAAGAGTTATGTTTGATTCGTTTTTTAGATTTTAGTATTTTGTTTTTAAGCGATAAAACTTTTTTTATATGTATGGCATTCTTTTTGTATATATGGCTTTTAACGATTTTTATTTTTGCAAATTTGATTTTGATGATTTTACTAAAATTAATGGTTTAGAGATTTTTTATATTTTTATGATATTTTATGAATTTTATAATGCTACGAAATTTGTGATTTTTCACTTTTGGCAATTTTTGAAATTAAAGAATTTTTAGTTTTATAAATACAAAACGTTACCTAAATTGCAAAAGGCCCCATCTAATATTTTAAAAAATTTTCAGAACAAACAAAAATCTATTTAAAATGATCATTTGATAAATTGCCTTAAACTGTTAGTAATTGATTTTTCTTGTAAAACCTACCGGTTGTTTTGACAATTGACAGTTTTGCATATTTTGCAAACTGTTAGTTAGGTCTTTTAGCGTTCATCATATAATCTTTTGTAGATAAGCGTGTTGGTTTTTTGTTAATAAAATCGCAAATTTTGGTCAAAATATTAAGAATATTTTTTGTGGATAATTAATGAAAAAGTCGATTATTAATTTTTGGTTAGTTAGGGCCTTTTGCGTTTTAGGTAAATGTATGTATTTATTTATTATTTTTTTTTTAAATTTTCTATATATATATTTTTTTTGTTTCAAATTTGATATTTTGATTCAGCCGACATTCATAATATTGTGATTTTTTTTTTAAATGGGAATTTTTTGATTATATGTTTTTTATGGTTTTGGCGACGTTTTATTTAGCATAATTTGATTTTTAATAATTTTTCATGATTTAACATTTTATGAAATTAAGCATATTACGAAAATTGTGATATTTCAGTTTAACGATTTTCACACTTTATGGATTTTTAGGTTTTAGAAATAGTATAATTTATGTTTGTTCCAACTTTTGTTTAAATTTTTTTTCTTTTCGAATCTTTTTGTAAATTAGCGATTTTTTTAAACTTCGCAAATTTGTGACTTTTTTTAATTTGGTAATTTGAAGTTAGTGTTAGTTTTTATTAACTGGCCGATTAAATTTTTTAGATTTTATTTCAAGAATATATTTTTTGCTACTTTACTAAAATTTTTAATATTTTACTAATTTGCGAAATATTTTTCCGGCAAATAAAACTTATTTTAGTGATTTCAGAAGTTATTTAGTTTTATTTAACACTTATTTAAATTATTTCTTAAATAAACAATTAAAGCTTTTAGTAGTTTCTATAATTTTATGTATTTATTTTTTTATTTACCGATTTTCGTAAATCCTAATTGGCGATTTTTACTATTCTGGTGTTGTTTGGTAAATGTATTTCTTTGCTATTTTTGTGATTTTTTTTTTCAGTGATCGTTTTAAAGACTTCGATTCTAATTAAATTCAGTTTTTTAAAAATAAGCGATTTTTAAAATAAAGTTAATATTGATTTTAATTTTCTCTATAAATCTTTTTTGCTGTGGTTTTGAGTATTTTTAAATTTAGAATAAATGATTTTTATTACTTTAAGATTTTATTTAGAATTTAGAGTCATTTAATGGTTTCCTTAAAAATTTTCCAGTTTTAGCGATTTGTTGCATTTTTGAATAATTTTGTTCTTAACTTTCTGTTATTAGAGGGGTTTGTTTTGGGTTGACTTCATGTTAGATAAAAGCTCGAGATTTTTTTTTGTTGCGATTTGGTTGATATTATTTTAAGGTCATATTTTGGTTATATTGGCGACTTTTTTAAACGAAGCGATTTTTGAATACTATTTTTTTTTTTAAATTTTTGTCTTGATATGACGATTTAAAATTTTTTAAGTTTTGGTGTTTGTCAGATTTTAATTTGATAATTTTATTCTCCCGCCACAATAGTGGAGAGAAAATTGGTGGCAATCGGTCCAGAATTTCATACAGGCTTCTTGTCCTCATTAATCATTTTATTATGTTGGTATTTAGATTAAATTTTATCCAAACTTATTTTATTGCAATCTAAATCATCTGACAAAATTGTTCTAAAATCGGTAAATATTTGACCTCCCGAACTCCCCAAAATAGTTTTTAGCCTTCATATAAATGTTGGTATTGATATAACATTTGGCGACATTAACAAAAACGATAGCTACTCATTGTGAAATGTTATACTTGTAGGATCAGAATTTAAGGCGAAACAAATCTAATATTCAACACAAATAATTCTTTAGGTATTTCTTGACCTCAAGAAATACGTTTAAAATTAATGGTTATATATTATATGATACCAAGGACCCTCGAGATAGAGCTTGTGGAGGTTCTGCTATTTTGATAAAAACCCGAATCAAACACCACTTAATGTGTGATCATCGTGAAGATTATCTGCAAGCAACGAATATTTGTGTTGAAGAGCTAAATCGAAACTTTGTACTTTCATCTTTATACTCTCCACCTAGATTTTCAATATCAGAAAACCAATATTATAAATATTTTAAATCATTAGGACCCTGTTTCCTAGCCGCTGGCGATTACAACGCTAAATATACCTTCTGGGGTTCACGGCTCATTACACCAAAGGGTCGTGTTTTGTATAATACAATGTCTAAAATGGATTTAAATGTGTTCGCGAGTGGACAACCAACTTATTGGCCTACTGATCAGCAAAAAATTCCAGATGTCATCGATTTTGGCGTGGTTAAAAACATCCCCGCAGAAACGATTCACGTTGAAGCTTCTTTAGAATTATCTTCTGATCACATACCTACAATTCTTACCATATCAAACCCTTATAGAATTGTATCTCCGTCTGGTTACTTAGTGACGTCAGCCACACAAATAAATTGGTTAAAATATAAAAAATATCTCAGCACCCACTGCACTGAAAATATTCCGCTTAGAACACCGGAGAATGTGAATCTTTCTATTGTAAATTTTGACAATTATCTCAAACTAGCTGTTCAACATTCTAGCATAGCCCGCAAAAATATCAAAAATAGTAAAATATATTCTACTGATGTTCGAAGAGAGTGGCAATTGCACAGATCCCCTCAACTTAAAAATTTACTAAAAGAGTGCACAAAAAGGCTAAGAAACTTACTGCAGTCTCAAAAAACGGCTTCTCTGGAAAAATATCTTAAGGAACTTGATGCAACTCCTCAATCTGATTACTCATTATGGCGTGCAGCTAGAAATCTTAAAAGACCAGTTATCACTAAACCACCATTAAGAAACTTAAATGGACGTTGGGCACGAAATGATATAGAAAAAGGAAATATTTTCGTTAATCATTTGAACGCCTTGAATACTACCCACAAGAGTGGAAAGTATCCTTAGTTACCATGATACCTAAACCAGGAAAGGATCCCACAAAAGTTGAGTCATATAGACCTATAAGCTTATTGTCTAATATATCAAAGCTTTTTGAGAAACTTCTAGTGTCTAAATTAACGCCGATTTTAAATGGTAACAGATGTATTCCCAATCATCAATTCGGTTTTAGAAGAAAACACAGCACAATTGAACAAATTCATCGAATAGTAAATGTCATAAGAAAAGCCTTGGAAGAAAAAAAATATTGCTCTGCACTCTTCATCGATGTGTCTCAAGCTTTTGATAAAGTCTGGCATGAAGGTTTACTACTGAAATTGCAGCAAAACTTACCAGCAAATATACACAAGCTGTTAGAAAGCTACTTAGTCGGTCGTCAATTTATTATTAAAGAAGGCGAATTTTTAAGTTCTCCACAGCCAATTAAGGCTGGAGTCCCACAAGGCAGCATCCTGGGCCCTCTATTATACTTAATTTATACTTCGGACTTGCCAACAAACAGCTAAACCCATACCTCAACATTTGCGGACGACACAGCTTTTCTAAGCGTACACGCAAACTGTCAAGAAGCATCTCGTTATCTACAGGATCATATATTTGAACTAGAAAGGTGGTTAAAAAAATGGAGGATAAAGATCAATGAGCAAAAATGCGCACATATAACATTCACATTGCGTCGGGAAACATGCCCCCCTATTAAAATAAATAATCAAATAATACCCCAACACTCGCATGTAAAATACCTCGGTATACATCTAGATCGGCGTTTAACGTGGAAATGGCATATAGAAGCGAAATTAACTCAAATGAAACTAAAAGCAATCCAAATTAATTGGCTTATTGGAAGAAATTCTGTTCTTAGTCTCGATTGCAAACTTCTACTCTACAACTCTATCTTAAAGCCAATTTGGTGCTACGGTATTCAGTTATGGGGCACTGCCTCGGCTTCTAACATCGAAAAAATTCAAAGGCGCCAAAATAAACTTCTTCGATTAATCACAGCCGCCCCCTGGTACGTCAAAAACTCAAATATCCACAAGGATCTCAATGTGCCATTAGTAAAAACTATGATAACGAAATATGCAGTAAAATATTTTAAAAGGCTGGAACTGCACCCAAATCCATTAGCTAGAAATATTTTAAATTATGGCGGCCACACTCGCTTAAGAAGAAGAGACACTGCAGCACTCACCCAATCAGATGAGCGATAAACACCTATATATGTAAACAGAAACCGTGATGACTAAATCTTTTGTGTTTGGCACTGGCAGGACATAAAGCAAATATTAGGATAAGATTTGATTAATTATTGTTAGTTCATATTTAATATATGAAGATTCAATAAATAAATAATGAAAAAAAAAAAAAAAAAAAAAAAAATAATTCTTACATATATGTACTTCAAAGCATAATTTTGTTCTGACAGGTCCATGAACGCTCATAGATCCCAAATAGGGTCCGCTCTCGAAAATGTGTCTCTCCATTGTGTGTTAAAAGGGACTTGGCCGACTATACTTTCTAACTTGTTTTTATATATCAAAGTGATTTTTAACGAGAAATTATTATTTAATATTTAATGAACTATCTTCACGCTTTCGCGATTATGCTGGTTGTAATTGATACACATCATTATTCTCATTATTTCTTTCAGTGTTTTCATAAATTTACTTGCAAAGCAAAACAGTTCAAATTAAAAGAAATAATATTTGGTACAACGATTCTTCCTTATTTCAAAAGTGTTGCATATACGCTGCGAATATAAAAAAAAGTCTTCAATAAGGAGTGGTAATAACAAGAAGAAAAAGAAAATAATGAACTAAAACATTAAAGTTGAAATACTTGTTAAATAACATTAAAAGTATAAATAATAACCAAGAGATGATATCTAGAATTTTTAGTTTTTATTTTTTGTTTTGAAAACCAGCAACAGCAGAAACATGAAGTTTCTTAAAAAAAGAATTCATAAGAAAAGGTTTAGTTGGTTTTTATTAAACGGAATACATATAAACAAACCTTTACATGTGTATGTAAGTGTTTGTGTTAAGAAAAGAAAATATATATCTATACATATAATAATTTATAAGTGCAGCATGCAACAAATAATTCTTGTAAACATATGTAGAATTTTAAGAATAAAAAAAAGAATCGTCCAAGTTGGACTGTTGGACAAAACGCAGAAATTATGCAGAGTTCTAAAGAAGTTTATTCTTTAAATGAAAGAAGTCAAATGTTGCACAGTGGGGTCGGATGAAATCATTTGATGACAGGTTGCAGATGAGTATCATGAATATATATAATTTTATATATATTTTTTATTTATTAAGAGTTCGTTCACTTACCTTAGTGCATCTCTGTATGCCTTATTGCGTAGCCCATAAATGTGTGCTTTCTTTTTAAAACAATACTATTGCTTCGCAAAATAAGAAAATTTTTTATTGGGTAGTTGACTATTTCAAAAAAACTTATAGAAGTGCTAAATAAACCTTTTATATTTTGTAAATTCAATTTTAACGTAGAAACAAAATTGCAACGTATGAATGTGCTAAAAACGGTTAACATTTTTTGCAAAGGTACTAGAGTATTCATATAATCGGGCTTTTGCGTTAATCACACTATTAATTAACCGGGGTTTTGGTTTAAACGGTAATACATATTTTTTTGATTAATACATATTATGTTTTAATTAGAAAATAAACTGTGAGATCATTTTTTTTAGTTATTTCAATAGTTTAATGAGATATTATAATAAATCTTTTAGAAAATAAGTTGGTTAAAATGTTAAGAATTAAAGCGATTCTTTTCTTTAGTTTTGACAAAACTTGACGTGGAAAAAATTCTTTCACTTATCGTAGATGTTGGCGAAATCGAAAGCAGCCCATAATACAGAATATCTAATTACAGTCGTTTTCCTGGATTCCTCTAAACGTTTAAAATCTTCCATTATTTTTTTTACACTTCGAATTGTTTCGGTGAATTCTGTTAAAAAATTGATATGAGAAGAAACAAATAACTAAACAGAAACAAAGTACATGAAACAAAAAGCTGTTGTTGTTATTTAAAATGAAGATTACTGAACCCCTTTCTTGTTTATGTGAAGAAGTAGTTTCAAAACACATTCCTTTTGAATATGAGACGAAACAAATAATTAAAAACACAAAAAAATATTTTATAATACTATAAAAAAATTCCTAATATTGTTACGTCGACTGAAATTAACCGGCTTAATCGTTAATCGGAAAAAGCCATATTTACGGATCAGTTAATTGGGTAGTAGTAAACCAATTAACGGTTAACCGATTGAATACCCTAAAAGGTACACAGTAGCCGGCGCAAACGTAAAAGCGGATCTACGTCGTACGTAGACTTTGATTTAATTTTATTTCATACGTCGCTTGCGACCGTATTTTCAAAGAAACAGAATAATTAGATATATAAAATAAAAATTGTTTGTGTTTTCAAATTGAATATTTAAAAGCAGGATAAAATAAGAAAAAATTAACAGCAATTTAAGTTAGTTTGAAATTTTCCAAAATAAATTTCAAAAGCAAACATACTACTTTTTTACCTTTATTGTTGGCCACTTTATTTTGTTTATATTTATTTATATTTTTCTTTATATTCAGCTGGTGAGGATTAACTCCGTTTAGGTAAATAAAAATGTAAATTGTTTATTCAATTTTTTCCCGACGTTTCGCGAATTTTATGTTCACTTCTTAAGAGGATTCGTAGTGAAAAAATACAAATTTATATTACATTTATTTATTTAATACGCCCTACGTTCTTACGACGTACGCCCCAATTAGGTTAATAGCATGTGGATATAAAAAAATAATTACTAAAACTCTTTTAGATTTTAAATGATACTTAAGATTATGATATTATATCCACAGCACAATAGTGGATAGGGTATTATGCATTTGTGCTGATGTTTGTAACACCTTCAAATAGTTAAGTATACCGGCCGATTTAGAATCACTTTCTAAGTCGAATTAACCATATCCGCCTGGCTGGCTGTCCATGTAAGCCTGGAGCGCAAAGTACATACAATTTTGTATATAATTTGATGAAACTTGATACTATGTTCTTAATCCGATCGACCACAAAAGGATAGGCTCGAGTTTTGGCAAATAAATCCCTAATTTCATTAGAATACATTCCATTTTAGTAACGATAAAACAGGAAAATAAAACGCACATTGTGACGGTGTGCTCAAGGAAGTGGGATGCCCTTCTGTTGCCAATGATAACCTTCGCCACTCCTCTACGCTATATATATGTTTTGTCCATCGGACATCAAGAGATTCTGACTCTTCAATAATTATACCGCTCATATATATAGATAAGACACCTTGATCCGCCGCGCGTTTATGCGGTAGCATACAACACTGGATCTTTCGGGCAATAAAATAGACCCAATTCACATGTTTTGCCTCATAGCACTATCATCTGATATGTTTGGGGATATAATTAAATGAATACGAATGGACAAGGTTGCTGTCATCTGCAGAAGAGCAGATAGAATATAGGAGACCGCTTAGAAAAAAAGAACCAGAGCAGGAGAAAGAACGGAGCTTGTGCCACCCCTTAATACATCTTGAACTCGTTTGAAGAAACCCTATCTATTGTAATTCATATAATGCGATCGTATCGTGCGATTGCTTTAAAATAAAAAAAGGGTTACCATACTACTAAAATAATTATAAAAAAGCTTTTCATCTTTCCATTGTAGTCGTACATACTTATGTAGTTTGCAATTTTTTGTCGTTCTTAATTCTGATCAACATCAATGTGTTGGCAATTCTGTGTTATGCCAGCATTAAATTATTTTCATTAAATATTCTTTCTCGCATTATCGATGTGTGACCTTATTATACCCTCCACCACCACTGTGGTGAATGAGGGTATACTAAGTTTGTCATTCCGTGTGAAACTTTTTTATTATACATCTAAGACCCCATAAAGTATATACAATATATTCTGGCTCCTTGAGTAATTCTAAGTCGATTTAGCCATGTCCGTCTGTCTGTTGAAAACACGCTCACTTTTGAAAAACGCAAAAGAAAAGAACAAATTTGGTCTCAAATTGCTTGTAGTTATCCTAAGCATTTTGGGATTAAAATCCAGCAACATTGGTTCAGTAGGATCAGAACTATGAATCAAAATGTGGAACCACCACCCTGAAAAAATTGATAATTTTGATACCAAAACTAACATAAATGGTTTATTAATGCACGGAATGACATGCAATTTTGCTCGAATTTGGTTTGTACGACTGCAAATCATACTGGTAAATTTCGTGACGATCGGTCCATAATTTACCATAGGCCCCATATAAACCCATCTCGAGGAAAACAGTTTAGTACGCCTAAAATCGCAATAAAAACGCTAGCATACTTAAATCACACTGTAAAATTTTTTGAAGATCGGTCCATAATTGACACTAGGTCCCATATAAACCCTACTCCCGGAAAACAGTTTAGTACGCTTAAAACCGTAATAAATGACGCTATCATACTTAAATTCGGTACGTCACAGTATTATAGGACGAGAAATCACAATGTAGAATTTTTTGAAGATCGGTCCATAATTTACACTAGGCCCCATATAAACCCTACTCTCGGAAAACAGTTTATTGCGCCTAAAACCAAATAAAGTTCACTTTGGGAAAATAATAAATTTCGACTTAAACCATCACAGATATAGATATTGCGGTAAAATGTCTTACTTAAATTCATATGGCCAGAAAAAATATCATGCAAATTTGTGAAATTTTCTGTTAACGCTAAAACTAATTACACTGCTGTATTCAAATTTATTGTAATTTATTTTTTGTAATACTAGAAATCAGTCTTCAGAATTTTGGGATGATTGAGCCATAATTTACCATAGGTCCAATACAAATTACCCTCCTAAAAATTATTTTAGTTCGGCTAAAACTTTTACGAATCATGATATTTTACTCAAGCCAGTTCAAAGTTCTAACAAGAAATGCATAAAACTTTCTTATTGTCGGTATCAAAGATTCGAAAATAGCACTCTAACTTGTTTTCATTTTATTTTTATTTCTTCTCTTTCAAATATGGAATATTTTTTGGAAATGTATTAATACGAAAACCACTTGGTGGAGAGTAGAATGCACAGTTGTCATAATCTGACTGATGCAGAATGAAAAGAAATATTTTTTTTTATTTATATCACCGGATTGTTTGTGATTTAAATTTGCTTTTAATAATTATGAAATTTTTAAATACTCTCAGAATTTGAGTTATGAAGTTTTAGTATTGTTGAGGGAAACTATGAAGCATTTTTGTATTGAAGATTTATTTTTTTAAGAGCTTTAAATGAAAGTGGAAAATTTCATTGGAATTTTAAGGAAAAATATTTTCTGTGTTTAAGATTGTACTTTAAAATGCTTTTCATTTTATTTTAGGAATTGAATAGGGAATTTATTTATACGGATTGATTTAACAATTTGGAAAAGGATTTAAAGAATAAAGTAAAATTTTTTTTAATACAACTGTTTGATTATGGCTTTTTTATTAGCTTAAAAGGGTAAATTTATCACCGTTTATAATGAGCTATTTAAAATTAGATATTATTTTATATTTTGTTCAGGCGGGTCCATGATTGCCCATGGGTTCCAAATAGGGTATATTAGCAAACATATTTTTTATATACTGTGGTGTAGGGTATAATATGTATAATAAATTTAGAAGGAAAATGAATTAATACTTTTCCATTCCTGTTCTCATAACAAGTAGTACCCAAAACACAAAAAAAAACTCCAGATAAATGTTACCTTAGCATTTATTCACTCTACTATTATTTACTCACTTCACTGAATGACTGACTGCTGTTTTTTTCCTTCTTTTTGTTCTCCCTCGAGCTGCTGGTGCTGCCGTTTCCAAGAGCTCCGCGATTTTTCTTCTTTCTTGCAAAACTGACAATATTTTAGACTCTAACAGACATACGAGTAACAACGAAGTAAAAAAAAAGAAGAAAACCAAATAGAATTTATTAATTCACAATAATAAATTTTTGTGTCTTTCATTTCGATTGGTATCGAACGATAATTACAGGTTTCATGCAACTAAAAAACGCAGAAATTCTACATTTCTTTGGTACTTTTGGCAGACTGCATTTTATAGGTATGAATGTATGTATTTCTGCGTTTATATGTCCATCCGTTTCTTGACCATTAATAATTAATTGTGCCGTTTGCTTTATACGATTGAGCTCAATTGAGCTTTATTATGGCCACATGGATGATGGTAGTTTGTCTTTGCAAAATAACGAAAGAAAAACCCGGTTAAAAGTAATGTTCAAACTAATAAAGGATATAAGTAAATGTTATAAGTGGCACAGTGGCTTAAGAAGAAACAAATTTTAGATGAAAATTAAAAAAAAAATTTTTTTTAATCATAAAACTGAGAGATAAAGTGGATCCACACTCACCTTAACAAAAGGCAAGTAAATGTTGTTTTAAAAAGTTCGTATTTTTATATTGCAATTATGATGATTTGAATAAATATTTATTTAATTTAACAATTTGAAGAAATTTATCAATTTGATGATTTCTTTTTTTGTTTTTAATAATAATCAACATTTTTTATTTTTCGGATTTATTCTATGAGTATTAAGTCATTCTTCGTGTATTAAGTCATTCCTAAAAATTTAAGGAATAGAACTATTACAAAAAGCTTTATAAAATACATAACTGAAATTTGGCTCATAGAATAAATTCGAAAAATAAAAAATGTTGATTATAGTAAAGTAGCTTATGAAAAGAAATAATTCCCAGATTCTGTTTTTAATAATATTATTTTTTAAGAAATTTATCAATTTGATTAAATTTTTTCTTTGTTTTTGATAATTTTTTATAAATTTTAATAAAATTTAAAAACTGTGTCTTTTATTTTAATTAAATGGTTTTGTTAATTAAAGCGAATATATATGTTTTTTGCCATTATTGAACATTTTATTTTTAACCAAATTAACTCCCTATAGAGATGAAAATTTCAGCAATTATTTTACTTACATTGCGTAACTGGTTTTCAAATTTTTTTTTATTTATTAAACAAAGTTTTTGGTTTTTTACTAATATAAATATTTGTAAAAAATATTTAAATAAATAATTTTAAATAAAGCAAATTTTTGTAAATTTAAATAAAAAAAAAATTTGTTGAATTCAAATTTATTTAATTTGAGTCAAATATTTTTGTTTTATGCTTCGTTCACAATGGTAGCAACAATGGCGTGTTTTCTTCTTATTTCTTACCAAAGTATTCCATGTATTTTCTTTTAATGTTTCGAACAATAATGTAACTAAAGTTTTTTTGTTTAAAGTTGAGTCTACGTAGAAGCAACAATTTGTAAATTATAAATGACGTTTATAATAATTTTATTAAGTTTTGAATGAAAATTGTAACAAAATGTTTTAAAAGATAAAAATATATTAGTAATATTGTTGTGAGCGAAATTTGCAAGCATATTCTTAATTGAAAATGTGTGTGATTGCGAAAAAATGTTTGCTTTATTGTGAGCACCAAGTGAAAATGTTGCTGCCATTATGAACAAAGCTTTATTTTTCAGTTTTACATTCAAAACTTTCCTTTTATTTAAAAATAAAATCTATTAAATATTTCTATCCTTATTCGACCTTCTTATTTTTAATACTTTACTAATGGCCTGTTCAACGATGTAGATAGCAAATCGAAGCGATCGCAATCCATTCGCCCGCTTTCGAATCAGATTGGGTTCAACCATTTCGACATCTTTCGATCGCTTGCTCTTACGAGTGTCAATATTTGTTACTTACGAAGTAAAACAATATAGTATTGCCATATGAGATATTTCTATAATTTTTTGCGTTTTTGTTTAAAAGTATCAAAATTAATACTAATTTGCTTGATAACAAATACAACTGTGTTTGAAATTTTATCAGCTGTATAGAAATGTCAGAAAATAAAAAAAAATTTTATTGATACCAAAACTTAAAAAAAAGAGTAAACAAAGGTTAAATGTAATCAAAAACAAAACATATAAGCAAAAAAATAAATAAATCATGCAAACAAATAAATAAACCAATTAAACAATTACAAAAGCAGCGACCCATTAATTTTCTGTAGCAGAAAAGTTAAATAGTTTCCTTTGTAAATACCGCGACCAGTTTTTTGCAGGCTTTTATTGTTTTTTTCATTTTTTTTGTGCTGCATTTTAAATGTAAATATAAATATTATTTCAAAATCAATTCAAACCTATGGTTTTCTTCTGCCTTAAAATATAATGTCGTTAACCATCTTCTACTCTGCAATAGAACGCGCAGGTGGTACAATGGCGTTTAATTTTTGGCTTCTACTTCTCCGTTGCTCGTCCATCGAAAATTTATTTGCTCCAAGCACTAGTGGACCTCTCGCCAACTTAAGATTTTCGTCCATGTATTCGACAAATGTTAGCAGTTGCTGCATTGTCGACTTTATATACCCACACAACAATAGTGGAGAGGGTATTATGCATTTGTGCTGATGTGTATAACACCCTAAAATATGGGTCCTAAAGTTTACCGATCGACTCAGAATCATGCTAAGTCGATCCAACGATGTCCGTCCAGCTGGCAGGCGGTCTGGCTGTCCATGTAACCTTGTGCGCAAAGTACAGGTCGGAATTTTGGAGATAATTTGATGAAATTTGGCACATAGGTTCATAGGCAGAAGGACCAAGCATATTGGAAATGGGCCGAATCGGTCCATAATTTTACTTAGCCCTCATACAAGATTCTTTCCGGATAGGGTTTTTGTTCCGATAAATGATCTAATTATGCTGATATTAAGATTAAATATTGTCCAAACTAATTTATTGCAAACAAAATCATCTTACCAAATTTTATTGGAATCGGTCTATATTTGATCATAGCTCCCATACAAATAATACTCCCGAAAATGGCTTTTAATGCCATAAATTCCTTACAAATGTTAGTATTCACATACAAATTGGCGTAAATGAGTTTTACGATAGCTAATATGTCATAATAAAATGTTATACTGGTAGGTCAAAAATAAACCATAGCTCTCATATAAACCCCCATCCTAAAATCTCATTTATTTAGATGAAGATACCTAAATAATATTCGGCACAAACAACTCTTAAATAAATATTAACCTCATAACATAATTTTGTTCAGGATTGTCCATGATTGCCCGTGGGTCCCAAATGGTCGGACTTGTCCGACTATACTTTCTTACTTGTTTAAACTATAATTTTACGTTTAAACAATCAATAAAATATTTTTATTTTAAATATGTCCATATCTGACAAGTGGTAATGTGCTCCATTTTTATTTATTATTTATTTAAATTACTCTTAAATATTTCTTGTTTTTTAAAATTCAACGATTCGACAACAAAACAACAAGTGAGTAGTTTTGACATTTGTGTTCGTAATCTTGACTATACCTTCGATATTGATAAACCGCTTTTTGTATGAAAGTACTTACGTTTTCTTTCGAGTTGTCATTCGTTCGAATAATCGTACAGAATAGAGTTAGTTGAACCCAAATCAGTTTTCGATCGCTTAGAATGGTATCGAAGTTGTTCTTTCGAAATCGTTTAACAGGCCATAATTGTGGCCTCGAGCTTATCAATTAGTAAAGAATTAAAATCTATTAAGTTAATTTCAACGCAACAAAGTGTGCAAATTTTTTTGTCATATTAAGAAAATTTTTTTTATTAATTTTTTATCGTCGATTTAGCAAAGTTTTAGTTTATTTTAACTAGATTTTGTTTCCAACAACTAAATTTACTAAAATATATTTATGACAAAAATATTTAGTAAAGAAATTTTGTTAAGATAAAGAAATCTTGCGTTGATTTGATTAAAAATTCCTTTAGTTCAGTAACATTTATCGATAACTCTATTAATTTCTTGACATTAAGATAACCTTTGTAGACTTTAACTGCGATTTTTCATTGATATAATTTATAGAATTAAGTTTGATGCACACTGTTACAAAATGCTTAATGTATAATGTAACAAATGCGTAGGGTGTATATGACAACTAAAGTTGCTGTCAAAAGAAGATTTTCCTTAGAAACTAAATTATTTGGCTAAAGCATCAGAATTTTGATTACGAAACTCAAAATGTGTTAAATAAACCAATGATTTCCGCTGCTGAATAAGAAAAACTTACCACTAAAGTTATTGGTTCCTAATCATTCGGCAATGTTAGTTTTTAGGGGATCTAACTATATTTTAGACGTTTTTTTCTTTATGGATCCACTGTGCTTTAGACATTCAGTTTTACCAACCATATTCTCAAAAATCCTGTTTAAATGCAGTTGTAAAAAACAAGTCAAATTCCTAAGAAATTATTTTATGAAATTAACAAAAACAACCAACTAAAATGTGCATATTTATGATTTGTATCATTCATGTAGGTAGAAAGATATAAATTTAACAAAAATATGAATGGAAAACATACGAAAAATAAAAATAATGCTCGTATCAAAATGCAGACTAATAAATATTTTTTACTATTAAACAAATCAATGATTTAAGCAAAATTTTTAAATAACACTATGAGTAATAATACTAAAAGTAATTATAGACATTTTAACACACGAAAGTTATAATTAAAAATAATTAAACAATTAATGTTATTATAAAGAAAAAATATCATTGTAATTTAAAGACCACTAAAAGTGACGAATGGCAGCTTTCAAAATCGCATAAAATACTCTACTCCTACTTAAGTGAGTCAGTTGCCAATATCCCTCTTTTAAAACCGTTTATTTTTTTCCTCAGTGATCATTGTAATTTAGTGTTTATTAAATGTTTCACATTTAAATATTTAACTCATAAAAACATTAAACAGTAGCTTTTTCTATAAATTAACATGCAATTAATTACAATAATTTTATTTAGTTTAACATCATACACTTGTCACACACACATACGAGAGTGTATGGTTAACTTTAACTCTGGCAGTGTATATGTGTGTATTGTTAAAATATCATACTCTCGTGATGGCCCCAGGACATAATCCATCAATTGTGTTCACAATGTATACCATTCCATTTCATTCATTATTTCATACCTTTAGTAATTTTCAATCACTTGGCCTTTTTTGTGCATACAACTTGCAACACATACTTATATGCAACCATTTTTCTCACATTTTGTTGCAACAACCAATTATATACATACATATGTTATAACTGATTGTCTCTTTGAGTATTTGGCAATTTTTTTTTGCATTCTGTTTTTTTTAATGCTTAACAAATTTACACTCAATAAAAATTGAAAAGGACATTTTTTACATAACTTCATTTGTGTTAAATTGAAAAACTTTTTTGAAGATATATGCTCCAACAGTGATAAAAATGTTCTTTTAGAAAGAAGATTTAGAAATGAAAATACAAGGCAAATTACATACATTTTTTAAAAATATCACTTTAACATAACATTTTCTTATATATTATTAAAGATCGCAACGAGATAAATTTGATTAAATGTGTATAAATTTTAAACACTTAACTTATTTTTCACGGTGATAAACAATTGCACAAAGCTCTAACAAAGCCTCAATCTCGAAAACAGGGCACGATAACGCAGTGCAATAAAATTCGGGTCATCGCCGCCAGCCTTAATACTTGCAATGCGAAATGAAACAGGACTTTTGGCAGAGCAAATCTGCCAAAGTTAGCTCGGATTTCCGAAATATCGGTTCCTAAAGTTTTTAAATTTTCTTAAAAAAGCGTGCGATACAAGTCAAAAAAATAATATATATATATATATATATATGTAGTTCTGAGATAAAAAATAATTTCAGTATTTTTTAAACAGGACAAATTAGACCCCATTAAATTTAAATATAGGGTTAATTAAAAAAAATTTCAACAAATTTTATTTGTATAAATCCTAATATACCATTAAGCTCAGAAATACTTTACACTGTTTTGACTTAATTACCACTACTTCTACGAAAAATAAAGATATATAAGCAACTTCAAGATTTTCCCTTATTAAGCGTTTTATATACAATGCACGAACTTTTTGTCTTAGAAGAGCCCTAGTGAAATTTTATGCAGAAAATATTCGTAGAAGATGTTAAACCTCTAAGGTGCTGTTTTAATATACTTTTATGAGGAAGTTGGAGATAGGACAAAAATTACCCCTTTAAATGAGAACAAGAGGATTAATATATTCTAAGAAAATAATCGTCATACAATTCTACCGAAGACACCTGTAATTATTTTTTTGTCTAAGAAATATGTTTAGTATAATTTTTTGACTAATTCCAAACGCCATTTCAAATAAAAGTTATTTTCTAAAGAAATGCGCATTTTATAATATTTTAGTTGTCTTTTAAAATTCATTTTAATATGTGACCATCGTATTTAAGTAAATATTTTTAGTCAAATAAATTATTATTACAAGTAGTACATCCTTTTCGAAAATATTTTTTATAATTGCTCGAAAAAATAAAAAATTTACGTTTATATTCGATCAAAAAAATAAAAAACAAAAAATAACTTTTATTTTTGCTCGAAAAAATAAAAGTAAAAATATAAATGTTTTTTTTGCTCGAAAAAAGAAAAACCAAAAATAACTTTTATTTTTGATAGAAAAATAAAAATCAAAAAATAGCTTTCATATTTGCTCGAAAATATATAAAAAAAACAACTTTTATTTTTGCTCAAACAACTAAAAATCAAAAAATAACTATTATTTTTGCTCGAAAAAATTAAAATATAACTGTTATTTTTGCTCAAACAAATAAAAATAAAAAAATAACTTTTATTTTTGCTCGAAATTTATAAATCAAAAACTACTTTTATTTTTGCACGAAAAAATAAAAATATAACTTACTTTTGCTCGAAAAAATAAAAATCAAAAGATAACTTTTATTTTTGCTCGAAAAAATAAAAATCAAAAAAAACTTTAATTTTTGCTCGAAAATATATATAAAAAAATTTTATTTCTGGGCGAAAAAATAATAACTTTTATTTTTGCTTGAAAAAATCAAAAAAATTACTGTTATTTTTGCTCGAAGAAATAATAATCAAAAAAAACTTATTTTTGCTTGAAAAAATAAAACCAAAAATAAAAGTTATGTTTTTATAAAAAAGTAGAAAAAATAAAAATTAATAAATAACTTTTATTTAAAAAATATATAAAAAAAACTTTTATTTTTGCTCAAACAAATAATAATCAAAAAATAACTTTCATTTTTGCTTGAAGAAATAAAAATATAAGTTATTTTTGCTCGAAAATATAAAAATCAAAGAATACCTTTTATTTTTGCTAAAATCAAAAAATGAACTTTTATTTTTGCTCAAAAAAATAAAAATTAAAATATAATTGTTATTTTTGCTCAAACAAAGAAAAATACAAAATAACTTTTTTTTTGCTCGAAAAAATAAAAATTAAAATATAACTGTTATTTTTACTCAAACAAATAAAAATAAAAAATAACTTTTATTCCTGCTCGAAAAAATAAAAAACCAAAATTTTAAAAAGAAAGTTATTTTATCATGGACTAGTTCACAACGATCTATATTGTATACATACTTGAATCAGTTTCTAGAATTTCTCTGAAAAAAAAGAATAGTTTCCTAGGGGAAAGGGAAGGAGCACCAAACTTGTCACGCCCCAGTTCTAAAGTGGTAGGGACCTGTTGTTGTTCTTACACTTTGTAACAATTCAATTTCGGTTAAAAAAATGTCTGTTGCAGATATTGTCCTGAGTTAACCATATTAATATGATAGATCTCTTCATATAAAGTAAAATAATCGAATAGCTTAAGCCCGCACAAATTCCAGTCCCATGACTAGTTTTATGTCAATTACCTTTCCTCTGGAGTAACTACACTTTAAACACTTTATCACTAGTACAGTGATATGGTTTGCTTTACCTATTACAATTCGAACCAGTTCATTATAATATTTTGTTCACTGGTCACAGGATTAATGCTTGAAGAACAATTGACACAAATTTTCCGATAATCAATTTTACTTTATGTGAGTTCTACTTCCGTATGAATATTAAAAATTATTTTCCATTGATCTTATAAGGATCATAGGGCCATTACAATTTCCTTTCAATTGGATCTATCCGATTCTAGTAGTTTAAGTTCACTCCAGCTCTTGTTTTGCGTGCTATCCGCCTTCTCTACTTGACGTCGCCATGTGTGGGACGATCCGCCTTGCCTCCTTGGGGCTTCCACTCAATGGAAAGAAATTCAGCTATTTTTTTAGACATTTACACATGTTGTAGCTTGTAGACTGATTGTTATTATCCAATATTAAGACCTTTCAAGGAAAAGGCGTTAATGGCAGGCACGATAATATCGTTTTTATATTAACCACTAATCTTAATAGCATTTCTGTTTAAATATAAGGTTCGTAAAAAAGTTACAAAATTAATTTTTTAGTAATGAATTGCATTCCTTGTAATTTGCGATCTATCAAAAATCAATCAAAACCAGCAGCTAAATGTTTTGTTTTGCGTGTAGGACGTGGATGTGTTTGTTCTCTGGGATATCGAAGTTATTGTTAGTTTAGAATATGTGAGATTTTTTTCTTGAATCAATTCCAACGTTTTGGAATTAGTTCTGATTTGAAGAATAATACCCGAAAAACAGAATAAAATGTTATACGTTTTGGTTCCTTATGAAACTTAAAATTTGATTATTTTGTTGCCAATAAATACTCGTAAATAATTTAACAAATCATTAGATTTTGTTGTACTTATTCACATACTCCTGGTACATTATAACTTTTTCCAAAATAACACATCTAAACCCATCATTAAATCATAAACGAAGATGTTCAAAAGGATCATTTAAGATCACTTATGAAATGTCGTTTTTATAGGTAAAGAAAAAAAATTGTGACGTTGTTGTTATTCCTTGATGTTTTGTTGTAGTTATTATTTTCATTATTGTTATTATTGTTGTTGAAGTCTTTTCATCATCGTTATTCTTAACCGAAACAACTGAAAAATTTATTTAAAACAAAATAATAAATTACAATAATTAAGAGCAAATGAAGAGCAAAAGGTTGTAATTCACACACAAAAGCGCCCATGTTGGCACCCTCTTAAAGTTAAACATAGGTTTTAAACCACTTTAGTGTTTTTGTCGTTGTTGTGGCATCATTTTAACCTTATAACAGTCAACCAACAATTTAAAGTGAAAATTTGTGATCTTAACGAGAGATGATGAAGACGAAAGAGAAAAAGGCACCACAACATCAAACATGCACTTAAGAAGTAAAATACTTATAAAGAGTATTATTTTCTTTTTATAGACCCATATAAAAATATCAACTTTAAGTACTTTAAGACAAAAACAAAAAAGCACAATCAAACTCAACACGTCACTCCTCAAACGTCAACGCAACCCAACCGTACCAAAGCCAACTGCAACAGCAACTATGTGGTATCACAAGAAAAACTTTTTCTTTGTGTTTTGTCTTAAACATAGCGCCATCATTGTGTTTACTACTCGTAAGTTTATGTTGGCAAGATCAACTTCTTTCAATGGAGAGTATGTTTCTCTGTAACCCAACTTTAGTGCACAACCAGTCAGCCGGACAGCAGCGCCTGTCGATTTTGATGTGTTGCGATTTTTTTTATTGTCTGTTTTGTTTAATGAAATGTCCGTATTGCTGCCTGTCTGGTTTGATGCGTAGCATGGTTAAAATAAATGAGTGGGTTTCTTTTCAAAATCTATAGCTTTGAGTCACAAGTTGTCATGAAGTTACTCAAGTTTGAAGTGGTTATTTAATGATTATAAGTAAATTAATTTGTTAGAGTTGCCAGCACTTAAAAGAATGGTGGATTCTTAACAAATATGTATTCAGAAGGAAAACAGATATACACCTGTGTTAGATTAGTGTAGTCTTACATAATCTCTATACGTATAGTGTGGAGCCTAACTTTGCAGTTCTTTTAATACCGTGTGGAAACACTGCGTCTACTCAACATCCCGTGTTTGAACACATAAATTTTGGAATTTAGTATTAAAAATATTACAGCCTCAGTTGAGACTATTAACAGCCTCTGTTGACTATTAACAGCATACAGCAACATCTGTACACATACCGAAATACGTCCTAAGTTACAGGCAAATTTCAGCTCTTAGGCCAGTTATCTCTTCCTCGATTAAGCTGGAGGTCCAACCCACGCTTTTTCGCCTCCACGCATTGCATGATTTTTATACCTTACTTGCGTTCTACGTTTCAAGTTACATGTAAAGCTTTTCATGCATCATAACTACAAGTAAAAATAAGATTTCATTTGTCAACATCAGCTGATTTGTTCAAATGCTGCTTGTGACGCTTGCAAAAGTAGAAAGTAACCCTACTTTTTGCATTCAACGCCTCAATGCATCCTACGATTTTGTGCATGTAACTTGTTACATATAATTACACAGATTCTACTTTTTTGATAGCTGCAAAGGCTGCGAGAAGGCGTGTACGCGTAGTGTGGACCTCCAGCTTTAGGGTTTAGGCCGCAGCCACAACGTAAAGAAGTCTTACCAACAAAAGTCCAGAGTCTATAAAATTACTAGTACTCGTGGCACCATATGTGACTCTGGTACTTCCCAAAACACATTACAGGGGAAGTGTCTATGTACAGTAGCAATTAAACCTACTGCGCCAAAACTATTCTTAGGAAATGGGTGGACGATTTAAATACCTTCTACCAGAATATCGGCCGTTACTTTAAGGACCCTTCCAGATAAGTATGTATCTGGTCTGATCTAGAAGGACAGTTACAAGGAACTGCTAAGCATAAAGTCTCTGCTAAATGTTTTCAGCCACTTATTAAATTTTTCAAATTAGTACTGGTAAAATTTTTCAAATTAGTAATGGAAATTTGACTATCGTTTCTGAGTTAAATTTAACAGGTTTAGTTACTTTAGTCAAAAACTTTAATTAAAAAAAGACTATTTAAATAAAAAGACTAGCGGATACCCGGAGTATTCTACTACGCTAAGAAAATTCTTGATTAGCCGTTCTTAAATTATTTATATAGTTACGGAGAAGCTGAAATTGCCCTTCCCCTTATGATCCTATTTTATGGAAAAAACGCACATCTTATTTGCTCATCTAAATTGGGGTCCATCTATGTTTTAGATGAAATTGCCCGCTACCACCTATCGTGGTCTTTTTTTTAATAGGCATGTCGCCAGCTCATTATTGTTGGTTTAGCGCATATGCAAAAAAAGTCGTAGTGGAGAAAAACGACAATATTGAAAAATATTCTGGAGCGAATTTTTGGTATTTTCACCACTGTTAATGGTTAATAAATGTGTAATTTGTTTGACCTATCATGAACAAAGATATTATTTATTTATTATACATATCGTTAGCTAAAATGCAAAAAGGCGTAACTTACAAAAACATATTTTTACAGGAGAAGCAAAAAACTTTGTAAAATGAAAAATATAAACATTCTTAACTAAGTTTTTTCTAACGTCAGAAAAATATGCACTGATAAGTTGTCCATGGAATTCCTAAAGCAAATTATATAGAAAACCTTTTGATTTTGTTAGAAAAAAATGTGTAATTACGTTGTTTTGCATTAATCAAATAACCACACTTGTAGTTACGTCCCTTTGTTTTTTTGTTACAAAAAGCGTAATTTTCGATCGCAAAAGTGTAAAATTTTGTAAAGACGTGTAATTTAATGGCATTCATAATCAATCAAACACTTGATTTTGAATGTTTTGTTAGTTACGCCTTTTTGCATTTTAACTAAAGATATACATATTTAATTGTAAGTGAACGTAATAGTTTTGTGCCGCATATGATACTTTTTTAAATTTGTTTTTATCGATTCACTCATGCGTTCCGAACAATATTTTTGTCCGGACAAAATTTTTTTATATTGATTTTGACGTCTTACTCTTGAGAGGGAGAGAGACATTATTTTGTTCGGCAAGTTTTTTCTTGAGTTGGTTTAATGAATGAGATGCCACTTTTTTCAATTTGTACATAAACCTTGAATTGAGCTGCCACATCATAAAGTGTTTTTGCATTAATATTACAACAATCGTTTTTTGCTAAATAATTAAGTAAAATGTAATTAAAAATAATAATATCACTTTCCTTTTTTGTCCAATATCTTTAAAACATTTTTAGAAAACAACTGAATATAAGTAGTTTGCTAGTTGTGCTGCCATTTTTTATAATTGTTTACATCTGCCAACCATATGTTATAGTTCTTTTTCCGGACAAAATTTCCAAAATGGGTGCATCGTTCTGCAGAACACTCTTAGTAAAAAAATTTTCTCCGGACAAAAATATTGTTCGGAACGCATGGATGAATCCACTTTTAGTGCTGCATACGTTTTTCTGTGTATTGAGTTGCTTAATTTTTTTTTTGCTTTCGCTTTAAATACTTTTTTTCTTACGACAATGAAGCAATGCAAGAGTGAAATTGATTTTGTACGTTTTTGTATGAGGAATTTGCTGCAATCGCCAAGCAGGGGCTTGTAGAGCAAAACAATACTTAATATACTTTAAAATAGTTGATATGGAGTAAAATTAAGGCTTAATATCTCAGAAACCATAAAAATTTTGCGAAACAGGGTTTGGATTCAGAAAGGAGGTATTCCAAATATATATAAATATACACCATACCTAACTAAATTTCTTTGAGAATGGTCGGTAGGACAAACCAGTAACGCTTTCACAATATATATATGTTTAAGGTTTCATTGAATTCGGTTTGATAATTTCGGAGAAGCAGAACTTGTCCCTTACCTACATTTGCTTATGTATGTATCTAAATAGGGCTCTATATAAATAAAAATATCTCTATGTCTTAAATTAAATTAATAGCTATATACAGATAGTTTCTAAGAATCAGAATTTACCCACTACCTCCCCTTGTGTTCCTAGTTTTGAAAATACGAGTATATCCAGCTAAAACCCATATCAACCAAATAAATAGGAAATTATATATGTCTTAAATTTCATTAAAATCGGTAATATTGTTTTAGAAAGGCGAAAATTGCCTCCTACCTCCCCTCATCGTCCTAGTCTTCAAAAAATATATAACCTAAAACCATCTTCACAAAATTGACTTTTTCATTTTTTTAGTCTATAGTTCCGCCAAATTTTAATTGCCAACTTCTTAGCATTTTAAAAATATCATCAAACATCTATAAATTTAAATGATTGAGAATTAAAATAATTTAAATACAGCTGTATAAAAAAGGCAAAGCAAAAAAAAAACCCTAACACCAATATCGATTTGCCCTTAAAAAAAAAACGCTATAAAAACAAAAACCATCAACATGAAGTGATCATGTTGGACATAAACAAGCGTTGCATATCATCAAGTTAATTTGCTTAATAACAATTATTAACTGGGTTGCGCCTGTGCAACCGCAGTTGAGCATTAAAGTATGAATTGTTTAGATGGATGGATGGATGATTCGACTAAAGCTATAAAACACTACATAAGCTTCAAGAAAAGGAAATAAAAAAACGGCATATGTTTTCTTTAGCCTGCTATGTACAAGAGCACGGAAATGATTGGGTATATGGATGGATGCCCGAATGGATAAGCATTAAAAATGATTTGTCAAGTAGAGATAAAAACACACTTTTATTTCTTAAAATTTAAAAAAAATATGATGTATTGTTTTAAAAATACTAATTAAAGGATTTGATTAAACCAGCCTGAGTTTTATGGAAGAAAAATAATAAATTGCAGTTTTTTGATTTTAAAGTTTGTTTAATGACCGATTAGTTTAGCACTCTACTTCTCCCTACATTTAATCAGGTATGTGAAAATCGATCGATTTCAAAATTAAATTATAATCTATTCTAATAAATTCTGAATTATAATCTAAGTTTTTTGTTCAAAATACAGTAAAATTAACTCGTGTAATACATAATTTAAAAAAATAAAGACAGATAATAAAAGGAATATGCATAAGAAATCAATTATAAAATATTGTAAAAATGATATTATCAGTTTGAAATCGTTTCGTTTTCCAAATCGATTTCCATCACATACCTGAATATATTCCTTTTCTTCCACGGTGACAAGATTTGACGATTTTTAGGTGTTAAAATGGACTGTTGACGATTACACAATTTATACTCTAAATTTGACGATTTTTCAAATGAAAAATTGCGTACAAATTTTTTTAATATAATTTCAAATTTAATTTTAGTTTCTTAGATACTTTCGTTTATTTGATAGGCAGTATTTTTCATGTTTTAGCAGTTCATAAGACAAATTGTGCTGTATTTTTTAGCGTTAGATTTGTTTGTTGGTACCGTTTTATTAGGTCCATTTTCCAACCCTTTATTTTTAAAACGTCTTAACAGGATATATGACGTTTCCAGAAGTGGTCGTGTTCACTGGCCCCCTCGCCACTGGACTACTTTTTATTGGGTTAAGTTAAATTATTTTTTTATTTCGACAAACCAGCAACTCTTAGAGCATTGGAAGCCAACATTCAAGCCACCATTGACGCCGTATGGCCAGATTATTGGAAACCGTAGTCAACGATTTGACTGGTAGAATGGACCCTGTTACTCGTAGCCGTGGCAGAAATATGCCAGAAATCATATATAAAAAAAAATCCCATGAAATTATCTTCCAGACTAAAATAAAACAAATTTCATTCCAACAATATTTCTGTCTTGTATTATCAGTTTAATTTCTCATGCAGCTAAAAAACACCTTATATTTTAATTTTATTAGAATATTTTAATTTTGTTCGGAAACTAATTTCCAATTTCACTAATTCTATTTATATATCAATTCATATTTAAATAGCGTTTTTCATATAATAAAATTTTTTTTTTGACATGAAAAACGAATTTTAAACATAGTTTGATATTCAAATACTTTGGTGAAATTGACCATAAGACATTTAGGCGATTCACAAATTATGTGCCATCATTTAATGAATGTGACATTCATAAAAGATACCGATTGAAAATTTTAAGCTGTTCTAAAATAAGTCGCTGCACCAAAATTTTTTTTTTGATTCCTGAATAAAAAATGAGCTAAAGTTTAAGAAATCCATGTACCCTTTAAATTATAGAATTGTTTTAAATGACATAAAAAAATAAATTTAAAATTTTTTTCTATTCTTCTTAAATCGATCTCGAATTATACTACCAGAACTCAGATGCGGGCTGATTTGGCGATCTGTTTATCTTGGGCAATTAATATCTCCTAGGATGATATACGAATGTTTTATCTGCCAGATTTGCAAGTCATCAGATTCCAAATTAAAGCCTCATTTTTTAGAATTTTTTTAATTGATCGAAATATTTGTTTAAATGACTTGAATATTCCAAAGGGGTTTAGAGAGCAGGAAGTTAAAAAGGGATCAGCCATTTATCAGTAAGAATTACTTATCAAACGATATTTTGTCTACAGTTATCAAACATCATTCGAAATTAAAACAAATATGTATGGCAAAATAGTGACTTGTGGTTGTAAATGACAGACAAAAGCTTTTCTTTAAGCTTTGGTACACGTAGAGAAAAAACATGTTTAAAAATGGTCGCCTTCAACCAAACTATTTTAAAAGAAAATTTTAAGCATATTATGTTTAATTTGACCATATTAGTGTCACCGACAACCATATTATGGTTAAAGTTGTCCTCCACCAAGAAGCTTCAACCATATAATGGTTGCTTTATAAAATGCTATGGTTAAATATGACAATAATTTGTTTTTAAATTAACAATAGTATTTTCCTCTTTTCCAAGAGCAACATGCTATGGTTGAAAAACAACCATGTTATTATAATTGTTAAACATGTTTTAGTTATTATTAACTATAACATGTTTAGAGGCAACCAAAATATGGTTGTGGCTTCTTGATGGAAGATCTCTTCAACCATAATATTGTTGTCGGTGAAAATAATATGGTTAAATTCAACATAGTACGTTTAAAATTTTCTTTAAAATAGTTTTGTTGGAGGTGACCATATGAAACCTGTTTTTTCTATGGGTGTATAGACTTGATAATACGCGACTGCAACAGGAATACAGGATTGGGCATAAGGGTGGGTTCACTTGCGGAAACTTATTATCAGATATATCTACACTTAAGGGTATTTCTTGATAGGGGTCTAATTTAATCATAATATGGTTAACGGTGGCATTAATATGGTTAAAGTAACCATAATATATTTAAACAATTTTCGTTAAAAATATATAGAATTTTTTCTCTGCGCGTATTAGATTGCATAAGACATAGAATAACAGGGCGAAAGTATGTATCTTAGACCCCTTTCAGACAAGCAAAGTTTACTTTGCAAAGTCTTGAGTTTATAGAAGAGAAGGGAAAAGTGCATAGCGGGGGAGTACATACTTTGCTGTACTCACAAATTCGTTTTGTTTTTCGTTCGTAGATTATACCTGAAGTTGACTGCAACTTTATATTTATATACAGCGTTACCAGAGTCTTTGGAATGAAAATTGTCATATGTCGAAAGAAATCACATTTTGAAGAGGAAAATCTTAAATTTTTTGTTTTCTTAATTTAAATTTTTTAAAACAAGGGCAAAATAGTAAGAATTATTATTTTTTTATAAAAACATTCTTCTTATTATTTAAATTGAAATACATAAAAACATAATTGGTCAGTATATGAAACTTTATAAAAATACATTTTTTCTTTTCACAAATATTTTTTTTTTATCAATATTCTAACTGCCTATTTCCGATGAGCGAAATAATTATTTACTTCTTACAAATACATTTAAAACAAAAACAAAGTTTTTAGAATTTGTTTTTGTTTTAAATGTAGTTGTTCGAAAGAAGGAATACTTTCGCACATTGGAAATAGGTTATAATATGCCTTTTTTAATATTTTTTATGTCCAGAAATAATGATGCAATTTTGTGTATTCTAGATACTGGGTACAAAAGTGTGCAGCACCAATGCGCATCAAGCTGATGCAAAACTTCATTGTTTTAAAAAGTGACTGTTTAAATAATCGTGTATTTTGAATAAGCAAAATTAAAGTAAAAATCTGAATTTTTTAAAAATAAAAAATCAACATTTGCGAAAAAAATCTTTAATCATATTTCTGTTTAAAAAAATAATCCAAAATATGATAAAATCATCATTCTGGCAACGCTGTTTATATATTATATTCAAACAAGAGAAAACAAAAATTTGTCAAATTAAACTTTGTGTGTCTGAGCACCAAACAAAGTTTAAAAGAGAATTCAACAGACTTTGTCAAAGAAAACTTTGCCTGTCTAAAAGGGGACTTACTAATTAATTAAATAAAACGCACTTTTGTACAAAGAATAAAGAAATATGAAGATTTTTTCGCTTTTCCTCTGCTCTAATGACACAATGTCACCAATTGAACTTCAAAACTAAAATAACCTCAAAACAATGTAGCGTAATTCCAATATTAATTGAGCTCATAACTGTGATTTATTGCATCAAGGAATGTATCCAAATGTATGCCAGAGAGTGCCTTTTATTAGAATCATGTCTCACATATGAATAAAATAAAACATGCTCTTTTGTTGGTGGATACATTGTAACATGTCGCGCCATCTGTTCTGTTTCGGTCAATTTGCGTTGAAGTTTCTTCAAATTGTTGTTTATTGAAATGGTTTGATAGTGAGAAGTTGGGTGAAGGGGGGTTTTACTAGCAGTAAATATCAGATGTTTAAGTTTTTGTTTCTGTTTCTCTTGTTTCTCAATTTTACTTGTGTTTCGTATACAATTCATTTGTTAGACGTCTACGACCCACTTCAAAGTGATTTACGATTTTATGACACGCCCTTGCCTAGCTACAAAATTTTAGAGCCTTTGCAACAGAAAAAAACTACAAGCAACAACAAACAAAAAACATTCTAAACATTTTCAAAATTAACTCGTATTTGAATGAAATGATTTTCAGTAAATGAAACGATGTTTTTGGTGCAATCAAATAACAAACAAAGTTCTCCATTTTTTTTTACTACAACAATTTTTTCTCTAAAATTTTCTTGGAGTTTAGTAGTAGAAGTTGTCTATTGTAGTCGCCTTTCAATGTACAATTGTTTTGTATTTGAACAAAAAAGGAAACTACTTGACTTTAGTCTAGTATCAAGTGGCTGTATATTGTACTATATTTACTGCAAAGAATGGCTAGCAAAACTATGGAATAATAGCACGATGGGGGTATTAAGCCCTTAAGGCGGAAGAGGGGAAAAGTTGATATTAAAAGTTTTTCTAATGTTATGAGTGAGATGTAAAAGAATTCATTTTAAAACTATAAATCAGATTTTGTAAAATTTGCAATAAAAATTTATTTGAAATTAATTTCTTATTTGCCTTTATTATTATGGTGGATACCTTCAATGCATAATTGCCGTACTGTATCCATATATCAGCGCTACTTAAGCATCCAATTTCGCACATTTTTTTTACTTTTTTCATAATACATATTCTGGGAGAAAAGGAACTAACACCACACTTGTCACGTGACAGTTCTAAAGTAGCAGGGACCGATTCTAGTTCTAACATTTGATATGAAGGGGACTTTTCACTTTAATATGGCGATATTCTAGGAGGGGGTTAATTGGCATCTTTTTCATACTTTGTTATAGTTCACTGAAATTACCTAAGTAGACACATTCAATTTCGATTAATATAATGCCTGTTGCAGCTATTGTACCGAGTGAACCGGTCACTCAACCCACCAAGTGCATTAGTTCAATGTCGGTTAGTAAAATACCTGCCACAGGTATTGCCCAAGAGAAGTATCTTAAATTTTACATTTAAGCCTATCCATTTATGTATAGAGTAGCGGTACCATAAATACCTGTCATCCAAACGAACAAAATAAACAGGTGTGAAAAAATTAAATAAACTCCAATAAACCTTTGGGAAAGGTTCTGTGATATGTGAAAATCTTATATATAAATTAGCAAAGGTAAAACAGTTAAGAACATTTTCCTCCTCTGTTTGCCAAACGACTAGAACAAAAAGATACACAATTTTAAAGGCATTTGCTTACAGAAGTACACAATATATATTTTATTAAAATCCGTATTTTCGGAGTTATAAGCGATCCAATTTGCTACTAACACATAAATAAAAAATTAGTTTTTTCCAATTATACAAAGTTTTTTCTATTAAAAAAATTAAAAGAATAGGTTGATCGATTATTCGACATTTTTCAGAAACCGGTTTTTGAATATTTCGACTATATAAGTCGGCAAAGGCAAACCAGCTAAGAACAACCCAACCTCAATAGGGTGAAAAAAGTAACAAAATGGGGAAATACGGGAAATTAAATTTCTTTCTTTTACTTGATAATTTTTGAATTTTCTATAATATTGAACTTAGAAACATAATATTATAGGAGTCTACAAGAGGAAACATTTTGGTACTTTTTTATTCTTCAAATGGTACTTTTTGAATTTCCGGTAGTTTAAGACCTAGAAACATAAAATTAAACATGCAAGATCCTGAGTGAATGTGAATCTGTAATAGGGTATTTTTGGTACTGTTTCTTTCTTTAACATGTAAATATATACTTTTAAGTATGTTTTCTTCATATTTGAATAAAAAATTATTTTCGAATTTCGACCCCTGGCCAAACACTAGTAATTTGAATTATATCTAGTGACCAGTTTTATGATATCCAAAATAGAACCGGTTCATTTGAGTTCACTATGTTACCCACCACAGAGAGCTAGAGGCCTGTAAATTTAATACCTCCCAGGCCAACACCATGTTATATAATAGATAACCTTTAAAAGAACGAGCCACTACCCCTACAAAACTAGTTTTGTGTCCATCTCCTTTCCTCTGGAGCAACTATTCCTTAATCATATTATAACCAGTTAAGTCATATGTCTTGTTTTCACCCACCCGAATTCGTTCCTTTTTATTATAATACAGGCTGTTTGGTCCCGCCGCTGCTCGAGATTTTCTAAATATTAATCAAAAATTAAAAACTTGAGAATTTTGTTAATAGCTTGTCCACAGCGCTATGTACCGGGTCAAAATTGTATCAGGTAACTTATTTTTGTTTAGTAAACATATTTCAGCTAAATCGTACCATAAATAAAACAATTTTAATATCACAACAAAAGAGCCACATATCGGGATTAATCTTAAGAGAAACCTCGCTCCCGACTAAGATTATTTATTGTCCAAGTTTGGTGCCAATCGGTCCAGCGACGCTTGAGTTTTTGTAGAATATACACGAACGTATTTATATATATATATATATATATAGATTTTTAGCGGTCACGGGATAAGTGCTTTAAGAACAATTGACAAAAATTTCCCGCAGGATACATACGTCCATATTTAATATTTCAATATCAGTGTTTTATATAAATAAAAAAAGTCTTAAAAACTAGACGTGAAAGAATCAATCAGTGAAAAGATTTGGACTCAGCACGCAAAAGTCAATAAAAAGCACATAACAAAGTTTTTGCTCCCGACTTTTTTTTTGCAGACCAGTGTCATCGATGTAGCTGTTGAAAATCTAGTTGCTTGGAAAATAACTTCCGTAAGATAAAACTGTAGCCACTTTGACATCTTTGACCGAATAGAAGTGTAATCGTGCCGGAGTTAAGATCCAATTACAGGTAAAATTGACCTTCCTCTGAGAATTTAATTAGTAATTGCATTCTAACCAAAAAATGAGTTTTAATTATTATTTTTCCAAATGAAATTAAGTCCTTTATTGACCTGCATTTTTTCCAATTTGATGGCATTTGATTGTATTTTATAGTAAATAAACTTGTACTCAAACATTTGATAACCATAAAAATAGCCTTAAGTTAACATTGAATTTCTTACTCTTTACATTTTAGTTGCGGTCTCTCTGTCTGACAGTCATTTAGTCTGTATGACCAATTTTCCGCCTTCTTTTGAATGTTTTCTTTTATTTCTCATTTTGAACAAATGTCCCCTGGGATTCATTGTTTTGTGTGGCTAAGATTTTTACAAAAACAATAAAGCCCCCTTCATTTCTTATGCAGCCATTCATTTCTTTGGTCAAAAACACTTTCGATTTTTTGTGAAGGTTTCATTGTCTAGTAACTTGTCCGGAATACAGTGAAAATTTTGAGATCAACTTTTACAACTCATTACTCGTTTTTTGCTTAAGAGTATTCATTATTTCATTATTCGTACGTTTTACAAATTAATCGTAAAATAGAGTTCGTTGTACGTTTTGTTGGTTTTAATTTTATTTCTTTGTTTTTACGGCTTTTTTTGGACTATTATTACGAAAAATCATTGTTGTTTTAGGTAATGGAGTCATTTTGGAGATGGAAAAACTAAAACAGATTTTTGTTGTGTTTAGTTTTTTTTTTTTGGTAAAAAGCAAAGTAGCGGTTAAATACTGTGTCTTATTTAATGACTATTTTAATTTATTAAAACTGGTGCAATTTAAAAGTATTTGCGGCGATTTCAAAGTAGTGGCCCCTAAACTATAATTTGTATTATGACGGCTTTGTTATGTAGATCATGGGAATATATTTTTTTTCGATTTACTATTAAGTTTGGTTTGTTATCAATATCCGCTTCTGGTAACTTTCCCTTTGGTGCTTAAAACTGTTCTAAATTATAGAAAAAAATAGTGAGTTAAATGATAAATTCATGCCTTTAAGAAGTGATCATACTTTCTGAATATTACAAATTTAAATTTAAGCTAAATAAATGTTATTTTTGAATAAATGGAATTAATTTTGTCGGAATTTTTAATAGCGGAGTACTGATTCGTTTAGAAACTTTGTCTAGAGTTTAAAAACCGTAAGCCGACCAAGCTTCATAAGAAGAATAAATGCTCCAACCTCAAAACGTTATTGCTAGTGCCCTTTAGCGAATATAGTTTATGAGATTAAAATCTTTGCTTACGAATTAAGTTAAAGTTCTCAATCGAAGATTGGGCTGAATGCTGATGGAAAATGTGATAATGCTTAAAAATACAAAACCCTATTTGGGGTTTGCTGCCGTTCGGCTTTTATGGCCTGTCTTAAACTTGATTTCTCTGAAGACCATGTCATTTTTCTTACGGATATATCTAGGACACAAATTTGAATTTTGTTTTCCAGTCTATAGACAAGGAAATAAAAAGTGTAAAACAAACGAACTCGAAAAAGCGGCATCTAGTGACTCAAAATATGTATACGGGTTTTTGCAATTTTGGGCCCTAAGCTGCCAAACTGTGTTAGAAAAATGTTCCATATAATATACTTCACAGTTCCTTAGACCATTGTAATATTGGGGAATGCTTTTTACACATTTTTCTTCTGTATTTTACATCGAAAATTCGAGAAATGTATAAGAAATGTAGCAAGCGAAAAAAAAACTTAATATTGATACATAAATTTTTCTTGCCTTTTGTTACAGTTTTCCTACATTTCTCGAATTTTCGATGTAAAATACAGCTGGAAAATGAGAAATAGTAAAAATAAGCGAATAGTTCGCAAATAAAAATGCGAAACTGAATATACGCTGCACCACTTCCTAAATGTGCTACATTGAAAAATTGCTAACCGATTCTTTATAGTCACCAGATATTGTCTATTATCTGTGAGACTGATTGCCAATTACCACTGGTTCCGATTGATAATACTTAACAAGTATAAGCAACGTTTATATAGGGATCCCCTTTTGCTTAAGAACAAAGGCCTCGACATGTTCGTCGCTATGTAAAACCGGCATCATTTTTAAAGAAATATGGATCGATGATTCCACCGGCCCACAAACCACACCAAACCGTTGTTTTTTCTGGATCAAGTGGCAGTTCTTGAATCTCTTCAGGTTGCTCTTCGTCCCAAATGCGGCAATTTCGTTTGTTTACATACCCATTGAGCCAGGAATGGGCCTCATCGCTGAACAAAATTTGCTTCGAAAACGTCGGATTTTTTTGGAACTTTTCAAGAGCCCATAGAGCGAAGCGATGTCGCTTAGGAAGGTCGAGCGGCTTCAGTTATTGCGCCGAATCGACTCTCCACGGTATTCGTGTACACTCTCAGCTACGGCCGCTATATTTTCTTCACAGCGTGCTGGACGTGGTCTATTCGGTCGAATATTATCCAATAATGAATGCTGGGTCTCAAAATGGGTGATGGTGTTGCGAATAGTACGCTCAGTAGGCCGATTATGTTGACCATAAGTTGAGCGAAGTGCACGAAACACATTCCTCACAGAACGTGAATTTTCGTAATAAAGTTGAACGAATTGTAAACGTTGTTCAGGCGTAAGTCTTTCCATTATGAAATGCCAAACAATACTAAACAAAAATAACATGACAGCATGACACGACTCACACGTGATCTGTCAAAAAAAGGCTATTGAAAACAGTATCTCTACTTGATTCACCCATTAGTTGTTTCTTTGTTTGGCTTAAGGTCATAAAAAATTATAAATAAAAATTTTTTTCCAAATTTTTGTATTTTTGATTTTGTTTTTTATTCGAAATTTTTGTACACCCTTAGTTGTAGCAAGGTCGGCTGGGGAAGAGGACTTCCAGTTGATACAGCTGTTGCTCTAAGTTGCTACTCTTTGGCCGAGTGTGATTCGGAGCAAGAATTGTCGTTTAAAATACATTTTCAATCGAAATTGTGGTTAACGTTCGTACCACTATCAGTGGTGCCAACTCTTGTGAAACCAAAAACCTAAAGACATTTAAAAATGGGGCTAAATTGAAAGAAAGGACGGCCTTAGTACGTTTTCATGGCATTTTTTCCAAAGGAGGGGGAAAAGGGCTAAGCTATATATTTTTAAGAAAACCCCAACAATTTTAAACAAAGCAATTTTTAAAAAAACAGCATTTAGTATGGGATAATTTAATATACAATTCAGTTAAGACACTCGTAAACTGAAGCTTTAAGTGGCATTTACAATCATTTAAAATGGGTCATTGTTAAATAAAATTTGCAGGACTTGGTCATCCTCGTCTTCGTTCCATAAATAATTATGTATCTGCACTATGTATCAATAAAAAAACTGCTTAAAATGTATTATAATTTAATTAATGTAATAATTGAATCAATTATTTTTTTAGTTGAAAGAAAATTAAAAATAAAATTTTGATTTAATTAAAATTTTAGGTGTTTTGAAATAAATTTTTAATTAAATAATAAAAAATCTTAACTGATTTTTTCGGTTTAAAATAAAATAATTTAAACTTGTAGAATTGTTGTTGGGAATTGTGAAAACATGAGCTATATTTAATTAAATCAATTAACACATTGTTTGAAGCGGTAAAGTTTTTTGAAATTTTTTTAATTAAAGCTAAAAAAATCTTTTATTGAAAAAATATTATTATATTGGCAATAGGTGCAAAATCAACAAATTGTTTGCTTGATTCTCTGAATTTGATATGAAGTTGGTGATAAGAGACAATTTTTAATTTTTTCTGTGTGATATTTTGAGTTGTTGAATGTTTCGTAAGAATTAAGTTTTAAGCATAACTCGGGAGGTACTTCGCAGCTTGACCAACAATGATTATCTCGTTTAAAGTCCTCTCAATTTCAGCGTTTGATTAGCGTTATATAAATATATTTATAGCAAAATTATAAAGTTTAATAAATGGATTGTAACCTGTTTAAATATATCCAAAACTTATCCATTCTCATGATGTGTTTCTCTTCGCATGTTTTTAAATTTAAAAGATAGTTTTCACTAGCCTAAAATTAAAATAACAAAAAGGGCAAAAGAGCGTTTTTATGCTTAGGGCTTCATATTTTTATTACGTTGCAGGTACCTGATCTCTTTAAAAATTCGAAAATAGAAAGATGTTCTCTTCATTTTTTAAATATTTTCTACGAAAAGGGTTTAGTTAACATCACTGATCACTATAGTTTAAAGAATAAAAAAAAAGATGTTCTCTTCATTTTTTCAAATACTTTCTTTTGCCAAAACGACTGAAGCTGTACCCAGAGAAAAAACATATTTCAATATGATCACCTCCAACAAAATTATTTCTAAAGATGTTTATCGAGCATATTATGTTTAATTTAACCATATTATTGTCACTGACAACCATATTATGGTTAAATTAGTCCTCCACCAAGAAACCACAATCATATTATGTTTGCCTCCGAACAAACTATGGTTATTAATTACTAAAATATGTTTAACACTTATAATAGAATGGTTGTTTTTCCACCATAACATGTTGCTCCTGGAAGAGAAAAAATACTGTTGTTAATTTCCAAACAAATTATTGTCAAATTAAACCATAAGATGCTTAGAGGCAAAAATAATATGGTTGTAGCTTCTTGATGAAGGACTAATTTAGCCATGATATGGTTGTATTTGACAACAATATCGTTAAATTAAACATAATATGTTTTAAGTTTTTATTTAAAATAGTTTTGTTGGGGGTGTCCATATTAAAACATGTTTTTTCTCTGCGTGTGTGTATTTTAATGATCAGTATCCCTCTTAAACAACTTCGGCTTAGAGTGTTAATGTGTTAAATCCATTTTTTTACCGTTCGAAAGATAAAGAAACGCCGCAATTTGGGACTCTATAGAATATTAGAAAAAGAACCAAATGTAGACAAGTTTTCTTCTTAAGTTAGAAATAGAAAACATTAGAAGTTTTTTGGCTTCCCTGTAAAAATTACTAGAAGTTAGTTAGCAGGTTTACACTTTAAGGCGACGATAAGAAATATTCGTTAAATTTCAACTTTGTGATTGTGCAATGTTTAAACAGCAATAAGTTTTTGCTAACATATTTATCAAGAACGTTGAAATATTTTTAAATCCTACTTCTAAATTGTTAAATCTGTTACTAAATTTGATTTCCGCTCGCTACAGAAGTCAAAGTCAGATCAAAATATTTTTGCGCTTGAAAATTTGAGAATTTTTTAGTCACACATGCTTTTATTAAAAATTGTCTCAAGCTTTTGTTAAAAACAATACGACTGACTTAAGGCCGCGTTAGCCAAACGTAAATGTATAAATGTAAATGTAATGTCAACAGCTGATCGTTTCTGTTATATGGAAAGCAATACAAATGCTTAACTGACTGTAATGCCACTTAACCGTAACGTGCCGACCTGTAGAAAATAGAATTTCATTACGAGGTTACGTGACAGTTATAGATAGTGATGTATTTTAAATGGAGTGCGGGTAAATTCACACTTTGTATTTGGTACTTTTTTTTAGTTATTATATCTGTGGACTTTTGACAAAATAACTTACAATACATACATATTTTCATTTATACAAATATATGTTTAGATGTATAAAATAAACAAATGCATGCAGATACACAAACAATAAAAAGCCTGGTTTCAAATGGTATCAAAACCTAGTTTGGTCAATGCACATTTTCAAAATAGTACAAGTTCACGTGTATGTATATACACATATACACATTTAAATAAATATAAAAGTTTATAATAAAAATTAAACTCAACATGAGAACTAAAATTCAAATGAACTTAAACCTAATTAAAAATATGTATATAAATTTGTATTAAAAACCATTAACAGTTCAATAAAATAACCACAATACTAATTATTGTTAATAGCTAAGGCACGAGCTATGTTTACATTTGTCCTTTAAGTTGTGCTGATAAAGGTCAACAAGAACAAAAGACAAAAACATGAAAAACAAAAATGTACTTTGGATTTCAAGAAGAATTCTTAATATAAGCACAAACGAGCTTACAGTATGCGTTACAGCGGTACGTTACATTGCATTTCATTACATTAACGGTTGGCTAAAGCGGCCTTTATTGATTCTCATGTAATTGCATCAACACAAATGTCCACCAAAATTTTAGAATCTTTCAAATAAAATTACCTATTTTATTAATAACAAAAAAAAAAAAAAAGAAATGAAAAAAAAGATTATATGATAAACGATAAAACCCTAACTAACAGTTTCCATGATATACAAATTATCAAAAGAAATGGAAGGTTTAACAAGAAAAGTAGAAGAAAAATAAATTATAAACAGTCATTTTTCATTTATCATTTTTAATAGTGTTTACTTCTCCTGAAAAACTTTCAAAATGTTACATTGGGCCTTTTACGCTTTATGTAACGATATGTATGTGTTTAGCCCCATTCTTATCGGACGAGTCCTGCAGTTTATCTTTTCCATAAGCGAGTGTGGCCGCCATCATTTAAAATATTTCGAGTTAGTGGAATTGAGTGCAATTCAAGCCTTTATAAATATTTTATTGAATATTTCGTAATCATAGTTCTTAGTAATGGCACATTAAATTGTGAATATTTGAGTTTTTAACATTCCAGCGGGCGCACACTGGGGCCAAAAGCCCTTTTCCGAGGATTAATTCATAGCTCCTCAACTACAATAGTTCCTCAGCTACGATTTGATGGGGGTAACTCTTAGATCAAACTTCATGTTCTAACAAAATCTTGGGGGTATAAGAGGAAATTTGTTTTTTTCTAATATCTGAAGAATTACAATAGTGAAGCATACTAAATTTGATGTGCGTAGCTCTTAGAACAAACGTCATGTTCCAATAAAACTTTGGTGGTATAAGATATTATATGATATGATATGATATGATATTTTATTCACGCACACTCCTGCTAAATTGTCTGCAATAAATGAGTCACTAGAATTACTAAAATAAATTTATTTTCGACCACGCTTTGTGGTCTTAGCACACGGAATTGCAATTGATGATTGCAGCCAATTCTTATTCGTTTCACTGAAAAATCGGTCTTTGTTTCTTTGAGCTTTATTCCACTTAGGCATTTACTCAAAAACGAAACTGTTAAACGTATTATTGAAAACTTGAGAGTTGCCCTCCGAATAACTAGTGCATTTCTTAAGTTCTTTTTTTAAATAGGTAATTTTTTCATCTATTGTTTTACAATTACAATTTTTCAAAATATCATACAAGCTTTGGCGGCTAAAAAAACAACGCATTGAAATATACAAAACAACATTTAAAATATATAAATTATAATATATAAATTTAATCACGGTCACGCGTGACCCATTTGCTACTCAAGCGTAAGAAATCACGACATTTGCAAATCTTTAATAAAATTGTAGCAGAAGTTTTGAAGCGCTTTTTGTTGGTAACACAACGCGTGTTGCTACTAATTCGTACATAACTTCTAAGGCGCACCGATGCGCCCCCTAATTTTTTCTAAAACAACGCAGATTTATTCAACCTTTAAAATAACGTTACAATCTTTACTTAATTAAGCCTAATTAATAACTTTATGTCCACTTAAATTGAGAAAATAAATTTTTTTTTGCATTTCCCATATAAACTTAAAAAATAAAAGTACTCCCACAAATAAATTTTTTTATAAATTTTAGCTACACATTTGAATAAATACCTGAGCTTGATGGTTGCATGGTTATATTAATTACTTTTTGAATTCACTTTCAGTAAATCGGATTTATTTACGAAAAAATTTAGCTTTTATACCAATCTTTTTAAATATTTTGTTACAATTAAAAGATTTTGTTTGTTGTGCTTAATTCCCATTTTTTAATAATTGATAAAAAGAAAAATACTGAAATTTATTGTTGGAGGATAAGCTGTTCCTATGCGCATCATCAGGAAGCGTTCTTCTAAATAATTTTAGAAAAGCCAAAGCTATCGGCAAACAAGAATACAGAGGGAATGAGAATTACCTACAAACACTCAAAAAGTCTTATTTGAAACGATATCAAAGCTTAAACAAAATACCAAACAATAAATCAGTGATGAGTTTATCTTTTCTTACATTCCCCGCTACAATTATTTGGAATTCTCCCTACATTAATTGTAGTTGTAAGTGGGTAAAGAAAAAACATATTAAAAACAAAAACAAGTGCTTTTATTGTTTTCGCAAGAAATCAAAATAAAAACAATTTGCCAGTTCAGTTTTGTATGCACGTGCACTTGAAAAAATTTATTATCAAAGTTGTTTTTGGGAATACTATTATTTATTAAAAGATTTTGTTTGTTGTGCTTAATTCCCATTTTTTAATAATTGATAAAAAAATAGTGAAAATTATTATGGGAATTAAGCAAAACAAACAAAATCTTTTAAATTCCCAAAAACAACTTTGATAATAAATTTTTGCAAGTGCACGTGCAGAAAAAACTGAACTCTTTCTTAATTTCAACGCGTCATTTCAAAAGCACCGTAACATATTTGACATTTATTTTTTTGACTACTGATGTAGAATTTTGTGCACTTTAACCGAGTACTTTTAGGTTTCACGGTACTTGAACTTTTTTTTTAATTAGTCCGCGAAATCACTGCCTTTGGCCCCTGTGTTTGGCGTTTGTGATTGTTCAAAGAAGCTTAATTTGGCGTCTTTGTATTTTTTCAATTTTTTAAGCCGAGACAGTGCCCCATAACTTAATACCTTAGCACCAGGTTGTCCGAAATATATAGTATAATAGGACTTCTTCTTAAATAATACATTTTCGATTTTACAAGTAAATTTAGCCTTTATTTATGTATCAAGCCTTCATGACAGACTTCATCAAAAGCTTGAGAAACATCAATTAAGAGTGCAGATCAACATTTTCTTTCTTCAAAGGCTTTTCTTATGACTTTTATTAGCCTTTGCGTTTGATCAATTCTGCTGTGTTTTCTGCTGAATGGCAACCATGATTGTTTTCTAGATTTTTATTTTCAAAGAGACAAGCATTTGGACTGCAGTCATTTTAACAAATGTTCAGCCTAATTTTAATTGAGTTCCTAATTTTTTTTTAAATTCTCGATAAAGGATGGATCATGACCTTAAACGATATTGTTAAGTATATTGATCGGTTCCAGAACCCCTAAGTAAAAATAGTTTTCTAATATTTGGCCATGAAAAACAGTTATCCTACTAGCGTATTTTTTTAAATAAAAGGTCTTTTTGAATCGATAATCTAAAGTATTTAGCTAAAACCCAATATTAACTGTTTTTTACTAAATATTATTGTTATAATTGAGAAGAACTTTTAAACACAAATAACGCCCATCTTTTTCAACAACAATAACTTTGTTTTATTTTTTTGGTTCTATAGTAAAAAAACCCCTTTTATTTCTAATTAGAAAAAATTTATAGCTCAATTAAATTGACAAAAACTCACAAATACTCACACACACTCCTGAATAACACCTACAAAGAAAAAACTGTATCTGCATTAGCACGTAACAATTAATTGTATAAAATGCAAAAACAAACAAAAAAAAAAGAAGTAAAATGGTGAAAATTAAACCATTAAATGACGACGACGACGATAATGATGATAATAATGATGATGACGATGATGATTATGGTGATGTCTATGGGGTGACAACACAGTGACAACACTCTAGTCTACATTCTATTCCAACAATTATTATTTTGAACTTCAGCAAAGCAAAATTTTATTTTATTTGTTTCCATTTTAATTAAAAAGCGCAATAATAAAATAAAATTAATTAAACAAATTTATACAAGTACAAGAGTTTGGAGAGGACTTCAAACAAATAAAATGGAATTGAAAATGAAAAAAGTAAAAAAAAAATAAAATATGAAGAACACGTCAACACCCCGAACAACAATAAAATCAACAAAAAATATGACAAAGAACAAGTGGCTTATTCAAATTTAAATGACAACTTGTATAATTAAATGGTGAATGGAAAATGAAGTGAAAAGAATAAATGGAACAAAAAATAGAAACAATTCAAGTTTGAAGTATCAATTTTACATTTATTTTTTTGGGGAAATTTAGTTGAAAATGATTAATGAGAGTTTTAGTTAAGTTTGATCCAATTAGAAAAATTAGAATAACTTTAACAAAAGTTTTTTTGTGGCCAAATTATTATTTCTTAAAGGAGGTATAGAACAGCAATCAGTATTAGGACATCGAGCCTGATTATTTACATAATTTTCTTAAAAGTTAAAAGGCCGAAAGAAAAACATATTTAGTTAGACAGCAGTATTAAGCTTAAAATAATTTTAGAAATATTCGGCCTTATTGTGTAAGGCGTTATCGATAACGAGTGATCGTTTTTTTGTATAAGTTTAAATAGCACAGGTTGTGTGTTACTTTAATCTATATGTATATCTGTGCCATTTTGACAAAACATCTTAAATCAAATTTAAAAAGTTGAAAAAATTTTTTGTTAATTAAACGAATTTTCTTTCAAAAAACATTTTTGTTTACGTTTTTCAAATTTTGTATTATAAACGAGTTTTTTTTAATTTTGGTTTATTTTTTTATTTGATAAAAATGATTCTTTCACCGAATTTTTTTTAAGAACTGCTATCTTATCTCGACATAAGATGTTTTGTCAAAATGCCACAGATATTAAAAATGAATGTATGTATGTTCATTTGCTTGTTTGTTTGTACCATATAGCCGATTAAACCGCTGAACCGATATTTATGAAAATTTTACAGTATATTACTGATGGCTGGAAGGATCTATAGGCTATATATTTTTTGGAAATTTTAAGTGGGCGGGGCATCGCCCATACAAAGACAATATAAATTTCTGTATATCTGGAGAACGGAAAGAGCTAAAGTTTCCAAATTTGTTTCAAGTATCTTTGTATCAATACACAACATCTGATTGGAGAAGTGGGCGTGGCACTAAATAGATTTAATTATATTTAAAGAACGGTTAAAGAAAAAATTACCAAAATTTGTTATACACAGCTGGGTTATCAACACACAACGTCCTTATCAATTGGTTATCAATACACAGCATCCGATAAAATGTGGGCAAAATAGAGTTCCGTATATTTGAAGATCGGTAAGTATAAAAATGCCTAAATTTGGTACAATTAGAATGCTTATCAATATACAGACATCATCTGTAAGAAATGTACGTAATTGGAGAGATGGGAGTAGCACAAACTAAAATTCTGGACCGGACACAGCTTCAATTTACAAATTTGGAACCAAAATCTTGGTTATAAATGAACAACATCTGTAAAAAAGTAAGCCTTATTGTAGGCAAAGGCAGGGCAACTGCAACGCAAATACTAATTAGATTTCTGTGTAACTGGTGAATGGTAACAGTAAGAGTATTCAAGCTTGGCATAAGTTACTTCGTAAGCAGTTCACGAGATCTGTATTTAAAACAAATTCCATATATTATTTTAATGAGGGTAGCGAAGCTCACTGGGTTAAGCCAGTCTTTTTAAAAAAACGACTCACTTGTTAACGACAATGCCTTACACAATAAGGCTGATCATGAATTCTAACGTGTTCTTCACATCAGTATAGAATTATATCCAGTTCAGTATTTATTAAAATATGTTTAGCTTGCAAGTGGCTAACGAGACAAATTTTCTATCATAATTTAAAAAATCGTTTTTGAATACGAATGTTAAAATATTTTTATAAAGTCAAAAGAAATCTAAGTCTGTGACCCTTAATTTATTGAAAACATGAAATAAAGCTGGAGGTCTACACCACTTCTTTTCTCCTTCAAGCATTGCATGATTTTTATACCTTACTTGCGTCCTACGTTTCAAGTTACATACACAACGGTTTTGATGCGGCATCACCACAAGTAAAAATAAAATTTCATTGGTCAAAACCAGCTGATTTGTTCGAGCGCTGCTTGTGATTCTTACAAAAGTAGAAAGTAAACCAACATTAAATGCCTGAATGCATCCTACGCTTTTGTGCATGTAACATGTTACATATAACTACACAAGTTCTACAATTTTGACAGCTGCGTGGTAAGCGAAAAGGCGTGTAACGTGTTATGTAGACCTCCAGCTTAAGTGTTTATAGGTTTTTGAGTTTTTTTAATTCGGTTTTAAGGTTTATTGTTATGTATTATTTTAATTATTTCTTAAATTTAAAATTTTTCGTTTATTTTTTTTTTACTTATTTTACCTTTTTCGTTTTGATTCAATTACTCACTTTTTCAGACCAAACCCGAACTTCGGTAGATTTTTAAGACCAGCTTAAATCTGAACCCGAAATTGAACTTTTTTTTATGTAATGGAAACAATTTTAACTTTGACGAATTCATAGTATGAAAACGCACATATTTGTACGTTTAATGTGATTTACTATGAATAAAAAAAAACTTTTTAGTGCCTATTTACATCATACGATATTTGTAGCTGCAACTCCTGTCAGTTCTTCTTTAAAATTGCGTTTACATTGTGTAATTTTTTTTTGTGCAACCGAAATTAAGTACATTTTTCATCAAACAAATCGCCTAAGAGGATACCTAGTATTAATCTCTCAATTCAAGGAACAAACATTCTATTGCAAAATTCTGTTAAGTACTTAGGAGTTACTTTAGATAAAAAATTGACTTTCAAGCAACACATTGAACAAGCTTGTTCTAAAGCTAGAGATGCGGAAGAGCACTTTTTCCTTTATTAAATCGCCGATCGGGCTTAAATTTCAAAAATAAGATTTTACTTTACAGAATGTGTATAAGACCGATAATGACTTACGGATGCCAAATTTGGTCAACAAAATGCGCCAAAACTCACATGAAAAAGTTGCAAATAATACAAAACAAAAATTTAAAAATTATTTACAATTTACCAAGACGATACGCTACATACCGATTACATAAAAACTATAAGGAAGATTTTTTTGCAAAAGTAACTAGTAAAATTACACAAAGCTTCGAAAATCGTAACAGAAATTCAAGCTACGAATTAATAAGAAATTTGCAAAGTTAACTTCTTTTACGACTTTAGGAATAAAGTTTATAAAAGGGGTAACGTTAGAATTTCTTATAATTTTTATTTTTATTAGTACGTAAGGTATTTTTTCTATCTTTTTAACCTAAGAAGTATTAGTATTCATAATTGTATATTTCGCATAACTCATAAAATAATTCAATATTTGCTGCAATACTTTTAGTAATACCTCAAACCTTGTAAATTATAATTATTTTAATATTTTTAATGTTAAATGATGATAGTTAAATAAATAAAATAAAATAAAACATTTTTCATCAAATGAGAAAACCATTGAGCGAACAAAACAAATCGAAAAGTACACTCGCGTGTATGCCCTTTTAATTCCTCGCTCCCCACTCGCCCAAAAAGAAAGAATCGCAGGGATAGAAATCGCACCATGTCAACGGTCACTTACTTTTCTTGGGAAAGGTAAACTACGTATTTATGTAGCATAGAGAAAAAATTCAATTCACTAGTATACAAAATTTAATATTTTAATATAGAAAATAAATTTTTCTGCATTTATGCTCTCTAAATTGGTTCTTTGGTCGGAATAAAGTTGTTCAGCAGCACTAACAACGCACAGTGTAAGATTTAGCCATTCTAGGGAGACAAAATTAAATACCTTGGAAAAAAATTAAACTAGACTTATGAATTTTGGTACTGGGTGTTATTAGGCTACTATGTACCATTATCAAAAAATGGGCGAAATTGGATCACTGCCACGCCCACCTTCCATATAACTGCAAAAATTTATATCTGATATTATTCGCGTTGGATAATCAAAAAGTAAAAAAGCGGCGAGTAAGCATGAGACTGTTTAAAATAAATAATAAAGAGGTAGAAGGAGTAATAAGTGTTTAATTTTTCTTCATTAATTTTTAAAATAAGAATATATTTAATATGTAAATATAAATTAAATAAGAATAAAATGTTAAAACTAATGGCTTTCTTCTGGTATTTCTTTAGATTACAATAAATGTAGTACTTCAGTACTTCCACAAACATGGTTTACGGAACGGTCAAGCCTTTCATTTTCGGGTGTTTTAAGCCAATTATCAAAAATAACGGTCAAGCCTTTCATTTTCGGGTGTTTTAAGCCAATTATCAAAAACTTCGGGGTATTTTTTATCGGCAAATCTCGGCAGATAATTTTATATGTGCCTTCAGACTAATTTGGTGTTGAAGCGTTATGAAAAAAAGAATTTATCGATTATAGAATTTAGTTTTTTTTCATAACTTAACGAAAAGAGTAATTGTTTCAATGAAATAGCACTAAAGAATTTTCCAGTTCTAAAAATAAATTCTCATGGTATTAACAGTGAATAAGTTGAGCTTCAAAACCAAAAAAGAATCGTTAAAAAATTCCATTCCAATAAAAAGTTACAGGCTCAAGTTTAAAGTGACGTTATATTGTTATTGTTGACAAATAAGGCAAAGTTTTGGCATTTTCTTATTTTATAAGAAGTGCTTTTTCATATTTGATAAATATATTTACTCAAATTTAAACTCAAAAAACGACTTTTGTCCAGCTAGATTAGCAAAATCTTACACTGTGCAACGCTGGCCAGTTGAACTGTTTAGATATTACCCTAAGGTTTATAAATCGACTAGAATCCCAGTACTTATGCATATTTTACTTTTTAAAAGGCAAACTATTTAGTTTTTTAATGCCCGCTGGAACATAGGGCCTCAACAAAAGTTTTCCATTTATTTCTGTCAGTCGTCACTCGCTTCATTTCGCTCCATGAACGCAATGATCTCGTAGTCAGCATCTTCTTGATTTAGCGTCTCAATGGGTTTGCCGGTCTGCCGGGTCTTCTAGATACCTGAGGATTATATTCGATCGATTGCCTCGCAATATCATCCGTTGGCTTTTTCATGATGTACTTAAATTTTCGGAGGCGTATATCCTCATTTAATATTGTTAGTCGAATTGGATTAAATAAGTGATGGTATTTGGCCAAAAAAATTCTAAGAATGCGCCTGAGACATGGGTTGACAAAAGCTCGCAGGCTTTTGGATTCGCGTTTAGAATGAGACTCCGCAATCGCAGAGGAGGGCTGGTTTGACTTTAGCGTCAAAAATATTGATTTTCCTGTGACTAGTAATGTTACGAGGTCTCCAAAATGTTTTGAGCATACCGAACGATAGATTTGCACAGTCTCTTTACTACCTCCACTTTTAGATATCAACATCCCAAATGGCAGAAACATGCGACATCTTCTAGTAGTTAAGGGCTCAGTCAAATAAATTCTTATTTCTTTATCAACCATATTTTGATGCTCTTCTGGACCTTCTAAATATGGTGCTAAGTCCTATTCTTTCCTTGAAGATAAATCTTTTAAGCCTTGTTCTCAAAGTAAATTTGGTGCATAGGTTCTTACTGTTGCAATGTCCAAGTATATTGCAATGGTGAGCATCTGTCCATAATTTTACATAGCCCCACTACAAGTGGTAGATTAAATTTGTTCTAAATTTATTTGATTGCAATCTAAGTCATCTTACCATTGACATAACAATTATCGACAATAACTTTTACGATAGCTTTTATGTCATGACAAAATGTTGCGCTGGTAGGTCCAAACTTAACCAAAGGTCCCTTTTAAGCCCCCATCTAAATCGCATAATATTTCGCACAAAGAACTTCGGCATGAATATTAACCTCATAATATAATTTTGTTCTGGCGGGTAGATGGGCAATCATGGGTCCCAAATAGGGTACACCATCGAAAAAACTTTTGTTTCTTTGTATATATACTTTCTTACTTGTTTTTTCACCGGTTTTCGTATTTTGAGTTTCTTTTCCTAAGTTTTAGCTGCTTTATCTTTTTGAAAATTTTTTCTATTTTTTAAAAAACATGATTTTAAATTTTTCGTACTTTTATAACGTTTTTAGTGTTTGTTATGTATTTTTTTCAATTTATTGTTTATGTTTGTACTTTTGCGATTTTTAAGGATTTTTATTTTTAGTAATACTTTAGGTTTTAGTATTTCGTATTTTTTGTTCTTTTTTTTTTTGATATTAGTGAGATTTTTTTAATTCCTAAGTTCTGGCGATTTTGTTAAAGTTTTGTGATGTTTCTAATTTCTGGCGATTTTTTTTTATCAGATTTGCAATATTATAGATATTTTAAATTTGAGAATACATATTTCCTTTTGAAGGAATTTTGAAATTTATATGTAATTTTATTCTTTAAGAATTTTTTTTAATTTAAATTTATTTAAGTTAATTCGCAACGTTTCAAGTCTACTTAATATTTAAATATTCACTGAAAAATTATTAAATTTCTCCAATCACCAAATTTATACCAAATTCATAATATCAAGCAAACAATTTGTTGATGTTGCACCTGTTACCAAAATGATTATATTGATTACTAAAAATTGTAAAATTCTGAATATTTTTTTCAATAAATTAAATTTCGAATTTTAATTAAAAAAATTATCAAAAAAGTTTGCCATTCCAAACAATGTGTTAATATATTTAAATTAATATTTACAATTCCCAACAACAATTCTACATGTTTAAATTATTTTTAACGGAAAAAGTCAATTAAGATTTTTTGTTATTTCATTAAAATTTTAATTGAAAATTTATTTCTTATAAAACAACTAAAATGTTAATTAAATCAAAATTAAATTTTTAATTTTCTTTCAACTAAAAAAATAATTGATTCAATTATCACATTTGTTAAATTTAAATACTTTTTAAACCATTTTTTTAATTGATAAAACACTTTTTTCTGTGTTGTTTATATAAATAATTTTTGGAGTCGTTCTTTAACATTTTTACAAGTTTTCGAGATTTTTTTGCTTTATTTTAAAAAATTTTGAGATAGTTTTGACTTTGGCGTTGACTTTTTTGTTTTAGTGATTTGCCCTCATTTCATTTTAGTACTTCCTTATTATTATTATTTTTTTTAATTTTGACACTTTTTCGGTGCAATAAGTATAAATAAACTTTTTTAAGTTTAATAATTTTTATAAATAACTTCAGTAATTTTAATAATTTTTTTTACTTAATTCAACTTTCGAATTTTTTTTTAAATTTTGTGAGTTTTTTGGGCCAGAATTGCTTTTCAGAAATTTTATATGTAATATATAATTCTTTCACATATTTTTATTTTGGCATACATTTCAGATTACTTTTTAATTGCAGCTTTTATTTTTTGTTTTAATTTTTAGTAAACATTATGGAAATTGAAAGAGATTTTCAATTGAAATTTTATGATTTTATGGTTAGTTCTGGTAAAGCTAAATGGTTCTCGAAATATGCGATATATAAAAGAAAAGCTCGAATTCGTTTTTCAGAACATGTCTGAGTGTTAGGGATGGGCAATAAATATCAATATTTCAAAATATCGATATTTAAAAAAATTATAACCGATATATATCGCCGATATTAAAAATACCCCTATATCGATACATCGACTTCGATATTTTTAAGATCTCTTTATAATAAAATTTTACATTTTAACCGTTGCTCATCTGCTTACAATACTGTTATTTTTTTTAAGAATTGCATCATATGTTTTTTAACTAATATTAAGAAAATATAGGCGTTTTTTCATTGTACATTTTCATAGATTACACAGTTCAGTTTTGTCTTGGGTTTTTAAGAGATGACAATAAAAAAGTAAGCGCGGAAAAAATATTCTGGAAAGGGTTCCTAGAATTATGCAAAGAAACGCCTTAATAATGGAGTACAAGCAGCAATAGACTCATGAAAGTTGGAATGTTAATAATAAAAAAAAAATATTTTGTTATTTTTTTATTTGAGCATGTTCTTATATATTAAAAATAAAATATTGTACAGATTACTTTTTTAGTATGTGTCACAAGTTTCGTTTACCGGCAGTATATAATCCGGCATTAATTTTTTTTTTTAGATTTCATATGGCAAATAAATAAAAAAATTTTTGCATTCTTTAGTTTCTTTTAAAATTTTTTTTTTGTTATAGAATTAACTGCCGGTCCCTCGATTTCAAAAGAAAACTTCGTTTGCATAACTTAACTTAAAAACGAAATTTTAGAATTGGTTTTTGCTTTAAATAAAAGTTAAGCGAATGAAAGTTTCGTTCGAAATCGAGGGACAGGCAGTAAATTTGAAATTAAAAGAAACAATTAAAAGTTAGAATGGAATTACATGTTATATGTTTATACATTTGTATTGACATAGGTATATTAAGTTTTTAAATTTGGTTATAATTTCAGCTTAATACGTTCGATACATCGATATATCGATATTTTTAATTAATAAATATCGATACTCTTAAAAAATATCGATACGATATATATCGATATAGTTTTTCAATTTGCTCATCCCTACTGAGTGTACATAATACAATTGGTCCAACAAAGGAATAGGTAAGTTATTTGATGTCAAGGGAAGCATTGTTCTATAAATAATAGTGTAAGGCCGTTTTTCACGACTTAAGCTAAAGGCAGGATCTTATCTGCCATATAAAAAGTGTTCCATTATGACATCTTAACTTTAATCTAAAGTGAGCGATAAGCTAAAGAAGGTTCATTCTACGTGGTAGGTTAATGTTAAGTTGTAATAATAGAACACTTTTTATACGCCCGATAAAATTCTACCTTTAGCTATCGGTAAGTCGTGAAAACGAGCCTTAGTCTATTTTTATATTAAAGCCTACGCAAAATGCAAATGTGAATTTTCCATAATATAATTGTAAAAATATTTTATGCTGATCTAAGTTCCTCTAAATTCCTTCTCAACGAATTGTGTCATTTTTTAATGACACCATTCCCCCAAAAAATAAGAAAAGAAAAAAAAATGAAATAAATTTCAACAAAAAAGACACTCCCAAAATCATACACCCCCTAGAAATGAAACTGTTAATGTAAATATGCATGTGTATGAATTTAAGCACAAATGGGAATTTGGATAAGAGTGTGGGTTAAAGGAGGTGAATACCAATTGTCTACTCGCACACACACTCACAAACTCACACTTATTCAATACGAAGCACAAATACAATAAAGTGCGTGTTAGAAACTCATAAAAAGTAACTAAATAAACCACATTTTATAAAGAAGAAGAAAGTTAAAGCAGGCAGCCAAGCCAGTTTGAGAAGAAGACAAAACAAAAGATTAGTACTCGTCGTACATGCGTTGAGTACAAGTGGCGTAAAATGTTCAGACTTGAACTGTGTAAGTATTACACAATATTTTCTCTACATTTTCTGTTGTTTTTGTAGAAAAAATATGGATTTTTTTTTGGTTGGCAAGTTACCACCCATTTTTGTTGGGTTCAACTTTATTTAGATGGTGGCATTGTATGTTGTATAGAAATTATACAGTTTCAGTTTATTCCAGTTTCAGTATTTTGGGTTCTTTTATGGTGTATTTAACTTTTTTTTTTTTGATATTTTGGAATGTTGTAAGAATTAACGAAAAAAGGCATCAACATTTGACGCACTTCAAGCGTAACCATGACGCATGCGATGTTATTAGGAACATTTTGAGTTTCTTCATATTTTTTACTTAACACATTTACATATAGATGAATGTATGAAAAGTTTTTTTTTGGTATTTTATGGAGGCTACGTATGTACATTCAATGGATTACATGCTGTTTTTTTTTTGTTTCTTTGTTTTTGGGTAGGAGCAAAAACATTTTCTTGGAGTTGATTGCCATATATTTAGTTTTTGTAGTTAATTTATAATAATATTATGTCCTATTTGAAAAGAATTTTAAGTTCTTAAAATCAGAAAAGGGTAGAATTATTACGTAATGCAAGTTTTAAAGTTTAAGGAGGACTAGCAAGAGAACTAAACTAAGAACTGACTCTCCTAATGACTGCAATGTTAGATTAGCCGCTGTGGAGCGGCTTTCAACCTTTTCCGGTGTGTTTTGTTTTCTTTCAGTTCGTCAACTCAATTAGAATTGGTTCAATGGATAATTTTGGATCACATATCCACTACTTATTTTCCGAAGTTTAGTTAAAGTCTGTTTCGATCAGATATGGGGTGTAAAATTTTGCAAACCATGGCCCCTATTATGAGTTGCATTCGACAAACGATTTTCGCTGGTTATCGGATTTCGACTATCGATTAATTGATACTATTATTGATACTATTATGTAATTTGTTTACTGGTGCAAATTTAATTAAATTTTTAATTAATATCACTTATTATTTAATTGAAATCAATTAAAAAATTTTTTTTTGTGTATAGCAAATTCTTGATTATTTTTGTAATTTTATACAAGTCTAAGGTCGTTAACGGCTATTGGAAAATTCTTTTTTAGCAAAAAGAACTTGCATAAAAGTTCAGCCTGTAAAAAAGTGTGATGAAACCTCGCAGACGCTAAATTGCTTGGAACCATGCATTAACCTTCATTTTATTTTTCAAATTTGCTAACAAATTATTATTATTAACAGTGCCACCTGATAGAAATGTACCTCTGTGAATAAAATAAATCACAATAGTACTTTTTTTTATCGAATGTGCACCATAATACCAAATGAAAATTCGTTCGATCAGATAATTCGACTGCTATTGAAAATCAAATTTAGTTCATAATATGCATCCCTATTTTCTTTTCAGCATCGGGCTATTTACTGTAAAGTCCTTTTTATTTCTTTCAGAAGTGTTTTATTTATTTTTAAGGATTTGTTATCTTTTAGAAGTCATCCTTTGGATTATTTAAGATCTAACACTACTTTTTCAAAATTCTATTTAAATCTGTTTCTTACATTGTGCGGCTAAGTTTGGACGCCAATTTTTTTTGACCAGTACTGAATCGAGAGTTATTTGTACTGGCGACTCTGGATTTGCCTAATTTATCCATACAATTCAAGCCAAACCGCAAGAATTTGGCCCAATTTGTGTTATTTTGTCCAAATGCTTATTGTAAAACATGTTAATGTAGTTGGCCAGGCTTAAAATCCTTTTATTATTATTCAAAGGAAACCGAAAAAGTCTCCTGGTTTCCTAGTTGCGATACATGCCCAATCGATCGATACAATACCCTTAAGAAGACTCTTCAACTACGGATAATGTTCGTAAAAAAATTATTTAATTTCGCATTTCTGTCAATGCAGAATTTTACTCATCTCATATCTTACAACTGTATTTAATGGCAAAGGTCTTTAGAGGAGCTTTGGTTGCAGAGGGCTTGAGACCAATGTGCACATCTTTAATCTTACCTGCACACAAAAAATACGTCAAAAAGAACTATCGGCTTTTAAAACCACAACTTTTATTTTTTAAGCAAATGCGTTGTGGTTTCTGGAGATAAGATTTATCTTTGTCGACCATCTAGATCAGAGTAAATTCGTTAGATCCTTCATATTTAGAAGGTTCATCAAGAAGGATCTCGATTAGTACATTGTTGGGAGCTAGAAAAGCTATTGCGGGCCCGTATAGGTTTCCTTTATTCCCGTTGCTTTAACTAATTTTATAAAAAAACAATTTACGAAATTAGCGTTACCCCTACCATTTCAACAACCAATGCCTTTTAAGTTCCTATACTCGTTATAAGCGCACTTTCTTGTTTTTTTCTTGGTTAATTTTCTTGTAGGCCATTTATGCACTTCCAAATTCACGTTCAATTGAGTAGCACTATAAACAGCATGAAATGCTTAAAATCATTAAAACATATCACAAACCAACAGCAACAAAACAATTTGTTTTAGTGGATTTAGTTTTTTGCCTTCTATAACAACAAATAGAAAATTTTCACTTTTTCCTTTTTAGCAGGAAGAAACTTTTTTCATTTTGAGTTTTGTAAATGATTTGTTTTCATCTTTCAAAGAAGCCACTACTTTTGGGTATATTTTTCTTTTTTCCTCCCAGCATTCATATCTTCTACACATGCGGAGTTTAACTACGCCTCTTAGGCCCACCTCAATCACCCGGTTGGAAATTTTTCTTGATACGATGAGGAAGGAGTCTTGTTGTTGTTCTTTTTTTTTTGTATTGCCTTTTGGTGGCAAAAAGATTTGTTGCTCGTGATCTTTTGCCAATTGTTTGTGTTGGAAAATAAAATTTTCAAAACAATTGTTGCAACTTGATGTTGTTTTTGCATCTCTAAGATATTTTTCTGTCAGAGTGTGTGGCGTTTTAGCTGGTTTCTTGGTTACATACGTGGCCAAAGGAAACTGGCGCTTGATTTGTTATAAATGTATGTAAGTATGTGAAATGAGTTGAGTGGTAGAGTATATTGTTTTTGGGTTTTTTTTTTCAAGACAACAACCAACCAACCTCCTCCTTTGGCCATTTTCATGATGTGTATGATTTTCTAGTTTACATTTTTTTCATGTTTGATGTTTGGCATTGCAAAAAAAAAAAAAAAATAATAATAAATAACTATAAACTAAAAGTTAGGTAACTTTCAATATGAGTTTAAGTACAAAACTACATAAAGTGTTAGTATTTTTCTTTGATTGTTTTTTGGAGATATTTTAAGGGCTTTGAACACGTGCTATGGCAAAACATACAGTATTGATCATTTTTAAGAGTAGAATAGGGAATAAAATAAGAGCTGCTATTGTAAGATTTTTTGATTCAGTGAGATTTTTCTTAAACACACACAAAACTATTTTGCATTTATGCACTACTTTTCTACAATATGAAGAAGTCAGTTATATACTCGGACCGATACGACTATATCACTGTTCGCAGGACACCTTCAATTGCAATTTCAATACTCCTGGTCCTGAGTTTAACTTTATCGAGTTAAGCTTTTAGGTGAATAAAATTAGTATTTCATAATTAAATTAAAGACAAGATTTTCCATAACCTTAATGAATATTTAAGATTGGAGAAAGGCATTTAATTATATTTAGCACTAGAACATATCTGTGGTTTTCATCGGTAATCGCGTATGTCTAAAAATCAAATTTTTCAAAAGAACCGAAAACCCATTCTAGATTAAACTATGGGCCAGGTATTTCACTTTTTGAACTTTGTTATTATGTTAAAAAATCGCAATTGGTCCATTTTTTTTTTTAGAAAATTTTAGAACCATGTTAAGAGGGTTCAAAATTAAGCAATATGTTACCAACATCTCTAAATTAAAAAAAATGGTCATACGAGGTTACCCATGAAAACCACAGATATTTTTTGATAGAAATTTAAGGCGCTACTACAAATAGAAAAATATTCATTCAATATTTTTAATATCCATATATTTTGTTCACACTTGATCATAAAGAGGGTATTAGCTCAAAATTTAAACATTTTTAGTAGAAGCAAAACAATTTTTAATACAATATTAGAGGCATATGAAAAAGAATTTTAAGCCAACCGTTTCCTTACCAAAAAGTAGACAAAATAGCACGATAATTTTACAGTGGGTAGATATGAATAGTAATTGTCGATTTTTTTCCAAAAAATGAAAATATACAAATTTGGACTTAATATCCTCTTTATGATCAAGTGCGAGTTGTTAAAATAATTGAAGTTGTTTAAAAAAGTATAAGTTATTTTGGAGAAACTATCTCCCGCATAAAGCGGGAGGGGAACTGGCTGAAGTATAAAAAAATTTTTCAAATAATAACAAATATTGAAATAATAACAAAGTGGTGTCAATATTTCGACAACATCTGCTGTCAAATGTTTAACTGAATGTTGTCGAATTGCAACCCAAGAAGAAAACATACCATTTTTGGTAAATAGATGAGACCCTGTTGTCAGGATTATTCGCAGTTTATAAACATGAACAGTGAAAAAAGTAATAAAATGTGACGACTATTAGGCCTGTTCCGAAAATCACTTTAGTTTAAATCACGTGATTTCAAATCACACGTGCCTTTTAAAATCACACGTGCAATATTGTGGTGTTCCTTTTTTGTGTTTTTGGAGTAGTTTTCAATTGCCGAAAGCACACCAAGAAACACAAAAACGGTATGATTTTCAGAACACCTTTAAATCGCACGTGTGATTTCCAAAGCACGTTTTTTGAAATCACGTGATTTTCAGAACAGGCCTGTATATTTTATTTTTACGAATGATGCTTTCTTTTTGAAGAAAATAAAAATTCCGACATAAAAACAAATCAATTTCTTTTCGACGACGCCGATAAAGAATAAAAAATTTCTTGTATCTTTAAATATGGTAGGTAAAAACATATTTATGATTATTTAAGAGATAAGTTAACATACACATTTATATGAAATTTGTATTTAATTTTAGCATTCCTTTATGTAAGATGTCAGTGTGACATATTAGGCCTACGCGCTGAATACGGAGAAACGCTGCTTTCATGAGAAAATACAAATAAATATATTGTACTGCAATTTTGTTTTATTAAAAAATAAATTGTAATTTTTTACTTTCTTGTTTATAAATTTAAAATAGATAAATAAATTTCATATGTTTTTGATTGCTTGGGTTCAGAACAATGTGTGGTCGGAATTGCAACTGAATGTTGTCAATATACCAACGATGTGTTATCAAAACTGAAAACAACATGTTTTCGGAAATACACCATTATGGTGATAATAACGGGTGGTCAAATTTTAAGGGCCGATGTTGAATGTGAACCTCACCTAAACGTCAAGTTTTCTTCTGCATTTCATTTGACATTTTTCAATTTCAGACTAAATCAATTTGAACCATGGAAAGACACACAATCGAGCAACGCGTTAAAGTTATTCAGGCTTATTATGAAATGGGCGTTCAAATCAAAATGCATATCGTGCACTTCGTGATTTTTTCGGTCAAATGTGCATACAATCGGAAAAATCGTGCAAAAATTTGAGCAAACCGGGTCTGTAGGAGATGTGAAAAAACCAGTACATGCTCGTACTGCAGAAAATATTGCTGCTGTTCTCCATGGTGTGGCTGAAGAGCCGTTCACCTCAACTCGTAATCGTGCCCAACAATTTTCACCTCTCACGCTCGTCGTTGATGAACATTATGCATAAAGACTTGCATTTACACGCTTACAAGGTGCAATTGACTCAAGAACTAAGGCCTCTTGACCATTCCAAACGTCGTCAATGGTCAGAATGGTAGCAAGAAATGGCAACTGTGGATGATAAATTTTTGAAGAAAATCATCTTCAGTGATGAGGCACATTTTCACCTCAGTGGATTCGTCAATAAGCAGAATTGCTTGATGATAAACCAAGAATGATCGTCGAAAAACCAATGCACCCACTAAGAGTGACTGTTTGGTGCGGTTTTTGCGCTGACGGCATCAGGCAGTTACTGTGAATGGTGTTCGCTTTCGTGAGATGATAACGATTTTTTTATAGCCTGAATTGGTAGATATGAATGTGGACGATTTGTGGTTTCAACAGGACGGTGCCACTTGCCACACAGCTAACGAAACAATGGCTCTTTTGCGCGACAAATTCACTGGCCGTTTTATCTCACGTGGTGGCGATGTCAATTGGCCGCCAACAACAATTCAAGAGCTAAAGGATGAGATAATGCGACACATTAACGACATAAAACCTCAATTATGTCTCAGCGTCATCGAAAATTTAGACCATCGTTCCATACATAATTGATCCATTGTGTTTTATTCAAAATCAACAGCCCTTTAAATTTAACCACCCGTTATTATCATTTAACATTTTGTTATCATAACGAGACCAAATGGTGACATAATGACAACGAAGTGGTATAAAATGTTGAGACTATCCGTTATCAAATTAAACACAAACGTAGTTGGCTTTTATTTTTTTCTTTCTTATAAAGGTTGATATTTTAACTCTTTAGTTTTTCAGTGTAAAAAAGGTTCGTGACATGTAGCAATGCCAAAAGTGCTCGGTAGGATTTGCCGTTACACTATAAATAGGCTAACGAACGAACTCTTGCAGATCATTGAATTGTATTATCAAAATTCGTGCTGTGTTAGAAATGTTCATTTTATGGTCGTCATAATCGGCCCACCAAACAGGCTATTCAAGCTGCTGTGAGCTAATTTCGCACCGATTTCATTTTATTGGACATCAGTCCACCAACCCGTATGCGAAGAGTGCGTACCGAGATGAATATTGCTTATTGAATCGGCCAGAAAGACAACATTACAGCTGCCGTTGGTGAGATACCGGCCGAAATGCTAGAAAAAGTATGCAAAAATTGGAGCTCACGGATGGACCACCTACAATATTTACATGATATAATCTTTAAAAAGTAAATGGCATGCATTCATTTATCGCCCGAAATAAATATTTCATGCAATTTTGCAAATTTGCAGAGTTTTTTTTAATTTATTAAAACCCAAACGTTTAAAAAATCACTCGTAAGTAGTTAATAATTTACTCAAACATAATTTTTTACAAGCAAACTGTTTGTGTAAAATTTTTCTTTAGTTGGAAAGGACATTTGCCTTTGATCACCATGTTAAAAAGTTAGCATATATTCTTAAAATGAGAATAACACGTTATAACAAATTCATATCAAATCGATAAAAGTTTGATTGTCGAATGTTTATTTTTGCATCCTTATCAATGTGAATGCAAATGTTGAAATCAAGCCACTGAAGGGTGTTCCGGAAGGTTAGTTGAGACTCTGGTCTGCTTCACTTCAAAGGCCTGCAAGTCTAGGTTACTATTGCTCGGTTAATTAAGTAAGAATATAATTTGTAGCGTATTTGAAACTCTTAAAATGAAAAATAAAAAAATAACAAACCATTGAAAAAGTCTTAATAATTGTGCTCGATAGCATTTGATAAAGAGGTTTTTACTAGGAAAGTATTCTCTCTATTTGCATAATTTGAATAATTTAATTTCATACAAACAAAATTTTATCATTTTTTAAATAAAAATTTTATAATAAGTTTTAAAATAAGATTAAAGTAAATTTAGATTTAATTTTTCAACAGAAATTATAGTCCTATTTTCCACGTGCCACAAAATTCGATTAGAATTTTTTTTTGTAACAGACCTGCCTTTACCCTAAACAATAAACGGACTCAACATACAACTACATTTTGACAATGGCCATTTAAATGAAAAGTAGATTGAAAAAAGGGACACAAGGACATGATATTGAATAAAAACCCAAATATAGACAAAGTCATTCAAAAACCATAAATTATAGAAAGTGTACTAAATAAATATTTAACTTTTAAAACCAACCTTTAATAAAAATTTCCTTTAAACAACCAATTTACACACGTACCATAAAGGATTTTACGTTTGTATGTAGACACAGACACACATTCATATAACAAAAAAAGAGTTAATAGAGAATGTATTAAATAATAGAAAAACAGCTAACACCGAAAGCCGCCACAAAAAGAAAATTAATACAAATAAAAAAACAATGCAAATAACAACAAAATTTTAGATAAAAAGGATATGTAATAGAAAAAATAAAATACAAAATTTAAATAAAAATAAAATAAAAAGAGAAAAGCCATAAGAATTTGAAAAGATAAGAAAAATGAGAGAACAATAGTAGAAGAGAGCATGTTTGTTTGCATAAGTGAATGTATGAGTGTTTACCGGAAGCAGGGGTTATTATACAATAGCAATGGAGTTCTGAATATGAAAGAAAGGGATGGCAATAGCAGTTTCTCTTTGTTGTTAAGCGGCCATCGTTATAATTATAGGTTTGCAGTTCCCTATATGCAATTGGTTGTTTTTGTTTCTTACACACACTCACACACACACGCACAAGTACACTGTCTTACTCACTCACTCGCCATGGGGCGTCTACTTAAAGCAAAAACAAAAAGAGGAAGTGGATATGAAAAGGCAAACGGGTTTTTTTTTATAAACAGTGTGCGATGGCTAGAGAGTGTGTTTTTATGAATGAATGGATGGTGGGTTAGTATGCTGATGTTGTTGATATTGGGGTGATAAATTATTGTTGTTTTTTGCTGTTTGGGTGCGACTTTTGTTTGCAAAAGAGAATAAACCAGGGAGACATGAGAGTATTTCAAAGTTTGTGTGAGTATGGTTTGTTTCCAATAGTTGGTTTTATTTATTTATTTGTTGTTGTTGATATTGTTAGTACCGACTGGTTTTTTTGATACCGGTCGGTTTGTAAAAGTTTTATTTTATTAATGCACGACTAAAAAAAGCAAGAACAAAATACACAGTGAAATAAAAATATGAAGCCATAAATAAAACAAGTAAGAGAACTACAAAAATGTAATAATAAAACAATACAAGTTTAACGAGTTTGTTTGAAAACAATCACACACACTCAAACTCATACAACAATAAAATACATTCACATATGAGTTAGTTAGTGTGTGTGCGTGTGAATGTTTGAGATATTGGTGATTATTTTGCATGATTTTTGTTGTTTTTATTTCTGCTATTTTCTCTTTTAACTCTGTATAAGGCAGCCGCTAATGCTGCTGTTTTTTTATTATTTTATTATTTTGGTGTGTATTATATTGTTTTGCTGCTGCTGCCTGGTTCTGTCATTGTTGTTGTTGTTTTGTATCGTGTTGAAAGCTTTTTGTTTGCCAACGTCTCATGCGAAACAGTTGCAAGTACAGAAACGATCAGCTACGACGATTTTCAAATTTGCGCGGATAAAGAAATACAATACAGGAATAAATAAACAAAAGAACCTGAAAAAACAAGCACACACTCAAAAAATATTCTAACTGACAGCAAACGCATCCATCCATTTTGACTGGCAAGCAAACATCAATCAAATGGTTGTTACATTATTAAAAAAACCTTCAAACAAAAGAGCGAGTGAATAAAAACGTTTGAAAGAAAAGGAAACAAACCCTTAATACAGAAAAAATCACAAAAAGGGTTATATTTGCCACATAGTGAGTGATATCATATGTGCGTAATTTGGCAGCTCAAAACACGCTAGTGTCACAAAACAATTCTCTAAATAAACAACTATTTATTAACGGTAAAATCAATAAATCTATTAATTTAAAACAAAAACGAAAAAATATCCTTAAACTAAACAAATATCTAACATAAATTACGTAAATTTATGAAAAACAAGTGTTAGAAGGTCACTTTTACAATTTTTTTATTTTCTTAATTAATACAAAAAAGCACAATGCAGTGAGCAAGACATTCAAACAAATCATTATTATTTTTACTACCTGTCATCACTCCTCAACATCAACTACACGTGACGGATTACTAGACGTCTAAAAACAAATTTTTCAAACAAAAAAAAAAAAAAAAAAAAACAAAAAAAAGAAAGAAAAAAAACATCAGCTGACCAAGATTTGTCTAACAAAAGAACAACAGTTGAATTGTAAGAATCTAATCTTTCAACAAAACAAACAATTCATTCAAACTGTTGCAAAACAATTTAAGTTTTGTTACTTAAACCCACAGTGCACAGTAAGAGGCCATTAAGTTTTCTACAAAACCCTAAGAAAAAGTAAAAAGTGCAACAATAGAAACCATTTAAAAGGAAATTGAAGAAAGAAAAAAATCAAAACAAAAAAAGTGTGTCCTTTTCAAAAAACAAACAAAATAAAATAAAAGCAAATTATTACACTCATTTCGATTTGGTTAAAATATCTTAAAAGATTTTCTTGGAAAATTAAAAAAAAAAAATCCACAAAATTAATATTTTCGTTATATTAATTAATTTATTTGTTTTTGTTTAAGTGAATAAGTGATATGACAATATTTCCGGTTTATTATTAAACATATAAAAAAATTTTTAAATAAGTAAATATAAATTTCGAAACTGTTAAACACTTACAAAAAGGCAACAACATGTTAACTGACATGACACCGACGGCTGGTCAATTGTACGGCTCACAAATACCCACAATGGGCATGAATATCACAAATATTGCAACACATTTACAAAAACCTACTGTAAATCCGGTAAGTAAAGATGATTTATTTAAAAAAGAAAAGGAAATGACAATATGTAAATGTTTCGTTAAGGATTAACATTAAACGAAATCATTGTATTTATGAAGAAGACATAAACACGGAAAATGTATTTAATTAGAAAGATTTCAAAAATGGCTGGAACACGTTTTTATTTTCTATCTATTCTATCCTGCTAACAAGGGATTTTCTACAAAGTTTTTCTTAATAAACTACAAAACTTAAATATTTTTTTTATCTTTTTTTTTTTGAACAATTGATATTTTGAATTTTTTCGCAAAGATTCTATTAAGAAAAATTTTAGTATAACTCCGAAAACCTAATTAGCATATGTTTTTTCTTTTAATGATTTCCAAGGAATTGGAGGCCCCGGTAGGCTAGTTAGTAGTTAGGTATTCCATCAGTGCAAGGGTTGCTGTTTGATTCGAGCCACAGACTCTGGTCTGTTTCACTACAAAGGCCTTAAGGTCTAGGTATCTTTAACTCGGATAATTGAGTTCCAATATAATTTGTAATTGTAATTGTAACTCTCAATAAATAATCTCCAAGGTCATCCGTTTTTTTGTTCTTATGGTCATGGTAATCTAAATTGGAAATTTAAATTGTTAGCAAAATTCCCTTCCAACTTAATAATCAAGCCACAAACTAAAAAAAGTTCCGACAGAAGAGCACTCAAATTTGTAAACTTTAAGAATTAAACTGTTCTTTTTTTGTCATATGAGGCGGAATTTGATTTAGTTGTTGTTCCATTCGGATAATTAGTGAATTAATTTCGTCCAAAAAAAGGTTTTATTAACATTTACTGGGATTTTACTTAAAAAACCATAATTTAAAAAATTTATAAAAAATTAAGTAAAAAACTCTCAATAATGATTCTTGGAATCACATATTAACATAACACATTACGGCTACCAATAAATTTCAGCCGTTGGGAAATAGATGATCCAAACAGTTACTGTTGCAATTTTCAGATAAGACAGGTTTGCTTGAATATCTGACAGTACCAAAACTCTAAAAATATTAGAAACGTCAAAAGTGGACGAAAACGGAGAATTGTGAACATTATGGAAAGAAGATTCTTATAAAATGCAAGCAGAATTTGTTTTAACAGTAGCAATAACTAGTTGTTTTATGACAATCATATTTAAAATTCATTAAATTTTGATATCAAAAACAAAACTTTATTATTTCATTATTTTATTCTACAAATGTAGTTTTAAATTTTCTTGCCACGTTGCATGTACATTGGTTTTTCGAATTCACCTCTTGAAACGAGTTTTGCGTTACAAGTGTGGATTTTGAGCATAATTTTTATTCGATTCCAAACTAGACTCATTCGATTAAGAACCAATTGAAACATATCATTTACAGAAATCACGTTTCTGTTTTTTTGATTTTTTGTTCTATTCGAAAGGATCAAGACCCAGAGGATAATCATTGGGTTAATTTTTTATTAGAGAAGTCAAGGCTGCGTATTTTTTTAGCCGCCGGCGAACCCTTTTTTTATTTTTGTATAATTTTGCGAAAGATTAAAAAAAAAATATAACACGGGTTTTACAATGTAAACTTGTTTACTAAATATTATAAAATTAACATCCTCTGAACTAGTAAAGAAAGCGCTTTCAAAGAGAGAATTATGAATTGTTGCTAGATTTAACGATCTAGAACAAATTTCTCTTATATATATATAAATTCCTCAAACTCCCACGGTTACATAGGGCGCTAATAACAGCCGATCTCCATTTAACTCGATTTTGAGAGATACCCCTTATTAACTTCCACGATACTCCCAGTTCGTTCATTTAAGGCCATGTCAGATAAAACTTTTGCTTCGCGTTGCGTTACCGATTCGCTTTGACATCTAAGATAAAATATACATACTTATACGAAACATGTCACATAAAGTACTTTCAAAGCAAAGCGAAGCAAAAAGTTAGCCAACTCTCATCTTTTTGCGCGCTTTGGCAATTGGCTAGTATAATTTTCTTTTATTTTAATTTTTTTTGCCAAATTCAATTCCAATTAAATTTTAAACTTTTATTTTTATAACAAATAATTAAATGTACAAATTACCAACCGCTTTTATAAGTAAACAAACAATGCGTGAGTGTTGTCAAAGTTTTCATTGTGTCATACACCTATTGCTTTGCGTTCTTCTGCCAAAGTTAGAAACGTCACGCAAAGCGACAAAGTTGTATCTGACACGGCCTTTAGGATTATGTTGAACGTCTCCATGTTGTACGTGGCCAGCCGTATTCTTAGCGATTGTTTAGATACATTGTCGTAACTGCGTCGGAGGGTGTGTCCGATCCACTGCCGAACCTCCGATGATACTGGTATTTGGTTCGTAGCAGTTAGTAATTCGGAATTAGAGTTGATTTGTGGGCAAAATATACGTGAAATTCTTCTTAGGAAGCGGTTGGTGAAAGTTCGTAAATGTCTTGTTATGTCAGTGGTCAGTTTCCAAGTTATATACCCATAAAAGAGCACTGACTTTACCTTGGCATCGAAAATTCTGTGCTTGGTGGCTTTGCTGATTCTATTGCTTTGCCAAATGGCAATTAGCATGCCAAAAAATGACCTGGCCTTATTTATTCGGGCATTAACGTCAAGTTCAGTACCGGCATCAGAAGCAATCTGACATCCAAGATAGCAGAATTGAGCGGTCGCGTTAAAAGTACTGTCGTTAATGTGATTTGGGGATGTTATTGCTCCGACACTTCGTGGTTTGAATTTGCTAGCGTTTTTTTCGAGCCCGGTGTATTGCAGCTTTCCTCCCAGTTTCGAGGTTCTTTGCTTTAGATCACTAAGCTCGTGGGAAAGCAGACATACATATATCGTCAGCCAGATAATTTAGGAATGTGTTTTATATTCGATATTCCATACATCTTCCATGACAACAATGAATAGGAGATGTGATAATACGCATCTCTAGCACACTCTACCCTCCATCGTAATTGGGTCTAACAGCTTTCCCTTGTGCAGGACAAAGCACCTTGTGTGGTTGTAACTCTCCTTAATTAGAGATATAATTTTCTCAGGTATATGCCTTCTTCGTAGCGCTAACCAGATGCATTTTTTATATATGGAACGGACCCTTTTTCTGTTGAGTGTTTTTATCCCTGATTTGATGATTTTGCAATATTTTCTCTATTTACACATTAAATCTAAGATCGAAGACAAATTATATTACATAAATATTAATTGAAATATTTAAACATATTTTAAAAATTGCATTTTTGTTGGAGACAAATTTTGAAAAAAAAAATTATAGATCGACTACATTTGCTTTTAATAAAATTTTTATTAAAATACAGGAGTGTAGAAATTTGAACATTATTTTAAGAATAACACTTTTACCATATTTTTAATTAGGCTAAAGTTCATTGAATTTAATTTTCATTAAATTATTTTTATTAAGACAGGAATTTTACAACATGAAATTAATTAACATTTTTATGTTTATTATTGATAATTTTTCATTCTTGGCTGCGCTGAGAATTGAACCCAGGCTTTCACGGACAGGTTGGCCTGACTAGGTTCGACTGTGATGAAAAAGGTCAACAAGAAAAAAGAAAGACAAAAACATGAAAAACAAAACTTAAGCCTAATTAAAAATATCGAAAAAACCACAATACTAATTATTGATAACACTTTTACCTTCAGGCCAGATTGACCATTATAGCAAAATTTTCACTTGGTGTTCATAATGAAAGCAACAATTTTTTTCACAGGACCACGCATCTTCAGTCAAAAAACATTTTAAAATTAAGTTTTTACACAAGATTACGTATTAATTATTATGTTTTTAAAACATATTTTAAAAATTTTCATTTAATACTTATAATAATTTAAAATTTTTTATTTTTCGAATTTATTCTATGAATAGAACTATTACAAAAAGCTTTATAAAATACATAACTGAAATTTAGCTCATAGAATAAATTCGAAAAATAAAAAATTTTGAATATAATAAAGTAACTTATAAAAAAGAAATAATTCTCAGATTCTATTATTTATAATAATTATTATAAAAGTAATTTACAAATTTATAAAAATTTTTTATGGATTTAAAATATATAAAAGAAAAATGTATAACATGCTTTGGAAAAATGAGACAGAAGATAAACTAAATTTTTGCTGCCATTGTGAACGAAGCTCTTAACATAACTTTTCAATTATTTATTTTGAATATTAGAGATTTTTAAATTATCATTAGATTATTTAAAAAATTAATTATTTTACTGAAAATTTCAAATGTTTACCATATTTTACAAATAAAAAATTAAAACTGTGAATTTTTCATTAAAATTTAAATATTTCCCGTTAAAGAAATTCTAGTTCAAGTTTAAAATATATTCTTAATTTTGCAATATTTTTGTTTTTAATTTTTAATGATAATAGTTTGTACAAGCGGCGCTAAATCTTAACATGATTGTATCATGGATGATTCCTCAGTATCTATGACACAAAAATATTGGAGATTTGCAAATTTGCCAATTACATCTACAACCATCTGCCTAACAAATATTAAGTAGTAGTAGACATTTATCCGCCCTAGAGACGTATGCTTTTATTACTGCTAAACTTTGTCGGCCATCAATAATACTGCTGGTGTCAGCTCCTTCTGGTACCTTATGGCATTCTGCCTGCAGATTTGTTCATTCTTCAAAATAATACCAGCATATTTTACTATCTTTGATATCAATTTAATATTTTACACAATAATGGTTCAAGAGTCATAATCAGGAAGACCTTAAATATGCAATTGCATGTTTTTCCTTGTGCGATCAATGAAGGCAGAAACATTTATCCGTTTTAGAGTTGTTTATGAATATTGGCATCGATTTGTTAGTGCATATTTTGACATATTTTACCCTTTGCAGCATATTTTTGTATGTTTTAGTCAAAACCGTATTTGTGCAGCATTTTTAAGTTTATAGCGCATACTCCACCTTCTTAAAGCATATTTTCATACTTATTGAATTTTTTAAGGGTGGTTTCAAAGTTGTTTTAAATTATCCATTTCCATTTCACTCTGCCCACATTAGTATTAGGTGGAGAGGATATTATTTCTTTGAGCTGATGTGTGAACTACATACAAATATTGGATCAAGACACCTTCTAATATATCGATCGCATTAAAATCACTCTCTTAAAGGACTTAACGATGTCCGTCCGGCTGTCAGTATATTGAAACATTGTGCGCAAAGTACAGGTCGCAATTTTAGAGATGATTTGATGAAGATTGGAGAATCGGTTTTAATTATTTTTTTAATTAAAAAAAAAAAATGGTAATTTCACAAAGCCCACATACAAACATCTTTCGAATGTAGAGTCCCAAAGCCCATCTTATTTTGTTGGAATTTAGATTACATTTGGCCCCAATTATATTTTATTGCAACCTTAATCATCTTATTAAAATTTATTGGAGTTAATCCAAATTTTATAAGAGCTCCAATAGCAAATATATCTACCAAAAATAGCTGTAAGTTCCATAGTTTTATTTTAAATGTTGGTTTCGAGACGATAACTTTACAATAGCAACTATGGTCAGGTTAAAATGACTGGTAAGTCTAGAGTTCACCACAGCTCCTATATAATCACCATCCCTAAAATCACTTTTAGGTAAAAAAAATTTTGATTTCATTAAAACGAAATGTTGATATCTAGAAAATATTCATTACAAATAACTCTTATTGTTCTGGTGGCTCCATGACTCCTCATGGAATCTAAATAGGGGTTACCCTCGAAAATGTATCAGTAAATACTATTGTGCATGGTATCATATGATCGTTCTTCAACGATAATACTTTTTTAGTTGTTTATTATATGAAAATACATATCTGTGACATTTTCACAAAACATCTTAAGTCAAATTTAAAAAGTTGAAAAAAATTTTGTTAATCATACGAATTTTCATTCAAAAACATTTTTGTTTACGTGTTTAAAATTTTGTATTATAAACGATATTTTTCTTTCATTTTGCTTTATTTTATTATTTGGTAAAATGATTTTTTAACCGATTTGTTTTCCAAAACTTTTTTGCTATCTTATCTTGACTTAAGATGTTTTGTCAAAATGCCACAGATATTATTAAATTGTTAGATATTTTGTTTCCAAATAAGATATTTTTGTTTTAAGGGCATATTTAAAACAAATTAAATAAATATTTTCAAGTTTTAGCCGCATATTTAATGCGCATAAAACACTTTTTGAAGAACATATTTCCGGTTTACCTGGTGATAATAGCAGAGGGCAGTTATTCGCTAAACTCTTATATTTTCCATGCAATACTTTAACGAAAATGCCTTAACATTTCAAACCTTTTCCAACAAGCGTAAATCCTTAATCTTCTCACCATTATAAAGATTGTTTTACCAATCTAACAAAAATCAATAAGTCATGTCCATATTTCAAACAAAGACACAACATCTTTAAAGACCATAAAAAAATGAAATCCTAACTTCTGTCTAGTAAATAAACACAAAAAAAAAAAGTCCAGATAAAGATCAATATTTAATTATCCATCTCACACTCAAGATACGTTCTCATCATTTTAATCATTATTCTTCAACGATCTTATCAAACCTCATCATTTGCTCTCCCTTCAACTACTTAAGTGCATAAAGATAACACAAGAAACAAAACCATGGAAAAAGTCATAATCTTATCGTAAAAATCCAAAAAAAAAAAATCTCAACTGGTAACTAAACTACAGTTTAACTTCAAACATTTATTGTGTGTTAGAAATAGATAAGTATTTAGAATAAAGAAAGAGAGAAAGAAAGGAAACATTTGCACTTCACACCTTAATTTCAATATCCTGTTAAATAGCGTAACTGATCTTTTTTTTAATTCCTAAAGATTTTAATTCTTTTGAGGTTTTATACAGGAATAGATTTTTAAAATCTTATAAATATATTTGCAGAAATATCCGTTAAATCTTTGAGTATCCGTGTTCTAGTTTTTTATAAATTCTAGGGTTTATTTTCTGTATTTACAAATTTTTTTGTATTTGATTTATTCTTTTGTATTTGTTGTTTGTTAAAGCATAAAATTTCCACTTGATGAACTCAATAAGCTGTAACAAATCGATTAAGTTATTGTTTTATTTTCGTTTTAAGAGTATATATTTGTTATCTACCAAAAAAGGGGCCAGGGTGTTAAATAGTGAATTACCTGGCTGACCTAAGGAATTTTTATTTTGTGCAGTGATTTAGCATTTGACTTTGCAGTTAAAATTTTTATGGTGTTAGTTTTTTGTTTGTTGGTTCCACAAAATTATTAACTTCTGTGTGTCTGATATGGAATTTGTAGGATTTTTTTCAAGGTTAAGAGTAGTGATACATTTTTCAAAACTTTTGAACTATATAAAATTAGAGATACTTTTTTCAATAGCCTTTTTTTGACAGATCACGTGTGAGTCGTGTCATGCTGTCATGTTATTTTTGTTTAGTATTGTTTAGCATTTCATAATCGAAAGACTTACGCCTGAACAACGTTTACAAATCGCTCAACTTTATTAAGAAAATTCAAGTTCTGTGAGGAATGTGTTTCGTGCACTTCGCTCAACTTATGGTCAACATAATCGGCCTACTGAGCGTACTATTCGCAACACCATCACCCATTTTGAGACCCAGCATTCATTATTGAATAATATTCGGCCGAATAGACCACGTCTAGCACGCTGTGAAGAAAATATGGCGGCCGTAGCTGATAGTATACACGAAGACTGTGGAGAGTCGATTCGGCGCCATTCGCAGCAACTCGGACCGTTATCGTGCCATGATAACCGACTATTTGGTTTCAGCAAGACGGCGCGGCCCCCTTCGCACACATCGCATCAATCAATGGATTTATTGAGAGAACACTTCGATGAGCACATAATTTCACGTTTTGGGCCGGTCGATTCGCCACCAAGATCGTGTGATATCACACCGTTAGACTTTTTCCTAAGGGATATGTAAAGTCTAAAGTTTATGCGGACAAACCCGCTTCGATTCAGGCCTTGGAGGGAAACATCACGCGTGTCATTCGCCAGTTACCAGTCGAAATGCTCGAACGAGTCATCGAAAATTGGACTCAACGGATGGACCTTCTGCGACGTAGCAACGGCTAACATTTGATAGACATAATCTTCAAAAAATAAATGCCAAAGAATGTTCCTACAAATGATAATAAACATTCCCCAATTAATTTGAATTTTCTGTATTTTTTTCTTAAAAAAATTAGGGAACCTCGAAATGGATCACGCAGAGACATAAATATATCTAAGGACATGTCTATAGACTGCAATTCAAATGCTAGCTATATGTTTTTACATTATAATGTGTTCTAGGTTATATCAGTCATGGCTCCCGATTCATATGTATTTCTCTGTATTCTTTTACTTAGTTGTTATTGAAGCAGATTTTTCAGTGACTTTCGTAAACAATTTTATTTAATATTTTCAGAAAAAAACTGCAGTTTTTTCATTCTCGTATGGTCAATTCCTATAAAAGTTGAATGTGGAGCGATTAAATTGCTGAGCGTCTTTCGGTAAGACGTTTGTAGTACATTTATTCACACCAAAGTGAGATATAACAGATATGGGATATCGAGCCAAATCTACTTGGTGTTGAAAAGATTTCTCATGCAAAATGAAATCTACTTTTGGCAAAATCTCGTCAAGAGATGCAACTGTAAATATCTTAATAATAGACTAAAAAATATAGCACTGTGTATATAAAATTTGACACTTTGGCAGAAAAAATAAAAAATTATTGTGAGGTAAAAGTTGCAAATATAAATTAAAAAGTAATAATTTCATTATTATTCATTATTCACAGCAAACGCACCTACTGTGGAGTGCTGAAAAAAAGTGTCTCTCTTAACCCTTCTGCACTCCTTCCTTACTCATCCCTTCTATGATCTTTGTGGGTCAATTTGACCCAACTTTTACTTAAAATTTATCACTTAGAATCTACGATAATATAAGTTTGTGTTATGTAGAGGTGTATGAAATTTAACATTTAATCAATTTCACAAATTTAACATGGACCCTTAAAAAAAACATACACAAAACTTTGCAAGAAGCTTCCAGATCTTCTACTCTCACTTTAATAACAAAACATTGATATTAAATACAGTGTAGCTCAAATTCCATTTGCATTACAAGAGGGGATTCACATTTTTATTTAACTGTAAATTTAAACAAAATTTATATAGTCACATCAATATCAGTTTGTTTAGGGTTATCATATGAAATGAATAGCAAAATAAAAAATAAACGACCAACTTTTAATTGTAGGCCAAGAATTAAGGTTAAAAAGTCAGGTGACATTGACCCAACAAATGTACTTAAACCTTTTCTTTATGTAAACGAAAAACCAAAAAAACTTTTTTTACTCTATTCTGCTAGTAAATAGTTATATCCATTCATATTTAGAACAAAATAAGCTCTAAGGTCGATACTGTATCATTAACATGAATACAAAGCGAGTTAAAAAGAAAGATTGTTTCATAATGACCCAAGCAATATAGAAGAGTTAACACTCTTTTTGTTACTCTTATCTGCAATAATATCTTGCTTAGTGTCAGAAAACATGGATATACATAGATTTTGAGAAAGAATTCAAATTAAATATACAAGCTTTTGGTACAATATAAGTGCGCTATTAATTCTTGAAAGTCGGTTATGAACCTAAATACTTTAACGTTAATTTATATTATGTTACAAATCTTAGAAACTGTATTGGGTCATCGGTTTGCTCGAAGAAAGCCTAATACGTAGCTTAAAAAGCTGAGTCATGAACTTGATTTTTTCAAGTTATATTATTGCTTATCTGTTGTCTTAAGGTCAAAACTTTTTCTCAGAAAGACTATTCGCTAAAACCCTGCTATTGCATCTTCATCTGGAAGGAAGACAAATATTTTAAAGGTGCTTTATAGTTTAAGTAAAGGGTGATATTATTAAGCTTAGTAGAAATTACGAAAGGGTTAGCTGTTAAATGGGAGCTTCAGCTGGGAGTCCTCCATATGTATCTGAGACTCTCAAACCAGACATCGGCTAAGATTTATTTATGTAATTCGGGCATACATCAATGTATGAGTCCCGAAGTGTCTATGTTTTATTGAGTATACGAAAGCCGATTTATATTCTCGAGATCTGTTTATTTCTTCTGTTAAGGTTGACTGTGCCAAAACACTTTTACTCGGTGACTGTTTTTTTTTTTGTCTAATAGAAAAATTTTCAAAAATTAACTTTTAACAAATAAACATTGTAAAATTCTACATGGCTGCATTGTAGAATGCATTTAAAAAAGCGAGTTGTGTTGCAGCTGACTTTTTGGAATTCACACTAGTTGGTTAAATGTTAATATTTTAATATAAAGAACTTTTTTTGACGTTTCATTTACATACATTTTCAAAAAATTTTAGGACCAAAAACAAATATCAGCCGTTTTTCGTTATTTCTTCAGAACTTGTCGTCCAATGGAAATGCTTTAAGGCTGATTATCAAACAAATTAAACGTGTTTTGAGCAAAATAGAACCTAACCATGATAACATTAGTGCTTCGCAAAATAGGCCAATTTTTTATTGGGTATATATATATAAAAACGTTCGTGTACGTTCTCCTAAAACTCAAGAACCGCTAAACCAATTGACACCAAACTTGGACAATAAATTATCTTAGTCTCCTTAAGGCCCAACCATAATGTGCTTAAGTTGGCTTCAGCAAATGTGCGAATACATGTTAATCATATGAATCAAACCATATTGAACTTAAGGAAACGTTTTGTTAAGTTTTATGAAATTGTCATTTGCTTAAGCAAAGTACGAAACTGATCGCACATTCCGTACGGAATCAAATGTTTTTTTATTTTGTTTTTTTAAATAAATTTGAGAGACTTTTTGTAAATTTTTGACAGTAGGTTAAGCAAGGCTATGCATATTATGGTTGGGCCTTTAGCTTAATCCCGATAGGTGGCACTGTTGATAGGTGGCGCTCGTGATATAATTTTTTTTTATTTATAGTACGATTTGGCTGAAATTCACAAAAAATATATTTATTAATCGAAAATTTGTTTCCTGATAAAATTTATTATTTTATATTATATTTTATTATATATTACTATTTTTAGTTATTAACAAAATTGTCCAGTATTTAATTTCCCGAGCAGCGCCGGGACCAAACAGCTAGTGGAGTTCGGTTATTACGAACTCCGATGGACCGGACAATTTTGTTTGGTATAGGCGAAGTTCAAAACACGTAACAAAACATAAATATTTATATTTTTTTTTTAAACATACTTGCATTCAATTTATTAATAAATACTTTCATTAAATTTAGGAAAGCAATAGACAAATACTAGCGCTTTTTTTTGTTCGTTGTACGCGTATAAATTTTCATACAGTTTTATTTATAGGTATTAAAAAACAGTTCGTAATGACCGAAAATTCGCTAAAAGCGGAGTTCGGTATAAGCATACTAATGTGTATGAAATATTAATGCAAAACTCTTGGGACCGATAAATCATTACCAGTGATAAATCATTACCAGTGTTCGTTATTACAAAACTTCACTATATTTCTATCGTTACATGAGCCTTGCACATAAAGCCCGGTACTCTGTTTAACATTTCACGTGAAATGCTGTCAAAACTCATATGGAAAAAACTTGTGCGGAATTTCTATGAAATAATGTTGGTAGAGTTGTACTCTGTTTAATTTGTGAAAAAGTTGCGAAATGTTTCTGGCAACATATTTTACAACTGCGACTTTGTTACCGTGGAATTTTAAGCAAATGTATAAAAGTTTAAACTTAATATTAAAATGAGAACTGAAAAACATAAATAACACAACCGGTAACAGTTTTCCATCAATATTTACTTAATTTTTTACATAAAAAAAAAAAATACTTTTTATCAAAATACATGTGGTTTTGTTACATATGGAAAACAATATCGAATACTTTGAAAGATTAAAAACGTCAAATTGTGCAAAGATAGGTAACATTGATACATGTCAAACTTTTCGTATGAAATATTAGATGTGGCTAAACATTTTTCACAAATTGGAACAGAGTACTAGGCTTAAGGCGTAGTTACAATCGCAAACAATTTTCACGCACGTCATAGAGAAATTTTATTAATAATAATAAAAAAAAAATTTTTCTTCCCAAAAATTACTTTTGATAATTTTCCGTTAATTTGCACTTTTTGCTTTAATGCGTTAAAAGTTTTTTTTTTGCGAGTATATTCAAAGACTTATTACTATTATAGAATTCTATATCAAAAGCGTTGTACGTTTTGGGTTTTTAAGTTCATTGACCTGGTTCCAACTCCGATTTTTTTTATTTACTTTTTAATTTTATAAAAATTACAAACATGATAAAATGAATTTGCTTTCACACATTTTTCTCCCATTACTGAATCATATCTATTACAAAACTATCTTCAACATTTATTTTGAATCTAATCTACAAATCTATATCATTTATTTATTAATTCATAAGTATCTTTACAATTTATTAACTCATTCGTAAGTCTTTGAAACTTTTTTTTGTATTTCTCAAGTAATTTATCATTTTTCCAGTTACGATTTTCTCTTCGTCTAAGCCTTTTTTTCTTCTTTGAACTTAAAAATAATATTTATTAAAATATAAAACTTAATGTGTGTAAGCTTTAATTAAAACCAAGAGATAGATGAAATAACTAAAATGAAATCATAAGTTTAAACTTCTACTAATATATACAAATTACCACTAACAAACACAAACAAACTCATAAATGTTTCAAATTGTCCGATGTCTGATGTTACGAGTACGAACGAGTATTTATGTGTGTTTTGCATGAAGTAAATCCCTGTGTTTTATAATGTTTATTTTGTTGTTGTTTTTTGCTTTTGTAATACATAATTCGTATCTAAACATGGTTATAGTTAGTTGTAATAGCGTTTAAGCCAACTTTTAAACAGACATTTGAGTAAAATCTTTGAACTTGGCCGCTTCGATTGTTGTTAAATGATTGATGTGTTATTAATTTTTTTCTTCTTGCCATCTTTCTTTTTCAGTCTTTTCCTGGTTATCGGAGTATCTGTATTTTATTTTAAAATATTTTTAATAAGCCGCTGCTTTTTTTCTTCTATATGCCTTTTCTCTACTTCTTGTGTGATACATTTCAATAGGTACTTTTTCTATTTACAAATTTATAGAACTAGACCTTCTTCCTAACTAGTTTAGACTTTTTGAAATTTAATTTTTGTATATATTTTTGTTAAGAAATTTACGCTTTAAGCTTTTACATGTTTCTTAAGCGTAAATGTCTTAAAGGCTTTTTACACACGATCTCTCGTGTTTCACTTTTGAAGTTGTTGCTGTTTTTTAAAAGTTGTTTATTTTTTTAATCACGCTGTTCAATGATTATAATTTTTTTTTATAGATTTTCTGGAATTTTAATTTATTCTGTTCTATCAGCTGTTAGTTTTTGAGTTTAAATCAATTTGCATAACTGGTACTTGTGGTGATTTTGTACTCGTATTTGTAGTTTTGATGATGGAAATAAAATGACTTACAAAGTAATGACAAATTCAGTAAAGAGTAAGAAGTAATGGTTTTCAAAGTTGTACAAGGAAAATATTATAACTTTGGGAGGGAATTTTATGCAATTATTATGTGCTTTTAAGTGCGTCAAACATGCTTAAAACACTTTAAAATATGTCCCAAAAGTTAAAAAAATACCTATTTATTTTTAAAGGAGAAACTAACAACGAAACCCCAAACTCAGTTTACAGCAATTCTTATTCTTAAGTTTAGACATAAATTAACAAAATAAGTCAAAAATACGTTTACCAACATCCACTTTCCAGTAGAAAAATTAGTTTTATTTTTATAGCTTCATATTTATATGAGGCATTTATTGTAAAGCGGATAACCGACATGAGGACAGCTCACTTAGGTGCCTATAGTGGTCCCTTTGTGAAACCCTGATCCAGTGACCAGTGAATCCTCGAACCATTTCGAATACCTGCAGAAAAGAGGGACCGACCTTAAACCTACGTTAAATAGATCAACAAAGTACGGCAATTCTGGTGTCCCAAAATGCCTCATCCTAAAAACCCCGAGACTGGGGTATAGGAAGAGAAAGTGAAACACAGTTTCCTCCTTCTCATCATAATAATTTCTGCAATTCTAAAAATAACTTAGGCCCATCCTAATCGCTTGGTTCCTTATCAACCAGTGACCCGTAATTACCGATGTCGCCGTCCTAATCTGATCTCTATCAATCCCCAGTAGCATGAGGGGTTTCCCCGCGTCATATCCGTCGAGGAGGTATTATTACCATGCGATCTATTCTGAGCCTTCCTGTACGACTCACTTGTGATGAAAGTACTGCAGCGAGTCATCGAAATGGCGATAAGGCCGTCAACGAAAATGCCATCCAAAAGACAGCCTTATTCGGCCATGGCTAGAATGGTTATCGATCTCATTTAGGTACATCTGGCATTGCACAGTATAATTAGCTTCCTTTTTTTGTAACATAAATAAAATAACGTAAAAATTATGTACAATTAGTTTTTAGACAATATACATATGAACAAAATTTATTGACAAACAAGTCAAACCAATTTTACAGAAGAAAGTGTAATTCTGTTAAATAATTAAAAAACATAGTAATAAAACCTTCTTAAAAGCTATGCATTAGCATATAATTCCACCCCCTAAATATACTGTTTGTTGTTTGCTCAAGCCAGAAATAATAATATATTGGAAAACTAGCGGACACCCGGCGGTTGCAACTACGTTCTCCCCTTCTCCTATTTTTTAAAAATTTCATAGCTTTTGTTTTCATATAAATAGCGATTTATCTAAGTTTTAAATTGTATTAGAATCTGTTAGATAGTTTCAGAGAGGCAGAAATTGCCCTCTACCTCCCCTCCTGGTCCTATTTTTAATATAATGTATAGCTAATTGGTCGATATCAATAGTCATCTATCTATGTTTTAAATTTCATTAAAATCGGTTGGATTGTTTCGGAGAGGCATAAATTGACCCCTACCACCCTTAGTGCCCTTTTAAAAAAATGCATTTGTCCATATAAATAGGGACCTATCTATGTTTTAAATTTTTAAATTTCATCAAAATATGGAAGATACTTTTGGTCCTAGTTTTGAAAAAATATATAGCCTAAAACCAACTTTACAAAATTTCCTTTCTAATGAAACCGGTTTGGGGCACATCTGTTGCATGGTTTCAAAGTCTATATCGGACATAGGTAGAAACATAGATAGATTATGAGATGAGGAGAAATAATTATAAATTCTTGAAATACTAATATATAATTGAAGTTCACACTAGTAATTAAAATGTTCATCAAAAGCGATGTTGCTGGTATTTTATTGGATGTGTTATGACTGGATCTGGTGAACATCTAAGCTGTTGAAGAAAGATGTATAACATTCACATGTCAACGGAACAGAAAACTGGCTGCGAGTTTAACGAAGGGCTATAAGGTAAAAACTTTGCAATAGTAGCCAATATTTGAATTATTTGTGGCCGTTATAATATCTCTAACACATTCTTTCTATTTAAGATTAAATGGAATTCTCGTTTTTTGATAACTTAGGCCTCCCGTACATGAAACGCATTTTACATCTGACTTGTCATATTTCTCACTGCAAAATAAATTGGTCGATTACGGAGGAAACTGAACTACAGCGAACACAGGCATCGCCGCTGATGTTATAATATAAAATAAGAAAAAAAAAATTTTAAATTTTAACATCGGCAGCGTTGCCTTATTTGGATGCTGGCAACACAACTTCAGTTTAGTTGCAATCCGCAATCGACTCCAAAGACAAAATTTCAATTAGAGCATGCTCAATTTTCTTTTGACAAACCATCTGATGTCAGGGGAAAAGTAACGTCATTCGATATCGATCGAATTTTTTATTTAAATTTTTTTGTAATTTCAATCAATATTGAATGCCGTTATTTGCCCCCAGCAGCTCTTGTTATGAAAAAATATTTTGTCCGAAATCTATGCCGCGAGGAAACAGGCAGCGGCGGTAAACTATTGACTGGAATCATTAGCCGGCTGAAGTTAATATTTAATAGTTTCGATAAATGGATGTTGTTTTAGCCTTTTAATATCATAATGCATTTTGCATTTCTTATAAATTTTTTAGTGTTAACATTTTTTCTTACCCCGGAAACTTTCTCACAAAAATTTTACAGACACCTTTTTCTGTAAATTGGCGAGTCATTTCCTTACGTGACAGCAATTACTCCCCAAACATTGTACAGACGCAGTTAAGAGAGAAAAACGGTTGTCAAACATTTCAATCGAAAAGTTTCTCGACGCTGGAGTTGCAGAACATGGGCACTGGTATCTTCGAATTTAAAGAAAACAAATATTTTTGTGGCGGCAGCATGCCATTTTGAATCAGAGAACGACTTTGTTGTTTGCAAAAACTATGCGATAAAGATGAGACTATGTCAGAAGCAACTAACATTGACGTTTGTCCCCAAATAATATAAACCTTCTGTAAAACTAAAACTTTGGCAGACATGCAGAATTATGTGTCAGTGGAAAAGTTCACAAGTCAAATGTTAAAAAACATGTCGTTAATGAGAGCTTTTAATTTGACAACACATCCAATTAAAAGACATTTTGGTCTACAGTCCACGTTATTCTAGATATCTTCAATATTTGGCTTCCAAAATTTCGATAGTAACAAAGAGGTTTCTCTGGGATCTTTGACTTCTTTTGTATTAAGTCCGATTGTGAACTTTGAAAACAGATTACTTATTGAATATGGATTTTCAAAGTCTTTAATGGCTTCTTTGATGTTATGAAGCTGTTGATAGGGAAAGAATCTCTGGAAGTCAGAATCTTAAGTGTTTTGTATCTTGGACTATTATAGGCTTTAGAAAGCAGTTGTCACATATTCTTTATAAGTAATCGTCCAGATTTGCAATGTTTATGAAGGCAATGTTTTAAAATTCTGCTTTAAAATTGCATTTGTGTTCAAATTATGAAATGTGAGTTTTACAATTTTGCATTTTTATGCCGTCTTTCCGCTACCCTTTTTTTATATCTATATGTATAAAAACGTTTGTTCCGGGCACGTGTTACTTAAACTCAAGAACCGCTGGACCGATTGACACCAAACTTGGATAACAAATTAGTTTAGCCTGGAGCCAAGTTTCTCTGGTACAATTTGGCTTATAAAACAAAACTAAGTTTCCGGATAACATTTTACCCCGGCAGATAGTATATACTCCTCGTTAAATCGGTCCAATAAGTTGGCATAATATTCGCTGTTTATTGTTTTTCCCTTTTGAAGGTAATCGATGTGGATTATCCCGCGTACATCCCAAAAACCAGTTGCCATCAACTTATTGGCCGACATTCTTACCTTGGCCTTCCTCGGAGCCGGTTCACCCGGAGAAACCCATTGTTAAGACTGCTGCTTGGTCTCCGAAGTGTTGTAATGGATCCATGTTTCAACCACAGTTACAAAACGCCGCAAAAACTCATTCGAATTGCGGTTAAACAACTCCAAACAATCCTTTGAAGTTGTCACACACCCATCTTGCAGACAGCTTTCTTATACCCAGCTGAGCATTTAAAATCTAAACCACACTGCCATATGAAATGCGTATGGCATCAACAATCTCACGCACTTTTACTCTTCGATCGGCCAACACCATATCATGAATTTTTTCGACATTTTTGTGTGTAGTGACTTCAATTGGCCGTCCAGAACGTTCAGCGTCATTTGTACTTGTGCGACTACAACGAAAGTCAGTAAACCACTTTTTTACCATTGAAATCGATGGTGCAGAGTCCCCATAGTATTTATCAAGCTTTTCCTTGGTTTGATTGACGGTTTTTTTTTAGCAAAAAATAATGTTTAATGAGCACTCGAGATTCACTTTTTTCCATTTTTAAAAAAATCAACGAGGTTGTATGTTTTGAACAGCTGTTAAACGCAAAGTAAATGACGGAACTTGCTCAAAACTTGACAGTAGTCTATTAACAGGTGGTACTTGATGGGAGCAGTGTTGCATTTCATATAACTACGAGGGAAGTTCGAAAAGTCACTGACTTATTGTAATGGAAAATAGATTCACCCCACCATATTCTTTTGTCTGAAGTAATAGCTCCTTTCCCTTAAACATTTTTCTGATATTGAAAAGAAAATCAATATTCAAATATTTTTATACGATGCCTTCGATGTTATGGTATCCGAATTAAAGGACTCACTTTCGAAGCAAAATACATTCCAGGGCAATTTTATTTACCGCAAAATCATGAAAAATTCAAAAGGCTAGAAAGGATCGGAAAAAAGTAATAAAAAAATTTGGTAATGTAAAGCAACGATTTTCTAATAGAGTTTAAAAAATCCTTTAATGCCGGTAATTTCTACAAAAAGAAAGCTGATCGTGTTCGTACCTAACAGTTATCTTTACCTATTTAAACGTTTGTTTGACCTACGTGTTTTTAACTTAAGTTTTCTTTTAAAGTATGGCAGCTCTTACACCATAGATTTCTATACACAGCTAGAATTCTTTTTGTAGAAATTACGGACATAAGTCTATAACAATATTAGTTAAAGTCGCTTTTGGCGACCCCTGTAAAACAGAATTTGTTTTAGTAGATTTTAATAACCCCAAGACTCCTGTGTCCAGCTTTAGATAAATAAAAGTATAACACCAATATAATTCCATGAATAAATGGCCTTAAATCGGAAGAGCACTAGATAAATCTAATGTACCAAAAACAGACAGTTATAAGTCTATCACAAATAGAAGTAATTATCAAGCTATTTATAGGTAACCGATCTAAGTTTGATTTTGATAATTGTTGTTTGTTTGTTTTCTGGAAGAAATATTCTTAGTATATATACTTAGTATGTATATGATAATATTAATATCAAAGTATATTTTTGCTCCGAAATAGCTTGGCTCGGATGCTACAAAATTTTCTCAAACAATAAAAATTATTTTGAAGTCCATCTCTAGTCTCTTGGAAACCTATTAAAAAAACCTTTTTAAAATTTAATCGCTAAGATCATCGAAAGTAAGAACATCAAATTTATAATAAATATTCATAGAAATATTTTTCCCATGATCATCTTTTATATTTTTCATTTTATTTTTATTTACTTTGTTTTAACATTTATGCACCATCTACACGAAGTTGGCAGCAGCGAAGCTATCAGCCGCGTCGGCATTTTTGTTATTGAATACGCATAACAAAAGAAATTAAGAAATAAAATAATGACGATAATAATAATCATCATTATCTACAACATCAACAAATCTCCATAAACAAAAGAATCAAGAACGATTTTTTCTCTCTCTTGACTTTGTAACTTAAATATTTTTTGTTTTTTAATAAAAATTATTTTCAAAAAAAACCGCCGTGTCATTTACTAATTTCGTGATTAACACAATGGAATACATTTGCTTACAAAAAAAAAAAAAAAAAAAAAAAAAAAATCGGTAAACTATTTTATTAAAACGATCAAAAAACTAAAAAATAAAGTAACACACAGAGAGTGAGTGCTTCAGTTTGGAAGCCACTGACTCGCCCCGAAAATATGCTGTTGCATTGTCCGACGTAGTTAAGCGACCAGTGGAGTATTTTTTTTTAATTCCATGGACTATAAGCGCCGCTCTCAGCTGGAGTTATGTAGAGTGGTACGGTGCCTACAAACAAATATATTTTTAAGGTTCTTTATTACTTTTGTATTATTATTAAAATATTAATAATTATCACTATGCTTTTAATGATTTTTTTTTGAATATTAAATGTTAAAAAAAAACTTGAAAAAAATTATAAATTTTCACTTCGTCACTTGGTGTGTGTTTTAGTGGTGGAGTTTTGTAGTATATTTTTTCTGACGCACCGACGACTGCTTTCATTTGAGCCCTTGTTTTATAGATTAAGGTAAGAGTAACAATTTCTAACGCTAAAAGTAATTACACTTGATGATTAAGCACAATTTAAATAGTTAATTGAAAAAATATACAACATTCTTCTTAATAAATGGGTTCTGTTTTTAATTTCCAATAATGTATAAAATTTGTTGAGTTTATAATTAGAATTTTTTTTTGATGTCGTTGATTTTCAAGAGAAATTTCAATTAATAAATTTTAAAGTTTTGTTAATCCGGCAAAGGACTAAATTTTTTCCACATTATTACAAGAATCTGTTTCTGATACTTTTTTCCTTTTTTCATTCCACTTGGGAACATAAGGCTTTTACAAGAACATTCCAACTTATTCTATCGTTACACAATACTTTAATTTTATCAAACGATTTATTTTGCATATTAAAGGGTTTCCATTCTAATGCAGTGCTTGTTATACTGCCAGTTGGTTTTCGCAATGTGTGGCAGTGTTTCCAGGTATTTTTTTTATTACCCCCAAAAATATTTAAAAACCCCCAAATTTAACGTATTTTAAAAAAAAAATCCCCCTAAATGTAAAAGTTTAGATAATAATTTCATTTCTATTAATTTAACTTGGACCAGTTTTATTACATTCAATTATAGTAATTTAGCTATTTTCCCGTGAAATCTAGCGGATTGAAGATACATATAGCGGATGTCTAGCGATTTTTGCTCACCTAAAGACAAGCTGGAAAATATAATATTAGTTAGTTATTGATCTGTACAGACAAGCAAATAGTCCAACCCCCTTAAAAACCCCTAAATATAAATTTTTCGACAAAGAATTTGTACACCCTAAATGAAACACAGAAAAAAGTGTTTTATCAATTAAAAAAATGGTTTAAAAAGCATTTTAATTTAAATAATGTTGTAATTGAATCATTTATTTTTTTAGTTAAAAGAAAATTTAAAATTTAATTTTGATTTAATTAACATTTTAGTTGTTTTCAAATAAATTTTCAATTAACATTTTAATTAAATAACAAAAAAATCTTAATTGACTTTTTTCGTTTAAAATAAAATAATTTAAAAATGTAGAATTGTTGTTGGGAATTGTCAATATTTAATTAAATAAATTAACACATTGTTTGAAATGGCAAAGTTTTTTGATCACTTTTTTAATTAAAATTAAAAATTTTATTTATTTTTTTAATCCAAATTTAGATATTTTAATTAGGCTTAAGTTCATTGAATTTAATTTGCATTAAATTATTTTTATGAAGAAAGGAATTTTTACAACATGGAAGATTAATTAAAATTGTTATTGATAATTTTCAAATCCCTTTGAGAAGACCTAGTGGTTGAGGTCGAAACATGTCAGGGTAACCAGCCGCCTGGGTTCGAATCACACGCCAGACAGCCTGGCTTCGAATCCCAGGTCAGTCAAGAATGAAAATTATCAATAACAATTTTAATTAATCTTCCATGTTGTAAAAATTCCTTTCTTCATAAAAATAATTTAATGCAAATTAAATTCAATGAACTTAAGCCTAATTAAAATATCTAAATTTGGATTAAAAACCATTAACAGTTCAATAAAATAACCACAATACTAATTATTGTTAACAGCTAAGGCACGAGCTATGTTTACATTTGTCCTTCAAGTTGTGCTGAAAAAGGTCAACTAGAAAAAAGAAAGACAAAAACAGGAAAAACAAAAAAAAAATGTACTTTGGACTTCAAGAAGAATTCTTGACAAAAGTACGAAAAAACAGAAGTAAAGGAAAAACATGTGAGATCAATTAAAAATGGATAATCATTCAAAAAGCAAATTTCGATCTACCAAAGGTTAAAAATACAATTTGGTTTAAGGATTGATGTTTGACTACTGACGTCAGCAGTCTTCGATGGCTGCGAGTGTAAGACGGCAAATCCCTTTGAGAAGACCTAGTGGTTGAGGTCGAAACATGTCAGGGTAACCAGCCGCCTGGGTTCGAATCACACGCCAGACAGCCTGGCTTCGAATCCCAGGTCAGTCAAGAATGAAAATTATCAATAACAATTTTAATTAATCTTCCATGTTGTAAAAATTCCTTTCTTCATAAAAATAATTTAATGCAAATTAAATTCAATGAACTTAAGCCTAATTAAAATATCTAAATTTGGATTAAAAACCATTAACAGTTCAATAAAATAACCACAATACTAATTATTGTTAACAGCTAAGGCACGAGCTATGTTTACATTTGTCCTTCAAGTTGTGCTGAAAAAGGTCAACTAGAAAAAAGAAAGACAAAAACAGGAAAAACAAAAAAAAAAATGTACTTTGGACTTCAAGAAGAATTCTTGACAAAAGTACGAAAAAACAGAAGTAAAGGAAAAACATGTGAGATCAATTAAAAATGGATAATCATTCAAAAAGCAAATTTCGATCTACCAAAGGTTAAAAATACAATTTGGTTTAAGGATTGATGTTTGACTACTGACGTCAGCAGTCTTCGATGGCTGCGAGTGTAAGACGGCAAATCCCTTTGAGAAGACCTAGTGGTTGAGGTCGAAACATGTCAGGGTAACCAGCCGCCTGGGTTCGAATCACACGCCAGACAGCCTGGCTTCGAATCCCAGGTCAGTCAAGAATGAAAATTATCAATAACAATTTTAATTAATCTTCCATGTTGTAAAAATTCCTTTCTTCATAAAAATAATTTAATGCAAATTAAATTCAATGAACTTAAGCCTAATTAAAATATCTAAATTTGGATTAAAAACCATTAACAGTTCAATAAAATAACCACAATACTAATTTTATTTATTTAAAAAAATTTTTTCAAAATTTTTAAATTTTTAGTAATCAATATAATCATTTTGGTAACAGATGCAAAATAAACAAATTGTTTGCTTGATATTATGAATTTGGTATAAATTTGGTGATTGGAGAAAATTAATAATTTTTTCTGTAAATAAACCCCTAAGTCTGGGGTGAAATCCCCTAACCTGGCCACTCTGTTGTGTGGCCTATCCACTTTCACTTATATGGTCTGTCATTAGCCATGTCTCGATTCCATACATCAATAAGGATTTCACACAAGCGTTGAAAATACGCGTCCTAGTACTTCTCGATGTTTGGGTTAATTACCACGTTTTATTCAGCCTTCCAAACGCTGGCCTTGCATTGCTTAACCTGAGTGACAAGCCTTCTTTCACACCTCCAGCTATAGACATTATACCTCCTTGATGGCAGAAAGATTTAACAAATTGTATCTTGTACCCTGCTATGGTGCCTTGTGATTGATGACCTGCTCGTCAGACTTGAGGAATATGGCCTGCGGGCCATTGGTTATGCGGACGACCTGGCCATCATTGTGACCGGAAAATTCGAGAGAACAATCACTGAGGTGATGCAGGGTGCTCTCGACAAGGTTCTCAAATGGTGCCATGAAAGGGGGCTGAACATCAACCCCCAAAAAGCGGTCGTGGTCCCGTTCACGAGAAGATATAAACACAGTTTGGGTAGACTGACAGTGAATGGGACGGAAATCGAGTACTCCAATGAAGTCAAGTACCTGGGAATTGTTCTGGATAAACGGCTAAACTGGAACTCGCACTTGGATGCGACCCTGAAGAAGGCACTTAGGGCCTTCTGGGCCTGTAAGAGCTTCTTTGGGAAGACCTGGGGCTTTGGCCCTAGCATGATTAAGTGGCTTTATTTCATGATGATCAGACCGATAATCACCTATGGATCCCTGGTATGGTGGCCAAAGATTCAGCAGGTGTCGGCGATTCAAAAGTGCGGAAGGCTACAGAGAATGGTCTGTGTAGCTCTGACGGGGGTGATGCGCACATGTCCAACAGCGGCACTTGAAACTATTTTGGGCATCTTGCCATTACACATCCATATAAGGAAGGTCGCAATATCGAGTCTCCTTAGGATCCAACAAACATCCGGACTGTCAGATGGGGTCAACGGACACGCTGGTCTGATGAAATTAGCTCCTAGTCTATCAGTCTGCACTAGGGCGGACATTAAGACCACGGAACTGAGCTTTAACAGAAGGTTTAGCACGATCCTCCCAAATGGGGGAGCCTGGGACAGTGGAAATCCCTGTGAGGGTAACCAGGGACTACGCTGGTATACCGATGGATCCAAATCGGAGCACGGGGTGGGTGCTGGGGTATTTGGACCAAACACGCGAATCTCGATAGCCATGGGAAGAACACCAAGTGTATTCCAGGCCGAGATCCACGCCATCGATGTGTGCTGTAGCAACATTCTTAACAAGGGAATGATAGGAAACAGCATTGCGATATTCACTGATAGCCAAGCGGCCATTAAGGCACTCTCTTCCTGGAAATTGTCCTCGAAGTTGGTGGCGGAATGCCGGGGAAGGCTACAGGAGCTGGGCTCAAGAAACAGAGTGACACTCTGTTGGGTGCCGGGACACTCAGGGGTTCCGGGTAACGATAGGGCTGATGAACTGGCTAGGGCTGGAGCAAATGCCCAAATGGTGGGCCCCGAGCCCTTTTGTGGGTTAAGCTGGGCCACTACCCAATCTCTATTGGGGGAATGGGCTCTCAGCGAGCACAGAAAATACTGGGTATCGCTACCGGGAATGCGTCAGGCGAAGGAATTTATATTTCCCGGGAGTACACTGGAGACAAAGGGTCTCAACAGACGAGATTTACGGCTGTTGGTGGCTTATTTGACGGGCCACCATACGGTCAAGCACCACCTCTTTCGGATGGGTCTGGCAGAGGACCAGGAATGTAGACTATGCCGTGAAGAGGACGAAACTACAAAGCACCTATTGTGTGACTGCCCCGCGCTGGCATGGGCCAGAAGGAGACACTTGGGGCACGGTACGATGGGCGCGTCCCGAGTCGGTGTAATACCGGCAAAAGACCTTCTTGGGTTTCTCTGGGAAGCAGAGGGTCTTTTGGCCAACTAAAGGGGGGTGGGTACAATAGACCTGGTTTGGTCGCGGTACCGTCTCCGTTGGGAGAAATCTCCCCGCTCTCTCTCTCGCTCTCTCTCTCTCGATCTTGGTATTGTACTACAATATTGTTGTTGGTTGTGTTTTCTAAACGTATTGCATGTGTTGAGCCAAAATCCAATTCATTTGACAGCGCAACTTAATCATTTACTTTATTCTAATCGTTAGCAAAATCCAAATCTTCTAGATGCCTCTGAGGATTCCAAATAATACACCTTCTTTTTTTCATAACTTTATCATTACCTAATCCAAAAGAACGGCGAACAATAATGGCAATAATGGGCAATCTTGTTTTACTCCAGTATTTGTCATGAAGGCTTCACTGGTCTTGCCATTGTGTCGAACTTGTACTGTGGTATTGTTATACATGGCTTTAACTAAGTTTATCAATTTTTCTGGGACACCCTTGATTCTTAATTCGTCCCATATAGCACTACGTTTTATCAAATTTCTGATGCTAAATCTATTTAATCTCTAGATACAAAAAAATCGTTCTTTTTCAATCGCGCAAGTTTAATTTCTGTCATGATATATCGTCTGTTTATGTGAATCCCACTGTTATTGCTTTTAAATGATTCTATGGGCTTCGAATGGAAGCTAAGAATTTGCTAACTTTTTTATAAATGATAATTCTACAAGATCTTTTCACATTCTACAGGGATTATTTCCATCCAGTAATTTTCTTTATCTTCTTCGTCATTAACCAAAAAGCAGAGGACTTGGTAAATATGGGACCTATTTCAGACGTTGGAGAACAATTAAATCGACCTTTGTTAACTTTTTCCTTAGGCTAGATAAAGATTCCACGAAATAAGTCTCCAAAAAATAAATGAAATAAGTCCCAAAAAATATACAGAAAGCAACAACAACATTTTTTATGACTTATTTCTTTTTTATTATAGGACTTCTTTCATTTTGGTATTGAGAACTTATTTCATATTGAAAAAAACACCCCAATAATTGATAATGAAAATAGACCCCAAAAATATATGTGGGGCATTTATTAATTTTAATTTAACAAAAATTGTAAACAATGCAAATTATATCCCATTTAATTTACTGCATACGTTTGTCATTCATAAAAAAATGGGATAGTATTAAAATTCCTCATTTTAAAATACCGTAATGACAAAATTAGGATTTTTTTACTCACGAGAAACCGGAATATCAAACCACGTGCTTTATAATTCCAAATCTTTAAATAATAAATTAAAAAATAAGGATATCATATCCTGAATTTAGAAGGCTTAGTAAGCGAAGTTGATATTTGTTATACAATATAGAATAAATCCTGGCCGTATGCCCATACATGATGTCTATGTTCTTTTTTATGTTCTTTAAGATATTCTAGACTTTATTTTGAAATTCAAGGACCAAATACACCATACAAGCAGTTTGACCACAAGCACATGATGTTTGTTTAACCGTTGGTGTGGTTTATGCCATTATTACGAATTTGAAGTCAATTATAACGTCTTCGAACAAAACTTGTGTTATAAATAGTTTCCGATTTTTGGCCAACATTTTCTGTTTTGCTTTGGTATAAAATTTTTCTGGAAATTTTTTTTCTTTATTACATAATTAACAATTAGTTAGATTAAAGCTACAAAAAGTTAAATCGAAGATTTCGTGCAGAAATTTTCGATATTTTACGTCTTCAAATTTGCGAGAATTTTTTTCCGAACCCTAGAAAAAAATTCGTCGAAAGCAATTTCTACAAACGGCTTTAATGCAAAAACGGATTTAATTAAAGATAAATGTCCTGAAAACATATGTTTTGGATCAAAATTGTTTATATTCTTTTGAAATATTTGTGTTATGACGGAAAAAATGCAATTGATTGTATGCTAAATCTCGAAACATTTCTAAAGTTTCCAATGAGAAAAAAGGTCTATCCAATTTTAGAGTAGAGCTCTCTCTCCATTGTCAAAAGATGAGATATGAGTTTTTTAGGCCATTCCCCATAAAAAATTATTTTTCAGAGACCTACTTTAATACTTTGAAATTTTCCAACGGATGGGCCTTGTTTTTTTGTTGCAAATAATTCCTGACTTAATCTGATTCGTTACATATTCATATGTATAAATTTAATGAAATCATAAATTAATTAAATTTATATTTTGTTTGCTTTTTAACAAACAATATCCAATATGAGAAAAATATTTTAAAAATTAATATAAATAATTTCAAAGGAAAATAAAAAAATAAAAATAATGTTCATTAACATACAACAAGCCATAATTAAGCCCGCACAATCCACATGCTACAACCAACGTCACCAATATATTCAGGCAGCATTGAACGTACTCTTAAATATGAACATGTCAATAAAATTTTTGTACAGAGTTGGTGGTTTAAATTACTCAGTGATTATGGCTGGAAATTTAAAACGTCTGCCTGCAACCACACCGTTTCTACCACTCACTTACTTACCTTTAGTCACTACTCGAACGACAAAACAAAATTTCAATTTCACTAAATAAATTTTTTAAAGCATAACACAAGTTACTTCAATATAACAAAACTTCAATGTTTTAAAGAACATAGAAATAACATTGGAAAAGCAAAAGGGGGAGACCGCTTAGAAACTCCAAAACCAACATTAACTTGAATGTCGTCAGTTGTCACCTTGTATTACTTAATGTCAAATAAAATTAGTTTAACAACAACAACAGAAAAAAAGAGTAAAAGTATAAAAAAAAAACACAAAGGAAAACGAAAAAAGCAGGAGAAGAAAACAAAAGACCTTAATTTATAATGTGAAAAATACTCGCACATGCATACAAAGATACACAAATTATTCCAGTAATTAGGCTTATTATTTTAGTACATCTACATAATGGGGATTTTTTTAAGTTCGAAAGAAGTTACGAAGCTGTTAGAAGCAAAACGTACTGTCCTACTGTACTCGCTTTTTGACATTTATGATCAGTACACTCTGTTAAACCAGAATGAATAGATTTAACCTTAAAAATCCAAATCTACTTAGAAAATCACTTATCGATTCGCGCAACTTTTAGACGACTTTTACATTTTTATGGCACACGGCTCATATGCATATGGAGTGAAGCCAAGCCACAATAGATCCTGCAGACGCCATTACATCTAGACAAATGCATAGTTTGGTGCGGTGGCATGATCAGAACTTATTTCTTTAAAAATTAAAATAGTATGACATCCAAAACGAGCTTTGTGACCAAAGGCCCGAAGTAGTTTTCAAATGTTAACTCAATTTACACAGTGCGGGTAATGGTAGGAGTTCTGCTTACCGGGAAATTTTATATCGGCACAAAAAAAGTTATACATATCCCGGCATTTCGCTGGGTCAGGTCTAGTAATCGAGATATATCGATTATAAGTTATTAACTATTGAAATTTGGAATTCGTTGTGCCTTTTTCATGCATTTGGACCGAATATCGAAAAATGATAGTCAGAAAAACGGATAAGCTCAGTGCCGGCTACAACAAAGTCAATAAAACAGAGCTTGATTTTTCGTTTGCCTTAAGTGGGAACCTGGAAATCAGTTTTTTTATAACTTTTTTCTTAAGTTATCTAGCTGTTGCACAGTGTTTTGATCAAATCAAAAAAAAACAATGTTAAATTTTATGTTATAGTGTTATTTTTTATAACTTCTATTTCTAACGGGCTTAAAAAAACACCCTTTTTATATTTCTATTCAATCCACTAAAATAAAATGAAATTTGAACTTTTAGATAAATTGAATTACAAACCAAAAAAAAAAAAAATCTGTGTAATGAAAAAAATGTAGACAAGAAAAATGTAAATTTAAATACTTAATTTATTAATTAATAACAATAAGGTTAATTAAATTGTAAAATTATGGTCATTAATGTAACAAAACACGTACAAACAGAAGTTCAAGTAACTTAATATAATGAAAAAAAAGCTATTTGAAGAATTTTGTAGAACGTTTTGTAATTAAAAAGATACTTTTAACAAAGTAATTGTTTTTTTTTTTCTCTTTTTATAATAATCAGGAAACATGGCAGAGGAAGTGGTCAATTTGCGTTGATGTACTTACTTAATCAAAGTTTTAATAGAGATATAAAAATATGTAATAAATAAAACACCTTCTTTTTTAAAATTTTTTAATTATTTTTTGTATTAATAGTTTTAAATTGAATTAAAATGTCTCCGGCGACACTGATTGATTTCCGACAATCGTGGGCATATTTGCCTAAACATTTTAATATTTAAATAAGAGCGTAAGAGCAAACAGCACACACAAGGAGTAAGTTGAGGGTTTATACTCTCGCCGCTAACTTAGGAGTAGGCATAATTTGTTGAATAGCAAGAGCATCTAGAGATGAACCATCCTAACAATTCGAATTTTTATAAGTAAAATGAACTCCACTACAACCATCGCGAAAAAGGTCCTCCCACGAAAACAGCACTCTCTGAGAAAGAGCGTCATTATGTGAAACACGCGTTATATGAGACGATAAACTTCTACATCATCGGCTCTTGGCTCTTCATCCACTCCAAATCCAAGTCTTACCACATCCATAACTCACTCCACATCAACACCGGTACAACAAATTTTCGCTATCTTCAACTGCTAAGTGTTTAGCACTTCCACCAACGCAAATTGAAATACCCAGAACAACTCTTATACAACCCTTCATCCTCGGTCCCTCAACATTTAGTCACTTCACAAAATCCACGAATTAGGCCATGGTACCTAGTCATTTCATTTTATCCAAAATTATTACGTCTTTACCCCACCAACTGTCGGTCTCCATTCCAAAGCCTCACACCTCACGAGTTGAGCTCCCCGTCAGAGCTGAAGCGTCACCCAAAAGTTTAAACCAGATTTATCTCCCATTTACTTTCACTAGATTCAGACCGTGATTTAAAAATCATGTCTTTTTTTAGTTCCTTTTGAAAGTTCCTTCAAAAACACAACAGATTCAAACGAAGATTTTCCCTCCATGATTTTAGGGTTGATTTTTTTCCCCATTATCGGTAATTCTTCTTTACTTGCTTATTTATAAAAACAAACAATTTAAATGCGCTCAATTTGTATTGTAAAGAGATGTTGCCACATTGAAATAAAAAATAAAATAAGGCAACATAACAAAAAAAAAGATGTGTGCAAAAAAAATTATAAAAAAAGACACAGAGAACAGAGAACGTGTTTTTTTCTCTACCCCGCTTGCTTATCTACACCGTTCGCCTACAAACACCAAAAATCATGTCTTAAAAAACATGGAAAAAAAATCACCGTATGAACCGCTTGTTTGACTGTTACAGAAAATGTATTTCTCGCAGAACTTATTTCAAGTACAAAGACACCTCATGAGAGCATGCCATGGTAGCCTCAACCAATAGTCAGTCTGGTACCGAAGTTTTTGGGGCTATTGAATGCCGTCCTACCAGATAGGACTTCTAGTCAGCCACAATCTCGAGAATTCAAGTTCGCAAGAATGCTGCCAATTTTGAACTACTGCGCAATTCCAGGTATTGGCTGCACCGGATTTTCCTGGAGGTTGCAACAGCAGAAGGTGTGTAGCCTTAAGATGATCCATACAATTTCCTAATAGAAATATGATCTTTTGTCATTAACCAATATTTAATGGTTTTGAAGATATTTCCGATAGTGGAAAACAATTGCAAAATGTTTCGCATTGCTAAAATAAAGTAAATATCTCGGATAGAAAGCGGTAAAACTTAATCTTATGGTTTGTAACAGAAAAGTATAATCAGTACCGGTTTACGTAGCAAGCTAAACGCACAAAACCGTAGGGTACCTTTTGACGCGTAGCATGCGAAAAGAACTACTTTTTTTTTATATGGAATACATATAAAAAAATATGTGGCATATAAATCTTTTAATATAAAAAGAGTTCTGTATACACTGATAGAAAAGGGGTCATAACGCTGATGTATTTTGACATAAGTACTAAGAGAAGTGTCTTCGTGTTTTACCCCATGACACTTTTCATCATTGTTAACATCATTTGGCCAAATTGTCATCAGTGTGAAAAATTGAAATTATGTCATCAATGGGATAACATTCGGCATCACAGAAATCACGAATCGGAGTCGGTTTAATAAAACAAGTCATCAGTGCGATGACTCAGTAAAATCGTGGAAAGGACTCATTAGGCTTAATTTAATCAATTGAGTCATTGGGATTGACTTAAGTCAAAGTGAGAGGATTATTATAATTAACTTACCCGTTATACACGTTTGTTTCACTTTTATTGTATTCCGCCCTTTGTTTACAGAATACCCTAAATTATAAAACGCCAGTAGCATGCTCGATATGGGTTTCGTAATTATTCTACTTTAAAAATTGTATGTATACAATTAAATAATTTAAAAAAATAGAATATGGGAATTTTCGGAATTCATTTTACTTTTGAAACATGAAAATAATGTTATTAATACACTAAATGTGGCATCGAATTGATGTCACTGTAGTCATAGCGTAGATGACGCATTAAATATGACAACATTTTAGGATGTCACTATTTGCCTCATTGATGCCATTTGTATAACATTGATATCACAATTCTGATGTTAGAGCATTGCCAATATGAAGATGTATTTTTCAATGATTGCACGAAAAACACTTATAAGAGAAAAAAAAGCTGAAACAGGAATAGATTCCCATACGCTAATAATGACATTTTTTATACGAAGTATTTCGTGTAAAAAATTTCGCAAAGGTTTAGGCTTGTCCGTGGGTTTGTTTTCTTACACAAAATTTACAAATCCCTAAGACTTGCGTTGAGAAAGTTTTCATTAAAATTTTAAACATTTTTTGATGAAAATATTTTAAGATTGGGTGAAGTGCTTCAGAAAATAATGGGGTTTATCTGTTCTACTATGAAACAAAAAATAAAAAAAAAATTTTTTTATAGTAATATTTTATAAAGATATTGTAACCTCAACTCTTGAGTGAAGAATAAAATTTTCTTTTTGAAAAATGTATATTTGAGTAATGAATATGTTGCAGTAAATGAGCGATATGAAAATATTACTTTTAAAGTAAAAAAATTTAAGCTTTCCGAGGTAGCTTATCTTTTCACCCTTATTTTTAGCAGAATCTACAGATTTTCCTTTGCTCTATTATACAAACTTTTTTACCACTGACTGTTCACCATATTTTGACTCAAATATAACACTTTTACTTATTTCATAAACGTATGCCTCACTTAGAAGAAACAAAAAGAAAAATAAAAAACCTTGGCAGTAAATTTACCACAACACGCAATAAAATGTTAAAATAAATATTAAACAACCACAGAAATAAAAACAGCTTTTTGTTTAAAGAAAAGCTATTTAATAAAGCCCAAAGTGCTTTGCATGCATTTGTCAATTTAGCATGCCATCAAACATCCTTTCAATTGGAACACTACTGTTTAAGCACATTCCTGGATACCACAACAAAATTGCACCCTAAATACACGTTCATATTTTTTTTGTTAGGCCGGTACTTTGACTTGGTGTGAGTTCTGAAAGTTTCAGTTTAATATTGCAAAGACTTATATTTATTTGAAAATGTATTAACAAGAGCATCATTAACATTTTGAAAAATGTTAAAAATGAACTGCAGCATTTAATTTCAAAATTTCAAAATTTTTAACGACTTCATTTTTATTTTGAAGAATATCGCCATTCTTTTTGTTTTTGTTTAGCTTTACATAGTGCTAATAAAATGTGTATTTGTATTAAAAAAAAATTTTGTTTTAACATCGACATGAAAACATACGAAAAAAAAGATAAAATATAAAAAATAAAACTTTTCAACAGATTTCATTTAAGTTTTACAACATTTTCATTATGCGTTGACAAAAACATTGACAGGTTTAGCATGTGTTTGGTGGATCTACAAAACATAAATAAATATATGAATATACGAGGGCCGGTCAACAAGTTCGTAACTTTTTGCATTTTCAGCCTCTTAACTTATGGGCAACCTCCGGTCAATAGGCATATTTCAGTTGACCCCTGTACAAAATTTTATTAAGCTGCGTTATTTAGTTTGTCCTGAACAGCCCGTGATTACAACAGAAAAATGGAAAAAAGAGAATTTGGTGTGCTCATTAAAATAAATGCTAAATAAACCACACAAATTGCTTGGCAAACATGTCAAAATTTTAAGTTTGTGCAAATGTATTGTGTTGTTATTTGGACAAACTTTTGAAGCCTGTTAATAGAATTATTAAACATTTTTAATATTTGGCAGACAAAGAGACAAAAATACAAAATAAACCACATAAAATGCTTGGCAAACATGTCAAACCATTATGATCGTACAAATGTATTGTTTTGTTAATTGGGGTGTTTGCTATTTGGACAAACATTTGAAGCTTGTTAGTAGACATTTTTTTATATTTGGCAGACATGTTGGATATTTGTCAAACTTTTTATTGTGTCTAGTGCTAAATGTAATTATTTTAGTGAAAACTTTGCATAGTGTAGAAGAAGAAGCATATAAATCATTTTGAGCCGAAAATTCAAACATTGCTGCAGCATTGTTTGCCCCAAAACCACTCTTTACTCCAAATTATTTTCCTTTCTTTTGTATTTTTCCTCCGTTTTAAATAAATCACGAGCAAAATTGCCGCAGCACTATTGTCGTCTGCATTCATTGGACACAAAACAAAACTGAAAAATGTTTGTTTGTACGAAATATGTTTGTGTTGTTTAATTGCGTGTTTGCCAAGCCATTTGTGCGGTTAATTTTGCCCTTAAGCATTTAGTAAAAAACATCCATGAACAAGCCTCTCACCTTTTTCTTATCTCCAAACCTGAACAAATGGGTCGGCGGAAAAAAATGAAATCATTTATATCACAAGCAAATATCTAATTTGATGACTTGATGAATCTAATTTTTTTACCAAGGTATAAACAAATTGGAAAACGCTGGACAAAATAATAGAGCTCATAGCGAGACAACGTGTTTAGAGACTACGTTGAAAACTTAAATGATTTTTTTCTCCAAGCCCCCGTATTTAATTTGCTAAATCAACATACTTATTGACCCGCCCTCGTATGTAAATCAGTATCCGCCAGTAATAAGTCTTATGATTTGTTTTACACTTTCATGTCTCCCAAATGTAATAAATACTCGCTCGAATATAAAAAACTCTGTCTGTTTAAAATTTAAATGTCTGTTTGGCATGGCTGGTTGGTTTGTTTTGCGGTTTGGTGCCAAACTGTAATAAATCAATGCAGTAAATGGCGTAAATGAGTTCTAGTGTAAATCATTTAATGTTTTTTCTGGCTGTTTTTTTATATCTCTCTCCTTTGAAAGACAGACAACAAAACTAAGCGAAGTACTTTTTTTTAAATTTTAATGACTCGTGTATTGTCGTTTAATAAGGGACTGTTAATGATTGTATTGCTGATATATATTTTTTTCTTTTACATTTATGATTTTGAATAAATTTTTATAGTTTGTGGTGTTAAAGTTACTTCCGTTTTTATTGAATTTTCTGTATGTCAAAAATCTATGTTGATTTTAAAGATAATGGAGAAATTGAAGACAATCGATATTTAGATGGAACATTTTATAGGTTTACTTTTTAAACCATTTTGGACTAATAGCACAATTAATAGCCAAATAATGTACAATTACATTACAGGTGGGTAGAAAAAACCTATCGCTTATTATTCTTAAGCCACGGTTGAGCCATAGGCAATAATGATATGCGATACAATAAGATCGGACTTTAAAATTTAAAGCTTAAATTTCTAGAATTTTTATTGATATTATTTTTATTCTAGGGCGTGACTGGTGCAATTTTTTTTTGTTTGTATTGGAATCGACCTGCTTTAATTTAACATGTATGTGAAAAAGAAAAAGGGGCTAAACTTTGTTGCGTGTCATAAAATTAAGTAGATTAAAAGATAGACCAACTGAGTTTTAGAAGGACTTTTTTGGCACGTGGAAAAGATGGATATTAGAGGGGAAAGATCCGAAATGACATAAGGGGCGCCCAAAATGTAACGTCGGATTAAAAAGTCACAAAAGGCAAAAATTAAGCCATAGTCATGCCATAAAGAATGATTTACGATACCATGAGATCGTGCTTGAAGTGGCGGCACTATATATAAAAAAAACAAAAATTGCTGTATTTTAGGGCCTGGCAAAAAAATATATTTTTAAAATGTTTTATAAACTTCATTAACGTGCCTCTCATTGCATGGGGTGGCTGCCAAAACTTTTTTATGGAGGCCGACCGGCTTTAACGTGCAAGTTAGTAAAGTTATATTTCATCGTATCGACGTATTTTTATGTCGCTTAAAACCACATAGTGTAGATTTGCTTAAAAATAAATAGATTTTGTTTTATTTTTAATAAGATTTTACAAAAAAAAAGAGAAAAAAAACAATATTATTCCACTTAAAATAACATCCCAATAAAAAATGGAGCTTCCAACGAAGCAGGTTTGTAAGGGATAAACGTAAAGATTTCGCTTACCATATCGCTTACGGAAGACATGAATTTTATATGGCGAGCTCCCACTTTGAAGCAATACATTTTTGACACAGAAAGCGCTTTATTCAGCGCATATAAAAATTGGTGAATGTAACTATGAGCTTTGCACTCTGAATTTTTTGTTTTATATGCTTCCTTACAAACCTGCTTCATAGTAAGGGAATGCCGTGGCTCTTCAAATTTTATATATTTATAAAGAAGTCGTTTACTTAACATACTGCATCTCTGTATGTCTGCACAAACAAAACATGCTCACAACACACACACAAGCTATTCGTGCTATGGTCGTTGCTTAAATTTTTTGCTTGCTCATTTCTTTATCAATGTAAAAAACCCTATAGAACATTAAAATACAAGATATGTCTACAGAACCACTAGAATTGTTCTGTTTTATAACGAAAAACAGAACACTTTATAGTGTATGTTTCTTTCTTCAAAATAGTAACGAACGGTATTAGGGTGTCTTCGTCTACACAAACACTAAAAATCGTTGATATCGTTTCTGGGTGTGTGAGCCGAACGTTTAGTAATGTTCTGTTTATTTTCGAACCCTGGTAGTTATACGTAACAAGTTTCATAATACTTTCCAAAATAGACTAGGCTCTCCCAATCTATGGATGGTGCGCACATTCAAATATAAAATTAATACAAGGCCCATATCATGCTGCAATAAGACGCAGCATATTATGGGCTTTCAGAACTACCCCTATTAATAATTTACTAGCAGAATCAGGAATGCCATCCATCAAAGACCGTATAAATCATCTCACAGCCAAACTGGTACCTAAACTTTTTATCTGTAGATATCCAATTCTCTACAAAGAAGTCACAAACACTATAAAATGGGTCAAAGTACCTAGACTTCCTTCCCCAATAAATAAGTGCTTAAGTATCTAACAAAATCTTAACCTTAATATCCAACCAATTCAAATAAAACTACCATCGGAACCACAATGGCTCTTAGATAAATCAATGTTTATATTAACCTTAACTAAGCTCCCAAAACACTCTACCACGCCTACAGTGTATCAACAACATTTTTACAGAATATCGAGCCAGCTCAGGGCTAATTTTAATTTCTTATTCACTGATGGTTCCAAATCCAACCATGGCACGACATTTGCCGTAGTCAAGGAAGACGGCTCAATTATTAAAAACGGCTATATTGACCCCCATTGCTCTAGCTTTACCGCCGAAGCATTAGCATTGTTCGTTGGTATTTATGTCGCCTCCAAAGCTGCTGGGAGAACTATTATCTGTACAGATAGCTTATCATCTATACAATCACTACTTAATTCCCTTTATGAATCCCAAATCATTACTAAAACAAGAAATCTTTGTATAACGCACTCAGATAAAATTAAAATTATGTGGGTTCCATCCCATGTTGGCATACTCGGAAACGAATGCGCCGACAGAGCGGCAGAAGAAGCAAAAAGAAGACCGCTGTTTAAATTTCCAACGTGGGAAGTGCACAACATCAACAACGCCATTTCTGTGCACTTCAAAAATCAAACAGCCGAACAATGGTCCTTGTATCAACATTCTTACAAAAACGTGAATCCTCTTGGAATTAACCCCATTATCCAAAAAAACGTATCCAGAAAAGAATCCAACATATGTGCACGTCTTAAAATGGGACACTGTAAATTTTTTCATAAATACTTGCTTGAAAAATCTTCCCGCCCACACTGTCACACGTGCGACAGTGATGCATTCGTCACCCACATTCTAGACGAATGCATCAGCTATAACTCTGCCCGTTCAAACATATTCGGGTCTGTTAAGCCTTCCCATCTTCTCCGGAACTTATCCGATACGAACATTTAACTTATATATAAATACATATTAAATATTAACATGCTTAATAAAATCTAATTACCTATTAACCATCGGGCCGAAAGCCATAGCTGCTAGTGCCCTTACTTCCTTTGATTAGTATTATTAATTGTATTTTTATTACTTATAAATAAATAAAAAAAAAATAAAATAAAAAAAGTGTCAAATGCCCCGACGCATAGAAGACAAAAAGTAGGTCTACTTTATACTTTTGAAAACGTTACAAGCGGCGTTTGAATAAATCAGCTGATTTTGCCGTGTAAAAAGTGTTGCATGTAACTTGGTAATCAATACATATCATCCGACATGTGGGCGGAGTTGGAGAAGTGGGCGTGGCGCAAAACCGATTTATTTATATCTTAACAGCGGTATTTATATAAAGATCTGTTCTTATAGCACCAAAGTGAAGGGTATATAAATTCGACATAGCCGAATATAGCGCTCTTGTTAGTTTTTTATTTATTTGAATATTAAGAATATTTCAAATATATAATAAACTTGTTTTGGTATTAATAATCTCGCCCAAAATTAATTTGAGCTATAATGTTATAAATAATTTTTTTGGTTGGAATAAATAAATATTTTTCTTTTTTGTGTTCACGTATCAGCATTTGTTTGGTATGATTATCACAATTATCTGTAATTCAAACGATAAATCATTTTTGTTTCCTTTTTTTCATATTTTTGGAGAAGCTATTAAATTGTTTTTTTTTTGTTGTTGAAAATAAATTGCAGTAAATTATGAAACAGGAAAAAAATGTTTTTTTTAATGTTTAAAATACCAGTGAAAGTGCTATAAGTTTTTGAAAAACGTAGACAAGCGATGATTCAAAGTCAAAATTGAAAGCAAAAAAAAAAGAATTGTTAAGGATAACAAAAATAAAATTAAAATTTTAATTTAAGGGGATAAAAAATATATATTTTTGATTCAAAAAATAAGTTACTTCAAGAATGTTTTCCTATCCTTGTAAAAACTTTTCACTACCACTTATTTTTTTTTATTTGTATTTTTTTTATATATGTTTTTTTTTTTTTTAAATTTTAAATCTAATCTTTTAAGTAAATAAACTATTAGACCCGTTTACAATATGTAATGCGAACTGAACCCCTGATAAACAAACAGCCAAACAAACACCCAAGCGGACAATGGGGCACAGTTACAGTAATCATCACACATCATGACACTAAGTAGCCGTAACAATAATAACAACAATGACAAAAAATAACACAATAAACTAAAAAAAAATTAAAATTTTGTTTATAAAAGATCTCATGCTGAGCTGGACAAACAATAGTGTTTGAAAACACAGATACCCGTGCAACAAACACATACAATCACAAATAAACTCATACGCTTAGAGACTTAAAAAAAGAAAATCGCAGGAAAAATAAATAAAATAAAAGAAAAAATCATAAAAAGGGACACTTTTTTCTGCCACTCAGAACACTCACTTTGCAACACAATAGATGTGTGTGATGTTTGAGGCATACACATACAATTGATTTAGTTTTGCCGCATTAGTATCTAGAACAAAACAGTAATAGTTTGGTTAACTATTTTAATTCCCTGTCTACATAATGAAACACTTGAGATTAGCAAATAGGTACATTTACTTTGCTCTTTTGTGTGATGTTTAACAAAAAAAAGATTTTTTTTGGAGAGATTTAGCGGATTAACTAACATTTTCATTTGATCTTTAACAATGTTGTAATTTGTTAAAAATGGCAAACATTTAGAATTAAATGAAAATCCGCTTAAAACTGCAAATATATTTACTAAAGGATCTCAGAAATTATGAATATGCGAGTATTGTTTTATTTTCAAAACTGCCAAAATTTTGATTTATTCTGTGAGAAAAATAGTTAAATATTTCAACAATTGTCATTTTTAGAGCAGAGTTATTAAGAAAGCAGTAATTCCGGTACGGATAACTGTAAAAGAAGCTGTCATACTAATGCAGTGTGTTTGACTTTTGTCAGTATACTTTGGCAAATCACCATGCAAAGACTTACACCAGAACAACGTTAACAAATTTATTTCCAAAATTCGCGCTCTGTTTGCCAAACTTTGTCAATTTTACGGTTCGCATAAACGACCATCTAAGTAGCTAATACGCAATACCATCGTACACAGAAAAAAATAAAAATTGATTTCAATTAAAAAATTTGTGATATTTAATTAAACAATTAATTAAATTTGCAGCACCAGTAAATAAGTTAATAGTATCAACTAAACGTTTAATTCACTTGATTAAATTTTTAATTAACAATGATTTTATTTTTAAATAATGCTTTTAATGGTGAAACATTTTGGAGAATTTTTTCTGTGTACAAAAGAAACCATCGTCGCTGTAAACGTGAATGTAACAGAGGACTCGAATTTATAGGTGCGACGCCGTTCTCAGCCACTCGGTCTCTGCCCGTCCACAACTGGAAGAATTTTTAGGAAAGATCTTGGCCTACATCCATATGAGATCCAGCTGGTGCATGAATTAAAGCCAGCTGGAACTGGAAATTGAACCAGATTTTTGTGATAAAATCATCTTCAGTATAAGGGCCATTTCTTAACGGGGTTCTAAACAAGCAGAATTGTAGCTTTTGAAGAAAGCACAATCCTTATGAAATTCTTGACACTCCATTCCATACCAAAAAAATCACTGATTGCTGTGATTTACATGCCGAAAGCATCATTGGACCATTTGTCTTTAAATCCGAAACCGGTGCCAACATTACTGTGAGCGGTGAATGCTACTAGCAAATGATTCGTGATTTTTGTAGTCCTTATGCTATTGCAAAGCATTTGGAGGAGATATAGTTCCAACAATATGGCGCAACATGTCATACAGCGCGTGAAACCATCACTTGTTGAGTCAAACGTTTCGTGAAAGAATTATCTGAAGAAATGGACCTGTGAATTGGCCACTTAGTTCGTGGGATTTCACACCTTTGGACTACTTTTTGTGGGGGTACGTCAAATCTCGATGCTGATAAACCAACAACGACTGATCATTTAGAAGCCAACATTCGACGCACTTTCAACGAAATATGATGGGTATACTCGAAAGAGTGGTGCAAAAAATTATTTTAAAATATTAAATGCAAAATAGTAAAGCCAAATGGAATTTGTTATACTTTATTTAAAAATAAAATGCTATGCCTCTAAAACATTCCACTTTAAGGAAAAAAGGGGGTGTGCCTTTACTAAGCGTCTGTACTAAATTATATTGCATACATTTTTATTTTTTTTTTGCAGAAGGTGTGACTTAATTTCTTCTAATTCTAAGTTCTTTTCTTCATTTAAATTATTATCGGTTTTTCTTTTGTAAACTGATGAGATCTGTATTTGAAATTGCATTTGGCAAAAAAGTTTCTTCACATTGCACATTATTGTTCGTCACTAACCAAGTTTAACTTTTACATAAAAGCGTTGAATTTACACAATAATAAAATATAAAAAAAATTTTTCAATGTTCAATTTATGCAAGAAATCGATGTACAGTGGCCATGTCTACCCACTGTAAAAATCTTACATAATTTTCTCAAGCATTTTGTCAAAAAAAATGCCATTGTATCCTCCTTTGCGATATAAGAGTACATGTAAAAAGAGCACAATTTTTTGTCTCTACTGAAAATTTATAAATTTTTATTTTTAGGGGAACCAATGCCATATGTACACATCTTGGTGTTTTACGATATTTGAGTTGACCGTCGCGTTTTATTAAGACGACCAAATGCTGATCAATAATTCTTCGTTATTCTACTAAAAGTTTATTAATACAAATTCAATAATCTCTTTTGTGCAATTTCAAGGTAATAAGTGCATTTTGTAAGTTTGTTTTATATTAATATTGATGCGTTTTTTTAAACAAAATCTTGTTTAGCCACTAACTATTAAGCCATTTTTAGGCACTTTTTATTAAAAATTTAGCCATTTTTAGTGGGGAAGAGTTGGCAACATTGATGCACAGAATAATTTTTGTCACTAGTTTTTATTAATATGCGTTTCTGCTGATGTTTGTAACACCTTAAAAAATTGGTCTCAAGCCCTCTTTTTGGTAACCAATCGACTTAGAATCACTTTTTGAATCAATCTAACGATGTCCCTCCGACTGACTGGCAGGCTCTCCATGTAAACCTTGTATTCTAAGTACAGTTTAGAGAAAAAGTGTTGTGATTTTGTACGTAGGTGCCAATTGTTACAACGACCAAGCCTATTAGAAATGGTGACAATCGGTCAATAATTTGACATAGCCCGCATACGAGCTTTTTTGCGAAATAGAGTCTTTCTGCCCATTAAGCCTCTCATTATGTTGGTATTTTGATTAAAATTTATTTAATTGAAATTTAAAATTTTATTGAAATCAATCCATATTTGACCATAGTTCATGTTGGTATTGACTTATTAATGGCCGCACCCAGTGAAAAAACATTTTTCAATATGGTCATTTGCAATAAAACTATTTTGAACGAACATTTTAAAACATATTATTAAAAAAAAATGTTGGATGTATACACCGAGATCCGACAAAGAGGTTGCCAAGGTAGCGCTGCAGTATAACCCGCAATGTCCCCGGCGCCGTGGGCGTCTAAAAACAACTTGGCGCATCACAACCGTGTGTGAGCTGACTACTGCATGGTTTTCATGGAACGAGGCATTAAGAACAGCCCACAACAGGGTCCAATGGTGCTTATTAATTGAGACCGTTTGCTCCCTAGTTCGAGAATAGCGGAACATCAAATAGTTAATTTAGCCATATAATTGTCACTGGCAATCATATAATCATGATGCAACAACCATGCCATGGTTGCCTCCGAACATGTTAGGATTAATAGTAAAAAAATATGTTTAACACATATAATAGCATGGTTACTTTTTAACTGCATCATGTTGCTTTCAGATAAGAGGAAAATACTATTGTTAATTTAAAAACAAATTTTTGTCATATTTAACCATAACATGTTTAGAGGCAACCATAATATGGTTGTTACTTGGTGATGGAGGACTAGTTTAACCATAAAATGGTTGCCGGTGAAACTAATTTGGCTAAATTAACCATAATATGCTTAACATTGCTCGTTAAAAATAGTTTTGTTGGAAGTGACCATATTGATAAATGTTGTTTCTCTGCGTGCGACAATAACTTTTACGATATCTATTATGTCATGACAAAATATTGTTCTGGTAGGATCAAAATTATCCATATTTCCCGTATAAACCCCCTTCGTAAAATGACTTTAAAGCGAAAAAATCTCATATACAATATATGAAGATATCTAAATAATATTTGGCAGAAAGAAATTTAACGTGAATCTAAACCTCATAACACAGTTTTGTTCTGGGAGGTCCATAATTGCCCATGTGTTGTTGGGTATAATATGATCGGGCTTGACCGACTATACTTTCTTAATTGTTTGTTATTTATAATTTGAAAAAGATCTTTCTTAATATTTATATTTTTACAAAAATGACTTTTTTTATTTAATAAAATCAAGTTTAAATTAAACACTTAAAATGATAATTCAATTTGCTGCAAGATACTATCTAATAATATTCTTGTAATACTTTATCGTTCGTTCGATCGAAGTTTCACTGTCTATCCATTTTTCATCGCGAACTATTGTAAAACTTGTAACATTCGAGTTCATTTTTCTTAAGTGTTCGTTATCTTGAAATCATTTGCTAGTAATTTCATTTGTTGCTATTGTTAATGCAATAAAATTTTTGTATAATTAGAGCTTAATGTGTGTTGCATAAATTTAAATTTATGTTAATGTTTCAACAATAAAACTGGGCTTTTTTTTCTCGAGTAGTGTTTCTAAAGAAATTTTCTTTTATTTTTGAAACAGTCATGCAATCGTTGCTTTAGAACTTTTTTTCTTTTCTAAACAAGAATAATGTTTTTTCTTTTTAATTTGAAATTGTAGCACCTTGTGGAAAACTGCAAATATAATTTGAGAAAACGTGCATTAAAATGAGACTTTGAAGTAAAATAATAAAAATAAACAGAACCATTAAAATTATTAATTTCAAGTTAAAACAAGTGAATTGCCTTAAATTTGTAGAAAATCATAAACAAAGGCAGAAAATTGTTTGTTAAATAGAGTTTGAGAGAAAAAAGGTGACCAGAGTTTGTTTGAATTAAATTGGGGACAATTGAAAAAAAAGATTGCAGTTGTTGTGCGAAAAGTTTTTATTTATAACTTTCAGCATTACATGTAAGATGACTTAAGTCGGTATTTTACATTTGTTAACTACATCTATGTATTTTAGAAGGGTAATGCAGAGCGAAGTGCTTAATGATGTAGAGTAAGGCGTACAGCCAGCACACAAAATGCTTCTTAGATGATTTTTATTTTCTGTTTAAGTTTAATTGATTTAAGGAATGAATTGATATTTAACTTTTCTTTGGTAGTTAGGAAGAATAAATTATTTGTACTATGTAAAAGAACATAACGAATAACTTTATACGTCGAGTTCGATGTTTTAATTTTTATTATCAAAGTTGTTTGTGGGAATACTATTATTTATTAAGCTGTTAATAAGGATAAGCTGTTTCTATGCGCATTTCACTGGTTGCTTAGGCCAGATCATCAGGAAACGTTCTCCTAAATAATTTTAGAAAAGCCAAAGCTATCAGCAAACAAAACTACAGAGGGAATGAGAATTACCTACAAACACTCAAAAAGTTTTATGGGAGTTAGAGGAACACATATATATATATACTCAAAAAGTCTTGTTTGCAACGATATCAAAGCTTAAACAAAATACCAAACAATAAATCAGTGATGAGTTTTATCTTTTCTTACATTTTCCGCTACAATTATTTGGAATTCTCCCAACATTAATTGTAGTTGTAAGTGGGTAAAGAAAAAACATATTAAAAACAAAAACAAAGTGCTTTTATTGTTTTCGCAAGAAATCAAAATAAAAACAATTTGCCAGTTCAGTTTTTTATGCACGTGCACTTGCTAAAATTTATTATCAAAGTTGTTTGTGGGAATACTATTATTTATTAAAAGATTTTGTTTGTTGTGCTTAATTCCCTTTTTAAATAATTGATAAAAAATACTGAAATTTATTGTTGGAGGATAAGCTGTTTCTATGCGCATTTCACTGGTTGCTTAGGCCAGATCATCAGGAAACGTTCTCCTAAATAATTTTAGAAAATCCAAAGCTATCAGCTTTAATTTTAGTTTTAATTTTTTTTCGTAATAAAGGTTGTTTTTTATTGAAGTTTAGAACTTTGAAATGGAAAACAACAAAGATGAATTTTTGAAATTGACATAAAATTTACTTTATTAGAAGGATAACCTTCTGGCAATATAATTTAAATATGACTTCTGACATATGACCGCCACGGCTGGCTCGGGCGTAGTCTAATCTGGGGGTCCAATTTTCGATGAATTTTTCCAACATTTGTGGCCGCATATTGGCAACAAAGGGGCATATGTGATCCTCCAAGTGGTCAATCGTTTCGGGCTTATGGGCATAGACTAGCGGCTTCACATATGGGCGTTTAACCGCACGATCTTGGAGGCCAATCCACAGGTCCGAAGCGTGAAGCTATACGTTTACCAAACGTTTCCTTTAATAAATAAACTGTGGTACGAGATGTGTGACATGTTGCGCCGCCTTGTTGAAATCACAGCTCCTGGAAATAATGGCCATTCAATTGATGAACGAAAAAGTCAGTAATCATGGCTCTATAGCGGTCAGCATTTAAAAAAGTGTTGCCAACTTTAAATTTTATACCGCTATAAGTTCCTTTGAGAAGCATAGGGCCATAACATATTTGTTCCATTCAATTCCATTGAAACACTAGTGATTGGATGTCGTTTTAGCTCTTTTTCAGCCTGGCTTCTGACTCAATTTGGCAACGCCAGGCGCTACCTTGGGGATTCCATTCAATAGCATTTCTTGTTATAAAGTTCGAAGGCCTTCGTAAGAAATTATTAGTCCAACGACGCTTTCTTTTAAGAAGATATTTTCTTATTGGATTTGTCTTTGTTTATATCCACAGCCCTTCGTTGGATATTGTTTAAGGACAGAATATTCTTAGGGTTCTTCGCAAACATCGGTTTATAACAACTGGAAGCGAGTAGCTGCGTTCTAAAACCACAGAGAAGTACAGATTTCCATATAGATTTTTAAGGAAAAGTGCGGATTTAACGCAGAAGTTTAAGTTTAATTCTTCTTCATTTGTGTTAAGACCGCCAGATGGGAATTAAGAGGCTAAACGACCTCTGGCCAGAGTTAACGAGAACCACCAGTAGCTGTTAATATTCTATAGCTTAATTAGGAAACATCTTTGAGTTTTCTCTTTTAGTTTTTCCTGCGTTTTTACTAATATGTACCGAACCTTAGGTCTATTTTCTACTCTTCTTCTTTACTTCCCTTTTTCTCTGTTTCCTCTTTTCTCCTCTACTGAAAGGATTCACAATGGACCTCATTGGTCTCCGAGTGGATGTGCGCCCTTGGGCGCATAGCCCTTCTAAACCTAACCTAACCTTTTCTCCATTTATGTGGAGAACGTCCTGTTATTTTAAGAGTTAATACACATTATCTTGGTCCTTGCTATGTGTTGTTCTTCATATCAGATTTTTCAGCTTTATTTTTCGAAATGGTAACCCCTAAGCAATCATCATCGTTATTTCTTTAACATTGTTCAAAATTTTTTATTGCATTGTCTTTTTCCACTCTGTGAACATTTAAGGTCATTCATAGGCAAAAAAAAAAAAAAAAAAAAAAAAAAAAAAAAAAAAAAACCAACATTACAGCGTCATAATCCGCCACATCTCAAGCCAGTTACGTTTTCGCTTCAAGCTTTTAATAAGTTTAAAGAATTTTTTTTCTCTTAGATTTTTTTCTGAATTATTTAGTAGTGTTTTCTTGTTTGTGTAATATTGTTGCAATACAATGCTTTTGTTGTTGCAGTTATTTGTTGCATTATTCATAAACGATGCCAAAAGAGCAAGGCTGTTCCATGATTTTTTTTTTATGAATGTATATGAAGTGGTGTATCTGTATTCGTAACTTTTTTACAAGTACATGCAAATGGAAAATGTGGTTTACCTACAACTCGTCATCAAAAAATTGCCTTCAAGGCGCCAAATCAAAATGTTTGAACAAAAGCTTAACATAAGCGTTTTATTTTTTGTTTTTTCCCCTGGCTTTCTTATAAAAGCCGGTATCATTTGTGTTGCTAGAAGTTTTTAAACAATAAACGTGTAGTTAGCAATTTTTCATGCTTTCAAGTACAAGTTAGTAAGAAATTGAGTAGGATATTTGATGGAGAAATAAAAAATTTAATAGTTTAGGTGACACATAAGATTTTTGTTGTTTAAGAGAATGTTGCCAAAGTTAAACTATCCTTTATCAAAAAATACTTACATGTTTTATTTTTTTAAAAAAAAGTGAAATTGAAATCGAACAAGATTATGATTTCAATTATTTACAAACTGACTGAAGTTTTCCTGTATTTAAGAGTTGATCTTGTAAAGGTATGCACTTTCTTTTCAGACTTGTTTGTTCGATTTTAAATCCACTTCATTTCGATTTATAGAACATGCCCGATAATCACATTTTTGCATTTGTTCGATCAGTAGATACTTTACTGTCTATTTGTGGACAAGAAATAGTCGGTGGTTTAACTTGATTTTTGCTTTTTAGTTTTCATATAGATTATTTTATTGTAGTCAAAAAACTTTAATAAAAGTAGTTGTAGATAAAAATGACTATTTGCTGTACATTTGTAATCAGTTCACTGCTTTTCGTAAAAAGCTCATTAAAGCTCATCATGGAATTTTAAATCACGTCAGACCTCAATTTAGTTATTTGATTTTACAAATTTTTTTTCGATAAGTTTAAATTTTTCATAACTGATCTTAAGTAAGAGATCGTGTATCTATTATGTGCAACTCTGGGGCCCTCTGGGGTGTAGGTATTCCAGTTTTGGTATGACATCCTTCAAGGGCATAATCAGGAAGTGCCAATACCTGGGATTCAAAAAATCACAAATTATATGATCTCTTGAGATCGCGGCCAACCAGAGATCCAATCTGGTACCATGTGAGTCAGTAGCCCCCGGCGTGCAGGGACTGAACCGACTATTGGCTGATTACTCCGTTAGAAGCTTCTTGCTGAAAATGCTTTCTGTTTTGCGGGAAGGTTGTCTTCTTTAAAAGCATGAACTCACCAAGGGTGCAACAAAAGGGTAGTTTTTTGACGAAGAGATACTTTTGGGGATCACATGTTGGTTGTGGTTTAAACCTTAGGTCACGGAATGGGAGAATTACAGTTCAAGGGCTGATTTTTCATACTTGTGGGTAAGTTCCGCCTTTGGCGATTCTGATTTGATTTTGATTTATTTATTGTTCACAGCCCAGGACAAAAATAAATCTTATATTAAAGTACTGGATTACGTGAGTTGGTATACAAAACATATATACAGTAATGAAAATAAAAACTTTATAAAGATAGTGAAAACTTATATATCTATATATATAAAAGAGTTGCGTGAGTGACTGACTGACTGACCCATTCATCATCACCCAGCCCAAGCCGCTGACCCTAGAAACTTGAAATTTGGCCTAGCGATTGGTCACTCTCCAAATCGATCCACTAAGACGGGATTTTTGGAAATTCGAATGTAAAGGGGGTAAAAAAGGGTAAAAACGGGAAAATTCGGTAACCTTATATCTCCAAGACTAATAGAGATGCAAAATAAATGAAATACTAATCGTTGTCCTTTAGAAAAATGAGCGGACAGGTGTCTGGTACTTTTTGGAAATTCAGACCTTTAACGGAGTAAACGGGTAAAACCTGCATTTTGGTACTTTTTTGTCACCCCATCTATATTTTAAACCCATAAACATAGAAATAATTGTTATATCACATTTGAAACTTATCTAAAAAATCCAAATACGAATTTGGTACTTTTTCAAAATTCAGACATTTAAGGGGTAAAAACCGTAACTATTTTTGGTACTTTTTTACAAAACATTTTTTTTTTTTATTCAAAAATTAGGTTTTATTGTTGTTCAATAAAAAATATTACCGGACAGGTGCCTGGTATTTTTTTGAAATTCGGCCTTTTTGGGGAGTAAACGGGTAAAACCTGTATTTTAAAACTTTTTTGCTATGCCATCTATACCTAATTCTGTTATTTTTGTTTCAAAACATTTTTCTTCATCTACCTATCTATATATATAAAATTGTAACGTTACGCACGTCCTAAACGCCTGAAGCTAAAATGTTTAAATTTGACCGGGAGGTTGGCCTCTCGCTAAATCGATTCCCTAGGATGGGAGTTTTGAAAAGGTTTATGGTTAGAGGTTAAAAAAGCTTAAAACGGGTAAATTCCCTAACCTCATGTTCATCAAAAATATAAGCGGATAGGTGTCTGGTACTTTTTTGAAATTCGACCCTTTTGGGGAGTAAACGGGTAAAACCTGTATTTTAAAACTTTTTTGCCACTCAATCTATCTATTAAACCAATAAACTTTGGAATAAAAAAATATCACATTCGTAACGTATCTAAAAAATACAAATAAAAATTTGGTACATTTTCGAAATACGAACGTTTAGGGGTGAAAATCGTACCTATTACAAAGTAGCGGGTTGAAACCTAGAAACATAAACTTTGGCGTAAAAATATGTTCAAAAAAGAAAAGGAGACGCTAACGAAGTAGCGGGTTAAATGCTAGTAATATATAAAAGAAAAATAAATATATATTTAAAATAGAATACAATTTGAAATTTAACAACGTAAAATTTAATTTCTTTAGTAAATACTGTTATTTTTGTTGAACATATTCAAAGATACATTTTTCGTTATAAAGCTTTCTAATTTCAATAGGTATAAACAACTGAGTACCCTACAAATTTCTTAACATCCCATACTCTTTGGCTGTAGTAACATTAACATGGTTACTCCACTCTAAGTTATTGTTTAAAATGACACCAGGGTTTTTAGTCGAAGTCACTTTTTCAATTTCCGAGCCACTTAATATTATATCTGGAACAAGTGGTAAACTCAGTGTCTTTTTCGTTATCAACAAACATTTTGATTTGTTTGGATTATGACACAGTCCGTTTGAAGTAGCCCAGTCATGAATATTCCTTAAGCCCCTATTAATTTTCCGAACGCAGTCATCAATTTCGGAGGTTTTGCAGCTAATGTAAAGTTGTACATCATCAGCATACATCTGTACATTACAATATTCCAATTGAGCTGGTAGGTCGTTTGCATAAACAGAATACAACAGAGGCACTAGAATAGAGCCTTGAAGTACACCTCTTGTTAAGACGATACTACTCGAGATTCTACTTCCATAAAAAACTGACTGTGACCTATCGGTTAAATATGACGATACTAATTTGGTAGCTCTTGATTAAATATTGAGACAATTTTTTAATTTAGAAGTGAGAATTTCGGTATTAACTGTGTCGAACGCTTTCGAATGATCTAGCAAGATTAAAAAAGCAACTTCACCGTTGTCAATTTTTGACCTAATGTTTTCGGTTACATCAATTAAAGCAGACACGCGAGTGCCTGCTTGTGAGCAGGTTATCATTATTCAAAAACATACTTAGTTGGTTGTGCATTATTCGTTCAAGTATCTTAGACAGAAATGGAAGTTTGGCTATTGGACGAAATTCGTTACCAGTTTTCGGTATAGGAACAATTTTCGCATGCTTCCAAATTGTTGGATATAAAGACTTTGTTATAATTGTACAAAAGAGGTTCGTAATTAAGGGTCCGCCAAATAATTTTTTTTTTTGAAAATGCTATAAAAAAAACTAATGAATATTTTCTCAAATTTCTTTTTTTATTTGAAAGTACAATCCTTCCGGTTAATATTGGGAGATAATTTCATTCAAATGGCTGCCTCGGCTGGCCATGCAGTAGCCTACACGATCGGTCCAATTTTTAAGCACATTATCGATTGTGTGCAGCTGTATTTCACCAATGGCTTCACGAATATTGTCCTTTAAAGCGTCAATTGTCTCTGGCTTGTCGGCGTAACACTTATCAGCTCTGCGGCTGATAATGCGATCTTCAAAAACAGGGCGCAAAACATCGAGTGTAGCTTCGGCTGTGTGGCACGTAGCGCCGTCCTGTTGAAACCAAATGTTGCCAATGTCCTCCTCTTCAATTTTTGTGAACAAAAATTCTTTCAACATGGCCCGATGACGATCACCATTGACTTTAACGGCCACTCCTTGCTCATTTTCGATGAAAAATGGCCCAATTATGCCTCTGCCACAACAGCAATATTCTCAATGTTTTTGGCTTTTCACGCTTTCGTTTATCGATGAGGATGCCAGTTTCTTTAATTTTTTCACAAGATAACGAACATACGGAGCTGACGATGCTTCTCTTCTTCCAAAACCCGTACGCAATTTTCGCACACATTCTGCAACCTTACCATGATTTTCAAAGTAATGTCGCAATATTTCCCAGCGTTGTTCAAGCGTATATACAACCATATTCGTTCAGCGGAAGGATAAAACTAATTATGTGTCAAATCAGACATGAGCTAAGTGTTACCATTCACGAAATAAGCACTAGTTGAAAAAAAAAGTTAGAAGGCGGACTCTTTATATGGCAAGATTGTGGGAAATGTTATTTTAATAAACCTGGGATGCACACCGTCATAGTTTATGGCGTTCGACTTTATACTGAGAAAACTTTTATATACCTCAGATTGACTCACACAGGTTAAATCGAATATAGTAGAAGTAACTCTCATATGACAATTTATGTAAGGGTTAAAATTTGCAACAGGCATTGGTAAAATTTACGATTTATCTCATCAAAATGGCGATTTACCCAAGATGCTGTTGTTTCCACAAAGGCTGCTACTATTTTTCCAAAAGAAGCGCTGATTCAATAGCTCTTGCTCTTAAACAAGGGGCAAGTATATAATTTTGCCGGATTACACACTCAAATTGTTACCCATGTGATGGTGCCTCTCACACCCGGGGGGCAAAAAAGTCAATCGGTAAAAATTTTTTTACGTACTTGGTATAACTGGCTAAATGTAAATTCACCAAAAAGCCCATTAGCACTTATATGTCCTTTGGACTTAAAAATGGTTTTCAAAAATATTTTTGCTGTATATTATGGGTTTTGGATTTGGTTCCTCCTTGGTCAGGAACTATTACCTTATGCCGTAAGAAATATTTTCAATTTCTTTTGAAGTCTCTAGACAATCTCTCTTTTGAAGTCTCAAGGAAAAAATATACGTGCAGCTAATAATTCAAGCTTGTTTGAGTCATAATAGTGGCAGATCTCTTAGGACCCGGCTGACAAAAGTCTTAGTAGTATTACGATTTGTTTACATTTACATAGTAGTATTACGATTTGTTTACATTCTTATGTGGACATTATGACACTTTTCAAAGTGTCATAACGTCCGCGGACGCTACGACATTTCTTTGATGGACGTTATGACACTTTTGAAAGTGTCATAATGTCCATGGATACTATGACACTTGCAAAAGTGTCATAGTATCCTATGTCATACATAGGGAAGCTTCCAAATTGCAGTTTGGCATACCTTCTTTAGTAAACTTAAGCCTCTAGTACACGGCATGTAAAAAGCCATATGCGCATGTGGTTCTGACGTAATTTTGACGTCATCACACAACACGCAATGCTTGTTGTGGCTTTGCATTGACGTCAAAATTACGTCAGAACCACATGCGCATGTGGCTTTTTACATTCCGTGTACTAGAGGCTTTATTGTGATGGTTTCTGATGACAGTCTATTTCTCTAATCTGTTTTACAAATGTTAAGAACTCTAAGTATTCTTTCAACTAAAGCGGTTTTGTAGTATTGGAAACACATCTTTCCCCAGATTTTTTTTTCAGTTTGAATACCTTTTCAACAAACTTTGGGCTCTAAATCACTATGATGCTCATATTTATTGAAATTTAAGTGTCAATAGTGGTGCATTTAATATCAAGCCCAAATCCTGATTTTATTTGGATAACTACTTTAATATAAAATTCTCTAAAGTTTTTAAATATAATTATAATTCTGATATCGGAACAATTTCGATTGATATCGACTGCTTAAATTCGGAACCTTATCTACACCAGAAAGACATTAAGGCCAACTATGGCCGGTACTTAACCGTTTTAATCTTGAATACATATGTCTTTTCGTAGTCTTTACGGTGTTGGGTTACTCCCAAATTGCGGGAGTAACAAAATACAACAAAAAGTGAAACCAATATGTGCAGCTTATGGATAAACTAAACTGTGATTCTCTGAGGATTTGTGGCCAAACTGGGAGACCCACAAGGCTGATTTATACCTTATTTTGTAAGCTTGTCCCTTTGTTATCACCCCAAGTAATGTCATGCGCATTTATGGTGCATTCACAGCACTATATATCAGCGATCACTACAACAAACTTGTTTGCGGCATTGTTGTATGCTATTGTTACCCAACAAAACTGCATAATCACTGGACTCAATCCTATCCAAATACAAGTATTTTCATTAGAAAACGGCAGATCTTTTTCATCGATTTTTTGTTTATTTATCGAATTAAATTTGCCAACAGCTCTTTTGTATTAACAAAAGTGATTTTCGCCGCCTTTAATTTTAATAAGCTTTTGGCATTTTTATTTTCTTTTTACATGTAAACATACAAACGTCATGGATCGCTTAAATCTGGTATATATTAATTTCTGTTTGTCTCATACAAGAGACACACATACACAAATCTTGTGATGTTTTAAGAATAATGATGATGCCAGCCAGCCAGTTTGCCAGCTCTTTAAAGATTTCATTTGATGTCTGCGTTTCGTTTCGTGGCAATGGAGCTTATGATGACGGCGATGATGACGTTGATGAAGCATAACAAACTGCGATTATCTCAGTGCAAAACTTAAAAAAATATTGCCAAGTAAAATATAATAAAATCTAAAATAAAAAAACCAACATAAAAATTGATTGATTCGCTCTCACAACGTCTGCCACTTTGCACCAAGTGCCACAATATTTCGTCATTTTAAGAAACAAGTTTAATTTTTCTTTGAATTTTATTTTTCTATAAAAACACCGTGAATTTTTTTATTTTTTTTATTATAAAGCTTAAAAGATCAGTGACTGCCTGACGAACTCAATCAATGATTTAATTTGAATTTATGCCAATAAACGCGAAACACGTACTTCGATCTGAATGTGTGTTAAACATTTTTAATTAAAAGTAGTTTATTTATTTTGATTAAAAAGCCAACAACAACTTTGTTCTAAATGCTGTGGTTGGCGGTGGTGGTGTGTTAATTTTTTTTTTTTAATTATTAGCGGCTTAATTTAAAAACAACATTTTTTTATTATTAATAACAATTTTAATTTACGATGCGATATATATTTATAATTTTTATATTTTTTAAATACTTTATTGCAGTGACGGCTGTTGAAGTTGTAGTATTTATTTAAAATGTTGCAGAAATTGTTTATGGTACATTTTGTTGCTGTTGTTGTTGTTTTCTTGTGTGTCTTTGTTTGTCTCGCCTGATTTGAGACTTATTTCGAACATTGTTGTTGAATAAAGTTGGACGTTTTTATTACTTTTTCAGTGACTGGTGTTGAAGTAAAATTTTTATGATCTAAGCTTTGGTTATGATTTTCTTTTTTTTTTTTAAAGGAGTTGCCAGGTTTTTGTTAAAGTTTTTAACCTTAAAATTCAGTAAAAGATATACATGGGAGACTTTTCTTCCGAAGACCTTTTACTGTAACTTGTTTTGGGACACATATAAGGAGGGTTGGGATATATTAAAGTGTTGCAAAATTTCATTAGGAATATAAAAATTATACAATTTAACAATAAAAACTCTAACCTTCGAGTTTTTTATCTTCCATTGAGACTTTATTTAACCGATCCTATTGAAAATAAATTTTCTGGGCGAACATACACACACGTTCCATTTCATTCCATCCAATCATCCTTTCATATGTACCTTTCTCAAAAAATATCTTGAAACAAGTTATTGGAAAATGTATTTAAATGTAAATATGGACACAGATTTAAATCATCACCTGCCATATGGCCTAATCTTATGGTGTGATGTTACTCACTAGGTGCATTTACCAAATGCTCACATGTGTGTTTGGATACTTTACATTCATGTAGGTAGCAATTTTAAGCTTACTTACTCTACTGCTATTCTAAAATCCTGCAGCATTTGTCATATGCCAACAGCAGCTAGGTATAACCTCCACAAGCTGGACCTTCCCACAAGAACGAAAAATCAGTTTTTCATGGTAGTTTGGGTTTTGGGTATAAACTACAGCCACTACGTGATCTTCAAAGTATCTCTTCGTCAAAAAAGTACTTTCGTTGAAAACTTTTGTGAGATCATGGCTTGAAATAGGCACTCCCCCATCTGACGAGGAGGAATAACCTCCACATGCCGAACTTTCTCACAAGGATGAAAATTCAGTCTTCCATGGAAGTTTGAGTTTTAAGTATAAACCAGAGCCACGACCTGATCTCCGAAAGTATGTTTTTGTCATAAAATTTTACTTTTGTTGAACACTTTTCTGAGATCATGGCTTGAAAGAGGCACTCCCCATCGGACAAGCGACAACTTGATGAAAAGCAACTTTCTATTCAAAAAGTTAAGCTTCCGCGAAGCCATACATTCTGAAAAACAAGAAGTATTTCTCACAAGAAGCATACTAACGTGCGCCTCCACCAATAGTCAGACCGGTGCTTAAACTCACCGGGCGCCCCTGACTCCCGCGGCGTTAGATGACAAGGAGTTCTGGTGAGAAATCATGAAGACTTTAGAAGACCTTTCAGTTTGGATATTTGTCGGTTACGAGGCATGCGTGCACATCACCCGAAACGATGTAACACCAAAAGGTGAAATATCCCTGAGATGATCGCAACTTTCCCCGGGGGAAGAGTTTAATTTACCAGTCAAATTTTTCAACAAATACAAAACTTAAAGATCCAGAACTTAAGTCTCGAAAAAGGGCTAAAATTAAACAGAACTAAAAACGGAAAAAGTATCAACAATGGGGAAAAATTGCTTAATTCGAAAAATATGAAATATTGAAAAAAAATTCTAAAAACAAATTCGGAATCAGAACCAAATAAATCAAAATTGTGAAAATCCGCTATATAATATTAGATAGAAAAATGAGCGAAATCAAAAAGATTCACCTAGAGACCGAAAAATTAATTATATAGAAGAAAAAAGTTGTTAAAATCTTGATGTAGCCCTACAAAATGTCGTCAAATAGCATGATATTGGTGGCCAATTGGCGCCGCTAAAACGTGGAGATACACGTTCTGAAAATTTTCCAAAAAGCCAAAATCTGTCGTGGTGTGCGGCTCGTGGCACCGTCTTGTTGAATCCACATATCGTCCAGTTTATAATCTTCAATTTGAGGCCAAGAAAAGTTGGTTGTCATACGCACAAAGCGCTCCGAGCAGTGGAATCGTCAAATTCGGATTATCCGCCACACTTACACTGACAGAAACGATATATTCGGCAGTGTGTACAAAGCGATGATGCAAAGGCAACATACATGTAAAGCCTATAGTACACGGCATGTAAAAAGACACATGCGCATGTGGTTCTGACGTAATTTTGACGTCATCACACAACACGCAATGTTTATTGTGGCTTTGCATTGACGACAAAAATACGTCAGAACCACATGCGCATGTGTCTTTTTACATACCGTGTACTATAGGCTTAACGCTTCCAGTCTCTTCAAATTTCTTTATAATCTTGCCAATTCCTTGCACAGTAGGTCGATTATGAGGACCGCAATAACCCCGTTATGCTCAAAAAGTAGCCACATTTGATCCACCACTTTTGTTGTAAGTTTTAACTATTTTACCGTGCTCTTCGTTTGTTAAACGATCCATTTTCGTAAATAGCAAAACTTTTCCTAAATAAATAAGACTTCGGATGAAAGATATTTAACAGCTCAGAGCCTTGCCAGGCCGGCGGGTTTGAAACTACTAAATGGAGAACCCTGTTTTTAACTAAACTAGCTTGGACAAGGCGAATTCATTTACCAGGTGGCGTTGAAAGCACAGCTGTGCTACTTTTTTTTCTTACTTAGAGAGAGAAATGTCAAAAGTTGCTTGTGTTTTTGACATAACGATCAACGAAAGCAACAAAAAAATACATTGTTGTGTTTTTGGTGTTGTTACTTGTTGTAGTATCGACACCACCGTATACATGAATTCGCCCTGTAGCTTGGATTTACATTTTATAGCATAATAAATATTTTGAGTTATATTTCGTTAATCGATTGGAATTTGGTTTCCTTGTCCTCATCATTATTGGAGGTATAGAATACAAGCAAAAAGTGTTAAGCAAACTGATTCGAAAAACTGCATCTTTAAGAATCCAAAAAAAAACATTATTTTAAATTAAATATGGTAACCCTAATTTTCTGTTTATGGCCAAAAGATAAAACAAAATATATTTATGCATGTTGATGATAAGTTGCATGTTGCAAATATGACACTAAGCGCCAGCTTGTAAAGTTTTTAACTTTATTGCTATTATTACTTGAAAACGGTCCAGCAAACAACAACAGCAACCACAACTGCATAAAAACAGCCACTTAATTTTTGAAATATGCCCCCTTTTCAAACAAACTTTTAGGTTTTGAGGTACAAAGTCTGAAGGAAATAACTCATAAAAAAGATTTTCTTAAATAAAAAGAATCATTTGAAACCAAAAAAAAAACAAAGTTGCATTTAAGTACACAAAGAGTTTCTTTTTTTTTTTTATTAAAAAACTTTTCATTAACTTAAACAAATAATTTTTCGTTTGAATGAAAGAAGTTGGCCAATACATTTGGATTTAGAAAAAAAATTAGCTTAAAGAAAAATGTCGAGTGTGGTGTCAAACAAATTTGTCATGTCAACATGTTGTCAGTCGAAAGGAACCTGACAGTTGATATACAACCATGGGGATCAAAGTTTATTTAAATAATTTTTGTGCCGCAGCCAGAAGAAGAAAATGATTGCGTTTAAACTTAAACTTGAGACAATGAATGAATTTTTATAATAAAAAGATAAACACAACTTTTTCATTCTTAAATTCGTATAGTTTTTTGCATTTTAGGAACTCTCGGTTTTTTTTTTTAATTTAAAAATATATAGTGGCAAAATATTTGCATGCAACATATGCAATATCATCACAGAATTGCATACAACATTTACGTTAATACAGCTCTATTTGCCTGCTTCTCATGCTACTCTTTTTATTATATTCGTTTTTATCCAAATAAAAAATTTGTCGCAAAAAAATTTAGTTTCTTTCCTTTTTCTATTTTGTGGTTGCAAGTTTTGTACTAAAAGAAAAGTGGGCGTTGCAACATTTTGTGATGGTATTTTTATATTTTTGTGTATGAGTATCGTTGCAAATTGAATTGAAAATGTTTGTTCATGTTTTTTAATTTTATTTTAATTTTAGTTTCTTTTTTTAAAGGTTGTTTTGCATATAAGTCTGTATTGGGTTTATTTGCGTTTGTGTGTTTATGAAATAATGCGGAAATTCTTATTTCAAAATACCGAATAAAAGAAAATTATTCAAATATATTCATACATGTGTGTGTGTGTAGATTCATACGTTTGTATTAAGCTGTTTATATTTCTGGTATTTGAGTTTAGGTTTTTGTTTGCTTTCTTATATTTATTTAAAAATTTATTTAAAAGTCTACAACCAACCATGATAGAAAAAATTAATTTGTTAACGCCCCTTTTTTCTATTTTTACATATTGAATTATTGCCAAGTTTCTTAAGTCGTTAAACTGTACAGCATTTTAAGTCATAAACATATTTTTTAAAGAAACTTAAATGCTAAAAATTAAAAGAAATTTTAAGCTTGCACTTGCACAAAAATTATTGCAATTTTAATATTTGGCCTGAAATTTAAATTTCTGCTATATTCATGTGAAGTTCAATTAAAATCGTACAATCCGTTTATAAGCAGCAGACCAGAGGTGTGGTTCAATCGGCATGACAGGTGCCATGAGAAGTACTCCTCAAGCTGCACTGGATGTCATTCTACATCTTCTGCCCATTGAGCAGTATGTTATGGGAATGGCAGCCAGAAGCATTCTTAGACTGAGGGAACTAGGATTGATTAGGAATTTCACGCAGGGTCACTCACGGATCTTGGGTGAGATCGAAGCTGGAGGTTACTGCCTGGGATCACCCGGCTCCACGGATTTCGTGGGCACCAGGGTGGATTTCGGACGGTTGCCGGAGGTGGTAACGCCTTCTCCTAATCATATGGAGGCGGTTAGGCCTCCAATAGGCTTCTTCTTTAGAAAGATTGGATTCTGGACGCGACCAATAGGGCCTGGGGGAACCGAACGGACTGCCGGGTATCACGGACGCTGTGGCCGGTGCTTAGGAAGTCCGACTCGGAGTTGTTGCTGGGCAGAAGTAGGGTCTGCGTGAGGACCATAATAGGAATCATCACGGGTCATTGCATGATAGGCAGGATGGCGATGAGGTTGGGATCCGACGTGTCGGATATGTGCGGGTTGTGTGAGGACCCGGAGAAGCTGGAGACGGTTGAGCACATTTTGTGCCGCTGTCCCAGGTTACAGTGCAGCAGGCTGAGGTGGCTGGGCAGCAGATTCCACAGCGAATTAGGGGACGTCCCGGGCTGTGGGCTCGAGAGTCTAATGGGATTCGTAATGGGGATGGCCTGGCTGCGCAGCAGGAGACTGGGAGCTAACCGCACATAGGGCGGATTGGTGTTGTGTTGAGTGAGGCTTTTCTTTCGGGTTTGGTCAGATCTTCCTTTTCATATCTATAAATATCTTTTCTAATGCTTTTGTTGTTGCTCTTCACCTTCTTTTTCAGCTATTTCTCTCTAAACAAGGCAACACAATGGACCATATTGGTCTCTGGGTGAGGGTGTGAAGGAGACTTCACACCAGCCTTTCTACCTACCTACCTACCTACCTAAGCAGCAGACAAAATTTCTTTGCTTTTGAAATGGCCTTTAATCGAAGGAACAAATTAAAATTTAATCATCGTTTTCTAAACATTAAGGCCCGTTTTCACGACTTCCGATAGCTAAAGGACGGATTTTATCGGCCGTATAAAAAGTTTTCTTAAGTGTATTAAAACGTGATAACAGACAACGAATTTTAAATAATTTAATCAGGGGAAAATATATATAATTTAAGCCACCTTGAAATTTATGAAAGAATCCTCAATTCACTTTCACCTTAAATAATGGTTTTGGCACAATGACGCCCATACCATATGAGCTAAGAAAACCAAATTAGGCTCAGATATTTAATCCTGTTTGGCGGCGGAATTTTCTGTTTGGCTAATTACTTTCTTTTCCTATCCACTTCACAATAGTAGGAATGGTATTATGCTGTTATGCTAATGCGTGTCACACTATAAAATATTGGTCCAAGAATCATTTTCTGAGTTGATATAACGATAATCGTCCGTCCGTCCACCCGTCCGCCTAGCTGGTTGTCAGTCCATGTAACCTTGTGCACAAAGAACTTGCCGCAATTTTAAAGATAAACAATTTGATGAAATTTGGTACATACCAGAGATCCGCAATGAGTACTAAAAATGTGAGTAGTACTAAATCATGATTCATATTTATTGAACTGTCATCGAACCGCATATTCCCTCAGAAGTTTAATGTTGCCAATTTAGCATTTTTAATGAAAAAAACGATTCTAGCATATAGCACTTTTTAGCATTTTCCCAAAATTATTTAGCACTTTTTAGCCTTTTTTAGTTAAAGTGATAAAAATTTTTTATTTTTTTCATTAATTTAAAGTTTTTCATTAGATATGCAAGCATGCACGTAAATATTAATACTGTCTTTTTTCAGATGTAAAATTATATAATTATTTTTAATATTTTAAAAATAAATTGTGAGCGTAATGGAATTTAATTGTTTTAACCAACTTTCAAATGTGATACAATTTTTTTTTTTTATTATCTAAAGATCAATTTTTACATCTTCTTTGATTTATTTTAAATGTTAAAAAATTATGTGATTTTTAAACCTTCTTCCACTAGTGGTTAAACTTATTTAATATGCATCTAAGAGCACCCCTGATCGTTGTGTAACTCTTAGTCGATTTAGTCATGTCCGCCTGCCTGTCTATCTGTTTGAAACAATATGATTCTCATACGAACTCTTTTTTGTTCCCCTAAGCAGTTAAGGATTAATATCTATCTGGCATAGGGTTAGTAGAAAAAGAGTTATGAAACCAAATATGGAACAACCTCCCTAAAAAATGTATATTTGTTACAAAAATTTAAATTGGACCAATTCGTTTTATATGACTGGAAATTGCACTAACATTTTATGAAGATTGGTCCATGATTTACCATAGGCCCCATGTAAAGCGTTCTTCCTAAAATCATTTAATATAGCATTGAATTCTAATAATATTGCATCACTGTTTTGAGATTCGGTTTAATTTAAGATTTTTTTTTAATATTTTTGATGAGCGATCTATAATTTACGATCGGTTCAGCGTAAAATCTGCTCCTGAAAGTGGATTTTTTATACTACTGTGAGGTAAGGTTTTATAAAGATTGGCTTATAATTTATATATCCCATACAAAGCCCACTCTTAAATTATTCGAACTCTCGGTGAAGGGTATTAAAGATTCGGCATAGCCGATTATAGCACTTTTACTTATTTTATATGTTATTTCCCAATTTAATTGTAAGAGACTTTAAAATACTAACGGCCAACTTCACCAAGTTCAGTTATAATTAACTATCATTTATAACTGTCGAAAACATATCGTTAACTGGAAGTTAAAGTAATAGTTAGTTTTAACTAAACTTGGTAAATTTGAAATACATTTTCAATAAGGCAAATCGACATAGCGATTTGTCAAATAGGATTTTCCAGCCGGGTGGTGTCGAATTGGCGTTCTAAAAGTTTTTTTCGTATAAACTTTATGTAAATGAAAAGTTTTGACATACAAAAAACGCTTGCCGCTGTTATTTAGGTATCTCAGTAAGTTTTGGCAGCACTGCTCGTGGTACTCATACTTAACAACATTAATGACGTTTTTGATTTAGATTCAACTTTACTCAATGTGTATAGGGAATACAAAATGCGAGTCGTACTTAAAATATGATTCTCATACGAACTCATTTTATGAAATGCTACCAGATTTGTCCCCGAAATAGCAAAGTGAAGATTTAACGGTTTCATTTTCTTAATGTTATATGTATAAAGTTGACAATTTAGTATTGCAAATTTTCCTGACAGATAGGGTTGCCAGATTTGACGATTAATCGTCATTTTGGAGATTTTGGGGTCTAAAAATTGCCTATTAACGATTTGACGATTAATAACCTAAGCTTGACGATTTTATAAATGACAATTTTTGTAGTTATATACAAAATTAACTTTTATATTCATTAACTTCCCTAGAGGGAAGCGAACTGACACCAAAATAGTCCCGCGAAAGGTCTTTGTTTATAGAGACCGGTTCAAGTTCTAACACTTTATATGAAGACGACCTATCACTTTTACATGGAGTTGTTATTGGAGATGGTCAATTGACACCTAACAGCCACTATGTGATAAGTCACACATCTATTCTCAATGAACGTGTTTAGTGTTTGTCACTACAATGGAGTATTATTTCAATAAAACAAGTCCTAGAACTTAATTTAAGAACCAAATTTTAGAATGTCCCAAAAACAAATGTGTCAGACAACCGGTGAATACTGTAATTCGATGCTTTTTCTAACTTTTGGTTCTTCATATACCAGTTAAATGATTGGTTCTCCTTTAACTGGTCATGATATCTTTCTTTTTGTACTTGTTCTGTTTTATAAATCCCAGGACCAGTCTGTTGAAACAATTGACATTCATTTCCCTCAGGTTTTTTTATATACTTACATATTATATAAATTACGCTTTATTGTCTTTGGCTCGTTGGCCTTGCTTTTAATATAATATTTTATGCTTTAGATTGTTTTAATAGATCCATTTGCAACTATTTTTTTTTAAACACAGAAGCAAGATTTCGGATAAAATCGGGGTTCGATATCTCTCAGTTCATAAATACTTTGATATTGTGTTTCTCCAAGGTTTATAAATCTTATTCTATTCACGTCTCTTATTCCTTTTTGAAAACATGCACGAATTACGTAGGCTGCACGACAAAGTCAAGTCGTGTTATACAAACGCTATTCATTACGTATTCGTCTATCAGCTGGCTAGTCGCGAGTTCGCTTTGTCGAGTTCTACAAACAGGCTGTATAACTAAGCAAGGTGGCTCAATATCACAATAAAACAACAACAGGTAAAGCCGTTTTTTGATACCACCTTATAAATAAATACACTTTTATATGACATTTTTTGTATTTAGTAGTGCTAACATACTTTTATCTTACTTAAATAAGACTTTAAATAACACTTAAAACCAGGGCTGTGGAGTCGACCGAAAAAAGTACTAACTCCGACTCCAAACGCTGAAATTTTTTAAGTGCGACTCCGACTCCGTCTCACGACTCCGACTCCGACTCCTACTCTAACCGTGATGCGAAATGAATGAGACGTAAAATTATTTCTCTTTTGTGTAGAAACATCTTAATTAAACGAATTATGGGAATCCCCGCGTAAGAAAAACATGAGTGTTATGGTAGGAATTAAAGGCTGGCCGATACAGATGTTTCTACACAAAAGAGAAATAATTTTACGTCACAATTTTTCTAATACATACTAGTATTTATGCGCTATAGCAACACTTATTCTGTACAATGTTGAAAATATTTCACCGTTGATGGTTAAAAAATTCTGATATTAAAATTATTGCTAATTCCTGTCATTAACATTTTTTACCATGAGTAAATTATTTAAAAAATCACACATCTTTTTTCAACTAGATCAATAACTGAGTATAAGTTTTGCTAATGTAATTTAGACTTTTTCCCGCACGTATAAAAAATATACTTAAATAGTACTTGAATCAACTATTTCTCATAAAATAAATTAAAATCTACTTATTCATATTGATCTGCAAAATATTGCATCGCCAATTTCGAAGAATTTTTATATTGTAAAATATTAGAAATTTTTTATGCCGAAAAATTTTGGAGTCGGAGTCACGCGTTTTTTTTGGGTACTGCGACTCCGGTACAAAAACCTCAACTCCGACTCTTCAACTCCGACTCCGACTCCACAGCCCTGCTTAAAACCCCAAACTGTATTTAAATGCGATTTAAGTTTATATAAAAATTTACAAAAAAAAAAAAAAATTGATTTAAATACTATCAAACTATCGACTAATAGCCAAATATCACTAACTGCTAAAGACTCTTAAAAGGACTTTTAGCTGATGTGTTTAATTATGAAAATGTTTAAGGAGAACTAAAATTTATTTTACTAATGTCCTGTTTAACTTATCAAATTGACTTTAATATATCATTTAAATAAATCCGTCATAAATACTTAAAAATTTTGTAAATTTTTTTCTTAAATATTAGAACATGATTGCCAAAAGCAATATTTGATAAATAATTCATTTTAAAACGAATGTGTAAAAGTAACACATGCTCTCTTAAAGCACTCTAAATGCTCTATAGCTTAAAGCTAACAAAAATATAAACTAGATTTAGCTACTGAAATGGAAAACTCTATTCGTTGACCACTCTATTTAGTTAAAAATACACGTTGGTATACATAAAAAAATTAAGACTAAAATATAAAAAAATTTTATAAATAAATATTTCTGGCAATATAATTTATTAGTTTTGTTTTGGCTTTTTTACTATAAAAATTGGTAACAGCCTTAAATGCCAAAACAAAAAGCTACTGGTATTTTAAAACTTAAACGATGAAGTACTAAATAAAAAGCAAAACATTTGCTTACAATATTTTCCCCTGCAAAACTAAAAAAAACAAAAACTTACTAACGAAGCTACAAACTATAAAAAGAAATATGTCTACATTCACTTTAAATCTTGGTTGCAGCAAAAAATAAAAATGTTTGAATAAAAACGGCGACGTATTTTTTATTTAAATTTTTTTTTATTTAATTTTTCTCGCTGCTGCTTTTATTTTTATTTTTTTATTTTCTGTATTTAAAAAAAAAACCACATCAGTCAGTAGTAGCAGCTACAGTAGCCACTTCTTATGTTAAGGTTAACCCACTTGTATTTCACTTCATTTAGTACTCATACTACTTGCGATGCAGATACATTTAAAATGCACAAATGTGAGTTTAATTTCAGCTGCCAACTGTTAAATGAATGAATGAACCAACGAACTAAAGAACGAAATTGAATGAAAGCGATGAGCTTGTAGTTTTTTGTTTTTCTATGCTTCCATTCGTAGTATTCCCTTAAACGAACGTACACCCAAAGAAAAATTCACTTTAAATTGTATATGCAAAACATGTCAGTTTGCTACAAGAGACCTGGCAACCGAAAACCAGTGAAAACGATTTTAGAGTTTTTTTTTTAATATAAACCGCATCTGAAAGCTACCACAACGCTTCGTACTCAAAGTAACTTTGAATTTTTTTCAAGATATTTGGTGCAATTTTTATGTGTGCCTTCAGTTGAGACTGCGGGATATCAATGCCCACATAACGCCATTCACACATGTGTGACCAATAACGACCGCAATCCCCAAGAGTCGAGTTTAAATGTTTCTTCCAATTGTCTAAATGAAGGAAACAAATCGTAAATGATTATAAATATGCTGGCTGTTTTGAATGTCTGTCCTGGCATTTAATGGTCGGAGAGGAAGATCGTATAATATACTCGTAGCATGTATAGTGCCATAAGTCAATAAAGTGTTAACACTAAGGACTGGATTAACGGATTCAAAATAGTCATAAGGCAACTATAAAGAGTGTTTAAATGTTATAAATAATTTTAGCTTAAAAACAAGGAAAGTCTTACATTCGGCTGCGACCAATTTTTTATACCCTTGAACATCGTTTGAAAATAGTATACATTTATTGGTCTGGCTTGACCCGATTCTACTTAACCTCTAAAATTGGGCGGACACTTGTATGGGTAACACGGGAATTAGTGGCCCGTAAATGAGATATATTAACATATTTATTAATATTTTTATGTAAGAAAAATCTGATCTTAATTTTGTCCTCTTAGCTCATAAGTTATAGGCACTTTTGCGGCAATTTTGGCAAGAAAAAAATATGGTTTTTGTCTATAACTCTGCCATTTAAAATTCGAATTTGGTAAGTAATTTTAACTTCCAGTATTCTACCAAGTTTACTTATGGTAAAAGTTAAAAAATAAAGTTAATAGAATAAAAGAAGACTCTAAAAAGTTGTGCAGTGTTATAAATCCATAGGCAATAAAGCCATATGGCTTCATATTTAAATGGAGTGAGAAATAAAACCAGATGGCTTTATTGTCAACAACCCAGTGCAGGCGTTACTGTTATAATCGCTTAGCAACCAAAGCGGAAGATATGCCATAACGGCCTAGTTGTAATAGTTACATACTGGAAAAAGAATGGCTTGCAATTGTCAAGTGTTGAAAAATATGGTACATTAGCTGGAAAGGAGGCCCGAAGACCAGATAAGCTTTAGCTAGCGAATCCGCTGATTGTTCTAATCATAGAGGAGAAATATCTACACCCGGCCAAGGACAGGCTATGCCGATTAGTTTTATTTAACGAAGTAGGTGTTTGTTATACCATCCAGCAGAAAATCCTAGCGCCCGGACGAAGGGCCGCTATGCAGACAAGCTTTATTTAGCAAAGCAGGTATTTTCTCTTTTATGTTATAACAAACACCGACTTCGCTGACTGAAGTTTCATTGCATAGCCGGCCTTCGGCCATGCGCAAGGACTTTCTCCTCTATGCTATAACAAACAGCGGCTGCGCTAGTTAAAGCTTCCAAATTGGGGATTTGATATCGGGGTTTTAAAATTAAGGATTTCAATATTTTGAATTATAATATTCGGGATTTTGACATTTCGAGATTTTGAAACAATCCCTTTTTGTTTTTAATATTAAAATTTTTGGGGTTAATATTCATACAAAAATTTAAGGTGATTTTTCATAAAGAAGAATTACCCCAAATTTAGGGGCATATTTTATTTATTTCATTAAAATAAATTGGGTTACATTGGATAATGGAAATCCAAAATTTTAATTTGCTTTTTGAGCCATATTTCCTGGGTTCACATTTCGAAACGACTAGAGTTTCATTAAAAAAATTTTTTATATTACTTCTTATATGGAAATAAAGCCATATGGCCTTATTTCTCAATGGGAAGTTTAATAAGGCCATATGGCTTTATTGCCCATATTTCGGACCATATGTGATATAGATATATACAACCTAGTCCCCGGCATATCTGGGTCTTCAGAAACAGCATTTCAACAGATATTCTTTATAGATCAATATTGTAGGAAATACAAACGGAATGACAAATTTATACTCCTTTTCCACCTGTAGTAAAGGGTATAAAAATAAGATTATTAAGAAATTTTTTAGAAAATATTGTAATCCAACTATAGGGATTTTTTTGTTTACTATAACTGAATTTTAAGTATTCATAAACGATTATTAAATTTAATGAATGTTTATTAAGGAAAACTTTCGTAGAAAATTTGTTTTGTAAACCTTAATTAAATTTAACATATTTTTATGAATACAGGCAAAAGTTTTGTCTTTCACGCATTTGCATTGTTTTATTTAAATAATTTATATTATAGTAATTAAATTTATTAATAAGTAGTATTGTGGCTATTTTATTGAACTGTTTATGGTTTGTAATCCAAATGTTTATATTTTAATCAGGCTTAAGTTCAGGCAAGAATGAAAAATTCACAGAAAAAAGTGTTTTATCAATTAAAAAATGGTTTAAAAAGTATTTAAATGTAATTAATGTGATAATTGAATCAATTATTTTTTTTCTTGAAAGAAAATTAAAAATTTCATTTTGATTTAATTAACATTTTAGTTGTTTTGAAATAAATTTTCAATTAAAATTTTAATTAAATAACAAAAAATCTTAATTGACTTTTTTTGTTTAAAATAAAATAATTTAAACATGTAGAATTGTTGTTGGGAATTGTCAATATTTAATTAAATAAATTAACACATTGTTTGAAATGGCAAAGTTTTTTGATCACTTTTTTAATTAAAATTAAAAATATCATTTATTGAATATATTTTTTCAAAATTTTTAAATTTTTAGTAATCAATATAATCATTTTGGTAAAAGGTGCAAAGTCAAGAACTAGTTTGCTTGATATTATGAATTTAGAACAAATTTGGTGATCTGTGTTATCACCAAATTTTAATTCATTTTAATTCATTTCATGTTGCAAATTCCTTTCTTCATAAAAATAATTTAATGAAAATTTAAATGAATGAACTTAAGCCTGATAAAAATATAAAAATTTAATTTATTTATTATAAATTCCTTGACTTTTTAAAAATAGGTTTCCTTTAATACTTTGTAAAGTTAACATTTTTTGAAAATATTTATATAAAGTTTTCAGAGAAAATTGTAAGGCTACTGTGATTATAAGCAGTTCACGCGCGACTTTAAATGGAGGTTTCTTCATAGAGTAACGCAATAACGACTTTTGAACGACAAACGGAACAGTGATTACAAAATTATAAAAACCTTATCCTTTTTGTATCCTTCACCACAAGTGGAAAGGTTATATATATAACTGTGTACTTCTTTTGGAAGTTTCTACAATAATGATGTTAGACAGATATAGTATATATTCTGGAACCTAATGAGTAGCGAAGATGATTTCCGATATGGTTCTGTTCGTCTGTCCGTTGAAATAGATTTTCCGAAGAGCCCAGATATTATGCAGAGTAGGTTGCTTTATATTTATATCACATATACTTCCTTTAAATTTGCTATTGAAACTCAGTAAGAGCGGTCCATAAATGACGCAGATATGAACAAAATACCACGACTGCTTCTAGTTCGACAAAGCAGAATAGAGCACTTTTACATGTTTTTTTTTCATTTTTTATTTATTGAATCTTCATATATTAAATATGAACTAACAATAATTATTAATAAAAAAATGTCCTGTCAGTGCTAGAAAAAAATTTTCGTCATCACAGTTTCTCCTTACATATGTGGAGCTTATCGCTCTTCTGATTGGGTGACTGCTGCGGTGTCTTTTCTCCTTAAGAGATTGTGGCCGACATGATTAAAAATATTTCGAGCTCGCGGATTTGGGTGCAGTTCAAGCCTTTTTAAATATTTTACTGCATATTTCGTAATGATAGTTTTTACTAATGGCACATTGAGATCCTTGTGGATATTTAAGTTTTTAGCACACCAGGGAGCGGCTGTGATTTTTCGAAGAAGTTAATTTTGGAGCCTTTGAACTTTCTCGATATTAGAGGCCGAGGCAGTGACCTATAACTGAATACCGTAGCACCAGATTGGCTTTAAGATAGAGTTGTAAAGTAACTGTTTTACTCCAAAGTTTAATTTTTTTAATTAGGCTAAAGTTCATTCAATTTAATTTTCCAAAAATTATTTTTATAAAGGAAGGAATTTTACAACATGAAATTAATTAAAACTTATTGATCATTTTTTATTCTTTACTGCCGTGCGGCTCAAACCCACGTTCACTGCCAGGATGATCTGACGCGTTTCGATAGTAACCACTCTATCTCTACAGAGGTCTTTGCCGTTTTACCCTCACCACCAGCTGAGGCGGCTGGCAGTCAATAGACATGTCGTTGCCCTTTTTCAGCACAACTTGAAGGACAAATGTAAACATAGAGCTCGTGCCTTAGCTGCTTCCAATAATTAGTATTGTGGTTATTTTGTTGAACTGTTTTATGGTCTTTAATCCAAATTTTCACGGCAATGACCTCTGAAGAGATAGTGGCCGTGAACGTGGGCTCGAGCCGTGGACCAGTGTTGCCAATTTAGCCATTTAGTGGCTAGATTTAGCCATTTTCCACCTTGTTTAGCTATTAAAGAATAAGATTAGCCATTAGCCTTGTTTGGCCATTAATTTTTTTCGGTTTTTTTCTTTAAAAATAATAATTTTTATTTGTTTATACACAGAAAAAAGTGTTTTATCAATTAAAAAAATAGTTTAAAAAGTATTTAAATTTAATTAATGTGATAATTGAATCAATAATTTTTTTTTGTTGAAAGAAAATTAAAAATTTAATTTTGATTTAATTAACATTTTAGTTGTTTTGAAATAAATTTTCAATTAAAATTTTAATTAAATAACAAAAAATCTTAATTGACTTTTTTCGTTAAAAATAAAATAATTTAAACGTGTAGAATTGTTGTTCGGAGTTGTCAATATTTATTTAAATATATTAACACATTGTTTGAAATGGCAAAGTTTTTTGATCACTTTATTAATTAAAATAAAAATATCATTTATTGAAAATATTTTTTCAAAAATTTAAAATTTTTAGTAACCAATATAATCATTTTGATGCTAGATATTATGAATTTAGAACAAATTTGGTGATTGGAGAAATTTGATAATTTTTTCTGTGTACAAATTTATAAAATTGCTAAATGTAAAATAAATATTTTTAACAATTAAAAAGCATTTAATTTAAATCACAACTTTTGAAGATGGTAAAAATCGCTATATGCGCTCAGTTTTCAAGAAAACAAAACAAAAATGCAACAAGGCACATCTCTTAGTATCAAAAACTGCACCAGTGTATTGTGTGCATTTGGAAACAAGAATTTTTTTTTAGAAATTTCGGAATTTAATTTAAAGTTGCAATCACTTCCATGGTCTAATGCGGAAGTGGAGATGGTATTTAGCCAACTAAACATCGTTAAAAGTAATTTGAGAAATAGTTTACACTTAGCACCGTTAATTCGATTTCATCAATTAGGTAAACATTTTAACCATAACAATAAAATATTTGTTTTCTCTTAAATTTTTTTTTTTTTTTTTTTTTTGGAGATGTGGACTCAAAAGGGTGATTAAATGTTGCCATGATTATGATTTACCTTCAAAATATTTAAAATTAAGTGGTGCAAGTGATTTCTATGCGATGAACGTGATAACGACATAGAATTTATCGAAGATTATATTTTTTAAATGCTAAAAAATATTGAATTTTCGTTTATTTTTAAGTTATAAATTGATCTCAATTAACAATTTCATTGTAAAAAACTTTTAATGAATTATTTTTGTTTTGTTATTGAATTTAAAGCCTCGTACACAATAGGCAGCAACATTTTCACTGGTATTCAAAATAGAGCAACAATTTTTTTCATAACCACACACATTTTCAGTTAAGAAACCGTTTGAAAATTATGCCCACATTAACTTTAAGAATTTATTATTATTTTTTAAAACATATTGTTGAAATTTTCAAAAGAAAATAAAATTATTATAAACGTCATATTTCATACAAATTGTTGCTGAAGTAGAAGTAGACTCAACTTCCCTTCGAAAAATTAAATGAAAATATATGAAATACTTTGGGAAGAAATAATATAGAAAAAAAAAAAAAAATTGCTAGCGTTGTGTACGAGGCTTTAATGGGTTTTATTAAAAAAAAATTTAAGCCATTTTTTTTAGCAAATTTTTAGTCATTTATTAGCCATTGTTTTCCGTAAATTTAGCCATTTTTGGTCACCAAGTTTTGGCAACACTGCCGTGGGCAGTCAAGAATGAAAAATTATCAATAATTTTAATTAATTTCATGTTGTAAAATTTGTTTCTTCATAAAAATGAAAATGAAATTCAATGAACTTTAGCCTGATTAAAATATGAAAATTTGTATTAAAACCCATAAAACAGTTCAACAAATAACCACAATACTAATTATTGTAAAGTTTGTATTTTGATGTGAATTTTTTTTTTTCATTTTTTTTTACACATAACAAATATTAATATAACGCGGGTTACATTTTAATGGCCGATGTTGAATGTGAACCACACCTTAACGTCAAGTTTATTTAGCATTTCATTTAAAAATTCCTAATTTCAGACTAACTCAATTAGAACCATGGAAAGATACAGAATCGAGCAACGCGTTCAATTGGCGTTCAAATCAAAATGTATATCGTCAATTTTCGAAGAAAATCCTCTTCAGTGATGAGGCACATTTTCGCCTCAGTGGATTCGTCAATAAGCAGAATTGCCGCATTTGGGCGAATGATAATCCAAGAGTGATTGTCGAAAAACCAATGCACCCACAAAGAGTGACTGTTTGGTGCTGTTTATGGGCTGGCGGTATCTTCCGGTATTTTTTTCAAAAATTAGGCCGGTCAAAAACAAAAGAAAAGGTGTACGTCGATAAGCCAGCAACAATTCAAAAGCTAAAGGATGAGATAATTCGGCACGTTAACGGCATAGAACCTTTTGGCCGATATTTTGTTCCATACATAATTGAACCATACCAATATTATCATAATAAAAAGAAATTACTATAATTTCCTAAATAATTTGCGTTTTATTCAAAATCAACATCGGCCCTTAAAATTTAACCACACAGAAAAAATTATTAAATTTCTCCAATCACCAAAATTTATTCCAAATTCATAATATCAAGCAAACAATTTGTTGATGTTGCACCTGTTACCAAAATGATTATATTGATTACTAAAAATATTAAAATTTGGAAAAAATATTTTCAATAAATGATATTTTTAATTTTAATTAAAGAAGTGATCAAAAAACTTTGCCATTTCATACAAAGTGTTAATTTATTTAAACAATTCCCAACAACAATTCTACATGTTTAAATTATTTAATATTTTTAATTTTTCGAATTTATTCTCTTAGTTAAATTTAATGGCGATTTCTTTTCTGAGAAATATGTTGCATAAATGGTACATGCTCTATCTCTTTTGTGTAGAGCATGTACCATTTATGCAACATTTTTCTGAGAAAAGAAATCGCCATAATTTATGTATTTTTTAAAGCTTTTTGTAATAGATCTATTCCTTAAATTTTTTAGAAATGACTCTATACACTACCAGACCATCATATCGTATTTTCCTGTTACATTTTACCTTAGCTTTCCGTTGGATAGCAATGAAGTATATTTATGTACAGAAAAATGTTTGCAATTATTAGACACCAGCAGAATGTAATGCATTTTCTGGCCCGCTACGGCCTTCGTCAGCATTCTTTGTGTCACACTGGATAGCTAAGGTAAAATGAAAGTATTTTGCATTATTTTATATATTCTGTATTGGTATTTAGTTAATTCTTTAAACCTTGTTAAATATATATAGCAGTATGAATTTTAATTTGTCAGGGCAAAGACCACTGACTAGAGCGCGTCTCTCAAAATTATGTACGCGTAAAATTAAAACAAAAAAAATAAACAAAAAAGTTTTTACTAACACAATCATAGAGTTAGGTTATTTTGATCAAGAATGATAGAAATAAAGATTACGACATGTGCATGATTTCCCGTTAGATGAAGTAGTCTGTGTACAATTAGTGTTGCCAAGTCTTAAAGTCCCTTATCAAGAGGAATTCATGTATACGGTGGTGTCGATACTACAACAAGTAACAACACCAAAAACACAACAATGTATTATTTTGTTGCTTTCGTTGATCGATATGTCAAAAACACAAGCAACTTTTGACATTTCTCTCTCTAAGTAAAAAAAAAGTAGCACTTTCAACGCCACCTGCAAAATGAATTCGCCTTGTCCCTTATATTTTCGAATTTCTTATTAGATATGTATGAAACTTAAGTTTGCCAGCTTAAAATTATTTTCCAATAGAAATGGTGTACGATCACAAAAATAAAGCCGTTTTCATAGTCATAAGTTTCTTTTAATACAAATTTTACGGTCATTTGCATGTTTGTAAGTCTCTTTGAAAATCACAGCAATTTATCAACACATTTTGCAAAAATTAAATGAATGAATCGAGAAGAGATTACTAAAACTGAAGCATAAATTATAAAAAAAAGTATGTATGTATGTTTGTATATGATGTGTAAGATATACATTTTCAGAATTGCATTTGCATTTCCAATTATTGCAAAAAATTCAAATATATGTTTAAACATTTATCATCCCAAAGAAATTAAAAAAAAGACATAACAAAAGGCTTTTAATAAAATTTAAAAAACAAAACGCCGAAAAAACACAACACAATCTTTAGAAATAATACGAGTATAAAAAAGAAATATTATGGACTTGCTTAACAAATCATTTTGAAAATGGTGGGTTGTTTCGAGAGGTTGGCAAAGTTAACAACATTTGCAAATGGAAATGCAAAGCTGCTGTATTTTGCTACTGTTTCAAAAACGAAATTTTATTTCGATTTCAAAAAGAAACACAATTTTTAATTTTACTCAAATAAAATTGTTACTAATTTCTTTCTATTTTTAACGAAATTTTTATTAATCCCAGTATTAAATTTTTATAGAAGTATATATTAAAAAAAATTTTTGGTCAGTTATTTTAAGACGAACTTATGTCAACTCATGCTAATCAAAGTGTAGAATAAAAAACAGATCATTTATGTTAAAACTAAATACATAAACAAATAAAGTGATTAGAGTATCCAAAGAGCCAGGCATCATGATTAATGGCCATATTGACATGTTATCAAAACTTTAATCAAGCAACTGTGTGGAGATAATCTTTTTTCCTAAAAGCAACTCATTTCTCATTTATAAGTATCTGACAAATCAACAAATTTATGTAATCAATCTAAATTCGTATCTGTGTGTGTGTTCCTGTGTATGTTTTTGGCCAAAGGCAACAACAATTAAGATCTGATTAAAATAATCAAGACGAGAAACAAATACAAAAAAAAAAATCAATAACAAAAATTATAATAAATTTAATATTAAGATAAAAATTGCGTAAAGCTTGAGGTTAAAAGAAAATTGATTTCGTTAATTTGTTTTAATAAAAAACTTAATAAATTTTCTGAGACATTTTTATTTTAATTTACGACTAGCTTAATCTTTTTAAATAGAAATAAAAATTAGTTTTGAATTTAATATGATTTATGGGATTAATTAGTACAAATCGAAATACTCAGAGTGTAGGAAGTTAAAATAAAAAAAGTTCCAACTATAAGGCAATTAATAAAAATAAACAAGCCAAAATACAATCATTGGCCATGCCAATTCTATGATACCCACTACACGCAGAAAAATATAATTCGTTTAACAGCGTGTGGAACGTATTTAAAATATATGTGGGACGTATTTAACTGGCGTATTTCACTTCACACCCTTGAAAAATATATGGTTGGAGATAGCTAAAATTTAGAGCATTACACTCCGGTTTAGTTATAACACACAAATTCTTTTTAGTTCTTTTACAAATTATTTAAATACGTTTTTGCTTTTCGATAATATAATATTTATATAATAATATCTTACGTACCTGTTGCCATGCCAGGATAAATGTCCTAGAAATAAAAGAAATGCTATTATTATAAATATACATTTACTCGCACTTTAAATGGGACTCCTCAATTACTTAATGAAGGTATAAACAAATTCGGATAACTTCCCAGCAAAAACAGGTTAATGACTTGCAATAACTGAACAACTTACTTTTCAATGACTACTTCATACCATCTACATTACATAGAAGTAGTTAAGCAATGGTTGATATATAATCTGATACATAAGCACTTTTTTATGAGTTGGTTAATGAAATTTATAATTAACTAGAGTAACCCTGCCCGTGTTGCTGAACAATACAATAACATACGTTTACGTCTTTAAATTAAAAATTAAATTTTCTAGAAAGAATAGACATTTTCCTGAAAAAGAAGTGCAAAATAATATAAGTTTTTTAAAGTGAGAACATCAAAAAGAAAAAAATTTATTGCAGAAGTTGGTGGTAAACGACATTTTTAGTATTGCCGTTTTCATAAAAAATTAATGAAAAATGAATGTAATTCTCATAAGGAAAAAAATACATTTTATATAGAGAAAACACACCATCATAAAATTGCGCGTTTAACGCATATTCGTAGAAATTTTTCGATGTTTTTTTTATAAACCATCAGTGAAAGTAGACCTTTCCGACGCATGTACTCGTTTGAAAATAGGTTGAGTGGTTCTCGAGTTATAAAATGACGAACTTAGGACAACTTATTTTTATATATATATGGGGTATTCACAAGGTGTGCTATCATGGTTTATTGTCATAATGTTCTAACATTTTACAATGGTTTAAAAATATTGTTGTTGGTTTGTAAACAAAAAGTGTCTTAAATAAATAGAATGTTGCTTGCTATCTTTATTGTGCTGTCGTAATTAATAGCACATTAAATTATGAGGGGTTGCTCACAACAGTCGTATTTTTTCATGTTATTATTTTAAGACATATGACTTTTTGACACCTTGTGAATCCCCCAATAGATTCATAGCAAAATACATTTAAGGTTTTATTTATTCAAATCAAATACAAATTGAGTTTAAATACATATTTGTTCTTACAATTTGTTGTTTTTTATTTGTTATAAATGAACATGAATTTGAATATGTAAAATTTAAATACTTAATTGATTTTGATATGTATTTAAAAATTAAAATTTTGAATAAAAACTACACTAATCAATCAACCAAACGTTATTATAACGATATCGTCTAGGTGATATAAATTATAACATATGATATCGGTCTTGTGTCATAAACGATAGTATTTAAATTGTGCCTTACCTTATAAAATCGTTTTTCCAAGAAAATATCATATCGTTTTTGAAATCATATCGTTCTCTGGTTTATTGGGAATGAATATGTCTGCCGGGTAGTGAAATTTTGCATTAGAAAGAAAATTAAATTAAATACATAATTTGTTTGACAAATTCAGTTTTGTTGATAACAATGTGAAGTGTCTATTTGTAAACAAACGTGGTAATGACTTATTTAACTCCCCACTGGTAATCAAATGTGGTAATGACTTATTTAACTCCCTATTTGTAAGCGAGGGTGGTAAGTACTTGCCTCCAATGACATCACCGTGTTAAAATAATGAAAAGTAATTATATTAGCTTCTTAACTCATTACTTTTCAATGTAAGTTTTTGCTGGGTTAATTCATATAAAATTAAAATTCCTTAATTTAACTTTAGCTTTAATGTTGAGTTCCAAACATATTAACATAAGACTTTTTCTATATCGCAGTTGTTCATTAATAGTGTATTAGCTCAAAATTTTAATATGTTCACTTTTTGGAAAAATCAACAAATCATACCGAGCCCTATTTGCGATTATATCGTAAGCGACAAAGGACAAATTTTACAGGAGAGAAGTTTTTATTATTTTTTTTCTTAAGCAGTGCAATATTTACTATGGATTTAGGTGAGCAAATCCAAAGTCTATGAATTTGTTCGTTATTGTAACAAATACTTATAACCTATTTGCAAAAAATCCGATAAATTGTCGCTTACGATATAATCGCTTGCTATAAAAATATCGTTCTATTGTGTCTACTTTTGGTAATGAAACGGTTGGGTTTAAAATTATTTTTCATATGTCTTTAATGTAAAATTAAAAAATTGTCTTGCTTCTACTGACAATTTTTAAATTTCGGATTAATACTGTATTCTTGAACAAGTGCAATATTTCCCACTTAAAGTGACATTAACCGTATTAAAAAATTTATTATGAAATAAAAAATTAATATTTATTTTTCTTTTTTTTTTATTTTAGGTAAGTAATTGTTCGGTTTGAACGCAAAATGCAAATTTTGGTAAGTAATAATAAAAAAAAACAAATAAAATTGTATGGCTCTGTCATCACGTACACATAAATTCAGGCATATTCGTATAAAAAAAAAAATCAACCAATACATATAAAATTATTAATGACTGATTTGTAGAGGCATGACCTTCAAATTCTTAAATCTAAAACGTCAAATCGGGTTGTCTACAAAAAGCGGTGAAGCTTAACGCTGGTACGAGTCCCCGCTCATAGAAATTACAATGATAACGAACAGAAAAATAAATAGCTAAAAAGGAAGTTTGAATTCATTGTCGGTTACTTAACCTCTCGGAACTATCAAAAACTTCTTATTTAATTATTATCTTCAAAGTCCAGACTTGCGATTTTTGTTGCTGCAGCCTTTTAAAATTCTTCTTTCAAATTGCACAGTGTCAAGATTATGAAATTCTACGGTTGCAATTTTTGTATTTTTATCTTGCCCTTTTTATATGTAATGTATAAATACAAATACACCTACAGCTAACTTCAAGTCGAAAAGTGTAAAACTACGGTCAAACTTAATAAATGCTTGGCCAAATAAGCATAACCACTGTTTTTGTTGGTGGTTAGTGAGATTATACGTGGTCTTAATATCTCAAAATAAAACTAATTATACTGCCACACACAGCAAAAAATTGTGTTTGGTACACAGAAAAAAAAATAAAAATTGTCTCTAATTACCAAATTTATACCAAACTCATAATATCAAGAAAACAATTTGTGGATTTTGCATCTATAAGCAAAATGATTTTATTGATTACTAAAAATTCTAATACGAGTATTGTGAATATTTTTTTTCAATAAATGATATTTAAAAAAATGATCAAAAAACTTTGTCATTTCAAACAATGTGTTAATTAATTTAATTAAATATTGAAAATTCCTAACTAATTAATATTTTTTCTTATTTAATTAATATTTTAATTAAAAATTTAATTCAAAACAATTAAAATGTTAATTAAATGATAATTAAATTTTTAATTTTCTTTCAACTAAAAAAATAATTGAGTCAATTATTACATTAATTAAATTTTTTTAATTGATAAAATCTTTTTTCTGTGTATTATAAATAAAATAAATGTTGTAATTAAAAGAAAATTTTATTTTAGTTTACCTGTTGGTTACGTCCTTTCCTGCAAATATTTGCTAAGTTTGACCGTAGCTTAAGAATCACAAAATAGAACGGAATAGCAGAGTACATTAAACTGAGTACCCCTCCCCAATCTTCTCACCTCTATCAGCACTAAACTCAATAATTGCTGCAACAAAAAGTCTAGACGATGACTAATGAGAGAAGATGCCGTGAAATGGACAAACAATTGTGGTCTAGTTTCAATTAGAAACATTTGTCGCAATTGTTGAATCACCATAAAAAATTCTTTTAAAATTGAATTCAGTGTTAGTAGTGCTGTAAAAAGCTGCAATCAGTTGGCACTGAAATCAAATGAGATCGAAAAAAAATGTTAGCGTGTGCCGTAGCGGCCATCTTATCTTATTTTTGAATTTCCGGATCACTACCCAGTGAAATTTACATAAAATGTATTTTAAAACATTTTGTAAAACCAGGGGTCTTACCGCGTATTTCTATTCGAAAGAAATAATTTAAGAGGTCAACCAGTTTGTACAGTGTATTACCATTTTCGGACTCATATGAAACGATGGCAGAGTGGTATTTTATAAACATATAAGAAATTTCATGAATAGTTTTGGTTTCATAATATAAAGTTGCTCTTTTCATTGTGATTTTTTGTTTTCGATTAAAACAAATAGTATGAAAATCGTAATACACAGTTCGAGCAGTTCGAATTGTGCGAACTTGTAAATTTTTCAAAATCGCTACTTTTTTAATTTCTTTCAAGAATTTAATGCAAGTAACGAGAGTACACACTTTGCGTTTTAACGACAATGCACAGTGGGAGATTTCGGCCAAACCCCTATTACTTTGTTATTTCTTTTCATAAAGCAATAAAACTTAGTGCTTGGGTGATGTAGCTAAAGGCCATTGTACGAACGTTTAACAATTTTTGCAACGCCTATAATGTCCCTTATAATGTAGTGCCTATTACGCCGCCATTTGTTGTCCAATATTAAAGATATAGACCATTTACAGACAGCTCTATTTATCACAGAATAGTGATTCTAAAGCCTGTCGCAATATCACTTTTGATTTTCATATAAAAGACCAGTTTTTCATAGGCAACGAAATTATTAGTTTTTGTTTATTTTATTTTTAATATTTTATACAAAAACAATATTAACACAAAACAAATCAATATATTTTCAATATTTTTTGAGCTTTATCGATTTTGTATTTCATAAAGTCTTTTTTCATATTCTTTCAACACATTTAAAAGTTTAATTTTTATAATAATAGGGATCACTAAAAAGATAATAATTCAAAAATTCGGCCGAAGATGGTTGCGAAACTCATAGTACTGACTTGTGAGCCTTTGTACTACCCTGTGGTAAGGCCCTTTAACCTCCAAAAACTCTTATAAAAATTACCACACTTTGCACTTTTTTATTGAAGTTATATTTTTTTAAGAAAATTTTATATATGTACCAGAAATTTATATGAACGATGCGGTCAAAATTATCAAATATAATGTGGTTGACTTTAAAGGGTGTCAGTTTGCAAAGGCAAAAAAAAAATGGTTTATTTATATGACAAATATCAAAAATTAGCATACCTCGATATCGTTGTTCAAAAATCCAAATAATTGTACACTGACAATATTCTGTACGTAAAATTAACTGAAATAAATTAGTATTGTGGTTATTTTATTGAACGGTTAATGGTTTTTAACAGGGACCGTAACAGTTATTCCTTTTTTCATAAAAGTCAGATGATAAGAGTTATTTTTTGATTTTTATTCTTTTTAACAAAAATAACAGTTATTTTTTATTATTATTTGTTGAACAAAAATAACAGTTATTTTTTGATTTTTATTTTTTCGATCAAAAATAACAGTTATTTTATGATTTTTATTTTTTCGAGCAAAAATAAAAGTTATTCTTTAAAGAAATGATTTTAATGCGCATAAGATATCCCAAGGATGATCACACATTTAAATAAATATTTAAAGACAACTCAAAAATTATAACACGTACATTTCTTAAAAGAATAACTTTTATTTTTGCTCAAAAAAATAAAAATCATAAAATAACTGTTATTTTTGATCGAAAAAATAAAAAAAAATAAGTGTTATTTATGTTCAAAAAAATAAAAATCAAAACTTTAAAAATCATAATATTTTATAATAGAAAAGTTCATAATAATCAATATGGTACACTTGAATCAGTTTGCCAGTATTTACTTTTATATGCTTTTATTGTTTTAAAATTTCAAAATAACTATTATTTTCGGTCCCTGGTTTTTAATCCAAATTTTGATATTTTAATCAGGCTTAAGTTCATTGAATTTAATTTTCATTAAATTATTTTTATGAAGAAAAAAATTTTACAACATGAAATGAATTAAAATTTATTGATAATTTTTCATTCTTGACTGAGCTGGGAATTGAACCCAGGTTTTCAGTAGTTAAATTATGTAAAATAAAAGCAAATTAATTTGTTTTTACGGAATTTGTCGGTTATTTTTTTGATAGTTAAATTATATAAAATAACTGAAAATTCATTTATTTTTACGGAGCTTGTGGTTAATTTTTTATGGAATTCGCGGTTGAATTTTTGTCAGTAAAAATTGAATTTACTTTTCGTTAAAATTAAATGCAAAATAAGATCGGGTTTTAAGTAAATTTACAGTTGCTTTTAATTTAATTTTCATGTAATTTTGCATACAGAAAACTTTTACTTAATCAACTGACAATATTAAATGCAACCGAAAATCCGTTTTAATGTGCACTTAGTTTTTTTTTTAATAAATGTTAGAATCAGTTAAAAATAAATTTGCTTGGGATTTTAAATGTTTACTTATTTAAAAATGACTGAACGGAATACTTCTTGAATAACCTACAGTCCGTTACTGTAACAATATTGTGAGTGTATTAAAAACTAATAATGAAATATGGTAACTTTCCGGCATTCCTGCTGTCAAAATGGGCAATTCTTTGTAATCGAAATTTGTAATTATGTACATTAGACCGACCCAAGTTGTATGGAGCCGAAAAAGGTGTTTTAGTTACCCCTCTGAAAATAAGGCTTGATATGTTTTATGATGATAGCCAAAATATTTTGGTTCTAGCTTTGACCATCCGTGAGCTGTACCATTTTTAAAAAATGTCTTTTTCCAGTTTTTCGAATTTTTTTGTACTTTGCTCCAAGACGACATAAATAAAATTTGGTATCATACAAATTCTACGTATGTGGAAGTAATGTTCTGCTTTTCAAATTGAATCTGTTTTAAAATAGTGTTAATTTACTTCTTGTTGTTGTAATTATTCACATTAAACGCGAAAATCGCGATATATTTTATATATATTATATTTTTCATATATAGGCAATATGGGTATCAAATTTGGATGCTGCTTCAAAAACTCTTTTCGATGATACCAAATTTTATTTATGTCGTCTTGGAGCAAAGTACAAAAAAATTTGAAAAAATGAAAAAAGACCTTTTTTAAAAATGGTCCAGCTCACGGATGGTCAACGTTAGAACCAAAATATTTTGGGAATCATCATAAAACATATCAACCTTTATTTTCAGAGGACAATATCACTTTTTTTTTTTTTTGAGTCGCTCTAATGTACATGTTTTGAACTGTTAGTTAAAATATTTCATCAACATTTTCTAAAAATCCAAAAATTTTGGAACAAAATAAATTTAGGTTTTTGACTTCTTCCGGGCTCAGGATTTCAAAGAATGTTTTTTTTTTTTTTTTTTGATTTAGAATACCTATTTAGACCTTATAATGCCTTACTTTTTGTTGCTTTATAAAAGTGTATGCAAATACAAAAATCTACCGATCAGGGTCATTATGTTATCGCGAAATTTTCACTTTAAAGTTAAAGCATCTCTACGTAAGATGGAGATTTAATCCACCAAGAAGGTGAAATCCAAGCAAAAACGAATAGAAGACCTGCTTAGTAGTTATTTTCTTAGTCGTTATTGACTATAATCGAATACTATTGACTGGCACTTGATATTTTCCAAGTCTCTTTTAAGGCGACGTCGAGTAGAATTGTCTAAATTTTATGTCCGTAATTTCTACAAAGAGATATCTGGTCGTGTTCGTACCTAACAGTTATCTTTATCTATCCGGTAAAACCATTTTCGTATTTTCAACGTTAATTTTGCCTACGTTTTTTTCTTTTTAAGTTTTCTTTTAAAATGTGGCAACATTTGTATTTTTATTAATTTTTTAAATTAAATGTCAAAAATCGATGGTGTAAAATACACTACAATTTAACCAGTAGGTTAGACATACGTGTTAAAATTATGAAAAATTCGTTACACCATAGATTCTATACACAGCTTGATATCTATTTGTAGAAATTACGGGCATTAGTCGGCAGGAAATTTTAGCGACGACTCTAATGAATATAAAGAAATTTGAGATAGAATGCAAACATGTTTATTAAATACGTTTAAAACAAAAAAATTCATGTTTAACAGAAGTTGTGGGCACAAATTTGATTAGTAAATTAAACATTTATTAGTAAACAAAATCAAAAATTCGCGGAAATTTTTAATATTTTAAACAAGCCATAAAATTGATTAAAAGTCCCTACAATTACAAGGAATTGCAAAAATTTGGTAAAAAGTCCGCGAAAAATTTATCTGAAATGGCTTAATCGGTTAAAAAAACAAAATGTCGGAAAATAACGTAAAAAATGTTTACAAAAATAGCGAAAATTCGCAAAAATTATAATATTGCAAACAGGCCATAAAATTGTTTAAAATTTCCTAAAACTATAAGGAATAACAAAAACTCGGTTAAAATTGGTAAGTTATCGGAAATTCGCAAAAACTTGGTAACGGCGTTATGATAGCAAAGTCTAATATTTATTAATAATCATTAAAGCTCTAAAGAATCAGAAAACTAACAGCAAAAAATCGCTTAAAAAGTTTATTTTGATAGTTTTTTGCCCTTTAAGATACAGAAAACTCCCAATCCGTTCATGAAAACAAAAATTGTTTCAATCCGCAAAGTTTTTTTGTAATATTCTGTAGCACCAAAATACGGAATGAATTCCGTTTCCGAAAGGAATTGTATTCTGTGACATGGCTGATAAGCCGGATAATAGCATAAATAGCGTTTACAAATGGAATTTTGTTTTTGTCAGATTATCGATAACTATCAATACAACATTCTTATAAAATACCAAATTAACGTCGAAGTGATGTAGTCGTCGACTTGATGTGAACACATTTTAAATAAATATCGACAACGAGAGTTTACAAATGGGATTTTGTTTTTGTCAGATTATTGATAACTAGTCGACGTCGGTACAACATTCTTATAAAATACCAAATTAACGTCGAAGTGATGTAGTCGTCGACTTGATGTGACAACGACTGATATAATAGAAAATTACGACTCACTTTTATAATTTACACCATTTATCAATATTATAAAGAACTCGATATTAATAGAATTTTTGGAAAATTTGATTCCAGATTGAAATCTGAGAAGGGTGTAACAATTTAAAAAAAAAATCTAATTCATTGAAAAAGTTTCGAAGGGCTCAAAATGATTACTTGGTTGCTTCTGGCTGCCACGAAACTTTAAAGAAATACACAAAATCTCTTCTCTACTTTTTGTAATATCCAATAATTACAATAAATCAAATTTGTTAAAAAATTATTTAAATTTCTTTAATTATAGTCAAAACCAACTAACAAATTTCGTGATATCTTTTTTATTTATTAATTGACGAACAACAAAAACAATAAAAATCCGCATAAAAAACAAATAAACTATAATTACTACAAAAGCATTATATAAGAGAAAATTAACCAGAAAACAACTCAAAAATATCAATAATAAAACAAAAAAATATTTAATTTAAACAATTTATGATCATTTAACAAGTCCCGTCATGATTATAGCCATATAAAAGCTTTAACTTTAACTACCAAAAATATCAAAATGAAAAATTAAATAGCCAGACAGCAAATGACGAAAACAGTCCGTTAGACTGGTTGTCAGTTAGTCAGTCATTTCATTTCATCTATTAGCCAGTTAGCTTACCATAGTAATCTATTGCCTACTAATGTTACCAACCGTTAACAACATAAACACTTTGAACACTTAACTGGTGTCTAAGAGATCTTTTTCTTAATCTTGTTAATGTTGTTGTTGTTGTGTGATTTAATGATCGAAAAATTGTGATCATGTAAACAATTCGTTTGGGCCAAAAAGCAACACCATAGAGGAGAAAAACTAAGGCGCAAAGGAGAAAATTACAACCTGATAATAAACGTTAAAATAGTTTTGCACAAAAAAAAAAAAAAAAACAACCAAACACATTAAAAAGTTCAAGCCAACTCTTCAAGTGTTAAACAAAACAAAGAGGGAAAATCTTTAAAAGCCCAGCACAAAAACGAATGAGTGGGTTAATATCACAGGTTAAAAACTGTGACTTTTTTTCAAACTCCTCTACGTGTTCTTTATATATTAAATGAATTTTATTTAAGCTCATATTAGTTTATTCCTCATGAGCCAAAAAGTGTTGGTGGTTTCAGTTTCCTTTTGTAGTCACATCTTAAATACCCCGTACTTTACATTGTGCCAACCACGAGAAAAAAATTATCTATTTAATTTGGATATATTTCATCAAACATTTATGAGCGTTATTTTTTGTTCGTTTGAATTTTTTGTTTGTTAGTTGGCTTCATAACGATTCTATAATCTATCATTGCTATTGGCCATTTAATGGGTGTTTGAAAACAAGTAACAACAAAAACAAAAACCCTTTATTGCCACCATCACACTGACTGACTTGCTGTCGATGTTGTCGACTGCCAAGACGAATATTAAGAAAACAATGTTGAAAAAAATTGTTTTTAGAGAAAAGATAAGATTTCGTGACGAATGTGGGAATTTACAAAATGACGCCAGTTTGGGTAACCGTTCCATGTACAAGTGAGTAAGTAAGTGACTGAATGACTAACTCACTAACTCTTTACAAAGTTATAGGAATGATGCCTTAAAAACGTACTTGTTTTTTTTTTTGGAATGATTACAATCAACATCATCATCTACGTTTATCATCTGGCTTTTTGAGTATAGCCAGCTAATAAAGTATCAAGCACTTAAAAGCCACAAACTATAAAAACGATTTATAGCTGGAAGATAAATTTTGCTTAAAAGCACCAACAAAAATAAACATGTTGGGGGATTTAAGAAATCACCTTTTTACAAATAGAGTTTAAATTAAATTAATGTACAACCTCTGACACGCAATAAGTATTTTATTTTGAATTTTGTATGTTCAAGTTAATTAAGCAGGACTTGAAGAATTTTAACAATTTTCTCTACTTTTTTGGTACGAGTATATTGGGTATTTATTGCTTCAGTAAATGTTTAGAATTTTCAGAGATTATTTCTTCTTATTTTGGTATTTGTAGCATATTTTTGCAAATTTTCTGATTAAAGGCTTTCTTCCATAATCAAATGGTAAAATACATATTTTCATATATTTTAGTTTTAAAAGCATATTATTTCTTAATTTTTGCGTATTTTTCAATAAGAACATATTTTGGCATATTAACGATTAAGAACATATAATGACATTTGTAATACCTCCAAGAAAAGTCTACATTCATACTTGATCTTTACAAAATATACAGTGTCCAAAAAAAAAAATAATAGCGCAATATACAATTGTTAATAGTTTCTTAAATTTTTATATTGTTTTCCATAATGCAATTTAAAAATTAAAAAAAAAACTTACAAGCCAGCTGTACTCGAAAAATGTATCTAAATAAATAAATTTGGAAAAATATTAATAGGGACATTTTAATTTTGTTACATTATGCTATCAAAGCCAAATATTATCTTAATATTTTGTTGAAGCTCCTTTCACTTTCATTTCTTCTTCTTTCCATCTCCGCTTCACTGAGTTCATAAGATTGGCGCAGGTAGCCGGAGAAATTAAGTATCAAGCTTATTGAACCTTTTGCCACATTACCTGTTTATTTTTTGATTTTTAAGTGCTAATTTTATATTATTGAACTTACCAGAGATGCTCTATGAAAGAATTTTACAGTTAGTTTCATAAATAAAAGTTCAAGGCGAAACTTTCTACGACATGTTAATTGTTAGGAAGATATCGTTCGTTTTATTTTATCCCACACTGTATATGCATGCTATTTTTGCATATTTAAGAAATTGGTGATCACATTTAAATATTATTTAACTCCTTTGCATGACCAAATTAGTCAAAAATAAGCATATTTCTGATTATAAAATATTCATTCTTTTGGACCAGAACATGATGCATTAAGTGTTAAAATAAGATGAAACCATTATTTGATAAGAAATCGCTTGCTTTATTGATAAATTAAATAAGCAAAAATGCATTTTACGAAAAGTTTTGCATAATATGCAAAAACTGATTTTTTATTTACATTTTAGTTGAGAAAAGGTAAATCATATTGTTGGTTTTTATTGTTCACTTGCTTTTACCCGAGACTTTGTTCACGTGAAAAGCTTTATGGAAAAGGGTGTATTCAAAAAAACATTTACAGAAATTTTATTTATAAATTTACTCTTATTCGACCTTTAAAATTTGTTTATTAATCCTTTTATTTAAGCTTGCAAGTCTAAACCATTATCCTGATTTTGAAAATATAGCAGTTTTAAATACGGAAAATAGTTATAATGTTGGAAGTTATAAAGTTATCAACTAGAGTATCCAATTATTTGACTTTTTGTTGTGTTCGAGTAGGAATTAATTGATTTTTAAATTTTCTCGATTTATCGAATAAGAGTTTTAATATGTTCGAATAACGCGAATAACTCGAGTAATTGAAATAATTTTATCCAGTAGAAAAAACATACATGTTTATTTGATTTGATAGTTTTATTATATTAATAAACAGAAAAAAGCAATAAAATAAAAAAATTGTTAAATAATAAACAATAAAATAACAATTCATTTATACCACGTATACAGTTTTAAAACTTTCAAATAAAACAAATTGCTAAAAAATCAAAAACCCTGCTGCAAAACATTCAGTTTTTAAGGCGTTTAAGAGACCGAAACAAGATTAAGGAAATAAAATAAAAGTAAACTATAAACAAAGTAAACACTACAAAGTAAACCTGCTTAACTTAATAGGGGTATTCAACATAGGCTTTCATGTCACTTTTTTATAAATTATAAGGGCGGTTTCATGTCAAGTGACCAAACTTTTGAAATCGATGTCTTCCGATTTGGATGAAATTTGCACCAAAATTAGTCCAATTGGTTAGTAGCTTAGACACAAATTTTTAACAAGATCGGTTAAAAAGTTTCTGAGTTAGAGGGGGTCAAAATTTGACATTTTGGCCAAACCGGTGTTCTTTCTCATCCATGTAACTTATTATCTATTGGTGTTAGCAAAATTTGTCCCAAACAAATTAGATAGCTATTTCTTCAAGCTTTCGAAAAATATTTTTTTTTGTTTTTTTTTTTAAATTTCTTAAAATTTTTTTTTTTAAATCTATTCCTTCCACCTTCAATCAATACCTGTTTACCTTCGGTAAAGGATATAAAAAGGAGGCAAAATAGCCAAGTGTTTTTATAGCGGATAGATATTAATATTAAACGCATTTTCTCCAAAAAGTAATATTAAAAATTTTGAGTTAATACCCTGTTTATGATCAAGTGCGATATTTTTTAATATTTCTATTTCATTATCAGTATTATCAGTAGTGAGATTTGCCAACTTTTTGCGACCCGACAATCGCAATATTTGTGGACATATATTTTCAACTGCAGTACCGATAGTGTGATTCAGTAATTTATATTTTTAATTCATTTAGGCCCTAATCATGTAAAACGCAATGCAACGCCAAAAAGTTACGTTGAAAGCACAAACAATGTCATAAACATTTTGTAATTATGTTGTTGCTTTCTACAGAAGTTCATGTACCGTTTTAAAAATTTCAACGTCTGAAGCTATGCAGCGTTTGAAATTTTAAAACGCAATGTGAATTTCTGTAGAAAGCAACAACAAAATTCCAAAATATTAATGACATTGTTTGTGCTTTTAATGTCATTCTTTGGCGCTGCGTTGCGTTTTACATGATTAGGGCCTTAATCTAATATTATGTATTAAATATCATTTAATATCGTATGCCAAATACTCAAAATAAATTTTAAATATAAAATACACTTTATGAATTTAATAAACACTACGTAAGTTATTATCGCAAACATAACGAAAATAGACTGCTTAAAGTAACAAATGACTTTAACCGACAGCGCATATCGTTAAAAATGTAACTGAACATCAAATTCGACAAATGTTCGTTATATTTATTTTAACGATACGAGTTTCGTAATAAAAATCCAGTGAATCGCACTACAGATTTATTATTTACCGCCAACACTTATAAGTTTGGATCATTCGATACTGTTGAGCAACCGTCATATAGCTGTTCATGTGAAAAGCAAGTTGTATCTATATATCGCTCATTTCGTGCAAGACCGTCACAACTCAAAATTTGAAAATTTACAGGAGAGCCTTTTTAAGATTCCAACCCATTATTATTTATTTTATTATTTATTTTATATACAGTTATAAAATCAAATGTTTCTTTTGTGCTACAAAGAAAACCACATGTACAAGAGGAATGCCAACAAAAAAAACTGAAATGTGACCTTGTTGATGTTAATTGCTCAAGTTTGTTACAAGAGCTCATAGCGTCAAAAGCATCTGTATTACCGTTATTTTTTCGATAATTCTCTCCGTTCTTAGATCAATTTGTAGAGATTTAAGAGGAGAACATTTCTGCATTACTAACTCGAAAATGCCAAATTTTGAGTTGTGACGGTCTTGCACGAAATGAGCGATATGTATATTCCGGCTACTGGGCCACATGACATCTGAATACCAAATTTTTTTAAAAAAAAAAGAGAAAAAGTACAATAAGTACCAATTTTTCCCCATTCTTAACTCTTAAAACACTTAAAGAGTACCCTATGTTTTATTCTGGGCCGTATGCTATCTCTACGCCAAATTTAACAAAAAGATGAAAAGTACCAAAAGTACCAGCTTTTCCAAGGCTTCCAGAAATTTAATGTAGGCTTTAATCTGTGTATATATCAAATTTATCGAAAAGAGAAAAAGTACCAATTCTATCCCATTTTTATTCCCAAACAGTACCCTATATTTTAATCTGGACCATATGCCATCTTTATATCAAGCTTATCAAAAAGGGAGAAAGTACCAAAAGTAAAAATTTTCCACATTTTTTACGCTTTAAAAGTACCCTATATTTTATTCTGGACCATATGTAATCCCTCTACGAAATTTCATCCAAATTCATCAAGTCGTTTTCGCGTGATTGTGCCACGAATTAAATAACTAACGAATTTACAAACATATAAATTTTCCCATTTATAATAAAATTAGGATAAGCCATTGCTGGCCCACCTCTGCTTTTTGTGAAAATCATGATTTTAATGATCATGTATCAATCAAACTTCGTATATGGGGAGACGAGTTAGGAAAAACATTTACGTCGCTTATTTTTTTTTTTTTTTTTTTTATAAATTTCTGTGTTTTTCTCAAACTTTACGAGATTTAAGCAACACAGCGTAACAAAATAATTCAAGAAACTACAACTAGAAGGAAAAACAAAACAAAATTCATGTCTATCAAAACAAAAAAAAAATCTTACAAAATGATCAAAAAGATAATAAAATCCTCTTTAAATCAATGATGAAAAGAGTATTAAACCAAAATAATAAAAAAAACAAGTAAAAGTGCAATATTCGGCTGTGACGAATCTTTGATACCCTCCACCTGAAGTTAGAATATTTAAGAAATGCGATTTATATGGAATCTATCACGTATGTAATAAAAAGCGATCGATTTCAAAACGAACTTTTTTAAAAAGTGTGATAAATTTCGAGCGATTTTAAAATTTTTGTTCAAACTACACTTCAGTTAACATATATAATATAAAGTTTAAAAGAATAAATACAGAAAATGGAAGGAATATGTATTAAAAATCCATTCTAAGAGATACTGAAAACTATATTTTCGGTTTCAAATCGTTTCGTTTTTTAAATCGAATTCCATCACATACCTGTATAAGTTATAAACCAATTTAAAAAAAAAAATGGCCTAATACTGGCAGTCATGATCGAATACTTTTTCGATCCGATGGCATTTTTATTTCGAATTCCTTTAGTGTATACTGATCGAATCGAAAGTACCTTTTCAGTGTTGTGAAAACTCAAAAAAAAAATGCTTTACAACACTGAAAAAATTATTTCGATTCGATCAGCATCGACTGAAAGAATTATAAATAAAATTACTTTCGAATCGAAAAAGTTGTTCGATCAAGACTGCCAAAAGTATTAATATTCCAAAAGCATGTTTTCGAGAAATGGCTTTATATGAGGCCTATTATATCACAAATTTTATTAAAGTGTTTTCTGAGAGTTGGCTTTTTATTAGACCAATGCTAAATAAAACGAACTTGCGCAAACTTTAATAACAATAGGTTTATTCCGTCTCCAATTTATGTTAGTTTTTTTTAATAGAACTATCTTTTTTAGGGTGGTTGTTCCATATTTAGGTCAACATTTGTTTTGCTAATCAACCGGTTGTATTGGATTTCAGTCTTATACTCCTAAAGAATATACTATCTTTACACTATCCAAATAGTCTTACGTATTTTGAGGAAAATACAAGTTGATATTATTTTTCGAAAATGTTCACACAATAATTAGATCAGGGAAACATTTTCGTTAAAATACTAATGGCTTGTGTGATACTGTAAAACGGCCTTAAGAAGAACTAGAAAGAATATCACACCAATATTGTTATTTTCTGTTGAGTCTTTCGAAAGTGAACGTGTTTTCATTAGACATACAGACCTGGCTAAATCGGCTTAGAATTAGTCAAGGACGCAGTATATATGTTTATGCCTTATGGGGAATTAGATGAATATAAAAAAAAGTTTCTCACGGAATGACAAACTTAGTATACCCTCTTTACAACTAGTTGTAGAGGGTATAATATTAAATATAAAAAATTGTGCTGGAAAATTGATGGAATGCGTTTAACATACAAATCTGAAAATGCCTGCAACATGGGCGCCTGACACTGTCTGCCATCAGTTTAGACAGGGAGTTTTGAGGTTTTGTGGTTTTATCAGACTAATAACGATTGTAAAGGATGGATGAGTACGGGAATAATCATCATAATGATGAGTAAATGAAAATATCCAAAGACTATGACGTTGATGATTCTAATATGGTTAAGATTAATGAATAGTTTAAATTGTTTAAATAGCTGTGTCTGTCTGCCTGTTTTTGATACCTTCGTTTAATACTGGGCGTTTCAGTTTATTATTTAAAAAAAATAAAGCTTTGTGCTTTTTTTTCCTTAGCTATTGATTTAAATTGTGGTACTGTTTTGTTGCGGTTGTTTTTCAGGTTGTTAATTGAATTGAATGTTGGTTGTAAGTGTTGTTTTCAACTCTATATTTAACTTTAATTTCTGTATTCTGTATTCCGTTTTTTTTTAATGTTTTCGCTTTTTATTTGTAGCTGGTGAAATTAAAAGTGTAGTGATTTATTTCAAACTACAAAATCAACATCATAATATTTCTTTTCTTCTAACTTTGTAGGACTTTTGAACCTTATCTGTGTTTTATTTATGTCTACTATGTTGCCATTATTAAAAGTTAAATTAAATCTAATCTTTATACATTCATCACATTACAATTATTGTGTTTATTTTAATATTAAAAAAAAAAACAAATTATAATAAAAAATAGAATAAATAAATTGCATGTTTGTTTTTATTTTGTGAGCTACAAAACATGTCATTTTAAAATTATTGTTAATATTTTTTTTTAGCTGTAAAATTACTTTGAAAATGTTTAGAAATTATATGATATTTAACATGAAAATATATTTGTTTTAACAAAATATTTTAAATGTTTAAATTAGATTGTTGTTAAAATTGTTTTTCTTTTGAACATTTTAATAGTACTAATTTGAAATAAAAAAATGCTTAATTTTTTAAATGTAAATTTAATGATCAAGTTCATCATTTGAAGTGATCAAGATATTTTTTATACACTTAGATTTAATACAGATGTAGAAGATCATAGTAATACTCTAGTGGTGGGGATTTTTAAGCTTTTTATGAATATTTTCATTTATGAATACTTTCATTTAATATGCAACATTGTCACCTATACTACAAAGGGTAACCATATATTTCAATCAAGAATACAGAATAGGAGTTCGAATCGTGTTTAAGGCGATATTATCACATAAAACTTAAATATATGTTTATAGTACACGCAAAGAAAATAAATTTTTGGATAGGGACACAACTAACAAATCTATTTTTAAAGAAATTTTTTAAATATAATATGGTTACTTCAACCATATTATTGTCACAGGCAACTATATTTGATTTAAATAAGACTTCCATAAGTAAACGAAAATCATATTATAGTTTTCTCCGATCATGTTATGGTTAATAATAGCATTATTATGGTTACCACAAAACAATTGCAAGGCTGATTATCAACCATAATAGTTGCTCTATAAAAGAGAAAAACGTTATTCTTAATAAGTTGGGCTGAGATTCTCATGCACTAAAAAATCGAAAATATGCCCTTAAAATATGCACTAAAAATCCAAAACATGCACTAAAAACTTAAAACATTTCCACAATAAATGTTTTTTTTTTAATTTTATTAAAAACCAAAATATAAAAGGATGCATTTTATTGTTAAACAGAAAAAATTATCAGTAGTTTTTTATCAATTAAAAAAATTGTTTTTAAAGTATTTCAATTTAATTAATGTGATAATTGAATCAATTATTTTTTTAGTTGAAAGAAAATTAAAAATATACGGACATGTTGTACAAATTGAAATGAAGTGGATTTAAAATCGCACAAATTTTGAAAACGAGCCTGAAAAGCAAGTTCATAAAAATATTTAATTTTATGTACTTCATACGTTGGGTAACAATTAGGGAGATCGATTATTCGACTTTTTGTAATAACCGGTTTTCGAATATTACAAATAGTTGCTATTTTAAAAAAATCCGGTTTTCGGTTAAGCAATTTTTAAATAACCGGTTAATCGGTTTTAATTCGAATACTTAAAAACACATATATCAAATAAGTTTTTAATATAAAACGTTAATTTGAATAAAAACAAAACAATTTGCAATGGTAAGGAACCAACAAAATACATAGATATGACTTAGATCAGACCTAACAAATATTTTACACTAAAATCCAAGAAAAGTGGGACCAGTAAACTTTAGCTAAATTTTTAACAATTTTTTATTGATTTACTAAACTTTATTTCAAAGAATATATTTGTATAATGTAATTTAGAAACTGTAGAATGATAGATCTAATATCATTCAAGACAAACGTTTTGCAAAAATAAATAAATTAAAAGAATTTTAAAAAGTTATTTTTTGAAATATTCTCTCAAATTTATTCTGAATGAGTTTTTATTTGTTGGTGGTTAAGCATGTCTATAAAAATCAACCATGTTTTTCAAAAGCTGCAAACAAAACCTCTTAGCCAGGATTATCTATTTCAAATTATTTTGTTTCAGCTTTATAGAAACGAATAGTGAACTGAACATTGTTTTTGTGTAAAATATTTGCCAATTCTTCGACTACAATTTAAAACATTCCATGACATTGTTTGATTTCTTCAATTTTGTTTTTTAGTTCTTGGTGTTTTAATAAATTCCGCCGTAATGTTGTAGTTTTCAGTATGAAGAGATGCTGGAACTACTTAGGAGTTTTTAGTGCCTCAAGGGGCATTTCGTCCTCGGCAACACAACGGGCTAATATTTCACCCAATGATTAATTTTTTGCGGCGTATTTTAGTAAAGTGTTATTTGTCGTCTCCTTAGAACTACTTCGTACGGAGTTAAGTTTCATTTGGATCACATTAATGTCAAGCATGTATACTAATTAAAGGTGATTAATAGGCCGTGACATGGAAGAGCCTTTGTAACTTATAATTTTTGTCTTTTTAATCGCGTTCGAAAAATCTCTAGAGATAACCTCTATATAAAAATATATTTAATATTTAGAATACTCTCGCACAAATTCTTACTTTTTAACTGCACACGTTTTTGTAGTATTTTGAATAGTTTTTGGTTTTTTTCTACAGGAAGACACGCTTTTATAAGCGATTTGTATTAACAGTGTTCATAATGTTTTTTGACCTTTGTTACATTTTGTTTTGACATTCTTCATAAAAAGTTTAAGTTCAATTAGAAAATACTTAAATTACGGGTACATCTACAACAAGAGTAAGGAAAATGTATATAAATTATACAGCACTAAAATAACCGGTTTATTATACCAAAATTACCGATTTATTCGATATTCGAAAAATAGGCATTTTAAAATAACCGACTTGGGCAAAGCTAAAATAACCGGTTAAAATCGGTCGAATAATAACCGTTCGATCTCCCTAGTAGTAATTATTTTTATAAAAATCACTGTTAAAAACAGGAAAAACTACAGATATTTTATAAATAATTGAGATCAAAATCTCGCTCGATTTCAATTCCACTTCATTTCGATTTCTAGAACATGCCCGATAATTTTGATTTAATTAACATTTTAGTTGTTTTGTAATAAATTTTTAATTAATATAATAATTAAATTTCTAAAAATCTTAATTGATTTTTTTCGTTTAAAATAATATAATTTAAACTTGTAGAATTGTTGTTGGGAACTGTCAAAATTAATTTATACATTATTTGAAACAGCAAAGTTTTTTTTTGATAATTTTTGTAATTAAAATTTAAAATATCATTTATAAAAAAATATTCACATGTATAACAAAAGCAGCTGTTCAATTATAAACAAGAAAAAAATATACATAAAAGAAAATATTTGTTTTTTTTTAAAAAACAGATTTTATATAGTTTTACTTTTAGACGATAACTTTTCACTTCGCGCTTAAACTTTCTGTGTAGATTTACTTTTATAAAATTTAAAAGGACAAAACTTCTTCTGTACAAAATGCAAAAAAAGTTGACATTTCAAATTATGGTGATAGCATTTTTGTTATTTAGTATAACAATTTTGCGGGGTTTAAGCTACAATTAAAAACGGCAAACAAAATTAGTGAATTAAATTTATTCTTAGATAAATTAATTATAGTTTGCTGCAAGATTAAGCTCGATGTTAAAAACCCACTCTTAGTGAACTCAATCCCTCCTAATTAGTTATTGCTTTACCAATATATTCGTAGTTGGAAAATTTAAATGCTAATCGACTTTTGATGTTATTTAAAATTAATATTTCTTTAACTTTTGTAATTGCATCAATCATCGGTATCAACAAGTTCTTCAAACATTCTTAAATTGCTCAAAGTTTTTTGAATAGAGTTCTGAAGCATCTAGGCAGGTCCGCCATCTTGTTACTACTGGCTGCGGGGGAGCCAAGGATACATTTCATTACAAATTGCAATATTATCGAATTGGTTTCTTATTTCCTCTGCAACGTGGTATAACCCATGTGCTCAGCATGTAACATGTAATAGTTTTGGACAAAATTATTTAAACTTACTAGGAGCCTTAAAAATAGAAGGATCTTTTGTCGAAATCTTAAATATATTGTATTTTATGCAAACACAGAAAAAATTATCAGTAGTTTTGTATCACTTAAAAAGAATTGTTTAAAAAGTATTTCAATTTAATTAATTTTATAATTGAATCAATTATTTTTAAGTTAAATGAAAATAAAAAAAAATAATTTTGATTTAATTAACATTTTAGTTGTTTTGAAATAAATTTTTAATTAAAATATTAATTAAATAACGAAAAATCTTAACGGATATTTTCGTAAAAAAAAAAAATAGTTTAAACTTGTAGAATTGTTGTTGGTAATTGTCAGAACTTCTGCTATATTTAATTAAATCAATTAACATATTGTTTGAGGCGGTAAAGTTGTTTGATCCTTTTTTTATATTAAAATTAAAAATATAATTTATTGAAAAAAAAAAAAATTATATTCTAAATTTTAAAATTTTTACAATTTTTAGTAATCATTTTCACATTCATTTAATCAATATAATCATTTTGGTAATAGGTGCAAAGTCGGGATGCCAATCGGAACTGGTTTTTGAAAATCCCGGGATTTTCGGGATTTTTTTTTAATAAACAACACTTTTTGAATATTCAAAAGGTTTTATATACGTAACATGAATTTTTAAAAATGAAAACAACAAAACAATTTAGTTTATACATATGTTTATAACACTGGCCTCACCCATGATCAAACTGATCAGATTCTGAAAAAAGCTTAAAAGAATATACGTATCTCTTAGTTTCTCTAGATCAATTCATTTCGGTTTTTTGACCCCAATTCAATTTTTAATGTAAATTAAGTTGTGACGACACTAATACACTCGATAGCTGAGTTAAAAACTGTAAAACTATGTTGACTGCAGTGCAGTACACCTCCAGGGCGAGGGCGAGATTCATAATCAATAATTTAAGTACGTTTGAAATTTATTTTAAAACAAAATGTTTATACAAATGCTTCTTAAAACAGGTTTCAAGTTTAAATAATTTATTTATGAATACGTCAAATAGTGTTTATTTATAAAAAAAAGTATTTTATTTACCGTAAGTTTTTTAAGCAAATTTTTTATTATTATTGGACCGGAAGGAATATGAGCTACTTCATCAATATTACGACTTAATTGTTATAATTATATCAACTTTTATTCTTTGGTTTCTGAATAAAACTCTAATTGGATCGTGAATAATTTTTATTTTTTGCTTGATATATAACAATTATTTCTTGATTTCTATATTTTGCATAAAAATAATTATTTTTATTTGAGTATTATGTCTTAAGCCAAAGCTGAACTTGCTAAACGTAATTGTAAAAAAGGCTTGAGATGTGAATCTTCAAATATCGTTTCTACTTAAAGTAATGGTAATTATTAAGCAAAATACAAAAATCCAGAAATAGTTTTCATATATCAAGCAATAATTAAAAATTTTAAATACTCGCTGTGTGCCAAAAACAAAAATTAAACTTAAAAATAAGAATTATTTGCAATAAAAAATATAACTCAAATATAGTTTTTAATAATTTTTTTTGAATAAAGTATAAAAATTCAATAAAAACGAACAGTTTTGTGCATAAAAGTTGAAATGTTAAAAATCCCGGGACTCATAAAAATAAATCCCGGGATTTTTCGGGATTGATAGAGTAAGAATAAATTTCTCTAATTAGAAGATTAAAGAACGGGAACACAAAAAACAAAATTTTTAACACAAATTATGTGGTGCTTTGATTGTTACAAAACCGTTAAAGTTTGCGCCACATAAAACAAAAAAAGGAAATGTTTTTATACAAAACCTTTTATCTTATTAAATATATTTTTTTACAGCACTTTTTTTAAAATTCTTCTTAATGATCACCCACTATTTTGCTTGCCTTTTTTATTTTGTTTGTGCTTTAACAGCTGTTTGATAGTTTACAGAATTTGACGAAGAAAAGGCGGCATTTATATGATGTCTTTTCACTTATATCTAAAAAACACTTTTACTTGTGGGTGTTCGGGTTAGAGAAGAAAGAGGGGTTGCCTAACAGACACGAAATGAGTTTTTATATTTGTTAATCGTATTTCTTTTTGCCTCATTTTTCTTTTTTTTTTTGTGTGTAACATTATTTATAAGGAATATTAAACAATTAGACATAAAAACTGACATGTTTGGAAAGACATCGCGAAAATGCAAAACGTTTTTGTTAGCATATTCAAAAGAGAGTAAATAAAATAGACATGTCTGAACAGAAATCGTATAAATGTCCACTAATGCCGGCCATACACGGCACAAGTTCAGTGCTCAAGTCAGTTACTGAGTAAACGAAACTTGTGATACATACTATACAAGTAAAATATGCAATATTTTATTTTAAGTTTATAGGCGAAGAAGGCAAAATGTGTAAATAAAAAAAGAACACATTTTTTTCTTTTTTATTAACATTTTTATAAATTGTTTATAGGATTCAACTTTCATGAGTCTATTGCTGGTTTTAGTTCGCCATAATTTAGGTGATTCTTTGCATAATTCTAGTAATCCTGACCGAAATATTTTATCCGCTCTCATTTGTTACTGCCACCTCATAAAAAACCTCAACAAAACTGAACGTTTTGAACATACACTACACAAACTTACTATACTCTTAAAAAACTTTTTTTTATTAAAACTGAAAAAATACTTTGTTTTTCTTATGCTTATCCCACAAAGCTCTACGCTTGTCTGGATGAGACCAGAATCTCTGGCGCGAATCGAACCCCCGCACTGATAGAGTAGCTCACTACCAACTAGCCTATCGGGGCACCCGGTTTTACAAACTTGAGTAGATATAAAAATCGTTTTGAAAAAGACTGTCAAACACTATCCAAATGCACTGTACAGTGCCAGATTTGAGCAATGAACTTGTGTAGTGTATGGCCGGCATAAAGCCAGAATTAGTTTGTACGTTCGGTTCTGTTATGAATCAGCTGTTTTGTTTCTGTTCAATTGAAAGTCTGTGTGTGTGTGGGTTGTTTTTTCCTTTTTCGTTCTGTTCTGTGGCGGACAAATCTGTTGAAAATAGAATTCAACGTTAAGTGACGGCCAAAATGTGTATGTATTATCATATTGGGATATGAAAAATTGTAATTTTTGGCTTAAATCTAGAAAAATTTGTTTTCATTTTTAAAAAGGTTTTAAAAAGCGACTTATTTTGACACAAATAAGTCGCTATACTTTACGAAATTTTTTTTTTTCTAATTTCAATGTTTTTCTTTTTTAAAGCAGCTGATTCCTTTCACAGAAAATGTTATTACAAAATGTTTGTAACAGAAAGGAACGAAACAGAACGGCAGCAGAAAGTAAAAAACTAATGAGGCATTCAGTCTGGGCTGTTTCGTGCAAGAAGAAGAAATTGATTCTCTCAAAACCGCTCTCAATAATACAAATTAAAAGCACGGGAACGCTTTTCATGCAAAACTACTGGAAGAAACAGACTTACTCAGCCCAATTATGAATACAAATTCTTCGGGAATTTTTTCCTTCTCCCATTATTCCATTTAAATTCAATTGTTAAAATGGGAAAAGTAAGAAAGCTCCCAGGGAATTTATAATTGGGCTGAAATTTTTATTGGTATCGATATAACTAGATTAGAAAAAAGTTTAGGGATCATTAAATATAACATATAAATAAAAACAAATTAGAATACTTTATTCGGCTATGCCGAACCTCTGATACCCTCCACCGACAGGAGTGGGCTCTATATGACTTCTTTATAAATATTAATAATTAATCTTTATAAGAACGAACGTCAAAATTAAAATTGGTTGCGGTTTAGACCTATTTTAAATTATTGACCGACAATCAGAAAGTTTAATGCTTTTCTTTTTAGAAATTTGAACTAGCTTGAGTAAATTATCAAGATTCGTAATAGTTTAACTGTTAAACTTTTAGTATTTTCCAAATCATATTTGAAGCCTAGAATCTGTTGATTGTTGCCGGTAGCAAGTGCTATTTACAAAAACTTTAGGGGGAAAGTTACCAAATTTACCATTCTAAAAATTTCCTGAAATTTTAAGAATATTTTTCCCGAATATAAACCATAAATATTCGCAGTATGCATAAATGCTAATGAAGTATTATTTAGCCGTTATTTTAAACTTAAGAGCCTGTTTCTAGGATTTTAATAGTGCAAACTGGAACTCATCATAAGATCCTATCAAGATTTTATTTCATATAGTCAAAAGTAGTAAAACAAGTGTTTGAGCAATTTTAAAGCATTTGTAAAAAAAAAAAACAAAAAATATTTATAATTTAAATAAAACTACAACATGCAAAAATTTGTTGAATTTCTCCATGGAAAACAATCATAATTAAATTGTATGGCGTAGAAAGGTAAAGTAAGTAAATTGCAGTTAAACTTTAAATTAATAGTCAAGTAATTAAAACCAATGCAGTCTACTGCTATACACTAATAGATACAAGTAGAAACCGAAAGACAGACAGGCAAACTGAGTGACTGACTGGCTGGCTGGTTTAAAAGCTCTAGTAGAATGCAAGTAAAAATAAATCGAAAATATTCAACATTATTTAAAGCAAACAAACAACAATTTAAACAATTATATTTAAACTTGTATCGCTCACTCATTTATTCATTCATTCAGTCAGTCATTCATTCGTTCATTCATTTACTCTTACAACCATTTACTATTATTAACTATTACAATTAAGTACTCGCCAGTTTCAATTAAATTGCACAAATTTAACCACAACCTTTATGATTTTTAAAATAGGCAATAGCCAGTCTCTGTGGATGTTTGTTTGTTTGTCCGTATGTCTGTCTGTCTGTGGCTGGTTTTAATATGGTGGTATTTAAATATATATATTTGATTAAAAAACTTCTATTTTATAAAGCCTGTGCGTGTTAAAATTTCTAGTTTAAAGTTTCTATTTTTTTGTTTGTTTTGTTTTAACGGCATTAAAACATTTCAGCACAACTTGCTGCAAGAAGTTGGTGTTTGCAGTGTGGCAAACCAACTTAGGCATTTAAACTGGTTAAGTTGAGTAATCGTTTAAATTACTTGGAATTGTTTTAAATCAAGTAGAATGGTCTTAAATAGTATAGTCATGTGGAAAACTACAGAAATAAACTCCATTGCTAAAAATAAAGTGTTGATAGTTGTAAAAGTGTTTGCAAATGTGTTATAGGGTGCTAGATAGTGGAAAAGTTATTTTAAAAACACTTAATAAAGTACTTAAAAATATTAAAGTAGAAAAACTTGTAAACAATTACATATAGTTAAATTTGTTTATCGATAGTTCTAACACGGAAAAAGTTAAAAATTTTTGTGTGGTATTTAATACCAATAAAACGTAGATCGTATAATTAAGGCAGGCAATGCCAAATCAAGGGCTGTCAGATGTGCCGATTTTTAAATGTGTTTCGCTGCGAGACTTTCCATATGGCGATTTAAAAAATAGTTGGCGATTTTGTTAGCTATTTTTGATGCGACATGAATTTGTTTTTAGGAACGTAAAGCTTGAGGACCACACCATGCATTCTACGCTTTTTTCGCAACCTGGGCTTTTGCAAAAAAAGTTCAATCTGTATGGTTTGAAGTAGCAAGTTACATGCACAAAAGCCTAGGATGCCTTGAGGCATCAAATGATAAAAGAAAGTTTACTTTCTACGTTTTTAAGAGTCACAATCACTGTGCGAATATTTCAGCTGATTTTGACAAAAAAAAGGGGCAATCCCGTACTTTTTGGGTAAAGTTCGGTAAAATGAGAGTTAACAAAAATTTCTCTCACTAATAGACAAAAATGTACAAAAGTACTGGAACAATAAAAACCAATTTTCGAACCTAAAAGAATTCGTTAGTATAAAATATATTCAAATAAATACATAAATTGCACACTAGCATGTCTGAAAGTCAAAGTCAATCATGTTCTTACTTTTTTTTTAAATTTTCTATTGTTTATTTTATTAATATTTTTTATTTTAATTCTTTTGCTAATACTCGTTTGTAGTTTTTTGTTGTTAATTTTTTGACACAGCTGATTGTTTAACAATATTCCTAATGAGACAAAAGAAAAGTACGGACTGCTTCGTGCAAAAAGAAGAAGAATATTTTTCTCTTAAAAGCTCGCTCACTTTACCAAACTTTGAGTACGGGCTCCCAACGCTTAATACGGGATCACACCTAAAATCTTAGTTTTATTTGTGCTAATGCCGCATAAAAAGCGTTGCAAGTAACTTAAAATTTAGAACGCAAGTCAGGTATAAAATACATGCAATGCACGCGTAGTGTGACCCTCCAGCTTCAAAGTCGATACGAAAAAAATAATTTTTATTCGGGTATTTTTAAGGATGAAATTTAAGGCATCCCTTAAACTTGAGTATAGCTAACAGACCAGTTTTGAAAATCACGTGATTTTCTGAAAATCACCCCGTTTTTTGTGTTTCTCTGTGTGCTTTTGGCAGATGATCATCACATCGAAACACACAAAAACGGAATACCAAATATCATACGTGTGATGTAAAAAGGCACATGTGATTTAAAATAACACGATTTGAATTGAATTGAACTTTTCCATCATAAAATTTGTCAATTTATTATCACAAATAAAAGGGTAGGGGAATGTAAGAAATATAAACTCACAGTTTATTGTTGTTGTTTTGTTTAAGCTTTGATATTGTTACAAGTAAAACCAGAGTATTTAAAACTCTTGTTCGCTTTGCAGTTTTATTTATATTATATTTTTTAACCTTTTCTAAAGTCTTTGGAAAAAGCTTTCCTGACGAACTGGTCTTTGCAACCAGCGAAATATGCACCGACTAGCTTTCCTTCAACAAAAAATTTTAGTGTATTTATATAAAATAAAAATTGTGATTTAGAGATAGATGTAGAGATAGATGTGATTTAGAAATAAGAATTGTGATAGAGAAATCTTATAAATAATACATTTTGTATGCCCAAAAATAACTTTTGATAAAATTTATTCTTGTTAAATATATTTTAAAGATTTTTATGATTTTGATAATTTTATTTGATCAGTTTTTGGCAATTGTTGACTTAAATTTTATACTATAATTTTTTTGTTGTTGTAATCAAAATTTGATTATTTACTATAAAAATAATCACTTTATCTAATTATTCTGTTAAGTCAACTATAGGTTACATACATCGAAATGTGTATAGTAATTATTTGACAAGCTTTTTGCAATCCCCTGAGAATTAGTGTGCAATGCATCTTGAAAAACCTTCGTGAGTTGTACTCCTACTTCATGCCGTTGCATTCTTAGGAGATATTGGTACATCCAATACGTGTATGTAACAAACAGTCCGGAGATATTAAATACATCTTAAGTGACCTTCTACCTGTTGGAGGATCTCCCTGCCTTCTGTTGCTATACAACAGAAGCTACTTTGCATTGCAGTTTGGACAGCTCCCGAACCAAAGCAAGGGGTGTAGTGGTCCATACCCATGCGGATAGGCCGTAATTGTGTAAAACGCGACGCAACGCCAAAATAACATTGACAGCAAAAACAAGGTCAAAAATATTTCATAGTTTTGTTGTTTCTATCTACATAAATTCAGACAGCGTTTAAAAATTTTCAACGCCATAATATATGCAGCGTTTGAAATTTAAAAATTCAATACGAATTTAAGTATAACGCAGCAACAAAATTATGAAATATATTTGACTTTGTTTTTGCTTTCCATATAATTTCCATAGGGCCATAGTCTCCAACTGCTATTACGATCACACTTAGGTTATATCCATCGATACAGGTACATATTATATAATACATACTTACGTAAATCTTGAACACATCAGCCTTACATGAGCACATTAGTCTAATATGGTATGCAATTGAAATTATTTGAGCGGCCACTATCCTCTCGGAATCAATTGACTAGGTATAAAGGTATTTAATCATTTCGCCAATGAAACGTATACTTTCTACTGGCGATAATGCCTTAAAATAACACTATACAACAAAATGAAGTTTTTTTTCAAAATAACAATGTTCTGCCAACTGATTCTTGAAGAGAAGAGTAAAAAAAGATATACGTGTATCGGCGTTTTAATACTTTACACCTGAAACTCATGTTACGGGCTATTCAAAATCGTGTGATTCTTAGGTTTTTGGTGTACAGTGTCTTCAGAAGATTAATTCAGAACATCACAAGCAATATTTTGTTGGTATACATTAACCCTCTAACTCTTCTGGAATTGGGTCTTTTGTTCAATCAATATATGTACCTATAAAAATTGTAAAGTTCAGAGCACAATCTTCGGATACGATCAAAATTGCCACACTTGGAAAAACGTCTTGAAGTTTAAAGAGAATATAATTTCTGGAAGGGCTAAATTAATTATTCATACATTTGTAGGTGCATAACTAAAACTAAGATAGAATAAATGTTAGATGTTTACCCTCTAAAATCCCATATAATTTATTAAATACACAACCACGTAACTATAATATTGTCTGTAATAAATGACGGAGTTCAGCTGGCTGACTGGATTCTTTGAGTGCTGTTGTTATTTAATAAAGAACCCCTTTTTAATAGAGTTAAGATAGCTACTGTTCTTACACAAGACAATCCACAGAGCATGAATAAATATTGTTGCGTATATTTTTACCTAATCTGATCTGTCTGGAACCAATATTTAAAATATATGGTGGGTCCTTGTGGTAACTCTACTTTTTAAACGTTGTACTCTTGAGGGATATATGGAAGTTATTATTTTTACTTAAAAGTGACTTATCGAGCGTGACTGACCAGAGTCCAATTTGATACCACGAAAAGAATATAACTTAAGTCTTAGCACTGAGTATTGAGAGGTCAGGGTATATGTGGTATAATCCGTAATTGAAGATAGAACACAGAAAAACTAACGGGGTTCTTACAATGGATTTTAAATGAGCATATCGGAATTTTATTTTAAAGGGTGCTAAATTTCCCCCATTTTGGCCTGTTCGTGTTCCTTATATCTGAGGTATAACTTATACCTTATACCTATACAGTATCAGATATGTTCAGCAACTTTTTAGAAAATATTATGCCAAATAATTTTGTGTAATATAATAACCCTCTAACTCCCCGTTATTTTTTGGATCTCTTCTAATAAATCGTAAAAAACACCCATAAAAAGGGGGAATGCAGGGATGAAATGTTTTACAAAAATGTTGGTCATAAAAATTTTCTATACTGATAGAAAACGAGTCATTACGCTAATGTATTTTGACATCAGTACTTATGACAAGTGCCTTCGTTTTTGACCCAATGACAATTTTCACAATTGTGATGTCAGCCTTAACATCACTTGGCCAAATTGTCATCAGGTTCAAAAATTGAAATTATGTCATCAATGGGATGTCACATCGGCATCACAGAAATGACTATTCGGAGCCAGTTTAATGAAACATGTCATCAGTGCGATGACTCAGTAAAATCGTAGAAAGGACTCATTAGGCTGAGGTTAATGATAAACTGTCATGGGGATTGACTTAAGTCAAAGTGAAAGAATATTATTATTTACTTACCCATTACACATGTATGTTTCACTTTTGTTGCATTTCGCCTTTTGGTCACAGAAGAACTCTCAATTATAAGACACCAACAGACTTTGAAAATTTGATGTATTTAAAAAAATAATAATTTTAAAAAATTGAACATGGGAATTTTTGCAACTTATTTTACTTCTAAAACATGAAATTTGACAAAATTTTATAATGACGGGTGCCATTGGATTAATGTCGCTTTTTGCCTCATTGATGCCATTTGTAATACCATTGATGTCACAATTCTGATGTTAGGGCATTATCAATATAAATATTAATTTTTCTATAAGTGTACATTTGTTAGAACACACCATAATCTAAAATTAACATCAAAAAACTGTAATCCCCTCCTGAAATAAAAATTCTGATTTGATCTTTCAAAACTACGATTGTCAGAACCCCGTTATTTTGGAAGAAGTCCGAAATTGTTGTACAGTGTTATGTCCAGTATTTAGATATACTTATGTTGGCTTGAGGATGAAATTTTGTTTTACGAAGTTTGGGATGCTGACGAGTCTTACGGTACGAGTACATGAATATGTGCCACAATTACCAACAGTGTATATTTTTTACGCACATGTGTGAGAAGTTTGTTTTACGAAGTTTGGGATGCTGACGAATCTTACGGGACGAGTACATGAATATGTGCCACAATTACCAACAGTGTATATTTTTTACGCACATGTGTGGTTAGCAGAAACTTTCGTCCAGTATTTAGAGCGCGAAGTAATTAGGCTTCACAACAGTTTCGAGAATTTCGTTAAAGTTTGTTGTTTGTGAAGGCAAAAACATTATAAATAGCAGGGCTTAACTCAGGCTATATCCAGCTATTCAGGCCATTTGTCTTTGCATGACATTTGGCTCCTTATTTTCGTTTTGTCTTAAAGGTATTTAAAGAATTTTAAAGTCTTTTACAGAATACCAAGTCTTCCTCTTTGTTTTGTCAAATCTCTGCCAAACAATGGCAATTTTTTCCCTGCAACAATCACAAAGAAGTTGTAAGAAGCAGTCTAAACAATGAAAACCACTTGAGTTCCTAGTAAATAAAAAAAAATACAAGAAAGTTTGTTTATTTTGTCCTCGAATTATTAAACAGCTTACTCTTTAAAATCTCCTTGTAAGCTAGAGAGTTTACAAGAAACCACTATCTTCCAAATTCTGTTCCAAATGTTCCATAAATCCTTGTCACAATTCCAAGACATTGACAGAGATTAGCATACATTTTAGCATAAACATAAAGAAAAACATGAGTTAAATGAATATTTTAATATGAAAAATATTTGTTTATTTTAGCGTTGGAAACAAAAAAAAAACTATAAACAATAATAAGTTTCAAGTACCCGGGCATTATTTTAACATTGTAGTTAAACTAAAGCAAAGTCGAGTACATGGCGCATGAGCCAAACACTTGAGACACAAATCTCTGTTCAGCTATTGTTGTTACTGAGAGACTCATTATAAATGTGAGTGAGTGTTTGTAAGTGTTTTACAATAAATCCCCCTGGTTTTAAGCTTAAGTAAACATTGTGTGCGAAACTGCAAAAAAAAAACAAGAAAAGAATCTAAAAAAATTTTTAACAAAAAAAGTGCAAAAACACATTTTTAATCTTTTATGAAGATTATAGTTTTAAAACAACGTGGACTCACTCTACTTTACAGTTCTGGGATGAGCAACATAAAATAACACATTTACAGCCTGCGGTGATAATTACCAATAACTGCACTTTGTATACACAATGTATCCATCCATTCATACTAAGATACAAGCAGACTTTCATCCATTCAGCAACAAAAAAAAAAAAACTTCATTGGCATGATGCTGCCTGATAGCTGATGATGATCAGTCAGCTCTCGCTTATAACACCCCTTAAATAACCTTGATTTTATACTCTAATTTATTTTATTATTACTATTTTTGTTGTTGGTGCTTTTGTTATGAATGTGGTGCTGGTGGTGCCATTTAGACGTCTTTTTAACAGCATCATTAATTTGATGAAATGCAACCATTCAAAGTACCAAAAATCCCTTAACAAAAAAAAAAAAAAAAGTGAGCATCATTTCGAGAGTAAATTTCATTCATTTATTTATTTGAGAATTTAAAATCACGCCGTGCAGCGGCTTTAAGAACCTTTGACCCTGGTCTTGTAATATCCTTGTGTTGAATTTGCTTATGAAGTTGGTGAATGTGTTAGTAAACAATTAATATGAACATAAGAGTATTTGTAACACAAAAACCATTGAGAGTTATTTTTGAAACAAATTTCATAACAACTAAATATTATCACAGCAGGATATTTGATATATTTTTTATAAATATACTTTAATATGAAAAGCATCATATATACATATCGTCACCGAAATTCAAAAAAGCGTAACAGCACTTTTAATTTTTTTACAGGAGAATCAAAAAACATTACAAAATCAATAACAAGGTGTACTTGACATGTAGTTTAAAAAAACGAACAAAAATCGATAAAAAACACTGTCGAATTTTTTTGTTGTTACGCTCTTTTGCATTTAAGGTGACGATATGTAAAGGTATGCAACTTATGTATGTACTTAATGTATTTTATAGTAAAAATATTATTTTTAAGTTAACTGCCTGGCCCACAATGTCGACAAGAACAATTCTTTCAAATATTTATATTGAAAACAAAAACAAATTTTATAGTTTTTTTATTATTGTTTTCAATACAAATATGCGAAAGAGATGTTCTTGTCGACATTATGGGCCTAGCAGTAAATAAAATGTTAAAAAATTTACGTTTATGTGCATCCAAACTTGTGCAGTTACTGTTATTTAAAATAGCCGAAATTCTTTTCTATATAAGTATTTGCGTATATGCATATCCCACGTTTATGCATTTCAGTTTTAATAAATTGCATTAAAAAATTCTCATATAAGCATCGCTTCAAACTTGAGTCAAATACAATACAAAAAAAAAGCAGAAAAATTATTTCATCAAAACTAAATTTGCTCAATTTTTGATTTTTTTTATGAACTTTCGATGCAAGTAAAATAGTTTTTTTTCATGATGCTGATGGAATTAAGGGAGTTTTTTATTAGCAGAGTATATGCATATAAGCGAGTTTTTATAAATGCATTTTTCCTTTAAAAGCATAAAAAAAGTGCAAATTATGAAATGCTTATGAGCTATAAATACTGTACTTTGCCACAGCAACTTCAAAGATGCATACATCAAAACATGCAGTTGGCATAGTTCTAAGACGGTGTCCACTGTGAGGTACGTTCCAAGTTTTTGAGGCAACTTTTGAAGCAAATGCTGTACTTGGAAATAAGGTCAAATTATTTGATCTAAAATAAAGCAACTGAACAATGTTGTGAATTGATTTCCCCGGAGGGCTCAACCTAAAATTTTACAGATAGTGATTGCTTAGAGTTTTTCCAGTAACACATAAACTAGTTGCCTCTTGGAATTGGCTCTTGTTTGGTAATTTCTAATAAACCTTCTGGAGTCATATGGGGACATAAGAGCAAATTTTTGCCCGAAGCTACGCCTTAAACTATTTTTAACGAACATGTTTTAACATATAATTTTTAATTAAACGATATTACTGTCACCGGCAGCCATATTATGTTTTAATTAGTACTCTATCAAACAGCCATAACCACATTAAGGATGCCTCCGAACATGTTATGGCTTATAATAATAAAAATATGTTTACTACTTATAATATTATGGTTGTTTTTCAAGCACAGCATTTTGCTCTTAGAAAATTGGAAAATACTATTGTTTATTAAAACCAAACAATTATTAGATGTTAATAAATTATTGTCATATTTAACCATAAAATGTTATGAGGCAACCAAAATATAGTTGTGGCTTATTAATGGAGTACTTATGTTACCAAAACATGTTTGCTGGTGACAGTAATATGGTTAATTTAACAATTATATGTTAGACATTACTTTGAAAAGATTAGCAAGGTTCCCCACAACTTCACCAAATATAAGCAGGCGTTGTTCCTAGGCAACGACAGATGGCAGCCCCATTATCCTAGGACATGCTACAGCAGACTAATATTCTACTAACTTGGAACAACAACCAAACTGATACAAGGCACAATAACAATACTGAAAGGATCGATACCACAGGAACGAGTACAGTGAAATCTTACATGAGAAGACGCGAAAAACCACTGCAACAAAACGTATAAGATGGTGATGTTTTGTGAAAGCCATATGCTCCCAAAGGGTGTAATGGAGAAAAAAAATTTAAAAATAGTTTTATTTCTATGCGTGTAGTTGCAAGGTTCGGAATGTTGGCGGCCTTCTCTGTGGTTGTTCAACACAAACTACTTTTGCAGTTGCGGTTTGAGAGCTCCTGCCAATAGCCAAGTGGTTAAGTGCATGACCCCGATAATCATGAACTTTAATTGCCACCTTTGCATTGGTGTCAATCCACGAAAGCTTCTCTAGACGCATTGTTATTACCTCATGTTAAAAGCACAGTAATGGAAGGTCATAATGAAGAATGAACAAATACTTTTGAACATATCTATCTTAAAGTTATACTCTCTAGTGACTAAATTTCGTTAAGATCGGTCAATAATTTACCATAGATCCTGCATAAAACCCAGTCTCGGAAAACACTTTAGTACTCGTAATACCGTTACGGATAATGCTAGTGTAATAAAATTTAGTCCGTCATAGTTAACTATGACCAGAAATCGTACTTGCAACTTTTGTGAAGATCGGTCCATATTTTACCATAGGCCCCAATCTCAAAAAACAGTCTAATACACCCAAGACCGTAACGAATAATGCCAACATTCGGCAAAGCCAATTATAGCCTTCTTACTTTTTTTCTAATTTGAGTTCACTTCTATTTCAGCAAGAATTTGTATGAAATTTTAATTGACGTTTTTAATAATTTCTAAATGTTTTGAATGAAAATGTAACAATATGTTTTAAAAATAATAATTTATACCAAATATTGTCCGGGGTAAAATTTGCCAAGAATTGTATGTGAAAACAAATCGTAAACGACCACTGAAAATAATGCTTTCATTGTAATCTGTTTTAATAGTTTTTAAGAAATTTAAAAACTCTTAAATATCATTTAAATATAGGAAATACTTCTAAAAATTATTCCATTTGAAGACCGATTAGTAAAAATTATCTGCAATTTGTTTGCGTGACTTTTCAGATATAGTATTATTTTTTATATTAATTTACAGAATATTTTTAGATATTGTCAAAATCGTATTTAAAGAATGTATCTTTTTCTTTATTTATTTTATATTTTTTACATTGTCTGACATATTCGTGCTTATAATTGCTGTTTGTTTATTTTAAATAACGGCACACAAGTCATTATATTTTTTATTAAGAAAGAAAAGCGCAGGGAGAGAGATTTTAAGAGACACAACCAACAAAAAAAAGTAAAAAGCTTATTATTAAATAATGATATAAATATATAAATAATTTGTGTATAAATGTTGTTTAATTTGTAAATTTAGAAATGATGTAGACAAGATTATTATTTTAAAACAATAGCGGTTTTCACCCTTTGTGTTAAGGGTACAACTCTGTTATATTTAAGGCGATTTTAAACCACAAGGCGTGATTGTCTTTTTCATATGTATTGTAAATTAATGAATCTGTTGTGAGAGAGAAAGAGAGAGATAGTGTTTCGTCAACTGTTTATTCTTGCAGACTTAATGCACGTGCTTCCTACAGCTTTTTGTGTGATTTTTTTTTAACAACAGCTTACTACGGTTAAAAGCTTAATACATTTTGGTGTTGCGGTGTTGTAAATATAAGTACGTTAACTACATTAATAAGATTAACAAGATCCACAAGGGTACTTTACTTCCAAGAGTGAAAACCACTAATATCTTATATAAATAAAAAATAGCTGGTAATACAAACATGATGTGTTGACTAAATGATGTGTAGGTCATGGATTGTTATGAAAACCAAGATTTTCTCTCAAACTTCAAAATACTTACACACCATTTGCTGAAAGAAGCAATAATTTGTTTGTGCAGATTTAACCATGAAGGCATTAATTAATAAAATGCATATGTATGTATATTGTTTAAATAGTTAAAAAACTTGTCAAAATTTAGGTACTTTATAAATTTATGCTTTTGTTCTTTGTGCTTTTTGTATCGTGTACGTCGATTGAAAGTTCGTTTTATCAATAAACAGCTGATACGTAAAAACGGAGAGAAATTTGAATTTGATCAGTTCATCCGCAACGCAACGTCATGTTTACGTAAGAGTACCTATTTATACATTAGCTTGGTAAGTAAAACAGACAGAAGGACAGACAGACGGACATTGTTAAATCAACTACGCTACTCATAAGGACCCAGGAAATATATACTTTATAAGGTCAAAGATCACTATTGTAGAAATTACAAACGGAATGACAAACTCAAATGTACGTTTTCCACTTGTTGAGAAGCTTTTAATTAGATGGGGAAGACGTCTTTGAAGAATGATTTTAAATAAAAGTTACAAAAGTGTTTCTTAAAGCTCTGATGGATAAAGCCTACTACTCTGTTCAATATTTCACGTGAAATGCTGTCAAAACTCATATGAAAAAAAAACTTGTGCGGAATTTTTATGAAATAATGTTGATAGATTTGTACTCTGTTCAATTTGTGCACAAGTTACGAAATGTTTCTGGCAACATTTTTACAACTGCAAAATAATAATATAATGTGTACTTATTCCACGTGGAATTTTAAATTAAGCCTAGTACTCTGTTTAAACTTGCGAAAGTTGTTGAGCAACATTGATTATTTCACAAAATTTTGACATTTAGCAATATTATTTGTCTCGCGATTTTTCAAAACTTAACGTCTTTATTAGTTGCAAGTACACCAAATTTTTTTGCGAAGGTAAACAAAAATCATGTTTTTTTTTTAATTGTCATTAAAAAAGTAAAACAATATTATTCTTATAATTTCCCAAATCAAAAAACAAAAAAAAAATTTATCAATAATTATTTTCGGGAATACAAAATTTATTATTAATAAAATTTTTCTAAATTCCAAATTTTTATTTTTGATAAAAAACAGTGAAATTTATTGTTAAGGAAAAGCCAGTTTCTATGCGCATTTCGCTGGTTGCTTAGTCCAGCTCGTCAGGAAACTATTTCCAAAGACTTTCAAATTTTATTTTATTATTAATTTTAACACTTTTCTACATTTTTCTTTTCGAAACGCTTGTTATAAAAACCACTTTACAAATACAAAATAGAAAATTACAAAAAATGATGAGCTGTTGCTTAAAATTCCGTGCGAAATAATATGAGCTGCACTTGTTTCGCACGGAAAATAAAAATGTTGCTAGAAACATTTCGAATGTTTTTCGTAATATAATAGAGTACAACTCTATCAACATTTTTTCGTTTGAGAAAGGAGAAACATAAATAACACAACCGGTAACAGTTTTTGATCCATATTTCCTTTCATTTTGATTTAACTTTATTTTTAAAAGATACTTTTTATTAAAAACTTGCGTGTTTTGTTAACATACGCAAAACAATGTCGCATTCTTTGAAATATTAAAAACATCAAATTGTGCAAACTCGCGGGATACGTAACATTGATACATGTCATATTTTGCGTATGAAAAATTATTTTTCTGATCATCTTTCACAAATAAGAACAGAGTACTAGGCTTAAATCAGCATTTCAAAGGTGCAAGGTCAACATTCGGATCTTATAGTTTTTGTTCATGAAGCGTATATGAATTTTAATACTTTCATATAAAGTATATAATGATTATTCAAAGTTTTTTTGTGTCTAATAAAAAGATCTTTACCGAATCATGGCTCCAACTCGTTATCTTCCTCTTCTCGGATGTTCCTGTCATTATACTTTTAAATACTGGCTATAAACTTTCTTAAGCATTGCACTTTAGCTTTAAAGCATACATTTTGCGGCCAGAAATAAACTAAAGCAAAGAGAGAGCTGATTATTGGTACAGCGTGTTGTAGAGCCATAAGAGAAGCCTGGTAAAATAAACTTGAACTGAACATTGCCATGCCCACTAGCCACATAAGTCTTAAAAACGCGATTACAGTTAAAAATTTTTGTTATAAATACTGAACCGATTTTGATGACATTTGATACGAAGATAGAATGTTATAGGGAAATTGCTATAGGTTTTCTTGGGAAACCGCGTATGTAAATTTTTTCGATTTTGAGATATTGATGCCATTTTGCTTAATGTTAAACGCTGTTTACATGGTTCTAAAAAATTCTGAAAAAAATGGTGGACGTAATTTAACGTAATAGCAAAGTTCAAAAATGTTTCTTATCACTCCCTAAAAATTTGACGCGTTTGCCCATAAAAACCAAAGATATCTTTCCCAGAATTTTTGACCAGTACACATGTTCTGTAACTTTGGTGTGAATTTCTCGTATCGAAAAGATATGAAACAAAACATACCATCGTTCTCGAAAAGTGAGAAAAAATTGTGTCTGTAACTTATAACGAAAAATATCAAAAAAGATTACGTCGTTACGTTACAAATGTCATAATATTCCACTCGAAGTCGATGTGAAATTACAGACGTTGAGAACGCCAGTCACACATATCGATGCCGGCGCACAAAATTGATTCAAATTTAAACATTTTCATCGACGACGGCGAACATAAAACCGTCGTTTTTGTTTAATTTCTCACATTTCATTCAAAAAGTTTCTCGACGCGGGAGTTACAGAACATCGGCACAGAAAGGAATTAAATCGCCAAAAAGAGGGTTAAAAGGGAACCGATTTTTTTTTCATCCTAAATCCAAAATTATTTTTTGTGGGAATTTCTTTATGTGGGCAAATGACAAAAAGAGACATTTTGAAAGTTGGCTCTTAAGGGGGTAAAAATGGGCAAAAAGGGCAATTTTTCATCAATCGCATAGAGACTGCAAAATTTTATTTATTTATTTATTTTTATGCTTAAACTATCTCCAGGAACATATATTTCAAATATTTTGTTCAAAAGGGCAAAACAGGGTAAAAATTCGTGCTATTGTTAATTTTTGCAAGCAAACTTTTTAAAATAATTTTACGATCCTAAAGCAACTATTTTGCTTGCAACTATTTATTCGTCGGCATGTCGATCGCTTCAGAATAGGTTACGCATTTTTCTGCATATTTTTTTTTCGCCAGACATTTACAGTTCTTAATCCATTTTTGGATTGCATATGAGCAAAAATTATAAATTTTTCTCCTTATAGCTGTTATTTTCGGTTACATCTCTATTTAATTGTTCACATGACCAATCAAAAATTTAATTTTTGTAAACATAAAAAACATCCTCATTTTTCATCTTTAAATCCTCTGAAAAAGATAATTATATTTTAGATTTGGCATATCATAATTTCCAGTGATATAATGTCCTTGGACATTAAGACACACTTAAAAGTATCGTAAGGGGCATGGACATTGTGACTCTTTTGAAAGTGTCATAATGTTTTGCAGGGCAGTGTCGTAATGTCCCAGAACATTATAACACTTTTTAGTGAGTTATAATCAATTAGCTGTTGGTTCCATTATTGTCAAGCTCTGGGACGAAATATTTAAGAAATCCGGATCTTTTTTAATCTCGAATTTCAAAATTCCAAATCTCGAAATACCGCAAATTTTGAAATCCTAAATTTAGAAATCCCGAATTTAGAAACTTTAGTTAGCGAAGCCGGTGTTTGTTATTCTATATTGTAGAAAGTCCTGGACCATGGACATTATGACATGCCACCATTTTTGAGAAGGAAATATGAGTAGATGATTTGTATACCAATTTAGAAAACAAACAATACTCTAACACAAAAACTTGCACTGGTATCCATCTTATAAAACATAACCCAAAATCATTACAAAAAAAAATAGTCAAGATCAGCTGCTTTTACATCTGTCATGACTGCCAGCAGTCAAGTAATTTACACATTTTTATAAGTTTTTTTTCCTGCTTAAAAATAACCGCAATACTTGCTCTATTCTCAATTGATAAATCGACTTTTTGGCCGCGAAATGTTTGCTTTTGAGCTATAGAGCATTGGCAGAAATACTTATTTAAATCAAATATTGACTTTTAAAAAAAAACGCAATGTTGCTCATTAATTTTACTCTGGACGCTAAAAAGCGTTTTGTTGGCAAACAGCGAGAACTTTAAGTTATTATCTAAAAATGAATATGGGGGATTTCATGTCAAGTGACCCAACTTTTGAAATCGATATCTTCCGATTTGGATGAAATTTGCACCAATTCGTCTTGACTTAGAAATTATTTTTTTTTTTATACATAACCCACTCGCATCCCAAATAGCGACCATAACTAACTTAAAGGAAAAGACCTAAGCTTTGTGTTGAGCAAAAAAAAAAAAAGAAAGAAAAATTCCCTTTTCAAAAAAAAAAAAAATAAAAAAAAAGTTTTAAATTTAAAAAAAAAATTTTAAAAAAAAGCAAAAAAAATATTTTTCGAAAGCTTGAAGAAATAGCTATCTAATTTGTTTTGGACAAATTTTGCTAACACCAATAGATTATAAGTTACATAGATGAGAAAGAACACCGGTTTGGCCAAAATGTCAAATTTTTACCCCCTCTAACTCAGAAACTTTTTGACCGATCTTTTAAAAATTTGTGTCAAAACTACTATCCAATAAGACTAACCTTGGTGCAAATTTCATCCAAATCGGAAGACATCGATTTCAAAAGTTGGGTCACTTGACATGAAATCCCCCATATATATTTTGTTAATTTTTAGGCCATATTTAAATATTGCAGAGCCTGTTTTCTGCACATATTTCCCAATAATAATGGCAATTAAAATTTTGATAACACGTTTTTACGAATAATTTCTTTTGAGGACTACTTTTACTTAATATGTATGTTAATGCACTGTGTGTATTGAATTTCCTGCACATTGGCGCCAAAATGTAAGTAAATTAAATTTCAGTAAATGAAAAGTAATAAAAATCTTTTCTCAAAAAGCTTCCGTTTTTAACTATAGAAGAAAAGAAGCAGTAAATTTTAATTAAATACAAAACTCACCGCAAATTTTCTGGTTAAAAATAAGAAAATCTTTGAAATACAAATATGGTTAAGGCAGTAAATAAGAAACAGTAAAATTGAAAGTTAAAAGTCAAAGTAAAAATAAATTAAATAAAGGTAAAAAACAGCCTAAAGGCTTCAAATTCGTTCTGGAGTTTACAAAATACAAGGAGCTAGTTTGAGCAACTGCAACAGCAAAAGCTGGCCTATAGACACACATCTAGTTATACGAGTTTAAAGAGGAAAAAGGGCCGGGTAATAAAAATTGAAACCCTGAAAAAGTGTAAACTAATGGTTTGCCATTTTATAAAATTCATTTCATATTTTAAGCATTCTAAACAGATCTCTGTTTAGGTTATTTTTAATTTATTTACAAAATAAAAATAAAATAAAAAAAAAAATTTGAAAGAAGGAATTGCTTAACATGCTGAACACATTTGCTGTTAGTAGTTATGAAAATGAAATTAAAAGCAGCGTGGGAACGTTTAACTTTTTTCGTTTTGTTATTATTAGTTTTTTTTTAATAATAACAATAATAAATCGAACAACAAGTCACAAGTCAAGTAACAGCATCATAAAGTTGTTCACTAGTTGCTTGGGCAACAACAGCAGTAGCACAATCATGTGGATATTTTAAGGATTCGCTTTTATTCAACTTCGCATGAGTGTCTTTTATGTAAAAACTTAAAGAATAATATGTGTGGTAGCATCACCACCGTCAGCATCATCTCTTGAAGCAACAACCACTTGGTCGGCTTAAATAAACTTAATTTCAGTTAAGATCATGCACAAAGAGTTAAAAGAATATAAGAACTACTTGTAGTACTTCTTTCAAGTCATTTTATTTAAAAGTTTATTAAAAATGGTTTCAAAACAAAATTGTTTTCGATGGCAAAAGTTCTGGTGTGAATGTTATGTTGAATAGAAATTGACAGAGATGGGAAATCGTTAATGAAATTCAGTGTTGTAAAGATTTTATTTTAAAGTTTTAAAAATCGTAAGGAAATCTGAAAACAGTTAAAAGTCCAGTGGTTTAGTTTCCACATTCGACTCTTACAGATGTGACAAAAAAAATCTAAATTTAATGCAGATATATGGAAAAAGTTCCAAAAAATCTTATTTTTCATGCTTCCAATAGGGTTTTCACGGAGGGCTAATTATCAGGTTATATGGTTATTTAGCTATATTAACAACAACAAAGATCATTTATCAATTTTTTTTTGCTGCTGTTAATATAACTTTAGAACCATATAACCTGATAAACAGCCTTTCGTGGTAACCCTTATGTTTAAATCGAGAGATTATAAATTTAGAGTCGATTGCACAATAAATCGCAGAATACTTTGGCCGTACCGATTGTTTGTGGAACAATAATATTCCTTCAGAGCTTTTTCACGTGAATTTCAACGCAAGAAACTTCAGTTTTTATTTCCATAACGTTACACTCGAATAACCAAATTACAGGCAGTTAAAATTATTCATTCTGGGAAGGAAGATAATATTCAATGCTGTTGCGTATTACAGTCGTATTATAGAAAGAAAAAAAAACATAAAATTTAAGTTTTCTGATTCGGTATTCGACTCTTTATAGGTTAAGCCAATATTTCCCTTAAAGATCTTGATGAACAACATTTTACGGTTACTTCAGAAAACATCAATTGCTCAGGACTTGTATGGGGTTGGCCGAACAAATCAATTGCTTAGGGTTGCCCGATTTCGCTTAAGAAAGATAAATGTGGTTCTGCAGGATTTCGAATTTAATCATTATATATTTTTGTGGCATTTAGTTTTTCCCAATATAAGCGCTTAAATTGATTTTTGCATTAGCAAACCCACAACGGATACTTCCTTTTTATAACCCGATCATTAAATTAATCAACATAGTTAAATACCCCGATAATACCTCTTCTAAACAATGGGTGTATTTTTTAAATGATTAAGATCGGAATTAGTCGCAGAACAAGAAAATTTGGTTAAAAACATCTTTTTGAGTGTTGCACCAAAATATTAGCAAATATTATGGTCACACTTTCACGATTTTAGGATGGGTTACATTAGAATATACACACACACACACAAAGAAAACTAATCCAGTAAAAAATGTCCCGCAGAATTTTGCTAAGAAAATTTAAAATAATGGCTAACAAATCAGCTGATGTGATGCATGATTTTTGTACGGAGAGTTCCCGGTTCGAAGGACTACATTCTGCTGACAATAATCTCAATTTTAACATAATGAAATATACATTTTACTTTTATTTATTTATTTAAAAATTTGTGTGTATGTGAGAAAATTATAATTATCCATATGGCCTCGCTGATATTCGTCTTATAATTGTATGTGTGTAGAATCTTTGCAAATGTTTTCGCTTTAAAGCAAAAAGAAGTAGTAAGTTGGCCTTCTGGAAGCCCTTATTTGTCAGACAAAAGGCCTTTTTACACCATTCCATACTAATACATTTTTTACACACGAGGTCCTAGCCATCCAAGCTTTTCTGCGATCCCTTCTTCAACAGGCCTGATTAGAGGCCTTCTTGAGAGAATTTAAGTAAAATTATTTTAAGTTTACTTCCTTTTTTTCTTTTCACTTTTTGCATCTTTATTTAAGGTTTTTTTATGTGTTGTTTTGTCTTTGAAATGTTATTTTGTTAGTAACGGTTTATTAGTTGCTACAAACATATTACGTGCTCAAAATGTATTCAAACACTTTATGTAGAAGGCATTTGGTAGGCCTTCCTGAGAAGGCAAGCGAGCATGAGCACTAGATCTTAAAAAAAATTTCTAGGAAGTTTTACAGAAGACCTTATAGACGAAGGCCACCAAAAACAAATTTTTAGACTTTGTTTTTTTTTCAATGTAGTTATGCGAGCGAAAGAATTCTTTCGCACATTGGAAGTAGGCTATAAATAATAATAAATGATTTATGCATTTTTATTTATGGAAATTACTTAATTTATAAAAAAGAAATTCATAATCGGTTAACCGATCAATAACAAAATTAACCGATTAAGCCAAAACCTCGGTTAATTATTCGAGCGATTAACCGATTAAAGCAAAATTCCGATTAAATGAATACCCTTACAAATAGATTGGTTGTCTAAAAGTATACTGGGTTGGAGAAGTGGGCAAAGTACCTCCCAATGATTTTACTAATGGAGACAGTAAAATTATTTTAATTTCAAGCAAATATATTGGTTTTTAATACACAACATCTGCAAAAATGCGGACTGGATTAAAGAAGTAAGAATACAAAGACAATTTAAATTTCAGTATATCTCGGGCACGGTAACAAATGTGGTACAAATAGTTTCATTATTAGTGCACGAGATACGTATTAAAAAATATTTAACTTATTTTTTTCCAATTAGGGTTAAAGGTTAAGGGAGTAATAACAATAAATTTCTTTGTGCGTTTATATAAAAACATGGTCTTAAATCGCGACTATCTTGTGATGTTACTTGAAACGTTGAGAAAAAATTTAAAGACCTTTTTGGATATGTGGATTTTAATTCGCTTTATAAAATAGTGTTGGAAACGCCTTCATCCAGGCCATCATCTCGGGTATATGGCAAATACTGCATCAAGTTGCTGCTTTGCTGGGATTTAATTTTTCCATAATGGCACCAGAGCTTACCCACCTCTGTCTTGAAAGTGGCTAAACATGACTTTAACATAAATTTTTGCGTCTTCTAAGGAAAAACACAAAAATTGTGATTTTTTTTTAACTTAACAAAAGGAATCGTCAAGAACTTACGCACAATCACGAGTTTAGCAAGAAACAAAAACTCATTAACAGTATGAGAATCCCATGCAAAAAAATTGGGTAACTTAACAAAAATCCTCAAAAAAAAAAAAAACATTCAAAACACAACACCAAAAATTAATGAAGTTTCCTTGAAGACAACAACAAAACTTTTAAGCGATATTTTTCGCTGTTCATTTCTTCATTTTGCAATTTTTAAAACTTATGAAATTTGTCTAAAAAAAATTTAACAGATAATTACCCCTATAAATTGTATATGAAAATAAATAACATACAAGACCTTAACAGGACTTGAAGTTTTATTTCTGTTTTTTTTTCTTTTTTTTTATTTGGCTGTTGTTTTAAGGCCTTCTTGAAATAATGCATTAAAGTGTCTTTAATGTGTTCCCATCATATTACCAGTTCTTCCCTTTGAAAAACAATTTTTTTTTAAGATGATTTTTGGTAGAGGAAGTCTTAATAAATTTTCATTTCATTTTGCCTTTTCTTCTTAGTGTTTTTTTTTGTACTCTTTATTGATAATTACTTTAATTTTTATTTTCATTTCCAGTTTGTTTTGGTAATTTGGTGTAGAGTTTGTATTTTTGGGGTAAAAGCAGGCAGGGGTGGTGGTGGCAGTAGAATGGTCTGCAAATGACTGCGTTAAGTACAAAAACACAAAAAGGACAAAAAGCTAAAAATCATCATGATTAACTGACCACTTATTAAATACGAAAAAAAAGTTCTGTTCAGCAATTGTTAGTGTGTTTAATGTGTTTTTTTATTAGTTTGACCAACATATGGCCAAACCCCAAACGAGAACCATAACCATAACATTTCAATGAAATGAAAGAAAAATGTCATTGTCATTAGAGCCATTTAATTGTAATTAAATGTCTGCTGTTATAGGAATCCTAGACCGAAAAAGCCAATTATAATGATACTTGGGAAACATTTTAATTTTATTTTTAAGCTAATTAAAATGAAAACTGATCATTAATGTAAACTGATGATTATTGATTTTTGAAGAAGTAAAAAAATGCTTTCTAAATCACAGACTTTTAACCTGTTGTCCTAAAAGCTTTATTTACAGAGGCAACCAGTCCTTGTAGAATTATTAAAAAAAAATCTGTCTACATGTTCGTTAAAAACACGAGCTACTAAATAAATTAACAAACTTTGTTTGAAAAAAAAAATATGTTTATTAAGTAAAAGTTGTTTAACAACCAACATATTTATGAGTATTTAATGCAAACAACAATTTACGTTGCCAACACATAAATTGTGACATAAACAACAAGTGCTTGAACAGACAATTTACACTTAAAATTTATTATAATATTTAAAATATTAAACAAAAAAGATATACCTACAAACACACTACTCAAAATGATACACTGAGAGAAGTTATATTTTTTTAAAAACTACTTTTTATTAATTTTGTTAGTAAAGAAAATTCAAAGAAACTTACATCAATATAGCAAAATTTCGCTAATCATTTTTAGTAAAAACATAATCACCCCTATTATGAAAGTCGACGGCAACGGCACAATAACTGTATTTTTTTAGTTGCAACTGACATCAAGCGATTGCTCTTGCTACTCACTTGGTATTTATAAGACGCTTTTAAATCAACGTCGAGAAGATTTGATTCTGTTTTAGTCGACAGGACATTTTGCGACAAATCAAATTAAATTTTAAGAAATTTTAGTAAGAAAATCAATACCTATATATCGCATACAATCAACAAGAGGGTATTAACTCCAAAAACAATTTTTTCTTTTTTGAAAAAATATCGTGCTATTTTGTCTACTTTTTCGTAATAAAACGGTTGGTTTTAAAATTGGTTTTGATATGCCTTCAATGTTAAATTAAAAAAATAGCTTTGCTTCTACTGAACATTTTTAAATTTTGGGTTAATACCCTCTTGTTGATTTAGTGCGATATGTATGTATATTAGTGTTATTCATACGGGATAACCCCGGAAAAAAATCCTGGGATACCGCTCATTTTTCGGGAAAAATTCCCGGGAAATTTGTGCGGGAATTCCTAGGATTTTTAATTCTTACTTATGGCAACTTTACGGCTAATAAAATTGCTAATAAGTTATGTCATAAATATATGTTAAGCCAAATCCAAAAAGGAGAGCAATGTCTAATGTTCGATGCTCTGAAAGTTCGAACTTGTTAAAGAAGAAAAGTAAAGATGCACACAATTTTAAACTTTTTTTAAGTCCCACTTGCTTCAAAAAATTTAAATATTTGTTATGCAGAACGGCTGCATAAAAGATTAGATTCTGAAAATGCAGTAAATACTATTTCTGTAGGAGATGATGACAGAAGTGAAAATCTAACATTTAAGGAATACAGCAATTCGTTAAGAAAACGCTGATTCTATTATATGACTATCGAGTTGCACTTGAATAATTAAAGCCATCAGGATGAATACTTTACTTTTAATTTTGTCAAAAACAAAAATAGAATAACAAAACAATTAGATATCATAGTTTTATTTCTATCAGTAATGTAGTCGTCGACTTGATATGACTGCAATGACTGGAAATTTAGGTATATATCGACAGTTGATAATCGTATCATAAAAGGCGTGAATATTTTAATTCAATGTAAAACACTATTAAAAATTTTTTTCAAAATGGCTGAGTTCCAAAACGTCAGCTGCATAGCAACAAACTTTTTTAAATTCAACCGTGTAGAATTTCACAATCTTATCGGTCTCGATGCTCAATTCTTTTTTTATAGAGAATTATTGCATTGGAACTGGAATTTAATAAATTGAATAAAAATCAATCACAAACTCTATTTCAAATTTTTTGTTGTTACGCCCTTTTGCATTTTAAGTGACGATATACATATCTATAGCTTAAATTTTAACCAACAAGTATGTGAAATATTGACGGAATAGGACTATTGTAGAAAATAATTAGCTGTGTTCGTTTACCCCAAAATTTGCAAAAATTTTTAAAAATTTGTACTGGATTTTACTGAACTGCTTTCGTTTAAACATAAATTTGCAAAATAGAGCATCTACTGAGAGAGTAAAGTGACAGTTGTCAGTCTGAGAGCCTGAAAATTTTATACTGAACTAATTTTTGCCAGTAAAATCCAGTAGAAAACTAAAACATATGATTCAATCAGGGATGGCAAATGAGAATTTTAAAATTGTACCAACATGTTAATAAAATAGTACTGTTTGGGCCCTAGTTGTACCAAAAAAAAAAATGTTTGTGCAATTTTTTTTAATTTTTATGTTAACAACAAAAACTTCGTGCACAACAATTTACTAAAACATTTATTTATATTTTTATTAAAAGCTAACAGTTTTTACATATTTAAATAAAACTTACAAAACATCGTACAAAAAAATTCACTTGTAGGTTAAAAGAACCGAAAAAATTAAAAATAAAATATAAATATTTGTATCTCTTTTATAAGTTCTTAAATATTTAAAAGTTACAAAACGTCTTACAATTGAGATCAATCATAATTAATATAATAATCATTTATAATAATAAGTAAAATTAAAGTGACAAACTGGCAAATTTTATAAATTGTACCAAATATGCAATTGTTGCAACAGTGTCCTTTTCAAAACTCGATTCTACCAAAAATGGTACAATTGTACCTGCTTTTGCATCCATGGATTCAATTATGTAAATAAACAAAAGTAAGCAAATAAAAAGTATACAATTTGTAATAAAAACATTTAAAAGAACAAACACTAAATTAAAAGTGCAGCAAAAACTAAAAATAATTATTTTCAACGTGAAACAAATTGAATAACACATATAATACAACAATAAACTTTTTTGTGATCATCTGTTTTGATTAACCTGCATGTTTTTGGAATTTTTCCATTCGCTTACTTTTTTGTGCAAGAGCCATTCTGGAGAGTAAAATTTTCTAATTGCCCAATTTATTATTATATATAATTAAATTTTTTTTATATATTTTTTATAATTACATTTCTTCGTTAAGCAAATATTTGATAAATTTTTTTAAAGAAGCAAAGTTTAGATAAGTTTGAATAATTGTATTAATGGAGCAAAATTTTGTCTAAAGGTCTTAAGACTTTTATAAAGCCTCCTTCACAATTAAAGCAGCACTTCCGTTTTTTTCTGATTCATGCTTTTTCAAAGTTTTTGATATAAATTCTTATTATTTCTAGGGCAAAAAAAGTTGGTGTGGTAAAAGAAATAATTTATGCGATTGTAAATAACATATATAAAATTTTTATAATAAAGAATTTAACAATTGAAGATTTTGATATTTTAATTTGACTTAAGTTCATCAAATTTAATTTTCATTAAATTATTTTTATTGAAGGTAGGAATTTACAACATGAAATGAATTAAATTTTATTTTTTTTTTTTTTTTTTTTTTGGATAATTCTTGACTGAACACGGGATTAAACTCGGGTCGAATTTATATCTTTGGAGAATAACCACATTCCCATCATCAGAATTCTTTAAGTTCTATAGTCAAACATCAATCTTTAAACAAACATTAATCTTTGGTAGATCGAAATTTGCTGTAATTGATTATACATTTGAAATTTTCATTTACATCATTTTAACAAATGTATTTAAAATAAAAATGTATACATAGTATTGGCCGGGTTTTCAGATATTTCCTTCTTTAAAACTAAACACGTTTGCAAAGAGAATCGTTGCTAATGTTATGAACAGCCGATTAAAATGTGGCTTCAATTGTAAACTTTTAAGCTAACTTTCGATTGAATGTTCTTCACACGTCGATATGGTGACCTCCAACAAATCTATTTTTGCCAAAATATAATTATTTTCTCAGAAGATGTTATGGCTAATAACAATAATAATATGTTTACCCCTTATAAAAGTAAAGTTGTTTTTTAACCAATTAATTACTTAATTCAATTTAAAACCATACAAATTCTAGTGGTTAACAAATTATTGTTATTGTTAACCATAACATGTTCAAAAGTAACTATAATATGGTAGTGGCTTCTTGATTATGGTCTACTTAAATCACAATATGGTTGCAGGTGACAATAATATGGTTACATTAACCATCCCAATAAAAAATGGAGCTTCCAACGAAGCAGGTTCGTAAGGGAGAAACGTAAAAGTTTCGCTTACCATATCGCTTACGGAAGGCATGAATTTTATATGGCGAGTTCCCACCTTGAAGCAATACATTTTTGGAACAGAAAGCGCTTTATTCAGCGCATATAAAAATTAGTGAACGTAACGATCAGCTTTGCACACTGAATTTTTCGTTACCGTTATTCCTTAATATGCTCCCTTACAAACCTGCTTCGTGGTAAGGGAATGTCGTAGCTCTTCAAATTTTATATATATATTTTTTAATTTATTAAGAATTCGTTCACTTACCTGACTGCATCTCCGTATGTCTTATTGCGTAGCGAATAAATGTGTGCTAACTTTTTAAAATGTACCATTAGTGCTTCGCAAAATAAGAAAATTTTTTATTGGGATAATATGCTTACAAACTTTTCGTTAAAAAAATAGTAATGTTGGAGGTGTGTTTCCTCTGCGTGCATATAGAAAAAATTTCGATTTAATTTATCCATAGCGCTAAAGCAAAATTTCGAATGTTCTTAAGAAATTAATGACATTTTTTTTCTTTTCAAAAATGTTTTCTCCTATAGTTACCTATTCTTAATTTAATAAAAGTCAATTTATCGCATTTTATCAATGTATTTCCTACGTTTCGTTGGGATTTTCCAACTTCCTCAGGGATTGATTTTTATTATTGGTCTTGCAACATTAAAAAAATACAAAAGAAAAACATATTCTAGTTACATGAATACAACAAATCATCATTTCTTTAACAAATTTTCTCAGTGTAATTATAAAATATGTATGATTGTGAGAGGCGTAAAGTTGTTACATTATAAATACAACAGTTGTTATGACAAGTATGACATAAAATATTGGATGTAAATTAAAAACATTTTTTTTTTCGAAAAAAAAAATAAATCAAAATCATGAAAAATATGCGCAAATTTAGAGTGTATGCAACCAAACAAAAAACGACACAAATGCAAAAATTTAAAGTGACACAAAAACTTATAAATAAATACAAAATTTAATAAAAATGAGAAAAAATGTAAAATCAATGCAAATAAGCATTTGAAAAAAATTGAAGGTAAAAACAATTAATTTTTACATACAACACAATCAAAAAAAAAAAATCTTAAAAGTCATAATATTTCAATACCAATCATATTCTTGTTTAAATAAACAACCTGTCCTAAATATTTCAATTTCTTAGAAATCTGCCCCTTTTTTCTAGTTCATAACTATTTTATTTTGTTTTATAACTGTTGTTTTATTTGAACTCTATTTCTATTTAAGAAAAAAAATAACTACCGTAACAAAAATCGTACTCAAATTATAGTGTTGATTTGCAAAAGTTTTTACAATTGTTATCCGCCTTAACTTTGGCCTTCGAAAGAACTGTAATCCAAATTTAAAGCACAGTTGCATTTGAAAATTGCGGAAGCAATTCAGTCTTTCATTTGCCATGGCTACCAGTTGATCAATAATTACCAGACACACATCCAGATCCAGAAACATTCGAATTGAACTTGATTTTTTTTTTTGCATTCTCTTCTTAAAACTGTTTGTCTATCCTGTCTTTGAAATCTAACTGCCACCATTTCTAGGAGAGTTAAATTTTGGCTGATGTTGTTTAAAGGAAAAGAAATGGCTAAGACTTTTTTGGTTGCATTCACGAAAACGCACGTCTAACATTATAAAAAAAAAATGGTTGTATTATACGGTTGTTAACAAATTAAAATTGTACCAGACAATTGAAATGGAGGTTGATTTAAAATTTAAGCAAAAACCAAAGGAAAGTGCTTTAAAAAATACACTGAGAAAAATTTTAAAGTTGTCAAAGAACTTAAAAAATAAAACACGATTTTTTACATGTTTTTGTAGCAGTAGTTTTATTTATGACTATATAATTATGATTTTTCTTCTTCTTTATTTTATTGTACATTATTCTTGTTTCAGTGTAAGTTTTCATTTTTATACAAAAAAAAAAAAAAACTTAATGCAATGACGTTCAGTTGCTTGAATCATGACTTAAACTTGAAATTAATTGCTGCAATTACATTGTCGACTTAACTTACACAGATTGTTCAGTCTTTTTGTTTTTGCTTCCAACAACAGCCAAAAATATATGCCACAAAAAAGGTTTTAATGCTGTAGATTTTCTTGCTTAATTTATTGATTGAAATGATAATTTGTAAAAAATGTACAATTGTATGAAAATCGTAACTTTTGTCAAAAAAATTTTTAATTTTATTTATTTGACAAAATTTTGAAAAATTCTTTATTTTAGAGGAAATTTTTGTTAAAAATATTTTCTATAGAGCAAAATTTGATGATATTTTATCAGTCATGAAAAATTGCTGTACAATTTTCTTAATTAAGCAAAGTAACTTTCTAAGAATTACTTTTTGAGTCGTTCTAATGATTACGGTCCGGCTGGCTGGCTGTCTATGTAAACCTTGTGCGCAAAGTAAAGGTCGCAATTTCAAGATAATTTGATGAAATTTGGTGCAAAGGTTTTAACACAAGGACCGAAGCCTATTAAAACTTGCCAGAGTCGGTCGACAATTTCACATAGTCCCCATGCCAACATCTTTCCGGTATAGGATCTTTGTGACCATAAACGATCTTTTTAGGTTGGTATTACGATAAAATTTGGTCCAAACTGCAATTTTGATCATCTTAACAAATTTAATTGGAATCGGTACATATTTGGCCAAAGCTCCCATGCAAATACTACTTTCGAAAACTGCACTTAATGCGATAACTTTCATATAAATGCTGGTATTGATTTGAAAATTGTGGGTCGATTCTGATAAACTTGAGTTTATTTGATAGAAAATTTGGCCTGCTATTTAATCATGTATAAATTTTCGGAAAGGATTAATTTAACAAATTTTAATTTATCATATCATAGCTTTTAATTTCCCTCTACGACGCAAAAATTAAAAAAAAAAATCGAAAAGTATAATTTTATTTCAGGATCCATTGAATTGAATGAGGCAAAAACTATAATTTAATATTTTTAATGATGATATTATCAAAGTTACAAAAAAGAACACAACATGTACACTTGAAATGAGAATCACCCATATACACAATTCGATGAAATATTTTCTTAGTCCAAATTTGGACAAAAATTCTCTATAACGAATAATTTCAATAAATTGTCTTTACGAGTTATTTAAGAAAATTTTATTAAAATTAAATAGAAAATTAGCCCGCTATTTCGTCATGTATAAATTTTCGGAAGGGATTATTTAAAAAAAATTATAATTTTGAAGTTCTCCGTGGGATCCCAGGTCAAAATTAAAAAAAATAATAATAGTCATAACTTTTAATTTCCCTCTACGACGCAAAAATATAAAAAATTCAAATAGTATAATTTTATTTCAAAATCCATTAAATAAGGCAACAACTATAATATCATAATAATTATATTGGTAAAATTAAAAAAAGAACACTAAATGTACATTTGAAATGAGAATCACCCATACACAAAATTTTATCAAATAATTTCTTAGTCCAAATTTCGATAAAAATTTCACTATAACGAATAATTTCAATAAATTTTCTTTACGAATTATTTAAGCAAATTGCTGTCCAAATATTTTCAAAGATCTGCTGAAGAAACCAAATGTATAATTCTTTATTATATGGGCCCTTCCATAGAAGTGTCACGTTATTAAAATGTTTTCCTCTCTTTCACTAAATTGCGCTTTACACAAAAATAAAAAAAAAATTAAATAAAAATAATATAAAAATAATTCTTTGAGAAAAAATTTAAAATGTATGGTGCCGTAACGTGACAAAAAGTAGACTTTCCTGTGGAAATACCCATATACAAAGGACTCATACAGTATATGCCACTGGTACCATATAAAACAGAAGTTACACTTTAAGGAAACGAATATGCCTTTAATACCTTGATATTTCACTTGTTAACATTAACGATCATTCGTTACGCAGTTATTGCAAAAATCTGAAAACAAATCAATAATAATAAAAGAAAAGCACTTGTTCACATTTAGAAAATTGTTTTTATTTAAGCAAGTGTACTGAGATTTTCTTTTTTTTTTACTTTAACATCTGTAAAAAGGCTGATGGTGGTCTGAGTCTATTGTTTTATAAAAAAAAAAAACATCATAAACTCCAAGGTCCATTACTAACTACCGGGCCCAACGATTACTGCCGCTGTTGCTGTTGCTTCTGCTGATGGTGATTTTATTGTCCGCATTGTTTTATCATGTCCACTAACGCCATGCAGTTTTTATTGTTTTCATAAAATACTGAACTGACTATCAGTGCAACTCGGCATGTTCAGCACCTTTTCGTTAAGATAGCGGCAACAAGTTGCCGTAGAGAACTTCAATAGAGGCGGTGTCATAATTTTCACAGCAGGTGTCATTGTTAATGATTTTGAATACAAAACACATGAAAACGAGTATGAAATCAACACACGTATTCGCAGTGAGAGAGGCGAAGTAGAGATAAACTAAACGAAAAGTCAATCGAATTTGACAGCTCGTTGAGATGGAGTACAAATGAGAAACACTTTTATTTTATGAGGTCATTAAATCAAAATTCATCCAGATACATTAAAAAGCGAACCAGAAGAAGAATAAAAATCTGCAGCAGCAAGTGTGTGGTGTTGTAGCTGATATGGAAGAAGTGAGAGAGCACAAAACCATACAATCAGTTAAGATACAGATACATTTGTACAATGCAACACTGCAATACAGCAAAATACAATAAGAAGCGCGTGTTAACCTTTGATGTTAGCGGGTGGTTAACATTGTTGTTGTTTCGATGTGCACTGTTCCCTGTCCGATTCCCTTCTTGGTTAATTACCGAAGGTGAGAGAGTTTTATCATACCATGTGCAGTCGTATGAAGTGTTGTAAATGATTACGGTAGTTTTACATGCTTGGCAACAAATACAACATTGTAGGATCGATCTCTCTTATGTATTTGGTTGTACGAGAACTAATATTCAATCTTTTGTTATTTTACTGGATCTTTACAAATGTACCGCCACAAATTGGAAAACAATTCATTATTCATTTTAGAAAAATAAAAATTAGGGCTCAGACTTGGTCAATCAAAATTAAATGTCAAACTGGCGCCAGTTCAAGTTTGTGCACGGCCTGGGAATATTTTCTCTCTCTTCCATTGTATTTATTTTTCCAAAAGGCGGTGTATTGTTCAAAAGAGGAATTATATGAAATGAAAGCAACGAAATTGGAATTCACTTGTTTCGAGTTTTCGTTTTATTAAAACAAAAAAAAAATTAAGCGTAACAAATTGTTGAATCAATGTTTACATGATGGGTTGTAAAATAATGCTATAAACATGCTTTAATCGTTGTTGATTGAATTTGGTGTGTTTGAAGATGATTTCTAATATTCGAGGTTGTTTGTTGTAAACGATTAATCATGGAATTTTGGATGAGATTTTTTTAATTGAAATTTTTGGTCAAATTTTTATAAAGAAACATATTTATGTCAGAATTCATTAAAATATTTTATTTTAAGTTTGGAAAACAAACTTTTAATTACTAAACGTTCGTTAAATTTTTTAATCGTTTTGGAATACAAGGGTTAATATTTTAGAGCTAACTTTTAACACAGAAAAAATGATTAAATTTCTCCATTTACCAAATGATCATTTGATTACTAAAAATTTTAACATTTTGAAAAAATATTTTCAAAAAATGATATTTTTAATTTTAATTAAAAAATTTAAAAACTTTGCCATTTCGAACAATGTGTTAATTAATTTAAATAAATATTGACAATTCCCAACAACAATTCTACATGTTTAAATCATTTTATTTTAAACGAAAAAAGTCAATGAATATTTTTTGTTATTTAATTAAAATTTTAATTGAAAATTTATTTCAAAACAACTAAAATGTTATGTTAATTAAATCAAAATTAAACTTTTAATTTTCTTTCAACTAAAAAAACAATTGATTCAATTATCACATTAATTAAATATAAATACTTTTTAAAACATTTTTTTAATTGCCAAAACACTTTTTTCTGTGAATAAACAGTTTGTAGAGCAAACATTTCATAATTTGAAGATTTCGATCTTCTGAATGGAGTTAAATTTTGATTAAATTATTCCAACAAAAGTAAGATTTTGATGGAATTTTCAATAAAATTTTCTTGTGCAATTTTGACTTAGACGTATTTATATAGAGAGCAAAGTTTTGATACATTATTTTAATAAAATAAAACGTTGATACATTTTGCCATATCGAACAATATTGAAAATTATTTTTCTTTAACCTCTCTTAATAGAGCAAAACGTTCTAGCTTTTCTTCAGTAGTGACAAAAATTTGTTGGCATTTAAAGTTTAAAAACAATTTCTGTCGGTCCAATTTTACAACACTCTTTTGAGCATACCCGGCCTGATTTCTAAATGGCGTCTAAATGATCAATCGCTACTGGTTTATCAGCATAGAGCAGAGATTTGACGTACCCCTACAAAAAGTTGTACAAAGGTCTCAAATAACACAAACGAGGTGTCTCGGGTCCATTTCTTGAGATAATTCGGCCACCAAACGTTTGGCTCAACAAAGTGATAGTTTCACGTGCTGTATGGCGTGTTTCACTGTCTTGATGGAACCCTTTCTACTCCAAAACACTCACAATGGCATGAGAAATATAAAACGAAGAATCATTTGCCTGTTGCATTCGTCATTCACGGTAATATTGGCACCGATAAGGGATTTAAAAACAAATGGGCCGATGACACCTCCGGCATGTAAAGCGATGGCAATAATGATTGTTTCGGAATCTCAACAGTGTCATGAGTCTTGTTCTCTCGACTAAAGCGGCAATTCTGCTTCTTTACATATCCGTTTAGCCAGAAATGGGCCTCATCGCTTAAGACGATTTGACGATTTGGTTCAACTTCCAGATAATTTTCAGACTATTCACCGAACACACGACGCATTTGATGGTCCACCGGCTTTAATTCTTATACAAGTTGGATCTTATATGAATGTAGGACAAATTCTTTCCTCAAAATTTTCCAACGAGTGGACGGGCTGAGACTGGCGTCGGATTGATAAATTCAAGTCCGCTGTCCCTCTTATGTCTAGAGCGGCAATAGCTTCTTCTGTACGCACAGTACCGGCTCAATTCGGATGAATTATATCCAAAGCGTATATGTCGGCATCAATCTATCCATAGGATTGTGTATTATTTTATTTTTATTACAAATTTGTTGCCCTGTGTTATAATTTGTGTGGGAAAACTTAAATTTTTCTAAAACTGCTTCAGTATTTATTTAAAAAATTTGTTGCATAAATAATTGTTTCTGATTAATTTGCTCAATATTCCTAAGAAAATAAAACCCTCTCATTTAAACCCTTATCAACCGCATTAAGAACACGAAACCGCAAATAATTCCAGTAAAACCAATCACAAATCTGGCGCTAACTTTTTGGAATCGCAAATCACACAAACTGGCTGATAAGGATATTGACGGCACAACTTGTTTGATGACCGACTGATTGGCTGGCTGTGAAAGACAACAATACGAGAAACAAATTTAGCAACAAAAGTCAATACCACAACGAAAAAACAATACAAGACCAAGAGAAAAATAAAATTTCAACAAAAGTAACAGAGAAATTAAATTTTAAAGGAAATAAAATTTTGTTGAAAAACGAATAAGAGAAATCATTTTAGTTTTTAAAGCCGCCTTCGCAGAGAAATTCATACAGGATGTATATTATTTTTTTTTTAAGTCAAAAAAAAATTAAACTCCACATGAGTTGATGTGTTTTGTTTTAAAAATTAAATGAAACATTAATTCTAAATGAATTCGAAATGAAATAAAAAATGTATCGAACCCGACGACTAAAAAGAACAGAAGGAACAAGTGTCAGGATTAATGCTCTTCCGTTATGCTTTTGAAATCCAAAAATGTTCATCAAACCAACAAACAGAGTGCTTAAGTCGGTCGGTCGTTTAGTCGGCAACGAATCAAACCGTATTACGGAAATAATGGTGGTGTTTCTTTTTCTTTTTTTTTTTGTATTAAGGTGGTAGTGGTAATGCGTTTTTTTATGTATATGGATGTGGTGGTGTTTTTGAGAGTGGATGAATATGTTCTCTGTATTTGAGTGTTTGGTCTTAGTTTCTAAGCTAATAACTTCCTTTTTTGAGAAATTGTTAAACAGAAACAAAAGAGTTGTAGACAAGAATGGTTGTACAAAATCAAGAGGTAGGAAATAAATAAATAAATCAAATATATTTTCTTTGTGTTCTTTGTTTCTTTATTGAAGAAATTAAAAAAAAAATGAAATTAGGTAACAAACAAATTTATTTGAGTGAAGAAAATTGTATGGATTTCTTGAGAATTTGAAACTAATATTGAACAGAAACCCTTAGTTAATTAACGAATTATATTAAAATTGCCATGGGAATTTTTTTATTTTCTGAAAATGTGAAAATTGGCAAACTAGTAATTGCTTTTTGTTTTTTTTTTAGGATCATCCTAGCTTAAGAGGCACACCTTTGGCCATGCTGGCTGCCCAGTGTAATAAATTAAGCAGCAAATCTCCACCACCTTTGGCAGATGCAGCTGTGGGTAAAGGCTTTCATCCCTGGAAGAAAAGCCCCACATCACCATCATCTCAAGCGAATAGCAACAATAACACCTCGACAGGTTCTACGAGTTCAAATGCCTCGGCGGGACAACATTCTCCCTGTGCTATATCATCGGCTTCCTCTACAAATTCTTCAGTGGGTGGCAATATACCCGGCATTTGCTCTTCTACAGCTGCAAATACCTCCAGGAGTTTACCCGGCAGTGGCATAAATACTATGGTCAACATAACGGCCAGGTAGGTTTTAAAATCCAAGAAAAATAACTTGTATTATTAAAGACTTTTTTTGTTTTTCATTTCTTACGGGTATGTAATATTGATCAAGCAAATAATTTCAGCATTTATCCTTACAGTCGTCCCATAACCTCATCATGCGCTGCGGTCACCGCTCCCTCCGCCTATGGCAGTGACCTGTTTTATCCCAATACCTCTACAGCAACTGGGGGCATGGTTACCGATAATCATCATATGCATCAGGGCTTATTAGGAAAAGTAGAGGGAGCCACATTTGGTTCTGTGTATTCCAGGCATCCTTATGATTGGCCTTTTAATGCCGTTACTGCCTCGGCCCACAAGGCAGCCGAAGCTGCAAGTGTGAATTCAGGTTGGTGGGATATGCACAGTGCTGCTGGCAGTTGGTTGGATATGGGTAGTGCAGCTGGTATGCATTCAACTATGGCCAACTATGCCACCGCCACTTCGGACTATTCCTCAGCCTTAAGCCATTCTCTGTCTAATACGGCTCATCTGTTGGGTTCCGGTCAACATTTGCTGCAAGACACATACAAAAGCATGTTGCCCACCCAAAGTGTAGGCGGGTTTTCCCTGCCGCATAGTTCACCTTCGGCAGTATCCACAGCTTCAACACCACAAGCCAATTCACCTACCACACCTTCACCCAGATCTCAGCGAAGGTATGCAGGGCGAGCCACTTGTGATTGTCCCAATTGTCAAGAAGCCGAACGTTTGGGACCGGCTGGAGTGCATTTAAGAAAGAAAAATATACACTCTTGTCATATACCTGGATGTGGTAAAGTTTATGGTAAAACTTCCCATCTTAAGGCGCATTTAAGATGGCATACCGGTGAAAGGCCGTTTGTATGTAATTGGCTTTTCTGTGGCAAACGTTTTACTCGCTCCGATGAATTGCAAAGACATCTTAGAACCCATACTGGTGAGAAACGCTTTGCTTGCCCTGTATGCAATAAACGCTTTATGCGTAGTGATCATCTGGCCAAACATGTGAAGACTCACAATGGCACTTCCCCAGGCAATGGCATTAAGAAGGGCTCTTCAGAATCCTGTAGTGATTCAGAAGATGTTAACAACCAGTCAAATGAATCAAATGGTTTAAACAACTCGGGTAATGCTAGCAACAATAACAACAATGGCAGCTCTAATAGCAACAGTCATCCTGGCACCCCTAATTCCCATCAACCTGGTACTCCCACACAAGCACTCAATCAAAATTTACATTTATCCTCTCCCCATCACATGTCAAGTGGTTCGCCAGTCATGTTTAATCACCAACAGCACCAACTGCATCATCAACAACAGCAGCAACAGCAGGCTCAACATCATTTGCATCAGCAGCAGCAGCAGCAACAACAACAGCAACAGCACCAACAACAGCAACACTCTCATCCCCATTTACACGCACACACCCATCATCACCACCATCATTTGGTGGGCAATAATTCTGCTGCCTCGAGTCCTGTGCTAGATCATCACAGTACTTTGGTCGATATTAAGCCACCCATGGTTTGAGGTTCATTAGGACCCTTTCTGTTTAGTAACTGAACAGAGGCCGGGTCCTATCTACAGGATTTTATAACAACAATGGCTCTTTTTGAGGAGGAACAAAGGGGTGATTTATAAAAAAAAAATAGTAAATAAAATTGTAAATAATCTTAAGTCTATATAAAAATATGTTGCGTTAGTACTTAAAAGAAAATAAATTAAATTAACAAATGAAAATTAAGATAGATTACAAAGAGTTAGAAAAAAGAGCACTTAAGAGAGGGTATAAAGAGTTCCAAAAGAGTATAAAAAAGCAAAGAGTTTAAAGGAATATTACTAACAAGCTCTGAAAAAAAGGGAAATATGTATAAAAAAAAATAAAAGGGGAGAAATGAGCACCCGAAATAAATTTTAGACTAATAAGAATAAAAATTAGTTTAATTAGAATTTTAGCTAAGAAAATAATTTCACCAAACTGATCCCTGGTACATAAAAACAATAGTTTTTTTTTTAATTAAACCAAATCAAATTTTTACAACTGAATATTAAAAATAAATTCAGAAATAAATTTCCAATAAAATAAAAAAAGTTTCTTAAATCCGCTTTGGCCTTTTTCTAACATAAAAATAAAAAAAGATAAGAGAAAAAAATTGTTAAAAAAACAACCAAGTATTTCTAGTCGTATTTAAAAAAGAAGAAAAAATATTAAATATATCATAAATAATTTCTAATAAAATTCAAAACGTTGCTCTTTTAATTCGAGTTAAACAAACTGTCTCTTAATTTATTTTAAAATGTATTCCCAAGATTCTCTTCTTTAAAACAAAACTAGTTGTATTTAATTTAGAATGTAGTTTTAAAATTGTTGTTCGTTTAGCTTAAAAATTTAAACAAAAATATTACATAAAGTAAATTTTAAATTTAAAAATAAATTAAATAACAAATTAGTAAATAACTTTAATGAATACAAAAATGCTTTCTTTCTAGTAATTTTAAAGTAACAAAACATTTTTCAATAAATCAAATTTGACTTTGTAATTAAAACAACATGAATAAATAAATAAAAAGAAAAACAATAGTTATTTGGATATATTTACATAAAAAAAATTTTATTTTTAAAAGTTTAAACTAAATATTAAGCCTAACAATTTATTTGCATATATGTAAATTTAACATACAACTAATTAAGATTTAAAATAACAACAACTAAATATAAATTATAAATATATTAAAACAAATTTTCTTTATTACAAATAAATGTGAATTATTATTATAAAAAACTGTTATTCTTATTTGCTTTGGAATTTAAATTATAGTTCAATATTTAAAATTCTATTTATATGACAAGTCTCAAACACGTACACAGAGGAAACAAAAACAAGTAGAATATTTTGAAAAGATGACCCCATCTGTTTGCAAAAGTGAACTTATTAAGTCTGCGATTAAATTAATAATAATGACTTTAAAATTTTATACATTTTTTTGATTTTGTTTGAAAACGAACTGTTGTCATTTTGATTATATACCGTTCTCTTTTTACCAATAAATAATTATTTGTTTATTTTCAACGCACTATTTTTATACCCGCCCCAAAATAGTGGAGAGGGTATTATGCGTTTCTGCTGATGTTTGTAACACTTAAAATGTTGGTCGTAAGCCGTCCTTTTAGTGTTGAGTCGATCTAGCGATGTCCGTCCGTCCTTCCGGATGGGTGGGTAACTGGTTGCCTGCCCATGTAACTTTGTGCACAAAGTAAATGTCACAATTTTGAAGATAATTTGGTACATACTATAGTAATGAAGTTACGAATATAAATTTTCAATATTCGCGAATACAAATACGAGTAATGCGCCAAGTTTTGCCGAATTCGAACACGAATATCCAATTTGAACTTTAGCACTACTCGATATTTAAAGTTTAATTGAAAACAAGTTAGAGTGCTATATTAAGCTGTGCCGAATCCTTGATACCCTCCACCGATAGGAGTGAGATCTATAAGATAAAAACATACATATTATTAACTTAGCTTCACAAAAACGAACGTCACCATTAAAATTGGTTGCGGCTTAGATCTATATTAAATTATTGACCGACAATAAGAAAGTTTTATGCTTTGAACTGGCTTGAGTAAAATATCATGATTCGAAACAGTTTTAGCCGAACTAAAATGTTTCCAGGAGGGGAATTTGTATTGCACCCATGGTAAATTATCCGACCAATCATCCCAAATTCTGAAGACTGATTTCTGGTATTACAAAAAATAAATTAGAATAAATTTCAATACAGCAGCGTAATTAGTTTTAGCGTTAACAGTGAATTTCACAAAATGGCAATATATTTTTTCTGGCCATATGAATCTTAGTTGGTAGAAATTTTACCGCAATATCTATCTCTGTTATGGTTTTAAGCGAGTTTAATTATTTTCCCAAAGTGGGCTTTATTTGCTTTTAGGCGCAATAAAATGTTTTCCGAGAGAAGGGGCTTATATGCCCCATAGGGGGTAAATTATGGACCGATCTTCACGAAATTTTACAGTGTGATTTGTGGTCACATAAAACTGTGACGTACCAAATGTAATTATGATAGCAATATTTTCTATCATTTTAGTATTACTAAACGGTTTTCCGGGAGTAGGGTTTATATGGAACATAGTGTAAATTTTGGACCGATCTTCAATAAATTTTACAGTGTATTTTCAGGTCCTATAAGCGCACCAAATGTTAGCATTATAGCGTTATTGATTACGGTTTTAGGCTTACTAAACTATTTTCCGGGAGTATTTAACAGAATGATTTGCAGTCGTACGGAGCGAATTCGTGCACAATTTTATATCATTCCATGCATTATTCCACCATTTATGTTATTTTTTGTATCAAAATTATCAATTTTTTTAGGGTGGTGGTTCCAAATTTTGATTCATTCACCACTAGTGGTGTTGGAGGGTATAAAAAATAACGCGTTTTCGTTGAAAACAATAAATTGTCAGACTACTACATGTTTTATACATTATTATACCATTTCGATGACAAAATTTGATATTATCATCCTTGCACGTGAATGCCACTACTGAACATTTTTAAAATTTTACACTTACATTATTATTATTATCTTAAGACCGCAGCCCAAAGGATCTTCAGTGCAAACAAGTGTTCACTGAAGTAGATTTAGGCTCAAAATAAAGTAAATTATTCTACACTGTAAGAGTTTGCTTACTTCACCCAAAGTCATTAAGTTATTTCCAAGAACTTCATTCTGCTGGGATACTTATCAGTGATGGGATTTGAAAATATCCATTTTGCGCCAAAACTGTAAAGAAAACGGTCCAATTTCACTAAAGAAAGGCCAAATTCCTTTATTATAGAAATTAAACTTTGAAAAATTGTTTGTCACTTAAGATTTCAATATGCATTTATTTTTAATTTGTAAATTTAAGAACAAGTACTTAAATTTCATTAAATCAAATACATATTTACATATATCGAGTTGTAAATTATTCACATATATTTTTTAAAACTAGAACCCCAAATAGATACAGTTGCAAAAATGTGCTTATATAAATTGTGGTGTAGGGTATCATAAGGTCGGGCTTGACCGACCATACTTTCTTACTTGTTTGTTATTAAATGATATTTCTATAAGATTGTACTGCGACCTAAAATGCAAAGGCCCGAACTTCAAAGAAGGGCCAAAAAAAGAGCGAAAGGGCCATAGGACCAAGCCATAAATTCCATCACTGATACTTATACTTACAAACTTTCAGATTTTGTTTTCTTACAAGTTTACAATTTTACACCAAGTTTGTTCTTTTCTTTTGCATTCCTCGCAAGTGAGCCTGTTTTCAACAGACGGACAGACGGACAGATAGATGGGCATGGCTTAATCTACTAAGAAATACTCAAGGAGCCAGAATATATGTACTTTATGGGGTCCGGGATGTATAATAAAAAACTTTCACATGGAATGACAAACTTAGTATACCCTCATTCACCACTAGTGCTTTGCAACAAGCGTTGTAAACAAAACCAAAGTCGTCATTCACAATTAATACAAAATAAAAAATATTTGCAATTGCATCAATTTGCAATCTCAAATTCACAAGATTGTGAATAGGTCAATTATACATCATTGTATAGAAAATTGGGTCTAGAATTGAAAAACTAATTTACGGACATGTTCTGGAAATCGAAATCACGTGATATTGAAATCGAACATATTTTTAAAACTATCCTGTGTTTAAAGCTAATGTTCAAACTTATGATATACCACTAGTTTTATTAACCTTCGTCGAGCAGTAAAATTTTACGTCGTCAACAGGTCGTAAGAGTACAATTGTACCTGCATGTAAAAATGCACTTAAGTTTATATGCATAACATTCCTTTAAAAGCTTATTGATCTTATAATTCCCTCAACAGCATCTAAAAATCATTACGAAGTTAAAATGTATTTTTATTTTATAGTTCATCTACTCTATACCTATTTGAATAGTTTAAATTCAAATGTAGAAAGCATATATTACTATTGCCTAATGAATGCAGCATTTATATTTTGCTAGACACTTAATGAGGAATTCAAATTTAACACTCAAGCATATCATTAATTTTTTTTTGTTCTACACTTAAATGTGGAAAACGGAGAATCTCGGAAAAGACACAGTTAAGGAACGTAGCATAAAAAAATAAGTTATAAGTTTTTGGAAGACGCATTCTTGTAGCACTAGACCTAGAAGATGAACCAACAGCACGATATGGGAGTCGTGGAGCCTCAGCCATCGTTGGATAACACCTTCCAATTTTTGCCAATGTATACAAGAAATACAACGCAACACCAGAAAGTAATATAAAGTCTGTACTAATCGTGTCTGTGATGAACAGCCACAAAAAAAAAACATGTGTTTCGCACAAAGAATCTCTTTAAAAATATTTTTAATTATTTATATTCACATTTGCACAATGTGTAATACCTTTTAAATAAAAGCCTTTGTTATCAAATCGTTTTCTTGCTTCTTTTCACATAAAATATGCGAAGGTACAATTGTACCCATATATCCTCTTTAGGGTTTTAATTTAACCAGGCCCTATTTTTAGGAAAAAGCCCCACAAAATTTTTTTAAAATTTCAAGAAATGTACTGTATATTAAAAATGTGGTGATGTCACAGAATTGTAGGCATCTGTTAATTAACAAAAAAAAATTATAGCATATCAAAAATTAAAAAGGTGCAATTATACCCCTTCCGCCTGACAAGGGTTAAAAAATTATTTGCTTTTTCATTACGTTTCGCTAGATCAAACATTATTTAAGTTTATAAAATACGTTATACCATTATCTTCTTAGAAATAAAGTTAAGTAAATCAATAAAAATTGTAAAAATAAAGTTAAAGTTTGATCAATTTACTGGTCAATATTTTTTTGGATTTGTTAGGTCTGATTATACCTTAAGATTTATTAAAATACTTCCTTTTATATACCTCATTATTTTCGGACCACTTATCTTTGCCAGAACAAGTCTTAAAATCAGAAAAAAACTACTCAAACTTTCAATTTCACGTGACTTCGATTTCCAGAATATGACCGATAATGGTTAAGTTGCATGTACACGACATGTTTTTTGAATCTGACTTGTCAAACTTCCCACTGCAAAATACATACATGTCGTTTGTTACATTTAAAACATTGCATATGCAAAAGTCAGACGCAAAGTCATCTGAAAAAATTTCAATTAGAGCGTGCACTATTTTCTTTTGACAAACCATCTGACATCAGCTGTGTCAGAAATCTATGCCGGGAAGAAATTCGCAGCGGCGGACCGCTATTGACTGAATCATTAGCCAACTGAAGTTAATATTTTACAACAACGATATATGTATGATCATTTCACCATTGAATAGAAATTATGTGCATATTTAAATTTAATTAATGTGATAATTCAATTAAATATTTTTTTAGTAGAAAGAAAATTAAAAAATTTAGTTTTGATATAATTAACATTTTAGTTGTCTTGAAATAAATATTCAATTAAAATTTTAATTGAATAACAAAAAATATTAATTGACTTTTTTCGTTTAAAATAAAATAATTACAACATGTAAAATTGTTGTTGGGAATTGTCAATATTTAATTAAATAAATTAACACATTGTTTGAAATGGCAAAGTTTTTTGATCATTTCTTTAATTAAAATTAAAAATATCATGTATTAAAAACATATTCACAATTTTACAATTTTTAGTAATCAATATAATCATTTTGGTAATAGGTGCAAAATCAACAAATTGTTTGCTTGATATTATGAATTTGATATAAATTTGGTGATTGGAGAAAATTATAAATTTTTTCTGTGTATATATAAAACGTTTCATTTCAATATCCTTAATTGTTATCTTAGAATTTCAAGAAAAGAATGTTAAGATGACTGAACTCTTTTACGGCGCAACTAAAAATGTTTGCGGCGGCAGCACGCTATTTTGAAACCAAGAACTACTTTAGTATCTACAATAACTTCAGAGAAAAAACAAAGACAATGTCAGAAGCAAATTACATGTACGTTTGTGATTAAATATTATAAGCCTTCTGTAAAACTGCAATTTTGACAGACATTCACAATTACATATGACTTGAAAAGTTGACAAGTCAGATGTAAAATACATGTCGTGTACGGGCACCTTTAGCAATTGTAAATTTTATTTTAGAACTCGACTAGTACATTCCACTGATAAAAAAATCGGTACAAAATTAAGAATTCTTGATCGTTCCTAATTTTTTACCGATATAATCCTCTTTGAGAACGCAATTCAAAACCCAGAATTGCTTCCATTTTCCCCCCAAATCCCCTACCGTGTGTTTAGAGCGCAGCGGCTCTCTGTTTAATAAGGCTACTGGAGTACTTGGGTTCATAAAACGTTGGGCTAAGGAGTTTTCCGATCCATATACAACAAAGCAATTGTTTACTACCTTAGTTAGACCAATTCTTGAATATGGAGCTGTTGTTTGGGACCCTCAATATCAAGTACACTCTAACAAAATTGAGTCAGTTCAAAAACAGTTTCTGTTGTTTTGTCTTCGCGGTTTGCGTTGGAACCCTAACATAAGGTTGCCATCCTACGAACATCGCCTCGCCCTTATTAAGTTGCCAAAATTAAAAAGTCGTAGACATATGTTAAATGTTACTTTTTTGTTAAAATTAATGAATGGTAGTCTTCATTCCGAATTTCTTCTTAGCAAAATAAATTTACATATTCCTCTTCGATCATTAAGAAATTATAACATCCTAAGCATAAAATATTACAGCACCAACTATGCTAATTTTGATCCATTTCGCAGAATCTGTGATGAATTCAATTTGTTGTATCCATTTATAGATTTTAATAAAAGTTTGGAATTCGTGAAAAGAGATATTATATTACACTTAAATACAATAACCTAAAAAATTTATTATAGTTTAATTTTCATATGTAAAAATGTCATTTATATTTGTTTTTTGTTAAATTATTTGTAATTTCTTAATTATGTTTTGTATAAATTGTATATAAATTAGTCTGTAGGGATTATTCCATAGACTTTAATAAATAAATAAAATAAAATAAGTTCACAATGGTATACCTACCAAATTTTTAACAATTCTATGAAAGCAACATTTTTTTTAGAATATCTAATTTGATCCAAACATAAGCCATTTCTATTGACAAAAACTGTCCATTCAAGTTGTTTTTTAATGATCAACGCTTTTGTTCATCTGCCTCTAATTAACAGTTTTTTTTTTTATTTCTTTTCATGAATTTCATATAAACTTCGTACGAAATCCAAATGATTTTTTTTTTTCATTAATTTACCACTTTGTCATAAACGAAATTTTCACTTGCCACTTTGATATTTGAATACAATATAATGAACATGAATTTGACATTCATTTACACACATAAAATGCCAAACAGTCGACAGAATTTGACACCGTAAAACTGCAAGTAACTAAATATCTGGTGTTTAATACACAAAAGATAGAAAATTGAAATCATTTTTCATTTGCTGCAGAACAAGAAATAAGTAATATTAATTAATTACAAAATTGAAAATAGAGCTTCACTGGTTTGTGCATATGTGGTAGACACTTGACACAAGGCAAGCAGAGGCACCCTTCTGCTGAAAACCATTAAAGAGCTCATTCTTCCCGTTTCAATATGTTTATATTTCAATAACAAATCTCAGCATAATGAAATTTAAATCATTCTAAAATGAAAACATGTTGAGACTTTATTGTCCTGTTTATTGTGGGGGTACAAAATGATAAATAAACATTCCGAAAAAGTGATTTCTTCTTTTTTAATGTCTCCCTTTCCAAAGACAGACGATAAAATTTAAAGCTGTCAGCAACTGGGGTTGCTTAAGGTTGCTGTTTTTTTTTTTTTTTGGTATTTTACGGATAACAACATCCGCCGTGTTTAACGACTCATCCATTTATGCCGTTGTACTTGCATGAATTGCAAATTCACCCTCATAAATTCACTCACTGATTTTATCAAACCATTAACGTGACTCGAAACATATTTTATGGTTATGAGTTGTTGACTTTTAAACCATTTACAGTTCTTTAGGAAGATAAAGTCGTTTGGAGTTAGAGTAAGTAGTTTAAGTCCCCCTGCTTAAGCTTTTCTAATTTCTATAGCAATTGCTGTTTTGACTGTTGTTGTCATCATCATCACCAGCCTCATCTGAAATTATGGCTTCGGATACAAATATTGCCTCCCCCAAAGTTTTGTGGAATTTTTTTTAGTCCCCATCCAATTGCAAAAATTGTTAAAAGAATTTATTTATTTATTGAGTAACAATCGTGGGTGGCATAGTGGGTGGTTTATTTTTTTTTTATTACTGTTGTTGTTGTTGCCGTGACCCTGTCTGCTTTTATTAAGCATTTTATACATTTCGGTACTTCCCTTTTGGGCTGGTCTATAGATTAAACGCAATTGTTGCTTGTTTTCTAATTCAAAAAACGTTTTTAGTTAAGGATCATTGAACAGTTATTAGAATTAATTGAAATTTGACAGATTCAAGTTTTAAATTGAATTTTTTTTTTTGGTGGAAGAAAAGCAGCCTTAAATGGTTGAAGTGAAAAGTTAATTTCTTAATAACTTAAGGAAGATTTTTAATGAATGAAAAATTGGTTAAATAAATTTTCCGTTTAATCTTTAATTGAATGTTGTATTTTAAAAAATATAAAGTCAGAACATTTTTGTAAAGCTCTTAATTAACTAAATTAAAAACCTTAATAAACCAAACGATATAGTAATGATATCATTTCAAGGACGGTCGACAAAAGAATGCGCTTTTAAAAATGTTGTGTTAAGCTGTCTGAATAATCACAAATTTCTGGATTTAAAGAAAATTCTGTACAGTGTGTTGCAAACTTATTTCTCAAAATATGTTCTCTAGTTTTTCTACTTTAAGATCAGTCATTTCAGGGGGTTTTAATTGACCGATCTCTTATTCGACCGCAGCTGACCGGATCATTTATGGTACCATGGGAACGAGTAGCCAGGAATAAAGATATACCCTAGACAGCTTATTGATAATATTCCTTTTAGTTACCACTTTGTAACTGTGTTTAATATCCACAATCGCGGTGAGCGATATCGTTAACAATGCAAGGCTAGGTTGATCGTAACCCAGGTCGAATTTCTGCTTTTTATTGTAAATTGCTTTTTCAGTGGAGGTTAGGTAGGTCCAACTCCTAAGCTTATAGTTGGTGCTTGATCTTGACAGTCATGAGCTTAAATCGAAGCCAGCATATCAAACAGGGCCATAAGCTTTTATTCATTGTTCATGGACGATGGAGTTGTAAGTATCCAATTTTATTTAAATTTTTTTATACTCTTCACCACAGGTGAAAAGGGGTTTTTTGTGGTACAGAAATAAAGGCGGCAATGTCCATTTCTTATAAACTATTATAATAATGCCCTGTAGTATCAGTTTGAAAACTTTTATGAGGTGTGATTTTGGCAATACCAAAAAAGTGTTTATCGACCTTAAATCTATAGTCAAAAAGTACCAATTTAAGCAAAGAATATTCCTTTAAAATGCTAATTTTTTGGCTTTTTGCTTTTATGTTTGATATTTTTGTGAGGAAAAATAAAACTAAATATAAAAAATAACATTTGGTCATGAATATTGAATCATGAGTATTTATTTTAGTGTTCGCTAGAAGTTACATTAGTTTCAGTATTTTTATTAATTGTTAAGCAAAGTGTTTGTATAGAAGCTAAAAATCAGTACATTAATTAAATAATTAATTAAAAAAAACTCCAACAAAAATAATCAATTAAAACGGCAAATTTTATTCATATTCGATCATGCCCATTTACTTAAAACAAACACAACAATCTCCAATTTTTGTATTGAATTTATTTCTAAACTTCTGAGAGGATTTTGGTTCAAACTTGTTTTATTTATTTTTCAAACTGCCTTGTGCCAAATAGCAAAACATTATATTACCAATGCAAATATCAATTAAGATAGCTACCTTTGCCCCTATACCACTCATATATAAGTTTGTCATTTTGTTTGCTGATGTTAATTTAATGAGGACCGTCTGTCCGTGTGTATGTTGAAATGGGTTTTTGGAAGACCCTAAATGCGATAGGGAAACTCGACCTGATGGACATTATACCGCCCATACAATATGAGCTTGGAGACCTAATTTGGCATAGAAATTCCTTTCATATAAATGAGTTAAATATTGTAAATGAGCCAAGTCCGTCCATTATTTTACAAGCCCCGCATACAAGTGTCCTCCCGGATTTAGGGAGGTGGAATAATAGGATCGATAAAAAGAACAATAAAAATAAAATTCAGCGAAAGTTACCTATTATTTCACGAAGCGCTCACAAAAATATAGATTTATATAAGGGATGAAATTAATACCTATACAGATACCGATATAACGGCGATACTTCACCTTTGCCGATATATCAGTATCGGCGATATTTTACAGTCGACACACCGATACTTTTTATATATATATATATATATATATATATATATATATATTTTTTTTTTTTTTTTTTTTTTTTGAATAAAACAATTTAATTTTCAACGCTTATTTTTTGGATAACAACTAAGAAAATCAAAAAGAATAATAAATTGTTTCTTTTAATTCTTAAGCTGGAAGTTGGCCCACACCACGTTTTCTGACCTTTTTTCGAGACGTATGCTAAAGTAGAAAGTAATCCTACTTCATGCTTTCGGTATTTTACGCGTTTGCTGTGCAACTTGTCAATACAATATTACGCTACGACTTTTTGGACAGATGCATAAACGCATTGAACGCTTGATTTGCACCTGCAGTTAGAGTATCCAATTATTTGACTTTTGGTTTTGTTCGAGTAAGGAATCAATTGAGTTTTATTTTTAATTTTGCTCGATTAATCAAATAAGGGTTTTCATATGTTCGAATAACTCGAATAATTCAAATAATTGTATCCAATGAGAAAAACACACATGTCTATTTGATTTGATCTTTTTTTTTATATTAATAAACAGAAAAAAAATAATAAAATAAAAATACAGTGAAACAATAAACTAACAATTCATTAATACTACGCATACAGTTCTAAAACTTTTAAATGAAATAAATAATTAAAAAATCAAAAACCCTGCTGAAAAACATACAGTTTTAAAGGCGCTAAAGAGACCGAAACAGGATTAAGGTAAAAAACTATAAACAAATTAAACACCACTTTGGTTGAACAGACTAGAAAATGATCTAAAAGCCAAAGTTTAATACATGCATGAGGTTCAGCAGAAATCGGGTTCCGTTTATTTTTTTCAGTGTATAATTAGCAATTATGTCCCGCCTGCTATACTTAATTCGGGAATTCAACATAGGCTTTCATCACATATTTTTATAAATAATTTTAAAATTATTTATTTTATTTTAGACTTTTTTATCGCGTCATTTTTATGAGAGTTCCAGGCTTTTTAAACAAATTTATTATTCGTAATTCAATTTAACTAGTAAAATTTAAATCAATGGAGATTCTTAGTTATTTTTATATAAATCACTTTATTTTTCCTGATTTTAAAAAGTTTTATATAGACTTTTTAAACTGGATCGTTTTCAAAGTTTGTTCGATTTCAATTTCACTCATATGTATTCGATTTACCAAACATGGCTGATAACCTTATTTTTTATCATTTTAATTTTTATTTAATTCATTTTCTCTATAGGTTTGGGTAATTTGTTTTTTAAAATGTTTTTCAAATCAATCCGTGATTTTGTTTTCAACTACCAATCTAAGGACACTTCGGTTTTTAAGACAAATCTAACAATATCTAAAATGTCAAAATTCATCCAGCTATTTGGATGGTAAGAGGTAATAAAGAAATTTAAGGTCGCGTAAAAAGTGCATGGCTTACATATTTATAGCTGACAGTGCATGGCTTACATATTTATAAATGCTGATGAATTTTTTTACAATTAATGTCAAACTCAAAAAGCGCTATTTCAGTACAGAAATTCTTACTTAAGGAATTAGTAGTTAGTCGTTTGTTACATGATTTGCCTCACACAAAGCCACATCTAAAAAGGGGCTAAAATATGATCAGAAGTGCGAGTAACACAAAAGATACAGAATATAAGAACATGTTATATAGTTGTTATGTTTTTATTAGTAATTTTAATCGACTAATTGACAAAAATTGTTCGAGTTATTCGTTATTTAAAGTTGGCTATTTTAATTATTTGATAAAATAATGGCAAAATATTCCTTCGACTAATCGAACAACGATTAATTGAGTGTATACTCTACCTGCAGTGTTATCCAGAAGCAAAGTCACTTATTAGGAAATTCGATAAATGAATAAACTGAGATGCAGAAAAATTCAGGGCCAACAAATTGGCGATTTACGTAGCATGAGCTCTGAATGAAAGATTTGTGTGTTTAGAGAACAATGAAATCTATTGTTTATCTACAATTCTCTACCTTCGATAAAAAGCTAGAAATTCTCAAAGATAATAGATTGAAAAAACGTCTTATTGAGCTACTCTACATTCCGAAAGTGTTCTGATAAGTCTAAAAGAACTTACCTTTGAATCTTAGGGGGAAATTTGGAGAAGGGTGATCCTCGGTCGATTCTACGCTATGGCTCATCTAAAGAAAAAGTCTTAATATACTGTAGATTTTCTAATTTTTCTAGATACGCAGATCCGCTTGTTTACTGGCGCAATTAAATGCTATACTCAAAATTTAAGACCATGGCGCAAAAATACTTAAGTTGTCAAATGAGTCCATTGCCGTCTGAGAGAACATTTTTTAATGCAGGTCTGCTTCAAATGGAGTTGCGAAATTATCTCCACAAAACAAACAAAAATCTGATTGATATTAATTTTGAATATTAATAATCTCTTACACTGGTTTTTGTTTAAAAAATAAATTAATTTTGCTATGAGTTTACATTTATTTCGTTGTTTTTAAAATCTTATTAAAATCAATTTTAAATATTAATAATCTCTTACACTGTCATATTGTATAATAAAGAAATTACTATACTTGAGTTTTGTTAATTTTAGCTTGACTTTAAATATAATATTCGTACCGGTATCGGTATATGCGAATTTTCTTTTTGATTATCGGTATCGGTGTCGTATCAGCAAAAAGAGGAATCGTTATACCCATTATTTATATGTATATATCAGAGTTAAGAAAAATTAAAAAATAAACGTGAGGAAATAAGAAATTTTGTATTTCCTTACTCATGAGGAATAAGAAAAAAATTTTAGCAACACTCCTCACTAAAATAACTGATCATATGTATTTTGTTTTTATAAAAAAATTTTTAACAAGCAAAAAGAGTTTTTCAGCAAAACACACACAGGCTATTCGAGGGGTACAATTGAATTCCTCATAAACTTTTATCCATTCCACTCTGCCTGCTTCAAAAATATCTTTTTGAACGTCATTGATAACATATTTTACAAATTAACATTTCCATACTATTATAAGATCCGTCAAAATCGTTTTATTAGAAGTCTATCAGCGCGGCGGTTGCGGGTTCGATTCCCGCCAGAGACTCTGGCTCAAGCATAGAGCTTTGCGGGATTAGCATAGGAAAAAAATGTGGGAACGTAAAGGAATTAGAAAAATTATTTTCGGGAATGAAATATTTATTATTAATTAATTCATTTATTAATGATGTGCTAATAATCCCAATTTTTTAATGAAAATACTGAAATTTATTGTTGTGGGAAAGCTAGTTTCTATGCGCATTTCGCTGGTTGCTTAGGCCAGCTCGTCAGTAAACTTTTATTAATTTACTCACCTCGCATTGAGAAAAAGCTTAATTCTAAATTATTTTTATAAGTCCTTCAAGGAGCCTTTAAAGTATATGCGAAAAGACCGTTTTAAAGCCTCTTTTCTTCTTCATTTGCCCCCTGGGAATGGTCTTGAAAATCGCGTATTTTCCTTCTGAATAATTTTAATATGAATAAATCAAATTTCTCATATCTGAAAAATTCACAATGAATTTTTTTTTATTGCTCACACCTCATGAACGAGGAAATTCAAAGTTTGTTTATCCTTTACTATCGTGAGAATGAATTAGCAATAAAATGTTTAGGCCTTCACACGCTCATGACTTTATAATGAGTGAAAGTTTCGGTTCTCTGGTATATACACAGAAAAAATTTAAAATTGTCTCTAACCACCAAGTTCATACCAAATTCATAAAATCAAGCAAACAATTTGTTAATTTTGCACCCATTACCAAATGATATAGATTACTAAAATTTGTAAAAATTGAAAATTGTGAATATTTTTTTTCAATAAATGTTATTTTTAATTTTAATTAAAAAAATTATCAAACAACTTTGGCTTTTCAAACAATGTCTTAATTGATTTAGTTAAATATATCTCTGGTTTTGACAATTCCCAACAACAATTCTACAAGTTTAAATTGTTTTATTTTAAACGAAAAAATCAATCAAGATTTTTTGCTATTTAATTAATATTTTAATTAAAAATTAATTTTAAAACAACTAAAATGTTAATTAAATCAAAATTAATTAATATTCTTAAAAACAGTTGATTCAATTATCACATTAATTAGATTTAAATAATTTTTAAACTATTTTTTTAATTGATAAAACACTACTGATAATTTTTTTCTGTATATATATAAATTCCTGACGTTCCTATAAGGATCATAGGGCCTTTAAATATCTGTTCCATACAATTCTTTCCAACGCTTGTGCTTTGATCTCTCATTTTTTTTTGCAAATTATACAACAACAACAAAAAAATAAAACTAATTCCCCAGTGTGTATTTCAACAATACAATGTTTGGTTTTTTCATTCATAATAAAAATATCAATATCATTTATAAATGATACAAACTATGAATACAATCACAAAAACAAATATCATTAAGAAATGTACAGACGGACAGACAGACAAAAAGTCAAATCGAAATGCAAACATTTATGTTTGCCAACAGCAACAACAATAAAAAGTTTAAACAGCGACAGTTAATGAGATTAAAAACAACACAACAGGGTGTCATTTTCAGGCAGCACCAACAACGCCAGCAACAAATAATATTCAAAAGGCAAATTGCACCAAAATAAAATCAACAATAACAGCAACAATAAAAAGTAACAACAGCAACAGCAGGATATCACACATAACACGCGCACTAATAATTTTTGGTTTGTTTTATATGCAAAATATTTTCTTCTTCTTTTTGTTCGTAAAGTTTATACGAAAAAATCAATGAAATGAACGAGATGTAATTTTATGACAATAAAAGATACATTTATAATAATGAACGTATGTATGTATCTTCATATGTATGAGAAATAAAGTATAAATTGAGTTTTATACAAACTCATTTATCAACCAAAATATGACACATTTAAATACTCTTATGTGTATTTATATGTGTAGATGCATCTCTATGTGAGAATTTACATAAAATTTATGAAAAATATTTAAGTTATTTAAGAAAAATAATTAATTGTCAAGTCCAACCCTCAAACACAGATAACAAACACCACAAATATATCGCAAACATACATACAATTTGTGGCTTTTTATAACCATTGATGTTGTGCAGAGTTGCCAGACCAAAAAATTATGCAGCTATAGAAAACTTTTTTTATGCCAATAAGTCAGCTTTCCTGGATGTCTTTGAATTAGGATGTAACGATACGCCTTTTTGCCGATACGATACCGATATTCAAAACGAAATATCGGCGATACCGATACCGGTACGAAAAAAACAATTAAAAGGTAAAATTAACAAAACTCAAGTAGAGAAATTTCTTTATTAAACAAAATTACAGCGTAAAAAATTTTTAATATTTAAAATGAATAAGATTTTTGTTTAAGAAACAAAGTATTCTCAACCTTTGCGGATAAAGACAATTTCGCAACTCCGCTTGAAGCAGACATGCAGTGGAAAATGGTCTCTTAGATGTGAGTGAACTCATTTGATAACTTAAGTATTTCTGCGCCATGTATTTAATTTTGGGTATAACATTTAATTGCACCACTAAACAAGTGGATCTGCGTCTCTAGAAAAATTAGCAGATCTATGGTATATCTAGACTTATAGATTTCATATAAACTCCACTTCCGAAATATTTTTACTCTCGGTGGAGGTTATAACAGCACTTTTACTTGTTAAGATTAATTTATACTAAAGAATGTACATTTGATATAAATAAAGAAAACAAATTGCATTTAATTACATCGCTTCTATTTATAAACTAGATTTGAGCTTGATTCGGAAATGTAGAAAATGAATATACCGTCCAATCTTTTTACTTTAAGTGTAAATAATTTGGCAACCATAATGTAAAAAATTAAAAAACAAACTCCACTTCCTATTGTTTCTTTTTTGCATAAATCACAAATTTCATATAAATTAGTTTTCATTTAATTATGTTCATTATCACATTTAAAAACGTATTTAACGCGCGATAAACATAAATAATAATGTCACAAAAACAAAAAGAAAACAATGTGACAGATGCATTCCAACACCAACTTGATTCTTCTCCGCTCCACACAACCAACAACATCACAACATAAATTGAGTCGTTTATTAAATAAATGAAACCTCTGCGATGACATTTAACAATTTTAAACACATATTTTGTGATCATTTTTGTTGTATTTAGTAGAAATATTTAGTTGCCTTTAAAAAAGAATCTTAATGAATACAATGTGTGAACATGGACGCGATAATTTTCAAATAAATGAGACAAATAAATTTGTGACATGTTTTCGGTTTGTGAGTGAGAGTTTTAAGGAAACCATTAACAGATTCTTTTGCCTTTTTAGAAATTTATGTGACTCTGAAATTCATTCAAAAATTTTTGAAAAGTCATTAAGTAAGTAAAAGTGTTAAGCGCCACTAAATAAGGGAATTTCTTATTCTGGGTTTATTTTATGGTTTTGAATACTCCTGCTTTTGTATTTTGTTAAGAGATTGTGAATCACATGTTTGAAAGTGTGTGTTTGTGTGTGTGGGTTTGTTAGTCTAATGTTTTTTGGGCACAATTTTATCTTCTTTTAGTTGTTGTTCTTTTGGGATAAAAACAACGCTTCGATTTAAATCTTTCTGTTGTTGACACTTTTTTATGTTGTTGGGTTCCTTTTGTCATCTTTTTTTGTTAATTATTTAATTTCTTGTGTTTGAGTGGTGTGATTAACTCGCTACCGAACAGTATGGCGCCAAGGGTTATAAATTATATTTATATGTTTATATACTTTTTTTAATTAATATTTGCTGTTTGTGTATCTTTATTTTAAAATTTTGATAATTTTATGTGAGATAAGTAAAAGTATTTAAACTTCCAGGGCACTTAAAGGACTTGGGTAATTATTAAAAAACAAACAGAAAATAGTATCTTACACGTTAAGATGGTTCTTGTTAATAACTCCTAGTTGAATTTTTTATATGCATTTAATTTGAAAAACAATGTAAGAAACAAACTAAAACAAAAGGTCAAAAGGTTTATCCGAAAAACGGTTCCATCTAAACGCTCTTCGTATTGCACATGGGCTTAAGTTAGATACGAGTAAATATAACTTATCAGCGCGTCGTTTTTTCACGGTGTTAAAGAGAACGTTGTAGCAATAAAATCTTTCAACTAGACGTATGCACATGCATCTTAATGGTGCACTAGTCTAAAGCCGTTGCGCTCTTTGACAGAGTTGACAACTCTTTACGACAGAGAAAAAAAACTAACGCTGGGTTTTTGAGATGTGGATTAAGCTTAAACTTAGTTAAACGTAGTCTGAAGCTCGGATTTTTCCGGCGAAATGTGATTTTTTTTTTTTATTATTTTATTAAAGATCAACATTTGAAGCAAAACTGAGCTGTTCCGAAACTGAGCTGTTGTATACAAACTTGGTCATGGCGGCACAAATTTGTTTTAAAATTAACTAAGCCTAGTTTTGCTGAGATCTCAAAAAGTCAGCCTAAATTTACAGCAAAAAACCGAAAAAAAACCTGGCAGGCGAAACAAAGTTTAATTTCGAAAACGTAAAATTATTAACATAAACTTGATAAAATTGTTTTACTACAGTAAAAGAATCCCGAACGTAATAGAGGGCGACCTAGGGGATCTTGGCGGCGCAGTTTAACGAGTAAAATTAAATGAGCGAATAATCATTTTACATGGTCTCAAGTTAAGGCTACAGCAAATAATCGGCAGAAATGGATATCATTTACTACGGCACTATGCGCCAATAAATTTAGCTAAATTTAGCTCATAGAATAAATTCGAAGAATAAAAAATTTTGAATATAAATTTAGATATTTTTAATCAGACTTAAGCCTAATTAAAACATCTAAATTTGGATTAAAAACCATTAACAGTTCAATAAAATTACCGCAATACTAAATATTTTGAATATAAAATAACTAGATGACCCGTGCGAATATTTCGCACCGTTAGTTGTCATTTTTGTAAAATAAAATGAAAATAATTAATAGAAATTTTAGTAACTTCAATACACTTTGTTAAAAGTATAAAAATATTAGAAATCATAATATATATCATACATATTTACATACATACATACATATGTTTAAATGCTTTTATAATACTTCTTTGAATACAATGTTAGAGGTAATGACATGATCATCGTTAACTTTTTGCCCGTACGAATCCTTAATACAAACAAAAATATCTTTAAACGTACGCAATTATATATAACTGACTTAGTAATAAACGGCATTATAGTAAATAGCGGTATTGCCAGAATGGATTTTAATACATACTATATTATGTAGAACTGCATTACTATTAAGCGACCCTGTATTACAACACTTTAACAAAAACATATAATCATAATGACAACAGTATTATCATGCAGTTCTACTAGAACTGCATTACTATTAAGCGACCCTGTATTACCACACTTGAACAAAAACATATAATCATAACGACAACAGTATTATCATGCAGTTCTATATAAAATATAATTTTTATCAATGAAAATATTAATTTTTCAATTTCTAATTATTTTTCGTCTTTAGTGTTAGAAATAAGCTTTAAAATGAGATATCATTCATTAAATTAGATGCGGTGGTATGGGAGATATTTGCAACCGACAAAAAAAAGTGCTTTAGAAATAATATATATAATAATAATTAAAATGTTAATAAGTGATTACTTCATATTTAAAGTATTTTCGAAAAATTAAAATTTTCGGCTTTTTGGACATAATTTTAGAAAGAAAAAAAAAATGGTATACATCTTAATAATAGCTGCATTTAATAATCTTTTCATCAACATTTTTTTAAAAAACCAAGAAATTTTAGAACAAGATAATGTCTCAAAACTGAATAATTCCTATTTTTCTTCTTATGGCCTAACAAGATAAAAAAATTTGCTTATTTAGCAACACTTTTCTCCGGGAAGATGGTCTGGTGTTCAATATTTACGAACAAGCATACCCCAACCTCTGATACTACCGAAACGAGTAATTCTCAAAAACTTAAGGTGCTGGGGGGGCTGTTGAGCTTTTAACTCCTAAATGGCGGGGCTAATAGTGTTGTTGAGAGCTTTGCATTTTATCCTACACCTTTTGACCAAATCTCTCTGTATGGTTATTGCTCTTAAGCAAAACAGTGAAGAGTAGATTCCTCTGGTTTATCCAAACATCCATGTGATAGTATTGCCACCTGCGTGTAAAATTTACGAACATGAGACAGTTGTTGGAGGCATTGTTTTTACCCAATATTGAGGATACCATTGGATTAACTTATAATGATTTTCGTCATGGTTTTTCGCTCATATCCGGGCATTTGTGGATTGATCTTGCTAGATTTCAATATCAAACTATTCCAAAGTATTTGGGATACAAATATATACCAGCGGTCAACGGACAGACCAAACAGACTTAAACCGCTTGGAGACAAGACATGTCTCTCTAATATTGATTTAAACCGGATCTACTCCTTTATTGAATCGACTGGATGGCTGAGTGAGAATATTAGCAGCCAGGTAACGTAGGACCCTCGAGAGACGATGTGACGTGGTAACACAACGGGAGCTAATCAATGGGCCCACGTGAGCTGTGCTTGAGCACGCCCCAAGCACAGTCCTCTTTATATCTGGGTTCTAGAAAACCCATTTCAACATACACACGGACAGATGTTTAAACGGACAGACTGACTATTGGTTAAGACCCCTCGAAGGATACCTTTTGCATTTTGCCATGAAAAGATTTCTTTAGCTAAGGAGCGTACTTTAATCAAAGAATATACTTTTTGCACAAAGAGATACATTTTTTATTTATCAGTTTGTTCCAAAAAAATATTCTTTGCATAAATTTGCATATTATTCAGGTTGCCAGCCGTTTTAAGCAAAAAGAAAGTGCTTTTCTTGCAACTGCAAGATAAAAATATATCGCTCCTTTTCTCTTATATGCATTTTTATATATCGGAATTTTTAACAAAGATTAAAAGAAATTACAAATTGTTATGTTTTTCCAAAATAAAAATAAAAAGTTCAATATATTAATTAAATTGTTAATAAAAAACTTAACAAAATGTTTAATCGAAATGTTAAGGCCCAACTATAATATGCTTGAAAAGCCTGTCAAATGCATTTAAAAAAACATCTGATTGCGTTACGCACTTTGCTTAAGCAAAAAACAGCGTCATATAACTTAACAAAAAATGTCCTTAATATGTTTGGACACATATAATTTACATGTCTTCAGACAGTTGCTTAATCCAGCATATGCACATTACTGTTGACCAGGTTAAACAGCAATATAATATTACTATTAAATTATTATTATATTATTAAAAAAAATAAAGCGAGCCCGATAAATAAATTGGCACACCCTTTCCGAGAGAAGTAATATTATTTAAGTATGCGCAGGAAGATCGACTGATAATGAACGTATATTTTCAATATATTCTGTGGCTTTGTGTGACAATAGAAGATCATATCAATTTGAAAACTTCAAAAAACAAATGATTTTACTTTGTAATATGCATTTGTTCTATTAAAACTAATTAAATGTTATTAGTTAGTGTTTTTTCGCGTGCATTTTTTGTGCATATTTTGAAGTTTTTTCGGTATATTTGCATATTTTAAACATTTTCCCACATATTTAGACTTGCCCTGATGATGATCAATGAGGAATGAAAAGCGAATAATTAGAGTGTCCACCATCATGAAAGAATAATGATACTCCCCAAGGCCGAAGAATGAATAATGTATGAGTATCATGCACCCTCCACAAATATGAAGCATCAATGATTTAAAATTTAGAATGAAGGAGAAGCTGGAGAAGTTAAAGAAAGAGAAGAGGATGAAGAAGGAGAAGATAACTACTCTCATTAATAATGTACTTTCTTAAAAAACATTTTTCTTTCACAAAGAAAATACTTTTTTTTACGAATATATACTTTCGGAGATCACGTGGTAGTTGTGGTTTAAACCCAAAATTACGCGCTGCGAGAGGCTGATTTTTCACCACTTGTAGAAGAGTTCGCTCTGATAAACGGAACCTCCCCAAGTGCTGCTGCTTTTCCTAAAGCAGCGGAGGTTAGATGACTGCAGCTCCTAAACAAGGGGCGAGTGTATAAATAATCTTGCCGGATTGTACACTCATATTGCCGCATGTGTGTGCTGCTTATTTTCACAGAGATGGGTGGATGGTAAACGCATTGTTTTTTTTTTCGCTGAGTAGTTAAGACCACCATGAGACTAGGCCAACACGACAGGTGCTTAAGTAAATCTTTTCACATGTTGTGAAGGGTATACATTAGGGATATAACCATTTGCATTTTTTTGAAAATATCTAAAAGGACCTATCATAGTGAGATAGTGCATAAAAAAATATGAAGAAATGTGCCTTTCTTTTTTCGCGAGCGTTCAAAAAGGTTCGGCACCGATCGCGATGAAGTTTTAGCTTATAATTTTTTTCAGTTTTACAGGAAATTCATAATTCTAACGTCGAAAGCCATGCTGGTCTTTGCATTTCGTGTTTTTTTATGAAATGGCGATTCCTTGCATTCCAAAAAAAGAAACCAAAAAAACGGTACAAGGGAAGGATACCCACCATAAAAATTTATATTACAATTTATGCGACAAAAATATAACGTAAAAATACATATATTTTTATTAATATTAACTTCTTAGATGTTCCCACAAATATTTTTTGGGGAAGGACTCCCACCAAAAAAAAAACAATAGTCAAACTAAAAAAACAAACAATTTTATGTAATGTTATTGTAAGTTTTCTCCGCGTTATCCGCTTCTGGAAACTAAAGAAAGGGAAGGATTCCCATTATAAAACGTATGCGTTAAAATATGTATTATTTTCATAGAGATTTTTAATTAATTTTCTTTTTTTTAATATAGCTCAGAATTAGTTAAGAAATTTCTACTTGTTTGATTATTAAAATTGGCAAATTGTGTCTTACAGTAAAAACTGTCACATTTTTAAATTATGTAATATTATTTGAATTTTCGTGTGTTGTAAGTTTTTTTCCCGATTTTATCGTGTTTTTCCTTTTAAACCGTATTTGATCCGTGTTTTTCGTTTTTATTTATAATAATGTCGTTTAAAAAAAGTAAAATATGTGTGCAATCAACACGTTCTGTAAATCAACACGAACTCTCAATTTGAAGTTTATAATGTACAACAATAATGTATAAGTTATTTAATTAAGCTTGTTTTAATTTTTTTACTTTGTAATAAAAATTAAAAAAAAAAAAAAAAAAATTATTGTCATATTTAACCATAACATGTTTAGAGGCAACCATAATATGGTTGTTGCTTCTTGATGGAGGACTTATTTAGCAATTATATGTTTGTCGGTGACAATAATATGGTTAAATTTAAACATAATATGTTTGAAATTTTGTCTAAAAATAGTTTTGTTGGAGGTGACCATATCTAAACATATTTTTTCTCTGCGTGTAGAGGTTAAATGTTCAATATGTGTGTTGTTCGAACTTTTGTTGTAATTTTAATGTGAAAAATTAGTTAAGCTCAAGGGCAGTTTTTTTAATTTTTTTATTTATTTAAAAAATGTTTCCAATATTTCGAAATCCACTGGATCTCATCTTCAGGGTAAAGAGGAACAATAAAAAGAAACACGTCAAACACGGTTTTACATTTAAGTTAGTGCAATTTTAAATGTAAAACCGTGTGTGACGTGTTTTTTATTATTGTTCCTCTAGAACTTTTCAATAGAACTTTTCTGTCCAAAAACATCAGCATATTGTTTTCTGTTCGTTAAAAAAAATTTCAATTAGTTTAAGTTCCACTCCAAGAACGCCGTAATAATGAAGTTTTTCGAATAAAATTTTGTGATCTACCAGGTCAAACGCTTTACTGAAATCATAAAATATAGCAGCAACTCCATTATAGCCTTTATCCAGACCATCACAAACAGTGTTTACAACACTTACAACTGCCTCGTCAGTTCCACTGGCCTGAACAAATCCAAATTGATTTTTGAATAGTAACGATTCTTCATCAAGAAAATTCCTCAACTGAGAGTAAATTATTTTTTCAAATACTTTATCAATAACAGAAAGTAACGCTATCTGTCGGTATTTATCCACCATTTTTGCTTGTGTATCGTTCGGTATTGGAATAACTTTGTACAGTTTGAGAGCTTCAGGATAAATAGATGTTCTAATCATGACATTGAAAATCCTAGCTAAATGTTGTGACAGTACTGTACAACAGTATATTAGCAGTTTTGACGAAATATTATCATTTCCAGTACTATTTGTTTTTTTTTTAATTTATTATAATGTTTACCACTTCACTTGATGTTACAGCTTTTAATGAAAAACGTTTATTATGCTGGGTATAACCTATTAAAATTTCACGATTCTCATCAATATGAACCCTACTGCCCTGAAGATCTAGAGTTAGTTAATTATGTATATAGCAGGTAAAATTTAGCAAATCGGTGTCACAGTCATAATATCCTACGATTGTAATTCGGCCCAGTAGGTGAAATAATGGTAAGCTGATCTTCAGATTTATCTTTAATTAATGCACTTGTCCATTCAAGGATTTTTATCTATTTAAGTAAACTGATCTTAAATAGCTACTCTACTGCCTGAAACCTTAAACTTCCATTAGCTAATTAACAAAATACAATTTTCACTGACAACTTAGCGATATTTAGATAAAGCTGACAAAGAGAACATTAAAAACGGAACGAAATGTAAAGAAAAGATAAAAATTCTCACACTTCCTGTCTATGAAAAAAAAAAAAATATGCAAGCAAACAAATTAAACTCCTAAATACAAATAAAGCACTCAATTGTGATGAGATGAGAACAATAAATGCGATTAAATATCAAATATCAGAAAAAATTTTCATTAATAAATGAGTACATTAGGTGCTGTGCTATAAAAACAAATGTTTATTATTTTTTTTTTTTTGCCAATGAAACGTGGGAGATTTGAAATGAATAAAACACAGGAACAGGTATTTGGGTGCGCAATTACTTTGAGACATACGATACCACTTCAAATGATGGTGAAAAGGTAAAGAAAAGAAAAAAAATCAAACAGGGTGAACAAGGCTAATAGAGGAGATCAAATTTAACTCATTCATACAGAACAACAAGACAGTCAAGATAATCATCTTGATTTCTTTAGACAATGCTTGAACAACATTAAAAAATAAAATATAAAAAACCTGAAAAATGACAGCAACATTCGGAGCGAAAGGAGTTGTATTAAAGTAATTGTCTACTAACTACTTGACGCTTTTTTCTAGATACTTATATTTATTCGAACGAGTATGTGTCTGCGTTCTTAAGGGTTTAATGGAAGATAAAGGATAATATTATCCTTGCAGACACACACATTATGTTATTTTATAATATCTTTTGTCTTGTTTTGTTTCCATTTTTGTTTGTAATATTTGTTGGGTAACCCAACCTCAGAGAAGGTGCAATTTTACCTTGAGTTGAGGTTAAGGAACCTATGATTTCTGTCTGCTGCCTCTGTCTGTTAAAGGATATTTTTTTCATTCCTTATTAACTCTTTTTCGTTTTTTTTTTTCTTTGTTATAGCCTTTTGTAGAGTATGTGTGATCTAGTGTCGATTGCGTGTTACGTGAGTTGCATTTTATACCCAAAAAGGACAGGAAATTCTTGCATATGTTTTCAAGTACAATAAGGAATTTTAAATAAGTATCTGTTAAAGATTACAGACGCTTCATTATGCCATAATTGTTGTTATAGATCCATCACATCTTGACACAAATATTATTTGTATACCTGTTTTTAGAAAAACTTTAAAACATTTATACTTTTTCCGTATATTTGAAATGTATGGACTTAACCCTTTTATTCACATCTTGTTGCGTGTATACAAATGTTTCAAATTTATTTTATACTATTATTTAATTAAAAAACGAGGGTCGTGCTATTTTAAGAAATTAATTAGAATGACATTCTTTTAAATAAATATGAATTGCTGGGCCGGTAGTCTGCGCCTAATTCTCTAATTAAAGATTAATCAAAGTTATAATACACCGGTTTTAACACATATTTAAGTCTGTTGAACCATTCCAGTATTTTTGAATGTTTGCATTATATAGAATTTGGTTGGCTTTAAAGAATGCTAAATTCATGGCTATTTGCAGCGTTTCATTGCACTCTTTTAATGACTATTAAAGATATTTTAAGAATAAATGACTTTTAAAGACATTACCATTAAAAGACGTAATAACCAGCTTGTTCGGGTTCCTCTAAAGAGGGTCAACTCAAAGCTTTCAAATTTTCACGTTTAACAAGAAAACGATATACAGTGGTCACATCTACCTATTAAAATCTTACATAATTCGCTCTACTCTTTCGCCAAAAAAATTTAGTTCCATCCCTCTTTGCATATAACATTACATAAACAGAAAAAATTCTCCCCAATTTTTTTTTCATGTGAATCATTAATCAAATATAAAAAGAGTTTTAATTAAAAATGTAATCAAGTGCATTAAACGCAACAAAATTACTGCAGAAAATGTTGGTAATATTAAAAAATATTTAATTGCTTCTACTAATTTGTTTACTTGTGTAAATTTAATTAATTGTTTAATTAACATCACAATTTTTTTAATTGATATCAATTTTTATATTTTTTCTATACATGCTTCACAGCTCTAATGTATCATTTTGATTAATTTTTTGTTTAATCCAATGAATAATTTCATTACGGTAATAAAATGCTACAAAATTAATGGAGCAATTTAATTACCACTGCGAAATTGAATTTCGTAATTTCGTTTAATATTTTCATTAAATAAATGGAAACTTTATATCTCTTTTAAAAGAAAAATCAAACTAATTGTTATATATTATTTCAAGAGGTTTTTTTATACAATCCACCACCACTAGTGGTGAATGAGGGTATACTTAGTTTGTCATTCCGTATGAAACTTTTTTATTATCCATCTAAGACCCCATAAAGTATATATATTCTGGCTCATTGATTAATTCTGAGTCGATTTAGCCATGTTAGTCTGTCTGTCCTTCTGTTGAAAACACACTCACTTTCGAAAAACGAAAAAGAAAAGAACTAACTTGATCGTAAATTGCTTGTAGTTATCCTAAGCAGTTTAGGATTGAAATCCAGCAACATCGGTTGAGTAGGACTAGAACTATGAATCAAAATGTGCAACCACCACCCAAAAAAATTGATAATTTTGATACAAAAACTAACATAAATGGTGGAATAATGGACGGAATGATATAAAATTTTGCACGAATTCGCTTTGTACGACTGCAAGTCATACTGTTAAATTTCGTGATGATCGTTCTATAATTGATCATAGGCCCCATATAAACCCTACTTCCGGAAAATAGTTTATTGCGCCTAAAACCAAATAAAGCCCACCTTGGGAAAATAATTAAATTGCGGTAAAATTTCTTCCAGAAAAAATATCATGCAATTTTGTGAAATTCACTGTTAACGCTAAAACTAATAACACGGCTGTATTGAAATTTATTCTAATTTATTTTTTGTAATACCAGAAATTAGTCTTCAGAATTTTGGGATGACTGGTCCATAATTTACCATAGATACAATACAAATTGCCCTCCTAAAATTATTTTAGTTCGGCTAAAACTGTTACGAATCATGATATTTTACTCAAGTCAGTTCAAAGTTCTAACAAGAAACGCATAAAACTTTCTTATTGTCGGTCAATAATTGAATATAGATCTAAACCGCAACCAATTTTAATGCTGACGTTCGTTTTTGTGAAACTTAGTTAATAATGTGGGTGGTGGGTATCAAAGATTCGGCTCAGCCGAATTTTTAAATTAATGTAATTTATTAATTAAAATAGTCAAATATTTTTCAGTAAATAAAAAAAGGAATATTTTGTAACTTCATATTTTCAATGAAAAATGTCACTTAATCAATAAAAACAAGAAAAAGTTTTCCAACTACAAAATACTTATAACTACAAAGTATTTTCTTCCTAGAACTGTTGTAGCAACATATTTTAAATTAAATTTTTGGCAATAGACATGAAAATTATAAAATAATAAATTTTAATGTTTCATAATATCAATGAAAAAATTCTTTACGATAACGATATATTGAATTAAACTTAATGTAAGTAATAGGTTCAAAAATAAACAACGAGAAAAAAATGCTCACATTCTTTTTCCTTCAATTGTTAATTTAAATACACAAAATTCACGTAGAAGTACAAAACAGTTAAATGGAAAAAATGCTGATGAAAGTCGTCGCGGGTTGGAGTATGAATTAAATGCAATTTACTTAAAGGTAAGCTTATAAAAGTAGAACATAACATGATGAAACAGAAATATAAATCGAAATAAAATTAATACAACTTGATGATTTGTAACAGCAATTAAAATAAACGCAAGAGAATTGACAAAAACTCAAAAGGCACGTTGTAAAAATGGCTGAAAAAATAACTATTGTACTCATTAAGCTAATAAAATGCTGTCATAAAAATTACTTAATTAAGTAATTAATTTAACGAATTTATACATTGAACAAATAAAAAACTTTCATTGATTTATAATAACCTTTTTATTAAAATAATGAAAAAAAAATACTTTTAAGCGTTTGGCTCTTCATCTTTTTTTTAATACCAATATTTTTATGACCAATAGTCAGCTGTAATAGAATTTCTAGCATTAAGTTAATACAAAATGATCGATCTTATGAAACATTTCATTAACTGGTGGGTTATGAAACATTCTTCATTAATCCAATAAAGCATTACATAGGTCGACTTTTAATGTATTTCTTTATTGGATTGTTTTCTAAATCCAGTGGATCTGTAAAGAAAATTCTTTCAGTGTAATTCAGTGTATTAGTGTAACTTCTATGAAGACCTTTGCTGTTACTTATAAGAGCCATTTTCGACGAGTAGACAATTTACATTGTTGTTAATTCAAGCCATGTAAAGTTTAAAGTTTCTCTTAAGAAAAAATCTTAAAATTATTTTCCAAGTAGTTGTTCTTAGCAGGGCACGCAATTAAAAACGTAAAGTTTATGGTTTAATTTTCTCACTTGTCCTTTAATAATTGAAAAAGTGAGTGTAATTTGAAATACAAGAGAGTAACATTGAATTATTTTAATACTTTTTAGATTCTTAAATGGGTAAAAAGAAATCGTCTACTCCACAAATTGGAGAGTCACTGTTATCAGAATGAAAAACAGATATATCAAAAAAGTTTGCTTGCTCAAAAAAAAACGAAAGAAATTGTTATTTAGTGCAATTCCTTTGTATTAAGAAGAAATATTGTCCAAATATTGGTACACATATCTAGATTATTAATACACCATCTCTTTAAAAATATGGGCGGAATTGCATAATGGATTTCGGTATATCTAGAGAATGGCAAGAGCCGAAGTTTCCAAAGACGTGGTCGTGGCACGAAATAGATAGATTTATTTGTAAAGAACGGTACTATTATTTATATATATATATTATTTACATATATATTATATCGGTTGATTCATCGTGATGTTTGACTTATAATGTAAAATGAAACAAATAAATTTGAAAGTGAACTTAAAATTTTTATTATCGGTTAAAAGAACAATTTATGGCAGCCGCTGTTTGAAAATTATATCATGCAAATGTTGGCCATGACTACGTCTAAGGTGGTCCATTCGGAAGGTCTTATTGTTGGCAACTCGTTCGAGCTTAGCGACTGGTATATTGCGAATAAAAGAGTAATGTTGGCTTCCAAAGAGTCAATCGCAGCTGGCTTATTTCTGACTTTACAAAGCCCCAGAGAACATAGTCCAAAGATGTAATATCGCACGATCTATGTGGCCAATTTACCGTAGCAAACGTGAAATTAGGTGCTCACCAAAATTATTTCTCACACGCTGCATGGCTCGTAGAGCCGTCTTGTTGAAACCATAGCTCACCGAGACCATGCGCTTGAATTTCAGGAAGTACAAAGTCCGTTAACATATTGCGATAACCAGTGTTTAAAAAACTTAAGTCAAAAGTCGAAAAGTCGCAAAATTTTAACTTTTCAATGCTTTTACTTTTCTCTGCTTTTTAAAATCAAACACTGATTCTGTTAAAACTTATGAAAACAATCGGCAGTCGTGTGCTAAGTTTTCTTCTGCTTTTGATAAGTTAAAAAAATCAAAAATAAAAGCAGTGTCTTTGCTTTTGAAAGTTGTCAGAAGTCGCAGTCCTAAAAGCAGGCAGTCTTTTAGTTTTGTACACTTTTAATAGAAAAATGTTCTCTTTTCTCTTCTGTTTTTTTTACATTTATACTTACTCACACACAGGGGTGCCAGATGATGTTGGTAAAAAATCGGCATATTAAAAAAAAAAAAAAAAAAATCAGCAAATTGAAAATGTCTATTTTAAACACAAGAAAACATGTTTCTAATAACAAAATCGAAAAATTCAGCATTACATATAAAAAGTAAAAAAGTAAACGTTTTACAACGGCTTATGTAAATTTATATATTGTAAAGTTCAGCCCTATTTAATTACATTCAATGAAAAATTCAATGAAGCGGATTTAAGCGATACGGAACAAATTTTTTTTTTTTTTGGGATTTATAAAAAAATATTTTTAATTATTCTAAAAATACAAATATTTTTGTCAAAAACTAAAAAATAAATGCTATGGCGATTTTGGCGATTTTTGACATTGAATTTGGCGAAAAAGTTCAAAATCAATCTGACAACCCTGATTGGGACTTATAATTTGCAAATAACTTTTTGCTTCTGCGACTGTTTGCGACTTACAAAAGCAAAGAGATTGATTTTACTTTTACTTGCGAAACTGTTCAAAAGAAAACAAAATCAAAATCACAATTTTTAAAACAACTGCTGGCAAAAGTTTCGTTCAACTGGTTGTTTTTCGTTTTGTGATTTTGCTTTGACTGAAACTGTTGTTGATTTCAGAAGCACAAGCAGAAGTCAAATCAAAAGAAATGAAAGTTATTGCAGTTTTTTAAACACTGGCGATAACGGTTACTATTGTCGGTAACATTCTGATTATTTAAGAAATATGGATATCTGGTGCTACGGTATTCAACTATGGGGCACTGCCTCGGCCTCTAATATCGAAAAAATTCAAAGGCGCCAAAATAAACTTCTTCGTATAATCACAGCCGCCCCCTGGTATGTTAAAAACTCAAACATTCATAAGGATCTCAACGTGCCATTAGTAAAAACTATGATTACAAAATATGCAGTAAAATATTTAAAAAGACTTGAACAACACCCAAATCCTTTAGCTCGAAATATTTTAAATCATGGCGGCCACACTCGCTTAAGGAGAAGAGACACTGCAGCACTTACTCAACTAGATGAGCGATAAACACCTATATAAGTGAACAGAACCCGTGATGAAGAAAATTTTTGTCTGGCACTGGCAGGACATAAATAAAGTATTAGGTTAAGATTTGATAAATTATTGTTAGTTCATATTAAATATATGAAGATTCAATAAATAAATAACGAAAAAAAAAAAAAAAAAAAAAAAAAAAAAAAAGAAATATGGACCAAACAGCACATAAAACACACCCTACCGTTGTTTTTAATGGATGTAATGCCAGCTCTTGGTACTCTTTGGGTTGCTCATCCGCCCAAATACGGCAATTTTATTAATTAAAGTATCCCTTGAGCCAAAAATGTGCTTCAACCCTACACAAAGTTTCACGATAAAACACCAGATTTTTCAATTCTCACAGAACGCTTTCTCTTGGAGATGCTGTTAAGGTGTGAGTCTTTTCGTGATGACTTTTCAAATGTTATTGAGCAAAAATAGCAAAACAGTTTGATGTGAGTCACGCGTGACCCGTGATCTGTAAAAACGCATATTGATAATCAAACCTTACGATGAATTACCCTTTATTTATACATATATGATGCAAAGTCGTTTCTAATTATAAATCCATCACTGTATATCATGACTTTAGAAAACCCTTTTTTTCTTGCAATTGGGGCCCTCGTACTACATAAACATTCCATGTTTAATTTTTTGTTTTTGTCAACTGTTTTCACATTTTATTTATTATATTAATTTTTCTATTATTATTTTGTTGTTGTTTTATTTATTAAATTTCTTTTGATAACTTATATTTTATGCAGTTAACCAACCGAAAATACAATTTGTTTCACTTTTTTTTTAATTTGAACACATTTTTATAATTCATTTCGTTTTGTTTCATTTCCCATTTACGTATTTGTTGTATTTAAATGTTAACCCTTTCCTCAGAGTATTTCGTTTTGTGTGTCATGTGTCATTTTGTTTTAAGTTTATTTGCTTTAAATTACAGGTTTCAAATCAAATTTTTGAAAACTTGTAAACGACGTTATTAGAAAATTTTGTGTACTTTCTATTTAATTAAAAACGTATATTTTATTATAATACAATTATAATAAAGTAATTAGAATAAGTATGGGGTACTTGCAATTGATGTTTTTTATATTTTCTTTTGAATATTAAAGGGAAAGAAAAGGGTTAATTTGAAAAAGTTTCTCTTTAGGGAAAAGTTTGTGAGAATATCCAAGTCTTTGGTGAGAAAATTTTGTTTAAATATCAGCTTTTTTAATATTAAATTTGGCTTGGTACAAAACGTTTAGTCAGGTTTTAATAAAGACATTTTGAAATTCAGCAGTAGGATTTGATTTTGCTAAACTGCACTGCAATTAAAAGTTAATCATAGTTAACGAAATAAAGTTCTGTGCAAGTGTGATAAAAAGTAAATAAATTAAAGAATACTACTAACACTAAACTTGTCACGAGACAATTCACTTTAACAAGGCGATGTCCTACGAGGGGGTTAATTGGCACCTTTTTGACACTTTGTAACAGGACACTGAAATAACCTAAATGGACACATCCAATTTCGGTTAAAATGCCTGTCGGATTTATTGTCCCAAATGAGCCTTGTCAATATGATAGATCCCCTTCATATAAAGTAATAGAACTAGAGAGAAATCAGCCACTACCCGCACAAAATCCAGTCACATGAATAGTTTTGTGCCGATTACCTTTCCACTGGACTAACTACACTCTAAACACATTATCACCAGTTAAGTGATATGTTATAAAATGTTGTTCACTGGTCACGGGATAAGTGCTTTAAGAGCAATTTACACAAATTTCCCGCAGGGATATTTCCCATACAATACGAAATGTATTAAAAATCTAGTAGTACTTATTGATGCAACTATGGCTTTTTAGATATAGCACAGTAAAAACTTCCATGCACAAAAAAAATTTACTTTTTAATATAAAAGAAACAAATACAATAATGGCCGCTTGTTAATATTGTTAAAAAAAATTTAAAATTTTGAGAAAATAGTAAAAAAAAGGAAAAGAAAAATGAGGAGCTTAAAGCACAAGGGGCTAAAGTTTTTTTTTATATTGAGATTATATATGAAACTAGTAGGTGAATGTGGAATTCACTTCTGGTAGTGAGATATTGCGACCAATTCTTGCAGTTGTCATTAAAATACCTGTTTCACTTGGAGCACTCATAATGAAAAGACTCACACCACAACAGCGTCTCCAAATAGTTTAGCTGTGTTACGAAAATCAGCGTTCTGTGAGAAATGAAAAACTCAGTGTTTCATCGTGAAATTTTGTTATACACGCAGAGAAAAAATATGATTGGGCATGGTTACGGCAACTACACTATGTTTATTGTAACAATATATTTTTGTCGTACATAAAATATTGTTGTTTTTATTTAATATCAACAATATTACAGTTACTGTAAACATTTCAATGCTTATCCAATTATAAATTTAAGTTAGATTCACTGTAAAATAATCATTTTTATAGCAACTAAATAATGATAACTTTGAAAATATATGATATTCCTCACAACCATTTAATGAAATTTAATAGCCATAACATGATAACTTTCTATACATGTAATCATAATATGTTTAAGATGCAAACAAAATATCTTTACTCTAATAATATTTTGTTATCGCCATTTGTAAAATAATTTTGCATCAGTCGTGTCGTTTGTTTTACATATGCCTATCGAATCATTTGTTATTCAGTTGTTAAACAATTAAAAAAACCATTAAAAAGCCCAAGTTTAAAGAAATTAAAAAATTGTGAAATTGTAGGTACATTAAAAAAATTGTACAGTGTCACAAAAGAAAAAATTAATGCTAAAAAAATTTTAATATTGTTTGAAAGTGGTTCAAAAATATTGACCATTGTTTTGGTTATTTTAGAGAAAAAGAAGAAATAATTTATAAATACGTAATGGCGACCTACGACAAAAATAGGTAAAAAATTAAAAATATTTATCGGTTTTAGATTTAAATCTACATATTATTATGATAAACATGATAATAATATGATTACTTCTTAACTTATTATGATTAACATGATAATAATATGATTACATTAAATTATAATATGATGTATTAAAAACAAATTAGGATTAAGGGAAAAATATTATGATTTAATAATACGAATATATTTGGTCATAATATGATTCAATAAAAATCGTAATATGTTGACTACAATCATGAATCTTATCATAATATGTTGCTCTTAGAATATGTTTACCACAAGCATGTTTTTTCTTTGCGTGTATGAGCACTTCATCTCAATTTAAAAAGAAGGGCACTTAAACCCCTTGTGCTTTAAGCTCCTCAAATAATATTGATAAAATAAATTAAGTTGGTTATAAATCAAAGGTAATCCAAGTTTTTAAATGCCTATTTATTTATATGGAGGGCTCAGAGCTGAAGCAAACTAATTAAAAAAAGAAGATTCGAAAATATTTTCAGCCAGAGTAAGTGAACTGCCATTTATTTCTGGAGCCATTGAATTGGATTTATTATCGTTACCTTTGGAACGAAACACTTTTTGAGGAGAATTTCGCATTAGTTTTAAAATACATATATGTATTTTATAACTGCGTTGGGTTCAGCTCTGAACCCTTCATATGTAAGCATGTGTGACACAAAAAACTTTTAGTCTGCTGTTTTTGTTATGCAAAAAAATCTCGGTAATGTCAAAAAAGTTCAGATTTTGAGAAAGATTTCAAATCAAATTTACTAGATTGCGTTGTTATTTAAACGGCCTATTAAACGAAATTTTAGGTTTACAAAAGTTTATTCACATTTTGTATTGCAGAACGTAATTGTATCAACCTTTTTATCACGCCTATGCACAGAAAAAGGTTTTTTTTTATATATTAAAAAAATGGTTTAAAAAGTATTTAAATTTAATTAATGTGATAATTTAATCAATTATTTTTTTAATTGTAAGAAAGCTATAAATTTAATTTTGAGTTAATTAAAATTTTTGTTGTCTTGAAATAAATTACAAATTGACTCTTAGTCGACCTTTAAAATTTTTTTATTAATCCTTTTATTTAAGCTTGAGGTCTTTTTCTATTTTTTTTTATCAAAAATATTAAATTTATTAAATCCAATACTACGGCACTCCGTTGTGTGCCTTCTTCTGGGATTTTTTTTCAAAGAATTTTTAATTAAAATATTAATTAAATAACAAAAAATCTTAATTGACTTTTTTCGTTTGAAATAAAATAATTTAAACTTGTAGAATTGTTGTTGGGAGTTGTCAATATTTAAATAAATAAATTAGCACATTGTTTGAAATGGCAAAGTTTTGTTGACCATTTTTTTTTTAATTAACATTAAAAATGTCATCTATTGAAAAAAAAATTCACAATTTTACAATTTTCAATAATCAATATAATCATTTTGGTAATAGGTGCAAAATCAACAAATTGTTATTATGAATTTGATATAAATTTGGTGATTAGAGACAATTTTTAATTTTTTCTATGTGTGTTACTTTTTTTTATTTATAGAAAGTTTATGTTTATAGAAAGAGGATATTAAAATGAATGAGAAAACCTAAACCAGGACATCCCCAAAATGTATGGCTCTTGAACTGGACCACTTCGGGAATCACGATACATACACTTATTCAACCAATATTCTAGTCATGTAAGACATTTCTCAGTAAAAAATGTGCTCCAAAAGGAGCAGGCATCCCATCGCTTCAATACTGCTAATGGGATGTCTGTTAGGAGGACTATTTTGTGCTGAAAATAAGCGCTTCTTTTAACATAAAAAAAATATGAAAACAAAGTACTCATAAAATGCTTTTTTAAGGGCGAACTATATTAACATATTCATTAATGTTTTGCTTTTACTTGTTTAAATGCCTTTTTACAATCATTTTCGTAAAACTAATGTATTTTTATATTTTTTCGCTTTAAAGCCTTCTTTGTTGTCAGTATATACTAAAATATCAGCTTCTTTGTATATATTATTCGTTATCATTTACTGCTGTATAAGAGCTCTCTTATTGAAGCGCCCGTTTATGCGCTTTTTCTCTTAAGTGCTTCAATAAACACACATTTTTTTTACTGGGTTCGTCGTTCGGCCAGTTGAGGGATATTTTTATAGGCTGCTGCTTTAGAACATTGGTGTTTCAGTTCCTGAGGAAGAGCTTAATAACTGATGAAGGCAACATGCGATCGAAGTGAAATCTGTGTACTACTTCTAGGGATACTATTTTTTGGATACTATTACAATATAATATTCAAAATCATTCGTAAAACTAGCAATCAGGCTGTGTCTATTTGTCTGCCTTCACTCGTTGCACGTTTTGCCGGCATTGCTTAAAAGTTTGGCTTCACATAAGTGTACCTCATTATACTTTTTCGGGGTTCGGCATTAACCTATTCTATCTAACCTGGCTTTTATTTCAGAGCCAAACAAAATATTGCGTTTTATGAAATTCTTAAATTAATTAAAATTTGTCGACTTTTGTGAATAAAATCAAAAGTTGCAAGCCGATTTTAATCATTTATGGCTTGTTTTGTTTGGAATTTCGTTTTTTATACGTCTGCAAAAAATTACAAGCAAAGCTGCATTTTCCAATTTTTTATGAATTTTTAAAAAACAAAAATTTCGAAATTTTGTTAAAAAAAATCATTTTTTTTCCAAAAAAAAAAATTATGTTTCTAAAATGACTGCGGATATAAGAAAGAAGTTTTCTTAAAGGAAGTTTTATTGCGGAATTTCGGTTTTTTAAGTTTTTTCAATAAGCTAAAGCGTTTTTGAGTTATGCGAACATATGTTGTGCAACCTCCTCTATTTTCGAAATAACGGTATATCTCGAAAACCAGAGCCAATCTTAAAAAACCTCGGGCACCACTGGATTCAGCGTACCCGAATTATGTTAAAACGCCAGGTGCCCAGCTTGTCACAAAAAAAAGTGTAAATTTCTTGCACAGTGTAATTAGAGATGTGATCTTTTTGCTAGTCGACATTAAACAAATTGGCAACATTTGGTTAGATATTTGCTGTTGTTGACTTTCCAACCGGATTGAAAAGCAAAAACCAAAGAATATAGAATGGAAATTTGGTAAGCAATAAGAGTAAGTACTAGGGTATTCATTTAATCGGGCTTTAGATTTAATCGGTTTATCGCTCAATTAATTAACCGATGTTTTTTTTGGCTTAATCGGTCAATAATCGGTTAACTTTGTTATTGATCGGTTAACCGATTAATAAAGTTTTTTTTATAAATTAAGTAATTTCAATAAATAAAATTGCATAAATTATTTATTATTTGGAGTTTATTGGTAAAAAAAAGCAATAACATAACAAACATAACAATTCTTAAAGCGGGCAAACAAACAATTCATAAGTATATAATACATATGTTTAATTTAAAACATGTTATCTATTAACTAACAAATAAACTGTAAGATCATATTGTTAGTTATTTCAATAATTTAAAGAGGTCTTATAAAATAATCTTTTAAAAATTTGGTTAAAATGTTTAGGATTTAAGCGATTATTTTCTTTAGTTTTGATAAAACTTGACTTGGAAAAAATTCTTTCACTTATCGTAGATCCTGGAGAAAAGCAGCCCAAAATAATACAGAATATCTAGTTTCTCAGTCCTTTTTCTGGATTTCTCGAAACGTATAAAACCGTCCATTATGCCATTAGAATCCTGTCTTAATTTTTTTTAAATGTTTAACTCTTTTAATTGTTTCGGTAAATTCTGTTAAAATATTGATATGAGAAGATATTTGAAGAAACAAATAACTAAACGCATACATATAAAAAGTGTATGAAACAAAAAGATGTTGTTGCTATTTAAAATAAAGATCACTGAACACCTTCTTTGTTTGTATGAAAAAATATTTTCTAAACACATTCCTTTTGTATATGAGACGAAACAAATAATCAAAAACACAAAAAATATGTTATAATAATACAAAAAATTAAGAATTTTGTTACAGCGGTTAATCGGGTAATCGGCTGAAATTAACCGGTTTTAACTTAACCGATCAGTTAATCGGGTAGTAATTAATCGGTAATAACCGAATGAATACCCTAGATAGTACTCACGGTTCAATAACGGGTAGATAAATCAAACTCTGTATCGTTGTAAATTTTGGATTATTTTCGGAAGTTAAACTTAGGAGATTTGGAGCTGGTGCACTGGTATATAGATTTATAAAAAAAACTGTAATGGCGCTTAGAAACCTTGACAAAAAATAGGGCGAATTTCCTCTGTCGAACTTTCTTATTGACATTCACAATAGCACACAGTTACAGCAGGGGCTCGATGTCATGATCAAGAAAGTTGTCCTCCTGATCTTACTGCATTTCGGCTGAGGGTGCCTCAACGGACATCGACACAACATTCTTATAGAATATCAAATTACTTAAACGGCTCTTACAGAACATTGGTTCCTGCAGCTGAACGTAGAATAGATTTCCAAGCGCTTCGATTTTCTGCACTTCCTCTCCAATTTGTGGCACCAAGTTTTGATATGTCTTCCTTATCTGATCTTTTCACCAGAGTTTTCATTTCCCCTTCTGCGTGAACCGTCACTTGGTTCGTATATAAATAACCTCTTAGCTGGAGCATCTTCTTTCATTCTCAGAAGATGATCTAGCCAACGTAATCGCTTCCAAATTAACGTCAAAATGATTTAGTCGTTGACTTGATGTGACAACAATTTAAAATTGATGTCGACATCGACAATGGCTTACATAATAGGCGTGATTAAAAACAAAATTAGAAAATCTTTCTTCCAAAATATGACTTTCCTACAGAATAAGCATTTAAAGAATCGTTTGACTGCATATTTCTAATTTTATTTAAAAAGAGTCAGGTAAATAAGAAACACGTTATCTTTCTACTGATGTTGGTCTTATTGTCATAAGAGCATAATATAATTCTGAGACTTTCACTACTTTTCCGCTTCCTTCAAAAACATGTTATTATTTTTATAAGAAAATGGATTTCTATGAATCGAGTCAGCGCTTTCTTAACTTATTGCTGCATTCTAAATTTCCTCGAAAGTTAATTTTTCACTTTTGTCAACATCTCTTACATATGCAAATATTAACAACATTTTCAGAATGTAGTCCAAAAGAAATTCCCGGACCAATTTCCCGAGATTTTTTTCCCTTAAAAATGTGCAGGATATTTTCCGGGAAGTCCCTTATAAAAAACAAGGGCTGTTGAGTCATCAAAAAATAGTTGTAACTCCGAATTCGACTCCAACCGCTGAAATTTTTTAAGTGCGACTCCAACTCCTACTCCAACTCTAACTTTAATGCTAAACTAGGCGAATTCATGTATAAGGTGGTGTCGATACTACAACAAGTAACAATACCAAAAACACAGCAATGTATTTTTTTGTTGCTTTCGTTGATAGATATGTCAAAAACACAAGCCACTTTTGACATTTCTCTCTGTATGTAAGAAAAAAAGTAGCACAGCTTTGATTTCAACGGCACCTGAAAAATTAATTCGCCTTGATGCTAAATCTATATGAGACTGGCCCTGATTTGACTTTAAGCTAATTTTTTTATGCAATACTTTTTAAATGGGTTTATATAGCAAGAAAATTATTCTGTAAAATATTGCGTCGAAAATATTGCAAAATTGTTTTAAATTTTTTTATGCAGAAAAATTTTGGAGTCGGAGTCGCGAGCTTTTGGGGGTACTTCGACGCCGACTCCGGTACAAACTCCGACTTTCAGTGGGATTGCTGTTAAAGGTGTAACTTAGACCGAAACCAAATTAATTTTAACAATTAATCTTAAGAAGATTTTATATTGCGAGTTCTCAATATGCAAACTTCAATTTGTACAGGGCAGTGCATAAATGACATTTATTTTGATTAGTTTAAAAATCTTTGAAACTTTATAATAAGAAGTGTCAGTAAAAAACAATAAACAAAAGTTGTTCAGGCACAAAGAACACACCAAAATTTCTTTATGTTCGAAATGCACTTAGTGCTTTTCCAATTAACCGATTGATTTTACACCCAAAATCCAAGAAAAATAGTTGAACATCAAATGCACCCACTTGTAGAACTTTTATTTATTGTTTTCTACTGATGACCAGAGTGGTGTGGAAAAACTTCAGAAATGATCATTGGGCCTTTCTTTCGAAATCGAGTTGCAGTAATTGCTTATATCTGCCATCCAATACAAAGCAAGGATTGCAAGTTTTTTGAGTTCCAGAACTTCGGTTTTAATGAGAGCACATCTCATCCGACTATAGCTCTTCTGCGCGAAATTCTAGGCTATAGAATGATAACGCTATTTTTTATTTAAACTGGCCACCGCGTTTAGCTGATTTAAAAATTCCCGTTATTTCTTTGTGTCTACCTAATGGCAAAAAGCCAAGAATCGTCTAACAGATTGAGACCAATATTCAAGAAAAAGTGAGAGCGATGAGACCTGAAACCCTAAGAAAAGTTATGTAAAATTCTCTGGAAAGACCACGTCAGGTCGAAGCAAACAATGGGCGCCATTTACAATATTATCACCCTTATGCAAAAAAGTTAAAGTTCACATTAGTTAACCAACACATACAGCCCAGCAAACGTGAATGGGCTTCATGTGTTGGTAACTAATGTGAAATTTAACGTTTTTTTTTTTGCATAAGTGGGATTAACTTTAGCACAATGAGTGCCAAGCGTTTTTGATGAAAACCTTCCAAGGAGACCAATCACTTTTTTTTAAATTTAGCGTATTTGTGATAAAAAGACGATTTCTGAGATATTCCTTATCTATTCTGCTGCTTAATGTTTATTTAATAAAGGGTTTTATATCGTACTTTTTTTACGACATGATACTGCAGTAGAAAACGTAAGACGTTTGTATTCGTCTTTTGTTTATGTATTCATTAAGTAAAGGCTTCTTTATTCAAAAACCACAAAAACAGCAAGGCAGCAACTGTCTACTGTAGAGAAAAAAAACGGTAGGATCTGAAGTGAAACAATTGCTATCGTTTGAAAACGTAAGCCGAACCACCCCTCGCCGTACTAGGTGTCGTGCGAAAACGTACGACGTGTTAATGTTTTAAAACATATTGTAACCGTAATTCCAAACTATAGTCCAACTTTAACAATTGCAAACCTTAAAAACAATCAGAAAGAGAAAGTTGTTTATTAGCCCTCGATAGTTACTGTTTGTCGAATCGACGAAGCTCATTTACACTTTATCATATAACTTTTTTATGTGTAATCAAATTACGTTCTTTTTTCAACAACGTTAGCGGATGACGAAAGCTTTAAAAAAATAAAAAAAATTTAAACACAAAAATGAGTAAAAATTCGTACCAAATTTTGAAAGCGAAGAAAAACTTTTATTTTTTTTGTGCTTTATTTAATTTAATTTTTTAATAAAATGCTTAATTTTAATTTTCCTTAAATTTTTTTTACGAAGACAGGAATTTTACAACATGAAATTAATTAAAATTTTTATTAATCTAAATTTGGATTAAAAACCATTTAACAATTCAATTAAATAACCACAATACTAATATTATTTAAAATGCTTAACTAAAAAACATTTTGTTGATTTTTACATTAAAAATCGTTCCGCTAGAATTTTTTTTTTTAAAGTTCATCGATTCGACGAAGAGAAACTTTAATGTATTAAAATGAAGAGCAACCTTTCAGGGTTAAATAACTCCAAACTGAACTTATCCTGTAGATCAAGATTTTGAAAATTGCTCAAGCATATTTATAATACAAATGACACAAAATTAGTTAAAAATACTTATTTCTTCGAACTGGAAATTAAATTTTCAAATTAATATCTAGTTTAAAACGTAAGTTTTAAAGAAGGACAAAAGAATTCGCCTGTTAAGAAAACTTGAAACAATTTAATGTCGATATTCAACAGTGGTTACAAGGAAGTTTTAAAAAATGTTTATCAAAAGTTTTTTACATAATGCCTCTGAAAAACACAATATGGCTAACAAGAGCTGAAACTCTATAATTAACAAATTTCAACACCAATAAAAGTTATTTTTTTATATCTGACCACTTAAAGTTGTTTTTTTTAAATTTCCCGTAAACAATTGGGAAAAAGTTTTGCGGTTAATTTTTTGAAAACCGATATTCATATTGTTGAAAGAAAAACATAAATGACATGCAAAGGACATCAATTATTAAGGATATTATGTTGGTGAAGAGTAAAATTAACAAGGTGCTACAGGAAAATATTTATTGTTAATTTTTTTTTTTGTTATTTTATTTTCAATAAATGTAATTGTTAACAATGTAAGTATTTTTTATTTTTTGCGTTATCTTTTCTTTGGCTGGGAATTCCAGAGTTTAAAACATTTGTAAAAAAAAAACTTTAAAAAAATATGCCCTATAATTATGGCTTGGTAGAGTTTTTTGAAAAAGAAATATATATATACATATGTATGTATGTATGTATACAAATACATATTTTCCCTAAAATGTGTTGATTTTTTAAACGTCAGCGGTTTTCATTTCAAAAATTACTTTCATAAAAATGTTATGAAAAAGTAAGTAATAGATAGAAGAAATATGAATAATAAAAACAAGTTTCTTTATTATTACATACATTTTGCAGGTACAAGTTTCGTTTGCTTCACCACCCTGGCCAACTTTAAGGACTGAGCTCGACCGAAGTAGCAGGCTTTCTACCCTTTTTTATACCCATAACCAAAAAGAAAAGTTGATTTTTTCATTCGGTTTGTAACACATCGAAATATTCATCCGAGACCCTATAAAGAATATATATTTGGATCCTTTTGAAATTTTAACGATCTTGCCATGTCCAGCCGTCTGTCCATCTGTAGCACGCACTAAATAAAAGGCTTAGGATGTCGAAATTTGTTAAAAATTATCCTAGCCATTATATCGGGTGATTCATCGTGAGGGTTGATTTATAATGTAAAATTAAACACAGAAATTTGAAAGTGAACTTAAAATTTTTATTATCGGTTGAAAAAACAAATATTGGCATTTACTGTTTGAAAATTAAGTGATGTAAATGTTGTCCATGACTACGTCTGAGGTGGTCCTTTAGGAAGGTCCAATTTTGGACGACTCTTTCGAGCATAGTAACTGGTATCTGGCGAATAACACGAGTAATGTTGGCTTAAGAAGCGTCAGTCGCAGCTGGCTTATTCCAGAAGGTCTCAGAATTTACATATCGCCAAAGAAAATAGTCCAAAGATGTGATTTCGCACGATCTAGCTGGCCAATTTACCGTAGCGAAACGTGAAATTATGTGTTCATGGCTCTTAGCGCCGTCTTTTGAAAGCATAGCTCTCCAAGCCCGAGGTACTTACGTAAAATATGCCAAGTTGTCGAATACGACAAGCCAAGCTGCTTGGGAGATCGATTATTCGACTTTTTTCAATAACCGGTTTTCGAATATTACGAATAGTTGTTATTTTTAAAAACCCGGTTTTCGGCTAAGCAATTTTTAAATAACCGGTTAACCGGTTTCAATTCGAATACTTAAAAACACAAAAATCAAACAAGTTTTTAAATAAAACGTCAATTTTAATAAAAACAAAACAATTTGCAAAGGTAAGGAACCAACAAAATACATAGATATGACTTAGATCAGACCTAACAAATATTTTACGATAAAATCCAAGAAAAGTGGGACCAGTAAATTGATAAAACTTTAGCTAAATTTTCAACAATTTTTTATTAATTTACTAAACTTTATTTGTAAGAAGATATTTGTATAATGTAATTTAGAAACTGTTGAATGATATTTGATCTAGAGAAACGTTTTGCAAAAGCAAATAAATTATAGGAATTTTATAAAGTTTTTATTTCAAGTATTCTCTCAAATTTATTTTGAAAGAGTTTTAGTTTGTTGGTGGTTAAGCATGTCTATATAAATCAACCATATTTGTAAAAAGTTGCAAACAAAATCTCTTAGCCAGGATTATATATTTCAAATTATTTTGTTTCAGCATTATAGAAACGAATAGCGAACTGAACATTCTTTTTGTGTAAAATATTTGTCAATTCGTCGACTACAATTTAAAACATTCCATGACATTGTTTGATTTCTTCAATTTTTTTTTTAGTTCTTGGTGTGTTAATAAATAAAACTGATTTCGCCGTAATGTTGTAGTTTTCAGCATGAAGAGATGCTGGAACTACTTAAGAGTTTTTAGTGCCTAAACGGGCATTTCGTCCTCGGCAACACAACGGGCTAATATTTTATCCAATGATTAATTTTTTGCAGCGTATTTTAGTAAAGTATTATTGGTCGTCTCCTTAGAACTACTTCGAACGGAGTTAAGTTTCATTTGGATCACATTAATGTCAAGCATGTAGACTAATTAAAGGTGATTAATAAGTCGTGACATGGAAGAACCTTTATAACTTATCGTTTTAGGGCACTTCAGGCAACTATCTTTGTCTTTTTAATCGCGTTCAAAAAATATCTAGAGATAACCTTTACATAAAAATATATCTAATATTTAGAATACTCTTGCACAAATTACTATTTACTTTTTAACTGCACACGTTTTTGTAGTATTTTGAATAGTTTTTGGTTTTTTTCTACAGGAAGACACGCTTTTATAAGCGATTTGTATTAACAGTGTTCATAATGTTTTTTGACCTTTGTTACGTTTTGTTTTGACACTCTTAATAAAAAGTTCAAGTTTGGCCAATATTCAATTAGAAAATACTAAAATTCCGGATACATCTACAACAAGAGTAGGGAAAATGTATATAAATTACACATTACTAAAATAACCGGTTTATTGTACCAAAATAACCGGTTTATTCAATATTCGAAAAATGGGCATTTTAAAATATCCGACTTGGGCAAAGCTAAAGTAACCGCTTAAAACCGGTCGAATAATAAACGTTCGATCTCCCTACAAGCTGCTGAGAGAGACGACGAATCGAGTCGTCACGGTCTTTGCGTACACTCTCTGCTACACTTGCCATACTCACTTCACTACGTGCTGGATGTGGTCTAACCGTTGGAGTATCATCCACTAATGCAAATTGGGACTCAAATTTTCGAATGGTCTTGGCAATAGTAGTTTCAGTAAGTCGATTATGCGCATCGTAAATTCCTCGAATTGCAGGAAAAACAATTTCTTACAGAACGCCGATTTTCGTAACACAGCTGAACAATTTGGAGACGCTGTTGTGGTGTGAGTCTTTTTATGATGACTTGCCAAACGGTACTGAACAAAAAATTACAACGCAGTTTGATATGAGTCACGCCTGATATGTAAAAAAATCATATTGAAAATCAAACCTCACAATAAATCATTCTTTACAAAAGTCAACACGGGTTAATACTTTTGGCATTATAACGGTCATACGAGATAAGTAAAAGCATCAACATTATACAAAAAAAAAAAACATTCGGTCAATTTTTTTAAACACCCTGTTTTTGGAGCTTTGTCCTAATTGCGTCAAGCTAAATAACAAATAGGGATTTCCATTTATAAAACAAATTATTTAGGAAATTATTGTCATTTCTTTTTATTATGATAATATTGGTATGGTTCAATTATGTATGGAACAAAATATCGGCCAAATGGCCGCCGCCACCTCGGCGGCAAACCTCCATCCGTTTTCTATGACGCTGAGGCATAATTGAGGTTCTATGCCGTTAATGTGCCGAATTATCTCATCCTTTAGCTCTTCAATTGTTTCTGGCTTATCGACGTACACCTTTTCTTTCAAATAACCCCAAAGAAAGAAGTCCAACGGTGTCAAATCACATGATCTTGGCGGCCAATTGACATCGCCACCACGTGAGATAACACGGCCATTGAATTTGTCGCGCAAAAAAGCCATTGTTTCGTTAGCTGTGCGGCAAGTGGCGCACCGTCATGTTAAAACTACATATCGTCCATATCCGTATCTTCCAATTCGGGCCACAAAAAGGTTGGTTATCATCTCACGATAGAAAAACCATTCACAGTAACTTCCTGACCGGCCACATTTTGGAAAAAATACGGGCCGATGATGCTGTCAGCCCATAAACATCACCAAACAGTCACTCTTTGTGGGTGCATTGGTTTTTCGACAATCACTCTTGGATTATCATTCGCCCATACATGAAGATGATTTTCACAATATGCATTTTGATTTGATCGCCCATTTTCATAATAAGCATGAATAACTTTAACGCGTTGCTCGATTGTGTATCTTTCCATGGTTCAAATTGAGTTAGTCTGAGATTGAAAAAGGTGAAATGAAATGCAGAAAAAACTTGACGTTTAGGTGTAGTTCACATTCAACATCGGCCCTTAAAATTTCACCCTCCGTTTTATTCTAAAACTGCGTATTAAAAATTATTTGGAAATTGTTAATTTTCAAAGTACTCTCAAAATATTATTGACTGCTAAGAAAAAGTACTTACTTTAAGCTGAATTTCAGGAGACTTTAAAATTTTTAATTTCCGAATTATTCAGTCCAAACTCTTAAGAAACAGGATATTACAATATATCTAATACTAACTGTACGAATTCAGAGCTTCCTAATCAGCCTGCCAAAACTACACAGAAATTATGTATTGCAAATGAAGGCCTTTCTGGCTGTTCATTAGTGTTATTAGTAGGTACATAAATAAACACCCTCTCATTCATTGCTTTAGTTATTTTTTAGCGCGTGTTTCTTTTTTGACAGTGCAACATAAATCCTATTCTTCCTATACGTTTACCAATATTTTCCACGCTTTCTAGACTTTGATGTCATTAGAACTTCCCTAGTAATTTTGGAAAATTATTTTGTTATAAGTTCACATGACCAGCCATCATCTAAACGTTTATCCCATCCTTGTTGTTTACCTCCATCCCTTTAAAATTCTTTTTACACAATAGAAATTATTCACCCCCTCCTAAAACTATACTACACACTTTGCATGAGTTTATTTTCTCTCACAAAGTAGAAAATTTTAAAATCAAAATAAACGCCCATCTTTAACACACATTCAAGGATTTTTTTTCAACGGACCCTCACTAATCCATAGACGTTCGTTACTACTACTACTACTACTCCTGCTTTTCTGCTACTGAGATTTTTCGAAATCATAATTGATTTGATTATATAGAAAATGTCTAACTAATATCACATGAAATTGTTGTCAATTTATTGTTTGTTGTGCAGAAAGTTGGCAAATTATATTCCCTTTAAAATTATATGGGTTAGAACATGCGTTAGATACCATTCAAACACATGTACAAACGTATTTACAACAAACGCATTGGCTGTGTGTGAATTAGAGGGAATAAATAATTTTGACATCATTTCAGATAGAAATTCTCTCGTATGGAGGAAAACGAACAGTTAAGGACAAAACTGTTCAAATTAAAATACAAAGTTTTAGAAATTAAATACAATATGTACTTCCGCTCGCCAACTATTATAGCAATTTTTATTATTCTTTATGATTTTCTTTACAATGTATGTATGTATGTATAATTAAAAAAAATATTTTGAATTTTATATTGAATTGTATTGCCAAAATTTTTTGTGACAGAAATTGGCCCTAAGGGCTTGTTGTCATTTTTAAAATTAATAAAATTAATAAATAAACAAATTCGCATTATACGCCACACTTTAAACAACAGAAACGACATTTTCGGCAGCGTGCACATTATGATGATGCACAAACCTGACCACATCTGTAACGCATGCAGTCCCTTTAAGTTTTTTTATAATCTTGACAATTTATTGCACAGTAGGACGGTAGTGGCAACCTTAACCACCCCATAATGCTTGAAAAGTGGGCCACGTCCAAAACACTTTTGTAGTAAGTTTTAGCTATTTTTACGTGTTCTTCGGTTGTTAAAGGATCCATATTCGTAAATGGCAAACTGTTGACTAAATAAATGATCATTCAGATGGCAGATATTTAACAACTGACAGATTTGGCAGACCGGCCATAGTTATCCACTAAATGGATAACCATGTTTATAACTATTGATTAAAGTATACATTTTTATTTGCAGCTTTTATCCAATTTTGAATAAGACTAATTATATTTAGTTGTTAGTCCTTATATTGCATATATATACTTAGTTTAAATCTATAACGTCACATTTATCAGATAACCGTACATTTGAGTTATTCGGTGTATAATTCTCTTTCAGCAGCCATCCAGAGGTTGGGGTTCAATTAAAGGCTGGGTAAATTAAAATGAATTACATTTCATTTAATTACGCGTCCAATAGGAGCTTATTTGCTTTGATCGGATAAATGCCTGAGTTGGAGTGGATCAAAGCTACGATTTAATGAGTATTTTTTAAGTGTTCAACGCATAATTTAATAGCCTTTCAAACAAGATATAACTTATTTAAATCGCGCCGGCCTTTCACTCTAAATGCACCGATATAAATTGTCATATTACTCTCACTTTTTGATATTTGTGATCAGTATACTCTGGCAAATGATCATGGGTAGATTCGCTTGAAAATCGCTGCCAAATTATTCAGATTAACCTTAAAAATCATTCAATAATGTTGTATTGCAATTTTGTGTTGAGCGATGATGAGGTTAATTTTTGGCTTGTCAATAGAAAAAAAGAAGTAAAATAAATAAAAGCAGATCCAACATCCAGGAATTTGCCACTTTTGGTCCGATTTACAGTCTGGTGTCATCTTCGGACCTCATTTCTTCAAAAATTAAGCTGCAGCGCTTGATCCGGTAAAGATGTGGATTTAATAGGATTGCGTTAACGGCGACCGCAACCGCAACCTTCGACTTCTTGAAATCAAAATTTTGGGATGACTTAATGGCCCGAATTGGGTCTGTAAATTTACCTTCAAGGTCATTCGATTAGACATTTCCCTACTATTTCCTGTAACGTTAAGGGGAGTCCCTGTTTAATGCTAATAAGCCAGTAACAATTGAAGGCCCAAAAATGTTATAAACCCTAGAAAGATAATCATATAGTCACATACGTTAAAGATAATCATGCGTAAAATTTACGCATAATTTTAACTTGCTATATTGTTGTTTTATTTGATTTATTAAGTACAAACTAATGGGGATTCTATTTTTTACATCGAGTCATAACTGCAAAAAAAGCTTAAGCGACATAATTTTCAATTTTCATTTTTTTTTTAATAAATGAATTTATTGGCAACAATTGCATCATCTCCTAAAATCTCATGGTCAGAGAAAGTATCGTTACGATTTTTTAGCAAAAACAATTCTAGTTTAAGCGCCAATTTGCAAACAAAATTTTTATGAAATATAATAAAAAAAACCTTCTCCTGTAAAATTTTGTTTATGTCGCTTGAGCTTTTTTCTTGATATATTAAATAAAAATACGGAAATTTAACAAATTTTTATATATATTTATTATGAGAAAGAAAAAAAAAAAAACTTCTTAAGTAATCAAAATCTTCAGTAATCAACGTAAATATCGTATTCCCTTGAAAACTGATCACTAATCTGCGTAATTTTGACTCACTTTGACTCTGAAACTCGCTATATTTCGGAGTGTGTCCCTCACAAAAGGTCTAGGTAACGACTGGGATGTCTGAAGTGCACAGCAACATATTCATTCTAATTAAAAATATATCGCAATATTTCGAAAGTGCATGCGTAAAATTTACGTAGATTATCTTTCTAGGGTTAAAAGTGGTTCAAAATGGGACGTCCAGAGTACGCTTCGTCAGAGAACAACCACTATGCCCATATACATGAAATAATTTTGTAGTGTTAATGTCTTGTATTAATCTTTCGATTAAAAGAATCTTTTTGATTAAAATTTTATTTTCTGCGTTCTTTATTAAAACCTTAAGTGCTTTCGGGCTCTAAAACACACTTTACATGATATTCAGCATCGAAACTAAAATGTGGCACGTTGTTTGCAGTCAACAGAAAAAGTAAGAAATTTAAAACTTTAATTTAAAACTTTTCCATTTTTGTTCGACACTGTTGCACGCATGTTAGATTCTTATCAACGCAAAACTGATGAACTTTATTTGTTCAAATGCACTCAGTTGTAATAATTTTCTTGGCAACAAAAAAAAAAAAAATGTCTAAACCCAGCGGCAGTAGTTTGTAATGGCTGTCATTTTTATATGATTGCTGTGATTTTGTAAATTATTAGAGACGAATTATGGTTTTGGCAGGATTATGAAACAGTCGAAAATAATAATTTATAATTGATGTTATCTTCATTAGAGCAACTTCGGGAAATAAGATAAATTTATACTTACAGTGAAGTGTAATAGAAATGATCCACGTTTAAATCTACAATTCCTTAGTAGGAATAAAGTCTTTAAATCTTAAACAGCATTTGCATTTTTAGGAAAGATATTAAATCACTTATCATTCAGGCAAGTTTTTAAAGCATAATCCACGATGTTAATTATGCGTCACACCTTTATGTAAAATATTTTTGCTCAACTTAATTTGACATTTTTTTGGTTTCAGTGTTTGACAAATTCAACCATGGAGAGGTACACAATTGAGCAGCGCGGTTAGATTGTTGAAGCCTTTTACGAAAATGCACTTTGTGATTTTTTGGTCAGCATAATCGACCTTAGTGGATTCGTTAACAAGCAGAATTGCCGCGTTTGGGCAAATGGTAGTACACGAGTGATTGTTGAAAAGCTGATGCATCAACAAAAAGTGACTGTGTGGTGCGGTTTATGGGCTGGCGGCGTCATCAAGCCGTACATTTTCGAAAATGAGGTCGGCCAAGTAGTCACCGTGAATGGTGTTCGCTATCGCGTGATAATAACGGACTTCTTGTGGCCAGAAATTGAGCATATGGACCGGGACGATATGTGGTTCCAACAGGATGGTGCCACTTTCCACACAGCCAACGGAACAATCGCTCCTTTGCGGGATAAATTCAATGGCCGTGTTATCTGAAGTGGTAGCGATGTTAATTGGCCGCCACGATCATATGATTTGACACCGTTGTACTTCTTTCTTTGGGGCATTGAAAAGAAAAAAAGTAGGTCAATAAGCCAGCTAAAGTAGGAGATAATTCGGCACATTACCGACATTGAATCTCAATTATGTCTCAGAGTCATTGAAAATATAAACCATCGGATAGAGGTATGCCACCGAAGCCGTGGCGAAGATTTGGCCGACATTTTGTTTCACTCATAATTGTCAAAGACCCTTCTGTCAAAATAAAATAAAAATATTAAGAAACTTCTCTGAACACTTGGAAAGAATATAAAATAATGAACCAATAGAAGTTATAAAAATATGGTTTAAAATAAGTTAAAAAAGGATACATTTTCCGACCCAAATCTGTACTAAACAAGTAAGAGAGTTTTGTCGATCAATGTGATGTCCGATGGACAGAGTATATATTTAAGGTGTCGAAAGAAGCATTCAAGTGCCTCGGCTTTTTGAAACGGTGTAATACATACTGCGATCCATCTGAGCTCCTTACTATTTATATCACCTATATCCGACCGCGAATGGAATACAACTCTCATGTATAGGACGGTGGTTTACAGTAAATTTTGGAGCTTCTCGGCCGTGTGCAGGGGAGGGCGAAGTATCTCATTGGTGATAGTAGGGCATCCAATTATATTGACTACCTTGAGCATCGTCGCAACGTGGGTTGTATTTGCCTGTTTTTCGTTACTACAATGGACTGTGTTCTGATGAAATTAGGGATCTGGTTCCCGAAACCCATACGTTTGTTCGTAATACACGTTTTTCCTCAAAAGTCCATCCTTTTGTGGTCGATTGGCCGGTAAATCGTAGAACGCATTACAGAGAAAATTGGTTTTTTGGCCAGACTGTTCCTATGTGGAACAACCTTTCCAGCTGAAGTCTTCCCTCTCACTTCCAACATGAATAAGTTCAAGTGAAATTTTTACAAACACTACTCCCTCTATCCTCCTTATATATAACCTTGCATAACCTTTTTCCTAGTTATATGAAAATTTTGCACAAACTCATGTACATGAGCACAAATTTAAGCGCATGTGCTGCACACTCATGAGCAAATACGAACTCTGCATGAGATACAATAAACGCGTAAAGAACAAGACCCAGCAAAAACTAGGTAATGACTTGAAATTACTGAACAACTTATTTTTCAATGACTACTTCATAGAATCTGCATTACAAAGAAGTAGTTAAGTAATGGCTGACATATAATCTGATACATAAGCACTTGGCTATGAGTTGATTAACGAAATATATAACTAATTCATAATAAAATACATTTAAGGTTTTATTTTTTCAAATCTAATACAAATTGATATTTAAATATTTGTTCTTACAATTTGTTTGTTTTTTATTTGTTATAAATGAATATGAATTTTAATATGAAAAAATTTAAGTACTTAATTGTTTTAATATGTATTTTAAAATTAAAATTTGGAATTAAAACTACACTAATCAATCAACCAAACAATATTATAACGATATCGTCTGGGTGATATAAATTATAATATATGATATCGATCTTGTATCATAAACGATGGTAATTAAATTGTACCTGTCCGTTTTTCCATGAAAATATCATATCGTTTTGCATTCATATCGTTCTCTGGTTTATTGGGTGTGAATATGTCCTTGTTGCAGGGTAGTAAAATTTTGCATAAGAAAGCAAATTAAATTAAAGACGCAATTTGTTTGACAAATTCAGTTTTGTTGATAAAAAAGTGAAGTGTCTATTTGTAAGCGAATGTGGTAATGACTTATTTAACTACCTATTTGTAAGCGAATGTGGTAATGACTTAGTTAACTCCTTATTTGTAAGCGAGGGTGGTAAGTACTTGCCTCCAATGACACCACCGTGTTAAAATAATGAGTTAAAATGCCAATGTATAAGTAGTGAAGAGTAGTTACCCAGCAAAAACTTACATTGAAAAGTAATGAGTTAAAAAGCTAATATAACGACTCATCACTACTTCTACATTGGCATTTTAACTCATTATTTTAACACGGCGATGTCATTGGAGGCAAGTACTTACCACCTTCGCTTACAAATAGGGAGTTAAATAAGTCATTACCACATTCGCTTACAAATAGGGAGTTAAATAAGTCATTACCACATTCGCTTACAAATAGGGACTTAAATAATGACTTTAAAAAAAATTTTTTTTTATTATTTTTTTTTAATTATTTTTTTTTTTCTATTTTTTTCTTATTTTATTTGTTTTACCTTATCTTATTTGTTTTTCTATTTTTTCTTATTTTATTTTACTTTGTTTTTTTTTTACTTTGTTTTTTTTTCTGCCTCTGGCGGGATTCGATCGCGCAACCTCGGTGCTGATAGACTAGCTCACTACCAGCTTGTCTACTGGGGCATTGTAGTTTTTGTATAAAAAAACTATGTTTTTTACTCAATTATTAAGAGCGTAAATATGAGATTAAATTATCCATAATAACAATAAAAACGCTGATTGAAAGTGGATTGAAAGTTTTTGTTTCATTACTAAAATGACATTTTTATTGTCATAATGAAAATTTAAATTTATGAAAGCAATTATTGAAATATGTTGCTTTTATAAAAAAATTTTTTGATTTCATAAAATTAATGGCAAACATGTAACATTAGATGTATGAAATAATTAAATCTTACATTTTTTTAATTAACAATTAAACATTTTTTTAAGGAAACTATAATTTTGTATTAATGTATGAATATAGTTATGTTTGTATATTGTTTTTTTATGCTCCCAATTAAAATTTTTTGTTTAACTTGGACAAACTTAAGTTTTCATATATCCAATGAAAATTGAATATAATCAACTTATAAACAAGTACTTATGTAACAGATTATATGTCAGCCATTACTCAACTACTTCTATGTAATGCAGATGGTATGAAGTAGTCATTGAAAAGTAAGTTGTTCAGTAATTGCAAGTCATTACCAAGTTTTTGCTGGGTATAAAAGCTTTTTAACTCATTACTTTTCAATGTAAGTTTTTGCTGGGGAGCTACCAATTTTTCCCCAGATCTGTGCTTTTCTTCTAAAAATCCTTCGACGCCAGATAATATAAGCATTCGTTTTACCTAATTTTTAAGTAGCACAAATTTATATTCAAATTTCTTTGTAAATTAATTTTTATTATTTGTTAATTTACATTTATCATATTTCAACAAAAAAAAAAAAAAAAAAAAAAAAAAAAAAAAAAAAAAAAACGAATAAAAACTACTGGAGACGGGAGTCCCAAAAATTTAAATAACTTTTTTCTCCGTGATTGTTTGTGGTTGCAACTTTGAGTTGCTGTTGTATTGCACCCGTAGCTGCCAGATAAAATTGGTCTAAAATGGACTAAGCTAAATCGTCACAAAAATCGTCATTGTAAAAAACAACTAACTTTTAATAAGATTTGAAAATTAATTTATTTTTATTTTCCGTTGTTAAAAAGATTTGTATCTATTTTGCCTGTTTTTGAAATTAAAAAAAAAAATTCTTTTAGAAACTTATTAACTATTGAAGTAACACAGCAAAAAAATTTTTATTCATAAGAAAAGTAAGAAAAAAACCTAAACCAAGATATATCAAACACCTATTTTTCACTTCGAAAATCCTGCTTAAGAACTTAAGTCTGGTAAAAACGAATAAAATCAGACTTTCTGAAAGAAAAGTTTCATAATGTGAACCCAGACTAAAGAGAGTTGGTGTAAAATGCCTGAAATAAAGCAGTACTAACTGGTCAAATAGAACTCTTAAAAATATGCATCGTGTTAAAACCAAATCGTATTTTATATGATGAGCAGTTAAGACATGCAAATTACTGCCAATCAAACAATGGAAATAAATCAAATTATCTAAGAAGCTAAAATAAAATGTGAAATTATATTAAAAACAAAATTTTTCATTTGAAAAATCGTCAAATTTAGGGTATATATCGTCCTATCGTCAATAGACCATTTTTGTACCTAAAAATCGTTAAAATGACGATAAATCGTCAAATCTGACAGCTATGATTGCACCTACCCCACCAGCAATTTACTGCAAAACTACTTATTGAGCGCACGTTGTGTATTTTTTTACTACTCCGGTGTTTGAGACCGTGTGGCACCGTGTGTGTCAGTAAAATAATTAAGAATTAATTTTAAAGGATTAAAAATGAAATACCAATTTTCGTTTATTTTATATAAGTTCCGAATATCGAAAGATAAAAAACGATATCTTCGTTTATGAAAATGTGATATTTTATTTTTTATATATTTTTATATTTTCTAATTTAAAAAAAAGTATTACTAAAAACATTGTTATTTTTAATGTTGTAAATAAAATTTTTTGTGAATTTTAATATTAAAATAAAAAAGCTTAAATTAATTTATTGTCAAAGAGCATGAATTTAAAGAAAAGAACATGAACTATTAGTAACAAGTTTCGAAAAATTTTCAGTTATAAACCCCGGTGCGTGAGACCGTCGCACAGTGCTCTGTCCCCATACATTGAATCGGCCAAACTAAAGTTCTTATCGCAGAACGACAAAATTAGGTATACGGATACTTAATGCCTAAGTTAAGAAAAATTTTAAGTTTGAGAAATATCGCTACAAGGATATTTCTACCTACCATAGCCACAATTTATATCAGAATGTGGCAAAAACTATTATCTGTCTGTAAAATTTGACATTCTAGCGTTTTTGCAAATTTTGTTGCAATCGGTGAAAGGACATGCCAACCTCCCATATATCCTTTTTTTAAAAAAATATGTTTTAGCTGCATTTATGATTGGAATACACTTAAAATTTATAAGTTATTTTAAAATAATGAGTTATAGTTCTGTTGTAAATTTGGTTGCTTTCGGTGCATATATTTCTATAAAAATGCGAAAATATGATGGTGGTACTAAGCAAAATTTAAGTTAAATGCTATTAATTTTGTTTTCTTATTATAGAATTTTAAGCTTTCAGCCGATTTCACTCCAATATGGCATAACATTTTTGTAATCAAATGGACTATACAATAAAATTATAAAACAATGGATCTTGTTATTTACTGTGGTACAAAACATCTTCCAAAGTGACAATAATTTGTGATCAACAATAATATTTTCATAAAATCTTAGCTTTGATCCACTATAACTCAGGTATTTTTTTTTTTATTAAATTAGCCACTATTCGAAGCGTAATTTAGCATTCTTTAAAACGCCATATAATTTATTTTAATTGAACCAGCATTTGATTCTGGATGGGAGCTGAAAAAGACGTATAAATTAAAAAACACACATATATCGTTATCTCATATATATGACGTGGTATATTTAAACGAAGTTTTTATTTGAAGCATATTGAGCAACATCTACATATTTTATAAGAAATTCTATAAAAAACTTTTTCATCGCAGTCCTGTGTAATTAATCTGTTTTCTGAGAGTGTAAAAAATATAAAATTTCCATTTTCCGGCAGAAAATCTTAAATTTTTTTCTTAACGATCGATAGACCTCCGTTGTATCTAAATCAAAAATAAAAAATCACTCATTTTTTATTTATATATATTTTCTGTATCGTCAAACTTTGTAAAATATTAGGGTTTCCAAAAGACAAAATATTAATTACTTTACATTTTTCATTTTGTCCCCTTATTTTTTATAAAAATATAATTAGTACATAAAAGAAAAGATTTATAACTTATTATACTCTAATTTTGGCTGTACCCCAAAGTTACCTCTTTATAATTTTTTTTGTAGCTTAGGAAATATAACTCAAGAAATGAACGCAATTTTTATATTTTCGGCAGAAAATTCTAGGACTTCTTTGCAGATCCTGTTAAAGCACTCCAAAAAGTACTAAAATCTTAAATAAAAATTTAGGTACTCTGAAAAAATAGTTAATTATACTCTACCAAACTTAAACAATTTCGGGGAGTTTTAATAAAAGAATCTCAAAGTTTACAATAATACAAAAATTGTTCTCTGCAATATTGTTAGCCAACACTAATTTAGATTTTTTGTCCGTTTAGAGGTAAACAAAACTACTAAGTTTGAAAAGAATATATTAAGAAATGAATTTTTGGCAATTTTTTTTTAGTAAAACAGGTAAAAGGCTTTTTTTTTATTTAATAGTTTAGCTCAAAAACTGTTTGACTTTGGTGCCCTCCATGTTAATAAAAAATGAACTACTTTAAAATTGACTTAAGGTACTTTGTTAGCCTATGGGACTGAGAACTGTGCGTTGTCACCATTGATCAAAGTCAAACTTGCGTCAACATTGGCGGGATAATTAAAAAAGTGGTAATTAATTTTATATGGTATAAATATGTACACATAAAATAAAAACAATTTTTAAAGAAAAATTTTAATTATTTACTAAAACACTTAAGAAATTCTAATAAAAAGCGGTCACTCTGTCCCAATTTATTCATCGGTTATCTAAGTAAGAAATAGAAATAAACCTATCGCAGAGTTCGTCTCGCACGACGAATTTCGGTCTATGCAATGATTGTGTGTATTTTCATATACAACAATGTGTTCTATTTCTGCGAATAATTCGTCGTTCGTTCCAGTTGTGTTTCTAGCATAAATTGAAAATATTTACTTTATTTTAGTACTGAGGGAGTGTGTGAAACGGTAGCAAAGTACTCATGAAAGTAAAATTTGGACACTGTTGAGGTGAATAAAATATAAAATTTTGACATTAGCGTAGAAATTTTTGACAACCACACAATTATCATAGACACACTTCCAGTTCGTGAAACTCAAAGTCGCCTCCAAGCCGACGCCGAGTAGTTACACTAATTTTTTAGTCAAACTTTTCTTTTTAGCCGTGTTGCATATTTATAAATTTTTTTATTAATAACGTTTTTTTATTATAATTTGTGCATGTTGACATCAGTGTCTAATAAAAGTAAAATACCTTAAAAAAAATTAATTTAAAATACAGTAATAGACTACAGAACGCTAATTACATTAACATTACAAGCATTTTGTTATATTGCCAAGACAAAAACAATTTTATGTAAGTGTAATTGGAAAAAACCAATCTCAATAATATGGAAATATACATATGTGATTGAGAGATAATCTAATGAAAAAAACCGGATAAATAATGTTTGTTATCCCATAATCAGTTTATTAGGATTTGGGTTACCTAAAAACGCGCAGTTTGCGAAGACTTAAAAAAGTTTAATAAAAATGAGAAATTTCCTAAATGTATAAAATAGCATAATGGATTCCAACCAAAAATTAAAAAAAAAATGCAATAATTATGAAAAGGGCAATTGTGCAACCTCCAAAAATTCCTCTACATTTTTCCACAGTTGCGACCTGCTAGCAAGTCCTATAAAAGAAGAGCGCATTCTGAAAATTGGTTTATAAATTGTGGAGTAGCTCAAAAATAAAATTTCCGGACAGACAAAAGTTGTGCGTCTAATTTCCAAAATTTTTTGTTATAATTTATTGTACAATTTATTGACACGCCCTATTAAAAGGCAAAAACTCGGTTCACAAATTACGGAATTATGCGGTAACATACACTAAAAAAAACAACGTACAACCGAATTTAAAACCTCCTTCTTTTTTGACGTTGGGTTAAAATATATATATATAAATATATATATTAAAATAATGACAAATTGTAATATATAATTTTTTCATTTTGAATAACTATGTAACGATTCACTACCGGCTACTTTTGCCGAACCGCCGCCGACAAAAAATTTTCCGACTTAGACTTCTGTTAAAAAATGTCAGCAAACAATTGTTTTTTCTTTATGTCAAAATTTAACGTTGTAAAAATGGTAAACGTTTAATTTAATTGATTGATTTAATTAAAACTGATTTTATTTTTCATTAATGGTTTAATTGAAAAAAAAATTGGCGAAAACTTTTTTTATGTAATAAGGCACAACTTGTAATAATTAATTGCTTAATGTTTAAATATGCACTGACATGCAAATATTGCATTTTTTTTTTTATAAAAAACTTTTAAAATATGCAAACATTTTTTTACATAAATAAAGTTTGAGAAACTTGCCCAGCTAATTACTGATCACTTTTCATAAATAAATGTTACTATTACTGAAGCCTAAAAGCATTTTTCATTTGTTAATAAATTTTCGATAAGATTTGTGGCAGTCTTTTAGAAATTATTGTTCTTAACATTTCATTTTTTCAAAAGCCACATCCTAATTGTATTTATTGAACCTTTTTATTACAAAATAAAATTTCAAATAACAATTTTGCAGCATGCTGTGTCATTGACATGATACTTTACCAAAGAAAACTACTTACAGGAACAGAAACCTCAATACACTCCTTAAAGAAACAACAACTAACAAATGAATGAAATAAAATTCACAACAATGACCTACAAAAATTGAAAAAGAACATTTCGGAATTTATAAATTTAATCAAAAGAAGGAAAAGAATTAATAAGTTCAACAATAGTTTCTTTTTAAAGAGTCCTAAGAATAGTTTTTTGTAATATTGCCAATGAAGTTTTTGTATTTTAATAAAACTGCTTCCTGGAATTTATATCTTTTAAAGTATTTTCGTAAATTTCTAAGAAATTTACTTTGACGTATAATTCTTTAGAAAACATTTTGCAGTTAGTAGCTATTATTGCACATTTTATTTAATTTTTCAAATTAAATCATTAAATTTAATGACTAATAAAGTAACGTTTATAAGCAATTTATTTGTTTAATAGTTACATGTGATATCAAGCTCCACAGACCACATAAAACGCTTTTTGTTTTAATACAGAGTATTAACCCATGTGACACTTTCTAATTTAATATACCAATTATTATATAATGTTCTTGTACAGTAGTTTGAAAGAATAGAATCTGGATTTTTAGAAATTAAAAATTTTTTTCCATCAGACGAGGATCCCTGCGGGAAATTTGTGTTAATTGCTCCAACAGAACTGATCCTGGGATTTCAGAAAATAGAATAACAACAAAAAGAAATAACTAATGACAGGTGAAAGGAGAACTAGTCACTTAACTGGTATTTTAACACTTAAGGGAAGCGAACTGTCACCAAAGTAGTTCCGTAATAAGTCTGGTAGAGACCGGTTATAGTTCTAACACTTTATATTAGTGGGACCTCTCACTTTTCCAGGGGTTGTCATTGGAGTGGGTCAATTGACACCTAACAGCCACCATTTAACAAGTCACACATCTTTTCTCAATGAACGTGTTTAGTGTTAGTTACAACAATAGAGTATTATTTCAATACAATGTAGTATTATTTCAATGAAACAAGTCCTAGAACTAAATTTAAGAATCAAATTACTTACTACAATTACCAACAAAAAATGTTTTACACCACCAGTGTATACTGTACTGTAATTCATTACTTTTTCTAACTTTTGGTGCTTCATATACCAGTTAAATAATTATTACTCCTTTCACTGGCCATGAGTTCTTTCTTTTTGTACTTGTTCTATTTTCATAAATCCCAGGACCAGTCTGTTGGAAAAATTGACACAAATTTTTCCCAAAGAAGTAAGAACAAGAAAGGTTAATTTGTTATTAATTTTGTTTTAATATTTTTTTATATACATAAATGATTTTTTTATTTATAAGGATCGTTTTTGTAACAGGTTCAGTATTCACCGGTGGTGTGATACATTTCTTTAAAAATATTTTATTTCCTTGAGATTTTATAGGACTTTTTTATTTGAAAAATACCAAGGACTAGCATTGTAGTAACTATCACTTAACACGTTTATTGAGAATAGATGTGTGACTGGTCAAATGGTGGCCGTTAGGTGTCAATCAAACGCCTCCAAAGACAACCTTATGTAAAAGTGATATCTCCCATTCGTATAAAGTGTTAGGACACGGATTGGTATCTGCCACCAAAGTACCTATCATGGAACTACTTTAGTATCAGTTTGCTTCCCTCTAGGATTATTAATGAAAAATTATAATTTAGCGTTCTAAATATAAACTTTTTTGATTACGAACTCCTAAATGAAGAACGATTTCTGATAGTACTAAGTCTACTATCAGGTAGTATTGACCCTAGTATATGGGTGTCTAAGATATTCATTTGATGTGTTTGGTATACCATCAAATCGGCATCAAGTGCCTATGTTCTACCTCCACTTGGTGACTGCTGTAAACAGCTGGATATTTCCAGTTGGCAAAAGAACAGGGTTAAAAATCTAGAGAATTACACTGCTCTTCTCAGGATGGACAGTAAAAATATTTTTGTAATTAAACGTTTATATAGTGATTGTTGACGAAGAAGAGTAGTCCAGGAATTATATACATTAAGAGTGAATATTCCTTTTAGTGATATGGTGCCAGGCCAATAATCAGAAGAGGTTACGCCTGGGATCCGTAAGGATTCAAAAGGGAACCAAAATGAAACTATGCTGGCAATAGCTTGCTAATCAAATGAAGCCGTTGATAGATATCAGGGGAGTTGTAAATTCCCTTCCATATGTAGAGTTACTTCCATGGAGTTCTTCGGAACAAAGAAACAAAAAGTTATTTGGTGCTACGGGAAGTCATAAAGCCCCCAGCTAACAACACTGGCATGACTGTTTGTTGAGGACTCTGTTAGTGCTCCTTAATTTGGGTGCTTTCAGAGTGCACGTAGTGGCCGTTAGGATAAATCGTTGTTGTTATTCTAAAGAAGCTGATTGGTAGAAATTAACAGTGGAGGTTAGATAGCTTCAACTCCTTGTTGTATGAATTGTCTACCCTCATGCGCAGGGGCTTTTGTACTGAGCATGCACAGTACTATATGGTTTAGATCCACTGTGAGACAGAAGCTAATGCTAGTTACTCACATAAATCAAAACCATATTTGACCTTAGTATACATATCTCCTAAGGATCATGCGATGTTTTCGTATGGCTATCAAAAGAAAATAGTATACATTGGTGTTTTCGTGAATCAGACCTCTCGTCTGACACTGAAGTTAAGTTGTAGGTTAGCTTGGGTTATAAGCGTAGGTCGCAATTTCAACTTAACTCGTAAGCCCTTGGGCCCATTGTGATACCCTTAAAGGTATGTATAATCTACAACAGTGGGCTAAACGCAAAATAAAAACAAAACTATCACTGGTTATACAGCCGAATCTATTGGTGAAATGGAAACGAATTAGTACTTCTGATAAAGACATTTCTGTAACAAAGTCTTTGTCATGAAATGTCTTCATGCCAATTTACAAAGATGCTTTTGGACATATTTTTCTTTTTCTTCGTCTAAACAACTTCTAGAGTAATTGTTACGAGGGTCGTCTGACATATGTCCGACATGTGATATCAAGGGACAATTATAATTTCCTTTTTCTCTTCCAGGGACGGCCAAGGCATTCTGGATATTCTATCACAAACTGTCTTTTCGTATGCCCATTTATAAATTTTATTAGTACGTCTAAGGACGAACATTTGTCGCTCATTCACCCATCATCATGTTGCCACTGTCAGCTTCAAACCATAATAGCTCAACATTATAATATTCAAGCTGGTTCAGAGAATTTATGAAATTGTCTAGGCAGAGTTCAGAATAAACAGAACAATTGTCTGAATATTTGCATTGGTTTGTCTATGACTCATCCGTAAAACTGAGATTTCATAATCATCTGACAAGTCTGAAACTTAATTCGTAGTCTATTTTTTTTTTTTAAAAAAAACTTACACAAAATTTAAACAAAAGTGGTTATTCTTGCATATGATTGACTAGATCATTCTAACCAGGCGGAGCTATGCAAAGCAATAAGACCTTTGCAAGATACCAACTGCTGATAGATTAATTTATCAGTAGACTGAACTTCTGGTTTAAGATCAAAATTTACCCATAACCCATTTCTGTCTTTAACATAGGGAATTACAGAAAGTAAATCTACAGCGAAGAGTTCTCATTAAAAATCAGCCTAAAACCTTTTAAAGGCTGGGAATTTAATTGAATCTCATTTTATCAAACTGAGCTCTAGTAGTACATGCTCTTTTGTTTTTTCAATTTTCCGTCACTGATCAATAACCTACCCGAATTGTTTCAGCTGTGGAGGTTGCCCGATTCCCGTGGTGGCAAACTGGGCCCTTATTATCTTTGATCTTTAACATCCAATATAAAGTCCCAGACAAGAATGTAGTATTTCCTTTACCTGAATTCCCTGAGAAGAAGGAACATTCTTAAGGCAATAGACAGACCCAAAATGTTAAGTTAACTTTACATATTTGGGTATAAACCGCTCCACAAAACCTTTTTAAATTTTGCGGTTCGGATGATTTTCTTGTTGACCTAATTCTTATCAACCGATATACTGAGTATTAGGCACACAGTGGATTTGTAGTCATGGATGCCTCTAGTTAATGCAATGTGTTTTCATCTCCAAAATCATGCGATTATAATTGTTTTTTTTTAAGCCTCCATTCCATTTTCTTGTGGGCTCTGATCCAATGCTTCAAGGAGTTTTTATCTGTATTTTCGGCAAAAGTAAATCTTTTGTGAAGAATTTTTAAAATAAGTTAAATTCAATTCCGCTTTCTAAAATTTTAAAATCAAAAACGAAAAACATTTTTGGCAAGTTTTAAAACTATGGATGAATTAGAGCCGAAATTTCGGAATTCGATATCGATCGAACTTTAAATATGTGCAATTTAAAAGGAAATTTCGATCGATATCAAATGCCGTAATTTTTCACCAGTCGTAATCGAATACCTTTTCGATTCGAAAGCAAATTTATTTCTAATTCTTTAAGTCGATACTGAACGAATCGAAATTATTTTTTCAGTGTTGTGAAAACTCATATAAATGCCAGAATTATCCCCCAGATCTTTTTATAATGCAATACAACTTTTTAGAGCCCAACCTATTTGAGACATCAAAACAAGACTGATATAACATACAACATAGCTCAGGTTGTATCAGTAGTCTGTTGTTTCATTGCATTTGATATTTGAGCCGTTTTTCCACTGTGAGATCTTCCAACCTATAATTTGTTCCGATAGTTTTGCTGGTATTTAGATAATGTATATCGAAATAGTCAATTATATAAGTGAGTGCAGTAAAATGAATGAGTCAACTCGTTCGTTACTTAGGGCCGGTTTACACTATCACACAAGTCTTAAGTATTTTGACAAAAATGCTTTCCTGATCAAATTATTGTTTGAAAATTTTCAAAAATAATAACAACTTCTCATGACAGGATTGTATTTTCCCGAAAATACGTGGGACTTGTGTGATAGTGTAACGTGCCCTTAAGTCGTGCCCAAAATTCCAAAACCTTAAGTAAGAAGATTATGATTCACCCTTTGTCGGGGTTTTAATAATATGATTATTCTTCATTGTATTCCTTAACTTCAATACAAAGATTACGTAACGATAAAAAAAAATTGTTACGATCATATGAATTCGATTGGATTTGTGTGGACTACACGACGTTTAATCAGTTTCGGGATCACTCAGCGGTATAAGCGCGATCGTCTCCTCTAGTTTCGTCTGTTAAATAAGGAACAGGTGATCTGATTCCATCGTTTTGGCTATTTCATCAGGATTAGGTGTTCGACTGTAGCTTTCTTCTTCTCTCTTCTTCTCTTCACCCGATTTAGCCGATTGCAGAGGATGTTATTTAACACAGCACTATTTAAGGTACTGGAAATGTTTTATAAACTCTTTCGAAATTAAACAACATTAATGCTATAATAAAAAGTACATATCCACCATACTTATAAATTAAGTTTATATGTATGTAACATTTCAATTGTGGGTTGAATTAATTATTCATAAAAAATTGTGGTCTAATTCTTTAATTCGTGCTATTTCATGTATACATTTAGAATGAAATTAGACATATTAAATATATAATTTATAAAAATTTTAGCTGCAAGAGGAACATTTACAATTTGTCAGTTTTCCTAATTTCAGTTGTCCTTTAACACACATTCTCTTCTCTCTCTACATATGAAATAATTTTAGAGTTACTGATGGCAAATTGTTTTGTTTGAAATCCATCCCTCTCGGGATTTTATTCACTGTAATTTTGTTTTTTTTTTTTTTCCATTTCATTTACCTGGCCACATTCATTTACTTTTTTCATTCATTCCCTCAGTCAGTCGTCATTGATTCATTTATTTAATTCTTTTGTTTCGATTTAAATGTAAATGATTAATGCTTAATGGATTATGTCAAATTGCGTAAATGTCAATTTTGTTTTGTTTGTGTGTGTTTTTTTATTCTTAGGGTTTAAATTTTATGTTCCATTCACTGGTATTTGGGACAAATTACCTCAAGAGAGCATTACAAATAAAATCAATTGATTAAATTTGTTTATTTGTTTTTCACTTATGAATGTGTTTAACAGCAGGATATAACCAAATGTGTTGATAAAGGTTACGGTTTTTTGTTTTGATGATTTTTCAAGGATCTTTTGCGAAAAGAAATTTATGGTATCACATTGCAGGATTTGATTTAAAGAAATTTGTTGCTGAGGGAAAAATTATCATAGTAAAGTTAAATAGATACTATAATAATTTTAAACTGGTAGGGTTAGAAACCACATACCGAAAATACTTAGGAGTAAGAACTGCATTGATTTTAATATCTTTTAGTCGTCTTAAAAATCCGATTTGAACTATATTTGCATAAAGTCATGGAAATTGAATTAAAAAAAGGAATGTAAATTTTCATGGTGATATTTTCTAATTTTTTTTTTTTTTTTGGGTTACTTGACCAATTCTTTTGATCTGCACTGTTGCACAATAACATCCAGCTTCCGTTAAACAAAAAATATTACTGTTATCAATCTTTTTTTTTTTTTTTTTTGTTTTTCTGATTGCTGATATTCATATTGTGAAATTAACTTTTAATTTTTATTAAATTTATCAGACAAGCTTATACGACGACGTTTGCATGCCGCACAGCTGTTTGGACGCGCAAGTGGAAAGAAGCCACTTCTATTAAAAAAAAAATATGAATAGCCAAGCGTTTATTGTTTGCTCATACCCACAAGTATAAAGAGCTCTTATTCTGAAAAAAAAACTTTGCAGTGATGAAACAACGGTAAATCGCACGGTACCGGGTGACCAAAACGCCAGGCACTGAATCTACGCCACACTCCAAAGACCGTAAAGTGTGGTGGAGGAATGATGTTTGTGTGGGGATCATTTTTATGATGTTGGCCCAATTGTGAAAATAATGTGATGTTTTTCTCCAAGGCCTGAATCGAAGCGGGTTTGTCCGCATAAGCTTTAGACTTTAGATATCCCCACAGGAAAACGTCTAACGGTGTGATATCACACGATCTTGGTGGCCAATCGACCGGCCCAAAACGTGAAATTATGTGCTCATCGAAGTGTTCTCTCAACAAATCCATTGATTGATGCGATGTGTGGGAAGTGGCGCCGTCTTGCTGAAACCAAATAGTCGGTTATCATGGCACGATAACGGTCCGAGTTGCTGCGAACGGCGCCGAATCGACTCTCCACGGTATTCGTGTACACTCTCAGCTACGGCCGCTATATTTTCTTCACAGCGTGCTGGACGTGGTATATTCGGCCGAATATTATCCAATAATGAATGCTGGGTCTCAAAATAGGTGATGGTGTTGCGAATAGTACGCTTAGTAGGCAGATTATGTTGACCATAAGTTGAGCGAAGTGCACGAAACACATTCCTCACAGAACGTGAATTTTCGTAATAAAATTGAACGATTTGGGAACGTCGTTCAGGCGTAAGTCTTTCCATTATGAAATGCAAAACAATACTAAACAAAAATAACATGACAGCATGACACGACTCACACGTGATCTGTCAAAAAAAGGCTATTGAAAAAAGTATCTCTACTTAAATCACCCGTTATATATATTCTGAGTTCTTATGAGAAGCGAAGTTGATTAAACGATGTCTTTCTGACATTCGGTCTGTTGAAATGGGGTTTCCGCTAAATTTAGCTATAGATATTCCGCCATACCTGACCTAAAATGACCACGATTGCCTCCAATTTTAGCCATAAGATCCCCTGTTCTTCTTTTTTCCCGCTACAATAGAGAGATGTGTTTTCAACGAAAGAATGCACTAAACCAATTTTTATTTTTTTTATTCTGTTTGGTAATGTGTGCTAGTTAGTGAGTGGTCTAAGAAGCTGCATTATGTTAGGTGAAGGGTATTAAAAATTTGGCACAGCCGAATATATCACTCTTAATTTTTTTTATAATTATTCTTTTTATTTATAGTTTTTGTACATAAATAAATAAAATTTTGCAAAAATTCCCAAATCCCTTTCACACAAAAATAAATCGCTACATTTATGTTAAAATCTTCTTTCTGCCAACACTGCTCTCTATTGATGGGATACTTAACGGTTAATTTAAGTTTGTATGATGAAACGAAATGAGAAAATTTACTAAAAAAAAAGTGCTATACATAAAAAAACATTCAAAAAACAAAACAGTTTTCATTGAAAACGATTATCGTAAAAATTCAGAAAATAATGACAAATTGTGCTGTTATTTTGCGGCAAATTTTTTGATAAAAAAAAAACAAATGTTTGTTCATCTCTTGAAAATGACTTTGTGACTTTAATGCCAGATAACAAATAGCAAATAGACTAAAATACACACAATCACCATGACAGGGGTGACAATTGAGGGGAACAAATTTCCACTTATTGTCAGTTTATTTTTGCTCTATAATACACATTCACACACACACAGGCACAAGCATAAATTTTCGTAAAACATGTCAATTTTATGATACTTTAACTCAGGATTCATACACAAGGATCACAAGAATACACAATGGGAAGAATACAATTTGTCTAAAGAATGCCAATTGTTGTAGAGGAAAAAAGGAAAAAAAAAGATTTAAATTTTATTGCTTTTACTTTTGATGTGGGAATTGGTAGCCATTGTGGTCTGTACGAAACAGTAAAATTGTAAGGTATTCCTTTTATTTGATATCATTAAGAGGAATAATAAATGGTTTTTCTACTCGTAATGATGAACATTTTTAGACAAATGTTTAGGGCCTATAAAGTAGATTCCATGAATTAAACTGTGTTATTTTCTAATTTTCGTTTATTCCTTCTTTTATTTGAAGGGTAACAGTAGCACGTACTGACAATGCAATTTTTGTTTTAATTTTTTCCAAATTTGTTTTATAATTTTGTAAAATATTTCTCCCGGCTCTTTTGTTTGTAGCGGCGGTTAGTGAGCAGAGCAGCGGGTTCAAAAGGGATATCAGTGAATGGCATTTTGAATAGCTCGGTATGTGGTTCGACCACGTGTAAACCATGATTTGATTGTTTGTTTTTTGCTTAATATTTTCTTTATTCGTGCGTTTATTTTCACAATTTTGTATGAATGAATTGAATTATCGATAACAAAAAAAAAAAAAAATAGAAATGTTTTGTGCCAAGCTAATGCCAGCTTTGTATGCAATTATAAATCGCGCCTGATGTGTTTAAACTTTAATTTCGTTAATTTAATTTTTACCTCTTTCATTGTTTAATTTTTTAGCTAAAAAAAATCATTGAAAATATTTTTTATTTATGTATAAAAGAATGTAAGTAAGTATTTATGTATGTATGTATGTATATTGTTTAATAACTGCATACGTTTTAATTGTTTTGAAAATATTTTTGCAAAATCAATTGCATCAAACTGTAACGCAATGTTTGTATGAGAACTGTATTGAAAAGTTGGCACTTTGACAGCCACTTGTAACGTGTATGCATACATTTTAAGCCTGATTAAACATCAATTGAATGACGTATTAGTGACACTTCAATGCTTCTTAATTATAACTAAGAGATTTTTTTTTTTTTTTGTTTTTGAACATGGTTTTTGTCTAATAATGCATATTGGGTAAAAAAATTTTTCCATTTAAGCGGATGGCATGTTAAACGATTTAAAGGTGAGATTTTCACAAAAGTTTTACTGCCTGGCCCACAATGTCGAAAAGGAAATTTCTTTCCTTTATTTATGTACCTGGAAAACAATAATTAAAAACTAAATTTTTTTATTTTCTATGCAAATACACACAGAAAAAAATTAATGAAAAATCGTCGAAAAGAACGTTGATTTTATATATTTCGGTTGTGATATTTCTTCGCAGTTACTTCATGTTAATTTAACATGGTTTAACAAAAACTTGCGAGAAAACTTTTTTTTTAAATAACTATAATTCATGTTAAGTGTGAAATAACAGTAAGAAGAAGCTACAGAGACAACATATGTATTTATTTAAGAATAATTCTAAACACTTATTCGCGGAATCAGAGAGAAATAATATTATTATTTCTTTTCCTGTAACACATGTTTCACTTTTATTTTTATTCCCCTGGGTTGAAGCACTCACAATTAAAAGACACCAGCAGAATAGACCAATATGGGTTTCGTCATAATTCTTCTTGGGAAACTTTATGTACAGGGTGTCCGCCGGGAAGGTATACTACTTTGTTTTGGCGCCATTTTTGGTAAACATTAGTCTTGACATTTCATATTTGGCAGTCGTGAAGTAGACACGTGGCAAATTTATTACGGAAAAATGTTCGATAAACCAACGTGTTTTAATCGTTAAAACATTTTATGAAAATCAATCATCGTTTACTTTGACGATGAGAAAGTTACGTGAAATTCTTGGGAGAAACAACGTGCCAACAAAACGCACTATTTATCGTATAGTGAATGATTTCGAAGAAAAAGGGTCTGTAGGTGATAGGCCCAAGCATAGACCACAATGTACTGCAATATCGGCTAAAAACATTACTGCTGCTCAAGAAAGTGTTCAAAACAATCCATCAACCTAAATTTGTTCAGGAGGAATCATTGGACCTTACTTCTTTGAAAATGAAAACGGCGTAACGGTAACTGTGAATGGGGAGCGATATCGTGATATGATTGAAAAATTTTTAACGCCACAACTGCATGCTTTTGGCTTGATTAACATGTGGTGTCAACAAGACGGGATTACAATGGAATTACTGCGAGACCTCTTTCCACAACAAGTTATTTCAAGAAATGTTGATTTTGATTGGCCTGCACGGTCGCCTGATTTGACTGCCTTCTTTTTGTGGGGATATCTGAAAAGCAATGTTTATGCAAACAAACCAGAAACGCTTGAGCAACTCAAACAAAATATTCGTGATGAAATTAATGAAATACCGCGTGAAATGTGTGAGAATGTAATGAAAAATGTGCGCAAAAGGGCTCGCACTTGTGATGCTAACAGAGGCGGACATTTATCTGATATTGTATTCCATACATATTGCCTACTTTAAATAAAACATTTATCAATATAAGATCCGTTCTCTTTCATTTAATCAAAAATTATAAACAAACAAAGTAGTATACCTTCCCGGCGGACACCCTGTATTTAACTAAATAATTTTAGCAAAAATAATACGGGAATTTTTCTTCCTTTTAAAAATTATTTTAAGCACAAAAATAAAAAAAGGTTTGGTCTTCTTCTTGAAGTGTTGTTGTTGTTTTTTCTATACAAAACAAGTAAAACAGGCTTTTATAGATGCAATATTGAACAATGTTATTTGAACATCTTTCAATTAAAATTAATATGAAACAATGATAATTTTAAATAAAGACTATGCTTTTGAAGAAATTTACTATGATTTTAAATTAACATTGCTCCATATTAATTTAACATTGTTATTTTTTCTGTGTGTATCTATTTTCTTTTCGACAATGCGGGCCAGGCAGTTAAAATTACTTCAGTAAAAATTACTTGGGGTCAGTTTTGGTGCTTATAAGATCCAATAGAAGTTGTCAAAATCAAGAAGGGTAACTTGTAATTATTATTATTTTAATTATTTTTCCTGTGTGATACTGTGCCCGTGTTCTGTAACTCCCGCAGCGAGAAACTTTTCGATTGAAATGTGAGAAATGATACAAAAATTCCATAAATTGATACAAACTGCGGTTTTTCTCACTTAACTGCGTCTGTAACATTTTTGGCGAGCAATAACTGTCACATAAGGCAATTGCTCGCCAATTTACTGAAAAAGAGTGTCTGTAAAATTTTTGTGAGAAACTTTCCGCTTTGAACTGTCAAATAAACTCACGCATAAAAACGGGGTGAGAAAAAATTTTAACACTAAAAAATAAATTAAAAATGCAAAACGCAATGAATATGAACACAGAAGAGATAAGTGTGTTGTTCTTGGCAGATTTTTTCATTGTTTAATTATTTTGCTTTGAACATTTTTTAAAAATATACGAATGTTTTTAAAGCAATTTGTTCATCAACAAACATTAAAGTCGTACTTTACATTTTTTAGTCGACGCACATAGGGGCTTTTTGCCAATCTAGCCGGACATTAGGCGAAAAATTAAATTTAAGAAATGTAAAAATGTAAGTACGCAGCTCGACAGACAACAAAATTCTGCATCGTATAGTGAATTTTCAAGTCATTTGCTTGAGACTTGTGGTTTTGGGACACTGTTAAATTCAAGAAAGTTGAGTAAATTGGATGCGTGTTTATTGACTTTTTACGGTTTTGGGAGGTTTACAATATATTTTTTTGTGGGTAAACGAATAAAGATTTTACATTGATTTTTTTTTTCTCTATATTAAAAGCTACTTATAAAAATTTTTAGAAAAATTTTGTTAGCAATTTTTATGGTAAAAAAATTCGTTCGAAATTAAAAAAACGATTTTTTTGTTCACTTTTTTGTAAAAAAAAAAAAATTTAAAGGTTTTTGAAGGTGCAACCCTTAGAGTCAATAAAAATGTTAAACATCACGTTAAAATTTGAGATCTCTACTTTTAAATTCAAGAAAAAAACCTTGCGCGTTGTTGCGCCATTTTTTTTAATGATTTTTTCAAAATTTCACCTATTTTCTGTTTTTGCTCATCTTGCATAGGTACATATGATATAAACCCTTTCGTCAGTCATAAAATGTTTTGGCTGTACGTAGATATTTTTTATTTAAATTATTACATCTAAGAGTAATATTACCTGTGTAAAAAAAGGAATGTGCGAACAGTACGTAACGGTTTTTAACCACCTGTGCAGCAGCTAAATGGCGTTATTTTATGGAGCAAAATAAAAGAGACCCTTTCGTCAGTCATAAAATGTTTTGGTTGTACGTAGATGTTTTTTATTTAAATTATTACATCTAAGAATAATATTACCTGTGTAAAAAAAGGAATGTGCGAACAGTACGTAACGGTTTTTAACCACCTGTGCGGCAGCTAAATGACGTTATTTTATGGAGCAAAATAAATGTACCTGTTTTGCATAACTTTTAAAATTATTAACCACAAAAATAATATTTAAAAAATCAAATCTGGGGTCCAGGTACTTAGTTTTTTTACTATATATTGTGGTTATTGCATAAAATTGTTATCAGAATCATTTTGAAGCTTCGAGAGTAAAATGGAAAAAGTGTATACGAAATTAGAGTTATTTCAAATAGTACAAGAATGTAATGCTTAACTCGTTGAAGAGAAATTACAATTTTTAGTTAGAAAATTGTGCGAAATTTCAAAATGTCAGGGAGATAGTGATATATCAGTAGTAAATCAATGCTTAAAGAAATTCAAATATTTTTTTAAAATATTTTGGCATTCAGCACAAAGAAAAAAGGATCGATTTGTAAGCATGCATTCCAAATGGCTGGAAGGAACAGTGACAATACCTATATTTGGGAGTTCGTCTTCAAATCGACTGCAAAAGCCGTTCGTTGAATTGACCGAAAGAAGTAAGAGAAGAAAAACTGAAATCATGCGAACTCAATGCGATGCTGATTTATTGATGCATGCTGCCCAAACACAACTACAAACGTGTGGAAAAAGAGATGCCTCATGAATTTTGCTTAGATTATTGCTTAGACACTGCAAAACTTTACGTTACTCTATATCCCTGGCATCCTATGACACCTACAATGCACAAGATTTTAATACATGGTACAACTGTAATGAGCGAGGCATTGTTGCCTATCGGGCTATTATCAGAAGAAGCGTCTGAGGCACGAAATAAGCATTTTCGGCTTTATAGGCAGAATTTTGCTAGAAAGTTTTCGAGGGTTCAGTGTAACAAAGATATTATAAATAGACTTTTGCTCAGTTCTGACCCACTGATTACTAGCATAAGACCAACTCCAAAAAAAAAGTCATTATTACCCTTTACGAAAGAAGAAATTTCTTTTATGCTTCCACCTGTACTTGGCTCTGAAGAGAATTCCGATTCGGAAGAGGATTTTGAAGAAACAGACGAAGAAGAACCATGGCACTCATCATCATCTTAGTGCAAAAGAGAAGTTATTGTAAATAAATAAGTTATTATTTTAAATAAAATTAGTTGTCACTATTATAAATTAGTTATAATTACGAATAAATAAATTCTTTTCATATAAATTAAATACTATGAAATACATAAAAGTCACATAAAATCTTAAAAATTAATATTTTTTGGAAATTAGCAAAAAAAAAAATTTTTTTTGACAGGGTCGTTCCGGGGGGTGGGTTAGGAGGGATACCTCCCCCTGCCCATAAAAGTTCAAAAATTTAATTTTTATAGAATTAAGGCGTTAGTAACCTTTTTCTTTTAATATTTACATTTTTTTTAAAATATTATTTTATGTAACCGCCCACAAAAAGGGCGGGGCGAAAAGTGAAATTTTACGATCTCATGGGTCCAATTTTAGGGTTTTTAATTTTTGCCGATGTTAAAAGTTGTATTTGCCAAACAAAAGTATAGGAAAACTTTAAAAAAATTGAATTTTTCAGAGGTAGGACTAGTTTTTCTATGGGGAACTTTTTCCCCCTTGGTCCTATTTTAAGTATTTTTGATCTTTACCTGCCTATGACAATAACACATATTTCTGCCAAGTTTCATCAATCTAGGGTCACTCAATAACAAGAAGCAATATAAGCTAGAAAAAAAAGTAATGTCCGGCTAGATTGGCAAAAAGCCCCTATGTGCGACGGTTGTATTTTCGCCGCCGTCGTTAAAATTTCTTTAATTTCAGTAAGATTTGGTCACCGTCAACGATACGTTTGACTGGCGTTCTCAACATGTGCATTTTCTAATCGGCTTCAAGTGGAATATTATGATATTTATAACGTAACGACGTAATTTTTTTGATAGTTTTCGACATGAGTTACAGACACACTTTTTTCTCACTTTTCGAGAAACGATGGAAAAATTTTGTTTCACATGTTTTCGATGCGAGAAGTTCTCACCAAAGATAAAGAACATGGGTACTGATTTAAGACCAAGACGCCGAATTGTCATATTTAAACCTGAACCGCACCGCTTCGTCAACAAAATTAATTTTTTAATGACTATTTCACTTGTTTTAATTAATTTTTCATTCTCTGCAGTTCAATTCTTAATGAAGTTTTAAAACTGGATTATTTTACTTTTCAGCGTTACCATTGTGTTTTTTGTATGGGCATGAGAATTTTTAGCGAATTTTACAAAACTTAATATACATACATTTTAAGGCTAATGTAAACCAATTTTATTCACTTATTACAATTATTCAACCAAAAATTAGTTTGATTACTAAACAGAATATTTCGCTACATAAATTATTGTAAGACAATTAAATCCCGGTCGGAAACCGAAATATTTAAGTGTATATTTTAATAATCAACGGTCTCTGAAGTAAGAAGGGCCAAATTAGAGAGCGGTTGAATTGTTTTGTTTGTATTTTTTGACATTATTTCATCATGAGAGAGCAAAAGTATTTTAATAAAATACATACGTCTTTAGCACGATTTCGGATCAAAATCGGGGTTGTCAGAACAAAATAATATGAATATAACTTGATGAATTGTAATAGGAAAAAAAGACGAAATAAAATTCACATCAATTCAAAACGTACCTTGAAAAAACGGCTTAAATAAATAACTTTAATACTCATTCAACTAATAATCACACTCTTAGGAAAATACAAATTATGATGCCGTAACATCAGAATTGTGACATCAATGTTATTACAAATGGAAAGATATGCGTCATACGCGCTATGACTACAGTGACATCAATGCCATGCCATATTTGACATCAGTACTGACAAACTGTCATTAGTGCGATGACAAACTTTCATCAGTGCGATGGAAAACTGTCACCAGTGCGATGACACTCTGTCATCAGTGCGATGGCATAATATATCAAATCCAGCAGCATTTGTCTTAGTATTGAGAGTTCTTCTGTTAACAAAGGAATACAACAAAAGTGAAACAAACACATGTAACATGTAAGTTAATAATGATATTATCTTAATTTGATTAAGGTCAATTACAATGACTCTATTTGATGACAGTTTGTCATCGCATTAAACAATGATTCGTCATTTTTGTGATGCCAATGTGTCATCCCATTGATGACATAATTTTAATTTTTGACCCTGATGACAATTTGACCAAGTGATGTTAAGGCTTACATCACCGTGATGTAAAGTGTCATTTGGTCAAAACCGAAGACAATTGTCATAGCACTGATGTCAAAATACATCAGCGTTATGACGCCTTTTCTTTCTATCAGTGATGACTGTCATAAATATTATGAAATTTACCCCAATAATTATAAAAAATATTTGTGATTAATAAAAGGTTTATTAAACAAATTTTCATAGAAAATTCGTTTCATAAAGCTGCTATAAACCTAAAATATTTTTTATGAGTATTTAATTAATGTCTTGAATAAATTAAAAATTTCATTGATTTACAAGAACCAGCTTGACTCTTGATCATTATGATAATGAAATGTTTCATTAATTTGATGGCAAAGTGTCAGTTTTAAAAATGTCTTGCAATAACTTAATGCAAAATTCCCATCGAATTTAATGAAACAATCTTCATTCTTCCAATCAACCGTTGCAAACACTGATAGAAAAAGTGAAACAAACATGTGTGACGGTTAAGTATATAATGATATTCTCTCAATCTGACTTAAGGTCAATTACAATGCCCCAATTTTATGACAGTTTGTCATCGCACTGGTGACAGTTTGCATCGCACTCATGACAGTTTGTCATCGCACTATTGACATGATATATTATGTCATCGCACTAATGACAGTTTATCATCGCATTGATGACATAATATATTATGTCATCACCCTGAGGACAGTTTGTCATCGAACTGATGACAGTTTTCCATCGTACTAATGACAGTTTGTCTTTACTGATGTCAAAATACATCAGCGTTATTACGCCTTTTCAATCAGTGTAAACAAAATGTGGCATCGAATTGATTTCACTGTAGTTATAGCGTAGATGACGCATAAAATATGACAAAATTTTAGGATGACGTTCGTCATTGGATTGGTGTCACTTTTTGCTTCATTGATGCTATTTTTAATAACAATGTTGTCACAATTCTGATGTTAAGGCATCATCTATATGAATTTTTCTATGAGTGTAGGTTTTTTTATGAAATTTTTCATTGGATTAATTTCAAAATCCATTGGATCTGTGAAGAAAATTCTTTCAGTGTATAACTGTCAGTAGACAACAGGCAGTTAAGCTTGGTTTATGAGATCTCGTTCAACTAGGTTAAATTGATCTGAAAACAGAATTTTACCGCCATTACCAATTTTGTATACAAAATTTTAATGGAACAGATTAGTTTTGTTTAAAATATTCGTCTTAAATGAAGTAATAAAAAAATCACAATTCGCCGGAAAAATCCAAGTTTCAGGGCACGTTAAACTAAGCTTAAACTTAATCCACATCTCAAAAACCCGGCCTTATAGTAATAGTTCATTAAAACTTAACCTGAAAAAATTTGCCGCAAATAATAAAAACTTAAAATATTTTTGAGAAAATTTCAAATTGAGTACAAAATTTAGAAACTTCAACAAACACAAATTTCTTTCTTTACATTGTCGATCTCTTGTCCAAATTTAAAATCCATTATCTTATTTTTTTTTTACTAAAATGTGTTTAAAATTTATTGATAACGGAAATTTAATTAAAATTGTAATGACAACAAAGAAATATTGACTACTTTGTTGATTGAATTTCAATGAAAAAATAAAAGAATAATAGATAGAAAAGACAAAAAAAAAATATAATAACAATAATAAATTATAACAACAATATGTAACCAACTTGTTAGTTACAGGTTGTTGTAACTAAACTTGTAATTTAAAAATTTACAAAACCAATAATTTCATAATGCAACTTCAGATGCTACATTCAGTCAGTTTAACGACTCTGTGCCGCCCTGCTCTACTCTGTACTATAACGATCCAACCGACCACATTAGCTAAATCCTCGTTAGGTATAAGAGTGCATTTGTATTTGTTTCTACTAACACATACCATGAAAAAAAAGCTATGAAGGTATGTGTAGATGTATGTTTTGTACTTGTTTAAACTGATTAAATGATAGGTTGCATATACATACATATTTAATATTGCGATTTTTATTCATATTTTTTATATTTGTTGTTTAAAAAGCATTAATTCAACAACAAACAGAACATTTAACCGCTTTTTTGGTATAATAAAAATCAAGGAGTGGTTTTAACAAACATTTAGGTTTTTTCTACTGTTTATCATAATGATTATAAAAACTCAATGGGTAAATTACGATACCGAAAAATCAAAACATAAAATTGTTTTCCAGTAAGCAAATAATTTAAAATATTTTCATTTATAATAACCTTAAACAAGCATTTATTAAATTTAAAATACATATTAAATATATTGGAATAATTTGAAAAAAAAATATTAGAAAAACTTAAAATATTTTTCAAATAGATAGTTTGTCATGTATTGCAGTTTGAATTTACTCGTCTGTGTTATAATTCGATCTAAGTTAATCACCAGTGACACTAAGGCATGTTTACATGGTAATACATGTACTGCGATATCTCAAAAAAGTATGTAGATTGAAAAAATCTTATAATGTAAAAGCAAAATGTATTGAGTAGGAGAGAATACAGTTACAAAATTTAAAAAGCGGTCGGTAAAGCTCGATTCACCTATGCGTTCATGTGAGTTTGACGTAGCGTTGTCCTTTGTTAAGTTTTTCCTTTTTTGCAAGTTTTTTGAGATGAAAAAAAATTTTTAATTTGTATAAAGTTTTTCAAGTTTTTTATAAATAAATAATTTAAAATTTGCAGTATATTGGATGAAAATATTTAGAGTTTTTTATGCAATTTAACGATATTACTATATATATTCTCTTTATGGTTTGCAATAGTGTTCCATTGTGTTTACTCCTTCCAACCTAAAAGATCCCAACTATATTTTTTAGGTGCTGAAGTATTTTTAACACTAGATTCATATAAGTTATCTGAAGATGATTAAATGGACTTAAGGGTTTATTCTTTTAAGTTTTATGTTGAACTTTGTAAAGTTTGTTTTAATAATGACTTTCTAAAACACGTTAAAGTTTTAGCACCTTTTAGGTTTTTAATAAGTATTTGATTGTAAATAAATTTATTGGTTTAAGAGAAAAAAAATTATTTTTATTTAATTTTTTTTTATATATTATTAAATAAATTGAATTCCATACAAGGCGAATTCATTACAGGTGATCCTAAAAGCCCTGCTGATAACTTTTTTTCTTTAGCTTTATAATTGTTGGATGTCAAAATTTTGTTTATTATCTTTTTTATCATTGTACAATGATTTTATTTGGGTGTTCTCGGAAATGCAAATGGGGCTTCTATTGTAACTTTCTTCAACGATTCATTACAAATTGTATGGCCTGATGGTAAGTGAATATTTGATTCATAATTTTTTTTTATATTTTTATGTTTTTTTTTTTTAATTTAATCTAGGCATTCAATACGACAAAATATTGCTAATGGTAACTGATGCAGCGGCATACATGTTAAGTGGAATTTTGTCCCTTAGGATAATGTATCCTAAAACGATACATTTGACATGTTTTGCTCATGGACTTCATCGTGTTGCTGACTTCATACGCTTAGAGTTTCAGCATGTAAATAAATTAATATCTTGTACCAAATCCGTTTTTGTTAGGTTAATTTTTCAATAACTCGTATTTACACACATACAAACTAAAATTTTAATTTCCATAGGCTCCTCGTAGAAAGCAGTTATTTTTACAAATGAATCCCAATTTGGCTCTTCCACCGTTCTCATGCCCTACACGTTGGGGTACTTGGATAGAAGCCACAATGCATTATGCAGAATACCTTGATAAAGTAAAGGCTGTTATTTCTTAACTGAAAAGTGAAGACTCAGATTCGATCGCGCACGCCAAGGAGATATATAACTTGCCCGGATTAAGTTCCCAACTTGCGTTTATCAAAAACAATTTTTCAATTATTGTGTCTTCTATAAAAAAAGCTACAAACAGTTGGGTTAGCTATTCACGAAAGTGTAAACATTGTGACAAATGTACGAGAAGCTCTTAAGAATCTACATGAAAAAATATATATGAAGAAATTTAATGCAGTATGTATTTCAAAGAAATCCGGGGTTCAAACAAATTTTACAAATAAACAACATTCTTCAAACTGGTGCTAAGCCTGATGACAAAATGAAATTTTGAAATATAAATTTGCTCCAACAACATCCGTTGACGTGGAAAGAAGTTTTTACTTATACAATTCACTTTTAACAGAAAGACGAAGAAAATGACGTTTACAAATATAAAAGCCCACATGATTGGTTATTGTAACTGTTTTCACGAATCTGAAGAAATAGAATAACTGTAATTTTTTATATTTAAATGTATATATTAAAAAACAAAAATGCTTTTTTTGCTGCTTTTTTTCTAAATTTTTGTGCTTTTTTATATATTTTTTTTTTGCTGTAAACACTTTGTTTTTTGCTTTTTTTTGTCTTCTCTGCTTATAAGAGTGTCAGTTTTCAAAAGCCAAAGAAAAATTTTTATTTATATGACAAATATCCAAAATTAGTCTACCTCGATATCGTTGTTCAAAAAGCCAAATAATTGTATTAAAAACTAATACTGAAATACGCTAATTTTTGTATTGTTGTTTCTAAGTAAATTCCCAAGCGAATGTTTTTTAATTTTCTTTAAAAAACGGGCAGTATGTTGTTAAATCTCAACAAATTTGAAGTTCCAAGGAAGATAAACCTTTGATGCATTAATAAAAGACAAAATTTATTAACCGTGATAATAGTAATGTTAAAAACAAGAATAGTTTGTTTGTGGCGATAACGGGGACCAAAATATGGTTTTTAAATTTAAAATAAACAATTAAGAAAGTATAATCGGTCAATTCCGCCATATGATACCGTACACCACAGAATTTACAAATAAATTTTTGAGAGTGGGCCCATGGGCAATCATGGACCGCCAGAATAAAATTATGTTTTTAGGCAGGGACCGTAACAGTTATTACTTTTTTCATAAAAGTCAGATGATAACAGTTATTTTTTTATTTTTTCGATCAAAAATTACAGTTATATTTTGATTTATATTTTTTTGGACAAAAATAACAGTAATTTTTTAATTTTTATTTTTTCGATCAAAAATAACAGTTATTTTATGTTTTTTATTTTTTCGAGCAAAAATAAAAGTTATTCTTTAAAGAAATGTACGTGTTATAATAATTTAGTTGACTTTAAATATTTATTTTAATGCGCATAAGATATCCCAATGATGATAACACATTTAAATAAATCTTTAAACACGTACATTTCTTAAAAAAATAACTTATTTTTGCTCGAAAAAATAAAAATCAAAAAATAACTGTTATTTTTGATCGAAAAAATAAAAATCAAAAAATAACTTTAATTTTTGATCGAAAAAATAAAAATCAAAACCTTAAAAATCATAATATTTTATCATAGAAAAGTCCATAAGGATCAATATGGTACAATTGAATCAGTTTGCAAGTATTTACTTCTATATGCTTTTTTTGTTTTAAATTTTCAAGATAACTGTTATTTTCAGTCCCTGTTTTTAGGTAAAAATTCATATAAGAGTTCTTTGTGCTAAATATTATTTAGATATCTTCATATTTATGAGAATTGTTCGTCTTTAAATGGTTTTAGGAAGGGGGTTTTTATGGAAAAACTGAGTAATTTTCATAAAAATTTTTCTAGACAATCAATTGTCTGTCAACTGGAAACAATTTTACTCGAATTCGATTTCCAGAACATGGCTGTATAAGTGTGTACCGTTCTCATAATCGGTCATCTAACATAACTGAAGAAAATCTCAGCGACGGTGAGTGTCCAGTTATGAGATGCTTCACGTATATTATTCTTAGTTACAATTCGATGCTTTAAAACATTTTCTAAAATTAATACTACAAATTCAATTTTAATTCCTGATCCTGACACACAAGTTTGTCTTAAATTTTACTAAATGTTAAAAAAAAGTTTTGAAAATTGTATTCGTTATTATATTTAACATTTATTTTTTAGAACTGTACGGTTATTCTACAAATACACACACGTGCAAACACACACATTTTTGCAAATATATAGTAATTTAAATTGGAAAATAATGTGACGCGATCCAATGTTTACATGGACAGCCAGTCAGTCTACTAGCCGGATGGACGGACATTGTTAGTCCGATTAAAAAAGTGATTCTAATTCGATTCAAAGTCCGCTTTGTTAATAAATTTCTGCACGCAGAGAAAAAATATGTTTAAATATGGTCACCTCCAACAAAACAATTTTTAAAGAAAATTTTAAACATATTATGTTTAATTTAACCATTTTATTGTCACCGACAATCATATTATTGTTAAATTAGTCCTCCATCAAAAAACCCCAACCATATTATGGTTGCGTCTAAGCATGTAATGATTAAATATGTCAATAATTTGTTTTTAACTTAACAATAGTATTTTCCTCTTTTCCAAGAGGTTGAAAATCAACCATGCTATTATAAATGTTTAACAAATTTTTAGTAATTATTAACCAATACATGTGCGAAGGCAACCATAATTTGGTTGTGCCTTCTTGATGGAGGACTAATTTAACCATAATATGGTTGTCGATGACAATAATATGGTTAAAATAACCATAGTATGTTTACAATTTTACTTAAAAATAGTTTTGTTGGAGGTGACCATATTTAAACATATTTTTTCTCTGGGTGTGGAAAATCGATTTAAACATTTCTTTTGAAAGTGAAATGCCAAGCAATATAAAGAGTTTTGTAAGAGTACACGCAGAGAAGAAATATGGTTGGGCATGGTTACGGCAGCTACACTATGTTTTTTGTAACAATATATTGTTGTCGTACGCAAAATATTCTTATTTTAATTCAACAATATTGTAGTTGCTGTAAACATGTCAATTTTTATCGCAATTATAAATTAAGTAAGGTTCACTGAAAAGTAATCATTTTCATAACAACTAAATAATGATAACTTTGAAAACATATTATATTCCTCACAACCATTTAATGATATTTAATAGCCATAACATGATAACTTTCTATACATGTAATCATAATATGTTTAAGATGCAAACCAAATATCTTTACTCGAATAATGTTTGGTTATCGCCATTCGTAAAATAATTTTGCATCAGTTATGTCGTTTGTTTTACATATGCCTATCGAATTATTTGTTATACAGTGGTTAAACAATTTAAAAAGATACCCATTAAAACCCAAGTTAAAAGAAATTAAAAAATAAAGAAATTGTAGGTACATTAAAAAAATTGTTAAAAAAATTTAATATTGTTGGAAAATGGTGCAAAAATACTGACCATTCTTTTGTGTTATTTTAGAGAAAAAGAATGAAAATTCTTTCAAATAATTTATAAATAATTGCGACCTACGACAAAAATAGGTCAAAAATATTATGTTTAAAGTTGCATTTTATTATGATGTGAAATATCTGTAAGAGTTTTACGTTAAGGTTGCCAGTAAGTAAATAAGTATAAATATATGATTAAAATCTTTTTCGGTTTTAGATTTAATCGACATATTATTATGATTAACATGATAATAATATGATTACATTAAATTGTAATAGGATGTAATAAAAACAAATTAGGATTAAGGGAAAAATATAATTTTTTTTAATTATTATTCCTACACTAAATCCCGCGATGCTTTTCGCTTGTCTGCAGGAGACCAGAGTCTCTGGCGGGAATCGAACCCGCAACCCTGGTACTGATAGACTAGCTCACTACCAGGTCATAATATGATTCAATAATAATCGTAATTTGTTGACTACAATCATGAATCTTATCATAATATGTTGCTCTTAGAATATGTTTACCACAACCATGTTTTTTCTTTGCGTGTATTTACAATTTTACAAAACTTCGTAACTTACCAATTTTTGAACGAGATTGATAATGGCTTAGGAAGGCATTTTAAAAACAAATAAAATGGCGGCTTTTACAGAGTTTTTAACTTTTTTTTACCTTAGCGGTCACAAGTTTCCTTTAAACAGTGCCAAGGCACATTTAACAATGCAGACTCATTAGGGACAGATACTATACCTGTATGTATGAGCCAAAATATGTTCATGTGTTCGTTAAATCGGGGTTTTTTTTTCGTAATGCTCTCCAAAATGAGTCCACCTTGTTAAATGTGCTTTGAGTAGTGCCAGGCTTGATCACTGAACGTTTTTAGTATATGGCCAGCATAAGTAAAAGTTTTGATGGGATTATACTCTACTTGCAAACTCTGGTACACAAAATATATCAATCGTATTATAAAACAAAGCAAAATAATAAAAATCTGGTCTGAAATAAGACTAATGGCATTGGACAGATCCGGGTGAAAGGATTTCGTTACCGCTCTATTTCCAACTTGGAACCTTAGGAACCAATATGTTATAAAACAATTTAAGAAAATTGTGTTTATTTTTTCTAATTCTTTCTTCTAAAAAACACTTCTTAGTTCTCCATATCATTGATAAAACTGCGCGACATCTGTTTAAAAAAATCTTAACACAAAAATCATTAATTCATTTGAAACACGCATCTTGATAAAAAAAAAATATTACACACAATTTTTTTACTCTAGGAAAAAAAGTTAATTGACAACAATTGACGCTTTTTATAGATAAAAAGAAAAACGAATACAATTTTTAAATTTGTATCTATGGATACCACAGATGGCATATGCACTTTTAGATCTACAAATAAAATTAGATGGCGGTATAAAACATCACCATTTTTAACAGCAATTTGTTGTTTAACACAACAACAAAGACAATTTTTAATTAAAATTTTAACAAAACATTTTTCAGCTAAACGTTGCAATTTCCCCACAATAAAAAAAATGTAGCAGCAACAGGCTTTCGAAAGAAGTTGGTTGACTTTAAAAATTACAGGCTTAAAATAAGAACAATTAACAACAAGAACAACAGTTAGACCACTAACAATAACAACCAATTGAATGTTTTTTAACAGAAAAACACATGAGTGACATTTTCGATTCGACTGCGAGGAGCATGTCATCCAGAATTTTTGCTATCATCGAATGGTTGGTTAAATTTATACGTTAAACCGCAAACAAATTTTTAAATGCCGTGACAATATTTTTTATGTTTTTCAAATAGAATATGAGAAAAAAAGATACTTCAAAAGTAGCACATAATGGAAAAATAAAATAAAAACCGTTTAAATATGATTATTTGAATCTATCAAGCATAGACTTAGAAACAGACGCACTCACTCACTGGTAAACCATAAAATGCCAACTGTTATCACTTGAGTACTATAAAAACAAATTGCCTTTAAAGGGGCGGGAACTTTTTTGTGTGTGTGTGTGTGTATATATTTTTTTTTTTTTATAAAAAAAAAACAAATCGAAAAAGTTAATAATAGACTAAACTTAACAATAAATGACAATACAATTGCGATTCTTTCTCTATAATTCTGTTGCAAATATGTACATTGTATTTTGTATCTTGTTGCTATTAAATGCAACCTATATTTATGAAACGTCATCAATTGCTAACAAGACAAAAACAAACGCACGCAAATTATTAAATAGAAGATATACGCATAGAAGAACCATAATTAAAAAAAATTATAGAAAATTAAAAAAACACACACACACACACACTTTGTGGTTGCAATTTAAAATGTAAAAGTATTTAGTGCATATTTTTCTAACTAAAAAAGTCATTGAAAATTAAAAAAAAACGTTTTTTTGACCTTTATAAATATTATATTAATTTTTAATAAAAGAAGAGAATTTTTTTTTATAAAAAAGAAATTTAAGTTTTGATAATTGGCGGACTTTTAATTTTTGGAACTAAAAAGTTAAAGTTTATCCATCCGCCTTATGCAAAAAAAAATGTTAAAGTTCATATTAGTTAACCAACACATTAATCACATTTACTTTTGCTGGGTTAACTATTGTAAACTTTAACTTTTTTTTTGGAGAAGGGGGTTAATATTTAAAAATATTTATTTATTATTTATTGCGGGCCGGGCCAATGGTCAAACCGGGTATGTTAAAGAAAAGTTGAAATAATAAATTACTTGTTATACGACCGACACAATCCCACCCCCTAGTCAAATAAAACTAATTTGTGTAAAATTTTCTGACAAAATTATAATTCGTTACGACCCACAGTGAGGCCAGAAGCCCTTTTTACGGATCAACTAAGGCAAGCTATATTTCTATGATTTCCTTTTCATTGCCTTTAGAGTGGATTAATATAAGTATTTTTCAAGTAAAAATAGATGTAGTTTTTTTAAGAAAATATAATGGGTTTTTATTTGAAAACATGTAAAAAAAACAAAAGAAACTTTTTACTCATCTTCAACATCGGCGTCATCTATATTGAAGCCATCATTACAATTATCGTATCATAATTACCACTTTTATAACGTACAAATAAATCGGTGGCTTAAACATGTAAGAAAATATAGACGATCAAACCCAACTGGATTATGTTTTGAGATTGGGATTCATGTAAAAATGATTAGGGCCGAATGTTATTTAGATATCTTCCTCTACACCTTTTCCAGTTGTAATTCAGAAAGTGTCAATTGTAATTCAGATTAGCTAATTGTATTTCAGAAAGCGTCAGCTGTAATTCAGCATATAATAAATGTAAAAAGAAAATTCACTAAAAATGTACCCCCGTATTCATAATAAATATTTAAGAATTATAGCAGATTTATTACACAAATTTTCATAGAAAGTTCTTTTCATTACACAAATTTTCATAGAAAATTCGTTTCATAAGCCTTTTATTAATCAAAAATATTTTTTATGAATATGGGGGTTAAGATTTAATTTAATATTAAATGTAAAACAGAAAAATCATTAACATTTGTTTGTTTTCTGAATTAAAATTTTTACTTTCTGATTTACAATTGACGCTTTCTGGATTACAATTTACCCTTTCTGAATTACAACTGAACAAAAATCTAAGTTATAATTGACCGTTTCTGAATTATAATTTACGCTTTCTAAATTAAAATTTAAAAAGGTGTGGTTATATGAAATTTTTTTGTCTTTAAGTGACTTTAGGGAGTGGGTTTATATGGGACCTATGATCAGTTCTGAACTGACTAGGATTTTGCCATCAAATATAAGCTATCGTTAAAAGCTTTTTTCGGGAGTAGTATTTGCATGGGAGCTGTGGTCAAATATGGACTGATTCCAATAAAATTTAATAAGGTGATTAGGATTTTAATAAAATAAGTTTGGACAAAATGTTATCTTATTAAAAACTTAATAAGATGATTTAGGGGCAAGTGGACTCTATTCCGAAAATATTCTTGTGAAATTATAGACCAATTCTCCTTGTTCTTGCAACAATTAGAACCAAATTTCATCAAATTATCTCCAAAACCTGTACTTTGTGCTCCTCACAGTTAACATGGACAGACAGGTAGCCAACCGGATGGATGCATTTCGTTAGATCGATTCAAAAGGTGATTGTGAGTATATCGGTATACTAAAAATATTTTAATGTGTTACAGGCATCAGCAAAAACGCACAATACCATCTTCCCTATTGTTGTTTGGGTATAAAAATCGGACTAGAACTTAACAAACCGAAGTTCAGTTGTAGGGGAAGGTAAGTAAAGATAAACTCACTGTTTATTGTTGGTGTTTTGTCTATGCTTTGATATCGTTGCAAGTAAAACTTGAGTGTTTGTAATTCTCATTCGTTTTACAGCTTTAGTTGTATAATATTTTCAGCTTTTCTAATGCCTTTGGAAAAAGGTTTTCAGACGATCTGGCCTAAGCAGCCATTGAAATGCGTATAGAAACTACCTTTCCCTGAACAATAAATTTCAATGTATTCATCAAAAATAAATATTGGAAATTTATAGAGAAATATTAGTAATAATAAATTTTGTATTCCGAAAAATAACTTTGAAGTTCAAAGTATCTTGATAAGATTCTTTGCCGGTGCACTTTCTTGAACGAAATTTTCTATATTTTTTATAATCCTTATTACGAGCTTCTTTCGATAGTTGACCAGTAGGCAAAAAAGAGTTCTTGACATATTGTACGCAGATATAATTCTACAAAGTCTTTCTCTTTTAAATGCAAATATTCAAAATTTATCGTTATTGATTTCATGATCCTCAGCATCGTGACCATTTCTTAACAATTTTTACAGATAAAGCTGACATGGCCAAGAAATGCTAAAAATTATTAAAAAAATAATGCTAAAATTTTTTGGAATATTTTTGATAAAAATGTATTACCAGTATGAAGTTTTATTCGAAACTAAATACATTTAAATAAGTTATATTTAAACAAGAGATCGCACTGGTAGTTGAGATTAAATTTAGGTGGCCGGAAATTCATTTCATTTCTTATAGTTGAAAGTAATAGAGAATTTGATGTTTTAAAATAATTATTTGTTCAGCAGTTTGGAGCAAAAATTTTTTTCAAACACTAAAGGTCTGTATGTTCTGACCTCACAAATATTTGACGAAAAAAATCCAAAAAGCATGACCAGTAATTTGATCAAACTTTGGCTTTATTTTTAACAATTTCTATTGATTTACTAAACTTTGTTTGTAAGAAGATTATTGATTAAAGTAATTCAGAGACTGTTAAATGATGTTTGATCTAGCCAAAAGTTTTGCAAAAGCAAATAATTTTTTAATAAAACTAGGGATTACGTGTAGGACGTAAACTATTTAAGAGATGTGATCATAGCTTTACACTATACAGTTTTTATCCAAATACAAAATGAAATTTATTTGTACTTTTATATCGAAATATCAAAGGGCAAAAAATATTTACAATCAATATGATGAGGGCATTTCTAATATTCCCTGAATATTCTATTTTGTTTAACAAGACAAGTAAGATGTGTCTGAACATAAAAAGTATCAATTTTCATACGAAATTTCAGTTTGGGTACAACTAATTTTGTTCAAAATTTATTATAATTTATAAAAAAAATTTAGGTAAAATCAATAAAACAATAAAACAATTCGTGATGCTAAATTTACCTGCAAAAATGCTAAAATGGCCACACTGGTACTCAGACACTACAATTAACAGCACATGCATTCTCTTTATTATATTAAGGTTCAATTCTGGAGTTTTCAGCTGATATTTCTATAACTTAAGCAAACAAAAAAGTATCGAGGTATTACCATCATTTGTGCTTCAATAGCTTGGGTTGATCCACTATTAATTTTTAATTGTTTTGGAATTCTTAGTTTGTTTTTAGAAGCGATTCATTTTTCAGACTCAATTCTGCCATGCCCCTTTTTTATGGATAATTTGTATACAATCTCAAGGGGCTTTCAAAAACCCTAATGCCATGTTTTTTAGATAAGCCCTGTTTCAAGGTTTCAAAATTGACAATTCTTTCAATCATGTCGTCGATAACAAAATAGTGCTTGATCTTGTTCCTGCAAAATTAAAATGCGACCACCAGTGGCGTGCCTTTCTAAAAGATTAATTTCTTTAAATATTCAGCATTCGGAAATATGTCTTCTAGAGGGTATAAATCTCTTTAGAAAGATCATCCAAAATATAAACTTTACATTCGCTACTCTCTTCCTTAAGAAGGTAGAAACGAAGCTGTTAAGTTTTAATTTTTATTTCCCGCTGACTTTGTTTAAATTTTATATTTTTTTGATCTCGTTTTTCTTACGTATACGTTGCGGATCAGATGTTTCGTTTTCCATTACTAAAATTATGAATAAATCGGTACTCTAACGTCAACGTGAAGTTGAGTTGCGAATGAACGTGATAAAATTAATATTTTTCTCCGTTTTCACATAACAGATGATAAAGAATTTTGTGGTTGTTTATGTTTATTGACAAAGCGAAAATCATATCGGCATACACCACGTTTATTTTAAGTTTGTATACTAAACTCACAAATACAGCTTAAATGCATTCCTTATATTTCCTTTTTAAAGTCATTCATCTGAAAGCGTTTAAGAATGCCTGTAAAAACAGGAAGTGTTGAAGGGCTTGCACATAATGACAATCAGGGTAAAAATAAATAAGTATAGTGTGCGGCGTAGAGTTCTTGTGTCTGCTAAACTAGGCTTTCTATTAGGCCTCTTTGCTCATTGGGTATTGGTCATTACTGATTAGAGTTTTTCTTTTCGCGGTCTTTTTTATTCCCTGGGAAAGCGGGATTGATTTTTCAATTGCACGGAAAATCCCGTCCAATTCAAAATGATGCAAAATATTATTTTATTTAATTTATATGATTAAAAAAAACCCACAATTTTAACAATTCATGAGATCTATTAAATAAGTTTATAAATGCATTAAACGTTTATACATAATTTAATGAAAAGCCACAGCACAGATATTAACTGAATGGCCCACAATGTCGACAAGAACATTTCTTTCTTATATTTATATTGAAAATAAAAACAAATTTTTATTTTTTATTATTGTTTTCAATATAAAAATGCGAAAGAAATGGTCTTGTCGACATTGTGGGCCTGGCAGTAAATAAAAAAAATTAATTATTTAAGCCAAGGGCTGCAAATGCCGATTATTTTTTAAATTTAAACTAAAAGAGAAGTGCTTGCGCCAAGATACTCCTTGTTACATGAAGTTTCTTCATTTAATTTTTTTTTTTTTTGATGCATTGATTTTTATTTATTTTTTTAAGTTTTATTAAACAACTTGACTTTACCGATTATTTTCAGAGTTTTTTTATTCCTTATAAAATAAAAATTTTGAGTTTTATTTTTTGCTTAGAAACTAATCTGCAGTTTCTAAATAACAGGCAAGTGATTGTGTAGTAAAATTTATATGAAAATCACTTAAAAAACTGAGTGCTTTTCAAATAAATTTGACTACACAACCACTTGCCTGTCATTTAGAAACAGCACATTAAAGTTATTTCTTGAATTTTATTTATTCCTCAGAATTTTTTTTATTTAATTGTTTTGCATACACAGAAAAAGTTAAATGTGTGTCTAATCACCAAATTCATAGAATCAAGAAAACAACTTGTTGATTTTGCACATATTACCAAAATGACTATATTGATTACTAAAAATTGAAAATATTGAATTTTTTTTTTCAATAAATGATATTTCTAATTTCAATTGAAAAAAATTATCAAAAAACTTTGCCATTTCAAACAATGTGTTAATTGATTTAATTAAATATAGCTCCGTTGGCAATTCCCAACAACAATTCAACAATCTTTAATTTTTTATTTTAAGCGAAAAAATCAATTAAGATTTTTTTTTATTTAATTGATATTTTAATTAAATATTTATTTTAAAACAACTAAAATAATAATTTAGGCAAAATTATATTTTTAAAAAAATAATTGCTTCAATTAGCACATTAATTTAATTTAAATACTTTCCAAACAATTTTTTAATTGATGAAAAAAACTACTGAAAATTGTTTCTGCAATTTAAAAATAATTTTATATAATTTTATAATAGAATATAGAAAAAAAATAGTTAAATTTTACAAATAAGAGTTTTTGCACGGACTTTAAGGATAAATTTAAGAGCGAATTATCGGTAAATATAAATTTTAGCGCAGAAAATTACTTTGTTTTCCTAAGCAAAAAAATTTAATTTAATAATAACTTTTATTTTATGAGGAATAAAAAACATTCAAGAAATAAATTTTGTTTCTGAAGAACAAAAAAACTCAGAAAATAACTTTTATTTTCTAAATGAAACATAAATTCAAGAAATAATGATTAAAAAGTAATTTTAAAAATTAATATAAAAAAAAGGATTAATTATTAAACTATAACCCTTACGGTCCTTGATTTAAAAAAATATTTGTTTGGAAAAAATATTTGAGTACACAAAAAGCATTTACAGAATTGTTTGACAGCCTATTTCTAATTTAATTCAAGAAGTATTCTTCAAAAACTTGTAATTACTTTTTCAAACAAAATGATTTTTATTGAACCGAATCAGCGCTTTCTTTACTAATTGCTGCATTTATAATTTTCTAAAATTTTATTTTTCATATTTGCCAACATCTCTTACATATGCAAATATTAACAACATTTTCAGAATCTAATCCAAGAAGTTAATAAATTAACAGATCCCGGAAATTTCCGCACAAATTTCCCGGGACTTATTCCCCGAAAAATTTGCGGGATCCTGGGATTTTTTTTCGGGAAATACCGTATGAAAAACACTTTTACTGATCAATTCTTATATAACCTATGGAGTTTTTATTTTACTTTCTTTTTGTTCTAAATTAAAACTGTAGTTTATTTAAAAGTTCAATGAAACGATTACCTTGATAATCAGAATCTTTTACGAAATCTCAATCACAAAAGTAACAAACCTTTATATGAGTCAAAGTCCCTACGCCAACCATCTAAAACCTAGACACTGTACATTAGGGGTATAACCAAAAAAATACCTATCACGACGGGGTGGCCACTGATGTATATATCAAGAAAACAGTTTTTTGAGATCAATTTGGATAAAAAACCTCCCCCCCAAACCGTTTTTTCTAAAAGCTTCCAAAAAATAATAATATTTGAATTTTTATTTTTTAAATACCATACATACAGTCATGTACTATATATTAACTTCAGATACTAAAAATTATCTTTGTTGAAGGAAATAAACTTTAAGTTCAAAGTGCGTGTTTTTCTGCAATGTTGAAAAATATCTTGCCCAAGTTTGATTCCACGTTCCGCGCAAATGTTACTTCGTTGTTGTTTGTGAATTTTAGAGTCTTCTCTCACCCAATGTTTAAGAAAGCATACCCGAGCATGTGAAAATTGTTCCAGTGATTGCTTTAAAGATTCAAAATCAATTTCATTAAACGAGTATATGGGATAGAGAACATCTCTGTCTTAGCAAAACTGCAAACAAATGAAAATAAAAGTAAACAATTGGGATTGTGAGGTTGGTTCCATTTTGTTCAAAAAAAAATAGTTTCCGTGTTATTTTAACATACTTTTATCTGTTTGGATGTAGTATAATTGGGGGTATAAGTCTTATTTGTGAAATAGCATAAAAATATAAATGAATGGTTTGTGTTTTTACAATAAGGATATTGTATTTTTAATAAACAAAAAAAAATCCAAATACTAAACTTCAAAGTGATTTGGGGGGGAACTTTTTTTACGCCCGCGAAAAAGTGACCCCACTTTTCATCATAGATTTTCATGGTCTATATGGCATGGATAGGTATTTTTTGATAATATAAAAAATTGTTCAAAAGTTATACCCCTACTGTACATATTGTTCATGTTTATTTGTTTAAGCAGGAGCATTCTTGAAAAATATTTTTCTAGCTTGAATATCACAACTTTAGTATGGGAATTGTCTTAATCGAATAATTCAAATATTGTTCTGAGCCTTTAAGAATTTATGCTGAAATGCCAAAAACTTTTTAAAAGAATACTTCTAATATTTTTTTTAAAGTAGAAATCTCTAAATTAAGAATAATTTGATTTTTGCGTAAATCAATAGAAAGTATTTTTTGTCCAAATTAAAATAAACCAGGAAAATCACAAAAGAGTCCTTTACTAATTCATCATCCATATAGTGACATTTTCAATTTTCTCTTGTTGAAAACTGCTTAAAAATTTTCGATAAAAAAAATTGTTTTAAATCAACAAAACACTTCAGCTAAAAATTTAATCAATGACGCGAGCCAAAACTTTATAAAGTACATTAACGTAAACAACATCTGCGCCCTAGAGCATCCTGTGAAAAACGATACTATTCATAGTGATAATTATATAGTTTACAAATAATAATAATTTCATAATAAGGAACAAAAATTTATACAACTCATCCATCATCAGTTCAACAGCCAATACATACACACACATAATCAAATGTATGATTTAAGATGGATAAAGGAAAAAAGCATTTCCGTTAATTTGAGAGTCCAAGTAACAAAATCACAACAGGCGATCGTTACGGCAACTATATATTTCTGTTAGCTAAAATAAAAGAGATGACAAATATATGAATGTGGCATTTTCTATGAGACGAATGAAAAAAAAGGAATAAAATAAAACGCACCCTAAATACGCAGTTTTCAAAATTGATTGAAATAAAAAGACTTGATTATGAAATAGAAATAATTTTGCAGCAATGGGTGCCAGATATGAAATATAAAATGAAAGAACTTCCGGTTAAACACTATAATTATATTATGGCGACGTTTTTATTTTATTTTTTGCTTATCAAAACTTCTTTCCCTTTTTCACCAGTTCTGTTAGTTTTTGTTTAAATTAATAATAAAATTAGTAAAAAGGGTAGAAATCTTATTAAATAAAACAAAAAAAAAACATTTTTCAATAAAACCAGATTAAAAAATGTCTTTCAAGGTCTTGCAAAAATTAAATTTATTTTGTTGCTTGAATTGTAAAAATCCCTGTAAAACATTTATAACTGTGTAATCTGTTTAAAGAACAAAAAAAGAATAAATAAAGGAGAGCACTAGAAGGTGTAGAGGAGACAATCCAATTTCCAATAATTACCACTAAAATGATAAGCTGGAGTTAAAGCATCCTCCCTCTACATATAAATTTCATTGTAAATCTGGGCATACGAGACAACAAATAACCCTGTTAAGCTGAGTTGGTGTGTGTGAGTGCTAGAACTGCTTTTGTATTTAGCATCCCGTTTGACATGTGACAATATTGGTAACCAATTCTTTTTTTCATTGGTCTCACTTCCCTTTGGCATGTGTATTACATACAGCATTTAGATTAACGGCTGCTGCTGCCACTACTACAAATTTGTGGCACGATTGTGTAGATATGTATGTTGCATACTGCATGCTGTATAGATTCGTTTTGTTTTGTAAATGTTTTATGAATTCTTTGCAATTGCCCTACTATGTTTGGGCGTTACTCTACATACGCCCAATAAATGAATTGGTTTTACCTCTTAATGATTTCTAATAGATTTTTATAAGTTTGTAAATGGTGTTTAAAACGTATTTTTTTTTCTTTTTGCAGAAAAATTATAAAACAAAAACAATAATAATAAAATAAATTTGGTTGTTCCTGTTTTTAAATAAAACGCAGGCTGTATGGAATTTCAGGAATTTCTTATTCATGAATTACAGAGTGAAGTAATAGTAGTTAATACAAAAAAAAATTTATAATTCTTACTGGAATACATACTATTTTCGCAAAATTCGAATACTTAACAATAAATTAAATTGTGATGGATTGAAACTATGGTTTTTCGTAGGGAATTCCCGGAAACTTTAAGCGGGAATTCTCGGGAATTTTTTATTTAATTATGGCAACTTTACTGCTGATATAATTATAAATAACTAACTAGCTTAACCCAGTACGTCACGCTACCGCCATTGCAATAAAATAAATAAGTAAGATATTTTTAATACACATCTCGTTTGATGACGAAGTTAATTGTACCAAATATGGCAACTTTTAATGTAACCCTTTTTAACCCTGAAAGGTTACTCTTCATTTTAGTACATTAAATTAACTCTTCGTCGAATCGACGAACTTTTTTAAATAAAATTCTAGCGGAACGATTTTTAATGTAAAAAATCAACAAAAAGTTTTTAGTTAAGCATTTTATTAAAAAATTAAATTAAACAAAGCATAACAAATAAATGTTTTTCTTCGCTTTCAAAATTTGATACGAATTTTTACTAATTTTTGTGTTTTAGATTTTTAAATTTTTTTTAAAGCTTTGGTAACACTATGCTAGTTGAAAAAACAGACAAGGCCATAAAAACAAGCTTCAAACAAAGTAAGCTATAAGTGATTACAATCTGTCTACAACTTTTGATTTTTTCAGAAAAGATGAAATTTTTTTTCATTTAAGAAAAGTAAGACTTTTTTCCCATACAAATATGGCCGGTTAATGAAATTCTTAAATTAGGCTCCTACAGCGCCTATAATGCCCATAGATGGGTCAAATGTATGACAAACCCCACTTTATTTTTCATCGCAATCATTTATTTCTAACATCTCCATTCCTTAAGGGGGCTTCCATACAAAATGTTCAATGCAGACTAGAAATATATTGAAGAAAAAGTGCCATAAATTCCCAGAAGTCGCCCCTAGTGGTATATAATGTATGACCGACCTCAATTAATTTTTTGTCCTTAACATTTTCTCGAGACATACTTGCCCCTTATCTTCACTTCTTAGGGGGGCTCCCATACAAAATATTGCGTTTTATGAAATTCTTAAATTAATTAAAATTTGTCGACTTTTGTGAATAAAATCAAAAGTTGCAAACAGATTTTAATCATTTATGGCTTGTTTTGTTTGGAATTTTTTATACGTCTGCAAAAAATTAGAAGCATAGCTGCATTTTCCAATTTTTTATGAATTTTTAAAAAACAAAAATTTCGAAATTTTGTTAAAAAAATTATTTTTTTTTTTTAACTTTAACTTCTAAAATTAAACCCACTTTTTTTACTTTTTTACAGGTTCTTGTGAATTGAAATTGGACTATTTTACACTCTTACGTTCTTCATATATGGACACTTCCACAGAAGTGTCTCGTTACGCCACAAAGCAATTTATCTTGTTTTAGACCCATGTTGTTCAAATTTATTCTTCTCTTTCACTAAATTGCGTTTTACACTAAAATACAAACAAAAAAAAAATAAATAAACTAATAATATATAAATTACACAGCACGCTTAAATGATGTATAAGACATTTATGTAATTTAAACAAGGATTAATATTAAATTACAAATATTTAATTGCACAGAAAAAAGTGTTTTATCAATTAAAAAAATGGTTTAAAAAGTATTTAAATTTAATTAATGTGATAATTGAATTCATTATTTTTTTAGTGGCATGAAAATTAAAAATTTAATTTTGATTTATTTAACATTTTAATTGTTTTGAAATTAATTTTCAATTAAAAATTTAATTAAATAACAAAAAATCTTAATTGACTTTTTTCGTTTAAAATAAAATAATTCAAAAATTAAGAATTGTGATTGGAAATTGTCAGTATTTAATTAAATAAATTAACACATTATTTGAAATGGCAAAGTTTTTTGGTCATTTTTTTAATTAAATTTAAAAATATCATTTATTGAAAAAAAATATTCACAATTTTACAATTTTTAGTAATCAATATAATCATTTTGGTAATAGGTGCAAAATCAACAAATTGCTTACTTGATATTATGAATTTGGTATAAATTTGGGGATTGGAGAATATTATTAATTTTTTCTGTGTAGCATTGTGGTTAGTTTGTTGAACTGTTTTATGGTTTTAACAATCCAAATTTTTAATATTTTATCCAGGCTTAAGTTCATTATATTTAATTTTCATTAAATTATTTTTATAAAGGAAGAAATTTTACAACATGAAATTGATTAAAATTTATTGATAACACAGCGGAAAAAAATTGACTTTTTTGTGTTGATTGGAAGTTTGCTGGAAGTTTTTTACTTACTTGAGTTCGCTGATTTCAAATTTAATCTCCGTTTTTCTCTATCAGCTCGCATTTTTAAGTTACTAATCGAATTTTTGACTTTTTTCCAAAAATTAAGAGTTTAAAAAATCATACCTTCACTCTTAATGAACCGATTTTTAGAATTCTTCTTTTTTTTTAAAGATGTTATTGTTACCTTTCAAAAACAGTCAAATGCAAGGCACAAAAAAAATGGCTGAGAAATGGTTGTTTACTTAAAAAAAAAAAAAAAAAAAAAAAAAAAAAAAAAACAAAAAATTACAATTCAACATTTTTTTATTTTTCGAATTTATTCTATGAGCTTATTTTCAGTAATGTATTTTATAAAGCTTTTTGTAATAGTTCTATTCCTTAAATTTTTAGGAATGACTTTATAAATCTAGCTCATAGAATAAATTCGAAAAATAAAAAAATGTTGAATATAATAAAGTAGCTTATGAAAAGAAATAATTCCCAGATTTTATTTGTTAAAATAGTTGAGTTAAATACATTCAATTTATAAAATATCACTATCCAGTGTGACACAAAGAATGCTGACGAAGGCTATCTAACGGAAAGCTAAGGTAAAATGTAACAAGAAAATACAAGATAATAGTCTGGTAGTGTATAAAATCGTTCCTAAAATTTTAAGGAATAGAACTATTACAAAAAACTTTATTAAATACATAAATGAAACTTAGCTCATAGAATAAATTCGAAAAATAAAAAAAATGGTGAATATAATAAAGTAGCTTATGAAAAGAAATAATTCCCAGATTCTAAAAAATTACAATTTTTTGTTTTTAAAAATCATGAAAAATCCAAAACATAAAAATTTCAGTCTTATTACTTTCACGCAAAGTCACATAGCCTGTGAATAAAATGAGATACAGATCATAAAAATCGATGAACGCGTTTCACTTTTATTCACAATCAAGTGAAGTGAGGTGAAGTAAAGAAGTAAACGTCCATTAATAGCACAGCAGCATACATACATACATTAAATTTAAAAATTTTATTTTTGGATGGAAATCGCCATTTTTATCAATTTAATTGTCTCAGTAAATTTCAAATAAAATCAAAAGTTGTGCACCAATTACAATGAAATAAAGCTTATTTCAATCGAAATATGATAAGCTAACTGTTTTTATACGAAATTTAAGTTTTTATGAATTTTTAAATAAAAAAAAATTTTTTTTTTAATTGTTCTTTTTTTAAAAACTTCAACGATATCTCTGAAATTTAAAAAACAATGTAAGCACGACTTAAATATAATATCATATATATTATTTCTAAAACACTTTTTTTGTCGGTTGCAAATATCTCCCATACCAACTCATCAAATTCAATGAATGATATCTCATTTTAAAGCTTATTTCTAACACTAATGACGAAAAATAATTAGAAATTGAAAAATTTATATTTTCATTGATAAAAATTATATTTTATATAGAACTGCATGATAATACTGTTGTCATTATGATTATATGTTTTTGTTCAAGTGTGGTAATACAGGGTCGCTTAATAGTAATGCAGTTCTACATAATATAGTATGTATTAAAATCCATTCTGGCAATACCGCTATTTACTATAATGCCGTTTATTACTAAGTCAGTTATATATAATTGCGTACGTTTAAAGATATTTTTGTTTGTATTAAGGATTCGTACGGGCAAAAAGTTAACGATGATCATGTCATTACCTCTAACATTGTATTCAAAGAAGTATTACACCGTCCGACACTCAATATTAGACACGAACCGGATGACATAAGTCTGAAACTAGAGATTAAATGGAGCAAAACTGCGTTCACAGTTTTTTATTTCGTGATCCTCTTTCCTTTTAAAAGGACTTCAAAATTTCAAAGGACTACGTTTTTAAAAAAATGTTTTAAAATACTTCTGCTCATCCTACTGTGCCAAATTTGGTGTCAAATGATCAAGAAGAGTTGTAAAATATTTTGCATAATTTTGTTATTATTCTTTTAGGACTAGAAGATGTCAAAACTGTCCTTTCAAATTTTTATCCTTTAATGTCCTTTTAGATTTACAATAATTTTTTTTAAAACAAATAGTGCGTTGAAGGACCAAATATTGAATACCACATGCCAAAATTTCAACCTTCTAGCTTTACTACTTAAGTGTAAAATAATACTTTAAATTTGCATTATTTTATTTTTTATATTTTATTTTAAAATTTCATTCGAAAAAAATAGCTAGTACTTAGATTATTTGGTACCTAACATATTTTTTCGTGGGTTCTAAAATAGTTGCCACTTTATAAAAAAATTTAACTAGAATTGTTTAAAAAAATTATAATTTTTCCTGCCGAATGGAGACTTTTTATAGATGGATCCGTTAAAAGTCTTAAAGGAGTATTATTACATAATGGCAACGTGTATCCGTCAGTGCCCATTATTTATGGTACAGATATTAAAGAAACTTATGAAAATATGAAAGTCATTCTTAAGTTAATAAAGTACGATGCACATCGTTGGTTGGTTTTTTGTGACCTTAAAGTGGTGGCTATTCTCATGGGAATAAAAAATGGATTTTCTAAACATCAGTGCTTTTTATGTCGACCATAAATGGCCGTATCGCCTTAGTCATCAGCTTGGAATCAATAGCGTAAATCAAATGCCACTTGTTCCATCATCTAAGATACTTCTCCCTCCCCTGCACATTAAATTGGGTTTGATACATAATTTTGTTCGGGCACTTGATAGTGATGGTTCAGCAATGGAATATTTGAAAACAGTTTTTCCAAAGCTAAGTACTGCGAAAATTGAGGCTGGTTAAATGATCACAATGGGTTATTTTTATTAAAGTTTTATATTTTAAGGTGTATTTAATTCACCAAGTTAAAAAATTAATAAAATCAAAAGAGTTTCCCGATTTATTAACGACGGTGGAAAGGGCAGCGTGGAATAGTTTGGAAGATGTAATAAATACATTTTTGGGCGATAATAAATCTGTAGATTATGAAGCTATTGTTAAGAAACTAGTCAATAGTTATGGAATAATGGGAGTCAATATGTCACTTAAAATTTATTTTTTGGATAGCCACCTGGATTTTTTCCCCAGTAATTAAGGAGACTTTAGCGATGAACACGGGGAGAGATTCCGTCAAGACCTCGCCGTAATTGAGAATCGGTACCGTGGAAAAAATACCGCCCATATGCTGGCCGAATACTGTTGGTCAATTTGTCCGTCAAGACCTCGCCGTAATTGAGAATCAGTACCGTGGAAAAAATACCGCCAATATGCTGGCCGAATACTGTTGGTCAATTTGTCGTGATACTGTTGGTCAATTTGTCGTGATACGACTGGTCTACATAAACGACAAACCATAAACATGCACTTTTCTAAATAAACCTTTTTTGTATATAAATAAGCATTTTTCTAATATTTTAATTTGAACTTTATATATTTTTAAAAGGAATTTATTGGCAATCTTAAAGGATATTAAAGGATAAATATTTTAAAGGACATTTTTGACATCTTTTGATCCTGTTAGGATAAAATAAAAATAATACAAAATATTTTACAGCTCTTCTTGTTCTTTTGACATCAAATTTGGCATTGTTGGATCAGCGGAAGTATTTTAAAATATTTTTTGCAAAGTTAGTTGAAAAATAGTTTTTGAAAAGTTGAAGTCCTTTAAAAAGGACAAAGGATCACGAAATGAAAAACTGAAAACGTCGTTTTCTCCATTTAATTTATAGTTTCAGAATTTATCATCCGGTTCGTGTCTAACAATTTTTTTCTTTTTTTGTCGGACAGTGTTATAAAAGCATTTAAACATATGTATGTATGTATGTAAATATGTATGATATATATTATGATTTCTAATATTTTTATACTTCTAATAAAATGTATTGAAGTTACTAAAATTTCTATTAATTATTTTCATTTTTTGTTACAAAAATGACAACTAACGCTGCGAAATATTCGCAAGGGAGATCTAGTTGTTAGCGAATTTTGTTTTTTTTAAGTGAATATTGTGCACAAATCAAGTTATTGCAATATATGTATGTAGTGGAAGTGTCTTAATTTTGGAAATAACGGTATGTATATCTAGAAAAGTCGAGCTGATAGAAAAAAAACTAAGTGCAGATTTGAATTCAGCGTCCCAAATAACCTTAAAAACAACATTCAGTTCCTAACCAACAAAAACCTTGTTCCCTTGTGTTATTCTTTGAGAAACAATTTAAAACGCTTGGTGGCATAACGTAACAAATAGTAGACTTCACTGTGGAAATACCCATATACAGAATTATATTTTGTACATCGTACAATTATATAATCCCCTACTTTTTGACTGATTTTGCGTATTAATAACCAAGCTAACCAAAGTTGTTTTAAAATTGGGACACTTTAGCTGTTAACGTTCTCTAGATTTTTAGAAATCTAAAATGTCCCTGTATTGGATGTAACATGTCCACTTATCCACTCCCGCCCACATTTTGACATCTTTTCTATTAGCGTTCTAAAGATATAAAAAATCTATTTTGTGCCACGCCCACTTCTGCAATCCTACCCACGTTATCTCGGACGTTGTGTGTTTATAACCCATATATTTGACAAAATTTCGAAACTTAAGATCTCGCAGTTCTCCAGCTTTACAACAGCTGTACTGCATGTGTATGGGAGGTGCCAATCCCACTTCTCCAGTCCCGCCCACGTTCTCTCGGACGTTGTATATTGATAACCCATATATTTGAAAGAAAATTGTATGGGAGGTGGCACGCCTACTTAACCTTCCGGGTGTTGTACAGATGAAGTGGTCGATCGGGTCAACGGTTTGGCCGCGCATAACATACGAACACACATACATATATTGATTTTTATGAATTAGATTAATGTTTAGAAATAGATGCACATAAATATAAATCCGATCAGTTTTATGTTTAACCCTATAAAGATAATTTGCGTAAATTGTACGCATTCACCTTCGAAATATTGTTGTTTCTTTTTAATTTGCATGAGTCCGTAGCAGTGCACTTAAGACATTTCAAATTTCGTTATTTTTATTTAATATATATAAAAAATTATAATCCTCATTAGTTTATTCTTAATTAAACCTACAAGCCCGAATATCTGGAATAAAAAAAAATAAACATATGTATGTAGGATTTAGATGTTTTTTAATAGCATTGTAAACTACAATTTATTGTTAATATTCTCATCACTAACTATCGACAGGTTTTACGTGTCTAACGTAATTCATTTATTTATTGCCAAATAACTGTATTGCACATCACCAATGCCATAAATAAAACGTTTGTTTGGAATTAAAAATCGACAAAACATATAAATTAAGCCAACAAATAGAACTATCAAAAAAATATAGAATAGAATTTTTAAAAAAATATGTTAAAACCCTATAAAATTTTATAAACGGTGGTGTTTTAAAAAAATTTAATAATAAAAAAAATATTCAGAGGTTGTGTGTAAAGAAAATTTTGTTAAATATTTTTACAGCACAAGTGACTGATTATGACATTTCTGGTCACATAATATTTCTAAGTAGGCCGAAAACTTGTATGAAAAGTTTTACGTTATCGGTCGCTTGCATTGTCGAGTGACTTGTCGTGCTGAAAATTGTTAGTGGGCCGAAAATCCGCTGATTGTCATTGAAAATGCAAGCGAACAATAGCGGTCGTAATCGGGGGCCAGGCTGTTAAAGTTAACGAAAAAAAAACAGTTTATCGCTATCCTGAAAAATTGTGATTTTGCAGATAGCACTTTTTGAATATAAATCCTCGCTATAAAGAACTGTAATGTTTTATATGTTCTATAAATCAAAGTTTTGTGGTTTTTACAATAAACATTTTGTATAAGATTGAATGGAAATTGTTAACGTGCACATGTAGAAGTTATTGCAATTGTATTTATATATAATTTTGAACTTGGTATTTAAAGAAATAATTTTGTATAAACTTTTTCTTGTCACATTGTTAACTTATCACTAAAATATAAATTTTTATGTACAAATGTACGCAAACTTTTATCACTCAATAGTTAAAAATTCTCATATTTGTATATGGAAGGATAATAAATTTATGAAACCACCAAACACATATATTTTTTTGCATATCGTGGTAAAGCAAAAGCAGCATTTCTTTTTTTTCGCATACTTTGTTGTTGTTGTGCTACTGGGCGTATACTGTTAGCTCGAGCATACCTTCTGCTTCCTACTTACCAGCCTCTAAGTCCAGCCTATCGAAATATGAACAACAACAATAACACAAGCATAACACTGTATTACTAACTACAATATTAGCAAAATTCACAAACAGTCTATAACACACAGGAGCATAAAACAAAAAAAAAAACAAAAAATGTGTCTTTAGAATTCCTACTTGGAATTTGTATAAAACGCACAAATGTCACTAAAAGAAGATTTGTAAAAATGCAAAAGTTATTTTTTTGCCCAGTTTTATCACATGTTGTTGTTTGGAACGTGCTTAATAAATAATGAAGTACCTCATTACACTCCCATTTTTTTTTTTGTGATTCACTTTTTTCGTTTTTTTTTTTTTTTTTGACAGATTAAAAAATTCGTTTATACTTTTATTTCTTCTTGTTCCATTCAGTTAGTTCAAACTCGTATGGGTTACGCCTTTCCAATACTTTGAATTATAAGATCATATTTTTATCCCTGATTATTGTTAAATATTGTGTGGGCAGTTTGTTAAAAGTGTGAACAATTTATTGCTGCTATTAACGATATTTTTTGCTAAGAATTTAAAGAATTTGCGGGATTATTTTAAAAGCATGTGGGTGTTAAGAATTTAAATGTTACAATTGTTTTTGGATAAAGAAAAGGGCTTATTAAAATTTTAAAGATAAGTAAGAATTAAATATAAATCCCTTATATTTAATTCTGAAAATAAGTATTTGGGACACTAATATGAAATTATTATGGAGAATGTGTTAGAAAATACATAAGAAAATTTTAATTGTATTTGGGAGGATGAAAAATCTAAAAGCTTCCGCCGTTTAGGCTTTGCGACTCTAAAACTAAATATTTTGGTATAGTGAAATAAAGTTTCTTGCGAACATTTTTGTAAAATTATTCCCTAAGTAAGCAATTTTTTGAAACAAACTGTCCAAGAATTTAAAGCCCTTGTATGTTTAATGTTATGTTCACACCTGGGATTTTAAACGCGTTTGAGCAAAATGTTGATTAAGTTAATCTAAGCCGTTCACGTTACATTTGAGATGATTAAGATGACAGTTGATTAACACCAATAAAACACAACAAACAAATTGATATTTTTAATCCAAATTTAGATTATTTTAATTCGATAATCATTCATTCAAAAGCAAATTTCGATCTTCCAAGGTAAAAAACCATTTGGTTTAAGGATTGATGTTTGACTATTGACGTCATCCGGCTTCAATAGTCGAACGAGTAAAGACGGCAAACCCCACTGAAGAGATTGTGTGGTTACAATCGAAGCTAGTCTGGGCAACCTGTCCGTGAACGCCTGGGTTCAAGTCTAGGCGCAGTCAAGACTGAAAAATTATCAATAAAAATTTTAATTAATTTCATGTTGTAAAATTCCTGTCTTCATTAAAATAATTTAATGAAAATTAAATTCAATGAACTTAAGCCTAATTAAAAATATATAAATTTGGATTAAAAACCATTAACAGTTCAATAAAATAACCACAACACTAAATTTATATTTATTTAAAGTAACAGGAATTGATTAAAAATACTTTAATAAAGTTATCAGAAGAATATTTTAAACATATTAATGATAAAATTGTAAAAAATTTATGGATTGTCTGTTTTTTTGACTAAATCGTGATCACGTACGAGGTTCGTTTATTGTGGCCGATACTACATCATACTCAGTTTGAGGTATTTTTAGAGGATTCTATGTGATTAATAAAATGATTAAGTTTTAAACAAGTCAACTTGAAGTGATTAGCAAATCCCTTCAATGTATGATTAATCATCTCAGTTTTGAAGTGATTAGAGCTTAATCACGTTCGAGATGCTTAAACGCGCTTAAAAAACCAACTGTGAACGTAGCATATTTTAAATATAATCGGCCTGATAACGGTAAGCGTTACCGTAAACGCCTGTGTCGTTTTTTGTAGTAGATTTAAGTAACGTACAATCCGCGTTCTTATATTTTCTACAATAAACGAATTTAGCTTACATTACACTATCACACAAGTCCTGCGTATTCCATAATACATTATAAGATAGAAATCTAATGAGTTATTTTGCGACCGTCAAAAAATCTAATTTAACATTACGGTTTGTATTCACACTATCAGGCATGAACATGCTTTTGTTAAAATGCAACCGTGAAAAAAAGTATTATTCTGAAGAACATTTTTAAAAGACGATGAAGTCGTATGGGATGTTAAATGTAAAAGCAAATAAAACGCAAGCAACTAGTTTTAAAATAATTTATTTTACGTTGCCTCTCAGACAGTTGAAATTAAATTAAAATTACAGGAAAATACATACACGCGGTTCAGACGGTGATTTTTTCCATGTTTTTTAAGACATGATTTTTTGCCGAACGGTGTAGAGAAGCAAGCGGGGTAGAGAAAAAACACGTTTTCTGATCTATGTGACTCTTTTTATATTATTCTTTGCACCCATTCGTATTTTTGTTATGTTGCTTCATTTTATTTTTTATTTCAATGTGGCAACATCTCTTTACAATACAAAACATGGAGCGCATTAAAATTGTTTGTTTTTATAAATAAGCAAGAAAAGAAGAATTACCGATAATGGGGGAAAAAAATCAACACTAAAATCATGGGGAAAAATCTTCGTTTAAATCTGTTGTGTTTTTGGAAGCAACTTTCAAAAGGAATTAAAAAAAAGACATGATTTTTAAATCAGGGTCTGAATCTAGTGATATAAAAAAACTTTAAAATTAATTTAGACATAAGAAACAATGTTGTTAAGAATGAATAAATTGTATAACTCGAGTAAAATTAAAAAATTTCTGGAGGCCTAAAATTTCTTTTCGTAAAACTTGTCGTTTCCATAACACACACAGAAAAAAGTGTTTTATCAATTAAAAAAATGGTTTAAAAAGTATTTAAATTTAAATAATGTGATAATTGAATCAATTATTTTTTTAGTTGAAACCAAATTAAAAATTTAATTTTGATTTAATTAACATTTTAGTTGTTTTGAAATAAATTTTCAATTAAAATTTTTATTAAATAACAAAAAATTTAATTTAAACATGTAGAATTGTTGTTGGGAATGGTCAATATTTATTTAAATAAATTAACACATTGTTAGATATGGATAAGTTTTTTGATCATTTTTTTAATTAAAATTAAAAACATTATTTATTGAAAAAAAATATTCACAATTTTACAATTTTTAGTAATAAATATAATCATTTTGGTAATAGGTGCAAAATCAACAAATTGTTTGCTTGATATTATGAATTTGGTATCAATTTGGTGATTGGAGAAATTTTATAGTTTTTTCTGTGCAGTGCATTCCCATTTTCACACTTTAACATATTACTTGAGTTTTTGACATGTATTAATACAAAGTATAATAGTGTAAAGTAGCAAAAGTAGGCATACACGACAACACAAAAAAAAAGTGTTTTATCAATTAAAAAATGGTTTGAATAGTATATAAATTTATTTAATGTGATAATTGAATCAATTACTTTTTTTGATGACAGAAAATTAAAAGTTTTATTTTGATTTAATTAACATTTAAGTTGTTTTGAAATAAATTTTCAATTAAAACTTTAATTAAATAACAAAGAATCTTAATTGACTTTTTTCGTTTAAAATAAAATAATTTAAACATGTAGAATTGTTGTTGGGAATTGTCAATATTTATTTAAAAAAATTAACACATTGTTTGAAATGGCAACGTTTTTTCATCACTTTTTTAATTAAAATTAAAAATATTATTTATTGAAAATATTTCTTCAAAATTTTAAAATTTTTAGTAATCAATATAATCATTTTGGTAATAGGTGCAAAGTCAACAACTTGTTTGTTTGATATTACGAATTTGGAATAAATTTGGTAATTGGAGAAATTTAATCATTTTTTCTGTGTAAGACAACCGTAATCAGGCTGAATGTGTTTAAAAGTAACAATATTGGGCTCCAATTACAATATACATGATCTAGCTTAAGCAATTTTAAAAATTTAAGAAGAAATTCGATGCATTTAGAAAAACATAATGAAAAAACATCAGATTCCGTACTGAATGACAGCAAATGACAGTTTCATAAAAGTTAACAAAAAGGTTCCTTAAGTTTCATATGGTTTGACACATATCATTTACATTTACAGTTGCTTAAGCCAGCTTATACACAATTTGGGTTTTATTCTTTTTTTTATTTTTATCTGCAGTAGCTGTTTGCCTTTTAATTACTTGTTGGTTTGTTTAAAATTATCACATTGTTATTATTTCAATTGTAGTTTAAATTCATAAAATTTAAGTACAAACCAGTAAGACCGAAAGAATTTTGATGAGGTCGTCAGGAGCTAAAAAATTATTTGCATGCAATTTACTTGACTGTCAATGAAAGGATTACCTACAAACATAAGCACTGTTAAAATCCACTTATATATTGTTGCTCTTAGGATATGGTTACCTTTAACCATATTTTTTCTGCGTGTACTATTCTGACCGTCAAAATGTTATTCTAAAACTTAAACCTTAAGAAAAATTTTGCTTCAGTTTAATTACATTTTATAAAGTTAAAAAGAATGATTTAAAAAGTAGTTGAATAATATTGCGCAAATAAAGGGTTTCAGGGTAGTTCAATAGAAACTGTCGTAGAAACTCCAATTGAGTATTATGCCTTGCAGGAGATTAAGAGTTCATTGTCAAAATGCCACTAGTACAATTCCTAAAACAAGAGGTACTAGTGCTAACATGGTTAGAGTTTTTATATAAGATACTAGTGCTTATGCGTACCAGTACTTGTTGAAGTACAATGGCACCACTTGTATACTGATAGAATTTTTGTGTAACAAAATTAAAATTCGATTACATATTTGTATTTTGTTACTATTTCTTAAATTTGGTTTCGAATCATTTATTTATGCCATTTTCATTATAAAAAAATGTTAAAATGCATAATGCTCATTTTTTTATAGACTGGTTCTTAAGCACCCAATGTGGTCCTAGTGTACTAGTACACGTCTATAACCAATAGTACTAGTGATTTTCCAAGCACACTCAATGCTAATTAGAGCATTAAGATGGTATAGAAAAGTTTACAGTTGAGAACTAGTACTGGATATTTTTGTACTAGTTTGATACTAGTTATATACTAGTTCAATCTCCAGCATGGTATTTTAAACAATAACTCTAAAAATTATAGAATCTAAAATATGAAAAAATTAAAAGAAACAAATCAAGCTGCCATTACCAAATTGGTTTTCAAACCAACCGTCTTTCCGATCATGAAAATATGTTTCAAAAAAAAGCACAGCAAAAGTTAAATAATGCAAATTGTTGCATTTATAAAATGGTAACAATCAGGCTCGATATTGGACGGCTGAGCAAATGGTAAATTTCCTTCCCATACCTACAGCACATTTAACACAATGTGCCAAAAATACAAACAACAAAATAAATAATAAAAAACAACACAAAATCCAAACTACAAAGTGTAAATGTTAAGAAAAATTATGCAAACTACCAACATCTCATAAAGAAAAAAAAAACGACATACAAAACCAAGTCCCCCACTCGTGTACGAATGTTTAGAACAGCAAAACAACGAATCACACGTTTAGAATAAACAACAGTCAAGTCAAAACTGGCAACAGTCTGCAAAAACGCCTTTATCAAGCTTGATTACCTTGTAGCACGCCATCGCTTAAAACCATACTAAAACAACAGAGTCATCATCACCAACGCCATCATCGTCCAATGCCAGTAAAGCTAAACCAAAGCTCCAAAAAAGGTAAAAGAAATCAAGAATAAACCATAAATGAATACAAAATGCAATCAAGAAGCACCACAATGGCCGCCGCCAACTGTATTCAGTTAGTTGTCTTGTGCTAATGCGTTGCACTGTGACTGTGTTTCACTTAGAATGAATTTCTTAGCAAATGTTGTTGCAACATTTACGTGTTTGTTGTTTTTAAGCTACACCACGGACACGCTAATACGAGTTAGTTTTAGATTGGTATTTCTGGTTTTCATTCCTCTTTTCTTTGCTGAAAACAATTTAATTTTCTCTAATTTTGCACTCTCCAAATAATGGCGCATTATTCAGTTGCTATAGTTTTTTCTTCCTTCTTTTTTTTTTGCATTTTAACAAACATGCAATGCCACTATTATTGCAACCGTCAGAAATTAAGAAAAAAAATTTAAACTGGTTGCAATGGCCATTCAGTATTCGGTGTATAAATGTATAAGAGCCCATAAATATGAATGTATGTATGTGTATTATCAACCTACAATTGTGTATCAAAGTAATTATTATATGGACTGATGTTGTTGAACGACTTCTGTTGTTACTCTTTAAGTTGCTACTTGTTCAAGTTGATAACAATTCTTGTCTCATCTTCCTTTTTCCTGACCCAATGGAAATAAAATACATATCTACGTGACAATTCAAAAATTATTTAACGTCATTCATATTTCCAGCGAAAGTTTGACTTTAATATAAAAAAAATGTAGTTTAATATATGACCACTAATATTTTCCTATTCAAACTTTGAGAATGCGATGAGATGAATTAAAAAAAATGGAATCGATTAAAATCAAAGTTTTTATCGTGGGCTTTCCATACCGAGAATTCCTGGAAAATTCAATAGTTTTCAATTCTTATGAAAGCGGGACTCCTTTTTTTTAAATAAATATAAAGAAAACATGTATGTTCCACCAAAAAATACACACAGAGGAAAAAATGGTTGAAGTATGGCAAAAAAAAAACATATCATGGTCCCCGCAATGGCAAAAGCCAAAATATTGTTGTTTTTAACATTTATTTTCTCATAATTGATAATATATTGTTTTAACTTCAAAAACGGTTAAATTTAACAATATAATGTTTAAACAAAATAAACCTGCAACTATAAACTTAAACAAATTACGGATACTTTAAGCATATTATTTTCACCGCACCATATTATGGTCCATTCATCCAAACGCCATAACCATATTATGGTTGTCTTCAAACATGTTATGGTTAATAATTACAACAATAATATGTTTGAAATTATAATATTTTATAACTGTTAATTATGTAAATTAATAAAAAATAGATAATCATTCAAAAACAAATTTCGATCTTCCAATTTGGTTTAAAGATTGATGTTTGGCAATTGACTAGCAGCCGCCTTCGATGCCGTTGAGTGTTAAGACGGCAACCCCCTTTGAGGAGATTGTGCGGTTACAATTGAAACATGTCGGGGCAACCTGTCCTTTAAAGCCTGAGTTCAATTCCCAGCTCAGTCAAGAATGAAAAATTATCAATAAATTTAATTCATTTTCATGTTGTAAAAATTCCTTTCTTCATAAAAATAATGTAATGAAAATTAAATTTAATGAAATTTAGCCTGAATCAAATATTAAAAATTTTGATTAAAAACCTTAAACAGTTGAATAAAATAACTACATTACTAATTGTTACTTTAGAATATTGTACACTTAAAATAATATTTTTAAAGGAATAAAATTATGGTTGCTTGCATATCTACAACAGTTGAATGCTTTTCTAATTCATACTTGCTTGGTTTGCTTAAAATTCCCAATCACTTTAATTTAATTAATATTATAGTTAATTCAACCCATAGTTTGGTTACTTTTGTCGGAATCCTTCAAAATGTTGAACATATTATGGTTAATTTTGAACATAATATGGGTAATTTTGATGACTATTATGGTTACTATTGGCCAAAATATGGTTAATTTTGAACAAATTATGCTTAATTTTGATCATATTTTGGTTTATTTCGGGAAAATTATGGGTAATTTTAACCATATAATGGTCATATTTAACCAAAATATGGTAAATTGAAGCATAAGCATTGTTAAAATCCAACCATAGTATGTTGCTCTTAGAATATGGTTACATCCAACCATGTTTTTTTCTGCGTGTACTTATTTGATATTTAACTAATATTTGCAGTTGATTAAAAATACTTTACGTTAAATTATTACTAGAGAGATCGATTATTTGACTTTTTCAAAAACCGGTTATCGAGTATTATGAATAGTTGCTATTTTTAAAAAACCGGTTTTCGGTTAAACATTTTTTAAATCTCCGGTTAACCGGTTTTAATTGGAATACATTAAAACACAAACATCAAATAAGTTTTTGTAACAGAACGTTAATTTGAATAAAAACAAAGCAATTCACAAAAGGAACCAACAAAATTCATAGATATGACTTAAGGTATGTGTTTAAAGAACTATTTCTTTAAAACAAAAAAATTATAGTCTTGTTTCTAAACTTCCGGCTCTGACTCGTTCAGCATATCGTGAATTATGCATATCGTGAATTGTTCCTCTTTTTTCTACCGGTTGGATATTCGCAGCGTTTTTTTTTTTTTTTTGGCGGTAGAAAATGAAGTTTCTAGCTCGGTCGGGGTTCAGTTCGCTAGTAAATGTTGTAACTACCAGGTCATCCTCCGGCTCCTAAATCAACGTTAACAAAAAATCTATTCATTCTCTCATCCTTAACTATCCATAACTTGTACATTTTAAAAATAAGTAATCAAACAAATACATATGTAAGTAATGTGAATTTAAACTTGTGTAGCCGTTTTTTCCTTACAAACATAAAGACGCCAGGACTCCCAAAATACCCAGACGGTAGTCATCCCCTCCTGGCCCTGTCTCTTTTCTTTATAGTCGCTTACGATCACGTTACCCTATAAGCTCTCCTTTCCCTCTTCCGGATGCTACGTGATAGGGATATCATACTAAAAGCCCCTCTCATTTATTTGATAGCAGGTCAACTTCTGTTTTCTTCTTTTTAATCTTGGATAACCATTAAGCCAAGTTTAAACAGTATGTTTAGACATAACAAATATTTGACGATAAGATCCAAGTAAATGCAACCAGTAAATTGATCAAACTTTAGTTTTATTTTTAACAATTTTTATTTATTTACTAAACATTTTTTGTAAGAAGATTATTGTATAATGTAAATTAGAAACTGTTAAATTATGTTTGATCTAGATAAACTTTTGGAAAAGGAAATAAAATTATAGGAATTTAATATTTGAGATATTCTTCCAAAATGTATTTTAACAAGTCTTAATTTGTTGGTGGTTAAGCATTTCTATAGGAATTAGTGAACCATATTTTTGAAAAGTTGGAAGCAAAACCTCTGAACCAGGATTATATATTTCAAATTATTTTGTTTCAGCATTTTAGAATAGTAATATGAACATGCTTTCTGTATGAAATATCTTTTAATTCGTCGACCACAATTTGAAACCATCCATGACATTGTTTGTATTCTTCAATTTTGTTTTTTAGTTCTTGGTGTTTTAATAAATAAAACTGATGAATATTTTCCATATTGTTGATTCCCCCGGAATATTGTTGTTTTAAGCATGAAGAAATACTAGAACTACTTAAGAGTTCTTAGTGCCTTAACGAGCATTCTGTCTTCGGCAGCACAACGGGTTAATATTTCACCAAATGATTCATTTTTGGCTGCGTGCTTTAATAAAGTATTATTTGTCGACTCTTTAGAACTATTTCGCACGGAGTTAAGTTTTATTTAGAGCATATTTATGTCAAGCATGTAGACTAATTAAAGGTGATTAATAAATCGTGACGTGGAAAACACTTTGCAACTTATCATTCTAGGGCACTTCAAGCACCTAACTTTGTCTTTTTAATCCCTTTCGAAATATCTCTAGAAATAACATCTATATAAAAATATCTTAAATATTTAGAATACTCTCGCACAAATTACTATTTACTTTTTAACTGCACACGCTTTTGTAGTATTTTGAATAGCTTTGGTTTTTTTTACAAGAACACAGGCTTTTATAAGCGATTAGTATTTACATTGTTCATAATGTTCTTTGACTTTTGTTACATTTTGTTTTGACATTCTTCATCAAAATTTAGGTTTACCCAACATTCAATTAGAAAAATACTTAAATTGCGTGTATATTTACAACAAGAGTAAGGAAAACGTATATAAATTACACATTATTAAAATAACTGGTTTATTATATCAGAATAATCGGTTTATTTGATATCCGAAAAATTAACATTTTACAATAACCAACTTGGGCAAGGCTAAAATAACCAGTTAAACACGGTCGAATAATAACCGTTCGATCTCCCTAGTGATAACTAAAAAATATCGAGTAAATGAAACATGTTTGTATTCCTAAAAAGCAAGCAAAAAGAGAGTTCACTGCTTTTGTTCATCAAATGGCACTTTCATATTAAAATGCACAATTTTAAGCTTTATAGAAAAAAATTGTGCAAATGACAAGTATTACAAAAAATTTTAACATCCCATACGACTTCACCGGTTTTTGATATGTATGTATCTTAACAATAATACTTTCCATTTGATCAGGGTTGTATTTCAACAAAAGAATGTTCAAGTATGATAGTGTAACTACAAACTGTAATGTTACATTAGATTTTTTGATAGTCGCAACAAAACTCATCAGATTTCTATCCCGCAAAATATTATGGAATACGTACACGCAAGGAAAAACATGGCTGTGGTAAACATATTCTAAGAGCAACATATTATGATAAGATTCATGATTGTAGTCAACATATTACGATTATTATTCAATCATATTATGACCAAAAATATTCGTAATATTACATCATAATATTTTTCCCTTAATCCTAATTTGTTTTTATTACAACAGATTATAATTTAATGTAGTCATATTAAGTTAAGAAGTAATCATATTATTTTCATGTTAATCATAATAATATGTAGATTAAATCTAAAACCGAAAAATATTTAATATATATTTGTGCTTATTTACTTACTGGCAACCTTAACGTAAAACAGATATTTCATATCATATTTTTATCGTAGGTCGCAATTATTTAAAAATTCAATATTTTTGCACCATTTTCTAACAATAATAAAATTTTTTTAGCATTGATATTTTATTTAAATGTACCTAAAATTTCTTTATCTTTTAATTTCTTTAAACTTGGTTTTTTAATGGGTATTTTTTCATTGAATAACAAATAATTCGAAAGGTATATGTAAAAGAAACGACACAACTGATGCAAAATTTTTTTACAAATGGCGATAACAAAATATTATTAGAGTAAAGATATTTTGTTTGCATCTTAAACATATTATATGTACACATATAAATAGAAGGGTATCCTGTTATGACTATTAAATATCATTAAATGGTTGTGAGGAATATAATATGTTTTCGAATTTAGTTGTTATAAAATTATTATTTTTCAGCGAACCATACTTAAATTTAAAATTGCGATAAGCATTGACAAATTTACAGCAACTAGAATATTGTTTAAAATATATACGCTTTATTAACTTAAATGTAGTAGTGTAAACTTCTACTAATTTAATTACAAATTAATAAAGCGTTAAACAAATTTTAATATATGTCTGCGTTCTGAACCAACGAAAAGCGTAAATCTCAAAATATTAAAAATAAGTTGCTACGAACCCTGCCTCGGCCTCGAATATTAAAAAATAAATTGCTTCGAATAATCACAGCCAGTTCAGTAAAACATTTCAAAAAGCAAGAATCGCCCCCAAATTCTCTAGCTGGAAATATTTGAAATGATGGCAGCCACACTGGTTTTAAGGGCACAATAAACCACAACAACTGCTTGACAGACATGTCAAAATTTAACGTTTGTAAAATATTTTGTGTTGTTAATTGAAAATTTTTAATATTTAGCACACATGTTGTATTGTAGATTGTAGAAGGTCATAAGCATTAAGACTCAGATGATCTTTTGTGCAGCCTGTGTGTCTCACCATATCAGGTTTAGGCTACGTATGAAGGCCGTTATCCTGCCCGGTGAAATATCATAGATGTCAGTTGGACTCATCAGTCTCCTGCCGAAAAATTTCCGCCTAGAAGTCCCTAAGGCGGGACAACAGCAAGGCCGATGTTCTGATGTTTCGTCATAAGCCCCACAAAATCTGCAACTCCCATTATAATCTGATGCTATCTTAGACCATAGTGCCCCAAAAATATGCCAACAAGTAGCATAAGTTCCCCCTTATCAAGCAGGAGCAGCGTACCGGCCCTGCCACGGGACGGGGCCACAAATTTTTTGGATTGTCTTAACCCAGTAATGAACCTCCATATGTGACGCCGAAGAAAGGCTCTGGGTCAATAAACCTGTTGGGTATTTGTCAAAATTTTTGTGGTGTCTAGTGCTAAACGTTATCGTTTCAGCGAAAACTTTGCAGAGTTAACACGTTTAAGATGAAGTATTAAAATCCTTTTCAGTCGTAAATTCTAATTTGTTTTTAATCCATTTTAAACGAATCACGGACAAAATTGTCGGCATTCATTAAAAACAAAACAGAAATGAAAAAATTTATGTACAAAACGGAAACAAAGTGCACAGAAAAAATTAAAAATTGTCTCTAAGCACCAAATTTATACCCAATTCATAATATCAAGCAAACAAGTTGTTGATTTTGCACCTTTTACCAAAATGATTATATTGATTACTAAAAATTGTAAAATTGGGAATATTTTTTTGCAATAAATAATATTTTTATCAAAAATTATTTTTGGGAATGAAATATTTTATTAATTAATTCGTTTATTAATGATGTGCTAATAATCCCAATTTTTTTAAATGAAAACACTGAAATTTATTGTTGTGGGAAAGCTAGTTCCTATGCGCATTTCGCTGGTTGCTTAGGCCAGCTCGTCAGGAAACTTTTTCCAAATACTTTAGAAAAGCTAAAAATATTATACAAGTAAGACCATAAAGTGAATAAGAATTTTAAAACACTCTGGTCTTAAATGTAACAATATCAAAGCTTCAACAAAGTCACAACAATAAACCGTCAATTTTTTCTTTCTTACATTCCCCTACAATTGGCTGGGTGTTTTCCAACACAAATTGTAGTTGTAAGAGGATAGAAAGAAAAAAACAAAATTAAAAAAAACAAGATGCTTAAATAAAGCAGCTTGCCATTTCAGTTTTTTATTTGCCGGGCACATGCAAATTTATTATCAAAAATTATTTTTGGGAATGAAATATTTTATTAATTAATTCAGTGTTTTCATTTAAAAAAATTGGGATTATTAGCACATCATTAATAAATGAATTAATTAATTAAATAATATTTTCAATTTTAATTAAAAAAAATTATCAAAAACTTTACCATTTCAATTAATGTGTTAATTTATTTCAATAAATATTGACAATTCCCAACAACAATTCTACAAGTTTTAATTATTTTATTTCAGTCAATCAATAAATATTTTTGATATTTAATTAATATTTTAATTAAAAATTTATTTCAAAACAACTTAAGTATTAATTAAATCAAAATTATATTTTTAATTCAACAAAATTTCAACTAAAAAAATAATTGATTCAGTTATTTCATTAATTAAATACTTTTTAAAACATTTTTTTAGTTGATATAAAACTTTTTTTCTGTGTGTTTGCAAGCCATTTGTGTGGTTTATTTTTCCCTTAAGGACTCATCCGATTAGAAGTGAGCTACGCACCTACAAATGCGGACAGAAACCGTGCACAGAAAAAAATACAAATTGTTTTCAATTAAAAAATTTGTAATATTAATTAAAAAATTAATTAAATTTGCACCAGTAAATATATGAAAAGTATCGACTAAATATTTGTTGATGTTAAAAATATTTTCTGCATTAATGTTGTTGATTCGTTTAATTCAATTGATTAAATTTTTAATTAGAACTGATTTTATTTTTGATTGATGATTGAATTAAAAAAAAAATTGAAGAAAATTTTTTCTACGTGATGGAGAAAATTTTCGTCTGGCGCTGGCAGGACTTAAAATATAAGGTGTGTTCATTTACAGAAAATTATTGCTTATTTTCAATAACTGTTACTAGTAAGTGTTCACGTGCCCGAAAAACTTTCAACGAGAGAGTGAAAAAAGAGCATAGAAATTTGAGATACAAAATTTTTTTTTCAAATTTCTGATAGTAAAATTTTTGCTAGCAAGAATTATTCAACCACCTGTTTCATGTTTTTGTTTACAAAACAAAAATAATTTTCATAATTTTTAAATTAAAGTTTTTCAATGACATAAAATATTTGTTTTTCCAAAATTTAAGAAATATACTCTTGCGCAAATAGTTCAAAATAATTGAATTTATTAAGAAATAGTATCGTATCTTACAGCTAAATGATGTCAATATGCTTAACTTGCTAGTTTTTGCTGGTAAAGTGTTCATTTCCTTTAAATTTTTTTTTTTTTTTTTTTTTTTTGAGTAATTCGGAGAAACATTTTGTAAATTTTAAATTTACTCTCTCGTTGCAAGTTTCTGCTAGTAAAGTAAATTAACACACCTGTTGTATTACAATAGGATTTGATGGATTACTGTTAGTTTAGATTAAATATGTGAACATTCAATTAATAAATATTAAAAAAAAAATTACTAAAAACCTTCAAAGTATTTAAAGTTTTTCAATACGTTCTTCCGCCTTTCGGAGAAAGAATAAAAAGTCATAACCCTGCACTTAGTAAAGAGCTGCGCAACATGTTTTTTTTAAGTGTTCTATTTCATACTACTTCCAATCAACGTATTTCAAAGTAAAATAAAATTACAGAACAAAAATAATAAAGCATGACTCTCACTGGCATAATCAAATAATCATTCGAAAAGTTTTTCTGCGCAGATGTGCTTGTAAGCCATTTTTCTTGTGCTTGCGCAGCCCTTTAGTACTTAGATAACAAATACTTATAACTAGACAATGGTAAATCTGCAATAAATCACTGTTCCTCTGAGTCACATCTGGTACCACCGTAGCAACTGTACTTTATAGGTCATATCGTTGTTATTGGCAAGGTATAGGCAATATCTCAAACTTTATTGGCAGAAAATATTGACAGATATTGACTGACCAAACAAAACCTGTGTCACCATAGCTTGCAAAAGCCCCGGAACTTTATGGTTTCGGGAATCAAGTAATGATATTGGTCTATACCAAAGAATAACTAATATTTGAAAGATATCGGGTTTGTGCTGATTTTTTGTATATTATCTGGGAAGAAGTTCGCCCTGTTGATGGATTTTTCAATGCTGGTCCTATTCAACAGAAATTTCTTACGCAGTAGACGCATTGCGCTTATCCAGTATTAAGAGTATTAAGAGGGATAAGTTATGAACAAATTTGATTAAAGTACTACGGAAACCAATAGGCTCAGCAACTTTTTATATTCTGGGCCAGTTATAAGTAACTTTGGAAATATAGTGGCAGTAAATTATATCCATATTGCGGAAAAAAAATCTTAAAGAAGCTGAGTTAAAGGTTAATTAAAGATTAATCGACTCGCCATTAGATCCACCTATATCCTGTTGTTTATAAAGACAGTCTTCTGATAAGGCTGCCTAAGCTCGTATTAACGATTACCTTAAACACATTTGTGGAATATTTCCTATTGGGGTGTTTCTTTATATGTACTTTATAATTATATGAATAACTTTGTCCGCCATCAGCACTTACTGATTTTTTTTGCTGTTCACTTTTGTGAATATCAACAACATAATTACAATTGCGCTTCTTTATCTGAAGAAAATAATCATCACACACATGCCCCTGATATCGTTGATCTGTTACGATTTGTTTGCGAGATATAGATCTATTTTATAAAGCAATAGCAAATTAACTGCTTGATATAATTTATATTATTAATTATTTTATTTTTAATCAACGAAACTACACATTTAGTCATATTTCCCATAATTTCCTTAAATTTATATAGAAAACAACAATATGCTAAAAAAAATTATACAAGTTATACTTTTTCACAAGTTAATTGATTCTGTAATGTTTACAGTTCACTAGTTCAGTCCTAATGACAAAAAATGATTAAGAATGTTACTCTAGCCAAAGTGGAGTACTCCCAATTTCCACGATTTATCTCCACGTCTCCTTAAAGCACAAACCCCTTATCCCAATCCAAATATGTACAAGTTAAACATGCACAAAAACGACTGCAATAAAAAGTTAAAAAAAAAATTTAAAAAAAGTAATATTATTTCCGTTTACATTTCTATAACAAATAATTTATTTAATTTGCCAGCACCCATAATTGGAACATTTCGATAATAATAAGAAAAAATAATAAATAAATAAATGCACAGAGCAAAACGAAAAAAATTTACAAATTAATGCAGGGCTGAAGTCATGCAATAAAAATGAATCTAAACAAAAGGAGCCACAATTGAAATAAAAAGGCAAAATTATGAATAATTTGAGGAAACAAAAGAAAGAATATTTAAAGAAATGTTTGTTGTTGTATGTGCTGACTTTTGAGAAAGAGAAGGAAAGTCTTATAAATGGACAGTAAGTGTATTTGCACATCTACTGGCTTTTTTCCAACACGAAACAAAATGGCGGCTATTAAATTAAATTTGTATTTTTTACTCTTTTTTATTTGTAAAATAATTTATGCAGCAAACGAAAAAACAAAAATAATGATAATAAAGTTAATTAACAGGAAAAAAAATAAAAAACTAAAAACAAAAAATACAAGAAAGTCAAGTGGTAGAAAAAAAATTATATTGCATATTTCATGTTTTTGATATTGTGCATAAAAAATCTACCGGTTTACAGTGGTGCAATTTGTTGAAAATATGGGCAAACATTATAGGCGGTACAGACTTATCGATCTTTTTCGACAAAAGCATACAATATATTCGGATTCGACATGCAATCCGAATACAAAATACTGAACAAACGATAATGCGGAAATGGCTTTTGAACGACCCTCCGCATTTTGCAAGAATAATGAATTCTGGGCATAATGTTTAATCCGTTTTTTTTTTTTGAACCAATGCGTTTAAAATATTAAGATTCTTTGTGAATTTCGTAGGACAAAATTCCTGACAAACTGTATCTCGAAAATTATGTTATGTTATGCGGAACAGCCATTTTGCGGCCTGGAACTTTGTGTAATTTTTTTTACTAATTTGAGGTCGCTGATTCCAAATCTAACCTTCATTTTTCTCTATCAGCTCCAGTTTTAGAGATATACCGTTATGTCCAAAATTAAGGCACTTTCAGCACATATATTGAAATAACATGAAAATGGTGCTTCATATTCCTTTAAGAAAAAAAAACCGAAATTCGCTAACAATATTATCTTTAAGACGTACTAACATTGTTTTAAATTTGGCCAGTAATTTCAGAGATATCGTTGAAGTTTTTAAAAAAACAAATAAAAATTTAAGAAAAAAAAATTTTTTTGTTCTTTAAAAATTCATAAAAAATAAATGTGCAACAAACGTCACAGTTTGGGTCCAAAAGCATTTAGTTCAACATATTTCGAATGAAATGAGCTTTATTTCATTGCAATCGGTGCACAACTTTTGATTGTATTCACAATTTATCCATAAAAAAAAACATATTTTAATGTATATTTTTTTTTTTTTTTTTTTTTTTTTTGTTCACACATACACATTAAAATACGTTTTTTTATGGAAATCGCAATTATTATCAATTCGGTAAATTGTGAACACAATCTTCTAGAGAAAAATGAAGGTTAGATTTGGAATCAGCGACCTCAAATTAGTAAAAAAAAAATTACACAAAGTTCCCGGCCGCACAAAAAAAGTTCAATTTTGTTCCGCAGTGTTATCTATCAAAAAATATCCTACGAATTCGTAAAAACAAATGAATTTTCCGTAATTTTATAAATTACAGGTTTTACTCGAATTTCTAAAAAATACCAGACACCTGTTTGCTTGTTTTTCTAATGAGAGAGAGAGAGAATATTTATTTTTATTCACTTACCCCGTTATACATGTTTGTTGTACTGACCACTTTGTTTACAGAAGAACTTTCTATTATAAGACACCAGCAGCATGCCCGATATGGTATTCCCAATAATTTTACTTTAAAAATTTGATGTATTTAACTAAATAATTTTAAGAAATAGAATATGGGAATTTTTTACTTTTACTTTTTGCCACAGATATATTAATAATTAACTGAAAATGTATTTTTTGGTATTTAAATTATATAAAATAACTGAAAATTCATTTATTTTTACGGAATTTGTGGTTAATTTTGTATGGAATTCGCGATTGAATTTTTGACAGTAAAAATTAAATTAACTATTCGTTAAAATTAAATGTAAAATAAGTAGATCGGTTTTTAAGTAAATTTTTAGTTGCTTTAAATTTCATATTCATGTAATTTTACATACAGAATACGTTTACTTAATCAACAGACAATATTAAATGCAACCGAAAATCCGTATTAATGTGCACTTAGTTTTTTGAATAAAGGTTAGAATTCGTTAAAAATAAATTTACTTAAAATTTTAAATGTTTATTTATTTAAAAATGACTGAACGTAATACTTCCCAACAAAAACTTTACTTACCTGGTAAGTTAGCAAGTAATGTTGGAGAAATACAAACACTACTTATTTTTCGGCTGAATAACTACTTTTTTTTTTTGTTCGAGTTGTCCACAGAATTCAGTAATTACAATACACTTACTAGAAGTCACAAAATATCTAGTTATTATTTAACTACCAGTAAGTTGAATTGTAAGTACTTACAATATACTTACTAGAAGCCAAAAAAAACTAGTTTTTATTTAATTGGCGCTAGTTAATAGACCTAATAAGTAGTTATGGAGCTAGTTACCGGTAAGTTAATATTCAGTACTAAAAACAAGACAACTAATAAGTAGTTATTTAGCTGATTATTAGTAAGCAAATATTCAAAACTGAATATAATGGTAGTGAAAATGAAAAGTACTTACTGAGGTCATTACTAGCAAGTACTTATTGAGGTTTTCAGAATAATGACAATTGTAATGACAACTACTTACCAGGTAACGTATGAAATAACTACGACCTATTACCAAAATTCAAAAAGTTTTTCCTGGGGCTTCTTGAATAACCTACAGCCCGTTACTGTAATAATATTGTGAGTGTATGATATATCAATGTTTTTGTCTCGAGAAGACCAATGTTTTGCTCATAGAGGCTATTGAGCTCAAGTATCTCGTTCTAGTAGTTATCCACTTAATCTCTGTTCGTACCATTCTAATGTACAACCCTAATATCAGAAAACTGAAGCTCGCAAGAAACTATTAAACTTTTGCTAAGAAAGTTATTCGATAATTCCAGCAGAAAAATTTTTTAAATTTAAATATACTAAAGTATATACGCGGTAGCATCTCTAAACTTTTAAAGACTTACTCTATTTTCACACCTATTAAATATTGGACATCCTACATGTAACCACTAGTTTTATTAAAAAAATAATTTGCTTTTGCAAAACGTTTGCTGGATCAGACATTATTTAACCGTTTCTTAACTACATTATACAATTATTTTCTTAAAAATAAAGACAAGGAAGTCAATTAAAATTTGAAAAATAAAGCTAAAATTTTATCAATTTGCTGGTCATGCTTTTTTTGTAGTTTTTCGTCAAATATTTGTTAGGGGTGAACCTATACCTTTTGAAAAGTTTGGCTTATCAACGAGCCTGTGTCTATTGAAAGGAATTGGCTGCATTTGCAAAGATTTGATATTCAAAGACGCTTGTTTTTGATCCAGATGGTTATTTACAGGACAACCTTTTTATACTCGAAAATAACCAAAAAAAAAAAAGGGAAAAACATTCATGCTGTTGCCATTCATGCTGCATGCCAAAAATCTTTATGAAAATCTTTTTTTAAACAAGATAAAAGTGTAGTATATGAAGTCATTCCTAAAAATTTAAGGAATATAACTATTACAAAAAGCTTTATAAAATACATAACTGAAATTTAGTTTATAGAATAAGTTCGAAAAATAAAAAAAATATTGAAAATCGTTTTATTCACAGAAAAAAGTGTCTTATCAGTTAAAAAAATGGTTTAAAAAGCATTTCAATTTAATAAATGTGATAATTGAATCAATTATTTTTTTAGTTGAAAGAAAATTAAAAATTTAATTTTGATTTAATTACCATTTTAGTTGTTTTAAAATAAATTTTCAATTAAAATTTTAATTCAATAACAAAAAATCCTAATTGACTTTTTTCGTTTAAAATAAAATAAATTAAACATGTAAAATTGTTGTTGGGAATTGTCAATATTTAATTAAATAAATTAACACATTGTTTGAAATGTCAAAGTTTTTTGATCCCTTTTTTAATTAAAATTAAAAATATCAATTATTGAAAAAAAATTTTCAAACTTTTACAATTTTTAGCAATCAATATAATCATTTTGGTAATAGATGCAAAATCAACAAATTGTTTGCTTGATATTATGAATTTGGTATAAATTTGTTGATTGCAGAAAATTAATAATTTTTTCTGTGTTGTTAGTTTTATGGAAAAATACATTTTCAAGTTTTTTTTTAATAAAACTGTTCAGATGTTCTCTTAATTTTTTTAATAAAAGTTCAAATTTAGCATTATAGTCGTTAATAGCAAAAAATCGTTAATTTGTTAAGAAATTTATTGCTAAGAGAACTGTAGACTTAGGCCAACAGAAAAAGTACTAACGATAATATTAAAGCCGTCTGTCTTCCTGTCAAGACTCAGAATGAAGAATTTAATAAAATGTTCATGAACCTTAAAGATCATAAGCAAGTGTTAAGCAAAAAGCCTTCGTTGAATCAACGAATCGGTTAATTGGATTTAATTAATTTATTACTTTTGAATTTTTAAAAGTTTGTTTTACCAGAAAGATTTATGAAAGTCCAAAATTCGTGATTCTTATTCTGTACGTTGTATCGCGGAAATGAGGAAGTAGATAAATTATATCTGTTATTTTTAAAATAGATCTAACACTAATCGGAAATTTCTAGGGGAAACAGAATATTTTATGTTGGATTAATAAAAAAAAAACCCACCAAAGTTATTTCAACTTTACGTGGGTATTACGTATATGGTTGACCGTCCAAATAACCCACAATGCAGCCATTTAAAAAAAAACAACTTGTAATATTCTGTGCTTTAGTTACCGGTTCGCATTTGAACATTTATCTTGCATATCTTTTTCTTTTTCAAACTCTTTTCATTTTAGTTTGGTTTTTTATTTTTTTGACCATTTTCTTGACGTACTACGGCACTCAAAGAAGCCAACAAACTCGTATGTAAGAGTTTGTGTGTCAGTTTCTTAATTTTTTTGCCAGCCATTTTTGTTCGTTAATATTGTTGTTGTTGCAATTTTTATTTAATGGTGGCTACTTTTAGCATCCGTTCTGCATTCATTCGCGTTTTTCGCCAACATTGCAATTGTAATTTGTTGCTGCTGCCGCTATTTTGCAGTAGTTGCTGTTTAATTTTTTTTTTTTTAAATTTGTATACCTGCAATTATGTTTTGTTGTTGTTTAAGTTTTTATTTCTTTTTGTAGTTTTAACTTAATAATTTGCAGTTGCAATAAATGGATTTAATGAATGCAGTCCCATTAAATATTTTTTTTCTTTATCGTTTTTAGTTTTTGTAGTTTCTTTCCTTTTGGAAATTCTATTGAATTGTATATGATTTAATTTGTTAAGATTTAGAAACAAATTTTGTTACGCATTTTTTGCCTTAAGGGGAATTTTTTAACGAGTAGTTTAGTTTTATTTTGAAATTACCGAAACATAATGAAGTATTAAATATAATAGAAATTGAAATGAGACATACATAAGTTTAAACATATTTGATTTTAATTAACTTACATTGAAAAAAAGCCTCGAAATAAAAAGCAAACCTTAAATGTTTATAAACAATTTAAATCTATGCAGGCGCAGACGGCCTAGCCAGCGAAGATTCAACTATGGATATGTTTACGGCAATACTAGTTGAAATACTATTTGGAACGATATAAAGCGAAATTTTCAACTACTGGCAGCAGATGGCACAATCTTGACACCTGTGGGATCAGGATAAACTGTACAAGGCAGCTTATGAGTACTAGTCGGAGGAACATATTCAAGTTGCTGGCAGTTTTAACAGAGCTGATTGGAATCCAAGCACATCGACTGGGTTTGGCATTTAATGCACATTGTCGCAGTTACTACATTTCTTAGAAAGAGGAATTGCTGTTTCACTTTCTCTCAATCTCTCCGCAATTTAGGAAATAAAAGTATTTATTTTCTAGTCCCCAGCAATTAAAGTTTTTGTAAATTAGTAATTACTCTAACTAAATTCTGTTTTAGAGTTTTTAGTTCTATTAACATTTGCAATGAAATCATCAGTCAAACTCAAAAAGAATTAATCAAGCTTTTTTTAAAAAAACAGATGCAATTTGTACAATTGTGTGTGCCGCGGTTTTGTTTGTAGCACAGATTCCAGAGGATCAATTTATATGAGCTCTGTTGCATAATCCAACTGTTCTCAAACATTTCGAGGCTTATATAGATTTTACAGATACCAACAGACTGATTTGTAGGGACTGTAGAAAACTCCAAAAAAAAATTATTGGGATTAATATCCACCGCAAGTGAAAAGTCCTTAAATTTTTCATACTGTATGTCTATTGTGGCGTTCGCGTCTTTAACGACTATATTGTTCAATTAACACTCTTAGTGATTTTGATTGATCCGTTTGTAACAGAGTATGGTTGTTTTTCACCCATAACATGTTGTGTTTTGAAAGAAGGAAAATTTTATTGTTACCTTCACAGAAAAAATTAAAAATTGTCTCTAATCACCACAATCATACCAAATTCATAGAATCAAGCAAACAATTTGTTGATTTTGCACCTATTACCAAAATGATTATATTGATTACTAAAAATTTTAAAAATTTTAAATTTAGAATATTTTTTTTTTCAATAAACTATTGGGTTGTTCACGAAAGGCGGATTATCAGGTTATATGGTTATGAAGTTATATTTACACCAACAAAATATATTTAAAAAAAAAAAATTTAAATAAAAGTATTTTGTTGAGTGAATTAAACTAAATAACCATATAACCTGATAACCAGGCATCCGTGAACAACTCATATATTTTTAATTTTAATTAAAAAAAAATGATCAAAAAACTTTGCCGTTTCAAACAATTGGGTTGTTTACGAAAGGCGGGTTATATGGTTATGTAGTTATATAACAGCAATAAATGTATTTTATTGTTGTGAATATAACTTAATAACCTGTTAACCAGCTATCCGTGAGCAACCCAAATGTGTTAATTGATTTCATTAAATAAAGCTCAGGTTTTAAAAATTCCCAACAACAATTCCACAAGTTTAAATTATTTTATTTTAAACGAAAAACGACAATTAAGATTTTTTTGTTATTTAATTAATATTTTAATTAAGGATTTATTTCAAAACAACTAAAATTTTAATTGAATCAAAATTAAATTTTTGATTTTCTTTCAACTAAAAAAATAATTGATTCAATTATCACATTAATTTAATCGAAATACTTTTTAAACAATTTTTTTATTTGATAAAAAAAAAACTACTGATAATTTTTTCAGTGTTAAAACCAAACAATTATTGTAATTATTCTTCGAAGGCAACCGTAGAATGCTTGTGGCCTCTTGATGGAGTATTAATTTAGTCATAAAATGGTTGCCAGATATAAAAATATGGTTAAAGGAACCATAACATGTTCAAAACATTTTCGTAAAAATAGGTTTGTTGGAGATGACCATATAAAAAAAAATATTTTTTCTCTGCTTCAATACTTGGCTAAAAAAATTAAATTTTCAAAATGATTTTAGTGTAATTTTAGATGTCGATGCGTACACAACATATTTTTAAGTTTTAGTCTGATGAACTTTAACGAACAACGAAATATTGGAAGGAAATAAAATGAAATATTTATTGACAAAAAAAAAAACAGTGGGGTCTAATTCTGTCAACCGTGATCGAATACTTTTTCGATTCAAAAGCAATTTCTAATTCTTTTAATCGATACTAAACAATTCAAAATTATATTTTCATTGTTGTAAAGTATTTATTTAAGTTCTCACAACACTGAAAAAATAATTTCAATTCGTTAAGTATCGTCTGAAAGAATTAGAAATAAAATTGTTTTCGAATAAAAAAAAAAGTATTCGATAACGACTGCCAGAATTAGAACCCTGGTCTCGAGCTTAATTAATTTTTATTTATTTAAATTGGAAAAAATTTGTATTTAATTTACTAAAAATACCGTATTCATTTCTTCCTATTTACTTATAATTGAAACTGTTAAGATGAATACAGAAATTGAACATTTATATAAAATCCATCGATCGATGTGCGAGTCTTTCAAATGAATTATAAATGTTGATCTTATATTTACCTAATAAATGTTCATTAATTTAAAACGGTCAAACCCAAAAAAATGTTCTTTTCATTTAATTCCTCGTTAAGAAAATTCATAAAGTTCATATAAAAAACAATAAAAGAAAATATATTTAATAATATAAGTAAGCGGAACCTTTATTTGGGCAAAAATAACGAACACCTTTCAAATAAAAATTCAAATACAGTACACAAAAATATTACAAAAGGAAAAATAAAATCAAAAAAGGTTCTATGTGTAAAAACTTCGAAGAAACGTTACAAAAATTGTAGCCATGAAACAAAAACAATTTACAAAAAAAAAAAAAAATGAATTATAAAAAAATATGAATGAAGTATAAAAAAAAATTAAAAAAGAAGGCGTTAACCGCCTCCTAATACGGTTGTCATGCTACATTCTCCATTCAGCCTAAAACACAACACCCTGAGTACATTTCAGTTGTTAAGGGTGCAAAACAACCATTGAGAGAATCTAAAAAAAACGCGTAATAATTTTTATTAATTTCAAAAATAAAAAAATGCATGAATGAATAAAAATGAAATAAAAAATATAAACGAACAACCCCTTAAAATTTATTTTGAATAACTCAAACTATTGCAGCCAACCAAATTCTAAAATTTCTTTTAGTGAGAACAAAAAAATAAGAAACCATCACTATCTAATTCCATGTGATAATTACACAGGAAATAAGAAAAATTTTGAAAAACTAAAACAAAAATGTTAAAAAAATATTTAAATTTCAAAAATATGTTTTGTAGATTTCCTATTGTAAAAGAATATAAATTATTTTATTAAATATTTTTTTTATTTATAACTCATCAGACATGTCTGTTGCATTCATTGTGTGATATTCATCTTCAAAATGTGAGTAGATTAATGTTGCATGGGGTACTTGAGAGGCAGCTGTAATTGAAACCAAAAGGTGTTAAATATTAACACGTGTTTGAAAAGGATTTTGGTTTTTTTTATAATTTAAATAAAAAACAGCAATTGTAAACAATTATCAAACAATAAATTGTGCAATTATAAAAACTACAAGAGATTTTTTTTTCTTAAAGAAAATTTATTGATCATATTTTTTCTCTACTTCATAATGGGATATGTTATTATTGTTACTTAGAATTTATTTTAAGTGTATTTATTTCACAGTTTGATTCGAATCAGAAGAGCTGCATGCATTTCAACCAGTGTTACCACCAGCAAAATTCCAAACTACACTTGAGATGCCGAAAAATTACCCAATTTAAATGAAGTTACACCTGATATCAAAAAGCTTTTAATTAAAAAAAAAAAAAAAAATTATAAAAAAGAACAAATTAGATAGTATTTACAGACAAATTTTTAAGAGTGTTCCCTTGTTAGGTGCCATATACAATTATGGACCTATTAAAACAAAATTATGTTATGAGGTTAAGACTAATAATATAAGAATTCTTAATGCCGAATATTATCTACTAATAGTAACTACCTCTCTTTGAGATTTTTTCTTCCTAAAGTTACTTAAGGAAGGGGGTTTATATATGACCTACGTTCCCAAACCTTACTGGACAACAGGATTTTGCCATGACATAGTAGCAATTTTTTTATCAAAATATACCAAAATTATTAATAAGTCCGTTATGGGTTTTCATGCTATTTTCGTGAGTGGTATTTGTATGGGAGCCATGGTCAAATATGAACTGATTCCATAATTAATTTCGTAAGATAATTAAGGTTCAAATAAAATATATTTGGGCCAAATTTTGTCCAAATACCAACATAATAAGATGGTTTGTAGGCACAAAGACTCTATTAGGAAAAAAGTTCGTATCTGAAATTATGGACCGATTCTCAAAATTTTCGAAAAAAAAACTTATAACCAAAATTTCATTAAATTATTTTAAGAATTGCGATCAGACAACCAGCCAGCATGACAGACGACTCAGATACTACTGATTCTAAGTCGATCGGTATACTACAAAAAATATTTGTATGTATTTCACACATCAGCATAAACTCATAATACCCTTTTCACTTAAATAAGATCAATATTTGTCATACTATCATGATTTTTTTTTAGTATAAATACATACTTGCTTTTTCGAATAAACTTCGGATTTTAAACATTTTGGAAATTCATATTTATAGAAATCTAATTGTCCATCAGGCGCCAATCACTATCAATCTTTTGGTTGATTTATATGGTAATCTTTTTTTTTTAATTAACAGTGACTGCGGTTGAATATAATCCAAATTTTTTTATATCAACAATATCTGGTATAAATTTTGTCACTGAATTCAAATCCTTATATTATTTGTTTTAAAATTTAAGAATTTTAAATTTCACCTGATCTACACCACAAAGAAATTACTAACGCTCTACCCACGAGAGTAAACATTATACCAAATTCGGGTAATTACCCACAAAGTGGCAACATTAAATTCATCAAATAGATGTTTTTGAAGCTAAAAGGTCTAACCAAGAATGATAGAAATAAAGATTACGACATTTGGCAGGCATAAAATTATTTTACTTCGCATGTAGTAACTCTGACGTCACACAACTTGTGTTCTTATTGGCTAAAATTTTTTAGATCTGAAACTGATATATTTATGTGTTAACATAACAGTGGGACAATTTATAATTTTCCTATCTAAATTATTTAAAATAAATGATTTTTTTAAGGTTATTTTTTCATAGTTTTATTTATTAAATAAATATATACATTTTTTTTTTTTTTTTTTTTGAGAGAGAGCGGGGAGATTTCTCCCAACGGAGACGGTACCGCGACCAACCAGGTCTATTGTACCCACCCCCCTTTAGTTGGCCAGAAGACCTTCTGCCTCCCAGAGAAATCCAAGAAGGTCTTTTGCCGGTATTGCACCGACTCGGGACGCGCCCACCGTACCGTGCCCCAAGTGTCTCCTTCTTGCCCAGGCCAGCGCCGGGCAGTCACACAGTAGGTGCCTTGTAGTCTCGTCCTCCTCACGGCATAGTCTGCATTCCTGGTCCTCTGCCAGGCCCATCCGAAACAGGTGGCGCTTGACCGTATGGTGGCCCGTCAAATAAGCCACCAATAGCCGTAGCTCTCGTCTGTTGAGACCCCTTGTCTCCAATGTACTCCCGGGAAATACAAATTCCTTCGCCTGACGCATTCCCGGTAGCGATACCCAGTATTTCCTGTGCTCGCTGAGAGCCCATTCCCCCAATAGGGACTGGGTAGTGGCCCAGCTTAACCCACAAAAGGGCTCGGGGCCCACCATTTGGGCGTTTGCTCCAGCCCTAGCCAGTTCATCAGCCCCATCGTTACCCGGGACCCCTGAGTGTCCCGGCACCCAACAGAGTGTCACTCTGTTTCTTGAGCCCAGCTCCTGTAGCCTACCCCGGCATTCCGCCACCAACTTCGAGGACAATTTCCAGGAAGAGAGTGCCTTAATGGCCGCTTGGCTATCGGTAAATATCGCAATGCTGTTTCCTATCATTCCCTTGTTCAGAATGTTGATACAGCACGCCTCAATGGCGTGGATCTCAGCCTGGAATACACTTGATGATCTTCCCATGGCTATCGAGATTCGCGTGTTAGGTCCAAATACCCCAGCACCCACTCCATGCTTCGATTTGGATCCATCAGTATACCAGCGTAGTCCCTGGTTCTCATCACAGGGATTTCCACTGTCCCAGGCTCCTCCATTTGGGAGGATTGTGCTAAACCTTCTGTTAAAGCTCAGTTCCGTAGTCTTAATGTCCGCCCTTGTGCAGACCGATAGACCAGGAGCTAATTTCATCAGACCAGCGTGTCCGTTGACCCCATCTGACAGTCCGGATGTTTGTTGGATCCTAATGAGACTCGATATTGCGACCCTCCTTATATGAATGTGTAGTGGCAAGATGCCCAAGATAGCCTCAAGTGCCGCTGTTGGACATGTGCGCATCACCCCCGTCAGAGCTACACAGACCATTCTCTGTAGCCTTCCGCACTTTTGGATCGCCGACACCTGCTGGATCTTAGGCCACCATACCAGGGATCCATAGGTGATTATCGGTCTGATCATCATAAAAATAAAGCCACTTAATCATGCTAGGGCCAAAGCCCCAGGTCTTCCCAAAGAAGCTCTTACAGGCCCAGAAGGCCCTAAGTGCTTTCTTCAGGGTCGCATCCAAGTGCGAGTTCCAATTCAGCCGTTTATCCAGAACAATTCCCAAGTACTTGACTTCATTGGAGTACTCGATTTCCGTCCCATTCAATGACAGCCTACCCAGTCTGTGTTTATACCTTCTCGTGAACGGGACCACGACCGCTTTTTGGGGGTTGATGTTCAGCCCCCTTTCATGGCACCATTTGAGAACCTTGGCGAGAGCACCCTGCATCACCTCAGTGATTGTTCTCTCGAATTTCCCGGTAACAATGATGGCCAGGTCGTCCGCATACCCAATGGCCCGCAGGCCGTATTCTTCAAGTCTTACGAGCAGGTCATCAATTACAAGGCACCATAGCAGGGGAGAAAGTACCCCCCCCTGTGGACAACCTTTAACAGCACTAATGCTGACGCTAGCATCATCCCAAGAGGCGGTAATTCTCCGTTGTCTCAGCATGGCGCCAATCCAATTGATGGTGCAATCATCTATCCGTTTTTGCGACAGAGCATCCGTGATAGAGTCGTAACTTGTGTTGTCAAAGGCACCCTCCACATCAAGAAAAGCACATAGTGCAATATCCTTGTTGTTCTGTGCCTTCTCTATTTGCGCAACCAGATGGTGCAATGCTACTTCCGTCGACCTGCCCTTCTGATAGGCGAACTGCGTTCCGTGCAATGGCGCGGAGATTCTCAGCTTGTCCCGGATGTGCAGGTCTAGTAGCCGCTCAACAGTTTTAAGCAGAAATGATGTGAGGCTAATAGGCCTATAGGACTTCGGCTTCTCTAGCGGCCTGTTGCCAGATTTGGGGATGAACACTACTCTGACCGCCCTCCACGCGGTCGGAATATGACCCCAGGTGAAGCTAGCCTTAAACAGACCAATTAGCGGGTCCATTATAATATTAAGACTTTCCTGTAGTAATACCGGGAAAATCCCGTCACCACCTGGTGACTTGTAAGGGCTGAAGGAGCCAACTGCCCAGCGAACCCTATCCTTATCGAAAATTCTACCGGCCAATCCCGTGGCTCGTCCAGCTCCTGGGATTGCCGCTTCGATCTCAGCGTGTTCATTGCCAGTCACAATTGTAGAGCCTGGGAAATGAACTTGTAGCAGGGTTTCCAGAGTTTCCCTACGATTTGTAGTGAAGGTACCATCCGTTCTCTCCACCAGGCCCACTCCATTTGAGTGTCCTTTGGCCATTACCCTATGAAGCCTTGCCGCATCAGGGAGGTTTGCTATGCCACTGCAAAAGCTCCTCCAAGTATCCCTTTTGGATTTGCGTAAGGATCTGTTGTAATCAGTAAGAGCACATTTGTACTCCTGCCAATTCTTAGTCTTTTTTGCCTTGTTGAATAACCTTCTGACCTGTCGTCGCTTCAGCTCGAGCGTGTCGTTCCACCAGGGAGTTCTACGGCTGGAGCTGAAGCTGCGTATGGTCGTGCTCTCCCGAAAGGATGAGATCAGTGTATCCTCTACAAGGTTGGCTGCTAGCTCAATATCATCGACAGACCCTATGTCGGTCATTAGGAGCCCAGCCTTTCGGCTGACGAGGGACTGGAACTCCTTCCAGTCCGTTCGTCTAGGATTAAAAGCGCCTCTGCGCAGATCCGCCCTACCCGGTATGTCGAACCGTATGTGTTGATGGTCCGACAACGAGGCCTCATCCGTTACCCGCCAGTTACGAATTGAGTCTCGCAGGGCGCCGCTGACCAGTGTGAGGTCCAATACCTCTTCTCTGATTGCATTAATAAAGGTCGGCTTGCAGCCGACGTTAGCTATATCTAAGTTAGTACCTACCAGATAGTCTAGTAATAACTCACCTCTTTTGTTTATGTCACTGCTACCCCAAACGGTGTGATGAGCGTTGGCATCGCAGCCAATAATTAGCTGCTTACCGTGCATACTGCAGTGACGTACCAGGTCCACCACCTCTTTCGGTGGAGCAAATTCATCTTCGCCGGGGAAGTATGCCGTCGCTACGACGATCTCCGACGACCCCCGTTCTGTGGGTATATTGATCTGTGCAGCCACTAGATCTCTGAAAATAAAATTTGTCAATGGAATTATATCAACACTCTTGTCGACAAGTAACGCAGTGCGAGGCTTGTCCACTGACCGATCATAGATCAACTTACTTGAGAGGGATTGTAGTCCCCGGACCAGGCCACCACTGACCCACGGCTCTTGCAACAGCGCAAGACCGATGTTTTCCTCGGCGAATATCCTACACAGTGTGGCCGACGCCCCTTTGGCGTGGTGTAGGTTCGCCTGTAGCACCTTAATGGTGCTCATCTCCATCTCTTATGGAACGCTGCACCAAATCCCCTAGCCTGTTGCGTCGGGGTCCCTTCCCTCTTGAACCTTTGGTCGGTTTTTCCGGCCTTTCCTGAGGGTTGGTTGTGCTGCGTTTGGCCGAAGGCTGAGGCTTTCGTGTGTTTTTCGCCCCCTCATCTGCCCGTTTCCTCTCGCGAGCAATCGCCGCTCTGCTGGTAGACGGGCCATCGTGTGGGGTGGGTATTTGTTTTGTCTGGGGTGGTTCCTCAACTCCTTCAGTTTTGGCCCCAGCAGGCTTCTCTTGCTTGTTGGCAACGTCTCTCGAGCCAGTGCTCTTGAGGTGTAGCCTGACTTGCCCGAAGCAATAGCTGATCTTACCTCCCAGCTTAACCAGCTTCTGGTAGGAGCAGCCATCCACAGCCAGACGGAGGTGAAGGAATTCTCCATGCGTCTGCCGCTGTACCACCGCCCAATGTGCAGCAGCCAAGTCGTTTTGAGCTGATATGAAGGCCAACACCTTTTCATTTGGCAGCTCCAGACTGTGTGGGAAGTATCCGCGCACGAAGTGCGTGCGAGGGAATTCTTCTTCAGGGACTATCTTGCAGTCAACACCTGATTTGGCTTGGATGAATCCAAGGTTGGCCTTTGTCCACTCCGCCGTCTCATTATTGACGCACACAAGCATCAACCAATCAGTGCGCCGTAGACAGCTCTCAAACTGTGGTTTGAAATTTCCGGATTTTTCGATAACCGCCTGCAAAATTGCACCCTTGACCCGTTCGATCTGGTCGGCGGTAAGTGACGGAGCCTCCAATGCTGAGACAAAGCCCATTCTGATGCCCTTTGGCATATGAACCGTTTGGGTCTTTGTCTGCTTCGCACAGGCGCGCTTTGCAGGAGCTCCATCTGTGGGAGAGTTTTGCGAACGTCCCCTTTTTAGTGTGGTCACTGCCGGAGCCCTTGTGGCTTCTTTTAAATATATACATACATAATGTACATTAACTTTATCTTTACTTCATAAATTAAAGCAGACGAAAAAGGGAAAATTATTTTATATCAAGAATTTTAGTTTCTAATTTTATTTAGTTTCCTGTTCGGCTTGTTGAAATTTTAAGCAATCTCGGCATTTAGTAACCTCATTCGAAAATATTTCCTACATCTAAAAAAAAGTTTTTTCATTTCTTAACTTACTTCAAATTCCTTTCCTTCTAACAAATGATTTTGCAAATATTTTGCTTTTAAGCAACAATTTTTCCCATTAAATTGCAAGAAGATAGTATCACATGATCTCAACGTTTCCATTAATGCACTTGATGGCTTACTTAACCCACCTTCACTTAGGTGGTTAACCCATGAATAATTTAGGTTATCTATTATTTTGGTCCACGACGATTGCTAAATCTTATTCAATATAATTTAGTAATAAACTGCAAAAATTTAATTTTAATTAATTTACCCATTTCAAATTTTAAGTTTCTTTCAAAATCTTCTTGTGTGATATGTATAGCACAAATTTTTTCTTTATTCAAAATTACTGATTTCACTAGCTTGCAAAATATTACCAATAGCTTAGTTTGGGCTGAATCTTTTGGAAAATTGTAAAATGATACAGATGTAGCCAAAAATGTTAGCATATTTTTAAAAACACGCTAAACTTTATTATTTACACAATTTCTCACTTGTTTTTTTTTTTTGCTGTTACTTTATTTGCATTTGCCCACTGCACACTTCATATTTTCATTCCTTTTTTTTTTACTCTATTCAATTTTTAAAATAAAAAATATTTATTAAAATTATTGGTTAGTTTGACAATTAATATAAATTTTTTTTTAAAACTCTCTGAGTAAATTAATTGTAGGGTAGCCAACTTTCACGCAATACATACATTTTTTCCAAGAAATTATAAATTTCACATATAAAAAAGCCTTGGTAACCTTTATAAGGGAAATACTACGTCATCACATGCGCAAGGCGTAATCTTTATTTCTATCATTCTTGGATCTAACTACAGAAAATGAAAAGTAGAGTAATTTAGTGATGTTTGCAAAAATTATTTCAAAAATTTAAGATACTACAAAAAAAAAGTTGCCGAACAAGCAGCAATATATTATGGCCTAATTTTCCTTTTATCTGGCTGGTAGCTTCTGAAAAAAATCAAATCAGATTCAAACCGATTTTCCGATACGGAATTATCATATGTTTTTTATTGAAAACACTTGAATAATAAGAGAACAAAATTATTTGCAAAGAGTTCAAACAACTGGACAGTATATGGCAAAATTTAGAAATATTCGAAAATTGAAGTTAGACATTTTAAATTCTGACACATCCAAATATCGCAAAACGTTTAAAGCGAAATGTTTTTTCTTAAAATCAATTGACGTATGAAAAATCCGCTCACCGTAGTTTTGTTCACTTCTGTTATATTTAAGTTTATATACTCCTAATTTTCAAAATACCAATAAAATTTTGATAATAAGGTGAAAAAAATTTCTCTCGATCAGTTCGTTTTTATAAAATAATGGTAATCTTGAACTTACAAACTCTAAAAATTTCAAGTTTATTATTTATAATCTGATTTCAATAATTCTTTGTCGATTCGAAACAATTTTGTCTTTAAAAGCCAAACATTTTTTTCTATCGGATAAAAAATTACAGTCGTTTATATAGGAAATGCTTTATTGCTTCAATTAGTTTTTAGCCATGTTTTTAAGCTTTATGTGTTTTTCTTTCGACTGCTTAACTCTTAAATAAATTATGTAAATAATCAGACTCGAGGTCTGTGTTTAAAATATTATATTTTATTAATTTATTTTATTCGATATTTCGCCTACCATCGATAAGCATCATCAGGAAATCTATACAAAAATAATAATAATATAAATAAATTAAACTTATATCAATCGAAATTATAATTCAATTTAAATGTAAATTTTGATCGATATCGAATATTGTAATTCGACCCTTGATTTAAATATTAAAATTTTTTATTAAAAGCCCTAAACAGTTAAATAAAATAACCCCAATACTAATTTTAAAATATAAATAACTTAAAATGGCTGTAGTTTTTTTAATAAAGCTGAAATCAAAAAACGGACAATAATCTCTGATCATCTTGATTTTTTATCAAAAATAGTTTTTTTTTTATAAAAACTTAAAATAGCCAAAGTTTTTTAAATAATCGGTGATCACCTGAAATTTTCATTAAAAATTGATTTTTTCATACAAAAATATAAAAGAACTAAAAATGGCTGTAGTTTCTTACATAACAATCTAATAGAAAAAACAACGTAAATCTGTGATCGTCTTGATTTTCCATCAAAAATTTTGTTTTTATACAAAAAGAAGTGAAGAAACCTCATTTACCTGTAGTTTCTTAAATTACGCTCTAATCGAGAAAAAAGACATTACTGTGGTCACCTTCAAAAATGGATTTTTCTTTTCATATAAAAATGTGAATAAATTCCATTTGCCGTCTTTTAATCGATAATCTGTAATCGATAAATGGGCGTCAATCCAAATTAATATGGCTTTTCCATCTAAAATTGATTTCTTTTGCACAAAACTGTGAAAAACCTAAAATTTCTTATAGTTCTTAAACAACGCTCTAATCAGAATGATTTTCCATCAAAAATCGATTTTTTTTCATTCTAAAACCGGCTGTAGTTTCTTAAATAACGCTCTAATCAAGAAGAGAGCGTTAATCTGTGAGCACCTTGAATTTTCATCAAATATCGATTATTTAACGACTGCAGTTGAATGTATGAAAAAGTAAATTTTTCAATGGTTAACGAATTCGCCATATTTTCCTGCATGGAGCAGAAAAATGCTGAATTTTGTTTTATACAATGTTTTAGATTATGTTGGTTCACGCAACGAAACATTTATTAAAGTTTATCAAGAATGTGATATTTTTACTTAAATTATTATAATTGTTTAATTAAAAAAAAGTAATGCAAATTAAAAATAAACCTCAAGTTTTTCATGTTGCTCTTTTCATGTCATGACTTGTTTAAATTTTTTTTTTAATTTATTCTAAACATGATTATTTTACAGCAAAAACAAAAGCAAAAATCTTGGATCATTTATTTTAAATACCTTTACAATGTACATCGCATATAAAAACTACTACTGTGGTTATAAATGGGAAGGATACTACAAAGAAATGTTCTGTAATTACATGAGAATTATTTGAAAATAGGAAGAGTAAATGAAACTAAATTGATTTCAAATAACTTTAACAACTGGATTTAGAGTACTACGGTGTTAATGGTTTCAAAAGATTTTAAAGCCAAAAGAATTAAAGAGATTCTTGAATTTAAAAATGTTTTCTAAATCAAATAATAAATAAATGTCCTGCTGGGGCCCAAAACATTTCCTCATTTCAAATAAAAACTCAGATATTGTTCAGGTGTCTTTACATGTAGAAAATAAATTTCAATCTGCTTAAAAGTTCCAGTTATTTTCGTAGAATCAAGAGCTTAATGTTATCCTGTCTCCCTGCAATTTTACCTATTCAACTTTATGAGTACATGAACCTCATGCAGACCTGTAACATCTGGTGTACCATCAATATATTTCTCAATGATGAAATTGTTAATAATAGACTGAGCCATTCTCAGCTTTAAAATGTCCTTGCAGTTGTATGACTCCATACCTAACCTAACCTATACATAAGCCACTCGCATCCCAAATAGCGACCATAACTAACTTAAAGGAAAAGACCTAAGTTTCTTTTGAGCAAAAAAAAAATATCCTTTTCAAAAAAAAATAAAAAATAAGTTTAAAATTTAAAAAAAATATTTTTTAAAAAAAACAAAAAAATTTTTTTCGAAAGCTTGAAGAAATAGCTATCTAATTTGTTTTGGACAAATTTTGCTAACACCAATAGATTATAAGTTACATGGATGAGAAAGAACACCGGTTTGGCCAAAATGTCAAATTTTGACCCCCTCTAACTCAGAAACTATTTGACCGATCTTGTTGAAAATTTGTGTCTAATCGACTATCCAATAAGACTAACCTTGGTGCAAATTTCATCCAAATCGGAAGACATCGATTTCAAAAGTTGGGTCACTTGACATGAAATCCCCCAAATATTTGTTTGCTATTTTTATGTGCAGTTTTTTAGAGTTAAATTCAGTTTTTTTCTTCCAAAGATGCAGTTATTTTAAAAAAAATAATTATGGCAACGCTGGTCATAACTTGCAAATCTACAGTTACGGTTTTTACCTCGTTATTATCACTACGTAACAGCACACAAATCAGCAGCTCAAAAAACGCCTAAAACAAAGTGAGATAAATTTGTAAAATTAATTAAAAATTTTCCAACATTTTTTATTTTTCGAATTTATTCTATGACCTAAATTTCAGTTTTGTATTTTATAAATCTTTTTGTAATAGTTCTATTTCTTAAATTTTTATAATTACATTTTCCATTTCCAATTGGAAAATATTGGACATACATTTAAAAAATTATAAAAAATCAAAAAGAAATAAATATTTGTACTAACTTTATACCCATAAAATTTTTTTTGCTTTAACTAAAAACACATTAGAGAAGTGAGAGTTATAAACTCTAATGTCAAGTCTGTCATTGTGTATGGCAGCAAACATGGAGCGTAGCCTTGACTGAGCTAAAAACTCAGTCAAGTGCAGCGCAATGAAGAAAAAGCGTTAATGGAAATGGATGGGCCATAACTTAAGAAAGAAACCAAGAAACGAAATTGCCAGACATGCACTGGAAAGGAACACGCAAGGGAGGTCTATGGAGGCGGAAGCATTAAGTATCGGTCGCAGCTGGAGTGAAGTTAAGTATTTAGCCTTAACAAGATTTGAATGGAATAACTAGATTTAAATACAATAAATGTTTTTTTTTCCTATATTTATATTTGGGAAAAATTAAAAATTTTCAAAGCTCAGATGGGTTTTAGAAATGTAGTTCATTTTGAATTCAAGGGTTGTACATGCTTCGCTAGATTTGATTAGATATTACATATTAACTAATTCTAATTGAAGATCTTGTTCTGTTTGCATTATTCTCTATCCTGTCGTCCATGCCCTCGTTTTTAGTAATGAGATACTTGGGATGGACAATAAATATCGATATATAAAAATATCGATATTAAAAAAAATTATAATTATTATATATAGCCGATATTAAAAATACCCATATACCTATTCATCGATATTTATCTACGACTATCGAATTCGATATTTTTAAGATCTCTTTATAATAAAATTCAACATTTTAACCGTTGCTCAACTGCTTACAATACTGTGGTTTATTAAGAATTGCATCATAAGTTTTTTTAACTAAAATTAAGAAAATAACGGCGTTTTTTCCATTGTGCATTTCCATGGATTACATAGTTCAGTTTTGTCTCGGTTTTTTAAGAGATTACAACAAGAAAATAAGCGCTGAAAAAATATTTTGGAAAGGGTTCCTAGAATTATGCAAAGAATGGCCCTAATTATGGTGTATTAGCAGCAACTCATGAAAGTTGGAATGTTAATAATAAAAAAAACATTTACTTTTTTTTATATTGGAGCATGTTCTTATAAATTAAAAATAAAATATTGCACAGCTTAATTGTATAGTATGTGTCACAAGTTTCGTTTACCGGCAGTATATAATCCGGCATTATATAGTCCCAATTAATTTTTTTTTTTTTTAGATTTCATACGGCCAATAAATAAAAATTTTTTTGTATTCTTTACTTTTTTTATTGTAGAATTAACTGCCGGTCCCTCAACTTCAAACGAAAACTTCGTTCGCATAACTTACCTGAAAAACTAAATTTTAAAATTGGTTTTTGTTTTAAATAGAAGTTAAGCGAATGAAAGTTTCGTTCGAAATCGAGGGGCAGGCAGTAAATTTGAAATTAAAAGAAACAATGAAAAGTTAGAATGGAATTACATGTTATATGATTGTACATATGTATATTTGTATTGGCATAGGTATATTAAGTTTTTAAATTTGGTAATAATTTCAACTTAATACGGTCGATATATCGATATATCGATATTTTCAATTAATAAATATCGATACTCTTAAAAAATATTGATACGATATATATCGATATATTTTTTCAATTTGCCCATCCCTATTAGATACTCATATCTTCGGATGTGATCAAGAGTATGGGTACGTTCGTAAATGCATAAAAACTGCATCACTGCTGCAGTGATGAAAAATGCTGTTGCTGATGAGTGATCATCAGTTGCAGTTGTGATGCTTTTTTAGTGCACAACAGCTTTGCATAGTTTGAATTTTTGAGCACGAGCTAAATTTCAAAAGTTTTGTAATAGCCAATTTACACTACAACGAAATCTAGTACTTTCGACATATCGAGCCAAATCTAGTAGTTTTTGGCTAGATTTCTCGTACAAAACAAAATCTACTCCGTAACTAGATTTTGACGAAATCTATTCGAAATCTAGTAGTACTTATTGATGCAACTATGTTTTTCCCCATATAGCACTAAAAACTACTTCCCTGCACAAGAAAAAAATAACATTTTAACAAAAAACAAAACAAAAACAATAATAGCTGCTTGTTAAAATTGTCAAAAAAAAAAATTCAAAAATTTTGTAAAATAGTAAAAAAAATGCAAATAACAAATAATATTGATAAAATAAATGAAGTTGATTATAAAGAAAATGTAATGCAAATTTTTAAATGCCTATTTCTTTATATGTAAGTATGTGTTACACAAAAAACTTTCAGTCGGCGGTTTTTGTTGTGAAAACCAAATCTCGCTAATGTCAAACAAGTAAACGAACTAGATTTGGAGGAAGATTTCAAATGAAATCTACTAGATTTCGATGTAATGTAAATGCCCTATAAGCGAACATAAAATAATAATAAAAATTTTATGAACAATTGTGTTGACAAATTTTATTGAAAATATTGAACTAAAATGTGACGGTTTTCTTATAAGTAACAAGTAAAAGTATCAAAAAGAAAAAATTAAACCGATTTCTTTTATGTCAAAAGTTATTGCACCATAAAATTAACTGATGCTATAATTGCAAAAATTTGCTGCAGAGCTGCGGCATCACTGCATTAAAAAAACTTTTTCCATATGAGAGTGATGCCAAGTTTCTTAAACGTGAACATTAAACTTTACTAATGCGCAAGTGATGCGCAATGTTTGATTGTTTTCATAACTAACAACCTAGTAAATAGTAAATGCAATTTTTAAAGTTCCAAAGTTTTACTTATAGAGATACGGCAACGAATACCGAACCAATTAATATGCCTTTGTACGCTCGGAAGTGCTTGTGTGGAGCTTAAAACTGGCCCATTTTAAAAAAAGTTGTGCCTTTCAGAGTCCAATTTGTTACTCCGGAAAACCATAAATAGCATTAAAATAAGCCCTAAAATCGGCCTTAGCGATGCGCCTTCAGGCATCATATTCAACTTTTATTAATCTATATCACAGCGAGGGACATCTTAAAGATGTCGGGTCAGGGACCACTTTTTACCTAGGATGAAGTTTGACTATGATGATACTATTCCATTCAAACCACATTTTCTTAATCATATCGGAAATTACCAGCTTAATGTCGATGTCCAAAGATGGGGACGATGTAAGATACATTGTTTTCACCTGGTGTAAAGATTATCGTTGGATGAGGCCACAGTGGGTGGTAGGTATCAACGACTAATTAAACATTTATATGTACCTTTAAAGTTTTTGGCAAACTTCCCACTCAATAACAATTTAAATTGCAGTTCCCCAGTTAAATAAACTAGAATTTCACCTCTAAAAGTTGATTTTGACTTTAAGGTTTTTCCCATTACTACAACAACAACAGCAGCGATTTTAAACTGATAACTACCACGTTGCTGCTTTTGCTATTATTCTAGTCGATGCTACAACCAACATTTATACTCATATAATGGTCAATTTTGCAATTTACAAATTAATGGCCGCATTTAAACATTTATAATCACTTTATAATTGCCTCAAATCAACGTGTATTTTGCCATTTGCATACATATTGGCATTTCCAAAACCTGACAGGAATTCAAAGTGTCTCCGTTATGTGATTACAAGGAATTTTGGGGCGTAGTTAATGTTTAGGCCATATTGTTTTGAAACCCAATATTAAAATAAATATATTTGAATTGTGTTAAGCAAAACGAAAAGAAGCTAAAGAATTCATTGTATTAAGATTAAAAAATAAAAAATAATAATAACCCACCAAAAAAATCCACTTCGTCAAGCTTGACCTATTTTTTTAAACAATAACAAATTTTTTGGTAACTAATTTCTAGCTTTTCAAAAAAAATAGTAGAAGTTTAAATACCCGTTTATGAATACAAATATATCTTTTAATTTTCCACTATATAATTATTTATAATAAAACAAGAAATATAACATTTTTATTAGCATTCGTATGGATAAAAAAGAAAATTTCTCTACTATATAATTTGTTATTTTGTGGAAAACAAAATTATATTCACCTGTTTGCGTTTAAGATTCGCCTCTAAATTCATTCCAGTCTTCATTTTTCAAATGCGTATTACTTACGATGCCAAACCTATAATGACTTTAATTAGCGGGAAATAAATTAATAAAATGTAGAAAAAAACAACGCATAAAAATGCAATTAAATAAAGAAAGAAAATTTATTTTATATTTATGCATAAATAAATTTATTAAAGAATTCATATTAATTCGTTTTGTGTATATGAAGACCATAATTATGGAAATCCAAAAATTTGCTGCTGTTTTAACTGGCATAAAACATGCACATTAAATTTAATTCAAGACTTGCAATTGGTTTTAATTTAAAACAGGTCTGACCAATAATTGGCAAAATGGAGGAAATATGTAGATAGAATTTTAGTGATAAAAGATGAAAATTTTTATGTTGTTCAATTGGCGTTCGATTGATGTGATCTTATAAGTGAAACAATCGTACTTTATCATAATTGTCAAGACTACCGAAATGTATTTTCGAAAGAATTATCTACAACACCATGCAACAATTTCCCAAAAATACACATGGTCTGTTTGCTATACGCGCAAAATCAAATGCCATTCATAATCAAAATGATATCCATCATTCGGAACGTCTATAAGAAATCGGAAAGAGACACCAGTTTTTAAGGACACTTGAATCGTGGGATATTTTAAATATTGGTGATCATTTATGCGTTTCTTGTTAGAACTTTGAACAGGCTAGAGTAAAATATCATGATTCGTAACAGTTTTAGCCGAACTAAAATGATTTTTAGGAGGGTAATTTGTATTGGACCTATGGTATATTATGGACCAATTATTCCAAAATTCTGAAGACTGATTTCTGGTATTACAAAAAATAAATTAGAATAAATTTCAATACAGCAGTGTAATTAGTTTTAGCATTAACAGTGAATTTCACAAAATTGCATGATATTTTTTCTGGCCATATGACTCTAAGTTGGAAAAACTTTTACCGCAATAAATATATCTGTTATGGTTTGAGGCGAATTTAATTATTTTCCCAAAGTGGGCTTTATTTGGCTTTAGGCGCAATAAACTGTTTTCTGGGAGTAGGGTTTATATGGGGCCTAGAATAAATTATGACCGATGTTCACGAAATTTTACAGTGTGATTTGTTGTCACATGAAACTGTGAAGTAACAAATTTTATTATGATAGCGTCATTTATTACGGTTTAAGGCGTACTTAGGCGTACATATATTTTGCGGGAGTAGGGTTTATATGGGGTCTAGGGTTAATTATGGACCGATCTTAACGAAATTTAGCAGTGTGATTTCTAGTCCTACAAAACTGTACCGTACCGTATTTAATTATGATAGCATTATTTCTTACGGCTTTAGGCGTACTAAACTATTTTCCGGGAGTAGGGTATATATGGGACCTAGTGTAAATTATGGACCGATCTTCAAAAAATGTGATTTGCAGTCGTATAATGTGAATTCGTGCAAAATTTTATATCATTCCGTGCATTATTCCACTATTTATGTTAGTTTTTGTATCAAAATTATCAATATTTTTAGGGTGGTGGTTCCACATTTTGATTCATAGTTCTGATCCTACTGAACCTATGTTGCTGGATTTCAATTCCAAACTGCTTAGGATAACTACAAGCAATTTTAGACCGAGTTTGTTTTTTTTTGCGTTTTTCGAAAGTGAGCGTGCTTTCAACAGACGGACATGGCTAAATCGACTTTATGGGGTCTTAGATGTATAATAAAAAAGTTTCACACGGAATGACAAACTTAGTATGCCCTCATTCACCACTAGTGGAGCTGGAGGGTATAAAAAGCACATCGCGCAGAGTGACTTCGTTTGCAAAAAAGCAGTTTTTCGACTATCACTTTTCAATAATCTAATGATACAGCACTATAGACCTGCTATTCATTTTCACTGCTAACAATTTATTGCCGATATAAAGCACCTTCTTTTAATTAAAAAAAATTATTTAGATTGCATCTGTAATTTAGAAGATATAAGCGCATTAAAAATGCCTTATAAAATTCTGTGTAGGCAGTTTTTCATGGAAAAAAAAGAAGAAAGCTCCGCTCCCTCCGTCGTCTTACTGGAACCAAATAATGGATAAGGGCGTACCTTAGCATTTACCCAAAAATCCACGGAAATTCACCGACCGCTGAAAAAACTAATACATTTTCGAATATAATCTATTGCATGCACTTAGGCTATAATTTTTTTAATGATATTGCAATATCACTTTTAACCAGCGCTGCCATTTGGTTACTTTTAACCACAATTGGTTACTTTTAACCACAATTGGTTACTTTTAACCAAAATTAGTTACTTTTTTCTCAATGTATACTCGTACACTTTGTTCCCTTTTGGTTACTTTTTTTCAATTGAAAATTTACCAAATTTTTTCTTTTACTTTGGGGTTTTGTATTTGTAGTTTTAATACCCTCAAACTTTTTTTTATCAATTTACTCATACTTTTTAAAATTGAAACAAATTACAGAACGTTCAAGAAAACAGCTAATTAAAATTTTAATGAGCATATTTTTCGACTGACTTTATAACATAAGTTGTTTTCTTGATGACATCTTGAAAATACATTGCTTTAAAATTACGTGCAGCCTACGTCACAGCTTTCAATTTTTGTCAATTATGACAAGCAGTATGTGCGCAAAAACTTGAGAGCAACATTTGATCGTGTATCATCGCTTTTCTGGACACATATAACTCATTCAACAGTTGTACTCTTTTTCATTCACTTTATAACGATTTTTTATGTACCCGATTATCAATTAAGCCATATAGCCTATATATACTTAAGAAGTATTAATATCCACTACCCGGGGTATCCTTTTCTCTATTTCTACCGAGGCAATCTTAAACCTAGTAATGTACATAGATTTACAGTTTGTTGATTCTTCAAAAGTTTGTAAGCTCTAACTCATACACTTTTGCAAACAAACGAAAATAAGTGCTAGCTCTGAGAAGTGTTAATTTCACTCAAAACTTCGAAAATTTATAAAGTCTATTATACCCTCCAGATCGTCTTTAACATACTGTCAAAATTTTACAAAGTCGATCCAGAGGTTAGGTTGTCTATATACATACTTATATATAATATTTTTTTATGGGCGTGAAAATAAAATAGTAATTTTGATACATTAATATTTTGGTTACTTTTTTGGAATTTGGTAACTTTATTCAAACATTTTGGTTAAAAAAAATTTTTTATAGTGGCAACACTGGTTATAACAATTTGTTATTAATTGATTGACAGCAATTGTTAACAACTGCATAGCAAAATAAGAAAAACAAAACCATATGAGTACTAAAACCATTTAAATTTATAATAAAAATTTAGTTAAATATTCAAAAATTATTAAAACTAGTGTTTGCCCAGTGGTCGAACTTGACCATAATTATTAATGCAATTATAAAGGAAACATACATATAAGTATAGATTAATTAACATGTTTCAAGCATTTTTTTCGTCTTAGTATATTATCTTCCACTCAAGTCCGTTAATGTTTTATTTAATTTTAAAAGTTCAATAATATGAAAAAAATCAGAAAGTACCAATTGAAAAACAAAAGAAGTTCCAAATAGTCTCCTCTTGTAACTTCTCAATTATTTAATATTTCTAGGTTTAGTAAAAAAAAATTTTTAAGTACCAGTTTAAGAACGAAAAAGTACCAAAATATCCCTCTTACAGATTCACTTAGGACCTGGCATGTTTAATTTTATGTGAGATACTAATACTAAACTAAAGTACCATAAACTTCCCTCTTAGACTTTCAGGACATTGCATGTTTAATTGTATGTTTCTAGGTCCAATATTAACGAAAATTAAACAAGTACCAGTTGTTGAACGAAATACAAAAAAGTAAAAGAAAGAAATTTAATTTCCCGTATTTCCCCTTTTTGATGCTGTATTCTCCCCCTTGAAGTATCAAAAATTTCCATTGTAGTGGGAGCTCATAACTTAGTACGTATGCGTCAATCAATGTAGCAAAATGTTTTGTAAAAAAAGTACCAAAAATAGGTACGATTTTCACAATAAAGTTCTGATCTGTAAATGTAGAAGTAGTATAAACTTCAATTAGAAATATATGATGTAGTTGAAGAATAAAATGTTTGATTATTTTGGACTCATTTTGTTTTAACTTGTTTATGGCCGTTGGGCGTGGCTGATGTTGATGAAACTTGACATTCATATTTTGCTTATTCTAGAAGGTGTATACACCAAATTTGCTTGAATAGGCAAAGTTTTTTGCGAAAAATTATTTAGATTGATTTTACCTTATATTATCAACGGTGTGCTATCAAAGTATTAACAACATGTTGTCGAAATGAGATCGTTATGGTGTAAATGTGTTAACAGTTTGTAGTCAGAATGAGACCAAATTGCGATAAAGTGACAACGAGGTGGCCTAAAAATCTTGACACCATCCGTTATCGAATTGAACAGAAACGTAGTTGGCTCACTTCTGGCAAACGAATGGTTTAAATTTTGGTATTTTTATACCGGATTTTTCCCGCTGTGCATTGAAGTAAATGAGCGATATGTTAGTGCTTTGAAACGATTTGCATAAATGACTTATTACAAAATTTACTCATAAATCATATAGATTGCAATAATTTCACTTAAAGAAAAAATAAAGATTGGACACACTTGCATTCGTTTGTTCAATTCAAAATGGCATATGTATTTACATTACACATTTCTTTTTCTTCGAATGTCTTAACGGGAGAAAAAAAAGAGTAGATTTCATATTTTTTATTCAAATGAATATTTTGAAAAAATTTCAAATAAATTTATGCGAAATGGAGGTTAATTGGGCAGATAAGAAAAATAAAAATAAAAGAAACTGAAATAAATATCTTCTGCTGGTTGGTTTTAACTACATCAAATGTTAAGAAGATCAAGACGATTAAACATGCTTATGTATTTGTTATAATTAAGAATTAATTCTGGTGTTTTTATTACAATAAAATATACAAAAAAAAAAAAAAAATTAGGGAGGAGTTGCAGAAGGCAATTGTTAACTTTAATTCGTTGTGGATTTGTTCAAAAAAAAGAATGGCGTAGGTGGCAATGCGGGTAACACTCAAATGCACGGTATATATTATTTTTAATTTTTTTAATTAACTTTTAAGTTTTGAAATTAAAAAAAAAACAAGTTAGAGTTTTAAGAGTTCTTTAAAAGCCTCCACCGAGAGTTAGAATGTTTTAGCCGTGGGCCTTACATGGTTATATGAGCAAATCGTAATAAAACCTGACATCACAGTATTATAATTCGTTACCTTATTTAAAAAAGTATATCATGATTTGTTTCAGAAATAATATTAGGCGTATTAAAGTGATTTTTAGAAGGGGATATTATATTGATGGTACCGTAACTTATAAATCGTTCATCACAAAATGCAGCAGGGTGATTTCTAATTAAAAAAAAACTTAAATCAGACCAAATTTCAGACAGTAATGCAATTTTTTTGGAATTTAATGCTTCTAAAATTTCTTTTCAGAAAGCCGTTTCATAAGGGACCTATGGTAAATTATGGACCGATTATCATAAAATTACATGGTGTTATTTCTAGCCATATAAGAATAAATTTGACCTAATTTTTTATTTTTACGGATTAAGTCGTACTTAAATGATTTTCCAGAGTGGGCTTAATATGGCCGATCTTTACGAAATTTAGAGGAACTATGACAGACTTAATTTTACTCCAATGGCATTATTCGGTACCGTTTTAGGGGCTCAAGGAAAATTATGAGCCGATTTTCACAAAATTTAGCGGAGTGGTTTCTAACTGTATGAAACTATGACAGGCTAAACTTTACTGCAATAACATGATTCGTTACTGTTAAAGGCATACTAAAGTGTTTTCCGATAGTGGGATTCACATGGGGCATATGGGCATTTCCATGAGAATGTCAACTACGACTCAAAAAATAAAAATCCTTGAAACTTTTTTCCAAATATGGTAGAAAGTAAAAAAAACACTCAAACTTTACTATGCAAAGGTTTTTATAGGTTATTAAAATTTTTTTAAAGCAAAAAATAAAAGTTAAAACTGACTATCTCTCTTTGATTCACTTTTAGTAACTGCAATCAACAATTTTGACTTCTCTGCCGATTAAATACAGATGCTGGTAACATTGGAATTATACTTTAAAATTAATGTTACAACAACAATGAATAAGATCCACGAGGAAAGGCCAAATATATAGTTCTATTAGCGGTATATTTTTTAGTTTGTTTTGGATGCTATTTTAATGTCACGTACGTGGTGCAAAAACATCATTTTTCGTCATTTGTATTTGATAAGCCGAAGGTATTTCATAATAAAAGTTCAAAGCAAGATATTTGTTGTAAAAAAATATTGATCGGAATTTTTTTCTTAATTGGTATAATAAAAATTTTATAAGCTTTTAAAGGTAGTCACTTACAACAGTAAGTACTGTAAATGCAACTAAATGTATTATCTTATTATGTTGGTATTAAGTTAAAATTGGGTGCAAGCTTATGTTATTTCAATCTAAAACATTTAAACCAATATTATTGGAATCGGTCCATATTTGTCCATAGCACCCATACAAATACTACTCCCGGAAATAGCTTTTAATGGCATAACTTCCTTATAAATGTGGGTAATGATATAAAAATTGGCGACAATAACTTTTACGACAGGCACTATGACATGACAAAATATGACAAATAATTCTCATATAGATGAAGATATCTGAATAATATTCGGCACAAATAACTCTTATATAATTGTATAAATGATTGGTCATGGTTCGAAAATAGGGTACACTCTCAAAAATTTGTTTTTAAAATACTTTGATAAGGGTATAATTTGGTCGGGCTTGACCGACTATACTTTCTTACTTGTTTGTTTTAAGTTTTTGTATACATATATTTACCAAAAATATATTTTATACCTTGTAAATACTATAAGAGAACAATCTGTCACGTACGGTATGTCACGAACGATATTACATTTTCTTCATTATAAAACCATCCAGAAAATGTTTTTTCTTTCTAATTACGGATTATAAGGAAAATTATGTGGTTTAATGTAAAAATCTAAAAAAAAGAAAAATACCTCCCACAATTCGCCGATTTTCGCATTTTTTACATTCAACCCAAAATCACTTCCGTTTTAAGTCACGTGCGATATGCACCTATTTTGCTAGATACAACAAACTTTGGACAACAATGTTTTGAAAGTAATAAATTTTTTCTTCATATATTGTACCTTCTAAATGAAACATGATGAAAAAAATGTTTTCCAGTTACTAAAATCTCTATCGCTCTGAAGGCGAACAAATGTCACGTAAGATGACATGGAAATGCCCAGTATGATTCCCGGTCATATAAAACGAATTTGTGCAAAATTAAATAAGATTCGATGCATTTTGTCACCAATTCATGCTAGTTTTTGTAAGAAATAAATAACAAGTTTTAGGGAGGTTTTTCCACATTTGTGTTTATAACTCTTTTCTTATAAAACCGATGGGAACGTAGATGAATATAAAAAAATTTCACACCGAATGACAAAGATTCACGACTCGTGGTGGTAGAAGGTAAAAAAAATAGATATTGTTTACTTGAATTACCATTTTTAGCACTCGAAATTTTTAACGAAACCTTTTTGAAACCAGATTTTATAAAAATTGTTTAATATTTTATTTTTATAGCCAAACTATTTGAATTTTAAAGGTCAAATCATTTTAAACCTATTGACTCATCATTATCCATTATTTGCCAAGTAATTACATGAAAATAATAATAAATATTTTTATGTCTGCTAAACATGAAAACTTTTTATTTTAAGTTGAAAAACATTTTGGAATTTACGTTTGCTAATTTAAGAGAGTGAAAGCAAAAAAAAAAAAGTTCTTCATGAACAGAAACTACTTTTTGACATTGGTCAAGGTTTTTGAAAACAACAATATAAAATGATTTAAAAAGTATTAAAAAACAAACTCAAGGATTAAGATAAACAAAAAAAGGCCAAAAAGGTGTATCACGTACAAGTAATTTGCAAATTTGTGTTATAATCAATACAGAACATAAAATAAAGAAAACGAGAAGAACAAAATCCAACCGCTAACAAATTTTCTGTAATTAAATGAATATAACGGCTTTTGAACCAATTTTATTTAAAAAAAAACACATGCATGAGAATTCGAGCAGAAAATAGTATTTTAATTAAGAAACTGTTCTTGACTTCAAAAAGAAACAACGTTTATCATGCGGTCAATATATTTTAAATCATTTAAAATAACATTAAATATTTTTATGCCATATAGATATTTCAAGGGCGAAAACAAATACTTAAAACAAGTAAAACAATTATGTGGTCAGTAACATTAAGTGAAAAGTCCTTTTTTTAAACATATTCCAGAAAAACCAATAAAAGATGTGTTTGTGGTTTTTTAAAGTCTGGGACAAAAAAATTTCAATATAAAGAAGTATGTTGTATGTGTCTTAAGTCTTTTGTTTTCAGAGATGGAAAGTGTATTGCGATTAATATTTTTATTATTGTACTAGTAATTGTATCCATATCTAATATATATAACTATTCATAACTTTGATTGGCACGACAACTTAAATTGATGTTTTATGTTAACTTCACAAACTGGGTAAAATAAAAAAATGTGGAAGTCAAATGAAGTAAAAACGTACTTCGACCGATCATGAGTCAATTCAAGTTTTTTGAAAATGATGGACTTACTTTAATATAATTGTTAGCAAACTTCAACGCCCTGAATATGCGACTAGATATGAAGGTGTAATGCTCCACATGTTGCCAGGAACAGCTAAAAACTAAAAGAAAATACTGATTGGAAAGTTTTGCTTCACTCTCCGACTACCATTAGATTCGTTCGATGTAGATTTGTCTCTATGAAATGCATTTAATTTTCAAATAAAGTATCCGAAATTGGCTTAAGTCGTTGTTTCGCTCAACAAAATGAGCAGTGTATTCGGCGCGAATTCCATTTTTTGCCAGAAAGATGAAAAAAGGTCATAACGATTGTTTAAGCCAATATTTTAAAAAAGATGCTCAAAATATGCCAACAAAAACCTGGGGCCAAATTACAGCATTCAATATCGATCGAAATTTAAATGGGAATTTCAATCGATATCGAGTGCTGTAATTTGGCCACAGATTTTTTTGGTTATACACAAATACTATGTATATCATTTAATGTGTTGGCCGGATGGATACTCGGGGCTTTTCCCCACATTTCTGGCAATAGCTAAACTCCGCTCCAATAAAATAAACTGTTTATATTTTCAAGGCAGAACAAATTTTTGTAAGTTAATTTTGGATTTGACTTCATTATTGACAGAAGAAATGCATAATTTGCGAAATATTACTGAATCGATTGGAACAAACAAATTAATAGTACACAAGTTGTGGTATGTGTAGAGTTTTTTTATTCCCGCACTTTTTGGATTCCCGGGAAAGCGGGAAATAAATATCAAATTCCCGGGTTCCCGGGATTCCCGCTCAAATTTTTTTATTTATTTATTTACTTATTTCTCCAACGCAACTAATATTTCTTACTGGCTATTACGCTTAAAATAATTAAATCTAGTATCTATTATATAACAAAAACGTAAAAAATTTAAGATTAAAGTAATTTTAAGACACTGTAGAGGTTATTTTGATGCCAATAGGATCATAGAAATCAATATACGTATATACATTGTCAAATTCATTTGCATAATTAGAAAGAAAGTATTTAAGTCTTAGTGGAATAACATTTCTGAAAGGGCGATTAGGAACTGAAAGCACAACATTACGAAATAGGAATTCTGAAACAATTTTACCGTTTAACAAATTTAGCAGGAAGGAGAAATGTTACTTACTACATATATTTAATAACATATTTTTTACAATGTTATAACCCTTAATCAGCAGTGGTGTATGTAGGTATCCTATTTTTAATATTATTGTGAATCCTTCATTAATTCTAAGCCTATTTAGTCATATGGGTGTCAAATTGTTTCTAGATCTTCTATGCTGTTTGAGGGGTGAATTTCAGTAGAATCGCTTGAGTAGGGAAAGAGTTATGCACCCAAATGTGGAACTACCTCCCCAAAAACTCCACAAAAACTAACATAAATATGTGGAGGTGCATACCTTTTGTCATTAAATTTCCACAAATTCGTTTTATAAGGCACCAAATTTCGTGAATGTCGGTCCATAATTTACCTACGGCTCCATGCTTAGACCAGTTTTGTAAATCATGTAAGTATGGCTAAAAGCGTAACGAATACTGCTTTTGTGGTGGAATTTAGCATATTCTACTTTCATAAGGTTTGAAATCGTCGCATATAAAGCACAATCTAGAAAAACATTTTACTACGCCCTTAGCCGCAAACCCTTATAATATTATTAAAGGTATTCACGTCAAAAATTGTACTCTTGCGAAAAAAGCATAAGTGCAAAAGCATAACAACAACAACATAGACAATTATTTAGCCAAAAAGATGCAACATTTTCAGGGTTTAAGTAAGCGCAAGGTTATCAGAGCAAAAGCATAAAAATGCTGCAACTTTTTTTGGTATTGCCAAGTTGAAAAAATGTTAAAATCAATTCTATACCAAACAACAACGCAGGAATTCCATTTTAACGTACGTTTTTTTCTTTGAATTGAAAACTATTATAAATTGTAGTGTTTAAAGATGAACTTTGTAAAAAATATGACAGTTAAAAAAATAAAAAGCGTAAAAAAATTGAAGAAGCAGAAATAAAAAAAAAAATGAAATACTTATCTGAAAAAATGTTGAGGTAGACAAGTTATAAATTTGACTTGTAAATTAATAAAATTAATGATTTTGTGTGAGCTGAAAACTGAAAGTGCAACCAAAATGGGTTGTTCACGTCAAATAAGTGCAACTATTCTATTTTGCACAGTTGCAAGGGTAACAAATATTGACGCGTATACGTTTATTGTAAAATTTACACTTCAGTGTGCTAAGACAAGAAATAAAATTTCGTGAAGATAGGCCTATAATTATCGTAGGCCCTTTATAAAGCCCATTCTTAAAAATGAGCTTAATACGCCTTAAGCTGTAGTAAAGTTAAATATTGTGTTGAAATTAAGTTGGATTAAACTATTAAAGACACTAGTCCGACATAGATTTTCTAAAGTTTTAAAAAAAGATTTACTTCAAAATTTCCCGGGATTCCCGCAACTAATTCCCGGGAAAGTGGGAATTGAAAACAATTGAAAATTCCGGGAATTCACGTGGAATTTAAATCGAACCAATTTTGGAAACTCTCACGTGTTCAAAGTTCATTAAAATAATAATTAGTATTGTGGTTATTTTATTGAACTGTTAATGGTTTTTAATCCAAATTTCGATATTTTTAATTAGGCTTAAGTTCATTGAATTAAATTTTCATTAAATTATTTTTATGAAGACAGGAATTTTACAACATGAAGTTAATTAACATTTTATTGATAATTTTTCATTTTTGACTGCACTGAGAATTGAATCCAGGCTTTCACCGTCAGGTTGCCCTGACTACATAATGCCTTCGGAGGGCTTTACCGTTTTACTCACACCGCTATTGAAAACGGATGACGTCAATAGTTAAACATTAATCATTAAACCAAATGGTATTTTACCTTGGTAGAGTTCATTAAAATATTTTCTTTTCTTTATCTCATACTATGGGGACCACTTTCATCTACCTAAACTACTGTTGAAAACAGGAATCGCTACGTTCATTTTTACAAAAATGCAATTGAAAATCTTCATCGATTTCAATTTCACGTGAGTTCGATTTTGGCCAAAATGTTTCACGAAAACTTTTTTTTTAATTCTTCCCTTAAGATTCAATAAAAACAACTTTCGTTGTGTGTGAAATAGTCGAAAAAATTGTGTTAACAAATATCATAAGCGTAAACTTTTTTACTGTCAAAAAGCTTAAACTCATTTTGACAATTAAAGATATGAGACTGAAACATATAAATTTATCAACTTTTGGAACTACTAAAAACCATTTCTAATAATTTCTGCAAACTTCGTACTTATTTAGCCGAATCATAATATTTGCTAAAAAATGTATTCGAGTTGTTTGTGCATATTTCATTGTTTATGCATTCACAAAATAAAGTGTTTTATCAATTAAAAATATGGCTTAAAAAGTATTTAAATTTAATTAATGTGATAATTGAATCAATTATTTTTTTAGTTGAAAGAAAATTAAAAATTTTATTTTGATTTAATTAACATTTTAGTTGTTTAGAAATAAATTTTCAATTAAAATTTTAATTAAATAACAAAAAATCTTAATTGACTTTTTTCGTTTAAAATAAAATAATTTAAACATGTAGAATTGTTGTTGGGAATTGCCAATATTTAATTAAATAAATGAACACATTGTTTGAAAATATTATATTAAAAATATAATTTATTGAAAAAAAAAATATTCATAATTTTACAATTTTTAGTAATCAACATAATCATTTTGGTAATAGGTGCAAAATCAACAAATTGTTTGCTTGATATTATGAATTTGGTATAAATTTGGTGATTCGAGAAATTTAATAATTTTTTCTGTGCTTGTTGTTATAAAAAATTTAAAAATGCAAATGAACTCGCATATAAAATATGTTAATTTTTGCTAAAAAGAACATATTTTTTTGGCTTTTTTCAAATGATTTTTAATTTTATCAAATGCAAACAGATTAAGAAATATTTAATTAAACAAGTACTCAAGTAATTTTTTAAAAAAAACACCTGAATAGACTGGGTATTGCGCGGTGCCATATTCCACGTTTCGCCAACAGACAGTAATGTTGATTTAATTTTAATTTTGGTGCATCTCGATATGTTACACGATTTCCAAAGAGGCTTAAGCTGGGCAAAAGCATTGCGTGGCTTATTAATGAGACTGGCAACATCTGCTGCTAAACCACAAGATTTATCAAGTAGCAGAAGGACTCCACATCATCAATTTGTTTGCCTTGTATTTGACATTTTAGCTTTGCAATTTCGCATACTAGATTTAGCTTTAACCACATGTCGGAGAAATAATGACTTTGTAAGCATATGTATATCATCCGCTTAGTCTAGATCGTCTATTCGGTAAGGGTTAAATATTTAATGTACAAATACTAGATAGCTTTTGATAAAAAATATAATCCTTGTGTCCGTGATCAATCTAGTATAACAGGAAGGGCATGGACAGAGTTTTTGGGGCTCAAATTAAAGAAAATAGATCTGAAGGAAATCTGAAGTAAGTAACAAAATTCGGCCTGCATAAACAGATTTGTCTATGTTGTATTGCTAGATATCCTATTCTCAATCATAAGTGGTAATTATTTGCAAAAATTGTGTAGAGGCCATTCACAGATCATGCAAATATGACACAATTAAAAAAGTTATCGAGTATTAAAAAATAAAATAGACGATTAATTATGCGAACCATTTTAATATAGTGTTTTACAACAAAACACTAAAAATATTATGTAGCTTAATTAAAAAAAAAAATCATTTAAAACCAATAAAAATTTATTTAAAAAACGGAGAATTTTACATTAATTTTTAAATTTGTATTTATTAAACAGCATATTGCGTAAAATTTAATAGATTTTACTTTTAAAAAATAAATTTTAACCGACAAAAAATCAAACTAAATAACAATATATGTACGGTAAACATTATTTTTTGGTAGTTTGTTTTTTGAATAACAAACATAGATGTTAAAAAATAAATTGATTCGTAAAATAACTATATTTTTATTAAATTAAAAAGTACAAAAAACGAATTTAATAACCCACAATCAGTTACTGTAATAATTGTATGAGTGTAAGATTCTAGTTTATTAAAAGAACGTTTTGTAATATATAAAAAAATAATAAAAAAACAAAATAAGGCTATAAAATATGCAAGCTTTTAAGGTTATACAATCAGCAAATTAAAATTATGTTTTTATTAAAAAGTCTAAAAAACTTTCGATTTTAAAATATTCAACAGTTTAGTCGAAAATTTGGCTTTTTAAGAGTGTATTGAACTTTATCTCTTTTTTTCATAGTGTAATAATGATGTTGATTCAAAATGTAAAGGTCGATTCATCCATGAAGTCCGACATTAATAAAAATTTATTATGTTTATTATATAAATGTTGGTCCCTTTTAATTTAACTTGAAAGAAGTTAAATTGTTTAATTAAAACAAAACCAACACACAACAGCAAAAATTTTCTTTATTCACCACACTCACCATTAAAAAGCCAACTCAACCCGCCACCAGCGCTGCCAGATAACATTTTTGAAGAAATCGTCAAAAAATCGTACAACTTAAATGTGGCTATTAAATAATTATTTTTCGATAGTTATTAAAATTCATAGGTAATTTGTACATATGTACATACTAGGGATGCCAATCAGTGCTGGTATTTGCAAATTCCGGAATTTGTGATTTAAAAAATTTAATTTTCAGGAACTCGGGATTTTTCAGAACACCAAGTTTTTTCGGGACTTGAAAATTAAAAGATAAATGGTTTTTATTGATATATATTAAAAAAAAAAAGCATATAAAAATGGCTTACAAGCAAAATTTTATATTTTATATAATATTACAAAGTTGAATAAAATTAATTGGTATATTTTATACATAACCGAATGTATTTATATTGAAATAAAACAAAAAATATTAAGTACACAGAAAAAATTAAAAATTGAATGGAAACACCAAATTCGAAGAATCAAGCAAACAATTTGTTGATTTTCCCTTATTCGCGAAAATTATTATGTATATGAATTACATTCTCGAACCCCGTTTTATTCGACAAATCCAAAACGAATAAAGTTTGAATTTGGTACATTATAAATAAGTTTTGTTTTTTGTTTTGTGTATTTAAAAGGACATTTTTTGCATTAATTAATTTTCTTATTAAATTATTCTTAGTACTTCTCGCGATAAAAATTGTTTATAATGGACGCGCTCAAAAAAAAATTAATAACACAGTTTAAAATTTTCTTTCATTTTTAATGACATTATAACAAGGATTAATCAAATATATATAAAAGTCAGTATTGATGATGAGTTGATAAATTTATTTTTATAAAAAAGGTTAAACAAAAAAATTTAGTAAACAATTTCACGATTGTGTGAATCTCGGGATTAAGAAATTAAAATCCCGTTGTTTTTGTAATCGAGATATCGGGATTGGCATCCCTAATACATATATAATTATCTTCACCGAGAATATTTCAGAAGTGTTACATCCCAAATTATCCCAAAATATCATTAGTTGTTACGGTTTAAGCATACTAAAGTGTTTTTTGAGAGCGAGCTTAATATGGGGTCTGTGGTAAATTATGGACCGATGTTCTAGAAATCTTGCAGACCTATGAGACTTTAAGACATTTAGTTGTACCCTTTCTAGTCACAAACAATTAATTTATGTAAAATTTAATGACAAACGCTGCACTCCGCCCTTAACTTGTGCTAGTTTTTTTTAACAAAATGTCAATTTTTTTAATGTGGTATTCCACATTTGGATTCCTACTCCACCGATTCTGCTCCTTAACTGCTTTGGATAACTGGAAACAATTATAAACTAAAAGTGCTGTTCTCTATTAAGTCTTTCGGAAGTCAGCAAGTGTTTAACAGACGAACATAACTAAATCAACTAAGAACTAGTCAAGTACCCAAAATATATGTATATATAGATTATGGGGTCTTAGATAAATATTAAAAAAGTGTAAAACCTAATGACAAACTTAGTATACCCTAATTGCATCTTAATAGTTACGGCGTGGAAATTCATGCATTTATTATACATAAACATTCTTCAAAAAATCCAAAATATTCTTTAAAAATTAATAAAATATGTTTTTAATATTTAAATAATTACTGACGGTGTACTTGTAGTATTTTTTTTTTTTTAGTTTTGGCTCACATTTTTATAAAACTAAAGTTGCTTAGACTTACCGACATCAAACTTTTGAATAAAATTAAACTTAATTTTTATTGGCTGCACTAAAAATTAATAACAACTTGTATACACCGACGAATAATTTTTTCTAACAGGGCAATTTTAACAACAACAAAATAAAATAAAAAACGGGTTTTTTTTTAACAACTTGTCTTATTAAATAAAAATAAAACACAAATACAAAGAAATACAATTCATCATCGGGGAATTTCGTGCCATGCATTTTCTCTTTCTGGAACGAATTGTAGGATGTGACCAAGGCGAATTCATACAAGGTGGACTTATTTTGAAAACGGATACAACACGGTAAAATATCTTAACGTTGTGTCAAAATATAATTTCATTTTGTTTTATTTTTGAATTGTGTGTTTTGAAATTTGATAATTTAAAGACATCTTACATTTCATAATTCTGAGTAAAAATGAAAGAATTTGTGAAAGATTCCCCAGAACCACCAGATCGCTAAACCATTTTGACATATGGTTAGTTATCATCTGTTGCCTACGTAGCAAGCCAAGGTCACATTGTATGAATTAGCCTTGGATGTGCCTTGATACTTCATAAATTGAAGCAGCAGATTTTTGTCAAACACAAAAACATCTTGCAAAATTATTAGCGATTATACAGCAAATGGACATCGGACAGCGCTTTTTCACATCAGAAATGCTACTTTAAGCATTAATATTACAGTAATTTAAAATGTTTATAATTTATTTATTTATTGTCCCCAAAGTAAAAAAATAGTTTATTCAATTTTTCATTTGAGTTTTAAAATTGTTTGATTTTGATAACACCAAAAATCGTTTGAATGAAAATAATAAATATGCCTTTTTCAACAAAAACTATCATACTATTCGAATTTATATGCATTCTTAAATATTACACAACAAAACATGCATTAAAGATAAAATATGCATATTAGCAATAACAAATCAATGCTGTTTTTGAGCAAAAATTGTGTTTCTGATATAACCTTATTCACTTAATATTTAAACCTACGAGGAAAAGCATGCATTTGCATAAAATTTCACGCCCTATTTATAATGTATTTTTAAATATTAAAAATAAATATTTTAACTTAACATCTGTATTTAGTAAGGTTTAATTACAACATAATAATAATTTGAGTTATTTTTTTAATAGTCTTTAACTAAGCTAAACCTTTAATTGAGTAATTTGCTTGAGAATTTCGAATGTTTCTTTTATGTATTAAAAGTGACTTCTGTGAAGATTCTCCCTACATCAGCATAACAATAAGATAGTGTTAAAATATTTTGATCAACTATAGAAATACTTTGAATATGTCTGCTGAAGTTACACTTTAAAAAGCCAATTTTTTCTGTGATACCTAACATACAAAAATATAAAAATGGTGTATGTGAAACTGTAGCATGGTGGTATTGGAAGTAAAATTTTGAAACTTCTGAATAGAAAAAAATCTTTTAATGCCCTGGCAGCCAGTAGAATTTTTGGCCCAACCAAAAAATATCTGAAAAGCAGAAAAAAAGTTTAAATTGAAAATAATTCTATGTTTTCTTGTTGTCTTCATAAATCATTCTATGAATTGTTTTGGAATACACAAAGGGTTGAATTAACAAAACTCCCTTAAAAACAAGATAAAAATATTCTATTGTTACTGAACACCAATTTGATTATTCTGACCTGCCAGCTTTGTCTTTCTTGCTAAACGAAAATTCCCATTAGTAGTGACGTTTCCAGAGGAGCTTAAACTATCAATTTTACATATTTTCCTTAATTGTTTATTCATTTGTAAATATTTTATAGCTATTTTTCACAAACGTGAAAAACTATATTGTAAAATAAAGTTATCATTTAACATAGCATATGTTAGATATATGAAATTACTTCTCCATATGGAAATATTTTTACATAATACAACTCACCCACAAAAATTTAAAGCTGTACTATATCGAAGATTGAATGAAATCATCACTTAAAAAAAAATAAATTGGCACTTTGTTAATTTCACAACAAAAAAAAAAACGTAAAAATGACGCTAATTCGTTAAATCTGGTAGCCCTGCCATTCACCTTAAAACAAAACAACAAAAAGGAAACAAATACGCAGACCAAGGCGAATTTACTAGAAGGTGAGGTCAACTCTACAACAACACTGTTTCTGTGGTCCATCTGTCAAAAATATTGCTAGTAAAAAAAATGTTTGTTTACATAAAAAAAAACTAGTTCGTATACAAACTTTGACAAATCGACCACCGAAAAAAATAACCATATGCTGACTTGACCCCACCTTCTAGTCAATTCGCCTTGACGCAGACAAAATAAAAAACAAAAATACGTTTGTTGTTCTCATCATCAGATGTTTTTGACGTTCCTTCTTGTTGAATTCTTCTTTTACCACGCGAATCGTTTTTCGATTGCAGCCGGTTAATACTCTCGTAAAACAAGTAAATATCTTTAATTATGTTCAATAAAAATTATGTACAATTAATTCAATATTCTAGAAAACAACAAAAAGTTTTAGTAAAAGTGTATTAAAGTGCTACAGTTAGAAATGAATTATTAATTTTAATTGAGGTTATGTTGACCAACAAGAAAAGGCTGCATTCGACAGACAACTTCATTTTGTTGTTGTGGCATTTTATTTTTTGTTGTATGTCAGAATATTTTATTTTCATTAAAAATAGAGTTTGTGTGCAAATTAATAGTGATATTTTTCAATATTTATTTTCAGGTTCTTTAGAGGTCAGTCAAAACTTATAACAAACAACAATATGCCTCCTAAAAAACATGAAGAACATGAACGTAAACCCTTAATTGGCCGGATTGCTACTAATCTTCGCATTGGTATTGTTGGTGTGCCCAACGTTGGCAAGTCGACATTCTTTAATGTGCTGACAAAGAGTGCGGCACCAGCTGAGAATTTTCCTTTCTGTACCATCGATCCAAATGAGAATAAGTATCAATTTTAGTACTACATATATGCCATAGGTTTATATAAAAACCAATTATGCATAACAATTTCCTTTTTCCATTTTTACCATTGTATTTTAATACGAAAAATGGGAGAAGGGTAAATAACTTCCGGGGAATTTTTACTTACAACTAGGTCAAAATCGATTTAATTTAATTTTAAATATGCACCTCTCAGTAAGGCGTGGAATTTCATGCATTTATTATATGGACATTATCAACCATATTCTGGAAATCGAATTCAAGTGAAATTTACATTAAATAAATTTTAAAAATCTATCCTGTTTTGAAAGCTCATTGAAATGTTACCTTTTAAATATATGTACTTTATACATCCTTTTTGTAACACTTACATTTACCAGAACTTTTCTTAAAATCAGACAAAGCTGTGGCATTATTAAAAAAAAAAAAATTGAACTAGAAATCTTTATAGAACCATTTTTAGATATTGTGTTGTGGCACTTTTAATGTTCGAAAAAATTGTTTAAAAGGGTGGGAAAAATTAAGACATTACTCGACAACGATCTCTGTCAAACACATACCCAATCAAACACAAACCCAATCTTGCAAAATCTTAAAAAGTAACAAAACAGTGTAAATTCTAAATTGTGTGCTCTCTACATGAACAAAAGCAGATAGACAACAAATTACGAATTTGAATATCGGAAATTTTGCTTTAAGCATAAATATAAAATCCTTTTTCCAATGCTTAAAATGTTTTGCTTAATTGCTGCTAATAGTTTTTCATTTTAACTGAAACATAAACAATTTTAAGAAAAATAACAAAAATATTTGTTTTTTTTAAATCTAGCAAAATAATGCATATTGAATTGCGTATTTTTCAACAATATTGGTCCATTAGGGTGCGCTTTGTTTTTCATATTTGCGAAATTTTACGGTTACTCCCCCTAGAAATGTTCTTCCAATGAAAAGAACTACGTGTCACAAAAAATTAGGCTGATCACATATCGGGAAAACGTGGCGCATCGCCTCAAGTTTAAAGGTGAATTTACTAGGAGGTTTTTTTTGTTTTTGTATAATTTTCCCATTAAATAATTACTTTTACAATTAATTGTAAAAGAATTGAAATGTGTACGAAATTATCGTTCTAATGATATATAAATTCCGAAATTTTTGTTGAAATATTTTAAAGTTAAAAAAATTTCCCCAGGTCATTGACGTGTCTCAGGCCACTTGAACAAGAAATGTAGGAATAAAATTGACATATTTTGAAATATTTAAAAATGAGCTAGTTTTTACTTCAAACATACCCGTTTTTTTTGTTTTCGAAGGATACCTTTCACCTATTAACAGATAGACCAAAAATTTTTTTTTACAAAAACAATAAAAAAAATGTATTTTCTCCTCCAAACTTAAGAGGCGATGCGTCACTCCTTCCCTATATGTGGTCAGCCTAATTTTTTGCGAAACATAGTTTTTTATCATTTTTAGGGGGAGTTGCGATAGAATTTCGCAAATATGAAAAATAAGGCGCACCCTAATGTACATATTTTAAAAAAGCATTCCACACTTTAGTAATTATAAATTGTAATATAAGATTTTGAAATAAAACAAACCCTTTCAAAATGCCATCAACAAACAAAAGGCCTAAGCACAAAAAAATTATTATTTCCTTTTTATTCGTGCAAAGTTTTACCTTTAGATGTATTTTAATGCCACTAACTTGTTCTCGTAATAAAAAGTTGCATAAATTGAAACATTAATTAGTCATACGCCATTTCTAAACAAAATGTATCTGGAATTCTTCATCTTTATTAGAGAATATTTCTTTAAAAAGCCAAGATAGAGCAAAATACAAGTTTTATTAATTTTAAAAGTCATAAAAACCACTCGTGAGATTTTTCGAGATAAATTCAATTTCCTAGATTTTATTTTGGGACCTATCGGCCATTGCCCATTATGTCAATATACCTTCCTAATTTTTTTTTTTTTTTTTTTTGTTATTATTAAAACGCATTCTAAATTACTAATTAATTTTATAAATTTTTCAATATCATCAAGTGTGTTCGATACAGTGCCAAGATCCATTTTCGGGAAAATATTTGAAATTCAAGTGAGGAGAAGTGTTTTACAAAATAACCCCATGAGACTTGGTTAGAAATTTGTTCGAAATTCATCACACATTTTAAAAACGATACTTTTTAAATCGATTAATTTTCACCATCTACTTGGTATATTTTTGAAAATTTAAAATATTTTATATCAAAAATTTCTAAACGCAAGTAAAGGAAGGGATTTACAAAATAACCCCATAAGTTTTTGGATAGTTTGTGTAAGCAAATGCAGAATTGCAGTGTAGAAAATTTCTTTTAAAAAGTAATTTTAACACGTATTTTTATTATTAATTTATGGAAATCTATGACTTGTAGCAGTTTTTTTGAATAAGAGTTTTTCTTATACAAAATACTTTTTATCATGGCCCAATTAGTAGGTCTGTGCACAACTACAACAATGCAACAATAGAAAAAACAACACGCGTTTTGTTTGTGTATACAAATGGTAAAAATGTCAAAAACTTGTCACCTGTGAAGAAAAATGTGTTTTGTTTTTATCATGTATTTATTTTGTTTAATAATTATGAATAAAAACACAACTCTACAAAAAATCAGCAGGCGTTTCGAGCAGACCTACTAATTGGGCCATGCTTTTTATTTAAAATAAATTGAAAAATAAATTTTGTTTTTGAAGTGCTTTCATAAAAGCGGTAATTTATTACGCGGTAATATATTACTGTGAATGAAATAAATAAATAAATAAATAAATATGTACATTATGCAGTGTATTAACAATTCGAAAGAGAGAACTTCGAATAAATTCTTTTAATTTAAATAGTTTATAATTATTAAAAATAATTAGTCTAATAAAAAGAAGTAAAAAAGTATGGTCCTGTTCGGAAATGCATCACTGCGCTGCATCTAATGCGCAGCGCGTTCGTTAAAGCATCACAGTAAATGTCAGCTGTTCGAAAATACATATGTAACAAATGTAAAATCACAAAAATTGCTGATGCATATTTTGTTCAATAATATAACCAATACGGGCAGCAAAAAAACTGATGCCAAGCTGATTTGCATGAGCATCGCAAACTAATCATAGATGCGCATCAGATGCAGCGCAGTGATGGATTTCCGAATACGCCCTGAGTCGTTCAAGCCCGACCATATGATCCCCTACATGTATATGGATATACATATCTATGCTTAACATTTTATTAAAATTGGTTTGTTAGTGGGCACAAAGATCCTATTCCGAAAAGCAGCTTGTTTGGGGGCTATATAAAATTATGGATAGGCAGCCAGCCGGACAGATATCGTTAGATTGGCCCTAGACTTAAAGGTGGGTTAATGAACACATCAGCACAAATGCATAATACCCTCTCCACTATTGCGGTGTAGGTTTAAAAACTAAATTGATCAACTTATAATTTTTCTGAACTATGAATATAGATGGATAAGGGTACAAATTTGATATTTAACTAAAGGATTGGTATACCCTTTTTGTAGAAAATTATTTAAACGAATACATTGCGCGGCAGTATTACATGAATATTCTCGGTATACTCATCAGACATTGTCTGGCACAACTTTGAGTTAGAAAGGATTCGATGAAACATCAGTTTTTTGAGTAGAAATTTCATTTAAAATTGTTGATAGTTTATTTATATTTGTTTTGCTAATATCTTGTTTCGTCGTAATTGGGCACTTAGGACAAGCTATTAAATGTTTTGTTAATTTATTACCATTTTCGGCTTATAAACCGATTCAAAATATCTGCTAGAACTGATTTTGTGTTCCTTTTTTTCTGTCAAAGTTTATTGTTGTATTTCATCAATATTTGCTTCCTAATAAACACATACGTTATTCACAATTTTGGTTCAATATTTATATACCGGTTTGATGAATTTTTGGTCAAATTTATTCAGCTTTTTAATATTAAACAGCACAACGAGGGATTTAAAACACTAAATCCCATTTGAAATTTTATATATAAGCTGATTGACAATTAGTAATTACTATGCTGTATTTAAAATGTGTTTTATAAGTACCCAAAGAAATTCCAAAAAAAGAAATATATCCTACATTTAAAAATTCATCGAATAAATGCCGGAGAGTACCATATATAACTATGATGTTTTTTAGACCAGTTCTTTTTTTAACAATTGTATATATTACTATTGCTAAAAGTTTTAAAATTGTTAGGACTGATTCAGTAAAATATAACGTAATTTAGTACTTTTAGTTCTCCAGTTATTTTCGTTCCGGCAAACTTAGTTTATTCTTTAGATTAGTGGTTCTTTTTAATGAACAATAATTGAAAAATAATTTATTGCTAATTTCAAAGATGGATGATATGTGCGAATAATTTAATTAAAAAACTTGATTTGCTGAGCAACAAGTAATAAAATATAATTTCTTTTAACTCTTTTTTTTTAAATTCTCCACAATGTTTCACAACATTCATTTTCCGCTTCAAGACATATTTGCAATTTCAAAATAAAATTCAGTTCAATTTTTAGTTGAAGGCGTTTAACAAAAACAAATCCGCTTTAAATGAAAATTTAACGTTTTATTTTTAGTGTTTTGAGATATTTTTTCCTAAACTCCATTAAGTATTTTTGTTTAAAACAATAATAATAGTAATTTTGTTTAAAAAATGAAGAAAATTATTTAGCATAAACTAACTGCTGCCCAGCAGCTTTAGTAGAAAAAAATATAGCGACCAGTAAGAGTTGAAGAAAGAAAAGAGGAGAGAAAAGAAAAACGTTCAATTTAATAAGCTGCCGTTGGCCACTGTAACCAAGGCGTGGTTAGTTGGTCTTCTACTATATACTTAAATTATTTTCTATATTTAAGATTTTTTTCATCCAATATTGCAAAAATCAGCAAATCAAAACAAAAAGGTTTGAAAAGAAAAAAAAAATAACGTTCATTTTAAATGTATGCAAATTATTATTGAACCTGCATTTAAATGCATTGACTTTTTGCCATATTTTTCTTGTTTTTTTGCGTAAAGTGGCCAGGAATACTTCTTGTTGGTGGTTCTGTTTTCTGGTCATTATATAGAATCTTTTTCTTTTATTTCATAAAAGGCAGTTTGGCTGCCATGTCTTCAGGCATGTTCCTCTTTTTAAGCGGGTTTTTTCATTGTGATTGCACAAAATTATAGAAAATTGCAATGATTCTTATGTACGAATTCTTTTGAAAAGACTGTAGCGAAGACAAAAACTCAAATTGTTTGAAAACTCATAAAAAAATTCTGGTTCGATAATAAGCCAAAGTGATTTTAAAAGTTTTAAGCAGTGGTTTGCTTAATATCTTTTCAAGTGCAGGTGTTAACAGTACATTTCCTTCGATTTGTTTAATAAATGTATTTAAGATTTTTAGGTTAATGTTTTTGATACATATTTTGACTACTGGATTTTGTTTGTTGAAGTAACAAACGTTTTACTTTTTGGTGAATTTTGGGTGGATGAACATTTAGCGTTCTGCAAGAAAATTGAAAATGACACCATGCTAATGTTAATAAGGCTCTATCTAATACTTTAGTTTCTTCTATTGAATTTCAAATAGATTTTTGCAAAAGCTTTTCAAAGTTATAAATAGCTTAAGCTCATTTTAACTATTTATTGATAAGGCTAGTTATATTTCTGTTGATAACCATGAAAATAGTTTATAATAATGAACTCAAAAGAATCTGGAAGTTTTTACATCTTTTTATACCCACACCACAATAATTGTTTGTGCTGATGTTTTTAAAAGCTTTAAATATTAGGCTTAGACCCACTTATTAGTATACCGATTAACTCAGAATCACATTTGGAATCGAGCTAACAATATTCATCCGTCCGGCTGGCTGGTTTTCTATGTAAACTTCGTGCGCAAATATCAGGTCGCAAAATGTAGATAATTTAGTAATTTTGGTACTAAGGTCAGGTCAGGTTAGGTTAAGAAGGGTTATGCGCCCAAGGGCACATATCCACTCGGAGACCAATGAGGTCCATTGTGAATTCCTTCAGTAAAGGAGAAAATGTAAAAGAGAAAAAGAGAAGTACAGAAGAAGAGTAGAAAATAGACCTAAGGCTCGGTACCGATTAGTAGATACGTAGGACAAATTCCCCCTATGGTCCCCCCAACAGGTACTAAGGTTACAAAGACCCCCATGCAAGCTTCTTTCCGGAATAGAGGCTGTGTGTCCACAAACCATCTTATTATGTTGGTATTTATATTAAATTTGGTCCAAAGTCATTTTTTGCAATCTAAATCATCTAACCCAAATTATATTGAAATCAGTCTATATTTGACCATAGCTTCCATACTAAAACTACTCCCGAAAATAGCTTTTAATACCATAACTTCCTTACAAGATGGTATTAACATAAAAATTGGCAAAAATAACTTTTACAATAGCATGTCATGACAAAATATTGTGCTGGTAGGGCCAAAATTAACCATAGGTACCATATAAGCCCACTCCTAAAATCACTTAGCCCGGGTTTTTGAGATCTCAGTTAAACTAGGTTTGGTTAATCTAAAAACAGATTTTTGCCGCCATTACCAAAATATATAAAACATGTTGTCGAAACAGCTTTGTTTTGCCTAAAATGTTGGTCTTTATTGAAATAATGAAAAAAAATCACATTTCGCCGGAAAAACCGAGTTTCAGAGTAAGTTAAACTAAGTTTAAACTTTATCCACATCTCAAAAACCCGGCCTTAAAGTTAAACAAATCTATTACAGATGTAGATATTTAAATAACAAAGGTACCCAGCGGGAAAACTCGGAAGACCTTCCTACTGTAAGCCTTTTTAAAGACCTGCTTAAAAATTGTTTTGATTCAATTACCATTCTTATCTAACTTCTAAAGAATGCCTCATAAAAGCCCTCGGCACTTTCTTATAAGAGATAGAAACACCTACCACACTCGCTTCTATGAGAAGGGAGAAGAGAAGGAGTAAATTTTTTGGATTTGTTTAATTGCCAAAGCAAAAGCAAAATAATTAATTTTTTAAACCCGTTACCATTCTTATGTACCTGCTAAAGAAGCGACTTCGGAAGGCCTTCTCCGCAATGACATCGTGTGTAAAAAAGATATGAGTATGGAATGGAGCGAGCAGGCCTTGTACATCCAAAAGAAGGAGTACAGAGGCCTTCTAGAAGGCATCCGAAACCCATTTTGTTTGCACCTTCAATTTTCAGATTTTCCGCAAAAAAAAATTTTAACAACGCTCCTTTCACATAATAATATTAATTATTTAATAAATTTGAACCGTAATTTCTTGAAAAATACACAAAATGATTAATTTTATTAATTTACAAGTCGAATTTATAACTTATCTACCCCAATATTTTTCCCAGATAAGTATTCCAGTAGTTTTATTATTTCTGCTTCTTCAATTTTTAGACGCTTTTTATTTTATTAATTGTTTTATTTTTATCAAAGTTAATTTTTGAACACTACATTTATAATATTTTTCAATTAAAATAAAAAAATTTACGTGAAAATGGAATTCCTGCGTTATTGTAAAGTTGCAACATTTTTATGCTTTTACTCTGATAATCTTGCGCTTACTTAGACCCTGACAATTTTGCATCGTTTGGACGAAATAATTGTCTATGTGGTTGTTGTTATGTTTTTGCACTTATGCTTTTTCGCAAGAGTGCAAGTTTTGACGTGAATACCTTTAAAATTCGGCACAAAGAACTTTTACATGAATCTAAATCTCAGACCATAATTTGTTTTGTAGCGTGCAAGATTGCCCATGGGTAGGTACACTGTCGAAAATTTGTTTATAATATTGTGGTGTAGGGTGTAAACTATACTTTCTTACATACTTTTTTTTAAATAAAATTTGTGAAAATTACACATGGGCAAAGTTTCAATTATATTGTTCCATTTTTAGGAAGTTTTAGCAAAATGAATTATTGATTATCTTTTTTCAATATGTTCAACTCAAGTTAATTCCGATCTTTGATATTCGGAAAATTAAGGAATAAAAACTTTAAAAAAACTATAACCGTAGAGAAGTAATGATTTTTTTAGTTTTGTAGGAGAACAATTAAAATCAATGATTATATTAAAATATGAGTAAATTAAAAAGAAAATCTCCCTTAAAGTTTTGAATTGTTCTCCTACAAAACTAAAAAAAATAGTCTTAAGCACTTTATCCTTATTGCCACAGAAATATTGTCGATACAAATAATTGTTCGCATTTTTATTTTTTAAACTAGATGAACCAGCAAACTTCGTACAATCAATTGATGTCATTCTAGTTTTAACTAAATTTTATTTTAGATTTTAAATGAAACTTTTTTTTTTAAATCTATATTGCCTCGCCCACTCATCCAAGCAAGTCTACTTTTTGGCAGATGTCGTGTATTGATGCCGAAGCTATTTGTAGTCAATCTGGGAACTTTAGCGGGAAGCATGCTCCAAATATACAGAAATCTATATGGTCTTCGTGTGGGTACTGCCACTCCAACTTATCGGAATCCGTCCACTTTTCATCAGATGTTTTATATAAATACATACTTAAGGTTTTTGCACAAATTTTGGACAACTTTTCTCTTATCGTTTTTTAGATAGACAAAATTTAATTTGTCTTTGTATGGGAGGTGTCATCGCACCCACTTTTTTTAAAGATAATGTGTATTAAATTTCAATATATTTGTTCCGAACATGGACAACTTTACTCTTACCTTGCTTCATATATAAAGAAATCTATTTGTATCACGCCCACTTCTCCAATCCCGCCCACTTTTTGTCAAATGTTATGCATTAATAACTAAGCTATTTGTACCAAATATTGATAATTTTACTCTCATATAAGAAATCTTTTTTGTGTCCCGCCCATTTTTTCAGATGTGCATTAATTACTCTTACCATTCGCCAGATATAAATAATTTTTTTTTGTGCTACGCCCACTTCTCCAATCCCGCCAATTTTGTATCTGATGTTGTGCATTAATACCTAAGCAATTTTTACCAGGTATAATTAAAGTTTGTTTATTTTTCACGCCCACTTCTTTTTTTCAATATTTTAATAGTTTTTCTGTTATTCGGGGCGGAGCTGAATTCCACAAGTTTAAGGTCATTAAAATCGGTGCAGCCGTTACCGAGTTATAAGTGGTGCAACGAACACGTCCTTCTTTTACTTTATTTTCTTTGTACGTTTTTTAATTATTTTTTGGCGAAGTTTTGCAAAATTTCCAAATTTGTATTATCTATTCTCCTTCGTTAACTACACGACCACACGCGGAATATGTTTGGCAATTATTTGCGTGGCAACTGTCAAACTCTATATAAATAAACTTTAATATTTTTCCAGCGTTTTTTATAAATGAAGTTTGACATATGCCCATTAAAAAAAATATTTAAAGTCAACTAAATAATTATAACACGTATATTTCTTTAAAGAATAATTTTCATTTTAGCTTGAAAAAATAAAAATCAGAAAATAACTGTTAGTTTTGATCTAAAAAATAAAAATCAAAAAATAACTGTTATTATTGTTCAAAAAAATCAAAATCATAAAATAACTGTTATTTTTGATCGAAAAAATAAAAATCAAACAATAACTGTTATTTTTGTTCAAAAAAATAAAATTCAAAAAATAACTGTTATTTTTGTTCAAAATAATAACAATCAAAAAATAACTTTTATCACGGCAATAATTGCCAAACATATTGCGCGTGTGCTCGAGTAGTTAACGAAGCTTAACTTCTTATCCATGGCCCAATTAGTAGGTCTGCTCGAAACGCCTGCAGTTTTTTGTGGAGTTGTAGCCATTGCTTTTGACATCTTGTCACTTTTTACACAAACAAATACATTGGGTTTTGACATCTTTAACATAATTTACACAAACAAAATGCGTGTTATTTTTTCTATTGTTGCACTGTTGTTGTTTTGCGCAGACCTGCTAATTGGGCTATGTTCTTATCCTTAAGGGGTCTGTACACTGTCAAGCATTTCTCATCAAGCGCTATGGTAGTATTAGTGAAAATGTGGTTGTATGTGTGACATCGACGATGCTGGATGGAAATCCAAAAATTAAGATATGACGGCGAGAATGACAAGCATTTTGACCGTGTACAGACTCCTTTATACATTTTTATGCCACTTCTTCTTCTTCTTCAAATTGTTCATTGAAACTCAAGGTGAATTCACTAGAAGATGGGGTCAAGTCAACATATGGTTATCTTTTCGGTAGTCGATTTGTCAAAGTTTGTATACAAACTAGTTTTTTATGTAAACAAAAAATTAAAAGGCAAAACCCTTTTTAAATGCGCTAAAAAGAAAAAAACCTAACTTTAAAACTTTTACTATCAACTTATAATGTCATTACACAATTTATATGATGTTAAAGCTTGTTAATTACGATCAACATTAAAAGCCTTAATTTTGTCCCCAATCAATGGATACTTTTGCTTTGTTGGTTTTTTTTTTTTTGTTTCACCTGCTAATAATATTGCTATTCGCCTTAGATCCATTCCTTATATACAGTCACAATTAATGTAAGATTATCCTTTATTTACAAATGTTTCAAAATGAGTCTTCCATTGTCAGACAACCATGGCGCATAAGCCAAAAAGTCGTAGGGTAGAAAAACGACAGTGAAGGTTTACATGAAGTTTTCGGAAAATATACCCGATTGAATTTTTTTTAATTTTCACCACTACTTCAGGAAAATGTTTTGAAGAAAAAATGTAAAGTTTTGAGAACGTTCAAGAAAGAACTTAGAAGTTATTAGTAATTTATTGAAAGTGAAAATTATTATCAAAAAATATGGCTTTGTGCCACATATGCCACTTATCCAAATTTATTTCTAAAAAGCAGCTTTTTATTCTGCATTCTTATACTGACTGCTGTGTATTGAGTTGTTGACATTTTATTTTGCTTTTCCTTTTCTACTTTTTTCTTACGGCAATGAAGCAAAGCAACGGTGAAATTTATTCTCTACGTGTTTGTATGAGTAATTTGCAGCATTCCCCAAACAGTGGCGTGTCGAGAAAAACAATACTAAAATAGTTAATATGGAGTCTGATTTTTTAAGCAGCTCTTTACAAAGAATTACAGTTGCTTTTAATGAAATTGAGTTCGTACAACTTCTTTTCAGAAAAATCAATGATGATAAAACCAGGGACCGAAAATAACAGTTATTTTGAAATTTTAAAACAAAAATTAAAATTATTCTTTAAAGAAATGTACGTGTTATAATTATTGAGTTGTTAGTTAAATGTGTGATCGTCATTGGGATATATTATGCCCATTAAAAAAATATTTAAAGTCAACTAAATAATTATAACACGTATATTTCTTTAAAGAATAATTTTCATTTTTGCTTGAAAAAATAAAAATCAGAAAATAACTGTTAGTTTTGATCTAAAAAATAAAAATCAAAAAATAACTGTTATTATTGTTCAAAAAAATAAAAATCATAAAATAACTGTTATTTTTGATCGAAAAAATAAAAATCAAACAATAACTGTTATTTTTGTTCAAAAAAATAAAAATCAAAAAATAACTGTTATTTTTGTTCAAAAATTTTGAATCAAAATAATAAAAATCAAAAAATAACTTTGATCATCAGACTTTTATGAAAAAAGGAATAACTGTTACGGTCCCTGGATAAAACTCTTTGTAGGAGCACCAATTTTCGGAATAAATGCATTAACCTTTATATTTTTTCTATCATTTACGTAGAGTTCCGGTACCCGATGCAAGATTTGACTTTTTGGTTAATTACCACAAGCCTCTCAGGTAAATTGACAAATTTCTATGTTGGCAAACAAAAGTGATTTCAATCTTTTACAGTAAAGTACCAGCTTTCTTAAATGTTGTGGATATTGCCGGTTTGGTAAAGGGCGCTGCAGAAGGTCAAGGTTTGGGCAATGCTTTTCTTTCCCACATCAATGCCTGTGATGCCATATTCCATTTGTGTCGTGCTTTTGACGATCCCGATGTCACACACGTGGAAGGTGAAGTTGATCCAGTCCGTGATTTGGATATCATTTGTGAAGAATTGCGTTTAAAGGATGAAGAAAAGTTATTGCAATATCTGGACAAATTGGAGAAAGTTGTTGCCCGTGGTGCTGATAAGAAACTTAAGCCAGAGTATGATTCTCTTTTAAAAATTAAGGGTATTTTAATAGATGAGAAAAAGCATTTACGATTTTCCGATTGGAATGCCCATGATGTAAGAAATTCTTTTTTTTTATAATTTAAGAAATATTTACCAATAGTTAATTTTTTATGTTTCAGATTGAAATCTTAAACAAGTACTTGTTTTTGACATCCAAGCCATGTATTTATCTAATTAACTTGTCCGACAAGGATTTCATACGCAAGAAGAACAAATGGTTGCTCAAGATTAAGGAGTGGGTTGATAAAAATGATCCTGGAGCCACCATTATTCCCTTCTCAGGTGCCTTTGAACACACTTTGGCCGAAAAAGATGAATTAGAACAGAAGGCTTATGAAGATGAGACAAAATGTAAATCACAGTTAGATAAAATTATTGTTACTGGCTACAAAGCCTTGCAATTGGAATATTTCTTTACTGCTGGTGTTGACGAAGTAAAGGCCTGGACCATACAAAAGGGTACCAAAGCTCCCCAAGCCGCTGGCCGTATTCACACTGATTTCGAAAAAGGCTTCATTATGGCTGAAGTTATGCATTTCAAGGACTTTAAAGAAGAAGGTTCGGAAGCAGCCTGCAAAGCTGCTGGCAAATATCGCCAACAAGGTCGTAACTACACAGTAGAAGATGGTGACATTATATTCTTTAAGTTTAACGCTGGTGCTGGTCTCAAGGATGCCAAAAAGAAATGATACCGCTTAGCTATGATTTTATTTACAATGTTATATGTTAATTTGATTTTTTACACGCAATGCTTTTTTATTAAAAATATCGCATAAACTGTGGAGGAGCCCATCTCTCAAAAACTCTTCCTTTTTTCATCTAAGTATACATTTATATGAATCGCTAAAAGTGTTTCTTTTATAATTTGCTATGAAGTTGTGACAAATAAAGAAAAAAGGACAAACTTAGCTGGAAAAATCTTTTATTTTTGGTTTGTTTGAGCTAATTTTAAGGTGTTCGGTGAAAGAATTTTGAGTCGTTAGAAATTTTTGGTTTGTTTAAAGCGCCAACAAGCGAGATTTCTGGACATTTTATAACTTCAACTAGAAAATGTTGCGACATATGACTGCAAAACAATTTTCTAGCAATAAGATTTCCTAATTTTTATTTTTGATAAAGAAAGACACTAAAAATTATTGTCTAGCAAAGACAAGTACCAGTTGCACACGAATGTGGTTGCTTACGTTGATTAATTAAAAATTATTTTCCTTACCTCTTCTCTGGCGACTTTAAATACATTGTTTGCATTTTTATCACAAACGACCTTAATTATTTTATTTGATGTTTACTATATTATTTATTAAGAAATTTTAAATTCTTATTGCATAAAAGACACTTAAAACACAGGCATCAAATACACACATTTAACAACTTATTTAACTAAACTTTAAACACATTTGTTTTCAATATACATATGTATATTCAATATCGCGAAAAACTTATAATACGCAAAAATAATTTCCACTTTTATTCGTTTTAAACGATTTTCCCATTAAACGTTAATTTTTTAAGATGGGTTCAATTTTGCAACTTACGAGTTAATTTAAAATAACAATGGCTGCCATTAACACGACAAACAAATTGGCCCATTTTTACACAACATTTTCCCAGTAAATATTAAACTTTGCAAAAAACTAATGATTTACACGAAAACTATAGGCTTTCATTGACTTTATTATGCACTTTTAAAAAGAAAATTTTAACCAGTGAAATTAAGAATTTAGTTCATACGAAACTATTCTTACTTCCTTTTGCCACCTTTTGACAAAAAAGAGAATAAAAACTGAAGAGTTGTATTTTTGTTATTTAGAGATGACAAAAATTATTAGCAAACGGAAATTAAAACAAGTAGTTGTGAAATTAAAAAAAAAAACAAAGCTTATTGTTTATGTGTATATTTTATTTGCACAATTTTTAGTTAATATTAAATTTGTTGTCAAATGGATGGGCCACATCGAAATAAAAATTTAAACGTTTAAAAGTGTGGCAATGTTTAAATCTCATTTGCAAATAGTGTCATTAATCAGGAATTGTTTTCGTGAGTTAGCTATTCGCAAATAAAAAATTAATTCACTGTTTATGCTGCAATTTTCTCTACTTGCAATATAATTATTTGTGAATAAGCTGTGCGTATAAGCGTAGTAACAGACAGAAAATGGTTCTGATTAGATGGTGCCTTTGAAAAAGGGAGGTTATTTTCTACATCCCATCGCTTCGCGTCCAAGTTTTCCTTGATAGGCTTTTATATATATTTTGTTTGTCAAAATTTACAAAAATTGAAAGGCCTGCACGCAATTTTTCAGCAAGTTACTTTTAAGATGTCATTAAGAAAACAATGTATAGCGACAAACGAAAAATTTGTAATCAGCTGGTTTCTTGAACTCCCGAAATGGGAATTGTAATAATATTTTATCCCCAACAAAAAAAATAATTTTTCCCAAAAAACATCATGGGGATTTTCACGAAATTTTTATCCCCAATTACAAAAAATCCCATATTTGGGGACAAATCGCTGAAGCTGAAAACGCTGTCCGCTAACAACTATTAATTTGTACATTGTAGTATTTGAATTTGGAGTGCCTAAGCTTATCAAATTAAAAAAAAATCATATGAGATTTGAAAATACTTTTATATGTGCATACATATGTATATGTATCAAAAGAAAAAACGAGCTAAAAGTGCTTAATAGTAATAGAAAAAGGGCTTCATTTGCCCGCTTTTTATTTTAGGGCTAAATATTTTTGTGCAATCTACTCCGAAAAGGACTAGGTTGGCTTCACTGCAGTGCTTTTGCGTTTTACCGAGCGTTCGATTCGTCGAACATCGAGTTTTATGAACTGGTCATTTGGTTCTACTTATTATCTTTTATTGTGAACAAAAATTATTTCCGAACGTTTACTAAGGATGCGTTAGAAAAACAGTCTTTTATAGCGCCGGATCAAAATAAAACCATGTTAGTAAATCCATCCATGATTTTTTTTTATATATTTTCACGTCTTTATTTTAGGTGGAGAGAGAGAGAACATATTTTATATTTTGTTCGGACAAACAAGAAATTAGTTTCCAATAGGTTTTATATTTTGAATAATTAAATTTTGTAAAATTAAATTGTGATTGAAAATCTTTTTTCATTCATTAATTACATACAAACTTTGAAAATAATTTAAGATAATAAAGCAAAATAGAATAATTATATAATATAATTACCATCGAGTTAAACTTATATATTTATATGGCAGCTTTGGATTTCCCGAAAAATTGTCTGGAATGAATGAATCGTGCAGCAGAAAGCTACTCGTATCAGTAAAAAATGAACATGGGTGAATCTACCCAGCATAATTTGGAGCTACAATTGAAAACGCAGATAATGTCAAAAGCTATAAAATTTGTGTTGAATGGGCTCAATAAAAAAATAAGGTTTTTTTAGGCAGCTAAGAGAAGATGCTATTAAAAAGACTATTTCTATTCCAAAGAAACAAAACCAATTAATAATTTTATTTCAATGTCTACTTTTAACTAATTTTTGATGTCCTTTAAAACATTAATTTTTTAAGCAAAATAATTTTAAAAAACCATGAATTTGTTTCTTTTATATATAAGTTGTATACAACAGGGATATATAAAATAAGTATATACTGTGTATAACGAACGCACTTACGAACAGGCCTGACAACTTATTGGTTCGCTAAATTGAAAATGCAGAAAATAAATTTTTTATAGACATTATTTTTTAAATTACCTTTTTATAAAAAATTTTGATGAAAACTAAAAAAATTATTCAATCATAAATATATTTCTGTTAAATTTGTTTTTTAAGTTAAAACAAGAAAAATAACTGGCACCTGTAAATTCTTACCAACTCTTCTGTTATCTAGAGGACACAGTAATATCGAAGTTTTACCATCTCTATTAATAAAATTTAGTTCTTTTTTAGTTTCTTATATTCGTTAAATGGCGGCAACGGTATTAAAAGTTAGCTCATATTAAATTACAAATTTCATTGGTAAAAAGTGTATAGTTTTTTGACAAAAGTGTGTAATATTATAAATAAATGTGTTGGCTTTTTGTAAATATAATTGGTTTTTCATAAAGTAAAATATCCGTGGAGAAAATTGTGTGTAAAGTTTGTGTATAAATTGCAAAGTGGCTCTTGTTCTTCTTTATTCTACTAGTTGCATTAAGTGTTAGTGTTTTTGTGTGAGTGCAAGTGAAGAATAAAAGTAAATTACATCTAATCGGCTATTTTCCATTAGGTTTTCTTTAAAATTTAAAGTTTAAGTCAAATCTATAAAATGTATATTTTTTTTATTAAAAAATAAGTAAAAGTAAATGAAAGAGTGTGTTAATTATATTAAATGAAATTTAACTGGAAAAGACCGATTAGAGTTCTTTAGGAATATTGTAATGTAATTAAAAAAAACCTTTTATTAGATAACAAACAATAAAGTATTAGTACACCGATACAGAAAACGAATTATCAACATATCGTGTGGTAAGTTGAAAAAACTAATAATATACACGAAAACTATAGACTCTCATTAACTTTATTATGCACTTTTAAAAAGAAAATTTTAACGAGTGAAATTAAGAATTTAATTCATACGAAACTATTCTTACTTCCTTTTGCCACCTTTTGACAAAAAAGAGAATAAAAACCGAAGAGTTGTATTTTTGTTATTTAGAGATGACAAAAATAATTAGCAAACGGAAACTAAAACAAGTAGTGGCTTGTGTCTTTGATAGAGACTTACATACTACGTTTATACCATGGTACAACTTCACAAGGTAGACTCGTTGGCCCATATGTTTGTCAGCTGTTTACCCCAGTTAGAACCCAAACGTCAAAAAATTTTCATGTTTGTTTACATTTTTTCATGTTTGTTTACACATAGTTAGTGCGCGCCATTGTTTTGCCTTCACGTGTTTTGTTTTTTTTTTCAATTTGTGCTTTTATTTTGAAGGCACAGTGTTGCTTTTTTTTGACGTCTTGGTTCAAAATACAAAAACAATTTGGCCTGTTGTTTTTGTCTTGTTGTACTTGTTGTAGCAACGAGTTTACCTTGTGTAGTTATACTAAGGTTTATACGTAGCCTATTCGCAAATAAAAATTATTTGCTATTAACTAAATTACTTTTTATATGTCAATTTTCTTACAGAAAATTCTTATTTTTGTGATGCCAGATGAAAAATTCAATCATTTGGTAGCACTGTATGTATATAACCTTTTTATTTTTTAAATCAAAAATTAAAAAAAAAACAAACATTGTCTATTTGTATATTTTATTTGCACAATTTTTAGTTAATTTTAAATTTGTTGTCAAATGGATGGGCCACATCGAAATAAAAACTTAAAGCGGTTAAAAGTGTCGCAATGTTTAAATCTTATTTGCAAATAGTGTCATTAATCAGGAATTGTTTTCGTGAGTTAGCTATTCGCAAATAAAAAATTAATTCACTCTTTATGCGGCAATTTTCTCTACTTGCAATATATGTAATTATTTGTGAATAAGCTGTGCGTATAAACGTAGTAACAGACAGGAAATGGTTCTGATTAGATGGTGCCTTTGAAAAAGGGTGGTTATTTTCTACATCCCATCACTTTGCGTCCAAGTTTTTCTTGATAGGCTTTTACATATGTTGTTTGTCAAAATTTACAAAAATTTAAAGCTGTGACGTGGGCTGCACGCAAGTTACTTTTGAGATGTCATTAAGAAAACAATGTATAGCGACAAAATGAAAAATTTGATCACTAAACTTGTAATCAGCTGGTTTCAGCTTGAAAGATAATTTTAAAGGCGACTTCGTTTCAATTTTTAAAACTATTAGTTAGTGTATTGGTTAAAAAGTGTAAATATATTTAAACTTGAAAGGCAAAACTTGATCGTGAAACCCTCAATTTATACGATACTACTCTAACAGGGTCCCAGTTTAATTTATACCTTAACCCCAAACATCCTTAAAATATAATAAAGTAGAATGTTTGTACTCTGAGACAAATAAAGTTATTTTTAATAACATTACACAAAGGAATTTAATTAAATAAGTAAATGTATGCTTATTATGGCATAGAAAAAATATGCTTACATACATATATTTATTTAATTAAATTTTTTGTGTAATATTGTTAAAACTAATTTTATGTATTGTAGTTTGAGTTCTTCATACCGTCACATATATATATACATACGCAGAGTGACATAAAAAATGCACAAGAAAACTAATTATGTATCAATGTTTATCATTTAAAAAGCTTCAGAATCGAAATCTTGTTTGTATTAGAAAGTCTTATCATATGAGAAGATGGAATAAATTTGTCACAGCAAACTGAATTAATTTTAAAGTTTGTATCTATTCTGTTGCGAATTTTAGTTTTAGATGCATTCATTATAAAAAAGACTCGTTCAACACAATCGATATATGTGGGTTCTGAAAGCATATTTAAACCTATTTCAGCAAGCTCTTGAAGAGGTTTCGAACCATCAGCGTCTTGGTACAAAAAATACTTAAATTTATACCAACATCTATCTAAGCAAAATCGGTCTTGCCACTCCCCAAATGGGAATTGTAATGATATTTTATCCCCAACGAAAAAAGTTCCTTTTTCCCAAAAACATCATGGGGATTTTCACGAAATTTGTATTTGTAATCGCTGAAACTGAAAACGCTGTCCGCTAACAATAATTAATTTGTACATTGTAATATTTGAATTTGAAGTGCCTAAGCTTATCAAATTAAAAAAAAATCATATGAGATTTGAAAATACTTTTATATGTGCATACATATGTATATGTATCAAAAGAAAAAACGAGCTAAAAGTGCTTAATAGTAATAGAAAAAGGGCTTCATTTGCCCGCTTTTTATTTTAGGGCTAAATATTTTTGTGCAATCTACTCCGAAAAGGACTAGGTTGGCATCACTGCAGTGCTTTTGCGTTTTATCGAGCATTCGATTCGTCGAACATCGAGTTTTATGAACTGGTCATTTGGTTCTACTGAGTATCTTTTATTGTGAACAAAAATTATTTCTGAACGTTTACTGAAGATGCGTTACAAAAATAGTCTTTTATAGAGCCGGATCAAAATAAAACCATGTTAGTAAATCCATCCATGATTTTTTATATATTTTGACGTCTTTATTTTAGGGGGAGAGAGAAAACATATTTTGTATTTTGTTAGGACAAACAAGAAATTAGTTTCCAATAGGTTTTATATTTCGAATAACCACTTAAATTTTGTAAAATTAAATTGTGATTGAAAATCTTTTGTCATTCATTATTAACATACAAACTTTGAAAATAATTTAAGATAATAAAGCAAAATAGAATAATTATATAATATAATTACCATCGAGTTAAACTTATATATTTTTAAATGGCAGCTTTGGATTTCCCGAGAAATTTTCTGGAATGAATGAATCGTGCAGCAGAAAGCTACTCGTATCAGTAAAAAATGAACATGGGTGAATCTACCCAGCATAATTTGGAGCTATAATTAAAAACGCAGATGATGGCAAAAGCTTCAAAATTTGTGTTAAATAGGCTCAATAAAAAATTTTAACTTTACTTAATCCATGTTTTTTTAAGCAGCTACAAGGTGATGCTACTAAAAAGACTATTTGTATTCCAAAGAAACAGAACCTATTAATAATTTTATTTCAATGCCTACTTTTAACTAATTTTTTATGGCCATTATAATATTAATTTTTTAAACAAAATAATTTTTAAAAACCATGAATTTGTTTCTTTTTTATATAAGTTGTATATGTTCGCACTTACGAACAGGCCTGACAACTTATTGGTTTGTTAAATTGAAAATGCAGAAAATAAATTTTTAATAGATAGTATTTTTTAAATGACCTTTTTTTTAAAAAATTTTGATGAAAACTAAAAAAATTGGTCAAACAGTTAGAATTTTAGATCACACTGTTTGTCATACTTTTTGAGAACACAATTTTTATGAAAAATATATTTACTCCTGAATGGTTTTCAAAGAAATTTTCTATGCAAACGAAAACGTTTGAAATTGTTGATTTTTAATTGATTTTAAGGAATAAACAAAACAAATTTTTTTTTAAATTTATGCAACGTTTGCATTTATCAGCCATGTCACAGAGTACAATTCCGTTCGGAACCCAAGAAAACTTCTATGTTTATTGATAGAAAGTATATTTTTATAGTTTTTTGGCCTGTAAGATACAGAAAACTTCCATTCCGTTCATGAAAAAAATGGTTCCATTCCGCAGTTTTTTCCTAATTTTTTAAAGCACCAAAATGTGAATTTTGTCTAGAATGTAGAAAATTATTACTCGATCATAAATATATTTCTGTTAAATTTGTTTTTTAAGTTAAAACAAGAAAAAATAACTGGCACCTGTAAATTCTTACCAACTCTTCTGTTATCTAGAGTACACAGTAATATCGAAGTTTTACCATCTCTATTAATAAAATTTAGTTCCTTTTTAGTTTCTTATATTCGTTAAATGGCGGCAACGGTAGTAAAAGTTACCTCATATTAAATTACAAATTTCAGTGGTAAAAAGTGTATAGTTTTTTGACAAAAGTGTGTAATTTTATAAATAAATGTGTTGGCTTTTTGTAAATATAATTGGTTTTTCATAAAGTAAAATATCCGTGGAGAAAATTGTGTGTAAAGTTTGTGTATAAATTGCAAAGTGGCTCTTGTTCTTCTTTATTCTACTAGTTGCATTAAGTGTTTTTGCCACCTTTTGACAAAAAAGAGAACTAAAGAGAATAAAAACCGAAGAGTTGTATTTTTGTTATTTAGAGATGATAAAAATGATTAGCAAACGGAAATTTAAACAAGTAGTGGGTTGTGTCTTTGATAGATACTGACAGAACGGAAATGGTTCTAAATTAGTTGGTACCTTTGAAAAAGGGTGGTTATTTTCTACATCCCATCACTTCTAGTTTTAGTTTTTCTTGATAGGCTTTTACATATATTGTTTGTCAAAATATACAAAAATTTAAAGCTGTGACGTTGGCTGCACGCAATTTTTCAGCAAATTACTTTTAAGATGTCATTAAGAAAACATTGTATAGCGACAAACGATAAATTTGCTCACTAAACTTGTAATCAGCTGGATTCTTTATCGTAAGTTAGCACACTCAGTTTGAAAGAGAATTTTAAAGGAAATTTCGTTTCCATTTTTAAAAGTTGAGTGCATTGTTAAAAAAGAGAGAGTGTATTAAAACTTGAAAGGCAAATCTTGATCCTGTAACCCTCAAGTTAAATATATATTGTATATATATACATATATATATATATATATATACTATAACAGGGTTCCCAGTTTGATTGTATTCCTTATTCCCAATATTCGATTTTTCCTCCCCAAAATAGCTATTTTATTATCCCCAAAAATCCACACAGATCCTTAAAAATAACATAATGAATAATGTTTGTACTTTGAGACAAATAAAATTATTTTTATAAATATTACACAAAGAAATTCAATTAAATAAGTTAATGTATGCATATTATGTCAAAGGAAAAATATGCATACATATATTTATTTAATTAAATTTCTTTGTGTGATATTGTTAAAACTAATTTTATGTATTTGTAGTTTGAGTTTCACATATCGACACATGTATATAAATAGAGTGACATAAAAAATGCAAAGAAAAATAATTATGTTTATCATTTCAAAATCTTCAGAATCAGAAATCTTGTTTATATTAGAAAGTCTCATCATTTAACCATAGAAAGCTAACCTGAGCCTGCGAGGCGTACATAGATTTAAAAACTTTCTCTCGCTTTTAAACTGTTGAAGTTAACAACTCACGTTTTTTAGTCAAGGCACTAGTCGACTACAGCTTGTTGATAGCTCACTTATCGCTAATCCAAGCTCAACCATTTTTGGGCTTTTTACGTATAACACGCCTACGTTTGAAGCGATTTTTTTATTTTCTATGCAGCTGGTTTTTATGTTTCCAAACTTTGTTTTTTTTTAGTGTGTAATAGTAAATATGTTTGAAATAATTTTATAATTATGAAAAGTGTGTTTTATTATTAGATTGTGTTCCGATCTAAAATTTCATTAAAAATAAACTATCTAACTAAGTACAATTTAGCCCAGAGGCTATTATACATGTACGCCTCTGAGACATATATTTATGCTTTATGTAATTCTTATATAAATTAGTCTTGTAGGGTTAAGAAGATGGAACAAATTTGTCTCAGCAAACTGAATAAATTTTAAAATTTGTATATATTCTAAGATGAGCTTATAATAACTCAATACTTAAATTTGTACCCGATTGACAAAATCCATCTTGCCACTTGTAATAATATCTCATTTGTAATAATATTTTATTCCCAGCGAAATATGCGAAAATCCCATATTTGGGGATAAATCGGTGAAGCTGAGAATACTGTACTCTAACAAAAACAAAGTATTCAAACCAAACTGCGTAGAGACCATATTTTCCATAAAAATTTGTCGCAGAAAGCCGTCGTGAAATAAAATCTATTTTATTTTGAGAGCATGAAGGTAGGTAAATGTACCTTAAAGCCAGCAGAATTTGGAGCCACAATTAAAACCGCAGATGTTGTCAAAAGCTTCGAAATTTGTGTTAAATGGGCTCAACAAAAAATATTCAGCCTTATTGCGGTTATCGTTGTCGTATACGACTGTGTCGTTTTTTTTGTAACTGATTAAAGTTGCACACAACCTGCGAATTTTAGGTCACACTGTCTGTCATACTATTTGAGAACACAATTTATATGGAAACTATATTTACTACTCAATGGTTTTCATAGAAATTCACTATGCAAACGAAAACGTTCGAAATTGTTGATTTGTATTTGATTTTGAAGACTTAAAAAAAAAGATTTTTAATGTATGCAACGGTATATTGAATTTATGATTTTTTTACTTTTTAATATTAAAATATGAACTATGTCTTTGCATGTTGTAAGGCAAAGACAAAGTTGTAAGTTGTTAGCAATTATTATTTAATCATCGATATACTTTTGTTAAATTTGTTTTTTAAGTTAAAACAAGAAAAAATAACTGGCACCTGTAAATTATTACCAACTCTGCTGTTATCTAGAGTACACAGTAATATCGAAGTTTTACCATCTCTATTAATAAAATTTAGTTCCTTTTTAGTTTCTTAATGGCGGCAACGGTAGTAAAATTTACCTCTTATTAAATTACAAATTTCGGTGGTAAAAAGTGTATAGTTTTTCCACAAAAGTGTGTAATTTTTTAAATAAATGTACTGGCTTTTTGTAAATATAATTGGTTTTTTATAAAGTAAAATATCAGTGGAGAAAATTGTGTGTAAAGTTTCTGTATAAATTACAAAGTGGCTCTTACTCTTTTTTATTTTACATGTTGCATTAAGTGTAAAGCCTATAGTACACGGCATGTTAAAAGACACATGCGCATGTGGTTCTGACGTAATTTTGACGGCATCACACAACACGCAATGTTTATTGTGGCTTTGCATTGACGTCAAAATTACGTCAGAACCACATGCGCATGTTTCTTTTTACATGCCGTGTACTATAGGCTTAAGTGATGTGTATTTTTGTGCCGAGTGCAAGTGAAGAATAAAAGTGAACTGCATCTGATCGGCTATTTTCTATTAGGAACACTTGAAAATTTAAAGTTTAAATAAAATCTGTTAAAAAATTAAAAGATTTTGTTTGTTGTGCTTAATTCCCTTTTTAAATAATTGATAAAAAGTACTGAAATTTATTGTTGGAGGATAAGCTGTTCCTATGCGCATTTCACTGGTTGCTTAGGCCAGATCATCAGGAAACGTTCTCCTAAATAATTTTAGAAAAGCCAAAGCTATCAGCAAACAAAACTACAGAGGGAATGAGAATTACCTACAAACACTCAAAAAGTCTTGTTTGCAACGATATCAAAGCTTAAACAAAATACCAAACAATAAATCAGTGTTGAGTTTTTATCTCTTTTACATTTCCCGCTACAATTAGTTAGAATTCTCCCAACATTAATTGTAGTTGTAAATGGGTAAAGAAAAAACATATTAAAAACAAAAACAAAGTGCTTTTATTGTTTTCGCAAGAAATCAAAATAAAAACAATTTGCCAGTTCAGTTTTTTATGCACGTGCACTTGCTAAAATTTATTATCAAAGTTGTTTGTGGGAATACTATTATTTATTAAAAGATTTTGTTTGTTGTGCTTAATTCCCTTTTTAAATAATTGATAAAAAGTACTGAAATTTATTGTTGGAGGATAAGCTGTTCCTATGCGCATTTCACTGGTTGCTTAGGCCAGATCATCAGGAAACGTTCTCCTAAATAATTTTAGGAGAACGTTTCCTGATGATCTGGCCTAAGCAACCAGTGAAATGCGCATAGGAACAGCTTATCCTCCAACAATAAATTTCAGTACTTTTTATCAATTATTTAAAAAGGGAATTAAGCACAACAAACAAAATCTTTTAATAAATAATAGTATTCCCACAAACAACTTTGATAATAAATCTGTTAAAAAATTTATATTTCTTTTTATTAAAAAATTAAATAAAAGTAAATGAAAGTGCGTGTAAATTATATAATGTGAAATTCAACTGGAAAAACCCGATTCAAATTTTTAGGAACATTGTGTTGTAAAAAGAACTATATTAGAAAGCAAATAACAAAGATTAGTACATCGATACAGCAGACGAATTATCAACATATCGTATGGTAAGTTCGTTAACGAAAAAGCTGATTCTAAATTTATTAAAAGTGAAAAGCAAAATTATTACAAAACTTAATGGTTATTAAACTAAAAATACATTTATAACTTGGTGTTTAATATAATTCTACTAATTTCTTCTCATTTCTTCCCAATTATATTACACGGAAATCTAGTACCTACTAACGAGATTTCGAGCTCAATCTAATTGTTCTTTTACTACATTTCCCATACAAAACAAAATCTATATCATGAACATATTTTGATGAAATCTAAACCAAATCTGGTTCTTACTAAGGGTAAGTTAGGACCTAACAAATATTTGACGAAAAAATTCAAAAAAGCATGACCAGCAAATTGATCAAACCTTAGCTTTATTTTTAACAATTTTTTTTGACTTACTTATCTTCATTTGTAAGAAGATAATTGTATAATTCAATTAAGAAACTGTTAATGATGTTTGATCCAACAAACGTTTTTTAAAGGAAAATTTCTTTAATAAAACTAGTGGTTACGTGTAGGACGTCAAATATTTAATACGTGTGAATATAGCTTTAGTGATGCAAAATATAATTATGGAAAATAACAATGTCGATAAAATTAACGAGGCAAATCGTCGAATTGCAGCATATAAAGATGTATTATTATTGAAAGCGAAAAAAACAGAACAAATATTCATGTTATATACAAACAGCGGTACAGCGAAGGTGTATGTACACAATATCTTGATTGATCGATGTTTGATGGATTTTGAACATTGAACAAAATTTCATTATTTTTTACAAAATCAATTAATTTTTCATGTTCTTATTATTCATTTTGGAACTGCATTAAATTAATTTTCTTGAAATCTGTTATATTTAACATGTTTTAACAACAAAACAACTCCGAGCACAATGAAATTACAGATGCTTTACTTATGTATGTAAATGTATAAGTTTTAAATGAGGCTGGATATTGCGCATAACTTCTTATAGTACTTAAAGTTTTTACTTTCTTGATATCTTTTAATGGGTGATTAAATAAAACAGCCTCTCTTTGATTTTTGACGATTTTTTTTCTTATTTATTGATTGTCAATGTTAGCTTAGACACTATTATGGTTCGGAACCCCAATAAGAAAAAGTAGTGCCAAGTTACATAGTTTATTCTATTTTATTTTATTTTTGACCTAGTTTTTGCGTCATCAGGTTAGCGCCTGCAATTTATTTTTCCATTTTCTTTATGATTTGAAGGGGTATCAACACCAAATTTCAGAATCAGTAAATACAGTGACGAGTAGAATGGAACACCAAAAAGTAATAATGTATTTTCAACAAGAGCAAATATAATAACTTCATGGGGGAGGCGGCGAAGGACCGGCCCAATTTTTAAGAGCTGCAGTTCGGAAATTATTTTCAGACGATTTAGCTTCTTTATACAGCTGGAAAGGGACCACCAGTAATTTCTAATTTTTAATACACGGCATATATGCATATATGAAAAATGAATTAAATGTTTTGTTTTAATTAAGGAATCTTTTGGAAAAACGTCTGAAAAATGTCAAATGAGATCACCAATACTAATGACAACTGACTGGAAAAACGATCACGAATGATGTAGAAATTACTCTTTAATGAATTGAAATACGGCTGATAAAAAGTTATAAAAAGAATCGTAAGCGATTAGAAACATGACTAATAAATGACTCGAAAATTACTCAAATGTAAAGCAATACAAGACTAATAAATGACTGGAAAAATGATCGCAAATAACGCGAACTCTTAAATGAATAGAAAAATTACTTTTTAGCGATTAGAAACATGAGTAATAAATGAATCGAAAAAGAATCAGAAATGAAGTTAGAAAATACTGATAAATGACTAGAAAACTATCCGAAAATGACTATAAATACCATTACAAAAGAATCAAAAATGACTCTTAACTAATAGAAAAACGAGTCATAAATGACTCATCAAGAAGAGTCGCAAGTAGGGTACCATTTTCTCCCGACGAAAGTATCATTTATGATCGGAAAATGAGCGCATATTCTGGTTTTAAATCGCACTGAAGAGTCAAAAACGACCAGAAAATGATTGGAAATTTCCAAAAATGCTAGCTGGGATTGCTTTTTGTATGTTAATATGATGAAAGTTAGGAAATGGTTTAGTAAATAATGTTGAGTTAATCTATTTCATACAGTTTAAAAATTTCTGACACAAATTTGTTCTGACCGTTAATTCCTTTTTCCATTATTAATGACCCGTGCATTTAAAATGGTGTTGCAAATGTTCGGATTGTCTGATTGGTGTTAACTATCAGCCCAATTATGAATAAAAATTTCCCGGGAGTTGTTTCCCTTCTCCGTTTTTCCTTTTTAAATTCAATTGTGAAAATGGGAAAAGAGAAAAAACTCCCGGGGAATTTTAATTCATAGTTGGGCTGTATATGTAGTCCCGTACAAAATAAAGCCATGATATCACGAACTATATATTTATAATTGCCATATTTTTATTGAAATACATTTTTTTTCATAGGCTTAAAGGCATGAATTCATTGATCTTCTGAAATTCAACATGGAGTGAATTTGAAAATACAACAAAAGTGAAACCAATATGTGCAGCGTGTGGATAAACTAAACTGTGATTCTTTCAGGGCCAAATTGAGACCCCCACAAGGGTGATTTATACCTTATTTTATTGATAATGTTCCCAGTTAAGTGTTTGTTTCATAAGTTTATTTTAATGAGATTTGCGAATTGGCAGATTTTTGATGATTTTTTATGCTGTAGAGTATTTCAATGGTTCTCTGAGGGATAATTCTATTTTCAAACTTCATAAAAAACTTTTCTTTTATATTTTGACCAGAACTACTGTTTTAATCCTACGTTATTTTTTAAATCTACGGTATTATTTAAACAAATTTAAAGGAAAATCTCTACCGATTTTAATTTTACTTCCAGAACATGGCCGTTCAGCGACTTACTTACAAATAGAATTCGTTAATTTCAAGGTAAAATAGTTACATTGTAGACGTCTTTATAATTGAACAAATTTACCCAACTGATGCAAACGGCTTAAATTAAAGCTCTAAACTCTAATCCCCGTATTCATAAACGATTATTAATTTTAACAAACGTTCATAGAAAATTTTACTTTTAATCCAAATTTTGATATTTTAATCAGGCTAAAGTTCATTGAATTAAATTTTCATTAAATTATATTTATGAAGAAAGGAATTTTACAACATGAAATGAATTAAAATTTATTGATAATTTTTCATTCCTGACTGAGCTGGGAAATGAACCCAGGTTTTTACGGACAGGTTGCCCTGATACAGAGGGGTTTGCCGTTTAACACTCACTGCCATTGACGACAGATGGCAGTCAATAGTCAAACATCAATCTTTAAGCCAAATGGTATCTTAACTTTGGCAGATCGATAGTTGTTTTGAATGATTATCTATTTAAATTGACATAAATGTTCTTCCTTATATCTGTTTTTCGTACTTTTTGCCAAGAATTCTTTTGAAGTCCAAAGTACATTTATTTGTAAACTTTTGTTAAATTTAAAATATATTTATGAATACATCCTCAAAATTGGTGTTTTTACTTCTTTTTTTTAAACTACGCTAAGTATTTATTTAATACGAATGCAAAATGTTTGTTTAAATTTGGCAACAACATTTTTGTCTAAGCAAAAATAAGAAAAATAATGGAATTTTCAGAAAATCGGATATCGCAAGCAACTGAATATACGGGAAGGAAATCTCTAGTAACATCAGGTTTTAAAATGCATGCTAAAAAAATTTACTGCTTAAATTAAGAAAAGTGATTCTTTTTCCCTAAACATTAATTCACGAGAAATATAAAAAATGGCATAACTTCCTTATACATGTTGGTATTGAAAAAAATTAAGGAACTATAATTTTTATAATAGCGGTTATGTCATGTATTGGTAGGTAATGAATTGACCTTAAAATTACTTTGAAACGAATAAGTTTCATATAAAAATTTCATGATGACATCTTGTAGAGACCTGCACATTGCCATTTGAATGCACATTCAAATAATTGAAAATTTTTCAAACTCTACACTGCAGTGTCGCTGTCACAAACAAATGCTGAAGAGTAGATACGACGACACATTTACGTAAGTGTGTAAACGTGTAAAAGTAAAAAATAAATGCTTTACTATAATAAGAGGGCTGATATAAAAAATAATCTCAAAAATTAAGAAGGGAATGAAAAATACACGCAGTAATGAGTGTAGGAATACAAAATACACACATTCTTAATTTTTATAATGTGAGTTTGAAATGTATGTGTACTAAATGTTTTGTACGTTAAGTTTTACGAAAATATTGCAACAACAATTCTTTGCAAAAGCAGTTCTTTGTATACGTAAGCCACATACGAAACACAAGTAAACATCGCAAATTGTCAGACTTCACGAGGTAATTTTTCAATACTGGGAGTAGTTATAGGCAAATTTTTTTTACTGTGTGGAAAGGTTTGGAAAAAAGTACTGTCTGGAGTGTATTTCTCTGAATTATTGTACACGCACATCACTATTTATATTGTGCAATGAACAGCATCGCATAAAATTTGTCATTGTGATTGTACACTGATAGAAAAGGCATTATAACGCTGATGTATTTTGACATCAGTACTATTACAAGTGTCTTCGTTTTAGACCCCATGACACTTTACATCACTGTGATGTCAGGCTTGACATCACTTGGAAAAATTGTCATCAGGGTCAAAATTTTAAATTTTGTCATCAATGGGATGACACATTGGCATCACAAAAATTACGAATCGGAGTCGGTTTTATAAAGCATGTCATCAGTGCGATGACAAGCTGTCATCAAATTGACCTTAAGTCAATATCATTATTTACTTACCCGTTTACTTGCCCTTTGTTAACAGAAGAACTCTCAATTATAAGACAGTATGCCCGATATGGTTTTCGTAATAATTCTACTTTAAAAATTTGATGTATTTAAATCAATAATTAAAAAAAAATAGAATACGAAAATTTTCGCTTCTAATTTAACTTTTTAAACATGAAAATCATGTTAATGATATATTATGGCATGATATATTATGTCATCGCACTGATGTCAGCTTGTCATCGCACTGATGTCAGTTTGTCATCGCACTGATGACATGATATATTATATCAACGCACTGATGGCAGTTTGTCATCGCACTGATGGCAGTTTGTCATCACACTGATTACATGATATATTGTGTCATCGCACTGATGACAGTTTGTCATCGTACTGATGATGGTTTATCTGTACTGATGTCAAAATACATCAGCGTTGTGACGCATTTTATATCAGTGTACACAAAATGTGGCATCGAATTAATGTCACTGAAGTCATGGCGTATATGGCGAATAAAATATGACGAAAGCTTAGGATGACGTTCGTCATTGGATTGATGTAATTGTTTTGGTTATTGATGCCATTTGTAATTACATTGATGTCACAATTCTGTTGTTAGGGCATCATCAATATGAAAATGCATTTTTCTATGAGTGTACACAAACGTGTTGTACACACATTCGATTTCTGTTGTGTGTTTGATTTTCAAGTACAGTTATGCAGACCTTTAATATCTAGATAATATTCGGCAGAAATAACATTTATATGAATATTTATCTCATTACATAATGGAGTTTGGGTGAGTCCAAGACTGCCGTAAAACTACACTATTGAACATTTTTCTGTATGCACTGGAGTGTATGGTATAATATTGTCGGGCTTAATCGACTTTACTTTCCTACTTACTTCTTAAACATTAAAAAACGTCCTTGTATTTTTTTGTTTTTGTTTACCTTTTACTTTTGCTAAAGCAAACACTACTGGTTAGAAAATACTTTCTGCAAAGGCGAAGGAACGAACATCTTATATTTTTGTTTGTCATATTGTCTTACTTGCCAGCACCGTTCCTTTGAGAGAATTTTACTGTGGATGTACTCGTATACATTTACATCTACATAAGCATAAACATAAAAATACTTTACCTAAAGTTTATTTTTCAAGATCCTGTATGCATTTAAACTTCTCTCCCGTACACTCAGATGTACATTCACATTATGAGTTTAATGCAACTTCTGTTTGAGTTGTGTAGTCTTTGTTGTTGTTAGTTCTTCGTTTTTATTCATTTGCCTCAAAACCAAATGACAATTTACTTAAGCCAACCTGTGCATACACACAGAAAATGTACTCAAAATGCAATTTTATGCTGTTTAACTTTTCTTTTTGGCTGTTTTGTGATATTTATAGTGTATTTGTGGTTTGATATAGTTGTGTATGTGTTAGTGTAAGTTTTTGTTTATTTCTAAACTAAAAAGTTTTTAATCATGATGATGATGCTAAATATGACAACATACATAAATAAACAAAATATTTTGTTCAAAAAACATTTCCACCCACCTCTTGCTGCACCAGTAGGGAGAAACATTTTTGTTTTTACCACTGGCAGATTTCGTACAAATTGTGTAAATTATGATATTTTTACAGATATTTTAATTTTGAAACTATTAGAAGTTTAAAATATACTAAAGATAACTTTTGTATTATAATAATTTGTAATTTTGGCTGATATGCCGTTTATTAAATTTTGTATGATACAACATAATTAGGTACTTTATGGCATCGTATCAACAAAAAGTTTTATTTGATTATGAACATGTTTGTTGAATAAATTTACTATTTACACTGTCAGTAAATTTATTCTTAACTTTTACAAAACTCTAAATACATATTTATACCTGTTTATTAGAAGAAAAAGAAAAAAATTGGCGTAATCTTTGAAATAAAGTTTGATATATTTATTTCAAAGTGCTATAATTAGTATATTAAAAGATTTTTGGGAACTATATGCGTATGTTAATATTTAAAATTCAAAATTATGTTTTAATTCCTAATGCTTATAATTATGAATTATTTAAATTAATTTCAGTGAAGATTAGATGATGTAATATCTGGATGCATGGTTAATGGTGTTTTCTTTTCTCCAAAAAAAATGTGACATTTTATATAAAAAAGGCAATTTGGTGTTCGTTTCTTAAAAATGCTTTGCTCTCTAAAAGGGTGGCTTGTTTTATTCTAAAAAATTCACCCTTACTAATGACATAAGGCATTGCACTTTACGCCCCGTATAAAAACAGTTGACTTCTGTTTACCAGACGAAGTTGGGAAAAAATCGCCTCTAATCAGGACAGTAAAAATTTTAAATTTAGATAGTTATTTTTTCCATTTTTTTTATAGTAAAAAACATAAGAAAGCATTACATTGTTAATGGTAGGTTGTCCGTGATATAAAATTTAAGTGGATTCGGTGTTATAAAATTGTTCTAAAAAATCGTCGAATCAAAAAAATCTTAAAAACTAAACGGCAATCTGGCAAGGGTATTTTCTTGTTTACATATTTTATGAAAAACAAACTAAAGAAAATATTTAAACAAATAGATATTGGGAATTATTTCTTTATATAAGCAACTTTATTATATTCAAAATTTTTTATTTTTCGAAGTTATTCTATGAGCATTTTAATACAAAAAGTTAAAAATATGGATATAACCGCAGCCATTTTTATATTTTGAATAACAAATTTTTTGTCAGCTGTTAAAAACAGGTCATTCCACTTTTTCATAACTTGTGTTTTGTTTTTGTCAAATAACAAATTGCATTATTACAGGGTTGACAAAATATTTTATACATGCACCTTTTAACAAGGTGGTATTTTATTGTAGAAAAGAAAACACCATAAAGGACATAATAAATCACACAAAATGCTTGGCAAACATGCACTTTGTTTTTGCTTCTGCTTGCCAATAAACAGTACAATCATATTTCGTACAAACATTAATTTTTAATTTTTGTTTTGCTTTCAATGAATGCTGACGACGATTGTGTGGCTGCAATTTTGCTCGCTATTTGTTTACAACGCAAAAGAAATATAAAATAAAGACAAATAATTTGTAGTAAAGATTGCTCTAAACAAAAATCTGTTTGGGGCAAACTATGCTGCTAAAAAATAAGAATTTACGGCTGAAAATTATTTTATTGCTTCTTCTTCTACGTCTTTACTCTGCAAAGTTTTCGCTGAAATGATTACTTGTAGCATTAGACACCAGAAAAAGTTTGAAAAATGCTCAATATGGCTGCCAAATATTAAACATTTTTAATATTTTTACAAACATTGCTTCAAATGTTTGTCCAAAGAGCAAACGACCCAATTAACCATAAAAAAAATTTTTACATTCATAAAATTTTGACATGCTTGCCAAGCTATTTGTGTGTTTTTTATGCCCTTTAGTTTTTTTTAGCACACACTGCAAATATTTTTTAAACTATTTGTCTCAACACTTTCTTCCCAAGCCTGGCTTTCAAACTGTTGCGAAAATCGATATTCATTTCGGTTAGGCTGTAAATGGGGAACAAAATACTTATAATTAAAACATGATAGGATACAAAAACTAAGGAAGTAACGAATAACTATATATTGGCGATACTTCAGATTTTCCAATATAGCGGTACCGGCCAAAGTCATAACTTTTGAACCGATAGAGATATTTCTGAAATTTGTATTTTGCGGGAGAGAAGATTTCTTGAACTTTCCTTTATTTTTATTAAAACTGGGTTAGCAGTTTTAGAAATTTAAGACCAAAGTTTAACTTTTGATAGCTTTTAACATTTAGTATGAAAATGCTTTTGATTGAGATTGAGAATTCTGGCATTTTTTTACTCAAAAAGAGGGATGCTTTTAGAAGCACTGTTTTAAGAGCTTTTAATTTACATAACTGCCAAATTTCGTTATGCTATTTTTACTTGTCAGATTTATAGAATGTCAAACATTAAAATTACTATTTTTTTCAAATCATATGGAAAGCCCTTTCATTCATTTACACTATAGAAATATTAATTTTTATGTTTGACATTTCATGAATCTGACATGGATGGATACATTACAATGAAATTTTGTAGTTATGCAGACCGAAAAGATCTTAAAACAGTAGACTTAAAAGCATCCCCACTTTTTGTTAAGAAATACCCCAAATTCCCAATCCCGAAAAAACGCTTTAACAAAAATGATTTTTTTTTTACAAAAATGGCAATACTGTCGCTATATACAACTCGATATTGATCAGAATTTTCCAGAAAATTATGGACATATTAGAAAATATTACTGTTCTAATTTGATAAAAATCGGTGTGTTGAATTATTAGAATTTTTTACTTAATTAATTTTTTTTTTGTTTGAAAAATTTTTTTTTTTTTTTTTTGGTAGGGCATGTGGGAGAAACAAATGTCAAATTGGCTAAAAAATGCTTCTACACTCATAACGTTTTCTTTCGAAAAATATAAACATTTTTATATATTTCTGGACAAAATATTTATTTTATCTTTTGGTGTAATAGTAAAAATAAGTATTCATATGTATTACACTCAAAATATTATGTAGGTAAATTCCACAGAAAAATCATTTTAAGCAACTAAAAATTTATTTAAAAAACGGATCACTTACATTTCATTTAAAATAAATGAATTTCACATACATTTTTTAATTTTTTTTATTTAACAGTATATTCCGCAAAATTTAATACTTATTGCTTTAAAAAGATATAGTTTTATTGACAAAACATCAAACAACAATATTAGTACGGAAAAACCGTATTTTTGGTAGTTTGTTTTTTGAATTACAAACATAAATGTTAAAAAATAAATTTATTCTTAAAATAACTATATTTTTATTAAATTTTAACAGTACGGAAAACGAATTTAATACCCTACAATCAGTTACTGTAATAATTTTATGGGTGTACCTTTATACGCATATACATTCACCTCAAAATTTCCACTATACTTATAGAAAAATGCATAAGCATTAAATAATACAACATACCATTGCTTAAAGTCTGCTTTCCTACCAATACAAAAAATATTTAACCCACTATTGATAACAGTTTGATATTAAACATAGTCCACCGGATCAAAAAATCGTTAAAAAATTAACCCAAAAAATCCGTGTTATTTGAATATCTCTAAAGGCAAAGGAGATAACCTAAACTTTTAAGCATATTTTTTTGTAGGTCAGCATAAGTTTAATTTTTTGCAATCCATAAATAAATATATTTTTCAATAAAATAACCACAATACTATTTATTTTTGGCGAAGTTTTTAAAAGTTATATTAAATATTCGAGGTTACCAATTTCAGAGGCCCACAAGTCACTCTTCCGACCCTCTAAGGACCCGTGTTCTTTCAAATCAATTCAGTTGCAGAATTATTTTTGAAAACAAAACTTCAGTAACATAAAAAGACTAAAAAAATTTTGCTAGTAATTTCATTCAAATGCAAAAAGTGTTTTAAAGACAGTTTCAAACATTTGAAAAAGTATAAATTGGGTTAAAGAAGACTTTTTTTTAGCTTTTTGATGGTAGTAAAATCTCTTTGATCCCTTTTAACATATTCTATTCCTCTGAAATTCGGATTTAACTAAAATATAGAGTCTGGAGAAACATTTAATAACATATCAGGTGTAAATGGTATAGTAATACGAAACGAACTATTTCTTAAAGTTTCTATTCCACTAACATAACAAAAAACATTTCAACCCATTTTTGATAGCAGTTTGGGAGAAATAATAATTTAATTCTGAACAAATTTACAAAAATTAAATTGTTTCTATAATCACAAAAAATATTTGTTTTCAGCAGCATGCCACACCCACAATTGCCAATATTTTGAACCAGTCTTTGGATATCGAATGGTATTAACATTTTTGAAATCGGCGATAACAAAAAATTTAATTTTTTGCCAATAAAATTGTATTTTCAGCCACTGTGCGACGATACTTTTTATATATTTTTGGAGTATTTTTGAACAAACAATTTTATTTTCTTTGCTTATTTTTTGTATAGCAACTAAGACAAATAACACATTCAAAAGCAGAGCATAAAATCAAAACAGAATAATGAAATTGTTTCATATAATAAATGAATCAACGGATATGGGGAATAGTCCCAAAATTTAACGGCTGACTTAGCGTTAGCTATAAATAAGAGATTTGAGGCTTTAGAAAATAATTGAACCTATTGTTTAACTACAATTCTTGGTCCTCGATACAGTGCTCGAATATTAAAAAGACAATTGTCTTCAATCGTATCGAAAAAACGAAAGTGTTGAAAACGCGGTTAAACCTACAGGTGGTACAAGTTCTGATAAGTCAAAAATATTTGTCATTTCGAGGGTTTTTGAATAAAATTATAAGAGAATCCGAGAAAGATGAGTCGCTTTCCATCCTATGATGTGATTCTGCTAAAGAGGTCGAAATATACCTTTGATCTTCTAATATTTCTAGAGACGCAGACTTGAAGAAGATACGCAGAAATTCTTAAGTTTTTGAAGTAGTTCCGTCTCATCGGAGAGACTGCAGGTCTGGTTCCAACGGACTTGCCAAATTGTCCATCTCCGCAAAACTTAATAATATAGGGTGATCCATTTCGAGGTTCCCTACTTTTTTAAAGAAAAAAAAAAAACACAGAAAATTCAAATTTAATGGGGAATGTTTATTATCATTTAAAAGAACATTCTTTGGCATTTATTTTTTGAAGACTATGTCTATCAAATGTTGGCCCTTACTACGTCGCAGATGATCCATTCATTGAGTCCAATTTTCGTTGGACTCGTTCGAGCATTTCCACTGGTAACTGGCGAATGACACGCGTGATGTTTTCCTCCAAGGCCTGAATCGAAGCGGGTTTGTCCGCATAAACTTTAGACTTTACATATCCCCATAGGAAAAAGTCTAACGGTGTGATATCACACGATCTTGGTGGCGAATCGACCGGCCCAAAACGTGAAATTATGTGCTCACCGAAGTCTTCTCTCAATAAATCCATTGATTGATACGATGTGTGGGAAGTTTGCTGAAACCAAATGTCGCCGAGATCACGAGCTTCAATTTCAAGCATCAAATAGTCGGTTATCATGGCACGATAACGGTCGCCATTGACGGTTACGTTCGCACCGGCATCATTTTTAAAGAAATATGGACCGATGATTCCACCGGCCCACAAACCACACCAAACCGTTGTTTCTTCTGGATGAAGTGGCAGTTCTTGAATCTCTTCAGGTTGCTCTTCATCCCAAATGCGGCAATTTTGTTTGTTTACATATCCATTGAGCCAGAAATGGCCCTCATCGCTGAACAAACTGTGCCCCGAAAACGTCGGATCTTCTTGGAACTTTTCAAGAGCCCATAGAGCGAAGCGATGTCGCATGGGAAGGCGTAAGTCTTTCCATTATGAAATGCCAAACAATACTAAACAAAACTAACATGACAGCATGACACGACTCACAAGTGATCTGTCAAAAAAGGCTATTGATAAAAGTATCTCTACTTGAATCACCCTTTACTTTGATTCTTATATATTAGTCTCATTAATGTCAATTTCTTACGTTGTTCTTTTTGTAAACAACAATTTGTTTGTGTCATTTTATCATGAATTTAAATTTAATTCTTTGGTTTTCAAATCTTATTAAATTTTAAAAAATTCTGATCTCTTACACTGTAATTTTACTCTACTTGCGTTTTGTTTGTTTTAAGAAGAATTCAAATTCAATATTCGTATCGGTAACGGCGGTCTTTTATTTCTTTTTTTTTTTTTGTGAAGAGTTGTAAACATTGGTTTTAGATGTGTGTCGCAATTATATGAATTGCGTAATTATACCGAAATCAAAATTTAAACAATAAAATTCATTGTAATCAAAAAGGGTTAAATAAAAACTACTCGTAAGTGTATTAGAAAAAGTTCATTTACTTTTATTTTTTATTATATATTTATTTATTAAAAAATTATATAATATAATAAATGCGATTATATAATATAAAACAACTGGAGTATAAGCACCTGGGCCTTCAACTCAGGTGTTAAATTATTGTGTTTTGGTAACATTTACTTTTATATGAAATATTTTTAAGGTAGAGTATCCACTCAATTATTCGTTTTTCGATTAATCGAAGAACTTTTTCGCCATTATTTGGTCGAATAATTCAAATAGCCAATTTCAAATAATGAATAACTCGAACAATATCTGCCAATCAATCGATTAAATTAATTTCTTAGAAAATTCTACTTTTTAATATAAAAATATTTTGTTAGAATTCTAGCTCATTAAATACCTAACAACTAAATCCCGAGATTTTTGGTATTCAGCGAATCCCAAATTCCGGGATTTTAATTTTTTAATCCCGGGATTTTCGCATGTAATACCTGCATGTAATTTAAAACCGATTACAAAAGTAAATGTAATTGATTTTTTTATTTAGTTTTAATTTAAATAATATCCAAATAAAGTCGAAAAGTGACAATTGGTTTTGTAATTACGAATGTAATTAATTCATTATGTAATAAAATACGATTCCTCTTTAATTGACTGATTGCCAATATAACTCGTATTATAGAACATGCGCTTATTTTACTGTATTTATTGACGTATATTCTTGTTTTGTTAAAACGAATAAAAACCCTAAGCATAAGCAATTGTAATTATTCAAAACAAATTATTAAAAACCAATTATTCAAAACCAATTATTCATTATTATTACAATTACATTTTGTTTGAACTTAGGAAATTTTCTTTACCATTAATAAAATTTACTATGGTTTTAACTACTATAACATGTAATTTCAATGAAATAATTCTAAAGACTCCTCGCTGTTTTTTAAGGTATTTGATTTTTTAACACGGTAATCCCTTGATTTACATCGCCACAATTAACGTTTCGGTTTGCGTCGCAAAATTTTTTGTGCCTTATAAGTTCGACTTACGTCGCCATTCGATTGGCCTCGTCATATTTTTTGTGCGTCCTTAATTCGAATTACGTCGCCATTCGATTTTACGTCGCCCCAGTTGCCTGTGTTTTATAAGCAAAAAGCGAGGAATCACAGTGTTTAGTTGAAATGTTGTTTTGTTTTTTCATGCGTGTTTAGTTATTCGATTCTGTACATGAATACATTTTTGTATTACTTTTTAAACACAACGGACTAAAATATAAGCTCAAAAGAGAGGGTTTTAAGCGCTTGTGCTTATGTTTGTAACACCTAATATTGGTACAAGACCCACCTTTAAGTATACCGATCTACTCAGAAGAATCACTTTCTGAGTCGATCTAATGATGTCTGTCCGGCTTGGTAGCTGTCGATGTAATCTTGTGCGTAAAGTACAGGTGGCAATTTCGGAGATATTTTTATAAAGTTTGGTGTATATCTTCTAATTGAGGAGGAAGGCTATTGAAAATGGTGAGTATCGGTCCATAACTTTACATGGCCCACTACAAGCTTTTTTCGGAATAGAGACGTTTTGTCCATAAACCATCTTTTTATGTTGGTATTTAGATTAAATTTGGTCCAAACTTATTTCATTGCAATCTCAATCATCTTACCAAAATTATTGGGATCGGTCCATATTTGACCATAACTCCCATGCAAATACTACCCCCGAAAATAGATTTTAGTGCCATTACTTTCTTATAAATGTTGGTATTGACATAATTACAGATATTAAATTCTTTACTTTTCTTTAGTTTTGGCTTTTTTTTAGTAAAAATACCAATATTTTTATTTCGTTTATGATTACCTAAGGCTCATTCATGTAGAGGCTCCTGTTTCTGGTTCAATAATTTTAGCTGGTATTATGTTAAGATTGGGAGGATATGGTTTATTGCGAGTATTTCCTTTTACTCAATTAGTTGGGTTAAAATTTAATTATTAGTTTAGTAGGTGAAGTTTTAGTTAAATTAATTTGTTTACGGAAAACTGATTTAAAGGCATTACTCTCGAAAATTTGTTTTAAATATTGTTGTGTCGGGTACCATTTGGTCAGATTTGACCGACTATACTTTCTAACGTGTTTATTTCTGTAAATATTTTGTAATTCGTTTGTGAATTAGGCTTTTTTATACGTAATTTTTAAGTTTATAATAATATGTGCCTTAGAAAATCCGATTTACGACGTCATTTTCCGGAATCAATGGCGACGTAAATCAAGGGATTATTGTGGATCAAAACGAATAACAAACTTTTGTACACCCAGAAAAAAAATGTTATTGTACTTACATGCGACCTTTAACCAAAATATTTTTTGTTGCATCCATTTATACTAGGAATGTAGCAGTCTCTTTTACAGTCCAGTCCCCAATCATATTATGATTCACCGAAACCTAATATATTTTTATTGTGAATATTTATATGCTTAAAATAATTTATAATAAAAATCATAAGGCGAATGTAAGAAAATATAAACTCACTGTTTATTGCTGTTGTTTTGTTTAAGCTTTAAAATTGTTACAAGTAAAACCTGAGTGTTTAAAATTCTTATTCGCTTAACAGGTTTATTTGCATAATATTTTTAGCTTTGCTAAAGTCTTTGGAAAAAGTTTTCCTGGCGAGAAACTAGCTTTCCCTCAGCAATCAGTGTTTTATCAAAAACATAGGGAATTTAGCACGTCATAGAGAAATCTTAATAATAATAATTTCTTATAGTTGAATAAGGAATAATGAAATTTTTTTGTGGTAGACATATAAATTATACTTTAACCATAACATGACCGTAAGCACCAATAAAAATATTGTGATTGCTTTTTAGAGGGCCGATTTAATCATAACATCATAACAGCAACAACAAAAATATTGTGGTTGCATTTTAGAGGGCCGATTAAACCATAACATAAAAGCACGGCCTATGAAATGGTTAAGGTAAACTTACTACCCTAAGGTAAACGAACTGACACCAAAGTAGACCCGTGGTAGGTCTTTGGTGGTAGAGACCGGTTCTAGTTCTAACACTTTATATTAATGGAACTTATCACTTTTACTTGGGGTTGTCATTGGAGGAAGTCTTCTGACACCTAACAGCCACCATTTGACAAGTAACACATCTATTCTCAATGAACGTGATTAGTGTGAGTTACTACAATGGAGTATTATTTCAATAAAACAAGTCCTAGAATTTAATTTAAGAACCAAATTTTAGAAAGCCCCAAAAAAATGTGTCACACCACCAGTGAATACTGTACTGTAATTTATTACTTTTTCTACCTTTTGGTTCTTCATATACCAGTTAAATGATTGATTCTCCTTTCACTGGTCATGAGCTCTTTCTTTTTGTACTTGTTCTATTTTCACAAATCCCAGGACCAGTCTGTTGGAACAATTGACTCAATTTTCCCGCAGGGTATGTACTTAAAATTTTCCGTCAAAAACAGTTCAATAACCGCGATAGTGACATTACCAAAATGGCATTACTAGCTCTCCAATTTCATAGAATATAATGCCGCGAGTGCAACTTATGGACGCCATCCTGTCGATCCAATTTTGCACAAATTTTTCGAGCATACCTGGTTTATTTTCGTCAATAGTACGTCGACTGTTGGCTTCTTAATGATCAATCGTTGCTGGTTTATCCGGATAGATAAGCGATTTGATGTACCCCCACAAAAAGCAAAGGTATCAAATCACGAGAAATGAGGTGGCCAATTCACAGATCTATTTGTTGAGATAATTCGTACACCAAACGTTTTGCTACACAAAGTAATGGCTTCGGGCTCTGTATGACTAGTTGCACCGTCTTGTTGGCACCAATTCTCCTCCAAACAATTTGCAATGACATGGGGAATTAAAATATAACGAATCATTTGCCTGTAGCGTTCGCCATTTACGATAATGATGGCACTGGTTTCGAATTTAAAGACAAAAGGGCCGATGATGCCTTCGGCATGTAAACCACTTCAGTGAAATAACTTTCGGGAATTAGTAGGTTAGGTTAGGTTAGAAAGGCTGGTGTGAAGCAAACTTCACACCCTCACCCAGAGACCAATATGGTCCATTGTGATGCCTTTAATTAGTGAAACAAAGGAAGAAAGAAGAGAAAGACGTCTAGTGTGACAGAGTAGTAGAAGTAAATGGTGATCATCGGGAATTAGTAAAGTCTGACGATTGTGCTCTGTCCAAAGACGTTAATTTTTCTTGTTTACATACCCGTTAAGCTAGAAAAGAGCCTCATCGCTGAAGATAATTTGACGATATAAATCTGGTTTAACTTCCAGTTGATTCTCATCCCATTCACTGAACACGCTACACAATTGATGGTTCACTAGCTTTAGTTCTTGCACCAGTTGGATCTTATATGGAATTAGGACAGATCTTTCCTCAAAATTTTCCAACTAGTAGACGGGCAGAGACCAAGTTGCTGAGAACGGTGTCGGATCTATAAAATCGTGTCCTCTGTCACACTCATGTCTATAGCGGCGATGGTCCACGGTACACCCTTTACATACATATTTAACAAATTCCTTAAAGATATAAATTTACACCTTTTTTCAAATATAAAAGCAACGATGTTGATAATGATGATGATATGAAATTGATACACTGTAATGTTGCTAAAAAAAAAACGTTAAGGGAAAAATATTTCATAAGGAATCTGGTAAATTTTAATTTAAATCACGTTTTCTTCGTTGGCTAAAAGAAGTTAAAAAATAATATAAACGGAAGAACAATAAAAATTGTCTATAACCGGAAGAGCTAAGAGGAATGAAATGATAAATAAAAAATTGGTCACAATGTTAATGTTGCTAAAGGCAAAAAAAAAAAAAAAAAAAAAAAAGTTAAAGCAAAAATAAATAATAAAATAGAAAATACTTTTTCTTTGTTTTACTCCAACAAACTATAAACTCAAACTCTAAATGGACAGAGTAAAAGGTAAACGATATTTAATCTTTCAAATAGAGTTCAACTTTTAGTTGCCATTTAAAAAAACATTTTGCTCTAAAAACCTGTTCCCATTAATTATCCACCCCATCTACTGTGTATTTTGTATGATGGCTGGCTTTTCAGGAATTCTTAGACAGGAGTCAATGTCTTTTGTAACTTGTACTATGGTATGTATAGTAGACATCATTGTCCTTCTGCTGCTTGGCCAATACGATTACAAAATGGCAAGAAGTGCCAATATGCTGCTATGTGCTGATTTATATTATCATCACGTTTACGCTGAGATTCGTGTTAATCGTAACGTGTTCTAACGTTTAAGCCATTATGTCGTTTATGCTGCCATTTACCCCTGCATTTTCCTCTCTTAACGTAACAAATATTTAAAATTTCATTTATACACAAACAAATAATCTCTATAGAGTCCTAGTTAATGTTAAAAAAAATCCTTTTACAAAATTGAATCTACATTTAAAACACGTTTTAGTTTAAAGCAGGAAATATCTACTTGGCAATTATACTGTTTAATGGTTTAGACAACAGTTGGTTTTATAAGATTGTATTTTACTTTGCACAGACAAATTTTGACTAATATCATCTTAGGAATTAATTAAAAACAAGTTAGAGTGCTATATTCTTTGATAACCTCCACCGACAGGACTGGGCGCTATATGATAAATACATATATATTATTAACTAATCTTCACAAAAACGAACGTCAGTATTAAAATTAGTTGCGGTTTAGACCTGAATTAAATTATTGACCGACAATAAGAAAATTTTATGCGTTTCTTGTTAGAACTTTGAACTGGCTTGAGTAAAATATCAAGATTTGTAAAAGTTTTAGCCGAACTAAAATCATTTTTAGGAGCGTAATTTGTATTGGACCTATGGTAAATTATGGACCAATCATCCTAAAATTATGAAGACTAATTTCTGGTATTACAAAAAATAAATTAGAATCAATTTCAATACATCAGTGTAATTAGTTTTAGCGTTAACCGTGAATTTCACAAAATTGCATGATATTTTTTCTGGCCATATGGAAGAAATTTTACCGCAATATCTATATCTGTTATGGTTTTAGATGAATTTAATTATTTTCCCAAAGTGGGCTTTATTTGGGTTTAGGCGCAATAAACTGTTTTCCGAGAGTAGGGTTTATATGGGACCTTTATTTCTAACCAAAATTGGTAATTAATTTTCTCAATGTGGAGATGTGAATATTTTTTTCATTTTGGTTACTTTTTTCTAAAATAATAATACGTCTGAATATGTATTCCTTGATGCAATTTACATTTTTTGAAATTTTTAAGGTCTTTTATTTACATGGTTGTTTATTTCGATATAAAGGAAATTATTTACTAACTCGAATAATATGTACTTTGCACTACGATTGTTCTCATTATTTTTTTCAAATGAACGGATTTTTTTATTCTTTATCGAAAACCAATAATCTGTTTTTAAACCAGCTAATAGATATTTTTTAAGATTTTTGTTAAGAAAAAATTTGCCAAATGTGAATTTTATATTAGAAACGGCCATGTTCTAAAGTTGAAATCAAACGGAGTTTTAATCGATGGCGATTGTCCATTATTATTTTTTAAATAAGCGTAGTTTTTTCTGATTTTGAGAATAGCAAAGATAAGTGGTACTTGAAGAAGGAAATGCATAATATCACGGGGAATCGATTTCAGAAGATGACTGAAAAAAATACACAAAAGTAGTTTTAGTGGTTCTAAAAACTCGAATAAGTAAAATGTTCTAAATTTACATTATTTCCAGTAGTATACTCTAATATTAAAATTACCATAAGAATTTTAAAGATTTTTCAAGAATAAGATTTTTCAAGAAATTGATAAATAATATATAATTATAGAATTAACTGTAAAAATGCCGTGAACTTAAGATATTAGAAATTTTACTTTTACCTGTCGGCATGTATATTTATTTAATATTTTTGAGATAATGATTTGGCAAAACTTTTGACTGTCAGTCATATACTTTTTCCCCATTGAATGTACGTTCTAAAATACGTTTATGGTTATATTCGCCATAATATTATGCAACGATTCACAAAATAATTTAAAAAGAAACAGTTATAATAATAATTATCAATTTAAAATACAATTTACATACAAGAGAATTTTATAATATTTTAGATAAATGTAAATTAGAAAATATTTACAAAAAATGCATTTTGCATATCGCTAACAGTTTCCAATTTCGCCAAAACCATCGCCATTTCGTTAAATGTAAATTTCCATCGGCAAAAGGATTAAAATATCGGCACATATGACAGCCACTGACAGTTAAAAAGCGGAAAAAAATTTAATTTTTCAGTAATTAATTCATTTATTCGTTTAATTTTTGTTACTTATAAATGTGAAGTACAAATTTCGGTTATTGTAAAGGACATATTCAAAAAAAAAAAAAAAAATTTATTAACGCAGAATTTTGTATGGAAATTTGGCGGGTTTACCTTTTATAATATAAAAATATATAAAAACAAAAGTTAGGAAGAACATGTAAATCAATTAAAATAGATAATCATTCATTCAAAAGCAAATTTCGATCTACCAAGGTGAAATACCATTTGGTTTAATGATTGATGTTTGACTATTGACGTCATCCGGCTGCAATAGCCGAGTGAGTAAGACGGCAAACCCCACTGAAGAGATTGTGTGGTTACAATCGAAACTAGTCTGGGCAACCTGTCCGTGAACGCCTGGGTTCAAATCTCAGCGCAGTCAAGAATGAAAAATTATCAATAAAAATTTTAATTAATTTCATGTTGTAATTTAATGAAAATTAAATTCAATGAACTTAAGCCTAATTAAAAATATCTAAATTTGGATTAAAAAATATAAAAATATTTTTTATGAAAAAGGTCTCAAATAAATAAAATCTATCTTGTCTTGTTTTCTTAAGACCTGTATTCACTATCCTATTTAGTCGCACGATATGTCAAAAAAATCGTGTGTGCTCATAATGTATGACAGTGTGGCTTAAAAATGAATTGAGTGACAGATTTTTTTGACAAGTCTGTCCGACTTGGAAATGTTTTAAAAATTTTCATAAAATGATAGATTATATGCGATCAGAGTTGCATTTTCTTGTAAAGTAGATGAGTCATTTGAGTTTGCATCTTTTTTGTGGGATAGTGTGGCATTGACAGCAGATTTTGCAGACATTTTTTTTATGTCGGATAGAATTCCGTCAGATTTTCGTGTGAATGAATCGTACGATTGTGTAGGATAGTGAATACAGGCCTTTATTTGTCATTAATATTTTCCTATTAATTTCAAATAACCTTTGTTTTACAATGCAACTTAAAATAAATTTTAATATCTGTCTCAATACCTTTTGTTAGTATTTCTAATTTGGTTATATTTGGTAACTTTTTCAAAAATTTTGGTTGTAAAAATATTTATTGCGGTTTTAGGCGTACTAAGCTGTTTTCCGGGAGTAGAGTTTATATAGGGCCTATGGTAAATTATGGACTGATCTTCACGAAAAAAAACAGTATGATTTTCAGTCGTATAAAGCGAATTCGTGCAAAATTTTATGTCATTCCGTGCATTATTTCACCATTTATGTTAGTTTTTGTATCAAAATTATCAATTTTTTTAGGGTGGTGGTTCCACATTTTGATTCATAGTTCTGATCCTACTGAACCAATGTTGCTGAATTTCAATCCCAAACTGCTTAGGATAACTACAAGCAATTTGAGACCAAGTTTGTTCTTTTCTTTTGCGTTTTTCAAATGCGAGCGTCTTTTCAACAGACGGACAGACGGGTAGACAGACAGACAGTTAGACATGGCTAAATCGACTTAAAATTAACCAAGGAGCCAGAATATGGGGTCTTAGATGTATTATAAAAAAGTTTCACACGGAATGACAAACTTAGTATACCCTCATTCACCACTAGTGGTGGTGGAGGGTATAATAAATTATGTTTAAAATCAAATTTGTTTCAGTATAAAGTACATGGATAAATATATTTTTGCATTAAAAGAAACTGTAAAATAGCCTTAAGACACTTAAACTGGAAAACTAGAGACATATTTTAATAATTTTCCATTAAATGATGAAAATATTGAATAAATATTTGCGTTTTGATTTTAATGAAAACCTTCATTAAAATATCATTTATGATAAACAATTAAAAATCAAAAACATTTCCAAGTTTAAATACAAAATTTTAAAGTATTCAAATAAATTCGTAAATTGAGTTACTATCAATCACATCAATGACAAAATTGAAATAAATTTCTTTCTTTTTATTTACTAAATAATTGACGGCGGTGCGCAAAATGACCCCAGGAAATATGGCCCCAAAAAAAAAATGAAGAATGGCCCCAAAATTTTACATTAGAAGCAACAACACGCAATTTTGGGGCGATTTTTATGGTTTCTTGGGGTTTTTTTTCATTTTTTCGTTGGGGTGATTTTGCATTTTAAGTGAAATGAAAAATTACCCCAATATCAAGTTATGAAAAATAGCTCCAAATAAAATTACAATTTTTAATTTGGGGCTATTTTTCATTTACTAATATAAAGTGCAAATTTAAGGAAATGAAAAATGAAATTCAGTGTAAAACTTTGGGGTGTTTTTTCATTTTAATAATATTTAGCATTTCACCAAAACTTACGATCGAAATAGCTGTAAATGTTGCGGGTCTTTTAAAGAAGTAGTAATAACAATTAAAAAAAATTGAAATGCTTTATTATTAAAAGTGGCTTCGGAGCGAAAGGTTGTGCCAATATTTTAAGAGTTTTTTATAATGGAGTGTGTTTTTTTTTTCGGGGAAAAAAATCCATTCAAAACTTCTTTTCACTACAGAAGAAAATATGATTTATAAAAAATAAATCTTTTTATAAAGGAGTTATAAAATTTGAATGCTGGCGTAGCGACTGCAAGGCCAGAGTAAATTATATGCCCGATGGAACGTGTATACCAGCAAAACATAGCCCAGCTCATAATCATAGTCACCAAAAAGATGATTATAAAATGTTGTGCGCTCTAAATAAAATAAAAAGGAAACGGCAAATATTGCAGGAGTTCTTGGAGGAGAACTTAGTGCTATTAGCGGTGTAAGAACAGCATTTAGAAATGTTGCTAAAGTGTAAGTATAATTATTCATTTTGTATTTAATAAATACATATTTGTATTTTTTTTAGATTACAAAAGGAAACAACCGATATCAAGTTTCCTCGTATTAGACGAGGCCTGCAATATATTGCCTCCAAAAATTTTGTTTCGTCTCCTCGAAATGCATTAGAGGTTGTAGAAGCATTTAACCTGCAAAATGTCTGGGAAAACTTTGGCGTATCTCAAGACGCTGACGATCCAAAACCATTTTTTACGGCATGCATTCACGAGGAAGAATATTCTTATTGCATTTTTTCATCGCTCAAAACAATTGAACTCATAAAGGAAAATATAACGTTTTCCCAAAGAAAATATTTAATGGATGCTACATTCAAAATAGTTCCCCGTGGATGTTTTACACAGCTTCTTGTAGTTTATATCCAATATTTTGAAGAGGTAACTTAAAAAAAGAGGTAATTTAAAATTTAACTAATTGTTTTATTTGTTATAATTATTTTAATCGAAGGTATTTCCAATATTTTTTGTTCTAATGGACAAAAAAAATACAAAGTCCTACGAAAGTTTGTTTTTTTACATTAAAAACAATATATTCGACATGAATCCTACAGTTGTTATAACGGATTATGAACAAGGATTAAGAAGTTCTATTAAAACTGTTTTCCCTAATGCACAATGTATAGGTTGCTGGTAAGTATTTTGTACAATATGATAGAGTTTCTTACATTTTCTGACTGTCTTAATATATATGTATATATATGTATATTAAGACAGTCACCTTTTTACGGGTCAGAATTGAAAAAAAGTATAAATTGTTAACTGAAATTGTGTTTAAAGGTTTCATTACTGTCAAGCTATACGTAGAAATATCAGCAACCGCAAACCTTTGCTACAATATGTAAGATCTTCGAAGGTTGCACCTTTAGCTTACCATAAAATAATGGCGCTTCCACTACTTCCACCAACGTTAATTAAGGAAAGTTTCTATAGTATTAAATCTGGAATTCTTTTAATGGATAGCGAAAACATATTTTCAAGTTTTTTACAATACTTTGAAAAACAGTGGATAAAAAAGGTTAGTTTCATTGCTTAAATATTTGTTTTTAATAACAAAGTTTTTATTTAGGTGGGATGCGAAAATTTCAGTGTCTACAAACAAAGTACTCGTACAACTTCATCAATAGAAGCGTACAATGGTGTTTTAGGAAAATGTATTTAAAGTAACGACAAATTTTTTAAATTTACAAAAGCGATTCGCAACGAGGAGTTTTTTAAGAGTAGGCAGTTTGCTTCTTTGGTAGAATGTGGAGGTCTCAGCAAGAAACGAAGAACAAAAAGTATAATAACAGCTAATCGTATAAAAGAAGCTACTGATCTATTGGATTCCGGTAAGTTATCAGTATCAGCTTTCCTTTCCCGAATGGTTCACTCTAGTCATGGTATTTGCACTGGTATGGTACCAATAGAAAATATATTTGAAGAATCACCGGATTCGCAGGAAAATGTAGACGATGAAAATACTGCTGAAATGACAACAACTAATCAGCGTGAATGTGTTGTTTGTCAAAACAAAATTGCGAATGTTGTTATGTTGCCTTGCAAACATTTAAAAATTTGCACTTCATGCAAAGAAAGGCTTTTGATTGATTCAAACGAATTCAGATGTCCGTACTGTAGGACACCCGTCGAATCATGAATATATGTATTTATTTAATTACTATGAAAAAGTTTAAGAATAAAAAAAATTTAAAAGCTGAACAATGGCTTTTTTTAGAATGCTTAAAATATCATATGTATGGCACTTTAACGTTTAAAATATTATTTCTGATGTAAAACTTTTTTCTTATTTTCTAATTGAAATGTTTATTATTTTTGGTAAAAGACTTTGTTATTTATTTCTAATTTTGTAAATTTTCTTATAAAGCAAAAAATATTATTCTTGAAGTTAAAACATTTTAATTTGCTTAATAAAATGTTAACTTCTTTTTCATAAAAGACCTACCCTGTATTCATTTAACATAAAACAGGTTTATAAAAGGGCTATTAATTTAATTTTTAAATGAAATTTGTTTCATATACCTTTTAAACCTGTCTTATTTTTTATGAATGTTATTATTTTGTAAAACACTTCACGCCACCTTAAAAATATTTTTATTAGTAATATATAATTATTTGCGATATTAAAATTCAGAATATTAAAATTCGTTATTTTGAATTCCGGAGTTTAAGTTTCATATAGCATATGACCCCAATCCGTATTTTTAATATAATTTTCTTTGTGTTTTTTTTTTATTTTAACTATTTTTGGGGCAAAAATTCATTAAAAATTTTGAGGTGATTTTTCATAATGAAGAATAACCCCAAAGTTAGGGTCATATTTCATTTTATCATTAGGGCTACTTTTCATTTTTTTGGGGCAATTTTTCATTAAAAAAATGGGGTCATATTGCATTATGAAAAATAGGCCCAAATTTGGGGCCATTTTTCATTTTCCTTTTGGGGCCATATTTCCTGGGGTCATTTTGCGCACCGCCATAATTGACAACTTCCTTCCCCCCATCTATACCTTATTGTTTCTTAAGTATTCAACAAATAAATAACATCTTCAAATAAATTTTTTCTTTAAATTTTTAATTTATGACGCAATATTTTTCACGTTTCATTCTACTATATAATGAAACGTTAAAAAATATTGGCAATTTTCCATCAGTTATTTTGTGAACATTTTTTTAAACAAACATTTCGTTGCAAAAGCAATGTGGCAGCAACCAATCATTCATTTGTATTACTTGAATATGACAACTGCATCATCAGCATAACTGTTAACTAACCGATGAAAAATCGAAAAAATGAATTACGCAGCTTTCAAAATACACATTTTCAACTCCCCCATCCGACGTCTTATCATTCCAGAATCCTCTTCTAGTACTTGCACATCTTGAAGCCATTTATCTATTCTTTCTATTCCATGTGCACTGATAGTTAACTATTTGTATTTTTTTTTTGTGAATATGACAACGAGTATTGTTATTACAACGCAAAAGAAAAATAGACAAAATATTGAAGCACCATCCATCCATTCATCTACACATTCTAACATTTCTGCTTTTAACCCATTAAGGGCGGGAGATAGAGTACTATCTTAAATTTGTTTAGGATCAACATAATTTGTATTTATAACAGAATTCAAATTATATACTTAATCCATTCAGCGGTCTGAGTATGCGACAACGTAAGGCCATTAACGAAAATCGAATAAGAATGTCTGGAGGGATTCTAACCTACAAAAAAGGGAAACATTACGAAACTATTTTCCAAGAATTTTTTATTTTTCTTTGAGTTTTTAATTACTTTTATTGTATAGCTCTGGTAGTTGCGCATATACATCCTTAATATGACCTTCCTTTTAGCGTTGTACCCTCAGCGATTATGCTTACAGCCTAAATCTTACAATATATTTTTTAGTTTATTCAATTCACTAAACCGTTTTTTGGGTTACGCGAATATATGTTGTGAAACCTCCTCCATTTTCGAAATAACGGTATATCTCGAATACAAGAGCTAACCCAAGGCGGATTCATGTATACGGTGGTGTCGATACTACAACAAGTAACAACACCAAAAACACAACAATGTACTTTTTTGTTGCTTTCGTTGATCGATATGTCAAAAACACAAGCAACTGTTGACATTTCTCTCTTTAAGTAACCAACCGCCACCTGAAAAATGAATTCGCCTTGAGCTAACCTAGAAAAAAACTGTTAGCATCACTGGATTCAGCTTACCCGCCAATTGTCCCACTTGACAGAAAAAAAGTTTAAAATTCTAGCACAGTGTTATTGGTAAGCGACCTTCGATGGATCGCTTAAGCCATGGTTTATACTCCAACTGCAAGGAGCGAGATGTTAAAATAATCAAACAGACAGCGGATGGGTTTCTCTTAAAGCTGTTGCTATTCAATAAAAAATGCTTTTGCTATCATTGTGTTGCTGTTGATTGACGAGGTATAAATGCGGTATTATATTCTGTATTATATAGAACAGCACTGTATTTCCCAGCCATGTTCGGTGTGAATTATTTTCTTGTGAGAAAGCTTTAATTATTATGTATTTAATTAAATGTTTCGTATTTGTTCTGTAATAAATAAAATAACGAACAAAAACAAATACATTTTCATTGTATCTGAATATTCTCATTCTTATAAAAACTTATTTTTTTTTGTTTTGCAAACATTTTTAAGAATAATAAGTATAAAAAGTAAAAAAAAAATAAATTTTATGCCTAATATATTCTAAAGAGTACTTTACACTATCACACAAGTCGTGCGTATTTTGAGGAAAATACAACGCTGTCATGATTAGTTGCTATTGTTTTTTGACAATTTCCAAACAATAACTAGATCGGGGAAGCATTTTCGCCAAAATACGTAAGACTTGTGTGATAGTGTAAAGTTCCCTTAAAGGAGCACTTCAGGCTCAGAAACACTTTTTTTCGAATCAAATGAAATAAAAATACTTTTTTTTTATATTATAAAAATATCAACTGAAGTTTTTAGTTTACAAGATAACTTTAACAATTTTTGTACCATCCTACATAAATGTTTGATAACTTTATAAAATTTTTATGGCCGATCGGCCGAGAATAATTTTAGCAAAATTATTTTTTTTTTACCGGTGATTACCTGTGAAAACTGCTAGTCGATATCTCGATCAGCAGTGTGATTGATAATATCTTATGATATGAAACATATATAATAAAATAAATGGAACATTTCATTTTGAAATCTTAAATATGAGAGCTAATGCTAAAGATAAATAAAAAAGATTGAGAAATTTTAGTTTTTATTTTTTTTATAAGAACAAAATAATTTTTAATTGTTGAAGCAATTATAAAAAAAGAGTTTATTAACACTAAAACAATTCATAAAAAAGCTAACTTGTCTGGCAGTTAGTTATTAAGTTATTTAGAAAACTAATTTGGAATTGTTGCGTTTTAAAAAGTGGAATTTTAGCATTTTATTATGGAACTCCCCCAATTACATTTTCTTTCTCTGACGAAGTTAATTCGTTGTTTGTTACCGGTTCGGCGGATTACAACAGTGTTTTTGCTGTAGAGTTCTTAAAAATCACGAATCACAGTTGTGACCAAATTTGTCAAGTAACAGGTACTTGCTAAGTCGCTCTTTTTGTTTTTTGTTACATACAAAAATGTATGATATTTCACTGTTTGTGCAGGTAATAGCGTTTTTTGAATGCAATGGCGAATAATGTTGCTGTTCCTTTCATTCTCTCTTCTATCTTATTAGTATTTTTTAAGCCAAAGTTTATTTTCTCAAATATGTATGTATATTTGTTGTTGTTTCTTTGCAAAGTACTTACAAAAGTTACATTGTACATATAACTTGGACGCAGTTGCTATAAAAGAACTAAAAACTGACAAACCGTGATCACAGTTTTAAGGAGCAGTGATTTTTAAATCACGTTCACTAATCACGATGTTCATTAAAAATCACGGGGTTGCTCATCTCTACATGCAATGCAGTTCTCAAGCATTGACACGGGTGCTCTCTAATCAAGAAATCTGATTAGATTCCAATGCCTCTAATTCCAATCCGATAGTTAGCGAGAGCATTGTCATGCAAGTCAACTCCGCCAATATACTTATTGAAATTAGCAATAAAGTTGTCTTAGGGTACAGCGATCCGCGCCCGTATCCGGTCAATTTCGTAGTTCGTGGCAAACACTTGCAATGTATAATAGAGGTGGTATGGATTTTAGGCCTGCACCTAACAATCTGTTTACGCGTATTATAGCTTATGCACAAAAACCTTTATCTTTTAGAAGGCAAAGGAAGTATCCGGTGAAAAAGTTATCAAAATGAACAGTGGGTGGTATTATTGATTCTGTTCCGCGATTGCGGAAAGCAATTTTTGTGCGGTAGCAAAAAAAACGACGGAAATGAAATCTAAAACTTATTTTAACGACTTTGGGTCGGCGACAGAATCTTAACATAAACCTAAGGCTTTGAACAATTTATTTTTGGCGGCAGTTTCTTTATTCCCCATACGTAGGTTATGCAGTACGTTATCATATGGTCAGACGGGCCTGACTATATATTTTTGCTTGTTCTATTTGAATCGCATTTATATTTTGAAATTTCTTATATTAGATTTCGTCTACAACATGGCCCAATTAGTAGGTCTGCGAAAAACTACAACAATGCAACAATAGAAAAAACAACACGCATTTTGTTTGTGTAAATTATGTCAAAGATGTCAAAACTCAATGCATTTGTGTGTGTAAAAAATGAACAAGATGTCAAAAACAATTGATACAAAAACAATTGCACGATAAAAACACAACTCTACAAAAAAGCAGAAGGGGGTTTCGAAGGACCATGGTCTACAATAGGTTAAACATAAGATAGAAGTCAAATTTATTTCAACCGTTTTGTTAAAAAAAAAGAAATGAAAATTATTTCAGTCAAACACAATTCCTGCACTTCTTGCTTTATTTATTGATGAATACTTAGCTTTTGTACTATTAAAATATGAGTGACCATTTCAAAATCTTTAATGCTAAATAAAAATTTTTAATATTATGGAAAATAAGCTGTCAAGATAGTATAAACGTTTTACAAATAGATCCCTGCATTTAACATAATACGAATTAGGGATGCCAATCGGGACTGAGATTCGGGATCAATGTGTTTCTTTAAGATATGAATTTTTTTAAATAAACAACACTTTTTTTTATTTATTTATGAATATTTAAAAGGTTTTAGATACATAACATAATTTTTTTAAAAAGAAAACATAACAAAACAATTTATTTTATACATATGTATATAACACTGGCCTCCCCCATGATCAAACTAATCAGATTCTAAAAAAAAACTTAAAAAATATACGTATCTCTTAGTTTTTCTAGATAAATTCATTTCGTTTTTTGCGAGCAATTCAATTTTTAATTTGAATTAAGTTGTGACGACATTTATATACGGCAAAGTGTAGTCCCTCTCATCGATCTCGATAGCTGAGTTAAAAACGGTAACACTATGTCGACATAGTACAGAAGACCTCCAGGGTGAGGGTGAGATTTATAATCAATAATTTACGTACGTTTGAAATTTATTTTAAAACAACATTTTTATACAAATGTTTCTGAAAACAGATTTAAAGTTTAAATTATTTTTTTGTGAGTACGGCAAATAATGTTTATTTATAACAAAATCATTTTATTTACAGTATTTTTTTAAGCAAATGTTTTATTATTAATGGGCCGGAAGGAATATGAACTACTTCTTAAAAATTACGACTTAATTGGTATAAATATATAAACTTTTATTCTTTAGTTTCTGAATAATACTTAAATTGGATCGTAAATAATTTTTATTTTTTGCTTGATATATAACAATTATTTTTTGATTTTTATATTTTGCAGAAAAACAATTATTTTTATTTTGCTCTTATGCCTTAAGCCAAAGCTTAACTTGCTAAACGTAAATGTAAAAAAGACTTGAGATCTGAATCTGCATATTTCGTTTCTTCGTAAAATTATGGTTTTTATTAAGCAAAATACAAAATTCCAGAAATAGTCGTCATATATCAAGCAAAAAATAAAATGTTAAACACTCGCTGTGTGCCAAACACAAAAATTAAACTCAAAAATATTTTTATAATACAAATTCAATAAAAACGAACATTTTTGTACATAAAAGTTGATATGTTAAAAATCCCGAAGATCCCTAAAAATTCCCGGGACTCATAAAAATAAATACCGGGGTTCGGGACTTGTCAATCCCGAAAAAGCGCGGGATTTTGGGATTCGAGATATCCCGTTTGGCATCCCTTTCGAATATAAAAGTTATACCTAAAATGACTTATGAAAAGTTTTTGAGTATAAACGATTATATTTTTCTCTAACTTTCTTTAATTCGAATATAATAAAGGAAATTTTATTGCGGAATTTCGGTTTTTTAAGTATTTTCAATAAGCTAAAGCGTTTTTGAGTTAAACGAACATATGTTGTGCAACCTCCTCCATTTTTGAAATAACGGTATATCTCGAAAACCAGAGCCAATCTTAAAAAACCGCGGGCACCACTGGATTCAGCGTACCCGAATTATGTTAAAACGCCATGTGCCCGGCTTGTCTGTTTTTTCAACTAGCATAGTGTTATTATCAGAGTAACATTCGCAAAGCTTTCAGACTACAATTCAACAATACAGGACTTATTCAGTAAAAGGGGGATATATCGATACCTCAAGCTTGTCTAAGTTTAAAAATGTGTGGATTGTTAAAACTTCGTTGGTGACCAGATATCAATCTGATTCCATCTCAAAGGATCTTTGTTTTTTTTTTAAACTTAATGGTTAGGAACCTTTCGAATAAATAGCTCGACCTGCCAAAAAATTATCTTTGTTATAATAATCACTGAGCAGTATCAACAGCGAAGATTTTTAATACAGTTAATATTCTTTGTTAATGTGATTTATGATATACAGTAATAACTCTTGAGATTCTCAATATGGTCTTCCCATTTTAAAATGATTGAATTGCAAATATATTTCCCTGAATACTTCATGTCAATAAAATAGTACTTCGAAATTTTTATTAATTTGAATTCATTTTTACCATATTTTACGTTAAGTTAAGTTAACTATTAAAGTATTAGCATAAAATTTAAAAATAAGACGGCCTTAATTTTTCCACCAGATTACGCAGAATTAGAGAAGTGGAAAGTAACATAAAAATACAATGCAAAAGTAGAAATGTTTTAAAATTCCAGTATTTTATAGATTGCAGATTCTCCTTAAAATTTGTAAATTTTTATAATAAGATTTAAGAAATTTGCCAGATATATCTTTCTTTTAAGTACTGCACTATACTATAGTAAATTTGAACATTTATCTTGTACGAGGGCGGATCAATAAGTCCGAACTTCCCTCGTAGTTATATGAAATGCAACACTGCTCCCATCAAGTACCACCTGTTGTTGACAGTAGTCTTGTCAAGTTTTGAGCAAGTTCCGTCATTTACTTTGCGTTTAACAGCTGTTCAAAACATACAACCTCGTGGATTTTTTAAAAATGGAAAAAAGTGAATTTCGAGTGCTCATCTGCCATATTCTCCGGATTTAGCCCCCAGTGACTATTTCCTATTTACGAACCTAAAGAAATGGCTCGGTAGAATGAGATTTAGCCTCAACGATGAAATTATTGGTCAAATAAATGCCTAATTTATGGACCTCGAAAAATCCTGTTTTGTTTTTGGAAGGGATACACAAATTGGAGAAACGTTGGACTAAGTGTATTGAGCTTAAAGAAGATTATGTTGAAAAATAAATTTTTTTTTGGAAAAAACGGTGTTTCATTCAGAAAGTTACGGACTTATTGATCCGCCCTCGTATATAACTACAAAGGAACTTGCTTATATAAATACAAAACAAAGTTTAGACTTAACCCAATTCTAAATTAAAAAAAAAAATGTATGTACCCTATTGTAATCACTAGCGCAGGGATAGCCATCTTTTGTATTTGGCAATGAATCTTTGAGTTGATATTGTAAATGAATGCATTAATGTAGTGTCTCTTATAGATCATCAGTGTAGTTTTCTTCCACGAATTTATTTGCTTAAATTTCCAACTCATTTGTATCTATTAAGATAAATTATCAAATAAGTTGAAGTTTACAAAAAGTTATTTGTATGAGATTTTACGTTCGGATAACTGTACACTCAAAGTGTCAAAAATGGAATAGTAAATACAGGGTGGCTGATGAAAGCCGCTACCAAAAGCAAACTTGATCTGAACGGCAAAGTAAACACGCAAAATTGTCGCAAATGGAGTGGTTCCAACCCAGATATACTGCATGAGAGGGAATTGCATCCAATTCGCGCCATAGTGTGGTGTGCGTTACTTGAGAATATTTCTTCCTCTCAACTCTGTGTGTTTTCAACAAGATGGTGCAACTGCACATATAGCTCAGCCGGTTATGGCCGAATAACGCAGAAAATTTCTTAGTAGGCTCATTTCCAGAAGCTCAACCTTCCGTTGCCTGACCTAAGGACGGGTATTTAAATTCAATTATCTTTAAGACTAATTAAACTATTTTTAATATAATTCAATGGAGGTTCGAATGAAAAAAGATTGAATAAATTCCATGGATTACAGAAAAAGTTATTAAATTTTCTTAATGCAGTAAAATTCATGCAAAATTCGTCAGCCACCCTGTATTTATATGAAAATTCTTGTTCAGAAAATGGAGCTCTTTCATTTACCCGTGGTTTATCTGACTGAAGTTTTCTTGTTTTTTTTTGCGACGAGTATAGTATTGATAATAATTTTGAACTCTAGATAGCAAAGGCAAATTCTTCCAATTCAGAAAATTGGTTATTTTTGATATAGAAAAGAAATAGTTCTCTAGATCATTCATTTGTATAACAGATGATTAATCAACGTGAGAGCATCAAAACGATCTTGAATTACATTCTAAACGATAGCTAGAATATATGTTTCCACACCCAAAGAAAAAATATGTTTAAAAATGGTCACCTCCAACAAAACTATTTTAAAAGAAAAATTTTAAACAAATTAGGTTTAATTTAACCATATTATTGTCACCGACAAACATATTATGGTTAAATGGGTCCTCCATCAAGAAAGCACAACCATATTATGGTTGTCTCCGAACATGTTTTGGTTAATAATAACAAAAATATGTTTACCACCTATAATAGCATGGTTGGTTTTCAACCATAGCATGTTGCTCTTGGAAAAGAGGAAAATACTACTGTTAATTTAAAAACAAATTATTGTCATATTTAACCAAAACATGTTTAAAGACAACCATAACATGGTTGTGGCTTCTTGATGGAGGACCAATTTAACAAAAATATGGTTGTCGGTGACAATAATATGGTTAAATTAAACATAATTTGTTTAAAATTTTTCTTTTAAAATAGTTTTGTTGAAGGTGACCATTTTTAAACATATTTTTTTTCTGCGTGCAGATACTGTAATTGTCGTTGCAATCCAATAGCTTCAGATCGTGTAGTCGATTTCTCGTCCTTGTTAACTGCAATTAATTTTAATTCATAAATTTTAGCTGAACGCTCATGTCGATCAGACTAGCGAGTTTGAGAGAGATTTGTTGGTCATTATTGAAGGATTTGATCGAACAAGTTGTCATAACAATCTATATTTTTGGGATTTTGTTTAAGTAAATTACCTATTTTGTAGTTTCTTCTGCCTTTTTTTTACGATATTGAAGACTGAGATTTTACCGAGAGACACTCGTATTAAAAAATTAATTGACTAAAATTGCAAGTATACAAAAAGATGAGCATATGTGAACAGTACATCAATAAAAAAAAAACAAAAAATAATTAACAACGCACTCGCATTTTTTTTATTTTTATCACTCATAAAATTATTACAGTAACTGATTGTGGATTATTTTCCGTACAGTTAAAATTTAATACAGATATAGTTACTTTACGAATAACTTTATTCTTCAACATTTTTGTTTGTTATTCAAAAAACAAACTACCAAAAAATAATGTTTTTCCGTACTTATATTGTAACTATCACTTTAACTTCCAGTTAACAATATGTTTTTGACAGTTATAACTGATAGTTAATTATAACTGATTTTGGTGAAATTGGCCGCAAAAGTAACAACTATTAAATTTTACGGAATCAAATAAAAAATTCATTTAATTTAAATGACCTTTTTTAAATAAATTTTTAGTTGTTTTAAAAGAATTTTCTATTGAATTTAATAACATAATATTTTGAGTGTAAAGACTATAATTAAATTACATAAATATTCTCTTTAACCGTCTGAGCAGTAAGAGAAATTCAGTTGTTTTTTCCGATATATTTAGCGATTTTAAAATCAATAAAAAAAAATATTTTAGCTTTTAAAAAAGTAAAAAGTTAAGATACACAGATTTTTAAAGAAATATTCCTATACTGGCTGTTTTTAATTTTTTGGGGTAATTTCTCATTAACCCTTATGTGCGCAGCAAGGTATCCAGGTACCTTTGGCGTTTTTAACCCAAATTTTCCCATTGAAATTGATGCAGATTATACGTAAAACTTCATGAGAACTGTATTTTTGCAGCGGTCTAGCTTAAGTTTTCTTTTTAATCTATGTAAGAGACCAATTTACCCTTAACGATCTTAAATGCGCACCAAGGTACCCGGGTACCTGTGCGTGTTTTATATGGAAATACATTATTAGTAAATTTTTTAAGTTGTTAGTAGCTCTGCATAAACTGATAATAAAAACAAAAGAAATAAATAAGTTTAGGGATGCAACGAATACCGATATATCGGCGATACTTCAGGTTTGCCGATATATCGGTATGGGCAATATTTTACTGTCGATATACCGATATTTCTTTTAGAGTTTTTTTTAAAAAAATAATTTATTTTTCATAAAATCAAAACAGAATAATTAATTGTTTCTTTTAATTCTTCAGCTGGAGGTCCACAACACGTGATCTATACGTTTGATACTTTCTTGACCTTTTTACAATACGCATGCAAATGTGGAATGTAATCCCACTTAATGCGTTCTATACGTATATGCATTATACGCGTTTGCTGTGTAACTTGTCAATACAATTTACACTAATTTGACTTTTTTGACAAATGCTAAAACGTATCAAAAAATTAAATGCGTATTGTGGACCTCCAGCTATAGGCGCTTTGTTTTTTACTATAGTATTGAAATGTTCTATCACTGCTAAATCTTCTATGTATTTTTTTAGATTACACTGTGCAAGAAATTGACACTTTTTTTCGTGACAAGCTGGGCACCTGGCGTTTTAAGATAATTCGGGTATGCTGAATCCAGTGGTGACGGCGGTTGTTTAAGATTGGCTATGGTTTTCGAGATATACCGTTATTTCGAAAATGGAGGAGGTTGCACAACATATGTTCGCGTAACTCAAAACCGCTAATATCCGCAGTCGTTTTAGAAACATAATTTTTTTTTGGAAAAAAAAAATAATTTTTTTATCAAAATTTCGAAATTTTTGTTTTTTAAAAATTTATAAAAAATTAAAAAATGCAGCTAGGCTTCTAATTTTGCAGACATATAAAAAACGAAGCTGCAAACAAAACAAGCCATAAATGATTAAAATGTGTTAGCAACTTTTGATTTTATTCACATAAGTCGACCAATTTTAATTAATTTAAGAATTTCATAAAACTCAATATTTGTATGGGAGCCCCCCTAAGAAGTGGAGATAAGGGGCAAGTATGTCTCGAGAAAATGTTAAGGACAAAAAATTAATTGAGGTCGGTCATACATTATATACCTCTAGGGGCGACTTCTGGGAATTTACAATAAACGTATAATAACTTACTTCTTTAGTTTTGCGGGGAGCCTTTTTGTTTTGATGAGTTTGTAATCATTCATCATGATTAACTGACGCTCGCGGACGGAGAAAATTTTATATTCTTTATAAGCACACGCTGCCTGTTTTGACAATAAATGTTTGCTTATTAAGAGAATGTGTTTAAAAGCAAACAAAAATTATGGTATCAAAGTTTAATTAAACATATCATTTGTGTGCAACTAATATTATGATTTTAATTGTATAGTTGAACATATATATATTATAGTAGCAAACATATTAAATAATTTAATATGCTTAGCTAGATCAGAGTAACTTTTTAGGTGTAAAAGACCATATAATATTATTATAGCGAATTTTAAAATGTTAAGGACAAAAAACAATTTTTCAAGGCATATTAGGACTATAATTAATTTATTAGGGTAAACATATTAGGCAAATATGAATAAAAATGGTCGTAGTGACCATTCCTTAATCATGTGTTTTCACTGCGTGTATGCGTTAACGAAGAGTATACGCGATGAAAGAATTATTAGCTGTATGGGATTTACACCACTGTGAAGATAGGAAGACGCATAAAGATACAACTAGCTGGGATACATCGGAAAGAACATTCGAGAATCTATATGCAAAAAAACGTAAATGGGAAAGACCTAAAAACCCCTGAGGAATCAAACTGGAGACAACGTACAAAGTCCATAAATATTTTACAGCGTTTTAACTAGATATTTAGTGTGAAAATGCTTGTTTTCTATGAATCTCCCATATAGCTACCCGGGTACCCTGTCGAGCAGTATAAGATGTTTTTCCCGCGATTGTAAGGGTTAAAAAAATGGGTTCATATTACATTATGAAAAATAGCCCCAAATTTGGGTTAAATTTTAATTTGTTTTGGGCCATATTTTCTGGGGCCATGTTTCGCAATACAATAATTCGGCTAGAGTAATTCGGCTAGAACATGCCATGCCATTGGGACAAAACAAATTCACATTAGACCCCGTAAAAGCCCGATAGTAAAATTATTTTATTTTTTTCCAGAACGAGTCGCACACTGCTTTGTCCCCATATAACGAGGCGACAAAAATAGAAGGAGTTGTCAGATATTTTTGAAATTTGGTACATTAGCATAAAATATCTTATTTAAGAAAACTACGAATTTTTGGAGAAATCGGTCAAAGGACTCTCCTACCTCCCATGTGTCCTGAAAATGAAAAATATAATTTAAGCTTCAATTATGTCCATTAAGTTACAAAAAGTGGTCATGCTGATATACATACAACTAGCAACGTGTTATGCCAAACAGGGCTGACAGATAAAATTATGAAAAAATCGCAAATTTACTGAGAAAAAAATAAAAAAATTGTCTTTTTCTGTTTAAAAAATCGTCAAAAAAATCGGACAATTTAAACTTAGATTTTAAACAAAATTTGTTCGACTTTTATTTAAAAACAAGCAAACAACAACATATAATATACATACATATACCACCGTATGCTTATGAAATTGTTTGTTAAATTTAACAAACGTTTCTTAACCCTTAATTACAATATTATAATAATCTATTGTTTTTTAAAAGTCTTAAGATTAAAAGATACTTTAAGTAGGGCCATTTTCTAAAAATTTCAAATTTGTATACCGTTTACCACAGAGGGTATATATTAGGGAGATCGAACGGTTATTATTCGACCGGTTTTAACCGGTTATTTTAGCTTTGCCCAAGTCGGTTATTTTAAAATGCCCATTTTTCGAATATCGAATAAACCGGTTATTTTGGTATAATAAACCGGTTATTTTAGTAATGTGTAATTCATATACATTTTCCTTACTCTTGTTGTAGATGTACCCGTAATATAAGTATTTTCTAATTGAATATTGGCCAAACTTAAACTTTTTATGAAGAATTTCAAAACAAAACGTAACAAAGTTCAAAAAATATTATGAACACTGTAAATACAAATCGTTTATAAAAGCGTGTGTTCTTGTAGAAAAAACTATTAAAAATACTACAAAAACATGTGCAGTTAAAAAGTAAATAGTAATATGTGCAAGAGTATTCTAAATATTAAATATATTTTTATATAAAGGTTCTCTCTAGATATTTTTCGAACGCGATTAAAAAGACAAAGTTAGTTGCCTAAAGTGCCCTAAAATGATAAGTTACAAAGGTGTTTCCCCGTCACGACTTATTAATCACCTTTAATTAGTCCACATGCTTGACATTAATGTGATCCAAATGAAACTTAACTTCGTTCGAAGTAGTTCTTAGGAGACTACAAATAATACCTTACTTAAATACACTGCAAAAAATGAATCATTGGGTCAAATATTAGCCCGTTGTGTTGCCGAGGACGAAATGCCCGTTAAGGCACTAAAAACTCTTAAGTAGTTCTAGCATCTCTTCATGCTGAAAACTACAACATTACGGCGGAATCAACGATATGGGAAACATTTCTACCAGTTTTATTTATTAAAACACCACGAACTAAAAAACAAAATTGAAGAAATCAAACAATGTCATGAAATGTTTTAAGCTGTAGTCGACGAATTGACAAATATTTAACACAAAAAGAATGTTCAGTTCACTATTCGTTTCTATAATGCTGAAACAAAAGAATTTGAAATAGATAATCCTGGCTAAGAGGTTTTGTTTGCAACTTTTGAAAAATATGGTTGATTTATATAGACATGCTTAACCACCAACAAATTAAAACTCATTCAAAATAAATTTGAGAGAATATATCAAATAATAACTTTATAACATTCTTATAATTTATTTGCTTTTGCAAAACGTAATTCTAGATCAATTATCATTCAACAGTTTCTAAATTACATTATACAAATATCTTCTTACAAATAAAGTCTAATAAATCAATAAAAAATTGTAAAAATTAAGCTAAAGTTTGATCAATGGCCCCACTTTTCTTGGAATTTATCGTAAAATATTTGTTAGGACTGATCTAAGTCATATCTATGTATTTTTTTGGTTCCTTACCTTTGCAGATTGTTTTGTTTTTATTCAAATTAAGGTTTTATTTTAAAAACTTATTTGATTTTTGTGCTTTTAAATATTTGAATTAAAACCGGTTAACCGGTTGTTTAAAAATTGCTTAACCGAAAACCGGGTTTTTTAAAATAGCAACTATTCGTAATATTCGAAAACCGGTTATTGAAAAAAGTCGAATAATCGATCTCCCTAGTATATATACAAGTTCGTTTTTATATAAGTTTGTCATTCCTTTTGTAATTGCTGCAATATTAATATTAGGCCATATGTATATTCTGAGTCCCTTTACATAAATAGCAAAGTTGGTTTAACGGTGTCAATCTTACCATGTGTTTGGTGAAATGGGATTTCCGAAGACTCGTATATAAACATTTCTATACATTTAGATTATATGTAGTACGGAATAGTGTGCTATTATATTTCAGCCAGATCGGTCTACAAATGCCTAAGATATGAACAAACAAACAGTAGTCGTCTGTAATTTATACCCATAAATCTCTTATTTTGACCTGTAAACCTGAACTTTTTTAAATCTTATTATAATTTTATTATTTTTTCTTTTTTTGCCTGAAATAATCTTTCTTCACGAAATTATAGTTTTGGCACCATGGCACCCATATAAGCTAGGAGAATAACATTTGGCTTAACAATTTTTTATATATATGGAGTATTAAATATTAAAAATGAGCCAAATCAGTCCATAACTTCACCTGCTCTCTACACGAGTGAACTATCAATCTCAAAATCAAATTTTTGTTACGAATTTTTACTTAAATTGTCCACTCAAAATTTTGCTTTTGCCCATAAAATTTTTTATGCAAAAGAGCACAAATTTCTAGTATAATTTTATTTACAACAGGGATGAATATAAAAATTTAAGATTTCTTGTTTCCAAAAATGTTTTTTTTTTCTGTGCTGTATAATAACAAACATAACTTAAAAAAAATGTATACAAAGTATTGTGTACATGTAAATAGCCAATCAATTTCGTAAGTTCAATCATATGAACAGAGGACACATACTGCTTTAATAATCACAACCTTAAAATTAAAGTGCTCTTGCAAAGTCTTAAATGCCCATCTGCATTTTATTCTATATTTTAACTTAAATTTAATTTACCAAAAAACTTTTATTTAATTACATAAAAACGCTAAGTACTGCTTGCTCTAAATGTAAGAGTTAAAAATGTACCGAATTTACAGTGAGAGGAGGAAATCTTAAATAAAAATTTTTGTTAATGAGATTGCACTTTTGAGAATTTTGTTTTTTATTTAAACTAGAACATTTTAGCGGTAATAAAGATTTTTCTTTCGTTTGCACTTGTACGCAAGTTTTTGTATTTATGTGAACGAACAACATTTTGCGAAAAAGCGCTTTTAGGAATAACATTCATATTTAATTTATTTACTTTAAGCACATTTATATAAGTTTTCAAAAGTGGGTTTTTGATAACGAGGGTTGGCTGAAATCTCTTTTGAATTCAGTAGGAAAGATCTCTTTGTGCTATGGGATATGAGTAAAGATTTTCAATAAATCAATTTGGCTTTTAAATTTTTGTTAAAAAGAAAAAAGGGGATTTTATTCAGATAGAAAAAGAGGACTAGTATCAATATTTTGATCAACCTGAAGAATGCTAAAGTTGGAAAAAATTTTTAAAAACGAAGAGTGAAAGAGGGAGAGAGAGAGAGAGAGAGAGAGAGAGAGAGGAAATAGAACCCAACTCAGATATCAAAAAAACCTATCTTTATGATTATATTAGTAAGAAATGTGTTTACTTTGCTGTTGCAACTTCACATGTACGGAATTTTGAGAAATAATTTTTTCATAAACCCAACCAAACAATAAGCTCACTGTTTACACAAACAAAAAGTAAAATTTAAAAAACACAACAAAGCAACGTAGTATACGAAATTAAATGTGATGGCAAGGAGAACGAAACGTGTGAAAAAGTATATATAGGCACCACAAAAGCCAATAACACCCAGGTCTTCAAATGCTATTGTTCGGGCAGATGATAGTTTGAGTCGTCTCGTCAAAAACGAAACAGATCCAATGTGCTTCAGGAGAATGCTCTCTCAAAAAATATCACATTTTTCTCCAAATAAAATCTACTATACAGATGGATCCTTTTACAATGGTATAACATCTTATGCCATAGTTAGACAGTTATCAACAACACAATTTGAAACTATTAAACAGGCTCGATTACCAGATCATACGGGCATTTTCACGGCAGAGATTGCGGCTATAAAATCAGCCATTGATCTCGCCACCCATGAGGGTGAAAAAACGTTAATTTGCACAGATAGCCTAAGTGCAACACAGGCTATAATAAAAAATCGCAATGGTGTTTATGATGACATTTTACATTTGGAAAATGGCACTCAACAAATTCTAATACTGTGGATTCCCTCGCACATTGGAATTCCAGGCAATGAAAAGGCTGATTATGGTGCTAAAAGTGCACTGAGGTTACCCCAGATAACAGAAACTCCCTGTTTCCCGAAAGCCATAACAAACCAGTTTAAAGCAAACCGAGATCTACAGAACGTATCTTCAACGAGACCTGGATACAACGGCAATTTAACTAGGTCTGAATGTATAATGTTAGCCCGCCTTAGGGTAGGTAAATGTGTATTTAACTCTAAACACTACTATGAAAAAACGGATCCGCCAAGATGTTTCAATTGTAATGTTATACTTGACGTCCCTCATTTGCTTACATTTTGCCCAGTCTCGGGGATAGAACAATCACTGGAAGAGGTACTCGATTGTGCGACTACCAATAACATCACGAAGATCAAGCGAAGTCTACAACAACACAACATTCAGGATGTCTAGTCAGGAATTCATTACGGGTTTATTTTATTTTTTATTTTCTCTATGTGAAATTATAGTATTCATTATCGCATAATTATTTATTGGATATTAATGTAAATAATTTTTTTTTTTTTTGCAATACGAGCGCATATGGTCTTGTTACCGGCGCCTTTTTTCCTATATTTTATAAATTTATTTTGTAAAATATTTTATGAATAAATAAATAAATAAATGAATCTGATATTAGAAAAGCAAAGCAAACAACTGGATTAGCAATACACTGCATAGAAATGCAACACAACCCCGACTTAAAAAAAGTCAGAATATTAAATAAAGAAAGAAACCAAAATAAACGCTACACTATTGAAAGTTTAAGAATACAGGAAAAAACAGAAATGTCAATTAACATCAAAGAAGATAAATATAACATCAATGCGAATTACACCATATCTTTAACTTAGTTTTACTCCAACTGTGATCCTAGCTATAAGAATAATTCAACTGTGATATTTTAATTTTTCGTGATTTATTTTTACATTTATTTTTTATTAATTAAATCTGTTTTGTGTCGTTCATTAAATGTCGTATAAAACCTGTGATGTTAATTTTTTAAAAGTGATGTAAATTTGACGAGAAGACTAATTGTAAGTGTAATTATTCTAATGCTAAGGTTATTGTTGTTGATATTTCTTAGTGGTTATTTTCTTTATATTTACATGGTTGCCAGATTTAATAAAAACAAATCCCTGATGAGGTCGGAAAATACCGACGAAACGTAGGAATACGAAAAAATTAAATAAAAAAGTCTTTTATTTACGTTTAGAAAATTAATGACCTTGAAAAGCCTGATTAGAACAATTCTAAAAATAACACAAAATTCAATTGAAAAAGGTCGAAACATATATTAAAATCATAATTTTTTATTTTGTTTTGAAATATTTTCCATCCTAGTTAATCCTTTATTGTTTAGTATGACTTCTACCAGTGATGTTAACTTTTATTTTTTCATTACCGTACGGCCTTCCAAAAATTACCGTTTTTATGAGCAAATTAACGTACGCAAAGATTTTTAATTACAACATTAACAGCAGTATTCATAAAATCATCATACTTATATGTATATACAATTGTAACGTTACTGATTGACTAATTCATCATCACGCAGCCGAAACGACTGAAGCTAAGAGGTTGAAATTTGACCGGAGGTTGGTCTCTCGCCAAATTGATTCACTAAGACGGGGTTTTGGGAAATTTGAATATCGCTCTTGATCATAAAGAGCGTACTAAACCAAAGTTTTTATGTTTTCACTCTTTGAAAGAAAAACGACACGTTATATTCATATCTACGCGCTGTCAAAATATCGTGCTAGTCTGTCTGCTTTTTGGTAATGAAAAGGCTGGTTTGAAAACTATTTTTCATATATGTCTTTGATATTTAATTAAAAATTATTTTGCTTCTACTGAAAATTTTTAAATTTTGCGTTAATAATTATTACCTTTCTATATAACCTTTCTATGATCACGTGCGATTGCATGTTATGAATATTAAAAAAATAAAATAATATTTTGTTCAATTCATTTAATTATATACATTAAAAATAATAAGAAATACATACACAGAAAAAAATTACGAAAAATCGACTGTCATATTGAATCCCATATTCGTCAATACAATTAATTTTTTAATTAACAATGCACCAACAACAGAAATGGTAAATATACAAAATGTTTTTGTAAATTCAAATCGTTTATATTCAACAAATATTTTTAACAACGAAGTTGTAATGTTGAATAAAATATTTGTTAACAATTATTTACAAATTTTGTATACGAGATTGTTACCTTAGCCCCGGTTCATACGATGCAAGTCTTCATATAAATAAAGCTCACTTAAGGAAAATAATTAAATTCGCCTAAAACCATAACAGATATAGATAGAATTTCTTTCAACTTAGATTCATATGTTAACGCTAAAAGTAATTACACTGCTGTATTGAAATTTATTTTAATTTATTTTTTGTAATACCAGAAGTCATGACTGGTCCATAATTTACCATAGGTCCAATACAAATTACGCTCCTAAAAATTACGTTAGTTCGGCTAAAACTTTTACGAATCATGATATTTTACTCAAGCCAGTTCAAGGTTCTAACAAGAAACGCATAAAATTTTCTTATTTTCGGTCAATAATGTATTATAAATCGCAACCAATTTTAAAGCTGACGTTCGTTTTTGTGAAGCTTAGTTAATAATGTTTATATATTTATCATATAGAGCCCACTCCTGTCGGTGGAGGGTATCAATGATTCGGCACAGCCGAATATAGCACTCTAACTTATTTGGTAAAACATGTATCTATTTTTAAACCTGCTGTTTAAAATTGCCTCTTCAAAGTTAAAATCATAAAACCTACATATATAATGTATAGTCATAGTGAATTTCTATTTATACCAAAAACCCAAATATTCTTAAATTACCGTATTTTAAATTAAACTAACTTGCTATATTTGAGGGCTCATAATTACCGTTTATAACGGTAATTACCGACTGGTTAACATCACTGGTTTCTACATACCCAGAGAAAAAATATTTTTCAATTTGGTCGCTTCCAACAAAACTATTGTAACGAAAATGTCTTAATATACTATTGTCAATTTAACCAGATTACTGTTACTGGCAACTATATTATGGTAAAATTAGTCCTCCACCAAAAAGTCACAACCATATTATATGTGTAACACTTATAATAGCATGGCTCTTGGTAAAAAGGAAAATACTATTGTTAAATTAAAGCCAGACACTTATATTATTTTTATTTCATCCAAGTTCCTAGGTGGAACATAGGGCCACAACAAAATTTTTCCAATCATTTCTTCTTAATGCTAACAATTTTATTTCACTCCACGTAATATGCGCCTTCCTAAGTTCATCTTGAACTTGTCGTCTCCATGTTTGAGTGGGCCTGCCTCTGCGTCGGCTTCCCTGAGGGTTCCATTGAAGGGCTTCTTTGGCAACATTTCCTTCAGGCTTCCTCAATGTGTGACCTATCCAACGCCACTTTCTGCTCTTAATTTCGTTATACATTGGCTTTTGATTGCACCTTTCGTATAGATGTTGGTTCGATATTATGTTTGGCCAATGGATTCGCAGGATTCTCCTAAGACATCTGTTTACGAATGCCTGGATTCTGCTAATTACTCTTGCAGATGTATTCCATGTTTCGCACCCATAGAGCAATATAGATTTTACATTGGAGTTGAATATACGTATTTTGGTGCTACGTTTAACCTGTAATGATTTCCAGACAAAATTCAAGGCTCCAAATGCTTGTCTTGCTTTTTTCATACGATTATTTATGTCCATTTCGGAGCCTCCTGTGGATGTTAATATGCTACCAAGATAATTAAATAACCCTACTTCTTCCAGTGGTGTATTGTCTAAAATCAGTGGTGTTGTATTTCCAGCGTTGATGCGCAAGGATTTGGTTTTAGAGCTATTGATTACAAGACCGGCTCTTTTCGCGTACTCTTGCACTTGGTTCAGTTTTTGCTGCATGCTGGACTGCTGATGCGTTAAAAGAAATATGTCATCAGCGTAGTCAAGATCCTCTAGCCGGCTGTTGAAGCCCCAAGTAATACCGTTAGCTTCCTGAGTCGCAGCTATTATAATTGTGTCCAATACAATATTGAGAAGAAGAGGTGACAAGACACACCCTTGTCTTACCCCCGTATGAATTTTAATTTTCTGGCTGGCCAGACCATCGTGTAAGATGCTTTCCATATTGCGTGGTGAGAGAGAGTGTCGAAGGCCTTTTGAAAGTCTATAAATGTGAGATATAACGGCGTTCTCATTTCTATTGATTGTTCAATAATGATCCTGAGGGTGTTTACATGGTCCACACATGAATAATTCGGTCTAAAGCCAGCTTGCTCTTTTCTGAGTTCAGGTGAGAGCGCATTTGAAATTCTCTTATTGAGTATGTGCGCTATGACCTTATTGACCATACTCAGTAGAGTTATACCCCTATAAATGGAGCAATCAGAAAGTTTGCCCTTTTTAGGCACATTGATTATTAATCCTTCTTTAATATCGGAAGGCAGTTCGCCTGAATTCCAGAAGTTCTTGATGATAGGCAGGAGGAGTGCAGCGCTTATGCCTGGATTTGCACTGAGCATTTCTGGGGCAACATCATCAATTCCTGCAGATTTATTATTTTTCAGAGATGATATCGCGTCGCATATCTCTGATAAGGAGGGTGGCAGAATGCTAATATCATCTCTAATCACGTGAGATTCGCAGCTGCAAACATTTTCATCCTGGGATGTCTGGTGTACTGACAGTATATTTGTGTAATCAGACACTTATAAGTGGTAAACAAATAATTGTTATATTTAACCATAACAAGATTAAAGGCAGCCATAACCTGGTTGTGGCTTTATGACGGAGCACTAATTAAACCATATTATGGCTGCCGGTGACAAGAATATGGTTAAATTAACAATAATATGTTTAAATATTTTTGTTAAAATAGTTTTGTTGGAGAGCAACATATTGACATATGCTTTTTCTATTGGTGCAGGTTTGTAGAAACCCATTTTCGAGAACAAAAAAATTGTATTCCAACAATTTTCATGACAAAAATTTTTTTTTTAATTGACTTATTAATTTTACCTCGTTACTCACCTATACCAACATATTTATTTACACATAAAGCCGTAGAGTAAAGAAAAACAAGAAGAAAAAAATCTACACCTGTTTTGTCTTGTTTGTTGAAAGTAAACAAAATGTTAAACACTTGTAAAGTTTTAGTTCAACATGGTTGCAAGGAAATGTGTATATTGCAGACATTGTCCTGCACGACATACTTACATAACTACAACATGCAATTCTTAATGCAGTTACATGCTCTAGCAACAGCAAAAAAAAAAAATACCAAAGACAACAATAACAGAGCAAATTTTATTTTCAAATAAAAAATATTTCCCTAAGGCAATCCGAAGAAACCGAAATAAAGAAAGAAGGAAAGTGTGAAAAAATGTTCAGGTGACAAAGCACAAAACCAACCGAAAAGGACGAAAGGGGAGCCTTTTTTTAGCTGTTATTGTAGTTGTTTTTGCTTTGTTAACCACATGTTTTACTAAAGCGTTTTAATCTTTTTTTCTTCGAGGCTTATGAAAAACATTTTGAGGAAAACTGAGCTTTATTGTTGCTATTTTTCAACGTGTTTTTGGTCTTTTGGTTTTACATTATACTAGTCGAGTATTGTTATGACCCCCTGGTAAATAAACAATAACAATAACAATAGCAGGTTTAACAATATTTACCGCTTAAGCAAAAAGCTTTTTAGGAAATTGAAATGAAATTAAAATAAGAATTCAAACAAAATGCTTATAGAAAAATTAATTTTGGTTTTGTTTGGTCTTTGGTTTTATTTCCCACTTTCATATATTGTGTTGTTGCAATTTTCATTAACCCAGTTCTATTTTGTTTTCTTTGCGATAAGCATGTCCAATGCTGAGGAACTTTGGAGGGCCTTTAATTAGAATTGCATTACGAGCGCGAATATATTGGTCCATATTTCGTTGTCTTTTTTTATTTTTAAACTGAAAATTTCTATTCGGAGAGCTCAATAGAGAAAAATTAATTCAATTTCAGAGAGCAATTATTGAAAAAATTTCTGGAATATAATAGTAGTCATAAAGCTATTATATTCATCATGCCAATGGTTAAACTCTTTTGTCAGCACTAGTTGCAAACTATTTGAAAACTGCAGTCTTAACTTTCCCCTCTATATTGCCCAGATCTTAGATTACCTCTCTTCCACTGGTTCCCATCGGTAAAATTATTGAAATAGCCTTGATTTGTTTTTGGCTTAAAAGATAAAAAGTTCTTTAGAAAGTCGTAGCTAACGATAACCGATAATTATTAAAAATAATATTTGAAAATTTATTGAAAAAGGCGTATATTTAAAAATAAATTCAAAGAAAACTTTTATTTCTGCCCATATAGGCGCAAGGGCATAAAAATATCCGTTTAAAAAAACGCTTGTGGCATCATAACCGAATTTGAAGTAATAAGTTAGGAAAACAATATTTTGTCGAAATTTAATTATGGTAAAACGCACAATTAAAGAGGACAATTCACTGCATCAAATTTTCAAATAATATGTTAATGGACTTATTGAGACTACAGCTTTCATACAAGCTATTTTCTTGAGATATTAATAGCTCTCGGTTGCATCTTGCAAGAACATTTAAGAACAATTTTCAAAAAAAGTGTTTCATTAGCTTCGATCGATGCAGAACGCTTGCATTGCTTTACTCCAGCTGTGAAAAATATTGACCAACACTAAGGCCACTCCATTGTGGATCTTAACCACTGAGCGACAAGCCAATCGCCCCTGAGTGTGAGGTTAATCAGTACACCCAGGTATCAATTTTATTATATGGTCTGTCAAGATAATACACTCGTCCCTTGTTAAGGAGTTGGAGCTATATAACCTCCGCTGCTTTTGGAAAAATGCTAGCAGCATCTGTTAAGTAGCAACACCAACTAAGGATAATCCTTCTACAGGCCGAACTCTCCCTTAATTTTGAGGAGTTCCCTGCTCGCGACTTTGGGTAGTAAATCACTAGATCTTAAAAATCTCTTGAAAATCTTCCAGTTTGGAGTTTTTTTGAATATTGACTGCGCATGATTTCACCAGAGGATGTAACACAAAAACTTGAAATACTCTTAAGGTGATTCCAAAAAACCCCCGGAGGGATACTTTACTTCTAAAAAGGGACCAAAAAATTGGCTTGATTCGTTCTTGAACAGATATCTCGGCACGGAAAGCTAGGAAAACTTCATAGCTAATGATGTCCAATAGTTTTAATTAAAAATTCCCAAAATTCCCTGATTTTTATGATAAGCTTATAATTACCCCTATCGAGAATAATTTTTCCCTTGCCGTTTTTTTCTTTTCCACGTATATGCGATCACGAAAACTCTCATGAAATTAGTTTTTGAGGTTATTCAAAGGAGAATAATAACGTGAAAAAATCTTCGCTGCAAGAAATTCACCTTATCGTGAATAGTTTTTTCCGTCGTATTTTTTCACTTTTCCCTTTTGATTTTCTCACTTTATTTTTGCTGGGGAGCATAGCTTGTATATAAGTAGTTCTTCTTATAGTTCGAATATTAAAGTTTACAAAATTTATTTGCAGTGCAAGATCCGTTAATAAGTCACAAACTGATTAATTGCTCAATAAAATGCAAAACAACAGGTTGATTGCCTGCGGATTTGTGAAGTTTTCAAAAGATGTGGTGGCGGAGTTTTGGAAATTATTTTACTACATAAAAATTTAATAGCGCAATCAACAAACGTTGCAATGAAACTATCACTCCAATACCAAATATTTTGCTTTGATGGTTTTACACACAAAAAATTTATAATTTTCTCTAATCACCAAATTTATACGAAATTCATAATATCAAGCAAACAATTTGTTGATTTTGCACCTATTACCAAAATTATTATATTGATTACTAAAAACTGTAAAATTTTGAATTTTTTTTTTCAATAAATGATTTTTTAATTTTAATTAAAAAAATGATTAAAAAACTTTGCCATCTCAAACAATGTAATAATTTATTTAATAAAATATTGAAATTCCCAACAACAATTTTACATGTTTAAATTATTTTATTTTCAACGAAAAAAGTCAATTAAGATATTTTGTTATTTAATTAATATTTTAATTAAAAATTTATTTCAAAGCAACTAAAATGTTAATTAAATCAAAATTAAAGTTTTAGTTTTCTTGCAACTAAAAGAATAATTGATTCAATTATCACATTAATTAAATTTAAATGCTTTTTAAACCATTTTTTTAATTGATAAAACACTTTTTTCTGTGTATTTTTTCTTTGAAATATTATAAACGTGTACAATTTTGAACGAATTTTTTTTTATCTTTCTTCTTTTTCACATTCACAGATAACTGATAGCCCGAAAAATTTTTCACGGGATATGCAGGATAGCATTTTTCCCTTCGAGGGGAAACTTTAATGGGAACAAAAATTTCACTTGTTATTCACGATTAGGATGATTATTTTTGCAGTTGGTTTATTAAATACAGAAAATTATATTGTTTAGAATATTTTAAGTAAAATAATTAATTGTTGCCAGATCCATAGAATATATCAAAATAATCACTTATTATTAGAAGTAAGAAAAATTTGCTTTAGTATTTTCGATTTTGTTATTGCTCCAAGATAGTCGTTAATCCAGATATTTAACAAAATATTCAAAAACTCATTATTCCAGCAAAAAAAAAAAAAAAAAAATATTTTTAAAAATACTTGTCCCATAGCATACAACTAGTATGCCGACTCTTTGACAGATACATAGCTCAAATGTCAGTGGTACCTTACTCATGTTTGTATAAGTAAGATTTTTATAAAATGTATTGGTATATAAAACTATTGCCACTACTAAACATAGTTGCAAAAAATCGTATAGAATGTGGCAACAACTTTTTTCTAAAATAAAACTTTCTTAGTTTAATAAATTTTTAATTTATTTAATGTTGGCAGCATTTATAAACTTTTAAAAACAATGTTTGTAAAATTTTTATTCTGCAATATCGGAAAATATTTAAATAATTTATGATTTCAAATATTATTTTCATACCACAAAATGCTACTCTGCTGGCTTTAATAATATTAACAACAGAAAAAAATTATAAATTTATTTAAAAATTTTTAGTTTGTGAAAAGTAAAAACATTTTGCAAAAGCAAATGAGCAAAATGTATTGGATAAAATTATTAATTATGTGTTTGTGTCATAATATTAAACAAAAAGTGTTATATTGTTTTGTTTTTGTTGTTTTTATGTGTGTGGAATTCATCACGCCTCATAAATCATGTATGAGGCGTGAACTAAAAAATTGAGAACGCTTTCTCGAGTTGGCATACTAGTTCTATATTTTGACTTGTCCTATTTATAATATATAATTTATACTGAAAAGTGTCAATGTTGAAATTGAAATAGGTACCCAAAACTTGTTTCGAAATTTCAGGTTCCTTTATAGATTCTATCTATTAGTTAAAAAAAATTTCAATTAATTTTTATCTTAATTATTAATTTTAATTTGAGTTATTAATGATTATATTAATTTATATTTGTTTTTCTATTTTCAGAATATATATTACTATAAAGGTAAGCTTGCAAATGCTTTTATTATAAGTGGGTTCGCCCGGTGGTCTTGACATTTACCGGGAAAACATTTTTATACATACATATGTGATTCTTTAAATTAGGTCTTTTTAAGATTTAAGAAATATAACAAATGGATTTTATATTTCCTTTTACAATACTGTACAGAGGTACATTTTGGCCAAAAACTCAAAAAATATTTTGGATCTTTAAAAAAATTTTGATGCAATATTACAGCTAACATTTTAAGACATGTAATTCAAAGCCTACTTTGAAGGCAAAAGCGCAAGAAAGTTATCATATTTCATTATTAGTTTCTAATACAATTATTTGGCTTTTGAACAACGATATCGTGGTAGGCTAATTTTTGATACATATAACTTTTTTTTCCGCCATACCTAAATAAGAGCGGAACGCGTTTTCTAGCTGTCAAAAATCCTCATGCCCATACAATTTGTATGAAGCATCCCTAAATAGCACGGCGTCAACGCTTTGCAATTGGAAAATCCGATTTCTACAGCGCGTTAAAAAAAGCAGGGTTGCTATATTTGTGGTTTTGGCAACCCGGTTTTTATCGTTCGAAAATAAATAATGCGGTTTTAATTGCATTTCTTATTTCTTTTATGAGGGTCTTAGTAAGCACGAAAGTTAACACTACTGTTTGTGATATAACGCTGGAGCTCTTGTTTAGGTATGGCATATCAGCGTAAAAGCTACGCAGAAGAAAACGTTCCGCCTCCCGCTCTTGTTTAGGTACGGCTGTTTGGCGTTTGAAAACTGACATTTTATGTAAACCAAATTATTATTGACAATTTTGACCGAATCGTTCACTTAAATTTCTGATATATTCACAGAAAAAATTATTAAATTTCTCCAATCACCAAATTTATTCCAAATTTATATTATCAAGCAAACAAGTTGTTGATTTTGCACCTTTTACCAAAATGATTATATTGATTACAAAAAATTTTCAAATTTTGAAAAAATATTTTCAATAAATGATATTTTTAATTTTAATTAAAAAAGTGATCAAAAAACTTTTCCATTTCAAACAATGTGTTAATTTATTTAATTAAATATTGGCAATTCCAAACAACAATTCTACATGTTTAAATTATTTTTTTTTAAACGAAAAAAAAGTCAATTAAGATTTTTTGTTATTTAATTAAAATTTTAATTGAAAATTTATTTCAAAACAACTAAAATCTTAATTAAATCAAAATTAAATTTTTAATTTTCTTTCAACTAAAAAAATAATTGATTCAATTATCACAATAATTAAATTTAAATACTTTTTAAACCATTTTTTTAGTTGATAAAACACTTTTTTCTGTGTAAAATGTTCTAAAAAATTATATCATCAATAAAAAAGTGCAAAGTTCGGTGATCTGCGAATTTTTTTTAGGGGTTTTTGTTAGTTGAAGGGTCTTACAGAAGAAAGAATCGGCCGACTTTCCTTATTAATATATTTTTTTGGTAATCCCTATTGTGTGGAAAGAACATAAAAGTAAAAAACTTTATTAAATAGTTATCGTCCTGAAAATCACGTGATTTCAAATAACGTTTTTGTGTTTCTCGGCAATTAAAAATCACACCGAAACACACAAAATCGGATTACCAAAATATCACACGTGCGATTTTAAAGTGCACATGTGATTTGAAATTACCTGATTTGAATTAAAGTGATTTTCAGAACAGGCCTGTATAGTTTTCAATAATAACAACGAGAAAGCTCAAAAAATAATGAAAAACTATTAATATTTTTATGTTCATATTTATTTGTATGAAATAATTATTATTAAAAATTGGAAACCCATAAACCAAGATATTCTACCATCTTCCGGATTACAACACAAGCTTCCAGGCGGAAGTCCGTGCCATTACGAAATGTGCGTGATGGATTGAATCGAATATGAATAAATTTACCGACAGCCAAAGGAAAATTAGGGCGTTATCACTTAATAGGGTTAAGTGCAGGACTTTATTAGACTGTAGTAAGGCCATAACCGAATTTTCCTCGGGCAGTGGGATCCGTATCATATGGGTTCCGGGCCACTCGGGGTAATCGGTAATGAAAGGGCCAATATATTTGCTTTTGGGGGTAGAGAACTCGAAGCAGTTAACCTGGCGAATGCAGATTTGAAGGCGTGGGCTAAGGAAACCCGCACGGCCAGTTGAAATAGTGGGACTGTGGGTAGGATCACTAAGATTCTAAGGAGTAACCCAGACGAGGGGAGGACAATTTATTTATTTTATTTATTTATTTAAATATATTTAATCAATGGACATTATCCTTACTGACTAATAACAAGATTGACTTAAAATTAAAGAATTGCATGAGGGATTTAAAAATGTACATAAAAAATTACTAGTTAAGATAAACAATTATTTTATGCTTTATAACATTTAAATTTAAAGAAAAATCAACAAATTGAGACAAAGAATTAAATTGTCGACATAACCTTGAAAAAGGATCAGCAATAGCGTAATTTACTCTACAAAACTTTACAAAAAGCAGATTATAATGACGAGTATTGCGACAAGGTATATTAAATTTAACAGAATTTAACAGAAATTCACAACAAATATTACCATTAATAAGATTAACCATAAAAGATACATTTAACATTGTACGACGACTTTTGAGCGATGGTAGTTTTATTAAAGCCAGTCTGCTAGAATAGGAAGGAAATCTTGTCGAGTGACTCCATTGAAGACCACTTAAACAGAACAACAAAAATTGTTTTTGGACAGATTCAATATGAGAATTATGAATGTTGTAATATGGATCCCAAATGATTGACCCGTATTCTAAGATAGGTCTAACGAGTGACACGTAAAGTTGCTTCGTTATGTATGGATCGGTGAACTCTTTAGCCCAGCGTTTTATAAAGCCAAGAATACCTCTAGCTTTATTTACAGTTAACTTTATATGTGAAACAAAGTTTAATTTATGATCCAGTAGGACTCCGAGATCAAGAAATGAATCAACCAACTCCAATTGATGACCACCCAAAGCATAGTTAACAGCAATACAGTTATTTCTATAAAAACGCATGCATTTGCATTTCGATAGATTCAACTCCAACATATTATGATTACACCATAACAAAAAGTTATTAAGATCCGATTGAAGATAAAAATGATCAACAAAGCAATTAAAAGAATGGAAAATTTTTACATCATCAGCATACATCAATATATTGGCGAAGTTGATAACATTGGGCAGATCATTAATAAACAGCGTAAATAAAAGTGGGCCAAGATGACTGCCCTGAGGAACACCGGACGAAACATATATGTACTTGGATATACAATTACTGAATTGTACTTTTTGCTTTCTGCCAATTAAATAAGAACTTAACCAGCTTAAACTTCTACGGGATAAACCTAACAAATCCAACTTAGTAAGAAGAAGTTGATGGTTAACTTTATCAAATGCTTTACTGAAGTCAGTATAAACAGCATCAGTTTGTTTCCTTTGTGAAAATGCAGAGTTGATCAAAGTTGTTAAATGAAGTATATTGGTTGTAGTTGAACAGCCTTTCCGAAAACCATGCTGGCATGCTGCCAGCAATGACGATGTGTGATGGCATAGGAAATCAGCAACAAGTTTTTCAAATAGTTTTGGAATAGCACTTAATTTGGCAATCCCTCTATAGTTTGTTATATCCGATCTATTACCAGATTTAAATAAGGGTTTTATATAAGAGTCTTTCCATAATACAGGAAAATAACCACATATAATCGAAGCATTAAACATTAAAGTTAATGGCGTAACTAATGATTCAGCACATTGATTTAAAATACATGTTGGAACAAGATCAGGACCATGATTAAAAGACATCTTTAACCTTTTTAAGCTAACCAAAATATCATTGCTATTAAATGAAGGGAAAGATATTGCCTGGTTTGATGAGAGCAGATATGGATAACCATTACTATCATCGTATACAGCATCAGAATAAGTTGTTGCAAAAAAATCGGCAAACAAATCACAAATGACATCAGCATCTCCAGATTCTTGGCAACGAAATTTCATAACGGATGGGTATCCATTAGATTTTCTTTTAGAATTTACAAATGCAAAAAACGATTTTGGATCACGAACGAAATTTTTTTTCACCTTATTTATGTATTGATTATATAAAGCATGATTCAGCAGATTATATTCAGAACGACTGACGGAATATTTTCCATAATCAATAAATGATCCAGACTTTTTGAATTTCTTATAATTTTTATTCTTTAGATTTTTTAGCCTAGTCAGCTGCTTAGAGTTCCATGGTGGACCAACTGGAGTATAAACAGTTTTTTTAGGTACACAAATATCAAAAAATGAGTAAATTTTATTATAAAATGTAGAAATCATTACATCAATATCCAAGCTGTTTAAAGGAACAGGTAAGACGCTTCTCCAGCAAGTATTTCTTATTAATTGGTTTAATAAGACATAATTAGTCCGTTTGAAAATAAAAACTTTATCAACATTTAAGGGCTTTAATTTCACTTCAGATGGAATCGAAAAACTGACTTCAATAGTAGGATGATATCGATCTTCAGGCAACGTTATAGGATCAGAACGGGTAATAATGCAATCATCAACATTATTCACAAACACCAAGTCAAGCAGTTTACCAAAGTCATTGTATACATCATTCATTTGATAAAGAGATAAGCCAAGAATTTCATTTAAGAAGTCTTCATGACAATATTTATTTTTGAAAGGGATTAAATAAGGCGTATCAGACGTATGCATCCATGATATTGAGGGCAAGTTGAAATCACCAACAGCAAAAAAAGAGTCATCATTATAAACATTTAGCATAACAGAATTAATGGCTTGAACATGTTTTAAATAAATAGAACTTTCAGAATCCGGAGGAATGTATGAACAGGTGAAGTAAATTTTTTTATTTTTCAATTTAACCACAACAGCAATAAATTCAATACCAAGGGTATCAGTAACTACAACTTCAGATGGATATAAACAAGAGACCGCAATCAGAACTCCACCACCTCTACGTGCATTTCGATTATATCTAAATATTTGGTATTTATTAGAAAGAATTTCAGCATTATAAATATCATCATTTAGCCAAGTTTCAGTAAAAATAATAACATCATAGGTAAAGTCATAACTGTTAACCAGAAGAGTAGACAATTTGGTATTCAATCCACGAACGTTTTGATACATAATATTCATACAATTCTTAGAGTCCATTAGTTTTTTGAAACTAATGAATTTCTAGGTGGCAAACGAGCAATATTTTTAGATCTTGGATTTTCCTTAAAGATATATTCACGAACAATGATATTAGCAGGCCAAAAACTTGTATCAATAATCTGATCATAGACACAAGCAGTAACAGCAATTTTAAACGATGTTATACTTCTGGGTTGAGAATAAGAAAATTTGTTTATAACAATATCAACATTAGTACCGATTTTCGATTTAATGTAATAATTAATGTCATCTACGGTTGTATCGGATGCCAAACGGGAAATAAATACTGTACGTTTTGGAGGCACTACAATTAATGGCTTAGGGCCGGTAACGTTAGCAACATTAGTTGCGACACCAGAACCCGATGGACACGGACTGAGATCAGCAGCATTTTGAAATCTAGGTAGTGATGAAATTGAGCTAGAAAATCCAGTATCAGTATCGCCTATAGGAATGTTGCCCAGTGGAGGGATAACATTTACAGCCAAATTCGGTACAGATGTTGCATTACTGTCATTAACAGTGTTTAATGCTGGACCTGAGGAGTTAGTTACTAATGGTACAGCAGGAGATCTGGTAGATGTTTTCTTTCGTTTTGGGGATGATAATAGTGAGTATCCTGACTGATCATGCGGGACTTAATATGATGGGCAGAATCTGACGAGTGCAGAGCGTTAGGCGAGGAGCGCTGGAACACTTTCTCTGCTACTGTCAGGCCTTCGTCGAATTACGATCCAAACCCGTTGGGCTTGGGATCCCTTAGGAACGTTGATTGGAAAACCTTTAGGAGTTCCGACGGGAAACTGGGACTCTTAACGCCGGAAGTTAATTCCCTTCCTAAATCCCCCAAGGAGAGCACGACAGTCCCGATAGTGGCCTAGGTTTATATCGTACGGATATGAGCCTGCATTTTTGATGCTTCGCCCTCTTTTCGACCTTACCTAACCAAACCAAATCTAACCTAAATTTTATTTTTATTTAATTTAATTATTTAGCAACAAAACAATTGTTGTAATATAAATGCAAAAACACTATATGATGTGGCAGCTCAATTCAACTTTCATGTACATAGTGAAAAAAGTGGCATCTCAGTTCATTTTGTTCTGTACAAGAATTATAGGTAAACCAATTCAAGAAAAAACTTGCCGAACAAAATAATTTCTCTCTCTAAAAATTAAGACTCAATATAAAAAAAAATTTCCGGGCAAAAATTATTCAAATAGATGTATTCCTAACCATCAATTCGGCTTTAGAAGAGAACACAGCACAATTGAACAAACCCATCGTATAGTTAACGCCATAAGAAAAGCCTTTGAAGAAAGAAAATATTGTTCCGCTCTCTTCATCGATGTTTCTCAAGCTTTTGATAAAGTCTGGCATGAAGGCTTATTACATAAATTGAAGCTTAACTTACCAGTAAACACACACAAGCTGTTAGAAAGCTACTTAGTCGGTCGAAAGTTTATTATTAAAGAATGGACTTTTTTAAGCTTTCCTCAGCCAATTAACGCTGGTGTTCCTGAGGGAAGCATCATGGGCCCACAGTTATTCCTTATATATACCTTAGACATGCAAACAAATAACCACATACTAACTTCAACATTTGCTGATGATACAGCTTTTTTAAACGTACACGAAAACTGTCATGAAGCATCTCGTTACTTGCAGGATCATATATTTGAACTGGAAAAGTTGTTTAAACAATGGAGGATAAAGGTCAATGGGCAAAAATGCGTACATATAACATTCACCTTGCGTCGGGAGTCATGTCCCCCTATTAAAATCAATAATCAATTAAAGCCCCAACAATCGCATGTAAAATATCTCGGTATTCATATTGATCGGCGTTTAACATGGAAATGCCATATAGAAAGCAATTCAAATTTATTGGCTTATTGGAAGAAATTCTGTTCTTAGTCTCGATTGCAAACTTCTACTTTACAACTCTATCTTAAAACCAATCTGGTGCTACGGTATTCAATTATGCGGCACTGCCTCAGCGTCTAATATCGAAAAAATTCAAAGGCGCCAAAATAAACTTCTTCGAATAATCACAGTCGCTCCCTGGTATGTTAAAAACTCAAATATTCACAAGGATCTCAATGTGCCATTATTAAAAACTATTATTACCAAGTATGCAGTAAAACACTTAAAAAGGCTTCAGTCGCACCCAAATCCACTAGCTCGAAATATTTCAAATGACAGCGGCCACTCTGATTAAGGAGAAGAGATACTGCAGGACTCATCCGATGAGAAGAGCGCTAAACATCTACATATGTGAACTAGAGTTCTGCAAGAATGAATAAAAAGCAATTTCAACAAACTCATTTGATTTTTAACTGCAATGTGTCAAGCATCCAATAATAACGAAACAAATGAAAGAATAACCAAAGACAAAACAAGCAAAAATGAATTCAGTTCAGTCAATGCAAGTCAAATGAGTTAAATATTCAAATAATATTTGAATGTAAAATTATTTGAATATTAACTTTTCTATGTATGCGTAAGCTAAACCCTAAATAAAATAAAATAATCTACAAGCTTACACACATATTCCCTACAAAAAACGAGACTACTCTATACATGCGTGTATGGACTACTCCATAAAGGAGTAGGACTACTCAAATACCTAACCTAAATGTATATAAAAACAAGCGATGTCCTAGGGCTGGACCACGTAACCCAGCTATGCATTACAAAGGAGTAGTTTTAAAACTACTCCATTGTATACACAAGAGGATTAGTTTTAACTTCCTTGAAAAACGAAAACATGTCGTTAAAAAACGAAGACATGTCGTCTCACTACAAACACTTTTTAATAATGACATGGTCCATGCTTGCATAACATCGGACCAATCCATGGAGTAGTCCATTTAATCAAATTGGATCAAGTGGTCCAATATAATTTGCAGGGTTATGCCTATATACCCTACAAAAAACGAGACTACTCTATACATGCGTGTATGAACTACTCCAAAAGGGAGTAGGACTACTTTAATACCTAACCTAAATATATGTAAAAACATACTCCAATTTACATAGCGATGTCCTAGGGCTGGACCACGTAATCCAGCTATGCATTACATTGGGGTAACCCCAAAACTACTCTATGTCGCTACACCATAGAGCACCCACAAATACTAGTTTTGAAAGTACTCTATTTTACTTCCCTATGGAGTACTCTTAGGAGTTAGTTTCGCAGCTACTCTATTTCACTATAATTATTGCACGGTAATTAAATAATATAAATTATCTTACCAATTATGTCAGTTTTTTTTAACTTTTTATATTGTAATTTACTTTTATTTTGTGCTTTAATTTAAATAATTTTTTTACCCGCATATTTATTTCTAACCTAAACAAATGACATAAGTGCTACCAGAGCTGTAATTTAACACCAAGCATTTTAAGTGTTGCCAAACGTCGTTAAAAAATTCTTGTTAAAATGAAATGGTCCATGGCTGCATTACATAAGAGTAGTCCAAAAAGTACTCCTTTGGACCATGTACTCCATTCATTTTTTGTAGGGTAGGTACTCAAATAAATATAAACACATTCAATAATTAAAAAATTATTTGAATGTTTTCTGTAAACTTGCTCTCTAAAACGGGTCATTCCAATGTTTTGTTATTTATGAATGCATCGCAAATTCATTTACAGTAAACAAATTTGTTATTCAATACACTCACTCTTATTCTTGTATATGGTTGACTTTCTTCTTATCTTTTTGAGTGTTTAATATTTTAATAAATGTTGTGCACTTTGAGTAAAGGCAAGCAAGTGAGTTATTCAAAGCAGACCTCTAATGTGAACAGAAACGGTGAGGAGAACAATTTTCGTCAGGCATTGGCAGGACAAAAATAAAGTATTTGTAAAAGATTTGAATAATAATTGTTAGTATAATATATGAAGATTCAATAAATAAATAATGAGAAAAAAAAAAATTATTCGCAACGCATGGGTGAATCGAGCTTAATAATACAAATTATTTCTAGAATGTATTTAACTTTTCAATAACCTAAAAAATTATATTTAATAACTTTTTTTATGGTCTTCCCTGCTTAAAAAAAGTCTCCCCTTCGTGAATAAAATAATGAATTTTAAGAAGCAAATAATTAACAAAATTTGTATTTAACCACAACAACCGACACTTACTTATCCACCTACCGACTTAACATTTCCTTTTATATTAACTTTACATTTATTTATTTTACTACAATTTTTTGTTTTTTTTACTGACGGTATCAAGAACTTCTACTTAAAATACATACAATTAAAAATACTTTATTAATGAGCTGAAATATGCAGTGAGGGATACCCGAGCAATGCTTCCTCCTTAACAAGTAACAAGTGGAGAGTGGATAATAAATTAAATTGTAATTAAAGCAAGAGTAAAAACAAGTATAAAAGTAAAGTCGGTCAAGAACGACCATATGATAGCCTACAGATAAATTTTCGATAGTGCATTATATTTGGCATCCATGGGAAATTATGAATGCCGCTAAAACATAATTATGTTATGAAGTTAATTTTGTTGCTAAGATTATCTAGATATAAACATCTATATGGTACCCTCGGCCAATTGTGGTCTAACTAATATGCCATGACATAGTATCTATTATTTAGGTCATTGTGACAAAATTTTATCTCAATACCAAAAGAAAGTAATGGTATCAAGAGCTATTTTCGAAAGTGATATTTGTATCAGAGCTATTATCAAATATGGATCGATTCCAGTAAAATTTGGTAAGATTATTTAGACTGCAATAATCTAGTGTTGGGCATTATGTAATCTACATACCTGTGCCAATTAGATGATTTATGCGCACACTTTATCTATGCCGGAAATAGGTTTGTATAGGGGCTATGTCAAGTAATAGAACATTTATCACAATTTTCACCCTTCATCCCAGTGACAGTTATAACATATCGCTCCTAAAATGCAATATCGACATAATTGTAATTTTACTAAATAATAAAGCATTACATTCAAAGTGCAAAATATAAATAATAATAAATTGCTTTATTTTTGATTTTCTTGCGAAAACAATAAAGCGAGCTCATCCATCGTACTCTTCACACACGTGGTTTCAACAGGACATCCCATGGCCACCGAGGTCGCCCGATCTAACTCCCATGGATCTTGTTTTATGGGGTTACCTCAAAGAGGAGTTTATAATGACAATCTCCAATCTCTTGTGGCTTTAAAGGAAAACATTCGTCGAGAAATCAGATCAATTGAACCAAGTTTATTGCAGGGCGTGGCGCAGAACACAAAGCTTCGTTTTGAACAGTGTGTTCAACTCGACGGACGACATCTGGATGACATACTTTTTAAAAATACAACTTTTGTAACACAGAAAAAAGTGTTTTTTCAAATAAAAAATGGTTTAAAAAGTATTTAAATTTAATTAATGTGATAATTGAATCAATTATTTTTTTAGTTGAAAGAAAATAAAAAATTTAGTTTTGATTTAATTAACATTTTAGTTGTTTTGAAATAAATTTTCAATTAAAATTTTAATTAAATAACGAAAAAACCATGAATAGTTCAACAAAATAACCACAATACTAATTATAACGAAAAATCTTAATTGACTTTTTTTCGTTTAAAATAAAATAATTTAAACATGTAGAATTTTTGTTGGGAATTGTCGTTATTTATTTAAATAAATTAACACATTGTTTGAAATGGCAAAGTTTTTTGATCAATTTTTTAATTAAAATTAAAAATATCATTTATTGAAAATATTTCTTCAAAATTGTAAAATTTCTAGTAATCAAAATAATCATTTTGGTAAAAGGTGCAAAATCAACAACTTGTTTGCTTGATATTATGAATTTAGAACAAATTTGGTGATTGGAGAAATTTAATAATTTTTTCTGTGCAATTATTACGTTTATTATTTAAGTTTGAAAATATAAATCTGCTACCAGACACCCTGTATAAACAAAGTTAGCGAACATTATTTGGCAGCACTCGATATTTTTAAGAAACTTGATGCCACTATTTAAAAAAAAAACTGATTTCGACAAGCTCTATTACGATTAGATACAAAATTTAAAAATTTACTAATCGATGTGTCAGACGCTAAAAGGCCGAACTCAACTTTTCGAAAATTTCCAGTTCTGTTATATTACTATCTAATTAGTTTCGAACTCTTTGAAATTAATTTTTTAAAACATTTTGAATTTGAATTTCTATGCTTCATGCCTCGCATGTTCGGCAACTTCCTTTTTGGAACCACCTTAATCTTGGAAATTAATTTTTCAAGAATCACTAATTTACTCTACTTTTTATTTTGTGGAGTTAAGCATTTTAGCCTCGGACACATCCATATGTTATTCTATGGTTTTAATTTGGATTTTTGATATACATATTATTAAAAAATATTCAAGAAACTTTAAAAAAAAAATTTTGGGGGAATTTCAGTAAAATTTTAAAAAATTGTCGATATTTGCTTTATTTAGGTAAATTTATTAGTACGGAAATTAAAACTTAGGCCCTAATCATGTAAAACGCAGCGCAAGGCCAAATAATAACATTGAAAGCACAAGCAATGTCATAAATATTTTGTAATTTTGTTGTTGCTTTCAACAGAAATTCATGTACCATTTGAAAACTTTTAACGTCACAAGCAATGGAGCGCTTGAAATTTTAAAACGCAGTGTAAATTTCTGTAGAAAGCAACAGCAAAATTACAAAATATTTATGACTTTGTTTGTGTTTTTAATATTATTCTTTAAATTAATTGAAATTAAAGTATTATCTAAGCTCTTACATTTAGGGGGATTTTTTTCAAAATACGTTAAATTTTTTGGCAAAACTGGCTTAGATATACAGCCAGCCAGGTAGACAGACGGACACATATTGTTAGATAGGTTCGGAAAGTATTTCTGAGACAATTTGTGTAGAAACAATATATCTAAGTGTTACACACCCTACCTAAAGTAATGTCGGAATAATAAAACAGCATCGTATACAATATGAATGAAACAACTTCAAACTTTAAGATTTAGAAGCATCAAATCACACAAATTAAAAACAAAGTTAAAAAAAATCATGTAACAATACAAATTTTTTGCAACAAAGAATTTAATTTCAGAAAAAATTGTATATTTCCTTATGTGTACGCAAAAATTATACATTATTGCTAAAAATACAGTATTAATATCTTTTTGTTCCCGGTGTTTTTGCTTTTAAATGCAGTTTTTATTATCCGAGAATCCCTTATGAACCCACAAATGTGTAACATGTAATTGTTATTGTATAGTTTTGTAACAAACACTCACAGAGAAAACTCTTTATGCACTAAAACCGGAAATGTGTTCATTTCCGGTGTCATTGTCATCGTTTTATAACAGGAACAGCCAACTACTATACTTGCATCGCCAAGTTCTTGTGTTGGTGTTAATACAAGTGTGTGCGTGTGTATGTAGAATATAGTAAATAGCATGAATGTAGTTTAAAATAAAGGTTATAAAAATTGACTTTTATAAAAATGAACAAACAAACACTAATACAATTTACAGGCACAAATATACATACTCCATGTACTTACTTACATTTTCACATTAATAGTTTTTTAGTTCGTTTTTTAACAACAAATTTAGTAAACAATCCCCCTACAACAATTGCATTTTTTCAACGAAAAAAAAAAAAAAAAAAAAAAACAGCAGAAATAAATAAACTCTATACATTTTTGAGCACACGTTCTCTTACATACAAATACAAAGATATATCAACATTATTGTCTAAAGCAAAGAGTTGAAAAAATAGAGTTTATATTTATTTATGTGCTTTTAGTATTTTTTAACTTTACACCGTTAGAAATTGTTCTACAAAATCTCTTGATTGATCAACCAAACCAAAATTTTTGAAAAAGTTACCAAATGTGAAAAATATAAACAAACTCATGCCCGTCATTTTTACAAAGTGATATCTGGTAGTGCTCGTACCTAACAGCTATCTTTACCTATCTGGTAAAACTATTTTGGTCATTTCAACGTTAATTTTGCCTACGTTTTTTCCCTTAAGTTTTCTTTTAAAATATGGCAACATTTGTATTTTTATTAATTTTTTGAATTAACTGTCAAAAATCGATGGTGTAAAATACACTACAGTAGGTAAGACATACGTGTTAAAATTATGAAAAATTCTCTACACCATAGAAATCTATACACAGCCAGATATCTATTTGTTTATATTATGGGCATTTAAATGGGGTTTGTTAATTGAACAAAACATTAAAATCTATTTTAAGTTTCATTATAGTAAATAGAATATTTGCGCCTTATAGTTATATAATAATTGCAAATCAAGAATACAAAACAAGAAATATAAATCTTTTACATATTAGAAAAAAAAAAATAACGAGAAACATTTAGCGTCATTCACAATGGCAGCAACATTTTCACTGGTGTTCAAAATACGCCAAAAAAATTTTTTTGCAGCCCCTCACATTTTCAATTAAGAAACCGTTTGAAAATTTTGCCCAGAACAACCATTCGTATTAATTAAATTTTTTTTAAAACATTTTGTGAAAATTTTCATTCAAAAGTAGAAGTAGCCTTATCTTGAAAAACAAACTTTTGTGACATTTTTTTTCGAAAAATGAATAGAAAATATGTGAAATACTTTTGAAAGAAAGAACGAAAATGTTGCTGCCATTGTGAAGGAAGCCGTATTCCTAAAAAATATATTGTTTTAAATGAGTAAAACTCGTCAAATTTCATACAAAATTCAGTTTATTAAAAGTTTCTCAGTCGATATTTCACATTTACAATACATTTTTATTTTATAGTTATAAATTTGTACTTCTCGGCAGGGCTGTGGAGTCGGAGTCGGAGTCGGAGTTGAAGAGTCGGAGTTGAGGTTTTTGTACCGGAGTCGGAGTCGGAGTCGCTGTACCCAAAAAAACGCGCGACTCCGACTCCAAAATTTTTCGGCATAACATATTTAAAAAAATTTCTAATATTTTCCAATATAAAAATTCTTCGAAATTGGCGTTGCAATATTTTGCAGATCAATATGAATAAGTAGATTTTAATTTATTTTATGAGAAATAGTTGATTCAAGTACTTTACTATTTAGGTATATTTAGGTATAGTGCGGGAAAATGTCTAAATTACATTAGCAAAACTTATACTCAGTTATTGATCTAGTTGAAAAAGATGTGTGATTTTTTAAATAATTTACTCATGCTAAAAAATGTTAATGACAGGAATTGCCAATAATTTTAATATCAGAATTTTTTAACCATCAACGCTGAAATATTTTCAACATTGTACAGAATAAGTGTTGCTATAGCGCATAAATACTAGTATGTATCATGAAACAAAGAAAACAAGATAGTGCACTAAAATTTAAAAAAACATTCTTTTTCTGCGCATGTACGTCATAGTAGCAAACGAGCACAAACATGATGACACAAACACGTGTATGTTCTATGCTGAATGTTTGTTTACATTTAATTCTCTTTACTACAGTTGCGTAAAAATGACGTCAAAATGAGAGTAAAAAGTTAACGGGCCTGCGCAATGCACTATCTTGTTTCTTTGTTTCATGAGTATGTATTAGAAAAATTGTGACGTAAAATTATTTCTCTTCTGTGTAGAAACATCTTTAGGTCCAGCCATAATATGCATAGCCTTGCATAACCTACTGTCAAAAAATTTACAAAAAGTCTCTCATATGTATTTAAAAAAACAAAAACAAAATAAAAAAACATTTGATTCCGTATGGAATGTGCGATCAGTTTCGCACTTTGCTTAAGCAAATGACAATTTCGTAAAACTTAACAAAATGTTTCCTTAAGTTCAATATGGTTTGCTCATATGATTTACATATATTCGCACTTTTGCTGAAGCCAACTTAAGCACATTATGGTTGGGCCTTTTATCGGCCTGCCTTTAATTCCTACCATAACACTCATGTTTTTCTTACGCACATTACGCGGGGATTCCCATAATTCGTTTAATAAAGATGTTTCTACACAAAAGAGAAATAATTTTACGTCACATTCATTTCGCATCACGGTTAGAGTAGGAGTCGGAGTCGTGAGTCGGAGTCGGAGTCGCACTTAAAAAATTTCAGCGTTTGGAGTCGGAGTCGGAGTTAGTACTTTTTTCGGACGACTCCACAGCCCTGCTTCTCGGCTTTTAAAAGCTTCATTCACAATAACAGCAACATTTTCGCTTGTGTTCACATTAAAGCAACATTTTTTTCACAACCGCACACATTTTATATTAAACCGTTTACAAATTTTGCCCAGAACAATTCTAAGTATTTATTATTATTTTTTAAAACATTTTGTTAAAAATTTCATTCAAAAGTAAATAAAAATATTATAAACTTCATATACATTTTCATACAAATTGTTGCTGAAGTAGAAGTAGACTCAACTTTTAAAAAAAACTTCAGTTAAATTTTTGTTCGAAAAATGAAAGAAACATATACGAAATACTTTCGGAAGAAATAAGATAGAAGAAAAAATGAAATTGTTGCTAGCACTGTGTACGAGGCTTAACTCTCAGTGGAAGGGCTGCCAAATGTGGCGATTTCGTCAAACATGGCAATTTTTGAATCCATTTGGCGATGGAAATATACATTTTGCAATTTTTTTTTTGAGATTGAAAATGGTTAGCGATATGTAAAAACGATTTTTTGTAAATATTTTCTAATTTACATACACAGAAAAAATTAAAAATTGTCTCTAATCACAAAATTTATACCAAATTAATAATAACAAGCAAACAACTTGTTGATTTTGCACCTATAACTAAAATGATTATATTGATTACTAAAAATTGTAAACATTTTTTTTTCAATAAATGATATTTTTAGTTTTTATTAAAAAAATAATCAAAAAAACTTTGCCATTTTAAATAATGTGTAAATTTTTTTTATTAAATATTGACAATGCCGAACGAAAAAAGTCAATTAAGATTTTTTGTTATTTAATTAATATTTTAATTAAAAATTTATTTCAAAACAACTAAAATGTCAATTAAATCAAAGTAAAATTTTTAATTTTCTTTCAACTAAAAAAAAAAATAATTGATTAATTAATTTAAATTAAATTCTAGGCCCTAATCATGTAAAACGCAACGTAACGCCAAAGAATTACATTGAAAGCACAAAAAATGTCATAAAAATTTTGTATATTTGTTGTTGCTTTGTACAGAAATTCATGTACCGTTTTAAAGTTTTCAACGCCACAAGCAATGGAGCGTTTGAAATTTTAAAACGCAATGTGAATTTCTGTAGAAAGCAACAACAAAATTACAAAATATTTATGACTTTGTTTTTGCTTTTAATGTAATTCTATGGCGTGGCGTTTTACATGATAAGGGCCATGTTTTTTTTTACTCTTGTTTGTAAATTTGATTTCAAATTTAAATATTAAATATTTTGTGAACCATTGTATAATACTATGTAGGCCATAAATAAATTCACATTTCGGAACGTACATTCTTCATCGGGGAAGAAGTATAAGTATGACTGAAAGTCAAAGGTATTTTTTATAAATTAAAAAAACTGCCAAATAATTATCTAAAAAATATTAAAAAACAAGTTAGGCTGTGCCGAATCTTTATTTCAGGAGTGGGCTCTATATGATATCTATATATTATTAGTTCAGCTTTATAAAAAATGGACGTTTGCGGTATACACCTATAATAAATTGATAACAAACAATCGGAAAGTTGTATGCTTTTCTTATTAGAAATTTGAACTAGCTTGAGTAAAATATGATAATTCGTAACAGTTTCAGCCGAACTAAAAGGATTTTCAGAAGGGCGATTTATATTGGACCCATGGTTAATTACGGATCAATCATCCTAAAATTTTGTAGAGGGATTTCTGGTATTAAAAACATAAAGTAGAATAATTTTCAATGCAGCAATGACATTAGTTTTAACGTTTACAGTATATTTCAGAAGGCTGATTAATATGGGAGTTAGAACAAATTTTACCGCAATATCTATGTCTGCTACGGTTTTAGATGTATTTAGTTAATTTCCCAGAGTGGGCTTTATATGGGTCCTTTGGGAAATTATGGACCGATCATCACGAAGCTAAACACTATGATTTCCATGTTAAACGAATCTGTGCAAAATCTTCTATCATTCCGTGCATTATTCCACCATTTATGTTAGTTTTGTTAAAAAAATTATCAATTTTTTTAGGGTGGTGGTTCCACATTTTGTTTCATAGCTCAGATCCTACTGAACCGATTTTGCTGGATTTGAATCCCAAACTGCTTAGAATAACTAGAAACAAGTGGCAAGGTTTCTATTGAAAATTTATTAGGGTATTCATTTAATCGGGCTTTTGCTTTAATCGGTTAATCGCTCGATTAATTAACCGTGGTTTTGGCTTAACCGGTTAATCGATTAATAAAGTTTTTCTATAAAAATAAGTAATTTCAATAAATAAAAATGCATAAATTATTTATTATTTTGAGTTTGTTAGTAAAAAAAAACAATAACATAGCAAACATGACAATACTTGAACTAAAACGAGGTAACAAAAAAAAAAAAAAAAAAAAAAAAATAAAACAAGTTAGAGTGCTACATTCGGCTGTGCCTATTCTTTGATACACTCCACCGAGAGGAGTGGGCTCTATATGATAAATACATATATATTACTAACTAAGCTTCACAAAAACGAATATCAGCATTAAAATTGGTTGCGGTGTAGACCTATAATAAATTATTGACCGACAATAAGAACGTTTATGCGTTTCTTGTTAGAACTTTGAACTGGCTTGAGTAAAATATCATGATTCGTAAAAGTTTTAGCCGAACTAAAATAATTTTTAGGAAGGAAATTTGTATTGGACCTATGGTAAATTATGGACCAATCATCCCAAAATTCTGAAGACAAATTTCTGGTATTACAAAAAATAAATTAGAATACATTTCAATACAGCAGTGTAATTAGTTTTAGCGTTAACAGTAAATTTCACAGATTGGCATGATATTCTTTCTGGACATATGCATTTAAGTAAGACATTTTACCGCAATATCTATATCTGTGATGGTTTTAGGCGAATTAAATTATTTTCCCAAAATGGGCTTTATTTGGATTTAGGCACAGTAAACTGTTTTCCGGGAGTAGGGTTTATATGGTGTCTAGGCTAAATTATGGAGCAATCTTCACGAAATTTGGCAGTGTGATTTCTCGTCCTATAAAATTGTGATGTACAGAATTTCAATTTGATAGCATAATTTATTACGGTTTTAGGCGTACTAAACTGTTTTCCCGGAATAGGGCTTATATGGGGCCTAGTGTAAATTATGGACCAATCTTCAAAAAAATGTAATTTCAAAAAGTGTAATTTCAGGTTCTATAAAACTGTGACGTACCAAATTGTAGTATGACAGCGTTATTTACTACGGTTTAAGGCTTGCTAAACTGTTTTTCGCGAGAAGGGTTTATATGGGGCCTATGGTCAATTAATGACCGATCTTCACGAAATTGAACAGTATGATTTGCAGTCGTATAAAGCAAATTTTTTGTCATTCCGTGCATTATTCCACCATTTATGTTAGTTTTTGTATCAAAATTATCAATTTTTTTTAGGGTGGTGGTTAAACATTTTGATTCATAGTTCTGATCCTACTGAACCGATATTGCTGGATTTCAATCCCAAATTGCTTAGGATAACTACAAGCAATTTGAGACCAAGTTTGTTTTCTTTTGCGTTTTTCGAAACTGAGCGTGTTTTCAACAGACGGACAGACAGTCGGACAAGGCTAAATCGACTTAGAATTACTCAAGGAGCCAGAATATATATACTTTATGGGATCTTAGGTGTATTATAAAAAAGTTTCACACGGAATGACTAACTTAGTATACCCTCATTCACCACAGTGGTGGTGGAGGGTGTAAAAATTATTCATAAATATGATATACATATTTTTGAATTAGTACATAAATATTATTGTATTAATTAAAAAATTAACTGGAAGATCATTTTATTAGTTGTTTCAATAGTTTAAGAAGATCTAATAAAATAATCTTTTAGACAAATAATTTGGTTTAAATGTTTAGGACTTAAGCGATTCTCTTCTTTAGTATTGATAAAACATGACTTGGAGAAAATTCTTTCACTTATTGTAGATAATACAGAATATCTAATTTCTCAGTCGGTTTCTTGGATTTCTCTAAGCATATTAAATCTTCTATTATGCCATTAGAGTCCTATTAAAATTATTTTTTTTAAATGTTTAGCACTTCTAATTGTTTCGGTTAATTCTGTTTAAAAATTTATATGAGAAGAAACAAATAACTAAGCGCATACATATTAAAAGTACGTGAAACAAAAGAGCGTTGACAGCAAACACTTATTTGAAATGAAGATCACTGAACACCTTCATTGTTTGTATGAAAAAATTTTCTTAACACATACCTTTTGTATATGAGACTAAACAAATAATTAAAACCACAAAAATATATATTTTAATACTACAAAAAATTACAAATTTTGTTCATCGGTTAATCGATTGAAATTTATCGGTTTAATCGTAAATTGTAAAATCAAAAATTGCCAATTTTAAGTTAACCGATCAGTTAATCGGGTAGTTATTAACCGGTTAACCGAATGATTACCCAAATATCAATACACAACGTCTGACAAAATATGGGCGGCATTATTAAAGTGCGCGTGGCACTTCCCATAAAAGGACATTATAGATTTCTGTATATCCGAAGAACGGCAATTAGGTACAAACATCTTGGGCGAGAGTGAAGCAGCGGGCGTGGCACAAAATAGATCTATTTATATCTAAAGATCTTATCGCAACAGGGTGAAGGGTATATAAGATTTTTTTAATTATATTTTATTTTTCTCTCTGTGTAATCATTTGTTTAACTTTTTTTTAAACAAAAAAAAACAAAAAAAAATATTTATATTAACGAAAAAGTGCTATTTTTATGGTTTCAAAGCAGCAAAAAAATATAAATATTTATAAAAATTCACAATGTACTTTTAATTTCCTGTTATAAAAAATTTATTGTGGCCGATTTTTTTTCCTTTTTCGTAAATTAAGTTTACGATTTTTTTTTAAATAAACATTAAGGCGTTCCTTCGTTATCGAATAGCAAATTAACAGTTTTTATTTATTTATTTATTGAATAGTAGAATTAAGAATTTGTTGTGACTTAAAAGCACAGAACAAATTAAAAATTGTCTCTAGTCACCAAATTTTTACCAAATTCATAACATCCAAAATGATTATATTGATTACTAAAAATTGTTATATTGTGATTATTATTTTTCAATAAACGATATTTTTAATAAATTTAATATTATTTCTTCGACCTTTTTTTCATTCAAAAATAAAATATTTGTTTAGCTTGAGGCCAATTGTTTGTATTGCAATATTGAATGTGGAGAAGGTCATACGTCTCTTACGAATATATTTGTAACTCATTCCTTCATAATGATATCCGATGGATATCGAAATATTGGAGAAGATTAGTGAATAAATAATAAATATTTTTTACAAACAATTGGCCTCGAGCTAGAAAAAACTTTTTATTTTTGATATTTTTAATTTTAATTTAAAATATGATCAAAAGTTTTTTCATTTCAAACAATGTGTTAATTTATTTAATTAAGTATTGACAAATCCCAACAGCAAGCTGCAGTTTAATATATAAATTTGTGAAAGTTGTTCTAAAAGTATTTAACATAATTTAGATCAATGGTTCCTTAACGGGCGTTCGCTGAGGGGAAAACAAAAAATGTGCGATTAATATTAAAAAAATCTTTTCTTCGAATTTTAAAGATAAACAACCAAAAATATAAACCTTGTTTTATCATTTAATCTTTTAAAAGTCATATCAAAACAAGACTTCTTTAAAAAACTGTATGCATTTATTTTGATCGATATGCCACCATTACTTTTGTGAAATGTTGTGTCCGTTGAAACCGGTGGCCTAGATACAATTTCCAATTATATTTCTGGCGATCTTGAAAAATTGTATTTTTCTGCACATAATACTTCTCCATTAATTGGCACTTGGTGCCAATGTTTGGTTTGCTGTCATTTTGTTTCTACATATTTAATAAATTTGTGCTGTTTTCCATATACAAGCGTAAATATCAAAGTGTGAGTGTGTGGTGCAAACGGCTACTTTGTGGAATTAAAAGCCTGGTACTCCGTTCAACATTTAAACGTTGTTAAAACTCATATGAAAAAACTTGTGGGGAATATATATGAAATGAGGTTGATACAATTTTGCTCTGTCAATCTTGTGAAAAAGTTACGAAATGTCATAGGCAACATATTTTTACAACTGAGAAATAATATAAGCTGCACTTATTTCGGGTGAAATTTTAAAAAGAAAAAATTTCTTGTTAACATACACAGAACAAATTGTCGCAAATTTTAAACCAATTAAAGCATTAATCAAAAAGAAAATCAGTTTTAATTAAAAGTTTAATCAAGTGAATTAAAGGTTTAATTTATACTATTTATTAGTCCATTGGTGCAAATTTAATTAATTGTTTAATGAATATCAGACATTTTTTAATTAAAATCAATTTTTATTTTTAAAGGTATAAAAACGTCAAATCGTACACACTCGCGAGATAGGTAACATTGATACATGTAAAATTTTTCGTATGAAATAATAAATTTTGCTCAAAATTTTTTACAAATTTGAACAGAGTACTAGGCTTTAGTAAATTTTGCATTACCTTATAATAATTTTTAACAACATACGTACTTATTTGTAAGCTATTCAGTAAACTTATATAAATCACGAGGTAGTTTAGTACTTTTATATTTTTTCGGTACACAATTTAATGGTGTTTTCTTTTCTACAAAAAAATACCAACTTGTTGAAAGGTACATGTATAAAATGTCTTGCCGACCCTGTAATAATGCAATTTTTTATTTGACAAGAACAAAACACAAAATTTGACCGCCCTGTTTTTAACAGCTCGTCAGCTCATTACTGGTTTGACCTACCGACCATTTTTAAAAAAAATGAGTTAGGTATGAGGAATATATTTTTTGAATACCCTCTTTCTAAATCAAAAACCTGTTTCGCGAAAATTTTTATGGTTTCTGAGATATAAAGCATTAATTTTGCTGCATATCAACTGTTTCAAAATCTTTTAAGTACTGTTTTGCTCTACAAGCCATTGTTTGGCGATTGCAGCAAATTCTTCATACAAAAACGTACAAAATATATTTTACTGTTGCTTTGCTGCATAGACCTACAAGCACAAAATATAATAATAAGAACATAAGCAAAAGCAAAATAAAATGACAACAAGAAAATAAATTTGGGAAAAATAATTTTATAAAATAATAACACCTCGTGTTAATAAGTAGTAAAAATTTATAAAAAAAAAATATAAAAATGGAATCTTCTTCACCAGCTCCTACACTTCCAGATGAAATTAAGTAAGTATTATTTAAATTTTTACCATATTAAGATATTTGTTTAAATTTTTAATGCTTTTAGAATGATTTATGAATACTTTGAGGATGATGAAAATTGGACCGATTCTTACCTAAATGACACATCTTTAACTCAAAAGCTACCATTTAAATGTGCGTCAAACCCTCCACAAATGGAAAACAATAACAGGTACATACTTGAATATTATTTTGTTTTATTTGAAAATAAAAGTTCATTACTTATATACATTCATATGTTATTCAGAATCCTTCCTTCGTCATCAAAGAAAAGGCAAACAAACCCTGAACTGTGGGAACGTAACGTAAGAAAACGGCTTCGAGAATCTGGACAAGCTTACCTTTCTATAAATAAGAAAGAATCTCCAGCAAAAACTCCTCAAAATAAAAATCGAATTAACTCAACCGCAATCGAAATGTTTATTAAACAAAATAATATTGATACCGTAATACAAAAGTTTTCAGAACCAGGACATTCTTTAATTCAAGAAGTGGACTGTGTTCATGGTGTTATTGACCGGTGCTTAAAGTATATTGAAATTCATAGTCCTCTTCATTTACTAAATTTGCTTAAAACAATGCCAAATAATAAAACAAAATTAAAAGTTATGGAAATGCTTCCGGAAGATTTTCGCACATACTCGTTGGTAGCAAATAAAATGGACTTTCGACAACACCCTTTTGCTAAAATTAAAGTACTTCTATACAGTAAAAATAATGATTTATGTATACATTATAAAACTTCGACGAGAGAGGAAAAATATAAAAATGCAATTTTGGTTAAGTCTGCATCAAAAAATTGTTTGAAAACTCCTGAGAATTTGTTGACGAACGTTTTGAAAATATCGAAACCATCAATTATTTCCAGCGATAAAAAGAGAGACATAAAAGACTTGCTTATATTTCTTCCACATGTTGATAAAAGTTATTATAAAAATTTACTCAATATTTAGTTTTAAATTTTAAGTGTTTTTTCTTGATTCTATTTTACTTTTGTATTATTTAAGTTGTTTACTTTGTGGCTTTTTATGTACCTTTTCATAACAGTAGAACTGTTTTTTCTGTTTTTGTAAAATAAAACCAAATAAAAAAAAAATTTCATTAATGTTGACTTTTTATTAGATTGTAAATATAGAAACATTCATCTCAACAATAAGTTACTCAATACACAGCAATAAGTATACGTATGCAGCACAAAAAGCCATTTTTTTAATTTTTTTTTAGAAAAGTGGCGTATGCGGCACAAAACAATATTTTTCATTTTCAAAAAAATACTTTTAAATTCTAACTTTATTCATGAAAGTGAGCAAAAATTTACATTTTTCTTCATAACATATACCGGAAGCAGTGGTAAAAATATAAAAAAATTCTATCGGGTACATTTTGAGAAATCTTCATGCAAATCTTCTTTGTCGTTTTTCTCCACTCCGACTTTTTGGCATATGCGCCAAACCAATTCTGAGCTGACGAGCTGACAAAAAGTTTGTTCTTCAAAATATAAAAAAAATATACTTAAACCAAAATTTGTTAATAGATTGATATAACATAAATAAATAAATGAACAAAATGAATGACGAAATTCCAATTTTTTTGGCTGGTTTTTTATAAAATATGTAAACAAGAAAATACCTTTGCCAGATTGCTGATTTATTAACACCAAGTTTTTCAGATTTATTGATTTGACGTTTTTTTTCAAAAACAATTTTATAACACCGAATCCATTTAAATTATATATCACTGATAAACTATCATTAACAATGTTATGCTTTCTTATGTTTTAACTATTCAATAATAGAAAAAAACCTATTAAAATTTAAAATTTTTACTGTCCTTATTAGAGGCGGTTTTTTCCCAACTTCATCTGGTAAACAGAAGTCAACTGTTTTACAGGGCGTTATCAACACTGTCGATTTATACGGGGCGTAAAGTGCCTTATGCCAATAGTTAGGGTGCATTTTTTAGAATAAAACAAGCCATCCTTTTAGACAGCGAAGCATTTTTAAGAAACGAACACCAAATTGCATTTTTTTTAATAAAATGTCACATTTTTTGTAACTTCCATATTTTCAAATTGGCGTCCACCTAATGAATTTACAAAATAATACGTGTGTAAGCGGAGTGTGCGGCAATCTTTTATTGCTTTAAACAATACTTTATAAAATTTAATTTCAAATGTAAAAATATAGTTTAGTAGATTTTAAAATTGACATTAATTTAAGTGGTCACTTGGTCGTTCATTGTTTTTAAAAAGTAAACATTTTAATTTATACTATTGTTTTCAAGAGTTTATAGGGTCAATAAATAAAATATATTGTATTTATTTTTAATAGCAACAATGAACTGCGGTGTTTTAAGTATTTTTAGCAGTTCTGACTTATGAGCAAAACAGGGTTAATTCATAGTAAAAAAGGTTAAACAAAAAATGTAGCACAACACCGTAATAATATTAAAAACGTCGATAACGTCCTTTGCTGAACCGGACGTTTCGTTGGGGAAGGACTATGTTAAGGGGTGGATGTATGCGCTACAGCTCCAGAATAACCGCCAAGAATCCAAATACCTTGCTGAAATTCCCAGAGAGGATGCCGATTGCGTTTCTCAGGCTATCGAGTGTATGGGGGTGGCTTTGGGACCCAGCGTTTAAATATCAGCCAAGTATCCAAACAACTTGGTGATGCTATAAAGGCGAGAAAAAGTAAATAAAAAAGGCACTGTGCTAGATTAGCGTGGCACCTGAAGCTTAAACCTCGGGTACGCTGAATCCAGTGCTGCTAACGGGTTTTTTAGGTTAGCGCTTGTTTTCGACATAAACCCTTATTTCTAAAATGTAGGAGGTTGCACAACATATATTAGCGTAACTCAAACACGGCTTACTTTATTATTGAAAAAACTAAAACAACTTGTCATAATAATAATATTGATATTAAAAATTAAACGTCGAAAACGTTTAATTTTTTAACTTAATTCAATATGGCCTTCAAACAACGATTCTACTTAGAAAATACTTAGATTTAAAGCAAAAAAACATGATGACAGTGGTGCCTGAAGATGTCAATACCACTCAATATGAATAGACCCCAGGGCTGGAAACACCGCTGCCTTTAGTTCAGACGTAATTTAATTAATTTAACATATAAGAGATTTTGCATGGACTCTGGGAATAATCATCATTAATTTTAGCGCAGAAAAGAGAAGATTTCTAAAGCAAATCGAAATATTGAGAGAGATATAAAAATATTTTAATTAAATTAATAAACAAAACGTGACCTTAAGCTTAAAGAATATATTAAAATATAATATGTAAGAGAAAAAAAAGTAAAATTATAATGTGACTGTTATTTTCTAAGCAAAACATAAAAATCAAGAAATAACTTTTATTTCTGAGTATCAAATAAAACTCGGAAAATATCTTTTATTTCGGAGCAATAAATAAAACTCAGAATTATAACATTTACGGTCCCTGTTTTTAATACAATTTCCTCTTATCTAGATATATTAATTAAAATTTTTTATAATATTTGGTAATAAACTCAATTTCAAACAAAAAACTAAGACTTTAATGTACGATTTCCACAAATAATGCTTGTGGAAACCGCACATAACTCAAAAATAGAATTTAAAATCGTGTTTAGTTCATCACCCCTTTAAAAAACGATCGACTTTCAGTTTTTTTATTATTAATCATAATATGTCCTGATGCAACCATAATATGTATATTTGTGTCTTTTTGATGGGGGTTTTATTTAATCATAATATGGTTGCCGCTGTTAATATTATGGTAAAGTTACCATATTATGTTTACAACATTGCTCGTTGAAAAGAGTTTTTTTAGATGTGACCATATCAAGACATGTGTTTTCCTTTCACAGCATTTAAAGTTTCATTTTAGTAAACTACCATCTGTAGAAGTACTCCAAGCCACTTATTAATCGAAATCGCAGTAACATAAAGTTAATACAAAGTCTTTAAGAATACTGCATCCAAAATACAACAAAATACACAACAATTAATAACCATTTCTTGTTTAAAAAAATCTATTATTGGTTACATATGTATGCCTCTAAATATATACATTTAACCAGCTTTTGCTCACATACTCTGTGTATTTCTCTTAAACTCCCTCAAGTGTTGTAAATTCTATTAAAACATACTCGCTCCATTATTTGCCAACATGTGAACCCATGTTTTGTCGCCAAAAATTTTCTATCCAAGAGTTTTCATATGAACAAGTGTGTTTTGCCTCCAGGACGAAAACAATTATGTATTTCTTTTTATAAAAGTTGCCAGCAGAAACGTTTAACAAAAATTTGTTAAAACTATTTGTTCCGTTTAACTCGTTCCTATATATTTTGTATATATAAAGCCCTAAAATATTAACCTCTCCCCATTTTGATATTGCAAAAAAAATAAAAAGAAATGGAACTGAAAATAAAAAAGAAAAAAAAAATTTAAATCGAAATTTCAACTAACGGTCAGTTAAAAGGTTTTCATAACCAAACGTATGTGAAACCAATGGAGTATCTGGGGGAGAAATGTTGGGGTGAAACTGTAACAGAGGACACAACAAAAACACAAACTAATATCGTTTCTCATAATTAAAAGCCGTACTTGCAATTTTTCAATAACAGCTATAAATCAACCATATGGATATAGTCATTCGTAGTACCTGGGGAATCGTTATAAATTACAACTACAAACAAATATATGCACTTATTTATATGGCATTCTGTTAAATACATATATAAATGTATATATATGGACGTATGTATCTGAATGTACACGTATCTGTATGTATTTTATGGCCAATAGTTTTAATAGTGTTGTATGTGTGTATGTGAACTTTTTAAATGTTTTCCTGGTTGTTAGTGTTTTTTTTTTTATTAATAAAACCCTAACGTTTAATGTGGATGGGAATATTCTTTAAACAAATATATAAACTTGGTTTCTTGTTACAAAATGTTGCTATTTGTCCCCTCTTAGGTTTATAGCAAACATTTTTTTTCATTTTTTTTTTCGTGAAGAAGTATATAAAAGCGTAAGTTAAATATGAACTGTTACTTCGGTAAATAAACAATTTTTTGAATGAACGGGTTGCCAAATTATTTTTCGGAAGAATTTTTAAGAAATAACTTATTATCGTTATTAGTTCAATAGTGTTCAATATTATCGTTGTTACTTATAATTGAGGGTAAGCTTAAGCTATTTAAATTGCGCAATATAAACAATTCGGTTAGATAGCAAGAGTTTGCAGAGGGATCAGGCAGCAGGCGTCACAAAAATGGGCTTTTAACCTAACTTCTTAATAATTCTATATTGTGAATTGTGTTTGAGCCATAATCACTATCGGATACCCGAACAAGTCTTAACAATAACAAGTTCATAATCCTAAAGGCTGTTGGTTTCCATGGAATCAAATTAGTTTTTGGCCAAAGAGCTAAGCTTGAGATTGTATCATATATCCCTCAGACATATATCTGAAGAATAAGGCTCTAAATACGAGTGCAGTTCAAAAAGTCACCGAATGTTAAAATAAAACACAGGTTTTTGGACAAAAAATCATTTTAGTTTTCGACGTAGTCCACTTTGCGCTATATACACATTGGTGAACGTTTCTCCAATGATCCTTTCAAAAAAAAAAAAAAAAAAAAAAAAAAAAAATAAAAAAAATAAGATTTTATGTGGGGCATCAAAAATGGGTATTTGATTGTTAAATGATTTCATCGTTGAAGTAAAATTTCCGCTGAGTTATTTCTTTAGGCTTGGCAACCAGAAATATTCATTTGGGCTTAGAGCAATTCGTAGCATAATTAATGGATTTTTGCTATAAAATGTTTAATAATCTCACGAAATTTTATTTTTTTTCCATTTTTTCCATAAATCACGATATATTCACCTAAGAGGCAGAAGATTCAAAAAGTAATGGACTTATTGACCAGCCCTTATAAATACCCACACAATTAAGGTTGCATTATTAAAAGCAAAACTTTTCCGATAATATTTCTGGTAATTTAGCAAAATGTTTACTCTCTTTAGACAAAGTCATGTCTAGCAGGGGTGGAAAGGTTTTTAATTTCTCGGCACACGTGCTTTAGCAACAAAAATTTTGCTTGCACCAAGTCGACTTAAAGTTGCATGTACACTACATGTTTTTTTACATCTGACTTGTCAATTTTCACACTATAAAATACATACATGTCGTGTGTTACCTTTAAAACATTGCTTCTGTAAAAGTCAGACGCAGTCATCTGATAAAATTTCAATTAGAGCGTGTTCTAATTTCTTCTGACATTTGTACTAATTTGAATAAAATATCACGATTCTTTGCCGAACTAAAATAATTTTCCGGAGGGGAATTTATATTAGACACATGGTAAATAATCGACTAATCATCACGAAATTCTGTAGAGTGATTTATATTATTAAAAATCTAAATGTAACAAATTTCAATACAGTAGTGAAATTTGTTTTACTGCCCGTTCGCCGATATCGAACATTAACGTTCGCATAGTAAATAACATTTAAAACAAAAACAAAATTTCAAAAATAGTTTTTGTTTTAAATGTAATTTTCTATGCGAACGTTAACGTTCGATATCGGCGAACGGGCAGTTAGCCTTTTAAGTGCTTTTCAGAAGGCTGCTAAATATGGGATCTTAGGTAAATATGAACCGATAATCAGAAAATTGCATGATATTATTTCTGGCCATATGAACGAAAATTGGACCAAATTTCACCACAATATCTAGATCTGCTACGGCTTTAGGCGTATTTAAATAATTTCCCAGAGTGGCCATAATGTTGGATATTATAAGGTAAATTATGTACCGATCTTTGCGAAATATTACAGTGTGATTTTATAAAACTATGACGTAACACATGTCATTATGATAGCAATATTTATTGTGGTTTTAGACGTACAGTATGATTTCTAGTCATATAGAACGGGTTTGTGCAAAATCTTATATCATGCCGTGCAATTTGTCACCTTTGATGTTAGTTTTTGTAACAAAGTTGTCAGTTTTTTAGGGTGGTTTTGATTCTTCTGGTCGGATTTTGCTGGATTTCAATCCCAATCTGCTTAGGATAACTGGAAGCAATTTTACATCAGATTAGAACAATGTAATCTTTTGAGTTTTTTTTTGAAAATGGGCTTGGTTTCAACAGACAAAGAGACAGACGGACATGGCTAAATCGACTTAGAATTACTCAAGAAACCGGAATATATATACTTTATGGGGTCTTAGATGCATCATAAAAAAGTTTCAAACGGAATGACAAACCCTCACTCACCACTAGTGGTAGAGGGTATAAAAAGAATTTAAAGTCAAAGAAAGACCGGTCTCATATACATTTAGCAACAAGGTTAGAGTAGGAGTTGGAGTCGAAGACAGAGTTGGATTCGGAGTCGCACTTAAAAAATTTCAGCGTTTGGAGTCGGAGTCGGAGTTAGTACTTTTTTCTGACGACTCCACAGCCCTGCAATTATCTTTAAAATTGTGACCAGTAGATCAATGAAAAACTTTACACTAGTGGTGGGAAAATAATAGATTCCTTGCGTAATTAATTTTCTAGAAAGGTAAAAAACAAAACAAAATCAACATATTTGAAAGAATGCACTCGTGCCGGGTTAATGCCCACAGTTACATGTTAAAGCAGTTACATGGATACACAGGCAGATATAATTAATTAAAAATAGAAAATTTTTCAGGAGTTATTGAGAAAAGACGATTTTAGGACCAATATTTTCAGATGTTACTAACATTAGCGCATTGCTATACTTTTATATTTTTTTTACTTATGTATGTTAATTTAATGTATAGAATTAAAACAACTATTTTATAGATCCTTTGGAAAACTTTGGCAATCCGTAAGAACTTACTTTTTAGTGTACTCTTCTTTATATATTAATTTTTCTTGACTTATTCAACCATAAATGCAACAAACTAACCCTGAAAATTTTACATCGGTGTAGGTTGTATATATTCACACAGACAATTACGTACATACATACATATGTACTAAAGAAAACTGAAACTCATAAAATTTTATGTTTAATTTATATTAACCATAAACATAAAGGAAAAAGAAACTAAATGAAATACTAATAGAACTAAAAGAATCCTTCAGGATTCCTAAAGTTAATACTTCAGACTATGACTAAAACTAATGAAAATGAAACGAATTTCAAATAGTTTTTACATACAAATTTATTTTAATAAACCACAACAAAAGCAAACAGATTTCGAATTTAAAGAAAATTTACTCAAGAATAAAGAATATGAAATAATACGAGTAGTAAATTCTAAATGTGACAGAAGTTTTCTGTTTCAAAATTAATCAAATAAATTTGACATCTATAAAGATAATAGATTTATTTATATTTTTCGATATGAAACACTTGTAGTTTTTTTTTATTTTTTATTATTTACTTTAAAGATATAGATATATAGTTAAATATTTACTTTAGAAGTATTAAATTCCTACACTGGGATTAAACCAACTGTTTATGTTCGCTGTGAAAGACCATAAATTTGTTCAGTATTTTTGCCATTTTTTATTACACAAATATATTGTGTATGTGTCAAATATTGTCATATTGACAGCTGAGCCATGAAATAAAAAAAAAGAGGGTAAAATATTGTTGTGCAGGGTTAATTTATGTTGTTGGCTATTACGATTTTTGTTTTTTGTTTTCGCAAAATATTTGCTTTTAAATTGTATTATTTTTTTTACTCTTGCAAACTGCATTTGAAAGGTTTATTTTTCACAATTTTATTTCTGATTGAAATCATCTATAAATCATATATTTTTATGATTTATAAAAATTGGCCGCATACATTTTTTCATGTCGCCAATGAAAAAAAAATTGTTTTTGTGTACTGTAAAAAAGGGAAAATTTGACAAACTTGTCAATGAACAATTATATTTTGTGAACGATTTTAAACGAGTTGTGCGTTCAATTCTGAGTTCAATAGTGTCCAATTATAATGATTAATAATTAGTTATGCATTGTGGCAAAATTTACATGGGTAATTATTGCAAAATTTTGCATATAAATAAAATGTTTAAGGAGAAAATTAGCAGGGATAACTAGACTGGAAATATTTATTATCCATTGTTATGCATTAGCGGAAAATCAAATAAGTGGCTGTTTGACAAAGGGAGATATTACATTTAAGTTATGATTAAAATTGTCAAATTTAATTATAGAACATTATTGTCCAGATCATGTACTAAAGCCTTTCTTTGGAGCTAGACCTGTCGAATATCCGATAAACATTTACGCAGCTCTGTTTGATATCCTTATCATATAAAAATATCCGTCGGCGGGACAACCGTACAATGTTGCCAGATATTAATAAAAACTCAGAATAAAAATCTGGGAATTTTCCTTTTCATAAGCTACTTTATTATATTCAACATTTTTTATTCTTCGAATTTATTCTATGAGCTGGTGTCTGATAATTGTTAATTTTTTTCTGTACATACAATATACTTCATTGCTATCCAAAGGACAGCTAAGGTAAAATGTAACAAGAAGATACAAGATAACAGTCTGGTTCCTAAACATTTAAGGAATAGAACTATTAAAAATAGCTTTATAAAATACATAACTGAAATTTAGCTCATATAATAAATTCGAAAAAAAAAAAATTTTTGAATATAAATAATTTTTTATTTACATGAAATTAAGAACCTTGAATGCCTGTACATAGAACTATTTTGAGTACATATTCGAAAAAAGTTTGATCAACATTTGTAATTATATAAGTATATTTTCTCCTTATCCAAACATTTTAATATTTCCCAGCGTTTTGAATATAAATTCATCCACTATCACAGATTGTATTTAACTAAGAACTAAGCAGTGTAGAGCCCCCTATAGCATGAATGCAACTGATTCTCGTAATACCTGATTGAAATCTGTTTGAAAGGGATATTTAAGCGATTTGTTACTGACTTCAGTTACTGTGTACGACTACATATGTGACGCGCAAAATAGAAAGGGACCTAAGGGTTTTGTTCAGGAGAGCCATTTTAAAGATTTAAATACGTGTATCTTTGGTGTACCATCGCTGAGCGTGTTGGTATTCGTCTCATTTGAAAGCGAAACTTCTCATGACATCAGGAACGTCTTGGTCAACCTTGAAAACGCGCGTAGGTCGTCCCTACCTCTTGTTTTGTGTAGTTGGTTTTTACTGTTCCCTTTACCTTACTGGTCCCTTTTTCTATGCACTGTCACATATATCTTCCGATTCTGTTCCGCCAAGTCACTATCGATAGCATATAAAGTAAGAAACTGAATCTGTTTTAAGTAGGGATGTAACGGTTTTTTGCCGATATCGACAACGATACCGATACGCATATTGAATTTAAGTTAAAATTAATGCTATGTTCATACGACGCCATAAACCACTTGTTTCTTGACATTTTTTTTGGTGTTGTTAGTGTGATTTTATTTATAATAGATTAAAATGTAAGTGAAAATTAAAAATATATTATTTAATAGTTTTACTAATATTATTCTTTAATAATTATCACTTTGTTTTATTTTTTTTGAGAGCTAGTTCAGATAAACTAACGATAATTGTTATCAAAATTGGAGATGATCGTACATTTTTCCTGCTTCGCAGCCTGTTTTAAAATGAAACGACCTGTTTCGCTCTCAACATTTTGTATGGCAAAACATGTTGTTTTAATCATGTTTGGGGCGCGAAACAGGAATGGGAGAGCGAATTACGAATATTGCTGTCCGTGTGAACATGGTATAACAAAACTTAAGTAGAGTATATTTAATAATTACAATGTAAAAGGTTATTAATAATTTATAAATAAAATAATTTATAAACTCTTTATTATTATGTATTATCTTGTGGTAGTGCAATAATAGACATACAAGATAATTGATGTGTATTTTTGTGACTCGTTATTCCTGAAGATGACATCCAAAGGATGTCAAAATATTGAAAAATAAAGAATTTAAAGAAAAAAACAGACCTCGAGCTTGAAAAAATTATTTAATTTATAAATTATAATAAAAAAGGTCGAATAACTAAGAACTTAATAGAGGTTATTAATATTTTAATATTTAACATTTAATAATATTTAAAAAACAAAGAATAAAATAAATTCATGATCAAATAAACAAAAAACCAAAATTTTTTTTTACAAAAATAACATCAAAAGAATTTAATTATTAATATTTAAAATTGACACTGATACGATTTTTGTTTAAAAAATATAGTATTATCAACATTTACGGAGATAGAAGATTTCGAAAGTCCGTTTGAACCAGACCTGCATTGGAAAATAGTCTATCGGATGCCACAGAACTAATTTTAAAACTTAAGAATTCCTGCGCAATTTTCTTTACAAACAAGTGGATCTGCGTCTCTAGAAATATTAGAAGATCTAAGGGTATCTTTCGACTTCTCCTTTAGCAGTATCACAGCAAAGGATGCAAAGAGGCTTATTCTCCTCAGATTCTCTTATATATATTTGTCACAAGCGCTCCAGAGGCCAGATCTTTAAGTCTTATCAGAACTTGTACCACCTGTAGGGGTGACCGTATTTCCAACACTTAAGGAATGCAGAGACAAGTTAAGTAGCTCAATAAGACGTTTCTTCGATATGATTGAAGTTGATTGTCTTTGAAATATTCGATTATTGTATCGAGGCTCAAGAGTGGAAGATAAACAATTGGCTTCATTATTTTCTAAAGAATCAAATCTTTAATTTATATCTAAAGCTAAGTCAGCCGCTAAATCTTGGGACTATTCTCCACCTCCTGTGATTCATTTATTATATGAAACCATTTCATTATTCTGTTGTGATTTTATGATCTCCTTTTTAATGTGTTATTTCTCTTAGTTGCTGTACAAAAAATAAGCACAGATAATTAAATTTTTTGTTCAAAATACTCAGAATAAAAATGACATAAAAAGTATCGTCGTATCGACAGTAAATTATCGCCGATACCGATACATCGGAAATCGTTATTATCGGTATTCGTGAAACCTCTGTGGGTGGGAAACAAGTTGCTTGTCGTTATCATTTTCGTTTTCGTTTAAGCGCAATCAGGACGTTCTTGTTTATTTGTTATCAATCGTTTCACCATATGAATTCGCTTTGACCTTATATTTTTGAAGCGCGCTACTCCACCAACAAAATTTTATTTTTGAAGTTTAATCATGGGCTGACCTTGAAAGTTGTGGCTTCCTAAACGAAGATATAGGTAACTCGATATTTATCAGACGTTTAATTGGTACTATTTATTTGTTTACTAGTGCAAATTTAATTAATTTTTTAATTAATATTACAAATTTTTTTTAATTGAAATTAATTTTTTTTTCTGTGCATGCAGTAATTAGTGACAACTTTATGAAAATTTTGAGCCCAAATAATTCCCCTACAATGGCTTTGCCGTTTAATGGGCAAGTTTAAACTAAACCAAAGAAGATGTCTGAAATTGTTCTTAAACTTTCATGTTTGCTTTACAGACAATCTTTACTCTCATCTATTGTCGTTCCCCAAGCTGTCTGTCGTCATGGTAAACAAATCTCATCTAATATTTTATCACAACTTTTCACTTTGTTGCCTTTTCAACTCGAAAGTGGTCTTCATAAAACGAAAAACTTCACATGTACATATAAATACATATAAACAAAATATATTGTAACTTTTAAATCACTTCTTTTGAAAATGAAGGGATATTGCGTGTTTTAAAATTGTTTGTATACTTGTCAACATTACAACAAATTAACCTACAACATGCACCACAATTCACAAGAAACATGAAAAATAAATAAAATTACTAAATAAAATGCCATAATATTTAATTTTATTATATAGTGTGTTTATTTTTCCCCCACTTTTTATTTATTCATTTTTTTTTTGTAATAACAAAATCGGAGATTAATATCAACACTATTTAATCTTCTTAAATGTTCAAGCGAATAAACAGAAGGAACATAAATGAATGGTGGAAAGAAAACGCCATAATCATTTAATCTTCAAACATTTATTTGTGACAAAATATACAAAATACCCAGCAACAACTTTACTAATATTTTAACAATAAAAGCTTCCTTAACGCATTATCTTTCATGGCTAATCGCTTCTAACAGCTTTGCTTTACATTAATTTACAAAGTACTTTCTTGTTATTTAGACAGTTATTCGCATATGGACAAAATCTTAACCCTGAAAGGTTACTCTTCATTTTAGTTAATTAAAGATACTCTTCGTCGTTGATGCGAACTTTTTAAAGAAAAATTCAAGCGGAACGAGTTTTAAAGTAAAAATCAAAAACATTTTATGAAAATATAAAATAAAGCATAAAAAATAAAAGTTCTTTTTCTTATTTCTCAAAATTTAATGCGAATTTTCAATCTTTTTTGAGTTTTAAAATTTATTATTTCTTTTAAAGCTTTTATCATCTGCTAACGCTGTTGAAAAAAGAGCATAATCTGAACACGCATAAAAAAGTTATATCATTAAGTGTAAATGAGTTTCGTCGATTCGACGAAGAGTAACCATCCAGGGTTAAATAAGGCAATAAAGAAAGAAAGACTCAAGTTTAAATCTCAACTACGGCAGCAAATTTTTATATATATTGTGTGTGAAAATAATTTGTTTACTGATAATTAAATTATACCGAAGGCCTAGAATAGATGTGGGTTGTTGTAGCATGGGTACCCAAATCAGCCCAGCCAAATTATTTTTCGTCAAGTATATGTTTCTACTTACATAATAGGTTCTCTGAAGAATAATAAAAATGGGTTGAAACAAAAAATTTTAAAATCATCAGTTATTACAATTGAAATATAAGTAGTGCTTATTAACGACTTTTTCTTATTACAATATATACGTTACTTGGTAAGAGAAATTTTTGCTGGGTAATAAAAATAAAGAGAGAAGCAAATAGAAAGCAATAAAATAAACATAAAAACACCTTCTTTTAAGATTAACACAGTATTTTCTGAATTTTATCTAACAAAAATGTGGTAGGCGTTAAAAAAAACTACTGCAAATGCTGTTATTTATTTATACTTGTATTTAGTTATACAGAAGCTCAACAATAAAATGTTATTTCGTTATAAATTCGATAAATGTGAAATTCAATTTCTTCTAAATAAAATATAAAATCAAATATTTCTTACTTAGACATTTGTTCTATACGATACTTTTTAATTTTCAAACTTCTTTAGTCCTCATATTTGCTTTCATTAAGTTTTGTGTCTTCAAAAGGAGTTCCTATTTTTTTGCTTAAATGTTTTTTTAAAAAACACGCACAATAATATTACCGTTATACCATTCCATTCACTACAAGTATCAACTTCAGCGTTGAAGTAACAAATCGACATACTTCTACACAATTTTATGGTACTTAAAATTTGAGTATAAAAGGGGGTTTTAAACAGGTACGTTTATTTGCAGGAACCAAGAATGTATTTTTAGAACGTGGACATAAGTGGGGAAGTTTCCAAATAACTACATTTTGCAATTCTTATCAAATTACAAACAAGAAGGAATTTCTAATTCGCCTGTGTCATTTCTTAAATTGACTATTTTTATGGGGTCTGTAATATTTTATTTACCAATTAGTAATGCCAATAGTAGGGAATTTTCCCTTTTCGTAGGGATTTTTTTTCGAAAAATTTCAAGCGTAGGGAAAACGACAGATATTTTATTTTAAGGAAAAGTTAAGGAATTTTTAAAATATTCAGAGGTGTTCTGGAAATCGAAAACGCATGTATCATGTAACCTTTCCATACATCCATTGAAAAATTGAATATTTAACCTAAAATAATGATAAAATATGTTGATGACATATTCTGCATTATTACTAAATGTGGGATAAATAACTTGTTAGTAACATTTAATGAGTTTAATAGTAATATTAAATTCACTTTGGAAATAGAAAGTAATTCAAAATTACCTTTCTTGGATACTTAAATAATAAGAAAGGGAAATAATTTGTTAATAGATTGACATCAAAAACCAACAGCATCAGGCAGAATTGTAAATAATAATTCTGGACACAGTAAACAGATTATTACAAATACTGCTAGAAATTTAATTAAAAGGGTTCTTACTAGATTATCCACTCAATTAATCGTTGTTCGATTAATCGAACAAAATTTTCGCCACTATTTGGTAGAATAATCAAAATAGCCAATTTCAAATAACGAATAACTCGAACAATTATGTCAATTAATCGATTAAAATTAATTTCTTAGAAAATTTTGCTTTTTTAATATAAAGATATTTTTTTTTAGATTTCTAACTAATTAAATACAGAACAACTAAATAAAATGCTGTTTTATTCTGTTTATATTCTGAACATATTTTAGTCCCTTTTTAGATGTGGGTGTGTATGAGACAAATCATGTTATAAACGATTAACTACTAATTCCATTTTAGTTTCGTCTTAATAACCGAAGTGTCATTAGATAGGTAATTGAAAGCAAAATCACGGATTGTTAGCGCATAATAGTAATACGTTAAAGAAACAAATTACCCAAGCCTATAGAGTAGAGCTATAAAATGAAGAAAAATAAAGTTATCAGCCATGTTCGGTAAATCGAATGCATATTAGTAAACTTGAAATCGAACAAACTTTGGAAACGATCCAGTTTAAAAAGTTTCTTCATACTTCGATTTCTTATCTTAACCATAACTTCTCTTAAAATCAGGAAAAATACGGTGATTTAAAAAAAGTCTCAATTGATTTCAATTTTACCTGATTTTCAGGAATAATATATTAGTTAAATTGAATTATCTTTATATAAATAGGCAAAGGCAAAAGAGTTAAGAACACTTTTCTCCTCTGTTTGTCAAGCGATTTGAACAAAACATACAGCATTTGAAAGGTTTTTACTTACAGAAGTGCACAATATCTATTTTATTAAAATCTGATAGGATAAAATCGGTAATCTCATATCTCCAAGACTAAAAGACAAACGAAAAAAATTTAATACTTATCGCTGTTTCCTAAGCGGACAGATGTCTGGTAGTTTTTTTGAAATTCGGCCCTTTTTGGAGAATAGACGGGTATAACCTGTATTTTGGAACTTCTTTGTCTCCCCATCTAACTTTTAAGGCAATATACATAGAAATAAAAATTATACCAAATTCGTAACTTATCTAAAAAATACAACTATTAATTTGGTACTTTTTCGAAATACGTATGCTTAATGGATGACAATCATACCTATTTTTGGTACTTTTCCTACAAAACATTTTTCTCTATTTATTGCCATAAACGAATTACAATATTAAAATTTTTGATTTTTCAATGGGGAGCAAAAAGTGTATCAAAACGTGGAACTATGGGATATTACATTTCTTTCTTTTACTTTTCCCTGGTGTATGTAATAGTTTTTGAATTTTCTATAATAGTAAACTTATAAACATAAAATTGTATGTGCAGGTAACTGAGTCAATGAGAACCTATAAGATGATACTTTTTTATTCGTCAACTGGAACTTTTTGAATTAACGTTATATGTATTGAACTTAGAAACATGAAATTAGGCATGAATGAGTGTATAAGAATCTGTAGGGGGCTTTATAGTACTTTTTCGTTCTACAGCTGGTACTTAATTATTTCTTTCGTTAATTTTTGACCTAGAAACATAAAATTAATCATACAATATCCGGAGTGGATGAGAATCTATAAGAGAGAACTTTTTGGTACTCTTTGTTCTTTAACTGGATTTTTTCCAATTGCCTTTAGTATTGGACCTAGAAATAAAAAATTAAACTTGCAAGGTCCTGAATAAAATAGAATCTGTAAAAGTGATCTTTTTAGTACTTTTTCATTCTTTCACTCGTAAATTTTAATACTGGACCTAGAAACATAAAATTCAACATGCAGAGTCCAGAGTGATTGAGAAACTATAAGAGGAGATTTTTTGGTACTCTATGGTTTTTCAATTTATACCTTCTGAACTTTTTTTTTTGTTATTTTTGAACTTACAAAATAAATAAAACATTCACGGCCTTGAGTGGAAGTTAACATATGGTCGATGGTTAGGTTAGGTTCCATTGGCAGCCGTGATCAAGCACAGCTCAGGGTTGGTTCCTTAAATAATTATGCTCAAATTTCGACCACATGGCAAACACTAGTGAATAATAAATTTTTTTAAATATGCTGGACCTATCATAAAAATGCCGCGACAAAGAAGTCTAAAATAAAAAAAAATATTTAAAAGATAATATATAAAAATTTGAGATGAACGCCTATATAAAATTCCCGTATTATGTTTAGCAGGCTGGACACAATTGCAAATTATACACTGAAATAAAATAAATGGACACCGATTGCTGCTGAACCTAATGAATGTATTAAACTTTGGCTTTCAGACCGTTTTTTTGTCTGCTCAATCGAAGTAGTGTTTACTTTGTTTATAGTTTACTTTTATTTTATTTCCTTAATCTTGTTTCGGTCTCTTTATCCCCTTAAAAACTGAATGATTTGCAGCAGGATTTTTGATTTTTTAGTAATTTGTTTTATTTAAAAGTTTTAAAACTGTATAGTGGTATAAATGAATTGTTATTTTATTGTTTATTGTTTAACTACATTTTTATTTTATTGTTTTTTTTTCTATTTATTAATAATATAAAAGTATCAAATCAAATAGACATGTATGTTTTTTCCATTGGATAAAATTATTTGAATTATTCGAGTTATTCGAACATATTAAAACTCTTATTGGTTTAATCGAGCAAAATTAAAATTTAAAACTCAATTAATTCCTTACTCGAACAAAACCAAAAGTAAAACAATTGGATACTCTAATTTTAACAATTAGTGACAAGGTTTATCACAGGAAAAACATAATTAAAATTAGAAATATGTTAAGGGAAAACAATTTTCCAAATAGTTTGATTTATGAATTAATTAATCAATATAAAGATAGAAGTAATGGGAATGCAGGAATCACGAGTACTAAAGAACCAATATTATACAAATCATTATCATACATATTAAATGTTTCGGAGAGAACATGGGAATATAATCTTTGACACTGACAAATATAAGGTAGCATACAAGGCTTATAACACATTGAACAGTTTTTTTTGGCAAGACAAAGTATAGAACTACGAAATCGGATAGGTCGAACATTGTCTATAAAATTCCTTGTAAGGGAAATGCTAATGAAAGATGCAACCAGGTTTACATAGGTACAACCAAAAGGAAATAAGGGACTAGAGTTGCAGGACATAAATCGGATCAGAAATATAGGGACATTAATTTAAAAAAAAACAGCATTAAGTCGTCGTTGTCATCAATCTAATCACTATCCAAATTTTGACTAGCATCGGTTTTAAACACTGAAACTTACTACCAACGCAGATATATTTTAGAAATGTTACACATAATTAATACACCAATGACACAAAGAATAAATTTTAAAGCAGACACAGAACATATAGCGAATAATTATAGGAATTTAGTTATTAAGAGATGAAAGATAATATATAATATAAATATACCGCAGCCTTAAAACAAGAGGGTTCAATTTGTACATAAATTATATTAAAATTAGGACCTTCTTGACCTTAGGTCACGATATACATATAAGTATGTATGATTAAAAATTAGTTTAATTAAATATGTTTTAATAAGTATGTAAGATAAAAATAAGTTTAATTAAAAAATTATTATATGTTATAGGAATTTGCTTTAGTGAAACTATTTTTTTTATTATTGTTAAAAAATATTTTGAATTAGGCTTATAGATAGGAAATTTTTTTAGTTTATATAAATTGTAACGGCCTAAGTTATAAAAAATAAAGCATGTCAATAAAGGGTTTATGAAACGGAATTTGTATGAAAATCCGTTTCATAAACCCTTTATTGTCATGCTTTATTTTTTAGAACTTACTCCGTTATACTTTAGTTATATTTTATTTTTTTGTTATTATGTTTTTGAAATTTTATATTCAGTTTTTTATTTGACCTTATTTAATTAAATAAATGTTTATATTTATTCAAGCTCTAGTTCCTTTTAATATTTAAATTTTTTAATTATATTTAATTTCCTGACGATGCTAACCAAAGGTTAGCGAAATATTGAGAATAAAAAATAAATATTAAAAGGACCTAGAGCTTGAATAAATATAAACATTTTTTTGAAATTTTTTTATGAGAAATAGGTTTTTGAATTTAATTTATGACTAAAAATTTGTTCATATTTTTGTAATTGTTTTTTTTGTTATTTATATAAAATGCTGTGAATTTTATTTCCTGAAGATGCTAACCAAAGGTTAGCGAAATATTGATAAACATATATAAATATAATGTTTTATAAATAAAAAGACCTTAAGCTTAAACAATTAAAAATAATTATAAAAAAAGAAAGGTCAAATAAGACTAAATAACATTTATATAAAAATTTTCATATGTAATAGCATTTAAGTACAAATGTTGTATTTTTAAACAGAAACTCTATACTATGAGTCCTGGCAGCATGGCAATCAACAAGTGCCAAAACCATATACGTATATAGAGGATGATTCATCGTGAGGCTTAATTTTCAATGTGCTTTTATTTACAGATCAGGCGTGACTCACATCAAACTGCTTCGGCATTTTTGCTCAGTATCGTTTGGCCAACCATCAGGAAAAGACTCACATCACAACAGCGCCTCCAAATTGTTGTAAATGGACTCTAAAAAAACTCAATGAATATCCGGTGTTTTATCGTGAAATTTTGTTCAGTTATAAGGCACATTTCTGGTTCAATGGATACGTTAATAAACAAAATTGCCAAATTTGGACTGATGAGCAACCCGAAGAGTACCAAGAGCTACCATTACATCCATTTAAAACAGCGGTATGGCAAGGTTGATGGGCTGATGGAATCATTTCTTGAAAAATCAGAATGTAGCCGTCAATGATAACCGGTATCGCACCATGTTAACGGATTATGTGCTTCCTAAAATTCAAGCGCATGGTCTTGGTGTGATCTGGTTTCAACAAGACGACACTACGAGCCATAAAGCGCGTGAAAGGAGAAATCATTTTGTTGAGCACTTAATTTAACGTTTTGCTACGGGAAATTGGCCACCTAGATCGTGCGATATCACACCTTTGTACTATTTTCTCTGAGGGTATGTAAAGTCTGAGGTATTCAGAAATAAGCCAGCTACGATTGACGCTTTAGAGGCCAAGCTAACTCGTGTTATTCGTAACGAGTCGCCCAAAATTGGACCTTCCGAATCGACCACCTCAGACGTAGTGATGGCCAACATTTATTTGATTTAATTTTCAAACAGTAAATGCAATAAATTGTTCTTTTAATCGATAATAAAAATTGTAAGTTCATTTTCAAATTGATCGGTTTTATTTTTTACGTTATAAATCATACCTCACGATGAATCACCCGATTTAAGGGGCCGGCAAGTATTTAGGTTCGCATTTGCTTATTTTTGCTACGAGTATTTGGATTCGCTCTCACATTCTCTAAAATGTATGCGAATATTAAAATCGAATACATAATGAATAAAATTTATACACAGAAATTGAACCGAGAAAAAACATTCACACCTTCTAAACTAAAAGAAAAAAAATCATACAATTTAAAATTTTTAAAAAAGGTGTAACGAAATCTTTTAAGGATACGGAATTATATATGTTTAAAACACTCATTTTTTTATCAGCCTGGCCCATGATGCCAACCTCTACCGTTCGCTTACATTTTCAATGACCAACAGCTGATTTACGGCCCACTAACTATTTTCAGGAAGACAAGTCGATCGACAGTGCAATCGAACGATAACGTAACAGTTTTCATACAAATTTGCGGCCCACTAAGAAATATGAAATGAAATTGTTGTTTACACACCAACACTAAATATTTTTTGAATTTATGCAGTTTTTTTTAAATATTTTTCACGAAATTCTATTTTACATATATTTTTTGTTTGAGTTGAGAGTTTAATTTTTGTGTTCTAATTTACATGTTTTGCTGATTTTTATTTTCAAACTAGCGTTTTAGTGTGGAATGATTAGGCAAAATAGCCATTTGACAATAAATAAATGGATTACGTTAGAAACGTAAAGCCTGTCGACCGACAAGTCGACAGAACGATAATGAGTGGCTTTTTATATGACATCGTGGGCCAGCCTGTATGTTTTTGTTCAGGGAAACGGAAGTAATTATTTTTTTTTTAATTCTATAGAGATATAGATGCGAGGGTATTCATTTAATCGGGCTTTTGCTTTAATCGGTTAATCGCTCGATTAATTAACCGAGGCGTAGGTTTAATCGGTTAATTTTGTAATTGATCGGTTAACCGATTAATAAGGTTTTTTTTTTATAAATTAAGTAATTTCAATACATAAAAATTCATAACTTATTTATTTTTTGGAGTTTATTGTTTAAAAAAAGCTATAACATAACAAACAAAGCAGTTCTTCAACTAACACGAGAAAAAAAAAGAATTCATAAATATGTAATACATATTTTTTAATTAATACATAAATATTATGTATATAATTAAAAAATAAACTGTTTGATAATTTTTTTAGTTAAGGAGACCTTAAAAATAATCTTTTAGAAAAATGTTTAGGATTTAAGCGATTCTTTTCTTTAGTTTTGATAAATCTTGACTTGGAAAAAATTCTTTCACTTATCGTTGATATTGGAGAAATCGAACGCAATCCATAATACAGAATATCTAATTTCTGAGTCCTTTTCCTGGATTTCTCTAAACGTATAAAATCGTCCATTATTAATTTTTTTAAATTTTCAACTCTTTTAATTGTTTCGGTTAGTTCTGTTAAAAGATTGATATGAGAAAATGTGGGAAGAAACAAATAACTAAACACATACATACATATGGGAAGTTCCAGCGCAAAGTCTCCTTTTTGTAACGTAACGCCAGAAGTAATTTAAATCGTAAATCAAAAATTGTATATGTATAATTAACTTTTTAATATGTTGTGTAAAGCGCTGTAAAGCTCTACATTAAGTTACAAAAGGGATAACTTTTGAACAACATGGTCCTAAAATAGAGCTTATTTGCTTAAAAGTAGACTATTTGTTGGAAATTTATAAATTTGATAACTTGAAAAATAAGGATTTATAAGTCCAAAGCTTATTAAAAAAGGTTTTATACCAAAAGTCTTGCAAGTCAAAATCCACTTTTGTTTTTTGTAACGTCACGCCGGAGCATTTTTTTGCTTGTATCTTCAAATCCTTACGGTTGATTGTTGTAAATTTTTTTCTGAATATAGTGCTGCTTTATTAATTTGTAATATAGAAAAAACTTTTTACAAATATGACTTCTTCATTTAATTTTTTACATTTTGTCGTACAAATATCACGTTACGTCACAATGGAAATGCCCATATAAAAATCACGTGAAACAAAAAACTGTTGACAGCAAAGACCCTTTTAAAATGAAGATCCCTTTTTTGTTTGTATGAAAAAATAATTTTTAAACACATACCTTTTGTATATGAGACAAAACAAATAATTAAAAACACAAAAAAATATGTTATAATACTACAAAAAGTTAAAAATTTTGTTACTTCGGTTAATCGGTTAATCGACTGAAATTATTCGGTTTAATCGTTAATCGAAAATAGCCAATTTTAAATTAACCGGTCAGTTAATCGGGTAGTACTTAATCGGTTAACCGAATGAATACCCTAATAGATACCGAGATTGCTAAAAAATATATACTACTTATGTATATTGTTAAAAAAAAATATTCTTGAAAAATGTTTAGTCCTTTAAAGAGAACAAAAGATGAAGAAATTAGATAAAAGGATATATGTGGCGTTTCTCCCAAATAGAATTAAATTAAATTTATTACAATGTAATTTTTGAAATTCTTTTTTTATTTGTGTTTAGAGCATAAATGCTTTAATTATAATATGTATTAACAAAATGTTAATAAAGTATGTATTTGTTTACCTGTTGCTAAAAACAATAAATTTTTAACGGAGGGAAAAGTGTGGGGAAAATTTTTTGGGTTGTAGGGAAATAAAGGGATTTTTTGAGACACTTAGGGATTTTTTTAAATATCTACTGGCATCACTGATACCAATCGTCATAAATCAATTTTCTAATTATTAAAAACTTATGAGTGCCAAATTTTATTACAGTATATACTATATATAATTTATTCGTTATGTTTTGAGGAAAACTAAATTGCAATCGGAAAACTTATGGACTGATGGTTAAATAATCTTAGAATAATAAATTTATTAATATAAATCGAAATTAAAGAAAATTTCACAATTACATATATATGTCTTACTTTTTTTTGGCTTATTAAACTTTTTTCTGAAAGTGATTTTTAGTTGTGAACTATTATAAATTATGGATTGATCACCATATAAATAAAATACACAAATAAAAATTTAAATTTCTATTCAGAAATTTGTGATAATAATTATAAAATTATATTTAACATTTTTTATTTTTCGAATTTATTCTATGAGTTAAATTTCAGTTATGTATTTTATAAAGCTTTTTGTAATAGTTCTATTCCTTAAATTTTCAGGAATGACTTTATACACTACCAGACTATTATATTGGATCTTCTTGTTACCAGCAGAATGTAATGCATTTTCTGGCCCGCTACGGCCTTCGTAACTGAAATTTAACTCATAGAATAAATTCGAAAAATAAAAAATGTTGAGTATCAATAAAATATTTTTTGATATGAACAACATTTCTGCACTCATGTTGTTGAAATACATAAACTTTTAATTCACTTGATTAAATTTAAATTAAAACTGATTTAATTTTTGATTAATGGTTTTATTGAAAAACAAAATTGGCGAAAAGTTTTTCTGTGTAGCGTTTGAGGCGTATTAATGTGATTCTTTACATGGAGCTTGTGAATTAAGGACTGACCACCAAGAATGCTAGTAGTATACTTTCCAGCTACATAAAACAAAGTTATGCCAAATTTCGTGACAATTTCTACATTCTGCCATAAGCTATATGATAACTTTTTGTACCAACGCGACAAAATCCAAAGGTTTTTCTGATTTAGCGTCGTTCTTAGTATGCGGGCTAAAATTTTTGTCGCTGGTATAACAATATATCGCTTAGACGCATGAAAAATGTTGTTAGTATTGGTTCTTTATGGAAAATACAGTATAAATGAAACAAAAATATAATTTTTCCTACTAAAAAGATTGTGTTTTGAAGAACTAGAAACAACTTGACACCCCAATAATTCTTTTCTTTTGAGTCGTTCGGCTAGGAGCGTGTTTTGGACAGACATACAGACAGATTAGTGGACATTAGTTAATTGACCTAGAATTACTCAATGATCCAGAATATCTTAGATAAATATATTTGGTAGCGACAAACGAAATGACAAACTTAGTATATTATACTCATAAAGGGAGAGGGTATAAAAATTCATGTTTCTATATAATCTTTAATAAAGAAGTTTAAATCAGCTGTTGCTAACTTAATGTTGACAGTAAAACAAAGAAGTAGTTGAGCTTCGTTTTTAAGTTCACACAAGTCATAGAGATCAACATGCTTAAATTATGATTTAAAGATAGTATAAATATTTTTAGAATAAATCCATATTTAGTTGCTCAGATAGATTTTTGGGAAATTAGTGTCGTATAAGGCGGAATAGCGAATATTCGCAATTAAAAGCCATTTTATCCTTTTATGATTTCGTGGTTGCAGTGCACAATGCTCATCAGCTAATCAAACTATCTCAAAAATCATCGCTCCAAAATCTTTAAAATTCACCTTCTCGCTATTTAATTTAAAATCACAGCCATCATGTGATCCTTGAAGTGTTCTTACTATTAACAAGTTCTTAATCGCAACCAGTGATGACCAGCCAAACATTTAAAAAATGCTTAAATATTAGCATTAGCTGCAACTATACTTGTATCTCTTGAGAGAGAGGCGTAAAGAAAGCGATATTTTCTATAAGCATATCCTGTTTACATCTGTATTCCCAAAGTTTTCCCGAAGGTTTTCTATTAAATACATTTATTCTGTAAATATTTTTCAAATTAGTATTCGTCTAAGGAAACCCTTCACAGAAAAAAGTTTTTTTTATCCATTAAAAAAATAGTTTAAAAAGTATTTAAATTTAATTAATGTGATAATTGAATCAATTATTTTTTCAGTTGAAAGAACATTAAAAATATAATTTTGATTAAATAATTATTTAAGTTGTTTTGAAATAAATTTTTAATTAAAATATTAATTAAATATCAAAAAATATTAATTGATTTTTTCGTTTAAAATAAAATAATTTAAACTTGTAGAATTGTTGTTGGGAATTCTCAATATTGTTTGAAATGGCCAAGTTTTTTGATAATTTTTTTAATTAAGATTAAAAATATCATTTATTGAAAAAAAAAAAATATTCACAATTTTACAATTTTTAGTTACAATATAATCATTTTAGTAATAGGTGCAAAATCAACAACTTGTATGCTTGATATTATAAATTTGGTATAAATTTGGTGATTGGAGACAATCAGGCATGTCACAAATTCCGATCGGAATGGTTTTAATTCCGTATGTTCAATTCCGATCGATTTAGTTTTAGCTTATTCAGATTCCTATCGATTTTGCTAAATATGTTTTTTTTATAACAACTCTGGTTTTACAATTGGATATGGCAACTTTACGTAAAAACCATATGATTTTTGTGTTAAGTATGGCAATGTTCAACGTAGAAATGAAAAAAGTGGTTTGTGAGGAAAAAAAAAGGTGGCAATGCAACGGTAAAGAATTTATTATGTTTTTAATAAAATCAATATAAAGTAAAATAAATAAATCAAAAGTGTGTTATTTCTTCAATCTATATCATAAAAAACATTTGTTTATCCATAAAAAATAGTTTTAAGTAGTTTTTTTTGGTTATAAAATACTGAAACAATCAATTCCACTTAGAAAACCAAAAGTGGTTTCATTCCGAAAAAATTTTTCGTTTTTCGTTTTCTGAAGAAGCAAAATACGGAATTAAAACCACTTTCGATCGGAATGGAATTCTATCACAGGCCTGAATTTTTAATTTTTTCTGTGTTTTAAACACCAAATATTCCGAAAGAAACTCAAATAACAACCAGGCGCATAAATACATCTTTTGCGATTTTTAAATAAATATTAAAAAAACAACACTTTTTTTTGCAACAGTCATAACCAGTAGCCCGTTTCTGTATTTCTCGCATCGTAAAATTTCCCGCATGAAACAAGTGAATTATAACAAAAACAGTGCTATATGAAACAAAAAATGGGTTTTCTCACATAAGTGTTTCTGTATATTTACTTTGGGAGAATTATCTGTCATTTAAATAATTTTCCAGCATTTATTGGAAGGATGTGAGAAAAAGTGTTTCTGTATTAATATTTTGCTAAAAGTTTCTCACAAGAACTGTCAAAATAAGTTACATTTAAAATTGATGCGAGAAAAATAAAATTTTAATAAATGCAGCACAAATTATGTATGTATGTACGCAAGTATGTGTATTATTTTTTTTTATTTGAAGGGAAAGAATTTTAATGATGAAAATAAATAAAACACAATTGTTAAATTTTTTTATTTTAATTTCTTTAAGCCCTTCATTGCTTTCGTTTTATGCAGGGCTGCCAGATAAATTTTTGAAAAAATCGTTAATTTCCTAAGAAAGAATAAAAAAAAAAATCGGCTAATTTGTTTAAAAAAATCGGACAATTTAAAATTAATTTTGACAAATTTTTTTCGATTTTTATTAAAACATTATCAAAAAAATTGGTAAAGTTCATGGGTAAAATACATATTTTATACATACTTAAACTTGAAGTCTATTTAAATAAAATTATTTATTTTATTTTTCTCTTTAATCCGATAACAATTTAAAATTTCAGACTGTTTTTTTTCCTGAAAATATAGCTTAAAGGCGTAACAAAATATCATATTGAACTTGCCAAAAAAAGGCCAAAATTTCCTATAGTGCATTGATTAAAAATGGTGTAATAGTTTAATGTATTGATCACATAAACAAATGTATTAAATAATCTAAGGAAATAAAAAATTAACAGTTTTCCTTCGAAATTTTAATTTTGCCCATATATTTTTAAGCTGCCATGTTTTTAAAGATATCGTTTTTCTGTGGTGCAGAATATATAATCATACTAAACTAATTAAAGTTATTTTATTTCGAAGACTGAATAATATGTTCACCAGAAAAAATCAGCAAATCCGCACTTTGCCAATTTTGGAACAAAAAATCGTCAAAATGACGATAAATCGACAAATCTGGCAGCCCTATTTTTATTATATCTATTTCTTTCGTTGACGTTTCGCTTGCATTTGACACTTAATTACTGGAAGTATTCCAGTTAAAACAGAATCTGTGTTGTCTGTTCTCGCAATCAAATACAGAAACACTTTTTTCTCACAAATCGAGAAACGATGGAATTTTTTGTTTCACACTTAATGTGAGAAATTTTGCAATGCGAGAAATACAGAAACGAGCTACAGGACCGAAAATAGCAGTTATTTTGAAATTTTAAAACAAAAAAAGCATATAGATATAAATGCTGACAAACTGATTATAGTATACCATATTGATCCTTATGAACTTTTTTGTGATAAAATATTATGACTTTTAAAGTTTTGATTTTTATTTTTTCGATCAAAAATTACAGTTATTTTTTGATTTATATTTTTTTTGGACAAAAGTAAGTTATTTTTTGATTTTTTTTTTTTGAACAAAAATAAGAGTTATTTTTTGTTCTTCATTTTTTTTGATCAAAAATAACAGTAACCTTATGATTTTAATTTTTTTGAACAATAATAACAGTTATTTTATGATATTTATTTTTTCGAGCAAAAATAAAAGTTATTCTTTAAAGAAATGTACATGTTATAATTATTTAGTTGGCTTTAAATATTTATTTAAATGTGTGATCTTCATTGGGATATCTTATGCACATTAAAATAAATATTTAAAGTCAACTAAATAATTATAACATGTACATTTCTTTAAAGAATAACTTTTATTTTTGCTCGAATAAATAAAAATAAAAAAAAACTGTTATTTTTGTTCAAAAAAATAAAAATCAAAAAATAACTGTTATCATCTGACTTTTATGAAAAAAGGAATAATTGTTACGGTCCATGGTCATAACATTACAAAAATAACAACTGCAAGGTGTAACACATAAACAGTCATACCATCACTTTCTCTCTCTCACTCTTTCTTTTATCCTCTTAAGGATAAATAGCAATAGTTTACCGAAAAAATCATAAAAAGTATTTTAACGGTTTTGCTACGCCACTTTTCTAATGCACATTTACACATTCTCTGTTTGAAATTCCAATCTCTTGGTATTTATGTGTGTGGGTTTGTGTTTCTGTTTGTTAAATTGTACTTACAAATTCATTGAAGGTATGACAACTTCAAAGGGTCTTAGAATTTTTTAGCAAATGTGCGACATAAATCAGGTATGTGCAAAAGAAAAAGTTGGTAGAGTTAATTTATTTTTCGTAAAGGTGAAACGTTTCCTTACACAACAAATATTAAAAATTGTTTCTAATCACCAAATTCATAGAATCAAGCAAACCATCTTGTGTTTTTGATTTTGCACCTATTACCAAAATGATTGATTACTAAAAATTGTAAAAATTTTATATTGCGAATATTTTTTTTTTCAATAAATGATATTTTTAATTTTAATTAAAAAAAATGATCAAAAACCTTTTTCCGTTTCAAACAATGAGTTAATTAATTAAATTCAATATAACTCAACAACAATTCTACAAGTTAAAATTATCTTATTTTTAACGAAAAATCAATTAAGATTTTTTGTTATTTAATTAATATTTTAATTAAAAATTTATTTCAAAACAACTAAAATGTTACTGTAATCAAAATTATATTTTTTATTTTCTTTGAACTAAAAAAAAAATTGATTCAATTATCATATTAATTAAATTAAAATACTTTTTAAACAAATTTTTTAATGGACGCAAAACTGCTGATAGTTTTTTCTGTTTATTCATACCCAACGAATTCATAACACTTTTTAAAATTCATATTGATTACGTGCTGTTGGATATAATTTGGATCTTTTACATAATAAATAGAATCACACATATCAAGCACCATTATCAGATTAAATGATTGGTTAAAGGCAGATTAAAAAACAATTCATTCCTGAAAATTTTAAAGTATTTTACTTAAACTATGAAATAATTACATTACATTGTAGTTCAAATCATAATTACGTTGTAAGTTACGAATGAGAGGGTGAACTACGAAAAAACGTATTTGGTTAACACTCTCTTAACTAATCTTAAAGAGATGGACTAGATAAAGATTTAATTTACAATTATAGCCGATTTAAGTCTCTTGAAAACATCCAGCCTTCACTACCGGCTTTTCAACGGCGATTTCAAAGTCTGATGCGAGAGTGTTGTACGACATATGTCGCTATTTTTATATCATCTCTAGTGTAAGCGAATTTAATTGAGGCATCTTAGTAGTAAGACACCATATATTGAAATCAGTGTTCAAAAATAAATTGAACATTATTTAGCATACGGTTCGCACACCCAAAAACGATATCTATTTTTTTAGTATTTGTGTATTAGTACACAACCCTTTATACCGTTTATAACTATTTTTAAGAAGGTAACAAACATATTATTTAGTGCTTTCCGTAATAAAACAATACAATTGTAGTGGCACTGTAGACATACATTATATTTAAATGTTCTGTAGTGTTTTTTTTTTTGCAACGCTCCTCACTATTATTGTTGTTAATTCTAAGCAATTTGCGTGCAAATTTTTTTTGTTTATGTAAAATTTTTTTTTTCTTTCGTTATAAACACATATCGAACTTGATCAACAAGAAAAATAAGTTTTTAAATAACCGTTTCAAAAGGAAGACAAAATAGCACGATATTTTTACAGCGCGTAGATAGAATATTACGTTTCGATTTTTTTTTCCAAACAGTGAATAAATAAAAGTTTGGAGTTATACCCTCTTATTGATCAAGTGCCATATGTATTTTGTTTTTGGAAAAAATGTTGTTTTCTTTACCACCAAAAAGGGCGCTGACCACAACTGAAATGAACGTACGTTAATGTGCTGAAGCGAACACAACGAAGTTTGTGTTTTTTTACGAAAAACAGAACGTAATAAAATTTTCTCGTCCTTATATTGAGTTGGACAAGTACAGTATTATTTTTGTGCACGAATATCACAAACTGAGAAAATTTATTTTAAAGGTATTTTCTACACAAACACATTTCTTCCACATATCTACCATACAGAACACTAAAGAACCGCATATACTGCTTATTTTGGAACACTGCTTGAAATCCAATGCATCGAAATTAAGTAGTTCTACGAAATAACTTTCTAATCTCCGATTAATAATTAAACAATTAAAGTGCTTTTGCTTTCCGTATTGAGTTTGGTCGCTGTCAGAGGAAGTTGCGGTGCTGTTAGAAATATTTGAGTGTATTTATTTCAGATAAAGCAGAATGGTACCTTTTAGGAAAGGATATGGAGGAACAAGGCAACCTAATGCCGATAAGCCGGCAAGTTTGCGCTTACACTAATAAAGCATATCAGAAAGCGCCACGACGCGTCGCACAGTGGCGCCATTTGAGTTTTTTCGTTGCAAAAATCATATCTTTTGAACCGAATAAGATAATTGAACAGTTTAAACAGCATATGATAGATAACTGTTCAGCCTATGAAATGAGCGTTTGGAAAGGGTGCTACGCTTTGTAGGGGCCTACTTATGGGTTATCAAAGTTAAAATTAGTAGAAAAATCAATTTTATGGTAACTAAAAAAAATTATTTTTACATTTTTAGATTGTTTTTATTTTTTTTCTTAAGGGTTTTATGTTTTAAATTATTACCCAACAAATTAAAAAAAAAAATTATTTATTTTTTTAAATTTATTTTTTCAATTTTCTGTAAAATATTCATCACAATTCGTAAGAGAAGGTATATCTAAAAGACTAACAATTTCTAAACTATAATTATTTTGTAACTCTATTCGTGACTTCACATGCCGCAGGGAAGAAATAAGTGGATCGGAAGATGCTGCCAACATGTTGAAGAGGTCCTTATTTTGCCTTACCCTTGATGCTTTGAATGTGTTCTGCAATCTATATTTTTTATAAAATTTGTTAAGAGACTCCTGTGCTTCTTCAGAAAGCTCTCCAATTGGCAAAGGCTGGTACTCAATTATATCTTTGCCATGCGCCAATATTTTATGGACGGTCGGGGTCAACTTCTTCTGTGGATACATTTCTGCTAAAAGAGATGCAGTTTTCGACGCATATTCTCCATATTTTGTAGAATTGACATTTTCTTTGCAGTTTAAAACATCCAAGATCGTTCCCAATCTTTTCACGATTTGATTGTCAATTCCAATGATTCTAGTTACTGCCTCATCATTTTCAAAAAATCTCCTAGAAGTGTTTCCATCGTTAGAGTTACCGTATCCGTGCTTGGGACAGTCTACTTTTAGTCCAACTTGTTTCAAAAAAACCATCCTGTATTTGCTTCTTTCTGATCTTTTCCTTATCCTTTATTGATGTATTTTCATCGAAGTTTTCCTCCTCTTGTGGTAGGGTATATGCCAGTTTTAGCAAGAATTCCATACACCTTATCCTTGCGTGCAATGGTGACATTCCATATTCGTAATTCTCCTCATTTGTAGAATCGTTTAAATTACCAAAGTTCTTCTGACAAATAATAATATAAAATCGATAAAAAAAATATAAAAATAATACGAAAAAAGGGGTTTAGATAGGTTTTTGCTAAATTTTTACCTCCAATATAATTCTGTCTATGATAACTAATTGAAATATATTATAATTAAGCAGAAAAAGATACTAATCTTAAACTCTTTACAACTAATTATATAAAATTGAGATGTAACATATTATATATGAAATAAATTGAATTGAATTGAAAAAAGTTCTTCTGACTCTTTTTGCAAATCGGGCATGACATTGTTGAGGTTGTTCCTGTCAGTTCGTTTACGACTTTTCCGTCAACCATGGTCAGGTGGAACTCGTAATTGCATTCAATATATTTTCCTTCTCCAATTTGCAGCTTTGTAGGCTTAATCTTGCTTATTTGTTCTTCAATGTCCTTCACCGTAGTCCTTATGAGTTCTGCCGATTCCCTTGCAAACTGAAACATTATTGGTCGGCAATAATGCACTGATGACGGACGTGGATTTTTCCAGTGTAGGGAATCATCCGATTTTAGCCGCAAAGGAACAACAGATGCCATAAACATATTTCCGTCCGATATTGTAGCGTCATCGAAAGATATCCTTTGCTTATAAACGCTTTGTCCGGATGATCCATCGCAGCCCCATTTGCTGATCAATGTCAACTTCTCAGGAAGAATTTTCACTTCCGTGAAAAACTTTGGTGTGGTTGACTTTCTAAACAGTTCAAATAATTTTAAATTGTTCAACGCCATGTTTTCAGTACTTAAATTGTTTAATGGTTTCAGTAATTGTTGCGCCAACTTTCAGGCGTAGACTAATCCAGGCATTATGCTTATTTTGCAATATATAGGCTTATGCTACCATGCCTAAAAATTTACCTGTTCCCTGCATACATATGGATTTAGGCTAAATAATGCAATTTTGATATTATGCATGTGTCCAAATAAGATTTGTGCCTACCTGTAGGGACCATAAGTCAATATTGTTCCTGACCATTTGTACGCCAAAGTATTGTTTATGTGAGGTACGTACCTGCTAATTTCAATGAGTAGTTTTTTTCAAACTATTAGATCAAACTACTGTCAGTCAAAACATATAAGGGATGGACGCCATACAATTTCTGCAACCATGTCTTTTTGAACTTTTTTACCTCTAGAAGCCAAACGGGCACGTACGGGCAGATAAAACCTTTTGAATTATGTAAAGAAATAATCAAAGAACAGGTTTTGCACGTATGGCAAATATAGAAAAATATAGTTTTTTTTTATTTTCCGTCAAAGTTGAAAAATAGTGAAAAAACGGATAGTTTTTAAATAGTGATTTACCAGGAGAAACACAAAGCAAACAGTTAATTTTTTTTTTATCATTATACATTTAATAAATACATCAATCAATACAAATAAAAAATAAGGCGATTCGTTACCTATTTTTCGTGATATTACACCTGAAATCGCAACAAATTGACTAAAAATTGTGTGTTTTTTTGAAAACCGAAAGTCGGTCAACTTTGAACGGTTATATCTTCTAAACTAAAAATGTGATATTATTAAGAGTGGCATATTTGAAATCGTTGAAAAGTTTCCTATAACATGGGTTTATTCAAAACTTCGTCGGCACTCATGAAAATTTTGATTTTTGCAACCTAGCTTGCTCTACGGGCGCCACTGTGCGTCGTTTAAAAAAGACAACATCTATATGAAACTTAGTACTGATGTTCATGAATCCTTCATTATAATTTTGTATTCGCTTCGTTTGTATTCAGTAACATGAATAATATGACATGAAAAACACTCGATATTTAAGAAACGAGTAAGATGAAGTTTTTTCACTTATACAAGAGAATATGAAAATTAACAACTCTGAAATAAAACAACCATTGAATAAATGTCGAATAAGTTCATTCAAAAACACATGGATTTAAAAGTCGGTGTTGCGAGTTGAAAGAAAAGAAAAACATTTTGGAAATATAAAAAAAAAACAAAAATAACCATGAAGAGTAAAAGTAACAAAATTAGGAACGCACATTTATATAAAAATAACAAAAAAACAGTATTGACCTTGTTTTCGATGTAAAAATTTATTGTTTTCAATGTAAATTTTAAAATTTGTTAACAGCTAAGGCACGAGCTATATGTTTACATTTGTCCTTCAAGTTGTGCTGAAAAATGTCAACAAGAAAATGAAAGACAAAAGCATGAAAAACAAAAACTGTACTTTGAATTTCAAGAAGAATTCTTGACAAAAACTACGAAAAACAGAAGTAAGGAAGAACATGTAAATGAATTAAAATAGGCAATCATTCATTCAAAGCAAATTTCGATTTAACAAGGTAAAATACCATTTGGTTTAAATATTAATGTTTGGCTATTGATGTCATCCGTCTTCAATGGCGGTGAGTGTTGAACGGAAAATTCTCTGAAGAGATTGTGTGGTTACAATCGAAATTAGTCTTGGCAACCTGTCCGTGAAAACCTGAATTCGATTCCCAGCTCAGTCAAGAACGAAAAATTATCAATAAATTTTAATATATTTCATGTTGTAAAATTCCTTTTTTAATAGAAATAATTTAATGAAAATTAAATTCAATGAACTTAAACCTGATTAAAATATCGAAATTTGGATTGAAAAACCTTTAAAAGTTCAATAAAATAACCACAAAACTAACTATTTCCAAAAAACTTAATTTTATTTTCAAAAACATTCACTAACTTCATAAAACATTTTTCAGCAAACTGTTTAGCTTGGGTATGTACATAAAAAAGAAGTAAGCAAAAAAAAAAAAATCAAAATACTTTAAAAATTACATATGTGTACTTTTGTAAAGGTAACCAACCAAAAAGGAAGAATTAGATGAATTTACTAAAGTGACAACATTGCTATTGAGTGTTAAAAAAAAATTTTTGAGAGATTGAGAACTGTAAAGGGGTCTGTACCAGAGATCAGCAATGAGTAGTGAAAAAGTGAGTAGAGCCGAATCATGACTCATAATTTCTTGTACTTATACGCACTCATACTTATTGTAATTCGATCGAAACTCATATTCACTCAGAAGTTTGATTTTACTCATCGTACTCATACTTAGAACATTTATGTAGTGGTTGATTTAGATTCAACAGAACTCAATGTGTATAAGCGAAGCAAAATGTGAGTCCACAATGGGCTTCTACCCTTACGTTTTTTCACTAATTGGAAAACTCCGCTATTTATTTTTTCCTTTATCTCACTATTTCTATCCATTTTTTACAACCTGCTCATAAATATCAATAATAATAAAAAAGATGTAATTTCCCCAAAATGTTTCTGTATAAACTTACAATTTTATGCTTTTTTATATTTTTATACATTTTATACTAGTTAGAAACTGTTAAATGACTAAACTTGTAAATATACTTGGATGAGTTAAATGAGCTGAATCAATGTGAGTATTATATGTATTTTCCTGAAATTACAAATCAAATTGAGGTCATTTTTAAATGTGTGAGTATGAGTCGACGTCACACTCATATTTGTGAGTGTGAGTGAATCAGAGTAGTTGAGTTTAAATGATTTCTACTCACTTATACTTAAAATTTCATGAGTCAGTATGAGTAGCGAAAAAGCGATTCATTGCTGATCTCTGGTCTGTACACGGTCAATCAGATCTCATCAAGCGCTATCGTAGTATTAGAGAAAATGTGTTTGTATGTGTGACACCGACAATGCTGAAGGGAAAATCAAAAAATTTTGATATGACGGCGAATATTAGGTCTAGCACACGTGTAAATTCGCCTGCATTACAAGCATTTTGACCGTGCACGGACTTAAAACAAAAGCCGTTTCATTGAGCAACCTCTTTGTGTTTGCCATATGTAACGCAATGTGTTTACTAGTAGGATGAATAAAACTGCAGTTTGTTCACTAATCTCAATTTTGTTTGAATACGAATTTCAGTGAATCACAATCTGTGCTATTAAGCCATATCGTTATAATGCCCTAAATAATATTTTATAATTTTTTAAAAAAAAATATTGTTGTGTTTCAAAAAAATAAAGATTTTAATGCTGTGTTCATTGATTCAGCATAACTGTACAATAGAAATCTAAATTATAAGCGGTTGCCCACAGCATTCATATATATTTTTTGTTATTATTTTAAGACATATGACTTTACAACTTTATGACTACCTTGTGAATCAGCCAAATGTGACCTTTTCCGAGAAAAGGGACCTAGTGTGTGATACTGAAATTTTGAGAAACAAATCAAAAAAAGTAAAATTTTAATGTTTTCTCATTTTTATCGAATTTCCCAAGTTCGGTTTGTACGTTTTCATGGGGTAAATACATTTTTATCAGAAATCTAACTCATTTCATCTTATTCTACACTCTTTTAGGTACCAGAATCCACTCTTAAGTCCAAACCCGTTTTTTGACACACTTGGTCCCTTGGTCCCCTCGGACAATAGCAGTAAATTACAAATTACAGACAAGTGTGGCCAATTAAAACATTTAGGAGCTAAATTTAGCTATTTTTTTGTATCTTGTTTAGCATTAAAAAAAATAATTTATTAATTACCTATTTGTATTTAGCAAAATTTTTATCAAGTTCTTGAACATTTTAGAAAATTGAGATAAATGTTGCATTTATTCTGAATTCAAATATTTTTCTTATGTACATGTAGAGAAAAACATTTTTCGATGTGGTCAACTCTAACAAAACTATTTTTGATGAATAATTTCATATGATGGTTATTTGAAACATAAAAATTTTGAAATAAAATTTTGTAAATCCCTTTTTTATCAGCTATTTTTTATTTTTTTTTCCCAATAAATAAAGCGATTTAAGGTGGCGAATAATTGCCAAAACTATATTTTGACAAATAAGAGCTGTGTTCATTTACTAAAAATTGTTACAAATTTGTAACAATTGTTTCTGGAAAGTGTTTATTAACCCAAAAAACTTGCAAGTTGAGAGCGTCAAAAGATAGAAAAAAATTGAAAGACAAAAGAATTCTTGCAAACTTTTACTGGTAAAATTTTTACTTGCAAGAATTTTTGAAACAGCTGTTTCATGCTTAAAGTGCATTTCTTTAAGTTTTTTTCAACATAACAGGTTAGAGTGCTACTTTCGGCTTTGACGAATCTTATATACCCTTCACCATAATACTAATAAGTCAATATTTTAGAGTTTTTAATTAATTGATTTTTTTGTGTTAGGTATTAAAAGCCCTGTGTTTTTCAAAAATTATTAAGATTCTTCATCGCTTAATAGTTACGCAATCTGTGCAAACTGTGCATTTTTATGCCCTCGCAAATGAATTCTTAAAAATTATACGAAAATTAATTTTCACAAACTTCTTAAATTTCTTTAATTTTCAATTGAGCATTTTAAAAAACAGTTGGCCGAAGTACTTAAAACATAAATTTCATAAACATAAAACACGAAAGAAGTTTTATTATTATTAAACTTATTTTTGTATTGACGTTTCTTACAAACTGCCATAAATTGTAAATAGGGGCTTGATGAAACAAATCTTGCAAGCTTGTTTAAGCGAGTTCATGAGGACCCTTATTATTAAAAAGAAAATCAAAAAAATTCTTCTTAAATACACCGTAAAATTTAAAGCTGAAGGTTGATACCAGTATTCTTCTAAGTTTCTTTCAAGGTGAAAAACAAAACGTAAGAGAGATATATTCGAATATTTATACTAAATAGGGGAAGGATCAGTATTGTAGAAATTACAAACGAAATTACAAACTTATATATTCCGTTTTTCCTTCCGTGAAGGGTAAGAAAAAAAGGTACATATGTAACTTAGAAGACTTTAAAAATTGATGTTTTGTGGGTCAAAAAATATCGTAGCCATTTGTGGAGTAGTCCACATAATATCTGCCCACACACGAGCAGACAAACCGACGGACGGTCAGATGGCGTCGTAAAATCAACTGCACTACTCATAAGGATCCAGAATAGATTCACTTTGAAGGGTCTAAGTTCAATATTGTGAAAATTAAAAGCCTGTGTTGAAGGGCATTAACATGATACAAAATATTTTTTATTATTTCTTTAGAGAGTGCTGTTATACATGGAGAACGATTTTTCCAATTTCCTCCTGACCTAAGTCTCCCCCGCACGAAAAATCTACAGTTTGTTTCTCCCTGCCTCTAATATTGAATATTACTGCTAAAGAATTTGTATTTGCTTTTTTTTTGCAAACAAGGGCGAAAATCTCATTTACACAGGAGTAAAACTGTAACGAAAGTACAATAAAAAAATAACTCCTGCGATCATAAGCTAAAAATGCTACTAAAAAAAGAACTGGCAAAAAGATTAAAATAAACATAAACCAACACAAATGTGAGTTTGTACTTAAATATTTCTCCCAAGACTAACAACACCAGCAAATGTAATAAGACACATAAAGGAATAATGTTTTCTTTTACTGTTTTTATTAGTAAAAATATTATAGAATTGAATCCGAACAATATTTCAACTCAGCTAAATATATCTATAACTACAGCAACAACATTCTCATCATCTATGAATGTCATCTATAGAAAACAAATATAAAAAAAGTTTTCTTAAGCATTGGTTTTTGCTTTTATTCGTTTACGGTTTCTTTTCGTTTTTTATATTTTTACTTTTTTTTCGATGTCTTGAGATATTTCCAGTCTAAAGAGACTATAAGGACAACAACGAAGACTTAAAGAATTTTACTCTGCAGTTTTGTAGACAACGAAACGAGGGTTGTTTACCATAAAATATAATAAGAAAACCCATATTTTGTATTAAAACAAAACTACTTATTGAAATGAAAATTTAAAAATATTAGTTCAGGATATGAAGAGTTTTAAAAACGTGTACCGATTTTTCAGATTTTCATTATTTTGTAATCTCTATTAAAAAAACGAAGATACGAGTAATAAAAAAAAATTATATACGAAGACAACATAATAGATTATATATATTCTTTTCTAGCAACCATCGGTTTTTGTAGATATACATATTATTGCAATTGCTACTTAGATTGGTTTGTTTTGCAACATGGGTAACCGAACCTTAAGTTTGTGTGTCTATTTTTTATGCTTCTGGTGCTCCTGTCTAAAGATTATATTCAGTCCCTGTACACCGGCAAACGCACAAATGCGAACACACACATACACTTAAAATATACGTAAATGTTTATCTATGATACTTTGAAAACTCTTTGTACTATAAAAACAACAACAAACCAATATAAATGCCAAAAGTTGCTACAATAGATTTTTGTATGTGTTTGTTTGTGTATTAAAAAAAGTTTACACACACACAAACATATTTTTCTTTGTAAACAATAGTAGAGGTGATAGAAAAATATTTAAAGAACGTGATGAGAATTTATCGATGACACTATATCTCAGTCTCTGAAAAAATACAGCAAAGAAAAAGAAAAAAAAATATTGAGAAAAGTTAAAGACACAATAACAATCAGTTGAGAGTAGGGCGTGGAATTAAAAGCATTTTTTATTAAAAAAATGAGCATAAAACTTGTTTAAAATAAAAACACTAAAGGTAAAATGTATTGAAAAAAATTTTTTTTTGAGAAATTTTTTATGTTAATAAAATTTAATCGCCTTAGAAACAAATCCTTCGAAATTTTCAATCAAGTACTAGTGTAAACCTTACCTTATTTATAAGCCTTCCAACAGTAAATAAAATTTCTCTTTCTTGAAGATGATTTTAGGCTAGAATTAATTCAGCATATCTTTTAAGTAGGGATATAACGAATACCGATACCGATAAATCGGCTATACTTCAGGTTTGCCGATATATCGGTATCGGCAATATTTTATTGTCGATACGCCGATACTTTTTTTTAAAGTTTTTTTTTAAAAAAATTTTCTAATTTTTTATGATTATATTTTGCATAGCAACTAAATAAAATTACACATTTAAAAGCAGAGCATAAACAGGATAATAAATTGTTTCTTTTAATTATTTAGCTGCAGGTCCACGCCATGCGTTCTTTGCGTTCGATACTTTCTTGTCCTTTTTTCCAGGACGCATGCAAATTTGGAAAGTAATCCCACTTTCTTGACGTTATGCATTTACGTAAAGAAAGCTGTCTGTTTGCTGTGTGATTTGTCAATAACATTTTACTCTGATTCTACTTTTTTGACAGTTGCTATAATGCATCAATGAATTGAACTATTAATGTGGGACCTTAGCGCACAAATTTTCTACATTTGTAGACGTTTATGCTAATTTTTAATGAGATGTTTGTAAGAATAAAAATCATTTTGCTGAAAATCTGGGGTAACTTCGAAGATGCTACAAAAATGCATAAGCAAGGTCACTGCTGCATTGTCTTACGTTATTCCGCTAGCTAAGAGTCTTCGAACATTATTATATGTATAACAAATGAACAAACTGAGATAGGGAATATTTTAGAGGCCCAAAACTTGAAAACTTACTTAAAGCTGGAGTTCCACACCACGCTTTACACGCCTTCTCGCAGTCTACGTAGCTGTCATAGAAGTAGAATCTGTGTAGTTGTATGTAACAAGTTTCATGCACAATAGCCTAGGATGCATTGAGGCGTTGAAGGCGAAAAGTAGGTTTACTTTCTTTTGTAAGCGTCACAGGCAGTGTTCGATTAAATCAGCTGATTTTGACAAATAAAATTTTATTTTAACTTGTGGTGATGCCGCATCAGAAGCGTTGCTTGCAACTTGAAACGTAGAATACAAGTAAGGTATAAATCTCATGCAATGCGTGGAGGCTAAAACGCGTGGTGTGGACCTCCAGCTTAAGGCTAGTTTACACTTAAAAACTTTTGTATTAATACATGTCAAAAACTCAAGTACATAATATGAAAAAGTGTGATAGCGTGAAGCAATGTGTTTTGAAAATGACAAGTATAACGAAAAAAAAATTTGATAACTTCCTCGTTTTTCTGGAACTTTTCTAAACAATAATACACAGAAAAAATTGTCGTAAATTTTTCGCCAATTAAAGCATTAATCGAAAAGAAAATAAGTTTTAATTAAAAATTTAATCAAGTTCATTAAACGTTTAGTCAGGTTCATTAAACGTTTAATAAAGTGCATTAAACGTTTAATCAAGTGAATTAAAGATTTAACAGATACTATTAATTTGTTTACTGGTGCAAATTTAATTAATTTTTTAATTAATATCACAAGTTTTTTAATTGAACTAAATTTTTATTTTTTCTGTGTACTTTTCATTTGATCAGGGTTGCATTTCTACAAAAGCATTTTCATGTGTGATTGTGACTGCAAAATGTAATATAGCATTAGATTTTTTGACAGTCGCAGCAAAACTCATTTGATTTCTATCTTACGCAGCAAAACTCATTTAATTTCTATCTTACAAAGTATAACGGAATACGTACGACTTGTGGGATAGTGTAAACTAGCATTTAGCATTTGTGGTGAATGAAAGATTTGAAGTTTTAGGGAATAATGAATTCTATTGTTTATCTAAAATTCTTCGAATATTTTAAAGACAATCTACTATGACTATGCATTCTGAAATTGTTGAAGACACGGTCACCCCTACACTTAACAAAATTTCTGATAATTCTAAAAATCGGAGGATTTTCCAGCTGTGGCTCTGCCAAAAAAGAAGTCGAGATATACCTTAGAGTTCCTAATATTTCTAGAGACGCAGATCCGCCAGGTGCAGAAATACTTAAGTTTTAATATGTATGTGTTCTGTCGCACCGAAGACACTATATTACACTGCAGGTCTGGTTCGAACGGATTTGCGATCTCCGCAAACGTTGAGAGTACCTTGCATTTTTTAAAAAAAAATCTTAAATATCTATAATCCCTTAAACAGGGATCACACGATTGCCACAAATACACCAATATGACACAATTTTGATTGTGCTTTATTGACGCACAAAATTGAAATTGCCCCAATAAAATATTCTGAAATCACACGATTGCCCTGTTTTATAAAAATTTAATTGCCGCTAGTGGTACAAAAGCGAAATGGGTACAATAATTGCCGCAGCACAGTCACACGATTGTTCTTACTTGTGTCTACTGCAAAAACAGCTGTTGTGGTAGCTTTTTTATTTGTTTGGAAGTTCTAGTTGGTTTATTCATTACAAATAAAGAAATATGTATCATATATTCAAACAAATATTTGTTGAATAGTTTTATTTGAAATTTCTTAAGTAAAATACATGAAATTCCAAAAATTTAACAGAGTAAAATTCTATTTTAAAATATATAAAGATATAGAAAATATTATCAAAATTGTTTTTGGGAATACAATTATTTATTAAAAGATTTTGTTTGTTGTGCTGAATTCCCTTTTTTTATAAATGATAGAAATACTGAATTTTATTGCTGGAGGATTAGCTGTTCCTATGCGCATTTCACTGGTTGCTTAGGCCAGATCATCAGGAAACGTTCTCCTAAATTATTTTAGAAAAGCCAAAGCTATCAGCAAACAAGATTACAGAGGGAATGAGAATTACATACACTCAAAAAGTATTATTTGCAACGAAATCAAAACTTAAACAAAATACCAACAATTAAACAGTGAGTTTATCTTTTCTTACATTCCCCACTACAATTAGTTGGAATTCTCCCAACATTAATTGTAGTTGTAAGTGGTAAAGAAAAAACAAATTAAAAACAAAAACAAATTGCTTTTATTGTTTTCGCAAGAAACCAAAATACTTTTCTAGTGATGACACTAAAATAATTGAAAGATGTAGAATGTAATAAAATGATATTAGTACATCTTTTAAAGATGTTGATTTTTACCCCAATGTATTTCTTAATGGAATCTTCGCAATTGGAATGTAGATGTTAGATGTTGATCAGTGTAAAAAGGCTATTACGCAGGATGTTTCAAAATGAAACTATATTATTCGTTGTACGGCGAAACATGTTGTGTCAGTCATGATTGAGGCGCGAAACAAGCGGTGGAGAGCAAAACACGTGCCCGTGTGATCATAATTTTACAAACCTGCTGCGTTGAAAGCTCGATTTTTATTGGGCAAGTATAGGCGGTCAAGCCTGGCCACATGATTCTGTAAACGGTTAGTCCGATCGAAATAAAATTCCAGATGCTAATTAAGAACTTGTATTCGAGCTTAAGTGAAGGATTTGGGATCCATAGACATAGCAGGAGGCTCTGAATAGGTGCACAAAGTTGGGCACATCATATAACCGACTTTACTTTGTTACTTGCTTAAATTTTTGTTTGTGTACTACAAATTGTATTTTCTTAAAAAGAAATTTTCATTTTCATTTTCAGAAGACCAAAAAAAAAAAAAAAAAGTAATAAAAAAAATTATTTGCATATATTTTTTAGCGAAAATTAACATAAGTTGGAAAGTTATATGCATTTTAAAATAATATGTACGTGTCAAAATAGGCATCAACCATAGTGTATGCAAAACAATGCACAATCCAATCGATACCATTTTTTTTAGAGTTCGAAAAGAAAACTATGCTTTTGCATAAAATGCCAACCCCCAAGTCAGAAGTGTTGCGTGAGTGTATGAGTGCAAGTGTTTGGGTTTTATGATGATGTGAACAAAATATTTTTGTAAAACATAATAGTTTTATGTGCGTTTGTGTATTAGTTAAAGATATTTATAACAAAAAATTAACTTTTAAATTGTATTACAATATCTATAAAAGATTATGATGATATTTTTTTCCTTTCAAGTATTTTTCTTTACAGACAAAATACATGAAATATTGTAGGAAAAAAGATTGCGAGCATAAGATAAGCCCATGGAGGGTATTGTTAGTTAAATTGTTTATGAATTTTTTTTTAATGTTTATTAATTTTTAATAGAATATTGGACAAAATGTATCACAAACTTTTAACAATATCTTGTTAATAGTTAACTTAGAACTTTAAAAAACTTTTGTTATAGTATGTAAGAAAAATCGCTATTTCAACGAAACGTTAAAAATTATTGAAAGTGTTGTTATGCTTTAACAATTGAATAGACTCCTTGAGATATGCAACGCAAGATCTAAATTTGCCTCCGATGTCGTGCTATGATCACATACTTCTTCTTCTCGATACTGAATGCTATTGATGTGGTCTATATGTGGTTTGTGTTACATGCAGAGCTGCCGTTTTTTGATATTTCTAACGAAAACTGGTAATTTTTTGTGGAGATGTGAATATTTTTTTAATTCTGGTTACTTTATTTTCTAAAATAATAATACGTATGAATACACTTGCAATTTAAATTTGATACACTTGCAATTTACGTTTTTTCATTTTTATGGTCTATATTTACATGGTTGGTTATCGCGTATTTCGATTTGAAGGAAATTATTTATGAATTCTCATTATTTGTTTGAAATAAACGGAAATTTTTATGCTTTATCGAAAACAAAAAATTCCTATAAAAAAAAACAGATATTTTCTTACGATTTTTTTTAAGAAAAAAATTGCCATATGTGATTTTTTTATTAATCGATTGAGATTTTCAATTGATTGTTTTTCCTGATTTTAAGAGTAGTAACGATAAGTGTAAATTAAAGTAGAAAGTGCATAAAATCACGCGGAACCGATTTCAGAATATGACTGAAAAAGTACAAAAAGTAGTTTTAGTGTTTCTAAAAACTTGAATAGAAGTAAAATATACATTATATCCAGTATTATATTTTTATATATTGAAATGCACATAGGAATTTTTAAAAAATTTTCATATAAAGGAAATAATAATAAATTTAAGAAATTTGAAATTTTACTTATTATAAACTGTCAGTCTGTATATATATTTAATGTTTTTCAGATAACGTTTTGGCAATATTTTTAACTTATATAAAAAAATTTCACTGTCAGTCATATACTTTCTCCCCATTGAATGTACGTTCTGAAATACAAATTTGCTTATATACAAGCGAATAATGAAAATATTTAAAATAGAACAATTTTGAAACAGGAGTAATAACAATTATTAATTTGAAATGCAATTTACAAACCAGAGAAACAAGTTATACAAATTTTTATAACATTTTAGATATATGTTAATTAGAAAATATTCACAAAAATGCATTGCGCGACAAACAGTTTCAAATTTCGCCAAAACAATCGTCATATCACCAAACGTAAATTTCTATAGCAAAAAGGATTAAAAATCGCCACATTTGACAGCCTTGCCAGTGACAGTTTAAAAGCGGAAATAATTAAATTTTACCTTTTTCGTTATTTATAACTGTGTAGTTTCGTTTATTGAAAATATTAAAAAAAAAATTATTTTATTAAAACAAATAAACAACAACATTCATTTATTAAGTTTCAAGTTTGTATGGAAATTTTGTTTAACTCTTATATAATAAAATTATTTTCAATGAAAAAGGTCTCAAATAAATAAAAAATTTTAATTAAAGTTTCTCGTTCTTTTTTATATGTACAAGAATAACATTTCTTGTTTTGTTTTCTTAACTTGTAATTAATATTTTCCTACTAAGTGCAAATAACATTTGTTTTACAAAGCAACTTAAAATAAATGTTTATGTTTTTTTAATTAAATAAATTTGGTAATATTTTTTCACACTTGGTAACTTTTATAAAAAATTTGGTTGTAAAAATCAGTCGTGGCAGCACTGGTTACATGCTATGTATTCCGTAAAACAATGTAGTTCCACTGTATACAGTTATACTGACCATATGTAGTTCTTAATGAAAATTATCTTCGTCTTAACATTTATATTTTTTCTGTACACGAATAAGGTCTACCCGCCGGTATCCCGCCTATTACATTTTTGTACTGGGACTGTGTAATTTAAAACGCTTACCTGCATACTCAAAACAGAATAGTGTTTTGCTTACATTTTTTACTTTTAACAATTGTGGTATTTTTATAAAATATTATTTTAGGAAGTTGTTAATTAATATTCAGGAATTCTTTTAAAAATCAAAAATTTTTTTTAGTGAATATCAACCATTTTGCAATTTTAAATCTGGCAAGCCTAACAGTGATCCACAAAAGATGTACAAATGAATTATAGGAAATGATGTACGCTATAAGCTTGTTAAAAATTAGGCAGATCTTTCAACACAGTTTGTGCTATATGCACAGAAGAAATTTAAAACAGTCTCTAATCACCAAATTTAAACCAAATTTATAATATCAAGCAAATAAGTTGTGGATTTTTGCACCGATTACCAAAATGATTTTATTGATTACTAAAAATTGTAAAATTGTGAATATTTTTTTTCAATAAATGACATTTTTAATTTTAATTAAAAAAATGATCAAAAAACTTTGCCAATTTAAAAAATGTGTTAATTTATTTAATTAAATATTGACAATTCGCAATAACAATTTTACAAGTTTAAATTATTTTTTATTAAATTAGATTTTATTTCAGCTAATACGGCCTAAAGTCCTATATGTATTTTAAAAATGCATTTAATCCATATTGTCCCAACGTTTCGTGAATGTTATGTTCACTTTATCAAGGGATTCGTAATAAGAATTAATTTTTTTATTACATTGAACAATAATTTGTTGTAGACAAACATAAGAAACACTAAACATGAAATATTAAGTTAAACACAAACTTAAAAAATTATATCACAGGTTAGATATTACAACACAGTAACTGGCATTAATGTCATAGATTAAATACATTTTTAACTACATATAGGACTTTAGGCCGTATTAGCTGAAATAAAATCTAATTTAATAAACAATTACATTGGCCAAAAAACAAAAATAATATATAAATTATTTTATTTTAAACGAAAAAAGTCAAGTAAGATTTTTTGTTATTTAATTAATATTTTAATTAAAAATTTATTTCAAAATAACTAAAATGTTAATTAAATCAAAATTACATTTTTAATTTTCTTTCAACTTAAAAAAGTAATTGTTTCAATTATCACATTGATTAAATTTAAATACTTTTTAAACCATTTTTTTAATTGATAAAAAACTTTTTTCTGTGTGTTGTTAGTTAGATAAGAACTAGGGTATTAATTCGGTTAACCGTTAAATAAACAGGTCAATTTTAGTAGATTAACCGATTAACCGACGTAACAAAATTTTTAATTTTTAGCGGTATTATAACATATTATTTTGTGTTTTTAGTTATTTGTTTCGTCTCATATGCAAAAGGTATGCGATTAGAAAATATTTTTTCATACAAACAAAAAAGGGACCTTCATTTTAAATAGGTCTTTGCTGTCAACAGCTTTTTGTTTCACGTACTTTTTATATAGGCATTTCCATTGTAACGTGAAGTGATATTTGTACGACAAAATGTAAAAAAATTAAATGAAGAAGTCAAGTTTGTTAAAAGTTTATATTAGAAAGTAATAAGGCAGTACTATATTCAGAAAAAATTTGCAATAATCAACCCTAAGGATTTGAAGATATACGCAAGAATATGCGCGGGCCTGACGTTACAAAAAACAGAAGTGGATTTTGACTTCCAGTACAAAACTGCATTAGTCTGCGAATTGAGCTAGACTTTTTGTATAAAACCTTTTTAAAAAAGCTTTGGACTTATAAAGATTTATTTTCCAAGTAATCAAATATAAAAATCTTTCTTCGTTTAAGGTACATATCGGAATTTCTAGCGAAAAGTTTCCTTTTTGTAATGTAACGCCGGAAAGCAAATAATCTTGTACTTGAGGACCATGTTGTTTAAAAGTTATCCCTTTTGTAACTTAATGTAGAGCTAGTTGCGCTTTACAAAACATATAAAAATAGTAAATTATACATATACAATTTTTGATAAACGATTTAAATTACTTCTGGCGTAACGTTACAAAAAAGAAACTTTTCGCTGGAACCTCCCATATGTATGTATGTGTTTGTTTAGTGATTTGTTTCTTCTCATATTTTCTCATATCAATCTTTTAACAGATTTAACCTAAACAATTAGAAGAGTTCAAAATTTAAAAAAATTAAAACAGGACTCTAATGGCATACTGGAAGATTTTATACGTTTAGAGAAATCCAGGAAAAGGACTGAGAAAGTAGATATTCTGTATTATGGATTGCGTTCAATTTCTCCAACATCAACGATAAGTGAAATAATTTTTTCCAAATCAAGTTTTATCAAAACTAAAGAAAAGAATCGCTTTAATCATGAAAATTTTTCTAAAAGATTATTTTTAAGGTCTCCTTAAACAATTGAAATAACTAATAAAATTATCAAACAGTTTATTTTTTAATTACTACATAATATTTATGTATTAATTAAAAAATATGTATTACATATTTATGAATTCTTTTTTTGTTTGCTCTTGTTAGTTCAAGAACTGTTATGTTTGTTATGTTATTGCTTTTTTTTAACAATAAACTCCAAATAATAACTAATTTATGAATTTGTATGTATTGAAATTACTTAATTTATAAAAAAAACTTTATTAATCGGTTAACCGATCAATTACAAAATTAACCGACTATTAACCGATTAAACAAAAACTTCTGGTAATTAATTAGCGATTAACCGATTAAAGCAAAAGCCCGATTAAATGAATACCCTAATAATAACTCTTTTGACGATAAAATGCTTTAGTCGACAACTGTATCAGTTTTGTTACTTTAAGTGTCACTTAATTGTTATTACAAAATATGTCGGAGCTTGCAAAACTACCCTACATGCAATATTATTCCTATATAACTATTGATAAATGTTTTATGTAATGTCGCCAATTATGAATGGAATACAATATCAGATAAATATCCGCCTCTGTTAGCCTAACAAATGCGAGCCCTTTTGAGCACATTTTTCATTACATTCTCACACATTTCACGCGGTATTTCATTAATTTCATCACGAATATTTTGTTTGAGTTGCTCAAGCGATTCTGGTTTGTTTCATAAACCTTGCTTTTCAGATATCCCCACAAAAAGAAGAGCGGAGCAGTCTAATCAGGCGACCGTGGACGCGAATCACCATTTCTTAAAAGAACTTGTTGTGGAAAGAGGTTTCTCAGTAATTCCATTGTAATCCTGTATGTATTTATGCTGTATGCGATGTGGCACCGTCTTGTTGATACCACATGTTAATCAAGCCCAAAGAATGTAGTTGTGGCCTTAAAAAGTTTTCAATCATATCACGATATCGCTCCATATTCACAGTTACCGCTACGCCGTTTTCATTTTCAAAGAAGTAAGGTCCAATGATTCCTCCCGACCAAATTGCACACCAGACTCTCACTTTTAATGGATGCAAAGGTGACTGATTAACAATTTGAGGGTTTTCCATTGCCCAAAAACGACTTTTCTGTTTATTCACATATCCATTCAAATGAAAATGTTTCTCCCAAAAATTTCACGTAACTTTCTCACCGTCACAGTAATCGATGATTGATTTTGATAAAATGTGTTAACGATTAAAACACGTTGGCTTATCGAATATTTTTTCCATAATAAATTTGCCGCGTGTTTACTTCACGACTGCCAAATATGAACTGTCAAGACTAATGTTCACCAAAATGGCGGCAAAATGCCGGCGGACACCCTGTAGTTCAACAATAAGTTGTTTAGGAAACAAATTACAACAAAATTATATAGAAGTACATACGCAAAGAAGAAAAAAATTCGCATCCACAACTCCCCGCAGCTAATTTTTGGAAAAATATTAGACCATAATATGGACGGCCTAGTCATAAAATATAATACATTTATGTATTTCAAAACTGGTGCGAAATTCTCCGCGAAGTTTAACTCTATACAGTTTTGCAATGGACTAAATCAAAAACTGTTTCTTTCCTAAGGCAACGGTAATAAACCCAAGCCAATGGCTTCAGAAATGAATGACAATATATTTAAAAAATGTAATTTGGTGTTCGTTTCTTAAAATGTATTTGCTTTCTAAAAGGTTTCCATGTTGTAATCTAAAACATTCACCCCACCGTATGGCATAAGACATTGCACCTTTCGCCCCGAAAAAATCGAGAGTGTTGATAGTGCCATGTCTTTGGTTTGTATATGGGTGTTTTTTTATATTGGCGACGATTGCCTTAAAGAGCAACAAAGCAACGCGAAAATTTTGCGTAATTTTTCCATATTTCAAATATTTATTAAAAGTCCCTAAAACAATAAGGAATGGCAAAAATTCTGTAAAAATTCCTAAATTAGCCGAAATTCCAAAAATTAAAAAATATGCTAACAGTGGCATGATAGCATTGTCTAACATTTATAGAAACCTTTAAAGCTGTAAATAATTAGAAAACTTGCAGGAAAAAATCGCATCTACCGCGACCGTGGCTAAAATTCGCGAAAAATTGCAAAACTGTAAACAAACCCTAAAATTGATTTGAAAACGCTAAATTCTTAAAAAAAACAAAATTTCGGAAAATTACACAAAATAAATTCGCAAAAATTTCGAAAATTCGCGAAAATTTTTAATATTTCAAACAAGCCATACAATTAACTAAAAGTCCCTAAACCTATAAGAAATGGCGGTAATTCGCAAAAAATTTTCTAAGAGCGACATGAAAGCAGAATCTTATATATATTAAAAATTATTGAAGCTCTAAAGAATCAGAAAACTAAAATTCGCGAAAAATTGTGCAATTGAAACAACACCTAAAATATATTTTAAACCGCTAAATCAGTTAAAAAAAAAAAAAAATTTGGGAAAATAACGTAAAAAGCGATAAAATATTAGCTATAATGATGAAAGTTAATTTGTTGTCAGGTGTTAAAACAGAGCATTCCACTTTTTCATAACTTGTGTTTTGTTCTTGACAAATAACAAATAGCATTATTACGGGGCTGGCAAGACATTTTATTCATGCACTTTTTCAGAAGGCATTTTATACATGCACCTCTTCAGAAATTTTCAAATTTTCTATTTTGACTTCGCTACAGCCCTGAGCCCTCCATATCTATATTAAGGTTACACAAAAGTTTCAGGGTTACTCGGGCCTACTTTTTGTATCTCTATAAATTTGGAGAAGTATAAACAAGATTTGTTCTGTAGTTACGATTCGGAACATTAACTGATTTTGCAAATCTTTAAAGAAAAGCCGTTGAAAATACCTTAATGCGAGTAAAACTTTATCAGAAAAATTACTTTTTTCGAAAAAGTCCAGCATTACCGATTCAATAAGCCAACAAATTTGATATAAAAATCATTCAAAAAGTACAACCCAATTTTTTCTCAGTGTTTAAAAGACCATATTTTCCGAACCAGGTATTTAAGAGATAATTAAATTAAATTTTTAAATACACTGATTTGTCCGGTCTGCTGCTGCGTTATAGTTTTTTAAATTCAATATTTTTTTCCGACGCTTTGTTGGCCTTTTTCACAGTGTGTACCGCGACGATCTGGGAAATTTTTTAAACTTAGGCAATCTTGAGGTATGTGCTTGTAAAGACGTTATTAGTAGCCCCGGAAGATGAGCGTGGTTGGCATACCGGAGTACGCTCGGTCGCTCAAATAGAGCGCAATTATGGTCCTAAAAAAACATCTCTAGGTAACAACGCTCCACACATGTACATTAGGGGTATAACCAAAATAAGAACCTATCATTACGGTATGGGCAATGTTATACTGATATTAAAAATCGATATCAGGGGTCATTTCGGTCCAAAAACCTTCGGCACCGAATGCAATTTCTAAAACACCAAAAATTTTTTTTTAATTAAATAACTTATACATTATTGTTGTACATTATAAACTTCAAATGGAGAGTTCGTGTTGATTTACAGAACGGAAAAATGTCTTGAACAACTTTCACCGCCCGCTCAGCGCATATATTGCTGCGCTACTGTTAAAAAATTATTGATGGCTCCTTAACCCAGTGTCGAAGAAAACAGTTGTGCGCGTTATTAAATGTGTCCAATGACTGACTTAAAATTTCAAAGTTTTTTTCATCATAAAAATGGTCCGAAAGCCAAACGTCATACCATGCTCCACAAATAAATTCACATATTTTAACGCATTTGTTTTATAATAAGAATCCTTCCCTTTCTCTAGTTTCCAGAAGCAGATAACGCGGAGAAAACGTACAATAACATTACATAAAATTGTTTGTTTTTTTAGTTTGACTATAGCTTTCGACGTTAGAATTATGGATTTCCTGTAAAACTGAAAAAAATTATAAGCTAAAACTTCATCGCGATCGGTGCCGAACCTTTTTTGAACGCTCGCGAAAAAAGGAAGGCACATTTCTTCATATTTTTTTATGCACTATTTCACTATGATAGGTCCTTTTTGATATTTGCAAAAAAATGCAAATGGTTATATCCCTAATGTACATATGTATATGCTTTAAATCATGGGAACAACTATGTTTTAATTATATGGCACTTTATGCATTTCTTACTACTATCAAACGGTTTGTTCTCCTGTAGTTAAGATCTTACAAAGGGATCTCCCGCATGCTGTCTGCAAAATACGTTTGGGTAATTTGCTTACCACTGGTAGGATAAGATCGTAATACAAATATTTTATAAAATACCCACCGTTATTATAAAGGTATATATCGCCCGATTAAATATTTTAATTAAAAATGTATTAGTTTACAAGTAGTTTTTTAACTGACTAAAATTTACTGGCGAGACTCGAAAATGCAAATCAGTCTTCGAATGGCAAAATTAGGTAAACAACTTAATTGTCTGGACGAATATATTAATTAAAGTCGATTGTTTTTTTTCTGTATAGAGACCGAAATTGTATTGTACCGCACTATAGCATGTTTCATACATTTCTCCCTATTCTCGGTATTAAATTGAACTAGTGGCATTGCTACCATATACAAATATTTATCTTATTTTTAAAGTTTGGGTTTGCTTTCTCTATTTTTTATCAAGAAAAAATTGTTCAACGAAATCAAAAACGGTTGTTTAAAGTATTTGAAATATTTTTTTTGCAAACAACTATATTTGTAAGTTATTCAGACACAAGGTCATTTCATTCAAATCTATTCCATTCTGCCACTTGTATACACAATTAACTTTTTCTATATTCTTAGAAGTTATAAAAATTTAGTTTTCTTACGAAATTAGATTTGTCTAAGAATTATTTATGGTTTTAGTTATAAGTTATCTTGTAAATTAAGTTTAATGTCATATTAGTTACTATTTTTATGAACGCCACTGTACTAAATTTTCTAGCAATTGTAATTGTAGACTTTAGATTTAGATGTATAATAGTTATTTTAAAATAATTCGAACAGAACATTCTAGAATCTACTAGACGGTTCTTGAATCAACTAGGATCAGTTTTGAACTATAAATACAGGCTTACTCATAAAAGTTTAGTTTAGTTTGATTGGAGACATTACACGGTTCAGATCGCTACTTACAATTGTGGTTTAAATTTGTGAACATTATAATTAATTTCAATAAAGTTTTTTAAGTTGAATTCGTGTGTGTATTTATTTTGATTTGCAATTAAAAGAACTCAAAGGTTTATTATAAAAGGAAAAAAACCTTAACGCGTTTTATAAAGTAAAAACGTTACAGTATATATAATTGTCTTTCTAAGAAAAATCCCCGGTAGGCTAGCTGGTACTGAGCTAGTCTATCATTACCGGGGTTGCGGGTTCGATTCCTGCCAAAGACTCTGGTCTCCTGCAGACAAGCGAAGAGCTTCGCGGGATTAGCGTAGGAATAAAAAAAAAAATTATAAACTTGAGTCTGAATAATTTACTTATATAATTGTTAGCAATTAAATATGTAAAATACTTAAAAAATCCGAAATAATGCATAAAGTTTGGCTAAAAATCTAAATATTAATCTTAAAATAATTTTTAAAAAGTGTTTTCAACTTGGAATAAGTTGTTTTTAAAATTCATTGTAATATTTTTAAAATAAAGTCTGGCAACACCTTATTACTTGTTACATTTAAATATAATTTTGAATACTGATTATTTAAGAAGATTGGCTACCTATTATCCATTTTTTTTATTAAAATGGTTTTTATTCGTTTGAAAAGTTTAAATAAAAGTTTTCCTCATTACAAGTGTTAAAAAATACCAGTTATGTAATAAAATTAATAAATGAGTACGAAAAATAGAAAACTTTTTTATGTCAATCCACAATAGTTCTACAAGACCCAGTACAGAACCAGACTGTACTGAGGGGTGCGGAGAAATCTTGGATAGCGATTTCGACAAATCGAATGAGTGAAATGATGTTGCGATTAATAATTGAACGAAAGTTAAAAATATTTTATACTGTAAAATTTATATATGAAAAATTTTGGTTTGGTTTGAAAATTTGCTTTTTATTTAAAAATTTGTATGCCGGTTTGAAATTTGTTTTCCATAATTATTTAAGAAATTTTAAATTGTTAATTTTTCCTGAAGAAGGCACAAAAAGCGAATTATTGAAAAAAATAAAACAAATGTTTTTATAACAAATATTAGACCTCAAGCTTAATAAATAAATATAAATTTTAAAAATTAATTAGTTTAATATTTTAAAATGCCTGATATTTCCAAATTTTTAGCAAATCTTAATGATCTCAATTTACTGTGCTACGGACCGTAGTACAACTTACAAGGAATTTGCTGTAATTATTATTTTTATTCTTAAAAATTTGATTTATCGTTTATAAAATTTTTAGTTTTCAAATGAATTAATCATTATTTGTCTTTTTGTTTTGTTTATCATGTTTGTTTATGTGTTTTCTTTACATAAGTCCGGAGCAGCCGAATATTTTTTTTTAGTCGTCAAAAAATTCGGCGCAAAGCAGCTCAGCCGCCGCCAAATATTTTTGGTCTTCAGCCACTGACGAAAATTTTTAATCGGCTTGTTTCGCTGCCCCGTATTCAAAAACGATTATTCATATAAAAAAACGTTCATTATATAAAATTTGATTTGTAAACCTTTAGTTAATTAAATTTTCACGAAAATAATCATTAAATGATTTTAATTTACAAGCTGAATCAACAAGTAGTAATCATTAATGTTTTCAAAGTCATTATGTGGCTGGCCCAAAGTGTTCATTTAATAGACTCAGCTGTTGTGTTTATTGTTCTAATAAACTTTGCTTTTTTTAATAATTTCATATAAAAAAAAACACTTTAAACTTTTCAAGCAGACACTTGATAAAATGCATAAATTAAATAAACTCTGTTTTTTTCAGACACCTCTCTCCATCCCAAACTCTTTTGCTATAAATTTTGTAATAATGTGTATGTGCTTATTACGTCTGTATACGTAATACGGGAAAGAGTAACTTTATTGCAACAGCACTTGTTGCAGCAACTAATAATAAACTTGTATTTTCACATAGAACACTTTACGAATCTACTTTAGCTTTAATTCATATTAAATATAAAATACTTTATATGGAAAAAGGCAAAATTATAATTGTTTTTTTTTTTTTTTTTGGAGCAGGCATATGGAAAATATAAAAGTTTTTTAATACAAGTGTTGGCATACGCTTATGTAACTGTAATACCAACACATTTGTAGTCATAAATATAACAAAAAATTCAGGCACATATTCAAAAGTATATTCTAATAGAAATATTATTGCACACTTAGAGAAAATTGCTCAAGAATAAATTTAATCTGCTTATTTTGTAATCAAAAAATTAGTTGCGTTCTTTTTTCTATAATGAAGGTTATATTAGAAAAAGTATTTAATAGATTAAATAGGACGTACAAATTCTTTAAATTAACCTTAAATTCTGTGGTTTTCATGGATGTGTTTTAAAAACAATTTTTTCCCGAGAGCCGCACTATGTACTAGGTATTAAAAATTTTGGAAATTGGTCATTACGTAAAACAATCGGAATTGGTCCATATTTTTTTTTTAAAAATTTTAATCTTAAATATACATTTAAAGAACCATGAAAAGAGCTTTCAAAATTTAACAATATGGTATCAGCATGTTAAAACCGGAAATGCCCATGAAAACCACAGAACTATACATATTGAGGTATCGGATGTCACAGGGGTCTAATCACCGCCTTCGATATCGAGTAAACTTTCGTATTTTCTGAATACAAAAGACAATGACGTATCGAATGGTTACTCAATATCGAATGCTATCCTCTCAAATTACGATACATTTCATTCAATATCGAGTGTCATGATACCAAAATAAAAAAATTTCGGTATATTTTGCTCGATATCATATGCGGTGATTAGACCCCAGGACTTTAATATAAAGAAAAATGTAAAAAAGCGATTAAGATTTTGGTTGGACAAGCTTGTCCTCAAAGAAGTTTCTCTACAATTTGTGACATTTCAAAATCGAAGCGAAGCATTTGTATTTTAATTTAATAATTATAGTTTTTGAAATGTTTTTTTTTTTTTTTTTTTTTTTTTTATTATATAGAAGTACTACTTAACTTAACAAATATATGTACGCGAAAGAAAATTTTCATATGCTGCTTTTTTTTATTTTTATAACTTTCGCATTTAACGTCCCATAATTCTGTAAAATTTTTAAGTCCATTTATAAAATTTCTCCATTTTTCATGGTTTTCAATGTACTTTTTTGTTGTTTTATTAAATTAAAAAAAAAAAAAAAAAATGGTACTGTAAAGGTCCAAAATGTACATTTTTTTTGGAAGTTGGTACAAAATTTAAAACCCCATTTGACACCCCTGGTGTAAAGTAAAGCTAGAAGTACATAACACGTGTTAATGCGCGAGCGCTTTGTAGACTTCTGTCAAAAAAAAATTTAAACTAGTGTTTTTTTTCATGGAACAAGATACGCAAAAAACATTTTGACGCGTTTGCTGCAGAAAGTTGATTAACAACGCGTTGTGTATTTTTGACAAGTAATCAGCTAACAATAAAAAAGAATTATTCAACAAATTTGTGAATCATGGAGGAAAAACTTATTGAAGAGTTTATAAAACATACAGTATCGTTTAAAAAAATAGCTGAAGATTGGAATTCTATAAAAAAAGTGTTAAACAAATAAAAAACAGCTTAAAGAAAATGCTTTAATATGCACGACGAATTTACCATTGTTATGTTCTCTACCTTAATTGTCCCAAATTCTCGCAGACTGCACGAGATAATTTTCAAATACTTGTAGTATACACAAGACTTTTTTAATGTATTGAAAGGTTTTGGAAAAAACAAGTACTGTCTGGAGTGAATTTCTTTGAATTATTGTACCCTCAGAACACTATTTTAATTCAGCGACGTGCAGTAACGCATAGCATTTGTCATTGGGGTTATACAAAAACGATTTTCACACACGTTTGATTTTCAAATTCATTCATAGAAAAAATTAAAAATTGTCTCGAATCAACAAACTCATACCAAGTTCATAGATTTCTGATTCATAGATTTTTGATTTTGCACCTATTACCAAAATGGTTATATTGATTACTAAATATTGTAAAAATTTAAAAATTGTGAATATTTTTTTTTCAATAAGTTCGAGTTGCCTCGAAATATTGGCTACAAAAATAAAAATATTAATAATTAAAATCAAAATTGTTTTTTAATTTATAATAAATGACCTCAAGCCGAAACAAATATAAACTACAACAACAAAAAAGGTGAACAATAAATGCTATTTTTAATTTTAATTAAAAAAATGATCAAAATACTTTGCCGTTTCAAACAATGTGTAAATATAACTCATGCTTTAATAGTTAACAACAACAATTCTACAAGTTTGAATTATTTTATTTTAAACGTAAGCATCAATTAAAAATTTTTGTTATTTAATTAATATCTTAATTAAAACTTTATTTAAAAACAACTAAAATGTTTAATTAAATCATAAATATATTTTTAATTTTCTTTCAACTAAAAAAATAATTGATACAATTATCACATAAATTAAATTTAAATACTTTTAAACAATTTTTTTAATTGATAAAAAACTACACAGAAAAAATTTATTAAATTTCTCCAATCACCAAATTTATTCCAAATTCATAATATCAAGCAAACAAGTTGTTGATTTTGCACCTATTACCAAAATGATTATATTGATTCCTAAAAATTTTAAAATTTTGAAAAAATATTTTCAATAAATGATACTTTTAATTTTAATTAAAAAAGTGATCAAAAAACATTGCCATTTCAAACAATGTGTTAATTTATTTAAATAAATATTGACAATTCCCAGCAACAATTCTACATGTTTAAATTATTTTATTTTAAACGAAAAAAAGTCAATTAAGATTTTTTGTTATTTAATTAAAATTTTAATTGAAAATTTTTTTATTTCAAAACAACAAAAATGTTAATTTAATCAATATTACATTTTTAATTTTCTTTTAATTAAAAAAATTAATGATTCAATTTTAACATTAATTAAATTTAAATACTTTTTAAACCATTTTTTTAATTGATAAAACACTTTTTTCTGTGTACAGATAATTTTGTCTGTGATTTATTCAGGTGTTTTTTCTGTAGATATTAAACACATTTTTAAAATTGATTGATGTAAAGCAAATTAAAAATCGAACTTTTAAATAGAAATAAATTTATCCAAATAACTTATTTTCTCTATATTCAAAACAAAATAATAAATTAATTAAAAAATAACATAAATCTTGAATTCGAATCGGTTGCTGTCTTTAAGCGAGTTGTAAAAGTCTATATAAATTTCATGAATTTTTATTATCGCAATTTAAAATTAGTTATTCAAACCAAACTGTTCGATTTTATTAGCTTAAGCTACGGCCACACTTGGCAAATATAGGACAAAAAAGAAATGACCAACAGGCAACCTAATATATCGTCGGTCACAGGTTGACAACTCTTAACATGTTTTTTTGTAATTTTCAGGAGACAAAAAAAAAACGTTATTACTCCGTTACTAAAACGTGTTGGAAGTGAATAAAAAAAACCAAAATTAGTAGGAGATATTTATTGTAAGAAGGTGTAAAGAAAACAACATGCTAACATGCAGAAGGACAAACACAGTCTTTTGGCTTCAAAAACCCCGATTCGATTTTTTTGCGAGTTAAGAGTTGTCAACCTGTGACCGACGATATGATTTTCTTTCATTCCAATACTTAATTTGATCTTACAAACAACAGGTTTTTGCAGTATAATTAGATTAATTTTGTGACATTTAGGCTATTTTAAATCTCACTTACTATTAACAAAAGCAGTGCTTATGCTTATTTGGTCAAATGTTTTATGAATGCGACCGTAGCTTTAATCTTTCAGTAAGCAACAAATTTAGTTTACTCACTTACATGTTTTTGCTCTGTGTGTTATATTAAATAGTGTTAAGTTTTTAATTATGACAAAAACACTTGATAGGATAAAACTATTAACAAAATCAGCAACAACAGTAAAAACAATAACAAAATCCATAAAAATAAGTTGTAATTATGTACAAACAACACATAATTAAATAACCACAACATTGTTTAAAATTTTCGTTATTTTTTTTATAAATATTTCTATAGAAACGATTGTGTATTCATACAAAATAAAAGTAATACAATCCATAAATTATTGTATCCCGTATAAACGTCGTTTTACTATGAGTGCTCGGCGAGACACATACAAATAGTATTAACATGTGGTTGTGTGTGTGTGGCAGTAATCCCTTTCAGCGATGTTATCATAATAATGAGAAAATATTTTTATAAATAATAAAACAATCATCATAAATGTTTAACAAATATAGACATCAGTATAAAAAAAAGAAAGGACAAAACAGCAACAACTTATGTCTGTCATTCATAATTTCACGTCAGATGTATAATAATTGTATTATACATGTGAGAACCTTTTAAATACAGAGATGGTTAGTATGCTTTCTTGTGATGATCAGATTGATATTGCGATCTAAAGAGACCCTGGTATATATACATAAGATGTAGCCATCGGGCCTATCCAAATAAATTTTTTTTAATCCGAAAAAATTACTTTCCGCCAGTCCTTTTTACTTAGTTGTCTGTGTACATCGCATATCATATGATCTTCGGCAAATTGTAGGCGCTGCTCTTGACAGCATTTACAGAGGTTTTTTCTTTAGCTTTCGGAGCTGCAATTGTTCGCTGCTAAAAATAGCCTGACCAACTGTTGATTTACTTACAACACTCCTGCTAAATGCTGAATTTGAGGCAATTCGAGAATTTTTCGCTTGTCCTGTGGTGTTTGAGCTGCGCAAGTACTTCCTTTCTAATTTTTTTTATATGTTTCGCGATTTTTTATATCACATCAATTTTCACCATTTCCGACGAATTCAAAGAACGTTTTCTTTCCATATTGATTTACCAAACTTTTAATCTTATTTGGTTTTTATATATCACAACCGCCTACTGATTTAAGCCAAAAAACAAGTGGTTCCATTATGTTGAACCAAAAAATAATTGAAGAATTTTATACTTGACTGCCTACAAAAAAAAAAAAAAAAAAAAAAAAAATGCTGTAGTAATCCATTGTCATACAATTTTTTGCGTTTAAATTGTAATATTCTTTGCCCATGTTCTGTAAGTCCCGCGGCGAGAAACTTTTCGATTGAAATGCGATAAATTAAACAAAAATGCCATAAATTGAAACAAACAGCTGTCTGTCCCATTTTTGGCGAGTAATAACCGTCACGTAAGGAAATTTCTCGCCAATATACTGAAAAAGTGTGCCTTTAAAATTTTTGTGAGAAAGTTCCCGCTTTGAACTGTCAAATAAACTCACGTGTAAAAACGGGGTGGGAAACATTTTAACACTAAAAAATAAATTAAAAATGCAAAATGCAATGAATATTAACATGGAAGAGATAAGTATTTTGTTCTTGGCAGATTTTTTCATTGTTTAAATATTTTGCTTTTAACATTTTTTTATTTATTTATTTTATTGCACTGTTAATGGTTTTTAATTCAAATGTATATATTTTACATAAGGCTTAATTAAGTTCATTAAATTTAATTTTCATTAAATTATTTTTATGAAGACAGGAATTTTACAACATGAAATTAATTAAGGCTTATGTTCATTAAATTTACGAATGTTTTCAAAGCAATTTGTTCATCAGCAAACATTAAAGTTGCACTTTACATTTTTTGGTATAGCCGACGGTTGTTTTTTCACCGCCGTCGTTCAAAATTTTTCAAATTTGTCAAATTTGGTCGCCGTCAACGATATGTTTGACTGGCGTTCTCAAAACCTGCAATTTCTAATCGGGTTCGAGTGGAATATTATGATATTTATAACGTAGCGACGTAATCTATTTTGATAGTTTCGACATGAGTTACAGACACACTTTTTTCTCACTTTTCGAGAAACGATTGAATATATTGTTTCACATGTTTTCGATGCGAGAAGTTCTCACCAAAGTTACAGAACATGGGTACTGATGAACCACAATTTATAACATTGCAAAAATTCTGAAACTTCATTCGATTCTACTCAATTTTTATACCATCCGCCACAATTAATTATTCTTTAACATTACTCTAAGACCACATAAAGTATATATATTCTGGGTCTTGGAGTACGTCCATCTGCCCGTATGTTGAAATCACGCTCACTTACGAACGATTTTTTTTTTTAAATCGTATAGCAAAAACGCAAACTACATAAAATTCTCCGAAGAAACCATGTATCTAAAATTAAATCCTAATCCGCGCCTCTCGACTTGAAAATATTCACCCAAGTAAAAAAGTTTGTATATAATTTTATATTTAATATTTTTATAAGGAACATAGATAAAAAAAATTTCTTTCATAATTTAATGAAAAAGATTGGAAATAAAAAAAAAAAAAAAAATTACACTCAAAAAATTGTTTTCAGTATTTATAAAATAACCTTTTTTTGTTTCGATAAACAATAATATAATATACATAATATATTTAAAAAAAAAAAATAATTTTAGCGAAAGAAGAGGAAAAAATTTTTCAAGTCGAGAGGCGCGGATTAGGATTTGATTTTAGACCCATGGTTTCTTCGGAGAATTTTCTTAGAATTTTATGTAGATTACGTTTTTGCTATACGATTTTTCATTTTTTTTTCATCCATACAAATCAACCCGATTGATTGGATTGGATACATATTGATATGAGATTTTGAACGAATTCGTTCCATATGACTATAAATCATACTACAAAACTTCGTGGCGATCGGTTCATAATTTACCATTGTCCCCATATAAAACCCTCAAAAAACACTTCAGTACGCCTTAACCCTTGCGTAATAAATTTTGGTCTGTAACAGTTTTGTATGACTAGAAATCAGACAGCAAAATTTCGTAAAGATCGGTCAATAATTTACCATGGGCGCCTTATAAATCCTATTCACGGAATAAAACTTAAATACGCGTTAAACCGTAGCGAATTATAATAAAATTTAGTCAGTGATAGGTTTGTAAAACTATAAATCACTTTATCAAATTTCGTGAAGATCAGCCCATAATTTACCAAAGTTCCCATATAAAGTGCACTCCGCAAATATTCTAACTGCCCGTTCGCCGATATCGAACGTTAACGTTCGCATAGTAAATAACATTTAAAACAAAAACAAAATTTCAAAAAATGTTTTTGTTTTGAATGTAATTTTCTATGCGAACGTTAACGTTCGACATCGGCGAACGGGCAGTAAATGTAGATTGAGGGTATCAACGTCTATCATCTCAGCCGAATATAGCACTCTAACTTGTTCAACACTCAAACTTTAATACTATGGTATGTAGACATATGGAATTTTGCCCTAACTTTTTTATTATTTCATTAAGACTCCATACATTTAAATGTGTTTCTGACTAAAAAGGGCTATAACTTTAAGAGCTAACAGTTTGAAAGCTCTTGCTAAATTTGATTTGTCCAATACTATTATTACTTTTGCAATATGGATCTGGAAGACCACGATTTAACTTGTTTTTTCCCTGTGTGTGTGTGTATTTGTCCGCAGACGGGGCTCTAATAGTTTCTTGTACTCATTTAGTGTCTTAGTGGCATACCCACGAAAATATAAAAAAAAATTCTCATATTGATCAAACTTTTATGCAGGTTATATTAAAATGTATTCGCTGGCTGGGCAAAACGCTCTTTAAAATTGTATTTGTTGTGTATAAATCATTTCATCCTTTGGATCTGATCATGCTCATTTCAGTAACTATTTATTTAATCATTTAAATTAATTTCAAAATTTATTAAAAAAAATCCTGTAAATATTTAATATAAAAATTATTGTTTCAACTATTATCCAGTCATAAGTAAAAATAAATAATATTTATGCTATTTAAATGTAAAATAACATTTTTTTAAGGAATTCATTGGTATTTAATACCAAACTCATTGATTAAATAAACAAGTTATTTATGCCAGGAAAGAAAAGCAGAAATATTTTAAAACCCACTTAAAATTGTTTCATTCAAGCTGAAGCTGCTGTAAAAAAATTGCATGAAGTAGAAAGTGCAGTCAGTAAATCCATTCAGTTCAGTCATTCAACCACAGAATTAAAAAAAGTTACAAAAACAAACAGTTAAAAATACACAAATAATAATTATACATTGGTTTGTCGTTAAAAAAAAAACATAAAGTGTCATTATAAAATAAATTTGCGTTTAATTTAACTCTAACAAATTAAACAGATTCTGGGAAAGACAGGCAGGCGGTTAAATATATATAAAAAAAAAAACAAACAGATAGATGGATAGACAAACTGATAGGCCCACCACTGATAAAAAAAAACTATTACAAAATGATGGTTAAAAAAATATAAATTTTTAAAATGATTTTTTCCCCTTCCCTCTTATCATGGCCCATTAAAAATAACTCTAAAATATTCATACTGTGATTGTGGCATTAATTAAATTGAGTTTGTTAATTCAATTAATTATGTTCACACCATAAAATTATTTATTTCTTCTCATATTTCATGCTCACCGATGCTTGTATGTACGAGTATGTGTGTCCAAGTGTTGAACTAACAAAGAAATGACAAAAGCAAATATTGATTAAACATTTTTCAGATTGAACAATATTGCATTAAAACAATTTAAATAAATAATCATGATTAAAACAGTTATTTTAATTAGTGCAGACAGAACAAAAAAAATACAAGAAAAGTTCTTTTGAATATTAAATATTTACTGAATCATTTTTAGTTTGTTAAGAATGAGTTTATCAATTAAATATTTATTTTCATAATCACTTGTGGACAAGGCATTATTGATCAATTTCAAAATATTATTTTGAAAAGATTTTAAAACAACTTTTCAAAGAAACTTATATCATTTTATTTAAGATAAATCAGTTTAAGGAATTTTTTACTAGGATGCTGTTTTGCAATTATGTATTTTTAAAAAGTATTTTTAAAATTAGAAAATTGTTTTTTTTTAAAGGTACTTATCTAAAAGGTCTTTAAAAAGCTACTCGTAACTTAATTGTAATTTCAGTTCAAAAATAATTTTTTTTTTTTGCAAAAAAGTATTAAAAAAAGGCTAAACACGTGTTTTAAAATAAATTAAATTTTCTTTTCATTAATAAGGTTCTTTTAAATTTAACATAAGAAACACCGAAATTACGATTATCGCACAGTGGGGCCAAACGCCCATCTTTCGCGAATCTATTCATATCTCCATAACTACAATAGTGAGGCTCACTAAATTTTACGTGGGTTACTTTTAGAACTAACGGAATGCTCCAACAGAATCGTGTAGGTATCGGATTGGGGAAAAGAGTACCCCCTAAAAAGTAATTATTATTTTTTATTTATGTCTACAGAACTACAATAGTGAGGCACACTAACTGCCTACTTCACGATGTCGAAAGAATTTGTTCTTTCGCACAAATACATTAAAAACAGAAACAAAGTTTTTAGAATTTGTTTTAAATGTAATTGTGCGAAAGAACCCAGCAGGAAAACTCAGAAGACGTTCTTATTTTAGGCCTAATCGAAGGCCTGCTTAGACATTTTTATTGATTCAATTACCATTCTGATCTAATTGCTAAAGAATGCCTCATAGAAGGCATCGGCTCTTCCGTATAAATATGAGATACACGTTGCACATTCCTTTCTAAAATAAGATTTCGATGCGATCTTTTATGCGCCGACACACGTTTGTTTTGTTTTTTGGTCTCCACTACTAGAATTGATTCTCAAAACTCCGTTATATTTTCTGTGTTGTACAGTGTTATTTATGTAAATTCTTTTGTTTTTAGTGTTTATATTGGAATTGCAAAAAACAAAAAGGAATTTTCTCAGTTTAACTGGACATAAAGTTACAAATTGGGCTCACTTAAGCAGAGATTTGGATTTTATTTAAAAGGCTAAAAAAAGTAGCGTTATTTTAGAAACATTTATACAGCTTATTGTTGCCTTAGAAGTTATTTATGAATAGCCTCTCGCAAAGATCTGCAGATGTCGTACTTTATTACGCGTGATCGAGGCTATATTTACTATATTTATTAATGTTTTTAAAAAAGGCCAGGCGTGAACTTAATAATGTAATTCTCATGCACTCAAGAACTAAGTAACTTTCTTAAGCTTGTTAAAAATATCTATTTTTGGATAATTCGTATCAGAATTCACAGAATTCGTTAAACGCATGTTATTTAACAGGAGCAGGCGTAAATAAAAAACCACGTTCATTAATTAATTAACAACACCTTTGCATGGGAGGGTTCACCCGTTACCCGTCTATACCTACAATATTTTGTTGGAACATGTAGTTTGTTCTACAAGTTATCGACATAAAATATACTGATAATTTCACGATGTGCAAAAGAATTCTTTCCAAGCAGGAAAAAGAAGGAGTACAGATGCCTTCTAGAACGCCTCTGTACTCCTTTTTTTGGATGTACAAGGCCTGATGGCTTTATTTCTTACTCCTATCTCTTTTACACACGTTGTCATTGTAAGGAAGGGCCTTCCACTGTCGCTTCTTTCACCAGAGATTCTGAAAGGCATTGAAATTAATGGATCTAAGAAGGCTTCCCAGACAATGGTGATTTTATAACGGGATCTGTATTGTTTGGCTTTTGCTTTGGCGAAAAAAAAAATAAAAAAAATAAAAAATCGTACACCTTCTCTTCTCCTCTCAAAGAAAGAAATGTGCAACATGTATCTCATATTTTTACCAAAGAGCCTTCTATGAGGCATTTTTTAGCAATTAAAGCAGAATGGTAATTGAACCAATACAAATGTCTAAGCAGGCCTTCGATTAGGCCTAAAATAAGAGGGTCTTCTGAGTTTTCCTGCTGGGTTCTTTCGCACAACTACATTTAAAACAAATTCTAAAAACTTTGTTTCTGGTTTAAATGTATTTGGGCGAAAGAACAAATTCTTTCGACATTGTGAAGTAGGCAGTTAGTGTGCCTCACCAATGTAGTTCTGCATATCGGTATATGAAACTATATTTGCCGTAACATTTTCTGCAAAGTTGCTGAACATACCTTATACCTCAAAAGTAAAGAGCACATAGTTTCATATACCGATATGATGCACTAACAGGCCAAAAGGGAGAAACTTTATTTCTTTTTCAAAATGACTTGAGGTAAAGCGGATTTAAATATGAAAAGTTTTTAACTTTTTTCCACCCATTTTTGCAGTTTTCTCTCACAATGTTTAATTTCCATGCGTCACTTCGACATCACCGTTACATATTTGACTTTTATTTTAATGCCTGGTGATGTAGAAATTTGTGCACTTACTGTACTTTAAGTTCTTTTAGTTTTCACGGTAATTGAACTTTTTTTAATTACTCCTTCAAATTACCGCCTTTGGCCTCTATGTGCATCGTTTAAATGTCTCCATTAAACAAAATCATGTTTATTTATTCAATTAAACCAAAAATAATTTCTTTGAAATACAGAAACATAAAAAAATTTAATATAAAATTCTGATGGATTTAGCTATAGAAGATTAAGGATGGGGAATAAAGGGACGGCGGCCATTCTAGTGTTAAATAATCATTTTAACTGAAATTCTTCAGTATTTTTGATTATAAATCTTTTTGTTATTGAAACATTTTGAAATGACTTTTTATTCCCAAAATTACTTTTTGTTAAAAAAAATTTTTTTTCGAAAAGGACATTTTTCTTTCGAAGTTCTTAATTAAATAAACTTGTTTTTATTTGAAAAGATACGTTAAGCTCAATAACAACTTATTAAAAAAAACATAATCAGAAGAGATTGGAATTATTTGAAATTCATTTATTTAAAATGCTAATACAAAATTCAAAATATGTATTTTTATTATCATATAAAAATATTTTCTTCAAAATGTATTATATGGCACTTAATCATAGAGTGGGTATTAACTTAACATTATGATTTTTTCACTTTTTGAAAAAAAATCGATGCGTAATTTTTATATTTTTAATATTATTTTATCTAAAAATAAAATAAAATCACCTTCAATAAAGGAAAAAAAGACCATGTATATTTTCATTAAATAATCAGTATGGGTGATTTTTCACCCGAAGAAATTTCCTGCAAGTTATTTTTTTTAAGTGTTTATTTACAAAAAAATCTTATCTTCTTAAAACTAAAAATAAACAAATAGTAATTATAAATTATCATTATAATTATAAATAGTCCAATAATCGGGCTCTCGAGTATACTAATTATATATAAGACTTTTAATAATAATGTTATTACATTGTAACCAAAAAATTTCAGAAAAACGTTACTTCTATTCCTGCAAGTTATTTTAAATTAAAAATACTTATTTATAAATTCTTATCAAAAAAAAAAAAAAATAATATACTCAAATTGGTATACTTTTGCTGTAAATAAAAAAAGGTTTTAACCCTCATATGTACGTTCCTCAAAATAACTTGCAGAAAAGTTTTTTGGGTAAAAATTTTGTAGGTCCAAAATTGACCGAAGGTCCCATATTAATCACGTCTCCCAAATCGCTTTTGAAAAAACATATCTCATATAGATTTTAATACTTAGATAATATCCGGCATAACGTTGTTTTACCGGATCCATGATTGGCCATGATTTCCAAATAAGGTGTATTCTCGGACATTTGTCTTCATTAGCTGTGGCGTAGGGTGTCAAATGGTCTGGTTTTGCCGACTATACTTTCTTTATTGTTTGAAATACAAACATTTATTTTTGTTGTAAATAACTATCCTGTGCTTCATAGCGTATACTTAGTATTTAATTACCAAACTTTTCTTGAGGTACATATTAATCATACGCACTACACTGTATTTTTGCAAACACATGATTTACACAAAAACAATCATATTTGAAAACTTAAATTACAGTTTTTATTGCTCTCTCTCCCTTTGCTTTGTAATGTTATTGTGCATGTTCATGCTTGTTTAAGAGTAAGTTTTAATAATTTCTCACAAAAGAATGCCATGAGAAACAAGAAAAATGATAGCAACAACAACCACATCAAACCGACAACAATTCATAATGCAAATGTTGTTAATGTTGTTGCTTATTGTTTGTTGTTAAAAATAACAACAGGAAATAATTCTTTTTTTCCTTTCGCTCATCCTTTTTTGGTTCATTTTTTAAACTGTTACATCTGAAGGAAATATGAAAAAAAAACATTATATTTTCTATTATGTAGTTTGTTGTTGCGCTTGTCGTTATTGTTATTCTCGTTGTCGTTGTTTTTGTTGTAGCCGCTGTTGTGTTGTTTGTTAAAAAGAAGAAGGAAACAACTAAACATATGAGAACAACCTGCTTTAATATCATGCAAACAACAGTATGTTATATTATGTTTCATTTTTTTTTTTGTTGTCATTTTGTTCCATTTTTTATCCTATAATATTTTAGATGTGGGCATGTGTATTTGTAAAAGAGTGTGTGCACTGTTGTTTTACATTTCTCCGTTTTTTTTTGTTTTATTTTTTTTTTTTTGATGCAAACAACTACATACAAGAGCAATTTTTACTAAAGGCAATATTAAATTATCCTACATACTTATATGATCACACATTTTATTGGGGCGAGGACAAAAGATTTTAAATTTGAAGTTGCCCAGTGGGCAACCTGTTGTAATGATTTCATGTTGTAAAATTCCTGTCTTCATAAAAATAATTTAATGAAAATTAAATTTAATGAACTTAAGCCTAATTAATAATATCTTAATTTGGATTAAAAACCATTAACAGTTCAATAAAATAACCACAATACTTATTAAAATTTTAATTAAAAAACTTTGTATTTAAAAATAATTTTAAAATTACGTCTTTTAATTAAAATGTGCAGTTTTATAGAAAAGTTATCATTTTTATAATTGTAACTTTTTTTTTTAACCAAAAGTTCCTTTTTAAATAAAAAGTGAGTCGTTTAATCATAAAACAAAATTTATTCAGGCAAAAAATTGCCTCTGAATATTTTTTTTTGTATAAGATGTAAATTTTTTATAAAAAGTACCTATTTATGAGAAGTTCCTGTTTTATAAAAAGTACCAATTTTATAAGAAGTACCTATTTATGCGAAGTTCCTGTTTTATAAAAAGTACCAATTTTATAAAAAGTACATATTTTATAAAAAGTACCAATTTTATAAAAAGTACCTATTTTGTAAAAAGTACCTTTTTTATAAGAAGTACCTATTTTATAAAAAGTACCTATTATATAAAAAAGTGCTTATTTTATAGAATGTACCTTTTTTATAAAAAGTACCTATTATATAAAAAAGTGCATATTTTATAGAATGTACCTTTTTTATAAAAAGTACCTATTTTATAAAAAGTACATATTTTATAAAAAGTTCCTATTTTATTAAAAGTATCTATGTTATAAAAAGTACCTTTGTGTTTAAAATGTACCTTTTTTTATAAAAAGTAACTTTAATATAAAATTCATTTTTGTAGAAAATATATTTTTTTTTGTTGAAACGTACCTTTTTTAAACAAATTTTCGATAACATATTCTTCTTATTTTTATCAAAATATTTTATATATAAGAAATCTCCCTTTGCTCCAACCCATCACTCTTTGCACTGCCGCCATATTCACCATTTAAACTAACAAAACTTTTACTTAAAAATTTTATATGCATAAAAAAGTAAACTAAAAATAAGAGTACAAGAACAAAAAATTCATCATGTGATAAAGAATATTGTGAAAAACTAAAAACGTTATTCCCGGACATTTGCCAACAACTGTGCAGACGCTATTTTGAGTGTATTTTTCCCTACTTGAGGCTTAATATTGTCGCTAGTGCTGTAGTGTGATGCTGCTGCTACTGTTGTTAACGTTTTTTTTTTTGTTTATATAAATTTTTCGCTTATTTTTATATTCATTATTTTGTTTATGTCTACATGTATCTGTGAGGATGCATGCTTTGCCTTTGCTTTTTGTTTTTTATTTCCTTCTACTAAAACTGTATTTCGTTGAAGTAGTTAAGTGGAACAAAATGATGTTGCACTCTATCGTTTTGTTGTTATTGTTATGACTCTTTATTTTTTATTTTTGTCGTAGAAGAAGCGACATTATTAAAATTTAACTAATGTTGTCTCCTATAGAGAGGAAAAATTGTAGAAAAAATAAAAGAGAAGAGGTTGCTGATGCCGGTGATGGTATAAATAGTGTGTGATTGTCTTTGTATGGTAGTTTACTAATGTGTTGTTGATTTTAACGAGGGAAGGCTAAAAGGATTTTTATGTTACAACTACAATTCGAGTTGGGAAAAAACAAGTCAATTGTAGGGGAATGTAAGAAAAGTTAAACTCACTGTTTATTGTTGCTGCTTTGTTGAAGCTTAAAATTCTTATTCACTTTATAGTCTTTTTTGTATAATATTTTTAGCTTTTCCAAAGTCTTTGGAAAAAGTTTTCTGGCGAGCTGGCCTAAGCAACCAGCGAAATGCGCATAGAAACCAGATTTTCCTCAAGAATAAATTTCAGTGTTTTTATCAAAACTAAAAATTGGGAATTTAGCACGTTATAGAGAAATCGTAATCGATTTCAATACAATTTTGATAGATTTTTTTTGAAACGTAAATTTTCCTGGGCGCTGTTGACTTCTTGTTCGAATCTGCTGTTAAGCCCTGCAATGTGCGCAGAACCTTCATAACAAAATATATTTATGGCCCAAACAAAATGTGCATAACTTATGAAGACACCAAGGGACAGAGTAGTAACTGGTTGCACACAGAAAAAAGTGTTTTATCAATTAAAAAAATGGTTTAAAAAGTATTTAAATTTAATTAATGTAATAGTTGAATCAATTATTTTTTTAGTTGAAAGCAAATTAATAATTTAATTTTGATTTAATTACCATTTTAGTCGTTTTGAAATAAATTTTCAATTAAAATTTTAATTAAATAACAAAAAATCTAAATTGACTTTTTTCGTTTAAAGTAAAATAATTTAAACATGTAGAATTGTTGTTGGGAATGCTCAATATTTATTTAAATAAATTAACACTTTGTTTGAAATGGCAAAGTTTTTGATAATGTAGTAATCAATATAATCATTTTTGTAATAGGTGCAAAACAACAAATTGTTTGCTTGATGTTATGAATTTGGTATAAATTTGGTGATTGGAGAAATTTAGGCCCTAATCATGTAAAACGCAGCGCAACGCCAAAGACTTACATTGAAAGCACAAACAATGCCATAAATATTTTGTAATTTTGTTGTTCTTTCAACAGAAATTCATGTACCGTTTTAAAATTTTCTACGCCACAAGCTATGCAGCGTTTGAAATTTTAAAACGCAATGTAAATTTCTGTAGGAAGCAACAACAAAATTACAAAATATTTTTGACATTGTTTGTGTTTTCAATGTTATTCTTTGGTGTTGCGCTGCGTTTTATATGATTAGGGCCTTAATAATTTTTTCTGTGCATGTGAATATGGTCACTTTATTTTTTATATTTTAAATCAATTTACTGATTTCTTAGTAACTTAAAGAATTCCTTGTTGTCGTTATAAGTACGTATTCTTAAATGTTTTTTACTGGTCTGCCATATTAAATTAAATTCCTTTTAAGTCTTCCTTTGTAAAGTTTTTATTCTTTGCCACACATGTCGATACATTTAGTTAGAAAAATATAACATATTTGAATACTGTTGATACCCATACAATAAAAGAGTGGCACGTTGCCCTTAAAATTCCGCTTATTCTTCAAACATATGACGCAAAATTTAAACATCAGTAGTAAATAATGAAAAAAAATGCTAAAAAATCGACCAACGACTTATATTTGCATCTATGATGTTTTTGTTCTTTTGGGTTTTTTATATTTTGGTAAACTTTAATATTAAACAAGCTTAAGTGCTTTTATATTTTGATAGGAACTTTAATGCAATTTGTCAGTAATATATTTATAAGTGAGTTTATTAAGATAGTTTGTTGCTCTTTTTTAATTTAATTCGTCTAGTCGTTTCATTAAAATGATTAGTTTAAGCAGTTTTATATTGGAAAGAGGGTTAAAGCGAAGAAAAAAATTAATTTATTTGCAATATTATGATTAATAGTTTTGAGCGAAATGGAGCCCTATGAAATACATCCCCAGGAAATACGGACAAAATGTACCACAAATTTAAACCAATTTTTTAATGACAATGAAATATGAAACAAAATTTGGGCAATTCTTCATAATGGCAAATCACTTAAAATTTTTTAATGAATTTTTACACAAAAAAAGTTAAAAAAAAACACACACACAGAAAGTTATTAGAAATTTAGAAGAAATCTCGAATTAAAAAATCCCGAGTTTAAAAGTTCAGAATTTCATTGTATATTAGCAATAGTCCCAAAGTAAGAATTGCGATTTAATTTGGCGTCATATCCACTTCTTAATATTGGGGTCAACGAAAAAGTGTAAAAAACACAAAAAAAAAAAAAAAAATTATATAAGAATTTGCCTTAAAATTGGGTATTGTTATGCTTTATGTAAAGTTTTGGGACCATTCTTCATTTAGTACTTTTTAGCCATATTTCGCACCGCCAGTTGTGAGCACACTAGCCTAACTAAGTTATCTGTTAATATGTGGATGAAATTATTGCAATGTTTATCCATCTTACATGACTTATTCGGAAAAGAGGAATGATTTTATTATTTTCCTCTTGAGATTTACTACGCCGTTCGGAGTTCAAGTTTTTATCAACACGCCTACCTCTTTGCATTGCACTGTCTGAGAATATACATGCAGACCTAAGTCATATTTGGGCTTTTAAATTGGGAGATCTTCTTAGATTGTACCTGACTAACTGACGAAAATCAGTGGCCCTTAGGATGGGAGGTAGAGCTTAAACTGGTTACTTGTAAGGCCAGTTAGAGGCTGATGTTTACCCCTTACATGGGAGTGGAGTTCCATCTGTTGACGGACGTCTCCTTGTGCTATTCAACAAAATATGATTTTATTTGGACGTTGAACGGTTCCATTTCTGAGTAAGTGTTTACATGGGCCAGGCAACCATATGATTGAATTGTTACTTCTCTGTTGGTATCTACAAATGGGGGCTTTAGTAGGCACTCTGTTTTTACTCAGTGTTATACGCGGATTTTGAGAGCCCTAGAAATGAAAAGACTGCTTATTTAAGCATCCACAGAGATGGAAATGGGCCTCACCGCTTACGATGAAAAGTTAAATTTTTCGACAATTACTTCGCGTTATTGAGGAGTTTAGCTTTCCATTTCTTATTGACGTGTATTTTGTATCTATTTACTTCACAAATGTAAAAGAAGAACTGACATTTACCACCATTTGCTAGACTTTTAGTTTATTCCGTTAGGGTGATAACTTATGGTCCAACTTGTATCATAAGAACGGGTCCAAGGGATCTTTGGGGTAGGTATATTATGTTCTAGATGAATTCAATTTATTTCAGATTGAAATATTTTTTTATGATGACATAAGTACCCAGAAAATTATTTCCCAAAAACAAAACGAGATAAGTCCACAATATTTGGGGTCTTCATATGAAATGTATTCCCCCCAGCGGAATGAAATAACGCCCAAACAGAAATGAAATAATAACCCAATTTTTAGGGACTCATTTCATATGAAATAAAATCCCAGTTTCTAAAATTAAAATGACCCCAATAACATCCAGGCCAAAGGCCGGCAGAGAAGCTTTAGTTAACGAAGTCGGTATTTGGTATTCCATAGAGGAAAAATTTCTTGCGCTTGGCCATTTCTATTGTACAGTTATGACGAATCAATAGATACAGCATTAAAATTTTTATTTTTGTTTGAAACACAACAATATTCTTTTTTAAACAATTGTTAAATATTTTTTAGGACATTATGACCATATGACTTGATAGCACACCTTGTGAATTACCCAAACATAAATTTGCATTTATTATGACTTTTAAAATAAGTAATTTAAAAATGTAAAAAGTGCCCGAATATTTTTTTCGTGAATTTATTTCATTACATACTTTTAGGAAATTGTTATATACGCTTCATTCGCTTGATTAAATTTTTAATTTAAACTTATTTTATTTCTGATTAATGGTTTAATAGAAAAAAAAATTACGAGGATATTTTCTGTGTTATCGATTTTCATAAATCTCTGATTTGCTTCAGCATCCTCATATCTCAAAAATATTAGTTTTACATAAAACGACTTTAAAATTTAAATTCAAGCAAAAACGAAAAAGGGAAATATAATTATTCTCTCAAGATTTGAGTTTATAATATCTCCTTAAGAAATATTTGCAATCAGGTAAGTGATGGAAATCGATTTGGAAAACGAAACGATTTGAAAACGATAGTATCGTTTTTAGAATCTTTTAAAATTGATTTCTTACGTACATTCCTCTTATTTCCAGTCGCTTTTCTTTTAAATTATGTATTACATGAGTTTATTGTACTGTATTTTGAACAAAAACTTAAAATTATAATTCAGAAATCAATTTTTAAATCGCTCGAAATTCATCACACCTTTTAAAAACGTTCGTTTTTAAATCGATCGATTTTCGTCACATACCCGAATATCTTCATAAGAATGAGTTACCAAGCCTTAGTGATATTGAGTCAACAATGCGATTTTTGAATTATGGCGTTGTAGCAGCAAAGGAGCTATATATATTAAATACTCGTGAACAATGTTTATACTTAAATAACTCTACTTAAATCTAATCGATTTTCTATAATATCTTATCTAGCACATTATAAACGCTTTTAAATTAATAAAAAAGCCATAATCAAACAGTATTATTAAACACGTTAAAAAAGAGACTTAATTATTTAAATCCTTTTCCAAATTGTTACACCATTCTGTGTAAATGAATTCACTACCTAAAATTAAAAGCATTTTAAAGTACAATCTTAAACCTTAAAATTCCAATGAAATTTTCCCTTTTCATTTAAAGCTCTTACAAAAATAAATCTTCAATACAAAAATGCTTCATAGTTACCCTCAACCATACTGAAACTTCTTAACTCAAATTCTGAGAGTATTTAAAAATCTTATAATTATTAAAAGCAAATTTAAATCACAAACAATCTGGTGAAATAAATAAAAAAAATATTTCTCTTCATTCTGCATCAGCCACATCATGACAACTGTGCATTCTACTCTGCACCAAGTGATTTTCGTATTAATACATTTCCAAAAAAATATTCCAGATTTGAAAAGAAGAAAAAAAGAAAATTAAATGAAAATAATGTCACACATGGATAATGCGAGAAAAAATATTTAATGAAAATAAGTTAATGCTGGCATAACATAGAATTGCCAAAACATTGATGATGTTGATCAGAATTAAGAATGAAAGAAAATTGCAATCTATATAAGTATGTATGACTACGATAGAATTATTATAGTAGTATGGTAACCCTTTTTTAATTTTAAAGCAATCGCACTATACGATCGCATTATACGAATTGCCATAGATAGGGTTTCGTCAAACTAGGTCAAGATTTATTAAGGGGTGCCTCAAGCTCCGGGCTTTCTTCTACTCTATTTCTTGTTTTTCAAAATGACGTCCTATTTCAAACTTCCAAACCTTTCTACTCTTTTGCATATGACAGCAGCCTTTACCATTCGTATTCATTTGGTTATAGACCAAGCGTATCAGATGTTGGTGCTACGAGGCGAAACATATGATACACAGAAAAAATTATTAAATTTCTCCTATCACCAAATTTGTTCTAAATTTATAATATCAAGCAAACAAGTTGTTGATTTTGCACCTATTACCAAAATGATTATATTGATTACTAAAAATTTTAAAATTTTGAAAAAATATTTTCAATAAATGATATTTTTATTTTAATTAAAAAAGTGATCAAAAAACTTTAAAATTTTAAACAATGTGTTAATTTATTTTAATAAATATTGACAATTCCCAACAACAATTCTACATGTTTAAATTATTTTATTTTAAACGAAAAAAGTCAATTAAGATTTTTTGTTATTTAATTAAAATTTTAATTGAAAATTTATTTCAAAACAACTAAAATGTTAATTAAATCAAAATTGAATTTTTTAAATTTTTTCAGCTAAAAAAATTATTGATTCAATTATCACATTAATTAAATTTAAATACTTTTGAAACCATTTTTTTAATTGATAAAACGCTTTTTTCTGTGTACGCATAATCGAGACCTTCATATAATCGCGAAATGGGGTCGTGTGAATGGGGTCTATTTTATTTCCCGAAAGACCCAGTGTTGCATGCTAAGGCGTAAACTCGCGAAGAAATAATGTGCCTTATCTGTATATGTGGGTGTTTAACTTATGGAAAAATCAGAATCTCTTGATGTCCGAAAACGTATTTTCAAGGTTGCGAAAGAAACATTCAAGTGCCACGGGTTGTAAGCACGGTGTTGGAGATACTTCACTCCATCTGATCTCCTTACTATTTATACCCCCTATATCCGACCGATAATGGAATACAACTCTCATGTGTGGTCCGGCGCCTCGCAATTCTATTTTGGAGCTTCTCCGACGCGTACAGGAGTGGGCGAAGGTTCTCATTGGTGACAGAAGGGTATCCAATTCTTTTGGGTTGTATTTCCCTGTTTTAACGTTACTAAAATGGGATATGTTCTTATGAAATAAGGGATCTGGTTGCCGAAACTGTACTTTTGTTTGTAATACGCGTTTTTCCCTAAAGCCTATCCTTTTGTGGTCGATCGGCCAGAGCCTCGTAGAACTCTTCGTATATGTATGCCATATGACTGACCGTTTTTGCATGAAATATTCTCCTTCCTACGGAAGTCTTCTCTCTTACTTTCAACATGAATAACTTTTTATCGAATGTCCACCTACGCTACCTTCTCTATCCTTCTTCCCATAACCTATTTCCCTAGTTCCAAAAAAATGCAATGCACAAAAAAATCATGCATATAAGTTTTAATAATCTCATTATCCCTGTACTTGTAAGTGTGTGATACAAGTTTACCATCACCAACACATTTGCTTTATATTGTTTTAATGGAAACAAGTTAATGCTGGTGTAACACAGAACTTCCAGCACGCTGATGATGTTGATCAAAATAAAGAATGAAAGAAAATTGCCAACTACATAAGTATGTACTTGTGCATGACTACGATAGAAAGAAGAAAAGTTTTTTTTACATAGTACATTAGTATGGCAACCCTTTTTTGATTTAAAAGCAATATGTATAAATTTTAATAATCTCATACTGCTTGTACTTGTACCTTCTCTATATGAAAATACGTGATCATTTTGTAATGTATTTGTCTGTTTGTAAGTATGTGACACACGTTTACCAACACCAATACATTTACATTATATTAAGCCAGACAAGTACTTTTCTTATTTAATTCTTTCCCTTTTTGAGTGTTGTGTATTTGACTGTCTGACAGACTCTACTGGCTTTGACTGACTTGGTTTGCAGGAGTCAACTAGAACGACAGGCTTCTAGACAACAGCATCCTGGACTTTTTTAATATCATTTACATTAAACACATACGTTTACACGAACACACATACACAATCACACCTTGACTCGTTTAAACAACTGTTAAATATCCATGAAAATACAGTTTATATTGGTAGACACACATATGAGCAGCTACAGGATGTCCGAAAAAGAGATGGTATAAGATTATTTTGAACTTCTATGGCTTGGTAGTACCTGTTTTAATTCTCTAACTTATGAAATGATTATTCTATCATTAACATTAAGAAACGCATTCCGAATGATATCTGGAAATGTCTGCTTATCCTGGTGAAGTTGTTGTTGTACCTGCAGAACAGGTGCTTCTGAGATCACAATTCTTGGTCTGAGTTCGTTGATTGTTGAGGTGACGCATATTCTGGTACTGTTTTATGGTTACAGACGGTTTCGGCTACCTGGTTCTGCAATATGAAATTGCAATTAAAAAGTATCGTAATTGCGAAAATCTTATTCTCTATAACAAAATGCTTAAGGTCCTTAAAAAATGGAAATTACAACAATTAAAACTCCGATTAGGTAACCATTACATTGCTACAGCTAAAAACAAATATTCAATTTTGGCATAGTCGTTAAAGTTTAAAACGTCTTTTTTGTTAAGAACTTACTTGATAAAATGCAAAATATGCATTAAAAGTGTATTTTAGACTTTCACCTACATTTTATGATTAATAAGATTTCTCTATGATAAACACGCAAACATTTATTGTTGAGGGAAAGCTGGCTTCTTTGCGCATTTCGCTGGTTGCTTAGGCCAGCTTTTTCAATAGATATTAGAAATGCTTAAAATATTATACAAATGAGACTATAAAGTGAATAAGAATTTTAAACACTCAGGTCTTACTTGTAACAATTGGGGAATTCACAAGGTGTCATAAAGTCATATGTCTTAAAAAAATTACATGAAAAAATACGACTGTTGTGAGCAACCCCTAATAATTTAATGTGCTATTTATTACGACAGCACAATAAACATAGCAAGCAACGTTCTATTGATTTAAGACACTTTTTGTTTACAGACCAACAACAATATTTTTAAACCATTGTAAAATGTTAGAACATTATGACAATAAACCATGGTAGCACACCTTGTGAATGCCCCAAATATAAAAGCTTCAACAAAGCAGCAACAATAAACAGTGAGTTTATCTTTTCTTACATTCCGCTACAATATAATTTGTAACATAAAATTACAAATTATATTCTTACTTAATTTGCCGAGCAATAGTGACGTAGGCCCTTAATACGTTGTGGTCAAACAACCAGAGTCACTGGCGCGAATCGAACTCGCAACCCTTGTACTGAGGGACTAAGTCACTAACAAGTAGTCTACCGGGCACCCAGAGATTTTCTCTTTTTATTTTTTCCTGGAAATATTTCTAATTAAGCTCTATATTTTAACTGGACAGTTCTTTCCAAATTATATTTTTGTTTATTCTTATTCTAAAGTTTTTATTTTTCATGGCCCACTGAAAAACCCTTTCTTTGCCTAAATATAATTACGCACGGAAAAAGATGCAATTGCAATGACAATATGGTTGGCTGGTTATTTCCATACTCTCACAGCCAAATGTGTTATTACTTGATAATAAATTCGTAGTCCTGTTAAAACTTTCACTACATATAACAATCGATATGCGTGATTATTGAATAAGTTTGTACAATTTTTAAATTTTTTTTCAAATTTGTTAAGTCTGAATTGTTCAAATTTAAAGAACTTATATGATCTCTCATATTTTTCTTACGCTACTGTTTCAGAGAAGAAACAAGCCAATATGTTAGGATTTTTTCCTACTTCTAGCAACACAGGTAACCATGAACATTATAAAGGGTGTTCCAGCCAAAACGCACGATGTTAATTGTAAATAAAACAAAAAGTGTTCATAGAATTATCTTAATATGTTTTATTATGATAGAAGGATCTATGACAATTATGTGTGAAACAAAATATCGGCTAAATTCTCGCCACGGCTTCAGTGGCATACCTCTATCAGATGGTCCATATTGTCAATGGCTCTAAGACATAATTGAGGTTCAATGTCGTCAATGTGCAGAACTACCTTATGCTTTACCTTTTGAATTGTTCTTGGTTTATTGACGTACACTTTTTCTTTTAAATATCCCCAAAGAAGGAAGTCCAACGGTGTCAAATCACATGTTCGTGATGGCCAACTACCATCGCCCCAACGTGAGATAGCACGGCCATTGAATTTCTCGCGCAAAAGAAGCATCGCTTCGTTGGCTGTCTGGCAAGTGGCGCCACCCTGTTGGAACCACCTATCCTCCAGATCCATATACTCAATTTCTGGCCACAAAAAGTCCATTATCATATTGCGATAGTGAACACCATTAACGGAAACTGCTTGACAGACCTCATTTTCTGTAAAGTACGGCCCGATGACGCCGCCAACTTATAATCTAAACAGTGTTTTCACATTTCCTACAGACCCGGCTTGCTAAAATTTGCACACAATTCTCCCGATTGTAGACACATTTATTGGATTAAAATGACCAAAAAAATCACGAAGTGCACGAAATGCATTTTGATTTGAACGCCCATTTTCGTAAAAGGCTTCGACAATCTTAACGCGCTGCTCAATTGTGCACCTTTCCATGGTTGAATTTGTCAAGCACTGAAACAAATGTCAAATCAAGTTGGGCAAACAACTGGACGTTAAGGTGTGACACACAATTAATATCCTGCATTATGGTTTAACCACATAGAAATTTATTCTGAACCATTTTTTTTCGAATTAGTGGCTGTGATAGTCAATTACGTCGGTATCTTTCCGATTTAAAACACGAATTTCGAAACAAATTTGCAGATAAAATATATACACGTAAAGAAAACATATTTTTCGATGTTTTTGACGAAACATTTTTAAACACAGATATTATGGTTAGTTCAACTATATTATTGTCATAGGCAGCCATATAATAGTTAAATTAGTCTTCTATCAAGAGGGCACAACCATATTATTGTTGCCTCCACACTCCTTATGGTTAAAAGCATGGCATAATTTTAGGTTTAATTTAAATGTTTTTTGTTTTTAGTTAAAGAAGTTCCAAAATACACTTTATACCCGTTTAATCCTCAAACGGGCCAAATTTCAAAATAATAACAGACTTCTTAAACAACACATTCTGCGACATATAAATGAACTTTTAATGAAATGATCTCTTTAATAAGCCGATCTTAAAATGTAATTTAATTGAATTAATTTTCTGTATTATAAATTTAATTTTTTTTTATTTAACATAAATTTTAAGTAAAATGTAAATTTTGCCAACTCGTCTCAACAATGCCTTTAAGGCGCTGAGATAAACTATTGTAAATTGAATATTTTGTCAATTAAATCTAAAAAAAAAACTGTCCGCTTATTTTATAACGAACAACGATAAGTATTAAAGTTTTTATGGATGTCTTTTAGTTTTGGATATATGATGAAAATTAATTTACCCGTTTTTACCCTTTTTATTCTCTCAGATATTAATAAAATATATAAAGGGTCCGCCAAATAACTTTTTTTTTTGAAAATGCTATAAAAAAAACTACTGAATATTTTCTCCAATTTCTTTTTTTATTTGAAAGTACAATCTTTCCGGTTAATAATGGAAAATAATTTCATTCAAATGGCTGCCTCGTCTGGCCATGCAGTAGCCTACACGATCGGTCCAATTTTTAAGCACATTATCGATTGTGTGCAGCTGTATTTCACCAATGGCTTCACGAATATTGTCGGCGTAAAACTTATCTTTGACGGCACCCCACAAATAATAGTCCAACGGTGTCAAATCGCAGCTCCGAGGTGGCCAAACGACATCAGCTCTGCGGCTGATAATGGGATCTTCAAAAACAGGGCGCAAAACATCGAGTGTAGCTTCGGCTGTGTGGCACGTAGCGCCGTCCTGTTAAAACAAAATGTTGCCAATATCCTCCTCTTCAAATTTTGTGATCAAAAATTCGTTTAACATGGCCCGATAACGATCGCCATTGACTGTAACGGCCACTCCTTGCTCATTTTCGAAGAAAAATGGCCCAATTATGCCTCTGGACCAAAATCCGCACCAAACAGTGACTCGTTTTGGGTGTATCGGCTTTTCAATGTATGCGTGCGGGTTTTCTGTGCTCTAAATGCGATAGTTTTGCTTGTTTACATACCCGGCAAGATCAAAATGAGCTTCATCTGAAAAGATGATTTTTTTTTGGCAAAATCGGCATCTTCTTAGCGAAGCGAAAACGCATTGGATGGTCAGTTGGCTTCAACTCCTGAACCAATTGGACTTTGTATGGCGTCATACCAAGGTCTTTATGCAAAATTCGTCTCAATGATGTCTCCGAAATGTTCAATTATTGAGAACGACGGTGAATTGATGTTGATGGCACTTCAAGCACACTTTCGATCGATGAGGATGCCAGTTTCTTTCACTTTTTTCACAAGATAACGAACATACGGAGCTGACGGTGCTTCTCTTCTTCCAAAATCCGTACGCAATTTTCGCACACATTCTGCAACATTACCATGATATTCAAAGTAATGTCGCAATATTTCCCAGCGTTGTTCAAGCGTATACACAACCATATTCGTTTAGCGGAGGGACAAAACTAATTATCTGTCAAATCAGACATGAGCTAAGTGTTACCATTCACGAAATAAGCACTAGTTGAAAAAAAAACGTTAGATGGCGGACCCTTTATTCATTGTGCACTTCCGTAATAAAATACCTTTCAAAAAGTGTATTTTTTGTTCAATCGGCTGAAAAGCAAAGGAGGAAAGTGTTCTTAAATGGTCTGCGTTTGCCGATTCATATATAGATAAATAACCATAAACTGTTCCAAGGCAACCATAACATGTTTGTGGCCTTTTGCCAGAAGACAATTTTCACCATAATATGGTTACCGGTGACAATAACGTGGTTAAATGAACCATAGAATATTTTATAATTTTCGTGAAAAATAGTTTTGTTGGAGTGAAAAATGTGTGTTCGTTGCGTGTACAAATAAAAAAGTAATAAACAATTCAAACCAATCAGTTTTATAAACCAACTTCGAGCCGAAATTATAATAGAGTTGACAGATTTTAAAATCGTATACAGCACAGAGTACTATATAGTGACGTGTGTGAAAGGACCAAATCAGCTGCGAAGGCAGCTTTCGAAGAAAAGGCTGAAAGCGTTTAATAGTAGGGAAGTGGCAATATGTAAAAACAGGCCGCTCAACACAAATGGCGTGATCAACACAAAAATAATAAAACACAAACCACGTTAAATAAAAGCATTAGTTAAAAAAAAGTTTTGTTTTGTGCAAATGAATGTATTTAGTAATATTTTTATTTTAAAATGTTGCTTCCTCACTCAAATATTATTTATTCGGGTTGAAAATAAAATTTTACAACAGCTTTGACCCCTTTACTTTGCAAAGTCTTGAGTTTATAGAAGAGAAGGGAAAAGAGCATAGCGGGGGAGTACATACATAATTTGCTGTACTCACAAATTCGTTTTGTTTTTCGTTCGTAGATTATACCTGAAGTTGGCTGCAACTTTATATTTATATACAGCGTTACCAGATTCTTTGGAATGAAAATTGTCATATGGCGAAAGAAATCATATTTTGAAGATGAAAATCTTAAATTTTTGTATTCTTAATTTAAATTTTTTAAAACAAGAGCAAAATAGTAAGAATTATTAATTTTTTATAAAAACATTCTTCTTATTATTTAAATTGAAATACATAAAAACATAATTCGTCTGTATATGAAACTTTATAAAAATACATTTTTTTTCTTTTCATAAATATTTTTTTATCAATATTCTAACTGCCAATTTCCGATGTGCGAAAGAATTATTTACTTCGTACAAATACATTTAAAACAAAAACAAAGTTTTTAGAATTTGTTTGAAACAAAATAAAATTTTTTTTAAGAAATTATAAAATATTATTTAAGACATTATGACGATATGTCTTGATAGCACACCTTGTGAATCACCCAATTATTGTTGAGCAAGTGCGATATGCTTCTGATGTAGTCCTTCTACCAAAACGGATGTTGTTTTCCAGTGCAACAATGTCGTAAACGAATTCCCAAACGCAACCGTTCAAACTTTGACAAAGTATGGCATTCTTAAAATCATCGAGGGAATTAGATATCGGCTAAATTTGCAATACAATGCTGTAGTTTGGCCCCTGTTTCGCAGCTGATATGCAAACAAACGCAACTAGCGCAATTTTTAAATTTACAATGTTTTTGTAATATTTAAAATGGCAATTAATTTGATGTACGATGTTGTACACTATAATTGCTTGAATTAAATACTGAATGGACGTTGTATATCGACTTCTAGGAAGGCATCCATAATTACAATAGAAACATACTGAAAAGATCGAAGTCTTTGGCGGGAATTGATCTAGCAACCGCCACATTGATTTCTCAAACTTATATTAAATAAGACATTTTTAATTTTTCTTCTTTCTAATATCCACATATTTAACTTTCCCCTCAAAAATTTCAAAGTTTCGGATGTGATAACATACACTTTTGTCAATATTTTTCATTGTGTTTTATAGGGTGTTCAATTAATCGGCTTTTTTGTTCGATTAATCGATTTTTGTATTTTTGACTTATTCGATTAAACGAATAAAATTTTAAAATTAATCGATTAATCGAATAACTCAAAATCCAGAAATTATATAAATTAAGAGATTTTTTTTTTCTATAGTTTTAGAAAAAATTTGTACTTGAGTAAATAAACATTATTAACTACAAGTATTTTAATATTTTATAAACCAAAAAACTAAACAAACGTAACAGTTCTTACTAATTGATAAAACCCTTTACAACGATAAAAAATAAAACATGTGTTGAGATCATATAATTTTGTATGTACAAACAATTAAACAGATCTTTTAAAATATTTTTTTAAAAATAAAATGTTGTTTAAATGTTTTGCTTAACTTGGAAGCCAAACGATCAAGTTTTGTCTTTCCTTTTAATTTGCAATACTCTCCCACTTTTTTTACTAACTCACTCACACTTTTTAAATTGACCACGAGATTGCTCTCAATTTTACCTTTCCATTTTTTTTTTGCCTATTTTACTTTCAATTTAACAACTGACCACAAATAAACTTTGGCGCTTTCTTTATAAAAAATATATTTCATAAAAAATAAATGTGCTTTATTAAAAAAAAATTGTGTTCTAAAAGATTCTTGTGCTTTTTTTTAACGGAATACTTTGAGTTGTTTCGGGCAGTTGAAATTGACTATAAAATTGAGTGCAGCCTGTGACACAGCTGTCAGTTCAAACAAGTTTTGACAAGCAGTTTTTGTGAACAACTTGAAAGTGATTTATTGAACGTGTGGCTCCAGGGTTAAAAATATTTTTTTGCATTTGTTTCAATAATAAGTAAAAATTACCGGATTACTGTACTATTTTTTCAGTTAGCAGAACGCCCATGTATGTGAATTACTCACTAAACGTGACTGTTTTTTTTAATTCTAACGGAAACATACATTTGGTTTATTTACGAGTATTTGACTTAAAACTTTAAAAAATTATACATATGACAGAAAACACATATATGTATTGTTATTCGATTAATCGACATAAATACATCGATTAATCCTTTAATAGTGTAATAAACTCGGCTTTTAATTAAACACACGTTTTCAGGGTTTAATATTTATTTAATTCAGAGTTCATGAGAGTAACAAAAGTTTAATGTATAAGAATCAAAGTACAATTGGTGAGTGAGACTGTTTCGTATAACAAATGTTTTTTTGTAAGAAACTACATCAGAAGAAGTAAAATACATAATAACTACGGTATAATTCCAATGGTCAGTTGTTGCTTAAAATACCAATTTTTTTATGGAGTAAGAAAAAAAATTATCATGGAATATTAAAACATAAAAATTCTAAATTATATATATAAATTTACATTTCAATTGTTTTAATTTTTTTTTTCTTAAATTATATTTAACAGTTCCTTTTTCTTTATCATTGCTATTTACAATAACATTTTCATTATTTAAAACTTCAACGTTTTGACCTTCAGTTTCATTGTCTAAGATTTCCTTTTCGTTTTCACAATTATGTTCAATTTTAATCTTTTGAAATGGATCCGACAGGGTGGTCGGAATTTCTGGTTCTTCAATAAAAGGTTTGTTACAAGATATAATTTGATTAGCATGTCTTTTCCAAGTTTTATTGTTCACGGTTTTAACTAAATACGTTTGTTTACCAAGCACCTTAAGTATAGTACCTTTTATCCAAGACATTCTTCCCGGTACAGAATAATCTTTGACAATAACATTATCATTTGTTTTAAATATAGATTTTTTAAAACCTTTATAATATTTTGTTTGTTTCTAACAAATTCCGTAACCTCTTTTAATTTTTTTATTTCTACAATTCTTTTCGGATTAACAAGATCAAGTCTTGTTCTTACTTTTCTTTTATTGAACATTAAATAAACTGGAGAAACACCTGTACTAGTATGTACCGTGTTTCAATAGTCAAACAAAAATCTGCATAATACGCTGTTGAATTCAGATAATGATGTTTTACTTAAATTACGTTTTAACGCGATTTTAATTGTTTTTACTGCGTTTTCCGCCTGACCGTTTGTAGCGGGGTTCCCCACTGGCGATGTAATTTGCTCAATACCATTCATTCTTAAAAAAATTCTAAATTCGTTTGATACAAACGACGTTCTGTTGTCTGAAACAACACATTTTGGCAAACCAAAACGAGCGAAAAGCTCTCGTAAAACAGCAATAACTGCACGACTGGTTGTGTTAGTACCCATGTCTATACACTCAACCCATTTGCTGGTACTATCCACCACTACTAAACACCAGCGTTTTAAGAACGGACCAAAAAAATCAATGTGGATTCTCGACCAAACTTCATCACTCCTTGGCCAGGGAATCAATTCCTGTTGAGGCGGATTTGGGCGGGTCATAAGACAAGCGTCACAAGACTTAACCACTTCCTCCAAATCTTTTCCCTGATTTGGCCACCAACAACTCTCACGCGCCATAGCTTTCATTTTAATAAAACCCATATGGGAAGCGTGCAAAAAGTTAACAACATCGGCTGTTAGTTGTTTTGGTATTACGACTCGATATCCCCAAAATACACAATTTGACTCTTCTGATAACCCATTTTTCTTTAAAAAAAATGGTAATAAGTCAGGATCGGTACACTTTACAGGCCAACCTAATTCAATAAATTCTCTAACTTTTTGCAACACCTCATCTTTCAACGTTTCCTGGCCGATGGTTGCAAAGTCCAAAAATTTATTCTCACCATTGAGTGTTTGTAAATAATTTACATAGACGTTATCTGGAAAATCACCTAAAGGAAAGTTAGAATCTTTAGGGTACCTAGAAAAGTAATCCGCAATATTACTTTTTGATTTTATGTGACAAATGTCAAATTGGTAACCTGATAAAGTTAAAGCGATACGTTGCAATCGACTTGAAGCCATTAATGGTATTCCCTTTTTCGGATTAAGGATATGTTGTTACGGTTTATTGTCCGTCACTAATGTGAAATGACGACCATATAAATAATGGTGAAATTTTTTCACACCAAACACAATAGCTGCTGCTTCTCGATCTAACTGTGAATATCTTTTTTCGGTATCTGTTAAAGATCTAGAAGCAAACCCTATTGGCCGCTCCAAACCACTTTCATCGGTTTGAGACAACACGGGCCCCACCCCTACTGGGCTGGCATCTACCGTTAATTTTGTCTTCGACCCTCCATCAAAATGAGCTAAACAATTCTCAGCCAGTAAAAGCTTTTTTAATTTATCAACAGCTGAAGAACAATCATTGTTCCAAACAAATTCTGTATCTGCTCTTAAAAGCATGTGTAACGGGTGCAACAGTGTTGACACATCCGGTAAAAATCGTCTATAAAAGTTCACGACACCTAAAAAAGCTTGAAGTTCCTTTACATTTGTCGGATAAGAAATGTTGGTAATTTCACTAACTTTCTCTGGGTTCATGTGCAAACCGTTTTTGTCAATCACATGACCTAAATACTCAATTCTTTTACAGAAAAATTCTCATTTGTCCGGTGACAATTTAAACCCGGCATTATTTAAAATATTAAGAACTCTTTCGAGTCTCTCAAAATGCACTTTTTCATTCGGAGCACTAATCAAAATATCGTCCAAAAAGACCACTACTCCATCTAGACCAGTTAAAAGCGAATCCATAATTTTCTGAAAGATTGCAGGCGCCGATGCCAACCCATAAATCAACCTTGTATATTGAAATAGACCTTTTGATGTTGAAATAGTAGTGTACTTACGAGATTCTTTATCCAATTCAATTTGTTGGTAAGCCATGCTCAAATCCAATTTAGTGAATTCTTCCCCACCATGTAACTTTGCAAAAATGTCCTCAATTCGAGGTAGAGGATATTTCTCAACACATAAATGTGGATTTAGGGTGACCTTAAAATCGCCACAAATTCGGATACTTCCATTTTTCTTCACGATCGGAACGATAGGTGTTCCCCATTCACAATAATCTACCGGTTGTAAAATCTTCAACTTCACTAAACTATCTATTTCGCTTTCAACTTTTTCTCTAATTGCCTAGGTCGGAAAAATTTTGGTACGACTTCACCTTTAACTTTTAACACCGCTTGACTTTTCCTAAAAAGTCCTAAGCCCCCATCAAAAAGATTCTTAAATTGTTCTACTACTTTCTTCGAATTCTCTTTCGTTACTTGATTTGCATAATTTAGTTTACAAATTTGAATTCCAAACGTTTTTAAAAAATTCCTACCCAGTAGTGGCGGCCCACCATCTCTAATAACCACTATCGGTATTACTTTTACTTTTCTACCATATTCGACCTCCACGTCACACGTTCCCATCGGAGTTATGCTAACACCATTATAGGCTTTCAACAACATATCAACCTTCTTAAGTTTATAGTTCATAAAGAAAGCTTTATAAGTGCTATCCGAAATTACGTTATTTTCCGACCCCGTATCCAATTCCATTTCAAAAGGTTTATTTTTTACAAAAATTTTAACTTTAATAGGACCATCGTTTTTACTCGTAATAGAAAATAATCTTACATCACTATTTTCAATAAAATTAAAATTTTTAGACTTACATACTTTTTTTAAATGACCTACTTGTTTGCATTGGTTGCACTTATAATTTTTAAATTTACAACTTTCACTTTTGTGATTTCTGTATCCACATACTCCGCACTGTTGTTCTGTAGAGTTTTCCTTCTGCTGATGTGAGCCGTGTTTTGTAAACTCTTTTCTGTTTTTACCTTTGTTTCTTTTTATAAAATTTAGATTTTCTTCCTTCACGTCGTATTGGTGCTTAACATATTCCGCGTTGTTGGCAATTTCAACAACTTTTTCGAATTTGCAAGTCACCGCCTCCAAAAATATTTTATCACGGGCCGGACCCTTTTCCAACCCCATCACAAATTTGTCTTTAATTGCATTATCTAAAGATGATCCAAACTCGCAATAAACCGCCAAAGATTTCACCCGTACTGCCCATTCATTAATTGTCTCTGTGGGTGACTTTGTTGCGTTATAAAATTTGTAACGTTCTGCAAAACCAGAAGTCGCAGGCTTAAAATGCGTGCTCATCACTGTCAGGCATCTTTGAAATGTAGTTACAGCATCTTCAACTTTTGCTGGACTCACCAAATTTTGAAGTAACATAAACGACGTTTCACATAATGAAGTGAGTAAGATGGCTTTCTTTTTCGGCTCATCTTGTATGTCATTAGCCAGAAAAAATTGCTCTAATTGGTTCTGAAACACTAACCAATTTTTTTGAGTATGATCAAAGTATGGCACTTTACCCAAAATCGCTGCACACATGTCTTTTTAATACTTTATTATTATTATTAATTTGTTTATCCTCGTCGCCACTGTAATAAACTCGGCTTTTAATTAAACACACGTTTTCAGGGTTTAATATTTATTTAATTCAGAGTTCATGAGAGTAACAAAAGTTTAATGTATAAGAATCAAAGTACAATTGGTGAGTGAGACTGTTTCGTATAACAAATGTTTTTTTGTAAGAAACTACATCAGAAGAAGTAAAATACATAATAACTACGGTATAATTCCAATGGTCAGTTGTTGCTTAAAATACCAATTAAGTGAGAGCAACCAAACAGGTTTTTTAAGAAAGCAATCACTTTTAAACACTAACTTAAAAGAATGTAATCATCCTGCAATAATACTACAAATAGATATCAGCAATTTTAAATTAATCGAACAATTAATTCTAAGGTATTTGGAAAAAGTTTCCTGACGAAAGAAACTAGCTTTCCCACAACAATAAATTTCAGTGTTTTAATCATAAATAATGATTGGGAGTTTAGCACGTCATTAATAAATACATTAATTAAGAATATATTTTTCATTCTCGGAAAAAGAATTAAGATTTTCTTTTATAAGTTCAGTAAACGAAAACATTTTTTATTCACTGTATTTATGCATTTGCTCATGTAAATGCAGGTGTTGTCCTAGTTGTACTGCTTTTTAATGTATTTTTTTTTTGCTATTACGTGAACAACCAATAATTCATACTTTTACGAAAAAATGTTAAAAGAACATTTGTGCTAAAGATGAATTTGTGTAAGAAAATTTAAATACTTTTTGAGAGAGTTTTAACAACAGAAAAATGTACCTTGGGCTTCAAAAAGAATTCTTGACAAAAAGTATGAAAAACAGAAGTAAGAAGGAACATGTAATTCAATTAAAATAAATAATCATTCAAAACAAATTTCAATCAAAAAATATCAAAAACTGGGAAATGCAGGAAATTAAATTTCTTTTTTTTTTTAGCTTTTGGGTATTTTTTCTACAACTGGTTTTTTTTTTTTTTTTGTTATTTTTAATATTGGACATAGAAACAAAAACTTTAACATGCAATGTCCTCAGTGGATGATTATCTATAAGAGGGAACTTTTTGGCACTTTTTTGTTCTCTAGCTGGTACTTTTTGAATTTCATTAGTGTTCGACATAGAAACATAAAATAAAACATGCAAGGTCCTAAGTAAAAGAGAATCTGCAAGAGGAATTTTTTGGTACTTTTTGTTCTATAACTGGTATTTTTTAACCTGTTAATTTAACTTGTATTTTTTTAAATTTAAAACTTATTGTTGTTCACTTCAATAATAAGCGGACAGGAGTCTGGTACTTTTTTAAAATTCGGCCTTTTTAGGAAGTAAACGGGTAAAACCTGTATTTTGAAAGTTTTTCGCCTTTACTAATTTTCAAACCAATACACATAGAAATACAAATTATACCACATTTGTTAATTATCCAAAAATTAAAAATTTTGTACTTTTTCGAAATTCAAACGTAAAAGGTGTGAAAATCGTACCTTTTTCGTTTCCTTATTCAAGACATTTTTCTCCATAATAAAAAATACAAATATTAATATGGTATTTTTTTCGAAATTTGATCGTTTAAGGGGTAAAACTTGTACCTATTTTTGGTACACAGAAAAAATTATTAATTTTCTCCAATCACCAAACTTATGCCAAATTCATAATATCAAGCAAACATTTTGTTGATTTTGCACCTATTACCAAAATGATTATATTGATTACTAAAAATTTTAAAATTTTGATATATAAATATAAATATTTTCAATAAATGATATTTTTAATTTTAATTAAAAAAGTGATCAAAAAACTTTGCCATTTCAAACAATGTGGTAATTTATTAAATTAAATATTGACAATTCCCAACAACAATTCTACATGTTTAAATTATTTTATTTTAAACGAAAAAAGTCAATAAGATTTTTTGTTATTTATTTAAAATTTTAATTGAAAATTTATTTCAAAACAACAAAAATGTTAATTAAATCAAAATTAAATTTTAAATTTTCTTTCAACAAAAAAAATAATTGATTCAATTATCACATTAATTAAATTTAAATACTTATTAAGCTTTTAACTGATAAAACACTTTTTTCTGTGTACTTTTTTTACAAAACATTTTTCTGCAATAATTACCATATACATAAATAATGTTAAATAATTAACATATATATATAAAAAATAAAAATCAAACAATAACTGTAATTTTTGTTCAAAAAAATAAAATTCAAAAAATAACTGTTATTTTTGTTCAAAATAATAAAAATCAAAAAATAACTTTTATCATCAGACTTTTATGAAAAAAGGAATAACTGTTACGTTCCCTGTGCGCATTGTATTGAGGCATTAAAGATGGTGCAAAGAGAAATGCAAAAAGGGCAGCTGACGAAGAAAGAGATATAAAAAAGCACACCTCTGTAAATACTCTGTGTTGTTACAACGAGCCTTATCCACACAAAGAGCTATAACCTGAGGATTCAACAGAAGATTGGAAGGCTTGGACTACGCCGATGGCATCTAAAGCTGGTCCTAAAATAAATATCGGAATAACTAAAATTATTCGAATCAACGCCAAAAATACCGCGTACCTACAAATTAGAAATCATAAGATGTGGAAGATGTGACAGCATATTGTTATCTCGGGAGCATGCTGACTACGTCCAGCGAATCCAGTGATGATAACCGAAACAGAATAAACTCCAGCCACCAAACTTTTATAAGAGTCATAGAACGCATTAAAAAAAGATATTAACGCGATCCAAATATTCGTCTATCGCGTCGTACGCATCCTGAAAATATTTTGGCCAGCCATAACCTCCAGCCAATCCCTAAGGCAGAGAACAAAGCAAACCCCAATCAAAATATAAATTCTCGAAAGGAAATTAAGATGGACATGCCCTACCAAAAAAACGGAGGGCGAAAGCGCCATATCAGCCATTGAATGGAACTACAGGGAAGCCAAAGAAGTGGAAGATTGGCAGCTTTCCTGGAGAAGGAAGCTGCAACACAGAGAATGGATTGAAGTGAAGTGAAGTCTTACGCAACCAATAGATGTCCATCGAAATAATTTATGATGGCCTTATGATCCTTGATGGAACAAAAAGGAACTTATACTAATAAAATAAAATATTCAAATTTTTAGAAGAAAGTTTGTTATTTCATATAGTACGTACATTTAGTAATTCTTTTATTATTCCATGTTTGATTTAAAGTTTAAACTTTACATTTTAGTTTACCTTTACCTTTCCCTTATTTTTACTTTAATAAATGTCCTTTTGCCAACCGCATAATTTATAACATTTACGAAAATATTTGCAAAAGCAAAGAAAAGAAAAAAAAAATTATCCGTCTTTTATAAGTAATATATTACGATTTATACTATAAAGACAATTTTGCATATAAATACGAATGGATCTATACATCCAGTTCTATTGTCCAATTGTAAATCAAAAACCTCAAGGAATTTCTAGTTTGCTTTGGTTTGTTGTTGATGTTGGAGAAATTCTTTGGCTTTTCATGTAGCGATAATAAATTATTTGTTAATAAAAACAAAACTTTTCTTTACTCCTTGTTGTTGCAGTTGTGGCATATCCACCAAAAACAACAACAACATCAACAACAGGAGCACAACACCATTGAACAAAAAAGCTGGAAATGTCTAGAAAAAGGAGAAAAAGGATCTATTGTAAAAACCATTCATATTTTTTTGCTTTGACCACTGCCACTAACTAATAAATTGAAATGAATGAATTGTGGATTTGTGTGTTTGTTTGTTTGTGAAGTTGTTGCTCTTTATTTTGTTGTGATTTTCAATGAGATTCTTAATGGTTTTTTGTTTTTCAGTATTGTCATCGTTAGCATTATGTTGGTCGGTCAATTGTTGTAGTTGCATTTGTTTGTTTGATGGCTGATTTCTTTTGTGGGATGTTCATAAATAATTTGGAAAAATCTCAGAATATTTGAAAGTAAATCATTGTGGTCAGTTTTGTCATTTTATTTATTTGTTTATTTTTAGTTTTTTTAGAGTAAATAAATTGCGAGAGAGTTGGGTAGAAAATTGATTGAAACGAAGGGAGTTGGTGTTTAGCTTAAGATAGATTTTCTGTTGAAATTCTTTGTTTAAGCAATTTTTCTTAAACACCGGCCGATTCTGATAGTTTTATATTCAACAAAATATTGTTAATTGTTTAATTATTTTTGGAGTATTTTATAACAAATTTTTTAGTAAAAGAGTTGGCGTTATTAAAAAATTCATAGACGAAGCAATCTCCGACTTATGTAAAGATGACTTAATTCTATAATGTTAGTAAAATATTTAATTAATCATACCAAAACCATCTAAAGCAGCGATAAAAAAACTTTTATATTAAAATAGCAATTAACTTAGAACGAAAAAGTACTTTTTGGGTAAAATAATACAAATTAAAAAAAAAAAAAATATTTTAGAAATACGAAAAAATTTTAGTTTTGCTTATAATTTTTTATAGAAAACAAATCCTGAAGGTAAAAACCCTCTCATCGAAAATACTCATATCAATAAGACCATTTGAAGAAAAAAATCTAAAATATTAACATTATATGAAACAATATTCAAAATATTTTCTTTATAATAGTACTTTCCAGTACCAACAACCTTTAAAAATTTTACTTTTTTGACCTTAATTGTACCTTTTTTTTAGTTCCAATTAATTTTAGGTATGTTTATAAAAAAACACCACAAAAATTTACTGTAAATCTGGTTTATATATACTATTATATAGCAAAAACCAATTCAGTGCGGTATATAAACAGCGGCATGAAATAACCCCCCAAGAACTTACTCCCCAAAAACAAATTGAAATAACCCCCCAAAGCGTGGGGCCTTATTTTATATGAAATAAAACCCCAGTTTGGAAATTAAATAAATCCCCAATGAAATGAAGTAATACCCCAAAACAAAAATGAATTAATACCCTAATTTTTGGGGTCTTGTTTCATATGAAATAAGACCCCAATTTCTGAAATGAAATAAGACCCGGATATGTGTAATAAAATTAATTGTATAGGTTTGGTTTCAGGAATCACGCGATATAAAGCATGGTTGGGACTTCGTCCGGGCGCAAGGATTTTCTCCTCTGTGGTATAGCAAATATCGGCTTCGCTAACTAAAGCCGAAGGCCGGTTACGCAGAGAAGCTTAATTTAGCGAAGCCGATATTTGTCGGCTGTGCAGAGAAGCTTGGCTTAACGAAGCCAGAGGAGAAAATCTTTGCTTCCAAAACCGTTTTCGTTATTAATTTAAGAAAGAAATAATCCCCCAAAAAATATATTGGGGCTTTATTTCATAATGATTTTTGGGGGGTAATTTATATGAAATAACCCCCCAATTAAAAAACTTAAGTAAAACCCCAAACAAAATGAAATAACTCCCACAAAAACAATGGTTGTTGCTTTCATTGGGGGGGTTATTTCATATTTTTTGGGGAGTTAATTCATGCCGCCATATAAACTACTACGCCATTTTTCATTAAAATTGAGAAAATTTCAAATGAAATTGGGAATTTCAATTTGAAATTGAGAAAATTCCAAATGAAATTGGGAAATTTTAATTTGAAATTGAGAAAATTCCAAATGAAATTGAGAAAAATCCAAATGAAATTCAGAAAAATTTAAATTTTTAATTGATAAAACTGAATTATATGATTTTTATTATATTCATACAACAGACATAAGGATGAAGAAATGAAAATAAATACAAATTACAGTATTATTGTCCAACAGGCATATCTTCCAGATCCAGAGCAGATTGATAAAACGTTGTAGTATTTGGTATGGCTCTACTGCAATCTCCAGTAGTTATACATGTCTTAGAAGCCCTAATCCCCTCTTCTAAAAAGGCAAGCCTCTGCTCTCCTATATTGGGAGGAATTACTTTCGGTACATTAATCTTTGTTTTCGCCATACATTTTATTTTTGACTAAATAATTTTAATGGGGTTAAGCATCGGTGAATAGGGGCTCAATCGGAGGAGTGTAGCTGGAGATAATGGTGAAAACAAAGATGAATGTACCAAACGTTATTCCCCCAATTGAGTAGAAGAGCAGAGACTTGACTTTTTAGAAGGCTTCTAAGACATGTATAACAACTGGAGATTGCAGTACATACTACGCCATACAACATACTACAACGTTTAACCAATCTGCTCTGGATCTGGAAGATATGCCTGTTGGTCAATAATACTGGGATATGTATTTATTTTCATTTTTTCCATTATTATGTTTGTTATGTACGTTCGTTGTATGAATATTAAAAAAAAATAATATAATTAAAATTTCTCAATTTCATTTGATTTTCCCTATTTCAATTTGATATTTCTCAATTTCAAATTAATATTCTCAATTTTTAATTGGAATTTTCTCAATTTTGAATTGAAATTCTCATTTTCATTTGGAAATTTCTCAATTTCATCTGGAATTTTCTCATTTTCAATGAAAAATGATGTAGTTTTTACCCGTGACTTCGTTTACGTGAAAGTTAGAGCAAGATTTATAAAATTTTATGAAGTTTTTTTATATCTTTACTTATTTTAGTTTAGAATATTCCAATAAACAAAATTATAGAAATAACTATTTTTCGCCAACACATGCATACAAGATTCGAGCACTCTATACTCTTGAGCAACCGTCATTTAACTGTTTATATGAAAAGCTTATATGAAAAGTAGTGGTGTGACCGTGGATATCCCGCAGGTGTACGACTACGAGCAACTCAACGCAGTGTTTCCTACCTAATACTGTCCAAATAGACGAGCATGCCGACTGTAGGTCCAACCCCGTGTTCGTGTAGCCAGGGTGACCGTTTCAAAATTATCTAGTCTTTATTTATTTCTTTTATGTAAATAAAGTGTGCATCAATAATAAAAATCGTACTGCTGGCGTTTTTATTAAAAGAGGTCTTGAACCCTTAATACATTAACTGTCGAGTGAACCCTGGATAACCGGTGGGTTGTATCCCAGCAAAGAAGTTTCGTTACAATCTCTAAATTGCGAATTTAGGTTATCAAAAAGTTATTGTTCTTTTGGAAAAATTTTACTATAATATTAGTTTTTCCATTGATTAAATTTTCTCTACAAAATTTACTTAACCATTTTAAAGATTAATTGAAGGATTTTTATCTTAAAACTTCGCAAATATGGTTGAAATTATGAGTTGTCATATGAAATAACTAAAAATATGGAAATTTCTTAATTGTACTAAATCAGCCAGTTGTGTACCATTGTAACTTTCATGTTTAAATAGTACCAAGAAAAGTACAATTTTGCCATTCCTATTACTTTCTATGTATGCCGCAGGGGTAAATATTTGAGAGGGAATATATTGGGAATTTCCTTCCAAATTAACAACTAAAATACCTGTTTATCGATGTCGAATGGAAAGTTAACCAATAATAGAGTGCTTTAGTATATGTCAATTAAAATCAATTGAGCCTAATGATAAACTTTCGTTAGTTATTTTTTACTTCAATTGTTGGGTAATATTAGCAAGCAGTGCTTATTTATAAGGGTGATGAAAACACAAGAATTTAGGGACAAAAGGCATGACTACTGTTGGACTTGAATGACCGAAATCGTAGACAATACAAACCAATAATTTTATTTCAATTTTATTAATTTAATTCTTGCTTATTGAGTGCCACATCATTCAATAAATCTTCTGCATGGGGTATGCTTTAGCGTTTACTTTTTTAACAAATTTGAGAACCTGCATAAATGAATATAGATATCCTTCAGTGAGTCTGTTATGACATTTCATATTCATGCCAAAATCTTTACCAAGCAAATCACTCTAGTTTAAGAACTTTAAATGATTTAGTTTCCATAAGCATTTAAGAGCCACCAGTTAGTAAAGAGAAGGTAGTCTATGCCATCAGGCAGCCTGAGAGAAAACGGGAAGAAAAATTTCAATATGGATCCAGTGTCGAATTCTTCTTTCAGACATCTTAAATAAACAGTCTTTTTTGCTTCTTATTAGAATGTGGATCCGAAAATGTTTAATTATATCAGTTTTCATTATTATTCCTTTATTCCATAAATGCTCTATAATAAACAACTCTAACGTTCGATTTGCTTATGGCCTAAGCTTTGAAACCTTCAGATATTTCTAAAGTTAAACATTTTTTTTCTTCTTATTTTCCCAGTCTTTTGATTTCCTATCAACCTCAATTTATCAGTTCAGATTTTAAAAGTTTAACTAAAATTCAACTTCTATATTTATATAAGACAACACCTAAAAATATAAAAAGAAAACACAACTTTTTTTTTATTTAAACTTTTAAAAAGTGAAGTTCGTTTATTAAAACTTAAACTTCAAATTAGTTTTAAGACAAACTGTCTGGCATCCAGCACTTGCTATGAAATACTAAAAGGAAAATATATCCTTGTACCTACAACTATTATTTAAATGCATATCAGACATATGCAAATACCTTTAGCTGTTGTTATTTTTTATTGTGTCAACAGCAGTGTTGCCAAACAATTTTTGTCACATATCCCCAATTTAAAATTTGAATTACCGTAAAACTCCACATCTTAAAATTATCATCTCTAATTAAATTTAACAACTTTTCATTATTAAAATATATGATTAAAAAACTTTTTTTCGCAATTTTTTGTACACTCACAATATTCTGTACGTAAAATTAGGCGAAATTTTAATATAAAATATATGAATATTCAGTTAAAAACCGGTCTACTTATTTTTCATTTATTTTTAACAAAGAATTCAGTTATTTTATATAAAACAAGATTTACTCGAATTTCTAAAAAATACCAGACACCTGTCCGCTTGTTTTTTTAATGAGAGAGAGAGAGAATGTTTGTTTTACTTTTGTTGTACTGACCATTTTTTTTACAGAAGAACTTTCAATTATAAGGCACCATTAGCATGACCGATATTTTACTTTAAAAATTTGATGTATTTAACTAAGAAATTTTAACAAATAGAATATGGGAATTTTCTACACAGAACAAGCAAATCGTTTTTTACTTTTACTTTTTGCCACAGATCTATAAATAAATAACTGAAAATTAATTTAATTCTTTTTTATATTACAATTAACTGATAACTATTTTTTTTATAAAATAACTGAAAATTCAATTTTACGGAATTCGCTCTTGAATTTTTGACAGTAAAAATTAAATGAACTTTTCGTTAAAATTAAAAGCAAAATAAGAAGATCGGTTTTTAAGTAAATTTACAGTAGCTTTAAATTTAATTTTCATTTAATTTTACATACAGAGTACTTTTACTTAATAAACAGACAATATTAAATGCAACCGATAATCCGTATTCATGTGCACTTAGTTTTTTTAATAAATGTTAGAATCAGTTAAAAATTAATTTGCTTGGAATTTTAAATGTTTATTTATTTAAAAATTACTGAACGGAATACTTCTTAAATAACCTGCAGTCCGTTACTGTTATAATATTGTGAGTGTAGGTAATAGAAGACATAACAACGATTTTAATTTAAATAAGCAAAATAAAATATCTCCACAAAAGTCTCAGTAATCCCTCTACATCAAAATCTGTCTTCAAATTAATATTGAAATGGCCAATTTTGGGATAAATCCGTTTAATTGGCAACACTGGTTAGCAACAAGATTACCGGCTACAAAAGCAAAAAGAGCAGAAAATCAAGACAGCAATCCAAATTAACATGTTTTTGTTTTTGTCCGGTAATTCTTAACACAAACTAAAAACTTTTCAATTGGTTTGACAAATAAACAAACACATTAACATTGTCACCTTACATAAAAAAATGGTAGCAATCAGGAGCCAGGATCCCCTAGAAGTAAGCAAAATAATAGACTTTGAAACAAATAAATAAATTGTTATATTTTTTTCATTTTATTTTGCAAAAATTCAAAACAACAAGAAAACAAAAGTTTTTATATTCTTTTTCATTGATTGTGGTCACCAATAATTGACATGAAAACTCCTTAAGGGAGTTTGTTTTTCTGTCTATCTTTTCTGGGAAACTGATAAAAAGTTTTTCTTTAAAAACTATTTAAATTTATTATTTAAATGTGTTGATTGTTGGCAAAAATAAAAATAAAGTAGCAAAAGGCAACATTTTCTGTTATTTCACCCTAATGTGTCAAAAAAGGAACAAAGTTGTTGCTTTTCTTCTCTTCATCTATTTATATATTTTGGCATTTTGTTGTAATAGTTGTAATACACTCATATTTCATCAGTAGTCAGTCGTTTGGGGTTACACATATATTCAACTTACATACAGAATACCGACAGACAGACACTTTTGTGTATATAAATTTATTGTATAAATTTCCATCAGCAACTTTCATCAACACAACACACTATCAGCAACACCAGTAGCAGTAGCAACGAACAATATCAACATTATTTTAATACGAACATAACAAAAATGCTCACTTTAACTCACAATTATTACGACAGACATGCAACAATAAATTGCAATTTCAAGTCACTTAAAATTCTGCAAATAAAAAAGAACAAACACGAAATATTGCAAAGAAAAAAAAAAAACGAAGCAAATAGAAATGATTGTATTTTATGTACAAATAAAAATAAAATGAAACGTATTTTATATGAAATTTTACAACAAGTGATACGAAACTAGAGTTCCTTTATTCGCGGTATATTTGTATTTTTTTGTAAGTCCCGGGAGATTTTTGGGAACACATAATGGAAAAACGTTAATTAGATTCATACTGTTATTAGCAATTAGTGGTAGGTTTATGGATTAAAATTATCTTAAGCAGCTTAAAGTGGGATGCCCGTCTTGCTTGCGATCAGTTTTAGTTATAAGAAGTCGCTTTCTTTTCTTTTTGTTCCTAAACTCTTTCGTTGTTATCCAACCTTGATAAATGAACACCACATTGTGCAACATTTATTGCAGCTCTTATCTTCGAAGAAAGATTCAAGACTTGCAGCGGCGCTGAGAAATATAGCCCCAAATTTAGGGCTATTTTTCATAATGCAATATGACTCCATTATTTTAATGGAAAATTACCCCAAAAAATTAAAAAAAACCCTAAAAATAAAATTAAATATGGCCCTAAATTTGGGGTAATTCTTCATTATGAAAAATTACCTAAAAATTTTGAATGAAAGTTTTATAAAAAATTTGGTTGCCTGAAACTTAAATTCCCAAATTTAGGATCCCGAAGTTTCCCAAGTCCCAAATTTAAAAATCGAGAATTTCAAAGTCCTGAATCATAATATCCCGAATAATTATACAGCTTTCCGCCGGGCGCAAGGTTCGTTATACCTCTATGGTATAACGAACACTGGCTTCGCTAACTAAAGTTTCATTGCAATGCGGCCTTCGGCCGGGAGCAAATTTTGATTTACCTCTTCAATTAAAAAAAAAAAAAAAAAAAAAAAGCATAGCGATTGCTCATCGAATCCTTAATATCTTCCATCGGTTTCAATGTACGGGAGATGGTTTGCGCGGTGCAGAAGTAGCGATTTTAACAGGCAAGACAATGAGATACAGTTAAAATTACGGCTGTAAGATCTACTTAGTAAACAATAAATTGCAAGTAAACAACTTTTATTTTTAGTAAAATCCCGAATTTAAAATCCTGAAAATCCCCCTGGCGCAGGAATATTCTAACCTATGGTTTAACAAACACCTTTTCGATAATTAAAGCTTCTTCTGAAGGCCGACTATGCAGAGAAGCTTTAGCTTTCGAAGCCGGTGTTTGTTACACCATAAAGGAAACCATCTCTGCGACTGGCCGAAGTCCGGCTTTGCGGAGATGCTTTAGGTAGCAATTCGGAATTTTAAAATTCGGGATTTTCGAATTCGTCATTCTAAGTTTCGGATTTATGACCCCGACCGAAATAAGTACGTATGTTTAAAAATGCTGTTACCAAGGCACTTCTACTGCACGTCCTAGTGACTCCCACGGGGATTTTGAATAAAACACACAAAATAATGTTGATAATGTGTATTTGTATTAAAATTCCTAAATTAAGTTTTAACAATTATGTAGAAACAATACTAAATTTTTAAATTGTGTTACATACTTTTTGGTATGGAAACCACCAGGAGTTAATGAGTTTGTAAAATTTAAATGCAAATGAGTTTTGCTCCTGAGCGATGCGCACAGCCAACTTGTAAGTATGCAATTCAGAATAAAGAATGGCTGCAAAAGGGCGCATGTTCTAGAACAAACCTTAAATGTTTCGTTAAGTTTTACAACTGTTTCAGTCAGAAAATAATGAAAAATTCAACAACGATTTGGCGATGCCAGACTGTATATAATTAAAATTAAGCTAAATAACTATTATTTTGTAGATGGCGTTAACATTCCCCCCGCAGTATGGCTAGAAATGTTTTCGCTGTCAGACTCTAATTGAGGAGCGACATCCAAAATTGCCAGCTTGACTACAGGTCTTTCAAGGACACCATGTTTAGTAAGCACTTTTGCACTTCGTACCTGACCGTCATTTGCCAATCTCGTCTCCAAGACTTTCCCGCGAAGCCAGACGTTACGAGGAAGGGAAGGGTCAACTATGATCACAAGGTCCCCTTGACTTAGAGGTTTTGGACAATCATGCCACTTCGACCTACAGGTCAAAGTTGGGAGATACTCAACCAACCACTTTTTCCAAAAAATATTTGCATATTGTTGAGAGGTCCGCCAACTTTTTTTTAATAAAATGCTACTATCGTTACAGGCAGATATAGGTTTTAACCCATTAGAGCTTCCCACCAAAAAATGATTTGGAGTCAACGCTTAGTATATGTGTAATAAGGGTTCTACTTCAAATTTACCCAAAAAGCCATTAAAATCACCCAAAAGCCATTAAAATTACCCAAAAGCCATTAAAATTACCCAAAAGCCATTAAAATTATCCAAAAGCCATTAAAAAGCCATTAAAATTATCCAAAAGCCATTAAAATGAACACGTGTTAAAGTATGTCAAATGAACACGTGTTAAAAAAGGTCAAATTTTTAAAAAAAAAAAATTTTCAAAAACAAAGCAATAAAAATGTCATAAAATTTTAAAAAAGGCAAAATTAGGGGGGAAATTCCTGAACACGTGTTAAAGTATGTCAAATGAACACGTGTTAAATTTTATAGGAAAGCAATGCACAAGTGGTGGGTGCATTGTTGAAGCCTTTCTTTTGTTGTGATCGATAGACAGACATAGAGATATGTAGATAGATACACAGACAGACCTTGAGGAAGAAATTGGAAAAATATTTTTTGTGTGTGTTTTGTGGAAGACAGACATACTGTACTTGTCAATGCACTTGTTGAAGCCTTTCTTTTGTTGTGATCGATAGACGGACCTTGATTTTGAAAAAAATTTTTGTGGACAATTTTTTCAAAGCGCTGATATTAAAATTAATAATTTATGGGGTGTGAGATGATAAGGGTATTGTATTGGAGTGTGTCTTGAATATAGATAGATAGATACACAGACAGACCTTGAGGAAGAAATTGGAAAAATATTTTTTGTGTGTGTTTTGTGGAAGACAGACATACTGTACTTGTCAATGCACTTGTTGAAGCCTTTCTTTTGTTGTGATCGATAGACGGACCTTGATTTTGAAAAAAATTTTTGTGGACAATTTTTTCAAAGCGCTGATATTAAAATTAATAATTTATGGGGTGTGAGATGATAAGGGTATTGTATTGGAGTGTGTCTTGAATATAGATAGATAGATACACAGACAGACCTTGAGGAAGAAATTGGAAAAATATTTTTTTTTTTTATTTTTTGTGTGTTTTGTGGATTGTTGAAGCCTTTCTTTTGTTGTGTGTGTGTGTGTGTGTGTGTGTGTGTGTGTGTGTGTGTGTGTGTGTTTATGGGTAACCAGATGGAGGGTTGTTGTTATTTTGTTTGTTTGGGTGATCGACGAAAATATTATTGGATGGATAGACAGACATACAGACAGACTGGCTTCGTAACAGCAAATGGTTTTTCAATTTTATTTGGGGTTGAAGAATAAATTCAAAGTATTTATTTATGATTTTTAAAAGAAAAGAGAAGATAAAAAGGGGGAAAAGGAAAGTTAGTCAGACAGATAGACAGACAGAGACAGTCTGGTATTTTATTTGTTGATAAGTAAATTTACGATTGTATAGATATTTGAAAGTATATATTTATTTGGGGTTGAAGAATAAATTCAAAGTATTTATTTATGATTTTTAAAAGAAAAGAGAAGATAAAAAGGGGGAAAAGGAAAGTTAGTCAGACAGACAGATAGTATTTATACTAGTTTGCATGGATTTTCCTATGTAAGTATTAAAAGTAAAAAAAGGCTTAGTGGAGTATACTTCTGAAAACTACTTTTATTTACATTTGAACACTGAAGATATAAAGAATGAATTCGAGCCTGTTGGAAATTGAATTTGTGGACGAAAATTCTATGGAAGCAGCAGAAGAAGACATTACACAGACGCGTACAAATGCGTTAATCGACGAAGCTATAGCGAATATGCTAAAAGGAATTGAAATCCCCAACAACCAGCTGGCATACTATGATTTTTTGTGGGAAATTGAGGATTTTCTGGACGATGAAGAGGGAGATACCATCATTTTGAAGGCAAATGATGGTTTTTATTTGGACGAAGATGGAGATCGTTATATTAGGGAAGTAGACTTATGTTTATAGATGTAGTAGTGATTTTTTTTTTTAATTCAAAATATATTTTAAGAAATTAATAAAAAATATAAATAATAAAAACTAATAAAATTGAAATTAGAATTTGTTTTACAATGGGTGTGGTGGGTAAAAAATTGAAAAAAAAAACATTATCGATAACTTTAATGAATTATAGCAAATAACATATGTTTAGACTATGTGTAACCAAAAAATTTTTTTTTTCTATAAATTGTGAATTTATTGAGTTATTTATTACATTTCATTATAAATTATCAAACGATGAATATTAACGCGGAATTAATTGCTTCATTCAATAAATTAAATATGAAACATATTTTAAGTGTAAAAAATATGGTAGATGGAAAGGACTATCCTATTACAGGAGCTGAACGAGTAACTACAAAATATGGAGATGTTATAGTCTTAGAATTGGATGGAGCTATGCTTTATCTTCCTAAAAGATTTAATGCCTTAACTGAAAACGATGTTGGGAGCCTATCAACTGGCTCATATATCATTTCAAAGATTCCTTTAGATGACGAAAAGGATAGCATTAATTATAAGCTGGAAATTAAGACGGCTCCTCCTACGAAAGGATATTATCCTTATACTCATTTTAATACATTTAAATAAAATAATTTTTTTCAATAAAAATGATTAAACAATAAAAATAAATTATTATAAATTCTTGTGTTGTTTTCTTTTATTAGTAAACAGATAAATATATATAATGTAGAATTATTAATATTTTTAATAAGTTGTAACTGAAATCTTAATGTGGAAAGATGGAGGTTATTGAAGCTTTTCTACAAGAATTTGGAAGTGTAATCTTTGAAGAACATTTGGAATTATTATGTACATTCAAAAGAGAATATACAAATTTTAATGTATATAATATGCCTTGCTCTCACGAAAGTACAAGTGGAGATGTCGTGGGTTTGTGTGGATGCTACTTTTTCTATAAGAGGAAAAAGGAGGTTATAAGAATTATAGAAAATTATAAAAAGATATTAAAATATTTTAGAAGTCTAAATTTATGTACAAGAAAACAAAAATAATTAAATAAAATAAAAAAAAAAAAAAAAAAAGATAAAAGCAATTTTTTTCTTTAAATAGAGAGTTTCAAAGCAAAAATATTATTAGTTTACATTTAAAATTCATCGAGAATGTTCAATCTTGTAAGAAGCCCGAAAATATACGACTGTGTATTTGAGTTGGAATATTTTATAAATTTAAAATTAAAGATATCTTGCGGATTTTCCACAGCTCTTGGTTTTAAGCCTATTGTCTGGTTGCATTATAAGGATAGGAACTTCATTGGATTGGACCGGGATGAATGGATAAACCTTATGAGCTATAAGGAATATATTAAGGCAACACTTAATCAGTATGAATTCCAAGATTATATGAATCTAATTAATAAGGATGAAAAGAAGGATGTTCAATATACATTTCAGTATAGGAATAATATTTGCTATCTCATCCTACAACAGGGAAACCATAAAATAAAAATTGATCCTGAAACTTGGAAATCTCTGACTCAAATTGGAATATTCTTGACGACATTTTTAAGCTGGAATACAATTCTTCGCAAGCAAATCTTATATTTTTATTATGAACATTATATTCCTAATTGCTCTATTTTAAATAAAACAAATGTACAATATTATGAAATTAAAAATATAAATGAAAGAGATATAGAAATTGATTTAACCAGACTTTGTTATGAGTTTGGAAAAAAAATGCAAAATAAAATTAAAACAGATGTTAAAATCTATAGATTATTATTAAGAATGGATAATAAATAAAAAACAAACAAACAAAAAAATAATAAAAAAAAAAAAACAAAATATTTGAGTTTTATTAATTCTTTATTTTGAAATTTATTAAAAATTTTAAACATAAATGACCACAAATAAAAGTATTAAATTTTTGATATCTTAAATAGTTATATTTAATGTTTTTACCCAAGTATCTTAAAACTTCTATAGGTGGTTGGAGATTACCAAAACTATCAAAGTATTCTACATTGTCATTATTTTTATAAAATGCTACCCAATGCGTTCCATATCCTCTATTTGAATCCAAGTTTATAATTCCATTCTCTATTCGGTGTGGAGTTTTAGGAAGTTTATCCCTCATATATACTCCTCTAAAATAAGGAATATACTTCTTCCCAAATGTTCTCAAGTCCACATCTGTTAGCGGTCTATTAGGTAGCTGCTTTAATAGTTTTTTGATGAGGTATAAAATATTCCATAGCCTTTTTTATAGGGTTTAAGATATAGACCTTTACCCATAGCTATTGCCTCTAATGTTTTGTTATGACGCTTACTTTCTTCGAGCTGTTGTCTACCATTTTTAGCTAAAGTAATAGTTTTAGCGATTGCTGACCCACCAGAAGCTATTGCTCCCAATGCTCCAAGTGCTGTTAGAATAGGGACAAGTGGAAGAAAACCGCCAAGTTTAGGTATGTTGATAATTCTAGGAATTTTTACTATAGATTTTTTTCCAAGAAATGAATGTTGGATAGCTTTTCGTGCAGTTTTAATAGCGGTTTTGATGTCATTTGGTTTTTCCTTTTTTAAAATATCGGTTGCTGATTTAACGGCATTCTTAAAAATATTTCGTCTACACTTTTTCTTTTGGTTGCCAGTTTTTACTCCCAAGCCCAATTTAACTTTTGACTTCATTGTGTTAGTGACAAGGTATGCGTTGAGTTTTTCTCCAAATGTACTATCTTTAGCTTTAACTCTACTCCAAGCTTTTTCTGCTAGTTCTTTATCTGCGTAATGTCGTTTATGAATATCAGTGTTCTGGGCATAAGCAATATCATGAATTTTACAAGCTGCATCCAACGGATTGATACCTTTATCACCCCTTTGTAATCGTTTTTCCAATTTAGTTCCTGGTCCACAAAACTGATAACCCGGTAAATGAAGTTCAAGTGGTATTGAATTAATTAAGCTATTTACAAGTCCTTTTCCAAAGACGAAATGTTTTCTACTAAATTCTTTATTTTTATACACAATCATTTATATATAAAAATTGCTTTTCTGAAAATAAAAAATAAATAAAAATTCGAAAGTAAATAAAACGTTACATTAAACAAACGTATGCTTTCAGTTATTAAGATGCGTTTGGTAAAACAACATTCGAATATTTCAGTGAGAAACTTGGATTTAATGGAAAACAGAAATGGTTTTAAACATAGCTGTCTTTTACCTAATTCTATCAGAGCACTAATAGTTGGTCCCTCAAACTGTGGCAAAACAAATATAATGCTAAGTTTAATTGAAAGTCCGAATGGTTTAAAATTTAAAAATATTTATATATACTCAAAATCATTAAATCAACCGAAATATAAATATCTGTCAAGATTAATTTCATCAGTAAAGGGTATGGGACTTTATACATTTTCAGACAATGAACATGTCATACCACCCGAAAAAGCTAAAGTAAATTCTATTATGATATTTGACGATGTCGCTTGTGAAAAACAAAATAATATAAGATCATATTTCTGTATGGGGAGACATAAGGATATTGATTCTTTTTATTTATGTCAGACTTATACACATATTCCAAAACATTTAGTACGTGATAATGCAAATATGATTATTTTATTCAAGCAAGATGAATTAAATTTAAAGCACATCTACAATGATCATGTTGGCAGTGACATGAGTTTAAATATGTTTCGTTACATTTGCGGAGAATGTTGGAAGGATAAATATGGATTTCTTATAATAAGTAAAGATGATGAAATGAAGCAAGGGCGTTATAGAAAAGGCTTTGATCTATTCATTCAGATTTAGTCATATAAATACTACTAACTACATCAGACGTATACCTATTAATATTAAATACGTTTTTTTTTTCCACTTGGAAACTGTTAAAATTATTCCACGAAGCTGTTTAGCTGTTTTCAAAAGCTGTTTAACTGGTTTCAAAAGCTGTTTATCTGTTTTAAGAAGCTGTTTAGCTGTTTTCAAAAGCTGTTTAACTGGTTTCAAAAGCTGTTTATCTGTTTTAAGAAGCTGTTTAGCTGTTTTCAAAAGCTGTTTAACTGGTTTCAAAAGCTGTTTATCTGTTTTAAGAAGCTGTTTAGCTGTTTTCAAAAGCTGTTTAACTGGTTTCAAAAGCTGTTTATCTGTTTTAAGAAGCTGTTTAGCTGTTTTCAAAAGCTGTTTAGCTGTTTTCAAAAGCTGTTTAGCTGTTTAAAGAAGCTGTTTAGCTTTTTTTTTTTCATCAAAGTTATAATCATGGAAGAAAATATTTTAAAAGAGTTGGTGAAATCCAAAAAAATTTTAAAGAAGAAATTTGAAAGCATACGACTTGGAGAATTGGAAAAATTCAATAATTTAGAAAGAACATTTAAACCTTTAACAGAACCTCTAAAGAAACTAGTCAAATTGTCAGATTCGTCAAATTTAACAATACCCACAGAAGAAAAATATAAATGTAAGCATAATACTAAAATAAAAACGGAAAATAAAACTATATTCACCAGCACCCCTAAGAAAACCTTAATGAAAGAGAAAAACATTAATTCAGCACCTAATAGAATTAAAATAGATAAAGAAGAAGAAGAAGAAGAAGAAGAAGAAGAAGAAGAAGACTATAATAGTAATAGTGAAGATGAAGTAAATGATAAATCGAAAAATGAACAATTTTATTCTCAATCATCCGATTGGGAGTTTGATTTATCAACCCTAAATGGAAATAAAAAGCTTGACACTATATTTGGACCTCATAAAATGGAAAATGGAGACTGGAAATTTGGAAATTCTATTTTAAAGCTAACCGATGATAAAATAATAATAGGTCAAAAATCTTGGGCACTAACCCCAGGGTTATACTCATTACTTTTTCATAAAAATCCAAAACAATTTGATTCGTCAGAGCTAGCAATATATAAAAATATTTTACTTGATACAAATGCACATCGAAGAAACTATGATCCTAATAATCAAATCAATGGAAACAGAGGTTATAAATATAAAAAAATAATAAATAAATTGTTTACTACAACTACTCACGTTGGTAAGGGTTTAATGGAGGTAAATCTTAATAAACCGAACTATATATACTGGGATAATCCTAATGAAATTGTAGACCGATTGAGGCTGTTAATAGCATCACAACATGCTGGTAACAATAATCATTCTAATGAAATAATATCTATAATCGAAGAACTAAGGGAAGCAAATATAATTGAATAACTTTTAAATAAATAAATAAATAAATAAAAAATTATGACTGTTGACAAATTTGGTCATTACTATAATCAAAAATATATAGGAGATATAACAAGAAACAACATTTCAAAAAAATTCGGTATCAAACTCAACGTAAATAATATTGACATAGAGAATAAAAGAATTTTAAATTTGTCACCTCCAATGAATGGGACAGATGCTGTTAACAAAAATTATGTGAATATACAAATGACCCATATGCAAGAACATTTAAAAAGGGGTATAAACAAAGAAGTTTTAATTGTAAGAAATGAAATAAAGGATTTAAATAAGAAAATTTCTGATATATATAGTGCAATGATTCATCACAACAAACTTTCATCACAACAACAACAACAACAACAACAACAACAACAATAACATAATGGAAAAAAGAACGATAATAAATGAACTACATTCTAGAGCACGCAAAAATTTCTTAAGACGGAAAGTAATAACAAAGGGAATTGATGATCTTTGGCAAGCAGATTTAGTAGAAATGGGTAACTATTCCATTATAAACAACGGATACAAATATATGCTAACAGTTATTGATACATTTTCAAAATATGCTTGGGCTGCAGCAATTAAAGCAAAAACCGCAAATGAAGTTTCCAAAGCTTTCCAGGAAATACTAAGTAAGGGGCGAATACCTAAAAATTTACAAACAGATGACGGAAAAGAATTTTTTAATAAGGAGTTTGGTTTACTAATGCGTAAATATTCAATTAATCATTACTCTACTTATAGTGTAATGAAAGCTTCAATTGTTGAACGCTTTAATCGAACACTAAAAGGTATGATGTGGAGAGAATTTAGTTATAATGGAACATTTCACTGGATTGATATTTATAAAAAACTAGTTGATCAATATAACAGAAAAACTCATAGTAAAATTAAAATGGCGCCTATTGATGTAAAACGTGAACATGAACAACATCTACTGAAAACTGCATTTAGCAGTTTAAAAATGTTTAAATCATCAAGGTTTAAGGTTGGGGACTATGTTCGCATAAGTAAATATAAACATATATTTGAAAAAGGTTATACACCAAATTGGACTACAGAAATATTTAAAATAAAATCGATACAGAACACCTACCCAATAACATTTTTACTTGAAGACTATCAAGGAAATCCTATAAAAGGTGCATTTTACAAGGAAGAAATACGTCGTACACGTTATCCTAATACATTTCTGGTGGAAAAAATTTTAAAAGAAAAAGGTGATAAAGCGTATGTTAAATGGTTAGGTTTTCCAAACCAACATAATTCTTGGATAAGTAAAAATGAAATATTATAAGAAAACAAATACAAAAAATAGTTTTTCTAATAAATGTATAAATTTAATAAAACAAAAAAACTCAAGCATTTTCATTTCATTTACAATTTACCATTCAGGATGTCAATTACTTTAGCTTTAAGTGGAAATTCATCAATCCTAACGGCAAATTATTTCCCACCAATAGATCTAAAAGATGACTATGAATGTTCTCTAGTTGATTTTCATTCATATAACTCTATTCCTAATGTAGATTATGATAATAATTTATTTCATATAGGAGATAAAATAATTGAAATTCCTATTGGATCATACGAGTTACAAGATATTGTTGATTATATAGTTGGGCAGTATAAAGCAGAAAATTATAATAAATCTATTCTCATTAAAGCTAATAATAATACTTTACAAATTGAAATAACTTCATCCCACGATGCAATTTTATTTAATCGAAAACGATCCATTGGTACGCTGTTAGGTTTTAGTGAAGAAATTTTAAAGGCTGGTATGAAACATGTATCAAATCAACCTGTAAATATATTAAGAGTTAATGCTATACAAATTCAGTGCAATATTATAACGGGAGCTTATATGAATAACTCTCCCGCACATATACTACACGAGTTCGCATTAGACGTACCACCAGGCTATAAATTAGATGTTATTGCTAATAACCTAATTTATTTACCAGTAAACGTCAAAGAAATAACATATCTCAAGATTTGGATTGTTGATCAAGAAAATCGTGCAGTAAATTTCAGAGGTGAAGAAATAACACTAAGATTACACCTAAGACCACGGAAAAAATGATAATTTACAATAAAACTAAGCACATTAAAGTTAATAGGGTCATTCCTACTAATCATATTAAAGCTATAAGACCATCATTATCGAAAGAAAACACCACCTTTTTAAAATTGCTTAAGTTAAAAATAAAGAAAAATGTCTGATATACTCAATGTCATTGAAAAACCATATTCTGATGAAAATATAATAAAAAAAGATTATCATAGCTATGTGCCCTATATTCAATCATTTAAAAACAATGATGAAATTCGAATTACACTACAAAATCAAGACTTATATGTTCTTCCGTCTGAAAGCTACTTATATATAGAAGGAAACATACAAAACTCTAAAGGTGAAGAAGCATCACAAAATACTAGATTAAGGAATAATTGTGTTGCATACTTATTTGATGAAATACGGTATGAGATTAATGGTGTGGAAATTGATCGCACTCGATACTTGGGAATATCTAGTACAATTAAGAATTATGTCTCACTAAATGAATTTGAAAGTAATATGATGAGAAATGCAGGGTGGAATATTTCTGAAGACCTATCAATGCGAAAATTTAATTTTTATATTCCCCTTAAACTACTATTGGGATTTGCTGAGGATTTTAATAAAATAATTTTAAATAGCAAACATGAACTTATTCTTTTACGAAGTTCAAATGATGATAAGGCGTATTACTCTACAGATGCTAATGAAAAATTAAGTTTATCGATTAAAAACATAACATGGAGAATACCACATATTCACCTATCAGATACACGAAAAATACAAATAATGAAGATTATAAAGGAGGGTGTTTCATTACCCATAGCATTTCGCAGTTGGGACTGTTATTTTAATCCAACATTTTCCGGAGGCAGAAATCACAACTGGAATATTAAACTATCAGTGAATAGAGAAAGGCCAAGATTTCTTTTATTCGTATTAGAAAACGATAATAAATATATACATTCAGATTTGAAAAATGTTAAAGTGCATTTAAATTCAGAATCGTATCCATATGATGATTTAAATTTAAAATTTGAGGAGAATCGATACGCTATTTTGTATGATATGTATGCTAAGTTTCAACAAAATTACTATATGAGAGAAGCACAACCTCTTCTTTCATGTGAGAAATTTAAAAATATTCCAATTGCAGTAGTTGATGTTAGTTATCAAAATGAAATTGTTAAAAATGGGCCTATCGATGTGAAAATTGAGTTCGAGACAAGTAGTCCAGTATCAAAAAATACAAATGCTTATTGTTTAATCCTACACGATCGTATGATGGAGTACACACCTTTAACTGGAATTGTTCGAAAAGTTATATAATCTATTTTAAAATACATTCTAATACTTACTTTTTTTTTCATTTAATTTCTATTAAATAAAGAATAAAACTGTTGGTTTTTTTTTAAATAAATTTTGGTTTTTTTTTTTATTTTATGTGTATATAGGTGTATATATTTACATATATTTACATTTACATATTCTATACTAATTATTTAGTGACTCAATATCACTAATTAACCTACTTAATTCTAAGTCACCATTATCAGTATCTAACTGATAATGGTGCCATGCAAGTGTATTAATCTCATCATTTCTTATTTTACGTTTACTATCAATAAAATTTAAAGCTATTTTATTAACTCTATTTGTTAGTATTGTGTGTAACTTAGATGTGAATGTGTACATACATGCCCCTACTGATTTCTTATTAAATAAGACATGTTTATAATGATCTATAGTATAATTGTCTACCACGCATTTTTTAACCCCCTTAGCTTTTTTAACATCTTTATCATCTTCAACTGTGAAAGAATAAACTTTGGGTCCTAAGCCTACATATTCAGTGATGAATTTACCTTCAGTTTCATCTTTCATCATTCCAAGTACTTTTTTATTTAATTGAGGAAAGTTAAATGGATTATTTTGTGAATATGCTGATGTGTCAAAGAGTGTTTTTAAATCTCCTCTTATATCATCATAGAAATCATCAGTTTTAATTGAGTAAATAAAAGAGTCAGTGTCCATATAATTGAGATTTATATTATCTCCGAATTTAGGTTTCATATACTCATAATGGAAATCATACATTTTCCATTTTGATAGATCAAGTACACAAAAGCCTAAATAAATGGGTTTATTGTAATATGTCAAAGTTTTGTTCATTTGTACAGCCCATAATTTATCAGTAAACTGTGAAATACTGTGAAAATTTGGTTTTGCTATAAGTTCACCTACACCCAATTTATTGCGATTAGTACGACCCCATTCACTAACCAACCGAACGTCTTTTCTCTTATCGACATTTTCCATGGTTTTACCATACACAGCATTATTGAGCAATTTATAGAAATCTTTTTCAAATTGATTCTTAGCTTCTGTTCTATGTGTCGTATTTAAATCTATGTATGTCTTTAACCACGGCTTTTGATTAAATTTCAGAATTCGGTGAACTTTTTCCAAAACCAATCCATTATTTAAACATTGCTCTAATGTTTTATAGTGTATGACATATTTCTTTTTGTTAGATAGATCAGCAATTAATTTTTCATATTTACTTCCACCAATTATTTTGTTTTCCACACAGAATGGCAGGTCATTATGATAATCATGACAGCTAGACGGGTATGATAAATCGACTTCATAAATATAACCAACATCTGAGTTATGTGGAATATTTTTGGGGTGAATGAAGTCATTTGTCCAACTGAAGCCTCCATATGGTAGTGACTCTGACATTGCCCAACCATAAAGATTATTTGCGTCTAAATATAAAATGTATTCGGAGGGTTTTGTAGGATCATAATCATTAAGATATTTATGATTCGCCTTACTATACCTCTTACTACATTGTGAAAGACCACCACGAATTCCTCGTTTAATAAAATTATACATTTCTAGATCTGTTAATAATTCTAGCTCAATTCTTGTATATTTTAACATTGCATCCCAAGAAAGCCCTGGGATGGTATAATAATGTGGAGGATCTAGGTTATAAATCTTCTTACAGAGCTTTCTGAAGTTTTCAAATATATCTGTAAGTAACAACACGTCAGTTTTTAAATACAGCTCCATGTAATCCTTAATAGTCTCGCAATCAAATTTTGTCCATATATTTTGTGCTAGCAAATAATCTTCTTCTGAACATTTTTTATCATTTAACCTACTATAAAATGCTTCAATTGGTGGGAGTTTCTTTTCATTTAATTTTTCAAATGAATTTAAATATTCATAAGGAAAAACACCCTTTCGCTTCATAAGAGAAAACTTCTCAGCATCTGGAAAATATTTTCTAACTGCATTTAAATCTTGATCATTGAGGTTACTAGCTAATGATTCCAAACCAGATGCCATAAATCTTAAAGAGTCTAAAAATCTAAGCTCAATTTTTTTTCCAGTTTTATAAACTCGCACCTTTTCAAGTTGTTTTGAAATAATATGCTGAGGAATATTTTGCTTCACTTTTCTTATATACAACTCATTTATATAATCATCAATTTCTTCATCAGTATATACCCGAACAGTATGCGACAAAGAAATGTATAATTCTTTATTTATTGGAATTACATTTGTCTCCCCTTTAATACTAAGTAATTCTTTAATAAATAAGTGACAGTCATATTTCGAAAAATTATGGAAAAATATAGGAATAAAATTTGGAATTTTAAAATTTAAATTACACGAATTATGTGCAGCCCCTCTATATTTTCCTGATAAGTGGCAGTGATCTCTCACAGCTAGTTCATCGCCTAGTGCTAAACCGCAAATATGACAGTTAATAGAGTTTAAAAATTGTTCTTCTTCTAAGGGGGTTAATGAATGCATGGGGACAATTTTTTCATAATACTTCTTATACATTTGTCTACATTCATTTATTAAATTATTTACAAAATGTTGCCCTACATTAACACTACTACTACTACTACTAAACATTTTAAACTTATCTAAATTTTCATTAAAATTACACTTAATATTAAAACCATATGCACATGGAATATGTTTTTTTGTAAATCTACTATTTTCATTAATACTACTTACATCTACTTCCTCGAGAACGCATTCAAAATCCGCATACACAGTGAACGGGAGATTCATTTGTCGCTCATGATGGGAAAACTTTATGATGGATTTTTCTCCCTCCGGCATCTTGGGAATGCATTCTCCACACTCTCTCTCCTTATGAATTACCATTCTCTCTGGTATATTTGTATGGTAGAGACAACTATTGCAAAAAATTAAAGCACCTTTATATTTTGAAATTTGGGACCTTAGTAGTCTAAGAGAAAAAGAATTTTTGTTAATAAGATGTTTTGCACGATATATTTAAATATTTTGATAACTACCTTGAAATATTGTTTATTAGAATGTAGTGCATTTTATCACCACATTCGTCTTCCAGCAGCATAAGGTTTATATGCATATTTTTTTCCTTTTTGGTAATGTAGTATGGTCCAATAACAGCCTTGGATTTCCTATCAAACCCGAACACATTTACACTTATATCAGTATTATTTCTTTCAAATACTTTAATATCTTTCACATCAGTAGGAAATTGCATTGATGTGAAATTAAGTGTTCTACCGCAATCAAGCTTAATATTATTGTCAGCAATATTTGGTATATTGTAAATTGTCTGCCTATGTGTATTAATATTATCACCATTATAAAATGCTGCTATTACACTCCATTTAAAGCAAAATACATCATTGTTTTGAATGTTGACACAAGCTTTCTTCCTCGCCAGCTCTACGGGTGTAGGTATATATTGGGATCCTGATAATGGTGATGCTTTATTTATGTTTATTTCCAGCCATTTAATTTGGATAAGCGTCCAACCAGAATCTCTTTCTTGAAACTCAGACATCTTCGCCTTAATCTTTTCAAATTGAAGTGTGAGAGCTGAGCCAATATTGTCTGCCCTTGATAAGCGTATCATTTCCGTATTGTGGTACATATCAGTTTCTGGTTTAAGAGGATGTGCTGGTAGCTTATATCGAGCTGTCAATTCCAAATTAAATTTCACAATTATGTGCTCAGCCAGACAATTATTTAATAATTTCTGAACATACATTTGACCCTCTTTCAAATATTCATTTGCATTCAAATTCAAATCTCCTTTCGGGAAACGGTACGTCAAAAGTCGAGATTTAAATGAATTTTTTATCAATTGAATCCGGTTTCCAATTCTCTCCTGTACATTTTTCTTGTGTTCGGGTTGGGAGCAATGAATAAACCACTGTTGTGGTTGAATTTTAACATTACAATCCTCACACATAATAAAAGATTCTGAACATGACTCAGGCTTTTGTTGTTTAAATGGTATATTTGATTGTAACATCGATAGACGCTTCCTAGATGCATCCGATGTTGAAGGATGTTCATCCATTTCTTCTACTTGTTGTTGTTGTTGTTGTTGCTGCTGTTTTTGTTGCTGTTGTTGCTGTTGAAGGAAATCTAGATGGATTTCCATATGTTTTTTCCTCTCCATTGATGTCAGGGATATATGATTGCACACATCACATGGCACATGAATTTGAATATGTTTTTGTAATTTTTGTTTCTTTTTATATTGGTTTTGGCAAATTTCACAAATTAGTACACTAGCCATTATTATTATTTTAAAATATTAATTTCTTTTTTTATTTTCACAAAAAAAAAGCACAAACTTTCTTAAGCAAGTCTACTTTAGAAACTAATGAATAGAATATATTTAAAACCTTTTATATACTTTCAAATATCTATACAATCGTAAATTTACTTATCAACAAATAAAATACCAGACTGTCTCTGTCTGTCTATCTGTCTGACTAACTTTCCTTTTCCCCCTTTTTATCTTCTCTTTTCTTTTAAAAATCATAAATAAATACTTTGAATTTATTCTTCAACCCCAAATAAAATTGAAAAACCATTTGCTGTTACGAAGCCAGTCTGTCTGTATGTCTGTCTATCCATCCAATAATATTTTCGTCGATCACCCAAACAAACAAAATAACAACAACCCTCCATCTGGTTACCCATAAACACACACACACACACACACACACACACACACACACACACACACACAACAAAAGAAAGGCTTCAACAATCCACAAAACACACAAAAAATAAAAAAAAAAAATATTTTTCCAATTTCTTCCTCAAGGTCTGTCTGTGTATCTATCTATCTATATTCAAGACACACTCCAATACAATACCCTTATCATCTCACACCCCATAAATTATTAATTTTAATATCAGCGCTTTGAAAAAATTGTCCACAAAAATTTTTTTCAAAATCAAGGTCCGTCTATCGATCACAACAAAAGAAAGGCTTCAACAAGTGCATTGACAAGTACAGTATGTCTGTCTTCCACAAAACACACACAAAAAATATTTTTCCAATTTCTTCCTCAAGGTCTGTCTGTGTATCTATCTATCTATATTCAAGACACACTCCAATACAATACCCTTATCATCTCACACCCCATAAATTATTAATTTTAATATCAGCGCTTTGAAAAAATTGTCCACAAAAATTTTTTTCAAAATCAAGGTCCGTCTATCGATCACAACAAAAGAAAGGCTTCAACAAGTGCATTGACAAGTACAGTATGTCTGTCTTCCACAAAACACACACAAAAAATATTTTTCCAATTTCTTCCTCAAGGTCTGTCTGTGTATCTATCTACATATCTCTATGTCTGTCTATCGATCACAACAAAAGAAAGGCTTCAACAATGCACCCACCACTTGTGCATTGCTTTCCTATAAAATTTAACACGTGTTCATTTGACATACTTTAACACGTGTTCAGGAATTTCCCCCCTAATTTTGCCTTTTTTAAAATTTTATGACATTTTTATTGCTTTGTTTTTGAAAATTTTTTTTTTTTAAAAATTTGACCTTTTTTAACACGTGTTCATTTGACATACTTTAACACGTGTTCATTTTAATGGCTTTTGGATAATTTTAATGGCTTTTTAATGGCTTTTGGATAATTTTAATGGCTTTTGGGTAATTTTAATGGCTTTTGGGTAATTTTAATGGCTTTTGGGTGATTTTAATGGCTTTTTGGGTAAATTTGAAGTAGAACCCTTATTACACATATACTACGCTTCAGTATTTTCTCCGTCAATAGGAACGTAAGCAAGAGGCCTAGAATTTATAACATTTTCTACCTCGATCATCATGCTCAGTAGCAATTCATCACTTGGTGTCCTACTCGGCATAATTTTGTATAAAATTGTTTTTATTGAACGAACGAGGCGTTCCCACGCACCACCCATGTGGGGCGAAGCCGGAGGATTAAAGCTCCACTTCGTCGCTGTGGTAGTGAAAGTTTCTACCAGCTTATCCTTATCGACGTCTTCCAAGGCCTCTCGTAGCTCTCTCTCTGCGCCGATAAAATTTGTCCCGTTATCGCTGTACAACTCATGTGGAATTCCCCTTCTTGCCATAAAATTGCGTATTGCTAAAATACAGGAACTCGTTGTTAAGGAATGGGCAATTTCAATATGGACTGCCCTGACAGTCAAGCATGTGAATAAACATCCGTACCGTTTCTCCTTATGACGATTTACGGTGACTAACATGGGGCCGAAAAAGTCAACACCGGTATAAGTAAATGGTGCCATATGAGAGGCAACGCGTGCACGAGGTAGTTTTGCCATTTGTGGATTTTGAGGCTTTGCCTTTTTAATTTTGCACATTTGGCAACGGCGGACTGTTGAATTAAAAGTAGCTCGAAGCTTTGAAACGTAATATTTTTGTCTAATCTCGTTAATAGCCGTTTCGTGATTCATATGGAAAAGTTTCTCGTGATAATACATTAAAATCAGTTGAGTAGTGTAACTTTTTCTGGGTAGTATAATTGGACGTTTTTGATCCAGTGGGATATCAGCATTATCGATTCTGCCCTCAACTTTCAGCACTTCGTTATCCAAGTAGGGATTTTTGGTATAAATTTCGCTGCTTTTCGGAATCGCCTTGTTCGATTTTAATAAAGAAATTTCGTTACGATAACATTCAGATTGGGTATGTATATACAAAGTTTTCTCAGCCCTTAGTAATTCTTCTTGAGTTAGCATTCCCTTTTGTTTACTCATTGTGCGGCAGTTGTTTAAAAATCGTAAAACATATGCGACAGTTCGTAAAAGTCGGGTCCATTTTGAAAATCTCGTTTCATCAAAAATTTTATCAAAATTTGCGATATTAAATGAATGGTGTACCCGTTCTTCTTCAGTTGACTTATGAACACTTTCTCCTTGAGGCCATTTATTTTCTGGAAGAAATAAAAATTCGGCACCTTGAAACCACCTGCTTGTTTCTGAGATCGTGGGAGTCCTTGACCACTTTGTGGCATCATCAGCCACATTTTTTTTGCTTGGAATCCATTTCCAGTCCTTAATCGAAGACAATTCTAAAATTTCCGTAATTCTAAATGCAACAAACTGACTGTATTTACGGTGATCTGAATTTAGCCAACTCAACACGGTTTTTGAGTCACACCAAAAATAACTTTTATTAATTCTGATGTCATGATTCTTAACTATAAACTTGGCAAATCGAGCACCTATTAGAGCAGCCATTAGTTCTAATCGTGGAACGGATGTTATCTTTAAAGGTGCCAATCGTGTTTTAAAACCCACTAGAGAACACTTGATGACATCATCTTTCTTCAACCTGAAGTAGCACACTGCTGCATATCCGTTTTTACTGGCATCTACAAATGTATGTAATTCGACATCAACGTTATCATAATTCTTAAAAAAATTTAAATAACTGCGAGGGATTTTTATTTTTTGTATATTGGGCAAAATCGTAATCCATTGGTTCCATTTGGGAACTAATTCAGGAGGAATCTTTTCATCCCAGTCAATTTTTGAACGCCACACTTCCTGCATGAATACCTTCACATACATGATAATATGCCCAATAATACCAAGAGGATCATAAACTGACATGATAAATCTTAACACCTCTCTTTTTGTAGGTATTTTACCCTGAGAATATATTTCGCTCTCAGCAAGCCACGCAGAAATTTTAAAAGTTATGACGTCCTCCCCATGGTCCCAAAATACACCTTAAATTTTTTCTATTTGTTTGTCTTCTGTCAAGTTAAGACATTTAGCGGCCGTTGACTTTGTGGATAAATCAGATTTAAGGACCGATCTATTATTGGAAACCCAGTTTCGAATGTTGAAACCAGCTTTCTGATGAATGTAGGATACATCTGATATTAGTTTTAACGCCTCCTCTGGCGTATCAACAGAATCAAGAAAATCATCAACGTAATGATTTTCTTTTATAGCTTTAGCTGCCAAGGGAAACTCGCTTTCATATTTAATACTGTTTACATTTTTCACGTATTGTGAAATACTAGGAGCGCATGAGGCACCAAAAATCATCACATCCATGACGTAGATATCAGGTTGGTTTTCTTGTAAACAATCGCGCCAAATAAATCTTTGTACATCCCGGTCTTCAGACCTTATATGTATCTGGTGAAACATTTCTTCAATATCTCCACAAATAGCCACGGATTTCTGACGAAATTTAAAAAGAACCGAAGGTAAATTGGCCAAAAGGTCCGGACCCTTTAATAAATATGAATTAAGGGACATGCCATTCGATTTCGCGGCCGCATCCCAAACAACACGAGTTTTTCCGGGCTTGTTTTTATTGAAAACAGCAAATATTGGAAGATACCAAACCTTTCTATCAGCACGGTCGATTTCTGAAGAATCTAATTTACGGATGTAGCCTTTGGATAGATATTTGGTAATTGTTTCTTGAAATATTTTAAAAAGTTCGACATTTTTTCGTAATTTATTTTCAAGGCACTTTAGCCGTTTTAATGCCATTTCAAAACTATCTGGTAAATCTATGACATCATACTTCCATAAAAGTGGAACCTCATAATGTCCATTTTCTTTATGTATAGTAAATTTATTAAGAAGCTCTAATGCTCTTTTATCTTCTTCAGCAATTAAGGGATCTTTTACGCCTATACCCAAACTTTCAAGGGAGTAAAAACTACTGACTAAACGTTCAAACGCATAGTCACCATTGGCGACACAGCACTCACATACATGAAAATTTAAACTCATACCTTTGCTTTTATTTTCCTCTGAAGCGCCATAAATTAGCCAACCAAGTTTTGTGTAGACTGCTATAGGTTCATGTGGGGAACCTTCACGAATTTTGCGTGAAACACCCAAATTAATATGATTTAATCCAATTAAAATTTGGGGCTCAGCATTGATGTAACTCTCTACAGGTAATTGACGCAAGTGGCGGTATTGTTTTGAAAACCAATCATAATCCAACGATTGAACAGGAAGATCCAGAGCATTTACTGTATAAACTTTAAGATCGAATTGCTTTTTATTATTACCTGCAATGGAAATTTTAAGTCTTTGTGAACTTTTTTCTCTTCTTTCCATCCCTCCCGTCCACCGCAAACACAATGAGTTCGGTACACCACTTACTTGTAATTCTTTTGCCAAACTTTCATTCATTAGACTGATGCTCGATCCTTCGTCTATAAACGCAAATGTGTCTATGACTTTATTATTCCCGTAAACTTTAACAGGAATGATTTTAAATAACATAAAGTCTTTAAATTTAGCAATGTGGCTGTTGTTTACAACTTCTATTTCAGATTTATTGTTTACCTTTTCATTTGACGTTTTGTTTTCTTCATTTACCGGCAGCGAATAACGATGCAATGATGAGTGGTGAAAAAATTCACATCCCTCCTTACCGCATTTCTTTTTTCTATTGCATTCACCACTATGTTTTGATAAACAATATTTACATAAATTGTATTTTCTTACTACAGACCATTTTTCACCACGATCCATCGATAAGTATTTTGGGCAATTAGCTACTGCTTTACAATTATTATTGTTGTTGCCACACACAATGCATTTGTTCTCACTATGAGAATGAACAAAAGCTTTTTTGTTTGTTGTTGTTTGCGTTGTGTTTGCGATTATCTTTTTCTCACTATTCTTATCTGTTGATTCGTTAACTGTTATACTACTTGCTGTTATACCGATATTAAACAACCACTTGTCAAATTCGAACAAATTTGGTTTTTTGTTTTGATCAATCAGATGTAATTTTTTAGTTGCCCATTGCATTTGATAAACAGGTGGAAGCTTTTGTGTCAGTTCAAGAAGAAGAGATGAATTATTTAATTCATCAAATAAATTGCTAGCGTTTATTGTGGAAATAAGGGTTCTAACATCAATAGCAAAAGAGGTAAGAGTTTTTAAATTGTTTTCATATACTTTAGGGGAACGTTTTATTTTATTTTTCATGGAATTTATAATCTTTTCAGGTTGACCATACAACATATAGAGTACCTGCATAATACCCGGGACGTTTGAAGGATGGATCAGCATATGCTGGACGCTATGTAAGGCTTCTCCTCTTAATGCCTTTTGGACGCGGATGAGGTTTTCCATATCCGTGAGGGCGCAAGCAGCAGTTGACCATTCGTATGTGGAGGCAAAAATTGGCCATTCTTCTGGTTGGCCTGAAAATGTCGGCAATTCTTTTGGAATAGATTGTCGGGCATTTATGTGACTTACTTGCAGCCTTTGTGGCGCAACATTAGATGCTTGGCAAATACCTGCATTTTGTGCATCGTTTGTAAAATTTGTTGTAGATGCCACTGGAGGGCAAGGAATAAATTGTTGTGAATCAGAATTAAACAAATATTGTTGAGGAAAATTATTTTGATCAAAGTGCATGCCATTATTTATAGGCAACGATGTAAGTATTGTCCCATGGGGATAAGTTGAGACGTTGGGCCGTATTGGCTGCATTCGTGGTTGATGCCCACCGCTAGTGGCGCTTGTTGCAGTACAATTTGGTACCGCGGACGTTGTCAACGACGAACTTATGGCAGCAGTGCTAAACGTTTGTGGACAAAATTCTACCCGATTTCGTGGCATTACTGAATTATTTGGTGTATAATTTGATCGCGGGTTAAGGGTGTTATTTTGATTATTGCTCAATGAGTGTCGACGTAAGTTAGGGTTAAGACTTGAAGATGCTAACCAATTATTAACGGGCTGAGACTTTATAGATGAGCTGTCAGAAAGAGCTTCGGCTTCTTCAAGCAGCCTGTATTTTTTATCCAAATATGTTTTGTTCAGTTCCCGTTCTTCCTCCAATTTTTCAAGTTGTAGTTGAATTTTTCGTGCCTGAGAAACATGGGATACGTTTGAACAACGGCTTGAGATACTTGAAGTGGGGGAAGTTGGTCTTATGTTTGAGCAGTGTGTGCATTTAAAGGTTATGTCTTCAGTGACATTAACACAACTTTTGTGAAATTTTCTGTTGCAGTCGACGCAGATTGTCATGTTTTCGTCAGGGGGATTGGGACAAAGCAAACGATTTTGATCAATTTGTTGTTGTTGACCCTCAGGGTTTTGTAACGACATTTTATACTTACTGCGAGATTGGCAATTTGTTGGTGTGTAAGGTGACGCTGGAACACGTGAATGTAAACCACAAACAAGGCTCACATGAGATGCAAATTCGCAAAAAGAATTTTAAAATGTTACCAAGGCACTTCTACTGCACGTCCTAGTGACTCCCACGGGGATTTTGAATAAAACACACAAAATAATGTTGATAATGTGTATTTGTATTAAAATTCCTAAATTAAGTTTTAACAATTATGTAGAAACAATACTAAATTTTTAAATTGTGTTACATACTTTTTGGTATGGAAACCACCAGGAGTTAATGAGTTTGTAAAATTTAAATGCAAATGAGTTTTGCTCCTGAGCGATGCGCACAGCCAACTTGTAAGTATGCAATTCAGAATAAAGAATGGCTGCAAAAGGGCGCATGTTCTAGAACAAACCTTAAATGTTTCGTTAAGTTTTACAACTGTTTCAATCAGAAAATAATGAAAAATGCAACAACGATTTGGCGATGCCAGACTGTATATAATTAAAATTAAGCTAAATAACTATTATTTTGTAGATGGCGTTAACAAATGCTTTGTAACAATTATTGAATAAAAATTTGAAAATAAAATTCATTAGTTTTTGGACCTCTTTTCACCATTATTAGATATAATGTTCATTATTATTTGTTGGGTAATTTTTCGTTTACTTTGGGCGATTATTCTTGGGGTCATTTTGCTGACAACCCTAATTTAATATAAAAAAAAATTATGTTTTCGTGTCTTTTGCCAAAAGTAAAAAACCATGTCCCATCCGACTACCATATGTTGCGATCGATGTAAAACGCTTTCATTAAAATACGCTTCAGTTTAGAACAGGGCATACAAAATTGGCCCAGCGAAGCAAATGAAAATTGACCCCAAATTTAGGGCTGCTTTTCATTATGCAATGTAATTTAATTTTTAAATGAAATGTCACCCCAAAATAATGAAAAATTACGCTAAAAATAAAATGAAATATTTATGCCCCTAAATTTATGAAATATCACATTAATAAATATTTATCCTAAAAGTTGAAATTAAAAAAAAACTGCATATTAGATATTGCGGTTGGCATTATAGGCCCCCAACTTAAAGCCCCGAATTCAAAATCGGGAATTCTTAAACATCCAATTTCAAATTCCGTATATAAAAAACTTGAATTTCCAAATTTTGAATTAAAATATCCCAAATAGTTCTGCAGTTTTGGTTTTAAAAGTCGCGCGGAAAGATAGCATGGTTTGGCCTTCGCCCGGGCGCAAGGATTTTTTCCTATATGGTATAACAACCATCGGCTTCGCTAATGAAAGCTTTGCTGCTTAGGGGGCTTTTGGCCGCGGGAATGGATTTTCTTCTCCATAGTATTACAAACTCGCTTACTAATGCTTTCAATATTAGTAAATAAAAAAAAGTCTAAAATTTAAAGTTTATTTGGGAAGATTTTTCTTTATTTGGTATTGGACTCAAATTTTTAATTCACTTCAATTCAATTCACCCCAACGAAAGAATATAAAAGACCTCAAAAGAAAAAATATATTAAATAAAATTGGATGTTGTTGTGTTCATATTAAGTTTAAGGGCCATTCCTCAGAATTTTGGGGTCATATTTCCATATTTCGCTGCGCCTCCACAACTGGCGTGATATCTTTTTGGGCCCAAAAAAGGCTTTGATTTTAAGCGTTTAAGAAACTGCAGTCAAACTTGAAAAACTTTCATTTCTTTCAAAAAAAAAAAAAAAAAAAAAATGTTGGTTGTACTTCATTAAATGTAAACAGTCGCTGTCAAACAAACTAAAAAAGCGAAAAGGTTTACACAAATTTTTGTGTTTTTTTCGACAGTTTTTGGTTTTGACTGCAGCGTTTTAAACCCTGATGATTTTTAAATAATACTAGCGAACTCGATCCAATCATGTCTAATAAATAGAAATGCAGATCATTAAATTGCGCTAATTTTGGTTATCCTTTGCTCCTATTTAAAGATTTTTTTTGAATAACTTTATAATCGATATCAGTAATTGCCACAAGACCTTAAATTTAAGCTTACGACTTTGCAGAGAAGTTCACAAAATTTTTATTTATAAAATTTTCGGGAATTCAAACAATATTTTTTATGAAAATGTTCCAGAAATTTTCCCCGGTATAAAAACCCTATAGAGTACACAAGCGACAAAAAAAAAATAAAACCGAGAGGAAAGAAATTACTCCAAAATTGTAACACTCTTTATGTACCGTAACAGTGGAGTGGGCTGCGCTGAAATGCTTTCAAGTAAAAGCAACAACTTGTAAAAATATATATCTAAAATTATATCTTGTTGACACTTTTACTAAGTGTCCTAATTAAGAAAGAAGTGATAAAACGAGTTAAAGTATGATTTCACACAAAAGCTTTATTCCGCAAACGTTATTTTTTTAAAAACTCAGTTTAAATGGAAACAATTTCTATTATTTAAAAAAGTTTTTAACAAAAATGGCCAATATGTGTTTAAGAGAAAAGAGGAAGTTGTTTGGATGGTTACAGTTGCCCTTAAGTAGAGGAATCTCATTATAGACATGCGAATATGTTAACACCTACTCGTACAGTTAGAGCCACTTTTTGGGTTTGAGATTAATGTTAATTTAATTCTATAATTAGCTAATCTGAGAATTAAGTTAATCTAGTATCAATTTAATTTGATATTTTTAGGTGGTGGCTTAAACCATGTTGTGTTACCATACTGAACACAAATAAATGGCAACATTTTTATGCAAATGTCAACTTTTTATCAAAGCAATATGGATGTTTTTAAAGAAGAAGAAGAAAATGCGCGAATTTAAATTTGTTTATAGGTAGAAATTTTTTGGAAATTGGTGAAAAAATATATAAAAAAAATAAATATAGAAAGGAAAAATTAAATAAAAGTGCTTAGCAATATATCTTTTTTTTTAAATTTTTTTTGTTTATATATATACATGTGTATGTTGACAGTTTAAGTTTAAGTTTAAACCACCAGCCTTGGCCGCTTAAACTAGCAAAAAAACTTAAATAATAAAACTCAAAAAGTAAATACGGAGATTAAAGTTAATTTAATCGCTAATCTCTAACTCAAAAAATGGCTCTTAGAGTTAGTAGCCTTTGCATAAGATAAGCATAATTATAAATTGATCATGCAGAATGCAAGCTTTGTTGCAAGTAGCAACTTGCTATTAGAACCCCATCATCTAATTGAGAACTTTATTGTTAGAGATCCAACAATTTTAGTTTTTTATAATCCACAACTAAACATGACATTTTGAGCATTAATTGAGTCAGTGCTGTTGCGCCTGGATGATGGCAATGGAATCTTCTACAAACTGTTATCATCAGCAGTCGTGAAACCAAGAAAACATGATAGCGCATTTAAATTTTAAAAACATTATTTTTCTGCGCATGTACGTCACAATAGTAAATGTAATAGTAACACCATCACCCAAACATGTTTATGTTGTATGCTCAATGTTTGTTAACATTTAAATCTCTTTGCTACAATGACGTCAAAATGAGAGTACAAAGTTAACGGACCTGCGCAATGCACTACCCTGAAGGAAACCTGCCTGCAAGTGTCCCCAAGTCACCACTTTTGTCGACTATTTTGATGACATTTGGAGGCACTGTCAACAAAGTGTCTACCCCTTTAAAAGTGCCTTTAGTATAAAATTTTTTTATCAACAGAAAAAGTTTTTTTTATCCATTAAAAAAATGGCTTAAAAATTATTTAAATTTAATTAATGTAATAATTGGAACAATTATTTTTTATTATTAATTAGTTCATTTATTAATGATGTGCTGATAATTATTTTTTTGGTTGAAAGAAAATTAAAAATATAATTTTGATTTTATTAATATTAAAGGTATTTTGAAATAAATTTTAAATTAAAATATTAATTAAATATCAAAAAATATTAATTGACTTTTTCGTTTAAAATAAAATAATTTAAACTTGTAGAATTGTTGTTGGGAATTGTCAACATTTAACTAAATAAATTAACACATTGTTTGAAATGGCAAAGTTTTTTTGATCATTTTCTTTTTAATTAAAATTAAAAATATCATTTATTGAAAAAAAAAAATATTCACAATTTTACAATTTTTAGTAATCAATATAATCATTTTGGTAAAAGGTGCAAAATCAACAACTTGTTTGCTTGATATTATGAATTTGGTATAAATTTGTTGATTAGAGACAATTTTTACTTTTTCCTGTGTTCGTATCAGAATTGCAGACTAGATTTATTAAAATGTACAAGTGGTTCTCTGGTTCCAATGTCTACAAATGGTCCCAAAGAACTACTCAGTCAATAGTACCAACGTCAGAATAAAATTTCCAATGACACGCACATGTTAAATGTCTATAGTAAATTACATTGTCTGGGATATAATAAGTCACTAGTACTGGTGACTGAGTCAATAGGGAATCAGAACAGATTCACTAGTGACATTTCCTGCAGGGTATTTTGTTTTCTTTGTGTTATGATCTGAAGTAGCATACATTAAAGCAGTGTTGACCCTTCGTGGGGCAACACAGTGTAACTTTTACTCTTGTGGGTAGAGGGTGGGTTTTTTCTTAGGTGCAATTCGAAATTCTTTTTTTTTTAACAATTATACTTAAAGACTGTATACAATTTTATTTTACGGAGAATTTATACCATTTTGAATTTTGTTGATCAAAAAAGTTTCTAAACAAAATTCACTGGTTCTTTTTGAAGAAAATTAGGCCTTTCAAAGAAATCAATTCCGATCGAAAGTGATTTCGTTTTTGCTGTTGCAAGATACGAAATCACTTACACTTTCGATCGGAATTGATTACTGTGACAGGCCTGTATCATCGTTTAATATAAATTTGCAAAGGCTTGATAATCAATGGCGTTAAGTGAATCGAAATGAATCGAAATAGTATGACTAATATTGATCTCCTTATATTTATTTTGTAATCTTTATAATGTAAAAACATTTGATCCTTCTAGAACTGGGCCATAAAAGATTTTAAACATTTGAAAATTTTTTAATAAATAAATAATTCACAATCACCACGTGATCCCCAACAGCCAGCTCAGAACCTATAAAGTCCTGGGAATTATTAGTTCCCACGGCCTTAATAAAAGGCTCTGGTTAGGCCAATTTTAAGGCTCATACAAACTTTCGACTTTGACTGTGAGTCTATTCCGGAGAGGTGTAGTATACAGAGAGATCACTTGGTTGGTCGAACATTGTCATTTCGGCTAGGCCATAACTCAACACATATCATATTTTTCTATTCAAATATTTCGGGTAACATTAAAGCGTAGTTAAAAATATGTTATTCCCAAAGATTCTTCACCAATTGGTCCAGACGCCAAAGGAACTTTGAGCCTTATCATAATGCAATGTTTATTATTTCGTTTTGAGAAAACAAGTTTGGGTCTTGAATTTCTACAATCTACAATTGATACAATTTTTTTTTTTGTTAAAACGAAACAGCAATTCTAACATTTAAAATCTTCTTTTAATAACTGTCGGCCTTATTTCATCCAAGTGGCATCCAATTTTCAAATGTTTGAATGCATTTAAAATTTAGGAAAGTTAAAATGTCTTTTTTTCTAATTTTAAAAGTTCTTCCTAAATTTTATTATATAATCCTTTAACCTCAAATTGTCTATTGGCGTTAGCCAAAAAGGTCTTAAGTCAGAACAGTAGTTTTTCGTTATGTTAAATTGAAAGTTATTTATTTGGAGTATTTCATAGACTTTTTTTCCTAAAGAGCAGATGATTACGAATAGAAGCAGTTTAGCTAAACTAAAGTTCTTGATACCAAAAGAAAGAGAGAAAAAATTAAATTAAAGCCAATCGAAAACTTTAACCCTTTGACTGTCCAATGTATCACATGTGATGCACAGCTGTCATGATTGATACGCTTGCGCATCATATGTGATACAAATTTGTCTTATTTCCTTTAACAAAGTTTTGTATTAACTAATGGAAAGTAAAGTTATTTAACGCCTGGGCGTGTAGACAATGTTTTTTTTTTTCATATAAGACCTGAATATTTGTATGGGAGAACACTGCAAATTTTCAGGATAAAAATATTTTTTTTTTTGCAAACAAAATAAACTTTATTCATGTTTAAAAACGTTAAATATATAACAAAAAAAAAAAATAATAATAAAAAAAAAACTTAAGATAATTTCATTATATAGTTATAAAGGAACTTAGAAAGTTTAATTTTTATGAATTTTATTATAGCAAGGTAAGGAATATTGTTATTGGCACCTTACTTCACTAACAGATTGAAACTAACAAAGAAAAGCTTCTATGTTGTACCCAGTATTTTACTCTACACGCGTATTTACTTCAGTGCTAAAACAATACCGAAAATCAAATAGATATTTATTAAAGAATAAAAATGGCATGAATCGTATGTGATACATAGAACGCTTCAATAATAAATATTTGAAATATTGGTCCGTGTATCATATGTGATGCATGTCATTTTTACTAAATTATGTACGTGGAAAAATTTTTTTGTTTGGGGACAGTCTTTTTTTTGACTTAAGACCTTTTTGCCTAACGGCAAAGAATTGTGGGGTGTACTACTCGCTATGATTTTGTAATTTCTTCTTTCATTTGTCCTGGATGCTTATCAAGTAATATCTCTTATTCTGCATCTTCAGACTTTTATAGATTTTCCGCACGTTTTTTGCCTTCGACGTCAAAATCTTTATTACTTAAGCGTATAATTGAAGTAATTAATGATTTATTTAATGTAAAAAACACATATATTTTTATCGTTTGAAGCAGCATTTCCGATATGAAAACGACCCTTCTAAACCTTTTGATTATGTGATAAAAATAAATGTACTCCAAATATTTAAGTAAAAGAAAAAAAACCCGTTTCATTTTTCCAAATATTTGTAAAATACTTTGATCTCTTTGACTGTACTCTTAATCAATTAATACTTAAATTCTTTTTATTATTTCCGAAAAATATCTTATTTAACTTTAACATTAAGGAAAATCAACATCGCAATGAAAGTCTAAGAGAATGCAGTAAAAAATGATAAAGCAAGTGAAACTATTCTCTCTCGAGAAATGACAATAATTTTTTATACATATAAAAAATTATTAAATTTCTCCAACCACCAAATTTATACCAAATTCATAATATCAAGCAAACAATTTGTTGATTTTGCACCTATTACCAAAATGATTATATTGATTACTAAAAATTTTAAAATTTGGAAAAAATATTTTCAATAATTGATATTTTTAATTTTAATTAAAAAAATGATCAAAAAACGTTGCCATTTCAAACAATGTATTAATTTATCTAAATAAATATTGACAATTCCCAACAACAATTCTACATGTTTAAATTATTTTATTTTAAATGAAAAAAGTCAATTAAGATTTTTTGTTATTTAATTAAAATTTTAATTGAGAATTTATTTGTCTAATATTTTAATTTAAAATTTATTTCAAAATACCTTTAATATTAATAAAATCAAAATTATATTTTTAATTTTCTTTCAACCAAAAAAATAATTATCAGCACATCATTAATAAATGAACTAATTAATAATAAAAAATAATTGTTTCAATTATCACATTAATTAAATTTAAATAATTTTTAAGCCATTTTTTTAATTGATAAAAAAAACTTTTTATGTTGATAAAAAAATTTTATACTAAAGGCACTTTTAAAGGGGTAGACACTTTGTTGACAGTGCCTCCAAATGTCATCAAAATAGTCGACAAAAGAGGTGACTTGGGGACACTTTATTTAGTTAAATGTTGACAATTCCCAACAACAATTCTACAAGTTTAAATTATTTTATTTTAAACGAAAAAGTCAATTAATATTTTTTGATATTTAATTAATATTTTAATTTAAAATTTATTTCAAAATACCTTTAATATTAATAAAATCAAAATTAAATTTTTAATTTTCTTTCAACTAAAAAAATAATTGATTCAATTATCTCATTAATTAAATTTAAATACTTTTTAAACCATTTTTTTAATTGATAAAACACTTTTTTCTGTGTTCTGATATAAAACTTTAACAAAAAATTTTAAGTGATTGAAGACACTGTGCATTTTTTTATATCTGTACGACTTTTGGCATTACTAGTTTTTTTTGCTCTTTTTTTCTAGCGTGTTTGCCATTTTTATACCATTTTGTTCATATAAGTGTTGCAGTGTATAGTTTTTTGTCTGCATGTCATATAAATGTGCAAAACAAATTTAACAAATATTCTTGTACATTGTCAAGGTGTTGTCCGTTTGTCTGGTAGTTGAAATTATGGGGGAAAAACAAAGTAAAAAAACGTCAGCTTAGGAAATACACACGTATAAATACATATAATCACAAAATTTTAAGCACTTCAATTACAAGTTTAAGTGTGTAAAGTGTTCAAGTTTTTCAGTTTTCTTAAACTTTTTAATTTTGTTTATTAAAACTGTTTCATTCATAGCCAAGTGTTTAACTTTAAGCCTAGTGGGTGTCCTTTTTACCAACAAATCATAGATTGACCTTTTTTTTTGATGATTTCTTTTGTGATATTGTTAAGAAATTAAGAGAAGTAGAAAACCTTGTTAAAAAATCAACAAAAATCCCAAACAATCAACCACAAATCCCTTCACACATTTGTCAACACTTTATCAAAGTCAATAGGAGTAACAGAAAGAAAATAGAAATTATAACAACCCAAGGACCTTCGGTCTTCGGCCATTTACCAGTGTCGGAGTTTACTCAAATACCTCCAGCTATTTTCGAGTTAATTCGATGAAATAAATAAACACAAGAGTTGAGCTTTTAACTAGACCATGGGAATCGGAAATGATGTTTGAAGAGGTGGTCGAATTTGAAATGCCCTTCGTGGTATTGGGTGTATAAATGCTCGGACTATGCGATCAGGCATAAAGACGTTATATTTTCGAAACGATTTCTCTAACTTGTCGATTGTTTTAAGAAATGGAAATGTATTGCGGAAATATTATTTGTCATTATTAAATTATTTCTATTATTTTTTTTACAAATTATAAAGTTCATTACACATATTTTGATAAAATAAAGCAAAAAAAAAATAAAATTAACTGTGATTTAGCCCTCCGATGAGTGAGTCATCCGCTGCCCTTATACGAAGTACAATTTGTATGGAATTTTATATGAAAACGCCATTTTTTTGTATTGCTTTATTAGTATTTACTAATTATACGTGTGGGTAATCCCATGTAAAATCGGCCAAGAGTGGGACCCGACTCCTTTCGATTTGATTGAAATTTGTTGAGAAGGTTCCTTTCATCCTATAAGAAACATATATTTTTCAAAAGTTATGTCATATTCAAAATGTCATAATTTCGCCGAATAAGCCTAATGTGTTGAGCAAATTTTTTCAATATATCAAAAACTACTTCACAAACGAAAATGATTGGAATGCCATTTTAAAGAGAATACTTGGGGCTACAATATATTAAAAATACTTTTTTTTAAAAAAATTAAATATCTGCAATATATTTAATTTTTAAAATGGACTAGGTCAAAAACTTAATTTTTTTTGGCTGATTTTATTATGTATAATACCTTAAACTATTCTTTCAAAATCCTAAAACTTTGACGGAGGTGTTTTTGTTTTCTTTTTTAAGATATGATTTTTTTCTTTCGCAATCTGTAAAATAATAATCTTAAAATAAAATATTCAACATTTTTTATTTTTCGAATTTATTCTATGAGTTAAATTTCATAAAATAAATTCGAAAAATAAAAAATGTTGAATGTAATAAAGTTGCTTATGAAAAGAAATAATTCCCAATATCTTAAAATAAAATTTTAATATTGTAATTTTGAGCAATAAGTATTTATCAAATCTGATTTGTGTGACTTTAGGTGTTAAAAAAAAGTAACGACATTGATAAAGTTTCTATTGTTTATTTGTTGCATTTTTTGTTGGAGGTCAATGTGGGCACTTTCAAAGAAAAAGTACAATTTTTGTCATGTTACGTCTCCAATAAATTAAGAGGTAACAAAAGTTCGAAATGGGACGGAAAGTTTATTATGTTTTCAAGGAAAGGCAAAATAAAATAATGCAACAAGTAACTTAAATTCAAAACACACGTTTGTGATGTGTTCAAACAATACAAAAAGTCAAAAGAAAGTGCATTTATTAGTGATTTCTTAAAAAATCAGTACAAGGTCCCAGCGGCCCTTTTTCACTAGTTGCCGTACTAAACACTTTTAAATTTCAATAGAAACTAAACTATTGGTCGAATAGCCTTGAACGTTTTTTAACGATTCTAGATTTTCCTTAGAATACATGTGGGGGTCCGGGCATACTTCCTATGGACCATCAAGGAGTAATTTCAGTTTGAAAATTAAAAAGGTCCCCAGGACCTTCTCACACATCGGATGGTTAATGCAAGTAACATTTTTGTTGTGCACCAATAAAACAGCTGTTGTTTGCTAGTGTATTTCCTTAAAATTTGACAATTATGTAAAACTGTCCCAACCATTTCATGGACTGAAAAAAGTTTTAAATTTTTGTTTTAAGAACCCTTGAAATCCTAAAACGACCTATTAAATTCCAAAATATTTTTTAGTTTGACTGTAGTTTCTACAACAAATGTCGAACAGTGTTGTGTCGTTGGCCAAAAATGTTCAAAGCCAATGTCTTAAGCTTAAACAATTAATTACTTAATACAATAATTACATTCATTACAATAGCGATGACATTACAACCTTCCTGGGAATAAAGTTTTAAGCACCATATATTACTTTAATAATAATAAGGCTGTTTTTGTTGAATATGTGCTTGTTGGCGGCATGAAATCACCCCCCAAAAAATATTGAAATACCCCCCCCCAAAGTGTAGGACCTTATTTCATATGAAATAAACCCCCAACGGAATGAAATAATGCCCCAAAGAGAAATTAAATAATACTCAAATTTATAGGTGCTTATTTCATATGAAAAAAACCTTAATTTCTGAAATGCAATAAGACCCCAATATGTAAAATACAATTATTTGCACAGTTTTGGCTTAACGAATCGAGCGATATGGCACGGTTGGGGCTTTGACCGGGAGCAAGGACTTACTCCTCTATGGTATAACAATACCGGCTTCGCTAACTAAAGCTTATATGCATAGCTAACCTTCGGCAGGGCTCAAGGATTTGGTCCTCTATGGTAAAACAAACACCGGCTTAGCTAACTTAAGCTTCTCTTCTCAGAGGAGAAACCTCTTGCGCCGACCGAAGCCTGGCTATATGGAGCATCTTTACTCACCGAAGCCGATGTTTGGTATAACATAGAGGAGAAAATCTTTGCGCCCGGCCGAAGGCCGGTTATGCAGAGAAGCTTCAGTCAGCAAGGCCGGTATTTTTTATACCAAAGAGGAGAAAAAAAATTGCGCCCAAAAACGTTTTCGTTATAAATATAAAAATTAAATAATTCCACAAAAAATAGTTGGGACTTTACTTCATACTGATTTTTTGAGGGACAATTTTATATGAAATAATACCCCAATTAAAAAAATTAAATAACACCCCATACAAAATGAAATAACCCCCCAAAAATTGTTTTTTTTGGTTGTTTCTGTATAAACGTTTGGGCGGTTCATTCACTATTTTTTTCGGGGCCTTATTTTGGGGTTATTTCATGCCACCGTGCTTGATAAATCTCTATAACAGTTATAATAAATTAAGTTCAAAAGAAAATACAAAATTAACTCGTGAACTAAATATACGACAGTCAGTAACTTTCGATTTCCGAAAAATTCTGCAAAATTGCCCGAAGTATATAAATTAAAAAAAAATATATTGTACGACATCCTTGAATTTTTATTATTATTTTTTTTGGTAATGGCTTAAAGTGAAAAAATCAAGGCTTGCCAACTGTGTTTAAAATTGTAAAATGTTTTGCGGAAAATATTTTTGGAAAACAAATTTCGAGTCTAGATGCTGAAGAATTCGCAAGTTGAGGAAATGTTAATATTTTAATCTGTTTTTTTTTTTTTGGTTTGAAAGGACATTTTATAGTAAGATGTTTCTTTGCACAGAATTGAATTTTTTTGTGATTTAGTACATTATCAGTGGTACGTGTACGAAGATTCATTAAGCTCATCGCTGGTTGAGCATTTTAAATATAAAGATATATGGGAAGGATACGAATCCTTGTACGGCTGTAAGGCAAATTTACAACCTTAACGTCAGTTATCGATTATTAGGGTGTATGTATAAAACTTCAGCAAGCTGAGCGCTCTTTGAGTATTTTTAATATAAGGATATATGGAAAGGAAACGAATCCTTGTGCAGTTATAAAGCTAATTGGAAACCTTTCACTCTTTTGTCGAATATCAGTGGTTCATTTTTAAAAATTCAGTTCGGCAAGCGCTTTTTTGATTTAGCTATCGTCTTACCAAAAGTAGGGTACTTAAGAAAACCCCCCAAAAAAAAGAAAAAAATAAGCAACTCGATCTACTCAATCAACATTTTTGACAAAGTGTGTCAATAACAGTTTTTTATTTGTTGAGAATTTTGTGTGTGTTTTTTTTTTTGTTGTTTTTGTTGTGGCCTCTTGTTTGTGTTAACTTGGTTTTAGTTGTTGTTGTTATTGTTCTTCATCTCAATTTTATTATTATTTCTTTTCTTTTTTTTTTGTAAGCCAGATAACCATTTGGCCATTTTCTAAACCATTTACAGCATTTAAAGTTAACAAGAGTAAATATCCTTAACAGCATGAACCAAAAAACTAAAAAAAAAAACATATAAAAAAAAATTTTAAATGAAACAAGAATCAAGGATAACAATAATACTGTCGTTTGCATTGGTAAGAGGGGGAAGGCAAAAAAGTACAAATAAACTCTTCCTTTTTTTTTGGGTAAAAATTTAATACAATCACAAAACATTTGGGATTCTGGCAACTGACAGACTTAACTGTTACAGTATATGTATTTATACTATACATACACTTTTTTAACTTATAACTTTACAAAAGTAAAATATAAATATTTCTATACTCTGTATAAATACTACATAATAATCGAATGGAATCGAATATAAACTATACAACAAACAATACAACGTAATACAATGGGCTGTGATGTTGATGCTCGTATCAGGAGACACATACGTGAGGATGCCTTTTAATAGTCACAAAAATACACTAAAATTGTATGAATATGTGCTTCAGTGTATTTTTTTATAGAAATAAAAAAAATATAAAAAAAATTCCCAAATGTATTATCGTTTCAATTCGAAAGTATCATCATATAAAAATTGTCAATTTTTATAACAGTTTAAAGAAAATGTATTTATTTTAGTAAATATTATGTATGAATGTATTTATGTATGTATATAAGAGCGGGACCGTGATGTTATTGGTATACGTTTACTTAACACTAGCAACTACTATGGATTTGTTTTAGTATTGCTACCTTTTTACCACTTAACTTTCTATGCCAAATTAAAACTAAAAACGATGAAGCAGACTTTTTCACTTTCACAACCTGTAGCCCGTTTCTGTATTTCTCGCATCGTAAAATTTCCGGCATGAAACAAGTGAATCGGGACAAAAGAAGTGCAGTATGACACAAAAAATAGTTTTTCTCACATAAGTGTTTCTGGATGTTTACTTTGCGAGAATTACCTGTCATTTAAATAATTTTCCAGCAATTATTGGAAGCATGTCGGAGAAAGTGTTTCTGTAACAATATTTTGCGAAAAGTTTCTCACAAGTACTGTCAAAATAACACACATTTAAAATTGATGCGAGAGAAAATGGAGCCCAAATTATGCGAAGAAATAATTACATATATGTATATAAACATATACATACACATGTATGTACACAAGAATGTGTTTTATTATTTTTTTAATTTGAAAAGAAAGAATTTAAATAATTCAAATAAATTAATTTTTTTTAGCCTTTCATTGTTTTCGTTTTATGCAGGGCTGCCAAATAAACTTGTGAAAAAAATCGTTCATTTCCTAAGAAAAAAATAAAAAAGTCGCCTTTTTGTTTTAAAAAATCGGACAATTTAAAACTAATTTTGACAAATTTTGTTCAAACTATTTTTATAAAATTATTTATTTTATTTTTTCTTTAATCCAATAACAAGTTAAAAATTCAGTTTGTTATTTTTCCCTGTAGAAGACACATAAAGGCAAAAATTTCCTATAGTGCATTGCCTTGATTGATCACATAAACAAATGTATAAATAATCCAAGGAAATAAAAATTAAACAGTTTTCCCTCGAAATTTTGTTTTGCCGATACATATTTTAGGGAAGAGACAAACAATTTCGAACAAAATTTTCACAATAGGAATAATTAAAAAATTTAAGCTGCCTTGTTTCTAAGGAAATCTTTTTTTTTGTGGTGCCTAATACGCAAACATATAAAAATATTTAAAATTGTTTTATTTCGAAGACTGAATAATATCTTCATTAAAAAAAATCAGCAAATTGGCACTTTGCCAATTTCGGAACGACAAATCGTCAAAATTATGATAAATTGTCAAATCTGGCAGCCCTATTTTTATTATATCTATTTCTTTCCTTGACGTTTCGCTTGCTTTTGACACTTAATTTCTGGAAGTATTCCACTTAAAACAGAACTTGTGTTGTCTGTTCTCGCATTCAAATACATAAACACTTTTTTATCACAAATCGAGAGACGAGGGATTTTTATGTTTCACACTTCATGCGAGAAATACAGAAACGAGCTACTGTTTTCACACTTTGATGATACTGTAACAAGCGAGGCACACGACGGGTAAACCTAATTCGAGTACGCTTAATCCCATGGTGCTAACCATTTTTTTTTAGGTAAGCTCTTGTTTTCAAAACAGTTTAGATGAATCATTACGGTAAAAAGTACCTAAAAACGCAATTTTCTCAGTATTCTGGCATTTATTAATTTTTATATAAAACATTTTTAACAAAACAGTTTATTAAAAAAATTAAACACTACTAAACTGCAATAATAAAAACTGCCAACATTGCTCGTTTTTTAGTTTAGGGCTTAATATTTTTTATCACGTCACAGGAACTTAAAAAGCAGCTTAATCTAGCCGAAAAGGGTTAGGTTGGCATCACTGATCACTTTGACTTAAGAGCATAACAAACCACACAAATAGCTTGGCAAACATGTCAAAATTTTACGTATGTATGTATGTATGTACACAGAGCGAAAAAACACGTTATTTAATTATCAACCAATGGTATTAAAATGATAACAAAGTGTTGTTAATATTTCGTCAAAATATGTTGTCAAATTTTTAACAAACTGTTGTCAAATTGGTACAAAAGATGTTAAAAGTACCATTGTTGTCATTATTTGCAGTTTATCGAAATAAAAAGTGCAAATTTGTATAAATAATTTAAATAAGTGAAAAATAAAATAAAATAATAAAACTTGGACAGTGAAAAAATATAATAAACTGTCACGTTTACATTTTGTTGCTACGGAAGAGATTTTCTTTTTGAAGAAAACATAAATTTTTACCTTAAAAAAAATCGACGATGACGATTAGGAATTGAAAACTTCTTGTATCTATATATATGGAAGTTATTTAGGATTATTTTTTTAAAAGTAAGTAAAAATACAATAATATGGAGTTTGTAGTAATTTTTAAAATTCCTTTGTTGAAGATGCTAATGTGACATATAGAAGCTTGCCGTTTATTAATAAAGAAGATGTGAAGGAAGCTGTACCAAACTGAGGTCTCCGCGCTGAACTCAAAGAAAAGCTCTTTATGGAAAAAGTACAAGTATGTAGGTATATCGCACTGCAATTTTGTTTTATTAAAAAATTATTTGCAATCTTTGTTTTGTTGTTTAAAAATTTAAATAAATAAATATATTCATTTGTTTCTTTATAGCTTGGGTTTAGAATGTACACGCAGAACAATGTGTTGTCGAATTGATAAATGAATGTTGTCAATAAATTAACAGTGTGTTATCAAAAATTAAACAAATTTATTGTCAAAATGACACCATTATTGTGAAAATATATTAACATTTTGTTGTTAGAATGAGACCAAATGGTGGCAAAATGACAAAGAGGTGGTTAAAAAATGGATGGTATCAATTTTGGTATTTTTTTACCGTATTTTTCCCTCTGTGTATGTATGTTCTTTATTTAAAATATTAAGATATTATAAAAATAAAGAAATTAAATAACAATGACATATCGTCGTCTGTAATATAAGCATTTAAAAGCATTAAATATTAACTGCCAGGCCCACAATGTCATCAAGAACGTTTCTTTCGCATTTTTATATTGAAAACAATAATAAAAAGCTTAAATTTGTTTTTGTCTTCAATATAAAAATACGAAAGAAATGTTCTTGTCGACATTGTGGGCCAGGCAGTTAATAAGTATAAACCTGTTTCAAAAAAGAAAAAGTATGATCAAAATATATATATTTGTAGTAGATATGTATAATGATTAAGTATATTATTTTATGAATTCTTCAGCTATCATTTTTCTATACTTTAAAGCGTTCTCGACATAGTTATAAATCCTCTTCCACCCATTGGGTATTTTACCATTCAAAATGTTTCCATTCATTGAGATATGGTTTTTCAAAGTATCTGTTTCGGAATTCCCTAAATATTGGGCATTTTGCCATAAAGTATTGTAAATTTTCATCTTCTCCTGTATTACATAATGTGTACGATTATTTTCAGCTGTATTAAAAAGCTAGTTGTTTCATATTTTCAAGAGTTTTTGATTTTAATTCTTGTATCAATAAAGGTCCTTTTTGTGCTCATTCTGGCGCAAAAAATATCTTCAAAACCAAAACTTATACCAAATTCCCATTTCGTTTATTTCTTTTGCCCAAAATAAATTATTTTGTAACATCATCAGAGATAATTTATGTGGTAATCGATTTTGTCTGTATTGAAATAATGTTTTGTATATATACATAATTCATATGCAAATATAGCGTGTAAAAATAGCTACATTCTGCTTTAGTTTCAAGTGGCAATGCATTGTTTAGTGTAAAGTCCGGTAGTTTTAAAATTATTTTTAAAAAGTACCGTTGAAGTTTATCTACTTCATCATACAAACAATAACCCCATACTTGAGCAGCGTATGCTTGTATTGAACGACATACAGCTTGGAAAAGTTTCCATTTCACTTTTAGTGTTACGTTGGGCTTATTCATAAAGCTGCTCCACGTTACATTAATGCTATTTTTAGCTGCAATGTTTTTCTTCTCAACATGTTTTGTAAAACTCAATTTTGGTGTCAGGATTACACCCAGATAGTTTTATTCATTCACTATTCTTAATTCTTGATTTTTGTATATAATTTTTTCTCTATCCGCAAGTCTTCCAGCTGTCCTGAACACCATCATTTCTGACTTGATCATGTTTGCTTCCATGTTCCATTGATCACAGTAGCTTTCTACGTTTTTTACCATATTTTTACCATAACTTCTATATCGTCTGCTAACAAAACAATGTCATCTGCATAAAGAAGCAAACGTTTTACGTTTGTACAAGTATTTTGTGTTGTTGATTGGGGTGTTTGCTGTTTGTACAAATATTTGAAGCAATGCACAGTGTAATCTAGTTGGACAGAAGTCGTTTTTTTTTTTAATTTAAATTTGAGTAAATATTTTTATCAAATATGAAAGAGCACTTGTTATAAAATTAGAAAATGCAAAAACTTTGCCTTATTTGTCAACAATAACAATATAACGTCACTTTAAACTTGAGCGTGTAACTTTTTATTGGAATGGAATTTTTTTAAGAATCTTTTTTTGTTTTGAAGCTCAACTTATTCGCTGTTAATATCATGAGAATATATTTTTAGAACTGGAAAATTCTTGTAGTGCTATTTCATTTAAACAATTAATCTTTTCGTTAAGTTAAGAAAAAAAAAAAAAAAATAAGTTATATAATCGATAAATTCTTTTCTTTATAACGCTTCAACACCAAATAGTTTTAAACGAACGTCCGAAGTACCTACTTTAAGGCACATATAAAATTATCAGCCGAGATTTGATATGGCTTAAAACACCCGAAAATGAAAGGCTTGACCGTTCCGTAAACCATACACTGAGCTACACTCAAAATTGAACGTTATTTCGAAAATGGGGAGGTGGCACAACATATATTCGCGTAACTCAAAAATGATTTAGTTTATTGAATATACTAAAAAATTCCGCAATAAAATTACCTTTAACAAAGGCTAAACTTTTTTCTAATCTTCGCGGTCGTTTTAGGAACAACAATTTTTTTTTTGGCAAAAAAATTTTTTTTTATCAAAATTTCGAAATTTTTGTCTCTTCAAAAATAATAAAAAATTGGAAAATGAAGCTACTCTTTTAATTTTTCTAGACGTATAAAAAAACGAAGTTTCAAAGTTCATTCAATAATCTTAACTGTTTTTGTGTTACGCTAATATATGTTGTGCAACGTACTCCATTTTCGAAATAGCGGTATATCTCGAAAACAAAAGCTAACCTTAAAAATCGGTAAGCACCATTGGATTTAGCGTACCCGAATTAGGTTAAAGCGCCAGGTGCCCGCTTGCCAACTAGCACAGTGTTATAATTAACACAAGGTTTATGAAAATGATTAAAGTGTTTAATTTTGGATGTTGCGCACTGTATGTGTGGAAGTACTGAAGTACTACATTTATTGCAATCTCCAGAAATACCAAAAGAAATACATTAATTTTAACATTTTATTCTTACTTTAATTGATATGTACATATGAAATATATTCTTATTTTAAAATTAATGAAGAACAATTAAACACTGATTATTACCTCTACCACTTTATTATACCCTCCACCACCACTGTGATGAATGAGGGTATACTAAGTTTGTCATTCCGTGTGAAACTTTTTTATACTACATCTAAGACCCCATAAAGTATATATATTTCTTGAGTAATTCTAAGTCGATTTAGCCATGTCCGTCTGTCTGTCCGACTGTTGAAAACACGCTCACTTTCGAAAAACGCAAAAGAAAAGAACAAACTTGGTCTCAAATTGCTTGTAGTTATTCTAACCAGTTTGGGATTAAAATCCAGCGACATCGGTTTAGTAGGATCAGAACTATGAATCAAAATGTGAAACCACTACCCAAAAAAAATTGATAATTTTGATACAAAAACTAATATAAATGGTGGAATAATGCACAGAATTATATAAAAATTTGCACGAATTCGCTTTATACGACTGCAAAGCATACTGTTCAATTTCGTGAAGATCGGTCCATAATTGACCATAGGCCCCATATAAACCCTTCTCGCGGAAAACAGCTTAGTACGCCTAAAACCGCAATAAATAACGCTAGCATATTAAAATTTGGTACGTCACAGTTTTATAAGACCAGAAATCACACTGTAGAATTTTTTAAAGATCGGTCCATAATTTACACTAGGCCCCATATAAACCCTACTCCCGGAAAACAGTTTAGTACGCCTAAACCTGTAATTAAAACCGCTATAATACCAAAATTTGGTACGTCACAGTTTTATAGGACCAGAAATCACACTGTAAAATTTTTTGGAGATCGGTCCACAATTTACACTAGGCCCCATATAAACCCTACTCCCGGAAAACAGTTTAGTACGCCTAAACCTGTAATTAAAACCGCTATAATACCAAAATTTGGTACGTCACAGTTTTATAGGACCAGAAATCACACTGTAAAATTTTTTGGAGATCGGTCCACAATTTACACTAGGCCCCATATAAACCCTACTCCCGGAAAACAGTTTAGTACGCCTAAAACCGCAATAAATAACGTTAGCATATTAAAATTTGGTACGTCACAGTTTTATAGGACCAGAAATCACACTGTAGAATTTTTTAAAGATCATGCAAATTTGTGAAATTTACTGTTAACGCTTAAACTAATTACACTGCTGTATTGAAATATATTCTAATTTATTCTTTGTAATATCAGAAATCAGTGTTCAGAATTTTGGGATGATTGATCCATAATTTACCATAGGTCCAATCAATACAAATAACGCTCCTAAAAATTATTTTAGTTCGGCTAAAACTTTTACGAATCATGATATTTTACTCAAGCCAGTTCAAAGTTCTAACAAGAAACGGATAAAATTTTCTTATTGTCGGTCAATAATTTAATTCAGGTCTAAACCGCAACCAACTTTAATGCTGACGTTCGTTTTTGTGAAGCTTAGTTAATAATATATATGTATTTATCATATAGAGCCAACTCCTGTCGGTAGAGGGTATCAAAGATTCGGCACAGCCGAATATAGCACTCTAACTTGTTATTTATTTTAAACATTCTCATGCATACTCGCCGCTTTTTTACTTTTTTATTATCCAACGCACACAAAATCAGATATACATTTTTGCTGTTATATGGGAGGTGGGAGTGGCAGTGATCCAATTTCGCCCATTTTTTTGACAATGGTACATAGTAGCCTAGTAACACCTTGTACCAAAATTCATAATTTCAAATAATTCACTATGCGACGTTTTCTAAATGGCTTTATTTTTTTTTTTTTTTAATACAAAGTTGTCAAGATGAGAATGCAATCGGATTGTTATTTTCTACTATAAAAACTAAAAAAGTCGTTTTCGAAAAAATGGCGCTTATCTAGTTTAGACGAAACGCGACGATATGTTCTCTAACTGTTTATAATTTTTTCTAAAGATTCTACATAATTATGCAGCGAAATAGTAGAAAATAGCTGTTTTAAAAGAGGACCTTGAGCTAAATGAAATCAATAACCATTAAATTTTAAAACCTGATATAATATCTCATTTACATTTCTTTGATTACATCTATATCGCTTTCTCTTTTTTTTAATTACAACTCAATAGTTTTGTCCTTCAATTCGCAACATACAGAAGCACTATAACAATTTGCTATTTAATTGCTTGATGCTTTTTATAGCACTTTCATTTTCATTAAAATAAATTTTCACCAATTTGTTTCTTTCTTGTATCTGCTCATAAACGTTAAACTATTAGAGACACAATCGTTGTCAATTTAATCATCATCGCCGTCTCATTTCTGCCCTCCAGTCATTTTCTTATTGAATTGTATTTATTATTTTACTACTACTGACACTAGTGTCTACTTCTACTCCAACAACTGGCACTCGATAATAACTTCTACTCACTCCTTCCTTCCGTGCTTCCTGCTTTGAGAGAAAGTCTTATAAACAAACAACAAATACAATAACAAGAGAGAAGACAAACAAGTGTTACAATAACAACAAGTGTTAACATATAAATGACAAGCAAAATGTCAACATCCTTTTTTTTGTTTTTTGACACAATAATTTTTTTTGTAGCTGCTGATGTCACTGCTGTTATTTTCTCTTTTTGATTATTTTCAAAACGAAACAATGTGTTGAACGAACCATCTTACCCCAAAAAAGAAAATAAAAAAAAAAAAAATTCTGTCTTTAGCCTGCTGTTGCTTGGCTTTTCTTTATTTAGCAAAAATGAAAACTGAAATAAAATTCCTCACGGTTTGTTTAACAATTTTCAAGAGATGACTGACTAAATGGCTGGTTGGTTGGCATTAAATTTAAATCTTTGAAGACATTTAAGATATCTACGGATGAAAAAATAACAAATTTTTGTTTAAACGCTATAAAAATGAATGGTTGTTGTGTTTTTTTCTCTCCTTTTAAATGGTTTATAGTACTATATAATAATCGTTTAGAACTGATGTAAATTATTTTATTGTTATAACCGGATATAGATTATTGTTGGTAATATAATACTGCCATAACCATTTTACATTTTAAATTGTAGGGGATGTAAAATGAAATTAATATAAACAGAAATGAGGAGTTTCATAACAAAACGATATAATATAAATTTTTAAGGTGCTTTTGTTATACCCACACCACAGTAGGTGGAGAGGGTATTATCCATTTAAACAGATGTGTGTGACACAAGCAAATATTGGTCCCACCTGTTAGTATACCAATCGAATCAAAATTATTTTTTTAATATATCTAACCCTGCCCGTTAGTCCGGCTGGCTGTTTATCTAATGCAATTTGTAATATATCGCTGGTCTTATGTATAAATCCTCTTACTCGCGTAATTGCAACTTTACAGCAGAAAGTAGAGAGATGCACTGATAGAAAAGGCGTCATAACGCTGATATATTTTGACATCAATACTTTGTTTCTGACCTCGTGATATTTTACAGCACTGTGATGTCAGCCTTAACATCACATGGCCAAACTCTCATCAGTGTCAAAAATTTAAATTATGTCATCAATGCGATGACATATTGGTATCACAGAAAAGTCGAATTGGTGTCAGTTTTATATAGCATGTCATCAGTGCGATGACAAACTGTCATCGAATTGAGTCATTTTAGTTAGCCTTAAGTCATATTATTCATATTAAGACAATATCATTATTTACTTACCCGTTACACATGTGTGTTTCACTTTTGTTATATTCCTTCCTTTATTAACAGAAGCACTCTCAACTATAGGACACCAGCAGCATGCCCGATATAGTTTTTAATAAATAATTTAAAAAAATAGAATATGGGAATTTTTGCTTCTACTTTTACTTTTTAAACATGAAAATAATGTTAATAATATATTATGAAATTATATGTTATGTCAGCGCACTGATGACAGTTTGTCATCGTATTGATAGCATTTTGTCATTGCATTGATGACAGTTTGTTATCACACTAATGACATGATATATTATTTCATCGCACTGATGACAGTTTGTCAATGCACTGATGACAGTTTCTCATCACACTGATGAAATGATATATTATGTCATCACAATAATGACAGTTTGTCATCTCGCTGATGACAGTTTGTATGTACTCTTTTCAAAATACATCAGTGTTACGACGCCTATTATATTAGTGTGCGTAGATGACGCATAAAATATGACAAAATTTTAGAATGACGTTCGTCATTGGACTGATGTCACTTTTTGCCTCATTGATGCCATTTGTAATAACATTGATGTCAAAACTCTGATGTTATGGTATCATCAATATGAAGATGCATTTTTCTATGAGTGTAGATAAGTAGAATGACCTAAGCACCACGACCCAGATAATCTTGTGTGCAGCCTATGTATCTCACCATGTCAGGTTCAGGCTACGCATAAAACCTATTACGCTGCCTGGTGAGGATCATAAATTTCGGTTGAGCTCATCCGAACAATTGTGCCAAATTTGGTACAATAGAAACTTTATTGGTACCCTGTTAACATTTTTTTCCAGTTTTTCGTCAAATATTTACATAAATAAGTATATCCCTGTAGGAAGCCTGGGAGGATGTGTCCAAATCGCCACTTTTGTCGATTGTTTTGGTAACACCGTCTTAACTTTTGTTTGCCTTTGATAAAAAACGAGAAATAGAGAAATTTTTAAATAGTGGTGTGAAGCTAATCTGCTGATTTCAAAATTTCATCATGATGAGATTTGGTACATTGGTTTCAATTCATTAGGACGAACCCTACTGAAAATGGTGGGCATCTGTTCATGATTTCACATAGCCACTATACAAACTTCTTTCCGGAATAGTGTTTGTGCCTATAAACCATCTTTTTATGTTGGTATTTAGATAAAATGAAGACCAAACTTATTTTATTGAAATCTAAATAATCTTACCATATTTTATTGGAATCGGTCTTTATTTGATGATTGCCGCTATACAAATACTACTCCCTGAAATAGCTCTTAATGCCATGACTTCCTTATAAATGTTGGTATTGACATACAAATTGGCTACAACAACTTTTACGATAGCATTTATGACATGAAAAATATGTGACCGTCCACATGAAAAGGTACCAAATCTTCACCGAGGTCAAAATTCAGTTGTTTTGCATTCTGTACCGAACGCTTCCTACTTAACATGCAGGTATTTTTAGAATATTTTTTTTATCAGTTTTCGCTTAAACCTTATTTATTTTTAAAGTTATGGTTATAAAAAACCTAATATTGAGAAAAACGAGTTCAAAGTTTGTAATAAATTTTTTTTATTGTTTTAAGTGCTGAACTAATACTTAAAATTTTAAAATAGTCACCTTTTTAAATAATATTTTTGGTTTGAGTACCAGTTAAAGGAAAGCCAGAGAGTCGGAAGCAATTCAAACAAAAAAATCGATTTTTTTACCTTTTTTAGTAAATCGGCTCTCTTGAAGATTAAGCCAAGTGAAGATTTGATTTTTTTTCATGTGGACGGTCACAATTGTCAAGTAGATCAAAAATAAACCATAGGTCCCATATAAGCGCCCTTCCTAAAAACACTTAAGGACAATAGATAAAAATATCTATTTAATATTCGGCACAAAAAACTTTCATACGAATCTTAAACTCTTAACATAATTTTGAAATTTGTTCTGGCAGGTCCATGAGTGGCCATGGGTCGTAAATGGAGTACTCTCGAAAATTTGTTTATATATTGTGTTGTAGGGTATAAAATAGTCCGCTTTGACCGACTATACTTTTTTACTTGTTTTGTTTTATTTTTATGCTTTTTATTTTGTAGCGAAATTTTGGTACAATTTATGTCGATTTGGTACATTTTCGCCATTTAGATGGTACAATTTAAGAATTGTTAGATCCCAACAGTGACATACACTACACAAGTTCAGTGCTCAGATCTGGCACTGCGTAAACGAAACTTGTGACACATGCTATACAAGTAAACTGTGAAATTTTTTATATTAAATTGACAAGCGAAGAAGAAAACAAGTGCAAATATAGGAAAATTGATTAATCTTTCGTAGGATTATACTTTAACGGAGCTATTGCTGCTTTTAATGCACCATAATTCAGGAAATTCTTTGCATAATTCTAGGGACTCTGCTTAGAATATTTTTTCCGTGTAATTTTTTTGTTGTTACCTCTTTAAAACCGAGAAAGAACTCAGCGTTTTTACCAATACATTAGACGAGTTCACGTTACAGTTTTACAAACTTGAGCAAATATCAAGCTCGTTTTGATGTTTACTCAGTTCATTGCGTAAAAGCAAAAACACTGAACTTGAGACTGTATTTGAGCTTCTATGCCCAGCTTTTAATTCAATACGACATGGATTACTTGGGAATTACCTCATACAAGGACTCTCGGAGATATCGCGGGTGAAACTCAGCAACTTGCTGAAATATCTCAACGCAACGGGTTGGCTCTAGCCAACTCTGCATTGTCCCTGGTTCAAGTATGATTGGGGCTTCCAATTCTTGACGAGTGGTGTGGTGTCAAAACGGAGTCACTGTCGACTCTACTTGCAGCACGCCTAGTTTACATACATATTTTTTTTAATTTGTGTAGCTTATATATTGCAACAACAAAAATTTAAAAAAAATTTTATATCACTTCCACAGAAAACTCTGTTTTTGTCACGTTACGCCACCAATTAATTAAGCTCTAATGTTAGAATCATGTTGTTCAAAATGTTCCTCTCTTTCACATAATATAAAACTTAATGTAAAAATCCCAACTTTACACAAAAATACAAAGAAGTAAAAAATATATAAATTATTCTTTGTGAAACGAATGCGTAGCGTGACAAAAAGTAGACGTTTCTGTGGAAATTTATCCAAAATATCCAATTATGTACATCGTTTTGTTATGAAACTCCTCAATTGTAGATAAGTGGTAGCACTCTGTTGACAATTATTAAAATATAGTGTAAAAGACCACTGTTATTTTAAATTCAGGGAGTTTTGTTAACTTAAGTAGTGATAAAAGTAAATGTTAACAAAAAGAAATAATACAGCTTAAGCTATTTATAGGTGAGGTTCACAGCAAGCGATTATAGGGTACATCTTACCCGCGTCTTCCTAATGTTTATGTTGTTTTTATTCAAGAATTTTAAGCAGCATTTGGCGAATAACACAAGAATTTATTTAATTATCACTTTAATAATTATATTATAAAATTAAAGCAACTATGAAAAGTATGCAAAACGGTTCAAATTTGTAACGAAAGTGAATTATATTTTCTTAAAAAATTATATTAATGTCACGTGCTTTCTATTAATCAAGTTTTTCTATATAGTCTGCAATTAAAAGTTCAAAAAATGTGTCGAAAATAGTGTTAAATTAAATATTTCATACATCTTAAAATGCAATTTTACTGGAAAAAGTATTTAAATCAAATAAAGGGATTTTAAATTTTTTTTATCTAACAAAATTCTGGAGAATACCACATTCTATTTTCTCGAAGATTTTTCCTAGAAAAGCTCTATTTATGTTCTGAAATTAATGAATTTGTAAACATGACGAGTCCAAAGAGATTGAGAAACTATAAGAGGACACTTTTTTGATTTTCCATTAGTTAAATTTCTGATTATTTTTTATTATTTAACTAATAAAACTAAATTAAACATTCAAGGACTTGAGTGGAAGTTATTTTATGGACCGGAGCCTGGTCCTTCGACAAATCGATCCACTAAGACATAAAAAACAAATGCTCGAAACATCTAGATTCATATACTTATTCTTATATAAATGTTTTCTTCATATTTGCATTAATAATTGTGGTCGAATTTCGAACACTAGTGTACTTAAGTGAACTTAAGATACTTTTTACCATTGTTGCATATTTGTACAATATCTATGTTTTTTTTCGAGGAATTCATAATGGAGATTACAAAAAGTTACAACCGTGTATTTGTTTATTTTATGTTGCTGAATTGCAAACCCCCGGTTCATACACCAAACTTAAAACAAAAATAATGGGTGATTCACGTGGAGATACTTTTTTCAATAGCCTTTTTTGACAGATCACGTGTGAGTCGTGTCATGCTGTCATGTTATTTTTTTTAAGTATTGCTTGGCATTTCATAATGGAAAGACTTACGGCCGAACAACGTTCACAAATCGTTCAACTTTATTACGAAAATTCAAGTTCTGTGAGGAATGTGTTTCGTGCACTTCGCTCAACTTATGGTCAACATTATCGACCTACTGAGTATACTATTTACAACACCATCACCCATTTTGAGACCCAGCATTCATTATTGGATAATATTCGACCGAATAGACCACGTTCAGCACGCTGTGAAGAAAATATAGCGGCCGTAGCTGAGAGTGTACACGAAGACCGTGGAAAGTCGATTCGGCGCCGTTCGCAGCAACTCGCACTGACGTATGGAACGACTTGGCGCATTTTTCGACGAGATCTTAAATTTAAAGCGTACAAAATACAGCTTGTGCAACAACTGAAGCTGCTCGACCTTCCCAAACGACATCGCTCCGCTCTATGGGCTCTTGAAAAGTTCCAAGAATATTCGACGTTTTCGAGAGAAATTTTGTTCAGCGATGAGGCCCATTTCTTGCTCAATGGGTATGTAAACAAACAAAATTGCCGCATTTGGGACGAAGAGCAACCTGAAGAGATTCAAGAACTGCCACTTCATCCAGAAAAAAACAACGGTTTGGTGTGGTTTGTGGGCCGGTGGAATCATCGGTCCATATTTCTTAAAAAATGATGCCGGAGCGAACGTAGCCGTCAATGGCGACCGTTATCGTGCATGACTATTTGATGCCTGTAATTGAAGCTCGTGATCTCGGCGACTTTTGGTTTCAGTAAGACGGCGCCACTTCCCATACATCGCATCAATCAATGGATTTATTGAGAGAACACTTCGGTGAGCATATTATTTCAAGTTTTGGGCCGGTCGATTTGCCACCAAGATCGCGTGATATCACACCGTTAGACTTTTTCCTATGGGGATATGTAAAGTCTAAAGTTTATGCGGACAAACCCGTTTCGATTCAGGCCTTGGAGGAAAACATCACGAGTGTCATTCGCCAGTTACCAGTCGAAATGCTCGAACGAGTCATCGAAAATTGGACTCAACGGATGGACCACCTGCGACGTAGCAACGGCCAACATTTGATAGACATAATCTTCAAAAAAATAAATGCCAAAGAATGTTCTTTCAAATGATAATAAACATTCACCATTAAATTTGAATTTTCTGTGTTTTTTCTTTAAAAAAATAGGGAACCTCGAAATGGATCGCACTTTGCTCAAGCAAATTTCATTGCACTTAACCCTGCGGCCACACGATCAAGCTTTTGTTGATAGTCTTTTACATATACTGTTTGTCAAAAGTTACATAAATTGAAAGCTGTGACGTATGCTGCACGCAATTTTTAAGCAATTTACTTTCAAGATGTAATAAAGGAAACAATTTATACTGACAAATGAAAAATTTGCTCACTAAACTTCTAATTAGCTGTTAAATTGAACGTAAAATTGCCAAACAAATGGAGAGTTAAAATTGAGAGCAATCTCGTGGTCAATTTAAAAAGTGTGAGTGTGTTAGTAAAAAAAAAAATGAGAGGGAGAGCAAATTGAAATGAATTGAAAGACAAAAATTGATCGTATGGTCTCCAAGTAACGAAAAATTCCTTAAGTTCAATATGGTTCGGCACATATGATTTAGATATGTATATTTGCAGAGTGTGTTTAGTTGGTTTAAGCCAGCTCATGTACATTAGGGTTGGTCCTTTAGAGCTTTAAATACTTCCCCCTTTACTTATTTTAGTATTATAAAAGATTTATTTAGAAAATGTTTATCTAAAATTGATTTTTAAACCTGATTTTGTTTTTGCGAATCTAAATATGTGCCATATATTTGCGAAGAGTCAACGTTTGGCTTGAAAATGAGTGCAATTAAAGTTATTGATGAACCCATCCAATAAAAAATGGATCTTCCAACGAAGCAGGTTTGTAAGGGAGAAACGTAAAAGTGTCGCTTGCCATATCGCTTATGGAGGACATTAATTTTATATGGCGAGTTCCCACTTTGAAGCAATACATTTTTGACTCAGAAATCGCTTTATTTAGAGCATACAAAAATTTGTAAATGTAACGGTCAGTTTTGCACACTGAATTTTTTGTTAACGTTAATCTTTTATATGCTCCCTTACAAACCTGCTTCGTTGTAAGGGAATGCATTTTTTAAAATTTATTAAGAGCTCGTTCGCTTACCTTACTGCATCTCTGTATGTCTTATTGCGTAGCGCATAAATGTGTGCTTACTTTTTAAAATGTACCATTAGTGCTTCGCAAAATAAGTAAATTTTTAATTGGGCAATGTTAAAGCGCAACGCCCAAAATTACATTGAAAGCAAAAACAAAGTCAAAAGTATTTTTAATTTTGTTGTTGCTCTCTAGAAAGTATTATATTAATTAGCAATGTGGTTATTTTATTGAACTGTTAATGTTTTTTAATCCAAATTTCGATATTTTAATCAGGCTTAAGTTCATTGATTTTAATTTTCATTAAATTATTTTTAGTACTCACCGTCATTGACGAAAATGAAAAATTCTCAATAAATTTTAATTTATTTCATGTTGTAAAATTCCTTTCTTCATAAAAATAATTTAATGAAGATTAAATTCAATGAGCTTAAGTCTGGTCAAAATATCGAAATTTGGATTTAAAACCATTAACAGTTCAATAAAATAACCACAATACTGATTATTGTTAACAGCTAAGGCTATATGTTTACATTCGTCCTTCAAGTTGTGCTGAAAAAGATCAATAAGAAAAAGAAAGACCAAAAAAGGAAAAACAAAAAAATACATTTCGATCTATCAAGATAAAATACCATGACTAATGACGTCATCTGTCGTCAATTTCGGTGAGTGCTAAGCGGCAAACCCCTCTGAAGAGATTGTGTGGTTACAATCGCAGCAAGTTGCTGAGTTTCACCCTCGATATCTCCGAGAGTCCTTGTATAAGGTAATTCCCAAATAATCCATGTCGTATTGAATTAAACGCTGGGCAATCACATAGAAGATGAATTACTGTCTTCTCAGTTCCTGGCTCCCTGCAGCTGCCGCAGCATTCATTAAGAGGGAGGCCGAGTCTCATAGCACGCTTACCGATCGTCCAGTGCCCATTAAGTACGTATATAAGTCTCGACACGTCTTTCCGACTAAAGTTGAGAAGTCGCTCAGAGCGACCTATATCATATGTAAGCCACATTGCTTTGGTAGGCCTGCAGCCATCCTGTTGCCTCCATTTATCGTCAGCTATATCCAGATAGTGTCTGAAGATTTCGCCCATGATAGTTCCCAGGGGTGTTGCGACTGGCACACCCTGTGAAATATCAAGAGCGGCTCCAGTCTTGGCCAGCCCATCCGCCTGTTCCTTACCGTAATGGTCCCTATGCGCAGGGTCAGATAGGTAATGTCAGATAGGCTGCCAAGTCTGGATAGTAGAATGGACGTTGTTTTATGTGACCTTAGTGACAGCAGAGCCGCCTGGCTATCGACGAAAATACCAATTTTGCTGCTGATGTTCCTGCTATACAGTGTTCTACATGCCTCTCTTATTGCCAATATTTCAGTCTGAAGGGCTAGTGCGTAATGCGCCAGGTATTCCAATAGAGGCTGATCTTTGTACTCTGCCCAGCTGGTCCACGACGTATTTTCTGCCCGTCGCGGTCCACCATACCAGAGATTCATATGAAAGAATAGGCCGTACTATTGCCGTGTACAACCATTTGACCAGTCTAGGATTAAGGCCCCACCTGGCGCCAAACATTATACGGCGGACATAATAAGCCACCAGGCATAATAACCCTGTGTTGAGTTTATTTTACCAATTTTAAATTCGCTTGAAATGTTTCACCCCTTTTAAAATCAATCATTTGAAAATCGATCGATTTTCATCACATACATAAATATAAACCAATTATTTCTGGAAAAAACAAGAATTTAAAAAGCATATGATTTTATGAAACCGATCAAAATATTGTTTATGATTTGGCTCTTGCTTTAAAAAAATGCAAAAAATAATAATTATTATAAATCCTTTTAGGATTTGGAAACATAATCTTCTTGACCCCTTTCCTGCTTCTTAGGTAATTAGGAACTCGTTAACAAAGATTTATGTTTATATACAAGAATTTAAAATCACTTGTTTCTTATATATAATTTGAATTTTATCATCGTCTTATATTAAATTTTTACTTGGACTTTGGACTTCAAGAAGAATTCTTGACAAAAAATATAAATAACACAAGTAAGGAGGAACATGTAGATCAATTGAAATACATAGATAATCATTCAAAAACAGATTTCGATCTACCAATTTGGTTTAAAGATTGATGTTTGGCTATTGACTGTCAGCTGCCTTCGATGGCGGTGAGTTTTTAACGGCAAACCCCTCTGAGGAGATTGTGTGGGTACAATCGAAACATGTCAGGGCAACCTGTCCGTGAAAACCTGGGTTCAATTCCCAACACAGTCAAGAATGAAAAATTATCAATATATTTTAATTTATTTCATGTTGCAAAATTCCTTTCTTCATAAAAATAATTTTATGAGAATTAAATATAATGAGCTTTAGCCTGAATAAAATAAAAAAAATTTAGATTAAAAACCATAAACAGTTCAATAAAAAAACCACAATACTAATTATTTACTTAATTTATATTTTATACTACATTGAGATATGATACTAATAGCAAAATTACATTATCTTGCTTAACGAAATTATTTAAAAGTCACCGACCCCCCAAACGGTAAGGCTGGATCCGCACTTGACAGATGAGTTAGGATTTTTTTTCTCTCTCTTTCGATTCTCATCAATATGTTATGCATAAACATTAAAAAGTTTTAAATTTCTTATTTAGCCTAAAAATATTTGCTGTAATTTTTATAAATATCTATAGATTTATGTAGTCCACCTGGATGTAAAAAATATTGCAGAAAAATAATAAAAAAATATTAATGTATATAGGGCGCTTCAAAAAAGTTCTTTGCCTGTCATCTCAATAGTTTCTATTAGGCATAGAAAAATTTCTCTCACAAGATCAGCTTCATATTTTAATTCTACGCAACGCTCAACGACTTTCAATTTCATTTTTGTTTTTCGTATTTTGCGCGTAAAACTAGTAAAAAAAATTCAATGTCTAATAACTTTTTAATTGTTACGTTCAGGAAAAAATTATGGAAGAGATTTTATGTGGAAAATTTAATTTCCTACAAGAATATGCCCACCAAAATTTAATAGTTTTACTTGCAAAATGCGAAAAACAAACTGCTTCACATGAAGTTCATAAGGAAAAACTGGAAGACGTTGAGCGGCTCGTAGAATCAAAATATGGAGCTGATCTTGTGGGAGAGCCTCTGTTTATGCCTGTTAAAACTTTTGAAATTATATCAACTTAAAAACACAAAAACAATTTTTTTTGAAGCCCCTTATTGTACAATGTGCATACATATTTTGTACATATCCGTCATTTGCTGCAACAACGTGATAAGTAAATAATTGTAAATTTTTACATAATATAATGCATAGTAAATCATTCTTATGAAGATTTTCTAAATATTTCTAACGGAGATATTGTAAACTTAAATTTTAAGAGAAGAGTTAAAATTTCTTTTTCCATTACGGTGTATGTAAATTTAAAGTTTTAGGGTTATGACGATGTTGCAGCATATAAGCGATATGTTCATTTTAATATTAAAAGGCTAGACATTAATTAGTTGCTCAACCAGACACATAAAATTTTATGTATTCTAATACAGAAGCAAATATTATCGCCAGAGAGGACCAAAAAGTGAAAAATTAGTATTTAAAAACAAAAATCAAAAAGAAAAACGGTCGGCCATGTCCTTACTATTAATTAATCACGTTTTATATACCAAAATATCAGAAATTTTTAACATGTTCATATGTCATACTAGAGCCCTAAAATTTAAAATTTTGTGTTTTGTGTGATTATTTTTTTTTTTTTTTTTGTTTCGGCTTAATGTTACATATAATAAATGTTCCAACAAACACACGACTTAATTATAAGATAGACACAGACAATTGCTCTCAATTATATCGACACATAATCACACAATCAGTTGTCTGTCACCTGGAAAAAACACATTAAAATTCAAGAAAATTATTGTTTTTAGAATTTAGAATTATTGTTTCGGAAACGAAGTTAACCGAAATATCGGAGAAAATAAATTGTTAAAATAAAACAAAAAATTGGTTTTTATTTATATTTTATCGTCACAAGACCTTAAGCCGAAACAAAAAAAAAAAAAAAAAAAAAAAAAAAAAAAAAAATCACACATAATGTCTTTGTACGGGAGGTACCACGCCCACTTGCCCAATCCCGCCCATATTTTATGGGATGCTGTGTATTGATAACCTATATGTTTGTGCCTAATTTGGGAACTCGTTTCTTTCTCCAGATATAGAGAAATGTATAACGTCTTTGTATGGGAAGTTCCACACCCACTTCTCCAATCCCGCCCATTTATTTAGAGAGTTTGTGTATTGGCAACAACTCTTGCCGTTCTCTAGATATAGAGAAAAAAGAATTTAAAAAACAACAACATGGGATTTATGGGAAAAATTAGAGGTAGTCGAGGTTTTTTGCTCATATCTCAGCCATTTATGGACCGATCTTCTTCAATTTCTATAGCAAACAATTCCGGATTATATGTGATATAAATGTATAACAACCTAGCCTCCATCATATCTCGGGTCTTCGAAAACCCCATTTCAACGGACGGACAGGCGGACAACCGGATTTGAACTTCCTTTCTCATAAGAAGCCAGAATGTATATACTTTTTATGGTCTTAGATCAATTATAATTAATTATTAGGATTTTCAATAGCTACGGCAAATTATGTTTTTAACATTTCTCGAATAGTAGTGGAGTTGGCCTTGCAGTTGTTTTGCAGTATAAAAAGTCAGTCTTGTAATAGTCCATTTAATTATGAAGAGTTACACGCTGCAAGAACTTTTGTTAATTATTTGATGTGTTTCTTTTTTTTATATCGAATTTCACGTTTTATCGCGACAGCGTTGCCTGACCACTTACAAGAAAATCATGTGATCACTTCTGGTACGATGATCTTTTCGTCGACAAGCAGAAGTGTCGTACTTGGACGAGTGTGAGGGCTAGAGTAATACACGATAACCAAATATTAACGGATTGGTGCTGTTTTTATACCAGCAACGCACAGTGGGGCAAATTCAAAAATAGCGGCCAAAAATCTATAACTTTTGAGACAGGCGAAATTTTTTAATGCGGTTTTTTTTTGTTTAATAGGTGACTTTTGTACCCTTATTTTGGTATATTAGTTTGTGTTGGCGAAATGTTGTTATGATGTCCAGATAATTAAAAGTTATTTTCTTAATAATAATTAGGCTTTACTTGAGTAAGATTTTTTTTTTTTTTTGGATTTGTATAACAAATTTATAACAAAAAAAAAATAAGTATTTATTGTATTGTATAACAAAAAAAGCCTTTCTGAGTCCATCTTTTTGTCGCATAGTTAATAAATTTTTAAATAAAATGTTTAATGTTCTTAGAAAAGTTTATTATAAGAAATATTTTATTTTCCATTAAAATATAAATAATAATTATGTATAATAATAAATAATTATTACCCAGCAAAACTAAACTTACAATACTACTTTTAATGACTTCCTGAATTCATTACTTTATAGCTATATTTGCCACTTTTTGCATTATTAGTTATAAATAAAATAATAACTTTCTTATTATGTCTTCAATAAGTCATAATTATACATGGTTTTGGTATTTTCATTTCGATCGATTTTCGTAATTCCGACAAATTTTAGTTTAGTTATTTTTAAGTTAAAAGTGGCAATATTGTGCAAGCCAAAACAAAAACTTTTTTCGATCGAAAAATTAAAAATGATTTGATTCCGGGAAAATTTATCGGTTTTCGTTTTCTGAAGAAGCTTTCTCGAAATTTAACAAAATTTCGATCGAAATTGATTTCTGTAACAGGCCCGTATGCGTTACATATATTAATACACACATTGTTATGGCAGTGTTAAAGCTAAAATGATTTTGTGCAGCAAAAGCACACAATATTTTCCTTCATTTCGAAAAACTTATTATTGTGTATACTTTTTCAACAAAAATTCCATAAGATTTCCGAACAATTTTAGTTAGTGTGTTTTAACCTTTTTGAACGTTAATTTGAAAGCTCTCTTTTGGTAACTGCATATTTTTATAAAACTTTTAAGTATAAAATAAAGGTATTTTTTAGGTTGTAATTGGCCCAATTATAAAGGATTACTTTTGGAACATCGCGAACAAATATAAGTACCTTTTCTAGTAGAAAAATAAGTACTCTTTTACTCAAGTTCTCATTATTTTTCTGCTTATTTTGTAAGCAAAGTTTTTGCCGGGTTGTTTTATTCAAAAGGTTTCTGATAAAAATTTTGAGCAATAACCACAATATATAGCCCAGATTTGGTTTTTGAAATATTAATTTTATAGTTAATAAGCTTAAAAGTTAATTTAAACATAAGATAATGTCATATCGAACACAGCTGCACAGGTGGTTAAAACCGTTACTTACTGTTTCACACAACTCTTTTTAACACAGGTAATATTAGTGTTAGGTGTAATAATGTAAATAAAAAACATCTAGGAGCAGTTACTAAAAACCCAAACATTTTATGACAAACAAACGGGTTTTTTACTCATATGTACCTGTGCAAGATGAGCAAAAACAGAAAAAGGTGAAATTTTAAAGAATCACAAAAAAAAATGGCGCAAAAAAGGGCAACGTTTTTTTCAGTCTAACAATACAGATTTCCACAAAAAAGGGAACAAAAAAATCGCTTTTTTTTAATTTCGAACGAATTTTTTTATAATATAAATTTAAATTAAAATTTTTCTAAAAATTACTATTCTTAGATGTTAATATAGTGTTTCACAGAAGAATAAAATGAATGTAAAATCTTTATTCGTTTAGGCCCAAAAAAATATATTGTAAACCTCTCAAAACCGTTAAATTCAATAAAAACGCATGCAATTTAGTCAACTTTCATGCCTTTAACAGTGTCTCAAGTAAACGACTGGAAAGTTCACTATACGATGCAGAATTTTGTTGCCTGTCGAGCTGCGGTTTTACATTTCTTAAATTTCATTTTTTGCCTGTATGACATTAAAGTGCCTTTCGGTAGTGGGAGTTATATGAGGGGTATGGTCCAATATGGACCGATTGTAATAATACTAATATTTGATGTTCATACAAGAATTCTTCTATTTTTAGCAGGTCGTTTGTATGGTAGGCACCCGAAAAATTGGACCGACTTTAGTCCAAGTCAACAAGGTCGTTCTTGCTAAAAAATTACAGCATACAAAATTACATAGAATTTCGTTGAAAATTGCGACCCGTTTACAAGAATGCATTTCAAATATACAACATATACAACAGAGAGTACGTACTTTAAAATGGTACAAGGTTTTTCTTTACGAAATGTTAGGAATTCCCTAAGGTTCTAGTCCATCAAACCTTAAATTTATGTAAAATTTTACACATTTAAAAAAAATTTTATTACCATTTCAAAAGTGGTGGAAATATATGTCTCCATTGACGTTAAAGCCAAGAAATTATTTTAACAAATAAAAATCCCTTTTGAAAATAAGAAGTTATAAGCGATTGAATTTTAAAAATTTATTACAAAGTCATACTTTTCAGTCAGATATTAAAAGGTGCATATTGTATCACCCTGTTTATAGGGAAAATGTTTTCGTAGTGATCTGAATTTTTTGCTTTGAAGTTCTCAGGTGTTTACTTTTATATGAGTATTTGAAATAAAAAATTGGCGGCAAAATAAAAAAAATGGCTTTTGGCCGCTATTTCAAAAATAGCAACACTGTGCGAAGTATCGGCCGAATTTTTTTTTTAAGAAAAAGTCGGGCAAACAACCTTCAATGGACATGTTATTTGAATATTTTTAAGAATAGTTCGACACTGAAAACTTGACCGATATTTGGTTCCAGCAAATATTCGCAACGTCCATACGGTGTGCGACACAACCAAATTATTGAAGACCAGGTTCGGCGAGCGAGTTATCTGGCGCAACGGTGCCAGGGTATTTCATGGATTTTTATTAAAAGGCCGTAAATTTCGTTTAAAGATCAATTTAAATCGTCTGGTAATACAACACTAATGTTTGCTTAGGGCCAGCAACGCGGACTTAATACTAGGGTATTCATTCGGTTAACCGTTAATCGGTTAACCGATTAACTACTACCCGATTAACTGATCTGTTAATTTAAAATTGGCTGTTTTCTATTAACCATTAAACCGATTAATTTCAGTCGATTAACCGATGTAACAAAATTTTAAACTTTTTATATTATTATTACAAATTGTTTTGTGTTTTTAATTAATTGTTTCGGCTCGTATACAAAAGGTATGTGTTTAGAAAATATAAAGAACGTATTCAGTTATTTTCCTTTTAAATAAGTGTTAGCTGTCAACAACTTTTTGTTTCACGTACATTATGTAAGTACAGTGCTTTTCGTTTATAGTCACAACCGGTTTTAGTCACATTAGTGATATAGTCAATTTTATCTGAATATCTTGCCGCTATAAGTAAATTTTACATAAAGTATTTATATATGTTGTAGTCCATTTAGCGAATTAAGCACATTTGCCTTATATGGCATCAATAAGCGGCTATCAAAGGTACAAGTAAAGCAAATTATTGGCGTTACTGTCATATTTGCATTTATTTACTTAGTTCTTTTTTGTTTTCGGAACCGCAATAAATCTAAAGAACTAAGAATTAAATCGTTTAATTTTTATCATCAACGCTCTAATTGTAAAAAATTAGTCTTCTCCGTTGGTTTCAGTTATGAAATATCTTATTATTGTTTTAACTATTTGTTTATATAGTATGCAAATCGGTTGAAAAACCATAAACCTGATGTCGATGTCATTTATATTAATTTTTTATATTCACATATAGCATTCAGTTATATGCCTCATAGTAGCGTATATGTGAATTAGGCTTAGTCATATTAGCGATATAGTCGACGACTTGCCTGCAACTAAAGGATGTGACTATAAGCGAAAAGTACTGTATGTGCTTAGTTATTTGTTTCTTCTTATATATTATCATATCAATCTTTTAATAGAATTAACCGAAACAATTAGAAGTGTTCAAAATTAAAAAAAAAATAAATTAAAATAAAACAGAACATAATGGAAGATTTTTTATGTTAGTCGAAATCCAGGAAAAGGACTTAAAAATAAGATATTCTGTATTATGGGTTGCTTTCGATTTCTCTAACATCTAATATAAATGAAAGAATTTTTTCCAAGGCAAGCTCTACCTATCAAAACTAATAAAAATCAATTAAATCTTGAACAGTTAAGCCAAATTATTTTTTGACTAAAAGATGATTTTATAAGATCTCCTTAAACTATTTGTAGTTAATAAATAATACTAGCTTAACCCGGTGTGCTTCGCTATCCCAATCGTTATAAAATAAAACAAAAGGTATTTATATATAAACAAAATTTTCCGCCCCTTTGTCCAACCACAACTTTCAATAGCCTATGGCTCATTAATTCATAACAACAGTCTACTGTGAGAATTTGATGACGATCGGTTCAGTTGTTAATTAGATATAATCGACATAAAGGGGCGTGGCCCCTCCCACTTTTTTCATGCAACATATTTCTATTCATAACAATACCATATATACCAAATATCATCATCCTACGCCAAACAGTGGCTAAGCTATGAGGATTTTATGTTTTGGGTTGTATGGGCGTGGTACCGCCCCTTTTTCCAACCACATCTTTATATAGCTTAAAATTCAGTTACTGTAGGCAGTCGCCTACTGTGGGAATTTGATGACTGTCGGTTCAGTAGTTTAATAGATATGGTGGTTTTTACTTTTTCTATAAAGGGGCGTGGAGCCGCCCTCTTTTTTCATGTAGCTTATTTCTATTCATACTAAATATCATTTTCCCATGCCAAAAAATTCCTAAGATATAACGATTTTTAATTTTGGGTTGTATGGGCGTGGCATCGCCCCTTTGTCCAATCTCCATTTTATATAGCCTAATGTCTCTTCCAGGGTCACAGTTATATTCTGTGCCAATTTCAAGATGATCGGTTAAGTGGCTTGGCCTCCTATAAGGCACAAAGATATATACATATATACAAACATACATTCACTTTTATATATATAGATGTATTAATTAAAAAATATGTTTTACAATTTTAATTTATGCATTTTTATTTATTGAAATTACTTAGGACCTAATCATGTAAAACGCAACGCAACGGCAAAGAATTACATAGAAAGCACAAACAATGTCGTAAATATTTTGTAATTTTGTTGTTGCTTCCTACAGAAATTCACATTGCGTTTTAAAATTTCAAACGCTCCATTGCTTGTGGCGTTGAAAATTTTAAAACGGTACATGAATTTCTGTAGAAAGCAGCAACAAAATTACAAAATATTTACGACATTGTTTGTGCTTTCCATGTTATTCTTTGCCGTTGCGTTTAACATGATTAGCGACTTCATTTAAAAAACAAAACTTTGTTAATCGGTTAACCGATCAACACCAAAATTAACCGATTATTCACCGATTAAACCAAAACCTCGGTTAATTAATCGAGCGATTAACCGACTAAAGCAAAAGCCCGATTAGATGAATGCCCTACCAAATACCAAATTGGTATTTAGCTTTCGTATCCAAATTGAATTCACAGCGCAATCGAGAGTGGTCCCCCTGATATTTCGCGCGATTTTTAAGCTTAAACCATCGAAATTTTACTCGACATTCAGAAAATAATGGCATCGCTTGTACTTTCTGTTAAAATAAAAATAATTGGCTCTTAACTAAGAAAGAAGAGAAGTCATTGAAATCAATAGAAAAACCAAACCAGTTCGGTCTTCTCTGTTTCATCACAAACATGAAGCCATACCCACTGCATTCTTCATATTTTCCAATATTTTTTTCATACTCAAACTAATACACAAGTATTTTTATTAGATATTATATATTTTGAAATTCAATCGCATTCAATAGTATTCGTTTAATTGCATTTTATTGTTATTAAAGTTTTTGATAAATATTTTTCCATTAAAATTGTATGAAACAATTTCTTTCATTTAATTCGGGTTTATTAAAAACGATTGAATTTATAAACTCATTTATAAATATGAATGTGTGGTAAATAGAAAAAAGGAAAACAAAAATTAAAAATAATAAAATAAATTAATAACAAATTCTAAAACTTGAAAATAGTTGAAATAAAACCAAATTATAAACCACTATTATAAACCATAAAAACAAAAAAAAAAAAAACTTTTAAAAATAGTGAAAAGAAAATCCCCATAAAAAGAAATAAAAAAATAGTATAGAACATTTAAAAATATTTTCATTTATTTTTGGATAACAGTCAAACCACATACTTTTATAATACAACATTAAATGAAAATTAAGTACGAAAGTCATTAAGAGTGTAAGCGAATTTGTTCTGAGTTACTCTATGACGTATTTTTTATTTTTATAAAATTTAGTGATGTCTAGCACTTAAAAAACTGCAGTCAAAGGTTAAAAACTGCCATTTCTTCCACATCTTCATTTGTGATTGGCAAAAAAAAAAAAAAAACACTGTTGCTTTTACCTTTGATTCATTAAATGTAAACACTCGCTGTCAAACCAACTCAAAAAGCGAAAAGGTATACACAAATTATTTTTCGACAGTTTTTGGTTTTGACTGCAGTTTTTTCAACCCTGATGATGTCTCAAATGGAACCTAGAATATAAAAAAATGCCCTTTTTAACCCTTTTTATTTCAAAATAGACGTTTTTCTTTGACTTGCGATGCTATCGCTTACATTTCCTCTCTAATATTAGTTTTTAGTTGGTGTTAGCTTTGTGGCTTATTCGAACGCTTATTTAAGTACTCCCAAAGTAAAAATCGGGTGCGGCTCAATCTGACAAACGGGGCTTCATTTGTATAAAAGATATTTCACCTAATGGTGTTATATCCTCCGAGAATCCTGGTGCAGAAGCAAAATTGGCAGGTCTTCCTTCTTTAATGTTGATCACTACTTACCAGCGGTTCTTATCTGGACTGGTTTTAAGTGAGGCTTCTCCGGGAATCACGTATTTGCTTGTGTTTGTATCCAATATTTCAGGAAGAGAGATCTTAAAAATTCAGCGTTAGGGGGCGGATTTTCAACGATTATGGAAAAGTTCGGACTGTTGGTTGATCTCCCTAGGCGCTGTTGCTCATTAACAGAAGCTGCTATATTTGCATAATGGAATTTAGATAGCTCCAGCTTCTAAGTAAGGTGTGAGTGTATGGTCCTGCCGGATCATACAATCAATATTATTTACGTCATAGTTTTTCACTAGCGCAAAGAGCACGCTCGAGCTAGGACGACACGACAGGTGCTCACATTAATCCCAACCGATTTGGTTTGCTTGTTGTATGTGCTTTAGCTCCTTGTTGTTAAAATTCAATTTGTGGGTGGGTATTCACAGCTGCCTTTAAGAAATTTCCCTACATGTTGTGGTGTTGAATAGAATTGATAGCTGTCCACTTCATCCTCAAGAGATTATGGACCATTAATTCTTTTGAATGGTATTTCATTCCAAACTTTTCACTTAATTGCCGTGATTAATTGTTGAATGATTTTCCGTTGCTGCAGTTATGTAATACATTATATTTTAATACATAAATAATAATAATAAAAAAAAACAAATATGACGATAAATTGAATTGTTTAAAATACTTACCCTACATGGGTTTTAAAATAAAATACAATCCCTTGTCCAATAGTATACCTTTTCTTTTTAAATTGTTGAAGTCTTTTTTTACAACAATCTGAAAATTTAGATATTTTTAATTAGGCTAAAGTTCATTGAATTTAATTTTCATTAAATTATTTTGTGGTGGTTAAATTACATTGTCCTTTAAAATAGATAATCATTCATTCATAAAGCAAATTTCGATCTACCAAGGTGAAATACCATCTGGTTTAAAGATTGATGTTTGGCTATTGACGTCATACGGCTTCAATAGCCGAGTGAGTAAAGACGGCAAACCCCACTGAAGAGATTGTGTGGTTACAATCGAAACTAGTCTGGGCAACCTGTCCGTGAACGCCTGGGTTCAAATCTCAGCGCAGTCAAGAATGAAAAATTATCAATAAAATTTCAATTGATCTCATGTTGTAAAACTCCTGTCTTTAGAAAAATAATTTAATGAAAATTAAATTCAATGAACTTTAACCTAATGAAAAATATCTAAATTTGGATTAAAAACCATTAACAATTCAATAAATTAACCACAAAACTAATTACAATCTGAAAATATTAAAGAAAATTATATCAAAATATGTCAACAAAATCGTTTCATTTGGGCCACAATGTAATTATAAATGCCCTCATATATTCCATTTGGATTTTGCTATGATCTCTTTTGAAAAGCTTCAAAATTTGTATTTTGATTATTTCAAAGGAATTGGAAACTTGCAATTTTTTATTTAATATAATATTCAAAGTCGGATGAGTGCTTTTGCTTAAAAAATTTCATCTAGCGGTACATAAGCCTATATTTACTCTGTCTACCTAGATATTTGATAAAAGACTGTGTAGGGCTATTAATGATTTTATTTTCTTTTTTACACACTAGTAGCGTAACGTGGAACTATCCCTTAAACATTTTTGCCAAAATTATATGAAATACTTAATATAAAATGGTCAAATATAAAGCAAAGAAATACCACAAGTGTGCAGGTATGAACAACCTTAAACACAGTTGGAACAAATTAAATTTGGATTTGGCACATTTACGATATCGATTTAAAATACTTAAACTTAAAGACGAATTCAGCATCCTTATGACAACATTTAAAATTTACCACTATAACTGTTGGTGTTACATCCAATACTTGCAGTTTGGCAAAATTCAAATATTGATAGATCACGGTTGCTGACCAAATATATTATCTAGTCCCACGGTCTGACTATTGGCTAAAGCCTCCGTTAATATACTTCCTGCGGAATATGCTTTCCGTCTTTCAGGAAAATTGTCCTTGTGAAATTTTTAATTCTCTAACTTTAAGTACTTCCAAGGTAGCACTTCTGTCCGGCTTAACGTATGGGGTGCAACGTATATATGATTTTTAACGAAGGGATACTTTCGTGGACTGCGTATTGGTTATAGTTAAAATCCAAAGTCGCTGGAATGGATATTCTAAAAATCCCACGAAATGGAGGACAATATCAAGGTGCTGTTTCGACTAAATAACTGCTTCTAGCATATTTTAAAAAGTGGCGGATGTAAGGTAGCTCCAGATGCTAAACAAAAGGCGAGTGTATAATCTTGCCGGACTATTTACTCAAATTGTTACCTGGGTGAGCTGATTGCTCCATCCTCAGGAACGGTTGGTAAACGCATTATTTGTTACCCAGTGGATTAGATCCGCCATTAATCAGGCCCACGCGGCCGGTATCCATATAAGCCTTGTTCACGTCTGTAACAGTCGATAACCAAACCATTCGTTGTTTTGATCCAGCATGAAATTGTACTTTGCCAGTTCATGTGTCATCCAACGGTATAATTTGTACTCACAACGTGCTAAGTTTGGTTAATACAATTTTCTACTTAAGAGCTTCGCTTAGGTTTAATCTAGGTTATGAAAATACATTCAAACGTATGAATTGCAGTTGGCAATGATCTTCTTACGTTCGTTTTTAGCAGTAGCAAAAAATACAGATAACCCCGCTGATCAAACTAAACGCAAAAAGTGAAAATTCGAAACTTGATTGTTACGGAGACAAACGTCAATTATATGAGACTTCCAAAACGTCAGTTGCAAATTCACTCGCTTTTGTTTAATACATTTAACAATGAAGCCGTGTAGAATATTACAATGTCATATGTCCCAATAAGCCAATTATGCGTCGTTAAAGCTGATGATAAATATTTGACTTTGGCTGCAAAGTATTTTGAAGTTTTAAAACTCTGCCTAAATTTCTTTTATTAGTGAATAAATTCTAAAGCATTTCCGACTAGCTTTTTTCCAGTTGTTGGCATAAGAGAACCTGACACGCTTCATTTCGAATTTGTAAAAATGTAAAAAGTCCTTGGGTCTTAAACAGAGAATTCAATGTTAATCTCAAATGCCTGTCGATTGTAAATTTTTAATTTAGAACATATTAGTTACTAGAAAAAGGGATTTTCAGTTCCAGTCGAGATCACAAGTTCTTTAGTCATTCCATCAAATAACAATTACTTTGGAAAATACCAAAGTAGTACTTTAACCAATAATAACACAATAACATGTTCGCAAAAAAGAAGGAAGCATAAATATATATATATATATATATATATATATATATATATTAATTCTTAGACAAGAAGATGAGGATGTGTGTGTGTGTGTCCGTGAAGAATATGCGTAGTGAAATTCTCTTTTCTACAAAAAATGAAAATAATCATGTAAAATAATTAATTTAATTTAATTTAGTTTAATATAATTAGTTCGCAAAATGAGATTTTCCGGTATAGGATGCCTTGGCTAACTCGAATGCCGTGTAGTAGAGAATTAAATTTGGATTAATTTTTCCAAGCAATAACAAATGCACTTTTATGTTCCAAGTTGTTTAAAGTTGCTGGTGTTTTCGCATTAATTAATGACAGGTAAAAAGTTTGGGCTATTAACTCGAGCTATACCCCGAGGTATCTACGACAATAGATCGAAGATTCCTCTGGCGCTTACGTACAGCCACCCAATAAATTATTGGTATAATATACAACTGCTTTGACTCTTTTTTAAAATAATGTTTATGGATTTTTTGGCGCAGTAAATAGCCTATTACTTAAATAAATACTTTAAATAATTAATTACCAAATATCTGGCCTTTTATCGCTCCTCGTGTCAAATGATATCAGTGGTCATAAGAGGACTCAAACAGTAATTTTTCTGAATATATCAGTGGTCTAAAACCATAACGGGCTAGTTCAAGTTATGACAAAATTGAGTACCATCCTGTTAACCTCTTCATTTGGCATACATTTTTTATGTTTGTGTCTTTTCTAGAACGGAAATTGACACTCAAAATCCTTTTAGTGACTCTATATTTTCAGTGAAAATTTAAAACTTTATTATCAAAGTTGTTTTTGGGAATTAAAATTATTTATAAAAAGATTTTGTTTGTTGTGCTTTTTTAATAATTGATAAAAATACTGAAATTTATTGTTGGAGGATAAGCTGTTCCTATGCGCATTTCACTGGTTGCTTAGGCCAGATCATCAGGAAACGTTCTCCAAAATAATTTTAGAAAAGTCAAAGCTATCAGCAAACAAGAGTACAGAGGGAATGAGAATTACCTACATACACTCAAAAAGTCTTATTTGCAACGATATCAAAGCCTAAAACAAAATACCTACAATAAAACAGTGAGTTTGTCTTTTCTTACATTCCCCACTACAATTAGTTGGAATTCTCCCAACATCAATTGTAGTTGTAAGTGGGTAAAGAAAAAACAAATTAAAAACAAAAAAATTGCTAATATTGTTTTCGCAAGAAATCAAAAAAAAAAAACAATTTGCCAGCTCAGTTTTTTAGGCACGTGCACTTGCAAAAAATTTATTACCAAAGTTGTTTTTAGAAATACAGGAGAACGTTTCCTGATGATCTGGCCTAAGCAACCAGTGAAATGCGCATAGGAACAGCCTATTCTCCAACAAAAAATTTCAGTATTTTTATCAATTATAAAAAAGGGAATTAAGCGCAATAAATAAAATCTTTTAATGAAAAAAATTATGTATTCCCAAAAACAACGTTTTGATAATAGAAAACGTTTGCAAGTGCACGTTCATAAAAAACTGAACTGGCAAATTGTTTTTATTTTCAAAAATTATTTTCGGGAATGAAATATTTTATTAATTAATTCATTTATTAATAATGTGCTAATAATCCCAATTTTTGAATGAAAACACTGAATTTTGATTTCATGCGAAAACAATAAAAGCAATTTGTATTTGTTTTTAATTTGTTTTTCTTTGCCCACTTACAACTACAATTAATGTTGGAAGAATTCCAACTAATTGTAGTGGGGAATGGAAGAAAATATAAACTCACTGTTTTATTGTTGGTATTTTGTTTAAGCTTTGATATCGTTGCAAATAAGACTTTTTGAGTGTATGTAGGTAATTCTCCTTCCCTCTGTAGTTTTGTTTGCTGATAGCTTTGGATTTTCTAAAATTATTTAGGAGAACGTTTCCTGATGATCTATCCTAAGAAACCAGTGAAATGCGCATAGGAACAGCTTATCCTCCAACAATAAATTTCAGTATTTTTATCAATTATAAAAAAGGGAATTAAGCACAACAAACAAAATCTTTTAATGAAAATTTAAAACTTTAAAACCATTCAAATGAAAAATTTAAAAAAGCAGATCAAGGCTGTTATTACTTGTGACCACTGATATGATGAATGGATTATCTTTGGTAAATTTTTTCAAACAAAACGGTTAAGAAAATATCACATTAAAATCACTGCCTTACTATGTTGTCCACCCCTGCAATGTGGTTCCTGTTAGCATTTTATGTTAATACCAGTACAAGTGGTATGTTCGCATAAGTGTTTCTTGGGCACTTTCTCTCTACGTATAAATATGTGCCTTAAGACCATCTAAATGAACGACAAAATACACACACCGTTTAGCCATTCCCATACACAGTGAATAGTGTTAAAATTTTGGTGTTTATATTTGTGTAAATCAATGGTTGAATGTTTACAATGGAACAGCAAAAACAAAACAACAGCAGTAACCACAACAACTTGGACACGAATGTATCTAAAACAAAAATCCTATAGAAAAACTGCATACACTCAAACCCACACACATGTAGACAAACCTCCCAAAAAAACAAACATTCCCATGAATTCAAGCCCGCAGTTCAGGCGAATTCATACAGACCACTGCAACCAGGCCACAGAAAACAAATAGTCCTATGAAACGTACGACCAGTGTACAAATAAACGCAAAACCAACGAACAAATAAACAAACAAACATGGAATAAAATGCTAAAGGATTAAAATAATCATGCCTAAGTTAAGACCGAATAGGCAAAAACAAACATGCTGGAGAATTCCATGGAACTGGAGACACCAGTAGAAATAAAAAAAAAAAAACTACAAATATAATAAGGAAAATTGTAAAATATTATTATGAAAGAATTAAATTAAAATACTGAAAAGAAGCGGAAAATTATAAAACAAAATACAAATTTAACAGCGCTTAAGGATAAACTGAGAGGAAACATGTAATTTTCTAGAGCTGAGATATAAAAAAATTACAAACTATGAAATATATATGTGTGTGTATGTATATATGAAAACAAGGAAAAAAATGGAATTCATACTCATGTTTTTTATGTGTATTCGGAGGAAAAAAAATTGGCACATAACAGATTCAAAGGATTCAAGAAATGAATAAAATCTACAAACAGAAATGACATCGCGGCAATACACACTTTTACAACTGCAGGACATAGTGTTTTGAGAGCAGAAAACATTCAAAAAGGAAGAATAGGGAAACAAGGATTTAACTAAAATATAGAGACACAAGTGAATGAGTTGTTTCCTTTTTTTTTTTTTTTGTTATACCGAAACAAATATCGGTACTTAGTAAAAATTTTTGTAACTTTATTGTCCTCTTCTTGACACAGCAGCCGCTATGGAAAGACAACTGACAATTTGACTCGATGTCTGTCATTCAGACAGACACATAACTAAACTGAGTGTAGAACTGTGTTACACTAATAAGAGATCTGAGAGCTAAAGGAAAAGAAATCTCTCTACCATCATTAATTTCTGTCCATGTTTTTTTCTTTTCTCACAAACAATGACGTAACGGGAGAAGAAGAAAAAAGAAAAAGTGAATGAATTGTATTGCGAAAAAAGAAAGATGATTTCAACAGCAGGCAGGTTTCAGAGCTTTAGGATTAAAACGAAAAACTCATTAAAATTTTGTTACAAAAATGCATTTAAATACTCGTTTCTTCATACACGTCAACAAACCAAAATCAACGGAGAGCAAACTAGCGAGTGCACAATGGGCAACAAGAAGGAAAAAGGTTCCATAAGAAAAATTGCATGGGAAAATTTAAAACATATTTAAGGTAATTTAATAGAATTGGACTATCGAAAGTTGAGAAATATACACACAGAAAAAATCAATGTAAAATAGTCGAAAACAAGGTTGATTTTCTATTTTTCAGTCGTGATTTTGCTTAATAGTTATTTCATGTTAATTCAACATGATTTTGCAATAACTTGCGAACAACATTATTTTCTTTTAAATTAACTTTAACTTTCTTTTAAATTAACTTTAAGAGCAAAATGGCATTTATATTTAAATAACACTAAAAGTCACTTTGAATTAAAGTTGTTGCAAGTTTAACCCTAGGATTAGCGTCTTGGTCTGGCCAGACCAAATTGAAAATTCCATAGATAAGTTTTAAAAAAATATTCCACCGAATTTATCATAACTTTAGAAGGAGTTATTCTATTTTATAACGAGAAACGTTGAATAACTTCAAATAAATTTGTATTAATGTCGCCCTGATACAGGGTGGGCCAAAAGTCAAGCCTGCCAGGAAACATTGGGATTTGGAGTCAAAGTTGGAGTCGAAGTCGTAGTCGGACATATTAAATTTCAGCGCTTGAAGTCGGAGTTAGAACTATTTTTTTAACAACTCCACAGCCCTGCTCCAAATGCCATATTACCATGTGTAAAATATACCCCATCTACTGGAAATCCCACTTTTTTTATTTTATACACCCAAAAGTACTGAAAAGCAGGCCACACAGTGCGATGTTGAGTTTACAAGTGTATTTTCTTTTCAAAATTACCGCACTGTGCAACATGTTTTCTAACCGACAGCATTACCATTTAAAAACCCCAGTTACATCATTCATTACTCTTACCATTACTCCCACCATTAAACATCCAACGAATTAAACAAGTGATGATGGTCTTTAGCACATCACGCTTTTAAATACTTCTTTTGTAGTGTGCAACATTCATTCTTCTCTCCAACTATTTATTCTCCTTAAATTCTCATTCTTTAACTTCGTCATTGAGTTGTGGTTTTAAATGAAAATCATAAAAAATGCCTGAAGCTGCAGTACAATTGTATTCAGCGTACTATTTAACAACTATTCACCCGTAAGTAACCAAGAGTATGGCTGCTCAAGTGATGAGTTTGGGCTTAAGTTTTTGTTTTCTGTTCAAAATATTTTCAGATTTTTTGTTTTTCATTTCATCATAAGATACCAGAAAAAACAAAGGATTTTTAATTAATTCATATAAAGAAAGAAGACCAAGAAAATAATGTCACGAGAAAACACAATTGTGTTAATACAACTATTTACAGAGGGGTTTCTTTAAACATAAATAATAAAATTTACTTAGCTCAAAATAACAGCTTATAAGTAATCTAAGTTTGTGGATTAAGGCTTAAGCGAATTCAAGGTAAACTTGAAATTAAAAATATGATTGTTGTATTAATGACTTGAAAACTTTTGTAGCTTCGCAAGCTTTTTTACTTGCAATATGGCTTGATTTTTAAAGATCTGTACCCGTTTTAATTGAAAGAATGGGTACTAAAACAGATGTTATTGTTAATAAATTATATAATCCCTCGATTTTGTTATGATCGAATTTAATTATAACAAAATTTTCATAAACGGAACATATATGTCGAGACTTCGGCCTTAACTCCCTCTTTAGACTTGACATCAATGAGACAGATTTCGACTTTTCAATAAGGTCTATTTGATGTTTCAATGGAATAAACCTACCTGAATGTCAGTTATTGACTTCATAATTTATTTTCATTCAAAACTACTGGGTTCTTCAGAAAGATTAAGTTTTTTCATAACTTTGGAGCCAACAACATCCAACTAAATTAAGGTGATGCCAGGTGTTTGGTTGATATTAAAGATATCAATTAATTAGTGACACAGACCTACGATTTCAAAAAATGTTTCAAGAAAAAGTACAACAAGAACTAACATTTTTACGAAATCGTCCCGACAAAAGTTCTATGAGGCTTTTGTAATTTGACTTAAATCACTTTATGTCCACTTACCCAGTAAAAAATGTGCTCCAAAAGGAGCAGGTTTTATGTATGTATTCATACCCCAAATCGCTTCAAACCTGCTGACGGGATGCCTGATTTTTGTATGGGGTGTTCCCGGTTTGGAGTACTATTTTGTGCTGATAATAAGCGCTTCGTTTAACATAATAAAACATGCAAATAAAGCACTCCTTAAGTGTTTTTAAAGGGCTACTTATATTAACATATTCATTAAGGTTTTGCTTTTACTGGTTTTTTTTCAAGCATTTGCGTTAATCATAATATATTATTTTTCACTTTAAAACCTTCTTCGTTGTCAGCACTAAAATAGCAGCTTTTTGCATATTTTATTCGTTATCATTTACTGCTGTATAAGAGCTCTCTTATTGAAGCGCTCGATTATGCGCTTTTTCTCTTAAGTGCTTTTTCTCTTTTTTTTACTGGGTATGGTCTGTCTCATCATCACAGATCTCGTTTAGTTTACAGATGTTCATGCATATTTGCTTACGCATAAGTAGACTAGAATGTGGATTATAACGTTTGAAAGTCGACTGCAAAGAGTCAAAATTCTTAGTTTTTTTTTAATTCAAAATATCACCACGCTTGTTAAAATTAAGCCACAATGGTCATCAGTTTTTACTTACAATAATTTAAAAACATTTTTTTATCACTTCTACGTGCAGCTCAATAATATAACTTGAAAGTAAGATTTTTCATTATTGAGTAGCTGAAAAAATATTTTTCACCCACATTTTAGGTTTCTATTCGCGAAAAGCTTCCTGAAAATTTTCGGAGAAAATATTGTTTCAAATGAATTTATCGACCGAAAATTTTAATATGTCACTTCAATGGTTTCGACTTAAATGTAAATATAAAAGAGATATATAAAATAGGTAATCTGTCATTCAAAAGCAAATTTCGATCTACCAAGATGAAATACCATTTGGTTTAAAGACTGGTGTTAGACTATTGACGTCACCCGGCTTCAATAGCCGAGTGAGTAAAAACGGCAAGCCCCACTGAAGAGATTGTGTGGTAACAATCGAAACTAGTCTGGGCAACCTGTCCGTGAACGCCGGGGTTCAAATCTCAGCGCAGTCAAGAATGAAAAATTATCAATTCATGTTGTAAAATTCCTGTCTTCATAAAAATAATTAAAAATATCTATCCTCTTACAACTACAATTCGTGTTGGAAAAAACCCAGCCAATTGTAGGGGAATGTAAGAAAGAAAAAATTCACTATTTATTGTTGTGTCTTTGTTGAAGCTTTGATATTGTTACGGGTAGAGCTGAGTGTTTAAAATTCTTATTCACTTTATGGTCTTACTTGTATAATATTTTTAGCTTTTCTATCATCTATCATCATTCCTGACGAGCTGGCCTAAGCAACCAGCGAAATGCGCATAGAAACTAGCTTTCCCACAACAATAAATTTCAGTGTTTTTTTTATCATAAATTGGGATTATTAGCACATCATTAATAAATGAATTAATTAATAAATATTTCATTCCCGAAAATAATTTTTGATAATAAATTTGCATGTGCCCGGCAAATAAAATACTGAAATGGCAAGCTGCTTTATTTAGCAACTTGTTTTTTTTTAATTTTGTTTTTTTCTATCCTCTTACAACTACAATTCGTGTTGGAAAAAACCCAGCCAATTGTAGGGGAATGTAAGAAAGAAAAAATTCACTATTTATTGTTGTGTCTTTGTTGAAGCTTTGATATTGTTACAGGTAGAGCTGAGTGTTTAAAATTCTTATTCACTTTATGGTCTTACTTGTATAATATTTTTTGCTTTTCTAAAGTATTTGGAAAAAGTTTCCTGACGAGCTGGCCTAAGCAACCAGCGAAATGCGCATAGAAACTAGCTTTCCCACAACAATAAATTTCAGTGTTTTTTTTATCATAAATTGGGATTATTAGCACATCATTAATAAATGAATTAATTAATAAAAATATTTAAATTTGGATCAAAATAATTTTAACTTGTAGAATTGTTGTTGGGAATTGTCCAAACCTGAGCAATATTTAATTAAATTAATTAACGCATTATTTGAAAAGCCTTAGTTTTTTGATAATTTTTTTAAATTAAAATTAAAAATATCATTTATTAAATGTTTATTTTTATTTAAGCTCTATTTCTTTTTAATATTTATTTATTTATTTTCAATATTTCGCTAACCTTTGTTTAGTATCTTCAGGAAATTAATTAATTAATTAAATAAATTTGATTTCCTGAATATGCTAACCAAAGGTCTTTTTAATATTTATTTATTTATTTTCAATATTAATTAATTAATTAAGATGCTAACCAAAATAAATACATAAATAAATATTAAAAAGAGTATAGCTTAAATAAAAATAAACATTTGTTAAATTAAATAAGGTCAAATAAAAACTAAATATATATATCATATATTGAAAAAAATTAATAGTTTTCAATTTTTACAACTTTGTTCTTTGTGGGCTGTTACTAGTTTTTAGTCTATTTTCCAAGACTTTAACTGTGGTGGATTCAGGTCAGTCACGATGCAGTGAAGATAATTTAAAGTTGTATACAAGTTAGAAATTGCATTCATATTCCTAGGGTTGCCAGTTTTTAAATCCGTACATAAGAGAATAAAAATCAGTACAATTGAATAAAAAGCAGTACATATACTTTTTTATATAAAATTGCATATTAATAACATAAAGAGCTTTAATCTTTTTTAAAAGAAAACTTGAATTCATTCTATAATATAAATAGTGACAAAATGAAATTAATAAAACTGAATTTTTTTCAAAGCAGTAATTCAATTCCGTATATATTTTTAGCGGGAATACAAAGTGAATAACAAAAAACTTTAAAACACAACAAGTTGTTAAAAATTCGATTCTTAATTTCTTGTTAGCTACTTGGTTTTATATTTTTCAAAGAAACATTAATTTTATTAAATGCAAAATTTGAGTTCATTATGTCTGAAGCTTGAGACATACTAAAATGTCAATATTTCGTTGTTTTGAGTTAATTGTTGCACTAGGTCTCCTCAAGCTACGGTCACACCTAGCAAATATTTGACGAAAAAAACGTGACCAAGACGTGAACCAAAATTTTATTTCCTTTAATCAATTTTTTTTTTTTAATATAGGTCAGCAAAAAATTAAATAAAAGTAGTTTTTTGCTATATCTACCAGCGTAATTAATTTCATTTTGCAATAAAAAGGTCATGCCGATTCTCTTTTATTTTGCGGAAACAAGCAATGTCTAATTTAACCGAGAACAGCTTCAAAAAAGTTTTGCTAGCCATTTTCACTTAGAGCTCTTCTATAAAAAAATAAAATTAAAATTTTCTCAAAAATGAATTATTTGACATTGGCCTTTTTACCACCAAGCTACAAATATAAGGACAACAATGTTAAAAAAAAAATTAAACACTTGAAATAACGAAGCTTGTTATGTATTTATCTTCCAAATAATTTAAAAAAATTAGTCAAAAGTGATTTACAACTAATTACTATTAATAATTGTAATTATTATAAAAGGCACAATCGTTTTTCAGACGATCTTGCACTATAGATTTTTATAAATAATATATTTACTATGTATGGACATACATATTTACAATGTTACAAGTATGGTCTTTTTGTGCATTGTCCACAATTTCTTTCCTGTCTTCAATCTTCAAGAAATTGTAAATCTCATTACAACTATAACCATAGTTTGTCTTTATCTGCAAGTCACTTTTTAGGTTTTATATTAGAAGCCTGTTTCTCTCTTTTCTTCACTTTGAAAACTTCAGACTCGTTTTGTAAAAGCGTTTGAATGTGGAATGAAAGAAAAAAAACTACTTACTTCCTGAAATTCGTAAACGCACCACCATTTAAAAACACTTTCCATTTTTTTTCTACTGTCTTTTTTCGTACTGACTCGGCAAAAATCTTTAATGTTAATAACTCATCGATAAGAACACCTATATTAATATTTATATCGCAAACAATTTGCCAGTATGACAAACTATATACCGAACTAAATTAATGTATTATAACAGTACAAAAACAGTACATTAATGAAAAAATCAGTACATTTGCGTACTGTTTTGCTTGTAATGCATAAACCAGTACTTTAAACAAAAAACAGTACATATGCTGATAAAAACAGTACGAATGGCAACCCTACTCGAGGGTGTAACGAAGAGTTGTGTGAATCGAAGACAATAGTTGGAATTCCCATTTTTGGTGATCAAATCAGGGTGGATTTCTTAGTTCTGACCACTAATGACAATTACACATAGTCATTCTCTATTTTACCTTGCTGTTAGGTTAGAAAAAACTTTCGAATGTTAGGTTATCCCATATAAGCAGATTATGTAAAAAACAAGTGTTTTTTTTATCAACACAGATTAAATATGTTAAAGACAATTGTGAGATCCCCCTTTTTGGATTTTTGTTGTAAAGAAGCACAAATATTTGCACTGCTTGGTTCACTTTGTGTGTTATTTTTAAAAGTTCAGACGTGTTTTACTTACGACATGGCAAACTTAAGCGAAGATGATATAGGAGAACTGCTCAATGCAGAAAGTGTCTCCGTTATATCAGATTCGGAAATTGAATGTATATCAGAAAATACAGAAACAGGTTCTCCTGAAACAGATACTGAACGGAATCCCGTCCGTGCTGCAGCTAGCTCTGTTTATCCGTTTTTTTTCATTGATTAAAACAAAATGGTTTGGAGTGCCACTCCATTACCTAAGCCTGTTGTTGCTACGGCTGAGAATATTATCTCAACGCAACAGGAACCAACTCGATTTGCAGTGTCCAAATACACTTCAGATGCGTTATCAGCTCTTTTGTCGTTTTTTCCGCCTGCAATAGAAAGAATTTTCAGCGAAAATCCTAATAAGTACGTCTGGGTTAAGTTGTAGAAACTGCTGATCAAATGGTTGGTGCCTACAGCATAAAACAGAAAACAAATCGATGGCCAAACATTGTAATTGCAAACATACTATCCTCTTTGAATGCGTACATACTAATTTCCGAAATTTAAATTTCATGGGCTCTAGCTGATCGAAATCGCAGTAGACCAGAGTTTTCGCGGCAACTAGTACTTTCTCTGGCTAAGGCGTCTAGAATGAATCGTAATAGATTACCTCAACAAGAGTTCTCAGTACAGTTATTGACTAAATACGATTACCCTGCATACTGGAACTATCATAATACTTCAAATACTTCTCAAATCATAATACTTCTAATTCAGGGGCTCAATTGCAGAACGTTTATTTGCAAAACTAGACGGAAAACATTTTGCTCATCATGCAATAACAATTATTGTAAAACAAACTAATAAATTCTAATTTTTTTTTATAAAAATGAAAAAAAAAACGAAGAAAATATACTATGGACCAGGGATGTTAAATGGGGTTGTTAATTGTGTACCAACTTCCAAAATAAAATGTACTTTTTGGACCTTCACGGTACCATTTTTTTTTAATATATTAAAAAAAACAAAAAAAAAGGCATAAGAAATCAATTGTACACAAAAAAAACAAAACTGAACATTAACATACATTATATGTCTGAATAAAATAAAGTACATAAAAGTCTTATAAATATGAGATCAAAATCAGGCACTTATTTGTTTAGATAATAAACTATTTGAAATTTTTACATCAAAGCAGCATGAATTTGTCGATCTTAACCAATCCCTTTTTTGTATGAGTCTTGATAATGTTGGCACATGTAGTCCGTTTCTTTCGTTTGTAATATATTTTGAAAAGAAAAAACTCTCCACATTTGCAGACGAATCTGGAATGGATAGAATTCAAGCAACGGCTGCAGTTGCTCGACATCAGCTAAAGCTCTAAATTGATTATTGATTGAATCAAAATTTACAATTTCATTCGGGAACATTTTTACTAGAAGAGGTACAATGCAACTTTTTTTTACCTGAAATAACATTTTCAGGAGTAAATTTATGGAACCACATTAAAACTTCGTTATTAAAGTTGACGTTGGCTCTCGAAACTTCGCAAAATTGTATATAAAATTGTTTTGCATTTTCTTTCATCTCTTTAACAATATCAATATTGATATTATTTGTAGAAATATATAACTCCACTTCTGTTCCGCAATAAATTTAAGGTAATGTTGCCTCGTCTGTGGGTACCATATGTCCTCTTTACAATGTGGCAATTGAAAGGCAGACATACGAAGTTTGTAGGCGAGAGAGAAAAAAAGTAAAGTGTGTCACGCATACAGGTCGCCCCCTTACCAACAACCTTCGTCTGTCTGCCTTTGACTTGCCACGTTGTAAAAGGGGACTAAGCACTCTATACAAGCAAAGAAAAAACATGGTTGTCACAATCACAATCGCAAACGATCATTGAAGCTTGTGGTTATGATTGTGTCAAAAACGTCTTAAGCAACAATATATGTTCGGTCATAATGTTTTTATCTAATTATTGTCTCAAACATATTATTATGTTCAGAAGAAAAACGCAAAATGTATTTTTCAACAAGTTATATTGTCCTCACAATAAAAACGATAAAAATATTAATTTCAAAAAATTTATGTTTTATTACAAATATATAGGCACATATTAAAAAATTAAATTAAATAGATACATTTATTTACATGTGTGTGTGTTTTAACTTATAAATTTTATATTATGTTTTGCGGTACAAATATATAAAAAAAAAATTAGAATTCTGTGTATTACTTCGGCATGCAATAACACTTTTCAATATTTTTATCAGTGCACTTAAGACTTGTAAAAAGAAAGACACAAACTTACCTTTTATTTCCTTTATGAAATCAACTTTATTAAGATACTATATCAGATTACTGTTGAACAGATATGGAAAAAAATTCGGGACTAATGACAACATTTTGTGTAAAAATTTCTATGCCGGTTTCAATGTTATAGGTTTTTTTGCTGCAAGAAAGACAAAGTAATTGCATATTAAAATATTTTTAAAAATATATTTAAATAACTTACCAGTTTCAATCGACGTATAATAATTTGTTTTGTTAGTTTAGCAAGGCAGCATGAACGTTTGCTCCCCGAAAAATGTTTTAATTATTTTGTAATCATTTATGTTTCCTGATTAACTGACGCTTGAGGACGCAGAAAATTTTATTTTCTTTTGACAATAAATATTTGCTCATTAAGAGAATGTGTTTTAAAGTAAACAAAAATTATGGTATTAAATATACCTTTTGTGTGCAACTTATATTATGATTTTAATTTTAAAGTTGAAAATATATATATATTATAGTAGCAAACATATAAAATAATTTAATATGTTTAGCTAGCTCAGAGTAACTTTTTAGGTGTAAAGCATTTAAAATTGTTAAGGACAAAAATCTATTTTTTAAGTTACATAAGGTCCAGAATAAATTTATTAGTGTAAACATATTAGCCAAATATGAATAAAAATAGTCGTAGTGACCATTCAGTAATCATGTTTTTTCTCTGCGTGTACACCACAATACTAGTGGTATATTTAAGCGCCCATTACATTAACGATTTGCTGTACAACATAAATGCAATGAAAAGGACTCAATAATTTGTTTGCTATACTAAAAAACTCAAAAAGGGGGAACTATAACAAATTTGTAAACTGTACCAAATGAGTCTCGGTAGTACCACGGTACTTTAGAAGGTCAAAATGTACAAAAAAATACAATTGTACCAACTTTAACTTCCCTGATTCATAATTTTTAATTTTTCCCAATCTTTTTTTAAGTTTGATCTTTGAATTGTTTTATAAAAAGACTACGTGAGCTAAAAGGCTAAGTCACTATATGTCACCGTTCAAAAATGACAAAGGAAAGAATTCAAAAATTAGGCTTAACCTAACAACAGGGTTAATCAAGGCACTTGTTCCTTCTCATATTCAGTTTAATTCAGGAGTCTCGCTTCTAAGGATTTTTCTTAACCAGTTCCAATTGGCAACTCTAACTCAACTAGCATAGAAGATTGACTATAACAGAAAGAGAGAAAGAGAGAAAAACCAAATTCTGCTTTTAGTAAGAAATATTTTTCTATGATTGTTGTTGTACCTTCACACGTACAAAATTTTTTAAATGAATTTTTGTAAAATAAATTTTATACATATTATTCTCTCTTTCTGTTCCAGTAGTCTTTAATGACAATTAGTTGCTTGCTTTCCTTTCATTTAAACTAAAATAAATTCTTAAAATATTTTCCATAACTGCGCTTTCCCAACTATGTTAAATATTTTTGAGTTTTTTTTTTTTAGGAAATTTGCTTAAGCATGAATACAATTTCTTTTACAGCACAAACCATTTGAACCATTTCCTTAATTAAATTCGAAAAATTGCTAAGAAAAACAAAAGAGTTTTTGTTTAAATATTTGTTTTTAAAAAGCATCTACTTTTAAGGATTGAAAAAAGACATAAAAGTTATTTAGTATCGATAGACCTGAAAAAAAAAACATTAAAAGCATTCATTTGTAAATATTTCTGTAATGTATTTTGAACTTTTCATGACTTTGAGCATCATTTTTAAAAATACGTTATACAATAATTGTATTGACTGTGAAAATTAAATCAACCCAGAACCTTCTTTCTGCGCTATCATCTACTTGAACAAGCAAAACAGGAAAAAGGATATTTGAAAAATTTGTGGCCAAAAACCAAACAAGAATCGGTAGGAAAAAAAGTAATAAACATTTACTTAAACTTGGAAATATTTCAATTAATTTTGCATAACAATTTCATTTTATTGCCGCCCAAAATGGAGACCACTCCTGTCTCTTGCCACTTGCGGCTGCCGTCGCCAGCAATGATGTTGCCGTGAATCAAAATTAAATAAATTTTATTTCATATCAAAAGGATTGAAGGGGTTTTGGGCAAGAAAGGAAAGGGGTGTATTTTTCACAACCAACTGTCTTTGTAAAATAAAAAAAGCGTAAAACAGCAGAAAGGCAAGAAATATTGAAATCCTATTGAAAAGTTGGAACCATCTTCACCAGTTACCCGCAACCACTAAAACTTAGAAGATTTTTTTGTTTAATTTTATGGTTATTGAAATTTTCCATTTGTGCCTTAAAGTTTGTTTGGTTGTGTCAGTTGAAAGTTTGTAAATCGCGCCGTTTTTTTTTGTGGTTGGCGATTTTGGCAAAGCAGAAGGCAAATTTTGTGATTGTTTGGTTTACCTGTCTATTTGTTTATTCATGAGTTTGATTTTCTTCAGCTATTCATCAAAATGTTAAATTTTTTAACCATGAAAATTTGGTAAATGTTTAAAGGAAAATTATTTACTTGATGGTTGTTTGTTTAATTTTTTGTCAGTTTGATAATTTCTCTATATCCTTAAGCTTTTTGACTTTTGTAGTAGAAAAGTTGTCGGCTTGTTGTTGATGACTTTGGCTACATGGCTAAAAATATTATAGGGCGTAAAAATCCTTTACTTCTCACTGTAAATATTCGAAATTCAGTCAAGTATTTTTATGCCAAAAACTTTTGTTTTATTCATTCTCATTATACTTTTTTGATGTTGCTGGTTGGTTGTGGTGTTGATGGCGAGTCTTTTGCATAATTTTCTTTTGTTTTTGTTATTGAATGATTTTCGCTTAAAGGGAACGTTTATTTGCTATTTAGTCCAGATTTCAAAGGATTTTTATCGTGGTTTTACGTGCACGCCTTCTTCTAATAAAGATTTTTTAATAAGTTTTAAATGGGAAAATTTTTTAATTGTTAATATTTTGTTGTCAGAATTAAGGTAGTGTAGGGTGGCTGCGCGAAATAGATCTCAGTGTAATAGCTCAATAAAATAAATCCCAAAATAAATTAAATAAGGCCCAAACAGGAAAAGGGAAATAAATCCGAAAAATTCAATAATTCCCAAATCCAAAATGAAGCAAATCGAAACTTTTGGGTGATATTTCATAATGAAATAACTTCCAAAAAAATTACAGAAACATCTCCCAAAAAAACAGTCCATCGGAAAGGAATGAAATAAGGCACAAAAAAAATTAAAGAACTGTTAGACTAAATGGATATTCTATTCAAAAATCTTGAAAATCATAGAAGAGAAAATTTTTGGGCATGGCCGTAGGCCGGCTTTGCAGAGAAATTTCAGTATGCAATTCTGAATTAAAAAATTTGGTATTTTTAAATTCAAGATTTTCGATTGAGCGATTTTAAGTTTTGGGTACATGAACATAACCGAAATTAGTAATGGGTGATTTAAGTAGATATACTTTTTTCAATAGCCTTTTTTGACAGATAACGTGTGAGTCGTGTCATGCTGTCATAGTATTTTTGTTTAGTATTGTTTGGCATTTCATAATGGAAAGACTTACGCCTGAACAACGTTCACAAATCGTTCAACTTTATTACGAAAATTAACGTTCTGTGAGGAATGTGTTTCGTACACTTCGCTCAACTTATGGTCAACATAATCGGCCTACTAAACGTACTATTCGCAATACCATCACCCATTTTGAGACCCAGCATTCATTATTGGATAATATTCGACCGAATAGACCACGTCCTGCACGCTGTGAAGAAAATATAGCGGCCGTAGCTGAGAGTGTACACGAAGACCGTACACTCTCACTGACGTATGGAACGACTTGGCGCATTTTACGTCGAGATCTTAACTTGAAAGCGTACAAAATACAGCTTGTGCAACAACTGAAGCTGCTTGACCTTCCCAAGAGACATCGCTTCGCTCTATGGGCTCTTGAAAAGTTCCAAGAAGATCCGACGTTTTAGAGGCAAATTTTATTCAGCGATGAGGCCCATTTCTGGCTCAATGGGTATGTAAACAAACAAAATTGCCGCATATGGGACGAAGAGCAGTCTTAAGAGATTTAAGAACTGCCACTTCATCCAGAAAAACAACGGTTTGATGTGGTTTGTTGGCCGGTGGAATCATCGGTCCATATTTCTTTAAAAATGATGCCGGTGCGAACGTAACCGTCAATGGCGACCGTTATCGTGCCATGACTATTTGATGCCTGAAATTTAAGCTCGTGATCTCGGCGACATTTGGTTTCAGCAAGATGGCGCCACTTCACAGTGGTTTCCCCCATAGGCCAAAAATCAAAAAAGTTATTGATTTTTTTAAGCTTTATTGCACAAAATTTATTGATAACACTCTAAATTTTTTGAATCTAACAAATTTTGTTGTTTTGTTGCCGAGATTTATTGTTTGTGTCCGTTGAAAGTGGAGGTATGTTTATATTGCATATATTGTGGTTGCATAGTCACAAAAGAAAACTTAAGTTTATCCAAAAAGTTATTCGCGATATTGTGGCAGAAGTTTCCAAAAACCCTACAAACAAAAAAGTTTAACTTATTTTCTACCAAATTAAATAACAAAAGCTGCATAAATATGAGCCCATAAAAAAATCGCTGAAGAATACTTTTTTGACCTTTTTAAAACACACGTTTTTCAAAAAATTCTTTTTCACGTAGACTTTTAGTGATATGGCCCTCATCTGCCCACAACGCCTTGTGCATCAAATTGTAGGTTTTTTATCCCTCTTTAAATTAAAAAATATTGTGGCCGCGGGTTTTTGCATATTTTCGCATATAAGTGTGATTTACATAGTCATCCGACGAAAAATAGTGAATCGCATTTTGTTTTGTACTATTTCTTTTTAAGAATATGAGTAAAGAGAAATTAATTTTTTTTAATTGTTGTTATTTTAAACTTTATATTGCAATTTTATGGTATTTTAATTTCAGTTTAGGTGAAGCTTACTCATTGCATTTGAAAAGTGTCAAAACAAAGGTCAAATTTTAATTCTTATAATTAATTGTTTTCGCGATAGTGATAGATATATTAGATTGCAACATACACGAAAAGTATCGCGCATAGCTACAAATACAGATCTTTTAAATCGCCTCTTTTTAAGTTCAGATCCATTTATTTCTGGAGCCCGAAACTTACCAACAAAGAAAAGAAGTAGTTTAAGTCAAGGAGTTTTAAATTTGCTTAATATTTGATATATATTACTACTATTTTACTTTATTACCTTATATTACTTAATAATACCCTATATTGCATTATTTAACTTTGTTTAACTTTTTAATTTAGTTTTTTTCAGTGTATATTTCGAATGAATTAAAATGAAATAAAAATTTACAAAACTTTGTGAAAACAACCAAATTTTTATATTAAAATACTTTATTTCAAACGTTTTTAAAACAGATCTATAAGCCAATTAACCCTTAAAAGATCAAATGGTTACTGTGGCTACAGTTGCCAACTTTAAGTTCTTCGGGCATGAAATGAGCTGAAAAATTTTGAAGACCCTAGCTTTTTTAGTTTTGGAGATATTGATTTTTGACCGCTTTTCCATATAAGGGAAACCACTGTGCACTTCCCACACATCGCATAATCAATAAATTTATTAAGAGAATACTTCGGTGAGCACATAATCTAACATTTTGGGCCGGTCGATTGGCCACGAAGATCGTGTGATATCACACCGTTAGACTTTTTCCTGTGGGGATATGTAAAGTCTAAAGTTTATTCGGACAAACCCGCTTCGATTCAGGCCTTGGAGGAAAACATCACAGTTACCAGTCGAAATGCTCGAACGAGTCATCGAAAATTGTACTCAACGGATGGACCATCTGCGACTTAGCAACGGCCAACATTTGATAGACATAATCTTCAAAAAATAAATGCCAAAGAATGTTCTTTCAAATGATAAGAAACATTCCCCCATTAAATTTGAATTTTCTTTAAAAGAGTAGGGAACCTCGAAATGGATCACGCTTTATTTGTATTTGAAAATACTTTGTACTGGAATACTTACATATCAGGTAATTTACCAAAAAAACTAACTAAAGGAATTGCAAATAATTGAAAATGAAAGAAGTTCCATATTAAATAACTCCCGTGTAAAATTATTTTGGGACGTACTCATTTGTGTATGATTTCACTATGAAGTAACTCCCAGCAAAAAAATTAACAACTCCCAAAAAATTAAATAAAATCGAGAGGGCTGGGAGCTATTTCATAATGAAATTACTCCTACATTTGTATGAAAAATTTTTGGGCATTATTCCATTATTTTCTTGGGACTTATTGCACGGAGCCGTGTAGCTTAAATTATGGATTTTTACCAAAACGCACGATTCACACTGTATGATTATGGATCACACATATTTGAGAAATTTTCGTTCCCTTCAAAAATCTGAGAAAAAATTATTAAGATTTTGTACTTCATATCTAAATGATATATATGTACATCTAACTAAACACTCGTATGTTAAACACGTCTTTAGCTTAATATAAGTAAATTTCCAAACTCGCAATAATATTAATCGAAAAATTAAAAAAGTGGCTATGATAAACCTTTTTCATAACTAAAGAAGATAATAATGGCTATATCTAGCCACAGGGCTACACTGCCCTGTACTACTTTTTGTTTAACCATTAGCTATAATAGTGGCTAATGGTAAAGTTGTATCCTGGCTAACAGTGTGGCCAAGTCTAAAAAATTTTTACAGCTAAATCTGGCATTAGACATGACCAAAAAATGCTAAAAATTATTTTAAAAAATGCTAAAAATAATGCTAAAATTTTTTAAAGATTTTAGTTAAAATTTTATTCGAAACTAAATACAATTTTGTGAATAATTTTGGAACGAAATTAAAATAAATGGTTATATTTAAACAAGTGGATAGTCTTTGGTAAAATATCTAACAACCAAAAATATGAAGCACAGATAGTTGAGATTAAATTTAAAATTTAGGGGCCCATAAACCCCTGATATATGCTAAATTTAAACGAATTATTTCTATGATATAGACATTTTTATTAAATCATTTTATTTTTTATCGTTGAAGAAAAGTTGAAGCTTCAGAATTATTATTTTTTCAGCAGGTTAGAGCCAACAATTTTTTCAAATATTTACACTACCAAATTTATATCTAATTCAAAGTGAAATTTCCTTGTACTTTTATATCGTAATATCAAAGGACACATAATATTTGTAATCAACATAATAAGGCCATTTCTAATATTTCCTGTGTACTCTATTTTTTTAACAAGACAGGTAAGATGTTCCTTAACATAAGAATTTCCCATTTACATACGAAATTTCATTTTGGTTACAACTATTTTTAGTCAAAATTTATTATAATTTATAAAAAAAATTTATTAAAATCAATAAAACTATTCGTCGAAATTTTTAAAATAAATAATGCTAAAAAAGCTAAAAACATTTTCAAAAATGCTAAATAAAATGGCAAGTGCTAAATGAAAATTTTGCAGCTAAATAAAAATGTTTAATGTTAAATTTAGCTGCAAAAATTTTAAAATGGCCACACTGCTGGCTAAATAAGAAAAAATTGTAAAGGCTGGCTACCGTATGGCCTAATTGGCAACCGTGCCGAGTTATGGGGGGTGGGTGATTAAAAAAATTTTGTGTTAGAGGATGACGCTAACTTAGAGGGAGTTTTGGCCTGCTGACAGGGGTCTCTCTTAGCTGTTGCCATTACACAAAATTTTTCTTGGAAGGTTTAAACGCTTTAACGTCTAAGAAAATGGTTAAGTACTCCCGATAGCCATCTTCTAAAAATATAATGTTTTGGTTTGTAGTGTTTTACTTATATTAAGAAAAACATTAGCGAGTTGCTTGATGAATAATAATTGATTTTATTTACCAAAACTTATTTGCTTAAATACTACTTATGAGAATAAAACTTAACCTTATATTGAGTGACTTTACAAAAGTTCACTCAATCACTTATTCTAGTACTTAGTATTAACTTACATGCAATCATACAGTATTGTATCAGGCAGAACAATTTGAGTCATTAATTTGTATTGCTGTGTAGTCAAGAATTTGCTAGTTCAGCATAACTGTAAAAATGTACGTTGAACTTGTCTTGTCAACATAAGTAAGCGAACGTTGACTGTTGTTTATTTCATAATATCAAATTGCACAAAAGAATTTATGGTCGCGACAACGTACGATGATTCAATATTGGTACTGACCTGTCTTAATAATATTTGTTTATGTTTTGAAAATAATTTTGTCTATAAATGAAAGAATGTATTAACAAACGAAAGAATGCATTATTAAAAGGAATGTATTATTAAATGAAATGTATGAATACACTACACCCCCAATCTTTCAGTTAAAATTTTACAATTTTGTTTGAAATTCTAAAATTTTAATTTTATGTGTATTTAATGTGCTGTCTGCGTGGTACAATACTTATATGTTTTATTAAATTTTTTTTTTGTAATTGCTATGTATGTCCTAGTATTTTTTTTTTTTGTTTTATTAAGTTTTACAATGAAATATTTTTTATGTTACATATTTTTTTAATAAATTTTTATGTACAATTTTGGTTTTTCCATTAATTCTTACTTCTACATTTACATTATCTATATTTATTATTTCATAAGGACTAATATATGGTGCTTCATTTTTTCTTCTATTTTCTAATTTTACTAACACTAAATCTTCTATACTAAGATCTATCCTATTCATTTTATTGTACGATTCTATACTTCTATTTTTTTTTTGTTATTTCTATTAACTTTCTAGCATTTTCTAAAGAATGCTTTAACCTTGTCTTTAATTCATTAGCATAGTTTTCTAAATTGTAAACCTTTGGATGATTCATGACTTCATCCCCTGGCAAACTTGGTAATTTTCCGAAAACTAGCTCAAAAGGTGAGTACTCTGTGTCTACATGGGGTGTTACGTTGTATGCGAATGCATAGTAAGGAATCCACTCTTCCCAATTATCATCCTTTACAAATGATAGGAAATATTCATTCAGAACTCTGTGGTTTCTTTCCACAGTACCAAGAGTTTCATGATGGTATGGTGTTGATAATTTTTGTTCTATTTTCAACAGACTACATATTTCCTTAAGCAACTCGTTTACAAATTCTGTTCCTCTATCTGATTTTAGTGTTTTAAATATACCATATTTTAATATCAAGTTTTCTGTTAAGCATTTTGCTATTGACTTTGCTTCCTTGATTTCCATTGGTGCGGCTATTATGTATTTGGTTAGTTCACATTGCATAGTTAGTATATACCGGTAGTTTCCTGATGGTCGTAGAGGTCCAACTGTATCTATGACTATAGTAGCAAAACTATCCTTTGGTGTGTCTGTGATACATAATGGTTCCTTGGTGTGTCTCACCTGTTTATTTCTTTGACAAAGGTCACATTTTAATACATAATTTTTTACCATTTTGAACATATTCTTCCATATGTATTTCTGTTTTAATTTTATTAAAGTTTTTCTAACTCCGAAATGTCCTCCGCATGGTGTGCTGTGATACAATTTAATTAATTCATGTTTTTTATTTTCATTTTCAATTCTTTGAGGATTTTTATACAGTAGAATTCTGACGTCTTTTTCTTTACCTTTATTTATGATTTCTTTCAATCTTTCTATTTTTATTTTCTTAAATATCTCGTCACTTTTTTCTAGTGCGAACTTTACACAATTCAATCTGCTTAAAACAGAAGGTAGTTTCTCCAACATATTATCTAAATAATAGGGATTATCGCTACATCTGACGGCCGTTTGATTTAATGCATGATTGTTTTCCACTACGAATTCTTTGGTTGACTTTTCTAATATAAATTTTAACTTTCTTGCAAGTTTTATATCTTTTATGGATGTACAATCCCATATTTTGAGTTGATCAGACTCTTCAGGATTTATATTACCATTTTCTTTGGATCGATCTCTTCTCTGTTTGTTTTTCTTTTTATTTTCCTCATTTCTTATTTCCTCATTTTGTATTTCTTCATTTTGTATCATTTTCTTTTTCATATTTCTTGTGATCACCAGCGTTTTCTTTATATTTTCGTCAATTGTTTGAGGTACCATTGTTTTTAATATATCTGAGTCTATTTGTATTCTTGAGTGCGTCTGCGTTAGTATTATTTTTTCCTTTTTTATAAACTATTTGGAAATCATAATCAGATAGTTCCAATCGGATTCTGGTTAATTTTGAGCTTGGGTTTTTGTGTGAGAATAATGCAATTAATGGACGGTGGTCTGTTACCATTGTTATAATAATTATTGTTCCAGTTGATTCTATTTCTGTTCCTATCATTTCTGAAACCATATGATGTATGCGCAGCTTGGAACATTATTTGACTTTGTCTCATATCTTCAGAAGCTTCAAGTGCTATTTCTACAGCTTCGCTAAGTTTCTTTACTCTGCTAGCTTCAATTGTTCTTGTGATTTCCCTATTCTTTAGACCATTTTTAAAAGAATTGAAAGCGATTGCGGCATTTGTTTCGCTAATAACATCCCTATTTTCTTCTCCTAGAGTACTAATTTGTACTTCGTTTAATTCCATCGATAAAGACTCTATCCTATCTGCAAACCTTTTCACTGTATCTACCTGTGTTATACGCGTCAATTCATTCACAATTATATTTGGTGATTTTTTCAACTTGTACGCCTCCTTAAGTGGTTGAATCAACGTCTCTATGTTAGTCGGTATGCGTATTTGTCTTACTCTATTTTGGACTTTTGTGGTTAATTTTGTTATATACACAAAATTAAAAAATGAAGTATATTTATTTTCAGCAAATGTATCGCGAAGTATCTCTAGATTTGCAATGAACTGATTTAAATCATACTTGTTTCCACTGAAAACATTTAATAATTTAGAAACTGAAGCTAGTTCTGTGGCATTAAGTTTTTCCTCCGCCATATTAGTTATAATTTCTTGTCTTGTTTGAAATGTTGCAGTACTATTAGTTTGCATAGACTTATCCTCATGAAGTCTCAAAATATTTAGTGCGTCTTTCCGTAACTCCCTAAATTTGTTAAAATTTAATTGTCTCTCTTCCACTGTCCAATCACTGTTATCAAAAATACTTGTACTAGCTATTTCCAGTTCATCAATTTCCTTCCTTTTTGCTTCGATTGTCTCTGTTGTGTAAGGTTTACCTAATGACTTCATTCCATTGGTTATTAGTATATTAATTTTTTCAAATATTTTTTCCATTAGAACAAAAGTTTTACATTTATTTTCCTCCGTTCATTTTTTAACTCTAATACATTTTGTAATATCAGTGTTTTCATATATACTTTTAATAATTCAATGGCTTTTATTTTTTTTTCATTTATACAAATCTCTTATAATTAATTTGACAAATTTTAATATTTTTAAATCCAAAACTAAAAACAAAGGTGTTAAAATTATTGCTAGAACTATCCAGCCTATGTATTTATTATAAAATTTATTTAAATTATTCATTACTTGTTTCTATCTTAAAAGGGTAGTATATTTCTTAATGAAAAAAAATCTATCTATTTGTGTTAAAATAAAACTACGAAATTCCTGTAAATTACTCTCTATTATGTTGACTATGCTAACCTTAATCCAAAAACCTATCAGTACTATGACTAATACTATTATAATTATTGTTATTAAAAATTTCCTCATTGTGGTTTTTTGGTTTATACATTTGATTTTGTTAATAGTTGTTCTTATTTATATATTTATTATTGGTTTTTAATTTTTTTTTTTTTTTTTTTAAATAATGTTTCTAACATTAGTAATATTGTTTTGTATAGTAACAGAAAACATATTTCAATTAATATTATTGTTATTAAAATTTTTAGCATTTTCTTATATTTTAAGTTTTTCTTTTACACATAATTATTTTATTTTTGTTTTTTTTTCTTATTCTTTAACTTTCTTATTTGAATTTTAGTCTTCTTTATCGCCTCTTCTATTTTTTCTAGGCATTCCCCTTGTTCGTATGTCTGTTGGTGTTTTAAAACTTTAAGCTGCTTTTTAAGCCTGTTGGCTTCTCCACCTCTTGATTTCCGTGTATTGGGTGCTTGGCTTCCTTCTCAACTGTTCATTTTCTTGGCTTCACTGGCTTTGGGCCTCTTTCCAGTATGGCTGGTTTTTGCTCCGTACTTCCTTCTTCTAGCAGTTTAGCCCAGTGTTCTTCAGCTTCCTTTAGGTTCCGAAGAATCTCCTCCCAGGTTTCCGTCATATGTAGGGAGAAAAATAAATTTTTCTTTTTAAACGCCCATAGATCCTGACTAAGCTTAAGCTGTGTCTGTCAAGGATTTATGCTCAATTTAATTTAAGCACTTAAGAGATAAGCAAGACTGCTGTGTAGTCTCTTAGATGTGCTATGTCTAATTAAATTAGAGATTTGGCAGGATCGCCATGTAGTGTGTTACTTATATTAAGAAAAACATTAGCGAGTTGCTTGATGAATAATAATTGATTTTATTTACCAAAACTTATTTGCTTAAATACTACTTATGAGAATAAAACTTAACCTTATATTGAGTGACTTTACAAAAGTTCACTCAATCACTTATTCTAGTACTTAGTATTAACTTACATGCAATCATACAGTATTGTATCAGGCAGAACAATTTGAGTCATTAATTTGTATTGCTGTGTAGTCAAGAATTTGCTAGTTCAGCATAACTGTAAAAATGTACGTTGAACTTGTCTTGTCAACATAAGTAAGCGAACGTTGACTGTTGTTTATTTCATAATATCAAATTGCACAAAAGAATTCATGGTCGCGACAACGTACGATGATTCAATATTGGTACTGACCAGTGTTTAAATTGCTTGCTTTAAAATAGCAACAGTCGCACATTTTTGCTTTGTTTACATTTTTTGCAGCAAATTAAAAAACTGTGTGTCTAAGTGTTTACTTAACTCTTTGATAACGAGTCAGCAAAAGCAAAAAAGCAAAAGCAAAACAAAGAGAGTAAATAATTTGTTTAAACTCGCTATGTGCATGTACTCTGCTAAATCTGTCAGCAAAGAAGCCACTTAAGAAAACAAATTTTCTGTTGCTGTAAGTATTAAGTTTTTGATTGTTTTTTTTTTGCTTTTGATGCGCTTAAAGTCAGCAAGTTAACTTCTTTGCTGTTGCTGGAACTTAATACCTATATTATGAACGAATTTGTTTTGAATTTTTTTGGTATTTTGCGTTTTTTTTTTAATAAATAGGTACATACATACATAAATGAAACTACACGTTTTTTTAAACTAATTTGTTTATTTTGTGTTATGTAATTATGTATATATTCTATGAAACTAACGCCTGCAACAGCAAGCAACAGCAATGAAGTCAAAAACAGCAAAGAAGTTAATACTCGCTGAATTTAAGCACATCAATTTACAGTTAAGCCAAAGCAAAAAAAAAAATAAACAAAAACTTATTACTTACAGCAACAGCAATTTTTTTTTTCAAGTGGTTGCTTGGCTGGCTTTTTAAGCTGAGAACATAAACATGGTGAGAATAAATAAATTATTTACTCTCACTTTTTCTGCGTTTGCTTTTGCTTTTTGCTTTTACTGTGTTCTTTTTCTTAAGTTAAGTTAAGCAATTACAAAAACATTAAAAATAGTCAAGCATTTTTAAACACTGGTACTGACCTGTCTTAATAATATTTGTTTATGTTTTGAAAATAATTTTGTCTATAAATGAAAGAATGTATTAACAAACGAAAGAATGCATTATTAAAAGGAATGTATTATTAAATGAAATGTATGAATACACTACAGGTTATTGTTTATGTAAGTGGAGCGTTTATAGACACATTAATTTCCTATTTAGATGTGAGATGAAGGTCGTCACGGCAGGTCTCCAATTAGTGATGTTATACATTGGAAAAAATCCCTATTCGTAGTGATTTTCGTTTAAAAAAGAATGGCCGTAGGGAAAAGAAGGATAGATATTTTGAAATCATTAGACTTCAAAGCATTGTTCGGAGTTGTTTAACCGCAATTCGAATGAGTTTTTGCGGCGTTTTGAAACTGTGGATGAAACATGGATCTATTACAACACTTCGGAGACCAAGCAGCAGTCTAGAAAATGGGTTTCTCCAGGTGAACCGGCTCCGAAGAAGGCCAAGGTAAGTTTGTCGGCCAATAAGGTGATGGCAACAGTTTTTTGGGATGCTCGCGGGATAATCCACATCGATTACCTTTAAAAAGGAAAAACAATAAACGGCGAATATTATGCCAACTTATTGGACCGATTTAACGAGGATTTAAAAAAACGACCCCATATGGCCAAGGAAAAAGTTCTTTTTCATCAAGATAATGCACGGGTGCACACGTGTGCAGTCTCAATGGAAAAATTACATGAATTGGGCTACGAATTGGCACCTCATCCGCCATATTCTCCGGATTTAGCCCCCAGTGACTATTTCCTATTTCCGAACCTAAAGAAATTGCTCGGTGGAAAGAGATTTATCTCCAACGATGAAATGGTTGATCAAACAAATGCCTATTTTATGGACCTCGAAAAATCCTATTTTTTTGGAAGGGATACACAAATTGGAGAAACGTTAGACTAAGTTTATTGAGCTAAAAGGAGTTTATGTTGAAAAAAAAAATTATTTTTTTTTGAAAAAAAAAACTGTGTTTCATTCAAAAAGTCACGGGCTTATTGATCCGCCATCGTATATATATATAACTATAGTTATAGTTTATTACGTTCTTTTTAATAAAAAATTTGTTTCTTTAAATTCTTATACTTTCTTTAACCCATCACGAAAACCATCCATTTCCCCTTCGCAAGTCATTTCACACCTTTAAAATTAATACAAAAATTTAACACAATTAATGCACCAACACACACACACACACTCAGCGAACTACCACAATGATATTATTCAATATTTAATTATGAACGTGTGTATGTGGTCGTAACTGGATCAAGTAAAATGTTAAAAACAAATAAAAACTCAAACAAAAAACTGAAAAAGAAAAAACTTACAACAAATAAAAATATCTGCCGACATTCGTAGAAAATGGACAATATAAGCCATCATATTAACTGCGTTTCAGGACTGCAAACTACTCGTACAGATGCAAATGTGCTGTTTGGGGAATGCAACGGTGTGTGCGTTTATCATCACACAGCCACAAATGACCATAATCGATTTTCCGTTGTACATAAATGAATAAACGGAAATCAGTCAAACACAATATGGCCTTAATACTAAAATGGTTGTACTGTGTATGAAGAAGTGTCCGGTAAACAGAAAATGGAAATGTATGGAAAATTAAAATAAATTTTTTTTAAAGTATTGGGTAAATCATACTTAAATCATCTTATCTAAAATTTTTGTTAAAGAAATGTACAGTTTTTAATTTTAGATAGTTTAGAATATGATAATAATCATACAAAAATAAATGATTGTTAGAAAGAAAAAGTGGTCGTAATCAATAAATATAATAATATTATTTCATAGTTCGAACCTGAGCTGTATAAGCTATACCCCGACATAAATGTTGTTAAACGCATCAAAAAACAGCGATCTAGCAAGCTGGGCCATGTCTGTCGGCTGAAAGCAAGCGCTTTAGCTAAAAATACGTTGGATAACAACTACCACTAATAGCGAGGACGGAAAAGACCGAGACTCCGGTGGAGGGACCAAGGGGAAGATGACGTGCAAATCCTTGGTTAACGAACCGGAGAATGCACGCAGAAAACCTTCTGAAGATATCGTACACCTCAAATGTAAAAGTAACAACGTTTTCAATGCCGGCTTTTCATAACTTTAATTAACTTTCCCCTAAATGACCTTTTGACGTAAATTTTCTAAATGCCAATACACGTGTGTTTTTCTTTGATCACCTCTACCCGAATCAGTGGTTAGAATCATGTTCTTTTTATTGACCAGTATAATCTAAAACAGGAAAAATAACGAAAAATATAAAAATATTTCAAACTTTGATTTTTGTACTGATAGTGGTCCTTAAGCCTCTTTCAGCTGCTTTTCTTTCCAAACAGGATCTATTAATGAATTTAAAAAAAGACTTACGGCAATATAAGTTGTTGACTTGAGTAGTGGGCAATAAGGGTGCAATCTGAGACTACTCGACCAATGGCCCCAAAGATTTTATGGGTTCTTAATAGATTATTTAAGAGGAAGCTTTGGAGCTAACGTAAAAGTAAAAAAGAAGATATGTAGGATATCGGGTTAGGGGCTGATTTATATTTTTATAACAGCTCCAGCTCCCAAATAACAGATTAAGTAAGTCACTCACCCAGAGAAAAAACATGCTTCAATACGTTCACCTCCAACAAAACAATTTTTAAAGACAATTTTAAACATATTATGCTTAATTTAACCATATTATTGTCACCGACAACCATATTATGGTTAAATTAGTCGTCCATCAAGAAGCCACAACCATATTATGGTTACCTCCGATCATGTTTAACCATAATATGATTGCCGCTGACAATAATAGGGTTAAATTAACCATAATATGTTTAAAATGTTCTTTAAAAATATGTTTGCTGGAGGGGCCCATATTGCAACATGGTTTTTCTCTGCGTGCTGTTATTATCACACAAAAAATCTCCCGCCGTGGAGCAGAAGCAGAAGAATAACATTTAAGACTTTAAAAACAAAATAAATTCCTTTAGAATTTTTGCTTGGCATTACAACAACTTAAAAAATTTTAAATAGTTCTACAGCAACAGCCATAATATGTTTATTGGTGTGAATTTCAATATGGATAAATTCATTTAAATAACAGATTGTGTATCTGAAATGGTTACTAAACAACACGGCAGCCAATGTACCAGAATGTGATTTTAAAATTGTGCATCTGTCACCGGTGCGAGTTTAATATGGATAGTGAAAATATCTGTTTTTTTCTTTTATTTTCCAACTGTTGGTAGACTGAAAATATGTTTACAGACAAGGGTTCCCTTTTCTGGAACTTTTGACTTCCCGTCAAAGTGTTAAAAAATGTTGAATTTTTCGGGATACCAGGAGTTACCGCTTTTACATAATTATTATTAATTTTTGGAAAATATGTCTTAACAATTTTTTTGATATCAATATTTTTTGAATAATCTGGGGGCTAATTATAATAAAAAAATCAAAAATTTATAAGAAGTCTATTGTTTTTAAAATCAACGTTATAAATATTGACAAATATGACACGCTTACGTATTTTTAGCAACTACCAACTATTTAAGTCTACCGTAACCTTTACGTATCGGCAACATTTACGTATGAGATACTATCGCCATTTAAGCAAAAGCAGCACAATTTGGCTTTTTCATTAGCTTAAATAAAAATCAAAACCCAAAACTAACAAAACTAAACTAATAGCTAAACAAACCTGTCATGATAAGTTGTTATTGTTTTTTAAGTTTTCAAACAATAATTAGATCAGGGAAGCATTTTCGAAAAATACTGAAGACTTTGTGGGATAGTGTATAAACTTAAGCAACATAAATATACGGTTTTTAAATTTAACTTTTTGAAGAGCATTAGCTGTTGCCTACTTTTTCATTTAACAAAGACAAACATTTCTGAACCGACTGAACTCAAAAAGCCGCGGCAATCATATATATACTTTAGGAAAAGACATGTACGAAAAAGAAAGAATAAAACAGCTTTGTAATTAACAGTCTTTGACCTGCCAAATGAAAAAAAGAACATGAGATTTTAAAGGCAATGTGTATGGTAACATAGAAAAAATGATTTATGTTTACTTATATTTCTTTCAAGATTCCTGAAGATGACATCCAAAGGATGTCGAAATATTGAAAAAATAAAGAATTTGAAGAATAAAACAGACCTCGAGCTTAAAAAAATTATTTAATTTATAAATTATAATCAAAAAGGTCGAATAACTAAAAACTTAATAGAGAATATATAACGGAGAGCACACCGTAAAATAAACACGATGGTTTATAATGAATTAAAGAAGATTTATAAACAAACATAAATCAGTCAGACAACAACAAGGTAACACTAAATCGACGATAACCTTTCTTATAAAATGTAGACAATTTGTCCCAATACCTAACTTTCTAAATAACGCAACTAAAAATTTTAGAAAAATGTTTAGAACTAAATATTATATGAATTCAAAAATTATTATTTACTTCCATTTGAAAATTTTGAGCTTACTCATAAAACAGAAACATGAAATTAGAAAATACGAAGATACGGTGATAAAAGAGATAGAGTTGGAGATAAACAATTACTTGACTATTGGGGAGCAAGAAGAATTATAGAGAAACGAAAAGACAATATCCAATAAAACATATACTGACAACAAGAACAAACATATACGAAAATTTCAAACATTAAGAGAACGACAGAAAGGGGAGCTTAATGTAAGGCATAATGAAAATTGGTTTGTCAACAAAAAGTATACCTGAAGATATTAAATGGCTGCTATCCCTTGGCCCCAAACACGCAATACCTACGATAAGGAAAAAGTTTCCACTTTTTAAATTTATTGCCGAAGGAGAGGACTGCATCCAAACCATAGGGGAAAAAGAAGAACAGGAGATGGCGAGAACAAGGTTCTGCAATATGCTGGATAACTATATGAACAAACAAAGTTTAAATATCAGGGAACTACATATATTTAATACAGTAAAACAAACAGAATCATTTTTGAACAGAAACAAGGATTTATTAATACTGAGTGCTGATAAGGGCAACGTCACAGTCGCGATGAAAAAAGACGATTATGAAAATAAGATGAATAATATTCTTGGAGATATGATGACTTATAGAAGATTGAAAAAGGATCCTACATCTTCACTTCAAAGGAAGAACAACGAACTAGTTGATGAACTATATAGATGCAATGTAATATCTGTGATAGAAAAAAGAAGACTTAGAACTGACGCGGCGTTAGCTCCAAGAATTTATGGACTTTCTAAGATACATAAGGAACATTTTCCACTGAGACCTATATGTTCTTCTGTAAAATCGCCGTCTATGGAATTATGTAAATTTATGACGAATATTTTAAAAAAACTGACAATTAATTCGGAATTCAACGTAAGGGTTGCTGTGCAATTTAGAGATAGGGTTAACAATAGTGCAATAAGAGACGATGAGAAAATTATATCATTTGACGTAGTTTCATTATTCCCCAGTATACCTGTGGATTTTGCTATGGAGACGATCATGACAAAATGGGAAGAGTTGAAAAAACACACGGAAATGACGAAGGAACTATTTATAAAAATTCTGAAATTTTGTGTAAAGGACAACAGATATTTTAAATATAAGGACAAGGTGTACACGCAATGTAGGGGACTTCCAATGGGGTCACCGGCATCTCCAATTATAGCAGACATTTTAATGGAGGAACTGCTAAAAACTAGCATATAAAAACTAACAATAAAGCCGAGAATGCTTACTAAATACGTTGGCGACCTGGTTGGGATTATACATGAAAGTGCAATAGAAGAAACATGGGCACAATTAAGCAGTTTTCACAAACAAATAAAATTCACACGCAGAGAAAAAATATGTTAAAAAATGGTCACCTCCAACAAAACTATTTTAAAAGAAAATTTTCAGCATATTATGTTTAATTTAACCATAGTTTTATCACCGACAACCATATTATTGTTAAATTGGTCCTCCATCAAGAAGCCACAACCATATTATGGTTGTCTTTAAACATATTTCGGTTAAATATGACAATAATTTGTTTTTAAATAAGCAATAGTATTTTCCTCTTTTCCAAGAGCAACATGCTATGGTTGAAAACCATCTATGCTATTGTATGTATTAATCATATTTTAGTTATTATTAACCAAAACATGTTTGGAGGCAACCATTGTGTGTTGTGGCTTCTTGATGGAGGACAAATTAAACCATAATATGTTTGTCGCTGACAAAAGTATGATTAAATTAAACATAATATTTTTAAAATTTTTGTTTTAAAATAGTTTTGTTGGAGGTGACAATATATAAACAAGTTTTTTTTCTGGGTGTGGAGAAAGAAGAAAACGGACGACTGCCTTATTTGGATACTTTAGTTATAAGGAGGGGAAATAAACTAAAAACAGATTGGTACCAAAAACCAACCTCATCTTGTAGAATTGTGAACTTTTTTTTCATGTCAACCAAGAAATATTATAATAAATACGGCGGTAAATTTAATACGACGAGTTATGACAATTAGTGACAAACAATTCCACAGAGAGAATATTATAAAAATTAAGGACATATTGCGAAAAAATTCATTTCCTGAAAAACTCATGAATAATTTGATCAATAAGAACAAGAACATTAGAAAGCAGACTGAAGAAACCGACGATAAGAATACGAAAATATACAAGACAATAACATATATCGGAAAGAATAAAAAACTTCAAAATATACAACGATGAGGAATATAAAATAGAAAACTTTTCTCATGCACCAAAGCTATAGTGGACATATTTGACAAGGCTGATTTAATTTATCAGATATAACGGCAACGAAAACAACAGTTGCGACCAAGTATATGCACTACTAAAAACAAACTAAGAACGAGAATTTCCGGACACAAATCGGACATTAAATGTAAAAATAAAATATCGACACAAAAAACAGCGCTAGTAGCCCACTGTAAAGAAAGAGAACATACACCAAACTTTGAAGATGTTAAAATATTACAAACGGAAGATAAATATAATAGAAGATATACACTGGAGATGCTACACATAATCAACATACCGTTACATAAGAGAATGAATTTTAAGAGTGACACTGATAACTGCGCCCAAAGTTACAGACATATTATTAACAAAGGGAAAAAGAAAAGCTACAATTAGTGCAATAATAGACCTACAAAATAATTGTTGTGTATTTTTGTGACTCGTTGTAAATGTTAATTTTGTAACTTTTTAAATTTTGTTTTTGTTTATATGTGTATTGTTTAATGGTATGGTAACATAGAAAAATGATTTATGTTTACTAACATTTCTTTCAAGATTCCTGAAGAAGACATCCAAAGGATGTCGAAATATTGAAAAATAAAGAATTTAAAGAATAAAACAGACCTCGAGCTTGAAAAAATTATTTAATTTATAAATTATAATCAAAAAGGTCGAATAACTAAAAACTTAATAGGGAATTATTGTAAAATATTCATATTAGATGAACAATAAATATACAAATACAAATACATACATACGTATGTATGCCTGTACGTACACAGAAAAAACTGTCCAACATTTTTCACCAATTAAAGCATTTATCAAAAATAAAATCAGTTTTATTTAAAAATATAATCAAACGAATTAAATATTTAATCAAGTGAATTAACCGTTAATTTGATATCATTAATTTGTTTACTGGTGAAAATTTAATTAATTTTTTAATTAATAGCACAAACTTTTTAATTGAAATGAATTTAAATTTTTTCTGTGTATTGATTGCATCACCGTTGATGAGTATGCCGGCAGTTAGTACCAGGTATTTCGACTTATTAGCATATGGAGTATGCGACAATAAAACAACAGATGATCCAATGTTGGTTTTGATAATAAGTATGATTATTTGTTTAATATTATATTTTATAACAGGTATTTCGTTAGCCTTTTTGCCATACGCGTGTTACTAATACTGCCAAGTTCTTTGGCGTTGCCAGTTTATATACAAAAAGGAGATTTCATGTCAAGTGACCCATCTTTTGAAATCGATGTCTTCCGATTTGGATGATGCACCAAGGTTAGTCCAATTGGATAGTAGTTTAGACACAACAAGATCAGTCAAATAGTTTCTGAGTTAGAGGGGGTTAAAATTAGACATTTTGGCCAAACAGGTGTAATTTCTCATCCATGTAACTTATTATCTATTAGTGTTAGCAAAGTTGGTCCCAAACAAATTAGATAGCTATTTCTTCAATCTTTCGAAAAAAAAAATTTTGTTTTTTTTTTTAATTTTTTTAAATTTAAAACTTTTTTTTTATTTTTTTTAAGCGCGTACTTTTTTTTGCTCAAAAGAAAGCTTAGGTCTTTTTCTTTAAGGTAGTTCTGGTCGCTTTTTGGGCTGCGAGAGGGTTATGTAGAAAAAAAAATAATTTCTAAGTCAAGACAAGGATTTTTCAATTTTTAGCATATGCACTATTTTTAATTTTTTCCTATTTGTGTGTAAGTGTTTCTAAAATCTTAAAAATAAAACTTATGCTCAGAAATTAGACAAATTAACCTTTCCGACGGTATATAACATACCTAACTAGCATTTCATACCCTCGATACTGTAATACCCACAATATGTTTATCCCAGGAATAAAATCACTCTTTTTCTATAGAGATGCTGGCAAATTAAATTTTTTTACTTACTTGTAATAATAATTAAATTAATATAAAATAACAATAATAAAAACAAAAAGATAAATAATCTAAAAAATTTAATTTTTTTCAAGCTCGAGGTCTGTTTTATTCTTTAAATTCTTTATTTTTCAATATTTCGACATCCTTTGGATGTCATCTTCAGGAATAACGAGTCACAAAAATACACAACAATTATTTTGTAGGTCTATTATTGCATTATATAAATTTTTATTATATAAATTATAATCATAAAGGTCGAATAACTAAAAACTTAATAGAGAGTAAAAAATTTAATTTTAATCACATAAGACCCTTATAGGGCATATACATTACACTGAAATCTAGTAGATTTCATTTGAAATCTTCCTCCAAATCTAGTTCGTTTACATTATACTTGGTTGACATTAGCGAGATTTGGTTTTCACAACAAAAACCGCCGACTGAAAGTTTTTTGTGTAACACATACTTACATATAAAGAAATAGGCATTTAAAAATTTGCATTACATTTTCTTTATAATCAACTTCATTTATTTTATCAATATTATTTGTCATTTGCATTATTTTTACTATTTTTCAAAATTTTTAATTGTATTATCTATTATTGTTTTTGTTTTGTTTTTTGTTAAAATGTCATTTTTTTCTTGTGCAGGGAAGTAGTTTTTAGTGCTATATGGGGAAAAACATAGTTGCATCACTAAGTACTACTAGATTTCGTCAAAATCTAGTCACGGAGTAGATTTTGTTTTGTACGGGAAATCTAGACAAAAACAACTAGATTTGGCTCGAAATCTCGAAAGTACTATTTCGTTGTAGTGTAAATTGGCTATTAAATACATTTTTTTTTGTTTTTTTAAATTTGATTAAATTTTTTTAAATTTAAAACTTTTTTTTAAGAAAGAAAAGCTAAGGTCTTTAAGGTAGTTCTGGTCGCTTTTTGGGCCGCGAGTGGGTTATGTATATATTGAGGCTTACATCAGCGAGTGGTATAAAAGCATGGTATTGAGCGGTGCCATCGATTGTTTCCGCAGCATCGAATCTGCTCTTCAGTGTTTTGAATTTTTAGGACTAACCTTGGTGCAAATTTCATCCAAATCGGAAGACATCGATTTCAAAAGTTGGGTCACTTGACATGAAATCCCCCATATATATGGTAACCTCCAATATTACATTGTAAGAGTTATACGCTACAAGCAAACACTGCGGCTCCTTTTGGCACTGTGCAGCTGTTTTGATTTCTTTGTTTTAATGAATCAGTATTTTTGTTTTTGCCAGCCAGGAAAGAATTTTCTTAGTTTGCTTTTAAAATTTATTTAGTTTTTCCTTTTTCAACAAGTTCTTCTTTTGGGTCAGAGTAAAAAAGCAAGAGGTGTAATGATCGTTTTGAACTTTTGCATTTTAGGCGGCTGTAAAGTTTTGTCGCTAGCTGGCTTAAAGGCTAATGTTAAAAATAAGAAAAATATACAAAATACGGAGCATAACATTGGTTAATAAAAAAGATTATAAAAATTTTAAAGACAGTGGCAAAAGTAAAAATAAAAAGCTTCTGATTGATAGGTGCTGGAAGTGATTTCAACAAATTAAATTTTTTTTTTGTGAAATTTCGGACATTTTGGGAATTAAAAAAAATTTAATATCGGTCGCCGAATTTCCTGTGCAATAACCCTAATACAGACACTTCAATATGAATCCATGTTAGTTTTAAACAAATTAAACTCTCAGTACTGTCAAGTAGCCAGTTAGCCAGCCAGTCATTCACTTACTGCTGCGTGTTTTAAAATTTAACATTAAACTAAGTCAAAAAAACTGTAGCTAAAGTTGACAGTTTATATTATAAACTTATAAACTTTATAATAGCAATTACTCGTATGTATGTTTATGTATGCACATGTACGTATGTACATGTGAAAGCCAAACCAGACAATATTTATTTATGGATTTGAAAAATAAATACATTTTTAGACAATCATACTTTTCAACATGGCCTTCAATTATATTCAATAGTATTTTTTTTTTTTTTTTGTTGAGGGCAAACTAGACACCAAATTTTGTAAGATTTTTCATTATTTTCGTTTAATTTTTGCGTGCGTGAGTGTGTGAAATTGCACTGTGTGTTGTGTTTCGAAAGCATCAGGTGAAATGTTAGCAATTTTGCATACCCCAGGCAAAAACACAAAAAAAAAAGTAGAAATCCTATGAATGTCAATGATACTCTTTGGCTTAACTACAAAATGTAAAAAATATTTATCTCACTTGATCAAAAAGAAGGTATTAACTCAGAATTATTATTTTTTCACTTTATGAAAAAAATCGACACATAATATTCATATCTAGTCGCTGTAAACGTATTGTTTTTTGTCTTCTTTTTGGTAAAAATCCTATACATACTTATGAATCTCTGTATCTCTAGTCTATTTTTATACACAGATGCAATTGTTTAATGTTATAGAAACTTTCAAATTAAATTAAACATTCATACAATTATGTACATATTTGCATTTTGAATAAAAAAATTGTTTGAATTGTTCTGTGCTTACCCAGGTATGCCGGTTGTATGGTTAAGGGGCGACTCTCATAAACTGCTTGTATAAAATTTCCAAAAAAAAATGATTATTTTAAATTATTCTTTTAAATATTAAAAAACCATATTTTAGGAGCATATTCAAAATATCAAGTCGATAGCTCACCTGATAACAAAACTATATCAAATTTAATATGAAGAACATACCCGGGTAGGTGGTTGTTGACATAAGGGTAAACAACTTTTTAAATTTTGAGTTATTACCCTCTTTATGATCAAGTGCGATATATGTACATCGGTATTTTGCAATGGGATCACTCTTTGTGAGTGCATGTGTTTTTTGTGTCCAATTATTGACAGAAATTCGAAATATTTTTCATTTGTTTGAAAAATGCTGATGTTTTTGTCGTTTTTAAAATCTGTATCTGAATGAATGTGGATTTATTTTGGGTTATATGCAGAGTTTTTAAATGAATAACAAAAATGTATCTGCATTACTATGGGACGGACGGTGGAGAATATTTTGTAGAGTGCAATACATTATAAAATAAATGATTTATTTAATTTAGTATTAGGTTTGTTTCTTTACTTCTGTGGTAAATTTCGTCTAAATGAGATACATATTTACTCATTATTTTTATTATTCGACAAGTGATTGCTTGACAATTTACTTTAACTACCCAAAAAAAAAAAAAAAAATGTTTGGTCTGTTTTTTCATGTCATTTACACAATATTGGTATCATTCCGCGGGCTCCCAAGTTTAAGTACGGGAACAAATCCGTCACGTGAACAAAATTCAAAATATTGCTGCAAAATTAAAGTCTTTAACATAGAATATTGACCAGAATCAAAAGAGAGAGGGAGAGAGAAAAAGCATAAGTCATCTGTCAAAAACACCTGACTCCATGGTTGTGTCAGTAGGAAATGTGCTTACTTTGTTGTTGAATGTTAAGAGAAGTATTTTGTGTTGTGATTTGAAAGAGTTTTGATTCCAGCCAATCTTCTATGGTCTTATATTTATTAGGACTTATTTATATGTGAGCTCATTTTGAATTTTCGAAACTAAAATGATCGTTTCCTCGACATTTAGGCATTTCCATGAGAATGTCAACCACGACTCAAAAATAAGAACCCTTGAAACTTTTTTTCAAATATGGTAGAAAAAAAAAAACACTCAAACTTTACTACGTCTTATTACAATTTTTAAAGAGCAAAAAATAAAAGTTAAAACTAGCTCATTGATTCAATTTTAGTATCTGTAATTTTCACTTTTATGCTGATTAAATACAGGTACTGGTAACATTGGAATTACACTTCAAAATTAATGTTTCAACAACAATGAACATGATCCATGAGGAAAGACCAAATATATGATACGATTAGCGGTATATTTTTTGGTTTGGTTTTGATGCTATTCTAATGTCACGTACGTAGTGCAAAAACATCATTTGTCTTAATCATTTGTATTTGATCAGTCGCAGGTGTTTCAAAATAAAGTTTCAAGGGCAGATACTAAATACAAAAAAGAATATAGATCTGCATTTTTTTTTAAATTGGTATAGAAAATTTTCTCATATAGATGAAGATATCTGAATCAAATTCGGCACAAATAAATCTGTTCTGGCGACCATGGTTGGCCATGGGTCGAAAATAGAGTACACCCTCAAAAATGTGTCTTTAAAATATTATGATATAGGGTATTATATGGTCGGGCTTGGCCGAGTATACTTTCCTACTTGTTTTTTTTAAGTTTTTATATACATACATATATTTACCAAAAATATATTTCATACCTTGTAAATACTTTAACAAAAAAATCTGTCACGTACGTTACGTCACGAAAGATATTGCATTTGGTTCATTATAAAACCATCCAGAAACATCTTTTGCTATCCAATTACGGATTATAAAAGAAAAATATGTGGTTTAAATGTAAAAAATGAAAAAAAAGGTAAAATACCTCCCACAATTCCCAGATTTTCGCAGTTTCTTACATTCACCTCAAAATCACTTCCGTTTTATGTCACGTACGATTTGCACCTATTTTTCTCGCTATTTTGGACAACAAGGTTTCAAATGTAATAATTATTTTTTTCATGTACCCTCTAAATAAAACATAATGATAAAAATGATTTCCAGCTACTACTATTTTTGCAAAACCTGTATTCCACTGAAGGCGTGCAAGTTTCACGTGCGATGACAAGGAAATGCAAATTTGCTATTTGTAATTTTATTTTCTGTATTTTTTAAAAATTTTTTTTTTAATATCTTATTTAATTAACAGAAAATGTTTTAGCATCCTGTAAAAAAATGTTTGTATGTGGAATATACGCTTCGTTATCGCATACTAATTCAGAATTCCTAAATTTGTCTATTCAAGTTTTATTTTCTCAAGTTTTTCCAAGAAAACGTAACAAATTTTCTTAAAACAATAAAAAAGTTTCATTATTCTTGATTTGTTTGCTAATGTTGTTGAGAGCAAAAGCCAAGACTGACAAAAATAAACTTTTTCTTAGATTGATTTTGATACTAACACCAGTGTTGCCATATCAACACGACTAAAAATGGCAATACTCGTGGATATATTGTCTAAAACAAATCTAAACAAGATTTTGTAGCAAAAACACAAAAATTTTAAACGGTAAAACTAGTTTTTTATAATAGAATTGTAGATAGGAGTTCATTTCGTTTTAAGAAATAAAATTTTTGTTACGAAATTTGTTTTTTTTTTATCATAAATGTTGTTTGCTACATCTTAATCTTTGTTGAATTTATTAATTATTTGGTAAAACATTTTTAACGCTTAAGTGAAGTTTATAAAATATAAATCTCTTAACTAAATAGCTAAGTTGGCTACAATGGCTAACACATTCATTCCTACCTATTCACACTGAGAACTTCAGCATGTGTGTCAATTAACGAGGGTGAATTTCGAATAATTTGGCTGAGTGACAGCATTTTATTGACAGTGAAATACATTTTTAAATTTAGCTATCAAAGCCTTCAGGCCTTATTGAGCAAACACTTTTTTTCTATATGATCACCTTCAACCAAACTATTTGATCGAAAAAATTTTAAATATATTATGGTTACCTACTTTAAATTTTTGCTACATCCAGAACTTACATGGTTGTCTTTTAATTTAACCAAATTTTGTTTATCGGTGGCAATAATATGGTTAACATTTTTTTGTTAAAAAAAGTGTTGTCAGAAGTTGCAATATAGAAACTTGTGTTTCTCTGCGTGAACCTACAAAATACGAAGGTATCGAAAAAAACAATCTTCTCGAACTAAATTTCGTCTGGTTTTTAATTTTCGGACGGGTTCCAGAAGTCGAGAGCTTTAAATAGGAAACATTGAAGAAATATATACTTAAGATGGTTTCCATCTACGCTTTATCTTATCAAAAGAGTATTGGGTGCTGGTTCACACTCTTCAAGTTTTAGTCGTCAAGTCTTGAGTTTTCAGGAGAGAAAGAGGAAATGAGATGGAATTTATTTTTCCTTCTCTCCTAAAAGCTCAAGACTTGACAACTAAAACTTAAAGAGTGTGAACCAGCTCGAGTACAACTTTTGTGCTCGTGCCTATCTGGCCTGTGTCAATCTGCTTATTATTGAGGTGCCCAGGCCACATGCCTCCAAATATGTTTAGAACCAACATCCCAACATTTTGGTCCTTCGAATCGGATGGACCCAATGTTGGAGTGCGAAACATGTTTACCTTTTTCTTCCAAGGCGCATTTAAGCTGAATCCACTTAGTGGGCGGGGACCTGAATACTTGGCATGTTGAGAAAGGACAGCGAACACACACTTTTACTGGTTTCAGCGAAAACAAACCTTTGGTTCCTTTGTTCTGGATATTTCGTTGACTATTTTCTTCTTCTTGTAATATATTATGACGCATAAATTGGTTATAATACAAAAAATATATCAGTACATATTACATGGAGAATATATCGCTGATTACGCCAAAAGATATAGACACATCTTTTTTCAATATTGCCAGATATCCAAAACTAGTTGTTCAACATTCTTTTATAGCCTGCTAACAAACCAGATATAATAACATTTATTTCGCTGAAAAAGTATCTTAAAGAACTTGATGCAATTTCACAATCTGACTACTCATTATGACCACCAACTAAAAATCTAAAAAGGCTGTTAACGTCAAACCTCCTTGAGAGATTTTGAACTCGAATGGAGCTTGGACAGAAAATAATGTTTGTTGAACACATAAAAAACGTATTTACTTCTAATATTCCAAACGATATACTAGTCGAGCTGTCACCTGTAGTTGCAGGAATTGCTGTACCACTAAGATTTTATATAATGGAAAATTAAAACGCTATTACTGATTTAAACTCCAAGAAAGCACCTGGTATCGATAAAGTAAGTAATAAGATGTTAATAGAGCTACCCCGCATTGCAATTAAAGTTAATATTTTGAATTGAATTGAATATTGTCCTCTGCAATGGAATGTTTCCTTAGTTACCATGACACCTAAGCCAGGAAAGATCACGCCAAAAGTTGAGTCATACTGATATTTTAGCAAGGGATGTGGAGTCGGAAACGCGGTGTTTTTACCGGAGTCGGAGTTCTTACATAAACTCGCGACTCCTAAATTTCTCAAACTTTAAATATTTTCTCAAAGTAAAATTTCTTTGGCATTGGCCACGTAATGTTTTACAGTTCACTATGAATAAGTAGATTTTCATTTATTATATGAGAGGTAGTTCGTTCAAGTACTTAAATTATATTATATTTTATTTGTTATTGCGGCAAGAGTCTAAATTGCATTATCAGAACTTATACTTGACTATTGATCTGGTCGGTAAAAGAGGTTTGTGGTTTTCAATGTTAATTTAACACGCTCGACTGAATTGTATAAATTGCAGTTATAGTGCAATAGTATTCATTTATAAGTCACTGTCTCGGCCTTTTATTATGAAAAATTAAAATGCTCTAAAATAAATGTCACTGAATTATCACAGCCGCTACCTGGTATGTTAAAATTGAAATATTCACAAGGATCTCAAGTTGCCATTAGTAAAATTGCTTAAATATTTTTGTATTTTTGTCTAATTGACGACTTAATGAAAGAGCATTAGAAAATGGGGGCTGCGAAATATGGCCCCAGGAAATATGAAGATTGACCCCAAATTTGGGGCTTTTTCTCAGAATGAAATGACCCCCTTTTTTAATGAAAAATTACCCCCAAAAAACAGCCCTAAAAAGAAAATGCAATATGACCCCAAATTTGGGGTAAATCTTCGTTATGAAAAATCACCTCAAAATTTTTAATGAATTTTAACCCCCAAAAATGTAAACATTAAAAAAACACAAATAAAGTAATATTGAAAATTTGGGTTGGGTTCAAATGCCCGAAGCTTAAAATCCCAAATTACAAAATCGCAATCCCCAGAGTTTTAAAATTCTGTTTTTTAATAACCTGAATAATTATATAGTTTGGGTTTTAAAAAATCGCACGATAGATAGAATGGTTGGACCTTCGGCCCAGGATTTTCTCCTCTATGGTATTGCGAACACTGGCTCTACCAACTAAAGCTTCTTAACATAGCCGGTCTTCGGCCGGACGCAACTATATACTTCTCTATGGTATAATCAACACTGGCTTCGCTAACTAAAGCTTCTATAAATAGGCGGCCCTCGGGCGGTCAAAAGGGTTTTCTCCTCTATGATAAAACAAACACCGGCTTCACTAAATATAGCATCTCTACATAGCCGGCATAAATTTTCTCCACTTTTGTATAAGAAATCGGGATTTTGATACTATCCCTAGTTATTTTTTTATAAAATTTTACAAAATTTTACAAAATTTTTATACAATTTTTTAAAATTTATATTAGTAAATGAAAAATAGCCCCAAAGTAAAAATTGTGATTTTATTTGGAGGCATTTTTCATTCCGTGATATTATCATTTCACTTAAAATGCAAAAACCCCCAACGAAAAAATTTAAAAGAGCCCCAAAAAACCAAAAAATTGCCCTTAAATTCCGTGTTGTTGTGTCTCATGTAAAATTTTTTGGGGTAATCTTTATTTTCTTTTTGGGGCCATATTTCCTGGGCTCATTTTGCGCACCGCCTAGAAAATGTATGAAGAGGTATCAGCAAAATTTTGCTATGAATTGGCTGCCTATGATTTAAAACCATCAAAAGATAGGGAACAAAAAGTCCTAAACGTATTCTTGATTTGCTCGAGGACATTTCGGATGGCTAATGCCAATATTTACAGAGACCAGTGTCTGATCGAAATTTAAATCGACTAGAAGAGTGCGAAAAATACAAAGCAATTTTTCCAAAAACATACGAAATTGTCTTGCGGTATCAGTGTCCAGTTAACGTTTGTTTTTCAAAGGTAACTTAACAGTATCTCAGGAAAAAATCATGTACGCAACCAAGATCGTAAAATCGATTTTGAACTCTATTTACTATATCCTATCGGGAACAATTTCGACTATTTAAAGTACCAAACTTTTACTGCACCAGTTGGGAGACCAGACAGCGTTAATTGCATATAATCGTTGTGCATACAAGCAATTAATGCTATAATAACTTATAAATTCACCTACCTATCCAAACACTTTTACACAAATGAGCTAAATTTTCCATGCCACTTCTAACAAAACTTAAGTGAAACAAATGAAAAAGTATTTTAATGAATACAAATGAACAACAACTACAACAATAAAGACACAAGGATCACAAACTATTACAACAAACATATGTGAAATGAAAAAAATCTTTTATACTTGATATTAACAGCTTTAACTAAAATTAAATACAAAAGAATGTTGAAAACATAACAAATGAATAAACAACGTACGTCCTATGATGAGCACAAAAAAAAGAAAGAAAAATGAAAGGGGAGAGGTGAAAGTGGACTACAACTGGTCAGGGCTTGACGGAAAATCAAGTGAAGTTAAAGCAAAATGAAATACATGTCAGGAAGAATAAAGTTCAAAATTAGTTGCTGTAGATGCCCAGCTTAAATTACTAAAACTAAAATGAAATAAAAATAACAGCAATAACAAAATCTTTGCCTTTTTCTATTTCAGTTTCATAGAAATTGGCTGGTTATTTGGACAAAAGTTAAAACAAAGTTTTAGTGGTGGTTATTCCATTTTTGTTTTTGTTAGAAACTTTATTTTAGAAATGGATGTCATTCATACGTTAAACTGTAATTCATCAAAATCAAATAAAAAAATTAAGAACAAAAAATCCATAGACGAGTAAAAATAAAACCCGTGTAGAATAATCTTTCTTCTTTTTAAAGAATAAATAAAAATCCCATAAAAATTCATTACTTACAAGATTAATGATTTTATATGTTTGACTTAGTTAGAGCTCTTGGACTTTAATTCAACAAATTGTTGTCCAAAAAATTTCCATAGAAAAGAAAATGCTATAAAACCAGTAAAGAGCCAATAAGGAATTAGGGTATTATACAATATTCATTAACAACAATCAACAACAGTATTCATCTCCCCATCATCACCAGTACCATCGTTAGCATCATTATCAGGATCATAAAATATTTTTTGGTTAAAATTATGTTCAAATAATTTTAACAAGTAAATTAAATTTCATTTTAAGAGCCAGTCAGTCTATTAAAATGTAATTATTCACCTTTTTTATGTCTACAACAACAGCCAGACAAGAGTTTATTTTTTGGAAAGTATTCTTTTAACCTTAGAATGGTACTGTGGGGCAGGAGGCTACATGGTTTTAAGCTTTTGGCATAACTTGTAAAGCATTCGTACAATAAATATTTATCCAGCGTTAAAGATGAACTTAATCCAAATTTTTAATGTTTTCAGCAGGATTAACTTCATTAAATTTAATTTATATATGAACTTTTAGGAACAAATGGTACTCACAGGGCCAAGGTCTGGACTATAAGGCGGGTACGGCAAAGCTCTAATGCAAACAGTATTTAACTGACCCTGTATCATGTAGTCGAACGTTGTCAAGATGACATGTTTCGGCTTTCTGTGCCTTTGTAGCCTGAATTCAGCATATCACTTAATACAGGGCAGTATTTTAGCGTCGCAGTAAGTCGGCTTAAGCATTATTTCCGCTGTTTGTTTGAGCTTTACATACCTTTCTGTGATTTGGATTGTCGTAGTCGATCCATTTTTCACCGTCACTAATAATACGATGCAAAAATTACTTCCGTTTATCGCGTTTCATACATGCAATATGGTATTTTAACGTCTCTTGGCTTCAATTTGTATGATATCCAATTTCTTTGCTGCATGACAGACTTTCAGCGATTTTGCAAGTGGACAAAAATTTATTCAAGTCGTCATTATAGGAGCTTTTTCAACTGACCTGTATGGGTTTTTGTTTGGTCTCAATATCACAACTTCTTAACCGCACAACTTATCCGTCGAACGTTGAAATCGATAGAAAATATTTTGAATAAGATTCCGTAAGCAACCGATGTGCTTCAGCTGATCGTGTTAGCGCAAAATGCGACATTTTGGAAGAAAAAATAAGCTTTGCTGTTTTAACCATTTTGTTTAATGACTTAGTGAATATAAATGACAGAAAGTTGAATGTTAAATTCGTTATGATGTATCCTGTGTCGTTCTGTTTAACTTGGTGCCCCATGTAAGTGGTAATTGTGGCTCTATGTCACTACCCTCTATTAAAGTTCTTCCCGGCCACGGCTTAATTTTCCAAGAAGTAAAGATCCCATCGGCTCAAGCTATAATTTCTAAGAAATAAAGCGTTGGCTGGATAGTGTCCAAAATGCGGTAATTTCATTTATTGACATGTTCATTAGGGTGGTTCGAAAAAAGGTTGAAACAGTCATCCCCTAGGATTAAAAATGAGTTGAAAAAGATTCTAGAATTTGTTTTTAATTTTTCGTCACGCCTCTGAACGGCGCCGCGATGACATAAGTGGCACCGAGATTTTGATGTTGGATCAAAAAGTCACCCCGAGCAAAAACGTAGCCCTAGACAATCAATGAATAACGATAAGCCATATGTTATGATCAGGCTACAAATGGCGACGCAGTGTACACAAAACCAAAAGGGCGGTAGCGAGAGGCGTGGGAAATAATATAATAATATATATTTTACAAAATTGTTTTCAGGTAATCCTTTATCTTAAGCAATTTATTTTTTGGATGGGGACTGAATTACTTTAAAGTTTATTGACCCTGCTACGATCTTAAGGAATGCATATACAACCATAGTAGAGAACTAGTATGCCAACTCAAGATAGTGTTCTCAATTTTTTAGTTCACCCCTCACACAACTATAGGTTCTGTGTGAATTCAACACACATAAGAACAACAAAAACAAAACAAAATTTGAAATTTTTCACAATATAACACTTTATGTTTAATTTTATGACATAAACGCATAATTAATAATTTTTTCCAATACATTTTGCTTATTTGCTTTTGCAAAATGTTTTTATTTTACACAAACTAAAAATTTTTAAATACATTTATTTGACATGAATTTTTTCTGTTATTAATATTATTAAAGCCAGCAGAGTAGCATTTTGTGGTATGAAAATATTATTTGAAATCATAAATTATTTAAATATTTTCCGACATTTCAGAATTTTCCAAACATTGTTTTTAAAAGTTTATAAATGCAGCCAGCATTTAATTAAATGAAAAATTTTTTAACTAATAAAATTTAATTTTGGAAAAAAAATTTTTGCCACATTTTATACGATTTTATGCAACTATGTTTAGTAGTGGAAATAGTTTTATATACAAATACATTTAAAAAAATCTTACTAATACAAACATAAATTAGGTTCCACTGACAATTGATTTATGTATCTGTCAGAGAGTCTGCATACTAGTTGTATACTATGTATACAACCAACCTGAAGATTGTCAGAGGCTTGAAATTGATAGATCAGTAAAATCGTGATCAGTTTAGAATCCAGCGAACCCCTAATTAGCAGATAGGTGATTCTGACTTTTGAGCACGGGGCAAAAACGCACGGTAATTTTTATATATCCATATGCGTTTACACAATTTGCACACAGTGCAAGAGTTCGTGTATTCATGATAAAATGACTGATTATCAAATTGAGCACTACAAATAATAGAGTTGTAGTGTTACAACTGTATGACATATTGTGTCCTTTCGGAAAAATTATAATTTTAAAAACCCTTTTGTGTTAAAAATTTTCAAAATAATTATGTTTGATCAAAAAAAATGCATATTCTTTTTGTAAGATTTCACTTTATCAAATTTACTTTTTTTTAAACTATTTCCCTTGATCTGTCAGGGTTATTTGCTGGAGCGATCTTCAAAAAACACTTTGCAAACGTATTTGTTCAAAAGGAATTTTACAACACATTAAAGGCCGATTCACATAGAATTCTTTGTACTGTATACGTCGCTTTGTTCAACCGACAAACTAATGGATAAACAGTACTTTTCGTTTATAGCCATTACCCTTTTTTATTCACATAAGCGATATAGTCGTTTTTATCATTAATGTCTGCTGTTATAAGTAAATTTAATAGAAAGTATTTACGTTATAATCCCTTTACCGATATAAGCACATTTGGTTTATATGACATTTAGCAGCGGCTAGATTAGCGTTAAAGTCACATTGGCAAAATGTACTAAGTTCTTTTTGGGTTTCGAAGCCACAAACGATATAATATAACCAAGAAGTAAATCGTTTAATTTTTTTTTATTCAACTCTCCACTCAAAAAAATTAGTTTTTGTCTTTGGTATCATGGAAAACATATTTTATTATTATTTTGTGCAAACCCTTAAGCCTGCTGTCGGTATAATAAATATGATTCTTTTTATTTTCTTTGTTCTCATAAATTTCTTATATTCGAATGCGGCTATATGCCTCATAGTAGTATCTATTTGAATTAGGCGTATAGTCACATTAGCGAAATAGTCCACGAACTAAAGTATGTGTCTATAAGCGAAAAGTACTATACGTGTTTTCTCATGATCGTTGTCTCATATCGTACACCTCCATTAACGCAAAGTACTAAAGTTGGATAACTTTTAACGTTCGTTGTGTTGTTTAAAGCTATCAGTTTGTTTTTTGATTTAATTTTTGATGTGTGTCAGCAAAAATAAAATGCAAAATAAAATAAATAAACTAAAATTATACAAAGATAAAATGATCAATAGTTTTTTATCAATTAAAAAAATTTTTTAAAAGGTATTTCACTTTAATTAATGTGGTAATTGAATCAATTATTTTTTAGTTGAAAGAAAATTAAAAATTTATATTTAGTTTTTATTTGACCTTATTTAATTTAATAGTGATTATTTTTATTTATTTATTTTCAATATTTCGCTAACCTTTGGTTAGCATCTTCAGGAAATTAAATTTAATTTAAGCTTAAATAAAAATAAACATTTAGAAAAAAAAATATAATATAAAGCTAACAGCAAGCACGACTATAGACAGAATGAGAATTACCTACACTCAAAACGTCTTGTTTGCAACGATATCAAAGCTTAAACAAAATACCAACAATAAAACAGTGACTTTATCTTTTCTTCCATTCCCCACTACAATTAGTTGGAATTTTCCCAACATTAATTGTTGTTGTAAGTGGGTAAATAAAAAACATATTAAAAACAAAAACAAAGTGCAAAGTTTTCGCAAGAAATCAAGATAAAAACAATTTGCCAGTCCAGTTTTTTTTATGCACGTGCACTTGCAAAAATTTTATTATCAAAGTTGTTCTTGGGAATACATTTATTTATTAAAAGATTTTGTTTGTTGTGCTTAGTTCCCTTTTTTTAATAATTGATAAAAAAAATACTGAAATTTATTGTTGGAGGATAAGATGTTCCTATGCGCATTTCACTGGTTGCTTAAGCTGAAGGTCCACATCATGCGTCTATGCGTAGATTCGTATGATACTTTTTGTGCATTTCATGCGTTCCTAAATATACAATACATTTGTATGTAGTTGCAGTTCTTTTATATATCTAAAACGGTATATGCATGTACAAAAGAAATGCAACATGTACTATTTACATTCATATAACTTTTAACTCGTAAGAACGTGTCGAAAACTTAATATAGCATTTTACTCCAAGGCGAACTTTAGTGGAGTTCATTATTTCAACACAGGCATTACTAGTTGTAATAAACAGCATGTAAAGAACAGCCAATGCAAGTTCCTTAAAATGGTACGTACCTGACGTATCCTCGTAGCTATACATTGTTTGCCTAAACTGATTTAAATTAGTTTGAATATCATCATTAAAATTTTCTTTTAACAAACGGTATTTTTTCCATTGTGATTCATTAACATCCAAACCTACGTTAGGATTCATAAAAATCTTTCAAATATCCTTAACAATAACGAATTTTATCTGTGATAATTTGTCACATTTTATAATGGAAAAGTGTTCATAAACTTTAATTATATTAATTTTTTAAAGATTTCTACTTATTACTTTTTTCAAGACCACATTTAAATGTGAAGAAAAATTTTCTCGAAGATTTTCATTATCTTTATCAGCAATTTCAACATAATTTAGTTTTAATTACTGGTCATACATACGAATTCATCACATTTCTTACATTGAAATACTAGATAAAAAAAAATTTTATTTCTTCGTATTGAATTTAACAAATTCATGGCTCATCAAAAATAGCCAACAAAATCGCCAACTATTTTATAAGTCGCCAAAAAATCGCCATGTCGCCAAATCGGAAATTAAGTCGCCAAACAAGTTTGAAAATCGCCACGTTTGGCGAGAAATCGCCACATCTGACAGCCCTGGTAATCAGTACTCGTATAATCATTTTGGTAATAGATGCAAAATCAACAAATTGTTTGCTTGATTTCATAAATTTGGTATGAGTTTGGTAATTAGAGACAATTTTTAATGTTTTTTGTGTATAAATAAAGTTGTCGCGATCTTGATAAAATATCCGTAGTCAAGGTATTCATTGTGTGCCACTCAACCGTTAAAGTCAGTTCGAAACAAGCGACGTATTAAGAACAACGGATTCTATGTGACTCGGCCTTTATTTAATTATAATTTACATCAATGTGCAATTTTTCATACTTTTTTGTGTAGACTTGTGAACGTTTTAGTCCCACTGTTTCAATGTTTAAAACAATAAAATAATATTTATTACACTAATAGTGAAGGTTGGTGCTATTTTAACATAAAAAATCCTTAAAATGTTTATAATTATATAGTGGTATTGTGTATTTATGTGTGTGTTGTGTGTGTGTATGTGGGAAAATATTTAAGTGCCTGTTAAAGTTTGTATTTGTGTTCATAGAGAGAGGCAACATAAATCCAGACGACATTAAACCCATAAACAATCAAGCTATAATGTTGTTGTAACTTATTTATTTTGTTACTGCTGCTCTAAATAATGTTAACAGGGTTCTTTTTGTATTTTGTCGTTATTTTATCGTAATAAATTTTAAAAACCACAAAAAATCGTTTATATTTTCTACATTTATAACTTAACATGTTTTACACGTAATGCTACAGCAACACAATACAGCTACAATACAGAGTGCGCTAGAGCAGGAATATTGGTAGCATTAGCACAAACATACACATACACACATTTATTCTTCTATATAGTTAATATAGCATTTGTATTTCAAATTCAGTTGAAATATATTTTTGCCGTAAAGGCGTGAGACTGTTGAACTGAACTTGTATTTTTTTTGGGGGGATTTCATTGTCGTTTATTAGCTGCTAACAAACAAACAAACAAAAAATAAAAAAAACATCTGCAAAAACAAATAAATGTTTGTTAGTAAATACCCACTCATTAAATTAAATGATGTGAAAATAATGTTACAGTCAATGTTATTCTTCGTGTTGATTTTGTATTTCAGTTTATTTTTCGTTTTTCTTTTATTTTAGTATTTTATTTGTACATAATACTTTTCTGATAAGGGAGAACTTATTAGCTTCTGAGGATATATACCAGGACTGTGTAGTCGTCAAAAAATAGTTCTAGCTCCGACTCCAACCGCTGAAATTATTTAAGTACGACTCCAACTCCGACTCCTAGTCTGACCTCGATGCGAAATGTATATGAGACTGGTCCCTTTTTGACATTAAACAATTTTTTTAATGCAGTACCGTTTAAAATCGATATTTTAATTCTAACACGTGCCGCATTGAGCAATTATATAATTATTTACATATACATATATGTAAAGTAGAAAGGTCCGTATTTTCTGGCCTAAAAAATTTTAAATTAGACACATAAAAATCTTAACTATTTTCAACTCATGTGCTATTTTTTAACACAAGTAAATGACTTAAAAAACCAAAAATCTTTTTCTCAACTACATCAATAACTGAGTATAAGTTTAGCTAATGCAATTAAGACTCTTGACCGCAAGTATAAACAATATACCAAAATAATTTACTTTATTACACACTTTAAGTGAAGAACTTGAATTGAAAAATTTTTAAAAATTTGGATGCCGAAAAAATTTGGAGTCAGAGTCGCTAGTTTTTGTGGGTATTTCGACTCCGACTCCTCTACAAAAACCTTAACTCCGACTCCACACCTCCGACTCTGACTCCACAGTCCTGATATATACAAAGTAGAATTTAGAAGTTGAACATTTTCAAACGTGTCCAATAACTTAACAAAAGAGTTTTAAATAACATTTGTTAGAGAAACAAAATCTTTGCCGAAATTTAGCCCTTATTGAAAAAGTAGGTGGTACATTGCTGGCATTTTGAGACTGTGTGAGAATTTTCATGATCGTTAACAAACAAATAAATGCTATAAATCCGTTTAAAACTTTTCTTACTTAAACGAGCTTATCACCAACATAACTGTGTTAGGAAGAAGTTTCAGTGCTATAATTGGCTGTGCCGAATAATTGATACCCTCCATTAATAATAAAACATTTATTCTGGTGTGTGGGGCAGACTTTGTATGGGATCTTTGACAAATTGAAAACAATTCATATTATAATAAAGTGTGCCAAATTTCGTGACAATATTATTATTCCTTATGGTTAACACAGGGTCTCCACCTGAGATAATATCTGATATAAAATCTGAGAGAGCGTCGACAGAATGAGAGAATACATATCTTTATGTTAATCTTAATATCAAACAAGGGGAACACGTATCTTATAAGATTTCATAATCGATTGATTCGCGTACAGTAAACTTGTATCGTTTTTATTATTTTTTATAATTTTTTTTGTAGTTTTTTGATTTTTTAGTTTAAAATATTGTTTTTTAAACACTTTTCACAAGATTGGCACTATTTGCATTAATAAATTACAGATTTTAATAATGGTGGCTTATTATTGTTTTATATGTGTGTATGCATGTGTATTTTTGACAGCTTATAAGATAATTGTTATAAGATTTCTCATAACAACTGTCTCATAACATTTATTATAATATTAATACTAACACTATTTGAGAGTCCACACGTAAGATAATACTCTCTGCGATTGAATTTGACGTTTGCTGATATAAAAATCTTATATCTTATCTCAGGTGGAGACCCTGTGTAAGGGCGTATTAAAGTTTCTCTTTTCTACCTATGCACGCAAAGAAAAAACATGGTTGACACAATCACAATCGCAAACTATCATTAATTGTGCCAAACACGTCTTAAGCAACAATATATGTTCGGTCATAATGTTTTTATCTAACTATTGTCTCAAACATATTATTATGTTCAGAAGAAAAACGCAAACCATGTTTCTATATTTCCCGACACCATGCAAAATGTATTTTTCAACAAAAAATTAATAAAAAAAATTTATTTCAAAAAATTTATGTTTTATTACAAATATATAGGCATATATGTATTAAGAAATTTAATTAAATAAGTGCATTTATATACATGTGTGTGTTATATCTTATAAATTTTATATTATATTTTGCGGTACAAATATATAAAAAAAAAATAAGAATTCTGTGTATTACTTGTAAAAAGAAAGTCATCAACAAACTTACCTTTTATTTCCTTTATGTAATCAACTTTATTAAGATACTATATCAGATTACTGTTGAACAGATATGGAAAAAAATTAGGGACTAATGAAAAAATTTTGTGTAAAAATTTCTATGCCGGTTTCAATGTTGTAGGTTTTTTTTGCTGCAAGAAAGACAAAGTAATTGCATATTAAAATATTTTTATAAATATATTTAAATAACTTACCAGTTTCAATCGACGTATAATAATTTGTTTTGTTAGTTTAGCAAGGCAGCATGAACGTTTGCTCCCCGAAAAATGTTTTAATTATTTTGTAATCATTTATGTTTCCTGATTAACTGACGCTTGAGGACGCAGAAAATTTTATTTTCTTTTGACAATAAATATTTGCTCATTAAGAGAATGTGTTTTAAAGTAAACAAAAATTATGGTACTAAATATACCTTTTGTGTGCAACTTATATTATGATTTTAATTTTAAAGTTGAAAATATACACAGAAAAAAGTGTGTTATCAATTAAAAAAATGGTTTAAAATGTTTTTAAATTTAATTAATGTGATTATTGAAGCAATTATTTTTTTATTGAAAGAAAATTAAAAATTAAATTTTGATTTAATTAACATTTTAGTTGTTTTGAAATAAATTTTCAATTAAAATTTTAATTAAATAACAAAAAATCTTAATTGACTTTTTTCGTTTAAAATATAATAATTTAAACATATAGAATTGTTGTTGGGAATTGTCAATATTTATTTAAATAAATTAACATATTGTTTGAAATGGCAAAGTTTTTTGATCACTTTTTTAATTAAAATTAAAAATATCATTTATTGAAAATATTTTTTCAAAATTTTCAAATGTTTAGTAATCTATATAATCATTTTGGTAATAGGTGCAGAATCAACAACTTGTTTGCTTGATATTATGAATTTGGAATAAATTTGGTGATTGGAGAAATTTAACAATAATTTCTGTGTATATATTATAGTAGCAAGCATATAAAATAATTTAATATGTTTGGCTAGATCAGAGTAACTTTTTAGGCGTAAAGCACTATATAATATTATTTTAGTGAATTTAAAATTTTTAAGGATAAAAAACTATTTTTTAAGTTACATTAGGTCCAGAATAAATTTATTAGTGTTAACATATTAGCCAAATATGAATAAAAATGGTCGTAGTGACCATTCAGTAATCATGTTATTTCTCTGCGTGTGGGTACGGTGATCATATTTTTCAAATCGAAATACAGAACAAAAAAAATAGCCCAACAAGGAAAAGGACGACTTTTATACAATTTGAATTATTCGATTGCATTCCAATCCGTTTTATTTATTTATTTTTTTATTGTTAAACCCAATGTAGTTTTAATTTATATTCAATCAGAATTGCGAATAATTTTTATAAATAGATTTTTATTTGATTTCTGAAGCGTAATTACACTGTGACAGAAAAGAAAATTTTTTTCAAACTCACAATCAGTTGGAATCAGTTACAGAACCTTTTAAGTTTTTCCTTATTTCTGGTATTAACGTTGAATTTTCGAATTAAGTGTGTTCGGAGACCTCTTGTAGAATTTCATGACAAATATTTTCGCCGAATATATTAACTAAATACATCCCTGTTTTAAGGGTGATTTTTGCTTTATTCAAAAAAATTGCAAAAAAGACCCATTTCTACTTTACACTTACTTTACACTAACAAAATGTAGCTTGTTATGTTTGGAATAAATGTTTTGAAGACACTACCCAGTAAAAAATATGCTCCAAAAGGAGCTGGTTTTATTTATGAATTCATACCTCAAATCGCTTCAAACCTGCTGATGGGATGCCTGATTTTTGTATGGCGTGTTCCCGGTTGGGAGTTCTATTTTCTGCTGACAATAAGCGCTTCTTTTAACATAATAAAACATGCAAATAAATCATTCTTAAGGTGCTTTTTTATGGGTTAGTCATATTAACATATTCATTAATGTTTTGCTTTTACTGGTTTAAAAGCCTTTTTTCAAGCATTTTAATTAATATATTTAATATATTTAAATTTTTTTTATTCGTTATCATTTATTGCTGTATAAGAGCTCTCTTATTGAAGCGCTCGATTATGCGCTTTTTCTCTTAAGTGCTCCAAAAAACACAATTTTTTTTTACTGGGTATACATCAAAAACCTAAGTATCATACGACTTGCTACGGTTTTTTACTATAGAAAGGTGCAACTTTAAATAGGCCGTAAAATGAGTTTTAGATGTCCACTTTTAAAACGCCGATACGTGTATATCTTTTTTATTCCCCTCTACAAGAATCAGTTGTTTTTATTAATATAAAGAAATTACATTAAATTTGCTAAGTTTATAGTTCTCCTCTATTCTCATCACTATACCGCACATACGATTCAACGTTTTCGAGAATTCCGAGAATCCTTAATTAAAAAAGAAATAAATTTGTGTGCTTTATTTTTGTTCTCAAGAGTAAATTGTTTTGTTTTTTGTGTTAAATTGTGATTGCTTAAATAGATTGAATAATTTAATTTGATATAAAACTGTCATTGAAGTTACTATATCTTTAACAGAAAATGTGGTAGTTTCAAATTCTTAAAATTCACTTGTAAAGTTACCATGAGAACAAACCTGCTGCTCGCAATTTTTGTAATAACCAAAAACGATTTAACTGTCAGATAGCGTCTTAAAAATAACTACATATTTGTAAGTTGTAATAATGAACTAGCGATATAGCGTCAGACAATGGAGCAGTGGCTTTGCTTTTGGATTTTGCGGTCTCTTCGAGGTAACCCAAAACTTTTAGCAAAATGATTTTTATATTCACAAAAATCATTAAAAATAAGTAGAAAAATCTTAAAGCGTACAAATGCATACAAGATTTATCAATGAGAGAACTTTTTACTATGATGATGCAATGCAAAGCGGCTAAAGCTCCACATCAAGCGTTCAGTGCTATTTTGCATCAGTTCAAAATGTAGTAGTGCATACACAGCACTACTACTTTTTGATATACGTATGGAAAGCATGAAGTCTTGAAAGAAGATAGAAAAAGTAACATATGCGTAGAACTCTTTGAAAGTGTTATTGTTCTTAGTTTCTATGCAAATTAAATTATTTTTTCAAAAAAACTATAAAAAAAGTATCGTCGTATCGCCAGTAAAATATCGCCGATACTGATATATCGGCAAACCCGATATTAATATATCGGCAATCCCGAAGTATCGCCGATATATCGGTATCGGTATTCGTTTCCTCTCTACTAATAATAATAAAGATTAATAAAATATTCATTGATAATAATTTTAAAAATGTTACTTAAAAAATTAGTTAGTTTGCAATACTCATTTAAAAATTTTTATAAGTTTATTTCTTTTATGGTTATTCATAGTATAATTAAATTATCGAGCTTAATTATTATGCTTATTATAGTAATAATAATTTTAGTAGACATTTTATTTGATATATTTGGTAAAGATACTGCGAGGGTGTTTCTTCAATATTCATTTCTAAATCTTTCGTCTTTAGATGTATCAATATGTATCATATGTATGTTTTTCTGTGGACATGGGCGTGCGGAAATACATTCAGCCCAATCACGAATGCTTCCCAGGAATTGTATCATACGGAAAATACTTTCCTCGAGAAAAAATTTCTGCAATTATTAATTTCACGGGAGCAAAAAATGAAAGGGTGGCATCACCGAAGTTGTTCTGTTTATTGTCATTGAATTTAATTTTGTTGTTGCTGTGTAACAAGTTAAATTAAAAGTAATTTAATTCGAAATTTAAAGGAATATAACAGCCTTGCAAGTTCTTAAAAAAAATTCTTTTATGACAGGTTTATCGTTAAGACCAACGAGCTTTAACGGCACAACCTCGACGTGTGATTTTATTCCTCCAAAGTACTTTTCTGATTTTGTGCAGCCTTTTGCCGAATTTCCTTTTTTTTTTTTGACTGATCAATTACTTTCAAGAATATTAATACACATTTTTCCACACAGTACCACAATTATTTGGAGTCCCCATTTAGTTAAGCTCGTTTTAAGCATCCCTTCTTACAATTTTTTTTTTAAATTAAATTCTGTTTTGCAAACGAATTGTTTTCAGGAAAATATAAGAAATTTCAGGCGGAATTTTTATTTTTAATAGGAGGAATGGGAAAATAGAAAAAATTCCCGCAGAAGCCTAGTACTCTGTTCCAATTTGTGAAAAATGTTCAGCAACATCTATTATTTCATGCGAAAAATTTGACTAGTATCAATGTTACCTATCTCGAGAGTTTGCACAATTTGACGTTTTTAATCTTTCAAAGTATGCGACATTGTTTTGCATATGTAAACAAAACCCACAAGTATATAACTAAACTAAAAAGTATTTTTTTAAATAAAAAATTAAGTAAAAATTAAAGTAAATATTGATGAAAAACTGTTACCGGTTGTGTTATTTATGTTTTGCAGTTCTCATTTTATTATTATGTTTACACTATTTTCATTTGCTTAAAATTCCACGTGAAATAAGTGCAGCTTATATTATTTCGCAGTTGTAAAAAAAATGTTGCCAGAAACATTTCGCAACTTTTTCACAAATTAAACAGAGTACAACTCTATCAACATTTTTTTCATAGAAATTCCGCACAAGTTTTTTTCATATGAGTTTTGACAGCATTTCACGTGAAATATTGAACAGAGTACTACGCTTTATTGGGCCGATTATTTTCCCTCGTGAGAATGCTCTAGTTGATATTTTGCAAGCATATTTTTTTGCCAGGCACGCGTGCGGAGTAGGGATGGACAAATTGAAAAAATATATCGATATATAACGTATCGATATTTTTTTAACAGTATCAATATTTATTAATTAAAAATTTTGATAAATCGATGTATCGAACGTATTAAGCTGAAATTATTACCAAATTTAAAAACATTATATACCTATGTCAATACATATTTACACATGTACAAACATATTACATTTAATTCCATTCTATCTTTTTATTGTTTCTTTTAATTTCAAATTTACTGCCTGTCCCTCGATTTCGAACGAAACTTTCATTTGCTTAACTTTTATTTAAAACAAAAATCAATTTTAAAATTTAGTTTTTAAGGTAAGTTATTTGAACGACGTTTTCGTTTGAAATCGAGGGACCGGCAGTTAATTCTACAATAAGAAAAAAGTAAAGAATACAAAAAAAATTCTATTTATTCACCATATGAAATTATATAATGCCGGATTATATATTGCCGGTAAACGAAACTTGTAACACATACTATACAAGTAAACTGTGTAATATTTTATTTTTTATAAAAACACGCACAAATAAAATAAATAAAAAACAAAATATTTTTTTTTTATAAACATTCCAACTTTCATGAGTTCATTGCTGCTAATACGCCATAATTAAGGCGATTCTTTGCATAATTCTAGGAACCCTTTCCAGAATATTTTTTTCGCGCTTATTTTTTTGTTGTCTCTCTTAAAAAACCGAGACAAAGCTGAACTGTGTAATCTATGAAAATGTGCAATGGAAAAGCGCCGTTATTTTCTTAATATTAGTTAAAAAACATATGATGTAATTCCTAAAAAATAACGGTATTGTAAGCAGTTGAGCAACGGTTAAAATGTAGATAAATATCGTCGATATATATCGATTATAATTTTTTTAAATGTCGATATTTTGATATATCGATATTTATTGCCCACCCCTTGTGCGGAGAAGTTGAAAAATATACTTGACTTTGCAGAGAGCCATACAATGCAGCGTGTCTAACATTCAAAGTTTAAAAAAAAACTTTTAACGAACCCAATTTTTTGGTCGAAATGCCCCTTTTTTGGCTTTATCTTTTATTTTTACTGTTTTGATCTTATATATTATTTCTCATTTTTCCCTACTGAAAAAGGATTCACAATGAACCATATAGTCTTCAAGTAGATGTGGTATTACGGAAGCGTTATAATGGCACTTTCTGATCCCAACCTTTTAATATATTTTTAATATAATACTACATCGCACAAAAAACAGTTATTCGCTATGTCTTGCCGTATAATTAGTTTTATTTTGTGATAATAAGACCATGTTCAATCTCACTTACTATCAACAAAATTAGTGGTTATGCTTATTTGATCAATTATTTAATAAGTGTGACCGTAGCTTAAGCCTGATTAAAAAAATAAAAATTTGAATTAAAAAAATAAACAGTTCAACAAAAAAAAAAACCACAATTCTAATTATTAACTATTTTACTTCAGCAAAATTCAAAAAAACTATATATCATAAATTTCCTTGAACTTTTTTTTATTAATTCCTTAAACTTTTTTATATTAAATTTATCTCAGCTTCCTAAAAAATATCATATTGAATCTAAACAATATTAAACTATAATTTACATAAGTTCTATAAACACATCAATTTGCTTAAACTGAATTCTTCCGTTAGACTCATTTTCATATTTTTTTTTTCTCTCTAAATCTTCTTAATATTCCAAACATATTTTGAATACTTTTTACCTTTTTTTTTGATAAAAACAATTCACTTATACTTTTTTCATTGCTCCCACTTCCTCTTTATTAAACACATTACAAATAAATTATTTAAATTATAATATCAACACCATTTCGTAAATAAACTACATACACATTTACATGCCACACTCAAAGACAAAACTACCTTAAGCCTACACAAAATACGGGGGCTGGATAAAAAGTCCTTACGAAGCAATTAATAATACTGTAGTGTTATCAAATTTTTAATACACTCACGTGATAAAATATATAGTTCTTGTGTAGAGTGGGATTTAAATGTAGTTAGAGTATCAATTAATATTTAAGTAGTTTAAGGTTTTTAATCCAAATTTTTAATATTTTATTCAGGCTATTGTTCATTAAATTTAATTTTCATTAAATTTTTTTTATGAAGAAATGAATTTTACCAACATGAAATGAACTAATCATTTTTCATTCTTAACTTAGCTGGGATTTGAATCAACAAGCTCTATGTTAACATTTGTCCTTCAAGTTGCGCTGTTAAAAAGGTCATCGAGAAAAAGAAAGACAAAATATGAAAAACAGAAAAATGTACCTTGGACTTTACGAAGAATTCTTGACAAAAAGTATGAAAAACAGAAGTAAGGCTGGCCATGTAAATTAATTAAAATAGAAAATCATTCAAAAACAAATTTCGATCTACCAATTTGGTTTAAAGATTGATGTTTGGCTATTGACTGCCCGCCGCCTTCGATAGAGGTGAGTGTTAAATAGGCAAACTCCTCTGAGAAGATTGTGTGGTTATAATCGAAATATGTCTGGGCAGCCCGTCCGTGAAATCCTGGGTTCAATTCGCAGTTCAGTCAAGAATGAAAAATTATTAATAAATTTTATTTCATTTCATAAATTTTAATTCATTTCATGCTGTAAAAATTCCTTTCTTCATAAAAATAATTTAATGAAAATCAAATTTAACGAACTTTAGCCTGAATAAAATATTAAAAAATTGGATTAAAATCGTTAGAGTATATTTAGATAAGAGTAGAGTTGGAGTCGGGTTAGTGTAGAGCTAGAGTCCAGCTAGAATCCAGTTAGAGCAGGGTTAAATCAGACCTAAAGCTGAGTCAGAGAATAGTTGGAGATGAGTTGGAGTAAAGATGGAGTCAGAGTTGAGGTAGAGTTAGAGTTTAGTTAAAATAGAGTAAGAGGAGAGATATAATAGTGTTCGAGTAGAGTTAAAGTAGAGTTGAAATAGAATTAGAGCAGGATTAGAGTAGAGGTTGAGTTGAGTTAAAGTAGAGTAAGAGTAGATTGGTAGTGGAGATAGAGTAGAGTTAGAGAATAGTTTAAGTAAATTAAGAGAAGAGTTAGAGTTGAGTTAGAGTAGAGCTCAAGAAGAGTAAGAGTAGCGTTAGAGAGGAGTTAGGGAGTAGGGTACGTAGAGTTAGGTTAGGGTTCAAGTAGAGTTAGGGAAGAGCAAAAGTAGATTAAGAAAAAAGTAAAAGTAAAATAAGGTAAATAAGATATAATTTAAAATTATATTCAGAGTAAAGTCAAGTTAAAATAAGTTATTCACCCAAATTTTCAAATTTAAAATTTCGAAAGAACTATTTCCACACCCCTCGCTGCTACATAATATACATTTACACAACTGTATTTCCATTTTTCCTACCTTTTTGTAACAGTTTTCTTAATTTTCCTTAAAAAATAATTTTTTCTTTGTTTTGTCTACATTTTACCTTTATTTTCAGTTACCCGTAATACATGTAAATAACAAGGTAAATTTAAGTCTTAAATCATCCATGGCATTATGCCTAGACTAAACTAAACTAATTTCATTTGTGTGTTAGTGAATATATTAGATTGTTTTATACGTCTAAGGATTTACTAATGCACACCAATATCAGAAGAAATGTGTGTTTGTATTACTGCTTCTACTACACAAAATATGTATGCCCAACCGTTAAAAGAATGAGCAAAGATGCCTAATAGAAGGCCTTATTTGGCAGACACAACCACTCAACGCCAAATTCCATGCTTAATTACTGTTTTACACAGGTTTTCGTTGGGAGCAGGCCTTTCCACACTCTCTGCTTTTTACAGGAATTATAAAAGACTTTCAGATTAAGAACATTTAAGATGGAATATGTGTAACGAATATTGTGGTAGATTTTAATTTTTGCCAGTTACTAAAAATACGTAAACTTCTTAAAAAGCGTTTTAAAATTTATATAGTTTATAATAATGTTATTTTTGCGTTTTGTATAAAAATATAAAAACACGTCATGTTTGTCGGCGGAATGTTCGTTTTATCAATAAACATAATTAAACGGATAAATATTTCAATATTATCATGTTTCTCTGAAACGCAACGTCACGTTTACGTTAGAGTTTCTATTCATACATAAGATTGGTAATGAAATCGGAACAGCTGATCCGCAACGTATTAATTTACGTATCCGTAACTAGACAAAAAAAAAAAAAAATAGATATAAAAATAGAACAACTTTTTTCCCTTCCCAAAAAAGGGAGTAACGAACGTCGCTAAGAAACAAATTAAGACTGAACAAATTAGTTACTTTCTATTTAACCCTGGAAAGTTACTCTTTATTTAAGTACATTAACGTAAGTCTTCGTCGAAACGATGAACTCTTTAAAAACACTCTAGCGGCACGATTTTTAAAGTAAAAGAAACAACTACAAAATTTTTAGTTAAACATTTTATTAAAAAAATAAAATAAAGCATAAACAAAGTTTTATTTCTCTCTCAAAATGCGATTCGAATTTGAAATCTTATTTGTGTTTTCAAATTAATTAACTTTTTAGAGCTCTCGCCATAAGCTAACGTTGTTGAAAAAGATTGTGATTTGAACACATAACAAAGTTATATGATAAAGAGTAAATCGGCTTGTCGATTCAACGAACAGTAACCATCCAGTGTTAAAGAAGGGAACATCTAATATTTAACGAATATTTTGGAAGGCATTTTTAATACCTTTTAGGATATCTTAAAAAACCAATCTTTTAGAAACAATAATAGAGGCCTTCTAAAGGCCCTGCCACTTACGGTCCTTTTAATAATTACCGCTGGATACAATGGTTGTATGTATGTCATTAGGGTCAATTCAAGTTGCTAGTGGTATATTTAGGGTGAGCAACATGTTTAAGGACAATTTGAAATTGTCTCCATATAAACGAATGAAAGATTGAAAGTGTGTTAGTGTGTATGTACACATGTTTGATATTATAAAAGGTGCAAGTAATTTAGTATTTTGTTGGGTGTTAAACTAGAAAATTTAGAGAATTTGTCAAGATTTTATGAGGTACGAATATTTTATCAAAGGTGTTTAAAGTACCATTAAATAAATCTTAAGTAGCCTGTAGCTTTGTGAATAATTGTATGTTAGTCATTTGTAGGAAAGAAAGTCTATTAAGAATATAAGAAAATAAAATACGAGTCCTCATAGGAGATTAATTAAAATGCATAAGAATTAATTAACCACAGGGCGTTTGCCATGGACTTTCTACAGCGAGGAATTTAGTGTTGAAAATAAACGATTACATTTTTATATAAGAATATTTTTAGTTTTATATGCTCAGTGGATATAAAAGCAGAGAAACGAAGGAAAATTAGTAAAAAAAATATAGTTTGCGCCAATTTGATACTCTAAAGAAATATTGCGCAAATTTGGGATATGTAGAAAATATTTAAAAAATTCGATATTTTACGCTTAATAAATTTTATATCCGTAAGAACTTTTGCACAAATTTGGTCTGCATAGGAATGTTTATAGGAAATATATTTATAGGAGTGTAAGAAAAGATAAACTCACTGTTTTTTTGTTGGTATTTTCTTTATGCTTTGATATCGTTTCAAACAAGACGTTTTGAGTGTAGGTAATTCTCATTCCCTCTGTAGTCTTGTTTGCTGATAGCTTTGGCTTTCCTAAAATTATATAGGAGAACGTTTCCTGATGATCTGGCCTACGCAACCAGTGAAATGCGCATAGGAACATCTTATCCTCCAACAATAAATTTTAGTATTTTTATCAATTATAAAAAAGGGGAATTAAGCAAAATAAATAAAATCTTATAATGAAAAAAAATTTATAGGAAATTTCATGGAAATTTGGTTTTTATAAGAAAATATGCGCATATTTTATATATTTCGAAAATTTTGCCAAACTAAAATTTTATTAAGAAATTTTGCGCAAATTTAATACTTTCTTCAAACGTTAAATTTAAAGGGAGTTTTGCTATATTATACACAGAAAGAAAATCGTCCCCTTAATAAAACAATAGTGTATACGCATGAACACCATTATTTTTTATTGCATAATAAGAATCTACATAACTGATTCTAAATGTGGTCAAAATTTGGTGAAATTCTACTTCCACAAAGTGGGTCAAAAGATTAATTGAAATATTATTGTATAATTGCGTGTTTGAAATTTTTCATTAATAATTGTGTAAGTGCAGGTATAGTGTTTTAATTAGTTGTTGCCCTGAATATCATTTCAAAGAAAAATAGGGTATAAAAAGCATACACAATTTTTATTATTCACTATTTTTATTATTTCATAACAAAAAAAAATCGAAAAATTACGTATATTGATATACACAATTTTGTAACAATATAATTGGTGTAAAATATTCAAACAAAATAGTGTATACCATACAAAATAAAAAAGTGTATTATGATTTTCATACATATTATAAAACAAATAAAATAGCCTAAGTGACATCATGGTACTTTGAATCTCATTTATTTGCAATTAAAGCACTTGTAGATTAATGAAATATCATCTCCTAGTAGCTTGATGATTCCATCACATATTTAAATGACCACAACTCAAAAATATCGATTATTTTCTGAGATATTAGTGTTTTCCCATTTGTCTAATAACTCAAAAATTTTAAACTCTATTATCTCGAAATCGCAAAAAAATTATACACTTTTAATTTATTAAGGGGACGAAATACTCTTACTAAATTTAAGTTTTTTCAACTTAATTTTTAGTACGAATAACATTAATTAAAACTTTAAGTACGAATAACACCAAAAAGTACTTAAAACAATCAAAAATGGGATTACTTTCGCAATCCATTGCATTCTATATGCGTGCATAGGCGCATTTTTGTGAAATTCTGTTGTAGAAACAACAATAACTCTACAAAATTTGGGGAAAAAAAACGTTTCGCTTGTCTTGTGTAGAAACAATAACAACACTACAAGAAGAATAACCAACATGTTTTTCACGTTTATAAAGTGAAATAAGAAGCAAAAGTCCCGAATTGTATTTGTTAAAATGTTTAAGTTAAATAAATCAAATTTTCAAAATGGAATGCAACCGTAAACCATATCGGGTTTGCTGCTGGTGTCTTATAATTGTGAGTTCTTCTGTAAACAAGATATTCCCCCCCTTCTCAAACAAATGTGAAATAAGCATATCGGTCATTAACTTCAATAGTGACATAACTCAAAAAAATCGATTTCGTAATAAATGCGTTTAAAGTTTTGTTTTGCTCTTACCACTATGAAAAAATAACTACACATTCTCTTCTTACGGGAAAAGTATAAAAGATATAAAGAAGAACTTTATACCCAACTAGCTTAACCCGGTGCGCTTTTCTACCCCCATCGAAATAAAATTGGTAAGATTTTTTAAAAAATAAATCATGAATTGATAACAAAGCATCTTGAACTAAATTTTAATTAACAGTAACCGTTCTACAGATATTCAGAAATTTCAAGTGTCTTCGTATGGGGGAAGCCATGCCTACTTTTCGTATTGAACCTCCTTTTTGAGAGATGTTGTATATTATTATCTAAGCTATTTGTACAAAATTGAAATACTTTCACTGTTACAGTACTCCAAATATGTATAAATCTCTCCACTTGTCCAATCCAGCCCACTTTTTGGCTGATGTCGTATATTGATAACCGAGCTATTTGTTCCATATTCGAATCTCATACTGCAACCTTTCTCCAGATTGTATGTTTGGTGTCATTGTATGGGTGGGGCCACGCCCACTTTAAAATTAAAAATATATTAATTACCTATGTTAAGCGCCGGGTAATCAGGAAATTACTTTTAACATTTCAATGTAATCGGTTCAGTAGTATAGGGAACAAACAAACATATGCTTTTTCATTTATATATTATTATTTATTGCTCCCCCTGCACCTACCCCCTTTATTTTTGTTTTGGAAGATGTAGTTTACCATAACAGTGGGTCCTACAAATGTTGAAGGCTTTTGTGTTCAGACATGCGGTGATTAATAATTTCGTTATATGGGGGGTACTGTTAATCCTCCGTCTACCCCGCCCAATTTAATTTTGAAATTTATAGTTCACCATAATAGTGGCTTTAACCACTTCCGCGATATTTAATATAATCTTCCTAGAGTGACTCCTACCAAGTTTAAACATTCTCATTATAACAATTTTTAAGATATGCGATATAAAACATTTTCGCCCTAGGGGGGAAGCACTTCCCCTGCTATTATCTTATATCAATTTCGGGGCTCAGAAGAACCTTCTTCAAAAAGTTGAAGAAAATGGGTGCAGCGACTCTTAAAATATTTGATACTTCCCCAGTCCCTATCGAAAAAATAAGTAGCCTATTTTATTTGTGGTCCTCACGTGATTTTACTGCAAAGTTCAGGAAAATAGGTTCAGTAGTTTAGGAGTCTATAAGCCAACAGACAAACATTTTTAATTTTTATATTCTGCATCGCTAATTCCAAAATTAAATTTTTTGAGTTATGTCACTATTGAAGTTAACGGGTAAGTAAAGAATAGTATATTCTCTCTCTCTCTCTCTCTCTCTGGTTCTCTGGGGTAAGCGTTTGGGTTAAAATAAAAATCTTACTTTCGGATTATTTCAAGCACGAATTCGGGACCAAAACCAACTAAAAAAGTTCTTGAATCAAGCTTAAGTTTGAGATTAATTTCATCTCATTTTTACAAAAGTCAAATCCGTTTTTGGATCATTTAAGTACAGGGCACTTCATCAGTTCGTACTTGAATCAAGCGTTCTGTTCTTGATTTAAGGAAATCCGTACTTACCTATTGACACTGCTTCGGCTTGATTTAAGTACGGATGCATTGATTTTGAATGCTGCTTATGTAAAATCGTATGCAAATTCGCTACTTGAAACAAATTTTACATAGAATTTCTGTTTTGAGCAAGATTTACACAGATCTACATACACACCACTATTTAAAGTTAATTTTGTAAATTTTTTATTTTATAGTAATTTTTGCTATTAGTTGCTATATTTACCCCACAAAACTTCCTAATTTCCTACCAAATATTTCTAAACAATACTTTGATTATAAATAAAGACAATATGTTTCCAAGTAAAAAAAAAATAAATAAAATTAGAACCTTTAATTCTAAATAATATCTTATAATGGCAACACGTTACGAATTGATATGATGACTGCGTATACGCAACATTAATTTTATGAGATTATTTGAACATTCTTTACGGAGCAAAAAAAAAATTTCAGCAAAAACTTTGACCTGTATTCCTTGGAACAACAACTACAACTAAATTGATGTCCTTTTTTGAACGTTTTTATATTTCTTTATGTATTTTTTTTATTCGTATTGTTGATATAAAAACCAATGAAGCATAACAATTGATTGGTTAGAATGGACAGACAAGTAAGAGACACAGCTATTTTTTTGTATATAAAAATGTAGAAGGACATAGTGTTTGAACCATTTAGTTAAATAACACAATAAGTTAAGATACGCTTGAATGACCTTTTTTTCTAAGACTGTCAGTTAGTTTGTTACAACAGACTGACTTTACTATGTCAAATCAAATGCCTGACTATGACAATAGTAATTGAGTAGTTGACTACTGCTAGTAATGGCAAAGCTGTTTTTCTCTTTATCTTCCCTTTACACCATCTTTTCCTGCTTTTTCAAGTATTGGTGTCAGCGACAACATGTTGTGTATATATTAAACGATAGAGTGAAACGACATCGCCTACAGATGATAATATGTCACCATGCTTTCAAAATATTATTCAATGAATTTTTATTGGCAAATTATGTTAAAGCAACAAAAAAAAAAAAGATTTTATTTGATATTTATGACTTAAGTGTATATGAAATCATTTTATTATTGTGTGCTGTTGAGTCTTTCACCTCCATATGAGCTCTGCCCTGTAAACCGGCTACGATGATAAACAGAGATACAGGTGTTTTAGTGTAATTTTTTTAAAATTTAAGTCTTAGTCATATAACAAGTAAAATGGTATAATCTGCTGTGCTGAGTTTTTAATACCCTCCACCAAGAATCAGAATAATATTTAACAAGTCCGTGTCCATACAGTTTTTGCAGTATTAAAGTATTTCATATGCGTTCTTTTTTCTCCTACTTTCTCTCAATAACAAGCGTCCAAGAACTACTTGTAGGCGATTCAAGGTACTCTTTTCTATTCGTATTTCACCCTGATTTGATTTTTAATATGCTTTTTTACAGATCACCCGTGACTCATATCAAACTGCTTTGTAATTATCGTTTAGTAAACGTATAAAATGATAACAGTAACTGATTGTTAAAATTTAATAAAAATATAGTTATTTTACGAATCAATTTATTTTTTAACATTTACGTTTGTTATTAAAAAAAAACTAGCAAAAAATGCTGTTTTTCTGCACTATTATTGTTATGTAGTTTGATTTTTTGTCGGTTAAGGAATATGCTGTTAAATAAAAAAAAAAAAAATTCTGAAGTTTATGTAAAATTCATTTATTTTAAATGAAATGTAAGTGATCCGTTTATTAAATAAATTTTTAGCTGTTTAAAATGAATTTTCTGTGGGATTTACCTACATAATATTTTGAGTGTATTTAATAAACAAAAGTAAGTTCCTGATAAAATTTTGACCCGGTAGACATCGCTGGGGTCAAGTTATTAACAAACTTCTCCAGTATTTAATTTTTTATTTTTATTTAGAAAATCCCAAAATTCAAACAAAAAGGTACAGTTATAATAAAGTCGTCATTCTAAACGAAGGTCATTTTAAACTTAAGCCTACTTAGCTGACAGTAACAGTAATGTAACCGTACAGAAAAAAAATAAGAAAAGTCTATTTTCTACAGATTTTTACGTTACGTGTAAGTTAAATTTACATACAACAATATGAAGCAGCTAATCTGCCACGTTACTGTTACTGTCAGATAACTGGGGCTTACGGCCCTAATTGTGCAAAATGCGACGCCAAAAAGCAAAAACAAAGTCAAAAATATTTTATAATTTTGTTGTAGCTTTCTACATAAATTCATATTGAACTTTTAAATTTTAAACGCTGCATTTCTTTTGGCGTTGAATTTCTCCATTTTTCGGAAAGATTAGAAATGGCACATAAAGTTGGCATAATAATGTCGGAAGATTATTCACAAAAACCAAGAATAGATTCTAAAAGTCGGATATGTTTAATTTAGTTTATAAAATTCATTGTGGTGGCAATGATAATGAACCATTTAGTTACATAATAATTTGAGTGTATCGTTTGGCAAGTCATCATGGAAAGGCTCATACCACAACAGCGTCTCCAAATTTTTTGCTGTATCTTAATGAAAATCCGGTGTTTTATTGTGAAATATTGTTCAGTGATAAAGCACATTTCTGGCTCAATGGATAAGTGAATAACCAAAATCGACGCATTTAGGCTGATAAGCAACCCGAAGAGTAAGAAGAGCTACCGTTACATCAATTAAAAACAATGGTATGGTGTGGCTTATGATAGAATCAGTAGTCAATGGTAACCGCTATCTCATGGACTAAGCGCTTCTTGATGGTCTCGGTGAGCTCTGGTTTCAACAAGATGGCGCTACGAGCCATACAGCCCGTGAAACATCGACCTTGTTCAGAAATCATTTTGCTGAGCATTTAATTTCACGTTTTCAGTGCATGTTTTCGAGTTTTTACTGCATATTTAATGCGGTTTTAGAGCATATTTTTGGTTTGAAAATATTATGGCGTTTGGGTTTTACCGATTATAATTTTTTTAATGTTTTTGTAATTGCAAATACTATTAAATTGTTGAATATGGGCATTTTCTGGGGCCACGAATGTACGTTCGTATGCTTTTGATGTGCAAATAATACAGAAAACAAAACTTTTCCTAGCATTTTTTTGCCATTCGGTAGCATTTTGGTAGCACTATTTTTAGTGCAAAATGTGGATTTCATCGAGTTTAAGTTTTCATAATGATAGTTATAAACATGTGGTCACTTACGTACGCAAAATAAAAGTCAACTTTGGCTGACAGTAGTGAAATGTAAAAATCTGCATAATGGAACGGAATATTCAAACGTGATTAATTAATTTAAAAAATGTATTAAGACAGGTCTCTATCCAGTATTTACACAATAAAAACTCTATTGGTTTTTGTTTAACTGGCGATTACGATTTTTCTATATGTTTTTACCGTTAATTAACCGTCAATCGAACTGTTTTTGTTCTCCTTATACTTTTCTTTTCTTAATTGATTGTAATAGAGAGATTTTAAAGAAAGAGTGCAGGCATAACAAATTTTTTTGTATGTAAAATAATTAAATATAAAAATGTCTTAAGAAGTAGCTTAAAAAGAAAATATTAAATTTTCCAGTTTCCAGCCGAATTTCCTCAAGTAAAACAGCTGAGATATCATAGAATATTATATAAAGCATTCTATTATAAAAACATAGACTTTTTTTTAATTATAAAGAATAAAACCGATTATCAACACTTTATTTTTCCATCCTGGTTGACCATTCGAAGGAAATGCCCAAATTTGATTTTCAAAAAAGCCATTTTTGTTTTTTGGTGTATATTTTTAACAATTAGAAGGGCATATTTTCAAGTTTTTACTGCATTTTAAATGCGCATAAAACGCTTCTTATAGAGCATATTTCTGGTTTCCCTGGTAATAAACAGCCATACAATTATTAATGATAATATAAGCCATAACATGGTCGGAGGCAAACGTTATATGGTGTTGGCTTCCTTATGAAGGAACAATTTAATTAGTAGTGAAGTAACCATAGTACGGTTGACGAAAGTAGCTATAACATGGTTGTTTGAAATACTTTTTTTTTTTTTTTTTAATTGTTTCTTTATTTACAATCTATCCAAGGGATAATAAGCAAATTTGTTAATATTTTTTAAAAATGACAGATATTATGTATCTCCAATGAGTTACATAATTTACAAGTAAGTATTTTCGTTTTTTCATGAATTAGTGCTAGAATTTAAAACAATATGTATGTATACATCTTTACGAAATGTTTGGTGAGAAATGGAAGATCCAATACGTGGTTGCGCTTAAGGCGTCGGATTTCGTGGGTACTGTCCAATAATGAGATAGCAATGGGGTTTGTGTGGTCGCTAAGCCTTTGTAAGTATCTCTCACTGAAGTGTCTAATTTCTTCTCGAACTGATTTTATGGATAAGTCTCTTCTAATTACAGTGTTTCTTACATACCATGGAGCACTCAATATTTGACGAGAAGTTTTAGATTGATATCTTTCAAGTATTTCAATATTAGAATTGCTCGCTGTACCCCATAGTTGGATACCATATGTCCATACTGGTTTCAGGATAATTTTGTATATTCTTATTTTATTATTTACATTTAGTTGGGAAAAGCCAATAAAGTTTTTTAGTTTGAAGTCTTAGAAGTTGAAGTTTATTCTTAATGTGAGCTTTCCAGATTAGTCGTCTGTGTCATACCTAGGTACTTTACCGTTTCCTTTTTTTGAATTATGTTTCCATTTATAAAAACACTAGGGCAGTCTTCCTTCCTCAGTGAAAAAGTTATATGGCTGGATTTATCAGAATTCACCTTAATGTTCCATTTGACAAGCCATTTCTCGAGTTCATTTAGCTCGTTTTGCACAAGTAACGATGCTTTAACTGGCGAATCGCTCTTGGCAATAATATCTGTGTCGTCTGCTTAGGTGGCAACCAATATGTTTTCAGCTATGGGTATGTCTGTATAAACAGTATATAGGACTGGCCCTAGCACACTACCCGTTTGAAATATGTAACTATAATATCGCTCATTTCGTGCAAGACCGTCACAACTCAAAATTTGAAACTTTACAGGAGAGCCTTATTAAGATTCCAACCTATTATTTTTTACCTTCTCTTTCACTAAAATACAGTTATAAAATCAAATGTTTCTTTTTTGCTACAAAGAAAACCACATGTACAAGAGGAATGCCAAACACAAACTGAAATGTGACCTTGTTGATGTTAATTGCTCAAGTTTGTTACGAGAGGTCATAGCGTCACAAGCATCTGTATTACCGTTATTTTTTTGATAATTCTCTCCGTTCTTAGATCAATTTGTAGAGATTTAAGAGAAGAACATTACTAACTCGAAAATGCCAAATTTTGAGTTGTGACGGTCTTGCACGAAATGAGCGATATGTAGAGGTGACCATATAAAAAATATTTTTTGTTAAGGTGTGGGAGCTATGAACAATTAGTCCAATTCAAAATTCAATATAAACTCTAAATTAAGGCTCTAATTGTGCAAAATGAAATCCAACTCCAAAACTTTTAACATTTTTAACACCATAGGATATGCAGCGTTTGAAATTTAAAAATTCAATATGAATTTCTGTAGAAAGCAACAACAGAATTATAAAATATTTTTGACTCAGTTTTTACTTTTTTTGGCGTTGCGTTTCGTTTAAAAAAAAAAAAAAAATAGCGGATACCCTGTGTATGCTTCTACACTTTCCTCTCATCGTAGTCCTATAAAAAAAAAACAGCTTATGTGTCTATCTAAATAGGGATATATCTGTATTTCATTCAAATCAGCTAGATTGTTTCGGAGAGGCAGAAATTGCCTCCTAGCTTCCTTCGTATTGCTTTTGACAATATAAATAGGAATCTATCTAACTTTCAAATTTCTTTGAAATCTGTTAAATAGTTTCAGAGACGTAGAAACTATCGTCTTTCTTCCCTCGTGGACCTTTTTTTTGAAAAAAAAAGCATCGTTACTCTGTAGGTTTCTTTCTACACAGAAAAAAGTGTTTTATCAATTAAAAAAATGGTTTAAAAAGTATTTTAATTTAATTAATGTGATAATTGAATCAATAATTTTTTTAGCTGAAAAAATTTAAAAATTTAATTTTGATTTAATTAACATTTTATTGTTTTGAAATTAATTTTCAATTAAAATTTTAATTAAATAACAAAAAATCATAATTGACTTTTTTCGATTAAAATAAAATATTTTAAACATGTAGAATTGTTGTTGGGAATTGTTAATATTTATTTAAATAAATTAACACATTGTTTAAAATTTCAAAGTTTTTTGATCACTTTTTTAATTAAAATTAAAAATATCATTTATTGAAAATATTTTTTCAAAATTTTAAAATTTTTAGTAATCAATATAATCATTTTGGTAATAGGTGCAAAATCAACAACTTGTTTGCTTGATATTATGAATTTAGAACAAATTTGGTGATAGGAGAAATTTAATAATTTTTTCTGTGTATATTTTAAATTTCAAATAAAAAAAAAATTTTTTTTCGGAGAGGCAGAAATTTCCCCCTTCCTCCCGTAATGGTCCTAGTTTTGAAAAAATATATAGTCTTAAACCATTATCACAAAATTTCCTTTTTAATGAAACCGGTTTGGGGGCACATCGGTTATGTAAATGAATTCAAATACATTTTATTTAGGAAAAGCACACCAGTGGTTCTCGAGTTAAGTAAATAGTTCAGCAGAAAAAAGTTGTTAATCGATTAAAAAAATGGTTTAAAAAGTATTTAAATTTAATTAATGTGATAATTGAATCAATTGTTTTTTTTTTGTTGAAGGAAAGTTAAAAACATAAATTTGATTTAATTAATATTTAAGTTATTTTGAAATAAATTTTTAATTAAAATATTAATTAAATAACAAAAAATATAAATTGACTTTTTTCGTTTAAAATAAAATAATTTAAATTTGTAGAATTGTTGTTGGGAGTTGTCAATATTTAATTAAATAAATTTACACATTGTTTGAAATGGCAGAGTTTTTTAAAAAAAAATATTCACAATTTTACAATTTTTAGTAATGAATATAATCATTTTGGTAATAGATGCAAAATCAACAACGTGTTTGCTTGATATTATGAATTTGGTATAAATTTGGTGATTAGAAGCAATTTTAAATTTTTTATGTGTTGGGAATATAGGAAAACTTATTTTTATAAATGTATATAGATATATTTTTATTCCTGGCATATTTCATGACAGTTGTGATATTCCTTACAATTTAAAATATTCAAAGGTTTTTCTTTGTGTTACACACAAAATGACAAACTTATTATACCCACATTCACCACTTGTACTGATGGTGGTTGTAAAAATATACGAATATCTTTATATTCTTTAAGTCTTATTATATATCCATACATATTATCATAATAATAATCACCATTTTCATATTTATGTGCACATTTTTTATTACAACTATTTGTATTATAATAACATGTCCTCATTCTTTAAATTATGTCCTTGTATAGAACTTCAATGTGCACTTTTGTTGTATAAATGTTTGAATATTGTTTGGTAAAGAGTCTATTTTACACTCAATTTCTTCTTGTCTTCAGTTTTCTATAAATTTACATTTTAATAATATTAAGGTGTAAGTAGCAGATGTTCTTCTAAATATGATTATTTTGCATATAAACTGCATTTTATTGATAATTTACATTTTGTGTAACCTTGTTGAATGTTAACAAGGAAGTAGGCTTAAATATGAGTCATTGTGTGATGGAAATAAATTTATATGTCTGTTAGTTAGCATATAAAATGATGTGTTCAAAATTTTAATTTGAAAAATAATTATTGTTAGAATCTTGAAATATGACTTCGAACAATTGTATATCACACTAAAGGCCGTTTTCTCATTATGGCCGTTTCCAGACGTCTAATTTGCTTCTTTCTCCTGTTATTTATTTGCCATTTATTTGCCGTACAGATAAAGTCAATCAGCTGACTCCCAACTTTTACATGTTTTTTGTGAGGTGTTGCCAACTGAAAACAATGTTTTAGTCGATATATTGAGAAAACCAAAATCGTTAACGATCAGTTTATCAATCTAATTAATTGATGTCGACATTAAGTAACAGGCAGTTTGTCGATACATTGAGAAAATGGCCATAGGTTTTAAATTAAATTTATTTTGGCAGTGCAAATTTCAATAAATTTTTAAAACTTTTATTAATTCGGTAATTATTCGCACAATATTTTGGCTCAGTTGTTTAGATTAGTTAATTTGTGCAATCTGACAGATAATAATCCAAAGGATTTAAATCCATTAATTTTGTTAACCAGTTGCTTAGATTTTTGCTATTGAACAAAAAGTCGTTTCTAAAGGAGGTTTTTTTTTTAGCACAAATGCTGCCTTTGTTCTGCCTTTTTTGTATGCTTTAAAAAAAATGGCAGCATTGTAGACAAAACCAAAAATATTGTTACGTTTTTACTTAATAAAACGCGTTAAGGCTTATTTTCTTTCTAATAAACCTTTGAGTTCTTATAATTGCAAATTAAATACACCCACAAATTCAACTTAACAAACTTTATTAAAATTAATGTTTAAAAAATTTAACCACTATGTAAGTAGCGATCTGAACCGTTTAATGTCTCCAATCAAACTAAACTAAACTTTCATGAGTTAGCCTGTATTTATAGTTCAAAACTGTTCCTAGTTTATTCAAGAACCGTCTAGTATTTTCTAGAATGTTGTGTTCGAATTATTTTAAAAAAACTGTTATACATCTAAATCTAAAGTCTACAATTACAATTGCTAGAAAATTTAGTACAGTGGCGTTCATAAAAATAGTAACTAATATGACATAAAACTATATTTTACAAGATAACTTATAACTAAAACCATAAATAATTCTTAGATAAATCTATTTTCGTAACAATATGTTAAATTGTTCAGTCTTAATTTTATCAAAGGGTTGAAAATGCGACATTATTGAAACAGGGGTTATTGTTTAATAAATGATTGTTTTAATTACGTTTGTGTTCTTTGTATTGTTTTATAAAAATATATTAAGTCCTAGATAAAAGAAATAATTACAAGATTTTAGTTATTTTCTGATCGTAAAAAATTTAGCACATTGTGTAGATCTAAGAAACCTTTAATGGGTGTGAAAAATAATGCTGGCAATATTTTATGTCAGAAAGGGAAATCCTATAATTTTCAAACCTATTGAAAACAAGTTAGAGTTCTATTTTTGGTTATGTCGAATTTTCGATACCAACCACCGTCAGGGAGTGGGCACTATATGGGATCGATAAATTTTAAGGCAATCTTTATAAAAACTGACGTCATTATTGTAATTGGTTGCGGCTTAGACCTATGGTTAATTACATTATGCAAAAGATAAAATGCAAACTCCTACTCGTGTGGAATTTTTCGAAGTACTATCGCAAATAATAAAACCTTATTTGGGTTTTGCTAGTTTAGTTTCCATTCTGATTTTATGGCATCATGAAGTTTTTTCCTAAAACTAGATTTTTTCGAAGATCAGGCAATTTTTTTCGGAAACCAACAGCAATTTTGTTTGCTTCTATCTTCGGCACAATTGCAGCTACTGACTAGGGGAACAAGTGTGTAACAATCTTTCACGAAAAAACTGCATCTTATGATTCAAAATATTTCGAAAATTTTTAATTTTGTGTATAAAATTTCTAACGGGACTAACAAAATATTCTTCAAGTATTCCTTTTTAAATAACTTTTGAACATTATGACACTTCTTAAAATGCCATAATGTCTCTGGTCCATATGACACTTCAACGATGGACATTAAGATATTTTTAAAAGGGTCACAATGTCCTTTGACATTATGAAAATTTTTTGGTGTGGCTTAATGTCCATGGACATTATGACTATAGATGTTATGACATGCCACCCTTATTTCTGGCCATATAAACACGCAAAGAAAAAACATGGTTGATACAATCACAATCGCAAACTATCATTAATGTTTGTGGCTATGATTGTGTCAAACACGTCTTCAGTAACAATATATGTTCCGACATGTTTATAGCTTATTATTGTCTCAAAAATATTATTATGTTTAGAAGAAAAACACAAATGATCTTCCTAATCATGTATTTATTTTTCCCAAAACCATGCAAAATGTCTATTTGAACAATAAAACCAATAAAAAAATAAATTTCAAAAATTTCAATTATATCTAAGCATATAATAATAAATAAAATTCAATACATACATTTATATATATATGTATATATACTAATAGCTTTACCTGTTTCAATAAATGTATGATAATTAATTTTGCAATCATGCAACCCCTTTTTCTGCCGAAAAACTTTTAATTATTTTGAAGTCATTCATGTTTCCCGATTAACTGGCTCTCGCAGACTGAAAATGATGTGGAAGAAGATTGTATTTGCTTTTTAAACAGACACTGTTTGTTTTGACAATAAATGTTTGCTCATTTAGAGAATGTGTTTTAAAGCGAACAAAAATGATGGTATCAAACATATCTTTTGTGTACAGCTAATATTATGATTTTAATTGTATAGTTGAAAATATATACATTATAGTAGCAAATATTTCACCTAATTTAATATGTTTAGCTAGATCATGGTAACTTTTTAGGTGTAAAAAACCATATAATATTATTATAATGAATTAAAAAATGTTAAGGGGAAAAAATATTTTTTCAAGTTAAATAAGGATTACAATAAGTTTATTACGGTAAACATATTAGGCAAATATGAATAAAAATGGTCGCATTGACCATTCATTAATCATGTTTTTTCTCTGCGTGCAATATCAAGATTCGATTTTTTTTTCCTAAAAGTGAAAAAATACATTTTGAATTAATACCCTCTTTACGATCAAGTGCGATAAGTATGTAGTTTGTTTTAATATTTTTCTTCGCAATATGCGTCCGTTTTCATTTATATTATTTTTTGTTTGCATTCCACCATGGTAAAGGGTATCTATATAAACTACGGAGTAGCCGAATATGACACTTTTACTCGTTTTTAATAATATCGATGCGTTTTTTTGATAAAATCTTGTTTTACTTTTGTAGTAACTTTTTTAAATTGCGCCATTATTAGTCAAGGCAAGTTAGCAACACTAATATATAGTAATAACAAATCGAATTAAGCTCATCCTGGCCAAATGTATGCTGTACAAAAATTAGGGTATTCATTTAATCGGTATTTTGTTATGATCGGTTATTCGCTCGATTAATGAACCGAGTGTTTTGTTTAATCGGTTAAAAATCGGTTAATTTGGTTATTGATCGGTTAACCGACTAACAAAGTTTTTTTTTTTATAAATTAAGTAATTTCAATATATAAAAATGCATAAATTATTTAATATTAGGAGTTTATTATATATTAAATATAACAATGCTTGAACTATAACGAGCCAACAAAAGAATAATTCCTAAATATGTAATACATATTTTTTAATTAATACATATCGCTCATTTACTTCAACAACGTCATAACTCAAAAAAATCCATTTCGAGATAAACGCGTTTAAAGTTTTTCATTTGCTTTAACAACATAGAAAAAACAAGGACACATTCTCTTCAAACGGGAAAAGTATAAAATATATAAAAATGAATTTTATACACAACTAGCGGGCCCGTTGCCTGCTTCGCACGGCAAAACAAAATAAGAAAAGAAACACACTTGTTTTTAATAAAGTTGGTTTTGTTCCCTATTATTCAACTTTTAATTCTAGTTTCTTACAATCTTAGACTATGTATCACTTAAACTATCTTAGAGCTCTTTCGTAGACAACATTTTTGGTTTTGCCATGAGTTGTTGTGTAGATAAAGAGAACTGAAGGCTTGCCAACACGTGAGCACGAAACATATAACTGGCCGTGTGAAAAGCAAGGATATTCTAAATCAATTCCGCACAATTCCAACGATTGCCCTTGCGCTTTATTTATTGTAATAGCAAATGCAAGACGTATTGGAAACTGAAGTCTTTTGAATTCAAAAGGTAAATCTGATGGAATCATTGGAATTCGTGGAATCAATACATCTTCACCTTTAAAATTGTTGCTTCGATCAAATTGTTCATGACCTTTTAAGCCAGCAATAGTCAATGATTGGCCTTGTGCTTTGTTGATGGTAATAGCAAAGGCAAGACGCAAAGGGAATTGGAGCCGCTTGAATTCAAATTGTAAATCGTTGGAATCGGTCATGCCATTCTCCAGTTATGCGCTTAATAGAAAAAGTGGGCGTAAAAGTAGGCGTGGTAAATTTTTCTTTCGATGAAAACTTAAAGTTGATTAATACGAACATTTGAAAGAAAAATTAGTCAACTCGATGGAGCCGTTTTCTGATTTTAGGTAAATCGAAAAAAGTGGGCGGTGCAAAATTTTCTTTCCGTAAAAACCTAAGTTGGACCATGGCGATCATTTTAAAGAAAAAATCGTTCAAGTTATGGATTTTGCCACGCCCCTCCGCCCCCAGACCGAAAATTTCAACCTAACTTCATATAAACCATATATGGGCCACTGCCTACGTAGTGTATAATTTTGGTTGAAATCGCACGACGCGTTTATGATTAGTTCGGCTACGTACATATACGGACTTATTTTTATATATATAGATATAAAGAAAAACATAGCGAACAATTCTTCATCACTAACTCCAAAATTTAATTTTTTTAGTTTGACGTTGTTGAAGTAAATGAACGATATTATGTATTAATTAAAAAATAAACTGTTAGATCATTATATTAGTTATTTCAACTGTTTAAGAAGATCTTATTAAATAATCTTTTATACAAATAATTTGGATTAAATGTTTAGGATTTAAGCGTTTATTTTCTTTAGTGTTGATAAAACTTGACCTTGAAAAAATTCTTTCATTCATCGTAGATGTGGAAGAAATCAAAAGCAATCCAAGTTACAGAATATCTAATTTCTCATTTGCTTCCTGGATTTTTCAAAACATATAAAATCTTCCATTATGTCATTATAGGCCTGCTTTAATTTTTTTAAATTTTTAGCACTTCTAATTGTACTTACCGAAGTTCTATTAATACAAATAACTAAACGCACATATAAAAAGAACGTGAAACAAAAAGCTGTTGACAGTAAACACTTATATAAAATGAACAGTTTGTATGAAAATATATTTTCTAAAGACATACATTTTCTATATGAGACGAAACAAATAATTAAAAACACAAAAAATGTGTTATAATCAGGGCTGTGGAGTCGTCCGAAAAAAGTACTAACTCCGACTCCGACTCCAAACGCTGAAATTTTTTAAGTGCCACTCCGACTCCGACTCACGACTCCGACTCCGACTCCTACTCTAACCGTGATGCGAAATGAATGAGACGTAAAATTATTTCTCTTTTTTGTAGAAACATCTTTATAAAACGAATTATGGGAATCCCCGCGTAATGTGCGTAAGAAAAACATGAGTGTATGGTAGGAATTAAAGGCAGGCCGATAAAGATGTTTCTACACAAAAGAGAAATAATTTTACGTCACAATTTTTCTAATACATACTAGTATTTATGCGCTATAGCAACACTTATTCTGTACAATGTTGAAAATATTTCAGCGTTGATGGTTAAAAAATTCTGATATTAAAATTATTGGCAATTCCTGTAATTAACATTTTTTAGCATGAGTAAATTATTTAAAAAATCACACATCTTTTTCAACTAGATCAATAACTGAGTATAAATTTTGCTAATGTAATTTATATACCTAAATATACTTAAATAGTAAAGTACTCAAATCAACTATTTATCATAAAATAAATTAAAATCTTCTTATTCATATTGATCTGCAAAATATTGCATCGCCAATTTCGAAGAATTTTTATATTAGAAAATATTAGAAATTTTTTTAAATTTTTACTGCCGAAATATTTTGGAGTCGGAGTCGCGCGTTTTTTTGGGTACTGCGACTCCGACTCCGACTCCGGTACAAAAACCTCAACTCCGACTCTTCAACTCCGACTCCGACTCCACAGCCCTGGTTATAATACTACAAAAAGTAAAAAATTTTGTTACATCGGTGAATCGACTGAAATTAACCGGTTTAATGGTTAATCGAAAATATTCAATTTTAAATTAACCGATCAGTTAATCGGGTAGTAATTAATCGGTTAACCGATTAACGGTTAACCAAATAAATACCCTAATTAATATTTAATATACTATACTAACTGTTTGGTCCCGGTGCTGCCGCGGATTTTGCAAAAAAAAAAAGCATTTAAATACTGGACAAATTTGTTTCAAATTTAACCCTCAGGCAAAATTTAATCAGCAAACTAATTTTTGTTTTATAAATATATTTTATAAATTTCAAGCAAATCGTATTTCGGAATAAAACTTAAGAGAAACCTGGTTTCAGACTAAACTTATTTATTGTCTTAGTTTGGTTTCAATCGGTCCAGCGTAGGGAGATCGATTTTTCGACCTTTTTCAAAAACCGGTTTTTAGTTAAACATTTTTAAAATTTTTAATTCGAATACATAAAAACACAAAAATCAAATAAGGTTTTTTAAAAATCGTTATATTGAATAAAAAAAAAAAAAATTCACAAAGGTAAGGAACTAACAAAATACATTGATATGACTTAAGGTTTGTTCAGGCCTAACAAATATTTGACGATAAAATCCAAAAAAAGTGTGACCAGTAAATTGTCTCTTAATTTTTTTTTTCTATTAAATTAATAAACTTTATTTGTAATAAGCTAATTGCATAATGTAATTTAGAAACTGTTAAATGATGTTTGATCTGGGCAAACATTTTGCAAAAGCAAATAAAAAATTATAGGAATTTAATAAATTTATTATTTCAGATATTCTCCCAAATTTATTTTAAATGAGTTTAAGTTTGTTATTTGTTAACCCTGTCTATATGAATCAGTAGACTTCCACCACATTTTTTAAAAGTTGCAAACAAAACCTCTAAGCCAGGCTGCAATATTTTACATTATTTTGTTTCATCATTATAAAAACGAATAGTAATATGAAAAAGCTTTTTGTATGAAATATTTGTTAATTCGCCGACCATAATTTAAATCCTTTCATGACATTGTTTGATTTTTTCAATTATGTTTTTAGTTCTTGGTGTTTTAATAAATAAGACTGATGAATTTTTTTCATATCGTTGATTCCGCCGAAATGTTTAACTTTTAGGCATGAAGATATGCTAGAACTTCTTAAGAGTTTTTAGTGGCTTAACGGGTATTCCGTCCTCGGCAGCACAAGGGGCTAATATTTCACCCCATGATCCATTTTTGGCAGCGTATTTTTGTAAAGTATTATATGCCGTCTCTTAAGATTTTCTTCGAACGAAGTTAAATTTTATTTGAAGTACATTAATGTCAAGCATTTGGACTAATTAAACGTTTGGACTAATTAATAAGTCGTTAGTTAGAATAATTCTTAAATTACGGGTACATTTACAACAATTATAATTAAATTTATCAAGCTTTAAATGTTTATTATATCCCATATTTCGGCACTTCGTTGAGTGCCTTCCTCAGGGATTTTTTCTTTCTTTTATAATTTACACAAATTTTTAACAAATATAACAATTAAAAAGACAAAATTAAATTTTTTTTTGTAATGGAATATTAAAAAAATATTTTTCAATACAAACTTGATCTATTACAATATAAATAAATTTTTAACTTCCGTTTCTATTTTTATAAATTAAATGTCTATAATTTTGTGTTACGTTTTCAGTGTCTGACTTAAAATTAATTCTCGACATTGTTGGTACTTTTATAATTTGCAACATCTTTAACATAAGTCTAAGTTTATAATTATTTTCTGTATTTAATACTATTGTATTCTCAAATTCTGGATAATGGTTAATTAAAGTATATATAATAAAGGTCGAATAAAATATATATTATATAAATTACACATTATTAAAAAAACCGGTTTATTATGTCAAATTAACCGGTTTATTCGATATTCGAAAAATGGGCATCTTAAAATAACCGGCTTGGGCAGAACTAAAATGGCCGGTTAAATCCGGTCGAATAATAACCGTTCGATCTCCCTAGTCCAGCGGTTCTTGAGTTTAAGTAACACCTACCCGGAACAAACGTTTTTATATATTAAGAAAATAGAATCTGGGAATTAGTTCTTTTCATAAGTAACTTTATTATATTCAACATTTCTATTTTTTCGAATTTATTCTATGAGCTAAATTTCAGTTATGTATTTTAAAAAGCTTTTTTGTAATAGTTCTATTCCTAAATTTTTTTATTTTTTTTTTTTTAAGGAATGACTTTATACACTACCAGACTATTATCTTGTATCTTCCTGTTACATTTTACCTTGGCTTTTTACCTTTGGATAGCAATGAGGTATATTATATGTAAAGGAAAATTTACAATTATTAGACACCAGCAGAATGTCATGCTTTTTCTGGCCCGCTACGGCCTTCGTCAGCATTCTTTGTGTCACACTGGATAGTGATACATTATAAATTAAATGTATTTAACTTAACTATTTTAACAAATAGAATCTGGGAATTATTTATTTTCATAAGTAACTTTATTATATTCAACATTTTTATTTTTTCATATTTATTCTATAACAGGAAAATACAAGATAATAGTCTGGAAGTGTATAAAGTCATTCTTAAAAAAAAATAAATTTAAGGAATAGAACTATTACAAAAAAAGCCTTATAAAATACATAACTGAAATTTAGCTCATAGAATAAATTCGAAAAAATAAAAATGTTGAATATATTAAGAAAATATTTATAAACAAACAAAGTTTTTGCTCCAGTTTTTTTTATCAAAGATATTTCAAATATTAGAAAATGATTACGTTTGGTGTGCCAGGAAACAGAAAGAAAGTCGACTGTTATAAAAGTCGAAGGTTTCTTCTAGTTGAATCCATAATGAAATATACATATCAACAAACCTGTTGCAAAAAACTAGATCAGTGAAAATATTTGAATATTTTTTTTAGGTGAAAATATTCAAATATTAAAATAAGTGAAAATGTTTTAAATCTTAATATTTAAGTAATTATTTAATTTGAAAACACTTCCGATTTAAGATAAAATGGCCATGTTTGCTAAGATGTTTTAATGAAATTTTGATTGAATGTAATATTAATTAAATTAAATGGTTGCATACCTTAAGCTGAATGAATCCATTAAAAAAAAAAGAATTAATCTTTTCATACACTTTTGCGAATGGAGTTTGTAATCTTATTACAAGAAGCGTATTTAATTTTAATCTTATGTTTCAAAAGAATCAGATAATTTTCTTTTCAAATTACAAATACACAAACACACAGTCATCCATCCTTTTTAGTACAATAATAATAATACAAGAATAAAAATAAAAATATTTCCAGTTAGGTTTCTATTTGAACAAAAGCCCGTAATTAAAATAACAAATATTTCATAACCACGACGGCTTTTATATTTTATGCAATTCGCTGAGAAAGTAGACTTAAAAATATTTTTAAATCCACAGATTAAATAAATAGACAATGACTCACTGATACATTCACACACAAGTAAGAGTTTTATATTCGGCTTTGCCGAATTTTATATACGCTACACTTATATTACAATAAAAGCGACTTTTTACAGTTTGAATCCATAAAGTAAATATTATTGATCGATATGACGGTTTTTATGAAATTCTCTTTTGAGGGTTCATTTAAATATGACAAGTGTTTAACGGCAAAATTGTATATGATAGTGGCAAAAATATATATGATTAAAACATGGCGTTACTTCACGTTTGCCGATATATCGGCATCGCCGATATTTTAAGGTAGGCCGATACCTTTTTATAATTTTTTTGAACAAAGAATTTTATTTCCAACGCTTATTTTTTGCAAAACAACTAATAGCAAAATATCAAACAGAATAATAAATTATTGCTTTTGATTCTTAAGCTGGAGGTCGGTCCACGCCTCGCGTTTTTCCTTTTTTCAAGAAGCGTGCTAAAGTAGAAAGTAATCCTACTCAATGCCTTCCATACGTATATGCATTTTACGCGTTTGCTGTATAACTTGTCAATACAATTTTACACTTCGACTTTTTGGGCATAAACTCATTGAACGCTTGGGGTGGAACTGCAGCATCAGCCGTTTTGCTTTTCACCATAATGGTAAAACATTCTCTCATTGATGAATCATGTATATATTTGTCCTTTTAAAAATTTTCTGCTTTTGTTAAAAAAAATTCATTTCGCTACAAATTTTGGGTTACTTAAAAGAGACCACAAAATCCATAAGCAAATGCACTGCTACATTTTCTGATGCTATTTCGCTAGTAAACAGTCTTCGAACATTATTAGAAAATACGATAAATGAATAAACGTAGATGCATTTCCAGAAATTGGCAATTTACATAGCATTAGCTCTGTATGAAAGATTTGAGTGTTTAGTGAATAATTAAATCTTTTGTTTATCTACAATTCTCTACCTTCGATACAAAGCTAGAAAATTTCAAAAACAATAGATCAAAAAAACATCTTATTGGGCTACTTAATATGACTCTGCATTCCGAAAGTGTTAAATACACGGTCACCCCTACATCTAGTAAAAGTTCTGATAAGTCTACAAGAACTGACCTTTGAGCGTTTGTGAAAATCTTAAAAGAAAATTTAGAGAAGAATGATCCTACGCTGTAGGAAGTCTAGATATGCCTGAGATCTTCTAATTTTTCTACTGGCGCTATTAAATATTATACTTAAAATAAAAGACCACGGCGCAGAAATACTTAAGTTGTCAAATCAGTTCAGTCACATCTGATAGACGATTTTTTACTGCTGGTCTGCTTCAAGTTGTGAAATTATCTCCACAAAAGTTGAGAATACTTTGATTTTTTTTATACAAAAACCTTATTAATATTAATTTGGAATATTAATAATCGCATACACTTAAAGATTTGCATGATATCGCCTAAAGTTTCCATGTGCAAATGGGCAAACCTGCGACTCTCGTTTCATGAATACCCTTTTTAATTTTTGTGTAATTTTAAACAATTAATATCAGTTTGTGAGAAATGCCAATGCAGAAATAAATTTAAAAATAAAAAATATAAAAATAAAAAAAAAAACTAAATGAAATTTGTGATTAAATTGTGAAATTTATTTTTAAAAATTCATAAGGAAAGCCTAAAGACTAATTTGTTCAAATTATTGGAAGAATTTTTTGTATGTGATTCATAAACACTTGAATTTTTCAAGAAAACGACGCTAAGCATTACAAAAATTAGTTTATATAAATGCACAATTGAACAGCACAAGTTTGCAAGTCAAAATTGTTGAGCAAATTTACGAAGTTTGTGCAAAATAATTATCGTAAAATTTTTGACAGTTCATTTGCGACGGCGTGAAAATGCACAGTTTGCATAGATTGCGAGACTTTTAAACGATATCATTAAAACCCTTTCTGTTTTTTTGATTAAAAAATAAAGTAATTTAGCATGAATTTAAATTAATTTCGTTGTTTTTAAAATCTTATTAAAATAAATTTTAAATATTAATAATCTCTTAAGCCTAGTACTCTGTTCCAATTTGTGAAAAATGTTCAGCAACATCTATTATTTCATGCGAAAAATTTGACATGTTTCAATGTTACCTATCTCGAGAGTTTGCACAATTTGACGCTTTTAATCTTTCAAAGTATGCGACATTGTTTTGCATATGTAAACAAAACCTATATGTATTTTACTAAAAAGTATTTTTAAAAAAAAAAAAAAAATTAAGTAAAAATTAAAGTAAATATTGATGAAAAACTGTTACCGGTTGTGTTATTTATGTTTTGCAGTTCTCATTTTAATATTAAGTTGAAACTTTTTTCATTTGCTTAAAATTCCACGTGAAATAAGTGCAGCTTTTATTATTTCGCAGTTGTAAAAAAATGTTGCCAGAAACATTTCGCAACTTTTTCACAAATTAAACAGAGTACAACTCTATCAACATTTTTTCATAGAAATTCCGCACAAGTTTTTTTCATATGGGTTTTGACAGCATTTCACGTGAAATGTTGAACAGAGTACTAGGCTTTACACTGTAATTGTGTATAATAAAGAAATTAGGCAATATATCCAGAGATAGTACTATATACTCTCGCACAAATTACTATTTACTTTTTAACGGAAATTGTTTTTGCTTTTATACGCGATTTGATTAACATTTTTCATAATGTTTTCTGGCTTTGTTACATTTTATTTTAACATTCTTCATAAGAAGTTTTAGTTTGCCCAATATTCAATTAGAAAAATTCTTAAATTACGGGTACATTTACAACAAGAGTAAGGAAAACGTATGTAACTTACACATTATTTAATAACCGGTTTATTAAACCAAAATAACCGGTTTATTCGATATTTGAAAAATTGGCATTTTAAGATAACCTGTTCGAGCAAAACTGAAATAACCGATAAAAACCGGGCGAATAATAACCGCTCGGTCACCCTACTCAGCGCCAGGGTTGCGGGTTCGATTTCCGCCAGAGACTCTGGTTTCTTTCCTGTAGATAAGCGTAAGGCTTCGCGGGACTAGCTTAGGACAAAAAACAACAACAAAAATATATAAAATAAAAAATAAAAATTATGACCAGCTACTTAAAATCTAAAAAGACCGGTAACTTCTAAGCCTCCTTGGGAGGTTTAGAACTTTATTTATTTTATTTAAAAATTCAAATTGATTACAAGCCTATTATATGGCCTAATTAATATACAAATTCACTATGACTCACTTCGATCTCCCTAGTAAATGCAACAAGATTGGAAGTATCATATTATAAAAAATCAAATAAAAATCAAATTTGTTATTGTTTTCAATAAAATTAAAGTCATTTCATTTTATTTTCAAAAACTTTCGCTTAAATATTTTTATTTGCTCGGAAGTTCCGAAAAAAGCAGTTAGCAAAAAAAAAAATTTGATTACATAAATTATTATAAAGAGAACATAAAAGACAAAATTGCATGAATTTTCTAAACTGGCAACATTGCGAAAGTATTAACCCTAGAAGGCTAACCCACGTGAATTTTACGTGTAGTTTTTTTTATTATTGTTGCTACACAAGCATCCAGTGATCTAACGGTACCAAATTCAACAAGTGCTTTTTTCAATAGTTTTTGAGCAAACGCAAAGAGATGAACAATGAATTTCTAGTCGTCAAAGTGCTTTTAGGCTCTAAAACTTAGAGCGACAACATTAAAAGCCTATACGTAAAAATTACGTAGTGTTAGTTTTAAGAGTAAAATTTGTGCACGTAAATTTTACGGTGTTAGCAATAAAAGTAAAATTTTGTACAATAATTTTAAACAGTGACGGAAAATGGAAAGTCAAAAAGCGATGAATTCTAAGCGCGGTCTCAACTGTGAAGAGGTTGAGGAATTTTTTTTTTTTTTATTATTCCTACACTAAATCCCGCAAAGTTTTTTTGCTTGTCTGCAGGAGACCAGAGTCTCTGGCGGGAATTGGACCCGCAACCACGGTACTGATAGACTAGCTCACTACCAGCTAGCCTACTGGTGCTTAACGGCAGCGACTTCAGCGACGTTAGCGATAGAGAGGAGGAAGATGATTTTGATAGCGATAAACGTTTTGCTGATAAAAAATTGGTATCCCACTGCAAAAGATCAAAATAAAATTGAAAATGAATTGGCAGAAACATTTGACTTTTTACGGGATACTTCGTATTTACCGGAAAATAATAAGCGGCAAAAAATAAACACAACAGAACAAATTCCTGTAGTTAGCCTAGAAGTAGAAAAAGGTGTAATTTTAGGCAAGAACGGACATATTTGGAATAACTTTCCACTGCACCGTGAAGGCGGTAAATGTTCTTCAAAAAATATTATATTTATCCGGCCAGTTAAGAAAATAACAAGTGCATTAGTTGTTTTTTTGTTATTGTTATTTTAACGTTTTATTAGGCCCAATGACCAAAGCAAAGGAGTCTATAGAACCAAAAGATATATTTGATTTATTTATGACTGGAGCTATGTTGAACACTATTTTGAATCATACAAATTACAAAATTTCTCAGCTAAGACAGAAATATAAACTAAAAAAAATCCACAATATGTGAAACTAATTTGGTGAAATTGAAAGCCTTGTTAGTAGAGTTTTTTTATTCCCGCACTTTTTGGATTCCCGGGAAAGCGGGAAATCAATATCAAATTCCCGGGATCCCGGGATTCCCGCCCAAATTTTTTTATTTATTTATTTACGTATTTCTCCAATGAAACTAATAAATAATTAAATCTAGCATCTATTATATAGCAAAATCGTAAAAAATTTAAGATTAAAGTATTTTAAGACTCTTAAGAGGTTATTTTGATGCCAATAGGATCATAGAATTTTAAGACTCTTAAGAGGTTATTTTGATGCCAATAGGATCATAGAAATCAATATACGTATATACATTGTCAAATTCAGATCTCATTTGCATAATTAGAATGAAAGTATTTAAGTCTTAGTGGAATAACATTTCTGAAAGGGCGATTAGGAATTGAAAGCACAACACTACGAAATAGTAATTCTGAAACAATTTTACCGTTTAACAAATTCAGCAGGAAGGAGAAATGTTATTTACTACATATATTTATTCTAAGCCGATTTCATTAATTCTAAGCCGATTTAGTCAAATGGGTGCCAAATTGCTTCTAGATCTTCTAGGCTGTTTGGGAGTGAATTCCAGTAGGATCGCTTCTGTAGGGAAAGAGTTATGCACACAAATGTGGAACTACCTCCCTAAAAACTCCACAAAAACCAACATAAATTTGTGGCGAAATGCACCTTTTCTCATTAAATTTCTACAAATTAGATTTATAAGGCACCAAATTTCGTAAATGTCGGTCCATAATTTACATACGGCTCCATGCTTAGTCCAATCTTGTAAATCATGTAAGTATGGCTAAAAGCGTAACGAATAGTGCTTTTGTGGTGCAATTTAACATATTCTACTTTCATAAGACACAAAATTACTTGAAATGCCACATATAAAGCACAATCTAGGAAAACACTTTTATACGCCCTAAGCCGCAAAACCTTATGATATTATTGAAAAATTTACACTTTAGTGTGCTAAGTAAGACAAGAAATAATTTTTCGTGAAGATAGGCCTATAATTATCATAGGCCTTATATAAAGCCCATTCTTAAAAATGAGCTTAAACTGTAATTAATTTAAATATTGGGGTGAAATTAAGTTGGATTAACCTCCAAAGGCACTAGTCCGACATAGATTTACTAAAGTTTTAAAAAAAGATTTTCTTCAAAATTTCCCGGGAATCCCGCAACTTATTCCCGGGAAAGCGGGAATTGAAAACAATTGACGAGAAATCCCGGGAACAAACTCTACTTGTTAGGCTTGTTGTTGTTGTCTGCAGCTTTGAAGAGTAATAACCTTACTGCTGACCTATTATTCGACACTTCTTACTTTGGAGATAGATACAGAGCCACAATGAGTAAAGATATGTTCCAAATTTCTGATAAACACACTGCGGTTTGACGTTCAAACTGCAAGAGAAGAGCGCAAGAAAAAAAAGCTCACTTGCTCCAATTTCGGAAATTTGGGATAACTTCATAGACAAATGCAAAATAAATTTTAAGCCTGGATGCTATATTACAATAGGATAGCAACTAGTTGGTTTTCGTTGTAGATACCCATTTAAAATGGACATACCAAATGAGCCAAACAAATTTGGTATAAAAATTGTTATGCTTTGCGATAATGCTACAAAATATGCTATCAACGCCGAACCTTACCTTGGCAAGTCAAGTAAAACTGAAGGCAAGCCATTGGCCACTTACTATGTTGAGAAAATGACGAAACCTTTGTACGGAAGCAATCGAAACATCACCATGGATGATTGGCTTACTAGCATTCCATTAGCAAAAAAATTGTTGGAAAAACCATACAACTTAACTGTTGTGGGCACTTTACGCAAAAACAAGGCAGAAATAACCCATGAGCTACTTGACCTGACATTGGTTCTTCTCGACTTGTTTATGAAGAGAATACAACGCTGGTATCTTTTAAACCGAAACAGAATAAAAATGTTTTATTGATATCCACAATGCATTTCAATGGAGCACTTAATGCAACAACTGGAAAACCAGAAATTGTGCACACGTATAATTCCACTAAAGGTGCGGTTGACACCTTTGACCAGATGGCTTAGAACATGTGCTGCAATCGAAAAACCAAGCGTTGGCCTCTTTGTTTTTTTTTATAATATGCTGAACATTGCATCAGTTAACTCTTATGTTATTTATAGCCATAACGCACTGCAAAGAGGGATTAAGCCAATGAACAGAATAGAATTTACCACCACTCAAAAAAGTGCATGACGACCACATACTGTCATACTTGTAAAATTCTGGCGCTATGTGGAGATCATCAGATGAAAATATGCATAGACTGTATTAACCAGGACTGATGATATATACATACATATAAGCATTTATTTTATTGCACCTATGTATGATTTGATCTCAAACAGTAATATTATTTGCCTATAAGTTTTAGTTGTTGTTAATAAGTATGTTTTTGTTTATCTTTACATGAATTTATTTTTATTTTTAAAAAACAAAAAGTAAAAAATACAGATGTTACCACATTAATTAAAGCGCTTTTGCAAAAATTCCGTAGTACGTAAAATTTACGTGGCGTTAGTCTTAACGTATAATTAAAAGGCGTTAGCCTTCTAGGGTTAATAACAAAGAATGAGAAAAGAGCGAGAACTGTGAAGCAATAGCCGTTTCAATTAACAACCTCTTTGTGTTAACAACATAAAACATAAAACTAGTAGCATGAATAACACAACGAATAGTTCAGTAATTTCAATTTTTTCGAATATGATCTTCAGTGAATGAACATGTCAATACGTTTATAAATGAAGTCGCCAGCTTACCCGGGGTCTTCGGAATTTAAACATTTAACCAACCACACCGACAGGCGGACATCGTTAAATAAACTCCCCTACTCATAGTTAGCCAAAATATATATACACACATACTTTATAAGATCTTAGATCAATAATGTAGAAATAACATACGGATTGACAAACTTTTATACACCCTTTTCATCTGTTGCGCAGGGTGCAGAAAGCTCGCTAATCTTGTCCAGGTCAGTGATGCCCATAATAAACAAACTATGGAATATTAACAAAAACAAAATCTAAAACGGAATCTGTAATATGTAAACAAAAACACACATACACTCTTATATACGAATGTATGGCATGTTTATGTGTATGGATGTATGTGCAAAATAATTGAACAACAAAAAATAAAAAAAAAAATAAAAAATTATGGTAACAAATGCTGGTTGAAAGAGGTTGCCTTAGTAATAAACCCCGTGTAGCCTGGTAAATAACAAAACAACAAGAACAACAACTAAATGCAACACAATGTCATGTAACTGTGTGGCAGCCAGTGTGCTTTTGTTATTGTTACTGTTGCCACAAAAATATACTTGATGTTTATATTCCTGTTGGTGCAGTTGTGTTAGTTATTGCAATCCTGGTACAATATTATTCTATGGGTATTTACTTCTAGTTGAACGCATATTATCCAGAAACCATAAAATTGAAAAATTTTTCAAATAAACATAAAACATACATGTACATATATATTTGCACACATTTCTACATTCATATACATGAAAAACTTAAATATACTTTTACTTATACACACGATGTATAGATCAACAAGGATATTTCTATACTACATTTGTATGTAGAATGTGTAAAATGTATGTGTAGACACAAGTTTATGAAAAATATAAGGCTGAATATACTAACAAAAATTTCTAAAAGGGGTTTTTTTTGTTGCTTTTTAAAGCTTCAGATTAGGCCAATATGACCGTAGGATTATGGCTATTATAAATAGTTCTAAAAGTTATTTAAAAGGAAATATAAATGACCTGATTTTTATTAATATGTGTAGTACGATTAGTTACTCGTAATCTTTTGAAGATTTACCGTATTCAGAAAAAATAATCTAGATATTAAAAATATTTTAAAACAAAATTCTCATATAAATTTTCCTTAAAATAGATTTATTTTTTATGAATGGAGCAGTTCAAAATTAAAAATTGCTTTTAAATACTTTTTAACTATAGATTGATCTGTATTAAGATTTGTATAAGTTTTTTCAAAAATAAGAAATATGCAAAGAAAAGCATGAATATGCTTAACAAAAATCTTATTGAAAAACTTTAAATAGTTCTTATGTAACGGGGGGAAAGAGTATACATATCGCACTTGTTGCTAGAAACGAAGTCAACTTAAAATTTATAAATTTTCTGTAGAGACAATAAACTTTTTTTTTATATGTATTCTTATAATACAAATCGGGATAAAACTGCATTTTTTTAGGCAAAATACTAGAGAAATAGATCTAAGGTTTTTACAGTGGGTAGATATGGCCACTGTTTATCGTTTTCTTGCAAAAAGTGAATTTTGAGTTGACGGTGTCTAGAGGAACAAGTGCGATATATATTAGTTTGTCATTCCATTTGTAATTTCTACAATATTTATCGGAGACCCTATAAAGTAAACGTATTTAGAGTTCTTATGAGTAGCATAACGATGTCCTTATGCATGTTGAAATGGATTTCCCAAAGACCGCGGCAATTATGTGGACTTTGTTGTTAGACACGTACGTCTCATGTACTCTGTTAAATTTTGCTATTAGAGTTCCGCCTGATCGCTATACAAATGGCTGAGATATGATCAAAACACCACGAATCCCAGTGCTCTGTCCCCATACTGATACTTAATGTCTAAGTTAAGAAAAATTTGAAGTCGGAGAAAAATCGCTGTAAGAATATGCCTACCTTCCATACATCCTGAATTAAAAAATTTGATTTACTGCCACAATTTATATAATAATGTAGCAAAATCCAGTATTTGTCTGTAAAATTTGACATTCTAGCATTTTGTTGCACTCCGTGCAAGGACATGCCTACCTCCCATATATCATTTTCATAAAAACTACGTTTTAGCTGCATTTATGATTATAATGCACTAAAAATTAATAAGTGATTTTAAAATAATGCGTTGTAGGTCTGTTGTAAATTTGGTTTCATTCGGTGCAACATTTCTATAAAAATGCGAAAATATGATGGTGGAACTAAGTAAACCTTAAGCTAAATGCTTTTAATTTTGTTTTCTTATTATATAATTTTAAGTTTTTATACGATTTCAGTCCAATACGGCTTAACATTTTTGTAATCAAATGGGCTATACAATAGAATTATAAAACTATGAATTTTGCTATTTACTGTGGTAGAAAACATCTTCCGAAATGCCAACAATTGGTGATAAACCAAAAAATTTTCATAAAATCTTAGCCTTGATCCACTATAACTCAGGTATTCCTTATCCGCTGTTCGACGCATCGTTTAAAGATATAATTTATTTTAATTAAGAGAAGTATAAATCGAAACATATGTACCGTTATGTGATATATGTAACGGTATATAGACCAACATCTACATATTTTATAATAAATTACGCAAAAAACTTTTTCATGGCAATCCTGAGTAATTAATCTGCTTTCTGAGAGGAAGAAAAAAAATAATAAAAAATTTCCATTTACCGGCAGAAAATATTAAATTTTTTTCTTAACGGTCGATAGACCTCCAAACTTTGTAAAATATTAGGGGCGACCCAAAAAAAAAAAATATTAATTACTCAAAATTTTTTCATTTTTTTCACTTGTTTTTTTATAATAATAAATTTAGTACATAAAAATTGAGTTAATTTTTTATACTTACGAAAAAAAAGAGATTTATAACTTAATATTTTCCAATTTTGGCTCTGTCATAAACTTACCTCTTTGTAATTTTTTTTTGGTAACTTAAAAAATATGAGTCAATAGACTTCTTTGCCAATTCTATTAAAGCACTCCAAAAAGTATTAAAAACTTAAATAAAAATTTATGTATTCTGAAAAAATTGTTGAATTATACCCTACCAAACTTTAGCAATTTCTTGGACTTCCAATATAAAAATCTCAAAGTTTACGATAATACAAAAATTGTTCTCTGCAATATTGTTAACCAACACTAATTTCCCCTTTTTGTGCGCTTAGTGGCAAACAAAACTACCAGGTTTGAAAAGAATATATTAAGAATTTAATTTTTTGCAATTTTTAGTAAAACAGGTAAAATGCGTTTTTTATTTAACAGTTCAGCTCAAAAATTGTTTGACTTTGTTGCCCTCCACTGTAAATAACTGTAAATAAACTGATGAATTATACTTACAAATCTATTTAAGGTACTTTGTAGGCCTTACAAAAATATTTATTAAATAAATATTTTCGCACTTTATTAACCCTTAGATTTGCATATGGGACAGAGCAGTCCTGGCTGTTTTGTTATTTTTCTGTTTATCTGGAGAACGGTAAGAGACCAAGTTTTAAAATTTACAGGCGGGAAGAGTTTTATAAAAAATTGGAATGATGACTTTGGAATTATGTAAAAATTCTTCAACTTAACCAACAAAAGCTCTTTAAAACTACTTATTAATTTTTATAAAAAAAAAAAAAAATTACGGTGGGAAGACTTTTTTAAAATATGTAAAAATTAGGGGATTCTATATAAATGCTATTACAGCCAACTTCAAGTTGAAAAGAGTCAGAATTGCAAAACAAAACAGAACTGCAGAGTACATGCAGAGTACCTCTCTTAACCATTAACTCGATAATTGCTGCAACAAAAATTGCAAGTCTGGACGATGCATTCATCTTAATACACATGGGAAGATTTTTTTTCCAAAAATGGCAAAATTTAAAATAAAAATTATAATTATATAATATCTCTATGTCTTGAGTCTCATGTAGAAAAGCCCTGCATCGAGTTTTTTCGATATTGGGTTTTTAGTGATTTTGATACATTTCACACAAAAATTTAATGCGTTTGTATAAAAAAAAGGGTTTACAAGCAATTGTACATTTTGGTACATATAATTTCTGTTATGTTTTTGCCTTCTTCTGTAAAGTTGCAATTATGCGAACTAGGGCCTCTACACATGAAACCAAATATCTGTACATATGCCATTTTACTGCACAATTAAAATTGTACATACAAACATCTGGGAGCAGATTTTAATAATGAATAGACTTCCAGAAACGGAAGTCATATTTAAAATAATATTTAAAAAAATAAATTTTCATTGGCCTAGAAAGAGTTAAAATAGCTAAAAAAAAAAATCGGAGAATAGTTTAAAAAATAGCCCGGGAAGGTTAAACACTATTCCTTTTTTTAAATTCAATTTCTTTTTAGTGGTAAAGATTTTTTTTCTGTGTAAAGGGCATAATAAACCACACAAATTGCTTGGCAAACATGTACTTTGTTTTTGCTTCTGTTTGCCAATAAACAACACAATCATATTTCGTACAAACATCAAATATTCATTTTTGTTTTATTTTCAATTAATGCAGACGACGATTGTGTTGCGGCACTTTGGCTCGCTGTTTGTTTAAAACGGAGAAAAAATATAAATGAAAAAAAAAAATAATAATTTTGGAGTAAAGAGTACTCTAACAACGAGCTGTTTTGGGGCAAACAATGCTATTAAAAAATTACAATTTACGCTGAAAATGATTTCATGCTTCTTCTTCTACGTCTTTACTCTGCAAAGTTTTCGCTGAAATGATTACTTTTAGCACTAGACTCAACAAAAAGTTTGACAAATATCCAACATGTCTGCCAAATATTAAAAATTTTTTATATTTCTACAAACATTGCTTCAAATGTTTGTCCAAACAGCAAACACCCCAATTAACAATACAAAATATTTGTACAAACATAAAATTGTGACATGTTTGCCAAGCAATTTGTGTGGTTTATTACGCCCTTAACTCAGCCTGAGTATACTGAAAATATTTTCAGTCTTATATAAAAAACTTTACTATATTCAACATTTTTTATTTTTCGAATTTATTCCATGAGTTAAATTTCAGTTATGTATTTTATAAAGCTTTTTTGTAATAGTTCTATTCCTTAAATTTTTAGGTAAAATGTAACAAGAAGATACATGATAATAGTCTGGTAGCGTATAAAAGTCATTCCTTAAAATTTAAGGAATAGAACTATTACAAAAAAAAAAAGCTTTATAAAATACATAACTGAAATTTAACTCATAGAATAAATACGAAAAATAAAAAATGTTGAATATAATAAAGTGGCTTATGAAAAGAAATAATTCCCAATATCTATTTTTTAAAAAACTTTTAAAAAACGTTAACGGCCTATTTCACCAAGTTCAGTTATAATTAACTATCAGTAATAGCTGTCAATATAATATATTGTTAACTGGAAGTTGAAGTAATAGTTAGTTCTAACTGAACTTGGTGAAATTGGCCGTAAATGTTTTAATTAAAAAAGCAAGCATTTTACTCAACTGACCTTTTTATAAAAGCATCTTTTGGTCTGGGAAGAGTTTTCAAAGAGTGGAACCAGTTTAGTTAAATGTGCTGAACAGTTTTATAGAACGCTTCTGTACAAAAATATTGTTCGTATAGAAATTTTTATGGGATTAAAACCCCAGTTTTCTAATTACTAAATGCAATATCTATTTTTTATAATCATTTTCTGAAAAGGTTGCACAAACGTGTAATTTCTTATTAAAAACAACAAAACCAATACAAATACAGCAAACTTGTTAGAAGAAAATAGAACGAACTGTTGAAAACCACACGAAAGTTATTTGACCATATGTTCGCGAGTTGTGTGTCTATTTGGGGTTTTTTTTTTCTAAATTTTTCCAATGTTCGTAGAAGTTTTTGTGTGTCTATTTGCTATTCCACACAATTCAAATATTTTGTTAGACACCCATACCACTACAATAGTATGTAACTAGAAAAATAACTTTAACATTAAACGAATATACACACATACACAGCGGGAAAAAGAAGGAGTAGGAATACCTTCTGGAAGGCCTCTGTGCTCCTCCTTTTGGACGTTTAAGGCCTGCTCGCTCCATTCCATACTCATATCTTTGTACACACGTTGTCATTGCGGGGTAGGCCTTCCGCTCTCGCTTCTTTGGCTGTTAAATAAGAATGGATAAAAAATAATTGTTTTGCTTTTGTTTTGGCAAAAGAATCAAAACAAATAATGTTACTCCTTTTCTTCTGCCTTCTCATAGAAGGGAGTGAATGAAGAATGTGTATTTTTATCTTTAATAAAAAAGAGGCCTTCTATGAGGCTCTCTTAGCAGTTAGATAATAATGGTAATTGAATGAAAAAAAAAACTTTATGCAGGCCTTTTATAAGGCCTGAAGCAAGAAGGACTTCTGGGTTTTCCCGCTGGGTATAAACACAACTACACACACACACAAACATACACATTACACAGCCACAAGCAAACAATCATGCAACTTAGTGCAATGAATGAATCACCAAAATGAAATAAACTTTAGTTCCAGGATCTACATCTAGATTGTTTGTAAATGTGAATGAGAGTGTTCTACCGAAACACACTGTTGTTTGCATGTTACTGTCAGTTATTTAGTCTATCTGTCTGTCTGTCGGTACATTTTTTTTCATTCTTTTTTTATATGTAGAAGAAAAAAAGAAAACAAAATTATTATACTCCCTGATATATTCTGCAATTTTTAGTACATTTTGACTTTTATTGTTGAAATTTTTATTTCAGTTTAACACAATTTCGTATGAGTTTTGTGTAATATTCTATTAGTGTGTTGTAATAACTTTTTCCATATTTTTTTTACGAGTGTTATAGTTTAAAATATTTTGTTTCCGTTTTTATTCTTCATATTTTTTATTTTTGTGCATATTGCTTTTAATAAAAGAGGAAAAAAAGACTAACTGCAACATTTATGAACTCATTAATTTACTACTGGCTTGTTCAAGTCGAGCTATAATTGCACTCACTCACCAACTTGTCCGTGGGTGAAAAAAATATAATTGTAGAAGAGCTGCAAAAGAGTTTACGAAATGCATAAAGTTGATATGAAATTATTTTGGCATTTAAATATGTAAAATAGACAAAAAAAAAAAAAAGCAGTTAAAACAAAACTAACTATTTTAATTACTTCAAGTAAATGAATAAATATTGTGTACAGCTAAAGGCGAAATATATACGGATATTTTAGCTAAATAAAGTGTGATGGAATTTTTAAAGAAAAAAATGAAGAAAAAACACTTTAGAAAATTAAAAGCAAACCTATTTTAATATAAGCTGAAATACGAATGGAAAGAACAAAAATCTTGGCAATGTTTTTTATATGCCAGAAAGGATTAAATGAGGAACAAATTGGATTTTCTAAAATATAAACGCCTTTTGTAACATTGGATTACATGTTCACATAGGGGCATTATTAGACGCAATATCTCCGCCAGTGTTATTAGCACCGTGAGCATAAGCGTAGCAAGCCTATTATGCTGGGATGGGCAAGTGCACCCCTTCTCAAAAATCAATACTTTTTTATTAAAACAAAATAATTTTTTATTAAAAACAAATTAAAAATATGTATCACACAAATTCAGTAACACAAAACAAAGTATTTAAAAAATTAACTGCCTGTTTAACGATTTCGAACGTCAATGTTCGCATAGAAAATTACATTTAAAACAAAAACAAATTTAGAATTTTAGAATTTTCTATGCGAACGTTAACGTTCGAAATCGATGAACAGGCTGTAAAGGTAAAGGTACGTTCAGACTGATGAAATATTTGAAAGCAAACATCAAATATTTCATTAACGTAGTCTGAACACAAAATATTTTTGAGTATGAAATAAAATAACAGCTGATTTTGAGCAGATAAATGTATTTGCCGGCAAACAAATATTTGTCCAATGTGAACACAAAAAATTTAGTAATTTTTGAGCAAACATTTATTTGATATTACAAAAAAATTGTAAGAGCAAACAACGAAAAATAATTTTAGCCATGTTCCGGATAGAAGCAATTTTTCCTGTAAGTTTTCGGATTCTTTACAATTTTAAAGATTTTTTGTAATAATTAGACTTTGCTATCGTGCCGCTATTAGCAAATTTTTGCGAATTTCCTCTAATTTAGCAATTTTTATCGAATTTTTGCCATTCCTTATATTTTTAGGCACCTTTAATAAATTTTATGGCTTGTTTGAAATATCTAAATTTTTCGCGAATTTTCGCTATTTTTGCAACATTTCTTTTTGTTTTTTCTTGACATTTTGTTTTTTAACCGATTTAGCGACTTCAAATATATTTCAGGGTTTGTTTCCATCTTTGCAATTTTTCGCAAATTTTAGCCATGTTCCGGTTACCCAGTGGCTTCCATTTTTTTTCTTTTACATTCTCCTGTTTTAACACTATAAGAGATGCTGATCCACAGAATAAAATAAATAAATTAGCTTTTGCGCTCATTTTTACTATTTGAGAAATATATTTTTATTTTTGAACACTTTCATTAAATAATTATTTGATGCAAATTTTTCTTTTAGTCTGAACGCATGGCAAACATGAATTAATTTATTTTATTTAACACTGTTTTCCAACTGTTTCATCAAACAAAAATTGTCAAATATTTGAGCTTAGTTTGAACATTTAACAAAATATTTTTTTGTTTCACACAGTTTGAAGCAAATATCAGAACAAATATTTTCGTAAAATATTTCATTAGTCTGAACGTACCTTTACTAGTGTTTTTGAGTTAAAAATATATAAATAATTATAATATTATATAATATTAAATATATTCACGTCAATTTATGTTACCCTTGCAACTGTACAAAATAGTATAGTGGCACTTATTTAACGTGGGCAACCCATTTTGTATGCACCTTCAATTTTTAGCTTTTCCAAAACCATTTTTTAACAATTATTATTATTTTTAAATAAATTTGAACCGGAATTCCTTGAAAAATACACAAAATTATTAATTTTATTTACTTACAATCCGAATTTATAACTTATCTACTTAAAGATTTTTTTTAAAATAAGTATTCCAGTATTTTTATTATTTTTGCTTCTTCAATTTTGTGACGCTTTTTATTTTTTTAATTATTTTATTTTCGACAAAGTTTATCTTTAAACAATACAATTTATAATATTTTTCAATTAAAAAAAAAAATGTACGTCAAAATGGAATTCCTCCGTTTTTGTTTAGTATAGAGTGGATTTTATGAGTAGTTTTTAACATTTTTTTTTACTTGGAAATGCCATAAAAAGTTGCATCATTTTTATGCCTTTATTCTGATAATCGTACACTAACTTAGACCCTGGCAATTTTGCATCGTTTGGGCGAAATAATTGTCTATGTGGTTGTTGTTATATATTTGCACTTCTGATTTTTCGCAAGACGTAAAAAAACGTAATAATTGACACAAAATTTTATTAAGAGCATTGAACGATAGAATGGAAATGCGGATTTTATTTTTTAAAGAGTATGTCATCCAGATGTCTTCCGTCGAGTTGAACACGCTCTTCAAAACAGAGCCTTGTGTTCTGCGCCACACACTTCAGTAAACTTGGTTCAAATGAGCTGATTTCTCGACGAATATTTTCCTTTAAAGCCACAAGAGATTGGTAATTGTCATTATTAACCCTCTCTTTGAGGTAGCCCCATAAAAAAAATCAATGGGAGTTAGATCAGGCGTCCCCAAAGCGACTGATCAGTTTTTGGGGGAAATTTTCCCGAAGCAAATTCATCGAAGCTCTGGCTGTATGTGCAGTCGGTCCATCCTGTTAAAGCCACGTATGTGCAGAGTACGATGGATGAGCTCGCAGGAATGGATAAAACACACCAAACAGTTACCCTGCACGCAGAAAAACAATATATTTAAATATGGTCACCTCCAACAAAACTATTTTTAAAGAAAATTTTTAAACATATTATGTTTAATTTAACCATATTATTGTCACTGACAACAATATGATTGTTAAATTGGTCCTCCATCAAGAAGCCAAAACCATATTATGGTTGTCTTTAAACATGTTTTGGTTAAATATGACGATAATTTGTTTTTAATTTAACCATAGCATTTTCCTCTTTTCCAAGACCAACATGCTTTGGTTGAAAACCAACAATGCTATTATAAGTGTTAAGCATATTTTATTTATTATTAACCAAAACATGTTTGGAGGCAACCATAATATGGTTGTGGCTTCTTGATGGAGGACAAATTTAACCATAATAAGTTTGTCGGTGACAAAAGTATGATTAAATTAAGCATAATATGTTCATAATTTTTTTTTTAAAAAAGTTTCGTTGGAGGTGACTATATATAAACATATTTTTTCTCTGGGTGTGGGCAATGCAACAATTTTTGATGTTTCAATCGAGGGTTGCGGGTTCTTGGAGACCAGTAACGGCAGTAACGGATTTTCACCTAAACTGCTTTCAACCAGTTCAATGTTTTCGGGAGTTCTTGAAGATCGACTGGGCCCTGGCCGTGGGAGATTCATAGTTGAAGCAGTTGCGCGGAAAATCTGCACCCACGAACGAATTAAATTTACACTCGGTCCATCACGTATTCGCCGAATACCGAACTTTGAACAAAATTGTCGACGAGCAATTACGTAAAAATCATTACTCTTAAAATATGTCTCAGCGAACGCGCGATGCTCACTCGACAATTGCGACATTGTGACTAACAAATCCGCACAATCGATCATTCGAACGGCGCCGCCCTTCCCCGCACCTTTTATTACTTTTTGAAATAATCGTATTTAAAAATATAAATTTGCCACCAGACACCCTGTATATATAATATTATATTATATATATGTATGAATATATACAAAATTATATCCATATATTATTGAAAAGATTATTCTAACGTAATGTTCCTATTATTATTTTTTTTTTTTACAAAATATGCTTAATACTTTTTCTGCAGTAATTTTGTATTTTGCTATTTCACTTTCAATATTTAAAACTTCTAAATTTGAAAATCGTTCCTGAAACATTGCGCTACGTTACCATGTTTTTATTCTACGCGTTGCTGAGAAACTTTATCTGCAACAAGCAGAACTAATAGGAAGGCCTATTGGCAATTGTTAAAGTATGTAAATGTTTGGATAGATATTTCTGTCAATTTTGGATTTTAGCATACCAAAGTTTTATTCTTTTTCGCTGGTTATATTTTTAAACATAATCTTAAGCTTTCATAGAATCACAATCAATTTGCAAAGTTTTGTAATTAATAATGAACTCGTCAGCACTTTCACAATATAATTTAAAGAAATGGTTAACAGCTTTAGCTAATGAAATGTTTTGGAATCGGTATTCGATATTAGAAATTATGGTATATATTTGACTTCCAATAATAAACTGAAGGAATATCATCAGGCAGATCCAGAAATTCGCCCAAAGTTGATTCTATAAAAAAATCTTTATTAAAAGAGTTTTCTTTACTTGCATCGTTTCCAATGATATATTATTTTCTTAAGAAACGTTTTCAATATCGCTCCAAATTTCATCAAACTTATTACGATTTCCTTTAAATATTCCAATGGTAGCAGTAATTGTGTCATGAGCTTGTCCAAGTGGGGAAATAGCTCAAAAGGTTTATCGTTTGAAGAGCAAAATTAAAGTTAAACAAATTCACAATGATATCAGGTTTCTTAATTAAAGTCAGTATTCCAAGAGCTTCTACTGAATTTTTGTCCCTGGCTTGGTTTATTTCCTCTTCAAGAGCACTTTTAATTACAGCGTAATTTTTATTCACTGACTTGCAATTCTCATCTCTATAACTCCTTGGCAGCAACATAGTGGGATGACTTATAATGTTTTATACACTGAAAAGAAATTTCGCTTAAATGCAAAATAAAATAAACACTTATTTAAATAAAATGTGTTAAGGAATATTCAATTCACCATTTAAAATATCAATACACTTACAAAAAATGACAAACGGAAACACTAATTAAAATAAAAATGGTAATAAGTCTGGGGTGGGCAGAATTGGGGTGGGCTGGTCAAACATTTTCCACGATCTATGATAGTCTTCTCTCCTAAAGTAATTGAATGATACAATTTTTGAGGACTGTGGTTTTATATATTTTATTAATGTAAGAAATTAATAAAAATAATGGGAAATTGCGAGATGTTCATAGTTTTTTAGCCGTAATACTTTTATTTAAATTAAACAATTTGGGAACAGTTAGTTACTAACATAACTAAAAAAAGGCTTGGAAATATTAGTATATATATCTATTTATATATATTTGTCCCTTTTAACTCCTACAAGGAGCATAGGGCCCTATGGAAATGTCTTCCTCTTTTTAAAAAAACTCCGAAAACATATAAAAGTACACATATTTACATATGTAAATGCTGTCCGAACTCTTAGTAAAAAATTGCTGCCCAAGTTAGAGTTAAGCATACATTTTGGAAAATTCTTTTATGATATTACCCTGCAATTCAACTATAAACTGACGATGAGAAGGGATATTCCGAAAGTGTGAATATAAGAAGTTTATAAAGCAAAAACGGATATAAAACAGGGATACATTTCTTACATTTTTATAAAACAGAATATAAGCTAAATAAAAAGAAAAGTAAAAACAATAAGACACAATAAAATTAAAAAATTGTTAAAATGTTAACTAAATTTGCTTCTGAAATATGTATTTCCATTTAAAACAACATGAGTACAGGAAAAAGTACCTTATACCCACCCAGTCTACATCTGGCATGCAATGCTTGACATTAACACTAACATGATGTTAGTGTTAAGTATAGACTAGGGTGTTCAATTAATCGGCCTTTTTTTGTTCGATTAAACGATTAATCAATATTTGGCATTTTTTACTTATTCGAATAAACAAATAAAATTTTTAAATTAATCGATTAATCGAATAATTCAAAATCCAGAAATTGTATGAATGAAGATTTTTTTTACGATAATTTTAGAAAAAATTGGTACTTGAGCAAATAAACATTATTAATTACAAGTAATTTAATATTTTATTAACAAAAAAACAATACAAACGTAACAATTCATACCAATTGAAACACTCAAAAAACTGAGTGCTTTTCATATAAATTTTACTACACGTTCAGGCACTTGTGTTGTGAAAACAGCACATAAGTTTTGTCTTTCCTCACGTTCAATTTAACAACTGACCACAAATTCACTTTGGCACTTCCTTCATAAAAAAAATATTTCTTAAAAAATAAATGTGCTTTTTAAAAAAAAAATTTAGTTCTAAAAAATTTTTGTGCTTTTTTAAAAAATTACTTTGAGACATGCTACTATTTTGAATTGTTTCTTCGTCGGGGGCATTTTTAAAATGAAATTGACTATCAAATTGAGTGCAGTCTGTGACACAGCTGCAATTCAAAGAAGTTTTCAAAAGTAGTTTTTGTGAACAACTAGAAAGTGATTTATTAAATTAAAAATAATTAAATTTAAATAAAATTAATTAAAAATATTTTTTTGCATTTGTTTCAATTATAAGTAAAAATTAATGGATTACTGCATTATTTCAGTAATCAGTAAAATGTTACTGGTTACGGAAAATTTTAATTACTCACTAAACATGACTGTTTTTTTTCAATTTTAATTCAAAAGGAAACATACATTTGGTTTATTTATTTGACTTAAAGCTTTAAAAAATTAAACATTTGACAGAAAAACCATATATGTATTGTTATTCGATTAATTGGCATATATTCTTCGAATAATCCTTTAATCGAAATCAGCAATTTTATATTAATTGAACAATTAATCGTCTAAAATTTTTCGATTAATCGGCTGAACACCCTAGTATAGCCTCATCATATTAGAGTTTTTTCCCATGCTTTAATAGCGTTTCTAATGAATCTGTCTTGAAAGCTCTTTCAAAACATTATTTGATGGCTAGTGTAGACCTAGGGCTAGGGTTATTATTACAATTTACAAATAGTTATTTTAAGAATGCTATCTTACAGATAAATGACTTTTGGTTATTACAAGTAAACATTAATATCATGGTAACTTAACAAGTGAACCTTTTTTAATTTTAACCAGCCATATTTTCTGTAAATACGATTAGTCAAGCTCAAGGCGAATTCATACAAGGTGACCTTGGCTTGCTACATAAGCAACAGCTGATAACTAAACATATGTCAAAATTATATAGAAATTAAATTTTAAGATTTCTTTTCAAATAGAAATTAATTTTTAAGATTTGTTTTATTTTTTAATTATAAATTAAAAATGCTTGTGTGTGCTGTTTGCAAAAAAAAAAAAAAAAAATAATACAGGAGAAGGAAATGTGTTCCATAAAATTGGTTTAAAGAAAGATATTAGACATGGATTGAATACTTTTAAGTACCTAGACTTCTATAAAGCTCCTAACGCATTGAACTCCATTTGCGCGTATGTCGACTCAACATACTCTTTCATATGCGCACAGACTTAATGATGGGATAACCACGTACTTCTCGTGTTGCATACAGATGGCAGTTTCACGGGTAAAATTTTGGCATCGGCTTTAAAATCTGGTTTTCTACATTTACTTTGGCCACACCCTGCACAAAAAGACATATACTCTTACATACTACAAGGAGCATTAAATTTTCTCTTCAAAGTACTTGCAAAGCTTTGGCCGTTTGGGAATAAAACTTCAGTCTTCCAAACCTTCCCAGGGGTTTTCTGGTGGTTGCTATGTCGCTGGTGGTTCTTTTGACTCTTTTCACTTAGAATTATGAATTTTTAAGCGCTTCTAAATTATTACATTCCACAACACACGATTTAAAATTAACAACAAAATGCAAAATGACAGCAATAATTTTTGACACACAGTTATTTTGTTTACTATAGTGTTGTATTATATTGACACAACTTATAAGTATTTTACAGTACTGTATTCATTTTCAAAATAAGACCACCTTGTGTGAATTCGCCTTGGTCAAACTTTTTTAAAAAACACAACAATTTACCATAAAAAATAAAACTAAAGCACAAAAAAATTGAAAAAGTAGACGGTAGCTACTGCAATGTTGCCACAGTATATAAATTAATTTTTTAATTTTATCGGACAGTTGTAATAATAGAGAAAACTTAATGGTCACTTCATCGTTAACGATAGGTATTATTTAACTGTTGAGGTGGTGGTAAATTTTAACATCTCTGTTAAATTTTTTTAAAATACTCTCTTCCATTGCGTTCTATCAATTTGATTCTCTTAGTATTTTCTCATATTGTGACCGATGGTATTCTCTTGTGATTTGGATGAGCTAGTAGACATAGCACGAGGGAGATACCCAAATGCTGGTGTAGAAATTACCTCTTGTTATCATTTACCTAACTTTTTCTTTGAAAATATTTTACCATCACCTCAGCGTTAACGTAAGTATTTAGTAAAAAAAAATTTACCCCAAACCAAAACTAACGTAATATTTTCATGAATTTATTTTACCATTTTTAAATACAGATCTCGTGTATTGCTTACGAATCTGTTTGTTCCATGTTTGACGACTTTAACTGTTACCATTCTCCAGTTATACAGAGATCTATGTTCTTCTCTAATTTCGACCATTTTTAACAGATGATGGGTATTGTTTTTTGTTTGAACCCAATTTGTGAAATTTTCACTTACCGTTCTTCAATTTTATTATGTGCCATGCCCACTTATCTAATCCCGCTCACTTTTTGACTGATGTTGCGTATATGTAGCCAAGCTTGTTCCCCATTTGGAAACTTTAGCTGTTTTCGGTTAGATAATTTTATAACTTTCTCTAACTTTTAATATAAATATGTATTTTATGCCACGCCCACTTTACCAATCCCACCCATATTTTGTCGGATGTTGTGTATTGCTAACCAAGATGTTTGTACCTAATTTGGAAACTTTGGCTCCTGTCATATACAGTTATCTATAATATCTTTGTATTGGAGGTGCCGCGCCCACTTTCCCAAGCCCAACCATTTTTATAGAGGGGTTGTGTATTGATAACCAAGATGCTTGTACCAACTTTGGAAACTTGGACTCTTGCCATTCTTCAGATATACAGAAATCTATAAGGTCTTTACATGGGAGCTGCCACGCCCACTATCCCAATACCCCCCAGATTTTGTCAGATGTTGTGTATTGATAGCCAAAATTTTTCAACCAAATTTCGAAACTTAAGGTCCTACCGATTTGTCTGCAAGGCAGTAAGTCAATTTATATGGGGTGCAGCAAACGCAAATGCTTACACTGTGCAAACAAAGATTTTGATGAGTAAAAACCCTCTAAAAAGGTTGACCTGTAGACTCTATAACTGATTATTTCTTTATAATTTCTTTTATATCTTAAAATGTATACATTTGGCTGTGAAAAAATGTGCTTTAAGTTGTTGTTTAAATTCTTTTTTTTTATAAATTTTTGATATATCGTTTTTTTTTATTATTTGTGACGAAAGTACCTGTTTTGTTTAAACAAATAAAAAAAATATATTTTGTGTTCTTTATTTTTTTTTTAATTAAAAATGTAGTAGTTTTTTATTCAAAAACAAATAATTATACAAAAAAATTTTTTTTACTAATTTTTTTTGAGTAAAATTAAGAGGGGTAAAATAAAAAACGTCATTAAGTAAGTCCCAAAATTTCACAATTAAATGTTTTAAGAACTTTAAGTAGAATTTTTTGAACTTAAAATACTTTTCCAAACTTATTACAGATTAAGTACATTCAGCAATTTTGGAACTTTTTTTTCTGTTGGTACTTTTTTTCTTTAACATGTTGGCTGACCTGGTGGGTCACATTTTGTTATGATATGAAGCCATGTGTACCACCGGTGGTGCACATTAATACTTTATTTGTTCTTCATATAAATTTCGGCCTGGTTATGATAGATAACAGTTTTTTACTTTTTTATTTTTATTTCATTATCTTAACTATTTATTATTTTTTTTTTTATTAATTTTTGGACATTTTAATTAATATCGAACTTAAAATGTAATACATCAAAAAGAAAAAATATTGTAGAAAAAGACTTATGTGCTGTTTTCACAACACAAGTGACTGAACGTGTAGTAAAATTTTTATGAAAAACACTCAAAAAACTGAGTGCTTTTCATATAAATTTTCGGCACGTTCAATCACTTGTGTTCAGTCACTTGTGTTCATAATTTAGTACTTTTTAAAAATTCAGAAAATTCGTATTCTACAGCTAAGCTGTGTTTTTAGGAAAACATTCGACCTTTTCGATAATATTTTAACATTAAATTTATAAGATATTTATTTATGATCATATTGTTTTTTTTAACACTTTTTCTATTTTTCTTTCAGGTATTTTGGTTTTCTAAGAAATTATCATGACAATAACATAAGGGTGAGCTCACAACATTCCAGTAACCTTTTTTCCAAATTATACTATTAACATGTCCTATTTGTAATAAATAAAGGACATTTTCCCCACATAAAAAATTGCATAGTATGTAATTCAAATTACAATATGCTAACAAGAGTTTACATTAAGTAATAGAACTAAAATCTAAATAAATTATATGGAAAATAACAACATGTGCCTTGTAAACCATACAATTGACCCAAACATTTTAACCCGAATTGTCAACATAAACAGCTTTACAACCATAATAAGATTTTCTGGCAACCTCCACTTATCACTCAAAATAGCATTAATAAATCTCGAAAATAATAGAAATCAACCTTCTTTCTTTAAACATACACACCCAGCACTTAAATCACGCTCTTTTAGTCACCCAGCCACCCACAATATTCAAATCTCGGTAATAAAGTCAATATTGGCAAAAAGATTGAAAGAACGAAGTCAGTCAGTCAGGCAGTCAGTTAGTCCATTGTAAGTATGAAATCTATTTAGCCCACCTCAGAACCTTTTTAATACATTTGAGGAGGAAGAGTCTTAGAATAATAAAGTGAAGCATGTAAAAAATTGACAGATTCCACAAGATGACAAATTTGTCGTCATGACATGATAAATGATAAAACAGTTTAAGAAAAATTCACCTTCTTTTTTTTTTTGCATTTGGGATAAGAGAAATCATAATATTATGTTTATTGGATATAGACCGGATGGGCGATGAATGAATAGCGAAGATGATGATGGGGGGAGGAATATTCAAGGAAAGAATAAAATGATAAATATTGATAACCTGCTGTTAAAGTGTGTCTGCCACAAATGATGAAGGTGGCAAAGTCAAGTACATTATTTGCTTGCTTCTTTCAAGAACACAGTGTGTTTGTAGCCGACACTTGCAAACGGTGTAATGTTTAAGTAATTTACCATCCTTGGGGAATGTGCAGCGGCAGAGAATATAAAAAACGAGAAAAGGAAATAAATGTATCATAATTTTATAAATATTACAAAAAATCTCTAATATTTAGGGAATTCAAATTCCAACACTTAAATATTTTTTCCTTCTTTTACAAAGGCAAAAAAAAAAAATCGCATAAAATAGCAGGTGTATGGATTTGTAATATGCACTACTATTTAAGTGCTGAGGAAGAAACATACAGTTTTATTTTGTTATAATCATAAAAAATCACTTGATATTATGCCAAGTGTAATTTTGAGATGTTTAATCAAATCACTGGCGTGTCAAGTAATTTATGTTGGAAGGGGCGAACATAAGTCCTGAGTTATTAAGGGGAATTTGTTAGAAATATGGGTTATAAAAAACATGACATTAGATTTGGTAACAAATTGTATGCACTGTTTTTCATTAATTTTCTTGTAGGAGAAAAATCGTGAAGTTGATGGCACCATTTTTATAAGTCTCATACAAAAAGAGTTTTAATAATTGGAGAGGAATAACACTTTTAAACAACATAAATAAACTAATGGAGATGATCATCAATACTAGACTACAATGTGCTGAACAATCGTTAAGCAATGAACAAACTGGATTTCGGTTACACCGGAGCTGCGTTTATCAGGCCAATATTCTCCGCATTATAATTGAACAAGCAACTGAGTGGCGCTCTGCTGTTGACCTCGTAATTTAAGACTTTCAAAAGTCATTCGACACCATCAGGCGCAGCGCAATTTGGGTATCACTTCAAAATTAAGGTGTTCCAAGGTAATAAGTAGGGATGAGATTTTCGCGCACTAAAAAATCCAAAATATGCATTAAAAAAATAAAAAATATGCACAAAAAACTAAGAAAATTTCCATAAAAAATCGTTTTTTAATTTTACAAAAAACAAAAATATAAAAAATTCAGTATATTGTTATTCAAATATCTTGAAAAAACTAAAATAACTTATTTTTGTTTGTTTAAATAAATAAGTACTGTTTTATAAAAGGAAAACCTTGTTTTGTACTTGAATGCATTTTGAAGAAATTTATTTTCAGACCCCACTTTGATTCCAGATCGGATCAAAAATATTTGAAATTCATTTAATTTTTTAAATCCTTAAATTGTTTTTTTTTGTTGCAAAACGTTCTGGAATTTTTTTTAATTTGTCGGGCTATTCTTCCTTCCACATTGTTAATGTTACTTTCTGTAATATCAATTAATTTGACTTGAGCATAAAGGGAATTAAATACCTCCTAATTACTTAGTTATTGTGTCACGAATATATCCGTTATTGGATAATACAAATGCTATATTTCTTTTACTTTTTTAATTGCACAATCATCGACATCAACAGGCTCTTCTAACATTCTTAAATTACTTGAAGTTTTTTTAATAGAACTCTGAAGCATATTGCCTGGCCCCCATTTTGCTACTACTGTCTGCAGTGGAAGGGGAATCAAGGGATACATTTCACTAAAAATTAAATTATTATCGAATTGGCTTCTATATTTTCTGCAACACGGTATAACCCATGTGCTAAGCAAATAGCTTGTAACAGTTTTGGATAAAATATATTAAACGAAGGCTTAACCATGTAAGTTGCTGCATCGGTTTAAAATAAAAAATATTGTATTTTAAGCAAAGCTCTAAAAGAATTTATTTATTATTTAAAAATTGTTTTGGAAAGTTTTTTTTTGTACTTAAAAAATTTTTTAAGAACTTTTTATAATATGGAAATTAAAAAATTCCCTTAAAACTGTAAAAATTTATGTAAAAAATAATATATGCAACAATATGCAAAAACAAATCGATTCCATTTTAACGCAAATTTAATCATTTAAAAAGATAATTGGTCGACATCATTCTTATACTATCGATAAAAAACATGCATTTGCATGGAAATCGCATCCCTAGTAATACGTATGATCAAAGCGATGTACGATAACGCCACGGTACAAGTTTGCCACAGTAAAATTAACTGTTTGCACATCTATTATAAAGAATATTATAGTGGTTGGCGCATTTGTTGCATAAAGTGTCGTTAAGTTTTCTAATAATGACAGCGTACATATATGTACAAGTTTTTTAATACAAACACCTACGCCAACCACGATAAAGATGAATATTATAAAAAAGTTCATACATGGGTGTTATGCATTATATATTTACTATATTATGTACACTCATAGAAAAATGCATCTTCATATTGAATTGTGACATCAATGTTATTACAAATGGCAGTTTGTCATATTTTATGCGTCATCTACGCTATGACTACATTGACATCAACTCGATGCCAAATTTTGTATGCACTGATAGAAGGGGCGTCATAACGCTGATGTATTTTGACATTCAAAAACCGCACGAAAGTAAAGGGTGTCGCAACTAGAACGCAATTTTTGAATTTTAAATAAAACACAGATATTTAAAAAAAAAAATCGTGAAACTTTATTATATCGTAAAGTAGACAGAATGAGGTTATGTATGGAACAATATATCGTGCAGATATTTAAAAAAAAAATCGTGAAACTTTATTATATCGTAAAGTAGACAGAATGAGGTTATGTATGGAACAATATATCGCGGCTTTTAATGAAATTTTCAATGACCTTTTTGCATAAATGCTGCGGTATTTCATTAATGCAGCGTCCAATTTCCTCTTTTAAGGCTTGAGTCGTCGTCGGCTTATTCGCGTAAACCATCGACTTCAAAAAACCCCAAAGAAAAAAATCTAAAGGTGTTAAATCGCACGGTCTAGGCGGCCAATTCTGGTCTC